>OZ014523.1:396201345-398818845 GCA_963966055.1 Lathyrus aphaca | reverse complement strand
CGTTTGGTAGCTAGAGATTGCATGATTTATTTGTGTAGAGTAGGTAGACTTAGCCTAGAAACAATTTAATAGGTTATAAGTGTGGAAAATTTCGTTAGGGTTAGGTTATCCCGGGTAGAAATTTCATATGTGTATGAATGAACCGGGCAAAAATTTCATATGCATATGAATGACCCGGGCTAAAAATTCATATGCGTGTGACTATTGCGAGCAGATATGTGTGGATTTTCCTAAATGAGGCCTGGTGGTCGCGGGCGTAGAGTCTGCGTCGCTTCGCGGGCCAGGGTTTCATTTGCTCGCGAGGGTCGCTCTTTCGCCAGTCCTAGACCAATAGTCATGTTTCGGGGTGTTGCACCCCAAAATTTGCCCTCCACAAGGCAAGTCATTGTGTACTAAGAGTCTCACAAGGTTCACAAGGTTCACAAGACATCTCATGAGGTTCACAAGGTTCACAAAGTTCACAATTAGTCAGAAGATTTGACAATTCCCTCAGACAATGCATCCTCCTAAGCAATGCATCCTAAACTAGGGTTTTGACTTTAATCAGGCTAAATGGACTTCCAAGACTTAAAGTGAGCTTCATAACATCTTATATGTGTTCAAGAATCCCCATGACAAGTTTCAAGACTTTTCTCAAAGGTTTGCTCAGTCAGATGATCAGATAGGTTAAAATCAGTCAAAACAGTTAAAAAGTCAAACTGAGGTCAACTGTGGTCAAACCAAAGTCAAACTTCATGATTTTTTTGCCAACATCAAGTATATGAAGTAAAATTAATCATTTGATCAAATGTTGATCATGATTCATCAAGGAGATTTCAGATCATCAAGAATCAGGGGTTTCTAAATTAGGGTTTCCTCAGGAAAAGTCAACTGAACTTTGACCAGCCATAACTTTCACATGCTTCATCAATAATTTTCCATCCAAAGCTCATTTTGAAGGAAATTGAATTCTCTACAACTTTGTGTCTCACAAGCCAAGCCCAAAAATGCTTCATTTGGAAGGTATGAGCTAAGACATTATAGGTCCTTTTGAAAGTCAACATAAAGTCAACAACTTCAAAGGAGCATAACTTGAGAATGGTAAAAGATATGGACATGAAACCAATAGGGTTGGTTAGAGGACTCTTTAAGCTTTCCAAAATGTCCATGAACACCCTCATAGCATTAAAATTGAAGGATTTGTGCCATTGCAAAATTGGGAAATTTTAGGGAAGTTTATGAAGCAAATAAGGCCTAAAATCAAATTTTTGCTAAATGAGCCCACCAAATTGCCATCCCATCTTTATAAAAACACCAAGAACGACCCAACCCACTTATTTTCTGATTTTTATTTTTTTATTTCATATTTATTTGAATTTTATTCATTAAAATACCATTTAAATTGAAATAAAATATAAAATCAAATATTTAAAAAGGGATTTTGCTTCTAGAAAGTCATAAACATTATGTGGATTAGATTGATACACAAGTTATGAGGATTGTCCCAAAATAGAAATGTTAGATCAAATAATATTCAAATTTTATGACATATCTTTCTCAATATTCAAATGATCCAAAAATCCAAAGAACCATAACACTTTTTAACCTAATTTGATTCACTACATATAGAGGAACATATCACAACCAAAGGGACGAATTTTTGCAGCCTCTAAGACCTATTTCAAACTTCACAAAATACATCAAAAATCAATTTTCAGTTTCATCTTTGCATGAGTTTTCAAGGTATTCTAAGGACACAAGAAGCTTCTTTGAGCTTCCCTGAATCTAAACCACCCCTTACATGCCTCTGATTCATCCTCATTTGCATAACCCGGAGCATACATGCTCTCAATCTATTTTTGTTCGATTCATTGAATTTATGCGTTTATAATGAGTTTTGATTATGTATTAATGTTTGTTGATGCTCATAGATGGATTCTGGATACTTAGGTTGAAGTTTCATGGCCGAAAACGTAAAACACCATGTTTAGGGTTTCAAGCTTCAAATTAGGGTTCTTCGATTCACATAATATAAATGATTTTTGATGACATGATTGAAGTGTACAGGTCACAAGGAGTCCAATGGTGTCTTTAATTTGATTTGATTGTACTGGTTATGTGGTGTTTGAAAATCGCAGGTTGAAAAGGCAAGAAATTTCGCAGGAAGATTCGTATCTAATTTCGCAGCAAAATTCGTAGATCCAGAGGTAGAAGATGAAGTCTGCGCGCGAATTTGGAATTTTAAACTTTATCTTATTTTATTATGTTTGATTCCTATTATAATTACAAAGAAGGCAATTGGCTCAGTTGGTAAAGGGTGCGTGTATGCAAGGCAAAGGCAGGGGTTCGAATCCCAGTCTCAGCATTTTTTTTGCTTTATTTCCTTTATGTTTCCAGGCTTGACATATGAAGATTGGTGCTCATCCATAGTTCATCAGCGCGCGCTGGCCTGGTTTAGAGCTTGCTGGTCTTAGAGATGCAAAGCCTAGGGCCTGGGTTCGAATCCCAGCCCCAGGTAAGTTCTTTTTCTCACTTTTTCTTATTTTATTTAATTTTTGTTTATATTATAATTAATTTAATTAATAATACATGTTTATAATAAAATAATTATATTATTTTCTTGTACATAATTCAAAAACTTATATTTCTAAAAAAATTAAACTTTATTCCTAAAATTATTTAATATTTATTTTATTGTATATTATTAATGTTATATGTTTTTTTTTAGATAAATAATTTAATTATATTTATATTAAATAATTAACCCTAAAATTTTACATGTAAAAAAAACCTAATTCTTTTTTTATATAAACCCTAATTATCTTATAGATCCTAATATATTTGTTTGTAAATTTTAATTATATATATTTATTTTATAATTATTATATGTAGTTTGTTTATATATATATAAATAATTTAATTAAGTAGTTAACCCTAATTTACTTTTTTTTAAAACAATTAAAAACCCTAACTTTATTTTATGAGTTTAATTTCTAATTTTTTATATGTTTACTTAATTATAATTAACAAATATTTTTTAAATATGTATATAAAATTAAATTATTAAAATTATTAGTCATATTTATTAGTACATAATATTTATTATTTAATTCTTTTATTAAAATTCTTAAAAAATAATTATTTATTTAATTTTGAACTTTTAATTTGTTTCTATATTATATTGTTATACTAACCTTCTTATATTTATTTTTTGTTTGTTATTACTAACCCATTTAATTATTTATTTATTATATGCTTATTTATTTTAATTATTTTAATTATTATAATGTAATTGTACCCACTATGTAATAGTTGTAGAATTATTCTTATTATTTATTTTTAATTGCCATGGTTAGTAAAATAGGGAGTGTAAACATGTTTGTATTTAAAATTGAATTTAGATCATTAATCTCAAGATAAATATATGAAATTTGTACACGCACACACGTAAGTCGATCTTGGATCGCCATCTCACCTTCTTAAGGATACCTCTCATGTTGCCTAAACAAAAAGGTCAAGTAAGGTGTAAAGCAAAGTCCCTTATCTCATTAATATCATCTAGTCCCTTAAAAGATAAAAAGATCAAGTCCCTCCATGGTTGCCTTCGTAAATGATCTTGTCCCTTTCGAATAAAGATGATAAGTCCTTTCGAATTGCTAAATACACCTTACAGTTGCCTAATCACAGATGTCCCTTCACTTGTCCCTCACACATCCAAGGTAATGACTACCTATTCCTTAATAATAGGGATAGTCTTACCACTTAAAGGATATTTAAGAACAGAAAAGATTTAACTTAGGGTAGGTTTCTCTTATGTACTTGCTCACCTTTTTCAAAACATTTCAAAACACTTCACATTTTCAAACAAATTTTCAAAACAAAGTCTTTATATATATTCGTACATGGATCATTATAAAGTACTTAAGAAAATTTTTAATCACACACTACACTCTTCAAAAACATTTTAAAGTGAGCTAAGTAACTAAGAGCCCATGGATAACCATGGATGTAAAGGGTGCTAACACCTTCCCTTTACATAACCTACCCCCCGAACCCAAAAATCTTTTAAGGTCTTTCCTGTTCTTTTATGCCCTTTCCTTTGGATAAAATAAAAGTCGGTGGCGACTCTTGCTATCCGCAACATTTAACTAAAGTCAGTTCTCCCACCGTGTTACACGGGGCGTGCGTTTTTAGTCCTACGCCCTTTCACTTGACCTGCGGTGGAAGGGTGGATTTGATTCGATGTCGAATTCACTCTTTCTGTCTGCGTTTCAGGTGCGACCGGGCGTCTTCAACCCAGAGCAGAAGATACTGAACCGCGGCCCGTAGAAGCAGATGTCGTGCGCTTGAATGTCGAGGAGGGAAGTGTCGGGGGGCAATGAACACGTCTCCTCGTCTGGGCAAAATGACCTTTCCTGGGTTGCAGATGAACCCTTGGACGAGGAATCCTATTTTTGCGACGAGTCAACCCGTGCTTATGCCGTGTTGGAAGATCGGGGTCCCGAGGACCCTGAGAACTGGCAGTGTCGTGCTCCTAAAGAGGCGGACCGGATATGTCATCGCTTCCCGGGGAAGAAATTCGCCATGTACGAGTTCGCTTTTCGAGAGGCGAGGGTTAGGCTGCCCTTCAACTCCTTCCAAATGTCGATCTTCAAGTGGCTTCGGCTGGCTTCATCACATTTCCACCCTAACGTCATTGCTTTCATGCAGGCGTACGAGTTAGTTTTCCGCTTCCTCGGCATCGGGTGTACTCGGGCCCTCTTCTTCCATATTTTCCACCTTCAGAGGTCCGGTCTTCGAGGGCGTCATAGATGGGTTTCCTTTAAGCAGCCTGTGAGGCTATTCAAGACGTACGTGGACTCCGCCCGACACTTCAAAGGGCGATGGTATGTAGTGAGGCCGATCACCCATGTCGCCCTGCATTCTCTTTATTATTACAAGCGAGATGCGGACGGGGAGGAGAAACGTATGTCGAGGATACCGTTGAGGTGGCAGCCTGACCACTTTGATCTTTCCACCAACCATTACCGGGTCAAGTTCTCGAGCCTGGGTGTTGAGGATAGACTCGCTTACAAGAAGCTGGTGGAGTTCGTGCAGAGTTTCAACCTAGCGGTCTGGGTTGACCGAAAGGGTGTCCCTTATGTCGATGAGGCCGGGATGCCGCTTTGCGAACCTCATCTTATCAACACAAAGGCTCTGCTCGAATGTGATACTGACGATCAGGCCATGGAATTATTGAGTAGGTGTTTTTTTATTCCTATGCTGTTTTGTCTTATGTTTTTGCCCGCTGATGTTTGTGTCTTCGTTTTGTAGGTGTTATGCCCTCTGCTCGCGACCGAGTTCTTAAGCTGGCCAATTAGGCAGGAGCCCCGGACAGGGTCCCCAAGAAGAAGAAGAAGATAGCTCCTCGTGTCCAAGAGGTAGATGGTGACTCTAGGGCCGGGACCTCTAACACGGCGAGCCCAGTGCCCATTTCTCATCCGCGCACCTCTCCAATCGATATCCCAGATAGCCCACCTCCATCTACCTCCCCTCTCCACAAGCGGAAGCGCCCGGATGGGACACTTGCTAGGTCTGCTCTGGGGGGCAGCAGTCCGGGTGGCCCCGGGAGCTATTTGTTGCCTCCCTGCTATATAGAGCAGGATTTTTTCAAAGCTGAAGATGCTATTGATGTGCCAGCGCCCGAGGCGAAGGCCATTCTGAGCCAGGAGGCTGGTGTCCGGCGAAAGGAATTGGCGAAGGATCTGGCTGCAGTCATCAGGGTGATGGAGACGGCCATGGTTCTGACCGATACCTCCGTGTCCACGGCTTCCCTGGAGGATGCCCTTCTGAAGGTCCATTCTGAAAATGACAAGTTGTCAAAGGACCTGTCGGACTATAAGGAGGAGCATCAGCTGCAGAAAGGGCTGAAGAAAGAGCTAGAAGAGGTGAAAGGGGAGCGGGATACGCTGAAGGTGGAAAAGGCGAGTCTGGAGGAGCAAGCCGCTGAGCATAAGAAAGTGGCTGAGGAGAATGTTGCGCTTAGTGCTCGTCTGGCTCTGCTCGAGGATATTATGCGTCCCTTGGCAGATGAGAGTGAAGAGAAGCTCGCCCTCCGTTCCCGGAGTGAGCTGGTGGGACACATCCGTTCACTCAACCAGGATCTCGTGGCCTTGTTTTAAGAAGGGTTTGACAACGTTGTCGACCAGCTGAAGATACTGAACCCTGAGTTGGCGACAGATGGGTCAGCCCACATTTACTGCGTCCAGGACAGGGAGATTGTGTGTCCCTTCGAAGCGGAGGAGGAGATGGGAGAAGAGGAAGAGTAACTCCGGGCGGAGTCTTACGTATTTTATTTTGTTTATTTGTATGGCCTGCGTGCCTAATTTGTATGGCATGTGTGCCTAGTTTGTACGAATATTGGCCTTCGGGCATACTTGTCTTTTCTTCGGCTACGGCCGCGTATGAATGAATGTTTTGTTTTTAGCTGTTACCTTGCTCGGTTTTATTCAGTTTATCTTTGTTGTATTTTTGTGAACTGTTTTATGCTCGACTATGTTTGTCTCACCGGTTTAGGGAACCGACGAGGTAGCGGGCGTTGTGCTTTCCTGAAATCGAAGCCGAGTTCGCGATTGGAGAACTCTGACCTCGGGGCTTGGACCTTCCCATCGCGAGCTGGGTGCCCTGCCAATCTTGGTACTGCGACGCTGGGGCTCGATCGAGGTCCCAACTGTCGGGGAGGGTTGTGTCCGCTGGAGGGGTCGTGTTCGTCCCCTGGTAGCGTGATTTCTCCCTGTAGTTTTGGTGGTGAAGAGCGTGGTCGTACCTCCCATGTCTCCCCGTGACATATTCAGCTGTAATATTGTCTAAGTTTCTCTGCGTTCCATGGTCGAGCGAGTTCTTCACCTTGTAGGTTTTCTAGATAGTATGCCCCATTGCTCGTCTTGTCGCGGCGTGGTAGGGGCCTTCCCAGTTGGCGGCCAGTTTACCCTCTCTTGGGTTTTTTTGATTTCTTCTGAGGACCAGGTTGCCCACCTGGAACTCGCTCTTTATGACCTTCGCGTTGTGGCGCAAGGCTATTTTTTGTTTGAGGGATATTTCCCTAAGGCTGCTTCGGAGCGGATCTCGTCGACGAGATCCATCTCGGCTCTAAGTGCCTCGTCGCTCATCTCCTCGTCTAGGGGTTCCTCCACGCGTCTCGTCAGCTCTCGTATTTCTACTAGGATGACTGCTTCGGTGCCGTATGTTAGTCGGAATGGGGTTTCCCCGGTTATGGAATATGGTGTCGTGCGGTATGCCCACAGGACGCTGTGTAATTCTTCGACCCATGCCATTTTTGCCTCGCCGAGTCTGCGTTTTAGCCCGCGCAGGATTACCCTGTTGGCCGCTTTTGCCTGCCCGTTGGTTTGAGGGTGCTCGACAGATGTGAAATGTTGTTTAGTACCTAAGCTAGCCACGAAGTCCTGAAATCCTCCGTCTGTGAATTGCATCCCGTTGTCCGTGATGAGGACTTGAGGTATGCCGAACCGAGCGAGGATATTTCGTTTAAAGAATCGAAGAATGTTATGTGCTGTTATTTTAGCCAGCGCTTCTGCTTCGATCCATTTGGTAAAATAGTCTACCCCTACGATGAGGTATTTATTCTGGTATGATCCGGTTATGAAGGGTCCGAGGATGTCCATGCCCCACCATGCGAAGGGCCAAGGAGAGGAGAGTGTTTTTAGTTCGTTCGGGCGTGCAAGGTGCATGTCGGCGTGTCGTTGACATTTGTCGCATTTTTTGACGTGTTCCTTGGAGTCGTGTTGCATAGTCGGCCAATAGTAGCCTGCTCGAAGAGCCTTTCGTGCGAGTGATCGTCCGCCGGAATGTTGGCGTTGATTCCTCGGTGCATTTCCCCCAATATGTCGGGAACTTTCTCTTCTTCGACGCATTTGAGTAACGGGATGGAAAGCCCTCTACGGTAGAGTTTCCCTTCGAGGAGGACGTACGAGCACACCCTACGTTTGGTGACGGTCGCCTCTTTAGGGTCAGTGAGGAGTTCGCCCTTCGTGAGGTAATTATAGATGGGCGTCATCCAACAATGAGTATCCCCGATCACGTTAACCTCAAGTGGGGGAGGCAGCTTCTCGATACTAGGTCAAGGAAGGATTTCCTGGATTACTGATTTGTTTCCGCCCTTCTTTCTCGTGCTAGCTAGTTTCGACAGGATGTCTGCTCGTGTGTTGTGCTCACGAGGTACGTGTTGAACTTCCCACTTCTCGAATTTTTCGAGTCTTTCTTTGACTAGGGCCAAGTACTCTATGAGGTTGTCGTTCTTGGTTTGGTACTCTCCCCGTACTTGTGATGCTACGAGTTGGGAGTCTGTTGATATTTTTACTTCTTTTTCTCCTAAGTCCTCGGCCAGTCTCAGGCCGGCGATGAAAGCTTCATATTCGGCTTGGTTGTTGGATGTTGGGAAAGCTAATGCTAATGAGACTTCAATCAGGATTTTGTCCTCGTTTTCGAGGATGATCCCGGCCCCGCTGCCCGTCGTGCTGGAGGCGCCATCAACGAAGATCGTCCATTTATGGGCGCCGTCCGCCGGTACCGGGCTATGAGTCATTTCCACGACAAAGTCGGCCAGGGCTTAAGCCTTCAGAGCCTTCCTGTTCTCGTACTGTATATCGAATTCGGAAAGTTCCAGCGACCATTTTAGCATTCTACCGGCCATGTCTGGTCGCCCGAGGAGTTGTTTTATCGGTTGATCGGTTCTTACCTTGATCGTGTGAGCGAGGAAGTAATGACGTAATCTCCTCGCTGCGTTTATGAGAGCCAATGCAACCTTTTCGATTTGTTGGTATCTGAGCTCGGGGCCTTGGAGTGTTTTGCTCGTGAAATAGATGGGTTTTTGTCCCTCGTCGGTTTCTCTGATTAGAACAGCACTGACGGCCTCGGTTGCCACTGACAGATACAGGTATAAGGTCTCCCTTTCCAATGGTCGTGATAGGCCCGGGGGTTCGGAGAGGACCTTCTTCAAATGGAGTAGCGCCTGTTCACATTCGTCGGTCCATTTGAAGTTGGCCTCTTTACAGAGGAGTCTGAAGAAAGGTAGCGCGTGTTGGGCAGATTTGGCGATGAAACAGGAGAGCGAGGCGAGCACCCCATTGAGGGATTGGATGGATTTTTTAGATTTCGGGGTTGGAAATTCCGAGAATGCTCGACATTTGTCAGGGTTGGCCTCGATTCCCCTCTCGGTGAGGTAGAAACCTAGGAATTTTCCTGCCCGGACGCCGAACGTGCATTTTTCAGGATTAAACCTCATTTTGCATTGTCTCGCCTGCTCGAAGACTTTGTAGAGGTGTCGAGCGTGGTCGGTCTCCTCGTGTGATTTGATGATCATGTCGTCCATGTATACCTCGAGCATATCCCCGATTTCTCCTTGGAAAACTTTGTTCATCATGCGCTGGTATGTGGCCCCGGCGTTCTTGAGTCCGAAGGGCATTACGTTGTAGTAGTAATTGTCGGTCGGGGTCATGAACGCCGTGTGTCTCTTGTCCGTGTCCGACATAGGGATTTGATTATATTCGCTGTATGCATCCATGAAGGACAAGAGTTTGAAACCTGCAGAGTTGTCAACGAGTTTATCTATGTTAGGGAGAGGGAAAGCGTCTTTGGGGCAAGCCCTATTAAGATCAGTATAATCAACACACATGCGCTATTTTCCATTATTTTTCTTAACGAGGACTACATTAGAGAGCCAGGTTGTGTACTGGGCTTCAGAAATAAAATTTGCCTCTAAGAGGTCTTTTACAGTTTGCTCGGCAGCCTCCGCTTTCTCGGGGGACTGCTTGCGCCTACGTTGTGCTACGAGCTTGACTGCCCGGTCCAAAGCTAATTGGTGACATACGACCTCAGGGTCTAGGCGGGGCATTTCTGCGGAGTTCCATGCGAAGAGATCAGAGTTCTCCCTGAGGCACATCGCGAGTTGCTTCCTTGTTTCTTCGGGAAATCCCTTGCCTATTTTTACTGCTCTGTCAGGGTTGTCGTCCATGGGGACGAGCTCGAACTCTCTGTCCGGGATTAGGCGGAACGGGTGAGCGGGAGTCTGCTCCTTGATGGGTTTCCATTCTTCAGTTTCGTCCTGGCCGATGCGGAAATCGAGGTCGATGGCGTTGATTCCCTGGAGGGGAGGATCCTCGGCCCTGGGCTTTTTGTTACTCTTAGTATTGACTGTGGCTTGTCCTTTTACTGCGGCATCGTAACACCTTCGTGCAGCTTCGATGTCGTCGTGGATGGTGACTACGCGGCCTAGTTTGGTGTAATATTTCATCTTCAGGTGGACGGTAGACGGGACCGCGGTCAGCTCAGCTAACGTCGGGCGGCCGAGGATGCAGTTGTAAAGAGAGGGACATTCTATGACCAGGAACTGGATCTTGATTTCTCAGGACGTCTCTTGCTCTCCGAAGGTGACGAGGAGCTCGACGTAACCCCAAGGCTTCGTCGTGGCTCCGTTGAATCCTTGGAGATCGGACCCGACGTAGGGAGATAGGTTGGTCTTGTCTAATTTTAGAGTCTTGAAAAGGTGGACGTACATGATGTCCACCGAGCTGCCTTGATCGACCAGAATGCGTCTGACGTCGAATTGAGTCATCTTGGCTCTAATCAACAATGGGATGCCCGAGTTTGGGGAACCACCCGGAAGTTCCTCCAAAAAGAAAGATATTGGGTTGGATTTGTCTTGGTACTTTGTCAATGTTGCCTTTTGCTCGGGTGCGGTCAGAAGGAGCTCGTCGAACTTGCGTTTTACTGAAAGGGCGGAGGCCTCGCCATTTATCCCTCCGCCTGATATGACGAGGGCAGTCGGAAAGTCTTCCCAGGGGCTGAGAGCAGTGATCCGCCCTTCGGGTGGTGTCCCGGGGAAGCTGAAGTCTTCTGGTCGTGATATGCAAAGGGCCACCTGATAAGAAGACTCGTCGGGGGGAGTGTCCTCCCGGGGTCTCTTCTTTTCTGGCTCTTCGTGTTTGGAGGTTTCGTTCCTCCTAGTGTATTGCTTGAGATGCCCTTCTTGGATCAAGATCTCTATTGCGTCTTTCAAGTGAACGCAGTCTTCAGTCACATGTCCGTGGCTTCTGTGGAACTTGCTGTATTTGGACTTGTCGGTGTGAGGCTTGGGTGCAAACGGTTTTGGGAACCTTACCCTGCCCTGTTTGAACTCGAAGTTGATGCATTCGGCGAAGATGCGCTCGCGGGGAGCAGTCAGTAATGTATACTCGCTGTATCGGCCCGCGGGTCCTCTTCCTTCCCGGGGTTCGCGGGGTTTCTCTTCCCTTCGCCTGTCCCCGTTGCGATGGGGAATGTTCGGATCTTCGCGCTTGGGGTGATCGGTGTCCCCGGTGCTGCGGCTGCTGCGAGCGTTGTGGGCTACCTGCTTTTCCTCATATCTGATGTAAGTCTGGGCTTTATGCAGGAGGTCATTCAGAGAGCGGGGAGGTTATATCCCAACTGCTCGGCTAAGCTCGCTTCCGGGCAAGAGTCCCCTCTCGAGGAGATATTTCTTCATGTGTTCCGTGGTGTCCACCTCGACAGCCTCTTGATTGAATCGTTCGATGTACGAGCGCAATGTCTCATTTTTCCTTTGTACTATGGCTTTAAGGGTCGCCTCTGTCTTGGGATGGCGTCGGGAGGCTGTGAAATGCCTCGTGAACATGGATCTCATAACTCTCCAAGATGTGATGGACTTTGGGGCCAAGCTTTTGTACCAGGCCATGGCCCCTTTCCTGAGGGTCGTTGAGAACAACCTGCATTTGAGATGCCCGGTGATGTCGTTGCGATAGTCGAGCATTGCATTGACTTTGTCGACGTGATCGTCGGGGTCAGTGGTCCCGTCGTATATGGCCAGATTTGGGGGTTTCTCCATGCCTTTAGGGAGTGGAGCTTCCATTATTGCCCATGACAGGGGGCAATGTAAGTCTTCTTCGTCGTTCCTAGGTGGGGAGAGCTCGTTGTGGTCGGGGCTTCGATCGCGCCTTGGTGAGGTTCCCGATCGGCCGGAATCACTGCGGACACGTGCCCTACTCATGTTAGGCTCTAGGGAGCGGCGTCCCGTTTCTTTGTCGCTTTTGGACGTTGTTATGTCCTCCTTTCTTGTTGAGGTCGGACCTCCTGTCGATCAGCTTCCAGGGCCATGATTCTCTCGTGCTGCTGGTAGAGCATGGAGCTGGCCTGGTTGAGGGCGTTCACCATAGCAATCATGGTGGCGTCCCCTTCGACAGGAATGGGGATGGGCTGAAACTTGTTTGTCCCCTGGTTTTGAACTTGAGGTGGGTTCCCATTGTTCTCGGGTTCAGGAGACGGGGTGGCTGGGCGGCCATCACGGGCGTCAGCCTCATGGTACTGCAGATTGTCCTTCATCGTGTAGTCGACGAGGGGACGGTTGCGTTCGTTGAGTTCTTCTCCGGACATGCTGGAAGGATGGTGTTTGAGCTTTGATCTTCTGTCGTAGAAGAAGGGGAAGCTAGTTTCCCACAGACGGCGCCACTGATCTTGCCTGATCAGAAGGACCTTCCAGTGACTTGATGTAACAGCCAAAAAATGGGAGGAGAAAAAGGGGGGTGTACCTGCAAGGCACTCCAATGCTTAAGTGAGAAGAGGTACAGTGAATAAAAATGATTTATTTATGATCAATCAAAATACCTGACCCTTTAATGAAAAAGGGTATTTATAATGTGCCCCCAGCGCTGGGCAAAGGTCCCTCTTTGGGCCTAGGTCAGCTAGGCCCAAGGAAGAACTGTCAAGGAACGCGTGAGAAGCGTGAAGACCTAGCTAGGAGGCCTGGTCCTTGGTCCAACTGCCCCTATCTTTCAGGAGATAATAAGGGACAGTTGGATGACGTGGTAAGTGACCTGGAAGACTTGTTCTTTTCCCGTCCTGAGTGTATGCCCGTCGTATAAGAAGCTAGTCTGACTGTGAGGTGCCCCTGCTCGTCTACTAGGCGTCTCTGCTCAAGTATATGGGCCTCTGCCCGTCCTGTTGGGCCGTAGCCTAATACATTCTTGAGGCCCAGTCCGGAATATATTGATTTTAAGGTTTTGTTAATTTATGGTTTTTTGAAATTAGAAATTAGGGTTTGATGATTTTGTTATTAAATTAGAACTGTGTTAATTTTGAAATCAGACGAAATTAACGATGTTGTTTGATTGAGTGTTTGAAGTTGTTGTTGAGTATGCCTCTTTGTTGAGTGTTTGATTGATGGGAATATTTATTGAATGAAGTAAATTTATTTTGCAATATGCATGACATTCACATTCCAAACATGGATGATATATATTTTTCGGAAAGATCAAGACGTGGAAGTAATGTCGAGTCTATCACAATAAAGAAACATTATCACATTGAATTATTTTATATTGTCGTGGACATGCAACTTCAAGAACTTAAGAATCGTTTTAATGAGACAAATAGTAGGTTGCTCATTTGCATGTCTTGTTTGAATCCAACAAATTTGTTCTCTTTTGACATGAAAAAATTAGTTGAATTTGCCAAGTTTTATCCAGGAGAATTTTGTCAAACTAGTTTGATGTTGCTTGATAATCAACGTGTGACTTATATCATTGATATGCGCAGTAGTATTGAATTTGCATCCTTGAAAGGAATTGGCGGTCTTTAAAAAAAATTGGTTGAAACTAGAAGACGTGTTGTTTATACATTGGTTTATCAACTTTTGAAGTTAGAAATGATTTTTCCTATTTCCACTGCAACCGTCGAACGATTCTTTTCTGCTATGAAGATTGTGAAAATTAGATTGCGTAATCAAATGGGGGATGAATGGATGAACAATTTGAGAGTGATATATTGAAGGATATTGATAATGAGCCGATTATTCAACGATTTCAAAATATGAAATCACGAAAAGACCAATTATAGAACATGTATGTAAATTTTTAAATTGTTTATATATTAAATGATTTCTATCATATTATGTAGTATATAATTCGAGCAACTTCAAATTGGAAGTACCATTGAAAGTTGACTAAATTAAATCAGTTATCTAAAAGCTAATAATAATGAGGTAAAAAATGTTATTTAGAAAATGAGATATGTGAAGTTTAATTTTTATCATTTAAGCCTTTTACCAAAATTTTATTTTACTCAATAACTATCATCTGAATTTAAATCATAATACGACGGTTTTCTGAAATTTTGAATAAGAAATAAAAATCAAACATGCATGAGAATCTAGTGGTATGTCTTTATAGGCATTTCACCAAAAATATTAGCTCGCTTAGTTCACATAATATTCATAAACAAAACAAAAATATTTTACAAATTTCAATTCCAACAACTCACATTTTTTTTCTTTCATGTATCAGAACAGTGAAGTACAAGGAAAGTGAAAATCTGCCTCCGGCTTCACCATGGGATGAAGCTCAACGGTCCAGGCTCAACACCTTGCAACTTGTTTGACATCAAATGGACAATTATTATTATTTAAGTAGTATAAGAATCCCAATGAAGCAAATTTATGAATGAAGCGGATATGGGGAAGAACTCTTTTGTGAAAATTGCTTTTTTTTTCGGATGAGAAAATAACATAGTGAACGGTTAAAGAAACCCAGGTTGAAAAACCCAAAAAAGAGATAATTTACTTTGTATTTTGGAATAAATTTTATTTATTATGTGACATAAGTGGCTTCCACCTAGAAAAAATAAATGACACCTAATCATTTCTTATTGACTTTGATTAACAGAGTTAACGAAAAGTACTACGGCGAAAAACTTTGTATAAATAAAGGATCCAAATAATCTTTTTAAAAGTTAAGAGATCAAAGTGAACCCAAAAATATAGATAAGAGTAAAAAAAAATAGTGTTTAGCCAAAATATTTCATTTAGATAGAACTTGTACTTCTTTAAACTAGCCAAACCTAGCATTTTGACTTCAGATAATTTACACATGCACATAGAAAAGAATGTACATCATCCTTCAGATTGATCATGAAATTCATTTGCAATCTACTTATATAATTGAAAGGGGTTAAGGTGATTTTTCATACTAATTTTATAGAAAACAAGATAAAAACATTCTGGAATCAGAATAGAGATCACCAAATACTTTAGACAGTTTTAACATCACAATGAAAAGCCCTCACATACTTCTAAACAACCAGAAATCAAGAAAGAAAAAAGTTAATAATTTCTTAACTGAGACATTTCATTAATATTTGAGGGGAAAATGCTACATAAAATCAAATATTATATGCCAAATTGTATTCAACAACACTAAAACTTTAGACCGAATGACCATCTCCAGAGAAATAGCTAGAAAATACCTCAGTTCTCAACAGAACACAACTCTCAGTGACTTGAGAGGCAAAATTTGATTGACCTTTTTCATACACAAATATTTTGTACTAATATACATACCATATAAAGAAAGAGGAAGAAAAAATGGCATATATGTGAAGCCAGCAAATAGACTTCAAATTTGAGTTATAAAGTGATCCCATTTGATCGAACCAATACCTTCCTTATTTGAAGGAATCAAACATGAAAATTGCACTAGTATTACAGGATGCAAACAAAAATAATGGGTTTTGTGCGTCACCTGACCACTGACCATCTTTTGGCTTCATAAATCGCGAGGAAAATTACTAATTTGTCCTTCCTCTAGTGTATCCTTGCCATTTACCTTGTATGCTATCCTTATGCGCATTACAAGAGATTTCTGCAAAGAGTAGTTGCTAGCTATCAAGTCTTCTCTACTAAACACTTATTATAAAATAATCATTGATGCACACACATACAAGATACTCACAAAGCACATATGTGGGGGGAAAAGGGGGGTGGGGAAAGGGGAGTCTAACCTTTAGTTGTCAATCCACTTTAGCGACCATAGTGTGATAGCCATTATACTGACATAAATAATGATAAGAAAGCACACTCTCTAACTCACACTCTCATATATTGGTTATTTATATGGGTCTCAAACAAATTTGATGGGACTCGTGACTTTCAACAAATAGAAGTGTGTTGGAAAGTGTCTTATAAAGTGTTTTCTTAGTCCTATACTGAAAATTACGGATACAAAAAATAACTTATACTGCATCAATGCTCGTAATTAAAAAATTACATCAAAAGTTAGATACAAATTCATACTTTAATCATACAGAGATATGAACTTTGTAATGCCTATTATGGAGTTCAATTTACTCAATATCCTAAACAATTCTGATGAACCATCTGCAAAGCAGTGTCACTCAGTTAACTCCCCGACTCAAATCACTGGTAGCTCTGTTGTATATGATGTCAAATATTAAGGTAAAATATTAAGTAGCACTTTTACAGCAACATACAAGGGATCAGCATTCCATTTAGAGTTCAAATCATACAAGGTGCATGGTAGAATACAGATATTTACAGTGAAAGCAATGCCAAAAAAGATATCTACCTTTCCATGTTGGGTATTAGTAACTGTCAAACTTTGCGTGATGGACCCATTTCCAGCAGCAGGGAGAGTATTGCCACTAGCTGGATCTAAGTGCAATTGGAGAAACTGAAAGTCAAAATAATTAGATCTGTAAGTACAAGATAATGGAAGGTATCAAACAACTCCAAAAAAAATTAATATCCAGCAGAGAAACCGGTGAAAGAGCTACTTAATTATCAAACATTAACGAGTAGGTTTAATTATTTAGCACTAAAAATCAGATAACTAGTTAGACTGGTACAAAGGAAAATATTCAATAATTTACAGCTGCAAACATTTGTATTCCATCTCTAAGGAAAAGAACACCCCACGGGTTCTTTCATTATGTTTTGGGATTTTCACAATAAAATGTAAAGAATGGAAGGAGAAGACAGTAGCCAGCTGATATTTTAAAGCACGGGCTGGACCACTAGTTCACAGAATAATTTTGAAGATAAAAATGCATCCATTCATATCACACTTATTAAAGTTGCTGTATTGGTAATGAATAATGAGGATGATCTAAGGATTACACCAGTAATGGTAATGACTAATGAGGATGATCTAAGGATTACACGTAGACAGCTCAAACGCAAATTGATTGGCATACCTTAGGAACAGCTGCCTGGAAAACAAAATCTGTATATGCATTGGAGGACAAATTCATAAAAGTAGCCTGGATAGCTGTTGTTTGTGGATTTCCCGGTTGTTTTGTGAAATTGAATGTCAACCTCAAGGAGCTGCTCTCAAAAGCAGTTACAGATGGATAAACTGGTCCATTGTCTTCTATTCAAGATAAAAGTAGGAGGAGGAATCAGTACTTCAACTATAGTTAAAATAATGATAATACCCAAATTATAAACAAAGAATACAACCTGCTGGAGGACTGGAGGAAATACCACCCAATAAATCCATCATTGGACCAGCATTTGAAGCAGCTCTTGAAGAAAGTGAAAGTGGTGAGAGATCATCCAATGGTGAAATGGATGCTTTGTTACTAATATTTGAGGATAAGATGTCTACTACAGATGAGCTACCCTGGGTAGAAGGTGATCCAATAGACAAAAGATCCAAAAGAACATCTGTGCCACTTTTTGATGCTTGGCCCGTACCTACAAAATCAATAAAAGTCAGACATACTATGAAATTGAGTAATTTTACAGGTTTCTTCAACAAAACCAAACATCAACAACCACAAGGCCCTATTCCACTGGCCTTTGTTGGCTACATCGATCAAATAATGCCATCATCAAGCAACAAAATCTAAATTTTAAATAAGGAAATTTAAGGCATGGTCCTTCTTAAAGCTTTTTCCAATAGATCAAGTGGTTGAAAAACTACAGATAAAAACAATTCACCGTCTTTATGAAAACAGTACTAGTTTTACATTTAAATTATAAACAAGGACTTGTAAACCAAAGATGGTAATCATTAAATCCAAAATGTTTAGTGTTTTGGGCATTATAATAATTATAACTTGTACTACAGACACCAACCGGACTGTTGTGATGCTGGTAACAGATCGACACCGAGAAGGTCCTGAAGAAAATCGCTGCCAGAAGAGCTAGGTACTGGAACATCATCTGAACTTAGATCGAGTAGATCTACAAGAGGAGCAGCAGGTTTGGCTACTCCATTCGGGAGATTAACTGAAGGTTCAGTTGCTGTAGAAGTGGCACCTGGCATAGACCCAGCCCTCCTACCTATGAAAGTAGCTTCATCCAAAACCGGCATTCTCTCTACAAGAGTTGATCTGCACAATAACAGTTTCTCATAATAGGACCCCTCTGAGTGTAGAAGAAACCAAGCTCTTAATATAATAGAATATGCAACTTAATTAAACTCACCTAATATTTTGATGCTTAGCAATAACCGAATTGAATTCAATAGATCTCTGCTGCAATTCTAGCTCAAGGTTTCCTTTGAGCTGTACAATAATTTCCTCGATCCTCCTATATCCATATTCAAAGGAGAATAAAATCCCCATGTCAAAATACAAGAACAAATAATTCCCCTGATTTGTCATAGAGATCATATCGCATGCACGGGGATTAAGAGATTTAAATCTGGAACATGGTGAGATGAATATTACACTATAGATTCCTCTGACTTAAAGAGGCAGGAAAAGAAGATACAAATCTTTTAGAAGTATTGACATAAATGAGCCTTAACCTTATAGTTTAATTGCTTAGAAGGTTGGTTCTTGACTAGGTATCAATGCCTCTGTCCAACTAGGCATGAGTGCAATCTTTACCACTTCCATTATTCTAAATAAATTACGAATTTCAAAGCAAGGCAAAGCAGGCCAATGCACCACCGACATTTGAAGCCCAAGGGGAACTTATGTGAAGGACAGTGTTATCAGCGGTGGGTGACGAATGGTGTTGCGGTCTATTGTGGCTGGCAAAATATCCACCATGCTATAATGTCATGGCGGAAATTTGACAATACTGGTAAGGGAGTGTACTAGAAATCACTCAGGAGCATTCATCTAACAATTAAGTTTGGGAAGATTTAGCTCTTAACAAATAATAATTTCTGGTATGATGAAATAGATAATAAATAATTTTAAAAGACGAGCATACTTTGAACAAGAAGGGAAACGCGAGGAGAGCTTTAATAAGGCAACCAAAGCCATCGCTTTGGTGGTAAGATCTGATGCATGACGTTTTATAGCAATCTCTACAACATCCACTGCATCTGACTCAATCACCTGATAGAAACAATTAATAATAAAACCTTAATGTGAATAAAACACTCATTCCTCTGAAATAAAACACTCCAATAAGCATCAATTTTTTTAAAAGAGGCGAGTCACAATCCTAATGTTTAGGGTTTAAAACAAATCTCAGTATTTAATTCATCTCATGCCTAACAAAAAAATGGGAACCGGAGTGTAAATGAGCAAGTAGGTGAAACTGATGGATTTTGTTTCTATTTGTTCGTCATCAACCATCAAAATATGAACCATGCAAAATGAAACCCCATTAAAAGGGGCACTATTAGAACCTCTTCTGAGACCAATCTGTATATCAACTATATAATATATTGCTTGAGGTCATGCAATTTATCATATTCAAGCAACTTGAATCAATAGTAAACATATGCGTTTAAAACAATCAATCATAACAGTTCACTCACCGTTATTGGATCTTCTATGTCAAGCATTCCAACATTATTGACTAACATGTCACTATATTCCCCAATGCACCACACTGTAACTCGAAGTAGAGTCTCCTGAAAAAATAAGTATTAGGTGGTGTTACTATATAAACATCACAAAGGCAAATCAAAATTGAGCCTAGATTTTGTCAAAGCAAAAATGAGAACCTGTTCAGCAGACATTTGAAATGCCCTGTATAATGCTCTTACTGTATATCCATGAAGCTCGGAAGCATTGCTTATCACAACAATTAAGGCATACCACACTTCATCGTTTACAAAATTTCCAGCCTAATAACATAAGATAAAGATCAGTACATGCACTCAATAAACAAAAGCATAGCTCAATATGGAGACCAAAGCGCTAAACAGTAAACACAAATAAAATGGCATCCTAATGCACAAAGCTCCCACCATTGAAAGATCTCGGGAGGGTAAGATGTATACACTACACAGCCTTGCCCTCGCAAGCAGAGAATGTTAGGGACTAAAAAGTGTGAACAAAAAAGTTCACAAGGCAGTAATGTTACTGTACGTCAAGGGATACCTTCTCGGAAATATCATAATACATCATCAAATTTATCATGTGAATATTGTGACAGGCATATAGGCAGTATAAATCTGGTGCAAACAAATAGACTGAGGCATGGAATCATATATAGATCCGAATATAAAATTGTATAAAATGATAATAAAAATCATTGATACCAGCATGTGTGTGGCAAATATATAATACACTGCTATAGAATATCATTTTTTTATACCTCAGACAGAACCTTTAGCATCTGATCAATGTACCAGATCTTCTCAGGCGAAAACCTGAAGCAACAATAATGAAAACTGATAGTCAAATTCATGACATTTATGACCGGTACTTACAGAAATTGTTCTAAACTGAAAGGGGTGACTAAGATGTAGATCATTGAAATAAGCCAAATGGATTATTTTACTTTTACTAACTAGGAAAAGAGGAGGGGAGACAAAGGAACAGAAATATCCAAAATGCAAAAATTGAAAGACCAACACAGTTTGTATGTTTAGTAGTTACCAACACAACAAACCGTTCCTGTGAGGAATTAAACCATCATATATTGATGAAATATCATAAGTGGCCCCATAAATTACTGGATGTGAAAAATAAATGAATTAAATAAAGTGTGTGGCTACTCTAACATCCTACCCAGAACCTTGTGACTCACTTTGCAACTATAGAGCAAATTTTGGTAGTAAGGTCCCCTCTGAAATCAAGATCACTGACTTCCAGATAATCCACAAGCTCTTTCACTAATGGTTTCACATTAGTTTCATTCACCAGAACATATACAAGTTCAAGGGCTCTTTTCCGAATTGAAGCATCTAAATCCTGAAGCAGAGAAACTAGTGATTAACTTCTATAGTTGCAAAAACTCATATTTGACATTGTATAAGAAGTAATAACAAAGAAAACAAATCAAATACCTTTACACATTCTAGAATTGTCGCACGGTGCCTCTGTACTGCCTGAGTATCAGCAGTTACAGCCTTCATAAGCATGTTTAATGCCACGTATCTGAAGGAAGAGGATAGGAAGATTATGATTCACTACAATAATGAGTATGATAAAAAGTACTGAAATTTAACAAAATTAAATAAATGTGAAATCAATTTGTCAGTTCATAAAAAGTACAAAATTAAAAATTGAACAGGCACACAACTTGTTTTATAGATGAATTTTGTTTTCCGCTTCTTCTCTAACTGCAAATTCATCCTTTTTAGTAATTTAATAATCACTCTAGGTCCATTTTTCTGTCAAGTGGCGACATCCAAAGACACAATGATTAACAGGATAGCATATATTTCCCTAACATGTAAATTGCAACTTACAGGCATGCATCCATGAGTTTGACCAAGATTAGCTAAAACAATAATAGAAATGTCAATATAGCCAAATAAGTCTTACTGCATGTATCAGCAAAAAGAATCTAATCCAACTACAAGCTCCCTCTTTGTTTCTAGTCAAGCAAAAATTGTCATCGATATATTTGAGATCCTATTATTTTAAATTTTAAATTTTAAAATGAGTTGGAGTGGAAAAACTAGTGAAGTTAGTATCGTAATAATTGGATTGCTTCAATGTATGACTGCCCAACTCAATACACCTTCTCTCAAGAAGCATCCACTCATTATAAATATGCAACAGAGAATGCAAACACATCAATCCATTACTTTGTATACCACACCCATCGGACACAGACACGCACGCAGTAATAATTTATAGGCATTGTTCAAGATTCTGTTTCAAACACACATTATAAATATGCAACAGAGAATGCAAATACATCAAACCAATACTTTGTATACCGCACCCATCAGACACAGACACACACACACGGTAATAATTTATAGGTATTGTTCAAGATTCTGTTTCAAACATTAACAAATAATTTCCGTAGGAACTATGGTTGAAGATTGGAACAAAAGGCGGTTTAGGGACATAGAACAAATAATTTCAATATCCTAACTCAAAACAAAAGGCGGTTCCCAGTCACTTTCCGTAGGAACTATGGTTGAAGATTGGAACAAAAGTGGAGTTATTAATCCCGGATAGCGGAGCGGAAGACTCTAAAAACGGGATAGTTGATAGCGGGACAATTATATGAATAATTATATAAAAAATTATATATATAAAAATATATATGAATAAGTAATATTTATATATAAAAACATGAAAAATTATACATATAATAAATTATTATTATTTCTATTATTGTTATTATTTAATTTTTTCAACCCACAACCCGCGATCCTGGAGAAATCACCAGCGATTTGTATCTGGGATACGCTCCTCACTTTGCGCGCGGCTGGTGACCGCCCTGGCCGGACCGCCCGGGATTGCGGCGATCGCGGCCGGGATTGATAACCTACAAGAGAAATGTTCTAAGGGGCCAACTATCAATCCGGTTGATCAAGAACACAACCTAGATTCTTGTATCAAATATCAATTCATTGGACTGCAATCAGGAATCCTTCCATGGTTTGAGGTAATGTCTTAGACTTCTTACGGTGCTTAAAATTTGTTTATTTCTGCTTATATAATCATAACCTTGAAATGTGAGCACTCAATGTACTGGTGTTAGTCTTAATCAAGTTTTTTCAGTTATTTATCAAGGAAAAGTAATGACCATAAGTAGACCTTATATTGTTGTCACGGTTTGACAAGAATCTTCCGAGGATATTGATGGCAAGTACACGTAAGCCACCGTTATCTTCAATGCTCATTATTGTTTGAACGCACTCATATAAAATGGCATTCCCTGCAACTTTATTTGACTCAGTTTTTGAAGCCACCTAAAACAGATAGCAAATTTATAATTATTAACCTTAAATTTCAAAAAAGATTGCCACTAATTAGCAATAGTGCATTAAAATCATTGACACGTTTTTACCTGCATTGCATAGATTTCATAAGTAATAAACAAATCCAAAGCATATTGATAGAATAATATAAATCTTTATGACTGCAATAAGTGGTTAACACTATTCATTAAGACAATTTAATTAGTGAATTGGCCTATTGGAGCTTCTAACAGAAGTAAATCATACATATAATAACTAGTTACTAGCCCTACGCAATTCCCATATTTTCCAATTAAAATTTTTATATATTAACATATAAATTTAAGAACTTATATGGATCAAGACTTGAGATTTAGGATAGTTCCTCAGCATATATTATACTAATGTGGGTTCTTTAGTGATAAAATGATAGAGATTATCAGAAATCGGGAATGTAAATTGAATTCAATGAGAAGATATTAGGGAATAATTAGTTCGAATTTGAATTCAATAAGTTCATATTAGGGGGAAATTAAGAATTTAGGATAGAGTCCAATTGGGATGAATTTTATATAAAAAAGGGGAAGGAAACTATTACTCCCTCCGTCCCAAATTATAAGACTTTTTTGCACCTTTCACGCAAATTAACAAACATAATTATTGTTGTATGGGAAAGAGAAATTATGCATGACTTTACAATATTGCCCTTCATTTATTATAGACGAAAGATAAATTTAAAGAATTGGAAGAAGAAATAATAATATATAGAGGGTATGTTGGAAAAAAAAAGTCATTAACGTTTCATTGAAATTATAAAGTGACTTATAATTTTGGAGAGTTTTTTTTGGCAAAGTGACTTATAAAGGGACAGAGGGAGTGACTTATAAAGGGACAGAGGGAGTATTAACTAAAGTAATCACTATTTTACAATGGCCCTCAAAGGAATTAAGATTCTGTCCCTGAGGTTACAAGGATGAGCTCACATCTCATGAACAAATAGATAAGAGAGACCACTTAAAGGATAATTTAAATTTAAGCAACCATTGTAGCATAAACATTATAATAATATTATGTCATAAAAATAACAGCTTACACATAACTGACCTGGGCAAGTATGTCATTCATAGAGTCACTAGCATCGACGTCACCTTCACCCAACACTCTCAAAAGTTTAAGCAACCTAATGTGGAGAAATGGGTCTGTGATGCCTGCAATATCATACTCTGGTGAATAAGGACTGTTCACAAGATCTCTGAGAGTTCTGACCAAACCATCTGTGCATTTCTGTAATAATTGTTAAGAATATTTGTCACAACCAAAGCTGGCCTACAGTAAAATCTCAATGTGCAGTGTTTATCATACAAAAATGTCAAGAGAAGAGAGTAACTTTAATATCATAAAGTCATTCATATGAACCCTCTTTAATTTCTTTTACAGTTTTTATAAACATATGCTATTTATTCAGACAGGTTTGCTTGCAAACTAAAATTTAGTGTTGTGCCCATTGAAACGGTAAGATAGTCACTGAAATCATGAGTTTTATCTTTTAGTGATAATGATGATGATATCAATAATAATAATGTTAGTAACAATAATGATAATAATAGCTCATGATTCACGAGAGTACTTCAAACACTATTAAAAAGTAAAAGCATTTCAAGTTATATTAAGTGGTCAAATAATTGACTAATCCTAAATTCCAGAAAATAACTTCATTAAATTTGTGAGGCAAACCTTCCCAAACACCCAACATGATTTCAGAAGAAAACATGCAGAATAACATCTTGTGCTGTTTGGGAGTACACTTTCAAACAAGCTATGTTGTCCCAAAGCACACTTCTGAAATCATGTGTGGTTTATCAGAAATGTGAGGGGTGGGGAAAGTTTCCCCATAAACTTATCACAAGTCATAAAACGTCTATCTCAAAAGCTATACCACCTAGGTGAAGAGACATGAATAGTTTTGTATTATTATTGGTAACACACCCCTTCACACAAGAGCCCATTGAACTTGAAGCGTGGATAATGCACAGGCCCACCTACCTTGTGCAGAAATTCAATTTTTTTTATTAAAAGAACACGCATAATAGATTAAACTTTAAATACTTGGCTATAGAGAGACCGGTATAATATTATGAGCCTACTGCCCCAGATGCTCGCACTAATAGATGAACACACGTGAATGGTTTCATATTATTTTTTCTATCAATAACATTTTCAAGAAGCAAATTCAATCATTTATGGATGCCTTTAACTGACAAAGAAGTAGAAGAATACAAAAAAATATAGACGATTTGATATTGTAGAGCGCAGACTATTTTCCATGCTTATTCTAATAGTAGGCAAATTTACTTTAATTAGTATCTAAAGTGGGTTATGGAGAAATACGCTATGTGATTGACAACATAAATTATAAAGAAGATGAAAAACTACCTTCCTAATATGTTCAAGAGCTTCGGTGCTAGTTTTACACAGATCTGTACAAAGCTGAACCCCAGTGATCAAAACTCCATGGTGTTTCTCCCTAAGTAAGGAAGTAGCAGGATTGATGAAATTTTCGGCCAAATCTGGAACTTTCCTTATGATTCTTATAGAGCATAATGCTGCCTATATAACAGTGGGCATAGTTAATTTATGAGAATTATAAATGATAACTCAAGCAGATAAATGGAAAAGGTTTCCTAAATAAAACAAAAAACCAAATTACAAAACATGCAATTATTTAGCAAATGGGAGTAAGGATATCAAAAAAACTGATATGACAATTAATATTAGGCAATGCAACCATCTTGCTGGATGTCAAGTTCTTAAAAGCGTGCTAATAGGTAAACTTCCATTCAAAATGAAATAAACAGTATTAAACAAAAAATCACAAAGATAAAGGTGATATCAACAACCATCTAACTTTTTCATATTCAATCCCATAACTCCAACATTTTTGCTATTATATGATCGTGCACTGATGATTATTATGCATCGAATTTTATGTTTGTTGGAAATTCTTCCTTCATTTTGGTCCGCCGCTAGTTGCCTAATTGCGGCATTTGGCTTGCCTTCATTGTAAGCACCAATACTGGCATGTTTGTGTCTATAAAGCATGGGCAATCCTCCCCTTACAAACCGGTTTTGTAGGAATGAGTTAGGCCCAACTCAGACATTCTAAGATGGTATCAGGGCCTATCTTATATCTGTTGTTGGGCTTCCCACATCGTCTACACTTCGGTCTCAGTGAGACCTAAGCGTGAGGAGGTGTGCTGGAAATTCTGACTTCATTGCGATCCACCCCTAGTCGCCTAATTGTGGCATTTGGCTTGCCTTCATTGTAGCTTCCAACACTTGCATTGTGTTGGGGTTTGAAGGAGTGGGTTTAGTCTCACATTACATACACCTCGAATACGACACCGACACTGACACAGCGACACCGATAATAATTTGAAAAGTTGAATAAATTAAACATAATCACAAGTGTCAGTGCAGGTGTCCAACATGGACACAGACACACTTTTTTTAAGAAGTGTCGGTGCTAGATAGGTTATAAAGCTTGGATAACCCTCACCTTACAAGTCGGTTTAGTAGATATGAGTTGGGTCCAACCCACACATTCTAAGAAAATTAAACATTTGTGGCACAAACCACCATAAGGTAAGGTTATTTGCTATCCCGGTTCACGACCATATAATGAAACTGCAGACTCTTTATATGGGCAATTCAAAATAAAGCATATTAGTTTATGTGCATTAGAATTACTCCCTTGAGCAAAATAAAATAGTACATATGTCTTCTCAAAGGCATATTTGATTGAAATCATATATTAGCCAGAAAACACCAAAATAGAACAGGCATTCTTGGTTGACTGGGAGTCTTAAATCTATGGCATTTCATGTCTTTCCATTATTTTGTTATTGGAAATAGTTGGGTACATGAAAGCTGTCCCATGAATCTTGACTCTCTCTTGATATCTTTAAGAGAAAAATAGCGATCACAGCAAGATGGATGCAAATAACTTCCCTATTATACAAGGATAAGGATCATAGTCTGATCTTATGGGATATTTTATTCCAGTAAAACAAAAATCAAGTATTTGCTGGCTGCTAGATGTAAGTAAGAAAATTAACATGTATTAAGAGCAGTTCGAAAAATATTTTTTATTGGTTGTTAGATGTACAGCAGTTTGAAAACTAATCCTTAAATCTATGGCAGTTCATGTCTTTCCATTATTTTCCTATTGGAAACAGTTGGGTACATGAAAGTTGTCCAAAGAATCTTGGCTCTCTCTTGATAACTTAAAAAAAAATAAAAAAATTGTGATCACACCAAGACTGATGCAAATAACTTCCCTATTATACAAGGATAAGGAACATAGTCTGATCTTATGGGATATTTTATTCCAGTAAAACAAAAATCAAGTATTTGTTGGTTGCTAGATGCAAGTAAGAAAATTAAATAACATGGATAAAGAGCAGTTCGAAAAAATAGTTTTTATTGGTCGTTAAGTGTACAGCAGTTTGAAAACTAATCCCTGTGAGTGGAGAGAAGTAACAAGTTAATATCACTACGATGCATCCACGGCGCTTCTTCCGCAATATATAACAAAAAAAAACAGCATCTGTATGAAATTCATTGAAAAGTTCACCTTCTTCCGAATATTGGGGTCACGAAATTGTAGCAATCTCTCAACCTCTGGTGCAAGATCACGAGCCATTTCTGCTGAACAAATGTTTCCTAAAGCACAGAGTGCAAGTCCCACTATATACTGATTTGTGTGATTAAGATCTCTGCAGTTCAGTTAAGGCTTTACAATATAAACCATTATTAACATTTTCCCCTCATTTTGTTTCAGTAGAAGACCAACATCAATAACACATTATAGAGTGGAATAGAAATATCAGGGAATAAAAAAAACAAATGAAAATTTGATTAAGAAAAGGATACTGTTTCAAAGAATTGGTGACCAACATTAGAACTTCTTGTCTTTCATCAAGAAGCAACATGAGGCCAAGATAACCTATTCTCTTCTCAGGAAATCCCGGGGACGCGATCAACTTGAGACACTCCATTTGACCAAAATGTGTCGGGTATCCAAGCATGTGGATGAACATAAGCTTAGCCATATTTCGGTGCCTGTAATCTTGATCATTTTCATTTATTGAAGCGCGAATGGCTGCACATTCTTTTCTTACAACACCACGCTCTTCTGCTGCAGTCTTGCAAGCACGTATGGCCCGAATCATGTCCCTAATTATTGGGATATGAACCAGATAAGTTAAAAATGATTATTATAGTTAAATTCCAAAAGAAAGTCAATATCAAACATTCATCATCGGTAACTTTCCAGAAACCTGAAAACATACTAACCATATATGATATGGCAAGTAAAAGGTATTTTGAAATAAAAAATCAATCACAAATTTCAATTAAACACACATGCATAGCTGCAGTAATATGCGGAAATAAAAGTCCTGCTTAATTCAGTGGCTCTATAGTAGGACTGTAATTCCAATTCAATAATGCATACTTTAAACTTATATGATTGGTTGTGGTAGGTACTTAATACTTATATTGGGACAACATTGGTGACAATCCACATATGATGGAGAAAGTAATAACCTATCTTATAATGTGTAAGTCAGGAACTCTCTTGATTCTTGAATCCAAACCCCGCCAAAAATTTTATCACAATAGTCAGTTTTTAACGATATTAGAACAACATGTCTGTATGCTAAAGCCAAACAATTGCCATAGTAGCATCATTAATGAATAATTCATATAGTTGACCCCACCAAGTGCAAAAATTGCTATGGTTTTTCTAATAATATCCAAAATATACAATGTTTTAGAGATATAAAATAAAATCTCTGAAGATGTACAATGTTAAACTTAAGTTTAAGTTGATGACACATGCAATAGTTGAATAACTGCAGCAATATGTATTCATAGAGTAAGCTGACATTTGAATTTAAAGGTCTGATTCAGATTCTGTAAGTATTCCCTGATCCAGTTAAGCATGTCTAAACCAAAAACTAAATTAATTATCTACACACATCACTTATTTTAGCTTAAAAATAATAAAGTCTAGAAGATAGAACTCAAAAGAGACATAATTTTCAATAGGATAAAAAAATGCGGAGATAATTGAAGATATTCCGAAACACAAATGTCTACTCAGCTACTGATCCGATTCCAAGGGAACAGAAGAAAAAGTAGGATTCAGTTGTTTACCTCAAACGCGTCCCTGAAGAGAAAGGATTCATGATTGATGGTTGTGTCTGCCGGATCCAATTGCGGAGGGAATGAATCGATTAATCAAGTCGTCGGAATCGGAGATCCGAATCGGAGAAACGATGAAGAAAGGAAAGAGCTTCGGATCTGATACGAAGAGACTGTGTAGTGAGTCTCTGAGTTCTGTGAATTTCGGGGGAACGACTCAACGCCACCGCACTTTTTCTTCCTTCTTTTTTGCAATGTTTTTACAATTTTAACGTTTCTTCCTCTGAATTTCCGAGATAAAAAACAAAATGAAAATTCAGTATTAAAAAAGGACTGGAAAATGAATAAACTAATGAATAGGGGTAGTTTCGTAATAATGATAATGTCCTTGCGAACTTGAGATTAATGGAAGTATGTTCCTCAGCTGGAATATTATAAAGAAAGAGATTGAAAATGCTCCATTCCTATTGGCTTCAGAATTTTAAATGATAAAAAAATTTAGTAAAAATTTCAAAAATAATATAAATAAATTTCGTGTGATATTCAATTAAAATAATTAAGTTTTTTTCTAGAACATTAAAACTCTGATATTTAATTAATATTTCACACACTTGTAAAAGATTCAAAAATATATGATGTGAATCGATTCTTTCATGAAGTGAATTTAAATAAATAAAAATTGTTGAAAATATACATTATATTCATTTCTATAATTAGAGGTGTTCGCACGTCGGTTTGATTCGATTTTGAGTAAATTCGATGCCCAAGCCGTTCAAAAATATATAGATTGATTTGGATTGGATTTTCATATTTTTTTCTTTAAAACTCAAACCGAAATAAATCAAAAAATAACATATTGGTTTGGGTTGGATTGATCGGATACATTATAAACAAATATACAAAAAAAAATAATTTTTTCTATTTACATCAATTAAATTTTTATAATAATATATATTATTTATTTAATTTACATCAATTAGTTTTTATTATAATGATATAAAATATATGAATTAATATGGTTGATTCGGGTAGATGGACACGCGGATAGAATTTTGAAAATCTGATGTTCCATCTAATTAATATCGTATTTTATTGATTTGTTTCGGATTTTGCCCAAACTAAAATTATGTTCGACCCAAATACCATGATTTAGTTTGAATTTCAGTTTCATTCCGATTAGCCCGAACAAATGGTCACCCTATCAGGGCCGGCCCTAGGGGTAGGCCATCAAGGCTACCGTCTAGGGCCTCATTTTTTTAAAGTAATTTTTATGTATTTTTAATTCATTAATATTTTTTGAAAAACTTTTTAAATTATTTTCTATATCAATTATATAATATCATTGGTTAAGAATTTTAGAATAATATATATATATATATATATATATATATATATATATATATATATATATATATATATATATATATATATATATATTTTAGGCCCTTTTCGTCTCGATTGAAATTTTTTGGATCCTTTTCGGTAATCCGTCTTGCACATTCTTAAAAACGTTGTTAAAAATCATACTTATAACTTAGATAAAAGAATACTTAAAATTTAAAATTTTTAAAAACAATTTAGTGATGTTTTTTCAATTATTATTGTTTTAAATGATTTACAAAGTGTTTTGATATGTTGATTTTACTATTAAATAAAAATAAAATATTAAATAAAATTAATTAGAATAATTTTATAATTTTATATTTTAATAAATTTAAAATTAAAATTAATTAATTTAAAATAAAAATATTTTTATTAAAATAAATATTTAATTTACATTTTTGCCTCAACCCTCGAGAAGGGTTGGGTTGGCCCTGCACCCTATCTATAATCTCATTCAAATTGTTAAGAATTTTTCAAAGTCTGATAATAATTTTTTTTAGTGTTTTATGTTTTACTAATTTTTTATTCACTTATTTTTTCAATCGTGATCAACACGAGTGTGATAATTTATTGTTGTGGATAAAATAAGAGGGTGTTATTTTTTATTAATATTTTTAACTGAAATATTGTTTTGTTCAAAATATTTATATTTTTAAATTTAAATTCCCAATTTTTAAACTAGCATCTCAATTATACTTTATAAATTTTAAATTTTGAGATGAAATATAAATATACAGTGAAAAGTTCTCTAAAAGAAAAAATTTATGATAGTTGGGCCAATTTTGAAATTTCGAAATACTGAGGAGGCAATTTCAAAAATATTTTATAAAATAAGGATTAGCACAATTTTAAATATTTTAAGACCACCTTACAAAATTTTAAAAATTATCTAGATGAATTTGTTAATTTTTAAAATTTACAATGAATAACCTTGCAATATTTGGAAATTTAGATATTTATTTATAAATATATAATATATATATATATATATATATATATATATATATATATATATATATATATATATATATATATATATATATATATATATATATATATATATATATATATATATATATATATATATATATATTGATGATCAACTTTTAAGTTTTTTTATCTTACTCCAAATCATAGTCTTTAAAATAGATTCAATCGAATGGTTATAAGTATAAATATTAATTTAACCGATTGAATCTAATATAAAGATTATAATTATGAAATAAGTTAAAAAATTTACTTAGAGTAAGTTGATAGTCACTTTTATATATATATATATATATATATATATATATATATATATATATATATATATATATATATATATATATATATATATATATATATATATATATATATATAAATGAAATACATTGACAGTGTAAAGAAGTATTACACTGTCAGTGAATTATAGTCGTTCGATGTTGGAATAAGTTTGACTTTTATTAGAAAAATTTATAAAGTAATGCAAACGGATGATGGTGATAAATTGACCGTGTAAACTGTTAGTGCATAAAATTAATCTCTCTCTCTCTCTCTCTCTCTCTCTCTCTCTCTCTCTTGACCGTGTAAACTGTTAGTGCATAAAATTAATCTCTCTCTCTCTCTCTCTCTCTCTCTCTCTCTCTCTCTCTCTCTCTCTCTCTCTCTCTCTCTCTCTCTCTCTCTCTCTCTCTCTCTCTCTCTCTCTCTCTCTCTCTCTCTCTCTCTCTCTCTCTCTATATATATATATATATATATATATATATATATATATATATATATATATATATATATATATATATATATATATATATATATATATATATATATATATATATATATATATATATATATATATATATATATATATATATATATATATATATATATATATATATATATATATATATATATATATATATATATTCAGATCAATTTACTCTAAGAGTAAGTCTTTTTAACTTACTTCATAATCATAATCTTTAAATTAGATTCAATCAATGGTCAAATTAATATTTATACTTATAACCATTGGATTGAATCTAATTTAAAGGTTATGATTATGGAGTAAGTTAAAAAGACTTACTCTTGGAATAAGTTGATCCTGACTTATATATATATATATATATATATATATATATATATATATATATATATATATATATATATAATCTCACCTGATCAGAATAAACCTTTCAAGCTAGAGCAACATCGGTGGTAGAAGAGGAGGAGAGTGTATTTGCAAGATACTTCAATGCCAAAGTGAGATTATGAACGGAGAGGAAGCAAGTACAGAGTAAAGGTAAGAAGTGTTTTGAATACCTGACTCTCTAATGAAAGATGGTATTTATAAGGCGTCCTCAGCGCTGGGCCAAGGTCCTCATTGTAGGATGGATAGCTAGGCCAACGATGATAACTGCTAAGTGCTGCGAAGAAGTAGGGGAAGACCTAGAATGTGGTCTTCATCTTGGTCCAACTGTCCCTCGAATCTAGGAAGTGGAAGATTATTTCGTCGGGGCAGTAACTGCGTGTTGTTGATGAGCACGTGGGGGAGGTGTCCCCAATAGTCATCAGTCTATGGGCCTCCCATAGTGGGCCTTCAGTCACGCAAGATTGGGTCGTGCCCGACGGCAGTGAAGCCCATGGCCCAGTCAGGATTGGGCCTTGCCAATGGTAGGGCAACCCAAGGCCCAATCCAGAACAGGAGTCCCCCAAGTCGCCGCTCCAAGGTGGAGTGATGACTTAAGAATCAGCTTGTGCGTCGAAATGGGGATGGTGTCGTCGTCTTCGTTATGGGTGACACCTGCTCGTGGGAAAACCTTGTAGTGATCGAAAATGAGTGAGTTGTTTTCTAGAAAGTCAATGAGGAAGGGTGCTTGAGAATAGTTTTTGGCATTGTGAGTCGCGAGCAAGATGTGCGCTGGATAGTATCTTCTTGGTAATCTCTTGGTCGAGGAGGACAACATGTTCGACACATTGGGAAGTGGAGAGCTTACGGGGAACATTTTGGATGTCCTATAGTGACATTTGTCCGTCTCTTCGTTTTTCACGTGGCAATGCAATTAATGTCGGCCTCTTCGTTTCTTGTGTTACGGCGCATTAATTGTGTCATCATTGCATAACGAGTCTATGAGGCCTAGGAAATGACAACCTAGGATGTGTTTCCCTGCGCGTTGGGCTATAAGGGGAGCTTGAGGGGACTCTCATTCTTCACCTTTTTGTTTGGCAGCCCCTTTAGTTATATCTTGCTTTCACCAGAAAATCTTTGCTCCCACCAAAAGAATCATTTTTTCCCGTCGTCGTCGTTGACACAAAATTCTTCAGCCGTCGTCCACTGTCGCCAACGACATCAAAGTAAGTTCCTTTACCTCTCCCATGTAATCATAGGCCTTTGTCAGTGAACGTCGTCCTAGGAATGTATGAAGTTTCCAGCGATTGAGCCATTCTAATGAATTTTCCGTTAGGGATATGAGTTTTTGGATGAACAATCATCGGATTTAGGTCGAGGAAGGCCTTCCTCGACTATTTTCGCCAATAGTTCCTTAGGGTTGCAACGAGGAGGGTGCTCCTTTGCGTATTTGGTTTCTCTTATAGAGGACTCGGGGATGCCTTTCCTCGGTAATACATTTATTTCTTTATGTGGCGTGCATCTCACTCCCTGATGCTTCTCCTCACCCTTTCATTTGAACTACGACGGAAGGGTGGATTTGATCTCGAAGTCGATTCACTATTTTCCTCTACTTTTCAAGTAAAATGAACCAGCATGGGGAAGATGAGGAGATGCCCGAAGTTAACAATCTGAATCCCATGACTACCGCATACGTTACCTCCGACTTATCTTGGGTCGGGGATGAGCCCTCGGAAACACCTTCTCGCTTCGTGGACGAGCTCGCTCCAGAGTGTCAATGGTGTCTTGGAAGACTTTGAAAAAAGGGCCCCTAAAATTAAACCCTAATTAATTAAGTTAACTAAGTGGATTAGGGTTAAGTGGGACGATCTGGGCCATTGGACGCGCGCGGGAAACAAAATCGTATGCTCTAAATTCAAACTAAACCTTAAACCTGATTAAAACATTAATTACTCTCAGGTGGCCGGAAATGACCTCCGGTCATCTTCTCCGGCCATCTCTCCCCTGAGATTTTCCTAAAACACTCCCTAGGCCAAATCAAACCCCCCAAATCTCCAGAAATGATCCCCAAACCCCATAGAACAAGAATCCAGCATCATATTTCATTTATTTTTCATTAACAACAAGATTCGAATGAAAACATAAAACTGAACAAAATTTCAGAACATGCATACACACTCAAAACTTAACCATTTTTCACCATTCAAGGTTCATTGTGATCAGTGGAACACACTCTACCATTCTATAACTAAAGAAACAAGTTCTGAAAAAATGTTTCAGGGAGGTACCTGAGCTTAAGCTTTCTCAGTTATGGACTTTCAGGCCTCCTCTCTTTGTGCAAACCACTCCACTTGAACTCCTGATGAAGCTTTGATACTTGGTTGGAGTTTAAATGGCTTCAAGAAGAAGATGGCAGAAGTTCAGTTTGTGAAATGTGAAAATCGTGTTTTTGATTGTGAAGGTTTTAGGACAAAATAAAAGGTGGGAAATGATCAGTGAGGTTTATGGAGTTGAATGGTGAAAGAAACTTGAAGGTTTGATGGTTGAATCAAGAGATTCGAAGGCTTTTGCAAATTTTGGGATTTTGGAGTGTGTTGAGTTCTTGGAGTTTCAGGCTTGCTTCTTTTGTGTTATGGCTTGCTTGAGGTCCACATAAAGAAATGTGATAGGTCAGAGAGTGGGTGCTGGCCTATGTTGATTGGTATGGGCAAGTTGCCAAAATGTCAAAAGTTTTGTACTTGAGGTATGGGCTGGCTGCAGGCCAAGGACAAGGGCATGTCTGGTGCAACTTGATTCAAGGATGACCATGGAAATGAGATTGAGGCAAACCAGCATGTTTGTGGGAAGTTGTGGGAGGTTTTGCAATTTTGGCAAAGTTTGGCCCTTTCTTGATTTCTTCATGTACAAGTCATGGAAATGTGAAATTCTTTGGGCAATTATGAGTTTTAGGCATTGTACTATGATGTTATGATGTGTAGAAGTCCATTTTAAGTCATAAAATAGCTTGGTATGAGGTTTTGCAAAAATCCCTCTTTGGCACAAAAGTGAAAATTAAGTGATTTTATCCAACTTTGCAAGGCCATAACTTTTGTTCTAGAATGAATTAGATCAAGTTCTTGTACTTTTTGAAAATGGGAGGATCCAATCTACAACTTTCATGACCAAGAATTTTTCATTTGAAGCATTTCTGAATCAAAAAGAGGAGGTTGAAAAACTTTCCCAAAATGGCAAGTTTACATTACAAGTCACTTTCCCAAAATGGAAACTTTGCAAATGACTTGAAATCCTTCAATTTTGTGAACTTCTAACTTCTTCTAAGATCAAATAAAGATCATATACACACAACATGATGGAGAAAACCCTTTGGTTGGGTGATTGGGGGCCTTAGATGCCCTGATTTTGCACTGACTTGCTCAAGAAGTCATCTTTTGATCAGATGCCTTCCCCATTGAATTTCTTCATGAAAATTGGTGTGCATGATCCTCATATCATATAGAGACCAATAGAAACAAGAATGACCAAAAAAATTTGGAGTTATGGCCTTTGAAACCAAAACCCTAATTTTAGGTCATCTGTGCAGTTAAGCTTGGCTCTGCTTCCATGCCTTCCTCAGTTCTTGTGATTCTCTGACTTTCTTGATCTTGGGAGGATATAATATGATGTTTGAACATACATGGACCCTCTTGAGGGGATTGAAGACCTTTGGAGTGGCTCAGATAGCCCAGGGATTGCTCAGGTCACAAACCCTAGATGCAGGTGACTTTGAATCAAAGCAATGAAGCAAAAATGCAATATGAGATGATATGATTGAACTTATGCAAATGAAAAGATCATAAGCCATGGGGAAATGTGTGAGGGAAAATTTGGGGTGTTTACAGCTGCCCCTATTCAAGCATGAGTTAGTTGTGCAGGAAGTAAGCAACGGCTTAACAGGCAAACAAGATAACTTGTGGTTGAATACCAAAGACAGTCCAAAAATTTGCACTCACTGAATGAAGAAGAAAAAGGATATAGATTGTAAAAGGAAGTAAAGTATGATTATAAAGTGCGAGCGACGGAGGACGACCGTCGAGCAGAGGATGATTGCTGGGGATGAAGCAATGACGGGGACGACCGACATGCTGGGAAAATGAAAGGATCATGATGGGGACGGCCATCAGGTTAATGAAATAAGGCTCTCCGGGGGATTATAGGTAAAGGCAATGATGGGGAAGACCATCAGGTTAAAGAGATAAATGACGAGAGACGGTTATCAGAAGTGAAGGACGATCACATAGCAGGGGACGGCTGCTCTGTTGGGGATAAGATGAGGGACGGTCATCTAAGGTGAAGGACGATCACCTGGCAGGGTACGGCTGCCACAAGTATCACGACATAGGACGAATGCCGGATAGAAAAGGTCGACGATGGGGACTGATGGGCTAAAGACGTACTCTAATTATGTGTCTAGCGGTATCTTAACTGCAAGTGCACAGCCTATCGAAGTAATATTTAAGATTATCGATCCACAGGGACTTTATGATTACTTAGTGCTAGAGGATTTACTAGTTTAGCTAAGGTGAAGGGTTGTCACGATTTTTGGTTGTTTTTAAAGATTAAAGGCGGGAATTAAATTTAAGTTTAATAAAATAATACTAAGGCGGTCGGTATGTAATTATGTTAACTTAGGCGGGTCAATCTAACCTAGGCTTATAAAGATGGTTCACTTAATCTATTCTGTAGAGGTTACCAGTTTAAATATCTTTAACTCACACTCTCGTGGTCTTATCTCAGATCTTACCCCTAAAGCCCTATGCCTGCTCTCTCTAGCCCATAAGTGTTTAGAAATAATTTTTGGAAACTTAGTAAGTCTAATTCATTTTAAAGCGCTCTCGCTGTGTTTAAATTAAATGCCTAACTTTAGCTATCTGGTTAAAATCTCACACTCTCGTGGTCTTGACCTAACCTATTACACTTTCCTTACTCTCGTAACAAAAAGGTTGATTTTATAATAAAAAGTCACAGCCAGAATTTCAAGCTCTTAATTATTTTAAGCCTAGAATTGATTTTACCGATTTAGTTGATTTTAATTACATACCGCCCTAAGGTGTTTAGCTACTCATGATTGTTGAACCAGACAGAGGCAGAGAAATATAAAACAAAATATGCATAATAGATAAATAAATACTTAACATTAATATAAATGCAATTTAAATAAAAAACCTAAATAACAATTAAAATGTTAGACTCCTTCTTCCACAGTCTGGAAAGCTCAGAGTACGGACCAGAATCGGAAATAAAATTTCTAAAAGAATTCTGAAGGTTTTGAAACAAACTAAATTATAACAATTTCCTAATGTTGGAAATTGTTATATGGTTGGTTGGGATACAGAAAATTAAAGCAAGAACAATTAAATGCTGGAAAGAATAAAATAGACAGGGTGCAATGAAAATACGGCAGAGCTTCCGCAAGAAAATTAAAATAAAAACTCTGTAAATTGTTCTTTGAAGCTAGGCTATTTATAGGATCAATATTTTGGGCTTGGCAGTTGGAGATGATGCATGGGCCTCGTAGATGCTGAGAAAATCCAGGGAAACATTTAAATACTTGGTCTGCGGGAAGATAGGAAAGTTGAATTCACGTAACACACACGTACATGACCAAGTCTCAGCATATTACCCTAAATTCCCCTTGTCACGTTCGTGACAAGGGTGTCACGCTCGTCACCCGTGTATTATGCGCGTCACGGTCGTGAGGGACTTGTGACGACCGTGACTGCTCTTTTTAGCGTGTCACGGTCGTGACTCCTAGGTGACGATCGTGACTGTTACAAAAAATGCAGATTATGCAGAATTCCTCTTTTCTTCTCCTTTTCATGGTTGATTTTGCTCATTTCACTTGTGGCTCATGATTTAGCTCTGTAATTGATATACCTGCAAAATGACAAAGAAAACTCGAGGAATCGGGTGTTAAAACGGCAAATGTGCGATAAAACGGCATTGAAACATAAGCAATAAAACGATACTTTTTCTCGTTATCAAACTTCCCCAAACTTAAACCTTTGCTTGTCCTCAAGCAAATAGTCGGTTGAAAATTGTCGGACAGGCTTTCATCGACGCACATACATAACAAACCGTACGAAGAATCGTTTTGTCAAATAAACCGGTACTTAGATAAAACACTAACGATACACTAATGACACAAGCAACAAGCTAAGTCGTCGACTTCCCGTTAAACGAAACATTCAGTAATTGCGTTACGATTCCACCTAGAGTCTTTCGATCTTATTTCGCCCGCTTTCATTCTAGCGCAATCACATTAAGCCCTTTGCCTTAGCACGCACGTAGTGGAGTAGCCGATTAATGACTTTTATCCTTTATAAGCACGGGGTCTGGTACACGAATGTGGTAACCCTACATACATTATCCAATTTGGAGGTTGTGGGGGATCGAGCCGTAGCACGCCCTACCAAGTTCAGAGCCAGGTACCTCTGAACCAACCCGCAATGGACTCCTTCTCATATTTCTCGTTTCTTATATGCGACCGTGTACTTTGGTGCAATTTCTTTTCATTTGCATCGAGATATGAAGGATCATTATAGATTAGGCATCAAACACTTATATTCATCGGCTCCCCACGTGGTTTGTGTTCAGACGGTGCTGACTGCTAGTATAAACTACTAGGGGTTACTTTTGAACTGAAACTTAAGGTGTAGTCGTAACAATTATCGGAACGGAATGCTTAAGTGGGAAGTCTAAGGTGTCAAGACTGTATTGATCTTGTTGAATCATTCTCAGCTTCCTAATTATGATTTCGTAGGTAAGTCGGGTAATGCGAGGATAAATTAAAGATTTTTTTCGGTATGGCTAAATAAACGGGGAGAATTCGAAACTAAAGAAAATAGCACAAATATTGCTTTGTTTCATTAAAATACGAAAAGGAAATACAACGGAAAGGGAAATGCGGAAAGGAAAATGCGGAAAAATGAAAGGTACCTCTCCCAAACTATATCAGACATTGTCCTCAATGTTGTGATATAATAGCGGGTAAAGTACAATACAAACAACGGAAAAGGAAAAACATAAACAAAAACTAAAACTAAGGCTGCTGATGACCACGGCCTCGACTTCTGGTGCGGGAGCGTCTGGTCGGAGTCGCTTCAGGATCAGAACCAATGTCGGTGAGAGCAGTGATATAAATACGCAAAGACTCTAGCTCGCTAAAGATCTCTCCGAGCTTCTCATCAGTCGTCCTCTGATTAGCGGCAACAACTGAAAGTAATGCATCATGTTGCTCTTTTTGCCTTCGCTCCAATGCGGCATTCATCTGATTTTGCTGATGAATCGCACGGAGGACGTCTTCAAGTGTGAATTCTTGTGCAGGTGGCTGTCGGGTGGAGGACTCAGGAATGTCCTGGACAGGCTCAGCTGCATCCATGGTGTCTTGCATCTCGTCCACTGGTGGATCGGCCTGCTCATCAATAATGGGCGCGTGGCCGGCAACATCCGGTAAAGCAAATAACCAGTTGGCTCGGTTGGACGGATCGATGCGGTCACGGCACGACAAGATGATGTGGTGATAAATAGTGCCTTGGATAACAGGGCTGAACCTGCCATCCTTTCTCTGAGCAATCAAGTGGGCGAACCTGCAATAATTCTTCGTTAGGAACTCTGCGGCTCTGCGAGGCAAATTGATAACCAAGTCACCAAGCTCCAGCTGAATGGCGAGGGTGGTGACAATCCCGCCTATGTAGAAGGGGGTTGCGCCTCTTTGCGCTATGGACTGGATATGGGACAACATGAATGGGGCAGCATTGATGCGCTCGTCATTTAAGGCGCAGTGCAAGAACAAGAGCTCCTTGGAGTTAAGCTTGTGGTTGCTCTCTCTTGCAAAGATGGTGTTGCAGATGATGCGATGAAAGTATCGGATCGCCGGGTTATGGATATGCGTAGCATTCAGGCTCTGAAAGGCTGTGGCACGGGTGTTGGTGATGTCGTGCCATAAGGTGAAAGCGGTTTCACTGAAGTTGTCCGGCACGCGGAGATGAGCATCATCGCCGTGATTGAAACCTAACAGCTCGACGATCCTTGTTTGTGTAACTTCGAACTCGCGGCCGAGCAATCTGAACTTAGCAACGCCAGTGAGTTGACTTTGTGAACTGGTAGGAGTGATATAGTGAAACGAACTCAAAAATTCCAATGTCAGTAGTTCGAATGTAGGCTGGGGTTGACTGCATAGATGCCACAAACCAACCTTCTGAAGCAGGAGCTTCACACTGTTGAGCATTCCCAACTCCCTCAAACAGTCAGTGTCGACGTATCGAGTGGGTTGAACACCACGATTCTGGAATCTGATGAACCTCTGTCTCTGATTATCTCCATGCTCACCATCTCTAAACTGAATTTCTTCCATTGCATGCAAGTACAGGAGTGGGAGATGAGAGGTTTTTGAGTTTTGTGAGAAAAGTGTAAAATGTGAAGAAAATGGTTCTGATTATAGTGCAAGATGAGAATGTGATAGGTTTGGAGTAAATGGAGTGGTTAATGGAGTTTAATTTGGGTAATGGGAGGTTACGTGAGTTGGAAGAGATAATGGGGGGTTTTTGAATGTTGTGGAAGTTGAAAAAGAAGAGGTTTCGAAGAAGAACAGTTCTGTTTCTCAGAATTCATATAACAGGGGTCGTCACGGTCGTGATGGGGGGATGGCGGTCGTGACGCGCTAATTAGCTTGTCATGATCGTTAGAGGGTGATGACGACCGTGAGGGATTAAAACTTAGAATATTTTTCATAATGCATTATCTCTCACAAGTTCAATAGAATTTATATATTTTTTTATGATCACTTCTCATTTTATTTTAAGCACAAACAATATATAATATATAATATCAACATAAATTTGTAAATTTCATCACACGAGAAATTATATCAAACATTAATCAATTTAAATATAACAGTAAATGAATTTAAAGCATAGAAATTGATTAAATTGGAAAAATTTGTAAAACTAGAAGTGCTTTGCTTTTGATATAATTGAAAGGAAATTACATTAATAAAAATAAAGTACGAAAATGTTTGCGAAATGTTAAACTAACTAGAAACGAAAACAATAAATAAAATAAGTTAGATCACTACAGCATTTTCAAAAGTGCTTCTTCAAATCTTCGATTGCAGAGTTCAGGTGGTAGAATTGCTTACATGTTATGTCAGTTAAACCTATAATGTCCATTCGCATGCTTTTAATCTCATCCTTAACATTATTTATATCGGCTTGGTAAACTTCAAGAGCGTTCATGATTTTCTTTAAGTTGTCAGCATATTCTACTTGATTCACTTCAGGGGTTTCAATTACTTCATCAGTGTGGTCAATGTCATGGTAACCAGGAGGCGTCTCAGGGTCACTTTCTACATCGGTCACTATATCATCCCTTATCTTGTAGGATTGAGGTGTTTCAGGAGTAGATGGATAGTCAGGAGGGGTTAGCTCATAAAGCCAATTATCCTTATTGTGAACACTGACTCTAGCATGGTTTGGTAGTGTGAACAGGGTTACTACTTCATTCCTGATTAGGTACTCGAAAGGTGGTTGTCCTAAATTCCTTATGATATGGAGATTAAAGCAAAAGTTAAGATTCATAGGACGGATGGTACCTAAACGGTTACACCTGTGTAATTGGTATCTAAGTCCTAAGGCATCAGCAATCATGGTGACAAGACCTCCTACTAATATGGGTAGATCAGGTTCTTCTTGGATTCGGGTGAAGGTTTGCATCATGAAAGGCACACCATTGACTGGCTGTCCATTAGTCACACATGACATAATGAATATCTCATCTTTAGATACTCCAGTAAGGTTTTCTTCTTTTCCAAAGAAGGTGTGGGCAAGGATCTTATGGAAGTAACGGATAGCAGGGTTATGTATTTCATCATTGTTCATGTTATTTGGTTCAGGATGGTAATTTCTGGTTAAGGTTCCCCAAAAGAAATCCAGCTCAATGTCCATCAATTCTACCTGTGTGGTAGTAAAAGCAAAGGGTCCACTAGGGAATCCTAATAAGTCAGCTAGTTCTCTATGGTTAAAGTCATATTCTATTCCAAACAGGCGGAAACTGATAAATCCTTTCCTGAATCCAAAACCGCGCTCGGGTAAGTAAACTAAGGAGCTGAGGAACTCAAGGGTGAGCTCGCGGTAAGTTACAAACTTTTGTTGAATCAGTGCATTCTCCCATCCAAGTCGGTTAAACAAGTATAGGATGCTATCATGTATACCTAAGGTTTCCATAGTCAGATCATCCGGGTACAGAGTCAAATCCATTGGTCTCTGTGATAACTCTTCAAATTTCATTCTTTGGTTCCTACCTCTAAATTTGGTTTCCATAAGGTTTATCGGTTGGTTAGCCATAGTTAGTGTAAATACGGAGGAAACAAATCAGGGGGAGAAGGAAAGTGGAAAAGACTTTAGAAAATCTGTAAAAGTGATTTAAAATTAAAATAAGGAAAAATAAGAAAATAAATGCATAAATAAAAGCAATAATAATAATAATGAAATATAACAATAATAAAATGACAAAACAAATAAGCGAATAATAAAATGATAAATGACAAAATGATCAAAATGGTTAAATGATTAAATGGGTTGCCTCCCACTAAGCGCTGTTTTTATCGTCAAAGGCCTGACGTGATGCTTAGGTGTAGATTAATCAGGGAAATTAGTGGACAACTCTAAAAGCCTTAGACTATTTTCATAATCTCTATTTTTAACTTTATGATAATGTTTTAAACGTTGTCCGTTTACTGTGAACGATTCACTATTCCTACCCTTAATTTCTATCGCTCCGCTCGGGAACACTCTAGTTATTTCAAAGGGTCCTGACCATCTAGATTTTAGTTTTCCAGGAAAGAGCCTAAGTCTTGAATTAAAGAGGAGTACAACGTCTCCCACACTAAATTCTTTCCTAGATAGGCATTTATCATGCCATCGCTTAGTTCTTTCTTTATATATCTTAGCATTCTCATAAGCATCTAACCTTAACTCTTCTAATTCGTTAATATCTAGGATTCGCTTTTCTCTTGCAGCATTATAGTTTATATTGAGAGTTTTGATCGCCCAATATGCTTTGTGTTCTAGTTCTACCGGGAGATGACAAGACTTTCCATAAACTAATTTGAAAGGTGTAATTCCTATGGGTGTCTTGTAAGCTGTCCTATAAGCCCATAAAGCTTCATTAAGTTTAGATGACCAATCTTTCCGAGATATGGCGACAGTCTTTTCTAAGATTTGTTTGATTTCTCTGTTTGAGACTTCGACTTGTCCACTTGTTTGTGGATGATATGGTGTTGCCACACGGTGTCTTACTCCATACTTAGATAATAATTTGTCAAAGATTTTTGAAATGAAGTGTGAGCCACCGTCACTTATGACGAGTCTAGGCACGCCAAATCTGGGAAAGATTATATTTTTGAAAAGCTTTATTACTACTCGTGTGTCATTTGTAGGAGAAGCTATAGCTTCAATCCACTTTGAAACGTAATCGACGGCTACGAGTATGTAATTATTACCGAAAGATGATGGGAATGGTCCCATGAAATCTATTCCCCAGACGTCAAAGACTTCTACTTCTAATATTCCTTTTTGGGGCATTTCATCTCTTCTTGAAATATTACCGGTGCGTTGACACCGATCGCAATTTATAACAGCGATGTGGACATCTTTCCATAGATTAGGCCAGAATAGGCCGGCTTGTAAGATTTTTGCACAAGTCTTGGAAGTGCTTGCATGTCCACCATAAGGAGATGAATGGCAGTGAGCAATGACATCTTCTATTTCTTCTTCGGGAATACATCGACGAAAGATTCCATCGGGTCCTCTTTTGAACAATAATGGTTCATCCCAATAGTAATGTTTGAGATTGTGAAAGAATTTCTTTTTCTGCTGATAGGTTAAATCAGGTGGAAGAGCTCCTGCAGCTAGGTAGTTGACAATGTCAGCGTACCATGGCAGCCCTACAGTTTTTTGGATTGTTTCCACGGGTTCTGGTTCATCTATGTCTAACTGAACTGGGTCGCTTCCTATTTGTGCTATCAGCTGTTCATACGGAAAATCATCGTTAATCGACACTTGTTCTGGTTTAATACCTTCTATTCTAGATAAATGGTCCGCTACGATGTTTTCAGTACCTTTCTTATCTTTTATTTCGAGATCAAACTCTTGTAAGAGTAAAATCCATCTCAAGAGTCTTGGTTTAGCATCTTTCTTAGTTAATAGATATCTGATAGCAGCGTGGTCTGTGTAAACGATTATTTTCGCTCCTACTAAGTAAGAACGGAATTTGTCAAGCGCAAAGACAACTGCTAACAATTCTTTTTCAGTAGTGGCGTAGTTCATCTGAGCAGAATCTAAGGTTCTACTGGCATAGTAAATCGCATGAAGTTTCTTTTCCTTTCTCTGGCCTAGAACTGCGCCTACAACATAGTCACTCGCATCACACATGATTTCGAAAGGTAATCTCCAGTCAGGGGGTTGCATGATTGGTGCGGTGATGAGGGCTGTTTTTAGAGTTTCGAATGCTTTAAGACAATCTTCATTAAATATGAACTCAGCGTCTTTCATTAATAAACCGGTAAGAGGTTTAGTGATCTTCGAGAAATCTTTGATGAATCGTCGGTAGAAACCGGCGTGTCCTAAAAAGCTTCGTATTTCTCGAACGGTTTTAGGGGGTTGAAGATCTTTTATGACTTCTATCTTAGCTTTATCAACTTCAATTCCCTTGTCAGATATAACGTGTCCTAGTACGATTCCTTCTCTGACCATAAAATGACATTTCTCCCAGTTAAGCACGAGGTTTACTTTTACACATCTTTCTAACACCATTTCTAAATTTGATAGACATCCTTCAAAACTTTGCCCGCATACAGAGAAGTCGTCCATGAACACTTCCATGATGTTGTCTATAAAATCTGCAAATATTGACATCATACATCTTTGAAAGGTTGCAGGAGCGTTGCATAATCCAAAGGGCATTCGTCTATAAGCGAATGTTCCATAAGGGCATGTGAATGTAGTATTCTCTTGATCATCTGGGTGGATAGGGATTTGGAAAAATCCCGAGTAACCATAAAGATAACAAAAATATGAATGCTTGGCTAATCGTTCTAACATTTGATCTATAAAAGGTAGTGGGAAATGATCTTTTCGAGTGGCTTTGTTTAGTTTACGATAATCGATGCACACTCTATGTCCTGTCACTACTCTTTATGATATCGATTCTCCTTTAGCGTTTTTCACAACAGTGATACCTCCTTTCTTTGGTACTACATGTACTGGACTAACCCATTTACTATCAGAGATTGGATATATTATTCCGGCATCTAGTAGTTTCTTAACTTCTTCCTTTACTACAGTGCTAAGGATTGGGTTAATTCTTCTTTGAGATTCTCTGGAGGTTTTGCAATCTTCTTCTAGCAGAATACGATGCATACAGATTGAAGGGCATATTCCTTTGAGATCAGATATGTTATATCCTAATGCAGTTGGATATTTCTTTAAGACATCTAAAAGTTTCTTTGTTTCAATCGTTCCTAAACTGGAATTGATTATAACTGGTCTTGTACATTCAGTGTCCAAGAATTCGTATCTTAGGTTCTTAGGTAAAGTTTTTAACCCTAACGTACGTTTATCCTTACTTGGCATGGGATCCGGTGTAAGCGCTAAACTTTCCCTTAGACTATCATCCTGATATGGTTCACGCTAATTATCATCTTTGAAAATCGGAGGGATTTGAATTTTCATAATTTCAGAATAGGTGTCGCTCCCACCAAATGACACGGGGCCAAGAGGGGTACAGACGCGAACGGTCGACGAAAGAGAAAGGAAAAGAATAGAGTCGCCAGCCAGACATTTTTATCCCGAAGGAAAGGTAATGCTGCATAAACCTAGAAAGATATGGATAAGACGGTTGCGAACCAGAGAGACTGAGAAAGGGGGTTGGTTACAACCTGGGAAGGTATTAGCACCCAGATTGTCCGTCGTACTCGACGGGATCCACGCTAGAAAGATTTGTGTTTTAAAGGGGTAGTGTCAGTGCAATTTGTGTATCAAAGCTGGAAAGAATGCAAGTGTCAGTGTAAAAGAAATGTGAAGTGTATAAGTGAAATGTCAGTGTAAGAGTAAGAGTGAAATGCTCAAGACCATGAGGCTTAAAGAATAAGGCTGGAAAGAGGGGGGAATATACAGGGACTTTTGTTCGATAACTGTTAAGTTATGCCTACGTATCCTCTCGTGCAATGAGGAAGTCAGAACACCGTAGTTCGACCCAAAGAGACTGAAAGATAAATTGACTTGTGAACTGCTTACTTGTCTATGCTCAAGTGTATGACCTGTCTGGCTCAGGTGCAAATTGTCTTGCATTAGACGGAAGAAGCAAGTTCTCGTTTGTGAGTGAATGAGATGAGAAAAGAATCCCGGAGGAGACGATTATTGTTTGTTTTTGTGTTTTCAATCTTTTATTGATTTTTGGGATTTGTCATAAGTTAATGAGCTTAAGCCTAAACCAATGGGTCAGTAAACTCATCACATCTTCCCTCTGATTAGGGGTAATGAGAATACCTTAAGTATGAAGTAAGCACCTCACACTTAATCACCATGATGTAGGATTAAGATCATTAACCTACTTGTGATTATTTAGATGTTTTTGTTGTTTTTGTTTAATGTTAAGTAATGAGTTTAAGCCATAATCAGGGATTTAATGGACTCATTACACCATCCTAATAGAAGGATAATAGATGAGAATGTTTAAGCTGAGAAAGACTCCTAAACTTAATCCATGATTAGGGATTAACCTCATGACAAAACAAAGCCTTTATTAAATGGATTTTAGTTCATGGTAAGATTAAGAAGTGGATTTTATGGTTTGCAAGACAACTTGAGGGGGACTTGTCCATTAACACTAGGGTTAGTCCTTCTTAACCAATCGAGGAAGAATTAGAACCCTAATGCAAGGCCCAAGTTACAAGCTTGATGTCTTAGTGATTATTAGATGAATTGATTTAAAGGATTTAAACACATTAAGGGTTTAACACTTAGGATTAAAGTTATACACTCCATCCTAATAGAAGGATGCAGGCATAAGCTTAATCACAAAGCCTTAAAGCCTTTAGGGTTTAGTCCCTGATTATGAGATGAGAAGAGAAGACTCAAAGATGACACAAAGGTAAAACTAAATGGGGGACTAATCAAACCCTAATTGTTATCATACTTGGAGATCCTAGGGTTTGTGAGGCTTAAGAGAGAAAGATCTTCAAAGAACCACCAAGGAGAGGGGCAGATGAAAGGAGGAAGAAGCAAAGAGAAGCAAAACAACTTGCTTCACTTATGAAGACAAGTTGCCTGAAGAAAGAAAGTAAGAGATGAACATGAATGAGAAAGTTCAATCCAATATACAAGATAAAATGCAGTAATGATGCAAGATAGATGAGAAGAGATTGTGAGAAGTGAAGGCAAATTCACTTCTCAAAACAACTTACCACCTGAAAAGTTAGCAAAAGAAATGAAATGCAATGCAAAATGAGATGAGATGTCCTGATGCAAGACAAAGTCAGAAGCATATTCATGATGTTAATGATGCTAAGAGATGATGCAAACACATGACAAGAGATGAGAGTGATCATACAAGGATATGGGTGCAGATGAAGCATGCTTGAACCATGGAAGTTCAAGAAAAGTTTATGAAAGGCAATGGACATATAACATGGCAAATGAGAGATGCAATGATCAAACATGATTCTAATATGTCCTAAGATGTATTATGAATCATGTGGATGCACAAAATGTCATGGCAAGTCATTGGATGAAAGCAAATGAAAGATGGATGCAAAGGAAGGCACAAATTAGGGTTACATGCATCATACAAAACAAAAATTCAAAACCAGAAGCAAATGACATGATAAAAATTTGAAAATGCAACCAAAGATACCCTGAACCTATACAAGCTCACTGCCCAAAGGAGAGGATCCAACTCCTAACCTAGTGAAAGTTATGAATTTCCTAAGATTACTAGGGTTTTGGGGTACCTTATCAAGAAAAATACCAAAAAAATTGAAAATTCAAGATCAAATCAAACCAATTTTATCCTATAAACTACATGCCTTGAAGGATGCAATGCAAGAAGAATCATCATCCAACTCTCAATGGTTAGGCAGAAAGAAATTTTTAAAGATTGAACCAAAATATTGCCTCAAAATGAAATTAATTCCAATGAAAATGATCAAAAGGCATCAAGAACAAAAAAGAAATTTGGTTTGAGAGTTGGATAATGTTTCTAAATGTTTTGAAATGCAATGTGAATTTTTTTGTGATTTTTAAATACCTAAATGTATTTTTAATTAATTAATTTTCATTAACTAATTAAAAATTAACATTTAAATGATTTAAAAAATAATTTTCAGTGCAAAAAATAGAAATAAAAATATTTTTGGGTTTTAAAAGTCATTAAAATCTTTGACAAAAAATTTCATAATTTTTAAAGGTTTTTTGCTATTTTAAATAAAATGAGGAAAAGAAAATGAAAAGAAAAGAAATTAAAATGAATAAAAAGGGAGAGTCAACGCAATCAAAGGCCAGCATTCAAACTCAGGGGGGAGGGAAAGACTGCGCGCGCTCATGGACGGTTGAGATTGTTTCTGAAAAATTCAAATTTAAACCTAATTAATTAATCTAATTAATCTGAATTAGGGTTTAATGAAAGATCTGGTTCGTTCATTCGCGCGGGAGTCAATAAAAGTCCACAAGATCTAAGGTCCACATTATAACCAAACCCTAATCGTAATTAAGGGCTTAATGACATTCAGGTGGCCGGAAATGACCTCCGGTCATCTTCTCCGGCCACACCTCCCCTGAGAATTTCTCAAATCACTCCCCAGGCTATTTCTGGAGCTCTAAAGCTCCAGATCACTTCCTCTCACCTCCCTAAGCTCATCCCTGCCCTCAAATGGAATTTATTTCTCACCATTAACAAGATTCGAAGCTATGAACAAAAATGGCAGAAATTTCAGGCAAACAATACACTCTCAATTCTTCATCATTTTCAAAAATAAAAAGTTCAATGAACTCAGGGGATCAAACTTAACAAGTTGAGAGCTTAAAATAGAGCTTCTGGAAAAAATAAATTTCGAAGCTACCTGAGATGAAGCTTTCAGTTTGGAGCTTTCAGCCTGCCTCCTTGCTTCCAATCACCTCTACTGAACTCCCTCAAGTGTTTGCAAAGCTTGTTTGGAGTTTATTTTGGCTGGTTTGTGAGTTTGAAAGAGTTCTGTTCAGTGAGGGGTGAGAATCGTATTTCTGTTTATGGTAGTTTTAAGGCAAGGTGAAGGGTCAGGGATGATCAGTGGAACATGCTGAGAGATTCTATGAAGTTTGTTTTGGTGTTTGTGTCTTGTGTAATGAGTTTCGAAGGAAAGTGCATAAGAGGTGAAAACTTGGAACTATGGCTTGGGGGATGTTTCAGGCTTGTGTGTCTGTTGTGTTGAGTCTCTTTTGGTCCACTTATCACACTTGGATGGGTCAGAGAAGTTGGTGTGGCACAAGCTGATTGGTATGGGTGTTTTTGCATAAAGTCCAAGTTAGGTGTACTTGAGGTATGGGCAAGTGTGAGGTTGTGATAGGGGCATGGTTTGGCTCAGCTGAGATCATGGAGTTCTTGTGGACCAGATTTTGTGAGCTGTAACAAGTAGAGGCATGGCTTCATGAGTTTTTGCAAGTTGGTACCTCTTTGGCCCCTTTGGAAATTCATGAAGTTCAAGGCACCAAAATGCATAATTCTTGGGCCAATTCTGATTTTTAGAAGTCACATGAGCATGTTGTGATGAGTTTGTGCACATTTGAAGTCTTTAGAATGCTTGATCATACCATTTTGCAAAATGCCTCTTTGGTACAAAACTTGAAATTATGTGATTTTTCCCAACTTTGAAAAGCCATAACTTTTGATCCAAAATGAATTAGGACAAGTTCTTGTACTTTTTGAAAAGGGAATGATCCATTCTACAACTTTCATGACCAAAGTTTTCTCATTTGAAGCATTTTTGAATCAAAAAGAAAGGGTTGAAAAACTTTCCCAAAATGGCAAGTTTCCATTACAAGTCATTTTCCCAAAAAGGCAACTTTGCAAATGGCCTGAAATTCTTCAATTTTGTGAACTTATAACATCTTCTATGATCAAATAAAGATCATACACATCCAAAATGATGAAGAACACCCTTTGGTTGGGTCATTGGGGGCCTCAGATGCCCTGATTTTACACTGACTTGCTCAATAAGTCAACTCTTGATCAGATGCCTTCCCTATGGAATTTCTTCATGAAAATTGGCATGCATTATCCTTATGACATATAGAGACCAATAGAAACAAGAATGACCAAAAAAATTGGAGGTATGGCCTCTGAAACCAAAACCCTAATTTCAGGTCATCTGTGCAGTTAAGCCTGGCTCTGCTTCCATGCCTTTCTCAGTTCTTGTGATTCTTTGACTTTCTTGACTTTGTGGGGATATAAGATGATGTTTGAACATACATGGACCCCTTTGAAGTGATTGATGACCTTTGGAGTGGCTCAAATAGCTCTTGGATTGCTCAAATCACAAACCCTAGATGCAGATGACTTATAACCAATGCAGTGAAGCAAAAATGCTATATGAGATGCTATGATTGAACTTATGAATATGAAAAGATCACAAGCCATGGTGTGAATGGGTGAGGGCAAATTTGGGGTGTTTACAGCTGCCCTATTCAAGCATGAGTTAGCTGTGCAGGATGTAAGTGACGACTTATCATTCAAACAAGATAACTTGTGGTTGAATACCAAAGACAGTCCAAAATTTGCACTCACAGAATGAAGAAGAAAAGGGATATAGATTGTAAAAAAACATAAAGTATATTATAAAGTGAGGGCGACGGAGGACGACCGTCGAGCAGAGGACGACTGCTGGGGATGAAGCAATGACGGGGACGGCCGACAAGCTGGGGATATAAGAGATTATGATGGGGACGGCCACCAAGTAAAGCTATAAGACTCTATGGGGATAAAAATATGAAGGGGTACGGTCATCAAAGGTGAAGGACGATCACCTTGCAGGGGATGGCTGCTTTGTTGGGGATAATATGAGGGACAATCATCTAAGGTGAAGGACGATCACCTGGCAAGGTACGGTTGCCAAAAAGTATCGCGACATAGGACGAATGCCGGATAGAAAAGGTCGACGATGGGGACGACCATCGGATAAGCATGATGAAGGACGATCATCAAGAGGTGAAGGATGATCACCTAGCAGGGTACGTCTGCTCTCGGGGTTAAGATGAGGGACGGTCATCTAAGGTGAAGGACGATCACCTAGTAGGGGACGACTGCTAAAGATATCGCGACATAGGACGAATGTCAGATAAGAGGGGGTTCTAATAAATAGAGACTCCACTGGGGGTTGATGAAGGACGATCATCAAAAAGGTGAAGGACGATCACCTGGCAGGGTACGGCTGCCGAAAAGGTATCATGACATAGGACGAATGTCAGATAGAAAGGAAATAGTTTAACAAGTTTTGTCGGGGACTTCGCTGGGGAAAAGTAAACACGGACGAGTGTCTACATCCAAGAAATGAGAGGTATAAGTGTTTGAGTATTTTGTATAGACTAAAGATGCGGACGAGCATCCTTAAGACTATGATACGGGCGGGTATCAGGTAGAAACAAATGCTGACACGTGTTCAGAGATGATGATACGGACGAGTACCAACTGGTTAACAAAGAACACGGACGAGTGTTGATTCTGCGGGGACTCTTCTGGGGAATAATAGACACAGACGGGTGTCTAAATTCAAGAAGACATAAGCGTTTGACACGGTGTATAGATTAAAGATGCGGACGAGCATCCTTAAGACTACGATACAGACGAGTATCGGTAGAAACAAACGCTGACGCATGTTCAGAGATGATGATACGGACGAGTACCAACTGGTTAACAAAGAACACGGGCGAGTGTCGAATCTGAGGAGATATAAGTGGTGTATACAAGATACAGACGAGTATCTGTATGAGTAAAACAAGATTAACAAGTATGAGTGGTGTACAGACGAGTGTTTAACTTGCTGGGGAGAGTGACACAGACGAGTGTCAAGAGGAGGAAAGTGTAATATAAACAAGTGTATGTGTGCCAAGGAAGTTGTGTATAAGTATCTGTGAATGCAAAGGGGGCGCTTTGGCTTTCTACTGGGGATATGACACGGACGGGTGTCAGGAAGTATCTGTATCTTTAGGGAAAGAGCCTTGGCTCTCTGCCGGGGAATCTGGGGGAGTTTTCTGTATATCGTTGACGGATTGTCAGTATTTACAAGTGTTCTGTTCGACACATGGCTTATGATTATGCAATATGTTTGACTTTTGCCGTAATGCTCCGTATTAGACGGAATGCTACGCTCTGCGGGGAGAATATGATGCGAATGCTATGATTATGCAAAGACCGATCCGAGATTCGGATCCCGCTGTCGTGAAGATCTCTGGCTGATCCGCTTGATGTAGACATCCCAGCTGGGGATAAGATCATTGGTAGATCTGTCATGTATGACTCTGCGTGGGGAGTTAGATCATTTAATAGACCTATCCCGGTAATGAGGGACCCAACTGGGGTTTGTAGAAGCTTTCGTCACTCTGTTGTGAGATCTTCAGGTATTGCTTTGCTGGATAGAGGTTGAGACTCTGTATGGAAGTAATTCTCTGTCTAGCATTTGGCTGGGGAAGAAGAAAGATCACTGAAAGATCTTCTTAGAGATTTTTGTGGGGATCCTGCTGAGGATGATACTCGACAACTCAGCTGGGGATATGAACACCTTCTGGTGCTGCTCTTAAGGGAGTGTTGGAGAAGCGATGCCTGGCAACTCTGACGGGGAGAAGGCATCTCTGGTACTTTTTGGAAGGTGTGATGAGGAAGCAATGATTTGGTAGCCTACTGGGGAGAAGTTTCCATGCCCCATGTTGCGTTTCGAATACCTGCAATCCTGAAAAGACAGAGAAACGCACAAATATCCCGAGGCATCCTTTACTGGATTCCATCATAGGAGTTTAGACACTCCCGGGAGTAACCATATTTCCTGCAAGCATGTATTTTAGGAAAGACGCATCTGTATTTATGCGGTTAACAAGATAACGACATCGGACATTTTTTGCAAATGAAAGAGTACGAGACAATGTGTGACCGAAAATCTGATTTTATTAATTCGTGTGCCCTGAATTGGCAAGATACAGTCAAAGAAACAAATCCCCTGAAATGAGGAGGTTGTTACAAATTGAGGAACAAAAGATGCTGGCAAATGTTGATGACGCTTCAAGGAGATCCCCTTTGCTATGACTCATATGACTTTTGACATTCTTCTCGCCTTGCTTTCTGAAGAAGGCTGATTCTGACCGACGCTCGAAACCTTCAAAGCTTACCAAGTTGTAGGTGATACAGATGAATTCAGAATGCAGTTGTTCGCTTATTCCCTTATTTTGCGTGGACCGCCCTTTCGGGTTTTTCAATCCACCGAGATACCCATTTTTGCCTGAGTTGTCCAATGCGGCTTTTCAACTCAGCGAGTGTACACATTTTTTTGTTTATTTTCCCTTATTTTTGTCCGAGCCTTTTATTCTGTTTTTGACTCGCCGGGATGCCCTATTTTTGCCTGGACTTACATTCTGTTTTTATGTTCAGCGGGTCATTTTATGCGATATATTTTTTTACTGCATCTGAATTCGCAGGGGACGGAAAGTCTTCACCATCCATAGTACTGAGCATCAGTGCTCCACCGGAGAAAACTTTCTTTACTACGAATGGTCCTTCATAATTCGGAGTCCACTTGCCTCTGTGGTCTGTATGAGGAGGGAGGAGTCTTTTCAGCACAAGATCTCCTACTTGGTACTCTCGGAGCCTGACTTTCTGATCGAAGGCTTTCTTCATTCTCTTCTGATACAGCTGCCCATGACAAATTGCAGCTAACCTCTTTTCTTCAATCAGATTCAGTTGCTCGTATCGGGATCGGACCCATTCTGCTTCGTTTAGTTTAACATCCATCAATACCCGCAGGGAGGGTAACTCAACTTCTACAGGTAGGACTGCCTTCATACCATACACAAGCTGATACAGTGTTGCCCTAGTGGATGTTCTGATTGACATTCGGTACCCATGCAAGGAAAACGGTAGCATTTCATGCCAGTCTTTGTACGTAACTACCATCTTCTGCACAATCTTCTTGATATTCTTGTTAGCTGCCTCAACAGCGCCATTCATCTTTGGCCTGTAAGGAGAAGAATTGTGGTGTTGGATCTTGAAGTCCCGGCACAGTTCTGCCATCATTTTGTTGTTCAAGTTGGAACCATTATCAGTAATGATTCGCTCGGGAACTCCATACCGACAGATGATGTCCCTTTTCAGAAATCGGGCTACCACTTGCCTTGTAACATTTGCATAAGAAGATGCTTCGACCCACTTGGTGAAATAGTCAATGGCAACTAGGATGAATCTGTGGCCATTCGAAGCAGTCGGTTCAATCTTTCCAATCATATCAACGCCCCACATGGCAAAGGGCCAGGGTGAAGACATCACATTCAGGGGATTGGGAGGTACATGTACTTTATCTGCATAAATCTGGCATTTATGGCATTTTCTAGCATAAGCACAACAGTCTGCATCCATTGTAATCCAGTAATAGCCTGATCTTAACAACTTTTTAGCCATTGCATGTCCTCCTGCATGGGTACCAAAGGATCCTTCATGCACCTCGTGCATCAACAATTCTGCTTCTGTTCTATCAACGCATCTGAGGAGTACCATATCAAAGTTTCTCTTGTACAGGGAACCATCAGTATTCAGGAAGAAACTACCAGCAAGCCTTCTTAGTGTCTTCTTATCATTGGATGATGCCCCAGGTGGGTATGTTTGATCCTCCAAGAAGTATTTAATGTCATGGAACCAAGGCTTATCATCTTCAACAACATCTGCTGCAAATACATATGCCGGTCTGACAAGTCGTGACACTGCAATTTGAGGTACAAAGTTGGCAGCTTGAACTTTGATCATGGATGAAATGGTAGCCAGAGCATCTGCAAACTGATTCTCGTCTCGAGGGATATACTCAAGCTTGACTGTTGTGAAGAAAGTCAATAACCTTCTTTTATAATCCCTGTAAGGTATCAGATGATCTTGGTGGGTGTACCATTTGTCGTTGGTTTGATTAATTACCAAAGCTGAATCTCCGAACACAGTCAAAGTCTTGATCCTGAGGTCAATGGCTTCTTCAAGACCCATAATACAAGCTTCGTATTTAGCTTCGTTGTTAGTGCAGTTAAAGGTGAGTTTTGCCGAGAAAGGCATGTGAACTCCTTTAGGTGTAATGAGTACTACACCAACACCACGACCATTCATATTAACAGCTCCGTCAAACATCATAGTCCATTCTTCTTCTGGGCCAGGCCCTTCAGTGTGAATAGGCTCTTCATGATCTTTTGCTTTTATGAACATGATGTCTTCATCAGGGAAGTCAAATCTCATAGGCTGGTAATCATCAATGGGTTGCTCAGCAAGATAATCAGACAATACACTGCCCTTGATGGCTTTCTGAGATGTGTACTGAATGTCATATTCTGTGAGGATCATTTTCCATCTTGCAACCCGTCCGGTAAGTGCTGGCTTCTCAAAAATGTACTTAACTGGGTCCATCTTTGAAATCAACAAGGTAGTGTGGGTCAACATATACTGCCTTAGTCGGCGAGCAGCCCACGCTAAAGCACAACAAGTTTTCTCGAGCAGTGAATAACGTTGTTCACAGATGGTAAACTTTTTGCTTAGGTAGTAAATTGCATACTCTTTTCGACCAGACTCGTCATGCTGGCCCAACACACACCCCATTGACTCTTCTAATACCGTCAAGTACATGATTAGAGGTCTTCCTTCAACCGGAGGCATAAGGATCGGAGGCTCTTGTAAGTATTCCTTGATTTTCTCAAAAGCCCTCTGGCAGTCTTCGTTCCACCTGACCGTTTGTTCTTTTCTTAACAGCTTGAACAAAGGCTCACAGGTTGCTGTAAGGTGAGATATGAACTGTGAAATGTAGTTCAATCTACCTAGAAACCCTCGAACTTCTTTTTCAGTCTTCGGTGCAGGCATTTCTTGAATGGCTTTAACTTTATCAGGGTCAACTTCAATCCCTTTTTCACTTACAATAAATCCCAGCAGCTTACCGGATCGCACCCCGAATGTGCATTTGTTGGGGTTTAACTTCAGTTGGTATTTCCTCAGACGCTTGAATAACTTCAGCAGATTCACCAGGTGGTCTTCTTCTGTAAGGGACTTGGCAATCATGTCATCCACATAACATTCAATTTCTTTATGGATCATGTCATGGAATAATGTTACCATGGCCCGTTGATAAGTTGCACCAGCATTCTTCAGTCCGAATGGCATCACCTTGTAACAGAACATGCCCCAGGGTGTGATGAAAGTTGTCTTCTCCATGTCTTCAGGTGATGTTTTGATCTGATTGTATCCTGAAAATCCATCCATGAAGGAGAACACCGAGAACTGAGCCATATTATCAACCAATACATCAATGTGAGGTAAAGGGAAATCATCTTTCGGGATGGCTCTGTTCAGATCCCGGTAATCCACACACATCCTTACCTTGCCATCTTTCTTAGGCACAGGTACAATATTAGCAACCCACGGTGGATAGCTAGTTACAGCAAGGAAGCCGGCGTCCCACTGCTTTTGTACCTCTTCTTCAATCTTCATTGCCATGTCTGGGCGAGTTCGGCGCAACTTCTGTTTTACTGGTGGACAATCTTCTTTTAGAGGCAGCCTGTGCATGACAATATCGGTGTCCAACCCTGGCATATCCTGATAAGACCAAGCAAAGACATCCACATACTCCCGAAGCATGTCAATCAGTTGCTCTTTTACTGAATCCTGCAGGCAGGCCCCGATCTTAACTTCTTTCACGTCTTCCTCCGTACCAAGATTAACCGTTTCGACCTCCTCCTGATGAGGAGTGATAACCTTCTCCTCTTGCCTTAACAACCTAGCTAGCTCTTCAGGCAGTTCATAGTCTTCTTCAACCCCTTCATCAACTTGATTGATTGGATTGTCAAAGTCATACGAAGCCATAGCTGTGTTGTTGTCGGTGCAGTCTGAAAGGCACTCTCTGCAAGGGTTTGGATTGTTCATTTTAGTGATTAATTTTAATCTTGTTTTAAAAAGTGAAAGGAAGTTATCATTTTGGAAAACATTGCCATTTTTATTTTTGTACAAAAAGAAAAATGAAAAACAGTGAGCGGAAAAGGAAAAGACTCATTTGCAAAAGATGTCCGATATTCATTGATTGATCTGTTTTGCACAAAATTACAAGATGGCCCGATTACAAAATGAGTCTTGTCATCTTGGGCAAGATGCAAGACTTGATGCATGCTTAAAAATACAGGAAATAATAATTACTCTGCAGGAGTAACCCTTATAATTTCCTGGGAAGACCAGTTTGAGACACGGCTCCCTGGGATCCTTGGATGTATCCAGCTCTCCAGGTTGCGCTCATCTTCCAACTCATCTTCCAAGTTGTTCACAACATCCGGGGTGAGCATCCCCCCGCTGACAAATTTGGGCTTCTTAGCAGCCTCTGATTGATCTTGTTGAGTTGGTCTGTAACCCAACCCAAATCTTTCTTCCTTCTTTTCCACGGGCAACAGCTTGCCCCAGCCTTGGGCAGTACCCTCTTCAACAACCTTCCTGGCTTGCTGATAAGACGTCATGGAAGTTCCCAGCACAGCAGATGCTTCATTAATGTTTAGGGCCTCGAACCCCTGGCTCATAGTTTCATGGATTTCTCCATCCATTTCAATGTACTTGTACGTAGCCAGATGGCTAACAAAGATGTCTTCTTCCCCACAGATGGTGATGATCTGGGCTTCCCACTCGAATTTCAGCTTCTGGTGAAGGGTAGACGTAACAGCGCCAGCGACATGGATCCAGGGTCTACCCAACAAACAGCTGTAGGTCGGCTGAATGTCCATCACATAGAAGGTAATTTTGAAGGTTTGCGGGCCAATCATCACAGGCAGATCAATCTCCCCATGCACTGATCTTTTAGAGCCATCGAATGCTCTTACCACCAAATTACTCGGACGTTGCCAAGCCATCATATTCCAGCTTCACTAAGGCTTTCTTTGGTATAACATTGAGTGACGACCCAATGTCCACTAGTACATGAGATAAAACAGCACCCTTGCACTCTAGGGTGATGTGTAAAGCCTTGTTGTGGTTACGTCCCTCAGTTGTTAAGTCAGCATTGGTAAAGCCCAGTCCATGACTGGTGTTGACATTTGCCACCATAGTTTCTAGCTGTTAACAGTGATCTCCTCTGGCACGTAGGTTGCGTGCAAGACTTTCAGTAATGCATTCCTGTGAGCTTCAGAACACATCAACAGGGATAATATGGAGATCTTTGAGGGAGTTTGGTGAAGCCGATCTACCACCTTGTAATCACTTCTCTTTATGATCCTCATAAACTCGTCTACATTTTGTTCAAAAGATGTCCTCTGAGTTTCTCTAATAATTGGCTCTTCAGGTACCACACCCTTTCCTTTTGCTTTGGTAGCAGCTTCTGCTTCGGCATTAGGTCTTTACAATTGTGAGGCAAAAAGGCGTCCGCTTCTGGTGAAGCCTCCGCCTCCCCTAACATTGTCAATTTGTGGAGAAGAGGTTGAAGAGTCCAAAGTGATTTTCTCCCCGTTGTAGTAGAGATCAGAGCCATAATGCCAAGGTATGGCATTACTGCTTTCATATGGAACGGGTCCAGGCACCGTGATTGTAACTGGACTGAATGCAGCAGAGGAAGGTACTGAAATGGTGTGCGGATCGTAGTAAATGGTGACTGGTGGCCTGGTAGGAGATTCCACTGCTTGTTGTTGAAAGTTGTTATTTGGAGGAACATTTGATGGATCATAGTAGATAGTGACTGCTGAGATATCTTCATTAATTTCTGTTGATGTTGTAGAAGATTCTGTTGAATAAATGGATGCTGATGTTGTAGAAGAAAGGGTTGTTGACATCTGATTTGTTGAAGTAATGGGTGGAGCCATTGTTGATGATATTGATGAATCGGTAGGAATGATTGTTGTTGCAGTTGTAGGAGACTCAGGAGTTGTTGTCAAAGGAATTGTTGGATTTGTAGGCGCCGTTGTTGAGATCTGAAGTATACCATCCTTGATAAGACCATCTATGCCGCTTCTCAAATTATCACACCCATTGACTGCAATGTTACAATACCCACAACCGATCTCACACCCGGGGAACACTTGGCATTCTAGAAGCTGAGCTTTAATTTCTACCAGAGGTGTTCGAATCTGTCCAACACTGGTTATCAAGAAAGGTGGCTTGTCTTCCTCAATGGCATTAATTCTTGGCCCTCCATGATTGGGCATGGGATTCTTGTTGACATTTGGAGGGGGTGCGAAGTTGAGGGCTTTAGAATCCACCAGATCTTGTACTTTCATTTGCAAAGCCCTACATTTTTCTGTATTGTGGCCAGGTGCATTGGAGTGGAAAGCACATCTGGCGTTGACATCATAATTTCTTGGAAGATTGGAAGGATCTGGTGGTGCCAATGTCCTTAATTCAACCAAGTTGAGTTTCAGGAGTTGTGGCAATAAGGCAACATAAGGCATGGGGATAGGGTCAATCACCCTATTTGCATGTGACGGTCTTTGCTGAAAAGGTCTTTGTTGTTGATTGCTGTAGTTGTTATTGTAGGTTCTTTGTGGCGGATACTGAACTTGCTGTTGATAATGGGGTTGTTGTGGTTGTTGATAAGCTGGTTGCTAAGGAACCGGAGCTGGAATAGTGACAGTTGCTATTGATCTGTGGACATACTGAGGTCTGCCCCTGTTGGCATGAATGGAACTTGTCTCACCGGTCCTTCGAGGTCCCACAAAAGGCTTCCTGGGATTACTGGACGAACTTGCACCGTTATCATAAATCTTACCCATCTTCAGAAGGCTTTCAATCCTTTCCCCAGCTATAACTACGTCAGCAAAACTGGTGGAAGAAAAGGCAGCTAGCCTATCAATATATGTTCCTTGCAGAGTATTCATAAACATGTCGGCCATCTCTCTTTTCGACATGGGTGGCTGGACAGAAGTAGCAAGCTGTCTCCACCTTTGGGCATATTCCCTGAAGCTCTCTCTGGAGGATTGAGACATTCCCATCAGAAGGGTCCTGTTAGGAGCCATGTCTAGATTGTATTGGTACTGCCTGATGAAGGCTTCAGCTAAGTCCTTCCAGCATCTGATAGTAGCTCTGGTCAAATGTGAATACCACTCCCTTGAAGCCCCAGTCAAACTGTCTTCAAAATAGAACATCCACAGCTTTTCATCCATGGTATATGCTTTAAGTCTTCCCAGGAAGGACTGTAAGTGAGTTCGTGGACAGGAAGTTTCATTGTACTTCTCGAAGCACGGGGGTTTAAACTTGTGGGGAATCCTTACCCCATCCACTAACCCCATATTCATAACATCGAAGCCTAAGGAATTTTGGGACTCCAGAGATCTTAACTTCTCAGCAATTTCATCAAACCTCCTATCATAGACTTCATCCCCAGCTCCTATTACAGCAAACTGCTCCTCTTGAGGATCTTCTTGCAAGATCCTGCCTGCAACAGTATTGCCCTGTACATTCCTTGGGATGTTGGCCTCTGGATCTAGATGATGTCCAAATACTGGTGGGTTAACATGAGGCTGACCTCCCTCGTTGTTGCTGGTTCCTCCAGTGCCAGGATGAGGTTCCTCGGGGGTCTGTCTTTCTACCAATGCCCTTAGCCTTTCCTGACTTTGGGCCAAGTTAGTCATTACAGTCATGAATTGGTAAATTTGGTTCCTCATCTCCACTCTTTCGTTAGCCATCTGAGTTCTGACCTCCGTCAGGTCCTGCTGTACTTGATCCATTTGGATACCAGGAAGGTTGTTGCGAGTAGGATACCGGTGCGGACGGTTGAGAGGGAACACCCGACGGCAAGCAATAATTCCTGAACCACAACAGAGTTAGAAACAAACAAAAACAAAAACCTACAAAACAAAACAAAAGTTAGCATGCAATGCAGTATGCTTATTTGCTTTCCAAGGTATCCGGCTTGGCTCTTGGTTTTGACCTTTCCAGACCCTGAGGAATATGTTCTGATGTTGCTTGAGAAAAGAAACTCATTGAAACAAACTAACAAATACATTACAAATGGTGGATCATACATAGTTTTCTTTTACAACATATGCCCCTGAAGGGTCAAAAATACAACATAAAAGAAAAGTACATCAAATGGAAATAACAACAAGCAAAGAAGTCAAACATCCAATCCAAACTCATCCTCCTTGACCTCCTTCAAAAGTGCTTCAGTCACAGGACCAGCCGGATGCTCTGTAATAGTCCTGATAAGAAGGTTTCTAGTAGCAATGGCAGTGGTCAGCTTCTTGTGCCTGTCCTGGTCCTTTGACCTCTTCAAACCAGCCCTGAGCTTTAACTCTGAAATCTCCTTCTGGGCTGCCAGCAAAGCTTCCTGTTGTTTCTTTTCATTGGCCTCTAACTACTCAATCCTGGCTTGAGTTCTCTTATCTTCTTGAGTACGAGCTTCAGTGATCCTAACCCACCTAGCTTGACTTTCTTGTAGATAGAGATCAGTCCTAGCCTTCTGATGCTTGGCCTCTTTACAAGCATTCTTCAATATTTGCTCTCCAGCTCTTGATTTCTTGATGTAGTCCTCTGCTTTCTCAATCTTGGCCAGATGTTCCACCTTAAGCTTCTCTAACCTCTCAATGTCTAGACGACCATCACTCCTCTCCCAGAGGGTCTTCTTCAGAGCTTGAGACAGATTCTCATTCCTTTCCTTCAGTTTCTCAAATTCTTCCAGGCTGACAGTGGCTGGAGGTGGTACTGTGGATGGTCCAGGTGCATCCTCAATGGTGAAAGGCATCCCAGAAATCTGAGCTCTAGCATGGGACCATTCATAGTGCTGAGCTGAAGCCACATTATTGCACCTCCCAAGAATAGCCATCCCTTTGGTCTGGATGTTGTCCCAAGCCCAGGATGCTTGTCTGACAACAGCTAGATTAGGCTTTATCTCACAATACAGGGTTTCAGCTAAATCTTGCACCCTAGGAGGGTGAACCAAAGCATAGCCCAGTTGTCTCTTAAATAGCAAAGGATTGTAGTTGATGCAACCCTTTACTCCTATTAGAGGCACATTTGGGTACTGCCCACAGCTAGTGATGATGTCCTTGCCTTTGGTGCTCTGGGTGCACCATCTGATGTCATCTGAAGTCAAAGCAATAAGTCTCTTAGCCCAATTCTTCTGTTGGTGAGGATTTAGGAAGGCATCAGTCCTAGGTAAGTGTTTGAGCAGCCAGGTGTGAAATAGGGGAGCACAGCATCTCACCAACTTTCCTCTTTGTTTCTCATTCCTTTGATGAATGGAATAATAGAAATCTCCCAGCAAGGTGGGTACTGGGTTCCTCAGAAGGAAAAGATGAATGGAATTCTTGCTGATAAACTTGGGCTCATCTGCAAATAGTATAACCCCATATATACTGAGGGCTGACAATGCACAAACTGCCCTCCATTCTCCCAAGGAGGCCTTCAGGATGGCCCGAGAAGTCAGAAAGTCTAAGTGCAAACCAGGGATCCCAGCCTTTGTTGTCATGTTCTGCTCAATCAATATAGGCTCTAGGTATAGTGCCTTTGCCACTTCTCCATTGCTGGGAGAAGTCATCTCTGGGTTGAAGGGGACACCACCCCTGACAGGTACTCCAATCAATGATGAGAACTCCTCCAGCAGAGGTCCTAACTGAAAGTTCTGGAAAGTGAAGCATCTCAAAGGAGGGTCATAAAACTGTAGGCAGGTGTGGATCATACTCCTCTAAGAAGGGTCCAGGTCCATAACCATATCAAGGATGCCTCCATAATGCTCTCTGAATAATGGGATGTGGTCTGGAGTGATAAGTGTCTGGACCTGCCTGATACCAGTCAACACAGGCTCAAAGAAATGGTATGAAATGTTGCTTTTCCTGGGTGCCATGACTGCTGATGAAGAACTGAAGACAAGTGCTGATGAGGATCAAGACTGGTACTGGAGATGAGCCACTGATAGGCTGATGCTGGTGATGATGAAGATGGCTGAAGCAAACAACTGAAGAGAATAGCTGAAGCGGATAGCTGATGAGCAGAGGTCTATGCAGATGAAGGGGTCAAAACCAAGCCAGATATAATGTGGATACCCTGAAAAACAAATAAACAAATGTTAAATGATGCAATGATGATGTATGCAAATGATATGCAAGGGTTTGTGATCAAGCAGGATCTGATTAACTGTCTTGATATAAGCCCATGTATGTTCAAAAAGTCCAGATGAAGGCTCAGAAATCCAGTAACCAAGGTGGGGGACTCAAATAAAGAGTCACATGTCCAGGGTTAAATCACAAGAACTGTCCAAAATGAAGTACTCTTAATCAAATCAAGTATCAGGGTATGATGTGGCCAAGTGTACCTGCAAACCTGCAAACAACCCAACCCCCTCACAGGTGGTGTTCTAAAACAAGGATCCTCAGACTTGGATCAGTTATGAGAAGTGTAAACAATTCTAACCCGGAGGTACAGTGTTTACAATAACCATAAAAGGATCCTCCTCTAATTCACCTCAGTTTCTGAAGGTCATGATAAAGGTCATCCAGACTTAGCAGGCTTCCCAGATAGCCCTAGCACTACAGGAAATCTGTAGCACAGAGTTCTCAAGAAGAAACCCACATCTGAACTGTGCTTCATATTCCCGCACCAGACCGAAATGGAATGGGAAAGAACATGAACCACTCTAGCCTAGGTGTCACTCAGGTCCCAGGTATAGGACCTTAAACTCTCAATAGAACCCCACCCACCAAAACAAAAACAATATCTAGCCAGATGACAGTATGACAGTATGATGTATAAAGCTGTAAAGAAAGTAATAAATAACTGTACATAAATCAATTAATAAAGCAACTATATCAACACAATTAGCACATAACACCCCAGTAAACACAAATCAAACAAACGCTAGGAGGAACCCACAAAAAGAACCAGAAGCCCTGGTTACAGTATAAGGGTCCCCAGCAGAGTCTCCAAGCCGTCGCTCCCACCAAATGACACGGGGCCAAGAGGGGTACAGACGCGAACGGTCGGCGAAAGAGAAAGGAAAAGAATAGAGTCGCCAGCCAGGCATTTTTATCCCGAAGGAAAGGTAATGCTGCATAAACCTAGAAAGATATGGATAAGACGGTTGCGAACCAGAGAGACTGAGAAAGGGGGTTGGTTACAACCTGGGTAGGTATTAGCACCCAGATTGTCCGCCGTACTCGACGGGATCCACGCTAGAAATATTTGTGTTTTAAAGGGGTAGTGTCAGTGCAATTTGTGTATCAAAGCTGGAAAGAATGCAGGTGTCAGTGTAAAAGAAATGTGAAGTGTATAAGTGAAATGTCAGTGTAAGAGTAAGAGTGAAATGCTCAAGACCACGAGGCTTAAAGAATAAGGCTGGAAAGAGGGGGGAATATACAGGGACTTTTGTTCGATAACTGTTAAGTTATGCCTACGTATCCTCTCGTGCAATGAGGAAGTCAGAACACCGTAGTTCGACCCAAAGAGACTGAAAGATAAATTGACTTGTGAACTGCTTACTTGTCTATGCTCAAGTGTATGACCTGTCTGGCTCAGGTGCAAACTGTCTTGCATTAGACGGAAGAAGCAAGTTCTCGTTTGTGAGTGAATGAGATGAGAAAAGAATCCTGGAGGAGACGATTATTGTTTGTTTTTGTGTTTTCAATCTTTTATTGATTTTTGGGATTTGTCATAAGTTAATGAGCTTAAGCCTAAACCAATGGGTCAGTAAACTCATCACATCTTCCCTCTGATTAGGGGTAATGAGAATACCTTAAGTATGAAGTAAGCACCTCACACTTAATCACCATGATGTAGGATTAAGATCATTAACCTACTTGTGATTATTTAGATGTTTTTGTTGTTTTTGTTTAATGTTAAGTAATGAGTTTAAGCCATAATCAGGGATTTAATGGACTCATTACACCATCCTAATAGAAGGATAATAGATGAGAATGTTTAAGCTGAGAAAGACTCCTCAACTTAATCCATGATTAGGGATTAACCTCATGACAAAACAAAGCCTTTATTAAATGGATTTTAGTTAATGGTAAGATTAATAAGTGGATTTTATGGTTTGTAAGACAACTTGAGGGGGACTTGTCCATTAACACTAGGGTTAGTCCTTCTTAACCAATCGAGGAAGAATTAGAACCCTAATGCAAGGCCCAAGTTACAAGCTTGATGTCTTAGTGATTATTAGATGAATTGATTTAAAGGATTTAAACACATTAAGGGTTTAACACTTAGGATTAAAGTTATACACTCCATCCTAATAGAAGGATGCAGGCATAAGCTTAATCACAAAGCCTTAAAGCCTTTAGGGTTTAGTCCCTGATTATGAGATGAGAAGAGAAGACTCAAAGATGACACAAAGGTAAAACTAAACGGGGGACTAATCAAACCCTAATTGTTATCATACTTGGAGATCCTAGGGTTTGTGAGGCTTAAGAGAGAAAGATCTTCAAAGAACCACCAAGGAGAGGGGCAGATGAAAGGAGGAAGAAGCAAAGAGAAGCAAAACAACTTGCTTCACTTATGAAGACAAGTTGCCTGAAGAAAGAAAGTAAGAGATGAACATGAATGAGCAAGCTCAATCCAATATACAAGATAAAATGCAGCAATAATGCAAGAGAGATGAGAAGAGATTGTGAGAAGTGAAGGCAAATTCACTTCTCAAAACAACTTACCACCTGAAAAGTTAGCAAAAGAAATGAAATGCAATGAAAAATGAGATGAGATGTCCTGATGCAAGACAAAGTCAGAAGCATATTCATGATGTTAATGATGCTAAGAGATGATGCAAACACATGACAAGAGATGAGAGTGATCATACAAGGATATTGGTGCAAATGAAGCATGCTTGAACCATGGAAGTTCAAGAAAAGTTTATGAAAGGCAATGGACATATAACATGGCAAATGAGAGATGCAATGATCAAACATGATTCTAATATGTCCTAAGATGTATTATGAATCATGTGGATGCACAAAATGTCATGTCAAGTCATTGGATGCAAGCAAATGAAAGATGGATGCAAAGGAAGGCACAAATTAGGGTTACATGCATCATACAAAACAAAAATTCAAAACCAGAAGCAAATGACATGATAAAAATTTGAAAATGCAACTAAAGATACCCTAAACCTATACAAGCTCACTGCCCAAAGGAGAGGATCCAACTCCTAACCTAGTGAAAGTTATGAATTTCCTAAGATTACTAGGGTTTAGGGGTACCTTATCAAGAAAAATACCAAACAAATTGAAAATGCAAGATCAAATCAAACCAATTTTATTCTATAAACTACATGCCTTGAAGGATGCAATGCAAGAAGAATCATCATCCAACTCTCAATGGTTAGGCAGAAAGAAATTTTTAAAGATTGAACCAAAATATTGCCTCAAAATGAAATTAATTCCAATGAAAATGATCAAAAGGCATCAAGAACAAAAAAGAAATTTGGTTTGAGAGTTAGATAATGTTTATAAATGTTTTGAAATGCAAATCAAACCCTAATCGTAATTAAGGGCTTAATGACATTCAGGTGGCCGGAAATGACCTCCGGTCATCTTCTCCGGCCACACCTCCCCTGAGAATTTCTCAAATCACTCCCCAGGCCATTTCTGGAGCTCTAAAGATCCAGATCAATTCCTCTCACCTCCCTAAGCTCATCCCTGCCCTCAAATGGAATTTATTTCTCACCATTAATAAGATTCGAAGCTATGAACAAAAATGGCAGAAATTTCAGGCAAACAATACACTCTCAATTCTTCATCATTTTCAAAAATAAAAAGTTCAATGAACTCAGGGGATCAAACTTAACAAGTTGAGAGCTTAAAATAGAGCTTCTGGAAAAAATAAATTTCGAAGCTACCTGAGATGAAGCTTTCAGTTTGGAGCTTTCAGCCTGCCTCCTTGCTTCCAATCACCTCTACTGAACTCCCTCAAGTGTTTGCAAAGCTTGTTTGGAGTTTATTTTGGCTGGTTTGTGAGCTGAAGGAGTTCTGTTCAGTGAGGGGTGAGAATCGTATTTCTGTTTATGGTAGTTTTAAGGCAAGGTGAAGGGTCAGGGATGATCAGTGGAACATGCTGAGAGATTCTATGAAGTTTGTTTTGGTGTTTGTGTCTTGTTTAATGAGTTTCGAAGGAAAGTGCATAAGAGGTGAAAACTTGGAACTATGGCTTGGGGGATGTTTCAGGCTTGTGTGTCTGTTGTGTTGAGTCTCTTTTGGTCCACTTATCACACTTGGATGGGTCAGAGAAGTTGGTGTGGCACAGGCTGATTGGTATGGGTGTTTTTGCATAAAGTCCAAGTTAGGTGTACTTGAGGTATGGGCAAGTGTGAGGTTGTGATAGGGGCATGGTTTGGCTTAGCTGAGATCATGGAGTTCTAGTGGACCAGATTTTGTGAGCTGTAACAAGTAGAGGCATGGCTTCATGAGTTTTTGCAAGTTGGTACCTCTTTGGCCCCTTTAGAAATTCATGAAGTTCAAGGCACCAAAATGCATAATTCTTGGGCCAATTCTGATTTTTAGAAGTCACATGAGCATGTTGTGATGAGTTTGTGCACATTTTAAGTCTTTAGAATGCTTGATCATACCATTTTGCAAAATGCCTCTTTGGTACAAAACTTGAAATTATGTGATTTTTCCCAACTTTGACAAGCCATAACTTTTGATCCAAAATGAATTAGGACAAGTTCTTGTACTTTTTGAAAAGGGAATGATCCATTCTACAACTTTCATGACCAAAGTTTTCTCATTTGAAGCATTTTTGAATAAAAAAGAAAGGGTTGAAAAACTTCCCCAAAATGGCAAGTTTCCATTACAAGTCATTTTCCCCAAAAGGCAACTTTGCAAATGGCTTGAAATTCTTCAATTTTGTGAACTTCTAACATCTTCTATGATCAAATAAAGATCACACACATCCAAAATGATGAATAACACCCTTTGGTTGGGTCATTGGGGGCCTCAGATGCCCTGATTTTACACTGACTTTCTCAATAAGTCAACTCTTGATCAGATGCCTTCCCTATGGAATTTCTTCATGAAAATTGGAATGCATTATCCTTATGACATATAGAGACCAATAGAAACAAGAATGACCAAAAAATTTGGAGTTATGGCCTCTGAAACCAAAACCCTAATTTCAGGTCATCTGTGCAGTTAAGCCTGGCTCTGCTTCCATGCCTTTCTCAGTTCTTGTGATTCTTTGACTTTCATGACTTTGTGGGGATATAAGATGATGTTTGAACATACATGGACCCCTTTGAAGTGATTGATGACCTTTGGAGTGGCTCAAATAGCTCTTGGATTGCTCAGATCACAAACCCTAGATGCAGATGACTTAGAACCAATGCAGTGAAGCAAAAATGCTATATGAGATGCTATGATTGAACATATGAATATGAAAAGATCACAAGCCATGGTGTGAATGGGTGAGGGTAAATTTGGGGTGTTTACAATAGGTAGTTTCTTTCATTTCCATTTCTCTTACACATTCGTCAATTACGTCCAATAGATAGCATGTATCCTCTATAGCTGGTGATTGTAAGAATTGTGTTAAAATGAATTCAACTTTCTCTTCACCTACTTCAAAGGTTAGCTTTCATTTCTTTACGTCTATTATAGCTCCGACAGTAGCTAAGAATGGTCTTCCTAGTATGATAGGTGTAGTGGAGTCTTCAAAGATGTCCATGATTATGAAATCAGTAGGAATATAGAATTGTCCTATACGTACTGGGACGTTTTCTAGTATGCCTACAGGATATTTAACAGAGCAATCAGCTAGTTGAACAGACATTTTAGTTGGTCTTAGGTCTCCCATGTCTAGCCTTTTGCAAATCGTTAAGGGCATAACACTGATACTGGCTCCTAAATCGCATAGAGCTTTGTCAATGACGAATTTTCCTATTACACAGGGTATAGAGAAACTTCCTGGATCTTTTAGCTTAGGAGGCATATTATTCTGAACTATGGCGCTACACTCAGCAGTAAGCGTAACAGTTCCGTTATCCTCTATCTTTTTCTTATTGGATAAGATTTCTTTTAAAAACTTAGCATACGAGGGCATTTGAGTGATAGCTTCTGTAAATGGAATAGTAATATTCAACTGTTTCAGAAGTTCAACAAATTTCTTAAACTGACCCATCGTCTTGGAATTGGTTAATCTCTGAGGGTACGGAATTGGTGGTTTATAGGGTGGTGGAGGCACATAAGGCTTTTCTTTCTCCACTGCCTCTTGATTATCATCTTCCTTTTCTTCTGGATCATTCACCATTTCAGTCGGTTTATCCGGTTTTTGGTACATGGCTGGATTGTCAAGTCTTGGATCGGTAGGTCCATCAAGTTCCTTGCCACTTCTTAATATCACAGCATTGGCCTGTCCTTTTGGATTAGGTTGAGGTTGTCCAGGAAATACTCCAGCTGGTGCAGCGGTAGGTGCTTGTTGTTGAGCTACTTGTGAAATCTGAGTTTCAAGCATTTTGTTATGTGTAGCTAATGCATCTACTTTGCTCACTAATTGCTTAATCTGCTCACTAATGTGTATGTTTTGATTTAAGAAGTCCTTGTTTGTTTGAGATTGGTTAGCTATGAAGTTCTCCATCATCAATTCAAGGTTCGATTTTCTAGGGACATTAGGAGCAGCCTTTTGATATCCTGGTGGTGTAGCTGGTGCTTGACCTGGTGCATATAAAGCATTGTTGTTCTTATAGGAGAAGTTCGGATGATTCTTCCAACCTGGGTTGTATGTGTTTGAGTACGGGTTTCCTTGAGCATAATTCACTTGATCTGTGGGAATTCCTGTTAATAGTTGACAATCAGGAACTTCATGTCCTGGAACTCCACATAACTCACAGTTAGGTGTTACTGCAGCCACGGTGGTTGTTGGTGTTATGGCCAAGTTGTCTATCTTTTGGTTTAGTTGGTCAAATTTTGCATTGACTTGGTCCATACTACTCACTTCGTACATACCTCCTTTTGTTGGTTTCTCAGTTGTGACTCTCTCGCTTCCCCATTGGTAATGGTTTTGAGCCATACTCTCGATAAGTGCATAAGCATCGTTATATTCTTTGTCCATTAGTGCACCGCCTGCGGCAGCGTCAATTGTCATTCTTGTATTGTACAAGAGTCCATTATAGAAGGTATGGATGACCATCCATTCTACTAATCCGTGATGTGGACAAAGTCTCAGCATATCCTTATAGCGTTCCCAAGCTTCGAAAAGTGATTCGTTTTCCTTTTGCTTAAATCCGTTGATCTGAGCTCTCAGCATAGCTGTCTTGCTAGGTGGGAAATATCTGGTCAAGAAAACTCTCTTTAGTTCCTCCCACGTAGTCACTGAATTCGAAGGTAATTATTGGAGCCATGCTCTCGCTCTGTCTCGAAGTGAAAAAGGAAACAGACGTAGTCTGATAGCTTCTTGGGTAACTCCATTGGCTTTTACGGTATCTGCGTATTGCACAAAGATCAAAAGATGAAGGTTCGGATCCTCGGTAGGATTTCCGGCGAATTGATTTTGTTGCACGGCTGATATCAACGAAGGTTTCAGTTCAAAATCGTTTCGGTTGATAGCCGGTGCGGCAATGCTGGAATGCGGTTCAGCTTGCGAAGGACTAGCGTAATATTTGAGTGGGTGATTCTGTTCTTCAGCCATCTCTAATGTCCTTTGATGTTACGACTGGTTTAGGTGGATCTATTTGAAGATCTGGAATGTTGTAATTTTGTTCGTAATCAAATATCCATCTTCTTACGTGTAAGAAGCGTTCCGATTCTGGGATTAGAGGTTGCAAGTCTTCGCCTTGAGAGCGAGTACTTGGCATACACTCGGGAATTTAGAAAGTAAACAGAAAATAGTTGTTACCTTAGTCTAGACAATGCTACCCTAAAGTGCACTAGTAACTAAATTAAGGTCCCCGGCAACGGCGCCAAAAACTTGATGGGCTAAAGACGTACTCTAATTATGTGTCTAGCGGTATCTTAACTGCAACTGCACAGCCTATCGAAGTAATATTTAAGATTATCGATCCACAGGGACTTTATGATTACTTAGTGTAAACACCCCAAATTTTCCCTCACCCATTCACACCATGGCTTGTGATCTTTTCATATGCATAAGTTCAATCACATCATCTCATATGGCATATTTGCTTCACTGCATTGTTTCTAAGTCATCTGCATCTAGGGTTTGTGATCTGAGCAATCCAAGAGCCATTTGAGCCACTCCAAAGGTCTTCAATAATTTCAAAGGGGTCCATGTATGTTCAAGCATCATATTATATCCTATCAAAGTCAAGAATGTCAAAAAATCACAAGAACTGAGATTGACATGGAAGCAGAGCCAAGTTTGACTGCACAGATGACCTAGAATTAGGGTTTTGGTTTCAAAGGCCATAACTCCAATTTTTTTGGTCATTCTTGTTTCTATTGGTCTCTATATGGTATAGGTATCATACATATCAATTTTCATGAAGAAATTCAATGGGGAAGGCATCTGATCAAGAGTTGACTTTTTGGGCAAGTCAGTGCAAAATCAGGGTATCTGAGACCCTCAATGACCCAACCAAAGGGTGTTAATCATCATTTTGATTGTGTATGATATTCATTTGATCATAGAATATGTTAGAAGTTCACAAAATTGAAGAATTTCAAACCATTTGCAAAGTTGACTTTTTGGGAAAATGACTTGTAATGGAAACTTGCCATTTTGGGAAACTTTTTCAACCCTTGCTTTTTGATTCAGAAATGCTTCAAATGAGAAAACTTTGGTCATGAAAGTTGTAGAATGGATCATTCCCTTTTCAAAAAGTACAAGAACTTGTTCTAATTCATTTTGGATCAAAAGTTATGGTTTGTCAAAGTTGGGAAAAATCACATAATTTCAAGTTTTCTACCAAAGAGGCAAAGTTGCAAAACCACTTGCCAAGACAAATTGTGCTATCAAATGGACTTCTAATCTTCATACAAACATAAACCAAGGCCTAAGGATCAGATTGCATCAAAAGTTTACTCATTTTCATGGCTTGTGGATCAAGAAATTTCAAAAGGGGCAAAGTGGAACAAAGTTGCAAAACATCCTTCAAACCCTAATCCACTTGCTGGCTGGCTTCAAAACTGATCCTATGGTCCTCCTCACTTCTTGCTGCGCAAGATACCCCTCTTGTCCTTGGCTAGCCATGAGCCCATACCTCTCTTACACAAAGCTTGACTTTTATGCAAAAGACCCATACCAATCACAATAGGGCACAACCACTCTTCTGACCTACCCAAGATTGATAAGTGGACCAAATACATCACAACACAACACACAACTCATGCTGAAGCTCTCCCCAAGCCATAGTTCAAAAAACTCACCCCTTATGCATTTTGCTTCGAATCACACAACACAAGCATCAAACACAAAAACAAACTTCACAAAACATCTCAGCATGTCTCACTGATCATCCCTGACCCTTCACCTTGCCCTGAAACTCCCTGAAATCAAAACACGATTTCCTCACTTCACTGAACAGAACTTGCTCAATCTCACAAACCAGCCATTTTAAACTCCAACCAAGCATTGCAAGCTTCTCAGGAGGTTCATTAGAGGTGTTTTGGATCAAAGGGCCAGCCAGAAAGTTCCAAAGATCAAAGCTCCAGTTCAGGTGAGCTCAAGAACATTTTTTCCAGAAACATGTTTTTAAGTTTCTAAATAATTCTCTATGCTTCACTGATCATGTTGATATGTTTTGTTTCGAAAATGATTGAGTATTGAGTATGTATGAAGCTTCTGAAACTTTTTTGACCTAAATGCATTTTGTTTCGATTCAGCTTTAATATGAAAAATAAATGTGTTTTGATTGTTGATTCTTGCTCTATGATGTTTGGGGATGGATTATGGGCAGAGAGATTAAGCTTTAGTGACCTAGGGAGGAAGATAGCAATTTTCAGGGAGGATTGTGGCCGGAGAAGATGACCGGAGGTCATTTCCGGCCACCTGAAAGTCATTAAACCCTAATTATGTCATTAAATGAACTTTGAATGTAGGCCTTAGATCTGGTTGACTTCCTTTGACCCGCGCGCAAACCAATGGCTCAGATTCATCACTTAACCCTAATCCTAATTTATTAATTTAATTAATCAGGGTTAATTAAAATCCACTCAGTTTGAATTTCAACCCTTAGATCTGGCGCCAGTCAATTCCCGCGCCCTAGGTTTAAATCTCATCCACTGGATCTGCTGACTTTCCATTTAATTCATTTTTATTTCATTTTTCTTGCATTTTTCTTGCTCATTTTATTAAAAATAGTAAAACCAATCACAAAAATCTCATTTTTTGCATGCTGACTTAGAATATTTTTCTCATTCCAAAAATATTTTTATTTTTATTTTTTGCATTAAAAATTATTTTTAAATCATTTAAAAGTTTATTTTTAATTATTTAATGAAAATTAATTAATTAAAAATACTTTTAGGTATTTAAAAATCACCAAAAAATTCATATAGCATTTAGAAACATTTAGAAACATTGTCCAACTCTCAAACCAAATTTCATTTTTGTTCTTGATGCCTTTTGATTATTTTCTTTGGATTTAATTTCATTTCAAGGCAATATTTTGTTTCAAACTTCAAAAATTCATTTCTGCCTAACCATTGAGAGTTGGACAATGATTCTTTTTGCATTGCACCTTGCATAACATGTAGTTTATAGGATAAAATTGGAATGAATTGATCTTGCATTTTCAATTTGTTTTGCATTTTTCTTGACAAGGTACCTTAAAACCCTAGCAATCTTAGGAAATTCATAACTCTCACTAGGTTAAGAGTTGGATCCCCTCCTTTGGGCAGTGAGTTTGTGTAGGTTTAGGGTTCCTTTGATTGCATTTTCAAATTTTTATCATGTCATTTGCTTCTGGTTTTGGATTTTGCTTTGTGTGTTGATCATAAACCCTAATTTATGCCTTCTTTTGCATCCACCTTCCATTTGCTTGCATACCATGACTTGCCATGACATTTTATGTATTCATTTGATTCATAATACATCTTAGGACATATTAGAATCATGTTTGATCATTGCATCCTTCATTTGTCATGTTGTATGTCCATTGCATTTCATAACTTTTCATGAACATTCATGGTTCAAAGCATGCTTCTCTTGCATCCATATGTTTGTATGATCATTCTCATGCCTTGCTTCATGTTTGCATCATCTCTTAGCATCACTAACATCATACTCATGCTTCTGGTTTTGGTTTGCATCATGACATTGCATCTCATTTTGCATTGCATTCCATTTCTTTTGCTAACTTTTCAGGTGGTAAGTTGTTTGAGAAGTGAATTTGCCTTCACTTCTCACATTCTCTTTTCATCTCTTTCATACTTTCCTTGCTGCATTTTGTATGTGTATTGGATTGAGCTTGCTCACTCTTGTTCATCTTACTTTCTTTCTTCAAGCAACTTGTCTTCTTAAGTGAAGCAAGTTGTTTTGCTTCTCTTTGCTCCCTTCATCTGCTTCTCTCCTTGGTGGTTCCTTGAAGATTTCTTTCTTAAACCCCACAAACCCTAGGAATGACCAAGCATGATAACAATTAGGGTTTTATTAGTCCCCCACTTAGCTTTTACCTTTGTGTCTCTTTGAGTCTTCTCTTCTCATCTCATAATCAGGGACTAAACCCTAAAGGCTTTAAGGCTTTGTGATTAAGTTTATGCCTGCATCCTTCTACTAGGATGGAGTGTATAACTTTTATCCTAAGTGTTAAACCCTTAATGTGTTTAAATCCTTTAATCAATCCATCTAATAATCAACAAGGCATCAAGCTTGTAACTTGGGCCTTGCATTAGGGTTCTAATTCTTCCTTAATTGGTTAAGAAGGACTAACCCTAGTGTTAATGGACAAGTCCCCCTCAAGTTGTCTTACAAACCATAAAATTCACTTCTTCATCTTATCATTAACTAAAATCCATCTAATAAAGGCTTTGATTTGTCATGAGGTTAATCCCTAATCATGGATTAAGTTGAGGAGTCTTCCTCAGCTTAAACATTCTCATATATTATCCTTCTATTAGGATGGTGTAATGAGTCTGTTTAATCCCTGATTATGGCTTAAACTCATTACTTAACACTAAACAAAAACAACAAAAACATCTAAATAAATGCAAGTAGGATAATGATCTTAATCCTACATCAAAGGTGATTAAGTGTGAGATGCTGACTTCACACTTAAGGTATTCTCATTACCCCTAATCAGAGGGAGGATGTGATGAGTTTACTAACCCATTGGTTTAGGCTTAAGCTCATTAACTTATGACAAACTTCAAAAGCAATAAAAGACTGAAAATACAAAAACAAACAATAATCGTCTCCTTCGGGATTCTTTTCTCATCTCATTCACTCACAAACGAGAACTTGCTTCTTCCGTCTAATGCAAGACAGTTTGCACCTGAGCCAGACAGGTCATACACTTGAGCATAGACAAGTAAGCAGTTCACAAGTCAACTTATCTTTCAGTCTTGTTGAGTCGAACTACGGTGTTCTGACTTCCTCATTGCACGAGAGGATACGTAGGCATAACTTAACAGTTATCGAACAAAAGTCTCTGTGTATTCCCCCTCTTTCTAGCCTTTTTCTTTAAGCCTCATGGTCATGAGCATTTCATTCTTATTCTTACACTGACACTTCTCTTGTACACTTCACTATTCTTTTACACTGACACTTGCATTCTTTCCAGCTTTGATACACATATAGCACTGACACTACCCCTTTTAAACACAAATCTTTTAAGCGTGGATCCCGTCGAGTACGGCGGACAATCTGGGTGCTAATACCTTCCCAGGTTGTAACCAACCCCCTTTCTCAGTCTCTCTGGTTCGCAACCGTCTTATCCATTTCTTTTCTTAGGTCTATGCAGCATTACCTTTCCTTCGGGATAAAAATGCCTAGCTGGCGACTCTATTCATTTCTTCCTCCTTCGCCGACCGTTCGCGTCTGTACCCCTTCTGACCTGGGTGTCATTTTGTGGGAGCGACACTTAGTGCTAGAGGATTTACTAGTTTAGCTAAGGTGAAGGGTTGTCACGATTTTTGGTTGTTTTTAAAGATTAAAGGCGGGAATTAAATTTAAGTTTAATAAAATAATACTAAGGCGGTCGGTATGTAATTATGTTAACTTAGGCGGGTCAATCTAACCTAGGCTTATAAAGATGGTTCACTTAATCTATTCTGTAGAGGTTACCAGTTTAAATATCTTTAACTCACACTCTCGTGGTCTTATCTCAGATCTTACCCCTAAAGCCCTATGCCTGCTCTCGCTAGCCCATAAGTGTTTAGAAATAATTTTTGGAAACTTAGTAAGTCTAATTCATTTTAAAGCGCTCTCGCTGTGTTTAAATTAAATGCCTAACTTTAGCTATCTGGTTAAAATCTCACACTCTCGTGGTCTTGACCTAACCTATTACACTTTCCTTACTCTCGTAACAAAAAGGTTGATTTTATAATAAAAAGTCACAGCCAGAATTTCAAGCTCTTAATTATTTTAAGCCTAGAATTGATTTTACCGATTTAGTTGATTTTAATTACATACCGCCCTAAGGTGTTTAGCTACTCATGATTGTTGAACCAGACAGAGGCAGAGAAATATAAAACAAAATATGCATAAGAGAAAAATAAATACTTAACATTAATATAAATGCAATTTAAATAAAAAACCTGAATAACAATTAAAATGTTAGACTCATTCTTCCATAGTCTGGAAAGCTCGGAGTACGGACCGGAATCGGAAATAAAATTTCTAAAAGAATTCTGAAGGTTTTGAAACAAACTAAATTATAACAATTTCCTAATGTTGGAAATTGTTATATGGTTGGTTGGGATACAGAAAATTAAAGCAAGAACAATTAAATGCTGGAAAGAATAAAATAGACAGGGTGCAATGAAAATACGGCAGAGCTTCCGCAAGAAAATTAAAATAAAAACTCTGTAAATTGTTCTTTGAAGCTAGGCTATTTATAGGATCAATATTTTGGGCTTGGCAGTTGGAGATGATGCATGGGCCTCGTAGATGCTGAGAAAATCCAGGGAAACGTTGAAATACTTGGTCTGCGGGAAGATAGGCAAGTTGAATTCACGTAACACACACGTACATGACCAAGTCTCAGCATATTACCCTAAATTCCCCTTGTCACGTTCGTGACAAGGGTGTCACGCTCGTCACCCGTGTATTATGCGCGTCACGGTCGTGAGGGACTTGTGACGACCGTGACTGCTCTTTTTAGCGTGTCACGGTCGTGACTCCTAGGTGACGATCGTGACTGTTACAAAAAATGCAGATTATGCAGAATTCCTCTTTTCTTCTCCTTTTCATGGTTGATTTTGCTCATTTCACCTATGGCTCATGATTTAGCTCTGTAATTGATATACCTGCAAAATGACAAAGAAAACTCGAGGAATCGGGTGTTAAAACGACAAATGTGCGATAAAACGGCATTGAAACATAAGCAATAAAACAATACTTTTTCTCGTTATCAAGGACGACCATCAGATAAGCATGATGAAGGACGACCATCAAGGGGTGAAGGATGATCACCTAGCAGGGTACGGCTGCTCTGAGGGTTTATCATGACATAAAACGAATGTCAGATGACAAGATCAATGATAGGGACGGCCATCAGATAAAATGATAAAGGACGATCATCAAAAGGTGAAGGACGATCACCTAGCAGGGGACGGCTGCTCAAGTATCACGACATTGGACGAATGTCGGATAGGAAGGGGTTCTAATGAATAGAGACTCCACTGGGGATGATGAAGGACGATCATCAAAAAGGTGAAGGACGATCACCTGGCAGAGTACGGCTGCCGGAAATATCATAACACAGGACGAATGTCAAATAAAAGGAGATAATTTATCAAGATTTGCCGGGAATTCTTCTGGGGAATGGTAGACACAGACGAGTGTCTAATTTCAAGAAAGAAAAGGTATAAGTGTCTGACACGGTGTATAGGTTAAAGATGCGGCCGAGCATCCTTAAGACTATGATACGGACGAGTATCGGTAGAAACAAATGCTGACGCATGTTCAGAGATGATGATACGGACGAGTATCAACTGGTTAACAAAGAACACGAACGAGTGTTGAATCTGAGGAAGACAAGTAGTGCATACAAGATACGGACGAGTATCTGTAATAAGTAAACATGAGTGAGACACATACGAGTAGTGGAGAGCACGACACAGATGGGTGTTGGAAGACAAGTATTATAAACAAGTATTTGGTTTACAAATTGTTTAGGCAACTATGCTGGGGAATGGTGACACGGACGAGTGCAAAAAGGAGCATGTATTTGTATCTGGGAAATGCAAAGAAACTGCTTTGGCATTCTGCCGGGGAATTTGAGAGGTATTTGTATATTCGCAAATGGAGTGTTGGTATACACAGCTGTTTGATTCAGAACACAGCTTATGACTATGCGATATGTTTGATTTTTGCCATAATGCTCCGTATTAGACGAAATGCTACGCTCTGGGGGGAAATATGATGCGAATGCTATGATTATGCAAAAGATACCGATCTGGGATTCGGATCCCGCTACGGTGAAGGTCTCTGGCTGATATGCTTGAAGTGATATCCCAGCTGGGGATGAGATCATTGGTAGATCTGATATATATGACTCTTCTTGGGGAATAGATTCCTGATAAACCCATCTTGGTAAAGAGGGGCCCAGCTGGGGTCTGAGGGAGCTTCCGTCACTTTGTTGTGAGATCTTCAGGCATTGCTCTTCTGGATAGAGGCTGGAGCTTTGCGGGGAGATGGTTCCCTGCCTGACACTTGGCTGGGAGGAATGATCACTAGGCGATCTTCCTAGAGGTTTCTGTGGGGGATCCTGCTGAGGAGGATGATGTCTGGCAACTCACCTGGGGAGAGGGCACCCCTGGTGCTATTTTGGGAGATGGGCTGAGCAAATAGTGATTTGGTAGCTCGCTGGGGAGGAGCTTTCATGCCCCCGGTCGTACTTTGAACACCTGCAATCCTGTACGATAAAGAAACGTACAAGTATCCCGAGGTATCCCTTACTGGATTCCATCATAAGAGTTTAGACACTCCCGGGAGCAAATATATTTCATGTGAGCATGTAATTTAGACAAGACGCATCTGTATTTATGCAATCGATATATTAGGGACATCGGACATTTTTGCAAACGAAAATAAAAATGTACGAGACAAAGTGTAACGGAAAATCTGATTTTATTAATTTGTGTGCCCTGAATTGGCAAATACAGTCAAAGAAACAGATCTCCTGAAATGAGGAGATTGTTACAAATTGAGAAACAAAGAGATGCTGACAATGTTGATGACGCTTCAGGGAGCTTCCCTTTTGCTATGACTCATATGACATTGACATTCTTCTCATCCTGCTTTTGAAGAACGCAGATTCTGACCGAAGCTTGAACCTTTCGGAGCTTACTATATTGTAAGTGATACAGACGAATTCAGAATGCAGTTGTTCGCTTATTCCCTTATTTTGCGTGGATCGCCCTTTCGGGTTTTCAATCCACCGGGATACCCATTTTTGCCTGAGTTGTCCAATGTGGCTTTTCAACTCAGCGGGTGTACATTTTTTATTTATTTTCCCTTATTTTTGCCCGAGTCTTTTATTCTGTTTTTGACTCACCGAGATGCCCTATTTTTGCCTGGACTTATATTTTGTTTTTATGTCCAGCGGGTCATTTTTATGCGAAGTATTTTTTAACTGCATCTGAATTCACAGGGGACAGGATGTCTTCACCATCCATAGTACTGAGCATCAGTGCTCCACCAGAGAAAACTTTCTTTACTATGAACGGACCATCATAATTCGGAGTCCATTTGCCCCTGTGGTCTGTATGAGGAGGAAAAAGTCTTTTCAGCACAAGATCTCCTACTTGGTATTCTCGAAGCCTAACTTTCTGATCGAAGGCTTTTTTCATTCTTTTCTGATACAGCTGCCCATGGCAGATTGCGGCTAATCTCTTCTCTTCGATCAGACTTAGTTGTTCGTATCGGGATCGGACCCATTCTGCTTCGTTCAACTTAACATCCATCAATACCCGTAAAGAGGGTAACTCAACTTCAACAGGTAGGACTGCCTCCATACCATACATAAGCTGATATGGTGTTGCCCCAGTGGAAGTTCTGATTGACGTACGATACCCGTGCAGGGCAAATGGTAGCATTTCATGCCAGTCTTTGTAGGTGACCACCATCTTTTGCACAATCTTCTTGATATTCTTGTTAGCTGCCTCCACAACGCCATTCATCTTTGGCCTGTAAGGTGAAGAATTGTGGTGTTGGATCTTGAAGTCCCGACATAGTTCCGCCATCATTTTGTTGTTCAAGTTGGAACCATTTGAAATTCTGTGATCAGGTATGAGATGTCCTAAGAGATGTCCCAACACTTGACAAATTTAAACAAAACTTAAATGGCAAGAAAAGTAAACAACACAGAAGTTTGTTAACCCAGTTCAGTGTATAACCACACTTACATCTGGAGGCTACCAAGCCAGGAGGAAATCCACTATAAGTAATATTAATTCTAGACTTAAACCACCCTGTTTAATCTATCACTTAATAACTACCCAATGCAATTTCTACCTAAGTCACAACTTAGATAAGAGTACCCTACTCACTCCCCCTCAATCACACAGTGATCAAGTTTACAAGTTTAATAAAATTGAAGACATTCTTCAAACAAAACAGCTTGATCTTACTTCTCAGTTTCAATCAAGTCACAAATGCACTTATGCTTAAAAGCTCATCAAGTGGTACAATGAAAACAACCTGCTATTAAAAACACTAGACACCCTATTTGGTCTTCTGAAATTCGTACTCAATTCTATGAGTTTCTGTTGCTTAAATAGGTATCTGTAATTTGGGCTTTCTGTAGGATGATCCAGCCCTAATGCGCATGCAGCTTCCACCTTGAATTTAGGGTTTGTTACCTCCTAGATTCTAGGTGATTTAGGTCTTCTGTTTTAATCTGAATCTTCAATATAAAACTCCCTACAGATGCGCCTTGTTCTGTTTTTATCCATCATTAATTAATTCCAGATAACTCTCCTTAAATATCTCTGATTAGTTAGTCAATAATTAATTCTGGTAGCAGGTTTGAGATGTCTCAACATCTGTTGGGACATCCTGAAAAACTGAACTTAAGTCATTAACACAATGTCCCAACATCTGGTGAGACATCCTGAAATAAGTTCATATACTCTGTTTGATAATGTCCCAACATTTGATAGGACATTCTGAACTGAATTCAATAATTCTTGTTGGTCAAAAATTCTGCCAATTCAAGACATCTACAAACTCCCCCTTTGGCTAATTTTTGGCTAACATCTTTTCTGGTTTTCAGAGTGCAGCAGAAGTTCTTTTTATCAGAGTATAGCATTACTTTTCTGTTGATTCTTATTTGAGATTACTCCCCCTCAAACATATAAGTATCCAGTCTTGTTGCAACAGAAAAAAAACTTATTCAGTTCAGAAGCAAACAAACAGAATTATTTCATTCATAATTAAACAGCAATACAATTTGTTGTTGTTCTCCCCCTTGGTAGACACAAAATTTAGGGCCAAAGACACTATTTCAGAAATACATTGCTGTCATTACATTTGCCTCACATACAATGATCACTCAGATTCATCACTCTCAGTTTCTTCCTCAACTTCTGTTTCTTCATCAGCTTCACTTTCTTCATCAGAGGCAGCTTTCTGATCTTCTTCACTCTCCAGCCTTTGGATTATTTCTTCAAGTTTCAGCTTCCTTGCTTCAAGTTCTTTGCATGTGCTTTTAAGCTCAGCAATTAGAGCCTTCTTGGAGATTGGAGTCTTAGTAGTTGAAGGACCTGCAGATGTCCCAGAAGGTGCTTCAACATCTGCAGCATGATGACTGAGGAATAACTTGTAGTGAAAAGCCAGGGGGCTTTCTCTTTTGCTTCAATGATGGAAAAGCTATTGGCAGCTTTGTTGCAGAAGAGCTGGCATGCTTCAAGGTCTGATAAAAAATGTAAGCTCCAAAGTCCATCTTGGTTTGAGTTCCCACAACATAGATAAACCTGGCCAGACCAGTAGAGATTGAAGAAGTGTGGTTGGTAGGCACCTAGTTAGCTGTACCAATCCTGTTCAGCATGGCATATTTTCTTGTAAGCATGCTCACTAAGAGCTTTCCCTTCACAGGCCATGCCTTGACCTGGTTTGCAGTGATAACCTTGCAGACTTGGTTATCTGTCTTACCTAGCTCATTGGGTCCATCTGTTTCTCTTCCTAGGTACTGATTGATGATTTGAGGAGAAAACTCTACACATTTACCTCTAACAAAAACTTTTCTAAATTCAGAGGACTTACCATTTGAACAATCCTCCTGAAGATTAACAATGAACTCTTTGACAAGAAGTTCATAGCAGGGAGAGAGATCTGAGACTGTTTTGAATAGTCCTGCAGCAGAGATGAGGTCAATCAGTTCAGTGCACTCAAGTGCATTGCTGCTCAGTTCTCTTTCTAGGGCAACCCTTCTTTAGTACACAAAATTCCATCTGTTGACACTAGAGACATGATGGAATGATATGTTGTCCAAGGGGGCTTCTGGAACAGCAGATGAAGCCCTAGATGGTGCTGGTTTCATTTTGGGAGGAGATGTTGGGACATCTGATTCAACATCTGAGTCTGATGGGGTGACAGCTTTTCTTTTCTGAGTTTGAACTTTACTCCATTGTTTTGTTGGCCCAAAAGTAGTTTTAGCTTTGCCTTTCTTTGGGGAAGCTTTCTTCTTCTCAGGAATTTCAGCTTCAGCTTGCATCTTTCCTTTCCTGGACCTGAGCCTTTTGGCTATGCTAGGTCTAACAGAGGCTATGATCTCTGTATCAGAGTCCTGCTCCAGGTTGACCACTGGAGGAGATTGAGCAGTCTCCTCTTCAGCTGGTTGATCAGCAGGGATTTGATCTTCATTTGAGGCTTTGGTCTGATCCTCAGAGACTTCTTCATCATTTTCATTTGAGGCCTTATTCTGGTCCTCAGTTTGTTCCAAATCAGCATCAGATGAGTTCTTTTTCTCATCTTCAGATGTTCCAACATCTATTGGGACATCTTGTTCTGCAGGAGTGTCCTCTGCAGCTTGAGCTTGTTCTTCTTGAGGTGCAGGCATGGTGTTCAGAGGAACAGAGATCCCACTCACCACTCTTTGTTCAAAAAGAATTTGGTTGACAATCTCCTTGATGGAATCATCCACATATTTTGAAGATTTTGGGGGCATGTTAGCAGGAGAAGGAATGCCTCCTTTGGCTTTGCTGCAAACTTGATCTTTAGCTCTCTTTGGAGTTCTTGGCTTTTTAGTGTGAGAAGCACTTCCTCTGAGTTCGTCCAATGGAGTTGATTTCATTGGAACTACAGAGATTGGAGTTGCATGAACTACGTCTTCTTTGTTGAGAACTTCTTCAGGAGTGTTAGGGTTTTGAGACATTGTTAAGGAATATGGATGAAGAGCTTTAGGGTTGATGATTTCTGAATAATAGCTAGTTAATGGGATTCGCTTGTGATAGAATGATGAGAATCTTGATAGCTGATTATAAACAGTTACTAAATAAGTAGCCATTACATTGCAAATTATTGGGAATGGAATTCCCAAGGATCTTGTCCAGACTAGTTTTGCCATCTGGAACTTATGCCATACAATGTCATATGACATGTTGGCACATCTCATTAACTGCTAAATATCACATAAACAGATTCCAAGTTTGCCCCTTAAGTTCTCAAATTGTGTAGCATCCAATGCTTTGGTAAAGATATCAGCTAACTGCAGATTTGTAGCTACATGCTCCAATGAAATCACCTTTTCTTCTACAAGATCTCTGATGAAATGATGTCTGATATCAATATGCTTGGTCCTGCTATGTTGGATAGGATTCTTTGATATGTTGATTGCACTTAAGTTGTCACAGTACAATGTCATGACATCCTGTGGGACATTGTACTCAGTGAGCATTTGCTTCATCCAAACCAACTGAGAACAACTGCTTCCAGCTGCTATATATTCAGCTTCAGCTGTAGATAAGGATACACAATTTTGTTTCTTACTGAACCAAGAAATCAAATTGTTTCCTAGAAAGAAGCATCCTCCTGAAGTGCTTTTTCTGTCATCTGCACTACCAGCCCAATCAGCATCACAGAAGCCTGTGAGAATTGGTTTACATCCATGAAAGTACATTATGCCATAGTCACAAGTACCATTAACATATTTAAGAATTCTCTTGACTTGATTGAGATGACTGACTTTTGGATCAGCTTGATATCTTGCACATACACCTACTGCAAATGCTATGTCAGGTCTGATAGCAGTCAAGTATAACAAGCTTCCAATCATGCTTATGTATAAGCTTTGATCTACATTCTCACCCTTTTCATCTTTAGTAAGCTTTAAATGTGTGGGGGCAGGAGTTCTCTTATGAGTAGCATTTTCCATTCCAAATTTCTTGACTATGTTCTTGGTATACTTGCTTTGGGAGATGAACATTGAGTCTTCCATTTGCTTTATTTGCAGACCAAGAAAGTAGGTTAACTCTCCTACTAGGCTCATTTCAAATTCAGATTCCATCTGCTTGACAAAATGTTTGACCATCCTTTCAGACATCCCACCAAAGACAATATCATCAACATTTATTTGAGCAATCATGACATTCCCTTCTTCATCTTTAACAAACAGGGTTTTGTCAATTCCACCTTTTCTGTATCCTTGCTTGATAAGAAATGTGGTCAGTCTTTCATACCATGCCCTTGGAGCTTGCTTCAAACCATAAAGTGCCTTCTTTAGTTTGTATACATGATTTGGACAGCTTGGATCAACAAATCCTTTAGGCTGTTCTACATATACTTCTTCATTAAGATAGCCATTTAAAAAGGCACTTTTCACATCCATTTGAAATAGCTTGAACTTCAAGATACAAGCAATTCCCAAAAGTAGTCTAATTGATTCAAGCCTTGCTACTGGTGCAAAGGTTTCATCAAAGTCTACTCCTTCAATTTAAGTGTATCCTTGAGCTACAAGTCTAGCTTTGTTCTTTGTAACAACTCCTTGTTCATTTGACTTGTTCTTATACACCCATTTTGTACCAATCACATTTATGTCATCAGGTCTAGGAACAAGATTCCACACTTCATTCCTTGTGAATTGACCTAATTCCTCTTGCATAGCACAAATCCAGTATTCATCAGTAAGAGCTTCCTTGATGTTTTTAGGTTCTATTTTGGAAACAAAACAAGAACCTGAAATCACTTCTCTTGATCTAGTGCTCACACCTCTGTTGGGATCACCAATTATCAGATCTTTGGGATGATCCTTCTGTATTCTGATGGAGGGAGTTTTGCTAGATTCTTCTGTCCTTGTATCAGTTTGAGTGAAGTTATAATGATCATTCTTTTCTTCAGCTTCAATCTTGATATCAGCAGATGTTCCAACATCTTCTGGGACATTTGTAGGAGCATCATCAATTATCACATTTATGGACTCCATGATGACCTTGGTTCTAGAATTAAATACTCTATATGCTCTGCTGTTTATGGAGTATCCAAGGAAAATCCCTTCATCACTTTTAGGATCCATTTTTCTTTTTTGCTCCCTATCTGCCAGAATATAACAGTTACTTCCAAATACATGGAAATACTTAACTGTGGGTTTTCTGCCCTTCCAGACTTCATATATTGTGGACAAAGTTCCTTTCCTTAAAGTAACTCTGTTATGGATGTAACAGGCAGTGTTCATAGCTTCAGCCCAGAAGTACAGAGGTAACTTTTTAGCATGGATCATAGCTCTTGCTGATTCTTGAATAGTTCTATTCTTCCTTTCAACAATCCCATTCTGTTGAGGAGTGATTGGTGAAGAATATTCATGATTGATTCCTTCTGAAGAGCAGAAATCTAAGAACTTTTGGTTCTCAAATTCTTTTCCATGATCACTTCTTATTCTGATCACACAGCTGGATTTTTCCCTTTGCAATCTTTGACATAACTCTTTGAATACATCAAATACATCAGACTTTTCTTTGATGAAATTTATCCATGTATATCTTGAAAAGTCATCAACCACAACATAGGCATACCTCTTACCACCAAGACTTTCAACCTGCATAGGTCCCATCAGATCCATATGCAAAAGTTCCAAAACTTTGGAAGTTGTCAGATGTTGGAGCTTTGGATGGGACATCTTGGTTTGCTTGCCTATTTGACATTCACCACATATTTTGCCATCATCAATCTTCAGTTTAGGAATACCTCTTACAGCATCCATGGATATTATCTTCTTTATGCCTCTGAAATGAAGATGACCTAGTCTTTGGTGCCAAAGTTTCACTTCTTCTTCTTTAGCTAAAGAGCAAGTTGAAGTGAGACTGAGATTTTGGGATTCCCACATGTAACAGTTGTCTTTAGATCTGGCTCCTTTCATGACAACCTCTTGTTCTTTGTTAGTCACTATGCATTCAGTTTTGGTAAAGTTTACACTGTACCCTTGATCACATAATTGACTTATGCTGATCAGGTTAGCAGTTAAACCTTTAACTAGCAGCACATCATCTAGTCTTGGAACATCTTGACAATCCAAGGTTCCAACTCCCTTGATTTCTCCTTTAGCTCCATCTCCAAAGGTCACATACCTGGATGAATGTGATTTTAAGTTTACTAGCAGATTCTTCAATCCAGTCATGTGTCTTGAACATCCACTGTCAAAGTACCAGTCTTCTTTAGCTGATACTCTTAGTGATGTATGTGCTATGTATGCAGTACTTTTCTTTGACCAGATGAGTTGAGATTTCTTTTGATGCCTCTGCCCTGTGTGTTGTTTATCAGCTGATCTCCAAGCTTGATTGTTGATCTTGTTCTTGTAGCTTAGATCAGCTTCAGTGCTAGCTTTTGGTTTCCATACCTTCTTGATGTTTTCTGTCTTCTGCTTAGGAGGTTGCTGATTTCTTTGATGTTTATGCAGCACTTTCTTGGTAACTTCTATTTTCTTCTTGGAAGGTTGCTGATACATCTGATTTGGATATCCATGCAACTTATAACAATGAGGTTTGATATGTCCAAATCTTCCACAGTGATGGCATCTCCATCTTTGATACTTCTTCTTCATTTTGTTCTTTTCAGAATGTTGAGACATCTATTGGAACATTATGTTTGACTTTGTGTTCTTTTCCTGATGTTGAAGCATCTGTTGGGACATCTTGTTAGACTGTATGTATTTTGAAGTTGTTTTGCTAGAGCTAGCTTCATCTTTATTTACTCTGTTAAATCCCAGTCCACTTTTATCCCCTGAGTGCTTATTGTTGTTGAGAATCACATCCAGTGTATTTGAGCTGCTGTTCAACATTCTAACAGATTTGGACATATGTTCCAACTTGGAGTTGAGAAGACTTACTTCACTTTTTAAGGTGTCGATGATCTCCTGATCATTTGCTTTGTCATCTTCGAATGCCTCATTCTGCTTCTTTAGCTTTATAACCTCACTGCATATTTCAGAGCTTCTTTTGTATAGATCTTTGAATGCTTGCTCAAGTTCTTCATAAGTAAGTTCTCCATCACTGGATTCACTTTCAGAGTCACATAATCCAGCTAAGGCAGTGATATGCTTAGCTGATTCCTCTTCTGAATCACCTCCTGAGTCTTCATCAGACCAGGTCACAGAGAGTCCTTTCTTTTGCCTTTTTAAGTAGGCAGGACATTCATTCCTGATGTGTCCATATCCTTCACATCCATGGCATTTGACTCCTTTTTCTTGACTGGTCTTTTCAGCATAATTTGACCTTCTGTTAGCATCATAAGGTCTCCTGTTCTCAGAAGAGTTTGTGTTTCTTCCACTGGGTTTGGATTTGCCTTCCATTCCTCTGAGAATCTGTTTGAATTGTCTCCCAAGCATAGCAAGGTTGTCTGATAAGCTTTTATCATTTTCTGATTCATCATCTTCTTCTTCATCAGTATTTGACACCAAGGCTATGCTTTTGTTCTTTTTAACATTTGTGTCATTCATTCCCATCTCAAAAGTTTGAAGGGAACCAATGAGTTCTTCAACTTTCATAGAGCATATGTCTTGAGCTTCTTCTATTGCTGTGACTTTCATGTCAAATCTTTTTGGCAAAGATCTGAGGATTTTTCTTACAAGCTTTTCATCAGTCATTTTTTCTCCCAAAGCTCCAGAAGTATTAGCTACTTCTAAAATGTTCATGTAGAATTCATGAACTGTCTCATCTTCCTTCATTCTCAAGTTTTCAAATTTTGTGGTGAGAAGTTGAAGTCTTGACATCTTTACTTTTGATGTTCCTTCATGAGTTGTTTTGAGAGTATCCCACACATCTTTGGCTAGTTCACAATGATGTACAAGTCTGAAGATGTTCCTATCAATGCCATTGAATAAAGCATTTAAGGCCTTTGAGTTGCCTAGTGCTGAATCTTCTTCTTCCTTACTCCATTCTTCTTCAGGTTTCAGCACTTTTGATCCATCTTTGGTATCTTGGACAGGATAATCCCATCCAATGTTGACTGCTCTCCATGCCCTGTTGTCAAGTGATCTTAAGAATGCAATCATTCTTGGCTTCCAGTAGTCATAATTAGATCCATCCAGAATAGGTGGTCTATTTACTGACCCTATATCTCTGTCCATGTTACAGAATTTGTATTCCCTAGATCTCACCCAGTATAAACAGGCAGGGTGCCTGCTTTGATGCCAATTGAAATTCTGTGATCAGGTATGAGATGTCCTAAGAGATGTCCCAACACTTGACAGATTTAAACAAAACTTAAATGGCAAGAAAAGTAAACAACACAGAAGTTTGTTAACCCAGTTCAGTGTATAACCACACTTACATCTGGAGGCTACCAAGCCAGGAGGAAATCCACTATAAGTAATATTAATTCTAGACTTAAACCACCCTGTTTAATCTATCACTTAATAACTACCCAATGCAATTTCTACCTAAGTCACAACTTAGATAAGAGTACCCTACTCACTCCCCCTCAATCACACAGTGATCAAGTTTACAAGTTTAATAAAATTGAAGACATTCTTCAAACAAAACAGCTTGATCTTACTTCTCAGTTTCAATCAAGTCACAAATGCACTTATGCTTAAAAGCTCATCAAGTGGTACAATGAAAACAACCTGCTATTAAAAACACTAGACACCCTATTTGGTCTTCTGAAATTCGTACTCAATTCTATGAGTTTCTGTTGCTTAAATAGGTATCTGTAATTTGGGCTTTCTGTAGGATGATCCAGCCCTAATGCGCATGCAGCTTCCACCTTGAATTTAGGGTTTGTTACCTCCTAGATTCTAGGTGATTTAGGTCTTCTGTTTTAATCTGAATCTTCAATATAAAACTCCCTACAAATGCGCCTTGTTCTGTTTTTATCCATCATTAATTAATTCCAGATAACTCTCCTTAAATATCTCTGATTAGTTAGTCAATAATTAATTCTGGTAGCAGGTTTGAGATGTCTAAACATCTGTTGGGACATCCTGAAAAACTGAACTTAAGTCATTAACACAATGTCCCAACATCTGATAAGACATCCTGAAATAAGTTCATATACTCTGTTTGATAATGTCCCAACATTTGATAGGACATTCTGAACTGAATTCAATAATTCTTGTTGGTAAAAATTCTGCCAATTCAAGACATCTACACCATTATCAGTAATGATTCTCTCAGGAACTCCATACCGACAAATGATATCTCTCTTCAGGAATCTGGAAACCACTTGCCTTGTAACATTTGCATACGAAGCTGCCTCAACCCACTTGGTAAAATAGTCAATGGCTACCAAGATGAATCTGTGGCCATTTGAAGCGGTCGGTTCAATCTTGCCAATCATATCAATGCCCCACATGGCAAAGGGCCAGGGTGAAGACATCACATTCAGGGGATTTGGAGGCACATGCACTTTATCCGCATAAATCTGGCATTTATGGCATTTCCTAGCATACGCACAACAGTCTGCGTTCATTGTAATCAAGTAATAGCCTGATCTTAGCAACTTTTTAGCCATAGCATGCCCTCCAGCATGGGTACCAAAGGATCCTTCGTGTACCTCGTGCATCAACAAGTCTGCTTCTGCCTTATCAACACATCTGAGAAGTACCATATCAAAGTTTCTCTTATATAGGGAACCATCAGTATTCAGGAAGAAATTACCAGCTAGCCTTCTTAATGTCTTCTTATCATTGGAAGATGCCCCAGGTGGGTATGTTTGATCCTCCAATAAGCATTTGATATCATGGAACCAAGGCTTATCATCTTTGACAACATCTGCTAAAAATACATACGCTGGTTTGTCAAGTCTGAACACTGAAATTCGGGGCACAAAGTTGGCAGCTTGAACCTTGATCATGGATGAAATGGTAGCCAGAGCATCTGCAAACTTATTTTCATCTCGAGGGATATACTCAAGCTTGACTGTAGTGAAGAAAGTTAATAACCTCCTTGTATAATCCCGATAAGGTATCAGATGATCTTGGATGGTGTACCATTTGCCGTTGGTTTGATTAATCACCAGAGTTGAATCTCCGAATACAGTTAAAGTCTTGATCCTGAGGTCAATTGCTTCCTCAAGATCCATAATACAAGCTTCGTATTCAACTTCGTTGTTAGTGCAGTTAAAGGTGAGTTTTGCCGAGAAAGGCATGTGAACTCCCTTAGGTGTAATGAGTACTGCACCAACACCACGACCATTCATATTAACAGCCCCTTCAAACATCATAGTCCATTCTTCTTCCGGGTCGGGCCCTTCAGTGTGAATAGGCTCCTCATGATCTTTTGCTTTTATGAACATGATGTCTTCGTCGGGGAAGTCAAATCTCATAGGCTGGTAATCATCAATGGGTTGCTCAGCAAGATAATCAGACAGTACACTGCCTTTGATGGCCTTCTGAGAGGTGTACTGAATATCATACTCTGTGAGGATCATTTTCCATATTGCAACCCGTCCGGTAAGTGCTGGCTTCTCAAAAATGTACTTAACTGGGTCCATCTTGGATATCAATAAGGTAGTGTGGGTCAACATATATTGTCTCAGTCGGCGAGCAGCCCACGCTAAAGCATAACAAGTTTTCTCGAGCAGTGAATAACGTTGTTCACAGTCGGTAAACTTTTTGCTTAGGTAGTATATTGCATACTCTTTTCGACCAGACTCGTCATGCTGGCCCAGGACACACCCCATTGACTCTTCTAATACTGTCAAGTACATGATTAGAGGTTTTCCTTCAACTGGAGGCATAAGGATCGATGGCTCTTGTAAATATTCCTTGATTTTATCAAAAGCCCTCTGGCAGTCTTCGTTCCACCTGACCGTTTGTTCTTTTCTTAACAACTTGAACAAAGGTTCACGGGTTGCAGTAAGATGAGATATGAACCTTGAAATGTAGTTCAATCTACCTAGGAACCCCCGAACTTCTTTTTCAATCTTCGGTGCAGGCATTTCTTGAATGGCTTTGACTTTGTCAGGGTCAACTTCAATCCCTTTCTCACTTACAATAAATCCCAACAGCCTACCGGATCGCACCCCGAATGTGAATTTGTTGGGGTTTAACTTCAAATGGTACTTCCTCAGACGCTTGAATAACTTCAACAAGTTCACCAGGTGGTCTTCTTCTGTGAGGGACTTGGCAATCATGTCATCCACATAACATTCAATTTCTTTATGGATCATGTCATGGAATAATGTTACCATAGCCCGTTGATAAGTGGCACCCGCATTCTTCAGTCCGAATGGCATCACCTTATAACATAATGTGCCCAAGGGTGTGATGAAAGTTGTCTTCTCCATGTCTTCAGGTGACATCTTGATCTGATTATATCCCTAAAATCCATCCATGAAGGAAAACACCGAGAACTGAGCCGTATTGTCGACCAATACATCAATGTGAGGTAAAGGGAAATCATCTTTCGGGCTGGCTCTGTTCAAATCCCGGTAATCCACACACATTCTCACCTTGCCATCTTTCTTAGGCACAGGTACAATATTAGCAACCCACGGCGGATAACTAGTCACAGCAAGGAAACCGGCGTCCCACTGCTTTTGTACCTCTTCTTTTATTTTCATTGCCATATCTGGGCGAGTACGACGCAACTTCTGTTTTACTGGTGGGCAGTCTTCTTTCAGAGGTAACTTGTGCATGACAATGTCGGTGTCCAACCCTTGCATATCCTGATAAGACCAAGCAAAAACGTCCACATACTCCCGAAGCATGTCAATCAGTCGCTCTTTTACCGAATCTTATAGGCAGGCCCCGATCTTGACTTCTTTCAAGTCTTCTTCTGTACCAAGATTAACCGTCTCAACCTCCTCCTGATGAGGAGTGATAACCTTCTCCTCTTGCCTTAACAACCTGTCTAGCTCTTCAAGTAGCTCATAATCTTCTTCAACCCCTTCATCAGCTTGATTGATTGGATTGTCAAAGTCATACGAAGTCATAACAGTGTTGTTGTCGGTGCAGTCTGGAGGGCATGCTCTGCAAGGGTTTAGATTGGTTCATTTTAGTGATCAGTTTTATCTTATTTAGAAAAAGTGAAAATGAAGTTATTTATTTTGAAAAACATTGCCATTTTATTTTTGTACAAAAAGTGAAAAATGAAAAACAGTGAGCGGAAAAGAAAAGACTCATTTGCAAAAGATGTCCTGATATTCATTAATTGATCTTTGCACAAAATACAAGATGTCCCGATTACAAAATGAGTCCTGACATCTTGGGCAAGATGCAGGACTTGATGCATGCTTTAAAATACAGGAAATAATAATTACTCTACAGGAGTAACCCTTATAATTTCCTGGGAATACTAGTTTGAGACATGGCTCCCCGGGGTCCTTGGACGTATCCAGCTTTCCAGGTTGCGCTCGTCTTCTGACTCATCTTCCAAGCTATTCACAGCATCCGGGGTGAGCATCCCCCCGCTAATAAACTTGGGCTCCTTTGCAGCCTCTGGTTGATCTTGTCGAGTTGGTCTGTAACCCAACCCGAATCGGTCTTCTATCTTCTCCACGGGAAGCAGCTTGCCCCAGCCTTGGGTGGTACGTTCTTCAACAACCTTCCAGGCTTGTTGATATGATGTGATGGAGGTCCCAAGTACAACAGATGTTTCATTAATATTAAGGGCCTCAAACCCTTGACTCATGGTTTCATGGATCTCCCCATCCATTTCAATGTATTTGAAAGTAGCCAGCTGGCTAACAAAAATATCCTCCTCCCGACAAATGGTAATGACTTGGCCCTCCCACTCGAATTTTAACTTCTGGTGAAGGGTTGACATCACGGCGCCGGCGGCGTGGATCCATGGTCTACCCAATAGACAGCTGTAGGCAGGCTGTATATCCATCACAAAGAAGGTCGTTTTGAAAACCTGTGGGCCAATCATTATTGGTAATTCTATCTCTCCCAGAACTGGTCTTTTAGAACTGTCAAAGGCTCTCACTACCAAGTTACTTGGGTGTAGTGCCAATCCTTCATACTCCAGCTTCACAAGGGCTTTCTTGGACAGGACATTGAGGGATGACCCTGTGTCCACCAATACATGAGAAAGAACTGCACCCTTACACTCCAAGGTAATGTGCAGAGCCTTGTTGTAATTGTGACCTTCTGTTGTCAGATCAGTGTTGGTAAACCCTAGCCCATTACTAGCATTGACATTTCCAACCACAGCCTCTAACTGATTGACGGTAATCTCCTCCGGCACGTAAGCTGCGTGCAGGACTTTCAATAGTGATTACAATAGTGCAGGACTGATAGTAGTTGCAGAAGGGACCACAATGGTGTGTGGATCATAGTATATGGTAACTGGTGCTTTGATAGGAGTGGCATTTTGTGAGTTATTGGCAGGAACATTTGCTGGATCATAGTATATTGTAACCGTTGGGACACTTTCATTAATTGCTGCTGATGTTGTAGGAGGCACTGTTGACTGGATGGGTGTTGAAGTTGTAGCAGGAATGGTGACTGAACTTGCATCCGTTGAAGTGATTGATTGAGCAGTTGTTGGAGTTGTAGTAGAATCCGTTAGAACAATGGTTGTTGACGTTGTAGGAGTATCTGTGACTGTTGGTGAAGGGATTGTTGGAGTTGTAGTCGCTGTTGTCGTAATCTGAAGGATACCATCCTTAATAAGACCGTCTATACCGTTTCTCAGTCTTTCACACCCATTGACGGCAATATTGCAATATCCACAGCCGAGCTCACACGCGGGGAACACTTGGCATTCTAACAGCTGAGCTTTGATTTCAACCAAAGGTGTTCGGATTTGTGCAACACTGGTAATTAAGGTGGATAGTTTTCCCTCTTCAATAGCGTTAATCCTAGGCCCGTTGTGACTAGGCATTGGATTCCTTGTGACATTCGGAGAAGGTGCAAAGTTGAGAGCTTTTGAGTCCACTAGATCTTGGACTTTCATCTGTAGGGCCATGCATTTTTCAGTATTATGCCCCGATGCGTTTGAATGAAATTCACACCTGGCATTTGCATCATAATTCTTTGGCATATTGGTGGGATCTGGAGGTGCCAATGTCCTTAATTCAACTAGGTTGAGCTTCAGGAGTTGTGGTAAGAGTGCAGCATACGACATCGAGATTGGGTCAATTACCCTGTTTGCCTGTGACGGTCTTTGTTGGAAAGGACGCTGTTGCTGGTTGTTGTTGTTGTTGTAGGTTCTCTGTTGCGGATACTGAACTTGTCGTTGATACTGTGGTTGTTGTTGTTGAGGATACACAGATTGTTGAGGAATCAGAGTTGGAATGGTAACAACTTCTACTGACCGGTGAACATACCGAGGTATGCCCCTGCTTGCACGAATGGAATTGGTTTCACCGGCTCTTCGGGGTCCCACAAAAGGCTTTCTGGGATTACTGGATGAACTTGCACCACTGTCGGAGATTTTGCCCATTTTTAAGAGGCTTTCAATCCTCTCACCAGCTATGACCACATCTGCGAAACTGGTAGAGGAGAAGGCAACCAATCTATCAATATAAGTCCCTTGCAATGTATTCATGAACATGTCAGCCATTTCTCTCTCCGACATGGGTGGTTGGACAGCAGCAGCAAGCTGTCTCCACCTTTGGGCATATTCCCTGAAGCTCTCTCTAGAAGACTGAGACATTCCCATTAGGAGGGTCCTGTTGGGAGCCTTGTCCAGATTGTATTGATATTGTCGGATGAAAGCCTCAGCCAAATCCTTCCAGCACCTTATGTTGGCTCTAGACAAATGTGAATACCACTCCCTTGAAGCCCTAGTCAGACTGTCCTCAAAGTAGAACATCCACAACTTTTCATCCATGGTATAAGCTTTGAGTCTTCCCAGGAAAGACTGCAGGTGAGTTCGTGGGCAGGAGGTACCATTGTACTTCTAAAAGCATGGGGGTTTGAACTTGTGGGGAATTCTCACCCCATCCACTAGCCCCATGTCCATCACATCGAAGCCCAAAGAATTCTGTGACTCCAAAGATCTCAATTTCTCAGCAATTTCGTCCAATCTCTGGTCATAAACTTCATCTCCAGCTCCCATAACAGTAAACTGCTCTTCTTGGGGATCCTCCTGCAAGATTCTCCCCCCAACAGTATTACCTTGCACATTTCTCGGGATGTTAGCTTCTGGATCCAGATGAGGTCCAAATACTGGTGGGTCAATACGAGGCTGACCCCGTTCATTGTTACTAGTTCATCCTGTTCCAAGATGAGGCTCTTCAGGAGTTTTTCTTTCCACCAGCTCTCTTAACCTTTCTTGACTCTGGGCCAAGCCAGTCATCACAGCCATGAATTGAGACATCTGATTTCTCATCTCCACCCTCTCATTAGCCATCTGATTTCTGACCTCAGTCAGGTCCTGCTGTACTTGTTCCATTTGAATATTGGGAAGGTTGTTACGAGTCGGGTACCGGTGTGTGCGGTTGATAGGGAACACTCGGCGACGAGCAATGTTTCCTGAGATCACAACAAAGTTAGAAACAATAATAATAAGACCTACAAAACAAAACAAAAGTTAGTATGCAATGCAGTATGCTAATTTGTTTTCCAAGGTATCCGGTTTGGTTCTTGGTTTTGACCTTTCCAGACCTCGAGGAAGATGCTTGATGTTGTTGAGAGAAAACCCAAATGAAAACAAACTGAAATATATTACAAATGGTGAACAATACATAGCCTGTTTTACAACATATGCCCATGGAGGGTCAAAATACATCAAAAAGAAAAAGTACATCAGATGGAAATAACAACAAACAAAGAATCAGACATCCAATCCAAACTCATCCTCTTTGACCTCCTTCAGGAGTGCCTCAGTCACTGGACCAGCTGGGTGCTCTGTAATGGTCCTAATGAGGAGGTTCCTGGTAACAATGGCAGTGGTCAGCTTCTTGTGCCTGTCCTGGTCCTTTGATCTCTTTAACCCTGCTCGAAGCTTCAATTCTGAAATCTCTTTCTGTGCTGCCAACAAAGCTTCCTGCTGCTTTTTCTCATTGGCCTCCAACTGCTCAATCTTGGCTTGAGTCTTCTGGTCTTCTTGTGTACGGGCTTCAGTGATCCTGACCCATCTAGCCTGACTCTCTTGCAGATAGAGCTCAGTCCTAGCCTTCTGAATCTTGGCTTCTTTACATGCATTCTTCAATATTTGTTCCCCAACTCTTGCTTTCCTTATGTAATCTTCTGTCTTCTCAATTTTGGCAAGATGCTCCACCCTTAGCTTCTCCAATCTCTCAATGTCCAGACGACCATCACTCCTTTCCCAAAGAGTCTTCTTCAAAGCTTGAGATAGATTCGCATTTCTTTCCTTTAGCTTCTCAAATTCTTCCAGGCTGACAGTTGCTGCTGGCTGTATTGTAGATGGTCCAGGTATTTCTTCCAAGGTGAAAGGCATTCCAGTAATCTGAGCTCTAGTACGAGACCAGACATAGTATTGGGCTGAAGCAACATTATTACACCTTCCAAGAATAGCCATCCCTTTTGTCTGAATGTTGTCCCAAGTAGGGATGGCAACGGGTCGGGTCGGGTGCGGGTTTCACACTACCCAAACCCGCACCCGAAATCAACACCCGAACCCGAACCCAAACCCAAAGGTTATTCGGGTGGCAAAATAACACCCGCACCCACACCCATTGGGTTCGGTTTTTTCCACCCAAACCCAAACCCGTAACAAAAACACAAAATTAATTTTTTTTTTCAAAAAATTTAATTAGTTTTCAAGTATATATATATATATATATATATATATATATATATATATATATATATATATATATATATATATATATATATATATATATATATATGACTTAGTTAATTATAAGAAAGATTATAAGTTCTATTTACTACTATAATATTGTTGCTTACAAAATAAGATTTCAATTAAAATTTTGCACACAACCAAATATTTTGCACACCCCTAATTATAATTAAAATTAAGGTCTTCAATATCTTAACATTATAATTAAAATTAAATTCTACAATCTACAATTAAAATTAAAGTATGCAATTAAAATTAAAATTAAAGTCTAAATGGGTGTAGTTTCGGGTTTCGGGTGTGGGTTTCACACTACCCAAATCCGCACCCGAAATATCGGGTGACACCCGAACCCGAACCCAAACCCAGTCAAATCGGGTTTTCACCCGTTGACTTGGGTTTGGGTGCGGGTGGGGCCCGTGGGTTTGGGTCTTCCTGCCATCCCTAGTCCCAAGCCCAGGATGCTTGTTTGACAGCAGCTGAATTAGGTTTTACTTCACAATACAGGGTCTCAGCTAAATCTTGCACTCTAGGAGGGTGAACCAAAGCATAGCCCAGTTGTCTCTTAAACAGTAAAGGATTGTAATTGATGCAACCCTTCACTCCTATCAGAGGTACATTTGGGTATTGTCCACAGCTGGTGATAATGTCTTTTCCCTTGGTGCTCTGGGTGCACCATCTGATATCATCTGAAGTCAAAGCAATGAGCCTTTTGGCCCAATTCTTCTGTTGGTGAGGGTTCAGGAAGGCATCTCACTTAGGTAGGTGTCTGAGCAGCCAGGTGTAAAACAAAGGAGCACAACATCTCACCAACTTCCCCCTTTGTTTCTCATTCCTCTGATGAATGGAATAGTAAAAGTCTCCCAGCAGTGTGGGTATTGGGTTCTTCAGGAGAAACAGATGGATGACATTCTTGCTGACAAACTTGGGCTCATCTGCAAACAGTATAGCCCCATATATGTTGAGGGCTAACAGTGCACAGACTGCCCTCCATTCTCCCAATGAAGCCTTCAGGATGGCCTGAGAAATTAGGAAGTCCAAGTGCAAACCAGGGATCCCAGCTTTTGTTGTCATACTTTGCTCAATCAAGGCAGGCTCCAAGTACAGTGCCTTTTCTATCTCTTAATTTCTGGGAAAAGTCATTTCTGGGTTGAAAGGGATTCCACCCCTGATAGGTACTCCAATCAATGAGGAAAACTCTTCCAGCAAAGGCCCTAGCTGAAAGTCTGGGAAGGTGAAGCATCTCAAAGGAGGGTCATAAAACTGTAAGCATGTGTGGATCATGCTCCTTTGAGAAGGGTGAAGGTCCATAACCATATCTAGGATACCTCCATAGTGCTCTCTAAACAATGGGATGTGGTCAGGTGTGATAAGTGACTAGACCTGCCTGATACCAGTCAACACAGGCTCAAAGAAGTGGTAGGATATGTTGCTCTTCCTGGGAGTAGTCATGAATGCTGCTGAAGAAGATGAAGATAGGTGTTGATGAAGATCACAGACTGATGCTGGAAATGAGCCACTGACAGGATGATGCTGGTGATGATGAAGATAGCTGAAGCAGATAACCGATGAAGCAAAGGTTTATACAGAAGAAGGGGTCAAAACCAAACCAGATATGATGTGGATACCCTGAAAAACAAATAAACAAATGTTAAATGATGCAATGATGATATATGCAATGATATGCAAGGGTTTTTGATCAAGCTGGATCTGATTATCTGCCTTGATATAAGTCCATGTATGTTCAAAAGTCCAGATGGAGGTTTAGAAATTCAGTAACCAAGGTGGGGGACTCAAATAAATAGTCACATGTCCAGGGTTAATCACAAGAACTGTCCAAAGTGGAGTACTCTTAAACAAAACAAAAACAAGGTATGATGTGGCCAAGGGTACCTGCAAACCTGTAAACAACCCAACCCCCTCACAGGTAATGTTCTAGAACAAGGATCTTTAGACTTGGATCGGTTATGAGAATTGTAAACACTTCTAACCCGGAGGTACAATGTTCACAATAACCATAAAAGATCCTCCTCTAATTCACCTCAGATTCTGAAGGTCATAATAAAGGTCATCTAGACTTAGCAGGCTTCCCAGATAGCCCTAGCACCACAGGAAATCTGTAGCACAGAGTTCTCAAGAAGAAACCCACATCTGAACCGTGTTTCATATTCCCGCACCAGACCGAAATGGAATGGGAAAGAACATGAACCACTCTAGCCTAGGTGGCACTCAGGTCCCAGGTATAGGACCTCAAACTCTCAATGGAACCCCACCCACCAAAACAGAAGCCAGATCCAGCAATGATAATGACAGTATGAAATATGAAAAACTGTAAAGGAAAGCAATAAATAAAGCTGTACATAAAGCAGTAAATAAAGCAAACAAAAAAAAAACACAACTAGCACATAACACCCCAGTAAACACAAATCAAAGAAGCGCTAGGAGGAACCCACAAAAAGAACCAGAAGCCCTGGTTACAGTATAAGATTTCCCAGCAGAGTCGCCAAGCTGTCGCTCCCACCAAATGACACCTGGTCAGAAAGGGTACAGACGCGAACGGTCGGCGAAGGAAGAAGAACACACAAGGGTGAACTCAAAAGAAAAGAGTCGCCAGCTAGGCATTTTTATCCCGAAGGAAAGGTAATGCTGCATAGACCTAGAAAGATATGAATAAGACGGTCGCGAACCAGAGAAACTGAGAAAGGGGGTTGGTTACAACCTGGGAAGGTATTAGCACCCAGATTGTCCGCCGTACTCGACGGGATCCACGCTTGAAAGTTTGTGTTTTAAAGGGGGTAGTGTCTGTGCTATTCTGTGTGCCAAAAAGATGGAAAAAGAATGCTAGTGTCAGTGTAAAATAAATATGAAGTGTGATAAAAAGTGTCAGTGCAAGGAAAGAATATGAAGCTCAAGACTATGAGGCTTAAAGAATAATGCTGGAAGAGGGGGGAATATACAGAGACTTTTGTTCGATAATTGTTAAGTTATGCCTACGTATCCTCTCGTGCAATGAGGAAGTCAGAACACCGTAGTTCGACTCAAAGAGACTGAAAGGTAAATTGACTTATGAACTGCTTGCTTGTCTATGCTCAAGTGTATGACCTGTCTGGCTCAGGTGCAAACTGTCTTGCATTAGACGGAAGAAGCAAATTCTCGTTTGTGAGTGAATGAGATGAGAAAAGAATCCCGGAGGTGACGATTATTGTTGGTTTTTATGTTTTCAGTCTTTTATTGCTTTTTGAAGTTTGTCATAAGAAAATGAGCTTAAGCCTAAGCCAAGGGTTAGTAGACTCATCACATCCTCCCTCTGATTAGGGGTAATGAGAATACCTTAAGTATGAAGTAAACACCTCACACTTAATCTCCATGATGTAGGGTTAAGATCATTAAACTACTTGTAATTATTTAGATGTTTTTGGAGTTTTTGTTTAGTGTTAAGTAATGAGTTTAAGCCATAATCAAGGATTTAATGGACCCATTACACCATCCTAATAGAAGGATAATAGATGAGAACATTTAAGCTGAGAAAGGCTCCTCAACTTAATCCATGATTAGGGATTAACCTCATGACAAAACAATGCTTTTATTAAATGGATTTTAGTTAATGGTAGGATTAAGAAGTGGATTTTATGGTTTGTAAGACAACTTGAGGGGGACTTGTCCATTAACACTAGGGTTAGTCCTTCTTAACCAATTAAGGAAGAATTAGAACCCTAATGCAAGGCCCAAGTTACAAGCTTGATGTCTTAGTGATTATTAGATGGATTGATTAAAGGATTTAAACACATTAAGGGTTTAAAACTTAGGATTAAATTTATACACTCCATCCTAATAGAAGGATGTAGACATAAGCTTAATCACAAAGTCTTAAAACCTTTAAGGTTTAGTCCTTGATTAAAAGATGAGAAGAGAAGACTCAAAGATGACACAAAGGTAAAACTAATGGGGGACTAATAAAACCCTAATTGTTATCATGCTTGGGTATTCCTAGGGTTTATGAGGCTTGCAAAAGATCTTCAAGAGGAAAGCCACCAGGAAGAAGCAGATGAAATGAAAAGAAGCAGCAAGAAGCAAGACAACTTGCTTCACTTAAGAAGACAAGTTGCTTGAAGAAAGAAGGAGGAGAAAGGGCATGAATGAGCAAGCTCACTCTAATACACAAGTAAAATGCAGAAATGATGCATAAGAGAGATGAGAAGAGATTGTGAGAAGTGAAGGCAAATTCACTTGTCAAACACTTACCACCTAAAAAGTTAGCAAAAAGAAGTGAAACTGAAATGAAAATGAAATGAATGCAATGATGCAAACCAAAACCAGAATCATAAACATGATGTTAATGATGCTAAGAGATAAATCAAACACAAGACAAGAGGTGTGGATAATCATACAAGGATAAGGATGCAAATGGAGCATGTTTTGAACCTTGAAAGTTCATGAAAGTTTATGAAATGCAATGGAGGTATAACATGGCAAATGGATGAAGAAATGACTTATCATGATTCTAATGTGTCCTAATATGTCTTAGGAGTCATGTGAATGCACAAAATGTCATGGCAAGTTCATGTATGCAAGCATATGAGAGATGAATGCAAATGAAGGCAAAAATTAGGGTTTATGCACAAGACACAAAGCAAAATTCAAAATCAGAAGAAAATGACAAGATAAAAAATTGAAAATGGGATCAAAGGAACCCTAACCCTACCTAAGTTCACTGCCCAAAGGAGGGGACCTAACTCTTAACCTAATGGGAGTTATGATTTTCTCAAGTTGGCTAGGGTTTTAAGGAACTTCAAAAGGAAAAATGCACATCAAATTGAAAATGAAAGATAAATTCAAACCAATTTTAACCTAGAAACTACATGGTATGAAGAATTCAATTTAAAAAGAACCAACATCAAACTCCTCATGGTTAGGCAGAAAAGAATTTTTCAAGTTAGGGCAAAAATATTGACTTTTAAGAACCTTAATTCCAAAGAAAAATGTCAACATTAGTCAAGAACCAAAAAGAAATTTGTTTGAAGAGTTTGATAATGTTCCTAAATGTATTAAAATGAAATGTGAATTTTTTTGTGATTTTTAGAAACCTAAATGCTATTTTAATTAATTAATTCTCATTAACTAATTAAAATAAACATTTAAATACTTTTAAAATACGAAAATTATGCAAAAAATAAAATAAAAATTATTTTCTGGAGGAGAAAAATAATTAAAGTCATGATGCAAAAAATGAAATTTATTGAATGCATTTTGCTATTTTAAAATAAATATGCAAAACAAATGAAAAAAATATGAAATTAAATGGAAAGTAAGCCAATCTAAAGGTCAGGATTTAAATGGAACGTGCGGGAGTTGACTGGCGCGTGAATGGACGGTCCAGGTTCAAACTGGCAGATTTAAAATTAAACCCTAATTAATTAAGTTAACTAAGTGGACTAGGGTTAAGTGGGACGATCTGGGCCATTGGACGCGCGCGGGAAACAAAATCGTACGCTCTAAATTCAAACTAAACCCTAAACCTGATTAAAACATTAATTACTCTCAGGTGGCCGGAAATGACCTCCGGTCATCTTCTCCGACCACCTCTCCCCTGAGATTTTCCTAAAACACTCCCTAGGCCAAATCAAACCCCCCAAATCTCCAGAAATGATCCCCAAACCCCATAGAACAAGAATCCAGCATCATATTTCATTTATTTTTCATCAACAACAAGATTCGAATGAAAACATAAAATTGAACAAAATTTCAGAACATGCATACACACTCAAAACTTAACCATTTTTCACCATTCAAGGTTCATTGTGATCAGTGGAACACACTCTACCATTCTATAACTAAAGAAACAAGTTCTGGAAAAATGTTTCAGGGAGGTACCTGAGCTTGAGCTTTCTCAGTTCTGGACTTTCAGGCCTCCTCTCTTTGTGCAAACCACTCCACTTGAACTTCTGATGAAGCTTTGATACTTGGTTGGAGTTTAAATGGCTTCAAGAAGAAGTTGGCAGAAGTTCAGTTTGTGAAATGTGAAAATCGTGTTTTTGATTGTGAAGGTTTTAGGACAAAATAAAAGGTGGGAAATGAACAGTGAGGTTTATGGAGTTGAATGGTGAAAGAAACTTGAATGTTTGATGGTTGAATCAAGAGATTCGAAGGCTTTTGCAAATTTTGGGATTTTGGAGTGTGCTAAGTTCTTGGAGTTTCAGGCTTGCTTCTTTTGTGTTATGTCTTGCTTGAGGTCCACATAAAGAAATGTGATAGGTCAGAGAGTGGGTGCTGGCCTATGTTGATTGGTATGGGCAAGTTGCCAAAATGTAAAAAGTTTTGTACTTGAGGTATGGGCTGGCTGCAGGCCAAGGACAAGGGCATGTCTGGTGCATCTTGATTCAAGGATGACCATGGAAATGAGATTGAGGCAAACCAACAAGTTTGTGGGAAGTTGTGGGAGGTTTTGCAATTTTGGCAAAGTTTGGCCCTTTCTTGATTTCTTCATGTAAAAGTCATGGAAATGTGAAATTCTTTGGGCAATTCTGAGTTTTAGGCATTGTACTATGATGTTATGATGTGTAGAAGTCCATTTGAAGTCATAAAATAGCTTGGTATGAGGTTTTGCAAAAATCCCTCTTTGGCACAAAAGTGAAAATTAAGTGATTTTATCCAACTTTGCAAGGCCATAACTTTTGTTCTAGAATGAATTATATCAAGTTCTTGTACTTTTTGAAAATGGGAGGATCCAATCTACAACTTTCATGACCAAGAATTTTTCATTTGAAGCATTTTTGAATCAAAAAGAGGAGGTTGAAAAACTTTCCCAAAATGGCAAGTTTAAATTACAAGTCACTTTCCCAAAATGGCAACTTTGCAAATGACTTGAAATCCTTCAATTTTGTGAACTTCTAACTTCTTCTAAGATCAAATAAAGATCATATACACACAACATGATGGAGAAAACCCTTTGGTTGGGTGATTGGGGGCCTTAGATGCCCTGATTTTGCACTGACTTGCTCAAGAAGTCATCTTTTGATTAGATGCCTTCCCCATTGAATTTCTTCATGAAAATTGGTGTGCATGATCCTCATATCATATAGAGACCAATAGAAACAAGAATGACCAAAAATATTTGGAGTTATGGCCTTTGAAACCAAAACCCTAATTTTAGGTCATCTGTGTAGTTAAGCTTGGCTCTGCTTCCATGCCTTCCTTAGTTCTTGTGATTCTATGACTTTATTGATCTTGGGAGGATATAATATGATGTTTGAACATACATGGACCCTCTTGAGGGGATTGAATACCTTTGGAGTGGCTCAGATAGCCCAGGGATTGCTCAGATCACAAACCCTAGATGCAGGTGACTTTGAATCAAAGCAATGAAGCAAAAATGCAATATGAGATGATATGATTGAACTTATGCAAATGAAAAGATCATAAGCCATGGTGAAATGAGTGAGGGAAAATTTGGGGTGTTTACACAATCAAGGTTCAAGAGCAACAATCAAGCACATTGGGATCAACACCTCTAGTTTTCTTCAACTATTGACATCTCTGCATTTTTCAGGTTCCGTCTACAATCTAATGTGCATGATTTCAATTAATTTTACTTGTTTTTCATTGTTTGAATCTTGATAGAAGCTATTGGTTATCTGGTTAGTTGATAGACATCCTAGATGTGTAGATGCAGTTTTCATAGGTTAAATTTGTGGCTTCGATTTGCACCATTCTTGAACCCTAAGTGAAAACTAAGAGTGGATTTGAAGTGTGCTCAGTGAGAGGAACAAATTGACAGTCTTATATTTTGTTTTAGGGAGGTTTGGAGATTTTCCCTAACTAGGGGTTGACCGAAGAAGGTGATCGGAGACTAGCTCCGGTCACCTGAATAGTGCCCTAATGTTATCTCAACTTTATATCATAGCCATTAGATCAAACAAATCCAACGCACGCAAGGCTGCCAACACATTAATGAAGGCCCTCCCAGTCACGTGACCTTCTCTCAGCGCCATTGACTTTGACTTCACCTGGTGTGCACGCGTGTGTGATAATTGTGGTAGTCAGTACCTATTGTCCATTAGATGTGTGTACTTCTTGTTTCTCTTTGACCTTGACTTGATCCAAGAGCCCTTATTGAGTCAACATTTTGACCTCAAGTCCACCATATCATTGTATACTCAGCGCCCCTGGGTTGGGCTTGTCCTGCTTTTCACACCCCCACCTCATAAAGGCCCAGTCCAATTCAATTCATTTTTCCTACTAATACACCCCACACTCACATTTCTTTTTCTTTTATTTTTCATTTTTATTATCATTTCAATTTTAATTCAGTAAAATACATAATGATCTCCAAAAATTCCAAATTAATTCACTCATGATCTTCATCATTTTTAGAAAATTTTCACATTTTTTAATTCCATTTTCCTTTTATTTTTAAGTTAGAATTAATTCTCCAATTAATTTCTTCATATTTTCATCTTTTTTGGTCACCTCTCTTCTCCATTTTATTTTTCTCAAACAAAAATAGTATTAACCCCATTCTTTTTGCCCTATCCAGAGGACACATCAAGGATCCCAAAAACATTTTCCATAATTTTTAGGTCATTGTTTGTATCATTTTGTGCCTTTTCTTTGAACTTCATTCATTAAAATTCTAATTCTCTTTGACCATTAGTTGAGTGAGTAAAAATCCAAATATTTGAGAGATCTTTCAGAAGTAGGTTACCTTCTGGATTATAACTTTGTGTGTCCATTTTCATAATTTTTCAATGATGTTTGATAATTTTTGGGTCCCTTGTGTTATAAGTCACAATTTTGGTCCCATCTTGCCATCCCTTTCATCCCTTTTTTATAAGGCATTTATGCCATTCATTTGAAGTCATTAATTTGAGTCTCCTAAGTAATGTTAGAGGTCTTTAAGTGTTGTGTATCCATTTTAGGTCTTCATGTTTTGATTTTTGTTGATTACTTGATCCATAAGTCACATATATGCTTATTTGCCCTAATTCTCCTTCTCTTTCCATCTTCATACCTCTAGACCCACCACATGAGTATGCCAACCATGTTATATCATTTTTATATACCTTGTAGGTGTTCCATAATCATCTTCATGTATTCACTTCATCTCATAAGTCTTCATGTTTCATTTAGTCTCACATGACACCTTAAAACTCTAAAATCAAACTTGTTGTTTCCTTAATCCTAATGTCATTTACCCTAATCCATTTGTGGTTAATTTTTGGGCCTAAGCTTCATTCTAACACTTCATTAAGCCCCTGGTTTTTTTATGGGAAGTTCAAATCCCTTTGACCATGTTTGACTTTTCCTTCTAAGCTTTTTATTCCTTTGAAGTTGTATGTTCATTTCTTTTTATTCTCACTTCATTCAACATAGTGTTTGAATCTTTTTCACCTGAATCTCTTTGCTCCCACTTTGTTTTACATCTTAGGATACTATCATTAAGTGTTAGCTTCTGGATTTTACATTTACCTTTGACTTCATGCAAGTTTACCATGCTTAACCACTTAAGTTTCTCATGCGACTTCACCTTGACTCCTATTAGGGTTTAGCTCCTTTTTAGGGTATAGTTTGAAGTTGGTCATCATTATGACTTTAGAATACTTTGGTATGAGTTATCTACTGACTTTAGAAGCTTGTTACCATGTAGGATACCCTAGGCCTAGGTCTTAGCCTTAAAAGTTCATTAATTCTTTCCTTTTAGCTAGTATGAGCTTTGTTGGAGTTTTGCCATGCTTTACATGTTCAAATTGCTTTATCATGCTAACTTTTGTTTTGTAGGGGGGAAGATTGAGGTAAGCATCACTTCATTCCTATCTCTTATGCATTTTAAATGTGTTTTCCTTAGCACCTTGTGCTTTGTTCTTAGGCCTCCATTTTCTTTAGAAACAACTTAACTTCCTTAGGAAGTAAGTTGATTTCTAATTCTGTTTTATTCTTTTCCTTTCTCTTTAGGATTAGAAAGCCTCACAAAACTTTAGGGCATCCTTTTGCATATAATAAATAACTTAGGGTTGTTTCTTAGTCCCCTTAGTGTTTGTCCTTTCTCATTTGAGTCTCCTTCTCTCATCTTCAAACAAAAATCCAAAAGACACTTAATAAATGCTTGAGGTAGTCTCTTGTGTATAGCCTTATTCCACGGGGCACTCATATTCATTCCATCTTGGAATAGTATGGGCTTGTCTAGCATGATGTACAAGTCTAATCATGAGACTATCTTCACAAATAAAACATAAAAGACATTTCTTCACAAGCTACAAAAACATGTAATAAGTTCAACAAGCTAGTGAACTTAGACCTTAATCCTTGGAAACAAGTCTTGGATAAATTCTCCTTACTTGGTGTGCTTGTTCTACTATTCCATCTTGGAATGTAGTAGCAAGTGCGCATTCCATGGAAAAGAGTTTGAATTCACTTCCTTGTGCCAAATTCATAAAGACTCTTAAAATGCAAACAACAACTAATAAGCGACTTTCCTGTGGGAATTCTCTTCTCACCTCATTCATTTACAACGAGAACTTGCGACGACTTGTCTTGCATGCAAAACTGTAAACGCACTCGTACCAGACGAGCCTGCAACACCTGAGCACATACATAAGCAGTTTCAGCGCATAAAAAACACAAACATATAGTTCCCGCTTTAGTTAGGTGAATTATGTCGACTCTGATCCTCATTTTCCCGATGAGGTATGTAGGCAGCGGGGTAGGGCTCGTTCGAGCACATTCTTTATTTTCCCTACATTTTCCCTATTCTTTCTTTTCGATCTCTTTTTTCAGTTCCCTTCCTCATTCCAGTTCCAGTCAGAAATTATTTTATTCAGCAGCTTCTTATTTTCTCACCCTTTGAAACAGACTAACAAGCATGGATCCCGTCGGGTACAATGAACGATCTGGGGTGCTAATACCTTCCCAGGTCGTAACCAACTCCCGAACCCAGATCTTTGGTTCGCAGGACCTTGTCCTTTCCTTCTTCCTTAGGTTTGTGCAACATTACCTTTCTCGTTCCTTCGGGATAAAAATGCATGGCTGGGGACTCTACCTTTTCCATGCCACTTTCGTGTTTGTACTAGGATGAAAATCTCGGGAGCGACAAACAGTTCCTTGAGATCGACTGTACGCTCCCTCTATTCTTCTGAGTTTTCCACCTGTAGCGTTCATCTGTAAACGAAAGGCATAGTTGGGTTTCGTTCAAGCAATCGAGGAGGTTGTTCAAGACCTATGTCGACTCTGTCCAATCTTTCAAGGACAGGTGGTATACTGTAAATCCCCTTACTACATATCCCATCAATTGCCTCTACGTGTCGCATGGACACCCAAGCTATGAGGATCGTCTTCATTTGACCATGCCCCTTTGTAACAAGGTGGGAGAACTGACTTTGTCATTTTTGTTTTCACAAAAACAATGTTGCGGATAGCAAGAGTCGCCACCGACTTTTCTTTTATCCAGATAGGAAAGGTGGAAAAGAACAGGAAAGACCTTGATTTAGATTTTGAGTTCGGGGGGGGGGGGGGTAGGTTATACAAAGGGAAGGTGTTAGCACCCTTTGCATCCATGGTTATCCATGGGCTATTAACTACTTAGCTCACTTTACTTTTGTTTGAAAAAAATAGTGGTGGTGTATTTAGAAAAGGTCCACCTTTGTAGTGATTCTCGTATGAATGTATACAAAGGGGTTTTCTTGAAATTTTTTGAAAATGTGAGGTGTAAGGAGTATTTTGTGCTTTTGAAATAGTGAGCAAGCAGTCAAGGGTTTCCTACCTACTCAAGGTCATTCATGTTATTTTTCTTTCCTTATAGATAGGATTGCCCTTACTATTAGTTAGTAAGTAGTCTTATCTTTGGATATAACGGACATGCTTAAGGTCATTGTATGGTCATAGAAGGCAACCTTGTAAAGGTATCTTAGCAACTCGAAGGGACTATCATCATTTTTCCGTAGGGTCATTGATGGACTAGATCACTTATTCGTAGGCAACTCGAAGGGTCATCGAGGGACTGTAATCTTTATATTGAAGGGACTGTGATGATATTTATTTAGGCAACTTTGCTAAGACACCTCTACGTTCGAGAGACTTGACCATTATTTCGTAAGGCAACAAGAGGGGATACCCTAGAGGTTCATGTGTGAAGAGTAAGTTGTATTCAATTATTTGATCTTTGGATTAATGGGCTAAGTCCACTTTATTTGCATACAGTCTTTTCACACCCTATCGTTACTAATCACACAGTTTAATTATTTTGTGGAATTTAAAAACGAAAGTAAAACCCTAAGCTATTACATCATGGGGAGGGGAACATAATTTAAATACGAGGAGTGCGGAAATAAAAATGCGGAAAATAAAATTACTAACTATTACAAGATAATTAGAAATCCTATACACTTGTTCTAATAAATATAAATGGCAAAGAAATTAAAATCGAGGACGAATAAGAATGAGAAAAGAAGAAGTATCGGAGGATTCGTGTAAGATCGATTAATTGGTCTTTATTGAAAAAAAAAGGTTTTTATGATTTTTTGAAATTTAACTTATTAATTTAATTTTATATATATATATATATATATATATATATATATATATATATATATATATATATATATATATATATATATATATATATATATATATATATATATAATATTTTTTATGTATTTTTTATTTACAAGAAAAAAAGTTATTATTATTTTTTTTAATTTTGTTATTGGTTGAAAAAATGTTAATGGTTAATTAATTAATTAAAAGAAATTGAAATAAAAAATTAAAAGGAAAAAGAATAAGAAAATGGTAAGAAAAAGAAAGAAAAAAAACAAATAAATTGATCAAAAAGAGAGAGGGGGAAGGCGCTGGGTTTCGAACCCAGGCCCCAAAGGTAAAACGCGCCAGCCATTACCACCAGGCCATTCGTGTCTGCGTGATAAAGAATATAAAAAATAAATTACATATTAAAATCGAAGAAAATCCAGAACCGTCCAATACCCGCGCTCCATGTCTCGTCTTCTTCCTCTCCACCTGCAAATTTTGCTACGAATCTGCTACGTTGTAGCTACGAATTTGCTATGACTTTGTTCGTAGCAAAATAACCTGCAAAACAAAAATCACGAAATCGAAGGTTTAAACGAAATAAGATTATCCATGTCCACTAATTTGAACCATAGGAATCCAATGGCGGTGTCCGTTTGGTCAGAGAACGCTTGTATGATGAGATTCAGAGCTTGGAGAGTTTATGCCCTAACAATGGCAACTCTCCATTCTTGTACCAAAACCTGAAAAATAATGGATCTAAATGATCCTAAACATCATGTTAAACACAAATATGAATGAAAAACAATTAAAATGGCATGTAATGAAAGATTCAAAGAAATTAAAAAGTGAAGGGCGACCATGGCTTGTAGGTCATGCTTCATGCGTTTTCAACCTTCAAAGAGTATGGGGATTGCCTTCTGGGATCTCCTTGATGATGTTTGGACGTGAAATAGTGATGGAAACTTGCTATAAAAAGATTTTGTGATTTGCCCTAATTTTTACCTTTCCTTTGAATTTTCTCTAGGCTTTTTGTGCATGAATTTTCGTCCCTTGAACTTGTGTATGTGATGAGTATTTATAGAGGATGTTTTTGTGGTCAGAATTTGGGCTTGGGTGGAAGATATTTGATTTGATATTCAAGTGTGATTCAAATCTTTCTATTTTGACATATTTGGTCATTATACATTTCCTATCTTGTCTTGCACGAATTTTGGATCACATATTATGATAATAAACTCCATAATCTGATCCCAAAATAGACCATATATCAAATATTTGATTTTTCAATATTTATTTTAATTAAAATTGAATTTAAATAAATTAAATCCAATAAAATATAAAATAAATACGAAAAATCAGAATATATGACTTATAGGTCGTGAACCCTCTCATGATTAAGTTTGGATTATGAAAATATAGGCCCATTTGGCAAAAACGTAAATTTTGGTCATTATTTGCCTTATACACCTCCTCAAACTTGCTCAACTTTAACAATGCATAACTCTCTCAATTTTTATCCCGTGGATGTATTCTTGGACTTTTTAGAAATATTATAGTGTCCTCTAATCACTCCCTTTGGTCTCATGTCCATTTGATCTTCCATGTTCAAGTTATGAGCTTTTGAAAAAAATTGACTTTTTGTTGATTTTTTAGAGGACTTGTAATGTCTTGGCCCATATCTCTCAAATGAAGTATTTCTGGCCTTGGCTTGTTAGACAAAAAGTAATAGGGAATTGAATTTCCTTCACAATGAGCTTTGGATGGTAAATTTCTGATAAAGTATGTGAAAATTAGAGCTGGTCAAAGTATAGTTGACTTTCTCCTTAAGAAACCCTAATTTAGCAACTTTTGCCTTGTGATGATTTTGAGGTTTTCTTGATGAATCATGATCAAACCTTGATCAAATGATGAATATTACTACATAATCTTGATGTTGACCAAAAATCTTGAAGTTTGACTATATGTTGACCATAGTTGACTTTTTAACCAAGTTAACTGATTTTTGATTATCTGAGCATCTGACTGACCAAACTTGTAGGGCAAACCTTGAAACTTGACCTGAGGATCCTTTGAAGTATATGGGATATCATGAAGTCCACTTGAGGCTTTGGAATTCCAATTTACCTTGGGAAACTCAAAACCCTAATTTGAGGTCTATTGCTTAGTAGGAGGCTTTGTCTAATGAACCTTGAATCCCTTTGAGCAATCGAGAATCATATGACCATTAGGAAACCTCTTGAGACATATTGTCTTGAAGACGTGAGTGAAAATTTTGGGGTACAACACCCTTGAGTGGCAACGAGGACATTTCAATCGCTCGACCGATCATTTTCTCGTGAAGTCCGAGAACCTGGGGACTGACGACATATTCGACTACAAAAAACTGGTGGATTTCGTCAACAACTTTACCACAACTATATGTATGGATCGGGACAACAAACCTATTTTGACGGAGGCCATGAAATATACCTATGATGCCCGTCTGAGTCACACCAAGGTGCTGCCCAAGTGCGAGACTGACGAGGAAGCGCTTAGGATTCTAGGTAAGTGTGACCAATGTTATTTCGTCTGATTTTGTGCGACAATTTTGACTTTGTTTTCTTTTTCAGCTGTGATAGCCACTCTCAAGGAATTTGTCATAAAGCTTTCCAATAAGACTCAAAAGAAAGGTCCTAAGGGACGAGTCGAACTGGTGATCGTCGAGCAAGAGACAGGTGATTCCTCGACTCCTCCTCCCCATAATCCTCCGGGCACCCAGTCTCATGTGCTAAATAACCCTCCTTTAAAATGCAAGTGTGATGATCACCCTTCAACTATCGACCTGACTGAGTCCACAAAGACGTTTATGTTTCCCCCTTATCATCTTCTCATGGGAATCTTTGACGAAGAGGGCTCTGTGGGTATGCCTGAAGTGGATGCCAAGGCTATAATGGGACTGGATAAGTCGACCAGGAGGGAGAATCTGTCTCAGGACATAACTGCCATGATTAGGGTCATGGAGACGGTCGTGGTCCTGAATGACAATGCTAGTTTGGTTGCCGAGGTGGAGGGGATCCCGGAGAAGCTAAGGATCATGAAGGCCAATAAGGACACAGTCAGGAAAGACTTTGAACACTACAAAGGTCGTTATGAACTTCAGGCCAGGTTGATGCCTGAGTTGGACGAGGTCAAGGTTACCCTAGAGACAACAAACAAAGAAAACAAAGCCCTCAAGCTGAAAGAGTTTGAGTTGGTCACAACGACTGTCGAGATTGAGACCCTTCGGGCGAAGATGGAAAAATTAGAAGGGGTGGTCGCCCCTATTGAGGATAAAGGCGAAGATGAAGTGGCCCTCAAGACCCTGGGTGACCTGATTTCCCAGATATGAGTTCTCGAGTAGGACTGCATGGAGACCCTTGTATTGGGCTTCAACAATGTTGAGGAGCAGCTCCAGGTTGTGAACCCCGTGGTGGAGCTCGTGAATGCAGGGACCGACTACAATTTCCAAGTGGATATAGCCAGATAGTTTCCCCAACCAAGGAGGAAGAGGAATATGGTGTGTCGTGGTGAGAATCAGATACCAATCTATTGAATGAGCTTGAACTGTAAAACTTTTATGTTCACCACCAAACTTTAATTTATCCAAGGGAAGAGGAAAAGATCGAATAAACCCTAAAAATATGCTAAGCTAAAAGGTGAGGTTAATATCTAAGTAATCAGAGATCAAAAGTATGTGGGTTGGTTATACCTAAGGAAGGTGCTAGCATCCTAAGTATCTATAGTACTCTACGGGAACCTCTTGTAATATCTACGTTTGTGCTTAATTGCCTGTTAATGAATGGATACTAAAGCTAAAATGAAAATGTGAGAAATGGTGAAAATAGAAAAGAGTGAAAAAATGAGAAAGATGAAGAAAGAGAAAAATGTGAAAAAAAGAAACATGTGAAAGAAAGAAAATTATGCTCGTCAAGGATAAACCCCGTGCCTACGTATTCCCTTGTGCAATGGGAAAGTCAGAGCGCCGTAGTTCAAAAAATTACGGGTAAAAAAGGGGGACCTAAGAACTAAGGCAACTAAAGGAGAAAGCTTGAATGCAAAGCTTGTGAAGAAAAATATTGTACGATGAAGAGATCAATTGCCATCTCTTATGAAGGAAGGAATGAAGGGTCAAAAATTGTAAATGTGAGAAAACTAAAGTGAAACACACAAGTGGTAAACGAAATGACAATAAGTCAACAGAATGTCCACTCCCCTTGGATCGGGTCAAAAGTATCAGAAAGAAGTCAACAAATAAACGACAAAGCATCGCGGTATCAAAGAAGGAATGATCGAGGAAAAATGCCGCTAAAAGTCGAACATGAGGTAAAAATCTCCACGAAGAAAACTAAAGGAGGAAACTAAAATCTATCTAATATTCTTGGAATTTTTAATACCTAAAACAATAAATCAACTAACTAAAAATAAAAAGTCTAATAAATTAAATGAAGATAAATACACAAATTAAAACATTTTTGAGTTTTTGTTTTTAATATATTTTTTACTATATTAACTATACTATTAATCAAAGTTCCTAATCTAAATTCTAAACTAATTAACTAACTCAATAAGAACTAAGAAAAATAACTTAAACTAAACAAGACTATTTTTTTTTAGATTTTTAATATATCAAAATAAAATTCCTAAAACTCTAATAATAATAATCATAACATTTTTTTAGCTTTTTTTTATTAAAAAATAATACACTTTTACTAATCAAACTATATATTAAATTAAAAGATTCTAAAAAATAAATAATTAATATAACTAAGTTAAACTAATCAAAACTTAAATCTAAACTAAAAACTTAATCGAACAAATTAAATAAATAAAAATATAAAAAGGGTAGAGCCATGTACAAACAACAACATAGGGGTGAAGAGAGCAAAATTGAGTTAGAATTGGGTTGGACCCATTAATAATAATAACAATCTCCGAAATGATAAATAATAAAAATAAGGTTTAATATCCTTTTTAGTCCTCTAACTATGCCTCCGGGTTCAATTTGGTCATTTTTATTTTAAAAGTTCCAAGTTGATCACTTACGTTATTAAAATGGTATCATGTTTGTCTTGTCAGTTAGAAACGTTAGTTTTTCATTAAAACCTTGACTGACGTGGTATGTTTTTGCTTATGTGTAATGAAATGCATTTCAATGTGACAAGATGACTAAGTTGAATGTTGACGTGGTAAAATGATTGTGGAAGTCAAAGAATTTAACTAGTTAACTCACCTCCATAATTCCATTTTCCTCCCAGTTTTCAACTATACCCTCTATATACGAGTAACTACATAAGAAACATACACTCCCATATGGAACAATGGGTGTCATATCCATTAAGAGACTTCCATAATTCAATACTATGATGGGATAACTCATCTCATCATATTTGGTATTGATTGGGAGGTGATTAGTATTACTGAGACAACAAACCAATTAAACATTAAAAGAAAACAAAAGGGAAAGTGAAAGATCTAATTTAAAAGGAAAGCAGGTGATAAAAATGTATTAACAAGATTTAGTGGGAATACCTTCCACATGTAAGGATTATAGGGCATATGCAATCGCTTGGTAAGGACATTATAAAACTTCTACTCACAATAGGGTTAAAATTTAGAAGATGAGGGTACACATTTTTGGGGTTTAATGTGCCAGATGTAATCACAACAGACTGAAATCTCTCAAAAATAGGTCTTATGGCCAGAGTTGTATCATGGAAACAAAGTTGTAATATCATTAGTCAAGAAAAATTATAAATATATACAAAGTTGTATGTCATCAGTGAAGACAGATTAGAAATATATACAAAGTTGTAATGTCATTAGTGAAGAAAAATTAGAAATATATACAAAGTTGTAATCTTCAAAGAAGAAGAAGATTAATGAGGTTTCTCATGAGTGAGGATAGTGTAATACCCCAAAATTCTCCCTCTCATTTTCATAACATTTGGCATACCATTTTCATACATTGCATTGCATCTAGATCAAAAGAAAAGAAACCATACTTTCATTAGTTGGGGCCTAAGGCATGTGGTTAGTGGTTCATCAAAGGGTATGATCATCCAAGGCCAAGAACAATATACAAATGTCTCAATAAGTCCCAAGGGTCTCTCACATCTCATACAACCTCAAATGATACTTCAAGTCACCAGGAGAAGTGGATTGATCAAGAAAATAAAGCAGTGCAACATTTTCTAACACCTGGACCAAGTTAGGGTTTTGGTGTAAAGGGGTTTCTTAAAGGATTTTTGGTTCTAACTTGTCCTCATGGTCTTCCATATGTTACCAAGTGTTCATGAATGAAAATTGGTGCATTAGTTCCTTGAGGAAGGTTTTCAATCAGACAATTACTTGTTATCTAAGCAAAAGTCAATTGTGGAGAAAGAAAAGTCAACTATGGATTCTTAAGGTCTAAATCTTGATTTTCAAGGTCCTATATCTTCATATGGTCCTAAAATGTCAAGATTTCCGTCATTCATCAAGAATTAAGACTTAGGGCAAAAGTTACCAAAAATGAAAATGACTTGTAATTTGAACTTTCCATTTTTGGAAGTTTTCTAAGCCACATTCAACTTGACCTTTCATCACCAAAAATACGTCAAATGGAAATTTTCCAAACATGAAAGTTGAAGATCATTCTCTTTTTTTTAATAAAGTACTAGATCATCCTTATATCATTTGTGAATCTCAAGATATGATCAAAATACTTCAAGGTGTATTTTAGGGTTCCACATGCATTCAAGTTTGCCACCTTTGCAAAAAGCCACAAAATGGTTTATACATGATTCCAATTTCCAAATTCAGCTCATTGTATCCAAGTACACTTGATTTAACACAAGTTTGGTCTCTGAATCATGGCATTTGGTGCATTATTTCTCACTTATTCCATAAAGTGCAAAAATGCAAGAAGGATCAAAACTCACCAACCAAGCAACCACAAGCTAAACAATCTATCCAATACTGACTAGGGATCCAAGGGAAGGAAATGAATGCAGATTGAAGCTCTCATACACGTGTGAATCATGGCATACACTCAAATTTTCATTTTTAAAAAATCATATGAAACTAACTAACCATGGATCCAATGGATCCCTAACCATGGTTAGGCCCAAAATCCATCAAATAAAAGCTCTTAACCCCACTCGTTAGAGCTAGAGGGTAACATAATTTCAAATTTCACAAAAATTGCACCAAACTTCATCTCTTCGATTCTCTCTTATCTCAAGGAGTTTTTGCAATTTTCTTTCATATTCATGATCAGTGAAGTCTATTGAACAAGAATCAAACATCACATAGAGCTATAATCAAGGTTTTCATCAATTTTGAATTTGGAAGCCTCTTCTTCAAATATCAAGATTCAGGACACAATCAATCTCTAATTGCATTTATTTTTCAATTAGAGGTTCCACGGACTTGATCTGTAGCTTCTAGAGGGTTTTCTTGGTGTATGTTCAGTTCTACAAGCTTCAGGTTGGTGCAATTCTTGAACTCTTGGATCTTGTTTATTTTGCATGCATTTTTTCATGATGATGTGTTGGTTACTCTGATATGTTTAGATTAAGAATTGGACATATATCATGGATGTTATGTTGATCTGAAAATTTTCAGATCAAACTTGTTGCTTTTGATTTGCATTATTGGTGCATTATTTGAGAAAATAGAGGTGATATTTGGATTCAGGGAGTGATTTAGAGTTGAACCATGGTACAATTTTGCATTTCTGGGAATTTTTTAGGGGTGAGCTCACCGGAGAAGGTGACCGGAGCTAGGGCCCTGACACCCGAGATTATTATAGTTGGATGGAGGGTTTTGTGAGGAATATGAAATTAGGGACGTCCAATTTTTTGATCTGGGGTTGAGAGATTGCCAACGAATTAAAAAGGGAGGGTCTTCGTCACGTGTTTTATAATTCACAATTAATCATTATGTTTATTAGCCTAGGGTAACTTGTGTGTGCACGCTCATTTGAACCATAGATCTAGCTGACTTCTTGATTTGATTGACTGAATATGATGTGTGTGATTGATCTAAGGGCCTTGATTGTAGTCAATGGTTTATTGAATTCCATAGAAAGTTTGTTGAGTGCGCTTTGGTTTGGATTGGGCTCAGACTTCTATCTCCACCCCCTGATTGAGCCCAATCTCATTTATGAACGTAGGAATTGCTAGTGGGACACCCCCTGGCTCATTTTCTTTATTTTTCATTTTAATTTCACATAGTTTTATTTTAATTTTTTTAAAATCATTTCTAAGCATCTAAAATTCATACCAAAAATCATGAAGCATGTTCATACATTTAAATAATTTTTATGATTTTTTATTTCTGATTTCTTTGATTTTTCATTATAATTTCACAATTTCCCCTTATTTTCTTCTTAAATTGTTTCCATTTTGACATTTCAACTTCAAAGATTTATTTCACATAGCATGTTAAACATTTTCAAATGCTTATTTTTCCATTCATTCTATAACACATTAAACCTCATAAAAGATATTTTTGCATATTTTTTAAACACTTTCTAATTGCATTTTAGTCCTTGAACTTTGCATACTTCTTCATTGTTCTTACTTGAGCTTCAAGGCATTGTTTGAAATAGTTTGATGTTTAATTTTTGTATGAGCTTTTAACACATTATTAGCCTCTGACTTAGGCCCCTAGGGTTTTTAATTTCACAATTTTTGAATTGTTTGATGCATGCTTGATTTCTTGTAAATGAAGTTACTATTCATGAACTTTCTTCATCACTTCTAACCCTAATTGCTTGAAGTATTTATGCCATTATTAGAGGTCACTTATAGGAGTTTTCCATGTTAGCTTAGAACCTTATAGGTCTTGTATGATCAATTATAGGTCCATTTTATTTAGGTTTGTCTTTTTTTTGTATGATACATCGTTTGTACATGTTTGACCTAATTCTCATCACATCATTCATCTCATGCTTCTTATGCTAGCTTGTATGCTTCTAATATGTACACACCCTTAATCTCATTTGCATTATACATCATGTATTCCTCTGACTTCATGTATAATCATTCATATTTGTATGATATGTTGCATCATTTGTCATTCATTACAAGTATGAAGCATCCTTGCATTAGGTGACAACTTTTTCATCTTTATATGAATTGTTTGAACTTGTTTGACATGTGAATCAAACATGTCATTCTCATCATGCACTACTGACCTTCATCATCTTGGGATCATTTTAGTTCATTTAAATTTCATCTTAGCTTGTGTTCATCCTTACATGATGCATGCTTACTTCTTCTTCATCTTAATCCATCAATCACTTGAATGCTTCATCACATGACTTGTATGCTCATTCATAGGCATTATAGGATACCAATAAGTGATGTATGCTACTGACTACTAGCATCTCATGTCATCCATTCATGTTTGACTTTCATTTTTCCTTACTTGTTCTCATATGAATGTGTGAATGCTTTCTCTTCATATCTCACTCTACCATGAATTAATCCATGAAGTTTGGTATGATCATTTAAGATAACATTAGAAATTCTAATTTGATATGACATTCTTACTTTGGTGTTTTTCACGTGCCTTCATTCATGTTTGTACACCTTTTCATCTTTACTTCTTCATTTGCAATTCCTTAGAACTTCTTTGCTACTTTGGTGCTTCCTTGCACTTGTTTGTTTTAGTTTGAATTCCATAAGCTTCTTAAGTTAATTTAGGATTAGGTTCTGACTTATGAGGTTCATTTCATTTGTTCCCTTTGTGTGATTAGCTTGTATTTGACTTACTATGAACTATTATGCTTCATTTTCTAACCTTGTAGGGGCTTTGGTAAGTTTTAGGAGTGTGAAAATGCTTCTACATTCCAATCTCTCTCTCTCTCTCTCTCTCTCTCTCTCTCTCTCTCTCTCTCTCTCTCTATCTCTCTCTCTCTCTCTCTTTACATTTAAATATTGTGTTTGTGCAAGCATATAAGATGCTTTGATTTGTATAATTGTTTACTTCCCCTTTAGAAGTAACCTATCTTCCTTCATGGAAGTAAGTTGTATTCTAATCTTTCTCTTTTCTTCTTTCTTCTTCTTTTCTCTCCATCTTCTTCATTAGGATATAAACCCTCAAACCTCACTAACCTAGGATATCCAAGCATGATAACTTCATTAGGTTTAGTCTCCCTTAGACATTTTATATTTGGAGATCCTTTTGGTGCTTTCTCTCTCTCTCTCTCTCTCTTTCTCTCTCTCTCTCATCTCAAAACAACTTAAAAATACTTAATAAAGGTTGAAATGACTTCTTGTGTTATGGACTTATTCCATGGGTCATTTTCATCTATCCCATCTTAGGGTAATTTAAACTTGTCTAACATGATGTACAAGTCTAAACTTGAAGTCATTCTCTCAAAGAAAGCCCTAAAAAGCATTTCTTCACTTCAAGATACAAAAACACTTAATAAATAAAATGAGATTGTGTACTTAAGCCCTAATATTTGGAACCATGTCTTGGAGATATTCTCCTTACTTGGGTGTGCTTCTTCCTCATTCCATATTGGAGTGATGTAAGAAGTACATACTCTATGGAAAGGGACTTGAATACACTTTCTCATGCAAACACAAATAAAAAGCTTCTAAAAGCTACAAACCTACAACAAGCATTTTTCTTGCGAGAATTCTCTTCTCATATCCTCACTCTTAACGAAAGAACTTGCTTCGACTTGTCTCTTTGGAAGACGGTAAACACACTCGTACCAGACGAGCCTCTTCTTCAAATATCAAGATTCAGGACACAATCAAGCTCTAACTGCATTTATTTTTCAATTAGAGGTTCCACGAACTTGATTTGTAGTTTCTAGAGGGTTTTCTTGGTGTATTTTCAGTTCTGCAAGCTTCAGGTTGGTGCAATTATTGAACTCTTGGATCTTGTTTATTCCCATCGAGCTCAAGACCTTATCATCCATATGGCCTTTCCAGTGGTGGGGGATGGAGATCTTGGGGCCTTTCACGACGGGCTTTTATCAGAATAAGTATCTGATAGTTGGCGTTGATTACTTCATAAAGTGGATTGAGGCTGAAGCCCTCGCCAAAATCACAGTGTACAACATACATTTTTTTTACAAGAGAAACATCCTCATCCGCTTTGGCGTACCACAGGCCCTCGTGATAGACAATGGAACATAGTTCACTGAAAGAAAAGTCCAATATTTTGTCACCAAACTGGGCACAAAACAACACTTTACATCCGTCGAACACCCTCAAACAAATGGGAAACCAGAAGTAGACAACATGGTGATTCTGAGGGGTTTGAAACACATGCTGGGAAAATCCAATAGGGGATGGGTCGAAGAGCTGCACAATGTACTTTAGGTATACCGCATGACACCCCACTCAACTATCGGGGAAACGCCTTTCCGATTGGCATACAAGACCGAAATGGTCATTCCCATGGAGATCTGGGAATCATTACGATGGACCGAATCCCCTCTGGACGAGGAGATGAATGATTAGGCTCTCTGAGAAGAACTCGATCTTATCAAACATATATGGTATGAAGCAGCCCTCTGTGAAACATCATTGAAACAAAAAATAACTCTGCGCCACGACGTGAAAGTCATTAAACATGAATTCCAGATCGACGGCTTAGTCTTTCGAAGATATACAGATACCTCGCAAGAAGGAAAATTCACCACAAACTGGGAGGACTTGGATTGTGTCTGAGCTAAAACGGATAACGGGGCCTATTACCTTCAAAACCTGAATGGTGAAGAACTTGTCGACCATGGAACGCTGAAAAATTCAAGCAATAATACAATTTCATGGCCAACACAAACTAAACCCTCAAGAGGAGGAAAAGCTCGACCACAGGGTCGTGGTGGGGTATGGTCATGGTCCCTCAACTTGATTGAAAGGTGGATCCTCGCTCCCGTTAACCGAGCAGGATCTTAGCCTGACGAGGATACCTCGACCGAGCTCCGCCATCGCAGTACCACGTCGGCTGGATGCCCAGTTCGCGATGGGAAAGTCTAAGCCGCAGAATCAGGACCTCGACCGCGATCCTTGTCCCGTTACTTTGTGGAAGTAAACCCCGCATCCTCAATGGTTTCCTAAACCATAAAGTCCTAAATTGCGTCGAGCTAAAAGTTCAAGACTACAGAAAAATACATACACAAACACTAACACTAACAAATAGAAACGTAAAATTTCATTAAGTAGCCAACAAAAAAGGCCGACATTATTTCTTACAAAAGATGGGGACTACGCCCGAAATTACAAAAGGGAACCACGCCCAAGACAGATGATAACAACACGCATGCTAATAAAACATAAAAACTACAAACACCCTGTCACACCCTATATTTTGACCGATTTTAAAATAAAAATCATTCATCTGACGCATTTTTATCGTAGTATCGATAGTCAGTCATTTTCACATTTGTAGTTAAACATTTCCATTCATCATTAGTCATGTATCCCATGTCTTTTATTTCTGATACTTTTAGATTTTTGTTCAATTTAAAGTTAGAATGTTTGTCTCATTGTTTTTTTTTTGTTTTTTTTTATCTTTAGTTAAATATTTATCTTAGATTACTTAAAATCAACTAGTTCAATTTCAATTTAATTTTAATTTAGCATACATTTTAATTAGTTATTTCTAATTAATCTAATTTAGTTAGTTTAGAGTTAATTAAGTTTTATTTTTATGTTAGTTAATTAGTTTTTATTTTAAAATTAGATTAATTGTAATTAGTTCATTAGTTTAATTAGTTATAGTTTAAATTAGCTTATATTTTAATTAATTTAGTTCCATATTGTTAATCGTTCTCTTTTTAATTTTTAATTTTAATTAATTTAATTTTTAATTAGTTTATAGTGTAATCTTACTCAATGGGAGATTTTCGACCATAAAGTGCCTCGAAGAGAGTCATTTGGATTGCAGAAATTTGACCCATTGACGCGGATGGTCACTTGTGAAGCATCTCATGTAAGATCTAAACTCTGACTTACAACCTCCATGTGACCATTAGTTTTTTGGGTGATAAGTGATGTTGTATTTCAGGGTGGTGCCTTGCACACAAAAAAAGCTCCTTCTAGAAAGCGCTTAAAAAGAGTGGATCCCTGTCAGAGACAATGGAGCAGGGTATACCATGCAAGCGAAAAAGTTCTACGGAAAAATGCTTAGCTAAGTCCTTAGCTGTGAACTTGGTGGGTAGAGAAACAAAGTGAACAAATTTGGAGAGTCAGTCGCAGATAACCCAGATTACCGTATGTCCAAAAGATTTCGGTAAGTGAGTTATGAAATCCATTGAAAGGTACTCCCATACTACTGTTGGAATGTCTAAAGGTTTTAATAACCCTTGTTTTGTTGTTGGCAGGTATTTGTTCTGTTGGTAAATTAAGTATTCCTGAATATAACGCTTCACATCCCGGTAGAGGCCAGGCCAGAGGAAAGTTGACGAGATCCATGAGAGAGTAAGTTTAAGGCCTAAGTGTCCAGAAGTAGGTCTGTTATGGTACTCTTGAAGAATACATCTGCGAAAATCCAAAGTATCAAGTAAGAAAATTCTTTCCTTAAAATACAGTAATCCATTTTCAGATCGATACAATAACTGCATCTTTGGATCTGTTTGACTGTGTGAAACAAGTTGTTGACCCTGTTTGGTATTTTTGTAAAACTCTCTGAGACGAACAAAGAAATCTAGTATTGGTGAGGAGAGGGAATCAGAATAGGAGAAATTCATAGTGCAAGCGACTCAGAGATTCAGCGGCTTGGTTAGTCCTTCCAGGTTTTTAAAAAATGTCAAAATTAAAACCTTGCAGCTTTGCTGCCCATTTCTATTGTTCGGGGGTCTGGATAGTCTGAACTAGTAAATTTCTGAGACTTTTTTTATCAGTGTAATATGAAAATGTTGTTCTATTAAATACCGACGCCATTTTTTTACAGCCTCAGTAATGTCGTACATTTCTCGGATTGAGACAGACGAAGCATGCATGCGAGAGCATATCTTTTGGCTGAAGAAAGCCAACAGGTGACAATCCTGAATTTTGATTTGGTTCTTTTTGTTCTGGATCATGGACAGGATGTAGTTTCTTAGGGATTTATCTCTTAATTAATAGGAATTTATAAGTTGAATTTTGTTAAGTTTCTTTGTGCATAATCTTCAAAACCCTAGTTGCAATGTAGGACCTCCATTACCCTAGTTATCTTCTGTTTGTAGACCTATCATTTTGGTATGTTGTTTTTATGAGTCTAAGGAACACTTGTGCATATTTGTGGAATTTTTTAATGGAGTTTTGATTTAATATGAATTTTCTTGCTTACTTGCCCTAATTTGTGTCCTTTCTTGTTATATGCTTGCTTCTTAGGTTAGGAGGCAACTTTTGCCAACTCCTATAGGTTGTTTAGGGTCCTTTTGACATGTGTATTATTCCATGGTCCTTGTATGATGTTTGCATCTTGACTTTCTTTGAGGTACTTACTCTTGAGGGTTCTCACATTTGTATGTATGCTCATTTCACTTCTTATGCTTACTTGCTTCCCATATTGATAATAATTGAACTTGTATGCTCACTTTCTTGATTTCTTTTATTGTTTAGGCACTCCTTTGATATGTTAGGTTTCTGGTCTTGAATTTTATGATGCTTGTTCACTTTGTATGCTTTGTGTTATCTCATAAATGTTTTGTTCTTTCATAGTGACTTGAATTGCTTTATGATGAGTTGTTTGCTCTAATACTTTCATGGTTTTGTGTGTGTAATCATAGCATGTGAATGGAGTGTCTTACTTCTGGTTGTGATGTTTTAAATTGATCTTTTGGTTTTATTTGTTTCATCTTATTACTTGTGTAAGATCTAACCTTTCCTTGTCGGAGCTCATGGTAAGTGAAGTGTGGATGATATCCACATTTCAAGTATTCATCTCATATTTTTATTCTTTGCTTTCTCATTTGTCTTTGTGATGTGCCTTATGCCATCTTGTGTTTAACTTCATCATTTCCCCCTTTAGAAACAACTTATCTCCTTTAGAGGAGTAAGTTGTATTCTAGTTCTTCTTTCTTCTTCTTTCTTCTTTCCTTCTTCATTAAGATAGATTTCAAACCACACTAACCTTAGGACCACCTTTGCATGATAAATTTAGGATTAGACTTTCCCCATTAGATTTTACCTTTAAGATCCTTTTGTTTCTTTCCTTTCTCATCTTAAACAAAAACCATAAAAAACACCTTAATAAAGAAAGAATTGGCCTCTTGTGTATAGCCTTATTCCATGGGGCATATGTATTCATTCCATCTTGGAATAGTACACTTGTCTAGCATGATGCACAAGTCTGATCATGAGGTCATCTTCATCAAGAAAACTATAAAAAATACTTCATTCTTAATCACTAAAACATCTAATAACTTCAACAAGTTAGTGAGCTTACGCCCTAACCCTTGGGAACAAGTGTAAACACTCCAAATTTTCCCTAACTTTTCCTCACACCATGGCTTGTGATCTTTCATTTTTGTTTTAGTATAAGCATACCATCTCATATTGCATATTTATTTCATCTGCATAGTTTCATTTCATCTGCATCTAGGGTTTGTGATCTGAGCAATCCAAGAATCAATCTGAGCCATCCCAATGGTCTTGAAGCTTTCCAAAAGGGTCCATGTGTGTTCCATGATCATAATATGCTCCCTAAATTTCATGAAAGTCAAGAAATCACAAAGATTGGCAAAGGCATGGAAGCAGAGCTAGGGTTTTCCTACACAGATGACCAAAATTAGGGTTTTGGTTTCAGAGGCCTTAACTCCAATTTTTTTGGGCATTCTTATTTCTAATTTTCTTAATATGTCATACGGATCATGTGTACCAAGTTTGATGAAGAAATTCACCGTGGAAGTCATCTGATCATTGGGTAACCTCTTGAGCAAGTTAAGTCAAAATCAAGGCATCTGAGGCCCCCAACAAGGGTACCAAAGGATCATTTTCATCAAATTGAAGTTCTATAATCTTTATTTGATCTTAGAAGTGGTTGGAAGTTCACAAAGTTGAAGAATTTTGAGCCAAATGTAAACTTTCCATTTTTGGAAATGACTTGTAATGGAAACTTTCCATTTTGGGAAAGATTTTCAACCTCCTCTTTCATGACGAAAAATGCTTCAAATGAAAAATTCTTGGACATGAAAGTTGTAGATTAGGTCTTTCCCTTTTCAAAAAAGTACTAGAACATGTATTGATTCATCCTAGAACTCAAGATATGGCCTTTCAAAGTTGGCAAAAATCCTATAATTTTCAAGTGTGCACCAAAGAGGATGTTTTGCAAATTCAAGTTCTAAGCCATTTCATGACCTCTAATTGACTTCTAAACACCATACCAACATAGTGCAATGCATTTAAACCAGAATTGTGCCTTGGATCACAAGAAACCATACCTCATTTTCACAAAATTATAAAAGTTGGAAATTTGCAAAACACATGATATCTCTTCATCAAAGCCTTCCAGCTGCACTCTATTGATCCAAGGGCCATCCACAAACTCTGTTGAAGCCAAGACACCCATTGAAACAGCTCTGCACCATGCCCATACCTCAAGTACACAAAGTTGACATTTTTGCAACTTGGCCCATACCAAACACACTATGCCACCACCCACTTTCTGAACACTCTCATTGGCCTATACTGATCTTATGGAGCTCATTACACATACCATTCAAGCCTGAAACATTCTACAACTCAGATTGCACAGAATTTGTCAAAAACTTACCTTCTTCCATTCTCACACCTCAGCCATCAAAACTCAAAATTTCTTTCACCATTCAACCACACACAACCTAAGGATCATTCCCCCCCTCACCATGGCCTGAAACCAGCTCAAACCAAAACACGATTTCTGCAAAACCAGAACCATACACCTCAAAATAGCCATCACAAGCTTGTTTTAAGCTTCTTATTAGCTTTAGGGAGTCCATTGGGGCTGATTTGCATCAAAGAAAAAGGTCAAAAAGCTCCAAACTGAAAAGCTTCAACTCAGGTATACCTCATGAACAATTTTTCCAGAACTCTTTTTTCTTGTTATCAAATGATTCTATATGCTTAGCTGATCATTCTGATATGTTTAGAATTGAAAATGGTTGAGAAATGAGCATGTATGGTTGTTCTGAAACTTTGCCCGTGAAATTGTTTTTGATTCGATTTGCATGATTTTTGTGATATAAATGATGTTTGATGAGTGATTTTGCTTGTATGATGCATGGGGAGTGTTTCTGGGCAGTTATTTTGGTTTGGGGTAGCCTAGGGAAGAAGATCGCATAAATGGTTCGCCGGAGAAGATGATCGGAGCTTGCTCCGGTCACCTGAAAGTGTTTAGGGTTAGGATTAGGGTTAATCTTGCCAATTTGAATGTAGGTCGTAGGATCTTGCTTAGCGCGCATATGGAGGGTCCATATTGATTCATTAAAACCTAAATCTGATTAATTAGATTAATCAGGTTTATTAATTAGTTTTTGCCAGATTAGATCCTAGCCATCAAAATACCCGCGCAGTCAACCCCTTTCCCATAGGTTTGAATCCTGGCCTTTGGATCTGTATACTTTTCTTTTATTTCATTTTAATTCATTTTAATTTTATTTCTTTTGCATAATTTATTAAAAATAGTTAAAAACATCAAAAAAATCTCATCTTATGCATTTCTGATCCAAGTATTTTTCTCAACCCAAAAATTATTTTTATTTTATTTTTTGCATTAAAAAGTATTTTTAAAATATTTAAATGTTATTTTTAATTAATTATTGGATTTTAATTAATTAAAAGTACATTTAGGTTTCTAAAAACCCCCAAACAAATCATGATCCAATCCAATACATTTAGAAACATTTTCAAACTCTTCATACAAATTTATTTTTAGGTTTGATCATAATTTCACAATTTTCTTTGAATTAGGGTTCTTAAAAATCACATTTTCTAACCCTAATTTGAAAAATTCATTTCTGCCTAACCATGAAGAGTTTGAACTTGATTATTTTTGCATTGTTTCACATATGGCATGTAGTTTCTAGGTTATTTTCCTTATGAATTTATCTTGCATTTTCAAATTGACTTGCATATTCCTTTGAGAATCACCCAAAAACCCTAGCAAACTTAGAAAATTCATAACTTTCTATAGGATTAGCTTCTGACATTCTCCTTTGGGGTGTGACCTTGTATGGGTTTAGGGTTTGATTGAGCTTGATTTTAATTTTTTTATCATGTTTTATGCTTCTGTTTTGTTCATTTGCATCTCATATGTTCATAAAACCCTAATTTCTCATGTTCATTTGCATCCACCTTGCAAATTCATCATCATGTGAACTTTCCATGACATTTCAAGCATTCATATGTCATCTTAGGCATCTTAAGACATGTTAGAACATTGCTTGATCATTTCTTCATTCATTTTCCATGTCTTGCATTCATTTCAGTTCATAAACATCCATGTGTTTTCAAGCTTCTAAGCATGCTTTCATGACATCTCATCTTTGTATGATCATTCATATGCATATTATATTACATTGCATCATATCATATGCCATTTTGCATTGCATAATCACTTCTGACTTTGGTCTTTGCATCTCATTTCAATTCATTTCTTTATGCTTTATGTCTTATGCATTCATACTAACATTTTCAGGAACTTTTGGTAAGTTATTTTGGGAGGTGGATTTGCCTTCACTTCCCACTTCTTCTTATCTCATTCATATGAATATTTACATGTCTTTTAAGTGAACTTGTTCAGTTGTGTTCCATCCTTCTTACTTTCTTTCTTTAAGTTACTTATCTTCCTCAGGAAGTAAGTAACTTATTCTTCTCCTTCCTTCTCTTTTCATCTGCTTCTTCCATTGGTGGCCTTGAAGATCCTTTCCTTTAAGCCTTACAAACCATAGGATATCCAAGCATGATAACTTTTAGGGTTGTGTATAATCCCCCTTAGACTTTTACATTTGAGTCTCCTTGAGTCTCTCTTTTCATCTCAATAATCAGAGACTAAACTCTTAAAGTTTTAGGACTTTGGAATTAGGGTTATGTCTGCATCCTTCTCTTAGGATGGAGTGTATAACTTTAATCCTAAGTGTTAAACCTTTAATTTGTTTAAACCTCTTAATCAAATCACACTAATAATCACCAAGACTTTATCTTGTAACTTAGGCCTTACATTAGGGTTCTATCTCTTCCTTATAGTTAAGAGGGACTAACCCTTGTAGAATCAGAATGCGCCTAAGAGGGGGGGGGGTGAATTAGGTGTTATCAAAATTTTCTCGATTCTTTTTCTTAGATGGATGGATTCTGCTTTTACGGTTAAAGAACAAAAATTGTAAAGCAGAAAAGTAAAGAACACAAAGAGGTTTATCCTGGTTCCCTTCACAATCTGAAGGTACATCCAGTCCCCTTTCCAAACCGAAAGATATTTCCACTAGTTTTCTTTAGAACAGTACAACCTATCACACCTTCAATGGTGAGGCCTACTTTCTAACAAAACCATACAAACAAGTGTGCAAGAACAATCCTCTTGCCACACTTACCCTTATGTCCAAACAATCCTTGGAACACAAGTCACAAAATAGAAAGACACTTTCTATAATATTGTTTGAGTGAGAGTACAATGAAATGATATCAATAAAAATTGATCTTCTCCTATAATCAAGAATTCACTATAAATATTCAACACAAGTGTTCAAGACAAAATATGAAAATTATGAACTCATGAACACTTTTGAAAGATGAAGGTAATTTGAATAAAGTGAATTTGATTGTATGAAAATATTTGAAATTTTTCTAGGAGGTTGTTTATGAATTTGAAAATGTTAGAATTTATAATAGATGAAACACCTATTCAAAAAGGTATGAAAATTTGAAAACAAATTCTTTTGAAAAGGTATAAAAATTTATGAAAGAAAATCATGAAGAGGTATAACTTTAACAAAATATTTGAATTTAAAAAGAAACAATTTTTCAAACTTTCTTCAGTGTTAACCGGTTAACCAAATAGGTTAATCGGTTAACGCCTATGAACGTTACCACAAAATTTGAAACTTGCTGCCGTTAACCGGTTAACCCATATGGTTAACCGATTAACACTGTTAAAATTCAGAAAAATATTTCTGTTAAAAGTGTTAAACCAGTTCCAATTTTATTTCAAACAAAAATGCATATGCAATGAAATTATGAAGATTATGTTGAACACTTGTATATCATATTTAAGAGTTAATTATTGATATACCTAAGCCTTGAGACAAGTCTTGAAAGTGTAGCACAAAATCTTGAATTGATCGGAAACATTCCATTGATGATGCATAGCCATGGTCTTGATCGTTTGTTGTCATCTCGACTTTTTGCAATCTGGAATGAGCTTGGATAATGTTGACGTCATCAAAACAAAGAGCTTGAAGTATACTTCTACATTCTCCCCCTTTTTGATGATGACAACCAAGCGAATTTGCGTACAAGCTTTGATCGATCAATCATGTTCTAGACTTGCTTCTCCCCCTATGATCAATAGCTCCTCCTATCTAAAACAGAGGCAAGATTCTGCACAGAGAGATATTAGAAACCAAAGCTCTTCTCCCCCTTTGTCATTAGCAAAAAGGAAGAGAGGATCAAGCATAGATATGAAAAATACAACATAAAATTCAGCATGATGCAACTTATTATGAAAGCATATATGAACACATACACATAGCAAAACATAATTGGATTGAAACGGATAAGAGTACGAAAACATAACCGAAACGAAATCAAAATTGCCTAACAAACGTAGGACTTATAACAAAATGTTTAAATGAAAACAATAAAAATAGACAGAAGCTGAAACCTGCACTGGAAATCCAAGTTTTGGATGTGTTAACCGGTTAACGTAATAGGTTAACCGGTTAATGGTTAAAAAATTTGAATTTATTGAAAAATCCAGCAGCATGTTTTAGCCTAAAAATAATAATTTTTTCACAATTTTTTTTCATAAAGTGTTAGCACTCATCAAAATGCAACTTTTGATCAAAAAAGTTTTTGAAACCGATTATTTTCGGGTATACGATAGTGAGAAAAACGAAAAACGGAAAAATGGGAGTGCTAGCCTTTTATGACTAAAAAGTGAACAAACATACATAAAGTAAAGGTTAGATGTCACCTTCATTGAGAATACCAAGTTCTCGTCGAATCTTGTAAAATTGCTCTTTAGCCAATGGTTTTGTGAATATGTCGGCGAGTTGATTGTGTGTATCCACGAATGTAACATCGACATCTCCATTTAGAACATGATCTCGAAGGAAGTGGTGCCGGATATCAATGTGCTTTGTTCTTGAATGCATGACCGGGTTCTTCGTGATATTGATGGCACTTTTGTTGTCACACCGGAGAGGGATACAACCAAGATCTATACCGAAATCGAGAAGTTGTTGTTTAAGCCACAAGATTTGAGCACAACAATTTCCTGCTGCAATGTACTCCGCTTCGGCCGTGCTAAGTGCAACACATGCTTGCTTCTTGCATGCCCACGACACTAGAGCATTCCCGAGAATGTGACAAGTACCACTTGTACTCTTTCTATCGGTCTTACATCCTGCATAATCAGCATCAGAATAACCAATTAAAGAACAAGTACTACCTTTAGGATACCATAGTCCGACGCGCGTCATTCCTTTGAGATACTTCATGATCCTCTTCACGGCAGTGAGATGCGATTCCTTCGGATTAGCTTGAAAGCGGGCACACAAACAAACACTAAACATAATGTCAGGACGGCTTACCGTCAAATATAAGAGTGAACCGATCATACCTCGATACTTTGTAATATCTATTGAAGTGCCGGAAAGATCTTGATCAACATACGTTCCGGATCCCATTGGAGTAGACATCTCTTTGCAATTGTCCATATCAAATCTTTTCAATAACTCCTTGCAATACTTTGATTGGTTGATGAAGATGCCATCCTTTGTTTGCTTGATTTGTAATCCAAGAAAGTAGTTCATCTTTCCCATCATGGACATCTCGAATTCGCCTTGCATCATAAGAGAGAATTCTTCGCAAAGATCTTTCTTTGTTGAACCGAAGATGATATCGTCAACATAGACTTGAACAAGTAAGGTGTTACCCTTAAGATTCTTGATGAACAAAGTCTTGTCAACCTTTCCTTTAATAAAACCTGTCTCACATAGGAAGTTGCTAAGGCGGTCATACCAAGCCCTTGGTGCTTGCTTTAAGCCATAAAGAGCCTTCTTCAACTTGTAGACATGAGACGGGTTCTTGAAGTCTTCAAAACCGGGAGGTTGTTTGACGTAGACTTCTTCATTAATGTAACCGTTTAGGAAAGCGCTTTTGACATCCATCTGGTACAACTGAAAATTCATAGAAAAAGCGTAAGCAAGTAATAATCTAATTGCTTCTAACCTTGCTACCGGAGCGAATTTTTCATCAAAGTCGATTCCTTCTTCTTGGTTGTAGCCTTGTGCGACCAATCTTGCTTTGTTACGAACTATGATTCCATTCTCGTCAAGTTTGTTCTTGAACACCCATCTTGTGCCTATGATATGCTTGTTGTCAGGTCTTGGTACAAGAGTCCAAACTTGGTTCCTTTCGAATTGATTGAGTTCTTCTTGCATAGATATTATCCATTGATCGTCGCCTAAGGCTTCATCGATTTTTGCTGGTTCAATTTGAGACACGAACGCCATGTTGAGGCAAGCATCCTTGAGATTGAGTCTAGTTGCAACGCCTTGGCTAATATCACCAATCACTTTATCTATTGGGTGATCTCTATGAGTTCTCCATTCTTTTGGAAGATCTTGATGTTCTTCAATGGTAGGTGACTTATCTTCTTGTGATATTGCTTGTTCTTTTGATATCTCCCTTTGTTGTTGTGATAGATCTACATCATCATCATCATCATCCACAATAATATTATCCTCTTTCGAGGGGTTAGTCTCATCAAACGGAACTGTATGGACTCTTCAATGGTAAGAGTACGTTTATTGAAAATTCTAAAAGCTTTACTTGATAGGGAATATCCAAGAAAAATACCTTCATCGGATTTCTCATCAAACTTACCAAGGTTGTCCTTACCGTTGTTGAGAACGAAGCATTTGCATCCGAATATGTGGAAGAAAGATATGTTGGGTTTCCTTCCCTTGAACAACTCATAAGGGGTCTTCTTGAGAATAGGTCGAATATTGACACGGTTACTTACAAAACAAGCCGTGCTAACCGCATCCGCCCAAAAATATTTAGGAAGATTCGAGTCGCTAAGCATTGTCTTTGCAAGTTCCACTAGTGCCCTATTCTTCCTTTCTACGACACCGTTTTGTTGAGGAGTCCTAGGTGCGGAAAAGTTGTGAGAGATTCCATGCTCTTCACAAAAATCTTCAAATGATGAGTTTTGAAACTCGCCACCATGGTCGCTTCTTATGGAAACAATTGAGAGTGACTTCTCATTTTGAATTTGCTTGGCATACTTCTTGAATGCTTTAAAAGCATCACTTTTCTGCACTAAAAACAAAGTCCAAGTGTATCTAGAGAAATCATCAACAATAACTAGTGCAAAAACGTTACCTCCGAAGCTTTTTGTTCTTGATGGACCGAAAAGATCCATGTGTAACAATTGGAGTGGTCTTGTAGTAGATATCACTTTCTTGGTCTTGAAGGATGTTTTGGTTTGCTTCCCCTTTTGACATGCGTCACAAAGCTTATCCTTGATAAACTTCATCTTTGGAAGACCAACAACTAGATCATGCTTTAATAATTTATTCAAATGCTCCATGTGAATGTGAGCAATTCTTTTATGCCAAAGCCATGCATCGTTGTTGTTTGCCATTAAGCACTTCACCTTCAAGAGAGAGTCATCAAAAGAAATCATAAAAATGTTATTAAATCGTTTACCTTTTAGCAAGAGTTCATGAGTGACTTCGTGTTCTATCAAACATTCCTCCTTCGTGAAGTTGATTCGGAACCCTTTGTCACACAATTGACTTATGCTAAGAAGGTTGTGTTTAAGGCCTTCCACAAAAAGGACGTCTTCGATGATTGTATGAGGAGATGCACCAATGGTTCCAACTCCAAGAATTCTTCCTTTATTATCATCACCGTAAGTAACGTATCCTTTGGCCTTAAGTGTTAGACTTGAAAATTTGTTGATGTCGCCCGTCATATGCTTTGAACAACCGCTATCGAGATACCATTGCGTAGAAGTTGTTTTCAAGCATACCTACAAAACAAAATCAGGTTTTGTTAGGTACCCAAATTGCTTTGGGTCCTTGATAGTTAGTACCCTTTTCAACCCACACATAATGCCCTTTAGCAACACCAATGTTGCGCACATAGCAAGCATTAGGTGTATGGCCTTTTATTCCACAATAAAAACACATAGGTTGAAATTGACTTTTGAATTTAGGAACATAATTTTGTTTCTTAAGACTCCTTTTCTTTTTATGACTTTGATGCATAGTTTTAGCATTGTTAGTCTTTTCCTTAACAATTTGTTCACTAGCTTTTATGAAAACAGTTTCACTTGTGCTTGGTTTGGAAAACTTAGAATATCCTAGGCCACTTTTATCATTTGGATATCTTTGGTGCCTAAGAATTTCCTCCAAGCCAATTTGACCTTTTTCATATCTTTCTAAAACTCTTTTGAGTTGAACAATTTGAAAGGACAATGACTCACAATTTTTACATGTAAGACTTTGTTCTTCATCCATTATCTTTTGTTTTTCATTTTCAATGTATTTTTCAAAAGATGCATTTTGTTCTTCTAAAGATAATATTTTCTTCTTTTGGGATTAGATAGTTTTGTACAATGTCTTACATTCCTTAAGAAGTTCATCTATGACTTCTTGTGCATCATTTTCATAAATTGAAAAATTACTACTAACCTCGTCATTTTCTTCATCGGAGTGATGTGACGCCATTAACGCCATATTTGCACATTCGTCGCTTTCCGATTCCGATGAGGAACTAACTTCATTGTCATCCCATGCGACATAAGCCTTTTTATTCTTGAAGTCCTTCTTGCCTTTGAATCCTCCTTTCTTCGCAAGTCTTGGACAATCCGGTTTTATGTGACCTTGCTTTCCACATTCATAGCATGTAACTTCTTGGTTCGATGTGGATGCATCCTTCTTCCTGAAATTTTTATTCTTTTTAGGAAAGGAAGAATTATTATTTTTGTTAAAAAACTTACCAAGCTTCTTAACAAGAAGCATGAAGTTCTCATCTTCGGAGATCTCGTCATCTTTGTCATCCTTCGTGTCAATCTTCAAGGCAATTCCTTTGGACTTTTTCTCTTGACTTTCATGTTTTTCGAGCCTTCCAAGTTCCAACTCGTGCTCTTGAAGTTTGCCGAATAGAGATGCGGATGTCATTGTTGAGAGACTCTTATTCTCCGAGATTGCGGTCACTTTCGGTTTCCATTCCCTTGTCAAAGACCTTAGAACTTTCAAATTGAGATCATCGTTGGTGAAGGTCTTTCCGAGTGCAATCAAATGGTTGGTTAGATGAACAAATCTTTTTTGTAAATCCACAATAGATTCTCCGGGCTGCATGCGGAACATTTAGTATTCTTGACTTAACATGTTAAGCCTTGATCTTTTAACTTCTGTTGTTCCTTCATGTGTTTCTACCAAAGTGTCCCAAATCTCCTTTGCCGATTTGCATTGTGATACACGAAAAAATTCGTCCATACTAAGAGCACTTTTAAGTATGTTTATTGCTTTCTTCTCATTTAGGATCTTCCTTTTATCATCTTCATCATACATATTCTTCAACTTCACCGTTCCAACACCGTTGATTACATTGACGGGATTATGCGGACCTTCTTCGATTGCTTCCCATATGCCTTCTCCTTGGGCTTCAAGATGTGCCCTCATTCTGATTTTCCAGAAATCGAAGTATTCGCCGGAGAAGAGCGGAGGCTTGTTGCTACTTCCACCATCTTTGAAAACAGGATTCGAGTTTGCGGAAGCCATAGGATCTTATAGGAACAGGTTACCTAAACCTGCTCTGATGCCAATTGTAAGATCAGAATGCGCCTAAGAGGGGGGGGGGGTGAATTAGGTGTATATAATTTTTCTCGATTCTTTTTCTTTGATGGATAGATTTTTTCTTTTAAGTTTGTATGGAAGGAAAACAATAAGGCAGAAAATAAAAACGACACAGAGAGTTATCCTGGTTCCCTTCACAGTCCGAAGGTACATCCAGTCCCCTTTCAACTTGAAAGAGATTTCCACTAGTTTTTAGAAATAGTACAACCTATCACACCTTCAATGGTGAGGCCTACTTTCTAACAAACTATCATACAAGTGTGCAAGAACAATCCTCTTGCCACACTTACCCTTATGTCCAAACAAACCTTGGAACACAAGTCACACAATAGAAATACCTTTCTATATTTTTAATTTTGAGTGAGTAATACAAAGACTTTAATATCAATAATGATCTTCTCCTATGTACACAATTCACTTTTCAAATATCAATACAAGTGTTCAAACATGAAGTATGAAAGATGGATATCTTATGAACACTTTTGAAAAGTATGAAAATATTTGAAAATTGATGAATTTGATTCAAGTGATTTTTTATAAAAATTGTAGGAGGTGTTTTTGAATTTGAAAAATTCAGATTTTATATTATACAAGATACCCTTTTGAAAAGGTGTGAAAATTATGAATCAAAAAGTTTTTTTGAAGAGATATAATTAAAAGGTGCAATTTGAATTTCAAAGGAAAAAATATTTTTCAAAATATTACAGTGTTAACCGGTTAACCAAATGGTTAACCGGTTAACGCTTATGAACGTTAACAGGTCTTTTGAAAAATTGAACCCGTTAACCGGTTAACCAAATGATTAACCGGTTAACACTGTTCAAACCAGAAACAGAAGGTTTTTTAAAGAGTGTTAAACGGTTTGAAAAATATGTTAAATTATTTTATGCAATATGCTAGTATATGATTGAATGCATGAACACTTGTACATCAATTTAAAAAGGGATTGATATACCTAACCAAAAGCATCCAAGCATGAAGTTGAATGATGATGCAAACGAAGCTTGATAGCGAAGCCGGTTGCTTGAAGCTTGATCAGTTGGAGCTCTTGACTTTTTGCAGGTCTGAAATATATGCGCCGTGTTGTCTTCATCAAAATCTTCGAGGTTGAAGGCGTGCTTCTACATTCTCCCCCTTTTTGATGATGACAATCGAAAATTCTGCGAGAGCTTTGATCAATGTTTCTCTAAGCGAATTCTCCCCCTATGGGCATCAACTCCCCCTAACTGATAGCAGCAGTAGCGAGAGAAAAAATTCTGCATAGAGAGTCATTAGAGAAACAAAGGTCTTCTCCCCCTTTGGCATTAGCAAAAAGGAAGGGACCAACAAGCAAGCATGAACATGAAAGATAGCATCATACAAGCAATCATACAAGCAATCACACATATAAAATGCAAACATAGTGCAAGTAAACCAAAAATGTCTAAAAACTTAGGACTTTAGTTTGAGAGTACAAAACATAACATGATTAAAATAAAAAAAACATAATAAAAACAGCATGGAGACATGGTCCTCATTCCTCTTCCGACACATCCTCATCATCTTCTTCCTCTTCTTCGGTACCGTCCACATCCTCATCAACATGCTCGGTGGTGGTTCAGGAGCTTAGGACAAGGTTCCGAAGGCTTTTGATGGCACGCATAGCTTCATGGTGGTGTGACATCATGGTTGAGTAGAGAAAGTCATTGGTAATGCCGGTTTCCGGAATAGGTGGAATGGAGGTGGAGGATCCGACATCATACTTATAAGTTCCATCATTGGCTTGGACAATGCCGGTGTTCTTGATAATAGTGACTCCGTTGATTTCATTTCCCGTAGTAGTCATAGCAATAAACGGTTCTCGACCGATTTCCATATCGGTAAGTTCCAAAATCCTTGAAAGAAGGCGGCCATACGGTAAACGAGTCTTAAACGAAAGTTGTTGCTTCAAATGATATAGCATGGTAGGAAGCCAATTAATCTTAATCTTGTTCTTGATGGAAAAGAGCACTTGCATCTCCAAATCATTGATTTGGGATTGATTGGAGTCCTTGGGCAGCAAGACATGGCAAATGACATGAACACTTGTACATCAATTTAAAAAGGGATTGATATACCTAACTAAAAGCATCCAAGCATGAAGTTGAATGATGATGCAAATGAAGCTTGATAGCGAAGCCGGTTACTTGAAGCTTGATCAGTTGGAGCTCTTGACTTTTTGCAGGTCTGAAATATATGCGCCATGTTGTCTTCATCAAAATCTTCGAGGTTGAAGGCGTGCTTCTACAACTCTCTCTCGACTTCTCAGAATCTCATCTTTTGGTTCATAACGCGGTGGTTAGGGATTTCTGTGGAGGTGATGAGGTGATGGTGGTTCGCCGGTTTCAGAGGTTGGTTGCGAATGGCGTCGAATTTCGTAACAGTGGAGATGGTCGGATGTGAAGAGGGGCGACGTTTGGCTTTCAAAGGTTAGGGGTGATGGTTTGTGAGATTCGAGTTCTGAAGGATGTCGTGAGTGGTTTTTGTATTAGAGGATGAAGAATGGTGTGTTGGGTTTGAGTGATTTTGAGAGTTGAGAAAGGTTATGCAGGTTAGTGGATGTTGTTTGTTTTACAGTGAAGAGAGTTTACAATTGTGGTGATTTTCGGAATTTTACGGAAGGTGGGCTTTTTGTTTTTCTTGTTTTGTTTCGTTTTTATGAAAGTAGAGGAGGCTTGTGGCGCTAGAAGGAGGGGTGGATTTTTTGTGTTTCGATTGTTGTTGTATCATTTTATAAAAAGGTTTGTGTTGTGAAGAGTTATTGAAGACTGAAAGGTGAAGGGTGTTTGAAATTTGTTTTTTTTTTTATATCCTCCGTGTGGTTTTCTGTAGGTTTCTCTATATCCCTTCTTTTTTAAAATCAAAATGCAAACTTGTGTATTAAGTTTTGATCTTTTTTTGATATTGTGTTGATAAGTCCTCTTCAATGCTGCAGGCTGGTCAAAGTTGTTTCTCTTGTGCAGGTTGTATCAGTTCCACTTTGGGTGAGGAGTCATTGTTGCTTGTAGAAATTGTGCAGAATTATAGCAGGTTGTTTGGCTTGTTGTGGTTAAGAGAGACTTGGTCAATGGAGTAATAAAGTTCCTAGTAGTGATTAATTGTTGAACTAAACAAACCCGACTAATTAAAATAAAGTACAATTAAAACTAACTAAACTAAACTAATAAAAAAACCTAATTACGAATTAAACTAAAAAATAAATAAATTAATAAAACTATAAAACTAATAAAAAACCTGATTAAACTAGCAACTAATACAAATTAAAATATTAAAATAATTAAAATGGTTAAACAAATATCAATTAAAAATTAATTCTAAATAAAATTAAATTAATCTAAAAATAAGACTTAATCAACTCTAAAATAATTAAATTGGACTAGTTAAAAATGACTGATTAAAATTAAACTAAATTAAATTCTAAAAATAACCTAAAATAAAGATTTAACTAGAAAAATAAAAATAATTATTTACAAAACGAGACAAAATATTCTAAATAAATTCTACAATTACAAATAAATAAAAGGAGAAAGGTAAGGAAATACATGATTAATGAAGGCTAATGGATTATTTACCTAAAAATGTAAAAATGACTGGCGATCTAAATGCGATGAAAATGCGTTAGATGAATGAAAATTCTCTATAAAAAAATATCGGTCAAAATTTAGGGTGTGACAATGTGCATCTGTGGACCGATCATTGAGGATCTTTTGGGAAACAACTCTCTCCAGTGATGACAATGGAAAACCACATTTGTTGGCAAACCCACTCGCATCAGAGTTCCCACTAGGAACTTACATAGGATGGTCTGGTTCTCTCATAGGAGCCCATTTAAGGAAAACTGCTCGTATGATGAAAGTATTGTATCCCAAGGGCTGAATATACTATTATATCTCGATTCAGTGCTTGAAGCTGGAAACTTATAAGGGATGCTTTTTTTTCCCAGACTCAGCTGAGACCTCCCTGAGTAGTGTATAATTCCAAACTGATTCCCTGATTTGGACATGAGCCATTTCCCGGAGATGGTAAATGTATTATTGCTATTCGGCTTTGAGAGTCCGTGATGTCGACTCGGAGCACACCCGTGAGATGAGAGGGATGTTTACAGGTTTGCAGGAACCCTAAACTTTCAACATACCCACTTTTCAAGTGTTATTTTGTGATATGATCTGGTTCTATATGGTTCTTTGGTTCCGAATTGTGGGATTTCTACACAGATATACTATTATTGTGATCTTCACAGACACTTGATTATTTGGTCAACACCTGTAAACACCCCAAATTTGCCCTCACCCATTCACACCATGACTTGTGATCTTTTCATATGCATGAATTCAACCATAGCATCTCATACCACATTTTTGATTCACTGCATTGCTTCTAAGTCATCCGCATCTAGGGTTTGTGATCTGAGCAATCCAAGAGCCATTTGAGCCACTCCAAAGGTCATCAATCACTTCAAAGGGTTCCATGTATGTTCAAGCATCATATTATATCCTCACAAGATCAAGAAAGTCAAAAATCACAAGAACTGAAGAAGGCATGGAAGCAGAGCCAAGCTTAACTACACAGATGACCTAGAATTAGGGTTTTGGTTTCAGAGGCCATAACTCCAATTTTTTTGGTCATTCTTGTTTCTATTGGTCTCTTTATGGTATAGGGATCATGCATATAAATTTTCATGAAGAAATTCCATGGGGAGGGCATCTAACCAAGAGTTGACTTCTTGAGCAAGTCAGTGTAAAATCAGGGCATCTGAGGCCCCCAATGACCCAACCAAGGGATGTTCTTCATCATTTTGATTGTGTATGATATTTATTTGATCATAGAAGATGTTGGAAGTTCACAAAATTGAAGAATTTCAAGCCATTTGCAAAGTTGCCTTTTTGGGAAAATGACTTGTAATGTAAGCTTGCCATTTTGGGAAACTTTTTCAACCCTTTCTTTTTGTTTCAAAAATGCTTCAAATGGGAAAACTTTGGTCATGAAAGTTGTAGATTAGATCATTCCCTTTTCAAAAAGTACAAGAACTCATTCTAATTTATTTTGGATCAAAAGTTATGGTTTGTCAAAGTTGGGAAAAATCACATAATTTCAAGTTTTGTACCAAAGAGGCATTTTGCAAAATGGTATGATCAAGCATTCTAAAGACTTCAAATGTGCACAAACTCCCTACAACATGTTCATGTGACTTCTAAAAATAAGAATTGGCCCAAGAAGTATGCATTTTGATGCCTTGAACTTCATGAATTTCCAAAAGGGGCAAAAAGTCACAAAGTTGCAAAACCTATCACAAACCCTAATCCACTTGCTGCTTTGCCTCTAATCCTTTTCCATGGCTCTCCCTGATTCAAGCTGCAGCCAAGCCATGCTTTGTACCTTCACTGCCATAGCCCATACCTCTCTTACACCTAGACTTGACTTTTTGCAAAAACCCCCATACCAATCCCACAGTGCCACACCAACTAGTCTGACCAATCAAGACTTTACAAACACACTTCAAGCAAGCCATTTCACAACATCTTGGAGCTTGAACACACACACAAGCCGGCATACACAAAAATCTTTCCCTTTTCATTTTCTATCGAATCTCTCAACTCAGCTACTCAAACTTAAAAATTCTTTCACTAATCAACTCACCATGATCCACTGATCATTTCCCACCCCTCACTTGTCCTTGAAACCACCACAATCAAAAACACGATTTCAACACTCCCTTGACCTGAGCTTCTGCCAACTTTCTCTGGAGGCCATATAAACTCTAGCTAAGTGTCAAAAGCTTCTAAGGAGGATCATTGGAGCTTGTTTGAACCAAAGAAGCAGCCAAAAAGCTCCTGGATTGAAAGCTCAACCTCAGGTAACATGATGAACAAATTTTCCAGAACCTTGTTTTCTTGTTAGAATGTTGTTCTATATGTTGCCCTGATCATGAGGATCTATTTATTTTTGAAAATGAGCCAGAAACAAGCATGTTGTGATGTTCTGAAACTTGACCCGTGAAAATGTTTTGCTTCGATTCTCCTTGCTCATGCTTGATAAATGATGTTTGATGATGGATTTGAGTTTAGTTTTGATAGGAGAATGTTTCTGAGCAATTAATTTGGGTTGGGGTGGCCTGTAGTGGAAGCTAGGTTTCTGGTCTCGTCGGAGAAGACGACCGGAACACTGTTCCGGCCGTCTGAATGTGTTTAGCCCTAATTGTGTCATTAATGAGAGTTTAAATGTGGACCGTAGATACGTTTGACTGAGGTTGACTCCCGCGTGAATGAATGGTCTGGATGCTTCATTAAAGCCCTAATCTCCAATTAATTATTTAAATCTTGTTTAATTAATTTATAAAACAAAATTAGCCAGATTTGAATCTGGGCCTTTGGATCTGGCGCGCAGTCAACCAGTCCAAACCCAGATCAAATCCTGGCCCTCCTTTTGGATTACTTTCATTATTTTCATTTTAAATTCATTTTCTTTTCCTTTTATTTGCATGAATTATTAAAAATAGTTAAAATCATTTAAAAATTACGAAATTTTTTATCAAAGATTTCACTAATTTTTAAAACCCAAAAATATTTTTATTTTTATTTTTTGCATTAAAAATTATTTTTAAATCATTTAAATGTTTATTTTTAATTAGTTAATGAAAATTAATTAATTAAAAATGCATTTAGGTATTTAAAAATCACCAAAAAATTCACATAGCATTTAGAAACATTTAGAAACATTGTCCAAATCTCAAACCAAATTTCTTTTTTGTTCTTGATGCCTTTTGATCATTTTCATTGGATTTAATTTCATTTTTAGGCAATATTTTGTTTCAAACTTCAAAAATTTCTTTCTGCCTAACCATTGAGAGTTGGATGATGATTCTTCTTGCATTGCACTCTTCATAGCATATAGCTTATAGGATAAAATTGGTTTGAATTGATCTTGCATTTTCAATTTGTTTAGCATTTTTCTTGATTCGATGTGACCTTGCTTTCCACATTCATAGCATGTAACTTCTTGATTCGATGTGGATGCATCCTTCTTCCTGAAATGTTTATTCTTTTTAGGAAAAGAAGAATTATTATTTTTGTTAAAAAACATACCAAGCTTCTTAACAAGAAGCATGAAGTTCTCATCTTCAGAGTTCTCGTCATCTTTGTCATCCTTCGTGTCAATCTTCAAAGCAATTCCTTTGGACTTTTTCTCTTAACTTTCATGCTTCTCGAGCCTTCCAAGTTCCAATTCGTGCTCTTGATGTTTGCCAAATAGAGATGCAGATTTCATTGTTGAGAGACTCTTCTTCTCCGAAATTGCGGTCACCTTCGGTTGCCATTCCCTTGTCAAAGACCTTAGAACTTTCAAGTTAAGATCGTCGTTGGTGAAGGTCTTTCCGAGTGCAATAAAATGGTTGGTTAGATGAACAAATCTTTTTTGTAAATCCATAATAGATTCTCCGGGCTGCATACGGAACATTTCGTATTCTTGACTTAACGTGTTAAGCCTTGATCTTTTAACTTCTGTTGTTCCTTCATGTGTTTCTACCAAAGTATCCCAAATCTCCTTCGCCGATTTGCATTGTGATACACGAAAAAATTCGTCTATACTAAGAGCACTTTGAAGTATGTTGATTGCTTTCTTCTCATTTAGGATCTTTCTTTTATCATCTTCATCATACATATTTTTCAACTTCGTCGTTCCAACACCATTGATTACATTGACGGGATTATGCAGACCTTCTTCGATTGCTTCCCATATGCCTTCTCCTTGGGCTTCAAGATGTGCCCTCATTCTGATTTTCCAGAAATCGAAGTATTCGCCGGAGAAGAGCGGAGGCTTGTTGCTACTTCCACCATCTTTGAAAACGGGATTCGAGTTTGCGGAAGCCATAGGATCTTGTAGGAACAGGTTACCTAAACCTGCTCTGATGCCAATTGTAGAATAAGAATGAGCCTAAGAAGGGGGGGGGGGGTGAATTAGGTGTTATCAAAATTTTCTCGATTCTTTTTCTTAGATGGATGGATTTTGCTTTTACGGTTAAAGAACAAAAATTGTAAAGCAGAAAAGTAAAGAACACACAGAGGTTTATCCTGGTTCCCTTCACAATCTGAAGGTACATCCAGTCCCCTTTCCAAACCGAAAGATATTTCCACTAGTTTTCTTTAGAACAGTACAACCTATCACACCTTCAATGGTGAGGCCTACTTTCTAACAAAACCATACAAACAAGTGTGCAAGAACAATCCTCTTGCCACACTTACCCTTATGTCCAAACAATCCTTGGAACACAAGTCACAAAATAGAAAGACACTTTCTATAATATTGTTTGAGTGAGAGTACAATGAAATGATATCAATAAAAATTGATCTTCTCCTATAATCAAGAATTCACTATAAATATTCAACACAAGTGTTCAAGACAAAATATGAAAATTATGAACTCATGAACACTTTTGAAAGATGAAGGTAATTTGAATAAAGTGAATTTGATTGTATGAAAATATTTGAAATTTTTCTAGGAGGTTGTTTATAAATTTGAAAATGTTAGAATTTATAATAGATGAAACACCTATTCAAAAAGGTATGAAAATTTGAAAACAAATTCTTTTGAAAAGGTATAAAAATTTATGAAAGAAAATCATGAAGAGGTATAACTTTAACAAAATATTTGAATTTAAAAAGAAACAATTTTTCAAACTTTCTTCAGTGTTAATCGGTTAACCAAATAGGTTAATCGGTTAACGCCTATGAACGTTACCACAAAATTTGAAACTTGCTGCCGTTAACCGGTTAACCCATATGGTTAACCGATTAACACTGTTAAAATTCAGAAAAATATTTCTGTTAAAAGTGTTAAACCAGTTCCAATTTTATTTCAAACAAAAATGCATATGCAATGAAATTATGAAGATTATGTTGAACACTTGTATATCATATTTAAGAGTTAATTATTGATATACCTAAGCCTTGAGACAAGTCTTGAAAGTGTAGCACAAAATCTTGAATTGATCGGAAACATTCCATTGATGATGCATAGCCATGGTCTTGATCGTTTGTTGTCATCTCGACTTTTTGCAATCTGGAATGAGCTTGGATAATGTTGACGTCATCAAAACAAAGAGCTTGAAGTATGCTTCTAAATTCTCCCCCTTTTTGATGATGACAACCGAGCGAATTTGCGTACAAGCTTTGATCGATCAATCATGTTCTAGACTTGCTTCTCCCCCTATAATCAGCAGCTCATCCTATCTAAAACAGAGGCAAGATTCTGCACAGAGAGATATTAGAAACCAAAGCTCTTCTCCCCCTTTGTCATTAGCAAAAAGGAAGAGAGGATCAAGCATAGATATGAAAAATACAACATAAAATTCAGCATGATGCAACTTATTATGAAAGCATATATGAACACATACACATAGCAAAACATAATTGGATTGAAACGGATAAGAGTACGAAAACATAACCGAAACGAAATCAAAATTGCCTAACAAATGTAGGACTTATAACAGAATGTTTAAATGAAAACAATAAAAACAGACAGAAGTTGAAACCTGCACTGGAAATCCATGTTTTGGATGTGTTAACCGGTTAACGTAATAGGTTAACCGGTTAACGGTTAAAAAATTTGAATTTTTTGAAAAATCCAGCAGCATGTTTTAGCCTAAAAATAATAATTTTTTCACAATTTTTTTTTCATAAAGTGATAGCACTCATCAAAACGCAACTTTTGATCAAAAAAGTTTTTGAAACCGATTATTTTCGGGTATACGATAGTGAGAAAAACGAAAAACGGCGAAATGGGAGTGCTAGCCTTTTATGACTAAAAAGTGAACAAACATACATAAAATGCAGTAAAGACATACAATAAGCAATTTTAAAGTAAAGGTTAGATGTCACCTTCATTGAGAATACCAAGTTCTCGTCGAATCTTGTAAAATTGCTCTTTAGCCAATTGTTTTGTGAATATGTCGGCGAGTTGATTGTGTGTATCCACGAATGTAACATCGACATCTCCATTTAGAACATGATCTCGAAGGAAGTGGTGCCAGATATCAATGTGCTTTGTTCTTGAATGCATGACCGGGTTCTTCGTGATATTGATGGCACTTGTGTTGTCACACCGGAGAGGGATACAACCAAGATCTATACCGAAATCGAGAAGTTGTTGTTTAAGCCACAAGATTTGAGCACAACAACTTCCTGCTGCAATGTACTCCGCTTCGGCCACAAGATTTTCTCATCACACTCATTCATAAACGAGAACTCCCTTCTTCTGTCTAATGCAAGACAGTTAGCACCCGAGCCAGACAGGTCATACACTTGAGCTTAGTCAAGTAAGCAGTTTACAGTCAATTTATTCTTCAGTCTCTTTGAGTCGAACTACGGTGTTCTGACTTCCTCATTACACGCGAGGATACGTAGGCATAACTTAACATTTATCAAACAAAAGTCTCTTTGTTATCCCCCTCTTTTAGCATTCTTTAAAAGCCTTAGTTCCTGAGCATTCACCCTTTTTGCACTGACACCTGTACATTCATTCTTAGCTTTTGCACACAGATAGCACATACACTACCCCCTTTAAACACAATCTTGTAAGTGTGGATCCCGTCGAGTACGACGGGAAATCTGGGTGCTAATACTTTCCCAGGTTGTAACCAACCCCCTTTCTCAGTTTCTCTGGTTGGCAACCGTCTTATCCATCTCTTTCTAGGTTTATGCAGCATTACCTTACCTTCGGGATAAAAATGCCTAGCTGGTGACTCTATTCATTTCACTTTCATTTTCTCTTTCGCCGACCGTTCGCGTCTACACCGGGATGAAAATCTTCGGGAGCGACAACAAGTCTTGGATAAATTTTCCTTACTTGGTGTGCTTGTTATATTATTCCATCTTGGAATGTAGTAGCAAGTACACATTCCATGGAAATGAGCTTGAGTTCACTTCCTTGTGCCACACTCATAAAAAACTCATAAAAAACATTGGACAAAGAATAAACGTCTCTCCTTCGGGACTTCTCTTCTCATCACCTTCACTATTTACGTGCGAACTTGCTCCTACTTATCATTTTGAAAGACGGTAACACACTCATCGTCCGAGCCTGCAACACCTGAGCATTGACATAGGCAGTTCAAGCCTTAATTCACAAGCAATCTTTCCACACCTAGTTAGGGGAACTATGACGACTCTGATCCTCATGTCCAGATGAGGTACGTAGGCAGCGGGGTAGGGCCCGTTCGAGCACTCTTTTATTTTCCCTACATTTTCCCCATTTCTTTTATTTTCTTATCCAGTTCAGTTCTTTTTTTACAACAACTTTCATTTATTCACCCTTTGAAACATTTTTCTTTGCAAGCGTGGATCCTGTCGGGAACGGCGGACGATCTCGAGTGCTAATACCCTCCTAGGTCATAATCAACTCCCGAACCCAGTTTCTTTGGTTCGCAGGACCTGTGTCCTTTCTTTTTATTTTCTCTGGTTTATGCAGCATTACCATTCCCGTTCCTTCGGGATAAAAATGCCTGGCTGGAGACTCTACCCCTTTCCGCGCCACTTTCGCGTTTGTACCAGGATGGAAATCCAGGGAGCGACAACGAGGAGCTCTACATAGCCCCATGGTCTTGTCGTCACCCTGTTGAAACCCTGGAGGTCGAAACCTATGTATGGTGAGAGGTTCTTTTCGTCAAGCCGGAGGGTCCTGAACAAATGGGCATACATAATGTCGACCGAGCTGTCCTGGTCGACCAAGATGCGGTGGACGTCGAAGTCCGCCATTTTCGCCCTTACAAGCAAGGGGATGTTTGAGTTAGAGATCCACCCGAGGAGTTCCTCGAGGTAAATAGAAATGGGTTTATATTTTCCTCGAGATTTAGTCAGTTTTGCAAGCTAGTTGGGGGAAGCCATTAGGAGCTCTTTGAACTTTCTCTTCATCGATAACACAATGTTTTCATTGTTCAGCCCACCACCAGAAATAACCATGGTCGTTGGGAAGTTTTCCCAATGGTTGTGCGCTGCTAAGGGGAACTCCTCCATTCCCTCGGGGATGTGGAAATCTTCTGGTTAGGACGTGTAGAGGGCTACTTAATAATGCGTGATTTAGGGTGGAGTGTCTTCCCTATCTCTTTTGGTGACATGGTTGTCATGTCGGGGAGGCTCTCTACTCTTGGTGTACTTTTTGAGGTGACCTCCCTTGATGAGTATTTCAATCACGTCCTTCAGGTGGACGTAGTATTCTGTGACGTTGTCGTGATTCCTTTAAAAAAGACATTACTTGGACTTATCAGTGTGGGGCTTGGGTGTGTTGCACCCCAAAATTTTCCCTCACCTGGACAATACATTGTGTACTAAGGTGTCTCACGAGGTTTACAAGGTTCACAGTTAGTCAGAAAGTTTGACAATCCCCTCAGACAAAGCATCCTCCTAAGCAATGCACCCTAAACTAGGGTTTTGAGTTTCATCAGGCTAAATGGACTTCCAAGGCTTCAAGTGAGCTTCATAGCATCCTATATGTCTTCAAGAATCCCTATGTCAAGTTTCAAGGCTTTCCTAAAAGGTTTGCTCAGTCAGATGATCAGATATGCAAAAATCAGTCAAAGCAGTTAAAAAGTCAAACTGAGGTCAACTGTGGTCAAACCAAAGTCAAACTTCATGATTTTTTTTCCAACATCAAGTATATGAAGTAAAATTCATCATTTGATCAAGGAGATTTCAGATCATCAAGAATCAGGTGTTTCTAAATTAGAGTTTTCACAGGAAAAGTCAACTGAACTTTGACCAGCCATAACTTTCACATGCTTCATCAAATTTTTTCCATCCAAAGCTTATTTTGAAGGAAATTTAATTCTCTACAACTTTGTGTCTCACAAGCCAATCCCAAAAATGCTTCATTTGGAAGGTATTAGCTAAGACATTATAGGTCATTTCAAAAGTCAACAAAAAGTCAACATCTTCCAAAGGGCATAATTTGAAAATGGTAAATGATATGGACATGAGACCAAAGAGGTTGGTTAGAGGACTCTCTAAGCTTTCCAAAATGTCCAAGAACACCTTCATAGCTTTAAAATTGAGGGATTTGTGCCTTTGCAAAGTTGGGAAATTTTTGAGAGGTTTATTGAGCAAATGGGGTCTTATAACCAATTCTTTCCACATGGGTGTCGCTCCCCGGATTTCCATCCTGGTACAAATGCGAAAGTGGCGCGGAAAGAGGTAGAGTCTCCAGCCAGACATTTTTATACCGAAGGAACGGGAATGGTAATGCTGCACAAACCAGAAGAAAAGAAAAGGAAGGACACGAGTCCTGCGAACCAAAGAGACTGAGTTCGGGAGTCGGTTATGACCTGGGAAGGTATTAGCACCCAGATCGTCTGCCGTACCCGACGGGATCCACGCTTGCAAAGAAATCTGTTTCAAAGGGTGAAGAAATGAAAGCTGCTGCGAAGGAAAGGAAATGAACTGGATAAAAAGAAAATAAAAGGGAACTGAAAAAGAAATGAAAAGGAAAAATGTAGGGAAAATAAAGATTGTGCTCGAACGGGCCCTACCCCGCTGCCTACGTACCTCATCTGGACAATGAGGATCAGAGTTGTCGTAGTTCCCCTAACTAAGGGTGGAAAAGATTGCTTGTGTCTTAAGGCTTGAACTGCCTATGTCAATGCTCAGGTGTTGCAGGCTCGGACGACGAGTGCGTTGCCGTCTTGCAAAATGACAAGTAGGAGCAAGTTCGTACGATGAGAGTGAAGGTGATGAGAAAATAAGTCCCGAAGGAGAGACGCTCATTGTTTGTCCAGTATTTTTTATGAGTTTTCTATGAGTGTGGCACAAGGAAGTGAACTCAAGCTCTTTTCCATGGAATGTGTACTTGCTACTACATTCCAAGATGGAATAATAGAACAAGTACACTCAAGTAAGGAGAAGATCCCCAAAACTTGGTTCTAGAGATTAGGGCCTAAGCTCACTAACTCGTTGAATTTATTAAGTGTTTTTGTAATTTTTGTGAAGAAGTCTTTTTTATGATTTTCTTTGTGAAAGTAGTCTCATGATTAGACTTGTACATCATGCTAGACAAGCTTGTACTATCCCAAGATGGGAAGACTACAAGTGTTTCATGGAATAAGGCTATTGTACAGGAGACCACTTCAATCTTTATTAAGATGTTTTTTATGGTTTTGAGATGAGAAGAGAAGAGAAGCAAAAGGATCTCAAAGGTAAAAGTCTAATGGGGAACTAATTAATCCTAATTGTTATCATGCAAAAGGCAATCCTAGGTTAGTGAGGTTTACTATCCTAAAGGAGAAGAAGATAAGAAGAGAAAGAGAAGAAAGAAGAAAAGAAGAGGAATGAAGTAAGGCCTAAGCCCCAACAATCACAAGAATAGTATCAATGAGGAAAAGAGAAGAGATAAGATTTTGAGATGTGGAAATTACATCCACACCTCTCACTTACCAAAGCCCCTGAAATGGTTAGTGACATAAGAATAAATGCAACACAAAATGAACATAATGTCAAACCAAAGCCACACAACCAGATTTGAAGTCTTAATCACAAATGCCAAATGTAAATCAAGAGAATGAGAAAAGGACTATACCACTCAACATGAAGCAACATGGATTATCATGACAAAACAAAGTGAACATGAGATATCACAAGGCAAACTAGACAAAGCAACACCACAAAGTTCAAGACCAAAACCCTAACATGTTAAGAAAGTGCCTAAGGATCATGTAAGATGAAGAGAAGAAGCACACAAAGTCAAGTATTTACATCATGAGAAGTAAGGAAGCAAAAAAAGTGAAGTGAGCATGCATAAAAGTGAATGAACTTCAAAAGTAAACAAACACAAAATTTCTCAAAGAAACAACATCAACTCAAGACCAGAGGGGTATCATCACCCTAAGAAGGCCCTAAACAACTTAAAGAAGTTGGCACAAGTGCCCTTCTAACCTAAGGAGTGACTTTATGACCAAAAGGAAACAAAAGAGGATAGGCAAAGAACAAAAATTCAAATCAATTCAAGTATACATCCAAAAATTCCACCAAACTTACACAAAGACTCTTCAAACACGCAATATCAACATGCCAAAAGGAGAGGATCAAAATCAGAAGCTTAGCAATTCAAATAAGGGCTCAAACATGGATTAGGGTTAGAAGACTTCATGCACAAGTTAGAGACAAAAACCAATTAAGCAAACTTCTAAAAATCAGAATAAAAATCATCAACAAACTACATCCCATCATGAATCCAGAGCAAAAAGAATCAGTTAAAAATTCAAATTAATGGTCAAGATAGAAAATGTACAAGACAACATGCTTCAAAATGAAATAAAAAACAATTAATTCCAGCATGACAATTAAAAATAAACAAAAAATAAAAAAACCAAAAATTAAAGAGAACTCAAAGGATCATTCATGAATGTTTTAGAATTTTTGTGAACTTACTACTATTTTTAAAAATTAAAAATCAAACTGAAAACAAAATAAAATAAAAAATAAGCAAATGAGCCAAGGAGGTGAGAATAACAATGGGATTAGTTCAAAATGATTGGGCTTCAGATAACACGGGGTGCGAAAAGCAGAGGAGGCCTATTAGGTCTACGCAGGTTCATAACAATTATGGTGGAAAATCAAATAATTATAAAAAAACCAAAGCCAGTGGATCAAATGGATGCGTCAGATCCAGTCAAACATTAAACCAAGTATTAACATTCATTAGTCAGAGTGATGAGTGCATGTTAGTTAAGGTGTGCGCAAAACAAATTGAATTATCAGATTTAAAATGTGAAACATAAAACACATGAGGGATATGGTGGGAAATTAATGCGCTGGCAAGCTCTCCTCCGTCTAGATCACAGATCCAATGGCCATGCTTCATCTTCTTCAATCAACTAAGTCCAGGGCTCCGGCACCGGAAAATTCATCCATAAGAACAAACCATCAAATAAATCATTCAAACTATCCAGATCAAACAATCAAACCAAGCTGAATCCAAATATGACAACAAAATTAACAATGGATCAAGGAGCAAGTCAGATCGAAGACAAACAGCTCTGAACATCAAATTTCAAATCAACATAAAACAATTAATACTCAATCATTTTTGAATCTAAACATCACATAGTCATCAGCACAACGAGCAGATCACAATGCATACATTTAATTTCAAATCTAGATCCACAAATTTCAGAGCATACCTGAACTTGCAACTCCTTCAAAACACCAAGATAAAATCCCTCCAGCTGCAGATCTGCTCCTTTTAACTTCTTATTGCAAAATAAATGCAAAAGAAGCCTTAAATTCTCCTAGATCTTGATATTTGAAAGTAACTGCACTTGAATGGCACCTCTTGAAATATGAAGTTTCAGCTTGAATGAATGGTTGCTTCTGGTTCCTTACACCCCAGGGAGAAAGAATGTGCAATGATTTTGAAGAATCAGTGAGTGTATGAAGAGATTCGATGAGAAATGCAGGTTGTGCAAAAACTTGAGAATGAGAGTATCAGTGAGCATGAGGCTGCATTCTTTCCATAAATGATTTATATATGATGTATGTATTATGCTGATTAGGGTTTGCATTGAGTAGTGGCAGGATTTGTGTGAGAGGGATCATTTTGCAAAAAATGCATAAACTTTGTAATGATGTGAATTACTCATGCAATCCTCTCTCCTTGTGCACATGCTGCTCTCATTTCATCCCTTGATCACCCTTGAATCAATCTTGGCCCTTGGATATAAGCTGATCATGCTTTGTGAATGTTTTTGCCTTTTTGCACTTAGAGAAATATCTTGTACCTCATGCACGAATTTTGAACTTTATATTGGGCCAAATGTGTTTCATGCCATTCCTTGTGATACTATAACCTCATTTTGTCCATAAAATAACTTGGAAATGATGTACATGAGTTCTTGCATTTGGATGAAACTTGGAATTCAAGGCATGCCCTAAAAAACAAGTAATTTTCGAAGGCCCTATCTCATGATCCATGAGGGATCTAAAAATGTACTTATACTTTTTAAAAATGGAAGAACCTAATCTTCAACTTTCATGTTTAATGGCAACTCATTTGAAGCTTTTTTCATCATGTTATAAGCCTTTTAAAATTAGGGCAAAAAGTTGCCAAAATTAGAAAGTTCCATGACAAACCACATGCCAAAAATGGAAAACTCCTCAAAACCCCTTGATTCTTGATCTTTGACCTTGCCAAACCTATCTTAAGGTTATAATAACATCCCTTGACTTGAAAAATAGGGTTGTACCCTTTGAATTCTCACAGTTGACTTCTAAAATGCACAGTTGACCAATTTCTTCTTTTACAAGCAACTGATGAAATAACTGACTTCCACAAGGAGTTTTCTCACCAAATTTCATCCCTAGGATCCTCTTATCATATGAAAGACATTTCCCAGATGAAATGGCCAAACTCACAAAGTTTTCATGCTTGAAAGTGAAACCCTAATTTAGGATCATTGTGTAGGGGCTTGCCCTAGCCTGAATTCACTGGTGATCTCTCAACCTCCTGGGCTTTTGTGACTTCTTGAACTTGTGAATGCCATGTAGACTCCTCATAGGACTTGGAAAAATCCACTGGGCCTCTTGTTATAGCTTGTGATGCTTCAAATCCACCCACAGATGATCATATGCCTAATGCTAGGTCATGAGAATGTTATGCCTCATCTTTCCATGCAAAGATGCCAATGATATGATATGCTTATGATGGTTATGGTATGATGATGATGCTTAAAAAGAAAAGGGAAAATTTGGGGTGTTACAGCTGCCCCTATTCAAGCAACTGTTAATCTGAAAAGGACGGTAGCACGGACTATTGACCGTTCAAGATGAACTGTGGTTGAATACCAAGAAAACCTGAAATTTGCACTCTGCTGGAGAATGCAAGCACTGGGAAATAAACCCAACCAAATGACGCTTTGGTGACTGAAGCGGGAACAAAGCAGGTGAGATCCTTCCAAGCTAAACTATTATTTTGGATAAGAATACTTTGACAGACGAGTCTTCTTCAAACAATCCTGCTACGCCAGGAACTGGACATATGAGCCCTCTTCAAATAAACCTGTCACGCCAGGAACTGGACATACGAGTCCTCATACATTTTGCAAAACATATGACTTGAGACAGACGAATCTCCTTCGGGTAAACCTGTTACGCTAGGACCGGTGATGCACTTAAGTCTGTGGGATAGACATGCATAATCAAGGTAGACGAACCCTTCTCATCTCTATAGATATATGTTCTAAGACAGACGAGCCTTCTTCGAGCAAACCTGTTACGCCAGGTTCAACAATAATAAGCGGTGCTTGAGACAGACGAATCTCCTTCGGATAACCTGTTACGCCAGGGCCGGTAACCATTTTGACGTTTAATCCCACCGTCAGGTCTTCAAACCTCTTCAATACAGACGAGTATTGGATGATCATCCAGAGAACACAATCGAGTGCCATAAGTCAATGATACAAACGAATATCAGACGATGATCTGAGAAACACAGACGAGCGCTTCAGGCGATGATACAGACGAATATCAGCTACTGATACAGACGAATACCAGAAACCCAACACAGACGAGCATTTGGAGTAGCAATACAGACGAGTATCAGAGTGATTATCAAATCAACACATATGGATATAGGCTAACACCGACGAGATACAAACGAGTATCCAAACAATGCAAACGAGCTTCAAATAGATAACAAACACAGACGAGTGTTGGAGAATGCAGACGAGCAACAAACAAATATCAAACACAAACGAGTGTTGAGGAGTGCAGACGAGCAACAAGCAAATATCAAACACAGACGAGTGTTAGGAAGTGCAGACGAGCAACAACAATTACAACCATGGGTAACTGCTGGGGAAGGCAAACGAGCAATACTAAAGTGAGAACACAGACGAGTGTTGGGAATTGCAGACAAGCAGCAATAAGGTATGAACACAGACGAGTGTTGGGGAATGAAGACGAGCAACAACAACTATCAAACACAGACGAGTGCTGGGGGAATATTTCAATGATGGTTGTATCTCAATCATGAAACTCTGCGGGGGAATGACGATCATCCAACACGGTTGGGGAGATGCTTCCTCAAATATCCTTTGCTTAGGAAAAGAGTTTTGTCAGTTATAAACTTTGTGGGGAATGGGCCTCCCACTGCCTGCTGGGCATACTCCACTTGTGAGAAAATAAACTGCTTGGTGATCCCACCCTTTGACTCAGTTGGGGAAAATTCTGTTTGGGAGCATGTGTCGCCATCCTGCAAAACCTGCAACAATAGAAAACACATATGTGCCCCGGGGACTTGCATGGTATGATCTGTTCATCCATCGTCACCCAACACTCAAAGAGGATTTCAAATGTTTCCCTGCAGTGTCATTTTTTCAAATAATCACCATGTTTTAAATGCAATGTTTATTATTTTTGCCAAAAATTCAGGACATTTTTGCAAACAGAAGATAAACACAACACAATTTTTTGACTTAATATTCTTTTATTGAAAGGCCTCTGAATAGGAAAAGTTTTTACATCGGGAAGCAACCACCTGGAAAGAGGTAGCTACCATAAAATTGAGAAAATAAACTATCCTAATGGCAATGGGCACGACATCCCAATGAGTTTCCTTCTTGCTATGACCAGCATGTCTTCAAAACTCTCCCTTCTTGCCTTTGCTTTCTGAAAAGATGAGGGGACTGATCCCTATCCTTCTGATATTGTTTGGTTGTACGAACGATGATTTGGTTCAAATTACTCAGATCATAGTTGTTAGCTTATTCCCTTGTTTTGCGTGGATCGCCCTTTCGGGTTTTCAATCCACCGGGATACCCTTTTTTGCCTGAGCTGTCCGGTGTGGCTTTTCAACTCAGCGGGTGTACATTTTTTTATTTATTTTCCCTAACTTTTGCCCGAGCTTTTTATTCTGTTTTTAGCTCGCCGGGATACCCTTTTCTTGCCTGGACTTTAATTCTGTTTTTGTGTCCAGCGGGTCTATTTATGCGAAGTATTTTTTAACTGCGTCCGAGTTAAAAGGGGATTGGAAATCTTCTCCATCCATAGTGGTGAGCATCAGTGCCCCACCTGAGAAAACTTTCTTCACTATGAATGGTCCTTCGTAGTTTGGGGTCCACTTGCCCCTGTGATATGAACCTGGAGGAACGATTCTCTTGAGCACAAGCTCTCCTACTTGATACTCTCGAGTACGTACTCGTTGGTCGAATGCTCTCTTCATTCTCCTCTGATAAAGCTGACCATGACAGATAGCCGCTAATCTCTTATCCTTAATTAGGCATAGCTGATTGTATCGAGCACGTACCCACTCAGCCTCATTAAGCTTCACATCCATCATCACACACAATGAAGGAGTTTCTACCTCAACAGGCAAGACTGCCTCCATACCATATACCAATGAGAAAGGAGTTGCCCCGGTTGACGTCCTGACTAACGTTCGGTACCCATGCAGCGCAAACGGTAACATCTCATGCCAATCCTTGTAAGTGACAACCATCTTTTGCACAATCTTCTTAATATTCTTATTTGCTGCCTCTACCGCACCATTCATCTTAGGTCGGTAAGGAGAAGAGTTATGATGCTGAATCTGGAAGTCCCGGCACAATTCTGCCATCATCTTGTTATTCAAGTTAGAACCATTGTCAGTAATGATTCTCTCGGGCACTCCATATCTGCAAATGATGTCCCTTTTCAGGAACCTGGCTACCACTTGACGAGTGACATTGGCATAAGATGCTGCTTCCACCCACTTAGTAAAGTAATCGATTTCAACCAGAATGAAACGATGACCATTTGAAGCAGTAGGCTATATTTTCCCGATCATGTCAATGCCCCACATAGAAAAGGGCCAAGGAGATGACATGACGTTGAGCGGGCTAGGAGGAACATGCACCTTGTCTGCATAAATCTGGCACTTGTGGCACTTACGGGCGTACGAGCAACAATCTGCATCCATTGTCATCCAATAGTACCCCGATCTTAACAACTTCTTAGACATTGCATGTCCTCCTGCATGAGTACCGAAAGATCCCTCATGGACTTTTTGCATTAACAGACTTGCTTCGTGTCTATCCATGCATCTGAGCAAGACCATGTCAAAGTTCCTCTTATACAGAACCCTGTCTGTATTTAAGAATAAGCTAGCAGCAAGTCGCCTTAAGGTCTTCTTATCGTTGGATGATGCCCCAACTGGGTATTCTTGTTTTTCCAGGAAGAGATTGATATCAAAGTACCAAGGTTTCTCGTCAGACACTGCGTCTACAGAGAAAGCATAAGCTGGTGTGTCAAGCCTGGAAATGTCAATCCTGGGCACATAATTCAAACACAAGACTTTGATGGACGAAGAAAGAGTAGCCAATGCATCGGCAAATTGATTATTATCTCGTGGTATATACTGAAGCTTAACCGTTGTGAAGAACGTCAACAGATTTCTGGCATAATCCCTATAAGGAATTAAGTGTTCTTGATGTGTATACCACTTGCCGGTAATCTGATTGATGACGAGGGCTGAATCTCCGAATATATCGAGGGTCTTAATCCAAAGATTAATAGCCTCCTCTCTTCCCATTATGCACGCCTCGTATTCCGCTTCATTGTTGGTACAACCAAAAGTAATTCTGGCAGCGAAGGGAAAGTGAACACCTTCAGGAGTGATAAGAACAACACCAACTCCACGTCCGTTGATATTGACTGCCCCATCAAACATCAACTTCCATTTGGATTCAGGGTCTGGCCCCTCCTCCGGAAGTGGTTCCTCGCAATCTTTTGCTTTGAGGTACATGATGTCCTCATTAGGGAAATCAAACTTCATTGGTTGATAATCATCTTCAAGAGGTTGTTGTGCAAGGTAATCTGACAATACACTTCCCTTGATGGCTTTCTGAGAAGTATACTATATGTCATACTCTGTTAAAATCATTTTCCACCTTGCAACCCTTCCGGTTAATGTTGGTTTCTCGAAAATATACTTGACAAGATCCATTTTTGAAATGAGCAGTGTGGTATGGGTCAACATGTACTGTCTCAGTCGGCGAGCAACCCATACCAAAGCGCATCAAGTTTTCTTGAGTAGTGAGTAACGGGACTCACAATCGGTAAACTTTTTGTTAAGGTAATAAATAGCGTACTCTTTTCGACCAGACTCGTCATGTTGGCCTAGAACACACCCCATCGACCCTTCTAGCACAGTCAAGTACATGATAAGTGGCCGTCCTGGAACTTGAGGCATTAGAATCGGAGGTGTCTGCAAATATTCTTTTATCTTTTCAAAGGCTCTTTGACAGTCTTCATTCCACCTGACCGTTTGCTCTTTTCTTAGCAATTTGAATATTGGTTCACACGTGTCCGTTAGATGAGATATGAACTGTGAAATGTAGTTCAATCTCCCTAAAAACCCGCACACTTCTTTTTCTATTTTCGGTGCAGGCATATCTTGTATTGCTTTTACTTTTGCAGGATCCACCTTGATTCCTCTCTGACTAACAATGAAACCCAGCAATTTTCCGGAACACACTCCGAAAGTGCACTTGTTTCGATTCAATCTCAGCTTATACTTTATTAATCTATCAAGCAACTTCTTGAGATTGACCAGATGCTCTTCTTCGTCTCGGGACTTAGCAATCATGTCGTCCACATAACATTCAACCTCTTTGTGTATCATGTCGTGGAACAACGTGACCATAGCCCGCTGATATGTTGCCCCGATGTTCTTCAAACCAAAGGTGTCTCTCCAAATAGATGAGACTAACTCAAATAAGGTACAGACGCGAACGGTCGACGAAAGGATGAAATGAAAAGAGTCGCCAGCTAGGCATTTTTATCCCGAAGGAAAGGTAATGCTGCATAAACCTAGAAGGATATGGATAAGACGGTTGCGAACCAGAGAGACCGAGAAAAGGGGTTGGTTACAACCTGGGAAGGTATTAGCACCCAAATTGTCCGCCGTACTCGACGGGATCCACGCTTAAAAGATTTGTGTTTTAAAGGGGTAGTGTCAGTGCAATTTGTGTATCAAAGAGCTGGAAAAGGATGTACAGGTGTCAGTGTAAGAGAAGTGAAGTGTATAAGTGAAGTGTCGGTGTAAGAACAAGAATGAAATGCTCAAGATAATGAGGCTTAAAGAATAAAGCTGGAAAGAGGGGGAATATACAGAGACTTTTGTTCGATAACTGTTAAGTTATGCCTACGTATCCTCTCGTGCAATGAGGAAGTCAGAACACCGTAGTTCGACCCAAAGAGACTGAAAGATGAATTGACTTGTGAACTGCTTACTTGTCTATGCTCAAGTGTATGACCTGTCTGGCTCAGGTGCAAACTGTCTTGCATTAGACGGAAGAAGCAAGTTCTCGTTTATGAGTGAATGAGATGAGAAAAGAATCCCGGAGGAGACGATTATTGCTTGTTTTTTGAGTTTTCAGTCTTTTATTGCTATTGAGAGTTTGTCATAAGTTAATGAGCTTAAGCCTAAACCAAGGGGTTAGTAAACTCATCACATCTTCCCTCTGATTAGGGGTAATGAGAATACCTTAAGTGTGAAGTCAGCATCTCACACTTAATCACCTTTTGATGTAGGATTAAGATCATTAACCTACTTGTTATTATTTAGGTGTTTTTGTTGTTTTTGTTTAGTGTTAAGTAATGAGATTAAGCCATAATCAGGGATTAAACAGACTCATTACACCATCCCAATAGAAGGATAATAGATGAGAATGTTTAAGCTGAGGAAAACTCCTCAACTTAATCCATGATTAGGGATTAAACCCATGACAAAACAAAGCCTTTATTAAGATGGATTTTAGTTAATGATAAGATGAAGAAGTGAGTTTTAAGTTTTGTAAGACAACTTGAGGGGGACTTGTCCATTAACACTAGGGTTAGTCCTTCTTAACCAATTAAGGAAGAATTAGAACCCTAATGCAAGACCCAAGTTACAAGCTTGATGTCTTGATGATTATTATGTGAATTGATTAAAGGATTTAAACACATTAAGGGTTTAACACTTAGGATTAAAGTTATACACTCCATCCTAATAGAAGGATGCAGGCATAAGCTTAATCACAAAGCCTTAAAGCCTTTAGGGTTTAGTCCTTGATTATGAGATGAGAAGAGAGGACTCAATGAGACACAAAGGTAAAGTCTAAATGGGGGACTAATCAAAACCCTAATTATTGTCATGCTTGGTTGTTCCTAAGGTTTGTGAGGTTTACAAGAAAGATCTTCAGAGAAACCACCAGGAAGCAGATGAAAGGAGCAAAGAAAAGCAAAGTAACTTGCTTCATTTAAGAAGACAAGTCACTTGAAGAAAGAAAGTAAGATGAAGAGGAAAGGGCAAGCTCAATCTCAAACACAAGATAAAATGCAGCAATGATTCATAAGAGGAGTGAAAAGAGATTGTGAGAAGTGAAGGCAAATTCATTTCTCAAAGTAACTTAATACCTGAAAAGTTAGTGAAAGGAATGCAATGCAAAATGAGATGAAATGGGATGATGCAAACGAAAACCAGAAGGATGAATATGATGCTAATGATGCTAAGAGATGATGCACATATGAGGCAAGGCATGGGAATGATCATACAAACATATGGATGCAAGAGAAACATGCTTAGAACCATGAACATACATGAAAAGTTATGGAATGCAAATGACATACAACATGGAAAATGAAAGATGAAATGATCAAACATGATTCTAATATGTCCTAAGATGTATTATGAATCAAATGGATTCCCAAAATGTCATGGCAAGTCATGATATGCAAGCAAAAGGAAGATGGATGCAAATGAAAGCCCGAATTAGGGTTTATGATCAATACACAAAACAAAATTCACAACCAGAAGCAAACATTATGGTAAAAATTTGAAAGTGCATTCAAAGGAACCCTAAACCTATACAAACTCACTACCCAAAGGAGGGGTTCTAACTCTTAACCTAATGAGGGTTATGAATTTCTTAAGATTGCTAGGGTTTTAAGGTACCTTGTCAAGAAAAATGTCAAACAAATAGGAAATGCAAGATCAATTCATGCCAATTTAATCCAACAAACTACATGCTAAACAAGATGCAATGCAAAAAGAATCATTGTCCAACTCTTAAAGGCTAGGCAGAAATGAATTTTTGAAGATTGGATCAAAATAATGCCTTGAAATGAAATTAATTCCATTGAAAATTGTCAAAAGACATCAAGATCAAAAAAGAAATTTGGTTTGAGAGTTGGACAATGTTTCAAAATGATTTTAAATGCTTCATGAATTTTTTTGTGATTTTTAAATACTTAAAAGTATTTTTAATTAATTAATTCTCATTAATTAATTAAAAATAAACTTTTAAATGATTTAAAAATATTTTTTAATGCAAAAAATAAAAATAAAAATATTTTTGGTTTATGAAAATTAATTGAAACTTTGACAAAAAATTTCAGAATTTTTAAAGATGTTTTACTATTTTTTATAAAATGTAGAAAACAAATGAAATAAAAATGAAAATAAAATGAATTTAATGAGAAGTAAGCAGGATCAAGGGCCAGCATGCAAACTGGACGCGCGGGAGTTGACTGCGTGCGTCATCCAGTGGCAGAGATTCAAACTTGACTAAGGCTGATTAATTAAATTAATTAAGTGGGATTAGGGCTAAGTGACAAATCTGGACCACACACGCGCGCGGGAGATTGACTTAGTCAACCAGATCAACGCTCCTCATTCAAACTTCATTTAATTACAAAATTAGGGCTAATGACTTTCAGACGACCGGAACAGTGGTTCCGGTCGTCTTCTCCGACGAGCCAAATCTCTAACTCTCTCTAAAATCTATGAAAATGAAATCTAATTGCCCAGAATCCATCCCCATTCAACACTGAATCAAAACCCCCAAACAAAAATCATTTTTCATTCATTAATCATGCAAATCGAAGCAAAACATATTTAGGGCAGAAAGTTTCAGAGCAATCATACATCCTGGTTTCTCAACCATTTTCAAAAATAATCATATCCCCATGATCAGGGGAGCACATGGAATCGTTTAAGAACTTAAAATGGAGTTTCTGGAAAAAAGTTTGAGATGGCTACCTGAGATGGAATCTCCTGGTCCTGAGCTTTCTGGCCTTTCCTTTGCTGCAAGTCCACTCCTTTGAATCCTCTGATGATGAAATGAAGCTTAGAAAGCTTTAAGGATGGCTGGTTTGTGAGATGGCAGAAGTTCTGTTCAAGGAGGGGTGGTGATCGTGTTTTTGTTTCAGTGACTTTCAGGTTGTTTTAGTGGTTGGTTTGTGATCAGTAGAACCTCTTAAGATCAATGGTGAAATTTGTTTATGTGTTTGAAGGCTGTGCTGAATGTTTCGAATGGTTTTGCAAGTTGGAGCAAAAAAATGATAACTATGGCTTGGAGTGTGTTTCAGCTTGAAGTGTGTGGTGTGTTATGATGGCTTTGGTCCATGTATCAAAAGGTGATAGGTCAGAGAGTTGTTTGTGGCCTATGGTGATTGGTATGGGTCTTTGGCCAAAATGTCAACTTGATTTGTACTTGAGGTATGGGCAATGGTGCAACTTGCTTTTTGGCTTGCTTTGGCTCTGCTTGAATCAAGGGAAGATATGGAAAAGGTTTAGAGGCAATGCAGCAAGTAGTTTGTAGTTTGTGATAGGTTTTGCAAGTTTCACAAAGTTTGGTTCCTTTGGGATTTCTTGAGGTTAAAGGCATGAAATGAGATGATTCTTTGGCCCATTCTGAATTTTAGAGGTCATGTGATCATGTTGTGAAGAATTTGTACACATTTGAGGTCTTTAGAACACTTGATCATATCATTTTGCAAAATGCCTCTTTGGTAGAAAACTTCAAATTTTGTGATTTTGGCCAACTTTGACAAGCCATAACTTTTGATCCAAAATGAATTAGGTCAAGTTCTTGTACTTTTTGAAAAGGGAATGATCCATTCTACAACTTTCATGACCAACGTTTTTCCATTTGAAGCATTTTTGAATCAAAAAGCAAGGGTTGAAAAAGTTTCCCAAAATGACAATTTTCCTTATAAGTCAACTTTCCCAAAAAGTCAACTTTGCAAATGACTTGAAATTCTCCCATTTTGTGAACTTCTAACATCTTCTATGATCAAATAAAGATCATACATAATCAAAATGATGAAGAACACCCTTTGGTTGGGTCATTGGGGGCCTCAGATGCCCTAATTTTGCACTGACTTGCTCAAAAAGTCAACTCTTGATCAGATGACTTCCCCATGGAATTTCTTCATGAAAATTGATATGCATGATCTCTATACCATATAGAGACCATTAGAAACAATAATGACCAAAAAAATTGGAGTTATGGCCTTTGAAACCAAAACCCTAATTCTAGGTCATCTGTGTAGTTAAACGTGGCTCTGCTCCATGCCATTCTCAGTTCTTGTGATTTTTTGACATTCTTGAATTTGAGGGGATATAATATGATGCTTGAACATACATGGACCCCTTTGAAGTGATTGATGACCTTTGGAGTGGCTTAAGAAGCTCTTGGATTGCTCAGATCACAAACCCTAGATGCAGATGACTTTTGAACCAATGCAATGAATCAAAAATGTAATATGAGATGCTATGATTGGGCTTATGCATATGAGGGGATCACAAGCCATGGTGTGAATGGGTGAGGGCAAATTTGGGGTGTTTACAGCTGCCCCTATTCAAACATGAGTTAGTTGTGCAGGGTGTAAGCGACGGCTTATCAGGCAAACAAGATAACTTGTGGTTGAATACCAAAGACAGTCCAAAATTTGCACTCATAGAATGAAGAAGAAAAGGGATATAGATTGTAAAAGAAAATAAAGTATATCATAGAGTGCGGGCGACGGAGGACGACCGTCGAGCAGAGGACGACTGCTGGAGAAAGAGCAATGACGGGGACGGTCGACACGCTGGGAGAAATGCGGGAGATAAAGCAATGACGGGGACGGCCGACATGCTGGGGATATAAGAGATTATGATGGGGACGGCCACCAAGACTCTCTGGGGATTAATGAAAAATGATGGGGACGGCCATCAGGTTCATAAAGTAATGTAAACAACAATGGGGACGGCCATCGGGCTAAACTGATGAAGGACGATCACCAGGAAAAGGAAAAGGGACCACGACGGGGACGACCATCGGATTAAAGAATAAATGAAATAATGATGAGGGACGGTCATCAAAGGTGAAGGACGATCACCTAGCAGGGGACGACTGCTCTGTTGGGGATAAGATGAGGGACGGTCATCTAAGGTGAAGGACGATCACCTGGCAGGGTACGGCTGCCGAATGTATCACGACATAGGACGAATGTCGGATAAAAGGTCAACGATGGGGACGGCCATCAGACGAGCATGATGAAGGACGATCATCAAGAGGTGAAGGACGATCACCTAGCAGGGGACGGCTGCTCTCAAGGTTTATCATGACATAGGATGAATGTCAGATAAAAGATCAACGATGGGGAACGGCCATCGGATAAAAATGATGAAGGACGATCATCAAAAGGTGAAGGACGATCACCTAGCAGGGGACGGCTGCTAAATATCACGACACAAGACGAATGTTGGATAAAAGGTCAACGATGGGGACGGCCACCGGATGAGCATGATGAAGGACGATCATCAATAGGTGAAGGATGATCACCTAGCAGGGTACGGCTGCTCTCAGGGTTTATCATGACATAGGACGAATGTCAGATAGAAAAGGAATTTTGCTTTGCGGGCGATCCACTGGGGAATAGTAAACACGGACGAGTGTTTATATCCAAGCAATAAAAGGTATAAGTGTTTTGGTGTTGTGTATAGATTAAAGATGAGGACGAGCATCCCTAAGACTTCGATACGGACGAGTATCGGGTAGAAACAAATACTGACACGTGTTCAGAGATGATGATACGAAGAGTATCAACTGGTTAACAAGGAACACATACGGGTGTTGATTCTGAGGGGACTCTTCTGGGGAATAGTGGACACAGACGAGTGTCTAAATTCAAGAAGACAAGAGTGTTTGACACAGTGTATGGATTAAAGATGCGGGCGAGCATCCCTAAGACTATGATACGGACGAGTATCAGGTAGAAACAAACGCTTGACGCATGCTCTGAGATGATGGTACGGACGAGTACCAACTGGTTAACAAAGAACACGGACGAGTGTCGAATCTGAGAGGATATAAGTGGTGTATAGAAGATATGGACGAGTATCTGTATAAGTGAAATAAGAGTAAGAAGTATGAGTGGTGTATAGACGGGTATTTAACCTGCTGGGGAGAGTGACACGGACGAGTGTCGAAGGGAGAAAAGTATAGTATAAACAAGTATCTGATATACAAAGTGTTTAGGTTACTGTACCGGGGAAGGTGACACGGACGAGTATCAAGGAATTGTGTATGTATGTATCTATGAGTGCACAGAGGATGCTTTGGCTTTCTACTGGGGGTATGACACGGGCGGGTGCCACAAGGAGTATGTACTGGTGTTTGTGAGTGCAAGGCAACCGCTTTAGCTTTAACTCTCTGCTGGGCAACCTGGGGAGCATTCTGTATATTGTTGATGGATTGTCATTATTCAAAACATGGCTTATGATTATGCAATATGTTTGATTTTTGCCGTAATGCTCCGTATTAGACGAAATGCTACGCTTTGTGGGGTGAATATGATGCGAATGCTATGTTTATGCGAAAGATAATGATCCGGGATTCGGATCCCTTCGTCACGGAGATCTCTGGTTGATCTGTTTGGAGTGGACATCCCAGCTGGGGATGAGATCATTGGTAGATCTGATGAGATGTATCTGCTTGGGGGAATAGGTCACTGATAGACCCATCCTTGGTAATGAGGGACCCAACTGGGGTTTGTAGAAGTCTTCGTCACTCTGTTGTGATTCCTTCGTGTGTTGTTTCTCCGGGTAGAGGTTGACACTCTGTGGGGAGATGGTTCCCTGGCTTTTGTACTTGGCTGAGGAGGAAGAATGATTGGCATCTCGGCTGGGGAGAAATAACAAGTGGCAACTCAGCTGGGGAGAAAGCACTTTGGGTGCTAAGACTGAGTGAGTGTTGATTTTCCAGTTTGCTGGGATGAAGCTTACATGCCCCATGTTGCGTTTTGAATACCTGCAATCCTGCAAAGATAGAGAAATGCACAAGTAATCCTGAGGTGTCCCTTACCAGATTCCGTCATAGGAGTCTAGACACTCCCGGGAGTAAATATACTTCCTGCAAGCACGTATTCTTTACAAAAGAAGCATATGTGTTTATGCAATTGGTATCTTTAAAGACATCGGACATTTTGCAAATGAAAATAAAATGCACGAGACAAAACATGACTGAAAATCTGATTTTATTAATTTGCGTGCCCTGAATTGGCAAGATACAGTCAAAGAAACAGATCTCCCAAAATGAGGAGATTGTTACAAAATGAGAAACAAAAGATGTTGGCAATGTTGACGACACTTCAAGGAGCTTCCCTTTTGCCATGACTCGTATGACTTTTGACGCTCTTCTCGTCTTGCTTTCTGAAGAAGGCTGATTCTGAATGAAGCTTGATCCTTTCGAAGCTTACCAAGTCGTAAGTGATACAGACGAATTCAGAATGCAGTTGTTCGCTTATTCCCTTATTTTGCATGGATCGCCCTTTCGGGTTTTCAATCCATCGGGATACCCATTCTTGCCTGAGTTGTCCAATGCGGCTTTTCAACTCAGCGGGTGTACATCTTTTTGTTTATTTTCCCTTATTTTTGCCCGAGTCTTTTATTCTGTTTTTGACTCGCCGGGATGCCCTATTTTTGCCTGGACTTACATTCTGTTTTTATGTCCAGCGAGTCATTTTTTATGCGAAGTATTTTTTAACTGCATCTGAATTCACCGGGGACGGGAAGTCTTCACCATCCATAGTGCTGAGCATCAGTGCTCCACCAGAGAAAACTTTCTTTACTACGAATGGTCCTTCATAGTTCGGAGTCCACTTGCCCCTGTGGTCTGTATGAGGAGGGAGGAGTCTCTTCAGCACAAGATCTCCTACTTGGTACTCTCGGAGCCTGACTTTCTGATCGAAGGCTTTCTTCATTCTTTTCTGATACAACTGCCCATGACAGATTACAGCCAATCTCTTCTCTTCGATCAGATTCAGTTGTTCATATCGGGATCGGACCCACTCTTCTTCGTTCAGCTTAACATCCATTAGTACCCGTATGGAGGGTAGTTCAACCTCAACAGGTAGGACTGCCTCCATACCATACACAAGTTGATACGGTGTTGCCCTAGTGGATGTTCTGATTGACGTGCAGTACCCATGCAAGGCAAACGGTAGCATCTCATGCCAGTCTTTGTAAGTGACTACCATCTTCTGCACAATCTTCTTAATATTCTTGTTAGCTTCCTCTACAGCGCCGTTCATCTTTGGCCTGTAAGGAGAAGAATTGTGGTGTTGGATCTTGAAGTCCCGGCATAGCTCTGCCATCATTTTGTTGTTTAAGTTGGAACCATTATCAGTAATGATTCGCTCGGGAACTCCATACCGACAAATGATGTCTCTCTTCAGAAATCTGGCTACCACTTGCCTCGTAACATTTGCATAGGAAGCTGCTTCGACCCACTTGGTGAAATAGTCAATGGCAACCAAGATGAATCTGTGGCCATTCGAAGCAGTTGGCTCAATTTTTCCAATCATATCAATGCCCCACATGGAAAATGGCCAGGGTGAAGACATCACATTCAGAGGATTCGGAGGCACATGCACTTTATCCGCATAAATCTGGCATTTATGACATTTTCTGGCATAGGCACAACAGTCGGCATCCATTGTGATCTAGTAATAGCCTGATCTTAGTAACTTCTTTGCCATTGCATGCCCTCCAGCATGGGTACCAAAGGATCCTTCGTGCACCTCGTGCATCAACAAGTCTGCTTCTGTTCTATCAACGCATCTGAGGAGTACCATATCAAAGTTTCTCTTGTACAAGGAACCATCAGTGTTCAGAAAGAAACTACCAGCGAGCCTTCTTAAAGTCTTCTTATCATTGGAAGATGCCCCAGGTGGGTATGTTTGATCCTCCAAGAAGCATTTAATGTCATGGAACCAAGGCTTTTCATCTTTGACAGCGTCTGCTGCAAATACATACGCTGGTCTGTCAAGTCTGGACACTGAAATCCGAGGTACAAAGTTGGCAGCTTGAACTTTGATCATGGATGAAATGGTAGCCAGAGCATCTGCAAATTGATTCTCGTCCCGAGGGATATACTCAAGCTTGACCGTTGTGAAGAAAGTCAATAACCTCCTTGTATAATCCCTGTAAGGTATCAGATGATCTTGGTGTGTGTACCATTTGCCGTTGGTTTGATTGATTACCAGAGCTGAATCTCCGAACACAGTCAAAGTCTTGATCCTGAGGTCAATGGCTTCCTCAAGACCCATAATGCAAGCTTCGTATTCAGCTTCGTTGTTAGTGCAGTTAAAGGTGAGCTTTGCCGAGAAGGGCATGTGAACTCCCTTGGGTGTAATGAGTACTGCACCAACACCACGACCATTCATATTAACAGCCCCGTCAAACATCATAGTCCATTCTTCTTCTGGGTCAGGCCCTTCAGTGTGAACAGGCTCTTCATGATCTTTTGCTTTTATGAACATGATGTCTTCATCAGGGAAGTCAAATCTCATAGGCTGGTAATCATCAATGGGTTGCTCAGCAAGATAATCAGACAATACACTGCCCTTGATGGCTTTTTGAGATGTGTACTGGATGTCATATTCTGTGAGGATCATTTGCCATCTTGCAACCCGTCCGGTAAGCGCTGGCTTCTCAAAAATGTACTTAACTGGGTCCATCTTGGAGATCAATAGAGTAGTGTGGGTCAACATATACTATCTCAGTCGGCGAGCAGCCCACGCTAAAGCACAACAAGTTTTCTCGAGCAGTGAATAACGTTGTTCACAGTCGGTAAACTTTTTGCTTAGGTAGTATATTGCATACTCTTTTCGACCAGACTCGTCATGCTGGCCCAGCACACACCCCATTGACTCTTCTAATACTGTCAAGTACATTATTAGAGGTCTTCCTTCAACTGGAGGCATAAGGATTGGAGGTTCTTGTAAGTATTCCTTGATCTTGTCAAAAGCCCTCTGGCAGTCTTCGTTCCACCTGACCGTTTGTTCTTTTCTCAATAGCTTGAACAAAGGTTCACAGGTTGTTGTAAGGTGAGATATGAATCGTGAAATATAGTTCAATCTACCTAGAAAACCTCGAACTTCCTTCTCAGTCTTCGGTGCAGGCATCTCTTGAATGGCTTTGACTTTATCAGGGTCAACTTCAATCCCTTTCTCACTTACAATAAATCCCAGCAGCTTACCGGATCTCACCCCGAATGTGCACTTGTTGGGGTTTAACTTCAGTTGGTACTTCCTCAGACGCTTGAATAACTTCAACAGATTTACCAGGTGGTCTTCTTCTGTGAGGGACTTGGCAATCATGTCATCCACATAACATTCAATTTCTTTATGGATCATGTCATGGAATAATGTTACCATAGCCCGTTGATACGTTGCACCAGCATTCTTCAGTCCGAATGGCACCACCTTGTAACAGAACGTGCCCCAGGGTGTGATAAAAGTTGTCTTCTCCATGTCTTCAGGTGACATTTTGATCTGATTGTATCCTGAAAATCCGTCCATGAAGGAGAACATCGAGAACTGTGCCGTATTATCAACCAATACATCAATGTGAGGTAAAGGGAAATCATCTTTTGGGCTGGCTCTGTTCAGATCCCGGTAATCCACACACATCTTCACCTTGCCATCCTTCTTAGGCACAGGTACAATGTTAGCAACCCACGGCGGGTAACTAGTCACGGCAAGGAACCCGGCGTCCCACTGCTTTTGTACCTCTTCTTTGATCTTCATTGCCATGTCCGGGCGAGTACGGCGTAGCTTCTGTTTAACTGGTGGGCAATCTTCTCTTAAAGGCAGCTTGTGCATAACGATATCGGTGTCCAACCCTGGCATATCCTGATAAGACCAAGCAAACACATCCACATATTCACGAAGTAGGTCAATCAGTTGTTCCTTTACTGAGTCTTGTAAGCAGGCCCCGATCTTAACCTCTTTCACATCTTCATCCGTACCAAGATTAATCGTTTCGACCTCCTCCTGATGAGGAGTGATAACCTTCTCCTCTTGCCTTAACAACCTGGCTAGCTCTTCAGGAAGCTCATAATCTTCTTCAACCCCTTCATCAGCTTGATTGATTGGATTGTCAAAGTCATACGAAGCCATAGCTGTGCTGTTGTCGGTGCAGTCTGAAAGGCACTCTCTGCAAGGGTTTAGATTGTTCATTTTAGTGATTGATTTTAATCTTGTTTAGAAAAGTGAAATAAAGTTGTCATTTTGAAAACATTGCCATTTTATTTTTGTACAAAAAGAAAAATGAAAAAAACAGTGAGCGGAAAAGAAAAAAGACTCATTTGAAAAAGATGTCCGATATTCATTGATTGATCTGTTTGCACAAAATTACAGATGGCCCGATTACAAAATGAGTCTTGTCATCTTGGGCAAGATGCAAGACTTGATGCATGCTTAAAATATACAGGAAATAATAATTACTCTGCAGGAGTAACCCTTATAATTTCCTGGGAAGACCAGTTTGAGATACGGCTCCCCAAGATCCTTGGACGTATCCAGCTCTCCAGGTTGCGCTCATCTTCCGACTCATCTTCCAAGTTGTTCACTGCATCTGGGGTGAGCATCCCCCCACTGATAAAACTGGGCTTCTTAGCAGCCTCTGATTGATCTTGTTGAGTTGGTTTGTAACCCAACCCAAATTTGTCCTCCTTCTTCTCCACAGGTAGCAGCTTGCCCCAGCCTTGGGCAGTCCCCTCTTCAACAACCTTCCTGGCTTGCTGATAAGATGCCATGGAAGTCCCAAGTACAGCAGATGCTTCATTAATGTTCAGGGCTTCAAATCCCTGGCTCATGGTTTCATGGATCTCCCCATCCATATCAATATATTTGTACGTATCCAGGTGGCTAACAAAGATATCTTCTTCACCACAGATGGTGATGATTTGGCCTTCCCACTCGAATTTCAGCTTCTGGTGAAGGGTTGACGTAACTGCACCAGCGGCATGGATCCAAGGTCTACCCAACAAACAGCTGTAGGCCGGCTGAATGTCCATCACATAGAAGGTAATTTCGAAGGTCTGCGGGCCAATCATCACAGGCAGATCAATCTCCCCTAGCACTGATCTCCTAGAGCCATCAAACGCTCTCACTACCAAATTACTTGGACGCAATGCCAAGCCATCATACTCCAGCTTCACCAAGGCTTTCTTTGGTAGAACATTGAGTGAAGACCCAGTGTCCACCAGTACATGGGATAGAACAGCACCCTTGCATTCTAGAGTGATGTGTAAAGCCTTGTTGTGGTTACGTCCCTCAGTTGTTAAATCGGCATTGGTAAAACCCAATCCATGGCTGGTATTGACATTTGCTACCACGGTCTCTAGCTGATTAACGGTGATCTCCTCTGGCACATATGCTGCGTGCAAGACTTTTAGTAATGCATTCCGATGAGCTTCGGAACACATCAGCAGGGATAATATGGAGATTTTTGAGGGAGTTTGGTGAAGCTGATCCACCACTTTGTAATCACTTCTCTTGATGATTCTCATAAACTCGTCTACATCCTGTTCAAAAGACGTCTTATGAGTTTCCTTGAGAATGGGTTCTTCAGATATTACACTCTTTCCCTTTGCTTTGGCAGCAGCTTCTGCTTCGGCATTAGGTCTTTGTGCTTGCGAGGCAAAGAGGCGTCCACTTCTGGTGAAGCCTCCGCCTCCCCCGACATTATCAATCTGTGGAGAAGAGGTTGAAGAGTCAAGAGTTATTTTCTCCCCATTGCAGTAAAAGTCAGAGCCATAATGCCAAGGGATGGCATTACTGCTTTCATATGGAACTGGTCCAGGTACCGTGATGGTAACCGGACTGACTGCAGCAGAGGAGGGTGTTGAAATAGTGTGCGGATCGTAGTAGATGGTAACTGGTGTCCTGGTAGGAGATGCCACTGTTTGTTGTTGAAGATTGTTGTTAGGAGGAACATATGACGGATCATAATAAATGGTGACTGCTGAAATATCTGTTGGCGTTGTAGAAGATTCTAAATAAAGGGGTGCTGATGTTGTAGAAGAGATGGTTGTTGATATTTGGTTTGTTGAAGTGATAGATGAAGCATTTGTTGTTGAGATTGAAGAATTGTTTGGAATAATTGTTGTTGCAGTTGTAGAAGACTCAAGAATTGTTGTCAAAGAGATTGCTAGATTTGTAGGTGCTGATGTTGTGATTTGAAGTAGACCACTCTGGATAAGACCATCTATGCCGCTTCTCAAGTTATCACACCCGTTTACCGAAATGTTGCAATAACCACAACCGAGCTCACACCCGGGGAAAATTTGGCATTCTAAGAGCTGAGCTTTAATTTCTACCAGAGGTGTCCAAATCTGCCCAACAGTGGTTATTAAGGAAGACGGCTTGTCTTCCTCAATAGCATTAATTCTTGGTCCTCCGTGGTTGGGCATGGGGTTCTTGTTGACATTTGGCGGGGGTGCAAAGTTTAGAGCTTTAGAATCTACCAAGTCTTGTACCTTCATTTGTAAAGCCCTGCATTTCTCTGTACTGTGACTAGGTGCATTTGAATGAAAAGCACACCGGGCGTTGATATCATAATTTCTTGGAAGACTGGTAGGATCTGGAGGTGCCAACGTCCTTAACTCAACCAAGTTGAGCTTCAGGAGTTGTGGCAGTAAAGTGGCATAAGGCATAGGGATAAGATCAATCACCCTATTTGCCTGTGATGGCCTTTGCTGAAAGGGTCTTTGCTGCTGATTGTTGTTGTTGCTGTTATAGTTGTTTCTCTGTGGCGGATACTGAACTTGTTGCTGGTAGTGGGGTTGTTGCTGTGGTTGATATGCTAGTTGCTGAGGAGTTGGAGCTGGAATAGTGACAGCTGCCACTGACCTATGAACATACTGAGGTCTTCCCCTGCTAGCCTGAATAGCATTAGTCTCACCGGTTCTTCTTGGGCCTACAAAAGGTTTTCCGGGGTTGCTGGACGAGCTCGCACCATTATCTGAAATTTTGCCCATCTTTAATAGGCTTTCAATCCTTTCTCCAGCTATGACTACGTCAGCGAAGCTGGTGGAAGAAAAGGCAGCTAGCCTGTCAATATATGTCCCTTGGAGGGTGTTCATAAACATGTCGGCCATTTCCCTTTCCGACATGGGTGGCTGGACAGCAGCAGCAAGCTGTCTCCACCTCTGGGCGTATTCCCGAAAGCTTTCTCTGGATGATTGAGACATTCCCATCAGGAGGGTCCTGTTAGGAGCCATATCCAAGTTGTACTGGTACTGTCTGATGAAGGCCTCAGCTAGGTCCTTCCAGCATCTGATGGTTGCTCTGGTCAAGTGAGAGTACCATTCCCTTGAAGCTCCAGTTAAACTGTCTTCGAAATAAAACATCCACAATTTTTCATCCATGTTGTATGCCTTCATCCTCCCTAGAAAAGATTGCAAGTGGGTTCGTGGACAGGAAGTTCCGTTGTACTTCTCGAAGCACGGGGGTTTAAACTTGTGGGGAATCCTTACCCCGTCCACTAATCCCATATTCATGACATCAAAGCCCAGGGAATTTTGAGACTCCAGAGATCTCAATTTCTCAGCAATTTCATCAAGCCTTCTATCATAGGCTTCATCCCCAGCTCCCATCACAGTGAATTGATCCTCTTGGGGGTCTTCTTGTAATACTCTGCCCGCAGTAGCATTCCCTTGCACATTAGTAGGGATGTTGATCTCTGGATGAAGATGAGGCCCATACACTGGCGGATTGACATGAGGTTGAACCCTCTCATTGTTGCTTGTTCCTCCAGTCCCTAGATGGGGTTCTTCTGTGGTCTGCCTTTCTACCAACGCCCTCAATCTTTCTTGGCTTTGAGCCAAGCCATTCATCACCTCCATGAACTGGGTCATTTGGTTCCTCATTTCCAGCCTTTCGTTAGCCATTTGAGTCCTGACCTCTGTAAGGTCCTGCTGTACTTGGTCCATTTGTATACCCGGAAGGTTGTTGCGAGTGGGATATCTGTGCGGACGGTTGAGTGGGAACACCCGACGGCGAGCAATAGTTCCTGAATTACAACAGAGTTAGTAACAAACAAAACAAAAACCTACAAAACAAAACAAAAGTTAGTATGCAATGCAGTATGCTTATTTGTATCCAAGGTATCCGGCTTGGCACTTGGTTTTGACCTTTCCAGAACCTGAGGAAGATGCCTTGATGTTGCTTGAGAGAAAGGGAACTCAATAAAACAAACTAACAAATATATTACAAATGGTGAATAATACATAGTTTGTTTTTTACAATACATGCCCCTGTGGGGTCAAAATACAACAAAGAGAAAAGTACATGAAATGGAAATAACAACAAACAAAGACATCAAACATCCAAGCCAAACTCATCCTCTTTAACTTCCTTCAGAAGTGCTTCAGTTACAGGATCAGTCGGATGCTCTGTAATGCTCTTGATGAGAAGGTTCCTGGTGGCAATAGCAGTGGTCAGCTTTTTATGCCTGTCCTGGTCCTTTGACCTCTTCACACCAGCCCTGAGCTTTAATTCTGAGATTTCCTTCTGGGCTGCTAGCAGAGCCTCCTGTTGCTTCTTTTCATTTGCCTCCAACTGCTCAATTCTGGCCTGAGTTCTCTTATCTTCCTGAGTGCGAGTTTCAGTGATCCTGACCCACCTATCTTGACTTTCTTTCAGATAGAGGTCAGTCCTAGCCTTTTGAAACTGGGCCTCTTTACAGGCATTCTTCAGAATTTGTTCCCCTGCTCTTAATTTCTTGATGTAGTCCTCTGACTTCTCAATCCTGGCTAGATGCTCCACCTTTAGCTTTTCTAACCTTTCATTGTCTAGACGACCATTACTCCTCTCCCTGAGGGTCTTCTGCAGAGCTTAAGTCAGATTCTCATTCCTCTCTTTTAGTTTCTCAAATTATCCCAGGCTGACAGTAGCTGGAGGGGGTGCTGCGGATGGTCCAGGTGCATCCTCAATGGTGAAAGGCATCCCAGAAATCTGAGCCCTAGCATGAGACCATTCATAGTACTGTGCTGAAGCCACATTGTTGTATTTCCCAAGAATGGCCATCCCTTTGGTCTGGATGTTGTCCCAAGCCCAGGATGCTTGTCTGACAACAGCTAGATTAGGCTTTATCTCACAGTAAAGGGTTTCAGCCAAGTCTTGCACTCTAGGTGGGTGAACCAAAGCATAGCCCAACTGTCTTTTGAATAGCAAAGGGTTGTAGTTGATGCAACCTTTCACTCCTATCAGAGGTACATTGGGAAACTGCCCACAGCTAGTAATTATGTCTCTGCCCTTGGTGCTCTGGGTGCACCATCTGATGTCATCTGAGGTCAAAGCAGTAAGTCTTCTAGCCCAGTTCTTCTGTTGGTGAGGGTTCAAGAAAGCATCAGTCTTGGGCAAGTGTCTGAACAACCAGGTATGGAATAGAGGAGCACAACACCTTACCAACCTCCCCCTCTGCTTCTCATTCCTTTGGTGAATGGAATAATAGAAGTCTCCCAGCAAGGTGGGTACTGGGTTTCTCAAAAGGAAGAGATGAATAGCATTCTTGCTGATAAACTTGGGCTCATCTGCAAAAAGTATAACCCCATATATACTGAGGGCTAGCAATGCACAGACTGCCTTCCATTCTCCCAAGGAGGCCTTCAGGATGGCCTGAGAAGTGAGAAAATCCAAATGTAGGCCAGGAATTCCAGCCTTTGTAGTCATGTTTTGCTCAATCAGAACAGGTTCCAAATACAGTGCCTTTGCCACCTCTTCATTGCTAGGAGAAGCCATTTCTGGGTTGAAGGGGATACCACCCCTGACAGGCACTCCAATCAGTGATGAATACTCCTCCAGCAGGGGTCCCAACTGAAAATTCTGGAAGGTGAAGCATCTCAAAGGAGGATCATAGAACTGTAGGCAAGTGTGAATCAAACTCCTCTGAGAAGGGTCCAAGTCCATAACCATATCAAGGATGCTTCCATAATGTTCTTTGAAGAAAGGGATATGGTCTGGAGTGATGAGTGCCTGGACCTGCCTGATGCCAGCCAGCACAGGCTCAAAGAAGTGATATGAAGTGTTGCTCTTCTTGGGTGCCATGTCTGATGATGAAGAGCTGAAAACAGATACTGATGATGAAGACTGGTACTGAAGATGAACTACTGATAGGCTGAGACTGGTGATAATAGTAGCTGAAGCAGGCAACTGATGCAGATGGCTGAGGCAGATAGCTGATGAACAGGGGTCTAATCAGATAAAGAGGTCAAAACCAAGCCAAAATATATGATGTGGATACCCTGAAAAACAAATAAACAAATGTTAAATGATGCAATGATGATGTATGCAAATGATATGCAAGGGTTTGTGGTCAAGCTGGATCTGATTAACTGCCTTGATATAAGTCCATGTATGTCTAAGAAATCCAGATGGAGGTTCAGAAATCCAGTAACCAGGGTGGGGGACTCAAATAAAGAGTCACATGTCCTGGGTTAAATCACAAGAACTGTCCAAAGTGAAGCATTCTTAAACACAATAAGAAACAGGGTATGATGTGGCCAAGGGTTCCTGCAAACCTGTAAACAACCCAACCCCCTCACAGGTGATGTTCTAAAACAAGGATCCTCAGACTTGGACCAATTATGAGAAGTGTAAACACTTATAACCTGGAGGTACAGTGTTTACAATAACCATAAAAGATCCTCCTCTAATTCACCTCAGTTTCTGAAGGTCATAGTAAAGGTCATCCAGACTTAGCAGGCTTCCCAGATAGCCCTAGCACTACAGGAGATCTGTAGCACAGAGTTCTCAAGAAGAAACCCATATCTGAACCGTGTTTCATATTCCCGCACCAGACCGAAATGGAATGGTAAAGAACATGAACCACTCTAGCCTAGGTGTCACTCAGGTCCCAGGTATAGGACCTTAAACACTCAGTAGAACCCCACCCACCAAAGCAAAACCAGATCCAGCCAGAACAGTATGACAGTATGATATATGTAAAGCTGTAAAGAAAGCAATAAATAACTGTACATAAAGCAGTAAATAAAACGAATATACAAACACAATTAGCACATAACACCCCAGTAAACACAAATCAAACAAGCGCTAGGAGGAACCCACAAAAAGAACCAGAAGCCCTGGTTGCAGTATAAGATTCCCCAGCAGAGTCGCCAAGCTGTCGCTCCCAATAGATGAGACTAACTCAAATAAGGTACAGACGCGAACGGTCGGCGAAAGGATGAAATGAAAAGAGTCGCCAGCTAGGCATTTTTATCCCGAAGGAAAGGTAATGCTGCATAAACCTAGAAGGATATAGATAAGACGGTTGCGAACCAGAGAGTCTGAGAAAGGGGGTTGGTTACAACCTGGGAAGGTATTAGCACCCAGATTGTCCGCCGTACTCGACGGGATCCATGCTTAAAATATTTGTGTTTTAAAGGGATAGTGTCAGTGCAATTTGTGTATCAAAGAGCTGGAAAAGGATGTACAGGTGTCAGTGTAAGAGAAGTGAAGTGTATAAGTGAAGTGTCGGTGTAAGAACAAGAATGAAATGCTCAAGATAATGAGGCTTAAAGAATAAAGCTGGAAAGAGGGGGAATATACAGAGACTTTTGTTCGATAACTGTTAAGTTATGCCTACGTATCCTCTCGTGCAATGAGGAAGTCAGAACACCGTAGTTCGACCCAAAGAGACTGAAAGATGAATTGACTTGTGAACTGCTTACTTGTCTATGCTCAAGTGTATGACCTGTCTGGCTCAGGTGCAAACTGTCTTGCATTAGACGGAAGAAGCAAGTTCTCGTTTATGAGTGAATGAGATGAGAAAAGAATCCCGGAGGAGACGATTATTGCATGTTTTTTGAGTTTTCAGTCTTTTATTGCTATTGAGAGTTTGTCATAAGTTAATGAGCTTAAGCCTAAACCAAGGGGTTAGTAAACTCATCACATCTTCCCTCTGATTAGGGGTAATGAGAATACCTTAAGTGTGAAGTCAGCATCTCACACTTAATCACCTTTTGATGTAGGATTAAGATCATTAACCTACTTGTTATTATTTAGGTGTTTTTGTTGTTTTTGTTTAGTGTTAAGTAATGAGATTAAGCCATAATCAGGGATTAAACAGACTCATTACACCATCCCAATAGAAGGATAATAGATGAGAATGTTTAAGCTGAGGAAAACTCCTCAACTTAATCCATGATTAGGGATTAAACCCATGACAAAACAAAGCCTTTATTAAGATGGATTTTAGTTAATGATAAGATGAAGAAGTTAGTTTTAAGGTTTGTAAGACAACTTGAGGGGGACTTGTCCATTAACACTAGGGTTAGTCCTTCTTAACCAATTAAGGAAGAATTAGAACCCTAATGCAAGGCCCAAGTTACAAGCTTGATGTATTGATGATTATTATGTGAATTGATTAAAAGATTTAAACACATTAAGGGTTTAACACTTAGGATTAAAGTTATACACTCCATCCTAATAGAAGGATGCAGGCATAAGCTTAATCACAAAGCCTTAAAGCCTTTAGGGTTTAGTCCTTGATTATGAGATGAGAAGAGAGGACTCAATGAGACACAAAGGTAAAGTCTAAATGGGGGACTAATAAAAACCCTAATTATTGTCATGCTTGGTTGTTCCTAAGGTTTGTGAGGTTTACAAGAAAGATCTTCAGAGAAACCACCAGGAAGCAGATGAAAGGAGCAAAGAAAAGCAAAGTAACTTGCTTCATTTAAGAAGACAAGTCACTTGAAGAAAGTAAGTAAGATGAAGAGGAAAGGGCAAGCTCAATCTCAAACACAAGACAAAATGCAGCAATGATTCATAAGAGGAGTGAAAAGAGATTGTGAGAAGTGAAGGCAAATTCACTTCTCAAAGTAACTTAACACCTGAAAAGTTAGTGAAAGGAATGCAATGCAAAATGAGATGAAATGGGATGATGCAAACCAAAACCAGAAGCATGAATATGATGCTAATGATGCTAAGAGATGATGCACATATGAGGCAAGGCATGGGAATGATCATACAAACATATGGATGCAAGAGAAACATGCTTAGAACCATGAACATACATGAAAAGTTATGGAATGCAAATGACATACAACATGGCAAATGAAAGATGCAATGATCAAACATGATTCTAATATGTCCTAAGATGTATTATGAATCAAATGGATGCCCAAAATGTCATGGCAAGTCATGATATGCAAGCAAAAGGAAGATGGATGCAAATGAAAGCCCAAATTAGGGTTTATGATCAATACACAAAACAAAATTCACAACCAGAAGCAAACATCATGGTAAAAATTTGAAAGTGCATTAAAAGGAACCCTAAACCTATACAAACTCACCACCCAAAGGAGGGGTTCTAACTCTTAACCTAATGAGGGTTATGAATTTCTTAAGATTGCTAGGGTTTTAAGGTACCTTGTCAAGAAAAATGTCAAACAAATAGGAAATGCAAGACCAATTCATGCCAATTTAATCCAACAAACTACATGCTAAACAAGATGCAATGCAAAAAGAATCATTGTCCAACTCTTAAAGGCTAAGCATAAATGAATTTTTGAAGATTGGATCAAAATAATGCCTTGAAATGAAATTAATTCCATTGAAAATTGTCAAAAGACATCAAGATCAAAAAAGAAATTTGGTTTGAGAGTTGGACAATGTTTCAAAATGATTTTAAATGCTTCATGAATTTTTTTGTGATTTTTAAATACTTAAAAGTATTTTTAATTAATTAATTCTCATTAATTAATTAAAAATAAACTTTTAAATGATTTAAAAATATTTTTTAATGCAAAAAATAAAAATAAAAATGTTTTTGGTTTCTGAAAATTAATTGAAACTTTGACAAAAAATTTCAGAATTTGTAAAGATGTTTTACTATTTTTTATAAAATGTAGAAAACAAATGAAATAAAAATGAAAATAAAATGAATTTAATGAGAAGTAAGCAGGATCAAGGGCCAGCATTCAAACTGGACGCGCGGGAGTTGACTGCGCGCGTCATCCAGTGGCTGAGATTCAAACTTGACTAAGGCTGATTAATTAAATTAATTAAGTGGGATTAGGGCTAAGTGACAAATCTGGACCACACACGCGCGCGGGAGATTGACTTAGTCAACCAGATCAACGCTCCTCATTCAAACTTCATTTAATTACAAAGTTAGGGCTAATGACTTTCAGACGACCGGAACAGTGGTTCCGGTCGTCTTCTCCGACGAGCCAAATCTTTAACTCTCTCTAAACTCTATGAAAATGAAATCTAATTGCCCAGAATCCATCCCCATTCAACACTGAATCAAAACCCCCAAACAAAAATCATTTTTCATTCATTAATCATGCAAACCGAAGCAAAACATATTTAGGGCAGAAAGTTTCAGAGCAATCATACATCCTGGTTTCTCAACCATTTTCAAAAATAATCATATCCCCATGATCAGGGGAGCACATGGAATCGTTTAAGAACTTAAAATGGAGTTTCTGGAAAAAAGTTTGAGATGGCTACCTGAGATGGAATCTCCTGGTCCTGAGCTTTCTGGCCTTTCCTTTGCTGCAAGTCCACTCCTTTGAATCCTCTGATGATGAAATGAAGCTTAGAAAGCTTTGAGGATGGCTAGTTTGTGAGATGGCAGAAGTTCTGTTCAAGGAGGGGTGGTGATCATGTTTTTGTTTCAGTGACTTTCAGGCTGTTTTAGTGGTTGGTGTGTGATCAGTAGAACCTCTTAAGATCAATGGTGAAGTTTGTTTATGTGTTTGAAGGCTGTGCTGAATGTTTCGAATGGTTTTGCAAGTTGGAGCAAAAAAATGATAACTATGGCTTGGAGTGTGTTTCAGCTTGAAGTGTGTGGTGTGTTATGCTGGCTTTGGTCCATGTATCAAAAGGTGATAGGTCAGAGAGTTGTTGGTGGCCTATGGTGATTGGTATGGGTCTTTGGCCAAAATGTCAACTTGATTTGTACTTGAGGTATGTGCAATGGTGCAACTTGCTTTTTGGCTTGCTTTGGCTCAACTTGAATCAAGGGAAGCTATGGAAAAGGTCTAGAGGCAATGCAGCAAGTAGTTTGTAGTTTGTGATAGGTTTTGCAAGTTTCACAAAGTTTGGTTCCTTTGGGATTTATTGAGGTTCAAGGCATGAAATGAGATGATTCTTTGGCCCATTCTTAATTTTAGAGGTCATGTGATCATGTTGTGAAGAATTTGTACACATTTGAGGTCTTTAGAACACTTGATCATAGCATTTTGCAAAATGCCTCTTTGGTAGAAAACTTCAAATTTTGTGATTTTGGCCAACTTTGACAAGCCATAACTTTTGATCCAAAATGAATTAGGTCAAGTTCTTGTACTTTTTGAAAAGGGAATGATCCATTCTACAACTTTCATGACCAAAGTTTTTCCATTTGAAGCATTTTTGAATCAAAAAGCAAGGGTTGAAAAAGTTTCCCAAAATGGCAATTTTCCTTATAAGTCAACTTTCCCAAAAAGTCAACTTTGCAAATGACTTGAAATTCTCCCATTTTGTGAACTTCTAACATCTTCTATGATCAAATAAAGATCATACATAATCAAAATGATGAAGAACACCCTTTGGTTGGGTCATTGGGGGCCTCAGATGCCCTGATTTTGCACTGACTTGCTCAAAAAGTCAACTCTTGATCAGATGACTTCCCCATGGAATTTATTCATGAAAATTGATATGCATGATCTCTATACCATATAGAGACCAATAGAAACAATAATGACCAAAAAAATTGGAGTTATGGCCTTTGAAACCAAAACCCTAATTCTAGGTCGTCTGTGCAGTTAAACCTGGCTCTGCTTCCATGCCATTCTCAGTTCTTGTGATTTTTTGACATTCTTGACTTTGAGGGGATATAATGTGATGCTTGAACATACATGGACCCCTTTGAAGTGATTTATGACCTTTGGAGTGGCTTAAGAAGCTCTTGGATTGCTCAGATCACAAACCCTAGATACAGATGACTTTTGAACCAATGCAATGAATCAAAAATGTAATATGAGATGCTATGATTGGGCTTATGCATATGAGGAGATCACAAGCCATGGTGTTAATGGGTGAGGGCAAATTTGGGGTGTTTACAAAAGGGCATAACCTTGTAACAAAATGTACCCCACGGGGTAATGAACGTTGTTTTCTCCATGTCTTCTGGTGCCATCTTAATCTGATTATACCCGGAGAAGCCATCCATGAAAGAAAATACCGAGAATTGAGCGGTTTTATCTACCAGCACATCAATGTGAGGTAATGGAAAGTCATCCTTTGGACTTGCTCTGTTTAGGTCCCGATAATCAATGCACATTCGAACTTTGCCATCTTTCTTTGGTACAAGCACAATATTAGCTACCCAAGGTGGGTAACTAGTTACGGCAAGGAATCTGGAATCCCACTGTTTCTGAACTTCCTCCTTGATCTTCATCGCCATGTCAGGACAAGTTCTTCTCAGCTTTTGTTTCACCGGAGGACAGTCTTCTCTTAGTGGCAGCTTATGCACAACAATGTCAGTATCCAACCCTGGCATATCTTGATACGACAAGGCGAAGATATCCACATATTCGCGTAGCATACCAATCAAATCTTTCTTTACCTCGGCCTGCATGTAACACCCCAAATTTGCCCTCTTCACTTTAAGCATCATGTCACATCATAATCATCATGAGCATATCATATCTTTAGCATTTTGCATAGAAAAATGAAGCATAACACTTACATGTTCTAGCATAAGGCATATGGCCAACCATCTGGAAGATTTGTAGCACTGCAAGTAAAAATCAACAGCATGGTGATCTGGCAAGAATCTCACAGGATCACTCTGCATAAGCTCTGTATCATGTTCAAGGCTTAAAAGAAGGAAAAAGAGAGCAGAGGGATCAAAATTTGCTTGAAACGGTTGATGCAGGGCCATTCTGGAGATTTCCCACCAAAGGGCGGGAAATTCAAAATTTCCATGCGTTAACCGGTTAACGCATATGGTTAACCGGTTAACAGCTGCGAAATTTGAATTTCCAGCAGCATTTTCAGCATGTGTGTTTTGGCTCCATTTTCCATTTTTTCTGATTTTTTTCATTTGAATTAAATTTGAATTTGAGAGAAGGATCTAGAGCATTTATCCAAGCCTCTTTCCAACCCTAAATCCAGATCACTTTCCAAGCTAATGCCAAGCCATATTTTTTGGATCCCAAACCAAATTTTTGGGCCCCAAACCTAAATCATATTTATTCCATTTCCCTCCAAACCAAAGGACCTCTCTCTCATTTTTCACTCTCATTTTCTGAATTTTCATTGCTCTCACTCACAATTCTCTCACTTTTCTCTCCCAATTTTCCAAATCACTCAAAGTTCCTCTTTGAAGATCACATAACCTTGCCTTGAGGTGTGTAGATCTTGGAACTAAGCCTCCATCCACATCTTCTTTGCATCTTTTTGCTGGTTTTATTGAAGATTCAGATCTGGTTTGAGATCTAGAAGTGCTTTTGGATCAAAATTCTGCATCAAGAGCTTGTTCTTGCATTTATTTTGCATGGAGTGTGGAGCTTAGCATCGGATCTTCAAAGTTTTGCGCGAGATCTCTCATTTTCAGCATAATCAACAATTACCAAAGCATACCTCCGCTTTGTAGGTTGGTTAATTCCAGATCTAACTCTGTTTTTAGCTTATTTGCAATGCTTGTGCTTTGAACCTACCATGTGTTTGTGTATTTGATTGTGTTGCATGATTTGATTGGTTGATTTGTATCCGGATCCGATTGCTATTGTTCATGAGCATAATGTTATGGATTAATGTGAATTGATCTATTTTTCCATGTATAATTGAGTGCTGGTCTGGTGCAAGCTTATTTGAATAAGCTGTTTTGAGTTGCTGTTTTCTGCAGGATTTGTTGCTGTTTTGACAGTGTTAACCGGTTAACGCATATGGTTAACCGATTAACGCCCCTGTTTCATGCGTATTTTGTGCAGGTTTGAGCTGGTTAACCGGTTAACGCATAGGGTTAACCGGTTAACACTGAAGCAGAATGGTTTTTTAGTGCTGTTTTGAGCTTGTTTGATCCCTTTGCTTGTTTTAATTGCCATGAATCATTGCATGATCATTTAATATGATGTTTTAGGGTGATTTGCTGGCTGGTTGATGTATGCTTTCATGTTTTCGACGCGTAAGTCGTGTATTTGCAATGTTGGCATGTTGTTTGATTTTTTTTTTTGGTTGGCTAGAACCTTTGAGCATGACTAATTCCATGGTTTGTGTTGGTTAATTTGCTGTTTTTTGCTAACATTGCAGGGGCTATAGTAAGTGTGAGATGTGGGAATTGAGTTCCACATCTCCAATTCTCATCTTCCTCTTATGTTTATGTTACTAACCCTTTGTTGTTGGGCTTAGGCCTTTCTCATCTCTTCTTCTCTCTTCTTCTTCCTTCTTCATTAGGATAGAAACCTCATTAACCCTTAGGACATCCATGCATGTGAATACTTAGGATTATTTTAGTCCCCCTTAGAATTTTTCCTTTATGATCCTTTGGTGCTCTCTCTCTTCTCATCTTCAAACTTAATTTTAATTCACTTAATAAAGGTTGAGTACTTTCATGCGACATGAGACTTTGCTATGAGATGCTCACATGCGTCCCATTTCGGGGCGAGGTGTGAGTCATCACTCGTGGTGGATAGGTCTTAGCATGAGTACCTCACAAAGAAAAGCTAAAAGACACTTCTTAACCAAAAAACTACAAAAACACTTAATAATGATAATAGGTTAGTGTGCTTGAGCCTTCACTTGTGGGACTAGCTTTGGGGATTTCCTCCATAGATAGGTGTGCCTCTTGCGCATTCCATTTCGGGATGATGTGAGATGTACACATCCCATTGAGTAAGACTTAGGTACACTCACCTATGCAAATTTTCACTCATAAAGCTTCTAAAAAACACCAAACAAACAATAAGCGTCTTTCCTTCGGGAATTCTTTTCTCACCTCATTCGCTCCGTACGCGAACTTGCTCCTACTTGTCACTTTGCAAGACGGTTACGCACTCGTCGTCCGAGCCTGCAACACCTGAGCAATGACATAGGCAGTTCAAGCCTTAATTCACAAGCAATTTTCTTTTCTACCCCTAGTTAGGGGAACTACGGCGTCTCTGATCCTCATTATCCTGATGAGGTACGTAGGCAGCGGGGTAGGGCCCGTTCGAGCACAATCTTTATTTTCCCTACATTTTTCTCTTTGTTTCTTATTTCCGCTCTTTTCCAGTTCCAGTTTCATTTCTTTTCTTTTGCTGCAACTTTCATACCCTCACCCTTTGAAATAGTTTCTTTTGCAAGCGTGGATCCCGTCGGGTACGGCGGATGATCTGGGGTGCTAATACCTTCCCAGGTCATAACCGACTCCCGAGCTCAGTCTCTTTGGTTCGCAGGACCTGTGTCCTTCCTTTTCTTTCTTCTGGTTTGTGCAGCATTACCATTCCCTTTCTTCGGGATAAAAATGCATGGCTGGCGACTCTATCTTTCCGCGCCACTTTCGCGTTTGTACCAGGATGGAAATCCCGGGAGCGACAGCTGGCGACTCTGCTGGGGACTGCACACCAGATGATCTCTGGTTCCCCTGTGAGTCTCTCCTAGCGCTTGTGTGTTGCTATTTCTTTGGGTGATGTTTGTTTGATGTGGCTTGTTGTATATTATTGTTGTTTATTTACAGCTTTATTTACAGCTTTATTTACAGTTTTCAGTATTTATTTTCCGCATCATATATATCATACTGGACTGTCTGGACTGGTTTTCTGTTTGGTGGGTTTGGGTGATACTGTTTCTGAGAGATAAGCCAAGTACCCGGCTTGAGTGCACCCTAGGATTAGAGTGGACATATTGTACTCGCATGTGGCATGATGAGTGGCGATGTGTTCCACGCCCAGATTGCGACTGTTTTGGAAATATCTTGTGTGGGGATTTCCTCCACTTCGGGATAGGACCTTGATAGTTATGTGCATCTGGGGACCGATCATTGAGAACCTTTGTGGAAACAACCCTCTCCAGTGGTGACAGTGGCAGACCACATTCTGTGGCAAACCCATTCGCACCCGAGGGTCCACTGGGAACTCGCATAGGATGGCCTGGTTCTCTTATAGGAACTCAGTCAAAGCATCTGGTCGTATGGCATTAGTACTGTATCCTACGGGCTGAATGTACTATTGTTTCTCGATCTCAGCGCTTGAAGCTGGGAACCTATAAGGGATGCTTGTTTTTCCCGGACTCAGCTGAGGCCTCCCTGCGTAGTACATAATGCCTAACCGATTCCCTGATTTGGTCATGAGCCATTTCTCGGAAATGGTGAAAGTATTATTGCTATTCGGCTTTGAGAGTCCGTGATGTTTGACCCGGAGCACACCCGTGAGATTGGGGATGGGTTTACAGGTTTGCAGGAACCCTTGACCTCATCATACCCTCTGTTATCAGTGCAGTTCATGTTATGATACAGTTGCTTTGGTTCCGGAGTTCTGGTTTTCTGGTTCTGGTATTCGTGATACTGTGGTCCAGAGATTCAAAGGGTTGTGATTATCAGAGAGTGTGACTCAGTGGACTTTTGGTTTGTCAGTTATTCAGAGGGATCTTGTCAGTGGCCAGATTCCAGGAAGTTTCAGATGGCCATATGTCTTTGCATTTGCATCTGCATTGCATCATTGCATCATTAATCATTGTTTTTGTTTTCATTCACAGGTTCATATCTCTGCTTCCGGTTCCGGTATTCTCTTCAAAGATGGAAGATCCTCGCAAGCAGAATATTCATTTCAAGTTCTTTGATATCAAAGTTGATTTGTTGAAAAAGATGGTAAAGTTGATTACACCTAACCAGGTAGATAGATTCAGAAAGGCTTACGGGAGTATTCTTGATGTGGTGATAGAGTTAGATTCTTCAGAGAGGAGTGCCATTCATACATTGCTTCAGTATTATGATCCTCAGCTCCGTTGCTTCACCTTTCCCGATTTCCAGTTGGGCCCTATGCTGGAGGAGTATGCTTTGATCTTGGGTATGCCGGTTCGAGATCAGGTTCCTTTCAATTCTGAGATGAGTAGACCTGCGCCTGAAGCTATTGCTGAAGCTCTTTATTTGAGCCCTGCTACTGTGAAGTCTTTGACCATTATTAAAGGAGGTGTGTCTGGGTTTTCTTTGGAGGTTCTGGTAAAGAAGGCGGAAGAATTGGCAGTTGAAGAGGAATGGGATGCTGTCTGCGCTATCTTGGCTCTTTCTATCTATGGTATCATTTTGTTTGCTGATATGGAGAAGTTCATAGATATAAATGCCATACATCTCTTTTTGCTGAAGAATCCTGTGCCTACCTTACTCGGGGATTTGTATTACTCGGTTCATTACAAGACTGAGAAGAAGAGGGGAGGTTTGGTCCGATGTTGTGCTCCTTTATTTCACATGTGGTTCATGAGACATTTGCCTGGTACGGGAGTGTTTAGTGACCATAGTCTGATATGGGCTCAGAAGCTGGAAAAGTTGTTGGCCAAGGATGTTAGATGGTTCACTCAAAGGCTGCAAGGGGCACGTTTTATCACCAGCTGCGGAAGTTATCATAGTGTGCCTTTGTTGGGAATAGCTGGAGGGATTAATTACAATCCAATCTTGTTAAGAAGACAGTTAGGATATGCTTTGAGAGATGTGCCTGAAGATTTGAAACTGACCCCCATTTTCTACTTCTCCGTGAAAGATAATGTGCCCTTAGTGAGGAAGGTTGTTGGAGCTTGGAAGAATATCAAAGGAGAAGGAATAGCTAGTTTCGGGAAGTGTAACAATCAGACATTCCCAGAGTACGAAGCTTGGTTGAAGGATAGAGCTAGAAGAGTTTTGTTACCATTTTCAGCACCAGTTCCCCCAGTTGCTGAATCCATTGATGCTGTGCCTTTAGAGGAATTCCAGAAGTTAGAAGCTCAGTTACATGCAGTTAGAGTTGAAAATACCGAGATGGTAAGCTTGTATCACCAAGCTAGCAGAGCCAAGAAGGAAGCTGAGGAGAAGTTGCTGAAGGTACAGATGACTTTGGAGGCTAAAGAGAAGGACTTTGCAGGAAAAGAAGCACATTTCCACAGATTGGGGATGATGGAAGCCCAAAGAGAAGTTGAGCGCAAGAAGAAGTCAAAGACCCTTAGGGATGCTCGTCAGTCTATTGTCTGGTTGAAGGGACAAAGAGAGCAAGAGTTGAAGCGATATAAAGAAAAAGAAGAATTCTTTGAGGCTCAGATGGCTTACAAGAAAGAAGAGGTGGAGCAGGCCCACAGGATTCGCAGAGAGAAGACCCAACAGCTCGCAGACAGTCAACAAGCCCTCGAAGCAGCACTCAAAGAGATTGAAGACCTCAAGTTGATGGCAGGAGTCAAGAAGGTCAGGTCTGATGATGGAGTTTCAGGATCCTCAGGCGGAGGTTGTGCTTCTTAGTTTGTTTTCTTTGTATTTGGATTACCTACAGGCATGTTGTAGGAGTCCTAGCTGTTTGTTTATCCTCTGTAAGAACTCGTACTCTATGAGGAATTCTGTTTTATTGTGCCTAATGAGCTGATCTATGTTATGTTGCTTCTCACCATTTCTTGGTATTCTTGCTATTATGGTTTGAATGTGGTTTCCCGCAAAGGTTTCTGAAAGTCGAGGATCAGTGCCCATCTGGTTTTCTCTGCTAAATACCGGAACCGGGGCATAAAATGACCTGTGATTGGAAACATAAACAACTGCATTGCATCCATATAACTTGTTTGTTGTTTTGCAGGTGTTGCATCAGTTACTAATGTGTTTTGTGGTGACAGGCACTATAGCTCCTCGAAAAGTCCGAGAACAACCGGCAGTGCACAGATACCCAACCAAGATTAACAGAGAGCGGGCCATGGATCAAATGCAGGCAGATTTGGCAGATCTAAGGCAGAGGATGGACAACTTCATGACGTTAATGGCCGGCATGGGGCAGAATCAAGAACGTTTGCGAGAGATGGTGGAGAATCAGAATCGGAATGCTGCTGCTGCTAATGTTGATAATCATACCGGTGCGGGCGCACGTCAGGGTGGACCTCAGGTTATACAACCAGGGACGACTGTAGTCAATGACGGGATGCACAACATTCATGTGGACCACCAGGACGACCAGTTCACTTTGCTGGATGAGACCGAGGGTCAAGGGGTCGAAATGAACAAGAGGTTTGAAGAGATGGCCGAGCAAATCAAGGCTATTCAGTCCCAGAGTTCTTTGGGATTCGATATAACAGATTTGGGCTTGGTTCCTGGAGTCAGGATTCCGTATAAGTTCAAAGTTCCTACTTTCGAGAAGTATAACGGCACTGCTTGCCCAAAGACCCATCTGCAATCGTATGTTGGAAGAATTGCTGCGCATACGGACGATGAAAAACTGTGGATGTATTACTTTCAGGATAGCTTGGTGGGAGCTTCCCTTGAGTGGTACATGAAACTCAGCAGGGTCAATGTCAAGAGCTGGAAAGATCTTGCTGAAGCCTTCGTGAGGCAGTACCAGTATAACATGGATATGGCTCCAAATCGCACCCAGTTGCAACATATGGCTCAGACAGCAAAAGAAGGCTTCAAAGAATACGCCCAGAGGTGGCGTCAGCTAGCTGCCAGGGTGCAACCACCCTTGTTAGAGAATGAGATGGCCGATATGTTTATGGGCACACTTCAGGGGGTGTTTCTCGAAAGACTGGCGTCAAGTTCTGCTACAAAGTTCAACGATATTGTCATTGCGGGAGAAAGGGTTGAAACGCTGTTGAAAATGGGGAAGATACAAGACCCAGGTGCTAGTAGTTCAAGTGGAGCGAGGAAAGCTTTTAGCGGACCTCCGAGAAGGCGAGAAGGCGAGACCAATGCTGTATTCGGCCGAAGCCAGGGCCGTGGTTACAGAAGATCTTATGAGCATGTGGCTGCTGTCACCATTCCTGCAGCTCCCGTACAACAAATGCTACCTCCACCACAACAACATCCACCACAACAGCAACCTAGAGCCAACTACCAGCAAAGGTCGTATCAGCCAAGGCAGGCTCGCTCAGCTAACAGGGTGATAGAAGCTATTCCGATGACATATGCTGCCTTGTTGCCGAGACTACTGGATTTGAACCTTATTCAATTGAGGACTTTGGCACCACCACCTCCTGGAGAGCTTCCAGCTGGTTATGATGTCAACGCGCGATGCGCTTTTCATTCAGGGGCACCCGGGCACTCAACCGAGAAGTGCAGGGCGCTACATCACAAAGTTCAAGATCTCGTGGATTCAAAGGCAATCAACTTTGCGCCACCACCGAATATCAACTCGAACCCTATACCTAATCATGGAGGGGCAAGAGTTAACGCGGTTGAGAGTGATGATAAGTTAAGTTTGGTGATGAGTATTGATGAGGTCAAGACGCCGTTGAGGGTGGTGAAAGAGAGATTGTTGAAGGGTCAAGTATTTCCTGGTTGTTCTCTCGATTGCGAAGACTGTGCAAGTGCTGTGAATGGCTGCGAGAAATTGAAGACGGGTTTGCAAGAGTTGATTGATGATGGATCTTTGCAATTTAGCAAGATTAGTAGTAAAAAGGCTGATGATGTGTCGACCATTACTATCTTCTACGATGAAGCTGATATGCCCGTCAGACAAGGGCCAGTTACCGTTTACACTCCTCAGATTAGTCCTGTGACTATAACTGTACCTGGGCCGGTACCATATACCGATGATAGAGCCATTCCGTGGCATTATGGTTCTGATGTCTATGTGGCGGGACAGAAGATGGAAAGAAGACCTGTTGCTGACTTGACTATTGAAAATGTGGGTGGTGTTGGAGGTTTTACTCGAAGTGGCCGTTTATTTGCTCCCCCTGCACTGAGAAAGGATCCTGAGGCCGAAGCTTCGTCTAAAGACAAAGGAAAACAGACTGTGAATGATGAGGCGAATACTCCTGTGGCTGGGCAGGGGACGTTTGAGAAAGAGGTAGAAGAGTTCATGAAGATCATCAAAAGGAGTGACTACAAGGTGGTTGACCAGCTGAATCAGACACCTTCAAAGATTTCTATTTTGTCACTGTTGATGTGCTCTCCCGCGCATAGAGAGGCCTTGCTGAAAGTACTTCAAATGGCTTACGTTCCTCAAGAGATTACGGTCAACCAACTTGAAGCTGTTGTTGGAAGTGTCAATGCTAGCCATGGCTTGGGCTTCACTGACAGAGATCTCACTTTGGAGGGAAGAAATCACAATAAGGCACTGCATATCACGATGGAATGCAGGGGCGCTGTGTTATCCCATGTTCTTGTGGACACAGGCTCTTCTTTGAACGTGCTCCCGAAAAAGGCGTTGATGAAGCTTGACATTGATGGGGTTATCTTGACACCGAGTGATCTGGTGGTTAAAGCTTTCGATGGTTCAAGAAGATCAGTTTTCGGGGAGGTTGAGTTGCCTGTTAAGATAGGCTCTCAAGTCTTCAAGAGTGTCTTCTATGTCATGGATATCCAGCCGGCGTATAGTTGCTTGTTGGGCCGACCGTGGATACATGCAGCCGGAGCTGTCACCTCAACTCTACACCAGAAGCTTAAGTATGTGGTGGACGGTCAAGTCATCACAGTTTGCGGGGAAGAAGATATATTCGTCAGCCATTTGTCGACGTTTAAATATGTGGAAATGGACGGAGAAATTCACGAGACTTTGTGCCAAGCTTTTGAGGCAGATGTTAGTATCTTGACTCCGGTGAAGAAAAACAACGAAGGCACGTCAATTCATTCCTACCGGGAAGCAAAGGAGGTCGTCCAATCAGGCAATGCCCAGGGCTGGGGCAAGCTACTGGAGGTGGAAAAGAAGGGCGATAAATTCGGCTTAGGGTATCAGCCTGGAGGGTCTACTCAGAGTGGTAAAGCTATATCATTCACAAGTGCTGGATTGCTCAACCGTGATCAAATCTGTACGGCAAGTCAAGACGAAGATAGTGACAAAGACTGGGACAACAATTGGATCCGCCCGTGTGCACCCGGCGAGGAGCTAGGAAATTGGTCTGCTGAAGACATTGTTCAAGTCACCTGGCTCTCAAAGTAATTGTTTGTTTCCTTTTATTAGCATACTGCATTGTCAAGTCCAGCATTCTGCCCAAGATGCTTGGATCCATTGTATTGGGCCACCATGTTTTGTATCGCATTGTTATTTTGCCATGAAATAAAAGGACATTTTCAGACAAACTGTGTTCCCTGTCTTTGTTTTTGAAAATTTTTCACAAAAAACAATATAAAAATGGCAATGTGTTTTTCATTTTTTGCTTTGTGTTAGCGTCTCTTTTCAAAATAAGCAGATTCTGAATAAGCACATCATTTGTGCAGTGCTGATCATCCGGACTCCACGGATAACGTTCCTGCTATGACTATGCATGACTTTGATAATCCAGTCTACCAAGCTGATGAAGGGGTTGAGGAAGACTGTGACCTCCCTGAAGAGTTGGTCAGATTGTTGAAACAAGAGGAACGAGTTATTCAGCCTCATCAAGAAGAGATTGAGACTATCAACATTGGCAGTGAAGATGCAAAGAAAGAAATCAAGATAGGGGCCAATCTGCAGGCCGACGTCAAACAAGAGCTGATCAGTATGCTGAGAGAGTATGTGGATATCTTTGCTTGGTCATATCAAGATATGCCAGGTTTAGATACCGACATCGTGATGCATAAGCTACCCTTGAGAGAAGACTGTCCTCCTGTAAAGCAAAAATTGAGAAGAACTCGCCCGGATATGGCGATGAAGATCAAAGAGGAGGTACAAAAGCAGTGGGATGCCGGATTCCTTGCCGTGACTAGTTACCCGCCTTGGGTAGCTAATATCGTGCCAGTACCTAAAAAGGACGGCAAGGTCCGAATGTGCGTTGACTATCGAGATTTGAACAGAGCAAGTCCGAAGGATGATTTTCCGTTGCCACACATCGACGTGTTGGTCGACAATACTGCTCAATTCTCAGTGTTCTCCTTCATGGATGGATTCTCCGGTTATAATCAGATAAAAATGGCGCCGGAAGACATGGAGAAGACAACGTTCATTACCCCGTGGGGAACATTCTGCTATAAGGTCATGCCCTTTGGTCTGAAGAATGCTGGGGCAACTTATCAACGGGCGATGGTCACATTGTTCCATGACATGATCCACAAGGAGATCGAATGTTATGTGGACGATATGATTGCAAAGTCCAAAGACGAAGAGGAGCATTTGGTTAACTTGAAGAAGTTGTTTGACAGATTGATCAAGTATAAACTGAGGTTGAATCCGAACAAGTGCACCTTCGGGGTGCGTTCCGGAAAATTGCTGGGTTTCATTGTAAGTCAAAGGGGAATTGAGGTAGATCCTGCTAAAGTGAAAGCTATTCAAGATATGCCTGCACCGAGGACAGAAAAAGAGGTGCGCGGGTTCTTAGGTAGATTGAACTATATTTCCCGGTTCATATCTCACCTAACTGCCACGTGCGAACCGATATTCAAACTGCTAAGAAAAGAGCAGACGGTCAGGTGGAACGATGATTGCCAAAAAGCTTTCGACAAAATAAAGGAATATTTGCAGGAACCTCCAATTCTGATGCCTCCAGTGGAAGGGAGACCATTAATCATGTACTTGACCGTGCTAGAAGGGTCGATGGGGTGTGTGCTCGGCCAACATGACGAGTCTGGTCGAAAAGAGTACGCCATTTATTACCTTAGCAAAAAGTTTACCGACTGTGAATCCCGATACTCACTGCTCGAGAAAACTTGCTGCGCTTTGGTATGGGCTGCTCGCCGACTGAGGCAGTACATGTTGACCCATACCACACTTCTCATTTCCAAGATGGATCCTGTCAAGTATATCTTTGAGAAACCAGCGTTGACCGGAAGGGTTGCTAGATGGCAGATGATTTTAACTGAATACGACATCCAGTACACTTCTCAGAAGGCCATCAAAGGAAGTGTATTGTCGGAATACCTTGCTCAGCAACCTCTTGAGGATGACTATCAGCCGATGAGATTTGATTTCCCTGATGAGGACATCATGTACCTCAAAACAAACGATTATGAGGAACCACTTCCGGAGGAGGGGCCTGACCCTGAATCCAAATGGAAGTTGATGTTTGATGGGGCCGTCAATATCAATGGTCGTGGAGTTGGTGCCGTACTTATTACTCCTGAAGGTGTTCACTTACCCTTCGCTGCCAGAATTACTTTTGGCTGCACCAACAATGAAGCGGAATACGAGGCGTGTATAATGGGAATAGAGGAGGCAATTGATCTTCGGATTAAGAACCTAGATATATTCGGAGATTCAGCCCTCGTCATTAACCAAATTACCGGCAAGTGGTACACACATCAAGAGCATCTAGTTCCGTACAGGGATTATGCTAGAAAACTGTTGACATTCTTCACGACAGTTGAGCTCAAGTACATACCACGTGACGAAAATCAATTTGCTGATGCTTTGGCCACTCTCTCTTCGTCGATTAAAGTCATGTGTTGGAATTTTGCGCCCAGAATTGACATCTCCAGGCTTGACTCCCCAGCTTATGCTTTCTCTGTAGACGCCGTGTCTGACGAGAAACCTTGGTATGTTGATATCAAGTTATTCCTGGAGAAGCAAGAGTACCCAACAGGGGCATCTTCCAAAGACAAAAAGACCTTGAGACGACTTGCTGCTAGTTTCTTCTTAAACACAGACGGGGTTTTGTACAAGAGGAACTTCGACATGGTTTTGCTCAGATGCGTGGATAGACACGAAGCAAGCCTGTTGATGCAGGAAGTCCATGAAGGATCTTTTGGTACCCATGCAGGGGGGCATGCTATGGCAAAGAAACTGCTGAGATCAGGGTATTACTGGATGACAATGGATGCAGACTGTTGTTCATTCGCTCGTAAATGCCACAAGTGCCAAATATATGCAGATAAAGTGCATGTTCCTCCTAACCCACTGAATGTCATGTCATCTCCTTGGCCTTTCTCTATGTGGGGCATTGACATGATAGGGAAGATTGAGCCAACTGCTTCGAATGGTCATCGCTTCATTCTGGTCGCGATTGATTACTTTACCAAGTGGGTAGAAGCAGCGTCTTATGCCAATATCACTCGTCAAGTGGTGGCAAGATTTCTGAAAAGAGATATCATATGCAGATATGGAGTGCCCGAAAGGATCATTACTGATAATGGTTCTAATCTCAACAATAAGATGATGGCAGACTTATGTCGGGACTTCAAAATACAACATCACAATTCTTCTCCTTACCGACCAAAGATGAATGGTGCGGTAGAGGCAGCTAACAAGAATATCAAGAAGATTGTGCAGAAAATGGTTGTCACCTACAAGGATTGGCATGAGATGTTACCGTTTGCTTTGCATGGGTACCGAACGTCGGTCAGGACGTCAACAGGGGCAACTCCCTTCTCTCTGGTGTATGGCATGGAAGCAGTCCTGCCTGTTGAAGTAGAGATTCCTTCACTGCGCGTGATGATGGATGTCAAGCTGGATGAGGCTGAATGGGTGCGTGCTCGTTACAACCAGCTATGTCTAATTGAGGAAAAGAGATTAGCGGCTATCTGTCATGGTCAGCTTTATCAGAGGAGAATGAAGCGGGCATTCGATCAACGAGTACGTACTCGAGGGTATCAAGTGGGAGAGCTTGTGTTGAAGAGAATCGTTCCTCCAGGTTCAGATAACAGGGGCAAATGGACCCCGAATTACGAAGGACCATTCATAGTGAAGAAGGTCTTCTCAGGAGGAGCGCTGATGCTCACCACTATGGATGGAGATGACTTCCCATCTCCTGTTAACTCGGACGCAGTTAAAAAATACTTCGCATAAAGAGACCCGCTGGACACAAAAACAGAATGTAAGTCCAGGCAAGAAAAGGGCATCCCGGCGAGCTAAAAAACAGAATAAAAAGCTCGGGCAAAAATTAGGGAAATAAATAAAAAATGTGTACACCCGCTGAGTTGAAAAGCCACATTGGACAGCTCAGGCAAAAAAGGGTATCCCGGTGGATTGAAAACCCGAGAGGGCGATCCACGCAAAATAAGGGAATAAGCGAACAACTGTGGTCCAAGTTATCTGAACCGCGTCATCGTTTCGTACAGTTTGACAATATTAGAAGGATAGGAAGCAGTCCCCTCGTCCTCTCAGAAAGCCAAAGCAAGAATGGAGAGTCTTGAAGACATGCAGGTCATAGCAGAAATGGAACTCCTTGGAATGCCGTGTACATTGCCATTAGGATAGTTTCTTTTCTCAATTTTATAGTGGCTACCTCTTTCCAGGTGGTTGCTTCCTGATGTAAATCTTTGCCTATTCAGAGGCCATCCAATAAAATAATATTCAGTCAAAAAGCTGTGTGTGTTTATTTTTGTCTGCAAAATGTCCTGAATTGTTGGCAAAAATAGCATTACATCTAAACATGATGATTTTGAAAAGAAAACTGACATGCAGGGAAACTGTAACCCTCTTTGAGCGTCGGGTGACGATGGATGAACCGATCATTCCATGCAAATCCCCGGGACACACGTGTGTTTTCTGTTGTTGCAGGTTGCAGGATGGCGTCACATTCTCTCAAGCAATTTACTCATCTCCAGTAGAGTATCTCCCCAAGCAGAGATTTCTTCTCCCCACAGGTCGCTGAAGCCTGGCATCTCCAGCAGAGATTTTCCTCCAAACGAGCCTTGGCAGCAGCCCAAGCAAGCTTTTCTTCCCCAGTGAAGTAGCAGTTCATTCTTCCCCAGCGGAGTATATCCAGCAGGTGCCCGAAAGCCTGACATCATCAGAGATGGAATTGACAGTATTCTATCCCCAGCAAGAGTCCTTGCCTATCAGGTACCTGAAAGCCTGATATCCCCTCAGAGTCTTGAATCATCAGATGCTCCCCAGTCAGAGTATTTGCCCGGGAAGCTTCCCCAGCCAAGTCTGAAGATGTTCCTGTCCCCACAGAGTTCATATTTGATTTTCACCTCCGTCCGTGAAATATTTCCCAGCCAAGTTGCCATACTTTGGATATTTGATGATACAGCTAGGTATTCATCACCTCAGTCGGAGTGGGTATCCAGACCTCTTGACTTGTCTTCCCCTGCAGAGTTGTATCTCTTGTTGCCGATCATGCATTCGTCTGTTGCTCGTCTTCAATCTTCGACACTCGTATGTGTTATCCCCAAGCAAAGTCATCCCCAGCAGTGATGTATCATGCTTTATTGCTACTCGTCTGCATCTTTTAACACTCGTCTGTGTTAGCTCTGCGGTTTTGCTCGTTTGCTTTCCCCAGTAGAGTCTATATATACTAGCACTCGTCTGTGCTCGCATCTTTATTTGATGCTCATCCTCTTTCAGCACTCGTCCGTGCCTTTTCCTCAGCAGATTCCTCTTTATTTGAGGTACTCCCCGACACTCGTCCGTGTACTGATGATATTTGTTGTTGCTCGTCTGCAACCTCCCCAGCACTCGTCTGTGTTTGGTATTGGGTCCTTTGCTGCACTCGTCTGTGCCTTGACATGTATTCTCTATTATTGCTCGTCTGCAACTGTCCAGCACTCGTCTGTGTTTGGTTATGATAGTTGCTCGTCTGCAACTCTTAAGCGCTCGTCTGTGCCTTGATATGTGTTCTCTATTGTTGCTCGTCTGCAACGGTCCAGCACTCGTCCGTGTTTGTTCTGAAACTCGTCTGCTTGGCCTGGATACTCGTCCGTATCGTCCTCAGCACTCGTCTGTGCTAGCTTGCACCTGAATGTGAAGATTTGCTGTTTACCCTGATATTTCTGTGACTACTTCAAATGCTCGTCTGTGTTTGAATTTCTGGTATTCGTCTATACCAGTGGCTGATACTCGTCTGTATCATTGCCGGAGACACTCGTATGTGTTTCTCAGATCATCGTCTGATACTCGTCTGTATCATTGACTTAGGGCGCTCGTCTGTGTTATCTTGATGATCATCCAATACTCGTCTGTATTGAAGAGGTTTCGAATCCTGACAGTGGGAATTAAATGTCGAAATGATTACCGGTCCTGGCGTAACAGGTAAATCCGAAGGAGGCTCGTCTGTCTCAAGCACCATTTATGGTTGCCGCACCTGGCGTAACAGGTTTGCTCAGAAGACTCGTCCGTCTTATACCATATATCCGCGGATAATATATGAAGAAGGTTCGTCTACCTTGATTGCATGTCTATCCCACAGACTTATATGCATTCCCGGAGCCTGCGTAAGGGTTATCCGAAGAAGACTCGTCTGTCTTATTCCACTTATCTGCGTAAGGATTAGTGAAGGAGATTCGTCTATCTCAGGCTACTTTGAAGTTCTTTAAGGGCTCGTCCGCTCTCTGCACCTGGCGTCACAGGGTTGTTAGAAGACTCGTCTGTCTCAGATTATTGTCTTGAAGTGTTGGAGGACTCGTCTGTCCAGCTCCTGGCGTCACAGGATTGTTCAAAGATTCGTCTGTCAACATGATAGTATTCCAGATATCAGCCTCAACTTGGAAGAAGCTCGTCTGCTTTTTCTCTCCTTCTTATCCCCAGAGCGTCATCTGGTTGGGTTTATTTCCCAGTGTTGCATTCTTCGTCAGAGTGCAAATTTCTGGTCTTCTTGGTATTCAATCACAGTTTATCTCGAATGTCTGATAGCCGTTGCTCTCATCCTTTTCAGATTAACAGTTGATTGAATAGGGGCAGCTGTAACACCCCAAATTTGCCCTCTTCACTTTAAGCATCATGTCACATCATAATCATCATGAGCATATCATATCTTTAGCATTTTGCATAGAAAAATGAAGCATAACACTTACATGTTCTAGCATAAGGCATATGGCCAACCATCTGGAAGATTTGTAGCACTGCAAGTAAAAATCAACAGCATGGTGATCTGGCAAGAATCTCACAGGATCACTCTGCATAAGCTCTGTATCATGTTCAAGGCTTAAAAGAAGGAAAAAGAGAGCAGAGGGATCAAAATTTGCTTGAAACGGTTGATGCAGGGCCATTCTGGAGATTTCCCACCAAAGGGCGGGAAATTCAAAATTTCCATGCGTTAACCGGTTAACGCATATGGTTAACCGGTTAACAGCTGCGAAATTTGAATTTCCAGCAGCATTTTCAGCATGTGTGTTTTGGCTCCATTTTCCATTTTTTCTGATTTTTTTCATTTGAATTAAATTTGAATTTGAGAGAAGGATCTAGAGCATTTATCCAAGCCTCTTTCCAACCCTAAATCCAAATCACTTTCCAAGCTAATGCCAAGCCATATTTTTTGGATCCCAAACCAAATTTTTGGGCCCCAAACCTAAATCATATTTATTCCATTTCCCTCCAAACCAAAGGACCTCTCTCTCATTTTTCACTCTCATTTTCTGAATTTTCATTGCTCTCACTCACAATTCTCTCACTTTTCTCTCCCAATTTTTCAAATCACTCAAAGTTCCTCTTTGAAGATCACATAACCTTGCCTTGAGGTGTGTAGATCTTGGAACTAAGCCTCCATCCACATCTTCTTTGCATCTTTTTGATGGTTTTATTGAAGATTCAGATCTGGTTTGAGATCTAGAAGTGCTTTTGGATCAAAATTCTGCATCAAGAGCTTGTTCTTGCATTTATTTTGCATGGAGTGTGGAGCTTAGCATCGGATCTTCAAAGTTTTGCGCGAGATCTCTCATTTTCAGCATAATCAACAATTACCAAAGCATACCTCCGCTTTGTAGGTTGGTTAATTCCAGATCTAACTCTTTTTTTAGCTTATTTGCAATGCTTGTGCTTTGAACCTACCATGTGTTTGTGTATTTGATTGTGTTGCATGATTTGATTGGTTGATTTGTATCCGGATCCGATTGCTATTGTTCATGAGCATAATGTTATGGATTAATGTGAATTGATCTATTTTTCCATGTATAATTGAGTGCTGGTCTGGTGCAAGCTTATTTGAATAAGCTGTTTTGAGTTGCTGTTTTCTGCAGGATTTGTTGCTGTTTTGACAGTGTTAACCGGTTAACGCATATGGTTAACCGGTTAACGCCCCTGTTTCATGCGTATTTTGTGCAGGTTTGAGCTGGTTAACCGGTTAACGCATAGGGTTAACCGGTTAACACTGAAGCAGAATGGTTTTTTAGTGCTGTTTTGAGCTTGTTTGATCCCTTTGCTTGTTTTAATTGCCATGAATCATTGCATGATCATTTAATATGATGTTTTAGGGTGATTTGCTGGCTGGTTGATGTATGCTTTCATGTTTTCGACGCGTAAGTCGTGTATTTGCAATGTTGGCATGTTGTTTGATTTTTTTTTTTTGGTTGGCTAGAACCTTTGAGCATGACTAATTCCATGGTTTGTGTTGGTTAATTTGCTGTTTTTTGCTAACATTGCAGGGGCTATAGTAAGTGTGAGATGTGGGAATTGAGTTCCACATCTCCAATTCTCATCTTCCTCTTATGTTTATGTTACTAACCCTTTGTTGTTGGGCTTAGGCCTTTCTCATCTCTTCTTCTCTCTTCTTCTTCCTTCTTCATTAGGATAGAAACCTCATTAACCCTTAGGACATCCATGCATGTGAATACTTAGGATTATGTTAGTCCCCCTTAGAATTTTTCCTTTATGATCCTTTGGTGCTCTCTCTCTTCTCATCTTCAAACTTAATTTTAATTCACTTAATAAAGGTTGAGTACTTTCATGCGACATGAGACTTTGCTATGAGATGCTCACATGCGTCCCATTTCGGGGCGAGGTGTGAGTCATCACTCGTGGTGGATAGGTCTTAGCATGAGTACCTCACAAAGAAAAGCTAAAAGACACTTCTTAACCAAAAAACTACAAAAACACTTAATAATCATAATAGGTTAGTGTGCTTGAGCCTTCACTTGTGGGACTAGCTTTGGGGATTTCCTCCATAGATAGGTGTGCCTCTTGCGCATTCCATTTCGGGATGATGTGAGATGTACACATCCCATTGAGTAAGACTTAGGTACACTCACCTATGCAAATTTTCACTCATAAAGCTTCTAAAAAACACCAAACAAACAATAAGCGTCTTTCCTTCGGGAATTCTTTTCTCACCTCATTCGCTCCGTACGCGAACTTGCTCCTACTTGTCACTTTGCAAGACGGTTACGCACTCGTCGTCCGAGCCTGCAACACCTGAGCAATGACATAGGCAGTTCAAGCCTTAATTCACAAGCAATTTTCTTTTCTACCCCTAGTTAGGGGAACTACGGCGTCTCTGATCCTCATTATCCTGATGAGGTACGTAGGCAGCGGGGTAGGGCCCGTTCGAGCACAATCTTTATTTTCCCTACATTTTTCTCTTTGTTTCTTATTTCCGCTCTTTTCCAGTTCCAGTTTCATTTCTTTTCTTTTGCTGCAACTTTCATACCCTCACCCTTTGAAATAGTTTCTTTTGCAAGCGTGGATCCCGTCGGGTACGGCGGATGATCTGGGGTGCTAATACCTTCCCAGGTCATAACCGACTCCCGAGCTCAGTCTCTTTGGTTCGCAGGACCTGTGTCCTTCCTTTTCTTTCTTCTGGTTTGTGCAGCATTACCATTCCCTTTCTTCGGGATAAAAATGCATGGCTGGCGACTCTATCTTTCCGCGCCACTTTCGCGTTTGTACCAGGATGGAAATCCCGGGAGCGACACTGCAGACTAGCCCCAATCTTTATCTCTTTCTTTAACTCTTCTGTCCCGATGTTGATGATCTCTATTTCTTCCTGATGAGGCTGAATGACCCTTTCCTCTTGTTTCAACAACCTGACCAATTCTTCGGGGAGTTCACAGTCTTCCTCAACCCCTTCATCAACTTGGTAGATATGATTGTCGAAATCATGCGTGTTCATAGCAGGAACGTTATCACTAGAATCTGGATGATCAACACTGCACAGATGATGTGCTTATTTCAGAATCAGTTTTTTTCAAAAGAGACACAAACACACAAACAAAAAAGAAAAAACACATTGCCATTTTATTTTTTTGTGAAAAAAATTTAAAACGAAAGAAAGAGAACACAATTTGCTTGAAAAAATGTCCTTTATTTCATGGTAAAATAAATGCATTAAAAGCATGGTGGCCCTACAAATGGATCCGTGCACCTTGGGCAGAGTGCAGGATTGACATGCAGCATGGTAAAAAGGAAATAAGTAAATTACTTTGATTTCCAGGTAACTTGAATGAAATCCTCAGCAGACAAGTTCTTGATCTCCTCCCCTGGTGCACACGGGTGAATCCAGCTATCCCAGTCACAGTCACCGTCCTCTTCTTCAATTATTGCACAAATGTGGTTGCGATCTAGCATCCCGGCGCTTGTGAAAGTTATGGCTTTACCACTCTGAGGCCAATTGGACCCACCAAGTTGATAACCAAGACCAAACTTGTCATCTTTCTTCTCTAATTCTAGCAACTTTCCCCAGCCCTGGGCGCTTCCAGATTGAACCACTTCTTTGGCCTGCTTAAAGGAGTGAATGGAATTCACTTCCTTATTGTTGTTCCTTTCTACCGGAGCCAAAATGCTAACATTAACTACTTCAAAGGCCTGACACAGCGTTTCATGGATCTCTCCGTCCATCTCCACGTATTTTAAAGTTGATAGGTGACTCACAAAGATGTCTTCTTCTCCACACACAGTGATTACTTGGCCATCAACCACGTACTTCAACTTCTGATGTAATGTGGATGTTACTGCACCTGCGGCATGGATCCAAGGACGTCCCAACAAGCAACTGTACGCGGGCTGAATATCCATGACATAAAACGTGCTCTTGAACACTTGAGATCCTATCTTCACAGGTAACTCAACTTCCCCGAACACCGACCTCCAGGACCTGTCAAAGGCTTTTACTATCAAATCACTGGGTCGCAAGATGATGCCATCAATATTCAGCTTCATTAAGGCCTTCTTAGGGAGTACATTGAGAGAAGAGCCTATGTCAACCAGGACATGTGACAAAACAACACCCTTACACTCCATGGTAATATGCAGTGCTTTGTTGTGATTGCGACCTTCTGAAGTAAGATCTCTATCTGTGAAGCCCAACCCATGGGTTGCATTCACACTGCCTACTACAGCCTCCAGTTTATTAACAGTTATCTCCTGTGGAACGTACGCCATCTGCAAGACTTTCAGCAAGGCTTCTCTGTGAGCTGGAGAACACATCAGCAAGGACATAATTGATATTTTGGACGGCGTCTGATTCAATTTCTCAACCACCTTATAGTCACTCTTCTTTATTATCCGCATAAATTCCTCCACTTCTTTCTCAAAGGTACCTTGTCCAGCAACAGGAGTTATCACTTCTTCGGTCTCTATTTGCTTTCCTTTAGCCTTCGTCACAACTTCAGCTTCAAGATCTTCTCTCAGAGCTTGAGGAGAAAAAAGACGCCCGCTTCTCGTAAAACCACCAACTCCTCCGACGTTCACCACAATCGGGTCAATTGTTACTGACTTACTCTCCACCCTATGTCCTTCCACATACACATCTGAGCCATAATGCCACGGGATGGCTTTATCATCAGTATAAGGAACAGGCCCGGGAACAGTAATAGTAACAGGACTGACTTTTGGAGCATATATAGTCACAGGCTCCCTCCTGGAGGGTACTTCAGCTGGATCATAGTAGATTGTTATGGTAGACACACAATCACCTCCATTATCAACTTTATCAAACTGCAACGACCCCTCATCAATCAGACACTGCCATCCCACCTTCAGGTCTTCACAGCCATTCATTGAACTTAAACACTTTTCACAATCAGAACCACACCCCGGAAACACTTGTCCTTTTAACAGCCTTTCTTTTACTACCAGCAATGGAGTCTTCACTTCTTCTACTTTCAGAATCAAACTTAACTTCTCACCACTGTCAACAACATTTATTCTCGCCCCTCCATGGTTTGGAATAAATTTTGATGTAACATTAGGCGGTGGTGCAAAATTAATCGCCTTTGAGTCGATCAAATCTTGAACTTTATGCTGTAGCGCCCTGCACTTCTCAGTTGAATGCCCGGGTGCCCCTGAATGGAATGTGCATCTAGCATTATCATCGTACCCCACTGGAAGCTCTCCAGGTGAAGGTGGTGCTAGTGTCCTCAATTGTATCAAGTTCAAGTCTAACAACCTTTGCAGCAGTGCAGTGTATGTCATAGGAAAGGCTTCAAGCACCCTATTAGCTAGACGAGCTTTTCTCGGTTGATAAGGTCTTTGCTGATAATTGTTACATTGTGGCTGTTGCTGTTGTTGTTGTTGTGGTTGAGTCTGTACCTGCTGCACAAGACTTGAAGGAATAGTGACAGATGCCACTTTCTCATATGATCTTTTGTATCCACGGCCCCGTCCTCGACCATACACAACATTGGTTTCACCTTCTCTCCTTCTCGGAGGTCCATTAAAATCCTTTCTTACACCGCTCGAGCTACTCGCACTAGTATCCTGAATCTTCCCCATCTTTAACAGAGTTTCGACCCTCTCGCCTGCTATCATGATATCATTGAACTTAGTAGCTGAACAAGACGCCAACCTTTCGATAAACACCCCTTGCAATGTTCCCATGAACATATCAGCCATCTCATTCTCTAGCAAGGGTGGCTGTACTCTGGCAGCAAGCTGACGCCACCTTTGAGCGTACTCCTTAAACCCCTCCTTAGCATTTTGAGACATAGTCTATAATTGAGTGCGATTTGGAGCCATGTCCAAATTGTACTGGTATTGCTTCACGAACGCCTCTGCTAAGTCCTTCCAGCTCTTAATGTTAACCCTACTCAGCTTCATATACCACTCCAAGGACGCCCCCACCAGGCTATCCTGGAAGTAATACATCCATAGCTTCTCGTCATCAGTATGGGCAACAATTCTTCCTACAAAGGACTGGAGGTGAGTCTTCGGGCAAGCCGTGCCATTGTACTTCTCGAAAGTAGGAACCTTGAACTTGTAAGGGATTCTAACCCCTGGAACCAAGCCCAAGTAAGTAATGTCAAACCCCAGAGAGCTCTGAGATTGAATGGCCCGGATCTGCTCAGCCATCTCTTCAAACTTTCTGTTCATTTCAGCCCCTTGGCCTTCTGCTTCGTCCAGCAAAGTAAACGGTTGGTCTTGACCATCCATCTGTACGTTGTTCAGTCCATCATTGATAATGGTGATCCCTGGCTGTGCTACAGGGATTTCGACTTGACGGGCGCCAACACCGTTGCGATTACCTCCATCAGCAACCCCATTATTCCTGGCCTGACTATTTTCCACCATCTCACGTAAACGTTCCTGAGTCTGACCCATCCCTGCCATAAGGGTCATAAAATTGTCCATTCTCAATCTCAAGTCAGCTAAATCAGCCTGCATTTGATCCATCACTCTTTCTCTGTTGACTCTTGGGGGATATCTGTGTACGATTGGCTGTTCTCGAACCTTCCTGGGAGCTATAGTGCCTGAAAGGACATAAATGTTAGAAACTGAAGAACTACCTGCAAAACAAACAAACATGTTATATGCATGCAATGTAACTACTCATGTTTCCAAGTTTAGGCATTTATATGCCCCAGTTCTGGTATTTGCTCCAGATGGTCACTTTGAGTACTAATTTTCAAACTTTCCCTTTGAAGAGCGTTCAGATCTTAGCAGTATCAGAAAAACAAGCTTTGCATACTCAGAAATGGTAATTTGAATATTAACACTGCATAACATGGATAACCCACTGCCGGCCAAAAGTTAGAGCACAAACAAATTCCCCAGAGGGTTACAAGTCAATACATGAATAAAGGAAAATAAAGCAAGACTCCTACAACAAGCCTGTAGGTAGTCTGAACAACAATAAGCAAAACCTAAATTAAATACCCAGGCTCTTCTGCAGCTATCACCTCTGTCTTGTTCTTCTTCACACCTGCTCTCAGCTTGAGCTCTTCAATCTCCTTCAATGCCTCCTCCAAGGCCATCTAGCTCTGTGCCAACTGTTGAGTGTTTTCCCTTCGTATGTTGTGGACTTGTTCCACTTCTTCTTTCTTGACGGCCATCTGTACCTCGAAAAACTCTTCTTTCTCTTTATACTTCTTCTCCTCCTGTTCCCTTTGGCCTTGCAACCAAACAATGGACTGGCAAGCTTCTTTAAGAGTCTTCAAAGTCTTCTTACGCTCCGCTTCTCTTTTTGACTCCATTAGACCCAATCTCTGAAAGTGAGCTTCCCTTCAGCAAACTCTTTCTCTTTAGCTTCCAAGGAGGCTTGCATCTTCTGTAGCTTTCCCTCTGCTTCATTCTTGGCACAATTGACAAGGTGGTACAAGTTAACCATTTCAGCATTCTCTATCCGGACCTCGTGCAACTGAGCTTCCAACTTCTTATATTCTTCAAGAGAGACAGTATTCTGACATGGCACTTCTTTGGGATATAATGGAGCTTGCACTGAAAATGGCATGAGCACTTCCTCTACACGTTACTGACACCATGTAGCAAAAGGAGGATATGTCTTGGGATCTACCCTTCTAAAGTCCTTCTTACCTTTCTTTACTCTGTGAGCCCAAGCCTGAGATGCTTGTATGACTAACTCCTTGTTTCCCTCCACAGGAAAGTACAAAGATTCATCAACTTCTTCCATATTTGGTGGATCTCTCAAAGGATAGCCAAATTGCTTCCTGGCAAATGTTGGATGATAACTGATCACACCCTTTCTTCCTAGCAAAGGCACTCCAGCAAATCTTCCACAACTGACCAGCAACTCCTTTCCCAGCAGATCTCTGTCATATTCCCAAGCTATATCCTCAAAAGTTAGCCCCATTAGCCTCCTAGACCACCTCCATTCATCTCTCATCTCCTTGAAAGGGCCTGACTTGGGCAATTTCCTAGCAAACCACTCAGCAAATAATGAAGCACAACAACCCACTGGTCCACCTCTGCCTTTCTCATTCCGGTAATGAACATTGTAGTAGAAATCTCCCAACAGAGTTGGCACAGGATTGCCTTTAGCAAAGATGGAGATCACTTCCAAGCTCACAAACTCCTTTTCTCCCGGGAAAAGACTAGATCCATATACCATCAAAGCCACCACAACACCAAAATCTTCCCACTTACGCTCTTTGGCATACTCTTCAGCCTCTGGTATAAGCACATCCCAAGGGAGTCCTCTGCCCTCACTGTCCTTCAAAGCCTTCTTGACCTTAGCAACTGGTATACGACAGACTCTGGCTATGTCTTCTTCCTTGAGAACCACCTCTGACCCATAGTAAGGAAAAGTATCTCTGACAGGAATACCCAAAATGCTGGAAATCTCCTCCAAGGTAGGAGCCAAGATATAATCTGGAAATACAAAACACCGCAACAAAGGATCATAAAACTGAAGCAAAGTGTGCAAGCTATCCTTCTGGTCTGCAGTAGGTTTGTCCATGTACTTCAATATCTGACCATACCTCTTTCTGAAATTCCCTAAAACTTGGTCATTCATCAGCCCTGCTAATTTCTGAACACTCTTGACTTCTGGTTGAAGAAAAGTATAATGAACATTCTTTTTCCTTGTAATTCTCTTAACTTCTGCCATCTGGAGAGCTTATAATTACCAGAACTGGGTGCTAACGGTGAACAGCAACCTAAAAAATGGAAACACAAATAGTTAATGCAAGTATGATGCAATGTAAATGCAATGCAGGCATATGATCAATCTGGGACCATCTGGATACTGGACACTGGATATTAGGACCCTCTGAATAACTGAAAACCAAGATCCTCTGGGCCACAACCCTCTGATAGAAACTCTCAGAATCAAAAGACTAAGAAATCCAGAACCATAAGGACCAAATCATAACAAGGACCATACTGATAATGACGGTATGTAGAGGCCAAGGGTTTCTGCAAACCTGTAAACCCCTCCCAATCTCACTGGTGTGCTCCGAGTCAAACATCACAGAATCTCAAAGCCGAATAAAAATAATAATTTCACCATTTCCGAGAAATGGCTCATGACCAAATCAGGGAATCGGTTTGGCATTATATACTACGCAGGGAGGCCTCAGCTGAGTCCGGGAAAGCAAAGTCATCCTTTGTAAGTTCCAGGTGGACCCTCGGGTGCGAATGGGTTTGCCACAGAATGTGTTCTGCCACTGTCACCACTAGAGAGGGATGTTTCCACAAGGTTCTCAAAGATCGGTCCCAAGCTGCACATAACTATCAAGGTTATGAAATGAGAGAGGAAGATCCCCAAATCAAGACATTTCCAAGACAATCGCAAACCTGGGCGTGGAACTCACTACTATCCCCATGACAAGATCTCATGAGGCCAAAGTGGAACCACTCTAAGTCCTAAGGTGCACTCGAGCCTTGGTAATGAGCTCATCTCAAAGTAATAGTATCACCCAAGCCCACCAAACAGAAAATCCAGTCCAGACAGTCCAGTATAGAATATGATGTAGAAAATAAATTCTGAAAACTATAGACAAAGCTGTAAATAAAACTGTAAATAAACAACAGTAAAATATACACACAACAGCAAACAAACAACATCCAAAGAAACAAAAACACGCAAGCGCTAGGAGAGACTCTCAATGGAACCAGAGATTCTGTGTTCGATCCCCAGTAGAGTCGCCAGCTGTCGCTCCCCGGATTTCCATCCTGGTACAAACGCGAAAGTGGCACGGAAAGAGGTAGAGTCTCCAGCCAGACATTTTTATCCCGAAGGAACGGGAATGGTAATACTGCACAAACCAGAAGAAAAGAAAAGTGAAATTCTGTGATCAGGTATGAGATGTCCTAAGAGATGTCCCAACACTTAATAGGACATTTGACAAATTTAACCAAAACTTAAACAGCAAGAAAAGTAAACAACACAGAAGTTTGTTAACCCAGTTCAGTGTATAACCACACCTACATCTGGAGGCTACCAAGCCAGGAGGAAATCCACTATTAGTAATATTAATTCTAGACTTAAACCACCCTGTTTAATCTATCACTTAATACTTACCCAATGCAATTTCTACCTAAGACTCACTTAGATAAGAGTACCCTACTCACTCCCCCTCAATCACCCAGTGATCAAGTTTACAAGTTTACAAAAGTTGAAGACATCCTTCAAACAATACAGCTTGATCTTACTTCACAGTTTCAATCAAGTCACAAATGCACTTTTGCTTAAAAGCTCATAAAGTGGTACATAAAAAACAACGTGCTATTAAATCACTAGACACCCTATTTAGTCTTCTGAAATTCGTACTCAATTCTATGAGTTTCTGTTGTTTAAATAGGTATCTGAATTTTGGGCTTTCTGTAGAATGATCCAGCCCTAATATGCAGCAACTGTCACCTTGAATTTAGGGTTTGTTACCTCCTATATTCTAGGTGCATTAGGTCTTCTGTTTTAATCTGAATCTTCAATTTAAAACTCCCTACAGATGCGCCTTGTTCTGTTTTTATCCAGTATTAATTAATTCCAGATAATTCTCCTTAAATATCTCTGATCTGTTAATCAATAATTAATTCTGGTAGCAGGTCTGAGATGTCTCAACATCTGTTGGGACATCCTGACAAAACTGAACTTAGTCATTTACACAATGTCCCAACATCTGATGAGACATCCTGAAATAAATTCACATACTCTGTTTGCTAATGTCCCAACATCTGATAGGACATTCTGAACTGAATTTAACATTTCTTGTTTGGTCAAAAATTCTGCCAATTCTTAAACATCTACAAACTCCCCCTTTGGCTAATTTTTGGCTAACATTTTTTCTGGTTTTCAGAGTGCAGCAGAAGTTCCTTTTATCAGAGTATATCATTACTTTTCTGTTGATTCATATTTGAGTTTTACTCCCCCTCAAACATATATGAGTCCAGTCTTGTTTCAACAGAAATAGTCACACTTATTCAGTTCAGGCAGAAACAAACAGATTTCATTCATTTAAACAGCAATTACATTTGATGTTGTTCTCCCCCTTGGTAGACACAAAATTAGGGGCCAAAGAACTATTATCCAGAATTACAAATCATTGCTGTCATTACAAATGCCTCACATACAAAGATCACTCAGATTCATCACTCTCAGTGTCTTCATCTTTATCAGCTTCACTTTCAGCTTCACTGTCTTCACGAGATGCAGCATGCTGATCTTCTTCACTTTCCAACATATGAATGATTTCCTCCAGCTTCTTCTTCCTAGCTTCAAGCTCTTTGCAGGTGCACTTTAGCTCAGCAATTAATTCTTTCTTGGAGATAGAAGACTTAGCAGTTGAGGGACCAGCAGATGTCCCAGAAGGGGCTTCAACATCTGCAGCATGATGACTGAGGAATAACTTGTAGTGAAAAGCCAGGGGGCTCTCTCTCTTGCAGGCAGTATCCTTGTCAGTTAAAATCCCAGGATATTGATTGAGTACAATACCACACAGCAATGATGGAAAGGCTATTGGTAACTTGGTTGCAGAGGAGCTGGCATGCTTCATGGTTTGATCAAAGATAAAAGCTCCAAAGTCCAGCTTGGTTTGAGTCCCCACAGCATAGATGAATCTGGCCAGACCAGTTGAGATTGATGAAGTGTGGTTGGTAGGCACCCAATTAGATGTACCAATCCTGTTCAGCATGGCATACTTTCTGGTAAGCATGCTTACAGATAGCTTTCCCTTCACAGGCCATGCCTTGACCTGGTCAGCAGTTATCACCTTACAGACTTGATTATCTGTCTTGCCTAGCTCATTTGGTCCATCTGTTTCTCTTCCTAGATACTGATTTATGATTTGGGGAGAAAACTCCACACATCTACCTCTAACATAAACTTTTCTAAACTCAGAGGACTTACCATTTGAGCAATCTTCCTGAAGATTCACAATGAACTCTTTGACAAGAAGTTCATAGCAGGGAGAGAACTCTGAGACTGTCTTGAATAGTCCTGCAGCAGAGATTAGGTCAATGAGTTCTGTGCACTCAAGTGCATTGCTGCTTAGTTCTCTTTCCAACGCAACCCTTCTTTGGAACACATATTTCCATCTGTTGACACTGGAGACATGATGGAAGGATATGTTGTCCAAGGGAGCTTTTGGAACAACAGTTGAAGCTCTAGCTGGTACTGGTTTCTTCTTGGGAGGAGATGTTGGGACATCTGATCCAACATCTGAATCTGATGGAGTTGCAGCTTTTCTCTTCTGAGTTTGAACCTTGCTCCATGGTTTTGCTGGACCAAAAGTGGCTTTAGCCTTGCCTTTCTTTGGACTAGCCTTCTTCTTCTCAGGAATGACAGGTTCATCTTGCATCTTTCCTTTCCTGGACCTTAGCCTTTTGGCTATGCTGGGTTTGACAGATGCTATGATTTCTGCATCAGAGTCCTGCTCCAGATTGACTACTGGAGGGGATTGAGCAGTATCCTCATCAGCTTGTTGATCAGCAGAAATTTGATCTTCATTTGATTCTTTAGCCTGTTCCACAGAAACTTCTTTATCACTTTCACTTGAGGTTTTATCCTCAGTTTGTTCAACATCAGATGAGTTCTTTTTCTTATCTTCAGATGTTCCAACATCTGTTGGGACATCTTGTTCTGCAGCAGTGTCCTCTGTATCTTGAGTTGGTTCTTCTTGAGGTGCAGGAATAGTGTTCAAAGGAACAGAGATCCCTCTCACCACCCTTTGTTCAGAAAACACTTGGTTGACAATCTCCTTGATGGAATCATCAACATATTTGGAGTATTTAGCATGAGAGGGAATGTCTTTAGCTTTGCTTCTGATTTGATCTTTACCTCTTTTTGGAGTTCTTGCCTTTTTAGTGTGAGAGGAGCTTCCCCTGAGCTCGTCTAATGGTGTTGATTGCATTGGTACCACAGAAATAGGAGTGGCATGAACCACGTCTTCCTGGTTGAGAACTTCATCAGGTGTGTTAGGGTTTTGAGACATTGTTGAAGAAGATGAATGTGCAGCTTTAGGGTTTATGATTTCTGGAGAATAGCTGGTGAATGTGATTCGATTATGATAGTAAGATGAGAATCTTGATAGCTGATTATAAACAGTTACTAAGAAAGTAGCCGTTACTGTGCAAATGATGAGAGATGGAATTCCCAATAATCTTGTCCAGACTGGTTTTTCCATCTGGAACTTATGCCATGCAATGTCATATGACATGTTGGCACATCTCATTAATTGCTAAATCTCACATAAACAGATTCCAAGTTTGCCCCTTAAATTCTCAAATTGAGTAGCATCCAATGCTTTGGTAAAAATATCAGCTAATTGCAAATCTGTAGCTACATGCTCTAATGAAATCACCTTTTCTTCTACAAGATCTCTGATGAAATGATGTCTGATATCAATATGCTTAGTCCTGCTGTGTTGAATAGGATTCTTTGATATGTTGATTGCACTTAAGTTGTCACAGTACAATGTCATGACATCCTGTGGGACATTGTACTCAGTGAGCATCTGCTTCATCCAAACCAACTGAGAACAACTGCTACCTGCTGCTATGTACTCAGCTTCAGCTGTAGATAAAGATACACAATTCTGCTTCTTACTGAACCAAGAAATCAGATTGTTTCCTAGAAAGAAGCATCCTCCTGAAGTACTTTTTCTATCATCAGCACTTCCTGCCCAATCAGCATCACAGAAGCCAGTGAGAATTGGTTTGCACCCATGAAAGTACATTATGCCATAGTCACAAGTACCATTAACATATTTAAGGATTCTCTTGACTTGATTGAGATGACTGATTTTTGGATCAGCTTGATATCTTGCACAAACTCCTACTGCAAATGCAATGTCTGGTCTGCTAGCAGTCAAGTATAACAAGCTTCCAATCATGCTTCTATATAAACTTTGATCTACATTCTCACCCTTTTCATCTTTAGTCAGCTTTAAATGTGTGGGAGCAGGAGTTCTTTTATGAGAAGCATTTTCCATTCCAAATTTCTTCACTATGTTCTTGGAATACTTACTTTGGGAAATAAACATTGAGTCTTCCATTTGCTTTACTTGCAGCCCAAGAAAGTAGGTTAATTCACCTACTAGACTCATTTCAAATTCAGATTCCATCTGCTTGACAAAATGTTTGACCATCTTATCAGACATCCCACCAAACACAATGTCATCAACATATATTTGAGCAATCATGACATTTCCTTCTTCATCTTTAACAAATAGGGTTTTATCAATCCCACCTTTTCTGTATCCTTGCTTGATAAGAAATGTGGTAAGTCTTTCATACCATGCCCTTGGAGCTTGCTTCAGACCATAAAGTGCTTTCTTGAGTTTGTATACATGATTTGGACAGCTTGGATCAACAAATCCTTTAGGCTGTTCTACATATACCTCTTCATTAAGATAACCATTAAGAAAGGCACTTTTCACATCCATTTGAAATAGCTTGAACTTTAAGATACAAGCAATTCCTAACAGCAGTCTGATTGATTCAAGTCTTGCTACTGGTGCAAAGGTTTCATCAAAGTCCACCACTTCAATTTGAGTGTATCCTTGAGCTACAAGTCTAGCTTTGTTCTTTGTAACAACTCCTTGTTCATTTGACTTGTTCTTATACACCCATTTTGTTCCAATTACATTTATATCATCAGGTCTAGGAACAAGATTCCACACTTCATTCCTTGTGAATTGACCTAATTCCTCTTGCATAGCACAAATCCAGTATTCATCAGTGAGAGCTTCCTTGATATTTTTAGGTTCTATTTTGGAAACAAAACAAGAACTTGAAATCACTTCTCTTGATCTAGTGCTCACACCTCTTTTGGGATCACCAATTATTAAATCTTTGGGATGATCCTTCTGTATTCTGATGGAGGGAGGTTTGCTTGAATCTTCTGACCTTGTATCATTTTGAGTGAAGTTATATTGATCATTCTTTTCTTCAGCTTCAATCTTGATATCAGCAGATGTTCCAACATCTTCTGGGACATCTGTAGGAGCATCATCAATTATCACATTTATGGACTCCATGATAACATTTGTTCTGTAGTTAAATACTCTATATGCTCTGCTGTTTATAGAGTATCCAAGGAAAATTCCTTCATCACTTTTAGGATCCATTTTTCTCCTTTGCTCCCTATCTGCCAGAATATAGCATTTACTTCCAAATACATGAAAATACTTCACTGTGGGTTTTCTGCCCTTCCATACTTCATATATTGTGGACAAAGTTCCTTTCCTCAAAGTAACTCTGTTATGGATGTAGCATGCAGTGTTCATAGCTTCAGCCCAGAAATACAGAGGTAATTTTTTAGCATGGATCATAGCTCTTGCTGATTCTTGAATGGTTCTATTCTTCCTTTCAACAATCCCATTCTGTTGAGGAGTTATAGGAGAAGAATACTCATGGTTGATTCCTTCTGAAGAACAGAAATCTAAGAACTTTTGATTCTCAAATTCTTTTCCATGATCACTTCTTATTCTGATCACACAGCTGGATTTTTCCCTTTGCAATCTTTGACATAATTCTTTGAATACATCAAATACATCTGACTTTTCTTTGATGAAGTTTATCCATGTATATCTTGAAAAATCATCAACTACAACATAGGCATACCTTTTACCACCAAGACTTTCAACTTGCATAGGTCCCATAAGATCCATATGTAGAAGTTCCAAAACTTTGGAAGTTGTCAGATGTTGGAGCTTTGGATGGGACATCTTGGTTTGCTTGCCTATTTGACATTCACCACATATTTTGCCATCATCAATCTTCAGTTTAGGAATACCTCTTACAGCATCCATAGATATGATCTTCTTTATGCCTCTGAAATGAAGATGACCTAGTCTTTGATGCCACAGTTTCACTTCTTCTTCCTTAGCTAGAGAGCAGGTTGAAGTGAGACTGAGATTTTGGGATTCCCACATGTAACAGTTGTCTTTAGATCTGGCTCCTTTCATGACAACCTCTTGTTCTTTGTTAGTCACTATGCATTCAGATTTGGTAAAGTTTACACTGTATCCTTGATCACATAGTTGACTTATGCTGATCAGATTAGCAGTTAAACCTTTAACAAGCAGCACATCATCTAATCTTGGAACATCTTGACAATCCAAGGTTCCAACTCCCTTGATCTCTCCTTTAGCTCCATCTCCAAAGGTAACATACCTGGATGAATATGACTTTAAGTTTACTAGCAAATTCTTCAATCCAGTCATGTGTCTTGAGCATCCACTGTCAAAATACCAGTTTTCTTTAGCTGATACTTTCAATGATGTATGTGCTATGTATGCAGTACTTTTCTTTGACCAGATGAGTTGAGATTTCTTTTGATTCATCTGCACTGTGTGTTGATCAGCTGATCTCCAAGCTTGATTGTTGATCTTGTTCTTGGGTATGTGGCTTTGATCAGTCTGAATGTCAGCTTTTGGTCTCCAAACTTTCTTGATTACTTCTGTCTTTTGCTTAGGAGGTTGCTGATTTCTATGCAGCACTTCCTTGGTACTTTCTACTTTCTGCTTGGAAGGTTGCTGACACATCTGATTTGGATATCCATGTAGCTTATAACAGTGAGGTTTGATATGTCCAAATCTTCCACAGTGATGGCATCTCCATCTTTGATACTTCCTCTTCATCTTGTTCTTTCCAGAATGTTGAGACATCTGTTGTAACATTATGTTTGTCTTTGTGTTCTGATGTTGGAGCATCTGTTGGGACATCTTGTTTGACTGAGTAGTTTTTGCAGTAGTTTTGCTAGAGCTGGCTTCATCTCTGTTATATCCCAGTCCACTTTTGTCCCCTGAATGTTTATTATTGCAGAGAATAGCATCCAGTGTACTTGAGCTGCTGTTCATCATTCTAACAGATTTGGACATATGTTCCAGCTTAGAATTGAGAAGAGTTACTTCACTTTTTAAGGTATCAATGATTACTTGATCACTTGCTTTTTCTTCTTCTAGTACTTCATTCTGCTTCTTTAGCTTTATGACCTCACTGCATACTTCAGTACTTCTCTTGTACAGATCCTTGAAGGCTTGCTCAAGATCTTCATAAGTAGGTTCTCCACAACTGGAATCACTATCATATTCACACAGTCCAGCTAAAGCAGTAATATGCTTAGCTGATTCTTCTTCTGAATCTCCTGAGTCTTCATCAGACCAGGTGACAGAGAGTCCTTTCTTTTGCCTCTTTAAGTAGGTAGGACATTCAAGCTTGATGTGTCCATATCCTTCACATTCATGGCATTTGACTCCTTTATCTTGACTGGTCTTTTCAGCATACTTTAATCTTTTGTTAGCATCATAAGGTCTTCTGTTCTCAGAGTTTGTATTTCTTCCACTAGATTTGGATTTTCCTTCCATTCCTCTGAGAATCTGTTTGAATTGTCTTCCAATCAATGCAAGGTTTTCTGATAAGCTTTTATCATTTGCTGGTTCATCATCTTCTTCTTCATCTGTATTTGAAACCAAGGCAATGCTTTTGTTCTTTTTAGCATGTGTGTCATTCATTCCCATCTCAAAAGTTTGAAGGGAACCAATTAGTTCTTCAGCTTTCATGGAGCATATGTCTTGTGCTTCTTCTATTGCTGTGACTTTCATGTCAAATCTTTTTGGCAAAGATCTGAGAATCTTCCTTACAAGCTTTTCATCAGTCATCTTTTCTCCCAAGGCTCCAGAAGTATTGGCTATATCCAAGATGTTCAAGTAGAACTCATGAATTGATTCATCTTCCTTCATTCTCAAGTTTTCAAACTTGGTGGTGAGAAGTTGAAGTCTTGACATTTTTACTTTTGATGTTCCTTCATGAGTTGTCTTGAGGGTATCCCACACATCTTTGGCCAGCTCACAATGATGCACTAGTCTGAAAATATTTCTATCAATGCCATTGAATAAAGCATTTAGGGCTTTTGAGTTGCCTAGTTCTGAATCTTCTTCCTCTTTACTCCATTCTTCTTCAGGTTTCAGAACTATTGATCCATCTTTGGTGTCTTGAACCAGATGTTTCCATCCAACATTTACTGCTCTCCATGCCCTGTTGTCAAGTGACTTTAAGAATGCAATCATTCTTGGCTTCCAGTAGTCATAATTAGAACCATCCAGTATAGGTGGTCTATTTACTGACCCTATATCTCTGTCCATGTTACAGAATTTGTTTTCCCTAGATCTCACCCAGTATAAACAGGCAGGGTGCCTGCTCTGATGCCAATTGAAATTCTGTGATCAGGTATGAGATGTCCTAAGAGATGTCCCAACACTTAATAGGACATTTGACAAATTTAACCAAAACTTAAACAGCAAGAAAAGTAAACAACACAGAAGTTTGTTAACCCAGTTCAGTGTATAACCACACCTACATCTGGAGGCTACCAAGCCAGGAGGAAATCCACTATTAGTAATATTAATTCTAGACTTAAACCACCCTGTTTAATCTATCACTTAATACTTACCCAATGCAATTTCTACCTAAGACTCACTTAGATAAGAGTACCCTACTCACTCCCCCTCAATCACCCAGTGATCAAGTTTACAAGTTTACAAAAGTTGAAGACATCCTTCAAACAATACAGCTTGATCTTACTTCACAGTTTCAATCAAGTCACAAATGCACTTTTGCTTAAAAGCTCATAAAGTGGTACATAAAAAACAACGTGCTATTAAATCACTAGACACCCTATTTAGTCTTCTGAAATTCGTACTCAATTCTATGAGTTTCTGTTGTTTAAATAGGTATCTGAATTTTGGGCTTTCTGTAGAATGATCCAGCCCTAATATGCAGCAACTGTCACCTTGAATTTAGGGTTTGTTACCTCCTATATTCTAGGTGCATTAGGTCTTCTGTTTTAATCTGAATCTTCAATTTAAAACTCCCTACAGATGCGCCTTGTTCTGTTTTTATCCAGTATTAATTAATTCCAGATAATTCTCCTTAAATATCTCTGATCTGTTAATCAATAATTAATTCTGGTAGCAGGTCTGAGATGTCTCAACATCTGTTGGGACATCCTGACAAAACTGAACTTAGTCATTTACACAATGTCCCAACATCTGATGAGACATCCTGAAATAAATTCACATACTCTGTTTGCTAATGTCCCAACATCTGATAGGACATTCTGAACTGAATTTAACATTTCTTGTTTGGTCAAAAATTCTGCCAATTCTTAAACATCTACAAAAAGGAAGGACACGGGTCCTGCGAACCAAAGAGACTGAGTTCGGGAGTCGGTTACGACCTGGGAAGGTATTAGCACCCAGATCATCCTCCGTACCCGACGAGATCCACGCTTGCAAAGAAATCTGTTTCAAAGGGTGAATAAATGAAAGCTGTTGCGAAGGAAAGGAAATGAACTGGATAAAAAGAAAATAAAAGGGAACTGAAAAAGAAATGAAAAGGAAAAATGTAGGGAAAATAAAGATTGTGCTCTAACGGGCCCTACCCCGCTGCCTACGTACCTCATCTGGACAATGAGGATCAGAGTCGTCGTAGTTCCCCTAGCTAGGGGTGGAAAAGATTGCTTGTGTCTTAAGGCTTGAACTGCCTATGTCAATGCTCAGGTGTTGTAGGCTCGGACGACGAGTGCGTTACCGTCTTGCAAAATGACAAGTAGGAGCAAGTTCATACGATGAGAGTGAAGGTGATGAGAAAAGAAGTCCCGAAGGAGAGACGCTTATTGTTTGTCCAGTGTTTTTTATGAGTTTTCTATGAGTGTGGCACAAGGAAGTGAACTCAAGCTCTTTTCCATGGAATGTGTACTTGCTACTACATTCCAAGATGGAATAATAGAACAAGCACACTCAAGTAAGGAGAAGATCCCCAAAACTTGGTTCTAGAGATTAGGGCCTAAGCTCACTAACTCGTTGAATTTATAAGTGTTTTTGTAATTTTTGTGAAGAAGTCTTTTTTATGATTTTCTTTGTGAAAGTAGTCTCATGATTAGACTTGTACATCATGCTAGACAAGCTTGTACTATCCCAAGATGGGAAGACTACAAGTGTTTCATGGAATAAGGCTATTGCACAGGAGACCACTTTAATCTTTATTAAGATGTTTTTTAGGGTTTTGAGATGAGAAGAGAAGAGAAGCAAAAGGATCTCAAAGGTAAAAGTCTAATGGGGAACTAATGAATCCTAATTGTTATCATGCAAAAGACAATCCTAGGTTAGTGAGGTTTACTATCCTAAAGGAGAAGAAGATAAGAAGAGAAAGAGAAGAAAGAAGAAAATAAGAGGGAGGAAGTAAGGCCTAAGCCCCAACAATCACAAGAATAGTATCAATGAGGAAAAGAGAAGAGATAAGATTTGGAGATGTGGAAATTACATCCACACCTCTCACTTACCAAAGCCCATGAAATGGTTAGTGACATAAGAATAAATGCAACACAAAATGAACATAATGTCAAACAAAATCCACACAACCAGAAGTGAAGTCTCAATCACAAATGCCAAATGCAAATCAAGAGAATGAGAAAAGGACTATACCACTCAACATGAAGCAACATGGATTATCATGACAAAACAAAGTGAACATGAGATATCACAAAGCAAACTAGACAAAGCAACAACACAAAGTTCAAGACCAGAACCCTAACATGTTAAGAAAGTGCCTAAGGATCATGTAAGATGAAGAAAAGAAGCACACAAAGTCAAGTATTTACATCATGAGAAGTAAGGAAGCAAAAAAGGTGAAGTGAGCATGCATAAAAGTGAATGAACTTCAAAAGTAAACAAACACAAAATTTCTCAAAGCAACAACACCAACTCAAGACCAGAGGGGTATCATCACCCTAAGAAGGCCCTAAACAACTTAAAGAAGTTGGCACAAGTGCCCTTCTAACCTAAGGAGTGACCATATGACCAAAAGGAAACAAAAGAGGATAGGCAAAGAACAAAAATTCAAATCAATTCAAGTATACATCCAAAAATTCCACCAAACATACACAAAAACTCTTCAAACACACAATATCAACATGCCAAAAGGAGATGATCAAAATCAGAAGCTTAGCAATTCAAATAAGGGCTCAAACATGGATTAGGGTTAGAAGACTTCATGCACAAGTTAGAGACCAAAACCAATTAAGCAAACTTCTAAAAATCATAATAAAAATCATCAACTAACTACATCCCATCATGAATCCAGAGCAAAAAGAATCAATTAAAAATTCAAATTAATGGTCAAGATAGAAAATATACAACACTGCATGCTTCAAAATGAAATAAAAAACAATTAATTCCAGCATGACAATTAAAAATAAACAAAAAATAAAAATACCAAAAATTAAAGAGAACTCAAAGGATCATTCATGAATGTTTTAGAATTTTTGTGAACTTACTACTATTTTTAAAAATTAAAAATCAAACTGAAAACAAAATAAAATAAAAAATAAGCAAATGAGCCAAGGAAGTGAGAATAGTAATGGGATTAGTTCAAAATGATTGGGCTTCAGATAACAGGGGGTGCAAAAAGAAGAGGAGGCCCATTAGGTCTTAGCAGGTTCATAACAATTATGGTGGAAAATCAAATAATCAGAAAAAACCAAAGCCAGTGGATCAAATGAACGCGTCAGACCCAGTCAAACATTAAACCAAGTATTAACATTCATTGGTCAGAGTGATGAGTGCATGTTAGTTAAGGTGTGTGCAAAACAAATTGAATTATCAGATTTAAAATGTGAAACATAAAACACGTGAGGGAGAGGGTGGGAAATTAATACGCTGGCAAGCTCTCCTCCGTCTAGATCACAGATCTAATGGACATGCTTCATCTTCTTCAATCAACTAAGTCCAGAATCCGGTGACCGGAGCCCTAGCTCCGGCACCGGAAAATTCATCCATAAGAACAAACCATCACAGAAATCATTCAAACTATCCAGATCAAACAATCAAACCAAGCTGAATCCAAATATGACAACAAAATTCACAATGGATCAAGGAGCAAGTCAGATCAAAGACAAACAACTCTGAACATCAAATTTCAAATCAACATAAAACACTTAATACTCAATCATTTTTGAATCTAAACATCACAGAGTCATCAACACAACGAGTAGATCACAATGCATACATTTAATTTCAAATCTAGATCCACGAATTTCAGAGCATACCTGAACTTGCAACTCCTTCAAAACACCAAGATAAGATCCCTCCAGCTGCAGATCTGCTCCTTTTAACTTCTTATTGCAAAATAAATGCAAAAGAAGCCTTGAATTCTCCCAGATCTTGAGATTCGAAAGTAACTGCACTTGAATGGCACCTCTTGAAATATGAAGTTTCAGCTTGAATGAATGGTTGCTTCTGGTTCCTTACACCTCAGGGAGAAAGAATTTGCAAAGATTTTGAGGAATCAGTGAGTGTATGAAGAGACTCTATGAGAAATGTAGGTTGTGCAAAATCTTGAGAATGAGAGTATCAGTGAGCATGAGGCTGCATTCTTTCCATAAATGATTTATATATGATGTATGTATTATGTTGATTAGGGTTTGCATTGAGTAGTGGCAGGATTTGTGTGAGAGGGATCATTTTGCAAAAAATGCATGAACTTTGTAATGATGTGAATTACTCGTGCAATCCTCTCTTCTTGTGCACATGCTGCTCTTATTTCATCCCTTGATCACCCTTGAATCAATCTTGGCCCTAGGATATAAGCTGATCATGCTTTGTGAATGTTTTTGCCTTTTTGCACTTAGAGAAATATCTTGCACCTCATGCACGGAATTTTGAACTTTCTCTTGGGCCAAATGTGTTTCATGCCATGCCTTGTGATACTATGACCTTATTTTGTCCATAAAATAACTTGGAAATGATGTACATGAGTTCTTGCATTTGGATGAAACTTGGAATTCAAGGCATGCCCTAAAAAACAAGTAATTTTCGAAGGCCCTATCTCATGATCCATGAGGGCTATGAAAATTTAATTATACTTTTTAAAAATGGGAGAACCTAATCTTCAACTTTCATGTTTAATGGCAACTCATTTGAAGCTTTTTTCATCATGTTATAAGCCTTTTAAAATTAGGGCAAAAAGTTGCCAAAATTAGAAAGTTCCATGACAAACCACATGCCAAAAATGGAAAACTCCTCAAAACCCCTTGATTCTTGATCTTTGACCTTGCCAAACCTCTCTTAAGGTTATAAGAAAATCCATTGACTTGAAAAATAGGGTTGGACCCTTTGAATTCTCACAGTTGACTTCTAAAATGCATAGTTGACCAATTTCTTCTTTTACAAGCAACTGATGGAATACCTGACTTCCACAAGGAGTTTTCTCACCAAATTTCATCCCTAGGATCCTCTTATCATATGAAAGACTTTTCCCAGATGAAATGGCCAAAGTCACAAATTTTTCATGCTTGAAAGTGAAACCCTAATTTGGGATCATTGTGTAGGGGCTTGCCCTAGCCTGAATTCACTGGTGATATCTCAACCTCCTGGGCTTTTGTTACTGATCTTGAACTTGTGAATGCCATGTAGACTCCTCATAGGACTTGGACAAATCCACTGGGCCTCTTGTTATAGCATGTGATGCTTCAAATCCACCCACAGATGATCATATGCCTAATGCTAAGTCATGAGAATGTTATGCCTCATCTTTCCATGCAAAGATGCCAAGGATATGATATGCTTATGATGATTATGGTATGATAATGATGCTTAAAAAGAAGAGGGAAAATTTGGGGTGTTACAATGGGCTTGCATTTTTATGACCCATTCTCTACCATGACATCATGCACGAATCAAATATTATTTATTCAGATTTTTATAGTTTATTTTTTATTTATTTTGATTTTATTCATTAAAAATAAATTAAAATTAAAATAAAATATGAAAACTCAATATTTAAATGTGATTCTTGTTCTAGAAGGTCATAAACATTATTTAGAGATGATTGATCTGATCCAAATTCGTGCTAGGCTAGATTGGCATACAAAGATTTGATTTTTCACATATTTTGATCATGAGATTTCTTCACACTCAAGTAATGAAAGAAAGCCCACAAATCCACAAAGTTTTAACCTAATTCTATTCACTATATATCCATAAGCATAAAGCATAGCAAGGCGACGATTTTCAGATCCTCCAAGAACACCATTGAACTTCAAATTTTCACACCAAAAGTCATATTCGGTTTTGGACCTAGAGACACTTTCAAGACAAAACAAAGGTTGCTTTAGCTTCCTTGAGGCTCACTGATCATGTTTCGATCATCAACAACATCAAAATCATTACCATTTGCATAAACTGAATCAATGTTCTTGCACTTTTATGATTTTTTCGTTTTCTAATATTCGTGCATAATAAATTGTGTTTGATTGTTGTTTTGTGTTTATAATGAGCCAAGGAATGTTTCTGGATAATTTAATTTGAGTTTCGATGCAGGACCAAGAAGTTGCCATTCTTAGGGTTTAGGGTGGCCATTTAGGGTTTCTCAATTAAACCAATATAAATAAATTCTAAAGATATCAATGAACTGTGTATGATGTGTGGATCATGTCTATGTGGTCAATTTGTTGAAATTTTACATATTGTGAGAGATCCAATTTTCGCAGGTTCTTGAAAGTGAGAATTCGCAGGAAAATTCGTAAGTGTATTTGCAGGAAATTTCGCAGGTAATATGAAGAAGATGAAGTCAGTTGGCGCGCAGGAGGAAATTCAAATTTAGACTTAATATTTTATTGGTTTGTTTTCATATTATATCAACTAACGTTGCTTGGCCCAGTGGTAATGGTTTGCGCGTGTTGTTGGTTGTGACCCGCGTTCGATCCTTGGTGACAACATCTTTTTGTTTATTTTTCCATTATTCACTTGACTTAATATATTATGTTTGATTGTTGGTGTTTTAGCAGACGCGCCCCATGTGGCTCAGTTGGTTGGAGTGTTTGGTTGTTGTTGTAATGGTCCTGGGTTCGAATCTGGCCGCAGGCCATTTTGTTTTGGATTTTATTTATTTTGCAGGTTTAAAATATAAAGATCAACACCCATTACATGCTCACCAGGCGCAGCTGGCCTAGTGGTGGTGATGCTGGACCAAGGGTTGGAAAGCCTAGGGCGTGGGTTCGAATCCCAGCCCCAGGTATTTTGCATTTTTTTCAATTTGTTTTGTATTTATTTGTTTACATATTATTTAATTCATTTAAACTCTTATAATAATAATTTCTAAACAATAATCAATAATATTTTCCTAAAAAACTTTATATTTTCTAAAATTCATATTTTATTTTCTTAAATATAAATTATTTGTATTTATGTTATAATATGTTTATATATATAATTATTATGTATTTTTTTTGTAAATAAATAAATAAATAAATTAATAATGTATAATTATAATTAACAAAACCCTAATTTTCTTAATTTAAATATTAACCCTAATTTTTTGTCAACCCTAATTTTTATCCTAACCCTAAAAATTAACCTAATTTTTCTAAACCCTAATTAAATTATTAATCTTTATTTTTATTAATATATAACTAATTTGTTATTTATTTATTATTAAACTTATTTTCTTAATTAATTTCTAAAACTTTTCTAATATTAATTTTTTCTTGCTAAATTCTTATTTTTTTTATTCATTATTCTAACCTTTACTTTTATTTTATTATTACTAATATGTGGTTGTTGTTTATTATTCTTATTATTATTATATTTATCATTATTATTTCTATTATTATGTAATTGCTAAAGCCATGTAATAGGTTTATTTTTGCTTTATTTTTGTAATAATTTGCTGTATGGTTAGTAATATTAGGGTCTGTATAACCTATGTGTAATTAAATAACTTAGAAAATTAATTTAATAAGATAAATACTTCGATCTTTGATCGCCATCTTGCACTTCCTAAGTTACCCCTCTTGGTTGCCTTAAATATGGTCAAGTCCCTCGAATATAGGGGTGTCTTAAGCAAAAGTCCCTTCATAAATATCATCAAGTCCCTACAGTTTTAAAGATCAAGTCCCTTCGAGGTTGCCTACGATAATGGTCTTGTACCTTCGAATAAAAGATGATAAGTCCCTACAAATTGCTAAAGACACCCTTACTTGTTGCTTTCTATGACCATACGATGACCCTACGCTTGTCCCTTAACACATCCAAGGTAATGACTACCTATTCCTTAATAATAGGGATAGTCTTACCATTGAAAGAACATAAGAGAACATGAAAGACTTAAATCTAGGGTAGGTACCTCATAGTTACTTGCTCAAACTTTTCAAACTTACTTTCACACCTCACAATTTCTAAACTAGGCTTTGTATACACCCATACGAGGGTTATTACCAAGTACTTAAAGAAATTTTTTCTAATCACACATTACACTCTTGCAAACAAACAAAGTGAGCTAAGTAGCCAAGAGCCCATGGATAACCATGGATACAAAGGGTGCTAATACCTTCCCTTTGTATAACCTACCCCCCGAACTCAAGTCTTTTAAAATAGGTCTTTCCTGTTCTTTTATGTCCTTTCCTTTTGGATAAAATAAAAGTCGGTGGCAACTCTTGCTATCCGCAACATGACTAAATGTCAGTTCTCCCACCGTGTTACAGGGTGTCGTTGCTTTAAGGAAGCATACCTTTCCCTACTTGAATTCGGAGTTGATTCACTCGACCAAGACACGCTCACAGGGAGCGGTCAATAAGTGTATTCGGCGAGGGCCCATTTGAGGTAGAGTGGAACTTGCCCGCACTCCCCGTTCTATTGAAAAGTTGCTTCTTTACAAAGGAGTTTAATGAAATAAATCGCATGTTAGGCTGATTTAGCCACGAAGAAAGATAGCAAGGTGAGCATCCCGTTTAGGGACTGGATCAACTTTGTTCATCATATGTTGGTACGTTGCTCTGGTGTTCTTCAACCTGAAAGACATTACATTATAATAATAATTACCCAACTTAGTCATGAAGGTCATGTGCCTTTTGTCTGTCCCCAACGTGGGGATCTGATTGTACCGGATGTATGCATCCATAAAGGATATGGGTTTGAAACCTGCAGAATTATCAACTAATTTGTCAATGTTAGGTAGGGGATAAACATCTTTGGGACATGCCTTATTGAGATCGGTGTAGTCAACACACATTCACCATTTTCCATTATTTTTCTTAACAAGTACAACATTAGATAGTCAGGTTGTGTATTCGACTTCAGAAATAAAATTTTCCTTTAAAAGGTCTTTTACAGCCAATTCGACAGCCTCCACCTTCTCGGGAAACTGCTTATGTCTATGTTGTAATATTGCCCTAGCGGTAGGATCTATGGCGAGCTGGTGGCAGGCGACCTCGGGGTCGAGACCGAGCATCTCCGCAACGCTCCATGTGAACAAATCAATATTGTCTTTGAGGCAGGTCTTGAGTTGTTCCTTCTGTAAACATCCCAAATTTTCCCTCACTAATTTCACACCATGGCTTGTGATCTTTCCATATTTGCATTAGTACAGGCATATCATATCATATTGCATTTTTGCTTCACTGCATTGGTTTAAGTTCATCTGCATCTAGGGTTTGTGATTTGAGCAATCCAAGATCCATATGAGCCACTCCAAAGGCAATTAATCATCTAAAGAGGGTCCATGTATGTTCAATCATCATATTATATCCTTCAAAGATCAAGGAAGTCAAAGAATCACAAGAACTTGCAAAGCATGGAAGCAGAGCCAAGGTTTAACTGCATAGATGACCTGAAATTAGGGTTTTGGTTTCAGAGGCCATAACTCCAATTGTTTTAGTCATTATTGTTTCTAAGGGCCTCTATATGTTATAAGGATCATGTGTACCAAGTTTGATGAAGAAATTCATTGTGGAAGTCATCTGATCACTGGGTAACTTCTTGAGCAAGTCAGAGCAAAATTAGGGCATCTGAGGCCCCCAACATGGAACCAAAGTGGATTTTTCATCAAATTGAAGTTATATGATCTTTATTTGATAATTGGAGTGCTTAGAAGTTCACAAAATTGAAGAAAAGTGAGATAAACCAAAAGTTGCCAAAAATGGAAATGACTTGTAATGTAAACTTTCCATTTTGGGAAAGTTTTTCAACCTCCTCTTTCTCAACCAAAAATGCTTCAAATGAAAAATTGTTGGTCATGAAAGTTGTAGATTGGATCATTCCCTTTTCAAAAATTACAAGAACAAGACCTAATTCATTTTGGAACTCAAGTTATAGTTTGTCAAAGTTGGCAAAAATCACATAATATTCAAGAATGCACCAAAGAGGATTCTTTGCAAAACCACTTGCCAATTCATTTTGTGACTTCAAACACACTTCTAATCATCATACAAACATTGTACATTGCATAAAAATCAGAATCCAAATAATTTCAAGATTCCATGCCTTGAACATCAAGAATTCTCAAAGGGGCCAAAACTTCATGAATTTGCAAAACACCACATAAACTTCCATCCACTTGCTGAATTGCCTCAAGGAATTAGATCACTTTAAATCACTTTAAAACTTCATGAATTTTCTGAATTGCCTTAGGAATTAGATCACTTTAAATTGTTTGCTTTGTTTGCTTTATAATACTTGTTGGGCTTTATGTGTGAAAGATCCTAACCCGGATCTAGTGTACCCTAGGTAAATGGAAATAGACCAAGGAAACTGTACGGCGTATACCGATATGGTTGATCTGGTGGCCATAGTTAGTGTGACTTCTTGGTTGGTGCTTATGTTCCTTAAGTAAGTTAAGGATAATATGGGGCTGCCATATGTTGTCAATACACTAACTGACTTTTAGAACCCTTGTTATCCCATCTTGGCCTTTAGAAAGTAGTGAGGTAGCTGACTTTGGTGAAGACTAAAGTTGGTTGATACTCGATGCTACGCTCATTGAGATCCTAAACTTGGAGGGTTTTGGTTGGCAAGTAAGTTGCCTACTGAACAACCACCCTTGGGAAGGATCGGTGATATTGAGATCCCTTAGAACCTGGTTACTTTTGTAGGACAAAATGAACCAACTAAATTTCAGGGGAGGGTACTTACCTTTAAACCTCATGCAAGCCTTCAAAGCTAGGGCCATTGTGTGAATTGTTTGTGTGTGCCATATGTTTGTGATTGAGCATAACATCATAACATCATCATGCATCATAAGCATAGCATTTTCACTAACCATTTCAAGGACCAAAGGATTTATCTTTGTTCTTTGTTGCAGGTCATGGCATCTGCTCGTAGGAATACTATCCGGATCAACTTTTTAGGGATACCTCCTAAGCTTAAGGAATTGGTCTCTCAAGTTTCTGAAAACTCCCAGTTCATCAAGAGGCATGGTCACCTACTGGATCTAGTCACTTCAGGGTTCAATGAAGACATGATGAGTGTTCTGTTTCAGTTCTTTGATCCTAAACATCATTGCTTCACATTCCCTGACTATCAACTGGTTCCTACAATGGAAGAGTTCTCCAAGCTACTGGGTATACCTATCCTTGATCAGAGACCTTTCACAGGCTTGGAAAAAGAGCCTAAACCTGAAGTCATTGCTGCAGCCCTACATTTGAAGAAATTAGACATTGTCCTAGAAACAAGAAGTGGAGTTAAGGGTATCTTTGACAAGGTATAGATGGAGAAAGCTCAAGTGTTCTTGAAGGCTATGAGTTATGATGCTTTTGAGTAGATCCTAGCCCTATTGATCTATGACTTAGTATTGTTCCCTAATCCAGACCAGTTCATAGACGTACACACCATCAACATATTTTTGACTCGCAATCCAGTGCCTACATTACTTGGAGACATCTTGCATTCTCTCCATACCCGTACTACGAAGGCGAGAGAGATTCTAATGTGTTGCATACCTTTGCTATCCAGGTGGTTTATTTCTCACCTTCCTCGATCAGTGATGAAGAATGAACAAGGGTTCAGGTGGTCCAAGAGGATTATGTCACTTTCTCATTCAGATATTCATTGGTGCTCTCGATCTATGGAGAATGTTACTATCATTGACCTTTGTGGGGAGTTCCCTAATGTGCCACTACTTGGCATAAAAGGGGGCATTACTTACAACCCTTCTTTAGCTCTACGTCAGTTTGGTTATGCTCGGAGTGATGGTCCTCATGACATGCTTATTCAGGTTATTGTGTTCGACTACGACAACGATCTGCAAGGTTACCGGCAAAGGTTTATACGAGCTTGGGGTAAAGTGAACAAGGTTGACAGCAAGACTCTAGAACCAAAGTACTTCATTCCCATGGAACCTTATCTCAGATGGGTACGAGCACGTGCTCAGACTCTTATGATACCATATCCTGCTATCCTGCCAGTCACCATGGAGCCTGTTGCTGAAGGAGATACTCCTTATATCATCCTTCATCCAGACATGCCCAATGACATGGAAGAGTTGCAGAAATCCTGGATCCAGTTGAAGGAGCAAAGGGATACTTTTGAGACTCATTTCAAAGCTATTCAAGAAATAATTCTGGAGTTGACAAAACAACTTCACAAGGAGCGGAATCTCAACACATACCTCAATACAAAGAGGAAACGTCAATGGGAGACTTAAAACCCCATCTTTGTATTTATTTCATTTTATTGTAAGCCCAAGAGGCAAACAAGTTTATTGCTTACTAATAAAAGTTTCCTTTCTGGTTGTTTAAACAAATTTAAATCCTGCGGTCCTTGAAAACATTGCATATGCATCTACATACCATATCATTGCATCACAGGTTTCTTATGAACATGTATCTTATCTTCTCGTTGTTTATTTCAGCAGAAATGGCTCTTGAACAGACTGTTAAGGATCTCCAGGCTCAGAATGCACAATTCCAAGAACTGATCCTGAACTTGTCCAAGGGACAAGTTGAGCTGAAGGCACTGCTGGCTAAGAAGAAGAAGAAGACTAGAAAATCAGGGGGTCTCATCAACCTGGGTAGAAGATTTAGAGGTCCTATCAAGACAAAGGAAGATGTTGAGGATTTTGAGTCTGAAAATTCTGAGAAAGAGGGAGGTAGTCTCCATGATACTGTGGAAGATTCTGATTCTGAGGTGAACTATTATCATGATCCTGCTAGTGAGGATAAGTACAAGATGTTGGTAGACAGAATGAACGCTATGGAACTACAAAAATCTTCTGGGCTTGATTTTGAAGATTTGAGTTTAGTTTCTGGAGTGGTTATACCTATTGGCTTCAAGGCTCTTGTTTTTGTGGTGTATGATGGTGTTTCATGTCCTAAACTGCACTTGAGGTCCTATGTCCGGAGGATTCAACCACATACTGCTGACAAGAAACTGTGGATTCATTTCTTCCAAGAGAGTTTATCTGGAGCTCAATTGGAATGGTATTATCAACTTGAAAGTGTTAATATTTGTGATTGGAATGATCTTGCTGAGGCCTTCTATAGGCAATACCAATATAATGCTGATTTAGCACCAACTCGCATGCAACTCCAAAGCATGTCTATGGGTGCTAAAGAGAGTTTCAAAGAGTATGCCCAGAAATGGAGAGATCTGGCTGGCATAATTCAACCTCCTTTGACTGACAAGGAGCTGGTGGATATGTTTATGAGTACGCTGAATGGTCCTTTTTATAGTCATCTCATTGGAAGCTCATCATCTGGTTTCACCGAGCTGATAATGATAGGAGAACGTGCGGAAAGTGGTATAAGAAGTGGTAAGATACAAGTGGGTGCCTCTTCATCAAGCACTGCTAAGAAGCCCCTAGTGGAAAGAAGGAGTCTAATGCTGTGTATGGTCAACATAGTCGTAACAGGAGTCACCAATCTGTGGGAGCAGTTCATATCTCCAATCCTTCCCCTACAGCACCAGAGCAACAACAGAACAATCAACAAAAGCATATAAAACAGTTCACCTAGATCAACATGTCACTGGCCCAAGCCTTGCAACACATGTTGAAAGGGGAGCTAATTACTTTAAGGGATCCTCCTCAGAATCCTAATACATCCTCTCCTCGGTACAATCCTAATGCAAGATGTGCATATCATTCTAATAGTCCGGGACATGACACCAACAACTGCTGGGTGTTGAAAAACAGGATTGAAGACATGATCGAAGCTGGGGAAATTGAATTTGATCCTCCTAGGACCCCAAATGTGATCACTGCTCCTATGCCCAATCATGAGAAGACTGTTAATTTTGTTGATGAAGTTTCTCATGTTTCCTCAGTAACAGATTTGACTACTCCTCTATTCATTATCAAGAAGAAGCTAATGCAGGCTGGGTTCTTTCCAGATTGCAATGAAGACTGTTTTTACTGTGCCTATAAACCTGATAGTTGTTGGAAGTTGAAAGATGGTATTCAACGCCTCATGGACAATTACACTATATTGTTTGAGAGGACTCCTTCTGTGGAAAGTATGTGTGAACATCTAACTCGAGGCACAAAGCTTGAAGATGTAGCTATGGTTGATAAAATACCAGTGAAGATTACCTCCAAAGGTCCTGTCAGGATCACCTCTAAGGGTCCTGTCAGGATTACTGCTAAAGGCCCTGTGAAGAATGTTGCTGAAGCTAGAGTGACTCCCATGATCATTACCACTCCTGGTCCTGTTCCTTATACTTCTGATAAAGCTATACCCTGGAATTATGGTTTTGATGTTTATATCCATGGTGTCAAACAAGAGTCTTTGACTGATGCACCTGTTACTGATACTAGTCTTGATGTTGACAATATTGCTGGATCTAGTAAGATCACCAGAAGTGGAAGAATCTTCTCCCCTCAAGATACCTCTAAAAATGCAGTTACTTCTGGGCCAAGTACTGATGCCCGGGGCAAAAATCCTGTGATTGAACCAGTGCAAGCTGAAGCACCAACTGTTGAAAATATTTCTAAACAGATGGAAAAAGTAATGAAGATTATTCGCAAGAGTGATTATGATATTGTTGACCAGTTGGGGCATACTCCCTCCAAAATCTCCATGTTATCTTTGCTGCTGTGTTCTGAAGCCCATGCTAAAGCCTTAATCATGTTCTTAAAGGCTGCTCATGTGCCCAATGAAATTTCTGTAGATCAATTTGAGAATTGTGTTGCACATCTGACTAGTGATAATGGTTTGGGTTTTTATGATGCTGATCTGACTCCTGCCAAGAGAAATCATAACAGAGCTCTGCATATTTCCATTGAATTTAGGGGCACTACTTTGTCTCATGTACTGGTGAATAATGGTTCTTCATTAAATGTGCTCTTTAAAGAAGTTCTGGACAAGCTCAGTCCTGAAGATGTTGTGTTAAGACCAAGTGATGTGGTGGTGAGGGCCTTTGATGGTTCAAGAAGAGTGGTACATGGAGAAGTAGACCTCCCTATAAAAAGTAGGCTCTCAAGTCTTCAACTCTACTTTCTATGTGATGGATATCAGTCCTGCGTATTCTTGTTTGCTTGGGCGCCCCTGGATCCATGGGGCAGGTGCTGTGACTTCCACCTTGCATCAGAAGTTGAAATATCCAGTAAAAAACAAAGTTGTCACTGTCTATGGTGAAAAAGAGTACATGGTTAGCCATGTGAATACTTTGAAATATGTAGAAATGGAGGGTGAAATGGTTGAGACTCCGTGTCAAACATTTGAAGTTGTTCCTTGCCCTACTCCTGTTCCTCAGTCTGTCCCTGCTTCTGAAAGAGCTCCTGTGGTTACTAGAATACCTCCTGCAATGGCCTCCCTCAAAGATGCTAAGGCTGTGGTTGAAAAAGGTGGTTCTGCTATTTGGGGTCAGCTTCCCAACATCCCTTACAAGTCTGACAAGTTTGGTTTGGGTTTCACTGCAAAATCTCAAAGGACTATTCGTCGTGCTCGTGCTGTTCGTATTACTAATCAAGGGGTCATAAGAGATCAGATCAATGTTGTGGGTGACTATAATGAAGATTACAACCAGGATGATTGGATCTTTCCTACCATGGGTGATGGTCTCAACAAGTGGAAGGCTGAGAATGTTATTCCTATCTCCTTCAGTCAGGAGTAAATACTATTACTATGTTTTGTTTTAAGTTTGTAATTTCGAACAATAAAACCGTTTAAGCCTTGTGCCTTACCTGGGGCACAATGGTATGCTTGTTTCGGGATGTCATTTCATTTGCATACTTCATTCAATAAAAATCAATGGACGTTTCGTTTTCGTAAATATTGTGCTCCTTGTCTTTCTTTTATTATTATTTTTATTTTATCATCTATGTGTTCTTACACGCACCCACATCACTAAAATGCAGATCCTTATCCACTCTGGATCCTGTTGATAACAGTTATACTATTGCCAATTATAATTTCGAGAATCTGATCTATCAAGCTGAAGATGGAAAGGAGGAATATTGTGAGGTACCTGTAGAGCTTTCTAGGTTGTTACAACAAGAAGAGAAAGCTATATAGCCGCACGAAGAGCCAATCGAAGTTGTGAATCTGGGAACTGAAGAAAACAGGAAAGAGGTCAAGATAGGGGCTGAACTAGAAGATGGTGTTAAGAACAGACTAATTCAAATGTTACGTGACTATGTGGAGATCTTTGTTTGGTCTTATGAAGATATGCTAGGGTTGGATACTGACATTGTGGTTCATCGTTTACCGGTAAAAGAAGACTGTCGTTCGAAGAAGCAGAAGGTTCGTCGCATGCGTCCTGAAATGTCAGAAAAGATTAAAGCAGAGGTGATGAAACAGTTTGATGCAGGGTTCTTAGCTGTGACTTCTTATCCTCAATGGGTTGCAAACGTGGTACCAATACCTAAGAAGGATGGTAAGGTACGCATGTGTGTGGATTACAGGGATTTGAACAAGGCCAGTCCTAAAGATGACTTTCCACTTCCGCATATTGATGTTTTGGTAGACAACACTGCTCAGCATAAGGTATTCTCTTTCATGGATGGTTTCTCTGGTTACAATCAGATCAAGATGGCACCAGAAGATATGGAGAAAACTACATTTGTTACACAGTGGGGCACTTTTTGCTATAAGTGATTCCATTTGGTTTGAAGAACGCCGGGGCAACATATCAGCGTGCTATGGTGGCTTTTTTTCATGATATGATTCATCATGAGATAGAGGTATATATGGATGATATGATAGCCAGGTCCCAGAATGAAGAACAACATCTTGACCATCTGCATAAGTTGTTTGAGAGGTTGAAGAAGTATAAACTAAGATTGAATCCAAACAAGTGTACTTTTGGAGTTAGGTCTGGTAAACTCCTGGGTTTTATTGTCAGTGGAAAAGGTATTGAAGTGGATCCTGCAAAAGTAAAAGCTATACAAGAGATGCCTGCTCCCCGTACTGAAAAGGAAGTTAGAGGTTTCTTGGGACGACTAAATTACATTGCAAGATTTATTTCCCAACTAACTGGTACCTGTGAGCCAATCTTCAAGCTGTTGAAAGAAAGATCAGGTAATGGAATGGAATGACGAGTGCCAGACAGCCTTTGATGAAATCAAGAGATATCTCCTAGAACCTACAATATTGATGCCACCAGTTGATGGAAGACCCTTGATTATGTACTTAACAGTATTGGACAACTCAATGGGGTGTGTGTTGGGGCAACATGACGAGTATGGTCTAAAAGAGCAGGCAATATACTACCTTAGCAAAAAGTTTACCGACTGTGAAACAAGATACTCACTGCTCGAGAAAACTTGTTGCGCTTTGGCATAGGCTACTCGTCGACTAAGACAATATATGTTGACTCATACTACCTTGTTGATTTCAAAGATGGATCCAATTAAGTACATATTCGAGAAACCTGCTCTCTCTGGACGAATAGCGAGATGGAAAATGATTTTAACAGAATATGATATACAGTACACTACTTAGAAGGCCATTAAAGGTAGTGTGTTAGCTGATCATTTAGCTCATCAGGCAGTGGATGATTATCAGTCTATGAATTTTGAGTTCCCGGATGAAGATATTATGATTGTTACTAAAGAACCTGGACAATATGACAAACCTGAACAAGGATCCCGATGGACTATGGTTTTTGATGGAGCTTCTAATGCGCTTGGTAATGGTGTTGGTGTTGTGATCATTTCCCCTGAAGGTTGTCATACCCCAATTACTGCTAGACTTTGTTTCAATTGTACCAATAACATGGATGAATATGAAGCATGTATCATGGGTATCAAAGCTGCCATTGAGATAAAGATTCAGTTCCTGGACGTATATGGAGATTCAGCCCTGATAGTTAGTCAGATTAAAGGAGATTGGGATACCAAGCATGAAAATCTCATTCCTTATAGAGAACATGTGTTGTCTTTGATCCCATATTTTGAAGAGATTACCTTTGGACATATCCCACGAGGAGAGAATCAGTTAGCAGATGCATTAGCCACCATGGCATCTATGTCTGAGATTAGCTGAGATGATGAAGCTCCCAAGATCACTATTGATAGATTTGAGAAGCCTGCATACTGCAATGAGATTGACACTGAAGGAGTAGAGGGAAAGCCTTGGTTCTATGAGGTGAAGAGGTATCTTGAAGCTCAGGAGTTCCCTGAAGGGGCATCTGTCAATGATAAGAAGTTTCTTAGGAGGTTTTCTGCTAAGTTCTTCTTGAGTAATGGAATTTTGTACAAGCGCAATCATGATTCGACTTTGCTTCGTTGTGTGGATAAGAAGGAAGCAACAAATATTATGGAAGACATGCATGATGGGATCTTTGGCACTCATTCTAGTGGTCATACCATGGCAAAGAAGATATTGAGAGCAGGTTACTATTGGTCTACCATGGAAGCTGACTCCTATCAACATTCCAAAACATGCCACAAGTGTCAGATTTATGCTGATAAGGTGCATATACCTCCAGTTCCGTTGAATGTGTTGACTGCTCCTTGGCCTTTTTCCATGTGGGGCATTGATATGATTGGTGAGATCAAGCCTACTGCTTCCAATGGGCATTGTTTCATCCTGGTTTCCATTGATTACTTTACAAAGTGGGTGGAGGCAGCCTCATTTGCATCTGTTACGAAGAATGTTGTGGCTCGATTCATTAAGAATAATCTCATATGTAGGTATGGTATCCCTGAAAAGATTATTATAGACGATGGCTCTAATCTGAACAACACTATGATTACTGACCTCTGCACACAGTTCAAAATTAAGCATCACAACTCTTCTCCGTATCGTCCAAAGATAAATGGGACAGTAGAAGCTGCTAATAAGAACATCAAGAAAATTCTACAGAAGATGACTGTTACGTATAAGGATTGGCATGAGATGTTACCATTTTCTCTTCACGGTTATCGTACTACAATACGTACTTCAACAGGGGCAACCCCATTCTCCTTAGTCTATGGTATGGAAGCAGTTCTACCCATTGAAGTTCAGATCCCCTCCTTAAGAATCATGAAGGATGCAGGCTTGAATGAAGATGAGTGGATTCAGACTCGACTTGATCAGATAAATTTGATTGCTGAGAAAAGGCTGGCAGCTGTTTGTCACGGCCAGATGTACCAGAAACGGATGATCAAAGCTTTTAATAAGAAGCTAAGCAAAAGGTATATCAGATTGGAGACTTGGTAATCAAGCGTATCATATTACCACAGGGTAATCCTAGGGGCAAGTGGACTCCTACATATGAAGGACCATTTGTAGTCAAAAGGGTATTCTCACGAGGTGCCATGATGCTTACTACTATGGATGGTGAAGATTTCCCACAGCCCGTAAGCGCAGACATAGTTAAAAAATACTACGCATAAAAAGAGACCCGCTAGGTTGACTGGCCTAGGCAAAAATAAGGGCATCCCGGCGAACCAAAAGGGTTCAGGCAAAAATTAGGGATATATATATAAACAAATATACACCTGGCAAGTCGAAAACCTGAAAAGGTGGCTTGGGCAAAAAAGGGTTTCCCGGTGGATTGAAAACCTGAAAAGGCAATCCAGGCAAAAGTTAGGGATTAAAGCGTATGACTATGTCTCGTTTGGATCACTCATGTAACCCCAACAAGTTGTGCTACCTGTATCAAGTTCAAACAGATAAGGATCAATCCACTCGTTTCCATCTCAACAGCAAAGGATGAGATACTTGAAGATAATGACAATAGTAAAATTGGAAATCAATAGGATTATTTCTCACATAGCTGTTTTTCTTTGTTTTTGTAAAATTTTTACGACGAATTCCTCTTACTAGGATTTCTGTCTCCTTGTACAAACTTGCCTGTTTATAGGCCATTTTCTAAATGAAAAGAGTCTCACGTCTTAATCCAAGTTTACTTTTCCCCTGTTTACTTAAGCGAAATGTCGATTGTTTGTGTTTGAATGTATGTATGCTTTTGAATATGATTGATGTGTACCAGAAATGCATGAAATGCAGTAATAGTATTTACTAAGGACGAACGAGGGTAGGGATTCAACGAAGCTTTGCCGGTCCATCCCCATGAAGTAATCTTCACGGATATCCTTATGGAATCCTTCAAGTAATATCTTATACTTCCCACTCGACGAAGTCTTCAAGCAGTTTCATATCCTCCGAAGAATTAAGTCTCCCGAATTTATGTGCATCTCTTTTATCCTCAGTCAGGATATTCAGGAACTTACTCCTTCAATAAAAAGCACGACGAACGAAGACGGGAAGTTCTGAGTACCATACTATCAAGCAAGATGGAAACGAAGTCCTCATATTCCTCAGCAACGAACCGGGATTTATTTTCCCTAGCCAGCAGTTGTTATACAAAGATATCCGGACACTTCAAATTACATGGCCCATACATACATCATTTATATCATATCACAGCATACACATCCATAGTGCATAAGACATTTACTTAGGTACATCATGCCATACATGCATACATCTTGCACAAACTAACCTTTTCTTTTCAGGATAGTTGCAGACAGATAAACACTATCAACAACTCAAAACAATTCAGAGACGATCTACACGAAGATCTAGTACTGATACTTAATTCAGAGATAATCGCTACGAAGATTCATTTTTGATAATCAATACTCATGTTGTCCTTGGAAGAGTACGAAAATGATCTATACGAAGATCTAGTGTTTAATCCAGGATATTTCCAGAGGAGATAATCGCTACGAAGATTTATTTCTGATGGTCAACTGTCTTTGGGATAGTGTGTAAATGATCTATACGAAGATCTAGCACTTAATCCAAAAGATTCTTTCAGAAGAAGTTCAGGGGATAATCTCCACGAAGATTTAATCCTGATATCCTTTTCATCCTTGGGAAAGTATGTAAATGGTCTATACGAAGATCTATTACCTAATCTGGGATATTTCCAGAAGAGATAATCGCTACGAAGATTTATTTCTAATGGTCCATGCAACAGTTTATCTGTGGGATGGTATATAAATGATCGATACGAAGATCTTGTACTTAGCCCAAGATATTACCAAAGGCAATTCAGATTAGATCGCCACAAAGATTTGATTATGATGCTTAATTTAAAGTATGTTCCTAAAAGATGGTTCATAGCCGATCTATACGAAGATCTAAACACTGACACTTAATGAAGGATATTTTTTTCCCCCAGAGATAATGCAGAGACGATCTATATGAAGATCTAGTGCTGACATTCAACTTAAAACATGTTACAAGAATGATTCATAGACGACCTATACGAAGACCTAGTACTGATATCCAATGACAATCTATTGATACTATCACCTCCTGATATTATGGATGGCATCTATAAGCCCATCTCCAGTTCCTCTGAATGGCATCTTTAAGCCCACCCCAGTATATACAACCAATCAATAGTGTTACTTTATGCACCGGCGAGTGCAAATTTTTGGGCTTTTGTGTTAAATCCCCTTCAACCTTCCAAGTCACGAATGGCACACATGCCAATCTAACTCCTCAGTGTCACTCCCGATAAATGGGAAATGGCCCAAATAAAGGTACAGACGCGAATGGTCGGCGAGAGGAGGATGTGAGAACACACAGGAGTGAACTCACAGGGAATGAATAGAGTCTCCAGCTAGGCATTTTTATCCCGGAGGAAAGGTAATGCTGGATAAACCTAAGAAAAGATATGGATAAGACGGTTGCGAACCAGAGAGACTGAGAAAGGGGGTTGGTTACAACCTGGGAAGGTATTAGCACCCAGATTGTCCGTCGTACTCGACGGGATCCACGCTTAAAAGATTTGTGTTTTAAAGGGGTAGTGTCAGTGCAATTTGTGTATAAATGAGCTGGAGAAGGATGTACAGGTGTCAGTGTAAGAGAAGTGAAGTGTATAAATATACAGTGTCAGTGTAAGGACAAGAGTGAAATGCTCATGATAATGAGGCTAAAAAGAATGATGCTGGAAAGAGGGGGAATATACATAGACTTTTGTTCGATAACTGTTAAGTTATGCCTACGTATCCTCTCGTGCAATGAGGAAGTCAGAACACCGTAGTTCGACCCAAAGAGACTGAAAGGTGAATTGACTGATGAACTGCTTACTTGTCTATGCTCAAGTGTATGACCTGTCTGGCTCAGGTGCAAATTGTCTTGCATTAGACGGAAGAAGCAAGTTCCCGTTTGTGAGTGATGATGATGAGAAAAGAATCCCGGAGGAGACGATTATTGTTTGTTTTTGAATTTTCAGTCTTTTATTGCTTTTTGAAGTTTGTCATAAGTTAATGAGCCTAATCCTAAATCAATGGATTAGTAAACTCATCACATCTTCCCTCTGATTAGGGGTAATGAGAGTACCTTAAGTGTGAAGTCAGCTTATCACACTTAATCACCTTTGATGTAGGATTAAGATCATTAACCTACTTGTGATTATTTAGATGTTTTTGGTGTTTGTGTTTAGTGTTGAGTAATGAGGTTAAGCCATAATCAGGGATTAAACAGACTCATTACACCATCCTAATAGAAGGATAATAGATGAGGGTGTTTAAGCTGAGGAAAGCTCCTCAACTTAATCCATGATTAGGGATTAAACTCATGACAAAACAAGCCTTTGATTAAGTGGATTTTATTTAATGGTGAGATGATGAAGTGAATTTTATGGTTTGTAAGACAACTTGAGGGGGACTTGTCCATTAACACTAGGGTTAGTCTTTCTCAACCAATTAAGGAAGAATTAGAACCCTAATGCAAGGCCCAAGTTACAAGTGTGATGTCTTGATGATCATATAAGTGAATTGATTAAGAGATTTAAACACATTAAGGGTTTAACACTTAGGATTAAAGTTATACACTCCATCCTAATAGAAGGATGCAGGCATAAGCTTAATCACAAAGCCTTAAAACCTTTAGGGTTTAGTCCCTGATTATGTGGTGAGAAGAGAAAACTCAAAGAGACACAAAGGTAAAACTAAGTGGGGGACTAATCAAAACCCTAATCATTGTCATGCTTAGTTGTTCCTAAGGTTTGTGAGGTTTAAGAAAGAAATCTTCAGAGGAACCACCAGGAAGCAGATGAAAGGAGCCAAGAGAAGCAAAGTAATTTGCTTCATTCAAGAAGTCAAGTCACTTGAGGAAAGAAAGTAAGAAGAAGAAGAATGAGAAAGCTCAATCTCAAACACATAACAAAATGCAGCATGGATGCATAAAAGAGATGAAAAGAAGTTGTGAGAAGTGAAGGCAAATTCACTTCTCAAAGTTACTTACCACCTGAAAAGTTAGTGAAAGAAATGCAATGCAATGCAAGATGAGATGAAATGGCATGATGCAAATCAAAACCAGAAGCACATACATAATGTTAATGATGCTATGAGATGATGCAAACATGAAACAAAGCATGGGGATGATCATACAAACTTATGGATGCAAATGAAGCAAGTTAAGAACCATGATCATACATGAAATGTTATGGAATGCAAATGACATACAAAGTGGCAAATGAAAGATGCAATGATCAAACATGATTCTAAGATGTCTTAATATGTCAAATGAATCAAATGGATGCACAAAATGTTATGGCAAGTCATGTTATGCAAGCAAATGCAAGATGGATGCATATGGAAGCCCAAATTAGGGTTTATGATCAATGCATCAAACAAAAACCAAAATCAGAAGCAAGCATCAAGATAAAAAATTGAAAATGCACTCAAAGGGACCCTAAACCTATACAAACACACTGCCCAAAGGGGGGGGGGATCCAACTCTTATTCTAGTGAGAGTTATGAATTTCTCAAGAATGCTAGGGTTTTAAGGTACCTTGACAAGAAAAATGTCAAACAAATGGGAAATGCAAGATCAATTCATGCCAATTTAATCCTACAAACTACATGACATGCAAGACACAATGCAAAAAGAATCAAAGTCCAACTCTCAAAGATTAGGCAGAAATGAATTTTTGAACATTTGATCAAAATAATGCTTTGAAATAGAATTAATTCCATGAAAAATTGTCAAAATGCATCAAGATCAAAAAAGAAATTTGGTTTGAGGGTTGGACAATGTTTCTAAAAGATTATGAAGGTTTCATGAATTTTTTGGTAATTTTTAAATACCTAAAAGTATTTTTAATTAATTAATTCTCATTAATTAATTAAAAATAAACTTTTAAATGATTTAAAAATATTTTTTAATGCAAAAAATAAAAATAAAAATGTTTTTGGTTTCTGAAATTAAATAAAAGTTTGTATAAAAAATTTCAGAATTTTTGTAAAGGTTTTGCTATTTTTAATAAATATGAGAAAACAAATGAAATAAATGGAAAAATAAAATGAATTAAACTGAAAAATGGGAAAGTATGCGCATCCAAGGGCCGGGATTCAAATTCCAGGGGGCGGGAGTTGACTACGCGCGCGTTTGGACGGCTCACATTCAAACTGGCCTAATTATGATCAAAGCCCTAATCTGAACCCTAATGACTTTCAGATGACCGGAACAGTGTTCCGGTCATCTTCTCCGGCAAGCCACTTATGCTATCTCACTCTCTACGCATCCCCAAACCCTCTAACTTTCCAGAAATGATCCCCATAACATCCCCAACAAGAATCACTCACCAAAAATCATTTATTCATCATCAAATCCATGAATCGAAGCAAAACGGAAAAGAACACAGAAATTTCAGAAGCTTGTGAAATACTCATTTCTCAACTATTTTCAAAACTAAACACATCATGGCAATCAGTGAAGCATGTAGAATCATTCTATAACATAAAATGAGAGTTCTGGAAAAATAAATGCCATGGCTACCTGAGCTTGAGCTTTCGAATCAGGGGCTTTCTGGCCAGTTCTTTGCCTCAAATCCACTCCAATGATCCTCCTAAGAAGCTTGCAATGCTTGGTTGGAGTTTAAATAGCCTCTGGAGAGAGTTTGCAGAATCTCAGTTCATGAAATGTGAAAATCGTGTTTTTGATTGTGGAGGTTTTAGGGCAAAGTGAGGGCAGGGAAATGATCAGCAAGGTTTGTGGAGTTGAATGGTGAAAAAAGTTTGAAGGTTTGAGGGCTGAATCAAGAGATTCGAAGGCTTTTGCAAATGAGAGGATTTTTGAGTATGCTGTCTTCTTGGAGCTTTCAGGCTTGTGTGTGTTATGAGAATGAATCCTTGGGATGTGTTTGTAAAGTTTGGATTGGGCAAAGAGTGGTTGTGTCACTGTGGGATTGGTATGGCTTCAAGTTGCAAAAAGTCAAGCAAGTTGTACTTGGAGGTATGGGCAAGTGGCAGGCTAGGATATGAGCATGGTTGAGTTCAGCAAGGATCAAGGAATGCCTTTGGATCAGATTTTATGGACTGAGGCAAGTGGATGAGAAGTTTTGATCCCTTTTGCAAATTGTCACAACCTTGGCCCCTTTTGTAATTCTTGAAGTTTAAGGCATATAACTTAAGAAATTCTTGGGCAAATCTGAAGTTTAAGTCATGTGTGACGTTTGTGTAAAGGTTAGACATCAATTAGAAGTCATAAATTGCCTTCGTACAAGAATTTGCAAGTTTCCCTCTTTGGTGCATAACTTGAAATTATGTGATTTTTGCCAACTTTGACAAGCCATAACTTTTGATCCAAAATGAATTAGGTCATGTTCTTGTACTTTTTGAAAAGGGAAAGATCTATTTTACAACTTTCATGACCAAAGTTTTTCCATTTGAAGCTTTTTTGAATCAAAAAGTAAAGGTTGAAAAAGTTGCCTAAAATGACAATTTCATTAAAAGTCAAACTTGCCCAAAAAGTCAACTTTGCAAAAGACTTGAAATTCTTCAATTTTATGAACTTCCAACATCTTCTATGATCAAATAAAGATCATATAAAATCAAAATGATGAAGAACACCCTTTGGTTGGGTCATTGGGGGCCTCAGGTGCCCTGATTTTGCACTGACTTGTTTGAAAAGTCAACTCTTGATCAGATGACTTCCCCATGGAATTTCTTCATGAAAATTGATATGCATACTCCCTATACCATATAGAGACAAATAGAAACAAGAATGACCAAAAAATTTGGAGTTATGGCCTCTGAAACCAAAACCCTAATTTTAGGTCATCTGTGCAGTCAAGCCTGGCTCTGCTTCCATACCATTCTCAGTTCTTGTGATTCTTTGACATTATTGACTTGGAGAGGATATAACATGATACTTGAACACACATGGACCCCTTTGAAGTGATTGATGGCCTTTGGAGTGGCTCAAGAAGCTCTTGGATTGCTCAGATCATAAACCCTAGATGCAGATGACTTTGAATCTATGCAGTGAATCAAAATTGTGGTATGAGATGCTATGATTGAACTTATGTATATGAAATGATCACAAGCCATGGTGTGAATGAGTGAGGGCAAATTTTGGGTGTTTACAGCTGCCCCTATTCAAACATGAGTTAGTTGTGCAGGATGTAAGCGACGGCTTATCAGGCAAACAAGATAACTTGTGGTTGAATACCAAAGACAGTCCAAAATTTGCACTCACAGGATGAAGAAGAAAAGGGATATAGATTGTAAAGGAAAGTAAAGTATATTGTAAAGTATGGGCGACGGAGGACGACCGTCGAGCAGAGGACGACTGCTGGGTAAAGAGCAATGACGGGGACGGCCGACATGCTGGGAAAAGTGCGGAAAATAAAGCAATAACGGGGACGGCCGACATGCTGGGGATAAAAGTGGTTATGATGGGGACGGCCATCAAGTTCATAAAGCAAAGTAACCAACGATGGGGACGGCCATCGGGCTAAAAAACGAAAAGGGACCACGACGGGGACGGCCATCGGGTTAAAGAATAAATGAAATAAACAGATGATGAGGTACGATCATCAAAGGTGAAGGACGATCACCTAGCAGGGGACGACTGCTCTGTTGGGGTTAAGATGATGGATGGTCATCTAAGGTGGAGGACGACCACCTGGCAGGGTACGGTTGTCGGAAATATCGCGACATAGGACGAATGCCGGATAAAAGATCAACGATGGGGACGACCATCGGATGAGCATGACGGAGGACGACCATCAAGAGGTGGAGGACGACCACCTAGCAGGGGACGGCTGCTCTCAAGGTTCATCATGACATAGGACGAATGTCAGATAACCAAAATCAACAATGGGGACGGCCATTGGATAAAATGATGAAGGACGATCATCAAAAGGTGAAGGACGATCACTTAGCAGGGGACGGCTGCTAAAATATCACGACATAGGACGAATGTTGGATACAAGGTCAAGGATGGGGACGGCCATCAGATGAGCATGATGGAGGACGACCATCAAGAGGTGGAGGACGACCACCTAGCAGGGGACGGCTGCTCTCAAGGTTTATCATGACGTAGGACGAACGCCAGATAACCATAATCAACAATGGGGACGACCATTGGATAAAATGATGAAGGACGATCATCAAAAAGGTGAAGGACGATCACCTAGAAGGGGACGGCTGCTAAATACATCACGACATAGGACGAATGTCGGATAAAAAAGGTCAACGATGGGGACGGCCATCGGATGAGCATGACGGAGGACGACCATCAAGAGGTGGAGGACGACCACCTAGCAGGGTACGGCTGCTCTCAGGGTTTATCATGACATAGGATGAATGTCAGATAAGAAGAAAATTCACTTTACTGGGGGAGTAGTAAACACGGACGAGTGTTTACATCCAAGAAATAAAAGGTATAAGTGTTTGGTATTGTGTATAGATTTAAAGATGCGGACGAGCATCCTTAAGACTATGATACGGACGAGTATCAGGTAGAAACAAAAACTGACACGTGTTCAGAGATGATGATACAGACGAGTATCAACTGGTTAACAAGGAACACGGACGAGTGTTGAATCTGAAGGGACTTTTCTGGGGAATAGTAGACACAGACGAGTATCTATATTCAAGAAGACATGAGTGTATGGATTAAAGATGCGGGCGAGCATCCTTAAGACTATGATACGGACGAGTATCAGGTAGAAACAAACGCTTGACGCATGTTTTGAGATGATGATACAGACGAGTACCAACGAGTTAACAAAGAACACGGACGAGTGTCGAATCTGCGGGGATATAAATGGTGTATACAAGATACGGACGAGTATCTGTATAAGTATGAGTAGAAAGTATGAGTGATGTATAGATGAGTGTTCAATCTGCTGGGGAGAATGACACAGGCGAGTGCCAAAAAGAGAAAGGTATAGTATGAACAAATATCTGGTATACAAAGTGTTTATGTTACCGTGCTGGGGAAGATGACACGGACGAGTATCAAGGAATTGTGTATGTATGTATCTGTGAGTGCAAAGAGGATGCTTTGGCTTTCTGCTGGGGGTATGACACGGACGGGTGCCACAAGGAGTATGTACTGGTGTTTGTAAGTGTAAGGCAACCGCTTTAGCTTTAGCTCTCTGCTGGGCAGCCTGGGGAGCATTCTGTATATTGTTGATGGATAGTCATTATTCACAAGTGTTTGATTCAGAACATGGCTTATGATTATACAATATGTTTGATTTTTTCCGTAATGCTCCGTATTAGACGGCATGCTACGCTCTGTGGGGATTATGATGCGAATGCTATGATTATGCAAGGATACCGATCCGGGACTCGGATCCCGTTGCTGCGAAGATCTCTGGTCGATCTGCTTAAAGTGAACATCCCAGCTGGGGATGAGATCATTGGTAGATCTGATGAGATATATTTGCCTGGGGAGCTAGGTCACTGATAGACCCATCCTTGGTAATGAGGGGACCCAGCTGGGGTTTGTAGAAGCTTTCGTCACTCTGTTGTGATTCCTTCATGCGTTGCTCTTCTGAATAGAGGCTGAAACTCTGTGGGGAAGTGGTTCCCTGGCTTTTGTACTTGGCTGAGGAAGAATGATTGGCATCTCGGCTGGGGAGAAAATAACAAGTGGCAACTCAGCTGGGGAGCAAGCACTTGGGTGCTAAGACTGAGTGAGTGTTGATTTGCCAGCTTGCTGGGATGAAGCTTTCATGCCCCATGTTTCGCTTTTGAATACCTGTAATCCTGCAAAGACAGAGAAACGCACAAGTAATCCCGAGGCATCCCTTACCGGATTCCGTCATAGGAGTGAGACACTCCCGAGAGTAAGTATATTTCCTGTAAGCACGTAGTTTTTATTTTTTTGAGGATAAGCATCTGTATTCATGCAATCAGTATTTTAAAGATATCAGACATTCTTTGCAAATAAAATGAAGTGTACGAGGTGAAACTTGACTGAAAATCTGTTTTTATTAATCCGTGTGCCCTGAATTGGCGAGATACAGTCAAAGAAACATATCTCCTGAAATGAGGAGATTGTTACAAATTGAGAAACAAAATGCTGGAAATGTTGACGACGCTTCAAGGAGCTTCCCTCTTGCTATGACTCGTATGACTTTTGACGTTCTTCTCGTCTTGCTTTCTGAAGAAGGCTGATTCTGACAGAAGCTTGATCCTTTTGAAGCTTAACCGGTTGTAAGTGATACAGACGAATTCAGAATGCAGTTGTTCGCTTATTCCCTTATTTTGCATGGATCGCCCTTTCGGGTTTTCAATCCATCGGGATACCCATTTTTGCCTGAGTTGTCCAATACGGCTTTTCAACTCAGTGGGTGTACATTTTTTTGTTTATTTTCCCTTATTTTTGCCCGAGTCTTTTTATTCTGTTTTTGACTCGCCGGGATGCCCTATTTTTGCCTGGACTTACATTCTGTTTTTATGTCCAGCGGGTCATTTTTATGCGAAGTATTTTTTAACTGCATCTGAATTCACAGGGGACGGGAAGTCTTCACCATCCATGGGGCTGAGCATTAGTGCTCCACCGGAGAAAACTTTCTTTACCACGAATGGTCTTTCATAATTTGGAGTCCATTTGCCCCTGTGGTCTGTATGAGGAGGGAGGATTCTCTTCAGCACAAGATCTCCTACTCGGTACTCTCGGTGCCTGACTTTCTGATCGAAGGCTCTCTTCATTCTTTTCTGATATAGCTGCCCATGACAAATTGCAGCCAATCTTTTCTCTTCAATCAGACTCAGTTGTTCGTATCGGGACCGGACCCATTCTGCTTCGTTCAGCTTAACATCCATCAGTACTCGCAAGGAGGGTAATTCAACTTCAACAGGTAGGACTGCCTCCATGCCATATACAAGCTGATACGGTGTTGCCCCAGTGGATGTTCTGATTGATGTGCGGTACCCATGCAAGGCAAACGGTAGCATCTCATGCCAGTCTTTGTAGGTAACTACCATCTTCTGCACAATCTTCTTGATATTCTTATTAGCTGCCTCAACAGCGCCATTCATCTTTGGCCTGTAAGGAGAAGAATTGTGGTGTTGGATCTTGAAGTCCCGGCATAGCTCAGCCATCATTTTGTTGTTTAAGTTGGAACCATTATCAGTAATGATTCGCTCGGGCACTCCGTACCGACAGATGATATCTCTCTTCAGGAATCGGGCTACCACTTGTCTTGTAACATTGGCATAAGAAGCTGCTTCAACCCACTTGGTGAAATAGTCAATGGCTACCAAGATGAATCTGTGACCATTTGAAGCGGTCGGTTTGATCTTGCCAATCATATCAATGCCCCACATGGCAAAGGGCCAGGGTGACGACATCACATTCAGAGGATTGGGAGGCACATGCACCTTATCCGCGTAGATCTGGCATTTATGGCATTTTCTGGCATAGGCACAACAGTCGGCATCCATTGTGATCCAGTAATAACCTGATCTTAGCAACTTCTTGGCCATGGCATGCCCTCCAGCATGGGTACCAAAGGATCCTTCATGCACCTCGTGCATCAACAAGTCTGCTTCTGTTCTATCAACGCATCTGAGGAGTACCATATCAAACTTTCTCTTGTATAGGGAACCATCAGTGTTCAGAAAGAAACTACCAGCAAGCCTTCTCAAAGTCTTCTTATCATTGGAAGATGCCCCAGGTGGGTATGTTTGATCCTCCAAGAAGCATTTAATGTCATGGAACCAAGGCTTATCATCTTTGACAATATCTGCTGCAAATACATATGCTGGTCTATCAAGTCTGGACACTGAAATCTGCGGTACAAAGTTGGCAGCTTGAACTTTGATCATAGATGAAATGGTAGCCAGAGCGTCCGCAAACTGATTCTCGTCCCGAGGGATATACTCAAGCTTGACCGTCGTGAAGAAAGTCAATAACCTCCTTGTATAATCCCTGTAAGGTATCAGGTGATCCTGGTGCGTGTACCATTTGCCGTTGGTTTAATTAACTACCAGAGCTGAATCTCCGAATACGGTCAATGTCTTGATCCTGAGGTCAATGGCTTCCTCAAGACCCATAATGCAAGCTTCGTATTCAGCTTCGTTGTTAGTGCAGTTGAAAGTGAGCTTTGCCGAGAAAGGCATGTGAACTCCCTTAGGTGTAATGAGTACTGCACCAACACCACGACCATTCATATTAACAGCCCCATCAAACATCATAGTCCATTCCTCTTCCGGGTCGGGCCCTTCAGTGTGAACAGGCTCTTCATGATCTTTCGCTTTTATGAACATGATGTCTTCATCAGGGAAGTCAAATCTCATAGGCTGGTAATCATCAATGGGTTGCTCAGCAAGATATTCAGACAGTACACTGCCCTTGATGGCTTTCTGAGATGTGTACTGAATGTCATATTCCGTGAGAATCATTTTCCATCTTGCAACCCGTCCGGTAAGAGCTGGCTTCTCGAAAATGTACTTAACTGGGTCCATTTTGGAGATCAATAGAGTAGTGTGGGTCAACATATATTGTCTTAGTCGGCGAGCAGCCCACGCTAAAGCACAGCAAGTTTTCTCGAGCAGTGAATAACGTTGTTTACAGTCGGTAAACTTTTTGCTCAGGTAGTATATTGCATACTCTTTTCGACCAGACTCGTCATGCTGGCCCAACACACACCCCATCGACTCTTCTAATACTGTCAAGTACATTATCAGAGGTCTTCCTTCAACTGGAGGCATAAGGATTGGAGGTTCTTGCAGGTATTCTTTGATCTTTTCAAAAGCCTTCTGGCAGTCTTCGTTCCACCTGACCGTTTGTTCTTTTCTTAACAGCTTGAACAAAGGTTCACAGGTTGCAGTAAGGTGAGATATGAACCTTGAAATGTAGTTCAATCTACCTAGAAACCCTCGAACTTCTTTTTCAGACTTCGGTGCAGGCATTTCTTGAATGGCTTTGACTTTATCAGGGTCAACCTCAATCCCTTTCTCGCTTACAATAAAGCCCAGCAGCTTACCGGATCGCACCCCGAATGTACACTTGTTGGGGTTCAGCTTCAGTTGGTACTTCCTCAGACGCTTGAATAGCTTCAGCAGATTTACCAGGTGGTCTTCCTCTGTAAGGGACTTGGCAATCATGTCATCCACATAACACTCGATTTCTTTATGGATCATATCGTGGAATAATGTTACCATAGCCCGTTGATATGTTGCACCAGCGTTCTTCAATCCGAATGGCATTACCTTATAACAGAAAGTGCCCCAGGGTGTGATGAAAGTTGTCTTCTCCATGTCTTCAGGTGACATTTTGATCTGATTGTATCCTGAAAATCCGTCCATGAAGGAGAATACCGAGAACTGAGCCGTATTATCCACCAATACATCAATGTGAGGTAAAGGGAAGTCATCTTTTGGGCTGGCTCTGTTCAGATCCCGGTAGTCAACACACATCCTTACCTTGCCGTCTTTCTTAGGCACGGGTACTATATTAGAAACCCACGGTGGATAGCTAGTTACAGCAAGGAACCCGGCGTCCCACTGCTTTTGTACCTCTTCTTTGATCTTCATTGCCATGTCCGGGCGAGTACGGCGCAATTTCTGTTTAACCGGTGGGCAATCTTCTCTTAAAGGTAGCTTATGCATGACGATATCGGTGTCCAACCCTGGCATGTCTTGGTAAGACCAAGCAAACACATCCATATATTCTTGAAGCAGGTCAATCAGTTGTTTCTTCACCGAGTCTTGTAGGCAGGCCCCGATTTTAACTTCTTTCACATCTTCACTTGTACCAAGATTAATCGTTTCGACCTCCTCCTGATGAGGAGTGATAACCTTTTCCTCTTGTCTTAACAACCTAGCTAGCTCTTCAGGAAGCTCGTAATCTTCTTCAACCCCTTCATCAGCTTGATTGATCGGATTGTCAAAGTCATACGAAGTCGTAGCCGTGCCGTTTTCGGTGCTGTCTGGAAGGCACTCTCTGCAAGGGTTCAGTTCGTTCATTTTAGTGATTGATTTTAATCTTGTTTAAAAAAAGTGAAATAAAGTTGTCATTTTGAAAACATTGCCATTTATTTTTTGTACAAAAAGAAAAATGGAAAAACAGTGAGCGGAAAAGAAAAAGACTCATTTGCAAAAGATGTCTGATATTTCATTGATTAATCTTGTTGCACAAAAATTACAGATGGCCCGATTACAAAATGAGTCTTGTCATCTTGGGCAAGATGCAAGACTTGATGCATGCTTAAAATATACAGGAAATAATAATTACTCTGCAGGAGTAACCCTTATAATTTCCTGGGAAGACCAGTTTGAGATACGGCTCCCCGGGATCCTTGGACGAATCCAGCTTTCCAGGTTGCGTTCATCTTCCGACTCATCTTCCAAGTTGTTGACAGCATCGGGGGTGAGCATCCCCCCACTAACAAAGTTGGGCTTCTTAGAAGCCTCTGTTTGATCTTGTTGAGTTGGTTTGTAACCCAACCCAAATCTATCTTCTTTCTTCTCCACAGGCAATAGTTTGCCCCAGCCTTGAGCGTTTCCTTCTTCCACAACCTTCCGGGCTTGCTGGTAGGATGTCATGGAAGTCCCAAGCACAGCAGATGTTTCATTAATATTCAGGGCCTCAAACCCCTGGCTCATGGTCTCGTGGATCTCCCCATCCATCTCGATATATTTGTATGTAGCCATATGGCTAACAAAAATATCATTCTCTCCACAAATAGTAACGACTTGGCCCTCCCACTCGAATTTTAACTTCTGGTGAAGGGTAGACGTAACTGCGCCAGCGGCATGAATCCATGGTCTACCCAACAAACAGCTGTAGGCAGGCTGAATGTCCATCACGTAGAAGATCGTTTTGAAAGTTTGTGGGCCAATTGTTACAGGCAACTCAATTTCTCCCAGAACTGATCTCTTAGAGCCGTCAAAAGCTCTCACTACCAAGTTACTGGGACGTAATGCCAATCCTTCATACTCCAGCTTCACAAGGGATTTTTTAGGCAAGACATTGAGGGATGACCCTGTGTCTACCAGTACATGTGAAAGAACTGCACCTTTACACTCCATGGTAATGTGCAAAGCCCTGTTGTGATTGCGGCCTTCCGTAGTCAAATCAGTGTTGGTGAATCCTAGTCCATTGCTAGCATTAACATTTCCAACCACAGCTTCCAACTGATTGACTGTGATCTCTTCTGGCACATAAGCTGCGTGCAAGACTTTTAGTAGTGCGTTCCGATGAGCTTCGGAGCACATAAGCAATGATAGAATGGAGATCTTAGAAGGCGTCTGGTGAAGCTGGTCCACTATCTTGTAATCACTTTTCTTGATGATTCTCATGAATTCATCGACTTCTTGATCAAAAGGTATTTTCAAAGCTTCTTTAACAATTTGTTCTTCTTGCACCATGCTCTTCCCTTTTTCCTTGGCAGCAGCTTCTGCTTCAGCAGTGGGTCTTTGAATTTGCGGGGCAAAGAGACGTCCGCTTCGAGTGAAGCCTCCGCCTCCCCCCACATTGTCTATTTGTGGTGAAGAAGTTGATGATTCAAAAGTGATTTTCTGTCCCTCGCAGTATAGTTCGGAGCCGTAATGCCAAGGGATGGCATTACTGCTTTCATAAGGTACTGGCCCAGGCACTGTGATAGTGACTGGACTGATGGCAGCTGCAGAAGGGACCATGATAGTCTGTGGATCATAGTATATTGTGACTGGTGCTCTGGTAGGAGTGGCATTTTGTGAGTTGTAGGTGGAATCATTTGCAGGATCATAATAAATTGTAATTGTTGAGACACTTTCTGTTGAAGTTGTAGGAGATATTGTTGGAAGGATGGGTGTTGTTGTTGTAGGAGATCCTGAATGAAGGGGTGCTGAAGTTGTAGAAGGGATGTTTGTCGATGTCTGGTCCGTTGAAGTAACAGATGAAGCATTTGTTGATGAGATTGAAGAGTTGTTTGGAACAATGGTTGTTGCAGTTGTAGACGATTCTGGAACTGTTGTTAGGGAGATTGCTGGATTGGTAGGTATTGATGTTGTGATTTGAAGCAGGCCACTCTGGATGAGACCATCTATGCCATCTCTCAAGTTATTGCACCCATTCACTGAAATGTTGCAATAAGCACACCCTAGCTCACATCCCGGGAACATTTGACATTCAAGGAGTTGAGCTTTAATCTCTACCAAAGGTGTCCGAATCTGACCCACACTGGTTATCAAGTAAGACGACTTGTCTTCTTCAATAGCATTGATTCTGGGTCCTCCGTGGTGTGGCATAGGGTTCTTGTTAACATTTGGTGGTGGTGCAAAGTTTAGAGGTTTGGAATCCACCAGGTCTTGTACCTTCATGTGCAAGGCTCTGCACTTCTCTGTACTGTGGCCAGGTGCATTCGAGTGAAAAGCACATCTGGCGCTGGCGTCATAATTTCTGGGTAGACTGGCAGGATCTGGAGGTGCCAATGTCCTTAGCTCAACTAGGTTGAGTTTTAGGAGTTGTGGCAATAATGTGGCATAGGGCATAGGGATCGGATCGATCACCCTATTGGCCTGAGAAGGTCTCTGTTGAAACGGTCTTTGCTGATTGTTGTTGCTGGTGTTGTTGTTGTTATAATTTCTCTGAGGTGGATACTGAGTTTGTTGCTGGTAATTTTGTTGCTGTGGTTGATAAGATGGTTGAGGATGAATTGGAGCGGGAATGGTGACTGCTGCCACAGACCTATGAACATATTGGGGTCTGCCCCTGCTGGTATGGATAGCATTGGTCTCACCAGTTCTTCTTGGGCCTACAAAAGGCTTTCTTGGGTTGCTGGACGAGCTTGCACCGTTGTCAAAAATTTTACCCATCTTTAATAGGCTTTCAATTCTTTCCCCGGCTATGACCACATCAGCAAAGCTAGTGGAAGAAAAGGCAGCTAGCCTGTCAATGTATGTTCCATGGAGGGTGTTCATAAACATATCAGCCATCTCCCTCTCTGACATGGGTGGCTGGACAGCAGCAGCAAGCTGTCTCCACCTTTGAGCGTACTCCCGGAAGCTTTCCCTGGATGATTGTGACATCCCCATCAGGAGGGTCCTGTTGGGAGCCATATCCAAATTGTACTGATATTGTCTGATAAAGGCCTCAGCCAAGTCCTTCCAACACCTGATGGTTGCTCTAGTCAGGTGAGAGTACCATTCCCTCGAAGCTCCTGTTAAGCTATCCTCAAAATAAAACATCCATAGATTTTCGTCCATGGTATATGCCTTCAGCCTCCCCAGAAAGGATTGTAAATGGGTCCGGGACAGGAAGTTCCGTTGTATTTCTCAAAACATGGAGGTTTAAATTTGTGGGGAATCCTGACCCCGTCCACTAGACCCATGTCCATAACATCAAAACCCAAAGAATTCTGGGACTCCAGGGATCTTAATTTCTCAGCAATCTCATCTAGCCTTCTGTCATAGGCTTCCTCCCCAGCTCCCATCACTGTAAACTGATCTTCCTGGGGGTCTTCTTGCAGCACTCTGCCTGCAGTGGCAGTCCCTTGCACATTGACAGGGATGTTGATCTCGGGATGAAGGTGGGGTCCATAGACTGGAGGATTAACATGGGGTTGAACTCTCTCATTATTGCTTGTCCCAGCAGTCCCTGGATGGGGGTCTTCCTGATTCCTTCCCTCTACCAGTGCTCTTAATCTCTCTTGGCTTTGAGCCATATTATTCATCACCTCCATAAACTGTGTCATCTGATTCCTCATTTCCAATCTTTCATTGGCCATTTGAGTCCTGACCTCTATAAGGTCCTGCTGTACTTGGTCCATTTGTATGCCCGGAAGATTATTGCGGGTGGGATATCTGTGTAGACGGTTGAGTGGAAACACCCGACATCGAGCAATAGTTTCTGAAGTCACAACAGAGTTAGTAACAACAAAACAAAAACCTACAAAACAAAACAAAAGGTTAGTATGCAATGCAGTATGCTTATTTGTATCCAAGGTATCCGGCTTGGCACTTGGTTTTGACCTTTCCAGACCCCTGAGGAAGATGCTTGTGACGTTGCTTTAAAAGAACTCAGATTAAACAAACCAACACATATATTACAACAAGTAAATGATACATAGTTTGTTTTTTTACAATACATGCCCTTTGAGGGGTTAAAAATACAACATAAAGAAAAGTACATGAAATGAAAGCAACAACAAGAAAAAGTCAAACACCAAGACCAAACTCATCCTCCTGAACTTCCTTGAGAAGTGCTTCAGTCACAGGATCAGCTGGACGCTCTGTAAGATTCCTGATAAGGAGATTCCTGGTAGCAACAGTTGCAGTTAGCTCCTTGTGTTGACCCTGGTCCTTTGACCTCTTCACACCAGCTCTAATCTTCAATTCTGAGATCTCTCTCTGGGCTGCTGCCAGGGCTTCCTGTTGCTCTTTTGCACTAGCTTCCAGCTGCTCAATATTGTCCTGAGTCCTCTTATCCTCCTGAGTACGGGCTTCGGTGATCCTGACCCACCTAGCCTGACTCTCCTTCAGATACAAATCAGTCCTGGCTTTTTGGAACTGAGCCTCTTTGCAGGTATTCTTCAGGATTTGCTCTCCAGCCCTAGACTTCTTGATATAATCCTCAGTCTTCTCAATTTTGGCTAGATGCTCCACCTTTAGCTTTTCTAACCTCTCAATGTCCAAGCGACCATCGCTCCTCTCCCAGAGGGTCTTCTGTAGAGCCTGAGTCAGATTCTCATTTCTTTCTTTCAATTTCTCAAACTCCTCTAAGCTGACAGCTGCTGGAGGTGGTGCTGTGGAAGGTCCAGGCACATCTTCAATAGTGAAGGGCATTCCAGTAATTTGAGCCTTGGCATGAGACCACTCATAGTACTGAGTTGAGGCCACATTGTTGCATCTCCCAAGGATAGTTACTCCTTTAGTCTGGACATTGTCCCAAGCCCAGGATGCTTGCCTGACAATAGCCAGATTAGGCTTGTTCTCACAATAAAGGGTCTCAGCTAGATCTTGTACTCTAGGAGGGTGGACTAATGCATAGCCCAGTTATCTTTTGAATAGCAGAGGGTTGTAGTTGATGCAACCCTTTACTCTATCAGAGGCACATTGGGAAATTGCCCACAACTAGTAATGATGTCTCTGCCTTTGGTGCTCTGAGTGCACCACCTGATATCGTCTGAGGTTAAAGCAACAAGTCTCCTAGCCCAGTTCTTCTGCTGGTGAGGGTTCAAGAATGCATCAGTCTTTGGCAAATGCTTGAGCAACCAAGTATGGAACAAAGGAGCACAGCATCTCACTAATCTTCCCCTCTGCTTTTCATTCCTTTGGTGAACAGAGTAGTAGAGATCTCCCAGTAAGGTGGGCACTGGGTTCCTCGGGATGAAAAGATGGATTGCATTCTTGCTAACAAACTTACGCTCATCTGCAAATAATATGACCCCATATATGCTAAGGGCCAATAATGCACAGACTGCCTTCCACTCCCCCATGGAGGCCTTCAGAATAGCCTGAGAGGTCAAGAAATCCAGATGAAAACTAGAGACTCCAGCTTTAGTAGTCATATTTTGCCCAATCAGAACTGGTTCCAGGTACAAGGCTTTTGCCACCTCTTCATTACTAGGGAAAGCCATCTCAGGGTTGAAGGGGACTCCACCCCTGATAGGTACACCAATCAGTGATGAATACTCTTCCAACAAGGGTCCCAACTAAAAATTCTGAAAGGTGAAGCACCTCAGAGGGGGATCATAGAACTGCAGGCAAGTATGAATCAAGCTCCTCTGTGAAGGGTCCAAATCCATAACCACATCAAGGATTCCTCCATAATGTTCCCTGAAAAGTGGTATATGGTCTGGAGTAATCAGGGTCTGAATCTTCCTGATGCTAGCCAACTCAGGCTCAAAGAAATGATAAGAGATGTTGCTCTTCTTAGGTTCCATATTGCTGAAGAAGAGCTGAGTCAGATGCTGAGAATAACACTGAAGATAGGCCACTGACAGGCTGAGACTGGTGATGCAGGTGACTGAAGCAGGTAACTGATGCAGATACTGATGAAGATAGGTATATGCTGATGAAAGGGGTCAAAACCAAGCCAAAATATATTATGGATACCCTGAAAAACAAATAAACACATGTTAAAATGATGCAATGATGATGTATGCAAATGATATGCAAGGGTTTGTGACTGAGCTGGATCTGATTAACTGCCTTGATATAGGTCCATGTATGTTCAAGAAATCCAGATGGAGGTTCATAAGTCCGGTAACCAAGGTGGGGGACTCAAATAAAGAGTCACATGTCCAGGGTTAAAATCACAAGAACTGTTCCAAAATGGAGTACTCTTAACAAAACACAGTAACAGGGTATGCTGAGGTCAAGGGTACCTGCAAACCTGTAAACAACCCAACCCCCTCGCAGGTGATGTTCTAAAACAAGGATCCTCAGACTTGGATCAGTTATGAGAAGTGTAAACACTTCTAACCCGGAGGTACAGTGTTTACAATAACCATAAAAGATCCTCCTCTAATTCACCTCAGTTTCTGAAGGTCAATACTAAAGGTCATCCAGACTTAGCAGGCTTCCCAGATAGCCCTAGCACTACAGGAGATCTGTGTCACAGAGTTCTCAAGAAGAAACCCATATCTGAACCGTGTTTCATATTCCCGCACCAGACCGAAATGGAATGGGAAAGAACATGAACCACTCTAGCCTAGGTGTCACTCAGGTCCCAGGTATAGGACCTTAAACTCTCAATAGAACACCCACCCACCAAAGCAACAGAACCAGATCCAGCCAAAACAGTATGACAGTATGATGTATATAAAGCTGTAAAGAAAGCAATAAATAACTGTACATAAAGCAATAAATAAAAGCAACTATACAAACACAAATAGCACATAACACCCCAGTAAACACAAATCTAACAAGCGCTAGGAGGAACCCACAAAAAGAACCAGAAGCCCTGGTTACAGTACAAGGGTCCCCAGCAGAGTCGTCAAGCTGTCGCTCCCGATAAATGGGAAATGGCCCAAATAAAGGTACAGACGCGAACGGTCGGCGAGAGGAGGATGTGCGAACACACAGGAGTGAACTCACAGGGAATGAATAGAGTCGCCAGCTAGGCATTTTTATCCCGGAGGAAAGGTAATGTTTCATAAACCTAAGAAAAGATATGGATAAGACGGTTGCGAACCAGAGAGACTGAGAAAGGGGGTTGGTTACAACCTGGGAAGGTATTAGCACCCAGATTGTCCGTCGTACTCGACGGGATCCACGCTTAAAAGATTTGTGTTTTAAAGGGGTAGTGTCAGTGCAATTTGTGTATAAATGAGCTGGAGAAGGATGTACAGGTGTCAGTGTAAGAGAAGTGAAGTGTATAAATATACAGTGTCAGTGTAAGGACAAGAGTGAAATGCTCATGATAATGAGGCTAAAAAGAATGATGCTGGAAAGAGGGGGAATATACAGATACTTTTGTTCGATAACTGTTAAGTTATGCCTACGTATCCTCTCGTGCAATGAGGAAGTCAGAACACCGTAGTTCGACCCAAAGAGACTGAAAGGTGAATTGACTGATGAACTGCTTACTTATCTATGCTCAAGTGTATGACCTGTCTGGCTCAGGTGCAAACTGTCTTGCATTAGACGGAAGAAGCAAGTTCCTGTTTGTGAGTGATGATGATGAGAAAAGAATCCCGGAGGAGACGATTATTGTTTGTTTTTGAATTTTCAGTCTTTTATTTCTTTTTGAAGTTTGTCATAAGTTAATGAGCCTAAGCCTAAATCAATGGATTAGTAAACTCATCACATCTTCCCTCTGATTAGGGGTAATGAGAGTACCTTAAGTGTGAAGTCAGCTTCTCACACTTAATCACCTTTGATGTAGGATTAAGATCATTAACCTACTTGTGATTATTTAGATGTTTTTGGTGTTTGTGTTTAGTGTTGAGTAATGAGGTTAAGCCATAATCAGGGATTAAACAGACTCATTACACCATCCTAATAGAAGGATAATAGATGAGGGTGTTTAAGCTGAGGAAAGCTCCTCAACTTAATCCATGATTAGGGATTAAACTCATGACAAAACAAGCCTTTGATTAAGTGGATTTTATTTAATGGTGAGATGATGAAGTGAATTTTATGGTTTGTAAGACAACTTGAGGGGGACTTGTCCATTAACACTAGGGTTAGTCCTTCTCAACCAATTAAGGAAGAATTAGACCCTAATGCAAGGCCCAAGTTACAAGTGTGATGTCTTGATGATCATATAAGTGAATTGATTAAGAGATTTAAACACATTAAGGGTTTAACACTTAGGATTAAAGTTATACACTCCATCCTAATAGAAGGATGCAGGCATAAGCTTAATCACAAAGCCTTAAAACCTTTAGGGTTTAGTCCCTGATTATGAGGTGAGAAGAGAAAACTCAAAGAGACACAAAGGTAAAACTAAGTGGGGGACTAATCAAAACCCTAATCATTGTCATGCTTAGTTGTTCCTAAGGTTTGTGAGGTTTAAGAAAGAAATCTTCAGAGGAACCACCAGGAAGCAGATGAAAGGAGCCAAGAGAAGCAAAGTAATTTGCTTCATTCAAGAAGTCAAGTCACTTGAGGAAAGAAAGTAAGAAGAAGAAGAATGAGCAAGCTCAATCTCAAACACATAACAAAATGCAGCATGGATGCATAAAGGAGATGAATAGAAGTTGTGAGAAGTGAAGGCAAATTCACTTCTCAAAGTTACTTACCACCTGAAAAGTTAGTGAAAGAAATGCAATGCAATGCAAGGTGAGATGAAATGGCATGATGCAAATCAAAACCAGAAGCACATACATAATGTTAATGATGCTATGAGATGATGCAAACATGAAACAAAGCATGGGGATGATCATACAAACTTATGGATGCAAATGAAGCAAGTTAAGAACCATGATCATACATGAAATGTTATGGAATGTAAATGACATACAAAGTGGCAAATGAAAGATGCAATGATCAAACATGATTCTAAGATGTCTTAAGATGTCAAATGAATCAAATGGATGCACAAAATGTTATGGCAAGTCATGTTATGCAAGCAAATGCAAGATGGATGCATATGGAAGCCCAAATTAGGGTTTATGATCAATGCATCAAATAAAAACCAAAATCAGAAGCAAGCATCAAGATAAAAAATTAAAAATGCACTCAAAGGGACCCTAAACCTATACAAACACACTGCCCAAAGGGGGGGATCCAACTCTTATCCTAGTGAGAGTTATGAATTTCTCAAGAATGCTAGGGTTTTAAGGTACCTTGACAAGAAAAATGTCAAACAAATGGGAAATGCAAGATCAATTCATGCCAATTTAATCCTACAAACTACATGATATGCAAGACACAATGCAAAAAGAATCAAAGTCCAACTCTCAAAGATTAGGCAGAAATGAATTTTTGAACATTGGATCAAAATAATGCTTTGAAATAGAATTAATTCCATGAAAAATTGTCAAAATGCATCAAGATCAAAAAAGAAATTTGGTTTGAGGGTTGGACAATGTTTCTAAATGATTATGAAGGTTTCATGAATTTTTTGGTAATTTTTAAATACCTAAAAGTATTTTTAATTAATTAATTATCATTAATTAATTAAAAATAAACTTTTAAATGATTTAAAAATATTTTTTAATGCATAAAATAAAAATAAAAATGTTTTTGGTTTCTGAAATTAAATAAAAGTTTGTATAAAAAATTTCAGAATTTTTGAAAAGGTTTGCTATTTTTAATAAATATGAGAAAACAAATGAAATAAATGGAAAAATAAAATGCATTAAACTGAAAAATGGGAAAGTATGCGCATCCAAGGGCCGGGATTCAAATTCCAGGGGGCGGGAGTTGACTACGCGCGCGTTTGGACGGCTCACATTCAAACTGGCCTAATTATGATCAAAGCCCTAATCTGAACCCTAATGACTTTCAGATGACCGGAACAGTGTTCCGGTCATCTTCTCCGGCAAGCCACTTATGCTATCTCACTCTCTACGCATCCCCAAACCCTCTAACTTTCCAGAAATGATCCCCATAACATCCCCAACAAGAATCACTCACCAAAAATCATTTATTCATCATCAAATCCATGAATCGAAGCAAAACGGAAAAGAACACAGAAATTTCAGAAGCTTGTGAAATACTCATTTCTCAACTATTTTCAAAACTAAACACATCATGGCAATCAGTGAAGCATGTAGAATCATTCTATAACATAAAATGAGAGTTCTGGAAAAATAAATGCCATGGCTACCTGAGCTTGAGCTTTCGAATCAGGGGCTTTCTGGCCAGTTCTTTGCCTCAAATCCACTCCAATGATCCTCCTAAGAAGCTTGCAATGCTTGGTTGGAGTTTAAATAGCCTCTGGAGAGAGTTTGCAGAATCTCAGTTCATGAAATGTGAAAATCGTGTTTTTGATTGTGGAGGTTTTAGGGCAAAGTGAGGGCAGGGAAATGATCAGCAAGGTTTGTGGAGTTGAATGGTGAAAAAAGTTTGAAGGTTTGAGGGCTGAATCAAGAGATTCGAAGGCTTTTGCAAATGAGAGGATTTTTGAGTATGCTGTCTTCTTGGAGCTTTCAGGCTTGTGTGTGTTATGAGAATGAATCCTTGGGATGTGTTTGTAAAGTTTGGATTGGGCAGAGAGTGGTTGTGTCACTGTGGGATTGGTATGGCTTCAAGTTGCAAAAAGTCAAGCAAGTTGTACTTGGAGGTATGGGCAAGTGGCAGGCTAGGATAGGAGCATGGTTGAGTTCAGCAAGGATCAAGGAATGCCTTTGGATCAAATTTTATGGACTGAGGCAAGTGGATGAGAAGTTTTGATCCCTTTTGCAAATTGTCACAACCTTGGCCCCTTTTGTAATTCTTGAAGTTTAAGGCATAGAACTTAAGAAATTCTTGGGCAAATCTGAAGTTTAAGTCATGTGTGACGTTTGTGTAAAGTTTAGACATCAATTAGAAGTCATAAATTGCCTTGCTACAAGAATTTGCAAGTTTCCCTCTTTGGTGCATAACTTGAAATTATGTGATTTTTGCCAACTTTGACAAGCCATAACTTTTGATCCAAAATGAATTAGGTCATGTTCTTGTACTTTTTGAAAAGGGAAAGATCTATTTTACAACTTTCATGACCAAAGTTTTTCCATTTGAAGCTTTTTTGAATCAAAAAGTAAAGGTTGAAAAAGTTGCCTAAAATGACAATTTCATTAAAAGTCAAACTTGCCCAAAAAGTCAACTTTGCAAAAGACTTGAAATTCTTCAATTTTATGAACTTCAAACATCTTCTATGATCAAATAAAGATCATATACAATCAAAATGATAAAGAACACCCTTTGGTTGGGTCATTGGGGGCCTCAGGTGCCCTGATTTTGCACTGATTTGCTTGAAAAGTCAACTCTTGATCAGATGACTTCCCCATGGAATTTCTTCATGAAAATTGATATGCATACTCCCTATACCATATAGAGACAAATAGAAACAAGAATGACCAAAAAATTTGGAGTTATGGCCTCTGAAACCAAAACCCTAATTTTAGGTCATCTGTGCAGTCAAGCTTGGCTCTGCTTCCATACCATTCTCAGTTCTTGTGATTCTTTGACATTCTTGACTTGGAGAGGATATAACATGATACTTGAACACACATGTACCCCTTTGAAGTGATTGATGGCCTTTGGAGTGGCTCAAGAAGCTCTTGGATTGCTCAGATCACAAACCCTAGATGCAGATGACTTTGAATCTATGCAGTGAATCAAAATTGTGGTATGAGATACTATGATTGAACTTATGTATATGAAATGATCACAAGCCATGGTGTGAATGAGTGAGGGCAAATTTGGGGTGTTTACACTCAGGTTTCAGAAAATTAAACAGGGGCAGCTGTTGCACCCCAAAAGTTGCCCTCACCTAGACAAGACATTGTGTACTAAGGTGTCTCACGAGGTTTACAAGGTTCACAGTTAGTCAGAAAGTTTGACAATCCCCTCAGACAAAGCATCCTCCTAAGCAATGCACCCTAAACTAGGGTTTTGAGTTTCATCAGGATAAATGGACTTCCAAGGCTTCAAGTGAGCTTCATAGCATCCTATATGTATTTAAGAATCCCTATGTCAAGTTTCAAGGCTTTCCCATAAGGTTTGCTCAGTCAGATGATCAGATATGCAAAAATCAGTCAAAGTAGTTAAAAAGTCAAACTGAGGTCAATTGTGGTCAAACCAAAGTCAAACTTCATGATTTTTTTCCAACATCAATTATATGAAGTAAAATTCATTATTTGATCAAGGGTTGATCATGATCCATCAAGGAGATTTCAGATCATCAAGAATCAGGAGTTTCTAAATTAGGGTTTTCATAGGAAAAGTCAACTGAACTTTGACCAGCCATAAATTTCACATGCTTCATCAAATTTTTTCCATCCAAAGCTCATTTTGAAGGAAATTTAATTCTCTACAACTTTGTGTCTCATAAGCCAATCCCAAAAATGCTTCATTTGGAAGGTATGAGCTAAGACATTATAGGTCATTTCAAAAGTCAACAAAAAGTCAACATCTTACAAAGGGCATAATTTGAAAATGGTAAATGATATGGACATGATACCAAAGAGGTTGGTTAGAGGACTCTCTAAACTTTCCAAAATGTCCAATAACACCTTCATAGCTTTAAAATTGAGGGATTTGTGCCTTTGCAAAGTTGGGAAATTTTTGAGACGTTTATTGAGCAAATGGGGTCTTAGAACCAATTCTTTCCACATGGGCTTGCATTTTTATGACCCAATCTCTACCATGACATCATGCACGAATCAAATATTATTTATTCAGATTTTTATAGTTTATTTTTATTTATTTTGATTTTATTCATTAAAAATCAATTTAAATTATAAAATAAAATATGAAAACTCAATATTTAAATGTGATTCTTGTTCTAGAAGGTCATAAACATTATTTAGAGATGATTGATCTGATCCAAGTTTGTGCTAGGCTAGATTGGCATACAAAGATTTGATTTTTCATATATTTTGATCATGAGATTTCTTCACACTCAAGTAATGAAATAAAGCCCACAAATCCACAAAGTTTTAACCTAATTCTATTCACTATATATCCATAAGCATAAAGCATAGCAAGACGACGATTTTCAGAGCCTCCAAGAATACCATTGAACTTCAAATTTTCACACCAAAAGTCATATTCGGTTTTGGACCTAGAGACACTTTCAAGACAAAACAAAGGTTGCTTTAGCTTCCTTGAGGCTCACTGATCATGTTTCGATCATCAACAACATCAAAATCATTACCATTTGCATAAACTGAATCAATGTTCTTTCACTTTTATGATTTTTTCGTTTTCTAATATTCGTGCATAATAAATTGTGTTTGATTGTTGTTTTGTGTTTATAATGAGCCAAAGAATGTTTCTGGATAGTTTAATTTGAGTTTCGATGCAGGACCAAGAAGTTGCCATTGTTAGGGTTTAGGGTGGCCGTTTAGGGTTTCTCAATTAAACCAATATAAATAAATTCTAAATATATCAATGAACTGTGTATGATGTGTGGATCATGTCTATGTGGTCAATTTGTTGAAATTTTACATATTGTGAGAGATCCAATTTTCGCAGGTTCTTGAAAGTGAGAATTCACAGGAAAATTCGTAAGTGTATTTGCAGGAAATTTCGCAGGTAATATGAAGAAGATGAAGTCAATTGGCGCGCAGGAGGAAATTCAAATTTAGACTTAATATTTTATTGGTTTGTTTTCATATTATATCAGCTAACGTTGCTTTGCCCATTGGTAATGGTTTGCGCGTGTTGTTGGTTGTGACCTGCGTTCGATCCTTGGTGACAATATCTTTTTGTTTTTTTTTTCATTATTCACTTGACTTAATATATTATGTTTGATTGTTGGTGTTTTAGCAGACGCTCCCCATGTGGCTCAGTTGGTTGGATTGTTTGGTTGTTGTTGTAATGGTCCTGGGTTCGAATCTGGCCGCAGGCCATTTTGTTTTGGATTTTATTTATTTTGCAGGTTTAAAATATAAAGCTCAACACCCATTACATGCTCACCAGGCGCAGCTGGCCTAGTGGTGGTGTGTTGAACCAAGGGTTGGAAAGCCTAGGGCGTGGGTCCGAATCCCAGCCCCAGGTATTTTGCATTTTTTTTCAATTTTTTTTTGTATTTATTTGTTTACATATTATTTAATTCATTTAAACTCTTATAAAAATAATGTCTAAACAATAATCAATAATATTTTCCTAAAAAACTTTATATTTTCTAAAATTCATATTTTATTTTCTTAAATATAAATTATTTGTATTTATGTTATAATATGTTATATATATATATATATATATATATATATATATATATATATATATATATATATATATATATATATATATATATATATATATATATATATATATATATATATATATATATATATATATATATATATATATATATATATATATATATAACCCTAAACCCTAAACCCTAAACCCTAAACCCTATATAATTATGTATTTTTTTTGTAAATAAATAAATTAATAATATATAATTATAATTAACAAAACCCTAATTTTCTTAATTTAAATATTAACCCTAATTTTTTGTCAACCCTAATTTTTATCCTAACCCTAAAAATTAATCTAATTTTTCTAAACCCTAATTAAATTATTAATCTTTATTTTTATTAATATATAACTAATTTGTTATTTATTTATTATTAAACTTATTTTCTTAATTAATTTCTAAAACTTTTCTAATATTAATTTTTTCTTGCTAAATTCTTATTTTTTTTATTCATTATTCTAACCTTTACTTTTATTTTATTATTACTAATATGTGGTTGTTGTTTATTATTCTTATTACTATTATATTTATCATTATTATTTCTATTATTATGTAATTGCTAAAGCCATGTAATAGGTTTATTTTTGCTTTATTTTTGTAATTATTTGTTGTATGGTTAGTAATCTTAGGGTGTATATAACCTATGTGTAATTAAATAACTTAGAAAATTAATTTAATAAGATAAATACTTGAACATGAACACTCACACACGTAAGTCGATCTTTGATCGCCATCTTGCACTTCCTAAGTTACCCCTCTTGGTAGCCTTAAATATGGTCAAGTCCCTCGAATATAGGGTTGTCTTAAGCAAAAGTCCCTTCATAAATATCATCAAGTCCCCACAGTTTTAAAGATCAAGTCCCTTTGAGGTTGCCTATGATAATGATCTTGTACCTTCGAATAAAAGATGATAAGTCCCTACAAATTGCTAAAGACACCCTTACTTGTTGCTTTCTATGACCATACGATGATCCTACGCTTGTCCCTTAACACATCCAAGGTAATGACTACCTATTCCTTAATAATAGGGATAGCCTTACCATTGAATGAAAATACGAGAACATGAAAGACTTAAATCTAGGGTAGGTACCTCATAGTTACTTGCTCACACTTTTCAAACTTACTTTCATACCTCACAATTTCTAAACTAGGCTTTGTATACACCCATACGAGGGTTATTACCAAGTACTTAAAGAATTTTTTTTCTAATCACACACTACACTCTTGGAAACAAACAAAGTGAGCTAAGTAGCTAAGAGCCCATGGATAACCATGGATACAAAGGGTGCTAATACCTTCCCTTTGTATAACCTACCCCCCGAACTCAAGTCTTTTAAAATAGGTCTTTCCTGTTCTTTTATGTCCTTTCCTTTTGGATAAAATAAAAGTCGGTGGCGACTCTTGCTATCCGCAACATGACTAAATGTCAGTTCTCCCACCGTGTTACAGGGTGTCGTTGCTTTAAGGAAGCATACATTTCCCTACTTGAATTCGGAGTTGATTCACTCGACCAAGACGCGCTCACAGGGAACGGTCAACAAGTGTATTCGTCGAGGGCCCATTTGAGGTGGAGTGGAACTTGCCCGCACTCCCCGTTCCATTGAAAAGTTGCTTCTTTACAAAGGAGTTTAATGAAATAAATCGCATGTTAGGCTGATTTAGCCACGAAGAAAGATAACAAGGTGAGCATCCCGTTTAGGGACTGGATCAACTTTGTTCATCATTTGTTGGTACGTTGCTCTGGTGTTCTTCAACCCGAAAGACATTACATTATAATAATAATTACCCAACATAGTCATGAAGGTCATGTGCCTTTTGTCTGTCCCCAACGTGGGGATCTGATTGTACCTGATGTATGCGTCCATAAAGGATATGAGTTTGAAACCTGCAGAATTATCAACTAATTTGTCAATGTTAGGTAGGGGATAAACATCTTTAGGACATGCCTTATTGAGATCGGTATAGTCAACACACATTCACCATTTTCCATTATTTTTCTTAACAAGTACAACATTAGATAGCCAGGTTGTGTATTGGACTTTAGAAATAAAATTTTCCTTTAAAAGGTCTTTTATAGTAATTCGACAGCCTCCACCTTCTCGGGGGACTGCTCATGTCTATGTTGTAATATTGCCCTAACGGTAGGATCTATGGCGAGCTGGTGGCAGGCGACCTCGGGGTCGAGACCGAGCATCTCCGCAACGCTCCATGTGAACAAATCAATATTGTCTTTGAGGCAGGTCTTGAGTTGTTCCTTCTGTAAACACCCCAAATTTTCCCTCACTAATTTCACACCATGGCTTGTGATCTTTCCATATTTGCATTAGTACAGGCATATCATATCATATTGCATTTTTGCTTCACTGTATTGGTTTAAGTTCATCTGCATCCAGGGTTTGTGATTTGAGCAATCCAAGATCCATATGAGCCACTCCAAAGGCAATTAATCATCTCAAGAGGGTCCATGTATGTTCAATCATCATATTATATCCTTCAAAGATCAAGGAAGTCAAAGAATCACAAGAACTTGCAAAGCATGGAAGCAGAGCCAGGGTTTAACTGCACAAATGAACTGAAATTATGGTTTTGGTTTCAGAGTCCATAACTCCAATTGTTTTGTTCATTCTTGTTTCTAAGGGCCTCTATATGTTATAAGGATCATGTGTACCAAGTTTGATGAAGAAATTCATTGTGGAAGTCATCTGATCACTAGATAACTTCTTGAGCAAGTCAGAGCAAAATCAGGGCATCTGAGGCCCCCAACATGGAACCAAAGTGGATTTTTCATCAAATTGAAGTTATATGATCTTTATTTGATCATTTGAGTGCTTAGAAGTTCACAAAATTGAAGAAAAGTAAGCTAAACCAAAAGTTGCCAAAAATGGAAATGACTTGTAATGTAAACTTTCCATTTTGGGAAAGTTTTTCAACCTCCTCTTTCTCAACCAAAAATGCTTCAAATGAAAAATTGTTGGTCATGAAAGTTGTAGATTGGATCATTCCCTTTTCAAAAAGTACAAGAACAAGACCTAATTCATTTTGGAACTCAAGTTATGGCTTGTCAAAGTTGGCAAAAATCACATAATTTTCAAGAATGCACCAAAGAGGATTCTTTGCAAAACCACTTGCCAATTCATTTTGTGACTTCAAACACACTTCTAATCATAATACAAACATTGTACATTGCATAAAACTCAGAATTGCCCAAAGAATTTCAAGATTCCATGCCTTGAACATCAAGAATTCTCAAAGGGGCCAAAACTTCATAAATTTGCAAAACACCACATAAACTTCCATCCTCTTGCTGAATTGCCTCAAGGAATTAGATCACTTTAAATCACTTTAAAACTTAATGAATTTGCTGAATTGCATCAGGAATTAAATCACTTTAAATTGTTTTCTTTGTTTGCTTTATATTACTTGTTGGGCTTTATTTGTGAAAGATCCTAACCCGGATCTAGTGTACCCTAGGTAAATGGCAATAGACCAAGGAAACTGTACGGCATATACCGATATGGTTGATCTGGTGGCCATAATTAGTGTGACTTCTTGGTTGGTGCTTATGTTCCTTAAGTAAGTTAAGGATAATATGGGGCTGCCATATGTTGTCAATACACTAACTGACTTTTAGAACCCTTGTTATCCCATCTTGGCCTTTAGAAAGTAGTGAGGTAGCCAACTTTGGTGAAGACTAAAGTTGGTTGATAATCGATGCTACGCTCATTGAGATCCTAAACATGGAGGGTTTTGGTTGGCAAGTAAGTTTCCTACTAAACAACCACCCTTGGTAAGGATCGGTGATATTGAGATCCTTTAGAACCTGGTTACTTTTGTAGGAAAGAATGAACCAACTAAATTTCAGGGGAGGGTACTTACCTTTAAACCTCATGCAAGCCTTCAAACCTAGGGCCATTGTGTGACTTTTTTGTGTGTGCCACATGTTTGTGATTGAGCATAACATCATAACATATTCATGCATCATAAGCATAGCATTTTCACTAACCATTTCAAGGACCAAAGGATTTATCTTTGTTCTTTGTTGCAGGTCATGGCTTCTGCTCGTAGGAATACTATGCGAATCAACTTTTTAGGGATACCTCCTAAGCTTAAGGAATTGGTCTCTCAAGTTTCTGAAAACTCCCAGTTCATCAAGAGGCATGGTCACCTACTAGATCTAGTCACTTCAGGGTTCAATGAAGACATGATGAGTGTTCTGTTTCAGTTTTTTGATCCTAAACATCATTGCTTCACATTCCCCGACTACCAGTTGGTTCCTACAATGAAAGAGTTCTCCAAGCTACTGGGTATACCTATCCTTGATCAAAGACTTTTCACAAGCTTGGAAAAAGAGCCTAAACCTGAAGTCATTGCTGCAGCCCTACATTTGAAGAAACCAGACATTGTCCTAGAAACAAGAAGTGGAGTTAAGGGTATCCTTGCCAAGGTATTGATGGAGAAAGCTCAAGTGTTCTTGAAGGCTATGAGTTATGATGCTTTTGAGGAGATCCTAGCCATATTGATCTATGATTTAGTATTGTTCCCTAATCCAGACCAGTTCATAGACGTACACGCCATCAACATATTTTTGACTCGCAATCCAGTGCCTACTTTACTTGGAGACATCTTGCATTCTCTCCATACCCGTACTACGAAGGCGAGAGGGACTCTGATGTGTTGCATACCTTTGCTATCCAGGTGGTTTATTTCTCACCTTCCTCGATCAGTGATGAAGAATGAACAAGGGTTCAGGTGGTCCAAGAAGATTATGTCACTTTCTCATTCAGATATTCATTGGTGCTCTCGATCTATGGAGAATGTTACTATCATTGACCGTTGTGGGGAGTTCCCTAATGTGCCACTACTTGGCATAAGAGGGGGCATTACTTACAACCCTTCTTTAGCTCTACATCAGTTTGGTTATGCTCGGAGTGATGGTCCTCATGACATGCTTATTCAGGGTATTGTGTTCGACTACGATAATGATCTGCAAGGTTACCGACAAAGGTTTATACGAGCTTGGGGTAAATTTAACAAGGTTGACAGCAAGACTCTAGAACCAAAGTACTCCATTCCCATGGAACCTTATCTCAGATGGGTACGAGCACGTGCTTAGACTCTTATGATGCCATATCCTGCTATCCTGCCAGTTACCATGGAGCCTGTTGCTGAAGGAGATACTCCTTATATCATCCTTCATCCAGACATGCCCACTGACATGGAAGAGTTGCAGAAATCTTGGATCCAGTTGAAGGAGCAAAGGGATACTTTTGAGACTCATTTCAAAGCTAGTCAAGAAAGAATTATGGAGTTGACAAAACAACTTCACGATGTAAACACCCCAAATTTTCCCTCACTCATTCAACCATGGCTTGTGATCTATTCATTTTACATAAGTTCAATCATGTCATCTCATATTGCATTTTTGCTTCATTGCATTGATTCAAAGTCATATGCATCTAGAGTTTGTGATCTGAGCAATCCAAGAGCTATTAGAGCCACTACAAAGGTCATCAATCACTTCAAAGGGGTCCATGTATGTTCAAGCATCATATTATATCCTCATAAGGTCAAGAAAGTCAAAGAATCACAAGAACTGAAAAAGGCATGGAAGCAGAGCCAGGTTTAACTGCATAGATGACCTAAAATTAGGGTTTTGGTTTCAGAGGCCATAACTCCAAATTTTTTGGTCATTCTTTTTTCTATTGATCTCTATATGCTATGAGGATCATGCATACCAATTTTCATGAAGAAATTCAATGGGGAAGGCATCTAATCAAGGGATGACTTCTTGACCAAGTCAGTGCAAAATCAGGGCATCTGAGGCCCCCAATGACCCAACCAAAGGGTGTTCTCCTTCATTTTGAATGTGTATGATCTTTATTTGATCATAGAAGGTGTTATAAGTTCACAAAATTGAAGAATTCCAAGCCATTTGCAAAGTTGCCTTTTTGGGAAAGTGACTTATAATGTAAACTTGCCATTTTGGGAAAGTTTTTCAACCTCCTCTTTTTGATTCAAAAATGCTTCAAATGAGAAAACTTTGGTCATGAAAGTTGTAGATTGGATCATTCCCTTTTCAAAAAGTACAAGAACTCTTTCTAATTCATTTTAGATCAAAAGTTATGGCTTGCCAAAGTTGGACAAAATCACTAAAATTTCACTTTTACACCAAAAGAAGAAAGTTGCAAAACCTCATGCCAAGGCCAAATGTGACTTCAAACCAGCTTCTAATCATCACACAAACATAATCCATGGCTCATAATTCAGATTTGCCCAAGAAATTTCTCACTTTCATGCCTTGAATTCCAAGAATCATAAGCCATTTTTCATGAAAATCACAAAGAGGGAAATCTTGCAAGAAGGGTTCCTTTGGTTTTGTTTGATCTCTAATCAATATCAAAGTGTCATAGAAACATTATATGGTGCATTTTGCTGCATATTGCCCAAGAGATGTCACATGTCCATAACCAAAAATCACAAGATGCACAAAGTTGGAAATTGGCAAAACACATGTTATCTTGCAATCCAAGTGTTGCAGTCCATCATAAACCATCCAAGGGTCATCCTCAAACTCAGCTGAGGCAGATACACCCTTTAGATCTCTTCTGCCATGGCCCATGCTTATAGTACACCTAGACTTGACTTTTTGCAAAAGGGGCCATGCCAATCACACTGTGCCACCACCAACCCTCTGCCCTATCACAGTTTGATAAGTGGACAAAATGAGACTCAAAACACACAAGAGGCAGACCTGAATCCCCCAACAAGTCAGCAACCACAAAAACTCCCCTCTATGCATTTTTCTTCGAATCTCAATACACAAGCCTCAAACCTAAAAACAAACTTCACAGAATCACTCACCATGATCTTCTGATCATTTCCCAACCATCATTTGATCCTGAAACCATCCCAAACAGAAATACGATTTTCCACTCCCTTTGGACAGAACTTCATCAATCTCAAAAACCAGCCACAATACACTCCAACTAAGCCTCAAAGCATCTTCAGGGAGATCATTGGAGGGACTTTGAAGCAAGGAACTGGCCAGAAAGCTCCAAAAGCAAAAGCTCCATCTCAGGTAACAAGATGAACATTTTTTCCAGAAAAGCGTTTTTAAGTTCCTAAAAGGTTCTCCATGATTCACTGATGATTCTGATATGTTTAGTTTTGAAAATGATCAAGTATTAAGCATGTATGAGCTCTCTGAAATTTTTTGACCTAGAACTAATTTGCTTCGATTCAGCTTGAATATGTGAAATAAATTTGTTTTAGTGGGTGATTCTTGTTGAGTGATGCGTGGGGTTTGATTCTGGGCAGAGAGATTAGGTTTTAGAGGCTTAGGGAGAGAGATAGCGTTTTGAGCTGCCGGAGAAGATGACCGGAGCACTATTCCGGTCATCTGAGAGTAATTAGGGCTAATCTCAGGTGATTAGCCAAGTTTGAATGTGGGGCGTTGGATGTGAGATGCGCGCGCGTTTTCAGTGGCCATGATTGTTTTGATTAGCCCTAATCCTCATTTATTAATTTAATTAATTATAATTAGGTTAATTTAATCAGGATAAGCCTCAGCCCTTGGATGACGCGCCAGTCAACCAATTTCACCCCAGTTTAAATCCTGGCTCTTAGATCTGATTACTTCTTCATTTATTTATTTTTATTTCATTTTATTTTCATTTTAGTTACATGAATTTTTAAAAATAGTAAAATGTATTAAAAAATTCTGAAATATTTTGTCAAACCTTCTATTAATTTTCAGAACCCAAAAATATTTTTATTTTTATTTTTTGCATTAAAAATTATTTTTAAATCATTTAAATGTTTATTTTTAATTAGTTAATGGAAATTAATTAATTAAAAATGAATTTAGGTATTTAAAAATCACCAAAAAATTCACATGGCATTTTAAAACATTTAGAAACATTATCAAACTCTCAAAACAAATTTCTTGTTGGTCCTTGACGTACTTTGACATTTTTCATTGGAATAAAAGTTATTTAAAGGCAATATTTTGGTCCTAACTTGAAAAAATTCATTCTGCCTAACCATGAAGAGTTTGATGATGGTTCTTCTCGCATTGCATTCTTCATAGCATGTAGTTTCTAGCGGAAAATTGGTTTGAATTTATCTTTCATTTTCAATTTAATGTGCATTTTTCCTTTTGAGGTGCTTTGAAACCCTAGTTGACTTAGAAAAATCACAACTTCCTTTGGGTTTAGATTTAGGTCTCCTCCTTTGGGCAGTGAACCTATGTAGGGTTAGGGTTCCTTTGATCCCATTTTCAATTTTTTATCATGTCATTTGCTTCTGATTTTGAGTTTTGTGTTGCATGTTATGCATAAACCCTAACTCTTGCCTTCCTTTACATCCATCTTTCATTTTCTTGCATTCAAGAGCTTGCCATGACATTTTGTGCATCAATATGACATATAAGACATCTTAGGACATATTAGAATCATGTTTGATCATTTCATCATTCATTTGCCATGTTATATGCTCATTCCATTTCATAAACTTTCATGAATCGTTTTGGTTCAAAGCATGCTTCATTTGCATCCTCATCCTTGTATGATCAGCCACAACTCTTGACATGTGTTTGCATCATCTCTTAGCATCATTAACATCATGTTCATGTTTCTGAGTTTGTCTTGCATCATGGCATTTCATCCCATTCTCATTACATTCCATTTCCTTTGCTAACTTTTCAAGTGGTAAGTTGTTTTGAGAAGTGAATTTGCCTTCACTTCTCACAATCTCTTTTCATCTCTTTATGCACCATTGCTGAATTTTATCTTGTGTATTAGAGTGAGCTTGCTCATTCATGCTCTTTCCCACTTTCTTCCTTCAAGCAACTTGTCTTCTTAAGTGAAGCAAGTTGTCTTGCTTCTCTCTGTTTCTTTCTCCTTTCATCTGTTTCTTTCCTGGTGGCTTTTCTCCTGAAGATCTTTTGCAAGCCTCATAAACCCTAGGAACAACCAAGCATGATCACAATGATGGTTTGATTAGTCCCCCATTAGTTTTACCTTTGTGTCATCTTTGAGTCTCTCTTCTCATCCCATAATCAAGGACTAAACCTTAAAGGTTTTAAGGCTTTGTGATTAAGCTTATGCCTGCATCCTTCTATTAGGATGGAGTGTATAACTTTAATCCTAAGTGTTAAACCCTTAATGTGTTTAAATCCTTTAATCAATCCACCTAATAATCACTAAGACATCAAGCTTGTAACTTGGGCCTTGCATTAGGGTTCTAATTCTTCCTTAATTGGTTAAGAAGGACTAACCCTAGTGTTAATGGACAAGTCCCCCTCAAGTTGTCTTACAAATCATAAAATTCACTTCTTAATCTTACCATTAACTAAATTCCACTTTAATAAAGGCTTTGTTTTGTCATGAGGTTAATCCCTAAACATGGATTAAGTTGAGGAGCCTTTCTCAGCTTAAATGTTCTCATCTATTATCCTTCTATTAGGATGGTGTAATGAGTCCATTAAATCCTTGATTATGGCTTAAAATCATTACTTAACACTAAACAAAAACTCCAAAAACATCTAAATAATCACAAGTTGGTTAATGATCTTAATCCTACATCACGGTGATTAAGTGTGAGGTGTTTACTTCATACCTAAGGTATTCTCATTACCCCTAATCAGAGGGAAGATGTGATGAGTTTACTAACCCTTGGTTTAGGCTTAAGCTCATTTTCTTATGACAAACTCCAAAAAGCAATAAAAGACTGAAAACACAAAAACAAACAATAATCGTCTCCTTCGGGATTCTTTTCTCATCTCATTCACTTACAAACGAGAACTCGCTTCTTTCGTCTGATGCAAGACAGTTAGCACCTGAGCCAGACAGGTCATACACTTGAGCATAGACAAGTAAGCAGTTCACAAGTCAATTTATCTTTCAGTCTCTTTGGGTCGAACTACGGTGTTCTGACTTCCTCATTGCACGAGAGGATACGTAAGCATAACTTAACGGTTATCGAACAAAAGTCTCTGTATATTTCCCTCTCTTTCCAGCATTATTCTTTGAGCCTCATAATCTTGAGCATTTCACTCTTGTTCTTACACTGACACTTCTCTTATACACTTCACATTTCTTTTACACTGACACTTGCATTCTTTCCAGCTTTGATACACAGATAACACTGACACCGCCCCTTTAAAACACAAATATTTTAAGCGTGGATCCCGTCGAGTACGGCGGATAATCTGGGTGCTAATACCTTCCCAGGTTGTAACCAACCCCCTTTCTCAGTTTCCCTGGTTCGCAACCGTCTTATCCATATCTTTTCTTAGGTTTATGCAGCATTACCTTTCCTTCGGGATAAAAATGCCTAGCTGGCGACTCTTTTCCTTTTCTCCTTTCGCCGACCATTCGCGTCTGTACCCCATTTGACTTAGCCTCATTTGGTGGGAGCGACAACTTGGCGACTCTGCTGGGGACCCTTATACTGTAACCAGGGCTTCTGGTTCGTTTTGTGGGTTCCTCCTAGCGCTTGTTTGATTTGTGTTTATTGGGGTGTTATGTGCTAATTGTGTTTATTTATGTGCTTTATTTATTGCTTTATGTACAACTTTATTTATTGCTTTCCTTTACAGTTTTTCATATTTCATACTGTCATTATCATTGCTGGATCTGGTTTTCTGTTTTGGTGGGTGGGGTCCCATTGAGAGTTTGAGGTCCTATACCTGGGACCTGAGTGACACCTAGGCTAGAGTGGCTCATGTTCTTTCCCATTCCATTTCGGTCTGGTGCGGGAATATGAAACACGGTTCAGATGTGGGTTTCTTCTTGAGAACTCTGTGCTACAGATTTCCTGTAGTGCTAGGGCTATCTGGGAAGCCTGCTAAGTCTGGAAGACCTTTATTATGACCTTCAGAAACTGAGATGAATTAGAGGAGGATCTTTTATGGTTATTGTAAACACTGTACCTCCGGATTAGAAGTGTTTACACTTCTCATAACTGATCCAAGTCTGAAGATCCTTGTTCTAGAACACTACATGTGAGGGGGTTGGGATGTTTACAGGTTTGCAGGTACCCTTGGCCACATCATACCTTGTTTTTGTTTTGATTAAGTGTACTCCACTTTGGACAGTTCTTGTGATTAACCCTGGACATGTGACTCTTTATTTGATTCCCCCACCTTGGTTACTAGATTTTTGAACCTCCATCTGGACCTTCTTTTGAACATACATGGACTCATATCAAGACAGATAATCAGATCCAGCTTGATCACAAACCCTTGCATATCATTTGCATACTCATCATTTGCATCATTTAACATTTGTTTATTTGTTTTTCAGGGTATCCACATTATATCTGGCTTGGTTTTGACCCCTTCTTCTGCATAGACCTCTGCTTCATCCGTTACCTGCTTCAGCTATCTTCATCAGTTGTCTGCTTCAGCTATCTTCATCATCACCAGCATCAGCCTGTCAGTGGCTCATCTCCAGTATCAGTCTTTGATCTTCATCAGCACTTATCTTCAGCAGCACTCATGGCTACTCCCAGGAAGAGCAACATCTCCTATCATTTCTTTGAGCCTATGTTGACTGGTATCAGGCAGGTCCAGTCACTTATCACCCCTGACCATATCCCATTGTTCAGAGAACACTATGGAGGTATCCTGGATATGGTTATGTACCTTGACCCTTCTCAGAGGAGCATGATCCACACATGCTTGTAGTTTTATGACCCTCCTTTGAGATGCTTCACCTTCCCAGATTTTCAGTTAGGGCCTCTACTGGAAGAGTTTTCCTCTTTGATTGGAGTTCCTATCAGGGGTGGACTCCCTTTCAACCCAGAGATGACTTTTCCCAGCAATGGAGAAGTAGCAAAAGCACTGCACCTGGAGCCTGCCTTGATTGAGCAAAGCATGACAACAAAAGCTGGGATCCCTGGTTTGCACTTGGACTTCTTGATTTCTCAGGCCATCCTGAAGGCCTCCTTGGGAGAGTGGAGGGCAGTTTGTGCACTTTTAGCCCTAAACTTATATGGGGTTATACTGTTTGCAGATGAGCCCAAGTTTATCAGCAAGAATGCCATTCATCTTTTCCTTCTGAAGGACCCAGTACCCACATTGTTGGGAGATTTTTACTACTCCATTCATCAAAGGAATGAGAAGCAAAGGGGGAAGTTAGTGAGATGTTGTGCTCCTTTGTTTCACACCTGCCTGCTCAGATACCTACCTAAGTCAGATGCTTTCTTGAACCCTCACCAACAGAAGAATTGGGCCAAGATGCTCATTGCTTTGACTTCAGATGATATCAGATGGTGCACCCAGAGCACCAAAGGCACAGACATTATCACTAGCTGTGGGCAATACCCAAATGTACCTCTGATAGGAGTAAAAGGTTGCATCAACTACAATCCTTTGCTATTTAAGAGACAACTGGGCTATGCTTTGGTCCACCCTCCTAGAGTGCAAGATTTAGCTGAGACCCTGTATTGTGAAGTAAAACCTAATTCAGCTGTTGTCAGACAAGCATCTTGGGCTTGGGATAACACCCAGACAAAAGGGATGGCTATTTTAGGGAGGTGTAATAATGTTGCTTCAGCTCAGTACTATGACTGGTCCCATGCTAGAGCTCAGATTACTGGAATGCCCTTCACCTTGGAGGACGTACCTGGACCCTCTACAGTACAGCCAGCAGCCACTGTCAGCCTAGAAGAATTTGAGAAGCTGAAGGAAAGGAATGAGAACTTGTCCCAAGCTCTGAAGAAGACCCTTTGGGAAAGGAGTGATGGTCGTCTGGACATTGAGAGGTTGGAGAAGCTTAGGGTGGAGCATCTGGCCAAGATTGAGAAGACAGAGGACTACATCAGGAAAGCAAGGGTTGGGGAGAAAATATTGAAGAATGCCTGTAAAGAAGCCAAGATTCAGAAGGCTAGGACTGAGCTCTATCTTCAAGAGAGTCAGGCTAGATTGGGATACCAAGCATTAAAATCTCATTCCTTATAGAGAACATGTGTTGTCTTTGATCCCATATTTTGAAGAGATTACCTTTGGACATATCCCACGAGGAGAGAATCAGTTAGCAGATGCATTAGCCACCATGGCATCTATGTTTGAGATTAGCTGAGATGATGAAGCTCCCAAGATCACTATTGATAGATTTGAGAAGCCTGCATACTGCAATGAGATTGACACTGAAGGAGTAGAGGGAAAGCCTTGGTTCTATGAGGTGAATAGGTATCTTGAAGCTCAGGAGTTCCCTTAAGGGGCATCTGTCAATGATAAGAAGTTTCTTAGGAGGTTTTCTGCTAAGTTCTTCTTGAGTAATGGAATTTTGTACAAGCGCAATCATGATTCGACTTTGCTTCGTTGTGTGGATAAGAAGGAAGCAACAGTGATTATGGAAGACATGCATGATGGGATCTTTGGCACTCATTCTAGTGGTCATACCATGGCAAAGAAGATATTGAGAGCAGGTTACTATTGGTCTACCATGGAAGCTGACTGCTATCAACATTCCAAAACATCCCACAAGTGTCAGATTTATGCTGATAAGGTGCATATACCTCCAGTTCCGTTGAATGTGTTGACTGCTCCTTGGCCTTTTGCCATGTGGGGCATTGATATGATTGGTGAGATCAAGCCTACTGCTTCCAATGGGCATTGTTTCATCCTGGTTGCCATTGATTACTTTACAAAGTGGGTGGAGGCAGCCTCATTTGCATCTGTTACGAAGAATGGTGTGGCTCGATTCATTAAGAATAATCTCATATGTAGGTATGGTATCCCTGAAAAGATTATTATAGACAATGGCTCTAATCTGAACAACACTATGATTACTGACCTCTGCACACAGTTCAAAATTAAGCATCACAACTCTTCTCCGTATCGTCCAAAGATGAATGGGACAGTAGAAGCTGCTAATAAGAACATCAAGAAAATTCTACAGAAGATGACTGTTACGTATAAGGATTGGCATGCGATGTTACCATTTGCTCTTCACGGTTATCGTACTACAATACGTACTTCAACAGGGGCAACCCTATTCTCTTTAGTCTATGGTATGGAAGCAGTTCTACCCATTGAAGTTCAGATCCCCTCCTTAAGAATCATGAAGGATGCAGGCTTGAATGAAGATGAGTGGATTCAGACTCGACTTGATCAGATAAATTTTGTAGATGTTTAGAATTGGCAGAATTTTTGACCAACAAGAAGTTATGAATTTAGTTCAGGATGTCACACCAGATGTTGTGACATTATCAAACAGAGTATAAGTAAATGAACTTAATTCAGGATGTCACACCAGATGTTGGAACATTGTATCAGTTAATGAAGTAAGTTCAGTTTACAGGATGTCACATCAGATGCTGTGACATTGTATCAGTAAATGAAGTAAGTTCAGTTTTTCAGGATGTCACACCAGATGTTGTGACATCTCAAACCTGCTACCATAATTAATTAATAACTAACAGAACTGAGTGAATTCAGGGAAGTTATCTGGAATTAATTATGGATGGATTAAAACAGAAGAAGGCGCATTTGTAGGGAGTTTTGTTATGTGACTTCAGCATAATCAGAAGAACTGAATCACCTAGAATCTAGGAAGTAACAAACCCTAATTCAAGGTGATGGCAGCATGCGTATCAGGATTGGATAAACCTACAGAAAGCCCAAAATCCAAACACCTATTTAAGCAACAGAAACTCTTAGAATAGAGTATGAAATTAAGAAGACCAAATAGGGTGTTTTGTGTTTTAATAGCAGGTTGTTTTATACTGTACCACTTTATGAGCTTTTAAGCACAAGTGTATTTGTGTCTTGATTGAAACTGTGAAGTAAGATCAAGTTGTTTTGTTTGAAGTATGACTTCAATTTTATTAAACTTGTAAACATATCACTGTGTGATTGAGGGGGAGTGAGTTGGTACTCATATCTAAGTTGTGTCTTAGGTAGAAATTTCCTTGGGTAGATATTAAGTGAAATATTAAACTGAGTGGTTTAAGTCTAGAATTAATATTACTTATATTGGATTTCCTTCCTGGCTTGGTAGCCCCCAGATGTAAGTGTGGTTATACACTGAACTGGGTTAACAATTTCCTGTGTTGTTTAATTTTCCTGCACTTTAAGTTTTGGTCAAGTTGTCAAGTGTTTAAACATCTCATTCGACATCTCGTACTTGATCATAAAATTTCAATTGGCATCAGAGCAGGCACCCTGACTGTTTAACTGGGTGAGATCTAGGGACTGCAAATTCTGGAAACATGGACAGAGATGTAGGATCTGTAAACAGACCACCTATATTGGATGGATCTAATTATGACTACTGGAAGCCAAGAATGGTAGCATTCTTAAGATCACTTGACAATAGGGCCTAGAAAGCAGTCAACAATGGATGGGAGCACCCTGTCCAAGACACCAAAGATGGAACAAAAGTGTTGAAACCTGAAGAAGAATGGAGTAAGGAGGAAGAAGATTCAGCACTTGGCAACTCCAAGGCCTTAAATGCTTTATTCAATGGCATTGATAGGAACATCTTCAGACTTGTGCATCACTGTGACCTGGCCAAAGATGTTTGGGACACTCTCAAAACAAATCATGAAGGGACATCAAAGGTGAAGATGTCAAGACTTCAACTTCTCACCACCAAGTTTGAAAACTTGAGAATGAAGGAAGATGAGACAATTCATGAGTTCTACATGAACATCTTAGAAATAGCCAATACTTATGGTGCTTTGGGAGAAAAGATGACTGATGAAAAGCTTGTAAGAAAGATTCTCAGATCTTTGCCAAAAAGATTTGACATGAAGGTCACAACAATAGAAGAAGCTCAAGACATATGCACAATGAAAGTTGAAGAGCTCATTGGTTCCCTTCAAACATTTGAGATGGTAATGAATGACACAATTGTAAAGAAGAACAAAAGCATAGCCTTGGTATCAAATACTGATAAAGAAGAAGAAAATAATGAAGCAAAACCTGAAGAAAATTTATCAGAAAACATTGCTATGCTTGGAAGACAATTCAAAAAGATTCTCAGAAAGATGGAAGACAAGACCAGACCAAGTGGAAGATACACAAACTCTTCTGAGAATAAAAGACCTTATGATGCTAATAGAAGGTCAAATTATGATGAAAAGACCAATCAAGAAAAAGGGATTAAATGTCATGGATGTGAAGGATATGGACACATCAGAAATGAATGTCCTACCTATTTAAAAAGGCAGAAGAAAGGTCTCTCTGTAACCTGGTCTGATGAAGACTCAGGATGTGATTCAGAAGAAGAATCAGCTAAGAATATCACTGCTCTAGCTGGATTATGTGAATCTAAAAGTGAATCCAGTGATGGGGAGCTTACTTTTGAAGAGCTTGAGCAATCATACAGAGAACTGGTTAAAAGGAGCACTGAAATATGCATGGAGAGTATAAAGAAGATGAAGCAGATTGAGGCACTAAAGGATGAAATAACAAGTGATCTAGAGATCATTGACACCTTGAAAAGTGAAGTAAGCCTTCTCAACTCCAAGTTGGAGCATATGTCCAAATCTGTTAGAATGTTGAACAGTAGCTCAAACACACTGGATGTTATTCTCAACAACAATATACATTCAGGGGATAGAAGTGGACTGGGATTTAACAAAGTTTATAAGGTTGAAGCTAGCACCAGCAAAACTACTTCAAATTCCATACAGTCAAACAAGATGTCCCAACAGATGCTTCAACATCATGAAAAGAACACAAAGTCAAACATAATGTTCCAACAGATGTCTTAACATCATGAAAAGAACATAATGAAGAAGAAGTATCAAATATGGAGATGTCATCATTGTGGAAGGTTTGGACACATCAAACCTCATTGTTACAAGTTGCATGGATATCCAAATCAGATGTATCAGCAACCCCCTAAGCAGAAGACAGAGGACATCAAGAAAGTATGGGTACCTAAAGCTAGTCTTCATTCTGATCAAAGCTACATGCCCAAGAACAAGTTCAACAAACAACCTGGGAGCTCTTCTAATGGACACTACACAGGGCAGAGGCATCAAAAGAAACCTCAATACAAATGGTCAAAGAAGGGTGTTGCATATATAGCTCATACATCTCTAAGAGTATCAGCTAAAGAAGACTGGTACTTTGACAGTGGATGTTCAAGACACATGACTGGATTGAAGAATCTGCTAGTAGACTTAAAGTCATATTCATCCAGATATGTAACATTTGGAGATGGAGCTAAAGGAGAAATCAAGGGTGTTGGGACCTTGGACTGTCCAGATGTACCAAGACTAGATGATGTGCTACTAGTAAAAGGATTGATTGCTAACTTGATCAGCATAAGTCAATTATGTGATCAAGGCTACAGTGTAAACTTTACCAAAACTGAATGCATAGTGTCCAATAAAGAACAAGAGGTTGTCATGAGAGGAGCCAGATCTAAAGACAACTGTTATATGTGGGAACCTCAAGATTTCAGTCTCACTTCAACTTGCTCTTTAGCCAAAGAAGAAGAAATGAAACTATGGCACCAAAGACTGGGTCATCTTCATTTCAGAGGCATAAAGAAAATCATATCTATGGATGCTGTGAGAGGTATTCCTAAATTGAAGATTGATTATGGCAAAATATGTGGTGAATGTCAAATAGGCAAGCAAACCAAGATGTCCCATCCAAAGCTCCAACATCTGACAACTTCCAAAGTTTTGGAATTATTGCATATGGATCTTATGGGACCTATGCAGGTTGAGAGCCTTGGTGGTAAGAGGTATGCCTATGTGGTGGTTGATGACTTTTCAAGGTATACATGGATAAATTTTATCAAAGAGAAGTCTGATGTATTTGATGTATTCAAAGATTTATGCCAAAGAATACAAAGAGAAAAAGCCAGCTGTGTGGTCAGAATAAGAAGTGACCATGGAAAGGAGTTTGAGAATAAAAAATTCTTAGATTTCTGTTCTTCAGAAGGAATCAATCATGAATACTCTTCACCAATCACTCCTCAACAGAATGGGATTGTTGAGAGGAAGAATAGAACTATCCAAGAATCAGCAAGAGCTATGATCCATGCTAAAAAGTTACCATTGTACTTCTGGGCTGAAGCTATGAACACAGCATGTTACACTCATAATAGAGTCACTCTAAGGAAAGGAACCTTGTCCATAATTTATGAAGTCTGGAAGGGCAGAAAACCCACAGTTAAGTACTTCCATGTGTTTGTAAGTAATTGTTATATTCTGGCTGATAGGGAGCAAAGAAGAAAAATGGATCCTAAAAGTGATGAAGGGATTTTTCTTGGATACTCTATAAACAACAGAGCCTATAGAGTATTTAACTCTAGAACCAAAGTTATCATGGAATCTATAAATGTGATAATTGATGATGCCCCTGCAGATGTTACAGAGGATGTTGGAACATCTGCTGATAGTCAAACTGAAGCTGAAGAAAAGAGTGATCATTCTGACTTCACTCAAACTAATGCAAGGACAGAACAATCCAGCAAACCTCCCTCCATAAGAATCCAGAAGGATCATCCCAAAGATTTGATAATTGGGGATCCCAACAGAGGTGTAAGCACTAGATCAAGAGAGGTGATTTCAGGTTCTTGTTTTGTCTCAAAAATAGAACCTAAAAACATCAAGGAAGCTCTTACTGATGAGTACTGGATTTGTGCAATGCAAGAAGAATTAGGTCAATTCACAAGGAATGAAGTGTGGGATCTTGTTCCTAGACCTGATGACATAAATGTGATTGGAACTAAATGGGTGTATAAGAACAAGTCAAATGAGCAGGGAGTTGTTACAAAGAACAAAGCTAGACTTGTAGCTCAAGGATACACACAAATTGAGGGAGTAGAATTTGATGAAACCTTTGCACCAGTAGCAAGGCTTGAATCAATCAGACTACTTTTAGGAATAGCTTGTATCCTGAAGTTCAAGCTATTTCAAATGGATGTGAAAAGTGCTTTTCTGAATGGATATCTTAATGAAGAGGTGTATGTAGAACAACCTAAGGGATTTGTTGATCCAAGCTGTCCAAACCATGTGTACAAACTAAGGAAGGCTCTTTATGGACTGAAGCAAGCCCCAAGAGCATGGTATGAAAGGCTGACTACTTTTCTTATCAAGCAAGGGTACAGGAAAGGTGGAATAGACAAAACCTTGTTTGTGAAGGATGATGAAGGAAATGTCATGATTGCTCAAATATATGTAGATGACATTGTCTTTGGTGGGATGTCAGACAGGATGGTTAAACATTTTGTCACTCAAATGGAATCTGAATTTGAGATGAGCCTAGTAGGAGAACTAACCTACTTCCTTGGATTACAAATAAAGAAAATGGAGGATTCCATGTTCATTTCCCAAAGCAAGTATGCTAAGAACATTGTCAAGAAATTTGGGATGGACAATGCTACTCATAAAAGAACTCCTGCCGCCACACATTTAAAGCTGACTAAAGATGACAAGGGTGAGAATGTAGATCAAAGCATATACAAAAGTATGATTGGAAGCTTATTATATCTGACTGCTAGCAGACCAGACATAGCCTTTGCAGTAGGTGTTTGTGCAAGATATCAAGCTGATCCAAAAGTTAGTCATCTAAACCAAGTCAAGAGAATTCTGAAATATGTCAATGGTACTTATGACTATGGCATAATGTACTTTCATGGATGCAAACCAATTCTCACTGGCTTCTGTGATGCTGATTGGGCTGGAAGTGCTGATGACAGAAAAAGCACATCAGGAGGATGCTTCTTTCTAGGAAACAATTTGATTTCTTGGTTCAGTAAGAAACAAAATTGTGTATCCTTATCTACTGCTGAAGCTGAATATATTGCAGCTGGAAGCAGTTGTTCATAGTTGGTTTGGATGAAGCAAATGCTCACAGAGTACAATGTCCCACAAGATGTCATGACATTGTACTGTGACAACTTAAGTGCTATTAACATATCAAAGAATCCTATCCAACATAGCAGGACCAAGCATATTGATATCAGGCATCATTTCATCAGAGATCTTGTGGAAGAGAAAGTGATCTCATAGGAACATGTAGCTACAAATCTGCAATTGGCTGATATATTTACTAAAGCCTTGGATGCTACCCAATTTGAAAACCTAAGGGGTAAATTGGGAATCTGTTTATGTGAAATATAACAGTTATGGAGATGTGCCAACATGTCATATGACATCGTGTGGCATGATCACCAGATGGCAACACCAGTCTGGTCAAGGACTCTGGGTATTCCACTCCTAAAATTTCTCCAAGTAACGGCTACTTATAAAAATATCAGCTTGTTCTCAGCTATCCATCTTCTCATCATTCTCTCAAAACGAATTGCATTCTCTAACTGCTTGTTCAGAACTCATCAAAATCATTCAAACCTAAACTCTTCATCCACCTCTTTCGAAAATGTCTCAACATCAAAACCCAAATCTCTCTGAAGAAATTCTCAATCAAGAGGATGTGGTGCATGCAACCCCCATCTCTGTAGTACCTATGGATTCAACTCCAATAGATGAAATCAGAGGAAGTGTTCCTCTTGCTCAAAAGCCAAGAACCCCTACTGTAAGAAGGGCAAAGGAACCTGTATTCAGCAAAGCCAAAGGCATGCCTTCATCATCAAACACCACTCCAAAAGCTTCAGAATATGTTGATGATTCTATAAAGGAACTGGTGAACAGGATCTTGTCTGAGCAAAGAGTTGTGAGTGGCATATCTATCCCTCTGAACACCATGCCAGCTCCACAAGAAGAACAACAAAATTGGGTTGAAAAGGACACTCCTGCTCAACAGGATGTCCCAATAGATGTTGAAACATCTGAGGACCAGCAAAAGGCCTCCTCTAATGATGCTGATGAAACATCTGAGGACCAGCAAAAGGCCTCCACTGATAGTGATGATGAAACATCTGAGGACCAGCACAAGGCCTCCACTAAAGATCAAGCCTCTGTTGATCCACCTGCTGAAGAGGAGACTGCTCAACCTCCTCCTGTTGTAAACTTAGAGCATGACTCTAACACAGAAATCATTGCTTCTGTAAACCCTAGCATAGCCAAAAGGCTTAGGACTAGGAAGGAAAAGAAGACTGCAGGACATGCAACTCCTGAGAATAAGCAACCTACACCAAAGAAGGATAAAGCTAAAGTTGCTTTTGGTCCTACCAAACAATGGAGCAAGGTGAATACACAAAAGAGGAAAGCTGTCACCCCTCCAGATTCAGATGTTGAAGAGGATGTCCCAACATCTCCACCAAAGAAGAAACCAGCACCCTCAAGGTCCTCCTATGTTGTTCCAGAAGCTCCTCTGGACAACATTTCTTTCCATCATGTGTCTAGTGTGAACAGATGAAAATTTGTCTATCAAAGTAGGGTAGCACTGGAAAGAGAGCTAAGCAGCAATGCACTTGAGTGCACTGAGGTAATTGATCTCATCTCTTCTGCTGGCTTGTTCAAAACAGTGTCAAACTTCTCTCCTTGCTATGAGCTGCTAGTCAAGGAATTCATTGTAAATCTTCAAGAAGACTGTGCTGATGGTAAGTCAGCTGACTTCAGAAAAGTATATGTAAGAGGGAGATGTGTGGAATTCTCTCCTAGGGTTATCAACCACTATCTAGGAATAGAATCTGATGGTCCAAATGAGTTAGGGAAGACTGATAACCAGGTTTGCAAGGTTATCACTGCTAATCAGGTCAAGACTTAGCCAGTCAAGGGGAAGCTTTCTGTTAGCTTGCTGACAAGGAAGTATGCAATGCTGCATAGGATTGGCACTGCAAACTGGGTCCCTACCAACCATACCTCCTCAATAGCAACTGGATTGGGCAGGTTTATATATGTTGTGGGCACCCAAACAAAGCTGGATTTTGGGGCTTATATTTTTTATCAGACATTGAAGCATGTTGGATCATCTGCAACAAAGCTACCTATTGCCTTCCCTTCTTTGCTGTGTGGAATAATACTGAGTCAGTATCCAGGTATCCTCACTGAGAAGGACTCAATTTGCAAAAGAGAAAGCCCTCTGGCCTTCCACTACAAGCTGTTCTTGAGTCATCATGCAGCTGATGTTGACGCTCCCTCTGGGACATCTGTTGGATCTTCAAAGGCAAAGTCTCCAATCTCCAAAACTGCTTTGATTGCTGAACTGAAGAACACATGCAAAGAGCTGGATGCCAGGAAGCAGAAGCTTGAGGAGATTATCCAAAGGCTGGAGATTGAAGAGAGTGCTCAGAAAGCTGTTGCTTCTGATGAAGAAACTGAAGAAGAGGAAGACACTGAATATGAGGACTCTGAGTGAAACTTGTATGTGAGGAATATGTAATGTCTGTTTCTGCATTGTAATTTTGAATTAGTAACTTTGGCCCCAATTTCTGTCTAACAAGGGGGAGAAGAGAATTGAAACTGAACAACAACAACAATGTATGATGATGCTTACTGATTAATGAAAAAATTTTGTTTGCTTCTGAACTAAAGCTGTTGTTTTTGAAAAATATTTTGTTGCAACAAGTCTGAACACATGTATGTTTGAGGGGGAGTAAACTCACATATGACTCAATAGAAAAGAACTGCTATACTCTGATAAAAGAAACCCTGCTGCACTCTGATAACCAGAAAAGTATGTTAGCCAAAAATTATCCAAAGGGGGAGTTTGTAGATGTTTAGAATTGGCAGAATTTTTGACCAACAAGAAATTATGAATTTAGTTCAGGATGTCACACCAGATGTTGTGACATTATCAAACAGAGTATAAGTAAATGAACTTAATTCAGGATGTCACACCAGATGTTGGAACATTGTATCAGTTAATGAAGTAAGTTCAGTTTACAGGATGTCACATCAGATGTTGTGACATTGTATCAGTAAATGAAGTAAGTTCAGTTTTTCAGGATGTCACACCAGATGTTGTGACATCTCAAACCTGCTACCAAAATTAATTAATAACTAACAGAACTGAGTGAATTCAGGGAAGTTATCTGGAATTAATTATGGATGGATTAAAACAGAAGAAGGCGCATCTGTAGGGAGTTTTGCTATGTGACTTCAGCATAATCAGAAGAACTGAATCACCTAGAATCTAGGAAGTAACAAACCCTAATTCAAGGTGATGGCAGCATGCGTATCAGGATTGGATAAACCTACATAAAGCCCAAAATCCAAACACCTATTTAAGCAACAGAAACTCTCAGAATAGAGTACGAAATTAAGAAGACCAAATAGGGTGTTTTGTGTTTTAATAGCAGGTTTTTTTATATTGTACCACTTTATGAGCTTTTAAGCAAAAGTGTATTTGTGTCTTGATTGAAACTGTGAAGTAAGATCAAGCTGTTTTGTTTGAAGTATGACTTCAATTTTATTAAACTTGTAAGCATATCACTGTGTGATTGAGGGGGAGTGAGTTGGTACTCATATCTAAGTTGTGTCTTAGGTAGAAATTTCCTTGGGTAGATATTAAGTGAAAGATTAAACTGAGTGGTTTAAGTCTAGAATTAATATTACTTATATTGGATTTCTTTCCTGGCTTGGTAGCCCCCAGATGTAAGTGTGGTTATACACTGAACTGGGTTAACAATTTCATGTGTTGTTTAATTTTCCTGCACTTTAAGTTTTGGTCAAGTTGTCAAGTGTTTAAACATCTCATTCGACATCTCGTACCTGATCACAGAATTTCAAATTTGATTGATGAGAAAAGGCTGGCAGCTGTTTGTCACGGTCAGATGTACCAGAAACGGATGATCAAAGCTTTTAATAAGAAGGTTAAGCAAAAGGTATATCAGACTGGAGACTTGGTAATCAAGCGTATCATATTACCACAGGGTAATCCTAGGGGCAAGTGGACTCCTACATATGAAGGACCATTTGTAGTCAAAAGGGTATTCTCAGGAGGTGCCATGATGCTTACTACTATGGATGATGAAGATTTCCCACAGCCCGTAAGCGCAGACATAGTTAAAAAATACTACGCATAAAAAGAGACCCGCTAGGTTGACTGGCCTAGGAAAAAATAAGGGCATCCCGGCGAACCAAAAGGGTTCAGGCAAAAATTAGGGATATATATATAAAAAAATATACACCCAACAAGTCGAAAACCTGAAAGGTGGCTTGGGCAAAAAAGGGTTTCCCGGTGGATTGAAAACCTGAAAAGGCAATCCAGGCAAAAGTTAGGGATTAAAGCGTATGACTATGTCTTGTTTGGATCACTCATGTAACCCCAACCAGTTGTGCTACCTGGATCAAGTTCAAACAGATAAGGATCAATCCACTCGTTTCCATCTCAACAACAAAGGATGAGATACTTGAAGATAATGGCAATAGTAAAATTGGAACTCAATAGGATTATTTCTCACATAGCTGTTTTTCTTAGTTTTTGTAAAAATTTTACGACGAATTCCTCTTACTAGGATTTCTGTCTCCTTGTACAAACTTGCCTATTTATAGGCCATTTTCTAAATGAAAAGAGTCTCACGTCTTAATCCAAGTTTACTTTTCCCCTGTTTACTTAAGCGAAATGTCCATTGTTTGTGTTTGAATGTATGTATGCTTTTGAATATGATTGATGTGTACCAGAAATGCATGAAATGCAGTAATAGTATTTACTAAGGACGAACGAGGGTAGGGATTCAACGAAGCTTCGCCGGTCCATCCCCATGAAGTAATCTTTACGGATATCCTTATGGAATCCTTCAAGTAATATCTTATACTTCCCACTCCACGAAGTCTTCAAGCAGTTTCATATCCTCCGAAGAATTAAGTCTCCCGGATTTATCTGCATCTCTTTTATCCGCAGTCAGGATATTCAGGAACTTAGTCCTTCAATAAAAAGCACGACGAACAAAGATGGGAAGTTCTGAGTACCATACTATCAAGCAAGATGGGAACGAAGTCCTCATATTCCTCAGCAACGAACCGGGATTTATTTTCCCTAGCCAGCAATTGTTATACAAAGATATCCGGACACTTCAGATTACATGGCCCATACATACATCATTTATATCATATCACAGCATACACATCCATAGTGCATAAGACATTTACTTAGGTACATCATGCCATACATGCATACACCTTGCATAAACTAACCTTTTCTTTTCAGGATAGTTGCAGACAGATAAACACTATCAACAACTCAAAACAGTTCAGAGACGATCTATACGAAGATCTAGTACTGATACTTAATTCAGAGATAATCGCTACGAAGATTCATTTCTGATAATCAATACTCAAGTTGTCCTTGGAAGAGTACGTAAATGATCTATACGAAGATCTAGTGCTTAATCCAGGATATTTCCAGAGGAGATAATTGCTACGAAGATTTATTTTCTGATGGTCAACTGTCTTTGGGATAGTGTGTAAATGATCTATACGAAGATCTAGCACATAATCCAAAAGATTCTTTCAGAAGAAGTTCAGGGGATAATCTCCACGAAGATTTAATCCTAATATCCTTTTCATCCTTGGGAAAGTATGTAAATGGTCTATACGAAGATCTATTACCTAATCCGGGATATTTCCAGAAGAGATAATCGCTAGGAAGATTTATTTCTAATGGTCCATGCAACAGTTTATCTGTGGGATGGTATATAAATGATCGATACGAAGATCTTGTACTTAGCCCAAGATATTACCAAAGGCAATTCAGAAAAGATCGCCATGAAGATTTGATTATGATGATTAATTTAAAGTATGTTCCTAAAAGATGGTTCATAGCCGATCTATACGAAGAACTAAACACTGACACTTAATGAAGGATATTCGTTTCCCCTAGAGATAATTCAGAGACGATCTATACGAAGATCTAGTGCTGACATTCAACTTAAAACATGTTACAGGAATGATTCAGAGACGACCTATACGAAGACCTAGTACTGATATCCAATGACAATCTATTGATACTATCACCTCCTGATATTATGGATGGCATCTATAAGCCCATCTCCAGTTCCTCTGAGTGGCATCTTTAAGCCCACCCCAATATATACAACCAATCAACAGTGTTACTTTATGCACCGGCAAGTGCAAATTTTTGGGCTTTTGTGTTCAATCCCCTTCAACCTTCCAAGTCACGAATGACACACATGCCAATCTAACTCCTCAGGTTTCTGAAAATTGAACAGGGGAAGCTGTTGCACCCCAAAATTTGCCCTCACCTATACAAGACATTGTGTACTAAGGTGTCTCACGAGGTTTACAAGGTTCACAAGGTTCACAGTTAGTAAGAAAGTTTGACAATCCCCTCAGACCAAGCATCCTCCTAAGCAATGCACCCTAAACTAGGGTTTTGAGTTTCATCAGGATAAATGGACTTCCAAGGCTTCAAGTGAGATTTATAGCATCCTATATGTCTTCAAGAATCCCTATGTCAAGTTTCAAGGCTTTCCCAAAAGGTTTGCTCAGTCAGATGATCAGATATGCAAAAACCAGTCAAAGTAGTTAAAAAGTCAAACTGAGGTCAACTGTGGTCAAACCAAAGTCAAACTTCATGATTTTTTGCCATCATAATTATATGAAGTAAAATTCATTATTTGATCAAGGGTTGATCATGATCCATCAAGGAGATTTCAGATCATCAAGAATCAAGAGTTTCTAAATTAGGGTTTTCATAGGAAAAGTCAACTGAAATTTGACCAGCCATAACTTTCACATGCTTCATCAATTTTTTCCATCCAAAGCTCATTTTGAAGGAAATTTAATTCTCTACAACTTTGTGTCTCACAAGCCAAGCCCAAAAATGCTTCATTTGGAAGGTATGAGCTAAGACATTATAGGTCATTTCAAAAGTCAACAAAAAGTCAACATCTTCCAAAGGGCATAATTTGAAAATGGTAAATAATATGGACATAAGACCAAAGAGGGTTGTTAGAGGACTCTCTAAAATTTCCAAAATGTCCAAGAACACCTTCATAGCTTTAAAATTGAGGGATTTGTGCCTTTGCAAAGTTGGGAAATGTATGAGAGGTTTATTGAGCAAATCGGGTCTTAGAACCAATTCTTTCCACATGGGCTTGCATTTTTATGACCCAATCTCTACCATGACATCATGCACGAATCAAATATTATTTATTCATATTTTTATAGTTTATTTTTTATTTATTTTGATTTTATTCATTAAAAATCAATTTAAAATTAAAATAAAATATGAAAACTCAATATTTAAATGTGATTCTTGTTCTAGAAGGTCATAAACATTATTTAGTGATGATTGATCTGATCCAAATTCGTGCTAGGCTAGATTGGCATACAAAGATTTGATTTTTCACATATTTTGATCATGAGATTTCTTCACACTCAAGTAATGAAAGAAAGCCCACAAATCCACAAAGTTTTAACCTAATTCTATTTACTATATATCCATAAGCATAAAGCATAGCAAGACGACGATTTTCAGAGCCTCCAAGAACACCATTGAACTTCAAATTTTCACACCAAAAGTCTTATTCGGTTTTGGACCTAGAGAGACTTTCAAGACAAAACAAAGGTTGCTTTAGCTTCCTTGAGGCTCACTGATCATGTTTCGATCATCAACAACATCAAAATCATTACCATTTGCATAAACTGAATCAATGTTCTTGCACTTTTATGATTTTTTCGTTTTCTAATATTCGTGCATAATAAATTGTGTTTGATTGTTGTTTTGTGTTTATAATGAGCCAAGGAATGTTTCTGGATAGTTTAATTTGAGTTTCGATGCAGGACTAAGAAGTTGCCATTGTTAGGGTTTAGGGTGGCCGTTTAGGGTTTCTCAATTAAACCAATATAAATAAATTCTAAAGATATCAATGAACTGTGTATGATGTGTGGATCATGTCTATGTGGTCAATTTGTTGAAATTTTACATATTGTGAGAGATCCAATTTTCGTAGGTTCTTGAAAGTGAGAATTCGCAGGAAAATTCGTAAGTGTATTTGCAGGAAATTTCGCAGGTAATATGAAGAAGATGAAGTCAGTTGGCGCGCAGGAGGAAATTCAAATTTAGACTTAATATTTTATTGGTTTGTTTTCATATTATATCAGCTAACGTTGTTTGGCCCAGTGGTAATGGTTTGCACGTGTTGTTGGTTGTGACCTGCGTTCGATCCTTGGTGAAAACATCTTTTTGTTTATTTTTCCATTATTCACTTGACTTAATATATTATGTTTGATTGTTGGTGTTTTAGCAGATGCGCCCCATGTAGCTCAGGTGGTTGGAGTGTTTGGTTGTTGTTGTAATGGTCCTGGGTTCGAATCTGGCCGCAAGCCATTTTGTTTTGGATTTTATTTATTTTACAGGTTTAAAATATAAAGCTCAACACCCATTACATGCTCACCAGGCGCAGCTGGCCTAGTGGTGGTGATGCTGGACCAAGGGTTGGAAAGCCTAGGGCGTGGGTTCGAATCCCAGCCCCATGTATTTTGCATTTTTTTTCAAGTTTTTTGTATTTATTTGTTTACATATTATTTAATTCATTTAAACTCTTATAAAAATAATTTCTAAACAATAATCAATAATATTTTCCTAAAAAACTTTATATTTTCTAAAATTCATATTTTATTTTCTTAAACATAAATTATTTGTATTTATGTTATAATATGTTTATATATATTATTATTATGTATTTTTTTTGTAAAATTAATTAATAATGTATAATTATAATTAACAAAACCCTAATTTTCTTAATTTAAATATTAACCCTAATTTTTTGTCAACCCTAATTTTTATCCTAACCCTAAAAATTAACCTAATTTTTCTAAACCCTAATTAAATTATTAATCGTTATTTTTATTAATATATAAATAATTTGTTATTTATTTATTATTAAACTTATTTTCTTAATTAATTTCTAAAACTTTTCTAATATTAATTTTTTCTTGCTAAATTCTTATTTTTTTTATTCATTATTCTAACCTTTACTTTTATTTTATTATTACTAATATGTGGTTGTTGTTTATTATTCTTATTCTTATTATATTTATCATTATTATTTCTATTATTATGTAATTGCTAAAGCCATGTAATAGGTTTATTTTTGCTTTATTTTTGTAATTATTTGTTGTATGGTTAGTAATCTTAGGGTGTGTGTAACCTATGTGTAATTAAATAACTTAGAAAATTAATTTAATAAGATAAATACTTGAACATGAACACTCACACACGTAAGTCGATCTTTGATCGCCATCTTGCACTTCCTAAGTTACCCCTCTTGGTTGCCTTAAATATGGTCAAGTCCCTCAAATATAGGGGTGTCTTAAGCAAATGTCGCTTCATAAATATCATCAAGTCCCTACAGTTTTAAAGATCAAGTCCCTTCGAGGCTGCCTACGATAATGATCTTGTACCTTCGAATAAAAGATGATAAGTCCCTACAAATTGCTAAAGACACCCTTACTTGTTGCTTTCTATGACTATACGATGACCCTACGCTTGTCCCTTAACACATCTAAGGTAATGACTACCTATTCCTTAATAATAGGGATAGTCTTACCATTGAAAGAACATACGAGAACATGAAAGACTTAAATCTAGGGTAGGTACCTCATAGTTACTTGCTCACACTTTTCAAACTTACTTTCACACCTCACAATTTCTAAACTAGGCTTTGTATACACCCATACGAGGGTTATTACCAATTACTTAAAGAAATTTTTTCTAATCACACACTACACTCTTGCAAACAAACAAAGTGAGCTAAGTAGCTAAGAGCCCATGGATAACCATGGATACAAAGGGTGCTAATACCTTCCCTTTGTATAACCTACCCCCCGAACTCAAGTCTTTTAAAATAGGTCTTTCCTGTTCTATTATGTCCTTTCCTTTTGGATAAAATAAAAGTTGGTGGCCACTCTTGCTATCCTCAACATGACTAAATGCCAGTTCTCCCACCATGTTACAGGGTGTCGTTGCTTTAAGGAAGCATACCTTTCCCTACTTGAATTCGGAGTTGATTCACTCGACCAAGACGCGCTCACGGGAAGCGGTCAACAAGTGTATTCGGCGAGGGCCCATTTGAGGTGGAGTGGAACTTGCCTGCATTCCCCGTTCCATTGAAAAGTTGCTTCTTTACAAAGGAGTTTAATGAAATAAAGCGCATGTTAGGCTGATTTAGCCACGAAGAAAGATATCAAGGTGAGCATCCCGTTTAGGGACTGGATCAACTTTGTTCATCATATGTTGGTACGTTGCTCTGGTGTTCTTCAACCCGAAAGACATTACATTATAATAATAATTACCCAACTTAGTCATGAAGGTCGTGTGCCTTTTTTCTGTCCCCAACGTGGGGATCTGATTGTACCTGATGTATGCGTCCATAAAGGATATGAGTTTGAAACCAGCAGAATTATCAACTAATTTGTCAATGTTAGGTAGGGGATCAACATCTTTGGGACATGCCTTATTGAGATCGGTGTAGTCAACACACATTCACCATTTTCCATTATTTTTCTTAACAAGTGCAACATTAGATAGCCAGGTTGTGTATTGGACTTCAGAAATAAAATTTTCCTTTAAAAGGTCTTTTACAGCCAATTCGACAACCTCCACCTTCTCGTGAGACTGCTTATGTCTATGTTGTAATATTTCCCTAGCGGTAGGATCTATGGCGAGTTGGTGGCAGGCGACCTCGGGGTCGAGACCGAGCATCTCCGCAACGCTCCATGTGAACAAATCAATATTGTCTTTGAGGCAGGTCTTGAGTTGTTCCTTCTGTAAACACCCCAAATTTTCCCTCACTAATTTCACACCATGGCTTGTGATCTTTCCATATTTGCATTAGTACAGGCATATCATATCATATTGCATTTTTGCTTCACTGCATTGGTTTAAGTTCATCTGCATCTAGGGTTTGTGATTTGAGCAATCCAAGATCCATTTGAGCGACTCCAAAGGCAATTAATCATCTCAAGAGGGTCCATGTATGTTCAATTATCATATTATATCCTTCAAAGATCAAAGAAGTCAAAGAATCACAAGAACTTGCAAAGCATGGAAGCAGACACTACAACAAACAAGACCTTAGACAGCGCTTTTTTTAGCCTTAGACAGCGCTTTAAAGCGCTGTCTAAACCTCCGCTGCTAAAGGTTTAGACAACGCTTTTTAAAATGTTAAAAGCGCTGTCTAATCCCCCACCCTTAGACAGCGCTTTGGCCAAAAGCGCTTTATAAGACCCTCTTATTTTAAATTTTTTAGGTACACCTTAGACAGCGCTTTTGAAAAGCGTTGTCTAAGCCCCCCCCCCCCCCTTAGACAGCGCTTTGGCCAAAAGCGCTGTCTAAGCCCCTCCTATTTTAATTTTTTTAGGTATACCTTAGACAGCGCTTTTCACAAAGCGTTGTCTAAGCCCCCCCCTTAGACAGCGCTTTTGCCTAAAGCGCTTTCTAATCCCCCCCTTAGACAGCGCTTTTGGCAAAAGCGCTGTCTAAGGTATACAAAATTTTTTGTAGGATTTGTTTGAAACCACATTTTTTCCAGGTTTATAAACCAGAATTTCTACCTGTTTTCAACCAGATTTTGGCAGACAATTATCACATTTTATGTATGCCATTTTGGCCTTTTTTTACCAATTTTTGGCTAACCAATTCAAACCAAATTTGCAATAAATGTATCAAAATATATACAAATTTATGTTTACATTTATAAGTCATTACATATACTACTACAAATGTACACATTAATTACACACTTTGAGCTCTATCATGTATTGACACCACTCCTCTTTTATTTCGTCCACTTGATCCTTTGTATAAGATGCACACTTGAATTCATCAAAGTACTACATAATAATATAACATATTTTGAATTAATTCCAACTATTTAATTATATGAGATATGTGTAAATATAAAAATAACTCATAAGTTAGAAATACATACATCGGTGGGAATCTCTAATCGGCCCAACATGAGAGTATCTCGCATAAACCTCAACATGAAATACCCGCAATCTATTTGATTACGTTGAAGAGGACACTACATATGAAAAAAAAATATGGATTATAAATCCTAAGTTTTATCAAGTGTAGTCATCACTAATATAATAAAAAACGCGGTAATTAAAAATATACCGCCACTTTAATCCATGTAATGGAGTTGGCGCCCCTCCTTGAGGTTTGGATAACTCGTTGGGCCCGAAAAGCTTGTAGGACGCTAATAAAATAAAAATGAAGCAATTAGAACAATTCACATAAACTAAGAAAAATTTTGAACATTCTCACTTACGTGTCAATTAGGACCTTCATATCCGGGTATGTTGTCCAATCATTTCCTAACGAGTCAAGATAATACACAATTTCTCGGATAGGATTGATTGCGAGCAACAACCAATGTCCACTGTAATGATTAGGCAAATGTTAGATGGTAACTTGGAAAATAATTATAATAGATGAATTTAGAATGAAATGCTAACCCGGTATTAAACGGTATAAAAAACAACTTCTCCGCATCTTTATTGTCCATGAGGATCCGAAGAACGTACTCCGTCACGGTATCCGGTCTACTTAACATTAAACTATAGTTGACGGTCGCGGGTGCTAAGAATCCGAATGACACGTCCAAACCATTGGGGCGCATCAATTTGTCATACAAAAACCTAATATAAAAACATCATTAACATAAAGTAAACATCATTAAAATAAGTTGTTTAATTAATAAAACAAAGTAGTCCGGATTTACCTAACATATGTATTGACAACGTTGACGCCGATTTCTTCACGACCAAAAACTTGCATGAAGTCCTCATTACCAATCATTTGTTCGTAATCAAAGCCGAAAATCCCTACCTCCATATGTATAGTCCGAACACCTCCGGTCGGTATATCGGTCATCTCTAGAAATGTCCTGAGGCACGACCTATACTTGGTGGTAGGTTTTTTCCTAGCTACGGACTTCTTAGCACCAGAACTTTGTACCCGTGCGGAGGCGTTGCTAACCTCCTTTTTTTGTTGTGCAGAGGCATTGCTAGCCTCATTTTCTTGAAGCTACATGTCATATAAATAGTTAGATCAAATTAAGAATGTAACAACTTCCATGAATATATGTCATATAATTGTATATTACCTCTTTTCTTGAAACCGTGGACTCGGTATGCCGTGGAATCGTACTATCTTTTGATTTGGATTTTGTGGGAGTCTATTTAACATAGGAAAATATGTAAGTAAAATTTTAAGCATAAATTTTAAACTTTGAATATACCAAGGAAGTTAACATAAGTTTTAATCATACCTCATATCCTACGCATATGAGGTTTGTCGGCCATGCAACAAACGAACCTACTGCTTCGTGCACCGTTGTTGCATCCGAATCATCGCTAGGATATGGTAATGCTGCATTCGGCTCAACTGCAATATCAACTGATACCTTCAAACATCCAGCAGGGAGCTCTCTAGTGTGGAGTAATACTCCGCTAACGTTATGCACTTTTCCCTTGCCAACCATCCGATAGTATGGTGACGACAAATACAGCTGACAATGGGAAATGCCCTAAAACCAATAATAACAAGAAATCGTTAATGTGTATATATGTCAAATACATAATTTAAGCAAATAGTTCAATTTAAGACAATTATATGTAATTACCTCTGGAATGTTCGGCTGAAAGGTACAGTTGATACTGTCTTTGTCCGAAGCATCTCTGTATACTGTTGAGGCGCTAGCCTCTCTTTCTCTCCTCAATGCATCAAGCTTAGCTTGCATGGCTTCCATTCTTGAATGAAGCTCCCGATTACTAGGAGCCTTTCCTTTTTTAATACTCAGGGAGGTCGGAGTGACTCCAAATCCCTTACCCCTCACCCGACCAGAATACTCAGGGACATCTAATGCCCGACCAAGTATGCTCCTAGTATCATCGGGAGATAAAGACTGAGATAGCTCCTCCTGAAAAATCAGATGAATACCGTACACTTGTCAAATATTTGTGTATAAAAATTTTATTCAAATAATGAAAAAATGTTATACTTACACATTTCTGGTATACGTGTAAAACTTCTTCTTGAGGAACTCCAGATTTGCCCACACGGGCTTCCTTCCACAAAACATGTGCAGGAAGAGATGTTTCTGAACTTTCCTCCTTCTGCAGCTACACATTAAGTCATACAATTTGATCAGATAAAACTAATATATGATGAACAAATTTGTTATCGCAATTTAAAAATACTTACCATGGATTGTTCTAACCGTCCATATCCGACACGTCCTTTTCGGTACAGATATGCGTGACTTGATGCTCTTTCTCGATTTGTAGCACTTATTCTTTGAAAAACCGGGTCTTGTCTTTTGGATTTGAAAGCTTCCCATTCTTCAGCCGATATCAAACTTTCATATTTTTTGGGAAGCTCCGCATCCACAAAATTACCATCCGCATCCTTAAGGAACTTGGATGATAAAAATGTCCGAAACCCTCTTAGAAGCTTTCCGGACAATTTCATACAAAAGCCTCTTCTTTCTTCTTCGATGTTAAAACATCGCTAAGAAAAACATACAGATTGATAGTTAGTATCGGTAATTGAAAAAACATAATTGATACCGTATAATTAAGGGCCAAATGATTGTACCTTTATCTCACTCCAAATTTTTTCTTTGGACTCATTCAGCTCTTTGTTTCTCCAATCATCACATGTAATGGGAATTTCATTCCTTACTAGTGCACCGATAAAACTAGTTAAGGTATGCCCATTAGGTTCTATAAGCTGTCCCTGGGTGCTCCAATAGACATCTAGTATGATGCCTCGAGATCTTCCTTGGACCACCCTTCTCATTACTGTGATGCCTCTTCGAATTTCTTCTTCCGCGGATACTTTTTTAGGAACTTCCTCATGTTGGTCATCAGCCATGTCTAACCTGTAATAAACCAAGGAAACCATCAAATATCAAATATAACTTATAATCAAAGCAATTGAAAACAAAAAAAAATAAAGAAATCATGCATTATCATATATAACTTATAATCAAAGCAATTGAAAACAAAAAAATAAAGAAATCATGCATTATCAGATATAACTTATAATCAAAGCAATTGAAAACAAAAATATAATGAAATCATGCATTATCACATATAACTTATAATCAAAACAATTGAAAAAATAAAATAAAGAAACCATGGATAATTTACCTAAGTCACTAACATCTCTTTCTTTTCTTTGTTGGAATATTAATCACTTGTTTCTTAGCAATGCGTACGGATGAATTGATCCGAATTCCCTCATTATGATCGTTTCTTATATATGACTCATCCGGTATAAGATCCTCAACTTCATCATTTCTATTCAACTCATTCCGTCTAATGCATGACTCATTCTCAACATCAATATCACATTGATCGACACCGCTATCATCAGTCACTTTGTTAGAGAAAAGCACTATAGACCATTTTGTACTCTTCGGGTCATTCACATAGAACACTTGTTTAGCTTGAGATGCTAGAATAAAAGGTTCATCTTTGTACCCCACCCTAGTAAGATCAACTTGCAAAAATCCAGACTTATCCATTCGTATGCCACTACTATTCACCCACTTGCAACCAAAGATGGGAATCTGAAACTTCTCGTAATCAAACACCCAAATGTGCTCAATAACTCCAAAATATGACAAATTTGCATATTTGGGGTTTAAGTCCTTCATACTTGATATATGCATTGCTTCAGCTAGCACGGTGACACCACTATTTTGCATAGTACTCTTATCATCTTGTTCTTTGGTATAAATGTGTATCCATTAATTGAATATGTGCTATGAGAAAACACATGCAAACTTGGACCATATGCCAAACATCTCAACCTTTCTGTTACCGAAGAAGGATCTGAAGAGCGCTTCAAATAAATATGATCCTTCAACCATTGTATGAAACTTTGATTGTGCTCTATAACTATCCAATTTTCATTTCTGTTCGGATTTAACCTTCGGAGTACATCCTTGTGCATTTCAACATATGGCTCAACCTCATTATTATTGTGCAGAACATACAAATGAACTTGATCCCGTTCATCCCTTGATATTGTCACAATTTTATTCCCAATTAATTTTTTACCTTCCATTTTCTCGAAAATCTGAGCTCTGGGGAGTCCAATCGATTGAACGTTAGACAAATATTCAGTACAAAACTCAACAGCTTCTTCAACAATGTATCGTTCAACAATACAACCCTCTGGTCGACTTCGGGATTTCACGTACCCTTTTAATATTTTCATATACCGTTCAGCAGGGTACATCCATCTCATATAAGCGGGTCCACACAACTGTGTCTCTTTCACAAGATGAACAACTAAATGAACCATTATGTCAAAAAAAGACGGAGGAAAATACATTTCAAGCTCACACAAGGTAATTACAATCTCTTTTTGTAGTGTTGGTAAGATCTCGGGATCGATCACCTTACTACAAATTGACCTAAAGAAAAAACACAATTTAGTTATGGAACTTCTTACTTTTTCTGGCAAAATAGAACGTATACCGATCGGTAGAAAATGTTCCATTATAACATGACAATCATGTGTCTTCAAATTCTTCAACTTGAGGTCTTTCATAGAAACAAGTCTTCTGATATCAGATGAGTATCCTTCTGGAACCTTAACTTCACTCAGAGACTTACACAAATTTTTTTTCTCCTTTCTAGATAAAGTAAAAGCAGCAGGTGGTAGATATGTTCGTCTTCCTTTCTTCACGGGTGCTAATTCAGTTCTCATTCCCATTTTTAACATGTCCTCCCTTGCTTTAAGGCCATCCTTAGACTTGCCTTTTATATTGAGTAATGTACCGATAACACTTTCAAATACGTTTTTTTCAATATGCATAACATCGAGAAAATGTCTCACGTACAAAGACTTCCAATATGGAAATTCAAAAAATATCGACCTTTTCTTCCACCCACCTTTCACAATCTTATGTGCAAAAGGCTTGCCAAACTCAGTACGCACATCTTTCACCTTTTCAAAAACTTGTTCACCTGACAATGCGGGTGGAGCTCTACGATGTTCGGTGTCTCCATTGAATGGTTTTCTCCACCCACGGTAGTGATGTTTAGAATGTAAGAATCTACGATGACCGAGAAACACATTCTTCTGGCAAAGTTCCAATCGGATCGTATCGGTTCCGTCTTCACAAACAGGACACACACGTTGACCTTTAATGCTATACCCAGATAGATTCCCGTATGCTGGAAAATCATTAATTGTGCCAAACAACATCGCCCTCAAATTGAAACTTTATTTCCTATATCCATCATAAACCTCCACACCGTTCTCCCACAAAATCTTTAAATCTTCGATCAGAGGTGTCAAGTATATGTCTATGTCATTACCTGGTTGTTTAGGCCCAGAGATTAACATAGATAACATCATGTACTTACGCTTCATACATAGCCACGGAGGTAGGTTATAAATCATAAGAATCACAGGCCATGTGGTATGTGAAATACTTTGAAGACCATGTGGGTTCATTCCATCAGTAGATAATGCCAATCGAAGGTTTCTTGCTTCTGATCCAAACTCAGGATAATCATTATCAATCTTCGACCACTGTGGTGAATCAGCCGGATGCCGATACTTTCCATCAGTAATTCTTTCATCTGCATGCCAAGTAAGATGTCTTGCATCGGTTTCACTATGAAACATGCGCCTAAATCTCGGAATTATTGAAAAATACCATAAGACTTTTGCGGGAGATAATCTTTTCTTATATCGAGACAAACCGCATTTAGGGCACTCAGTTAACGTTGCATATTCGTTACGAAACAAAATGCAATCGTTAGGACAAGCATGTATCTTATCATAGCTCATGCCAATAGAGCACAACATTTTTTTTGCCTCATAGGTTCGATTAGGAAGAACATTATCATCCGGTAGCATTTCTCTCATAAGGGCCAACAACTCTGTGAAACTTTTATCCGACCATCCATTGCCCGCCTTTAAGTTGTACAACTTTAATACCGCAGAAAGTCTTGAGAATTTAGTGCAACCTTTGTACAACGGTTTCTCTGCATCGCTTACCATCCTCTCAAACATTTTAGGACAATCATGAAGATCTTCTTCCAGTGCTTCTACAATCTCTTCAACTCGATCACAATCATATGTTTCCGTGTCTTTGTCGTATGAAGTATAGGTCGTATTACTTTTTCCACTCGATTCAACATTCCCGTTAATTTTCTCACCATGAAATATCCAACACTGATAACTTTGATAAATTTCATGCCTCAGCAAATGCGATTTCAATCCATGTGCGTCAACCTTACCAATATAACAACAACGCAAGCAAGGACAATGCATTCGTCTGGGGTTTTCAGCGTGTTGAACAGCATACTTAACGAATTCCGCAACCCCACTCTCATACTCTTTGGTCATTCGATCGACACATATCCATGTTTTATCCATGGTTTTCCTACTTATTAAAGTAAACAATCAATCCAGACGAAAATACATAACTAAGGTAGTATCTTTGAATAACTAAAGTAAACAATAGAATATCACTATTTTCTATCTCATATTATCTCACTCGAATCTTTTCATCAATTCAAAGAAAAACTAAATTAATGAAGCCTTTCCACCATCCATGAGGAACTACTTTAATATATATATATATATATATATATATATATATATATATATATATATATATATATATATATATATATATATATATATATCATCCATAATTTCAGTATGGGAGAAATCTTGTTCCTTTAGAATGAAAGTGAGATGAACAACACTTTCACAGTTAAAAAGAAAAAAAACTACCTATTCAATCTTCAAGTATAAATAAGTTGCTTCTTGTAATCATATCATGGCTCTGTTAGTATAAGTTATACTGATTTATGTGACAAGTTATACTGATTTATGGTGGAGATAAGTCAATATAAGAGAAACAGAGTACTTGAAATAGGCTTCATGGTGGAGATAGTCCAACAGAATTATTGATACTCTCTACTTTGATATATCTCCAATTATAGAGAACAATAATAGAATATCACTCTTCTCATACATGCAAAATGGAAATAACCAGAACTGACAGTAGAAAAAAACGCAGAAATGGAAAACCCTAGAACAAAACGCAGTAGAACAAAATGCCAAAATGGAAAATGCAGTAGAACAATACGCAGTAGAACAAAATGCAGAAATGGAAAACGCTAGAACAAAACGCAGTAGAACAAAATGGAAATGACGAACTGAATCACAAATGATAAAATGCAGAAATGAAGAACATACCGCAGTAGAAATGATGTTCTGAAAACGATTCTTTAAACACTTTCTGGTATTGAAACCGATTCTTCAAACACTCTCTCGTTCGCTGTTAGGGTTCGCAGGAGGAGTTTAATCGCAGGAGGGAAAACAGAAAGAACAGAGAACGAAAATAGAAGTCTGAATTTTAATTTTAATAAGACCTTAGACAGCGCTTTTGTGGAAAGCGCTTTCTAAGATATGCCTTAGACAGCGCTTTCCAAAAGCGCTTTCTAAACCCCCCCCTTAGACAGCGCTTTTGGTTTTAATTTTTTTTAAATTGAAATACTTTAAACAACGCTTTCTCAAAAGCGCTGACTAAAGTCTATATTTAAAAGCGCTTTCTAAAAGCGTTGTCTAAGGGGGGGTCTTAGACAGTGCTTTTAGAAAGCGCTGTCTAAGACCCCCCTTAGACAGCGCTTTCATTATTTTTTTGGACCATTTTCCGTGTTTTATTTTAATTTTAACCTTAGACAGCGCTTTCTTTTAAAAGCGCTGTCTAAGATGCGCTGTTAAAAAACGTTTTTGGCGTAGTGAGAGCCAGGGGTTAACTGCACAGATGATTTGAAATTAGGGTTTTGGTTTCAGAGGCCATAACTCCAATTGTTTTGGTCAATCTTGTTTCTAAGGGCCTCTATATGATATAAGGATCATGTGTACCAAGTTTGATGAAGAAATTCATTGTGGAAGTCATCTGATCACTGGGTAACTTCTTGAGGAAGTCAGAGCAAAATCAGGGCATCTGAGGCCCCCAACATGGAACCAAAGTGGATTTTTCATCAAATTGAAGTTATATGATCTTTATTTGATCATTGTAGTGCTTAGAAGTTCACAAAATTGAAGAAAAATGAGCTAAACAAAAAGTTGCCAAAAATGGAAATGACTTGTAATGTAAACTTTCCATTTTGGGAAAGTTTTTCAACCTCCTCTTTCTCAACCAAAAATGCTTCAAATGAAAAATTGTTGGTCATGAAAGTTGTAGATTGGATCATTCCCTTTTCAAAAAGTACAAGAACAAGACCTAATTCATTTTGGAACTCAAGTTATGGCTTTCAAAGTTGGTAAAAATCACATAATTTTCAAGAATGCACCAAAGAGGATTCTTTGCAAAACCACTTGCCAATTCATTTTGTGACTTCAAACACACTTCTAATCATCATACAAACATTGTACATTGCATAAAACTCAGAATTGCCCAAAGAATTTCAAGATTCCATGCCTTGAACATCAAGAATTCTCAAAGGGGCCAAAACTTCATGAATTTGCAAAACACCACATAAACTTCCATCCACTTGCTGAATTGCCTCAAGATTGATTCTATGGACATCCTTGATCCATGCTGCGCATGGACAAGTTAATGAGCCAACTACACCATTGCCCATACCTCAAGTACAACACTTTTGACTTTTTGGCAAAAACACCCATACCAATCACAACAGTCCACCTCCCACTCTCTGCCCAATCCAGACTCTACAAGCATGCTCAAAGGGTTCATTTTCATAACACACACAAGCCTAACACTCCAAGAACTCAGCATTCCACAAAACTCTCCAACTTGCAAAACCCTTCGAATCTCTCAGCTCACTCACTCAATCTTCAAACCAATTTCACCATTGATCTTAAAATCACTCACTGACCACAAACCAACCATTAAAACAGCCTCAAAGCACCCATAAACAAAACCCGATTCTTGGCCAGTTCAGTTGCTACAACACAAACCAGCCACTCTCAAGGCCTTTCAATCATCAAAGCTTCATCAGGAGGTTAAAGGGAGTCATTTTGCACAAAGGAAGTAGCCAGAAAGCTCAAGTTTGGAAAGCTTCATCTCAGGTAGTCATCTCAAATCATTTTTCCAGAACTCCTTTTTTATGTTACAATGTGAAAGAGCATGCTTCACTGATCACTCTGAGCTTTGTATTTTTGAAAATGGTTAAGAAATGAGTTTGTATGAATGTTCTGAAATTTTTGCCATTTTTGATCTTTCATTCGAATCTTGTTCATGAGCAATTATAAATCTGTTTTAGGGGTGGATTTGAGTTTAGGAGAGTGAGAGGGTTTGATCTGGAGCTTTAGAGCTCCAGAAATAACCTAGGGTGAAAGTTGGGGATTTTCAGGGGAGAGGGCAGCCGGAGAAGACGACCGGAGTTCTTCTCCGGTGACCTGAAGGTCATTAATGTGTTAATTAAGGTTAGGGTTTTGTTTGAATGTGGGTCGTCTGATTGTAGCTTCCCGCGCGTGTTGAATTCTGTGGATCACTTCATTAATTTTTAATCTGGATTAAATATTTAATTAATTAGGATTAAGTGGATTTGAATATGGACCATCAGATGTGGCGCGCAGTCAACCATTATTTTCCCAGTTTCAATCCAAACCCTTGATTGCTCATACTTTTCATTTATTTAATTTTTATTGCATATTTTCTTATTTATTTTGCACCATTTATTTAAAATAGCTAAATAATCCTAAAAAATATTTTCTCTTGTATTTTTATTTCAAATAATTTTCTTAACCCAAAAATATTTTTATTTTTATTTTTTGCATTAAAAAAATCATTTTTAAAACATTTAAATGTTTATTTTAATTAATTAATGGAAATTAATTAATTAAAATATCATTTAGGTTTCTAAAAATCCCAAAAAAATTCACATTGCATCTTTAAACATTTAGAAACATTATCATACCATCCATGCAAATTTCTTTTTGGTTTTGAACAATATTTGATAATTTTCTTGAATTTAGGGTTCATAAAATTCACATTTTAGAACCCTAACTTCAAGAATTCTTTTCTGCCTAACCATGAATGGTATGACAATGATTCTTTTTGCATTTATCTTCATTTGACATGTAGTATCTAGCATAATTTTGTCACAAATTTCTCCTGCATGTTTGATTTGATTTGCATTTTTCCCCTTTAGGTACCTTAAAACCCTAGATAACTTAGAAAATTCATAACTTCCTTAGGGTTAAGAGTTAGGTCTCCTCCTTTGGGGTGTTATATCATATAGGGTTAGGGTTCCTTTAAGTCCATTTTCAATTTTTTATCTTGTCATTTGCTTCTGTTTGTGACTTTTGCATTTCATGTTGCATGAAAACCCTAATTTCTCATCTTCATTTGCATACATCTTGCATATGCATTCATACAAGAACCTGCCATGATATTGCATACATTCACATGAATTCTAAGACATCTTAGGACACATTAGAATCATGTTTGATCATTTCTTCATCCATTTACCATGTTATGCATTCATTTCTTTCCATGAACATTCATGAACTTTCATGCTTCTTTCATGCTTCATTTGCATCCTCATTACTTGTATGAACATTCATATCACTTGACATACATTTGCATCATCTCTTAGCATCACTAACGTCATTTTTATGCTTCTGGTTTTGGTTTGCATCCTTGCATACACTTCATTTTCACTTTATTCTTTCTTTTATGCTAAATTTTCAGGTGGTAAGTACTTTGAGAAGTGAATTTGCCTTCACTTCTCACAATCTCTTCTCATCTCTCTTATGCATTCATTACTGAATTTTGATTTTGCTTTAGAGTGAGCTTGCTCATTCATGTTCTTCCCTCACTTTCTTTCTTCAATTAACTTATCTTCTTAAGTGAAGTAAGTTAACTTGTTTCTTCTACTTCTCCTCCTCTCATCTGCTTCTTCCTTGGTGGCTTTTCCTGAAGATCTCTTGCAAGCCTCATAAACCCTAGGAACACCCAAGCATGTTAAAAATTAGGGTTTGATTATTCCCCCATTAGTTTTACCTTTGTGCCATCTTTTGTGTCTCTCTTCTCATCTCATAATCGGAGACTAAACCTTTAAGGTTTTAAGGCTTTGTGATTAAGATTATGCCTGCATCCTTCTCTTAGGATGGAGTGTATAACTTTAATCCTAAGTGTTAAACCTTTAATGTGTTTAAATCTCTTAATCAATCCATCTAATAATCACTAAGACAATAGCTTGTAACTTGGTCCTTGCATTAGGGTTCTAATTCTTCCTTAATTGGTTAAGAAGGACTAACCCTAGTGTTAATGGACAAGTCCCCCTCAAGTTGTCTTACAAACCTTAAAACTCACTTCATCATCATATCATTAAATAAAATCCACTTAATCAAAGGCTTGTTTTGTCATGAGTTTAATCCCTAATCATGGATTAAGTTGAGGAGCTTTCCTCAGCTTAAACATTCTCATCTATTATCCTTCTATTAGGATGGTGTAATGAGTCTGTTTAATCCTTGATTATAACTTAAATGTTCTCATCTATTATCCTTCTATTAGGATGGTGTAATGGGTCCATTAAATCCTTGATTATGGCTTAAACTCATTATTTAACACTAAAAAAAAACTCCAAAAACATCTAAGTAATCACAAGTAGGTTAATGATCTTAATCCTACATCATGGTATTTAAGTGTGAGGTGTTTACCTCATACTTAAGGTATTCTCATTACCGCTAATCAGAGGGAGGATGTGGTGAGTTTACTAACCCTTGGTTTAGGCTTAAGTTCATTAACTTATGACAAACACAAAAAGCAATAAAAGATTGAAAACACCAAAAAACAAACAATAATCGTCTCCTTCGGGATTCTTTTCTCACCTCATTCACTCACAAACGAGAACTCGCTTCTTCCGTCTAATGCAAGACAGTTAGCACCTGAGCCAGACAGGTCATACATAGGCATAACTTAACTGTTATCAAGCAGTTCATCAGTCAATTTATCTTTCAGTCTCTTTGAGTCAAACTATGGTGTTCTGACTTCCTCATTGCACGAGAGGATACGTAGGCATAACTTAACTGTTATCAAACAAAAGTCTCTGTGTCTTCCCCCTCTTTCAGCATTCTTTTCAAAGCCCCATTCCTGAGCATTTCACATCTCTTTTGCACTGACACCTGTACATTCTTTTCCAGCTTTTTCACACAGATAGCATATACACCTACCCCTTTAAACACAAAATTTTAAGCGTGGATCCTGTCGAGTACTACGGACAATCTGGGTGCTAATACCTTCCCAGGTTGTAACCAACACCCTTTCTCAGTTTCTCTGGTTCGCGACCGTCTTATCCATTTCTTTCTAGGTTTATGCAGCATTACCTTTCCTTCGGGATAAAAATGCCTAGCTGGCGACTCTTTTCACTTCATCTTCATGTTCTCTCTTTCGCCAACCGTTCGCGTCTGTACCCCGTCTGACCCGGTGTCATTCGGTGGGAGCGACAGCTTGGCGACTCTGCTGGGGAGACCCTTATATTGCAACCAGAGCTTCTGGTTCTTTTTGTGGGTTCCTCCTAGCGCTTGTTTGATTTGTGTTTACGGGGGTGTTACGTGCTAATTGTGCTTTATTTATTTTCTTTATTTATTGCTTTATGTACAACTTTATTTACTGCTTTCTTTACAGTTTTTTATACATCATACTGTCATTATCATTGTTGGATCTGGCTTCTGTTTTGGTGGGTGGGGTTTCATTGAGAGATTAAGGTCCTATACCTGGGACCTGAGTGACACCTAGGCTAGAGTGGCTTCATATTCTTTCCTATTCCATTTAGGTCTGGTGCAGGAATATGAAACACGGTTCAGATGTGGGTTTCTTCTTGAGAACTTTATGCTACAAATTTCTTGTAGTGCTAGGGCTATCTGGGAAGCCTGCTAAGTCTGGATGACCTTTATTTTGACCTTCAAAATCTGGGGTGAATTAGAGGAGGATCCTTTATGGTTATTGTAAACACTGTACCTCCGGGTTAGAAGTGTTTACACTTCTCATAAACTGATCCAAGTCTAAGGATCCTTGTTCTAGAACATTACATGTGAGGGGGTTGGGTTGTTTACATGTTTGTAGGAACCCTTGGCCACATCACACCCTGTTACTGTTTTTTTTAAGAATGCATCACTTTGGACAGTTCTTGTGATTACCCCAGACTTGTGACTCTTTATTTGAGTCCCCCACCTGGTTACTGGATTTTTGAGCCTCCATCCGGACCTTTGAATATACATGGATTTTTACCAAGGCAGATAATCAGATCCAGCTCTTGATCACAAACCTTTGCATATCATTTGTATATATCATCATTGCATCATTTAATATTTGCTTATTTGTTTTACAGGGTATCCTTCATATCATATTTGGTTTGGTTTTGACCCCTTTTTTTGCTTGGACCTCTGCTTCAGTTATCTTCTTCAGCATCTGCTTCAGTGATCTCCTTCAGCACCTGCATCAGTCTGTCAGAGACTTACCTCCAGCTTTTTAGTCTGTGATCTTCATCAGCATTTGTCTTCAGTTTCTTTATCAGCACTCATGGAAACTCCAAGGAAATGCAACATATCTTATCACTTCTTTGAGCCATCCTTGACTGGTATCAGGCAGGTTCAATCCCTTATCACACCTGACCATATCCCACTGTTTAGAGAGCACTATGGCGGTATTTTGGACATGGTCATGGATCTTGATTCATCTCAGAGGAGCATGATCCACACATGCTTATAGTTTTATGACCCTCCACTCAGATGCTTCACCTTTCCTGACTTCCAGATAGGACCACTGCTAGAAGAGTTTTCCTTGTTGATTGAAGTTCCTATCAGGAGAGGGATCCCCTTCAACCCAGAGATGACTGCTCCCAGAAGTGAAGAGATAACTATGGCAATGCATTTGGAGCCTTCCCTCATTGAGCAAAACATGACAACAAAAGTTGGGATTCCTGGCTTACATCTGGACTTCTTGATTTCTTAGGCCACCCTGAAAGCTGCAGCAGGAGAATGGAAGGCACTCTGTGCACTTTTAGCCCTCAGTATATATGGGGTTATTTTGTTTGCAGATGAGTCCAAGTTTGTGAGTAAGAATGCCATCCACCTGTTCCTGTTGAGGAACCCAGTGCCTACATTACTGGGAGACTACTACTACTCCATCCACCAGAGAAATGAAAAGCAAAGAGGGAAGCTGGTCAGATGTTGTGCTCTTCTGTTCTACTCTTGGCTTCTCAGACACTTGCCCAAATCAGATGCCTTCTTGAACCCACATCAGCAGAAGAATTGGGCTAAGAGGTTCATTGCCTTAACATCAGATGACATTAGATGGTGCACCGAGAGCACCAAAGGCAAGGACATTATCACCAGCTATGGGCAGTACCCTAATGTGCCTCTGATAGGAGTAAAAGGTTGCATCAACTACAACCCTTTACTGTTTAAGAGACAATTGGGATATGCCTTGGTTCATCCTCCCAGAGGACAAGATTTGGCTGAGACTCTCTACTGTGAAGTTCAACCTAACTCTGCTATTGTCAGACAAGCTGTCTGGGCTTGGGACAACATCCAGACCAAAGGGACAACCATCCTTGGAAGGTGCAACAATATTGCTTCAGCCCAGTACTCTGACTGGTCCTGTACTAGAGCTCAGATCACCAGGATGCCTTTCACCTTGGAAGACACACCTGGACCTTCTACAGTACAGCCTGCAACAACTGTTAGCCTGGAAGAGTTTGAAAAGCTGAAAGAAATGAATAATTAGCTATCCGAAGCCCTGAAGAAGACTCTCTGGGAGAGAAATGACAGTTGTCTGGACATTGAGAGATTGGAAAGACTCAAGACTGAGCATCTGACCAAGATTGAAAGGACAGATGACTACATAAGGAAAGCAAGAGCAGGGGAGTTAGTTTTGAAGAATGCCTTCAAGGAGGCCAAGATTCAGAAGGCTAGGGCTGAACATTATCTGGAGGAAAGCCAAGCTAGGTGGATCAGGATCACCGAAGCCCGTGCACAAGAAGACCAGAGGACTCAAGCCAAGATAGAGCAGCTGGAGGCTAATGAGAAGAAGCAGCAGGAAGCTTTGTTGGCAGCTCAGAAGGAGATATCAGAATTGAAACTCCGGGCGGGGTTGAAGAGATCAAAGGATTAGGACAAACATAAGAAGCTGACTAATGTCGTTGCTACAAGGAACTTCGAAAGATTAAAGCATCAGTCAGAATCAACTCTCTTCATAAAGCAAGATAAGAAGAACGTCAAGGTCATACGGGTCATAGCAAAGGGAGCTCACTGAAGCGTCGTCAACATTTCCAGCACCTTTATTTTTCTCAATTTTTGTAACAATCTCCTCGTTCAGGGGATTTGTTTCTTTGACTGTATTTGCCAATTCAGGGCGCCCAGATTAATGAAATCAGAATTTTCAGTCACACTTCGTCTTGTACATTTTTGTTTCGTTTGCAAAAATGTCCAATATCCATAATATAATATTTGTGTAAAACAAATGTGTCTTACTAATTACATGCTTGCAGGAAATGTATTTACTTCCAGGAATATCTAACTCCTATGACGAAATCTGGTAAGGGATGCCTCAAGACACTTGTGCGTTTCTTTGTCTTAATAGGATTGCAGGTATTCAATACGCGACACGGGGCATGCCACACACTTCCTCCCCTAACAGTATCTGGAATGTTTTTCCCCAGCGAAGTTGCCAAGGCATCACTTCCCAAACACATTTTCTTTAAGCAGCACCAGTAAATGCTCACATCCCCAGCTGAGTTGTCAAGCCTCCTCATTCTCAGCAGGATGCTCACATCCCCAGCTGAGTTGTCAAGCCTCCTCATGCCACGCACTTCCTCCTCATTTCGTATGAACCTGACTTTAGTTAAATGTTGCGGATAGCAAGAGTCGCCACCGAGTTTTATTTTATCAAAAAGGAAAGGACATAAAAGAACATGAAAGACCTTAAAATATTTTGAGTTCGGGGGGTAGGTTATACAATGGGAAGGTGTTAGCACCCTTTATATCCATGGTTATCCATGGGCTCTTAGTTACTTAGCTCACTTTAAACTATTTTGAGAATTGTAGTGTGTGATTAAAAATTTTCTTAAGTACTTTATAATGATCCTTGTATGGATGTATATAAAGACTTTGTTTTGAAAATTTGTTTGAAATGTGAAGTGTTATGAAGTATTTTTGAAGAAAAGTGAGCAAGTACTTAAGAGGAACCTACCCTAAATTAAATCTTTACTGTTCTTAAATGTTCTTTCAATGGTAAGACTATCCCTATTATTAAGGAATAGGTAGTCATTACCTTGGATGTTATAAGGGACATATGAAGGGACATCTGTGTTTAGGCAACTGTAAGGTGTCTTTAGCAATTCGTAGGGACTTATCATCTTTTTATTTCGAAGGGACAAGATCATTTATCGTAGGCAACCTCGAAGGGACTTGATCTTATAATTTGAAGGGACTTGATGATATTTTTTTAAGGGACTTTGCTTAAGACACCTTACTTGACCTTAAAAATAGGCAACATGAGAGGTAACCATAGAAAGTGTAGGATGGCGATCAAAGATCGACTTACGTGTGTGAGTGTTCATGTTCAAGTATTTATCTTATTTAATTAATTTTCTAAATTAATTTTAATCACAAACATGTTATGCACACCCTATAGTTACTAACCACACAGTTAATATATTTACAATAAAAATAAAGCAAAAATATGAACCTAAACTATTACAAAGCTTTGGGATAGTTACAATATAATCGAGAAATATAAACAATGATAAATAATAATAATAAATAAGCAATAATTTAAATGGTTAGTAATAATGAAATAATAATAATAAAAGGGTTAGCAAAAATATAAAGAAAAATAACAATCTAAGAGAAAATATTATTTTTTAAGTTAAATAAATGATTTAGAAAATATTTAGAAGAAAATTATAACAATTATAATAATAAACAAATAATAATTACTTATAATAAAAAATGATTAATTATTTAATTAAGTTAAATATTAAAGTTAATAAAAATTAGGGTTAATAAAATTAGGGTTTAGGGAAAAAATTAAGGTTTATGAAAAAAATTAAGGTTTATAATAAAAATGTAAGTTTTAAAATAAAATAAAATAAAAGGATTATGTTTTATCTTTTAGAAATTAGTTTAATAATAATAATAATAAGGAAATTCAAAGAAAATACATAATTTGATGAAAAAGGGAAAAATAAAGTTAGAGATACCCAAAATATTGGGGGTTTGCCCTTTTTGCTTCATTGAGTTCTTTGCCACTGGGACACCCATGTTTCTTCATCAAAATGCTCCAAACCTCAGTTCCTTGCCACTAGGTTGTGGATCTGCATATGAATAAGTGTAACAAATACCTATTATATAATAAAAATGAAAAAAAAACATGTTAGTAAAACAAAATTTTCCAAGGTTGAGTTTTACAAAAGAAAATATATAAACAGTTTATATTAAAATAGCCTAATAATTAAATAAATCTAAGAAAAATGAATTATGAGAATTAATTAAATTAAAAAAACATTTAAAGGTTGATTGAGGTTTTTATAAAAATAAAGTTTGAGGTTTTAATAAACCTAAATATAAAAGTAATAATACTAATAAAAAAATGCTAACCTAAATTTAATAAAAAAAGGATTTGTTAAAAAAAGTTAATTAAAAATCATAGGTTAACCATGTTTAAAAGATAAATTAAGGAAAAGAAAGAAAGTGATGAAGAACCCATGTTTCTTTGCAAAAATGTTATGTTCAGGGTTTAAACCCAAGCCCTTTTACCTTTACCATTGGGTCATGCGTGCCTGTGTTACTAAACATGGAAAACATACATTATATGATAAGGCAGATAAAGAATAACATAAAAACGAGTGAAAATAGGAAAATATTTACTTTAGAGAATTTTTTCGAGGTTAATCATGGTTAAAAGGATAAATCAATTAGAAAATGTGTTAATTAGAGAAGTTAAAGGAAAATATGAAAGAAAAGCAGGTTTTTGCCCAAAATGTTGTGAGTGAGAATTGAACTCACGCCCTTGACCTTCCAGTTTCCAACCTTAGCCACTAGGCTATACGCAGTCCCCATGAATAAACCTCTTGACCTCTGAAATTTCCTGCAAAATTTGTAAAAACCTCAAATTTGAGCTTGAAACCCTAACTATGGTAGGATTCGGTTTTGGTCATGAAGCTTCGAATAATCAACCCATAAAGCTTCTATAACATGAGACAAACAACATTAGATAAACAAAATTGATTAAAATATCAAGAATAAATGGAATTAAAAAACTAAAGAAAGCTTCAAAATTTCAATTCAGTTCATGCATTTTTGTATGAACTTGATAATGATGATGATGGGGATAGCTTTTTTCTGAATTTCTTGAAATTTGGTCCTTGCTCTTGGAGGCTAATTTTTTTTTCTTTATGTTTGTATGAGTTGTATATATGTAGTAGAACAAAATTAGGTTAAAAAAACCTCATCATAATTTGGACTTTTGGATAGTTAGAGATTGAAAAATATATGCCTTTAAAATATTGAAAATTTGGATATATCCTTGCTATTTTTGTATGATCTGAACTTGTATAATCTCAATCACTTCTAAATAGCCTTTAAGACTTTCTAGAACCAAAATCAAATCAAATATTCTTATTTTTATATTTTATTTAGATTTAAAATGATTTTTAATGTAAAAAATCATAATAAATAAAATAAAATGAATAAAAATTTGAATAATAATATTTAATCCGTGCATGATGTCATGGAAGTGTTTGGATCATGAAAAAGCAAGCCCGTTTGGTGAAATTTGATTTTAAGACTCCATTTGCTTCATAAACCTCCAAAAAATTTCCCAACTTTGCAAGGGCAAAAATCCATCAATTTTAATGCTATGAAGGTGTTCTTGGACATTTTGGAAATCTTAAAGAGTTCTCTAACCAACCTCTTTGGTATCATGTCCATATCTTTTACCATTCTCAAGTTATGCTCTTTGGAAGTTGTTGACTTTTTGTTGACTTTTAAAATGACCTATAATGTCTTAGCTCATACCGTCCAAATGAAGCATTTTTGGGCTTAGCTTGTGAGACACAAAGTTGTAGAGAATTAAATTTCCTTAAAAATTAGCTTTGGATGGAAAATTTTTGATGAAGCAAGTGAAAGTTATGGCTGGTCAAAATTCAGTTGACTTTTCCTGTGAAAACCCTAATTTAGAAATTCCTGATTCTTGATGATCTGAAATCTCCTTGATGAATCATGATCAACCCTTGATCAAATGATGAACTTCACTTTACATACTTGATGTTGGCAAAAAATCATGAAGTTTGACTTTGGTTTGACCACAATTGACCTTAGTTTAACTTTTTAACTGCTTTGACTGATTTTAGCCTATCTGATCATTTGACTGAGCAAACCTTTTGGGAAAGTCTTGAAACTTGACATGGGGATTCTTAAACACATATAGGATTCATGAAGCTCACTTGAAGTCTTGGAAGTCCATTTAGCCTGATGAAAGTCAAAACCCTAGTTTAGGATGCCTTGCTTAGGAGGATGCATTGTCTGAGGGAATTGTCAAACTTTCTGACTAATTGTGAACTTTGTGAACCTTGTGAACCTCATGAGATGTCTTGTGAACCTTTTAAACTTTGTGAACCTCTTAGTACATAATGTCTTGTTTTGTGGAGGGAAAATTTTGGGGTGCAACAGCTGCCCCTGTTCAATTTTCTGAAACCTGAGGGGTTAGATTGGTATATGTGCCATTCGTGACCTAGAAGGTTGAAGGGGATTGAACAAAAAAGCCCAAAAATTTGCACTCGCCGGTGCGTAAAGTAACACTGATGATTAATTGTATATGCTTGAGTGGGCTTGAAGATGCCACTTGGAAGAACTGGAGATGGGCTTATAGATGCCATCCAAAATATCAGGAGGTGATAATATCTTGATGTTGATACTGGATATCAGTACTAGGTCTTTGTATAGGCCGTCTCTGAATCGTTTATGCAACATGGTTTGAATTGTTGAATAGACCAGTAGAAATAAATCTTCGTGACAATTATCTCTTCTGGAAATATCTTGGATTAGGGAATGGGTCTTTGTACAGACCGTTTGCCTACTCTCCAAGGACAAAAGAATATCAGGAATAATTCTTCTGAAAAATATCTTGAACTAGAGAATGGATCTTTGTACAGATCGTTTGCCTACTATTCAAGAGCAAATAGATTAAATCTTCTGAAAATATCTTGAACTAGGGAATGGATCTTTGTACATACCGTTTGCCTACTATTCAAGACCAGATAAATGAAATCTTCTGGAAATATCCTGGATTAGGGAATGGATCTCCGTACAGACCGTTTGCCTACTCTCCGAGGACAAAAGAGTGTCAGGATTAAATCTCCTGAAAATATCCTGGATTAGGGAATGGATCTTTGTACATACCGTTTTCCTATTCTCTGAGGACAAAAGAGTGTCAGGATTAAATCTCCTGAAAATATCCTGGACTAGGGAATGGATCTTTGTACAGACCGTTTGCCTATTCTCCGAGGAAAAAAGAGTGTCAGGATTAAATCTCCTGAAAATCTCCTGGATTAGGGAATGGATCTTTGTACAGACCGTTTGCCTACTCTCCGAGGACAAAAGAGTGTCAGGATTAAATCTCCAGAAAATATCCTGGATTAGGGAATGGATCTTTGTACAGATCGTTTGCCTACTCTCCGAGGACAAAAGAGTGTCAGGATTAAATCTCCTGAAAATATCCTGGATTAGGGAATGGATCTTTGTATAGACCGTTTGCCTACTCTCCGAGGACATCTTGAGTAATGTATAGATCATCTGAGTTGTTGTGAATTGTTGATATCATTTCATCTGCATATAACCATCCTGCAGAAAAAAAATGTTAGTTTATGCAATATGTATGCATGCATGGTATGATGCATCTAAGTAAATGTATTATGCATTTAAGAATATGCCATGGTATGATGTAAATGATGTATGTATGAATCATGCAGCCTGAAGCGTCCAGATATCTCTGTATAACAACTGCTGGCTAGGGAAAATAAATCCTGATTCGTTGCTGAAGAATATGAGGACCTTGGTCCCGTTTCGTCTAATAGTATATATCCTACCGTCTTCGTTCGTCGTACTTCTATTGAAGGAATAAGTTCCTGAGTATCCTGACTGAGGATAAAAGAGATGGACATAAATTCAAGGGGAGACGTAACTTGAAGTATCTATAAAGATAGATTTTCTCTACTGGGGATTTGTAGTTATCTTGTGGGGATGAACCGGCAAAGCTTCGTTGTACTACCATCCTCGTCCTTAGTAAATACTATTACTGCATTTTATGCATTTCTGGTAAACATCAATCATATTCAAAAGCCTATATACATTCAAACACAACCAATGGACGTTTTCGCTTAGGTAAAAGGGGAAAAGTAACCCTGAATAAAGAAGGAAAAGTAAAGTTGAACTCGAAAACAAAATCGTTTCAACTTTGAAAGTGTATAACCAATTGGATTTAGAGCTCCTGAGATTCTTAACTTTCCTGAATACCTTCCCAGAAATCCTCATAGCCGGATCTGAAGACATGATACTGACACCATATGATACTACTGGCGTAGACAATTAATTTCCACAATGGCTTATGCTGAGAATCCAATATCAAGGTAATACAATGAAAGGAACGTGTCTTCAAATTGTGATGGACCATATACGCTTCGGGTATAAGATTTGAAAAGAGAACATTGCCCCTTGGTTGAGGATGAATTGTCCCATAGTGGAAGTATCTGAATGTAGTTACCTCAAGAGAAATAAGCAGAATGCCCCACAATAATATGCCCTTGACATCATGAACTTTGTAATGTTACCCTTGGTAATTCAAATATATGAGGAGAGCTGCCCTTGGCTACTTAAACATAGTTGAATCCTGTCCTGATTGCCCCAAATGAGTTAGGCAGTATCATGGCCTGCCCCCTTGATTGGGAAATAATAACTATGCCCCTTTGTATACATGGACTTTGATCCAGGAAGCAACTTTGTTTATCGGAAGGACTTTGGTTTATTGAACATTCATCCTGTAAGTTTCTCTTTTTATCAAACACTCAGGTATATGCAAACAAATATATTCAAAAATGCAATGCTTATGTCTGTCTTGAAGTTTTGAAAAAGAGTTATTTTAGAAATTTTTTTTTTTGTGAAAATTGTGATATTAATCAAGTTTTATAATAAGCCCTAAAGGAGTCATGATACCTTTTTATAGCAGTACGCTTTCGAACTAACCATGCTTCAGTTAGGACTTTTAAAGGGTTGTAACGTGGTCTGGTTCACAGTTTAAGAAACAAAGGATAAAGGCTCAAATTTATTTGTACCCAACCCATTCTTCGTGATATTCTTCAGTCCTATGTTCGGTTAACTTATGCATTGAGGTTCCAAAGTAGTTTGGAATTGTAACATTGACATTTGTGATGGTTCAGGAATCAAAAAGTTTATTTGAAAATTCAGTCATTTTTCTTTATTTAGGATCTATGTGACCTCTTTTTTATTTTGACTTTGTTATCCTTTCTTTTTTCCTGAACTGTTTGTTTCAAAATTATAGTCAGCAGAATTTCTCAATTTTTTTACTAAGTCTCCTTCATAGATTTTGACTTAGTGGGTTTTTCTTTTGCTGGATATTGACTGTCAGGTTTAATGATTACAGAGAACCATCATTAGTTGTGTACAACACAGATAATTGGCATATTTGAGTTAACCGAGTAACTACCCTGCCCCAGGTTATGAATAAGGGTTTTAATTTGTGCGAGAATGAAAACTCCTACTTCATAGGCTCAAAAGGTTGACTAGGGATTAACTTCCTTATATCTCCATTGTTTAGGAATTTAAACAATGCCTGTACATCGTCAGCATAGTCTGTTCAAAAGCATACTGCATAAGATTATGGTATTGTTTTCGTCATCCTCCCTCTACAGGCTTATAGCTTTATCAGGAGTTAAATATCACAAAATAGAAATATGAAGCATAGTTTTAAATATAGTGAAACAAATGGATTAATTCAAGACAAACATATGCAATGCATTAATGAAAACAAAAGTTTGACATAATAGTAAGTGTTTAAACAAACAAAAGAAATTACAAATGAAAATTCAAATGTTCTCAAAGTCTCTTCCTCTAAACTCTTCACTCCAGTTATCTGGAAACTTTGATGCTTGATGGACGATAGAAGAACTCAACTTGGCCTTCTGGCGTAACCTCGAGTATTCCTTCGTCAATTAGGTTTTGAATCTTATTCTTCAATGCCCAACAGTTATTTGTGTCGTGTCCGGGACTGTCGGAGTGGTACATACACCTTACTTTGGGATTATAGCGAGGAGAAGAGGTTTTAGGATTTTTAGGAGAATTTTCCAAGGAAATCAGCTTCATCTCCAACAGGCATTGCAAAACTTGTGACATTGGTGTGCTGAACCGGATGAATTGTCTTCTACATTCCTTGTATCGAAGTGGATTAACCTTACAAGGCCTTCCTTCTTCCATTAAAGAACAATCAGTGGTAACTTGTATCTTTCCTTCTCTTATCCTTACTTTCCTTTCAGCCAAGTCAGCTTGTTTCAATGGAGGTTGTCTGATGATTAGATTCCCAACTCTGTTATGCCGAAGCTTATTGACAAAGCTTCTAAGCTCTTCTTGCCCCTGGGACAAACTGTGGATAAGAGCCATTTGGCCATTCATCTGGATCCTCATCTCTACCATCTCAGCCTGTAGTTGTTTCAGCTGATCATCCTTGTTGTCCTCAGGATTCTTCTTCTTCATGTCCTTAGAGAGGAGTGCTTTCAACTCTTCTTGCCCCTTGGACAAATTCAGAATCACTTCTTGAAACTGAGCATTTTGAGCTTGAAGATCTTTGACAGATTGTTCTAGATCCATTTCTGCTGAAATAAACAGCGAGAAGATGAGAAACCTGTTGTGAAACCTGTGATGCAATGATATGGTATGTATATGCATATGCAATATTTTCAAGGACCGCAGAATTTACATTTGTTAAACAAACGGAAATAAAAACTTTTATTAGTAAATGTTAAAATTATTTTCCCCTTGGGCTTACAATGTAGGGAAATAAGTATAAAAAATGGGGTTTTAAGTCTCCCATGGACGTTTCCTCTTTGTGTTGAGGTATGAGTTGAGATTCCGCTCCTCGTGAAGTTGCTTAGTCAGCTCCAACACTTTTTCTTGGCTAATCCTGAATTGAGCTTCCAAGGTATTTCTTTGTTCCTTCAGTTGGATCCAGGATTTGTGCAATTCTTCCAGGTTAGTGGGCATGTCTGGATGAAGGATTGTATAAGGAGTATCTCCTTCTGCAACTGGTTCCATAGTAACCGGTAGAATAGCAGGATATGGCATCATAAGAGTATGAGCACGAGATCGCACCCATCTGAGATAAGGTTCCATAGGGATGGTGTACTTGGGTTCCAGAGTCTTGCTGTCAACCTTGTTCACCTTGCCCCAAGCTCGTATGAACCTTTGACGGTAACCTTGCAGATCGTTGTTGTAGTCGAACACAATACCCTGAATAAGCATGTCATAAGGACCATCACTCCGAGCGTAACCAAACTGACATAGAGCTAAAGAAGGATTTTAGGTAATGCCCCCTCTTATTCCAAGGAGTGGCACATTGGGGAATTCACCACAACGGTCAATGATAGTAACATTCTCCATAGATCTAGAACACCAATGAATGTCTGAATGAGAAACTGACATGATCCTTTTAGACCACCTGAACCCTTGTTCATTCCTCATCACTGATCGAGGAAGGTGAGAAATAAACCACCTAGATAATAGAGGTATGCAACTCATCAGAGTTCCTCGTGCCTTTGTAGTACGGGTGTGAAGAGAATGCAAGATGTCTCCAAGCAATGTAGGCATTGGATTGCGAGTCATAAATATGTTGATGGCGTGCACATCTATGAATTGGTCTGGATTGGGGAACAACACTAAGCCATAGACCAGTAGGGCTAATATCTCCTCAAAAGCATCATAACTCATAGCCTTCAGGAACACTTGAGCTCTCTCCATTAATACCTTAGCAAGAATACCCTTAACTTCACTCCTTGTTTCTAGGACAATGTCTGATTTCTTCAAATGTAGGGCTGCAGCAATGACTTCAGTTTTAGGCTCTTTTTCCAAGCCTGTGAAGGGTTTCTGATCAAGAATAGGTATACCCAGAAGCTTGGAGAACTCTTCCATTGTGGGAACCAGCTGATAGTCGGGGAATGTGAAGCAATGATGTTTAGGGTCAAAGAACTGAAACAAAACACTCATCATGTCTTCATTGAACCCTGAAGTGACTAGATCCAGTAAATGACCATGCCTCTTGATGAATTGAGAGTTTTCAGAAACTTGGGAGACCAATTCCTTAAGCTTAGGAGGTATCCCTACAAAGTTGATCCGGATAGTATTCCTACGAGCAGAAGCCATGACCTGAAACAAAGAACAAAGATAAATCCTTTGGTCCTTGAAATGGTTAGTGAAAATGCTATGCTTATGATGCATGGTGATGCTATGATGTTATGCTCAATCACAAACATGTGGCACACACAAACAAGTCACACCATAGCCCTAGGTTTAGAGGCTTGAATGAGGTTTAAAGGTAAGTACCTTCCCCTGAAGTTAGTTGGTTCATCCTGTCCTACAAAAGTAACCGGGTTCTAAGGGATCTCAATATCACTGATCCTTCCCAAGGGTGGTTGTTCAGTAGGCAACTTACTTGCCAACCAAAACCCTCCAAGTTTAGGATCTCAATGAGTGTAGCATCGAGTATCAACCAACTTCAGTCTTCACCAAAGCCGGCTATCTCACTACTTTCTAAGGGCCAAGATGGGATGACTAGGGTTCTAAAAGTCAGTTAGTGTATTGACAACATATGGCAGCCTGATATTATCCTCAACTTACTTAAGGAATATAAGCACCAACCAAGAAGTCACACTAACTATGGCCACCAGATCAACCATATCGGTATACGCCGTACAGTTTCCTTGGTCTATTGCCATTTACCTAAGGTACACTAGATCCGGGTTAGGATCTTTCACACATAAGAGCACCCAACAAGTAAAGTAAAGCAAACAAAGCAAACAAATTTAAGTGATCTAATTCCTAAGGGTACCCCTCTTTAATATTATCCCCAGCAGAGTCGTCAGTTCTGTAACACGGTGGGAGAACTGACTTTAGTTAAATGTTGCGGATAGCAAGAGTCGCCACCGACTTTTATTTTATCCAAAAGGAAAGGACATAAAAGAACAGGAAAGACCTTAAAAGATTTTGAGTTCGTGGGGTAGGTTATACAAAGGGAAGGTGTTAGCACCCTTTATATCCATGGTTATCCATGGGCTCTTAGTTACATAGCTCACTTTAAACTGTTTTGAGAAGTGTAGTGTGTGATTAAAAATTTTCTTAAGTACTTTATAATGATCCTTGTATGGATGTATATAAAGACTTTGTTTTGAAAATTTGTTTGAAATGTGAAGTGTAATGAAGTATTTTTGAAGAAAAGTGAGCAAGTACTTAAGAGGAACCTACCCTAAATTAAATCTTTACTATTCTTAAATGTTCTTTCAATGGTAAGACTATCTCTATTATTAAGGAATAGGTAGTCATTACCTTGGATGTTATAAGAGACATATGAAGGGACATCTGTGTTTAGGCAACTGTAAGGTGTCTTTAGCAATTCGTATGGACTTATCATCTTTTTATTTCGAAGGGACAAGATCAATTATCGTAGGCAACCTCGAAGGGACTTGATCTTATAATTTGAAGGGACTTGATGATATTTTATGAAGGGACTTTGCTTAAGACACCTTACTTGACCTTAAAAATAGGCAACATGAGAGGTAACCTTAGAAAGTGTAGGATGGCGATCAAAGATCGACTTACGTGTGTGAGTGTTCATGTTCAAGTATTTATCTTATTTAATTAATTTTCTAAATTAATTTTAATCACAAACATGTTATGCACACCCTATAGTTACTAACCACACAGTTAATATATTTACAATAAAAATAAAGCAAAAATATGAACCTAAACTATTACAAAGCGTTGGGATAGTTACAATATAATCGAGAAATATAAACAATGATAAATAATAATAATAATAATAATAAATAAGCAATAATTTAAATGGTTAGTAATAATGAAATAATAATAATAAAAGGGTTAGCAAAAATATAAAGAAAAATAACAATCTAAGAGAAAATATTATTTTTTAAGTTAAATAAATGATTTAGAAAATTTTTAGAAGAAAATTATAACAATTATAATAATAAACAAATAATAATTACTTATAATAAAAATGATTAATTATTTAATTAAGTTAAATATTAAAGTTAATAAAAATTAGGGTTAATAAAATTAGGGTTTAGGGAAAAAATTAAGGTTTATGAAAAAAAATTAAGGTTTATAATAAAAATGTAAGTTTTAAAAATAAAATAAAAAAAGGATTATGTTTTATCTTTTAGAAATTAAGTTAATAATAATAATAATAAGGAAATTCAAAGAAAATACATAATTTGATGAAAAAGGGAAAAATAAAGTTAGAGATACCCAAAATATTGGGGGTTTTCCCTTTTTGCTTCATTGAGTTCTTTGCCACTGGGACACCCATGTTTTTTCATCAAAATGCTCCAAACCTCAGTTCCTTGCCACTAGGTTGTGGGTCTGCATATGAATAAGTGTAACAAATACCTATTATATAATAAAAATGAAAAAAAATATGTTAGTAAAACAAAATTTTCCAAGGTTGAGTTGTACAAAAGAAAATATATAAATATTTTATCCTAATAATTAAATAAATCTAAGAAAAATGAATTATGAGAATTAATTAAATTAAAAAAACATTTAAAGGTTGATTGAGGTTTTTATAAAAATAAAGTTTGAGGTTTTAATAAACCTAAATATAAAAGTAATAATACTAATAAAAAAATGCTAACCTAAATTTAATAAAAAAAAGGATTTGTTAAAAAAAAGTTAATTAAAAATAATAGGTTAACCATGTTTAAAAGATAAATTAAGGAAAAGAAAGAAAGTGATGAAGAACCCATGTTTCTTTGCCAAAATGTTATGTTCAGGGTTTGAACCCAAGCCCTTTTACCTTTACCATTGGGTCATGCGTGCCTGTGTTACTAAACATGGAAAACATACATTATATGATAAGGCGAATAAAGAATAACATAAAAACGAGTGAAAATAGGAAAATATTTACTTTAGAGAAAATTTTTGAGGTTAATCATGGTTAAAAAGATAAATCAATTAGAAAATGTGTTAATTAGAGAAGTTAAAGGAAAATATGAAAGAAAAGCAGGTTTTTGCCCATAATGTTGTGAGTGAGAATTGAACTCACGCCCTTGACCTTCCAATTTCCAATCTTAGCCACTAGGCTATACGCAGTCCCCATGAATAAACCTCTTGACCTCTGAAATTTCCTGCGAAATTTGTAAAAACCTCAAATTTGAGCTTGCAACCCTAACTATGGTAGGATTCGGTTTTGGTCATGAATCTTCGAATAATCAACCCAGAAAGCTTCTATAACATGAGACAAACAACGTTAGATAAACAAAATTGATTAAAATATCAAGAATAAATGGAATTAAAAAAACTAAAGAAAGCTTCAAAATTTCAATTCAGTTCATGAATTTTTGTATGAACTTGATAATGATGATGATGGGGATAGCTTTTTTTTTTCTAAATTTCTTGAAATTCGGTTCTTGCTCTTGGAGGCTAATTTTTTTTTCTTTGTGTTTGTATGAGTTGTATATATGTAGTAGAACAAAATTAGGTTAAAAAAACCACATCATATTTTGGACTTTTGGATAGTTAGAGATTGAAAAATATATGCCTTTAAAATATTGAAAATTTGGATATATCCTTGCTATTTTTGTATGATCTGAACTTGTATAATCTCAATCACTTCTAAATAGCCTTTAAGACTTTCTAGAACCAAAATCAAATCAAATATTCTTATTTTTATATTTTATTTAGATTTAAAATGATTTTTAATGTAAAAAATCATAATAAATAAAATAAAATGAATAAAAATTTGAATAAATAATTTTTAATTCGTGCATGATGTCATGGAAGTGTTTGGATCATGAAAAAGCAAGCCCATTTGGTGAAATTTGATTTTAAGACTCCATTTGCTTCATAAACCTCCAAAAAATTTCCCAACTTTGCAAGGGCATAAATCCATCAATTTTAATGTTATGAAGGTGTTCTTGGACATTTTGGAAATCTTAAAGAGTTCTCTAACCAACCTCTTTGGTCTCATGTCCATATCTTTTACCATTCTCAAGTTATGCTCTTTGGAAGTTGTTGACTTTTTGTTGACTTTTAAAAGGACCTATAATGTCTTAGCTCATACCTTCCAAATGAAGCATTTTTGGGCTTGGCATGTGAGTCACAAAGTTGTAGAGAATTCAATTTCCTTCAAAATGAGCTTTGGAAGGAAAATTTTAGATGAAGCATGTGAAAGTTATGGCTGGTCAAAATTCAGTTGACTTTTCTTGTGAAAACCCTAATTTAGAAACTCCTGATTCTTGATGATCTGAAATCTCCTTGATGAATCATGATCAACCCTTGATCAAATGATGAACTTCACTTCACATACTTGATGTTGGAAAAAAATCACGAAGTTTGACTTTGGTTTGACCACAATTGACCTTAGTTTGACTTTTTAACTACTTTGACTGATTTTAGCCTATTTGATCATTTGACTGAGCAAGCCTTTTGGGAAAGTCTTGAAACTTGACATGGGGATTCTTAAACACATATAGGATGCTATGAAGCTCACTTGAAGTCTTGGAAGTCCATTTAGCCTGATGAAAGTCAAAACCCTAGTTTAGGATGCCTTGCTTATGAGGATGCATTGTCTGAGGGAATTGTCAAACTTTCTGACTAATTGTGAACATTGTGAACCTTGTGAACCTCATGAGATGTCTTGTGAACCTTGTGAACTTTGTGAACCTCTTAGTACACAATGTATTGTTTTGTGGAGGGCAAATTTTGGGGTACAACACTATGTCATGATACTTTCGGCAGCCGTACCCTGCCAGGTGATCGTCCTTCACCTCGGATGACCGTCCCTCATCCTTATCCCTAACAGAGCAGTCGTCCCCTGCTAGGTGATTGTCATTCACCTTTTGATGATCGTCCTTCATCATTTTATCCGATGGCCGTCCCTATTGTTGACCTTGTTATCTGACATTCGTCCTATGTCACGATAAATCCTAAGAGCAGCCGTACCCTGCTAGGTGATCGTCCTTCACCTCTTGATGATCGTCCTTCATCATTTTATCTGATGGTCGTCCGTATCGTCGACTTTTTCTATCCGACATTCGTCCTATGTCGCAATAGAGAGCAGTCGTCCCCTGCTAGGTGATCGTCCTTCACCTTTGATGACTGTCCCTCATCATTTATTTCACTTATTCTTTGAACCGATGGTTGTCCCCATCGTTGTTTACATTACCTTATGAACCTGATGGTCGTCCCCATCATTCCTTTATTTTTTATCCCCAAAAAACTTTGTTCCTTTACCCGATGGTCGTTCCCATCATAATCCCTTTATTACCCCAGCATGTCGGCCGTCCCCGTCGTTGCTTTATCCCCAGTAGTCGTCCTCTGCTCGATGGTCGTCCTCCATCGCCTGCACTTTACAAATCATACTATACTTTCCTTTCACAACTTATATCCCTTTTCTTCTTCACCCTGGTGAGTGAAAATTTTGGACTGTCTTTGGTATTCAACCACAAGTTATCTTGTTTGTCTGTTAAGCCAGGCGCTTACATCATGCACAGCTAACTCATGCTTGAATAGGGGCAGCTGTAAACACCCCAAATTTTCCCTCACTAATTTCATACCATGGCTTGTGATCTTTCCATATTTGCATTAGTACAGGCATATCATATCATATTGCATTTTTTGCTTCACTGCATTGTGTAAACACCCCAAATTTTCCCTCACTCATTTCACCATGGCTTGTGATTCTTTTTCATTTACATAAGTTCAATCATATCATCTCATGTTACATTTTTGCTTCACTGCATTGGTTCAAAGTCATCTGCATTTAGGGTTTGTGATTTGAGCAATCCAAGATTCATCAGAGCCACTCCAAAGGTCTTCAATCATCTCAAGAGGGTCCATGTATGTTCAATAATCATATCATACCCTCCAAAGATCAAGGAAGTCAAAGAATCACAGGAACTGAGAAAGGCATGGAAGCAGAGTCAAGCTTAACTGCACAGATGACCTAAAATTAGGGTTTTGGTTTCAAAGGCCATAAATCCAAATTTTTTGGTCATTCTTGTTTCTATTGGTCTTTATATGATATGAGGACCATTTATACCAACTTTCATGAAGAAATTCAATGGGGAGGGCATCTGATCAATAGAGGACTTCTTGAGCAAGTCAGTGCAAAATCAGGGCATCTGAGGCCCCCAATCATCCAACGAAAGGATCTTCTCCATCATTTTGGATGTGTATGATCTTTATTTGATCTTAGAAGAGGTTATAAGTTCACAAAATTCCAAGCCATTTGCAAAGTTGCCATTTTGGGAAAGTGACTTGTAATGCAAACTTGCCATTTTGGGAAAGTTTTTCAACCTCCTCTTTTTTATTCAAAAATGCTTCAAATGAAAAATTCTTGGTCATGAAATTTGTAGATTGGATCATTCCCTTTTCAAAAAGTACAAGAACTTGATCTAATTCATCATAGAACTCAATTTATGGCCTTGCAAAGTTGGGAAAAATCACAAAATTTCACTTATGTGCCAAAAAGGGAAACTTGCAAAAACTCTTGCCAAAGCATTTTGTGACTTCAAACACACTTCTAACCATTACACAAACATAATACATGACCTATAATTCATAATTGCCCAAAGAATTGCATCATTCTATGCCTTGATCATCAAGATTTTTCAAAGGGGCCAAAACACCACATAATTGCAAAACACCCCATAACTTTCTTCCCTCTTGCTGAATTGCCTCAAAGCCAATTCCATGGACCTCCCTAAAGTCAGCTGCGCAGGACACCCCATTGTCCTTGGCCTTCCATGAGCCCATACCTCCAAAGACAACTTTGTGGACTTTATGCATTTTGCTCCATACCAATCACACTGCTCCACAACAACAACTCTATGACCTATCAAGGATTGATATGTGGACCTCAAGAAACCCAACACATAACACAACACCAGCTGAAACCTCCAAGAACTCAGCATTCACCAAAATCCTCTCTTATGCATTTCTCTTCGAAACACACAACTCAGCCAAAAAATCTCTAAACTTTTTCCACCATTCAACTCCACATTCATCACTGATCACTTCCCACCCTTCATTTTGTCTTGAAACACCTTGTATCAAAAACACGATTTCACATTTCTTGAACTGAACTTCAGCCAACTTCACATAGAGGCCCTTTAAGCTCCAACCAAGCATTGCAAACTCTTCAAGGGAGTCATTGGATTTGATTTGAGGCAAAGAACTGGTCAGAAAGCTCCTGGGTTGAAAGCTTCACTTCAGGTAGCCACGAAATTTATTTTTCCAGAACTTCTTTTTTATGATATAGAATGATTCTATGTGTTCCCCAAATTGCCATGATATGTTTTGTTTCGAAAATGGTTGAGTTTTAAGCATTTCACAAGCTTCTGAAATTTCTGTTTAATTTTCCGTTTTGCTTCGATTCAAGCTGTTCATGTGAAATAAATGAAATTTTTTGGTTGATTCTTGTTTAGAGTGAGGTAAGGAATGATTCTGGAGAGTTTGATGAGTTTTTGTGGCGTTTTGAGAGAGATTGAGTGAGAGTGTTGCCGGTGAAGATGACCGGAACACTGTTCCGGTCACCTGAGAGTAATTAGGGTTCAGATTAGGGCTTTAATCATAATTAGTGAAGTTTGAATATTAGCCATTCAGATGCGCGCGCTGGTCAATTCCCGCCCCCTAGGTTTAAATCCTGGCCCTCATATCAGTTGACTTTCATTAAAATTCATTTAATTTTCATTTTATTTGCATTTTCTTTATCATTTTATTAAAAATAGCAAAACTCATCTAAAAAATTTCATTTTTTGCATCATGGTTCTAAATATTTTTCTTATTCAGAAAATAATTTTTATTTTATTTTTTGCATAAAATTTGTATTTTTAAAATATTTAAATGTTTATTTCAATTAATTAATGGAAATTAATTAATTAAAATACCATTTAAGTTTCTAAAAATCACCAAAAAAATCACATTGCATCTTGACACATTTAGAGACATTATCAAACCATTCATACAAATTTCTTTTTGGTTCTTGATCCATTTTGACATTTTTCTTTTGATTTAGGGTTCTTTAAAATCAATATTTTGACCCTAACTTAGAAAAATCTTTTCTGCCTAACCATGAAGAGTTTGATGATGGTTCTTTTTGCATTGCATTTCAAATATCATGTAGTTTCTAGGATAAAATTGGCATGAATTTATCTTTCATTTTTTATTTGTTTTGCATTTTTCTTTTAGAAGTTCCTTAAAACCCTAGCAAACTTAGGAAAATCATAACTTTCATTAGGTTAAGAGTTAGGTCTTCCCCTTTGGGCAGTGAACTTGTATAGGTTTAGGGTACCTTTGATCCTATTCTCAATTTTTTATCTTGTCATTTGCCTCTGGTTTTGAATTTTGTATTGTATCTTGTACATAAACCCTAATCTTTGCCTCCGTTTGCATTCATCCTTCATATGCTTGCACACATGAACTTGCCATGACATTTTGTGCTCTCACATGACTTCTAAGACATCTTAGGACACATTAGACTCATGTTTGATCATTTCATCATCCATTTTCCATGCTTTTTCTTTCATTTGATGTCATATGCATTCATGAACTTTCATGCCTCCTTTCATGTCTCATTTGCATTCCCATCCTTTGTATGATCATCCACATCTCTTGGTTTGCTCTCATATCATCTCATAGTATCATTTGCATCATGTTTATGCTTCTGGTTTTGGTTTTTACCTTTGCATACATTTCATTTTCATTTCATTCCTTTCCTTATGCTAACATTTTCAGGTGGTAAGTAACTTGAGAAGTGAATTTGCCTTCACTTCTCATTTCTCTTCTCATTTCTCTTATGCATCATTGCTGAATTTTGCTTTTGCTTTAGAGTGAGATTGATCATTCATGTTCATCATTTCACTTTCTTTCTTTAAATAACTTATCTTCTTCAATGAAGTAAGTTAACTTGTTTCTTCTGCTTCTCCTCCTTTCTTGTGCTTCTTCCATTGGTGGCTTCTTTGAAGATCTCTCTTAAGCCTCACAAACCATAGGAAAATTCAAGCATGTTAATAATTAGGGTTTTGATTAGTACCCTTTAGTTTTTACCTTTGTGTCTTCTTTGTGTCTCTCTCCTCATCTCATAATCAGAGACTAAACCTTTAAGGTTTTAAGGCTTTGTGATTAAGGGTATGCCTGCATCCTTCTCTTAGGATGGAGTGTATAACTTTAATCCTAAGTGTTAAACCCTTAATGTGTTTAAACCTCTTAATCAATCCATCTTAATAATAACTAAGACAATAACTTGTAACTTGGGCCTTGCATTAGGGTTCTAATTCTTCCTTAATTGGTTAAGAAGGACTAACCCTAGTGTTAATGGACAAGTCCCCCTCAAGATTTCTTACAAACCATAAAATTCACTTCTTAATCTTACCATTAACTAAAATCCACTTTAATAAAGGCTTTGTTTTGTCATGAGGTTAATCCCTAATCATGTATTAAGTTGAGGAGTCTTCCTCAGCTTAATTGTTCTCATCTATTATCCTTCTATTAGGATGGTGTAATGGGTCCATTTAAATCCTTGATTATGGCTTAAACTCATTACTTAACACTAAACAAAAATTACAAAAAACAAACATCTAAATAAATGCAAGTAGGTTAATGATCTTAATCCTACATCATGGTGACTAAGTGTGAGGTGTTTACTTCATACTTAAGGTATTCTCATTACCCCTAATCAAAGGGAGGATGTGATGAGTTTACTAACCCTTGGCTTAGGCTTAAGCTCATTTTCTTATGACAAATCCCAAAAGCAATAAAAGATTGAAAATACCAAAAACAAACAATAATCGTCTCCTCCGGGATTCTTTTATCATCTCATTCACTCACAAACGAGAACTCGCTTCTTCCGTCTAATGCAAGACAATTTGCACCTGATCCAGACAGGTCATACACTTGAGTATAGACAAGTAAGCAGTTCACAAGTCTTTTTTTCTTTCAGTCTCTTTGAGTGGAACTACGGTGTTCTGACTTCCTCATTGCACGAGAGGATACGTAGGCATAACTTAACAGTTATCGAACAAAAGTCTCTGAATTTACTCCCCCTCTTCCAGCATTATTCTTTAAGCCTCATAGTCTTGAGCTTCACCCTCTTTTCTTACACTGACACTTCTCTTTCATCTCACTTCACATTTCTTTTGCACTGACACTTGCATTCTTTTCCAACTTTTACACACAAAACAGCACTGACACTACCCATTTAAAACACAAACTTTCAAGTATGGATCCCGTCGAGTACGGCGGACAATCTGGGTGCTAATACCTTCCTAGGTTGTAACCAACCCCCTTTCTCAGTTTCTCTGGTTTGCGACCATCTTATCCATCTTTTCTTAGGTCTATGCAGCATTACCTTTCCTTCGGGATAAAAATGCCTAGCTGGCGACTCTTTTCTTTTTTTTTTCATTTTATTTCCTCCTTTCACCGACCGTTCGCGTCTGTACCCCTTCTGACCAAGTGTCATTTGGCGGGAGCAACACATTGGTTCAAGTTCATCTGCATCTAGGGTTTGTGATTTAGGCAATCCAAGATCCATCTGAGCCACTCCAAAGGAAATTAATCATCTCAAGAGGGTCCATGTATGTTCAATCATCATATTATATCCTTCAAAGATCAAGGAAGTCAAAGAATCACAAGAACTTGCAAAGCATGGAAGTAGAGCCAGGGTTTAATTGCACAAATGACCTGAAATTAGGGTTTTGGTTTCAGAGGCCATAACTCCAATTTTTTTGGTCATTCTTGTTTCTAAGGGCCTCTATATGTTATAAGGATCATGTGTACCAAGTTTGATGAAGAAATTCATTGTGGAAGTCATCTGATCACTAGGTAACTTCTTGAGCAAGTCAAAGAAAAATCAGGGCATCTGAGGCCCCCAACATGGAACCAAAGTTGATTTTTCATCAAATTGAAGTTATATGATCTTTATTTGATCATTGGAGTGCTTAGAAGTTCACAAAATTGAAGAAAAGTGAGCAAAACCAAAAGTTGCCAAAAATGGAAATGACTTGTAATGTAAACTTTCCATTTCGGGAAAGTTTTTCAACCTCCTCTTTCTCAACCAAAAATGCTTCAAATGAAAAATTGTTGGTCATGAAATTTTTAGATTGGATCATTTCCTTTTCAAAAAGTACAAGAACAAGACCTAATTCATTTTGGAACTCAAGTTATGGCTTGTCAAAGTTGGCAAAAATCACATAATTTTCAAGAATGCACCAAAGAGGATTCTTTGCAAAACCACTTGCCAATTCATTTTGTGACTTCAAACACACTTCTAATCATCATACAAACATTGTACATTGCATAAAACTCTGAATTTCCCAAACAATTTTGAGATTCCATGCCTTGAACATCAAGAATTCTCAAAGGGGCCAAAACTTCATGAATTTGCAAAAAACCACATAAACTTCCATCCACTTGCTGAATTGACTCAAGATTGATTCTATGGACATCCTTGATCCATGTTGCGCATGGACAAGCCAATGAACCAGCTACACCATTGCCCATACCTCAAGTACAACACTTTTGACTTTTTGGCAAAAACACCCATACCAATCACAACAGTCCACCACCCACTCTCTGCCTAATCCAGACTCTACAAGCATGCTACAAGGGTTCATTTTCATAACACACACAAGCCTAACACTTCAAGAACTCAGCATTCCACAAAACTCTCCAACTTGCAAAACCCTTCGAATCTCTCAACTCACTCACTCAATCTTCAAACCAATTTCACCATTGATCTCAAAATCACTCACTGACTACAAACCAACCATTAAAACAACCTCAAAGCACCTATAGACAAAACACGATTCTTGGCCAGTTCAGTTGCTACAACACAAACCAGCCACTCTCAAGGCCTTTCAAGCATCAAAGCTTCAGCAGGAGGTTAAAGGGAGTCATTTTGCATAAAGGAAGTAGCCAGAAAGCTCAAGTTTGGAAAGCTTCATCTCAGGTAGTCATCTCAATTCATTTTTCCAGAACTCCTTTAGTATGTTACAATGTGAAAAAGCATGCTTCACTAATCACTCTGAGCTTTGTATTTTTGAAAATGGTTAAGAAATGAGTTTGTATGAATGTTCTGAAATTTTTGCCATTTTTGATCTTTCCTTCGAATCTTGTTCATGAGCAATTATAAATCTGTTTTAGGGGTGGATTTGAGTTTAGGAGAGTGAGAGGGTTTGATTTGGAGCTTTAGAGCTCCAGAAATAACCTAGGGTGAAAGTTGGGGATTTTCAAGGGAGAGGGCAGCCGGAGAAGACGACCGGAGTTCTTCTCTGGTGACCTGAAGGTCATTAATGTGTTAATTAGGGTTAGGGCTTTGTTTGAATGTGGGCCGTCTGATTGTAGCTTCCCGCGCGTGTTGAATGGTTTGGATCACTTCATTAATTTTTAATCTGGATTAAATATTTAATTAATTAGGATTAAGTGGATTTGAATATGGACCATCAGATGTGGCGCGCAGTCAACCAGTATTTTCCCAGTTTCAATCCAAACCCTTGATTGCTCATACTTTTCATTTATTTAATTTTTATTGCATATTTTCTTATTTATTTTGCACCATTTATTTAAAATAGCTAAACAATCCTAAAAAATATTTTCTCTTGTATTTTTATTTCAAATAATTTTCTTAACCCAAAAATATATATTTTTTTGCATTAAAAAAATAATTTTTAAAACATTTAAATGTTTATTTTAATTAATTAATGGAAATTAATTAATTAAAATATCATTTAGGTTTCTAAAATCCCAAAAAAAATCACATTGCATCTTTAAACATTTAGAAACATTATCATACCATCCATGCAAATTTCTTTTTGGTTTTGAACAATCTTTGATAATTTTCTTGAATTTAGGGTTCATAAAATTCACATTTTAGAACCCTAACTTCAAGAATTCTTTTCTTCCTAACCATGAATGGTATGACAATGATTCTTTTTGCATTGATATTAATTTGACATGTAGTATCTAGCATAATTTTGTCACAAATTTCCCCTGCATTTTTTATTTGATTTGCTTTTTCCCCTTTAGGTACCTTAAAACCCTAGATAACTTAGAAAATTCATAACTTCCTTAGGGTTAAGAGTTAGGTCTCCTCCTTTGGGGTGTGATATCATATGGGGTTAGGCTTCCTTTAAGTCCATTTTCAATTTTTTATCTTGTCATTTGCTTCTATTTGTGACTTTTGCATTTCATGTTGCATAAAAACCCTAATTTCTCATCTTCATTTGCATACATCTCGCATATGCATTCATACAAGAACCTGCCATGACATTGCATACATTCACATGACTTGTAAGACATATTAGGACACATTAGAATCATGTTTGAACATTTCTTCATCCATTTACCATGTTATGCATTCATTTCTTTCCATGAACATTCATGAACTTGCATGCTTCATTTGCATCCTCATTACTTGTGAAATTCTGTGATCAGGTATGAGATGTCCTAAGAGATGTCCCAACACTTGACAGATTTAACCAAAACTTAAATAGCAAGAAAAGTAAACAACACAGAAGTTTGTTAACCCAGTTCAGTGTATAACCACACTTACATCTGGAGGCTACCAAGCCAGGAGGAAATCCACTATAAGTAATATTAATTCTAGACTTAAACCACCCTGTTTAATCTATCACTTAATAACTACCCAATGCAATTTCTACCTAAGACACAACTTAGATAAGAGTACCCTACTCACTCCCCCTCAATCACACAGTGATCAAGTTTACAAGTTTAATAAAATTGAAGACATCCTTCAAACAAAACAGCTTGATCTTACTTCACAGTTTCAATCAAGTCACAAATGCACTTTTGCTTAAAAGCTCATAAAGTGGTACAATAAAAACAACCTGCTATTAAAATACAAAACAACCTATTTGGTCTTCTTAAATTCGTACTCAATTCTGTGAGTTTCTGTTGATTAAATAGGTATCTGTAATTTGGGCTTTCTGTAGGATGATCCAGCCCTAATGCGTATGCAACATCCACCTTGAGTTTAGGGTTTGTTACTTCCTAGATTCTAGGTGATTTAGGTCTTCTGTTTTAATCTGAATCCTCAATATAAAACTCCCTACAGATGCGCCTTGTACTGTTTTTAATCCATCATTAATTAATTCCAGATAACTCTCCTTAAATATCTCTGATCAGTTAGTCAATAATTAATTCTGGTAGCAGGTTTGAGATGTCTCAACATCTGTTGGGACATCCTGAATAACTGAACTTAAGTCATTAACACAATGTCCCAACATCTGGTGAGACATCCTGAAATAAATTCATATACTCTGTTTGATAATGTCCCAACATTTGATAGGACATTCTGAACTGAATTCAATATTTCTTGTTGGTCAAAAATTCTGCCAATTCAAGACATCTACAAACTCCCCCTTTGGCTAATTTTTGGCTAACATCTTTTCTGGTTTTCAGAGTGCAGCAGAAGTTCTTTTATCAAAGTATAACATTACTTTTATGTTGATTTATATTTGAGATTACTCCCCCTCAAACCTATATGTATCCAGTCTTGTTGCAACAGAAATATTTATCAAAACACTCTGATTCAGTTCAGAAACAGACAAACAGATTTTTCATTCATAATTAAACAACAATACATTTTGGTTGTTGTTGTTCTCCCCCTTGTTAGACACAAATTATGGGGCCAAAGACACTATTCCAGAATTAGAATGCAGTGCTGTCATTACATTTTTCCTCACATACAATGATCACTCAGACTCATCACTTTCAGTTTCTTCATCAACTTCAGTTTCTTCATCAGCTTCAGTTTCTTCATCAGAGGCAGCTTTCTGATCTCCTTCACTCTCCAGCCTTTGGATGATTTCTTCAAGTTTCAGCTTCCTTGCTTCAAGCTCTTTGCAGGTGCTTTTTAGTTCAACAATCAATGCAGCCTTGGAGATTGGAGTCTTGGCAGTTGAAGGACCTGCAGATGTCCCAGAAGGTGCTTCAACATCTGCTGCATGATGACTAAGGAACAATTTGTAGTGAAAAGCCAGAGGGCTTTCTCTTTTGCAGACTGTGTCCTTTTCAGTGAGGATTCCAGGGTATTGATTGAGCACTATACCACACAGCAAGGAGGGAAAAGCTATTGGCAGCTTTGTTGCAGAAGAGCTGGCATGCTTCAAGGTCTGATCAAATATGTAAGCACCATAGTCCAGCTTAGTCTGAGTTCCCACAGCATAGATAAACCTGGCTAGGCCAGTGGATATTGAAGATGTGTGGTTGGTAGGCACCCAGTTTGCTGTACCAATCCTGTTCAGCATGGCATATTTTCTTGTTAGCATGCTCACTGAGAGCTTTCCTTTAACTGGACATGCCTTGACCTGGTTTGCAGTGATAACCTTGCATACTTGGTTATCTGTCTTACCTAGCTCATTTGGTCCATCTGTTTCTCTTCCTAGGCATTGGTTGATGATCTGAGGAGAGAACTCTACACACCTACCTCTAACAAAGACTTTTCTAAATTCAGAAGACTTACCATTGGCACAGTCTTCCTGAAGATTGACAATGAATTCTTTGACAAGAAGTTCATAGCAGGGAGAGAGATTGGAGACTGTTTTGAAGAGGCCTGCAGCAGAGATGAGGTCAATCAGTTCAGTGCACTCAAGTGCATTACTGCTAAGCTCTCTTTCTAGGGCAACCCTTCTTTGGTACACAAACTTCCATCTGTTAACACTAGAGACATGATGGAATGAGATGTTGTCCAGGGGAGCTTCTGGAACAGCAGTTGAAGCCCTAGATGGTGCTGGTTTCTTCTTGGGAGGAGATGTTGGGAGATCTGATTCAACATCTGAGTCTGATGGGGTGACAGCTTTCCTTTTCTGGGTTTGGACTTTACTCCATTGTTTTGTTGGACCAAAGGCAGTTTTGGCTTTGTTTTTCTTTGGAGTGGCTTGCTTCTTCTCAGGGACAGCCTGTTCTGCTTGCATCTTTCCTTTTCTAGACCTGAGCCTTTTGGCTATGCTAGGTCTTACAGAGGCTATGATCTCTGTATCAGAGTCCTGCTCCAGGTTCACCACAGGAGGAGATTGAGAAGTCTCCTCTTCAGCTGGTTGATCAGCAGAGATATGATCTTCAGTTGAGGCTCTGGTCTGATCCTCAGATTCTTCTTCATCACTTTCACTTGAGGCCTTTTTCTGGTCCTCAGATTCTTCTGCAGCAGCATCAGATGAACCTTTTTGTTGATCCCCAGATGTTTCAACATCTGTTGGGACATCCTGTTGAGCAGGAGTGTCCTTTGCAGCTTGAGTTTGATCTTCTTGAGGGGCAAGCATGGTGTTCAGAGGAATAGAAATCCCACTAACCACTCTTTGTTCAGATAGGATCTTGGTAACTAACTCCTTTATTGAAGCATCCACATATTCAGAAGATTTTTGAGGCATGTTTGCTGGAGAAGGAATGCCTTTGGATTTGCTGCAGACTTGATCTTTAGCTCTTTTTGGAGTTCTTGGCTTCTTAGCATGAGGAACACTTCCTCTTATTTCGTCTAGTGGGGTAGACTCCATGGGAACTACAGAAATAGGAGTTGCATGAACCACGTCTTCTTTGTTGAGAATTTCTTCAGGAATGTTAGGGTTTTGAGACATTGTCAAAGAAGATGGATGAAGAGTTTTAGGGTTGATGATTTCTGAAGAACAGCTAGATAGTGTGATTCGCTTTTGATAGTATGATGAGGATTCTGATAGCTGATTATAAGCTGTTACTAAATAAGTAGCCGTTACATTGCAAATCATTAGGAATGGAATACCCAAGGTTCTTGACCAGACTGGTGTTGCCATCTGGAACTTATGCCATACAATGTCATATGACATGTTGGCACATTTCATTAACTGCTAAATCTCACATAAACAGATTCCCAGTTTGCCCCTTAAGTTCTCAAATTGTGTAGCATCCAATGCTTTGGTAAAGATATCAGCCAACTGCAGATTTGTAGCTACATGTTCCAATGAAATCACCTTTTCTTCTACAAGATCTCTGATGAAATGATGTCTGATATCAATATGCTTGGTCCTGCTATGTTGGATAGGATTCTTTGATATGTTGATTGCACTTAAGTTGTCACAGTACAATGTCATGACATCCTGTGGGACATTGTACTCAGTGAGCATTTGCTTCATCCAAACCAATTGAGAACAACTGCTTCCAGCTGCTATATATTCAGCTTCAGCTGTAGATAAGGATACACAATTTTGTTTCTTACTGAACCAAGAAATCAAATTGTTTCCTAGAAAGAAGCATCCTCCTGAAGTGCTTTTTCTGTCATCAGCACTTCCAGCCCAATCAGCATCACAGAAGCCAGTGAGAATTGGTTTGCAACCATGAAAGTACATTATGCCATAGTCACAAGTACCATTAACATATTTAAGAATTCTCTTGACTTGATTGAGATGACTGACTTTTGGATCAGCTTGATATCTTGCACATACACCTACTGCAAATGCTATGTCTGGTCTGCTAGCAGTCAAGTATAACAAGCTTCCAATCATGCTTCTGTATAAGCTTTGATCTACATTCTCACCCTTTTCATCTTTAGTCAGCTTCAAATGTGTGGGAGCAGGAGTTCTCTTATGAGTAGCATTTTCCATTCCAAATTTCTTGACTATGTTCTTGGTATACTTGCTTTGGGAAATGAACATTGAGTCTTCCATTTGCTTTATTTGTAGACCAAGAAAGTAGGTTAACTCTCCTACTAGGCTCATTTCAAATTCAGATTCCATCTGCTTGACAAAATGTTTGACCATCCTGTCAGACATCCCACCAAAGACAATATCATCAACATATATTTGAGCAATTATGATATTTCCTTCTTCATCTTTAACAAACAAGGTTTTGTCAATTCCACCTTTTCTGTACCCTTGCTTGATAAGAAATGTAGTCAGTCTTTCATACCATGCCCTTGGAGCTTGCTTCAGACCATAAAGTGCCTTCTTTAGTTTGTATACATGATTTGGACAGCTTGGATCAACAAATCCTTTAGGCTGTTCTACATATACCTCTTCATTAAGATAACCATTTAAAAAGGCACTTTTCACATCCATTTGAAATAGCTTGAACTTTAAGATACAAGCAATTCCCAAAAGTAGTCTGATTGATTCAAGCCTTGCTACTGGTGCAAAGGTTTCATCAAAGTCTACTCCTTCAATTTGAGTGTATCCTTGAGCTACAAGTCTAGCTTTGTTCTTTGTAACAACTCCTTGTTCATTTGACTTGTTCTTATACACCCATTTTGTTCCAATCACATTTATGTCATCAGGTCTAGGAACAAGATTCCATACTTCATTCCTTGTGAATTGACCTAATTCCTCTTGCATAGCACAAATCCAGTATTCATCAGTAAGAGCTTCCTTGATGTTTTTAGGTTCTATTTTAGAAACAAAACAAGAACCTGAAATTACTTCTCTTGATCTAGTGCTTACACCTCTGTTGGGATCACCAATTATCAAATCTTTGGGATGATCTTTCTGTATTCTGATGGAGGGAGGTTTGCTGGATTCTTCTGTCCTTGTATCAGTTTGAGTGAAGTTATAATGATCATTCTTTTCTTCAGCTTCAATCTTGATATCAGCAGATGTTCCAACATCTTCTGGGACATCTATAGGAGCATCATCAATTATCACATTTATGGACTCCATGATCACCTTGGTTCTAGAATTAAATACTCTATATGCTCTGCTGTTTATAGAGTATCCAAGGAAAATCCCTTCATCACTTTTAGGATCCATTTTTCTTCTTTGCTCCCTATCTGCCAGAATGTAACAGTTACTTCCAAACACATGAAAGTACTTAACTGTGGGTTTTTTGCCCTTCCAGACTTCATATATTGTGGACAAAGTTCCTTTCCTTAAAGTAACTCTGTTATGGATGTAACAAGCAGTGTTCATAGCTTCAGCCCAGAAGTACAAAGGTAACTTTTTAGCATGGATCATAGCTCTTGTTGATTCTTGGATAGTTCTATTCTTCCTCTCAACAATTCCATTCTGTTGAGGAGTGATAGGTGAAGAATATTCATGATTGATTCCTTCTGAAGAGCAGAAATCTAAGAACTTTTGGTTCTCAAATTCTTTTCCATGATCACTTCTTATTCTGATCACACAGCTGGATTTTTCCCTTTGTAATCTTTGGCATAATTCTTTGAATACATCAAATACATCAGACTTTTCTTTAATGAAATTTATCCATGTATATCTTGAAAAGTCATCAACCACCACATAGGCATACCTCTTGCCACCAAGACTTTCAACCTGCATAGGTCCCATAAGATCCATATGCAATAGTTCCAAAACTTTGGAAGTTGTCAGATGTTGGAGCTTTGGATGGGACATCTTGGTTTGCTTGCATATTTGACATTCACCACATATTTTGCCATCATCAATCTTCAGTTTAGGAATACCTCTTACAGCATCCATAGATATTATCTTCTTTATGCCTCTGAAATGAAGATGACCTAGCCTTTGGTGCCATAGTTTCACTTCTTCTTCTTTAGCTAAAGAGCAGGTTGAAGTAAGACTGAAGTCTTGAGATTCCCACATGTAACAGTTGTCTTTAGATCTGGCTCCTTTCATGACAACCTCTTGTTCTTTGTTAGTAACTATGCATTCAGTTTTGGTAAAGTTTACACTGTACCCTTGATCACATAATTGACTTATGTTGATCAGGTTAGCAGTTAAACCTTTAACTAGCAGCACATCATCTAGTCTTGGAACATCTTGACAGTCCAAGGTCCCAACTCCCTTGATTTCTCCTTTAGCTCCATCTCCAAAGGTTACATACTTGGATGAATGTGACTTTAAGTTTACTAGCAGATTCTTCAATCCAGTCATGTGTCTTGAACATCCACTGTCAAAATACCAGTCTTCTTTAGCTGATACTCTTAGTGATGTATGTGCTATATATGCAGCATTTTTCTTTGACCATTTGAGTTGAGATTTCTTTTGATGCCTCTGCCCTGTGTGTTGTTCATTATTAGATATCCAAGATTGATTGTTGTTCTTGTAGCTTTGATCAGTCTGAATGCTAGCTTTTGGTCTCCATACCTTCTTGATGACTTCTGTCTTCTGCTTAGAAGGTTGCTGATTTCTTTGATGTTTATGCAGCACTTTCTTGGTAACTTCTATTTTCTGCTTAGATTGTTGCTGATACATCTGATTTGGATATCCATGCAGCTTATAACAATGAGGTTTGATATGTCCAAATCTTCCACAGTGATGGCATCTCCATCTTTGATACTTCTTCTTCATTTTGTTCTTTCCAGAATGTTGAGACATCTGTTGGAACATTATGTTTGACTTTGTGTTCTTTTCCTGATGTTGAAGCATCTGTTGGGACATCTTGTTTGACTGTATGAATTTTGGAGTAGTTTTGCTAGAGCTGGCTTCATCTTTATGTACTATGTTAAATCCCAGTCCACTTTTATCCCCTGAATGCTTATTGTTGTTGAGAATAACATCCAGTGTATTTGAGCTGCTGTTCAACATTCTACCAGATTTGGACATGTGTTCCAATTTGGAGTTGAGAAGACTTACTTCACTTTTCAAGGTGTCAATGATCTCTTGATCACTTGATTTTTCATCTTCTAGTGCCTCATTCAGCTTCTTTAGCTTTATAACTTCACTGCATATTTCAATACTTCTTTTGTACAGATCTTTGTAGGCTTGCTCAAGTTCTTCAGCAGTAAGTTCCCCATCACTGGAATCACTGTCAGATTCACATAATCCAGCTAAAGCAGTGATATGCTTAGCTGATTCTTCTTCTGAATCACCTCCTGAGTCTTCATCAGACCAGGTCACAGAGAGTCCTTTCTTTTGCCTTTTTAAGTAGGTAGGACATTCATTCCTGATGTGTCCATATCCTTCACATCCATGGCATTTGACTCCTTTTTCTTGACTGGTCTTTTCAGCATAATTTGACCTTCTGTTAGCATCATAAGGTCTCTTGTTCTCAGAAGAGTTTGTGTATCTTCCACTGGGATTGGATTTGCCTTCCATTCCTCTGAGAATCTTTTTGAATTGTCTTCCAAGCATAGCAATGTTGTCTGATAAGCTTTTACCAGTTTCTGATTCATCATCTTCTTCTTCATCAGTATTTGTTACCAAGGCTATGCTTTTGTTCTTCCTAACATTTGTGTCATTCATTCCCATCTCAAATGTTTGAAGGGAACCAATGAGTTCTTCAACTTTCATAGTGCATATGTCTTGAGCTTCTTCTATTGCTGTGACTTTCATGTCAAATCTTTTTGGCAAAGATCTGAGGATTTTTCTTACAAGTTTTTCATCAGTCATCTTTTCTCCCAAAGCTCCAGAAGTATTAGCTACTTCTAAGATGTTCATGTAGAATTCATGAACTGTCTCATCTTCCTTCATTCTCAAAATTTCAAACTTTGTGGTGAGAAGTTGAAGTCTTGACATTTTTACCTTTGATGTTCCTTCATGAGTTGTTTTGAGAGTATCCCACACATCTTTGGCTAGCTCACAGTGATGCACAAGTCTAAAGATGTTCCTATCAATGCCATTGAATAAAGCATTTAAGGCCTTGGAATTGCCTAGTGCTGAATCTTCTTCTTCCTTACTCCATTCTTCTTCAGGTTTCAACACTTTTGATCCATCTTTGGTGTCTTGGATAGGATGTTCCCATCCAATGTTGACTGCTCTCCAGGCCCTGTTGTCAAGTGATCTTAAGAATGCAATCATTCTTGGTTTCCAGTAGTCATAATTAGATCCATCCAGAATAGGTGGTCTATTTACTGATCCTATATCTCTGTCCATGTTTCCAGAATTTGTATTCCCTAGATCTCACCCAGTATAAACAGGAAGGGTGCCTGCTCTGATGCCAATTGAAATTCTGTGATCAGGTATGAGATGTCCTAAGAGATGTCCCAACACTTGACAGATTTAACCAAAACTTAAATAGCAAGAAAAGTAAACAACACAGAAGTTTATTAACCCAGTTCAGTGTATAACCACACTTACATCTGGAGGCTACCAAGCCAGGAGGAAATCCACTATAATTAATATTAATTCTAGACTTAAACCACCCTGTTTAATCTATCACTTAATAACTACCCAATGCAATTTCTACCTAAGACACAACTTAGATAAGAGTACCCTACTCACTCCCCCTCAATCACACAGTGATCAAGTTTACAAGTTTAATAAAATTGAAGACATCCTTCAAACAAAACAGCTTGATCTTACTTCACAGTTTCAATCAAGTCACAAATGCACTTTTGCTTAAAAGCTCATAAAGTGGTACAATAAAAACAACCTGCTATTAAAATACAAAACAACCTATTTGGTCTTCTTAAATTCGTACTCAATTCTGTGAGTTTCTGTTGATTAAATAGGTATCTGTAATTTGTGCTTTCTGTAGGATGATCCAGCCCTAATGCGTATGCAGCATCCACCTTGAATTTAGGGTTTGTTACTTCCTAGATTCTAGGTGATTTAGGTCTTCTGTTTTAATCTGAATCCTCAATATAAAACTCCCTACAGATGCGCCTTGTACTGTTTTTTATCCATCATTAATTAATTCCAGATAACTCTCCTTAAATATCTCTGATCAGTTAGTCAATAATTAATTCTGGTAGCAGGTTTGAGATGTCTCAACATCTGTTGGGACATCCTGAAAAACTGAACTTAAGTCATTAACACAATGTCCCAACATCTGGTGAGACATCCTGAAATAAATTCATATACTCTGTTTGATAATGTCCCAACATTTTATAGGACATTCTGAATTGAATTCAATATTTCTTGTTGGTCAAAAATTCTGCCAATTCAAGACATCTACAACTTGTATGAACATTCATATCACTTGACATACATTTGCATCATCTCTTAGCATCATTAACATCATGTTTATGCTTCTGGTTTTGGTTTGCATCCTTTCATACACTTTATTTTCACTTCATTCTTTCTTTTATGCTAACTTTTCAGGTGGTAAGTACTTTGAGAAGTGAATTTGCCTTCACTTCTCACAATCTCTTCTCATCTCTCTTATGCATTCATTACTGCATTTTGCTTTTGCTTTAGAGTGATCTTGCTCATTCATGTTCTTCCTTCACTTTATTTCTTCAAGTAACTTATCTTCTTAAGTGAAGTAAGTTAACTTGTTTCTTCTGTTTCTCCTCCTCTCATCTACTTCTTCCTTGGTGGCTTTTCCTGAAGATCTCTCGCAAGCCTCATAAACCCTAGGAACACCCAAACATGTTAACAATTAGGGTTTGATTAGTCCCCCATTAGTTTTACCTTTATGTCATCTTTTGTGTCTCTCTTCTCATCTCATAATCGGAGACTAAACCTTTAAGGTTTTAAGGCTTTGTGATTAAGATTATGCTTGCATCCTTCTCTTAGGATGGAGTGTATAACTTTAATCCTAAGTGTTAAACCCTTAATGTGTTTAAATCTCTTAATCAATCCATCTAATAATCACTAAGACAATAGCTTGTAACTTGGGCCTTGCATTAGGGTTCTAATTCTTCCTTAATTGGTTAAGAAGGACTAACCCTAGTGTTAATGGACAAGTCCTCCTCAAGTTGTCTTACAAACCATAAAATTCACTTCTTAATCTCACCTTTAATTAAAATCCACTTTAATAAAGGCTTGTTTTGTAATGAGGTTAATCCCTAATCATGGATTAAGTTGAGGTATCTTCCTTAGCTTAAATGTTCTCATCTATTATCCTTCTATTAGGATGGTGTAATGGGTCCATTAAATCCTTGATTATGGCTTAAACTCATTATTTAACACTAAACAAAAACTCCAAAAACATCTAAGTAATCACAAGTAGGTTAATGATCTTCATCCTACATCATGGTAATTAAGTGTGAGGTGTTTACCTCATACTTAAGGTATTCTCATTACCCCTAATCAGAGGGAGGATGTGGTGAGTTACTAACCCTTGGTTTAGGCTTAAGTTCATTAACTTATGACAAACACAAAAAGCAATAAAAGATTGAAAACACCAAAAAACAAATAATAATCGTCTCATTCGAGATTCTTTTCTCACCTCATTCACTCACAAATGAGAACTCGCTTCTTCCGTCTAATGCAAGACAGTTAGCATCTGAGCCAGACAGGTCATACACTTGAGCATAGACAAGCAAGCAGTTCATCAGTCAATTTATCTTTTAGTCTCTATGAGTCGAACTACGGTGTTCTGACTTCCTCATTGCACGAGAGGATACATAGGCATAACTTAACTATTATCGAACAAAAGTCTCTGTGTCTTCCTCCTCTTTCAGTATTCTTTTCAAAGCCTCATTCCTGAGCATTTCACATCTCTTTTGCACTGACACCTGTACATTCTTTCCCAGCTTTTGCACACAGATAGCATATACACCTACCCCTTTAAACACAAACTTTTAAGTGTGGATCCTGTCGAGTACGACGGACAATATGGGTGCTAATACCTTCCCAGGTTGTAACCAACCCCCTTTCTCAGTTTCTCTGGTTCGCGACCGTCTTATCCATTTCTTTCTAGGTTTATGTATCATTACCTTTCCTTCGGGATAAAAATGCCTAGTTGGCGACTCTTTTCACTTCATCTTCATGCTCTCTCTTTCGCCGACCGTTCGCGTATGTACCCCGTCTGACCCGGTGTCATTCTGTGGGAGCGACACCTTCTTCAATTTTGGAAGTCCGGTGCCAATCTTCACGCCTTTGTCGGGGTCGTCGCCGAGAAGGATGAGCTTAAAGTATCCGTCTGGAATGGGGTGAATGGGGTGAGAAGGTCCCCACTTGTTGGTGAGAACCTGGGTGGTCTCCTCCCTGTCATCTTCTTTGATGAGGCGGCAGTCGAGGTCAATGGAATTGATCCTAGGTGGTGGTTTAAACTCTTCGATGTCTCTATGCAATGTGACTATGCGACCCAACTTGGTGTAGTACTTCATCTTCAGGTGGACCGTGGAGGGCACGATGGTCAGCTCAGCTAGTGTTGGTCATCCTAGGACGCATTGGTATAAAGATGGGCATTCTATGACTAGGAATTGGACTTTGAATTCCCTGGTCGTATCTTCTTCCACGATGGTGATGAGGAGCTCTACATAGCCCTATGGCCTCTTCGTCACCCCGTTGAAACCCTGGAGGTCAGAACAAATGTACAGTGAGAGGTTCTTTTCTTCGAACCGGAGGGTCCTGAACAGATGGGCATACATAATGTCGACAAAATCTGCCATGGTCGACCAAGATGCGGCGGAAGTGAAGTGCGCCATCTTCGCCCTTACAATCACTATCACACTTTTGCTACTTTCTAATTTCTTATTTTTTTCCTGGTGAAACTGGTTTTGGAAAGGAAAAGATATCTCAAACTCACCCCGCTTTGCATACTGTTATTTAACAGATCCCCATATGGTTTTGGGTTCTCCTTTAGCTTATTTCACCTTTGGTTTAGTGCAAAATTTGTTCTTTTTGATATTGATGGTGGTTTCTTTGATATGGGCTTGGGTATGAGATGAGTGCTGATTGATAAGTGATGTTGGTGTTTTTGTGTTTCTGTATCATCATAATTTTATGATGTTTTTCTTAGGTTTAGAAACCTAATTGTTGTTTTTTGTTTAGTTTGCTTGCAAAGATCTTACGACCTTTTGCCTACGTACCCCTAAAAAGATATTTTCAACCTCATCATCTGTCTTGATTGGACCTTCGAACCTCCTACCCAGGTTAATGAAGCCAACTGGTTTTCTGGTCTTCTTCTTCTTGGTTAGGAGTGCCTTCAGCTCTTCTTGTCCCTTGGAAAAGTTCAGGATCATCTCTTGAAATTGGGCATTCTGAGCTTATAGATCTTTGACATACTATTCAAAAGCCATTTCTGCTGAAATAAACAGCGAGAAGATAAGAAACTTGTTGTGGAAACCTGTTATGCAATGGTATGGTATGTAGATGCATATGCAATGTTTTCAAGGACCAGGTAGGATTTAAATTTGTTAAAGGAAAACAAAAACAAAACTTTTATTAGTAGGTTTAAAATATAATTGCCCCTTGGACTTACAATGAAGGAAAACCAGAAAAGGTACAAAGATAAAAAACATATGAGACTCAAGTCTCACATGGACACTTTCTCTTTGTATTGAGGTATGTATTGAGGTTCCTCTCTTAGTGAAGTTTTCTTGTTAGCTCCAACACTTTCTCTTTGCTAGAATTGAACTGAGCCTCAAAGGTATCCCTTTGCTCCTTTAGTTGGATCCATGATTTCTACAGCTCTTCCATATCAGTAGGCATGTTAAGATGAAGAATGGTGTAAGGAACATCTCCTTCAATAATAGGCTCAATGATCAATAATAGAACAATGTGATAAGGCATCATAAGAGTCTGAGGACGATACCACACCCATCTGAGGTAAGGCTTCATAGGGATTGATTATTTTGGTTCTAGAGTATTTCTGTTAATCTTATTCATCATACTCCAAGCTGGTATAAACCTTTGACGGGAACCTTGAAGATCATTGTCATAATCGAACACAAAACCTTGAATAATCATATCATAAGGACCGTCACTCTGAGCATAACCAAATTGACGTAGTGCTAAAGAAGGATTATAAGTAATGCCTCCCCTGATTCCAAGGAGTGGTACATTAGGGAATTCTCCACAGTGGTCAATAATAATGATGTTTTCCATAGATCGGGAACACCAATGAATATCTGAATGAGACAGTGACATTATCCTTTTAGACCACCTCAAACCTTGTTCATTCATCATCACAGATCGAGGAAGGTGTGAAATAAACCAACTTGATAGTAGAGGTATGCAACACATCAGAGTTCTTCGCGCCTTCGTAGTACGAGTGTGAAGAGAGTGCAAAATATCTCCAAGCAAGGTAGGCACAGGATTATGAGTCAGAAATATGTTAATTGCGTGCACATCTATGAATTGATCCAGATTAGGGAACAACACCAAACCATAAATCAACAAGGCCAAGATCTCATCAAAAGCATCATAAATCATAACATCCAATAACACTTGAGCTTTATCTATCTATACTTTAGCAAGAATACCCTTAACTCCACTTCTTGTTTCCAGTACAATGTATGACTTCTTCAGATGTAAAGTTGCTGCAATAATTTCAGGTTTAGGCTCCTTCTCTAGACCGGTGAAAGGTTTTTGATCAAGAATAGGCACACCAAGTAGTTTGGATAATTCTTCCATTGTGGGCACCAACTAATAATCGAGAAATGTGAAATAGTGATATTTACGGTCAAAGAACTGGAACAAAACACTCATCATATCTTCATTAAACCCTGAAGTAACCAAATAAAGTAGAAAACCATGCTTTTTGATTAATTGAGAGCTTTCAGGAACTTTTGTGACTAATTCCTTAAGCTTGGGAGGTATCCTTACAAAGATGATTTGGATAGTGTTTCTGCGAGCGGAAGCCATAACCTGTAACAAAGAACAAAGATGAATCCTTTGGTCCTTGAAATGGTTAGTGAAAATGCTATATTATGATGTCATGATGTCATGTGTTATGTTCAAAGAAAATAAGTGGCAAACATAAACAAGTCACACAAGGGCCTTAGGTTTAGAGGTTTGCATGAAGTTCATATGTAAGTACCCTCCCCACTGAAGTTTAGTTGGTTCAACCTGTCCTAGCAATAGTAACCAGGTTCTAAGGGATCTCAATATCATTGATTCTTCTCAAGGGTTGTAGTTCAGTATGGAAACTGACTTGCCAACCAAAACATCCCAAGATTAGAATCTCAATGAGTGTAGCATCGAGTATCAACCAACTTTAGACTGCACCAAAGCCGACTATCTCACTACTTTCTACTGGCCAAGATGGGTCCATTAGGTTTCTAAAGGGAAGTTAATGTAAATGACACCATATGGCAACCTGATGTTATCCTCAACTGACTTGAAGAACATCAGTACCCACCAAGATGTCACACTAACTGCAGCCACCAGATCAACCATATCGATATATGTTGTACAATTTCCTTGGTCTATTGCCACTTACCTAAGGTACACTAGATCCGGGTTAGGATCTTTCTCAGAGTAGCCCCAAAACAAGTACCCTTAAAAATAAAGCATACAATTCAAACAAATAAAGTGATCTAACTCTAAGATAACCCCTCTTTTAAATATTTCTCCCCAGTAGAGTCGCCAGTTCTGTAACACGGTGGGAGAACTAACTTTGTTGTTTTTTGTTTTCACAAAAACTATGTTGCGGATAGCAAGAGTCGCCACCGATTTTTCTTTTATCCAAGTATGAAAGGTGGAAAAGAATAGGAAAGACCTTGATTTTAGATATTGAGTTCGGGGGATAGATTATACAAAGGGAAGGTGTTAGCACCCTTTGTATACATGGTTATCCCTGGGCTCTTAACTGCTTAGCTCACTTTACTTACATTGTTTGAAAAGTGTAGTGTGTATTTAGAAAAATATTTTAGAAGTTTAACTTTGTAATGATTCTCGTATGAATGTATATAAAGTGTTTACTGTTTGAAAATATTTGAAAATGTGAGGTGTGAAGAGTATTTTGAAAGATGGTGAGCAATCACTTAAGAACTACTTACCCTAAATTGTAAGGTCTTTCTTGTTATTTTGTTTCTTTAGGGATATAACTGTCCTTACTATTAATTAGTAAGTAGTTTTATCCTTGGATTTGAAGGGACATGCATAGGGTCATCATATAGTCATAGAAGGCAACCTTGTAAAGGTATCTTAGAAATTCGAAGGGACGATCATCATTTTTCGCAGGGTCATCGAGGGACGAGATTATTTATTCGTAGGAAACTCGAAGGGACTATGATCTTTATACCGAAGGGACTATGATGATTTTATCTTTAGGCAACCGTGCTAAGACACCTCTACGTTCAAGGGACTTGACCATGTTTGTAAGGCAACAAGAGGAGAAACCCTAGGGGTGTATGTGTGAGAAGTGTGTTGTATTCAATTATTTTATCTTTTGATTAATGGGCTAAGTCCGTTTATTGTTCACATGCATTCTTTTCACACCCTATTATTACTAACCACGCAATTAATAATTTACGGAATTAAAAGCGGAAATAATAAAACCCTAAACTATTACATCATATGGAGGGGGATACATATTTTAAACTAGGGAGTGCCGAAAATAAAAGTGCGGAAAATTAAATGTTACAAGATAAATAATAATCCTATACATTTTACTAATAAAATTAAATAGAAAAATAAAACAAGGAGAAGATTAGGAAAATGTTTTTTAAAGTTCTAAAATCTAAATTAATAATATTTTTTTATGATGATTAATTTTAATAAGAAAGAACTTAATTAATTAAGAGAAATTAATTAAAATTTTATTAAGAATTTTTTTTGTGTCAAAAGTGTTAATTACTAAGGATTATGTCAAAAGATTAGGTAAATTAGGGTTAGAAAACAAAAATTTAAAATTAGTTAAATCCTAATTACTAGGTTAATAAAAAATTTAATTATGAAATTAATTAATAACCTAAAACTATTTTTTTTTTGTAAAAAATTTGATTAATAAAAAAAAAGATAATTAAGTTAATTAAATTTTTTTAATAATTTTTTTATATATTTAAAAGAATAAAGGTGTTTATTTGGTTAATTAATTAAAAAGAAAATAAATAAATAAAAACAAAGCAAATAAAAGAATGAATTAGGAAAATAGGCAAAAAATAAGGGTAGCAATCCTGGGATCGAACCCAGGACCCTTCCTTTCTCACGCGCGCCCTCCACCACCAGGCTATGCTGCATGCGTTATTAACAAATAGAGAAGAAAAATTATATAATAAAAAATCATTTGAAAATATTTAAACGCAAAAAATGCGCGCGTCAGCTTCATCTTCTTCCTTGTCTGTCCAGAACTTTTACCTACGGTTGTTTTGTCACTAAAACCTTTAGTGACGGTTTTGTCCGTCACTAAATCACCTGCACATTTTAAAATATCAAAACAAGCATGATTAATACGATTTAAAGGCATATATCGATGGGTTATCATCCCATGAGTCCATTGGCACAAATAATTTTGCTTGAAATTATCTCTAATCAAGGTCACCAAAATCGAAGCCGTAAACCCTAATAATGGTGGATTGTTATTCCTGCACTTAAACTTCAATTAAACGATCCAGAAAGTTTCTAAACATCATCACAAACAAGAATATATGATCAAATTTGATTTATCATGCATGTATAAGTAAAATCGAAAATTGAAAATATGAGCTAAAAGATGAATTTAGCCAGGGCAATTTAAAGGGCTTTTGATGATTGTGACGACTGGTACACCTTCAAAAAGTCCTCAGGAATATATTGGAACCTTTAAAACTCCTTGAAAGTGGCTGCAAGATGGAAACCGAATTTGACTTTTCCTTGAGTATTTTGAGATATGGTTAGGGTTCTTTGATCAATCTTTTTGTCCCTTGTGCATCTGGAATGGTTGTATACTTATAGAGGAACAAATTAGGTCATGTTTTTGGGCTTGGATCCATCTCTTTTAGGATGATGAGATTTGATTGATTCTTATTATGAAAACTTGCTATTTTGGACAATATTTTGCTTTCATGACTTTCCCATCTTGTGTGCAAGAATTTGGGATCATATCTCATGCATATATTATCAATATTTGATCCCAAAATGAGTTTAGTATCATATCTTTGATTTTCTAACATTTATTTTGTTTAAAATTGAATTTTAAAAGATTAAATCAAATAAAAATAAAATAAATAAAATAATAGAAAGGGAAATGACATGGAGGGCATGAACCATCTTAGAATCAAATTAGGATCATAAAAGAATGGGCCAATTTGTAAAAAAACTTGGGTTTTGGTCATTATTTACCTTATACACCTCCTCAAATTTTCCCAACTTCAACAATGCATAACTCTCTCAATTTTTATCCCATGGATGTGTTCTTGGTCTTTTTCGAAAGTTTAGAGTGTCCTCTAATCACTACTTTTGGTCCCATGTCCATTTGTTCTTCCATGTTCAAGTTATGAGCTTTTGAAAAAAGTTGACTTTTGTTGACTTTTTAAAGGACCTGTAATGTCTTGGCTCATATCTCTCAAATGAAGCATTTCTGTCCTTGGCTTGTGAGACAAAAAGTTGTAGGGAATTGAATTTCCTTCAAAATAAGCTCTGGATGGGAAATTTCTGATGAAGCATGTGAAAGTTATGGTTGGTCAAAGTACAGTTGACTTTTCCTTCAAAAACCCTAATTTAGTAACTTCTGGTTCTTGATGAATTTGAGGTTTCCTTGATGAATTATGATCAACCCTTGATAAAATGATGAATCTTACTTTATAATATTGATGTTGACCAAAAATATTGAAGTTTGACTGTATGTTGACCACAGTTAACATTTTGACCAAGTTAACTGATTTTTGATTATATGAGCATCTGACTGACCAAACATGTAGGGAAAGTATTGAAACTTGAAATGAGGATACTTTGAAGTATGTGGGATACCATGAAGTCCACTTGAGGCTTTGGAAGTCCAATTTACCTTAGGAAAGTCAAGACTCTAATTTAAGATCCATTGCTTAAGAGACCTCTTGAGGCATATTATCTTGAAGATGTGAGGAAAATTTTTGGGGTACAACAGTTACGCAAGAGGAAGGTATTAGCACCCCTTACGTCTATTGTACTCAACGGGAACCTCTTAGTTTAATATGTGATAGAATGTTAACTTATATCATTGTCTTCTTTAATGGTAAAGGTTTGCTAAGATCGTTTGTTAAAGGGAAAAGGAGTGTGTTTATTATTATTATTATTCGTTATGGAGAGATGGTTAGTTTTTTATTAGTGTGCTCGCCTAGGGTTAAAATTGTAACACCCCCTTTCTATACCCTCAAATAATACATTGATTCATTTAGGCATAGATAAAATTTCGTCAGAGTATAATTTAAATCAAGCATAAAAAGGAGCATGCCACATTACGTGAAATTAAAACATACAACACCTGCTCAAATAGATATGCAACAATGGGGTAGCTATCCACAAAGGAATTTCAATCCTTACACCCATATCTCAATTATAAATAGCACAGCGGAAAACTTAAATCATCAACAACTTCAACTTATATATTTATCAAAATATATCTACAAGTTAGAAGCATACAAATATATCATGTTATACAAAACATGTCCACAACGAATACATATACAAATGTATCCCCAAAAAGGCACAAGGCCACCTAACTACCCGGTGCTACATATCAGAGCCGACCGACCAAAAGATATGAAGATAAGCTTCACAAAAACGAATCCGGCACACCTAATCTGCAATGCCTCGTAGAGCATCAGAAAACAACAGAAGGGTGAGAAACATTATCATAATAACATTGCATATAATCATATATCTCAACATATAACATATACATCAACATATTCTCACCATAACATATCATTCATACATGACATAAAGCATACTTATACGCATACTTATCACCATTTCATTCACATAACACAAATCATATATCAATCATGATCACATAACTCACATACATCACAATGTATCTTCTTTTATCAATACACATAAATCTTATATTATTCATGTCTATTCTTCATTTACATTCATTCCGCATAAACATACGACAAGCTATGTTTAAATCACACATATACATTCAATTTATAAATCACATACATATATACATATCAACATGCATATATATATATATATATATATATATATACATATATATATATATATATATATATATATATATATATATATATATATCTGCAAGTATGTCCTTCACACATACCAATCGTTTCACAACATTCCAAATAAACATATGCAGAATCATGTTTATTTCAACATATACATACAATGTATAAAATGCAACTCATAGAGACCGACATACGACTCTATGCAGATGCAATGCGGTACCGACTCAACATTCAGCAAGTTCACTCAGGAACCAAATAGAATCATCGCTTGTTACCTAAAGTAACTCCCCGTCGGGCACACGATGTTCTCCATTGCTCTTACCCCACATGGGCACACAATGTTTCAGGATTGCTCACATCCCACACGGGCACACAATCCGATTGCTCACACCCTACACGGACACACAATCAATGTGAATAAATCACCCATCGCTCACACCCCACACGGGCACACGATGTTTCTAGTTTTCTCACACCCCACATGGGCACACAATCAGATCGCTCACACCCCAGATGGGCACACGATCTTGTTGTAGTCATCGCTCACACTCCACATGAGCATACGATGCTACAACGGATTCACAAAGAATCCCATAGCACAAGAATGCATACATTATGCTTACATGCAAAATGACACGCAACATTCTTGAAAATGCATACATATTCACAATATAGTTATGCATTCAACACATACCATTAACATACATATGCATACAATTTAAGCATAGTAATCACTTGTCCAATGTCCACAACATTATAACAAACCCACATTTCCATAATTAACTCATTTACATTTTATCGGGAAAGTCGGGTAAAAGTCGGCTAAAAATTACTCTTCTTAGCATCAATGGATTCTACATGATTTTAGCTTCGAATCGATATAAGGATCGCTAAAAATAAATACCCGAAACTCAAGCTACGGATTAAAACACATAATCCCTCAAAAACCTACAGGCTCGCTGAGCGCCCTCTTGCTCGCTGAGCGAAATTCGCCCTGGAACTCTCGCTGAGCGAGGGGTAGCTTGCTGAGCGACCACTGCGATTTCAGCAATACACCAGCTATGAACAGTCAACACTAATCACCCCAAAACCTCTCTAAACTCATACAAACATGATCAATAGCATGTATCTAACATCATACTTCGGTTACAACGATTTCTAACCGATTAATCTACCAATTTCCAAGTTTTCTCATCAAAACCCTAAATCTAACTTTCTCTAAAACTTCTCCAAATCATAAACCCAATCCACCAAACACATACATAATCATACACAAGATTAAGATAACAATATTTATCACCCTTACCCGATTATTCCGATTCCTTGGAGCAATCTTGAAGCTTTTCCAACTTTTCTCTCTTTTCTCTTCTTTCCTCTTTCTCTCCTCTTTCTTTCTTCTCTTTTTCTTTCTATCTTTTCTTTTCCTCTCTTACCAACTTTCTTTTATATCTCTCTCTCTCAATTCTATTTCTATTTCTACTACTAACTAATTCTATTTTCTACACTTAACTCATTTTATCTCTTTTCCAACCAAAATATTATTTTCTCACAAAATACCAATTCTACTAAATTCTAATTTATCATTAATTAACAAATACCTAAAATACCCTCTTATCCAATTTTACCCGGAAATTCACAAAATGGTAAAATCCCACAACATAATATATCATCACATTAATTTATCAACATATCATATCATCATGATAATTTCACAAACAAAATAATAATTACTCAATTAAAATAAAAGACTCCAACACAATGGGAATTATCGAATCGGGGCGTTACAACTCTCCCCCACTTTTAGAAATTTTCGTCCTCGAAAACCATACCTGATCCAAACAACTCCGGATACGACTCGCGCATCCCACTCTCCAATTCCCAAGTCATATTGCCTTCCGCAGCACCTCCCCACGCTACTTTCACAAGCGCAATATCCTTGCCTCTTAGCTTCTTGATCTCACGATCCAAAATTCTAACCGGCAAAGCTTCCACCGTAAGGTTATCTCTCACCTCAACCTCGTCCATAGGAATAACATGTGACGGATCTGGAACATACTTCCGAAGTTGCGAAACATGGAACACATCATGCAAATTCAAAAGGTTCGGGGGCAACGCCACACGATAAGCCACAACACCAACTCTTGCAGTAATCTGATACAGACCAATAAAACGAGAAGTCAACTTCTTCGACTTCAAAGCACGACCCACACCCGTAACCGGTGTAACTCTAAAAAACACATGGTCGCCTTCTTGAAATTCAAGATCCTTCTGTCTCTTATCATGATAACTCTTTTGCCTACTCTGAGAAGCTCTCATCTTCTCCCGAATAAACTTCACCTTTTCCGTCGTTTGTTGTACCATCTCTGGTCCAACTACCGTTCTCTCTCCGGTTTCATGCCAACACAAAGGTGTTCGACATCTCCGACCATATAAAGCTTCAAATGGTGCTATACCAATACTCGAATGAAAACTGTTATTATAGGTGAATTCAATCAATGCTAAATAACTATCCCAAATACCACCTTGTTCTAGCACACAAGCACGCAACAAATCCTCTAACGATTGATTCGTCCTCTCGGGTTGACCGTCCGTTTGCGGATGGTAAGCCAAACTCAATCTTAGCTTAGAACCCAAAGCCTTTTGCAAAATTTCCCAAAACCTTGATGTAAATCTAGGATCTCTATCCGATACAATACTCTTAGGAACTCCATGTAACTTCACAATCACGGAAACATAAATCTCGGCTAGCTTCTCCAAAGAATAACTAATATCCATCGGAACAAAGTGAGCAGATTTAGTAAGCCTATCAACAATCACCCAAATCGCATTGTGACCTCTTAGAGTATTCGACAAACCCGTAACAAAGTCCATCGATATACTATCCCATTTCCATTCCGGAATATCTAATGGTTGCACCAAACCACTCGGCTTATGATGTTCCACCTTCGACTTCTGACAAGTCAAACACGCATACACAAAATGAGCCACATCTCTCTTCATTCCAAACCACCAAAAGATCTTCTTCAAATCTTGATACATCTTATTCGCTCCCGGATGAATACTCAAATTACTCCGGTGTCCTTCCTCTAAAATCATCTTTTTCATATCTACATCATTGGGAATACAAATACGTCCACGAAATCTCAAAACTCCAAAATTATCAACCTTAAAGTCCTCATTCTCATTCATCATCAAATCAACAAATTTCAAGTCCAACTTTTGCTTTTCACAAACGGTTGCAAGAAAATCATTCATAACATGAAGCATACCAAGTCTCACACTCCTCGGCGTCATCTCACAAACCAAACTCAAATCTCTAAAATCTTCCAAAAGCTCCCATTCTTTCACCATCAAAGCGGACATATGTAACAACTTACGACTTAACGCATCGCCCACCACATTTGCCTTACCTGGATGGTAATTCAAACCAAAGTCATAATACCTCAAAAGGTCTAACCATCTTCGTTGCCTCATATTCAACTCTTTCTGATCATACAAATACCTCAAACTCTTGTGGTCACTAAAAACTTCAAATCTTGCACCAAACAAATAATGCCTCCAAATCATTAGAGCAAAAACCACAGCCGCTAACTCCAAATCGTGCGTAGGATAATTCTTTTCATGCACTCTCAACTGTCTCGAAGCATAAGCCACAACTTTTCCATCTTGCATCAAATCACCACCAAGTCCAAACAAAGAAGCATCACAAAACACCACAAATGGTTCCGTAGGATTCGACAAAACCAAAATCGGAGCCGTAGTCAACCTTCTCTTAAGCTCCATAAAACTTTCTTCACAATGAATATGCAAATGAAAGCCTTTCCTTTACACGTCAACTGCGTTAACGGAAGTGCCAACTTTGAAAATCCTTCAATAAACCTCAGATAATAACCTGCCAAGCCTAAAAAGCTTCGAATCTCCGTAACCGATCTAGGAACTTCCCATTGCATCACAACATCAATCTTGGATGGATCCACACTAATACCACCATCAAAAATAACATGACCAAGAAAACTCACCTTCGTCAACCAAAACTCACACTTGGATAACTTAGCATACAACTGCTTCTCTCTCAAAACTTGCAACACAATCCTTAACTGCTCTTCATGCTCTTCTTGAGACTTAGAATAATTCAAAATGTCGTCGATGAACACAACCACAAAACGATCCAACTGTTCATGAAAAATACGATTCATATATTCCATAAACACACCTGGCGCATTAGAAACTCCGAATGGCATCACAGAATACCCGTAATGACCATACCGTGTCCTAAAAGCCATCTTTTGAATATCCTCCTCTTTCACACGAATCTGGTGATATCCTGATCTCAAATCAATCTTACTAAACACACGCGCACCAACCAACTGATCCATTAAATCATCGATCCTTGGAAGCGGATACCTGTTCTTAATTGTCACCTTATTCAACTGTCAATAATCAATACATAACCGTATGCTTCCGTCCTTCTTCTTTACCAACAATACCGGTGCACCCCAAGGAGAAACACTCGGCCTAACAAACCTCTTGTCCAACAAATCATTCAATTGCTTTTTCAATTCTATCAACTCTGAAGCTGCCATACGATACGGTGCCATCGAAATCGGTCTAGTACCAGGAATTAGATCAATAGAAAACTCAACCTCTCTTTCCGGCGGTACATCCTTAATATCGTCCGGAAACACTTCTGGAAAATCACACACCACTGGAAACCTACTTATCTCCACTTCGCTTTCCACTGACCACGATGCAAACAAACCAAACAATTGAGCTTCGTCCACTAAAAGTTTCTTCAACTCTTTCGTGGATAGGAAACTCTCTTCTTCATCATCCAAAGAAGGAAACCTCACTAAGTTATGATAGCAATCTATATGAACTCGATTAAATTGCAACCAATTCATACTCAAGATTACATCCAAACCTTCCAACGGCAAACAAACCAAATCCAAAACAAAGTCTTTACCAAACATGGTCAAAGAACAACTTACACATACTAAAGAAGCAATTACCGACCCTGAAGCAGGAGTTTCAATAACTATTTCACCACCCCAAGAAGACATAAACAAATTCAAACGCTTAGCGTACTCAAGAGAAATAAACGAATGAGTCGCTCCCGTATCAATAATAGTAACTAAAGGCTTACTATTAATAAAGCATGTACCTTTAATCAAACGGTCTGCACTAGTAATATCCTTCCCTGCTAATGCAAACACCTTTCCGCCCGCCTGAGCTTGCTTTGGCTTAGTACACTTAGTACTAATGTGGCCAACTTCACCATAATTAAAGCACTTAACCACACTTCTTCGAAACTCGATCGTAGCATGTCCAAGACCACCACAATTTGCACACTTCACCAAATTCTTTCCACACTCAAAAGACTTGTGGCCTAAGGTGCCACACTTGTAACACTTTACGGGACCAGAACTCCCTCCACTAGATCTCTTGTCAAAGTTTCCCCTATGATTTCCCTTATCAGCGGGTGTCACATAAGGTCCACTTCGAACCTGTTGCTTCCCTCTCTTCTCATTCACACTCTTATAGTGCGTAGAATGAGCTTTACTATCCTCTTCAAAGATCCTACAACATTCAGTCAAATCTGAAAACCTTCTGATCCTCTGATATCCTACAACTTGCTTAATCTCAGGACGCAAACCATTCTCATACTTAATGCACTTAGAAAAATCAGCAGTAACAGCAGCATAATGAGGATGAAACTGAACCAATTCCACAAATTTAGCAGTATAGTCAACCACTGACATACTACCTTGCTTCAGCTCAAGGAATTCCATCTCCTTCTTTCCTTTAACACTCTCAGGATAATACTTCCTTAAGAACTCAGTGCGAAAAACTTCCCATGTAATCTCTTCACCTTCTTCCTCTAAAGCAAGACTTCTACCGACCCACCAGTCATCGGCTTCTTCCTTCAACATGTGAGAACAAAGCCTCACCTTACTTCCCTCAGCACAATCCATCACTCAGAAGATTCTCTCAACTTCCTTTAACCAGTTCTGAGCACAATCAGGATCAAACCTCCCCTTGAAAATCGGCGGTTGATTCTTCCTGAACTCATCGTTCGCATTCGCATTCGGCGCTCCCTGCACCGCTCTAGCCATTGCCTCCAAAGCGGCAGCCATCACATTGTCATTTCTACCAGCCATATTCTGATTATTCCCAAGACAACAACAAGATTAAACAAAAGTTCAATCACAACAATATCAATACAGACACAACTGACTCGAACACTGGCTCTGATGCCACTTAATGTAACACCCCCTTTCGATACCCCCAAATAATACATTGACTCATTTAGGCATAGATAAAATTTCGTCATAGTATAATTTAAATAAAGCATAAAAAGGAGCATGCCACATTACGTGATATTAAAACATACAACACCTGCTCAAACAAATATGCAACAATGGGGTAGCTATCCACAAAGGAATTTCAATCCTTACACTCATATCTCAATTATAAATTGCACAGCGGAAAACATTAATCATCAACAACTTCAACTTATATATTTATCAAAATATATCTACAAGTTAGAAGCATACAAATATATCATGTTATACAAAACATGTCCACAACGAATACATATACAAATGTATCCCCAAAAAGGCACAAGGCCACCTAACTACCCGGTGCTACATATCAGAGTCGACCGACCAAAAGATATGAAGACAAGCTTCACAAAAACGACTCCGGCACACCTAATCTGCAATGCCTCGTAGAGCATCAGAAAACAACAGAAGGGTGAGAAACATTATCATAATAACATTGCATATAATCATATATCTCAACATATAACATATACATCAACATATTCTCACCACAACATATCATTCATACACAATATAAAGCATACTTATACGCATACTTATCACCATTTCATTCACATAACACAAATCATATATCAATCATGATCACATAACTCACATACATCGCAATGTATCTTCTTTTATCAATACACATAAATATTATATTATTCATGTCTATTCTTCATTTACATTCATTCCGCATAAACATACGACAAGCTATGTTTAAATCACACATATACATTCAATGTATAAATCACATACATATATACATATCAACATGCATATATATATCTGCAAGTATGTCCTTCACACATACCAATCATTTCACAACATTCCAAATAAACATATGCACAATCATGTTTATTTCAGCATATACATACAACGTATAAAATGCAACTCATAGAGACCGACATACGAATCTATGCAGATGCAATGCGGTACCGACTCAACATTCAGCAAGTTCACTCAGGAACAAAATAGAATCATCACTTGTTACCTAAAGTAACTCCCCGTCGGGCACACGATGTTCCCTATTGCTCACACCCCACATGGGCACACAATGTTTCAGGATTTCTCACACCCCACACGGGCACACAATCCGATTGCTCACACCCTACACGGGCACACAATCAATGTGAATAAATCACCCATCGCTCACACCCCAAACGGGCACACGATGTTTCTAGTTTGCTCACACCCCACATGGGCACACAATCTGATCGCTCACACCCCACACGGGCACACGATCTTGTTGTAGTCATCACTCACACTCCACATGAGCACACAATGCTACAACGGATTCACAAAGAATCCCACAACACAAGAATGCATACATTATGCTTACATGCAAAATGACACGCAACATTCTTGAAAATGCATACATATTCACAATATAGTTATGCATTCAACACATACCATTAACATACTTATGCATACAATTTAAGCATAGTAATCACTTGTCCAATGGCCACAACATTATAACAAACCCACATTTCCATAATTAACTCATTTACGTTTTATCGGGAAAGTCGGGTAAAAGTCGGCTAAAAATTACTCTTCTTAGCATCAATGGATTCTACATGATTTTAGCTTCGAATCGATATAAGGATCGCTAAAAAAAATACCCGAAACTCAAGCTACGGATTAAAACACATAATCCCTCAAAAACCTACAGGCTCGCTGAGCACCCTCTTGCTCGCTGAGTGAAATTCGCCCTGGAACTCTCGCTGAGCGAGGGGTAGCTCGCTGAGCGACCACTGCGATTTCAGCAACACACCAACTGCGAACAGTCAACTCTAATCACCCCAAAATCTCTATAAACTCATACAAACATGATAAATAGCATGTATCTAACATCATACTTCGGTTACAACGATTTCTAACCGATTAATCTATCAATTTCCAAGTTTTCTCATCAAAACCCTAAACCAAACTTTCTCTAAAACTTCTCCAAATCATAAACTCAATCCACCAAACACATACATAATCATACACAAGATTAAGATAACAATGTTTATCACCCTTACCCGATTATTCCGATTCCTTGGAACAATCTTGAAGCTTTTCCAACTTTTCTCTCTTTTCTCTTCTTTCCTCTTTCTCTCCTCTTTCTTTTTTCTCTTTTTCTTTCTATCTTTTCTTTTCCTCTCTTACCAACTTTCTTTTATATCTCTCTCTCAATTCTATTTCTATTTCTACTACTAACTAATTCTATTTTCTACACTTAACTCATTTTATCTCTTTTCCAACCAAAATATTATTTTCTCACAAAATACCAATTCTACTAAATTCTAACTTATCATTAATTAACAAATACCTAAAATACCCTCTTATCCAATTTTACCCGGAAATTTCCAAAACGGTAAAATCCCACAACATAATATATCATCACATTAATTCATCAACATATCATATCATCATGATAATTTCACAAACAAAATAATAATTACTCAATTAAAATAAAAGACTCCAATACAATGGGAATTATCGAATCGGGGCGTTACAAAAATCCTTGTGCCTACGTATTCCCTTGTGCAATGGGAAAATCAGAGCTTCGTAGTTCATCAAACTAGGGTTTGTTGGTTTGTGTCATTTAACGAACAAATGCTTAGTTCGCATGCTAACCGCTAAACATTGGCAGGTCCACTCTCAAGGAGGCTTAAGCTCTAGTTTATATGCGCGTTTAGCAAGGATATGAAAAAAGTTCTTTTGAGAAAGTTGTTTGATCTTGATTAAGGTGTTTTGAGATGAAAGGTTGGATGAATCACAACCCAAGGGCTAGCCTCAAGAGCTATCATCCAAGAATTCAAGGAATGCAAGATTCCAGAACTCAGTTCTTTTGTTAATTAATTATGAAAATGATTTTTTGATGTGTTGGAGATATTTTAAGTTGTATTTAAAAGAAAGAGACAAGTCATCATCTTTAAGGTAGATGTCTCGCCTATTCAACCACAAACGTTTGAGGAAGGAAATAAAATTAGAAGAAGCTTTAAACTTGGATATAATGATCGATAAGCAATGCCACATTCTTCCTTTGAGAACAATTGTATGAAAGATTTGATTTATGTTTGTGGGGATAAGAGAAATGTCTTACCTATGGAGATGAATCATGTCTAAATTCTTTGGGAAATCTTAAGTGTTTTTGAAACAAAAGGTTGAATGAATCACAACCCAAAGGCTAGACTCGAGAGTGATCATTCAAGAACCCAAGGAATGCTAGATTCCAAAAGTTCGATTCTTCCGTTATTTGATACATGAATTAATAGTTTGAGGGATTAAGTGTTTTTGAAACAAAAGAGCGAATGAAACACAACCCAAGGGCTAGCCTCAAGAGCGATAATTCAAAAACCCAAGTGTCGCTCCCAGGATTTTCATCCTAGTACAAACGCAAAAGTGGCGCGGAAAAGGTAGAGTCGCCAGCCAGGCATTTTTATCCCGAAGGAACGGGAAAGGTAATGCTGCACAAACCTGAGGAAGAAGGAAAGGACAAGGTCCTGCAAACCAAAGATCCGAGTTTGGGAGTCGGTTACGACCTGGGAAGGTATTAGCACCCAGATCGTCCATCGTACCCAACGGGATCCACGCTTGCTTGTTTTGTTTCAAAGGGTGAGAAATAAAGTGTTGTTGAACAAAAGAACTGCTACTGGAATGGAACTGGAGAGGAGAGAGGGAACTGAAAAGAAAAAAGGGGAAATATAGGGAAAATAAAGAATGTGCTCGAACGGGCCCTACCCCGTTGCCTACGTACCTCATCGGGATAATGAGGATCAGAGTCGACGTAGTTCACCTAACTAAGGCGAGAACTATTTATTTGTGTTTTTTATAGCTGAAACTGCATATGTCTATGCTCAGGTGTTGCAGGCTCGTCTGGTACGAGTGCGTTTACCGTCTTGCATGTGAGACAATTCGTCGCGATTTCGCGTTGTGAGTGAATGAGATGAGAAAGAGAAGTTCCCGCAGGATAGTCGCTTATTGTTTGTTTTTGTCTTTTATGAGAAATGTTTTGAATTTGTTTGTGAAAATTCTCATACTAAGACCTATCCATCGTGGTAAATACTTACACCTCGCCCTAAAACAGGACGCATATAAGTACTCCGCAACAAAGTCTCATGGCGTATAAGAACATCCAACCTTTATTAGGTGTTTTATTGTTTTCTTCATGAGATGAGAAAGAAAGACTCAAGTGGAAAAAAAGAGAAAAACTAAGGGGAAACTAAGACTCACCCTAAGTTATTATATTCAAAATGTGGTCCTAATGGTTTGTAAAGTTTTATAATCCTAATGAAGAAAAGGAAAAGAAGAAAAGAGATTTAGAAACTAACTTACTTCCTATGGAATGAAGTGATTTTTACCTCAATCTTCCCTCCTATAAAACAAAAGTTAGCATGACAATGCATATTGAAAGTAAAATCAAAGCATAAAAGCGATTATGTACCATAAACGTCCTAGAATGGAACTATGGTTCAAAATAAGACCTAAGTCTAAAGGTGAAGGTACCTAAAGGTTACATGACTTCTAAAGTCAGTATCTACATTCTATAGGTCCCTAGGTATTCTAGGATACCTCACAAGATCAAACTATGTCAAACTATGTACAAAAAGTTCACCTAAGTTCACCTAAATGCATGTTAGGGCTTATGGATGAAGTATGAATGCATATGGCTTACAAGAATGGATTAATACATGAAATGAGTATCAAAGTCAGTAGTGAATGCTTATAAATGTGGATGAATGAATATACAATCATGGATGCAATGACTTAAGCATATGGAGCAAGGAGAAGAAGATGTGAGAACAAATGAGCAAACATCGCATGAGATCACAAAGGATGCAAGTTAAAGAAGAATGGCATGTGAATGTCCATGAAGTGATTATGGTTCAGTAGCATACAAGTTAGTAGATGCCATTATAATGCATGGCTTGGCATTTATGATTTCCACATAATTCATATTAACAATTAGAGGAGAAGGGAAACTAGTTTAAGGCAAAATTAGTTCACATAAGTATGCACTTTGAAACACCAAAATAAACCAAATGAAACATGGTTCAAAAAGTGACATATAACTGGAATTAAGGTCTTAAAAGTGACCTATAATTAACTCCTAAGAGTTACCAAAAAGTCTCTCAAGCAAATGGCATGAATGTCTTTCTAATATATAGGTTATGGAACAAATAAACACATATTTGGACCTATAATCTAAGTGACATGGAAAAATAGAAAAAAGGCTTTAAAAATTATGAAATTAAATCCCTGGAATGTTAAAGTCAGTATCTAACATGGTCTAAAAGAATTTTACAAAATTATGCACCAAAGTGCCAAAACAATTACTCAATGGGCAAGATAACAAGGCATGATCGCCGAAAAACAACTCCACAAAGTAGATAAAAAATGGCACCTAAAATTATGAAAAAAAATGCTTAAGGAGCATCAAAATGTCATAAATTCCAGTTTTTAATCACACACAAAAAATAGGTCTCACACCTATGGGAAAACATGTTTTTGGTCTCTTATGTCAATACCATTCCTTTTGGGACAGCTTGGAATGAAAAATCCAAATTAATTACTAAAACCAATCAAACCTGGAAAAATTAATTAAGAGGATAAGGATCACTCATGAATTTTTCCAGAATTTTATCCCTCCTAAAACTATTTTTAATAATTGCGACGAAACGGGCAAAAAACGATGTTTTAAGGGAAAGCGAGAGGAAGTGAATTCTACAATCCATAACCAAATCCCTAAGCTCCGAAATCGACACATATAATCAAAAGTCATAAATAAATCCAGTGCCTCGGGTGGGAGGGCTCAATATGCAACTTAAGTGATATGATCCTAAGTCGCATACAACTAGAATGATGTGTAAAAGTGGAAAGTCGGAATTACTTACTTGATCGAAGTGCCGATTCTTCACATAAAAGAAATCCAAAAAACTTCAAGCAAGGTCTTGTAATCTCCATAAGCAAAATAAATGCTTATCTTCCATAATTACTTTGTAAAAATTTCCCATAATCGAAACAAAAACAACGACACAAAATATCATTTGAATCCAAAGGTATCCCACAAATAAAGTGGAATACCAACCAAACGACTGTCGTTAAGATCTTTGCGAGAACCTTGCATGAACTCAACAAACGCATTAGAAAACATAAATAGGTGCAACCGGAAGTTGCACCTATGCCTCACAACTCAAAATCAAGTAGAAAGATGAAAATACGAGTCATGGACATGCATTGAAATTTATGTTTCAAAACGGGGCAACACTTATGCTCTAACATAAACAACATGCAAACTCAAACAGGAATCGAACAAATTTTCATGCAATGAATAGAAAATGATCAACAAACATAAGTACAAGTTAAAAAAAGATCAATGCATCAAAATCGCACCAAACCGAACTTAAAAAGCCTTAAAACGGAAAAAAACGCGTCAAAAATCATCGACTCGGAATTGAACGAAAATCGCATGGTAACTTGCAAACAGGTCAACGGATTCAAATATGCAATTAGTTTTTGAAAATTCCGCTCGAAAGTGATACTTTTTGGCCAATTTCATCGGCTGGCAGTAGCAAAATAGCCGAAAAGTTGTTTGAAATCAACTAAAAAGTTCACCAATGGCTCCGGAATAATCAACAAAGTCAATTTACACTATTCACATTCGCGAAAACGTACTACGGTTAGGAAGTTATGAACAAAACATATTCTCGATACGCGATACATTTACAACATCATCGATTAGACATCAATCTATCCTATTCCGGATTTTCACATTGAAACAAGCATGAATTCAAAAGTCAAGCACTTCAATCAATATCAAGTCACAATAATTAACTCTCCTAAGAATTTTGTCAAACACCTAACATGCACCGATTATTCTATGTCAATTTTAACAATCATTTCCAATTATGCACCACAACAATTATTAGGATCAATTAATCAAGCATCAATCAACAATCAAATCATGAATCAATGCACATAATTTCCACAAGATTAATTCAACTTGAAAATTCAATTCAAGAAACAATGCAACAATTATTCATGAATTAAAGTTTAAGAAGCTTACCGAATGAAGAATCAATAAAGAAATTGTGAATCCGGAGGAAGTGAGACGCGATCATGAATGGAGGAGATGAGGAGAGGCTGCGCAGCTGCCGGCGGCGGAAGATGGTGGTCGCACGGTGGTGAAGTTGACCGGAAGTGGTGGTTCGTGGCGGCTCGGCTACCGGAAGCTTGACCGGAATTGTTGTGTTCTTGATGAAGTTGTTGTTGTGTTCTTGAGAAAGAGTTGAGAGAATGAACTTCGATCCTTTAGAGAGAGTTTGTGAGAGTTTTTTGGTGTTTGTAAATTATGGTTGAAGTTATGAGACAAATTGTGGGTCAAAAGAATATATAGTGGAGTGTAAAATGAAACGCAAAAGGTAGAATTTCGGCTTAAGTGAAAATAACAATATCTTCGGCAAGAAATTTAGACTCTGAGCCTTCCACAACATCTTCCGCCTCTGAATCACGGTTGCAATGCAAAAAGAAAGAACATCATACGATCAAAATCGAGTGCGATCAATACGTTTAAGCTGCAAGACGTCACTGAATAAGTTGTTTTTTCGGCTTATTTGGTGTCCGCTACTCGAAAATGTGACGAGGTCAACCACTTCGGAGCATAATCTCGACTCGACTTTGTCAGCAAAGTTGTAGATATATGAGTCAGTGACCTGGTGTTAAAATATAAGCTCAGCCGGACAAACGGAGAGGGAGATATGAATTTTATCGTGAAAACACTTTCAGCATTTTTCTTCGGTTCAGCACTTCAGTTTTGTGAAATAAACCAAAACGACAATCTTCGGAGCACCGTTCGAACTCTCGTTTGGCTTTGAACATGAAGAGGATAAAATTTTTGAACCAAGGCTTCAAGAATGGGTGCAATCCGATGAAAATTGACCGAATTATGAATTTTACAAAATCTGACAGACAGTGCGCTGCATCAAAGATCCCCACTGGTAATTCGCATTTTCGGGATCCTTCCGCTTGGACCTAACCCAAAATGAATTCTCGGAATGAAGATAACATCTAAACGGAATTTTAGGATCCATAACGACATCAATCCGATGAACGAGCTGAGAGTTATGAATTTTTTAGTGTTCAAAACTCACCGGTTCATCACTGTTTTTCACTATGTCGACTCTAAAGACACGCACATTCTGAGATCTTCTTCAAAGAATTAGTTCTCGGCCAAAACACAAAAGTTGGAAAGGATATCAAGACAAAAATTTTGGCATATGAATCTCTCAGACATGTTGACCCAATCAGAAGATACAAACTCTTGAATACCGCTAGCACAGTTAATCGGTGAAACCGAAATTTCAAAAACAAATAATTCCCGCCATTTTCCTTGATGAATTGGCCTCCGAGCCGAACACAAAAGTTGTAGAGAATACCGAAACAGTCTAAACTATTGAGTTTCAAGCCAAAATGAGTTTCCGAGCATAAGTTACAAATTTTGCAAACTGCACCATAAAACTGATATTCTGCTTAAACTCCTCTGAATCAATCGAGAACTTTTGGCTTCTTCTGAGATTCTTGTGCACGTGTCGCATGAAGAAATAAAGGCCAGTCGCAACCTGTGAAAGCTCAAATGGAGATTTATATTCATGTATATTTATGATGCAATTGTGATCTAAATGCAATGCAATGTATGAAAGGATATGTTAAATGGCATGAAAATGAGAGGGCAAATTTTGGGGCGTTACAGCCGCCCCTATTCAATCATCTGCAGACCTGAATGGATAATTGCAACAACTTTTAGAAGTTCAAGGTATGGAGGGATTGAATACTCGAATAAACCAGAAATTTTGCACTCTGTGGGTAATAAAATATGCTGGGAAGAATGTCATTCTTGAATGACAACTCAAAAATGTGATTCTCGGATCAAACACAAAACCATCCTCGAATGGAAATGCAATGGTATACCGGCCTCAGCCGATAACCAAAAACACAAAGACTAACCTCAGATAGACTTTGCAAAAGAGACAAAATGACCTCAATCAATAAACTCAAAATGGTCTATCATCCTCGAATGATAGCCACAACAACAAGACCAACCTCAGAAGGACTTGAAGAAAAGAATGTCATCCTCGAATGATGATTCTCAAAAGATCCTCGGATCTAACACGAAACCATCCTCTAATGGAGACACAATGGTATACCGGCCTCAGTCGATAACCAAAAACACAAAGACTGACCTCAGACAGACTTTTCAAAAGAGACAAACTGACCTCAATCAATAAGCTCAAAATGGTCTATCATCCTCGAATGATAGCCACAACAACAAGACCAACCTCAGAAGGACTTGAAGAAAAGAATGCCATCCTCGAATGACGATTCTCAAAAGATCCTCGGATCTAACACGAAACCATCCTCGAATGGAGACGCAATGGTATACCGACCTCAGTCGCTAACCAGAAGCACAAAGGAGTGATTTAATACTCAAACAAAATCTGGAAATTTGAACTCGGTGGATAATAGAAATGCCCTCTGCCTTTATATATTTTTCTTTTGTTTTGACCTCTGAATAGGTAGCGGGAAAAGAACAAGGTGGAATGGGATCGATGCCAAAAACCTGCACTGTGAATACTGAGCGAAACAAGCCACAACGAGGGTGCCTGTTGGCGAAATAGGACTTAACGAGACTGTTAGCGAAACAGAACTCGACAATGTGACTGCTGGGTAGGACCAAGCCACAAAGAAAACACGCGACTGCTGGGCAGGCCCAAGCCACAGAGGGTTCCTGTTGGCGAAACAGGGCTTAACGAGACCATTAGCGGAATGGAACTCGACAATGTGACTGCTGGGAAGGACCAGGCCACAAAGAAAACACACGACTGTTGGGCAGGACCAAGCCACAGAAGGTGCCTGTTGGCGAAACATGGCTTAACGAGACCATTAGCGGAATGGAACTCAACAATGTGACTGCTGGGCAGGACTAAGCCACAAAGAAAACACGCAACTGTCGGGCAGGACCAAGCCACAGAAGGTGCCTGTTGGCGGAATAGGGCTTAACGAGACCCTTAGCGGAATGGAACTCGACAATATGATTGCTGGGCAGGACCAAGCCACAAACAAAGGAAGGGTGCCTGTTGGCGAAACAGGGCTTGTCACGTGACTGCTGAGTGATTTAAGCCACGAAAAAAAACAAATATTGACTTGGAAAGACAAAGGAGAGAAGCAACATCAACCGATTTACGACTCAAATAAGATCAACCGATCTAACTGGGAAATGGTATCAACAGATTCATAACCCGAAAAAGGAGAATGTAAGATCATCCGATTTACGACTCGAAGAGGAGTAATATCAACCGATTTACAACTCAAATAAGATCAACCGATCCAACCAGGAAATAGTATCAACTGATCCATAACCCGGAAAAAACGAGAACATAATATCATCCAATTTACAACTCGAAGAGAAATAATATCGGCCGATTTACAACTCAAATAAAGATCAACAGATCTAACTAGGAAATGGCATCAACCGATCCATAACCAAGAAAATGAAGCCATCATATTGAGACGAGACCAAAAAGAACGAGATCATTGTACTTAAATGATAACCTAACATGAAACCGTTGTACTGAAATGGGGACGCGAAAAAAATGAGACTGTTGTACTGAAACAAGACTCCACTAGGGATAAAAAACAAGACTTGGTAGAAATAACCACACTGGGAAATGAAGTTGCATTCTGTGGGGAATACTTCAGTCTGATTGGAGATGTAACGTTTCGGGTGTTTGTGTAAGGTACCACAACTGGCTTGTGCTTCATATGCATATGTTTGAATTTTTCTATGGCGTAATGCTCCATAACAATGGAAATTCTACGCGTTCGAGGATGCAAATGTAATGATGATTACTAAATGCAAATGCAAAGAGGTCTCCCGATGAGGAGATTGCAAGTATCCCAGGTGGCTTGACTGGGGAGAAATGATGATCACTGCATTGATCTGGTCAATCCTTGTGAGGAGAAAACAACTTTGCGGGGGATATTGTCAATGATACGCCGGCTCTGAACTGCTGCCATTGCCAAAAATAATTTGGACTTTGGGATTAGAGAGCCAAGAACCTGCTAGAGATGGACTCTTCTTACTAGGTACGCTACCCGTTGAACTCTGTTGGGGTAGTGAAACCTTCTGACTTGGCTGGGGAAACAAATGTATGATACTCTGCTTAGGTAGAAACTTGCTGAGGAGGAAAGACACTCCTTATACTGCTGGGGATTGCCCTTGTATTGAAGGGAAGTCTTTGCTTGGGGAGGACACCAACCTTCTTCTGCCTTGCTGGGGGAGATTTCAACTTCCAACTCTTCTGGGGATGATGGGGGATGTCAATGATAAAGCTTCCTGCTGAAGATAAGAGTTTAAGTTGCCCCTTGCTGGTGGTAAAAGATATGAAGCGTCTCATGCTGGGGATGAGTGAATATAAAGTGTCTCATACTAGGGATGAGATATGAGGCGTCTCATAATAATGATACCATCTGTCAAGGAAATACCACCCATCTTCTTATTTCCTTGTTGGAGGAAAGATAATCAGATGAGGCCTGCTGAGGGAGCATGATCAATAAAGCCTGCTGAGAAAAGATCTCCTGAGGTCTCGTGCTGACAATGGCTTTGCTTCCAGCCTCTGGGTTGATAGATCACCAACTAATCATGATTGATTAATGGTTCTTTGCAATTTTTGACTCGCCTTAGATTAAGGTCCATCGGAAGAAAATGTCTCAAGAGGATTTTACAGAAAACATGACATACGAAATGCTTCAGTGTCTTCAAACTCTTGGAGAGATTCTTTGGATCTCGAAATAATTGTCCCTGACTGCATGGTATGTGCAAGAAATTTTCCTCGCGAGGATTCATGAAAAATCTCATATCACCGTGAAATATTCTGCCCTAGTATTTTGAACTTTGGATATGTGCTTTGGATTGACCGTCTTCGGGAGAGAGTGACTTCTCATGCTCTTGGGGTGGCCTTCCCCAGAACGAGCCTTGAAGTGATCACCTCTAACTGACTGTGCTTTGAAGAAAACACCCATACCAATTGTTCTTTGAGAGATTGGATCTCGAAGTAATTTCCCCAGCTTGGCTGAACATTGAATGAATGCCTCAGACTAATGGCTCTTTGAGAGATTTGATCTCGAAGTGATTGCCCCAGTTTGACTGAACTTTGGAGAGATCGCTCGACGTGATTTCCCCAGATTAGTTGGCTCTTACCACGACTATTGGGAAAGTCCCCACTCAATGGAGTTTCTTGAAAAGTGCACCTCGATAAATTTACCTTTCGAAGTTTCATACTTCTCAACTTGGCAAGATTAAGCTTCTGGACTGAAGTTCCATATGTGAATTTTTGTGTGCCAAACAAATGTATGTAAGCAGAAACTGTTTATTTTGAGAATGAAAATTCTAATGCAACACACATGTTAATCTTAAAGTTTTACTGTAAAAGATGTTGCAAACCTTTGTGAGCGAATCACTGGTTAATATACGACATTAAATTTTTTTTAATAATAGAAAGCATGCACATGCAACACCAACAAAGATTTTTCAGCTCAACTCATAGGAGTCAGGAACGCATTCTCGTGGTAGTACGCTCTCAAAATAACCCTGTTTCAATTAGGACTTTTGAGGGTTGTATCGTGGTCTGGTTCACGGTTATAGAAACAAAGGATATAGGCTCAAAGTTTATTTGTACCCACCCCTCTTCATGATGTTCTTCATTCCTATGTTCAACTAACTTTCACAAGCACTCACCTCTCAAAAAGGGTTTTGTGATGGTTGAGGAACCAATTACACTAACGGTTTAAGCACCAATTAGGTTGTCATTTGGAGTCAGTCACCCCTCTTATCTTTGGTGTTTGTGCCACATGACTTTGTTCTTGTTTAAGGATATTTCTGGTGTAATCCTTTTTATCTTTCGCCTTTCATTCTTTTGCTTATCCCTATCTTTTGCCTGGACTGATTTTTGTGAATCTTGGATTGTGATGTCCAGCGGGATGCCCTAATTTTTGCTTAAGTCGCTTGTTTTCAAGTTTCGACTTAGCGGGCTTTTTCATTTCTTTTTTCAATTTTTGTTTTGTGATTCTTTTTGAACAAATCGTGTGGCACTGGTTATCTTGATTTCTTTGCGAGGGTTGTGACTACCTCATTCTCTGGTCAATGAGTAATAACCATTGTGGTTTCCGGTCTTTGGACTCTTGATTGCGATAACCATTGTGGTTTTTGGTCTTTGGACCTCTTGATTTGGTACAACAAAAGGTAATGAATCCTCAAATTTGCACTCCTTTTTGAAATTTGAACGTTCGGTCAAACTAACTGACGCCTACCCTGCCCCTGGGTTAAATGCAAGGGTTTTTTTCATGCGAAAAGAAACTCCTACTTCAAGGCTCAAATGGGTTGGCGAAGGTCTATCTCCCTTATATCTCTGGTGTTTAGGATTTGAAACAATGCATGTACATCGTCAATAGGGTCTTTCTCAAAAGCACACAATTAGAGATTTTTGCGTTTTCATTTCGCCATCCTCCCTCACAGAGTTTAAGCACAACAGTTGGTATTGCCATGCACATACACAAAATCATGAGTGAATACGAATGGATTACTTCAAGAAAAACATGTGCATTTATTATGGTTATCATTCAAAAACAAATAAGTTTCATGCATGCATACAAATGTTTAAACAAACAATATAAACTAAAAATGAAAATGCAGTAAAGAAGCTGAACATTGTCGTTATTGAGGAGACTTGACTCCGTCTGGACTTATTGCTTCTGAAGATGCCCTTGCAAACTAGGATGCCAATTTAATGAGGAGATTTCAATATATGGGCATACTTCCTGGCATGATGACCTTTGAGTCGATCAACATTTGAACCTTGTGGTTGAACACATCACAGTTGTCAATTGTATGCCTAAATGCCCCTGAGTGGTACTTGCGTCTAGCATTCACATCGTGGTGATCATTATTAAGGAGGTTTGACTCCGTCTGGAATTTTTTCTCTCGGATACCTTCGGCAGTCAGCAGTCTGGATGCTCATTCCAATATAGTTTTGGTGCCATATTCCCACTTTTATCCGGTGTGAACAAAATAGTCTTGGAGTCAATCACATTCGCGACCTTGTTTTTACCTCTGCCCCAGAAAGACTTGCAATCTCCAATTAAAAGGCCAGGTGCCCCAGAATGATAATCATACTTGGCATTGAAACCCCCAAGGAAGATTTGTCGGAGATGATCCTGATGCGATTAGCTCAACCAATTTGAATCTGAGAAAATGAGGAAACTTGTTGCGCGTACGACCTCAGAATATGATCAAACTTCTTCTCAAGTTGTTCTGGCCTTTACCCATATGTTCTGCCCCTAGGACTCTCTTGGGAAACCGAGGTTGGATGCTGACAAGTGAGATCTAGAGGGAAGTGGTTGATAAATAAAGTTGATAAATAAGGTTGCTCGGAAAGATCTCACATGATCTCCTTCCTACGTATCTCCATTGACCGATGGAGAATCAGAGCAGCGTAGTTCCCCTCACTAGGGATGAAAATAGATTCATTTCTTTGACACGACATTCATGATTACCAAGCTCATCTGAGTCTTCATCCGGTTGACTTCTTCTTTCAGCAGTTTCTGGTTCTGAAATAAAGCTTGTACCTCTGCCCTGAATGGCCTCAGTTGGGTCTTTGTTTCGGTTACCTCCGCCTGGAGTTGCTTCAAATATATACCTTGATGATTGTGATTCAAGTTGTCCATTCTGATGAGAAATCAAGTCAGGATAATAATTTGTCTTTGAACGCCTGTCATGAATGCAAGGATGTATGCAAATGCCATGTTCAATTATTTTTGAGGAATCTATCTGCTTTGATTCAAGTTTTGACACAAAAAAAGTCTAATGGCATGATTCAGACATGTGATCCTCGGAAATAACTGAACATGTGTAAATAAATGCTATGATGTCATGTATGCAACAAGCATGTGATCAATGGTCTAATGTTGGTGTTGAGTAGTGAACCAACTGTCTGTATAGAACCACAATAGCAGCACAATCTCTATATAGAACCCCATAAATGAGAACCCAATAACTGTAGAACTGGATCACATAATAGAACAGTCACTGATGGTGTTGAAGTTGAACAACGAGCCAAGTGTCTATGGAGAGTCATAATAACAGTCACAATATCAGGGTCACAATGGTAATCACAGTAACAATTTCTCTGAATAGAAATCCCGGATCTCAGAATCAAAGAACCATATAGAACCAGATAATATCATAAAACAACACTGGAAAAGCGGGTATGTTGAAGGTCTTAGGGTTCCTGCAAACCTGTAAACCCCTTCCAATCTCATGGGTGTGCTACTCGGGTCAACATCACGGACTCTCAAAGCCGAATAGCAATAATACGTTCACCATTTCCGAGAAATGGCTCATGACCAAATCAGGGAATCGGTTTGTCATTATGTACTACTCAGGGAGGCCTCAGCTGAGTCCGGAAAAAAGCATCCCTCATAAGTCCCCAACTTCAAGCACTGAATCGAGAAACAATAATACATTCATCCTGAAGGGTACAATACTACCGTCATATGAACAATTTTCTTTAATTGGATTCCTATGAGAGAACCAGGCCATCCTATGCGAGTTCCCAATGGACCCTCGGATGCGATTAGGTTTGCCAACAAATGTGGTCTGCCCCTTTCATCACTAGAGAGGGGTATTTCCATTAAGTTCCTCGAAGACCGGTCACCAGATGCACATAACTATCAAGGGCGTACCCTGAAGTGGGGAAGAACCCCCACACAGAATAGTCCCAAGACGGTCGCAGTCTGGGTGTGGAACACATCGCCACTCATCATGTAACCATGCGAGTACAACGTGTCCACGCTAATCCTATAGTGCACTCAAGCTGGGTATTTGACTTATCTCACAGTAACTCCCATCCCACAGAAAAAATGAAAACCAGCACAGCCAGACAGTCCAGTATAATATGATGCATGGAAAATAAATACTGAAAGCAGTAAATAAATGCGGTAAAGTAAAGCTGTAAAGTAAAACTGAAAATGAAAACAGTAAAACTAAACTAAAGAACACAACAGCAAAGAGATAAACACCAAAAGACACAAAACCAAACAGGCGCTAGGATTGACTTTACGAGGGAAACCAAAGATTCTGGGTTCGATCCCCAGCAGAGTCGCTGTCGCTCCCACCAAATGAGGCTAGGTCAAATGGGGTACACACGCGAACGGTCGGCGAAGAGGAGAGAACACACAAGGGTGAACTGAAAAGAAAAGAGTCGTCAGCTAGGAATTTTTATCCCGAAGGAAAGGTAATGCTGCATAAACCTAAGAAAAGATGGATAAGACGGTCGCGAACTAGAGAAACTGAGAAAGGGGGTTGGTTACAACCTGGGAAGGTATTAGCACCCAGATTGTTCGTCGTACTCGACGGGATCCACGCTTAAACGATTTGTGTTTTAAAGGGGTAGTGTCAGTGCAATCTGTGTATCAAAGCTGGAAAGAAAGCAAGTGTCAGTGCTGGAAGAAAGTGAAGTGAAATATGTGAAGTGTCAGTGCAAGAACAGGAGTGTAAAGCTCAAGACTATGAGGCTTAAAGAATAATACTGGAAGAGGGGGGAATATACATAGACTTTTGTTCGATAACAATTAAGTTATGCCTACGTATCCTCTCGTGCAATGAGGAAGTCAGAACACCGTAGTTCGACTCAAAGAGACTGAAAGATAAATTGACTTGTGAACTGCTTACTTGTCTAAGCTCAAGTGTATGACCTGTCTGGCTCAGGTGCAAAATGTCTTGCATTAGACGGAAGAAGCAAGTTCTCGTTTATCAGTGAATGAGATGAGAAAAGAATCCCGGAGGAGACGATTATTGTTTGTTTTTGTGCTTTCAGTCTTTTATTGCTTTTTGGATTTGTCATAAGATAATGAGCTTAAGCCTAAACCAAGGGTTAGTAAACTCATCACATCCTCCCTCTGATTAGGGGTAATGAGAATACCTTAAGTGTGAAGTAAGCACCTCACACTTAATCACCATGATGTAGGATTAAGATCATTAACCTACTTTTAATTATTTAGATGTTTTTGGAGTTTTTGTTTAGTGTTAAGTAATGAGTTTAAGCCATAATCAAAGATTTAACGGACCCATTACATCATCCTAATAGAAGGATGATAGGTGAGAACATTTAAGCTGAGGAAGGCTCCTCAACTTAATCCATGGTTAGGGATTAACCTCATGACGAAACAAAGCCTTTATTAAGTGGATTTTAGTTAATGGTAAGATTAAGAAATGGATTTTATGGTTTGTAAGACAACTTGAGGGGGACTTGTCCATTAACACTAGGGTTAGTCCTTCTTAACCAATTAAGGAAGAATTAGAACCCTAATGCAAGGCCCAAGTTACAAGCTTGGTGTCTTAGTGATTATTAGATGGTTTGATTAAAGGATTTAAACAAATTAAGGGTTTAATCCTTAGGATTAAAGTTATACACTCCATCCTAATAGAAGGATACATGCATAACCCTAATCACAAAGCCTTAAAACCTTAAGGGTTTAGTCCTTGATTAAGAGATGAGAAGAGAAAACACAAAGATGAAACAAAGGAAAAACTAATGGGGGACTAATCAAACCCTAATTGTGATCATGCTTGGGTGTTCCTAGGGTTTATGAGGCTTGCAAGAAGATATTCAAGAGAAAAAGCCACCATGGAAGTAACTGGATGGAAGGGAAGCAGAAGAAGCAAGTCAACTTACTTCAATTAAGAAGATAAGTTGCTTGGAGAAAGAAAGAGAGAAAGGAGCATGAATGAACAAGACCACTCTAATTCACAAGTAAGAATGCAGCAATGGATGCATAAGGGAGATGAAGAGAAATTATGAGAAGTGAAGGCAAATTCACTTCTCAAACACTTACCACCTGAAAAGTTAGCAATAAGCAAATGAAAAGAAATTAAAATGAGATGAAATGCAAAGATGCAAACCAAAACTAGAATCATATTTATGATGCAAATGATGCTAAAGGATGATGCAAAGTCATGTCAAGAGATGCAAATGATCATACAAATAATGAGGATGCAAACGAAACATAAAGGAAGCATGAAAGTTCATGAAAGCATATGACATCAAATGGAAGAAAAACATGGAAAATGGACGATGCAATGATCAAACATGATTCAAATATGTCCTAAGGTGTCTTATATGTCAAGTGAATGCATAAAATGCCATGGCAAGTTCATGTATGCAAGCATATGAAGAATGAATGCAAATGAAGATGCAAATTAGGGTTTACATACAATATGCAATGCAAAATCCAAAACCAGAAGCAAGTTGTGAGATAAAAAATTGAAAATAGGATCAAAGGTACCCTAAACCTATACAAGTTCACTGCCCAAAGGGGAAGACCTAACTCCTAACCCTAAAGAAGTTATGATTTTCTTAAGTTTACTAGGGTTTTAAGAGACCTCACAATGAAAAATGAAAAACAAATTGAAAATGAAAGATAAATTCAACCCAATTTTATCCTAGAAACTATATGACATGAGGAATGCAATGCAAAAAGAACCATCATCAAACTCTTCATGGTTAGGAAGAAAGGATTTTTCTAAGTTAGGGTAAAAATATTGACTTTTAAGAACCCTAAATCCAAAGAAAAATGTCAAAATAGGTCAAGAACCAAAAAGAAATTTGTGTGAAGGGTTTGATAATGTTTCTAAATGTATCAAGATGCAATGTGATTTTTTTGGTGATTTTTAGAAACTTAAATGGTATTTTAATTAATTAATTCTCATTAATTAATTAAAATAAACATTTAAATATTTTAAAAATACGAATTTTATGCAAAAAATAAAATAAAAATTATTTTCAGAATGAGAAAAATATTTGAAAGGGAAATGCAAAAGATAAAATTTTTTAAAAGTGTTTTGCTATTTTTAATAAAATGCACAAAGAAATGTAATTAAAATGAAATTAAATTGAATTAAAATGGAAGTATGCTGATCCAGTGGCCCAGATTCAAATAAAAAAGGGGAGAAAATTGACTTCGCGCACTATCCAAGGGCTAGAATTCAAACTACGCTAATTACATAATTAAGCCCTAATCTGAACCCTAAACACTTTCAGGTGACCGGAACAGTGTTCCGGTCATCTTCTCCGGCTATCCCCTCATGCTATCTCACTCTATACGCAACCCCAAGCCCTTAAACTCTCCATAAATGATCCCCACACCAACCCCAACAAGAATCACACAACAAAATTCATTTATTCATCATCAAGAACATGAATCGAAGCAAAACGGAAAACATATCAAAAATTTCAGAAGCTTGTGAAATGCTTAAAACTCAACCATTTTCGAAACAAAACATATCATGACAATCAGGGGAACACATAGAATAATTCTATACCAAAAAATGAAGGTTCTGGAAAAATAAATGCCATGGCTACCTGAACTGGAGCTTTCAAACCAGGAGATTTCTGACCAGTTCTTTGCCTCAAATCAACTCCAATGACTCCCCTCAAGAGCTTGCAATGCTTGTTTGGAGTTTAAATGGTCTCTAAATGAAGTTGGCAGAAGTTCAGTTCAAGCAATGTGAAAATCGTGTTTTTGATTCAGGGTGTTTTAGGGGAAAATGAAGGGTGGGAAATGATCAGCAATGGATATGGAGTTGAATGGTGGAATTTGTTTTGAGGTTTGATGGCTGAGCTATGAATTTGGAAGGCTTTTGCATAAGAGGGAGTTTTTGTGATTGCTGAGTTCTTGGAGGTTTTAGCTTGTGTTATGTTATGGAATGGCTTGCTTTTGGTTCACATAGTAAGCTGTGATAGGTTAGAGGGTGGGTGGTGGCTTATGTTGATTGGTATGGGCAAGTTGCAAAAATGTCAACATGACTTGTACTTGAGGTATGGGCAAGAACACAGCTGGCCCTTGGGCATGTCCATGCGCAGCTGACTTCATGGAGGTCCACAAATCCATTCTTGAGGCAATTCAGCAAGAGAGAAGAAAGTTATGGGGTGTTTTGCAATTATGTGATGTTTTGGCCCCTTTAAGAAATCTTGATGTTCAAGGCATGAAACTTGGGATTTATTTGTGCAATTCTGAATTATAGGTCATGTATGATGTTTGTGCAATGCTTAGAAGTCAATTAGAAGTCACATTTGGCTTTGGCAAGTGTTTTTGCAAACTTCCCTCTTTGGTGCATAAGTGAAAATTTGTGATTTTTCCCAACTTTGCAAAGCCATATCTTGAGTTCTATGATGAATTAGATCAAGTTCTTGTACTTTTTGAAAAGGGAATGATCCAATCTACAACTTTCATGACCAAGAATTTTTCATTTGAAGCATTTTTGAATCAAAAAGAGGAGGTTGAAAAACTTTCCCAAAATGGCAAGTTTGCATTACAAGTCACTTTCCCAAAATGGCAAATTTGCAAATGGCTTGAAATTCTTCAATTTTGTGAACTTATAACTTCTTCTAAGATCAAATAAAGATCATATATACCCAAAATGATGGAGAAGACCCTTTGGTTGGAGGATTGGGGGCCTCAGATGCCCTGATTTTGCACTGACTTGCTCAAGAAGTCATCTATTGATCAGATGCCTTCCCCATTAAATTTCTTCATGAAAATTGGTATGCATGATCCTCATATCATATAATGACCAATAGAAACAATAATGAGCAAAAAAATTTGGAGTTATGGCCTCTGAAACCAAAACCCTAATTTTTGGCCATCTGTGCAGTTAAGCTTGGCTCTGCTTCCATGCCTTCCTCAGTTCTTGTGATTTTTGACTTTCTTGATCTTGGGAGGATATAATATGATGCTTGAACATACATGGACCCCCTTGAGATGATTAATGGCCTTTGGAGTGGCTCAAATGACCCTTGGTTTGCTCAGATCACAAACCCTAGATGCAGATGAATTTGAACCAATGCGGTGAAGCAAAAAATGCAATATGATATGCTATGATTGAACTTATGCTAATGAAAAGATCACAAGCCATGGTGAAATGAGTGAGGGAAAATTTGGGGTGTTTACAGCTGCCCCTATTCAAACATGAGTTAGCTGTGCAGGATGTAAGCAACGTCTTAACAGGCAAACGAGATAACTTGTGGTTGAATACCAAAGACAGTCCAAGATTTGCACTCACTAAATGAAGAAGAAAAGGGATATAGATTGTAAAAGAAAATAAAGTATGATTATAAAGTGTGGGAGACGGAGGACAACCGTCGAGCAGAGGACGACTGCTGGGGATAAAGTAATGACGGGTACAGCCGACATGATGGGGAAATAAAGGATCATGATGGGGACGGCCATCGAGTAAAGAACAAAAACTCTCTGGGGATTAATGATAAAGGTAATGATGGGGACGACCATCAGGTTAAAACATAAATGAAATAAATGATGAGGTACGGTCATCAGAGGTGAAGGACGATCACCTAGCAGGGGACGGCTGCTCTGTTGGGGATAAGATGAGGGACAATCATCTAAGGTGAAGGACGATCACCTGGCAGGGTACGGCTGCCAAAAGTATCACGACATAGGACTAATGCCGGATAGAACAGGTCGACGATGGGGACGGCCATCGGATAAGCATGATGAAGGACGATCATCCAGAGGTGAAGGACGATCACCTAGTAGGGTACGGCTGCTCTCGGGGTTTACCATGACATAGGACGAATGTCAGATAACCGAATCAACGATGGGACGATCATCGGATAAGAGTGATGAAGGACGGTCATCAAAAGGTGAAGGAAGATCACCTAGCAGGGGATGGCTGCTACAATATCACGACATAGGACGAATGCCGGATAGGGAAGGGTTCCAATAATGGAGACTCCGCTGGGGATGATGAAGGACGATCATCAAAAGGTGAAGGACGATCACCTGGCAGGGTACGGCTGCCGGAAGTATCATGACATAGGACGAAATGTCGGACAGGGAACAATTGGGATTTGCTGGGGACTCTTCTGGAGAATGGTAGACACCGACGAGTGTCTAAATTCAAGGAAGAAAAGGTATAAATATTTGACACTGTGTATAGATTAAAGATGCGGACGAGCCTCCTTAGGACCATGATACAGACGAGTACCGGTAGAAACAAACGCTGACGCATGCTCAGAGATGATGATACGGACGAGTATCAACTGGGTAACAAAGAATATGGACAAGTGTCGACCCTGAAGGGAAATAGACGGTGTATACAAGATACGGGTGAGTATCTGTATGAGTAAGAAAGTATGAGTGAGACACAGACGAGTGCTCAACTTGCTGGGGAGAGTATGATACAGACGAGTATCATAAGAGGAAGTGTACAAGTTATGAATTTATGAGTGTGAAAGATGACACGGACGGATATTAGGAGAAGTGTATTATAAACAAGTGTTTGATTTACAATGAGTGTTTGGGTAACCTTGCTGGGGATAGGCGACACAGACGGGTGTCAGCAGAGTGTATAGATATATGTATTAGTGAGTGCAAAGGGAACGCTTTGGCTTTCTGCTGGGGAAATGACACAGACGAGTGCCAAAAGGAGTATGTTTCTGTATTTTTGGGAATGTAAAGAAGATGCTTTGATATTCTGCCGGGGAATTTGAGAGGCATTCTGTATGTTGTTGATAGTATGTCAATATTCACAGGTGACTGATTCAAAACATGGCTTGTGATTATGTAATATGTTTGATTTTTGCCGTAATGCTCCGTATTAGATGGAATGCTACGCTCTGGGGGAAGATATGATGCAAATGCTATGATTTATGTAAAAGATACCGATCCGGGATTCGGATCCCGTTGCTGTAGAGATTTCTGACTGATTTTGTTTTGAAAGAACATCCCAGCCGAGGATGAGATCACTGGTAGAACTGATATATGATTCTGCTCGGGGAAGTAAGTCACCTCCAGACCTATCTTGGTAATGATAAGCCCAGCTGGGGTCTGCGGAAGCTTCCGTCACTTTGTTGTGGGATCTTCAACATTGCTCTTCTGGATAGAGGTTGAGACTCTGCGGGGAGATGGCTCCCTGTTTAACATTCGGCTGGGGAGGAATAATCATTGAACGATCTTCCTAGAGATGTCTGTGAGGATCCTTCTGAGGACGAGGAGACCTGACAACTCAGCTGGGGAGAGTAAGCATCCCTGGTGCTGTTTGGAAGATGTGCTGAGTAAGTAATGATTTGGGGAGAAGCCTTCATGTCCCGCGTTTGTGCTTTGCATACCTGCAATCCTGTCATGACAAAGAAAACATACAAGTACCTCGAGGTGTCTCTTACCGGATTCCATCATAGGAATTTATACATTCCCGGGAGCAAATACATTTCCCGCTAGCATGTAGTTTAGAAAAGACGCATCTGTATTTACACGACCATTATATTAAGGACATCAGACATTTTTGCAAATAAAGATAAAATATATGCGACAACATGTGACTGAAAATCTGATTTTATTAATTTGTGTGCCCTGAATTGGCAAGTACAGTCAAAGAAACAAGTCCCCTGAAATGAGGAGATTGTTACAAATTGAGAAACAAAAAGGTGCTGGCAATGTTGATGAAGATTCAATGTGCTTCCCTTTTCTATGACCCGTATGACATTTGACGCTCTTCTCGTCTCGCTTTCTGAAGAAGGTTGATTCCAACCGATGCTTTAACCTTTCGAAGCTTGCCATGTTGCGAGTGATACAGACGAATTCAGAACGCAGTCATTCGCTTATTCCCTTATTTTGCGTGGATCGCCCTTTCAGGTTTTCAATCCACCGGGGTACCCATTTTTGCCTGAGCTGACCAATGCGGCTTTTCAACTCAGCGGGTGTACATTTTTTATTTATTTTCCCTTATTTTTGCCCGAGTCTTTTATTCTATTTTTGACTCGCCGGGATGCCCTATTTTTGCCTGGACTTACATTCTGTTTTTATGTCCAGCGGGTCATTTTATGCGAAGTATTTTTTAACTGCATCTGAATTCAAGGGGGATGGGAAATCTTCGCCATCCATAGTACTGAGCATCAGTGCTCCACCAGAGAAAACTTTCTTTACTAAGAACGGACCATTGTAATTTTGAGTCCACCTGCCCCTATGGTCTGTATGAGGAGGAAGGAGTCTTTTCAGCACAAGATCTCCTACTTGGTATTCCCGAAGCCTGACTTTCTGATCGAAGGCTTTCTTCATTCTTTTCTGATACAGCTGTCCATGACAAATTGCAGCCAATCTCTTCTCTTCAATCAGGCTCAGTTGTTCGTATCGGGATCGGACCCATTTTGCTTCGTTCAGCTTAACATCCATCAATACCCGTAAGGAGGTTAATTCAACTTCAACAGGTAAAACTGCCTCCATACCATACACAAGCTGATACGGTGTTGCCCCAGTGGATGTTCTGATTGAGGTACGGTACCCATGTAAGGCAAATGGTAGCATTTCATGCCAGTCTTTGTAGGTGACCACCATCTTCTGCACGATCTTCTTGATATTCTTGTTAGCTGCCTCAACAGCGTCATTCATCTTTGGCCTGTAAGGAGAAGAATTGTGGTGTTGGATCTTGAAGTCCTGGCACAGTTTTTCCATCATTTTGTTATTCAAGTTAGAACCATTATCAGTAATGATTCGCTTGGGCACTCCATACCGACAAATGATGTCTCTCTTTAGGAATCGGGCTACCACTTGCCTGGTAACGTTTGCATACAAGGCTGCTTCAACCCATTTGGTAAAATAGTCAATGGCTACCAGGATGAATCTGTGACCATTTGAAGCAGTCGGCTCAATCTTGCCTATTATGTCAATGCCCAACATGGCAAAGGGCCAGGGTGAAGACATTACATTTAAAGTATTTGGAGGCACATGCACCTTATCTGCATAAATCTGGCATTTATGGCACTTCCTGGCATAAGCACAACAGTCTGCATCCATTGTGATCCAATAGTAGCCTGATCTCAACAACTTTTTAGCCCTTGCATGCCCTCCCGCATGGGTACAAAAAGATCCTTCGTGCACCTCGTGCATCAACAAGTCTGCTTCTGTCTTATCAACACATCTGAGAAGCACCATATCAAAGTTTCTTTTGTACAAGGAACCATCAGCATTCAGGAAGAAACTACCAGCTAGCCTTCTTAATGTCTTCTTGTCATTGGATGATGCCCCAGGTGGGTATGTTTGATCCTCCAAGAAGCATTTGATGTCATAGAACCAAGGCTTTTCATCTTTAGCAAGGTCTGCAGAGAATACGTATGCTGGTCTGTCAAGTCTGGATACTGAAATTCGTGGTACAAAATTGGCAGCTTGAACTTTGATCATGGATGAAATAGTAGCCAGAGCATCTGCAAACTGATTTTCATCCCGAGGGATATACTCAAGCTTGACTGTTGTGAAGAATGTAAGTAACCTCCTTGTATAGTCCCAATAAGGTATTAGATGCTCCTGGTGAGTATACCATTTGTCGTTGGTTTGATTAATTACCAGAGTTGAATCTCTGAACACAGTTAAAGTTTTGATCCCGAGGTCAATGGCTTCCTCAAGACCCATAATACAAGCTTCGTATTCAACTTTGTTGTTAGTGCAGTTAAAGGTGAGTTTTGCCGAGAAAGGCATGTGAACTCCTTTAGGTGTAATAAGTACTGCACCAACACCACGGCCATTCATATTAACAGCCCCATCAAACATCATAGTCCATTCTTCTTCTGGGTCAGGCCCTTTAGTGTGAATAGGCTCTTCATGATATTTTGCTTTTATGAACATGATGTCTTCATCAGGGAAGTCAAATCTCATAGGCTGGTAATCATCAATGGGTTGCTCAGCAAGATAATCAGATAACACACTTCCCTTGATGGCTTTCTGAGATGTGTATTGAATGTCATATTCTGTGAGAATCATTTGCCATCTTGCAACCCGTCCGGTAAGTGCTAGCTTCTCAAATATATATTTGACTGGATCCATCTTTGAGATCAATAAGGTAGTGTGGGTCAACATATACTGCCTTAGTCGGCGAGCATCCCACGCTAAAGCACAACAAGTTTTCTCGAGCAGTGAATAACGTTGTTCACATTCGGTAAACGTTTTGCTTAGGTAGTATATTGCATACTCTTTTCGACCAGACTCGTCATGCTGGCCCAACACACACCCCATTGACTCTTCCAATACTGTCAAGTACATTATTAGAGGTCTTCCTTCAACTGGAGGCATAAGTATTAGAGGCTCCTGTAAGTATTCCTTGATTTTGTCAAAAGCCCTCTGGCAGTCTTCATTCCACCTGACTGTTTGTTCTTTTCTTAACAACTTGAACAAAGGTTCACAGGTTGCTGTAAGGTGAGATATGAACCTTGAGATGTAGTTCAATCTACCTAAGAACCCCCAAACTTCTTTTTCAGTCTTTGGTGCAGGCATTTCTTGAATGGCTTTGACTTTGTCAGGGTCAACTTCAATCCCTTTCTCACTTACAATAAATCCCAGTAGCTTACCGGATCGCACCCCGAATGTGCATTTGTTGGGGTTTAACTTCAATTGGTACTTCCTCAGACGCTTGAATAATTTCAAGAGATTCACCAGGTGGTCTTCCTCTGTGAGGGACTTGGCAATCATGTCATCCACATAACATTCAATTTCTTTATGGATCATGTCGTGGAATAATGTTACCATAGCCCGTTGGTAAGTGGCACCAGCATTTTTCAGTACGAATGGCATCACCTTATAACAGAACGTGCCCCAAGGTGTGATGAAAGTTGTCTTCTCCATGTCTTCAGGTGACATCTTGATCTGATTATATCCTGAAAATCCATCCATGAAGGAGAACACCGAGAACTGAGCCGTATTGTCGACCAATACATCAATGTGAGGTAATGGGAAGTCATCTTTCGGGCTGGCTCTGTTCAGATCCCGGTAATCCACACACATCCTCACCTTTCCATCCTTCTTTGGCATAGGTACAATGTTAGCAACCCACGGCGGGTAACTAGTTACAGCAAGGAAACCAGCGTCCCACTATTTTTGTACCTCTTCTTTTATCTTCATTGCCATATATGGGCGAGTGTGGCGCAACTTCTGTTTTACTGGCGGACAATCTTCTTTCAGAGGCAGCTTGTGCATAACAATGTCGGTGTCTAACCCTGGCATATCCTGATAAGACCAAGAAAAAACATCCACATACTCCCGAAGCATGTCAATAAGTTGTTCTTTTACTGAATCTTGCAGACAAGCCTCGATCTTAACTTATTTCAGGTCTTCTTCTGTACCAAGATTAATCGTTTCAACCTCCTCCTGATGATGAGTTATAACCTTCTCCTCTTGTCTCAACAACCTGGCTAGTTCGGCAGGTAGCTCATAATCTTCTTCAACCCCTTCATCAGCTTGATTAACCGGATTGTCAAAGTCATACGAAGTCATAGTAGTATTGTTGTCGGTGCAGTCTGGAGGGCACTCTCTGCAAGGGTGTAGATTTGTTCATTTTTAGTGATTAATTTTATCTTGCTTAATAAAAGAGTGAAAATGAAGTTTATTATTTTGAAAAAACATTGCCATTTTATTTTTTGTACAAAAAATGAAAAATGAAAAACAGTGAGTGGAAAAAGAAAAGACTCATTTGCAAAAGATGTCCTGATATTCATTAATTGATCTTTGCACAAAATACAAGATGGCCCGATTACAAAATGAGTCCTGACATCTTGGGCAAGATGCAGGACTTGATGCATGCGTTAAAGACAGGAAATAATAATTACTCTGCAGGAGTAACTCTTATAATTTCCTGGGAAGACCAGTTTGAGACATGGTTCCCCGGGATCCTTGGATATTTCCAGCTTTCCAGGTTGCGCTCTTCTTCTGACTCATCTTCCAAACTATTCACAACATCCGGGGTGAGCATTCCCCCGCTGATAAACTTGGGCTCCGTTGCAGCCTCTGGTTGATCTTGTCGAGTTGGTTTGTAACCCAACCCGAATCGGTCTTCTTTCTTCTCAATTGGCAGCAGCTTGCCCCAGCCTTGAGCAGTACCCTCTTCAACAACCTTCCGGGCTTGTTGATATGATGTGATGGAAGTCCCAGATACAGCAGATGCTTCATTAATATTGAGGGCCTCAAACCCCTGACTCATGGTTTCGTGGATCTCCCCATCCATTTCAATGTATTTGAAAGTAGCCAGCTAGCTAACGAAGATATCCTCCTCCCCACAGATGGTAATGACTTGGCCCTCCCACTCGAATTTTAACTTCTGGTGAAGGGTTGACGTCACGGCGCCAGCGGCGTGGATCCATGGTCTACCCAATAGACAGCTGTAGGCAGGCTGTATATCCATCACAAAGAAGGTCGTTTTGAAAACCTGTGGGCCAATCATTATAGGCAACTCTATCTCTCCCAGAACTGATCTCTTAGAACCATCAAAGGCTCTTACTACCAAGTTGCTTGGGCGTAGTGCCAATCCATCTTGTTCCAGCTTCACAAGGGCTTTCTTGGGCAGGACATTGAGGGATGACCCTGTGTCCACCAGTACGTGAGAAAGAACTGCACCCTTACATTCCAAGGTAATGTGCAAAGCCTTGTTGTGATTGTGACCTTTCGTTGTCAGATCAGCGTTGGTAAATCCTAGTCCATGACTAGCGTTGACATTTCCAACCACAGCCTCTAACTGATTGACAGTAATCTCCTCCGGCACATAAGTTGCATGTCGGACTTTTAATAGTGCGTTCCGATGAGCCTCGGAGCACATTAGCAATGATAATATGGAGATTTTGGAAGGTGTTTGATGAAGCTGGTCCACCACCTTGTAATCACTCTTCTTGAAGATCCTCATGAATTCATCAACCTCTTGATCAAAAGGAGTCTTCAAAGTTTCTTTAGCGACTGGTTCTTCTTGCACCATGCTTTTCCCTTTTGCCTTAGCAGCAGCTTCTGCTTCAGCATTGGGTCTTGGTATTTGCGAGGAAAAGAGACGTCTGCTTCTAGTGAAGCCTCCGCCTCCCCCACGTTATCTATCGGAGATGAAGAAGTTGATGATTCTAAAGTGATTTTCTGCCCCTCGCAGTATAGATCTGAGCCATAATGCCAAGGGATGGCATTATTGCTTTCATAAGGAACTGGCCCAGGCACTGTGATAGTGATCGGGTTGATAGCAGCTGCAGAGGGGACAACAACGGTGTGTGGATCATAATATATGGTAACTGGTGCTCTGACAGGAGTAACATTTTGTTGTAAATTGTTGGAAGGAACGTTTGCGGGATCGTAGTATATCGTAACCATTGAGATGCTTTCATTAATTGTTGCTGATGTCGTAGAAGGTGTTGAAGTTGTAGCAGAAACTGATGGAATAATGGGTGTTGTCGTTGTAGAAGGAATGGTGACTGAACTTGTATCCGTTGAAGTAATTGATTGAGCAGTTGTTGGAGTTGTAGTAGAATCTGTTGGAACAATGGTTACTGACGTTGTAGGAGTATCTGTGATTGTTGATGAAGGAATTGCTGGAGTTGTAGTCGCTGTTGTTGTAATCTGAAGAGTGCCATCTCTAATGAGGCCATTTATGCCGTTTCTCAGCCTCTCACATCCATTGACAGCAATATTGCAATATCCACAGCCAAGCTCACATCCGGGGAACACTTGGCATTCTAACAGCTGAGCTTTGATTTCAACCAGAGGTGTTCGGATTTGTGCAACAATACTAATTAATGTGGATGGTTTGCCTCCCTCAATAGCATTAATCCTGGGCCCGTTGTGACTAGGCATTGGATTTCTTGTGACGTTCGGGGGAGGTGCAAAATTGAGAGCTTTTGAGTCCACCAGATCTTGGACTTTCATCTGTAGGGCCCTGCATTTTTCAGTATTATGCCCTGGTGCGTTTGAGTGGAAAGCACACCTGGCATTTGCATCATATTTATTTGGCATATTAAGAGGATCTGGAGGTGCCAATGTCCTTAACTCAACTAGGTTGAGCTTCAGGAGTTGTGGCAAGAGTGCAGCATACGGCATTGGAATTGGGTCAATCACCTTGTTTGCTTGTGATGGCCTTTGTTGGAAAGGACGTTGCTGTTGGTTGTTATTACTGTTGTTGTAGGTTCTCTGTTGCGGAAAATGAGATTGTTGCTGATAGTGAGATTGTTGTTGATATTGTTGCTGTTGTTGTTGAGGATATGATGGTTGCTGTGGAATTGGAGCTGGAATGGTAACAGCTGCTACTGACCGGTGAGCATATTGAGGCCTGCCCTTGCTTGTATGAATGGAATTAATTTCACCTGCCCTTCAGGGTCCTGCAAATGGTTTTCTCAGATTGATGGAAGAACTAGCACCACTGTCGGAGATCTTACCCATCTTTAAGAGACTTTCGATTCTCTCACCAGCTATGACTACGTCAGCAAAACTGGTAGAGGAGAAAGCAGCCAGCCTATCAATATAAGTCCCTTGTAATGTATTCATAAACATGTCAGCCATCTCCCTCTCTGACATGGGTGGTTGAACAGCAGCAGCAAGCTGTCTCCATCTTTGAGCATACTCCCAGAAGCTCTCTCTAGAAGATTGAGACATTCACATTAGGAGGGTCCTATTGGGAGCCATGTCCAGGTTGTATTGATACTGACAGATGAAAGCCTCGGCCAAATCCTTCCAACATCTTATGGTGGCTCTAGACAAATGCGAATACCATTCTCTCGAAGCCCCAGTCAGACTGTCCTCAAAGTAGAACATCCACAACTTTTCATCCATAGTATAAGCTTTGAGCCTTCCCAAGAAAGACTGCAGGTGAGTGCGTGGACAGGAGGTACCATTGTATTTTTCAAAGCATGGGGGTTTGAATTTATGGGGAATTCTCACCCCATCTACTAAGCCCATGTTCATTACATCGAAGCCCAAAGAATTCTGAGATTCCAAAGATCTTAACGTTTCAACAATCTCATCCAATCTCCTGTCATATACCTCATCCCCAGCTCCTATAACAGTAAAATGTTCTTCCTGGGGATCCTCTTGCAGGATTTTGCCCCCAGTAGTGTTACTTTGAACATTCCTCGGGATGTTAACCTCTGGATCCAGATGAGGTCCATATACTGGTGGGTCAATACGAGGCTGGCCCTGTTCATTGTTGCTAGTTCATCCTGTTCCAAGATGAGGCTCTTCAGGAGTTTGTCTCTCCACCAACTCTCTTAACCTTTCTTGACTCTGGGCTAAGCCAGTCATCACTGCCATGAACTGAGACATCTGATTTCTCATCTCCACTCTCTCATTAGCCATCTAGTTTCTGACCTCAGACAGGTCCTGCTGTACTTGTTCCATTTGAATGCCGGGAAGGTTGTTACGAGCCGGGTACCGGTGCGCGCGGTTGACAGGGAACACTCGGTGACGAGCAATGTTTCCTGAGATCACAACAAAGTTAGAAACAATAAATAACAACAAAAACCTACAAAACAAAAACAAAGTTAGTATGCAATGTAGTATGCTTATTTATTTTCCAAGGTATCCGGTTTGGTTCTTGGTTTTGACCTTTCCAGACCTCGAGGAAGAAGCTTGATGTTGTTGAGAGAAAGCCCAAAAAACAAACAAATATATATTACAAATGTCGAACAATACATTGTTTGTTTTACAATACATGCCCCTGAAGGGTCAAAACACAACAAAAGAAAAGTACATCAAATGGAAACAAACAACAAGCAAAGGATCAGACATCCAGCCCAAACTCATCCTCTCTGACCTCCTTCAGGAGGGCCTCAGTCACAGGACCAGCTGGGTGCTCTGTAATGGTCCTGATAAGGAGGTTCCTGGTGGCAATAGCAGTGGTCAGCTTCTTGTGTCTGTCCTAGTCCTTTGATCTCTTCAATCCCGCTCTGAGCTTTAACTCTGAAATCTCCTTTTGGGCGGCCAACAAAGCTTCCTGCTGCTTCTTCTCATTGGCCTCTAGCTGTTCAATCTTGGCTTGAGTCTTCTGGTCTTCTCGTGTACGGGCTTCGGTGATCCTGACCCACCTAGCCTGACTCTCTTGTAAATAGTGCTCAGCCCTAGTTTTCTGAATTTTAGCCTCCTTACAGGCATTCTTCAATATCTGTTCCCCAACCCTTGCTTTCCTTATGTAGTCCTCTGTCTTTTCAATTTTGGTCAGATGCTCAACCTTGAGTTTCTCCAATCTCTCAATGTCCAGACGGCCATCACTCCTCTCCCAAAGAGTTTTCTTTAAAGCCTCCGATAACTTCTCATTCCTTTCCCTCAGCTTTTCAAATTCTTCTAGGCTGACAGTTGCTGCTGGCTGTACAGTAGATGGTCCAGGCATGTCCTCCAAGGTGAAAGGCATTCTAGTAATCTGAGCTCTAGTACGGGACCAGTCATAATACTGAGCTGAAGCAACATTATTACATCTTCCAAGGATAGCCACCCCTTTTGTTTGGATGTTGTCCCAAGCCCATGATGCTTGTCTGACAACAGTTGAATTAGGTTGCACTTCACAATATAGGGTCTCAGCTAAATCCTGTCCTCTGGGAGGGTGAACTAAGGCATAACCCAGTTGTCTCTTAAGCAATAAAGGATTGTAGTTGATGCAACCCTTTACTCCTATCAGAGGCACATTTGGGTACTATCCACAGCTGGTGATAATGTCCTTGCCTTTGGTGCTCTGGGTGCACCATCTGATATCATCTGAAGTCAAAGCAATGAGCCTCTTGGCCCAATTCTTCTGTTGGTGTGGGTTTAGGAAGGCATCATATTTAGGCAGGTGTCTGAGCAGCCATGTGTAAAACAAAGGAGAACAACATCTTACCAACTTCCCCCTTTGTTTCTCATTCCTCTGATGGATGGAATAATAGAAATATCCCAGCAATGTAGGTACTGGGTTCTTCAAGAGAAACAAATGGATGGCATTCCTGCTAACAAATTTGGGCTCATCTGCAAACAATATAGCCCCATATATGTTGAGGGCTAACAATGCACAGACTGTCCTCCATTATCCCAATGAAGCCTTCAAGATAGCTTGAGAAATCAAGAAGTCCAAGTGCAAACCAGGGATCCCAGCCTTTGTGGTCATACTTTGCTCAATCAGGGCAGGCTCTAAGTACAGTGTCCTTGCTATCTCTTCATTCTTGGGAGAAGTCATCTCTGGGTTGAAAGGGATTCCACCTCTGACAGGTACTCCAGTCAATAAAGAAAACTCTTCCAACAGAGGCCCTAACTGGAAGTCTGGAAAGGTGAAACATCTCAAAGGAGGGTCATAGAACTGTAAGCATGTGTGGATCATGCTCCTCTGAGAGGGGTCAAGGTCCATAACCATATCCAGGATACCTCCATAGTGTTCTCTAAACAATGGGATGTGGTCAGGTGTGATGAGTGACTGGACTTGCCTGATACCAGTCAACACAGGCTCAAAAAAGTGGTAGGATATGTTGCTCTTCCTGGGAGTAGTCATGAGTGCTGCTGAAGAAAACTGAAGATACGTGCTGATGAAGAAGCTGAAGATGAGTGTTGATGAAGATCACAGACTAAGACTGGAGATAGCCTAATGCTGGTGAGGGTGGAGATAGTTGAAGCAGATAACTGATGGAGACAGCTGAAGCAGAGGTCTATGCAGATGAAGGGGTCAAAACCAAAACCAAGATACAATGTGTAGCGGTAAAATCGTGAGTGTAAGCTATTGATTAACTTAACTCGATTAACACAGAGTCGCCACCGCGCTTTTCTTTATTTCCGAATGGAAAAAGGTAAAAGAACGAATAAAAACCTAGGATTCTAAAAGCAAAGGCTAAAAGAAATAAACAGAGATTGGGTAAGGGGATTGGTTATGAACCGGGAAGGTTTTAGGCACCCGACTCATCCGTGGTACTCCACGGGAGCCCTTTGAAATACTTATTGCTTTTGGTCTGAAATTGGTTTGTTTAAAATGATGGAAGAGATGAGGAGAAGAATATTTTTTAATGATTTTGTGTTTGATAAGGTTTTAACGCCTTATGCCTTCGTACCCACAAAGTGCAATGCGAGATCAAAACCTCGTAGTTCGTGGTACAAAGTTTGAAAAGAATAAGTGGGTTGAGTTGATTTTAAGATGTAAAGATAAGTCGTCATCCCTTAGCGAATAATTCCGCTAAAAGGGATGAATCATATCTAAACATGTGGAAAAGAAGAAAGGTGCACAAGGCACAAAAAACAATTGAATGGATTTGTATTTTTTAAAGTATGTACAAAAATGGTTTTAATATATTTACATGAATTAATATTTGGTTAAGAAAATAAAAGGAAAAGGTTAAAAAATCGCTTGACCTACGTCAAGGTTTGTTTATGAAAGTGTTTGGAGTTTAGAAAAAAAACAAGAAGATTTTGAAATAGGAAGAAATTTTGAAAATTAAAGAATGGGGAGGAGATGAAGAGACTAGTCCTAATGCTTGAATTAAAAGCTAAGGAAAGAAGTTACCAAGACCAATATGTACAAATCTTCAAAGTTCGGACTTCCATCTTCAAAAGTTAATGACATCATTTGAGGCCAAGATTTCTAACCACTCCAACTTGAGCAAAGGGAATCCTAGAAGGTCTAAGTCCAATCTCCAAAAGTTCGGGATAGTAACCATAAGTCCAAGTTAGAAGTCACAAGTTTTTTAAGAGTTTAATCCTTTATTAAGTATTTTGATGTCCAAATGGACAAAGTAAAAACAAACACAATATGAATATCAACAAACACAATATGAATATAACCAATGATATATGATATAATATGGCAAAATATAATAAGGAGATAAGGGAGCGAGAGATTAAAATAAAAGGATAAGGTGCGAGAGATTAAATTTAAACAATTATATTCACATTATAATATTATTTACAATATAAGGTGGTATGATGAACTTAATCAAGCACAACCACAACAAGGAAAATAAAACCAAGGCAAACGGATCCAAGTGGATCTTTAATCGAATCGGGACAACTTTAGGTCTATGTTAAGCAATCGCCGAGTAATTTACGAAGTAATTACCCTACAAATGAGGCCTGCCACCACTAATTAAAGTGGAAAATATTCGTGTTAATACATGTTAGAGAAACGATATAATGGATCGTTCTCCGAAAACATGCCACACTAAAAGAAGAAGGAAGGTCTAATCTTAATCGAGATTATCGTTGAATTTCTCGATTAGCAACCTATCACGATCTCAAAGTATGGAGAATGATCCAAATGATCATTCATCCATATATTTGAAATAATGAAGATTAAGCTTAATCGGAAATCAACAATCCCGAATCGGAAGATTGTCATCGACCAAAATTAAAAAGAAAGATGAAGAATAATGGATCCAAAAGAAATAGATCCAAAAAAGAAATAGAAAATATTTTTTAATCATTTTTTAAACTCTTTTCTTAAACTCTTTTTCTAAACATCCTTTTAAAAATACTTTTCTAAAAAATGAATTATAAATCTCTTTAAAGCATTTCTTTTCTTTTTAATATCTTTTCCAAAATTTCTTTCTAAAAGATAATCTCTAAAAGCTAGTATCAAAACAAAATATGATATTAATTTTTTTTTAAAAAAAAGAAAATGGAGAAGTTAAAGATTTAAAAGAAAAGGAAAACAAAGAAAGGGGAGTGGGAAAGAGAGGTCCACGGGTATGGGAATCACAACATGGATCTAAACCAGATCCAAGCCCAAACAATAAATATATTCCTCTTATTTAAAATAAATAACAAAATTATATTTAAAAAAATGAAAAAAAAAAAAAAGAAGAACAAGGTCTTCTTCTTCTATGCGCTAACAAACAGAAACAGGGGAACGAGCGAAAATTCAGCGGCGGCGAACAAACTCAACCCTCACCTTCACAAATCAAAACCGAACAAATTCTCTCCCTCGTTTAGATTTCGGCTCCTCCTTCTCCTCTCAATCGAACGATTCTTCCTCACTCACGAATCTCCCTCTCTTCTCTTTTCAATCGATGAATCCCCCTTGTTCTTCTTTTTAATTTCCAAATCAGTTTTTGTGTGGAAGGTAATTTGAGGGAGGATTGAGATTTGATTTAAGCAGAGCTTTTAGGGGCTATTGAAGCTTGTCAATTAAGAGGGAAGAAGTTCTGTTTTATAGAGGGATTTGGCAAGGGTTTTGCTGAGATTTGAATTCGAAGGTCTCCGTTTTGTGTTTGGCTTCACTGCGTTTTGAATTAAATTTTTTCGTCACGGTTTTTTCATGTTTTGAACTTTGCGTTTTGATTCATTTGGCCGTGCGTTTTGACTTTAAGTTATGCAGGTGTGATTCTCGTGATATGCCGCTTACGGCTTGAAGTGTTGTGAAGGAGCTGGCTTTGGCCTTGAAGAGTGAATGGAGTGATATTTTGTTTGAGCAGCTGAAGCTTGATGCGGGAAGTGAAAGCTGATGCTGTGCGTTTTGCAGCGGCGTGAGGCTTGTTGATACGTTGGCTTCGGCTTAGGGCCTGCTTGTTGTGGGATAGCGCGTACGGGAATGAGGGCGTGCGGCTTTGTGTAGAAGCTTGTTGTTGAAGCTTGTTTGCATTTTTGTTGTTGTGGCAACTGAGTTTTGGATGCGGTAAAATGTGGCTTTGCTTCGGCTTGTGTTGATGTTTGATGTGCTGTGGGCCAGGGTTGGTACGGCAAGATTTGTGTGAGTTGATTGAGCATTGGCTTTGAGCAAACATGAGATGACGTGAGGAGTTGGTGTGGGCCTTTGGCTTGAGTTTGTGTGCGGAAGGAAAAGGCTTGGCAAGTTGGGAATGCTGGAAGGCTATTTGGAGTTTGTAAAGTGTGGCATACGGCTTGAGAAAATACATGACTGGGAAATGGTTTAAGGATATGGGCCAAAGGCCCCCCTTTCTTTTATTGTTATGAAAAGAAAATAAAGAAAGAAATGGATTATAACAAAAAATGTAATATCATTATTTCTTTTTATTATGAGTTTTTTTTTTGACAAATGGTTAGGAAAATAATAGAAATGTTTTATGAAATAAGAAAAAAATGAAACTTTGAATTATGTTATGAAGAAAAAATAAAAAAATGGATATTTGAATTTAAATGGATAAAAGTGAATAAAAGAAGAATCGAAAATGGATAGAAAAAAAATGGAATTGGAATGAAAGAATCGAAATAATCGGAAATCGAAAAATGATTAATGGACTAAATTTGGAATAATGGAAAAGGGCATATGGATGAATAAATGGATACAAAAAAAATGGTTTAATCGGAAAGAAAATGGATAATGGATAGAATTTGGTTTTCAAGCCCACAACAAATCTCGATTATTTTCGCACAAGCCTCTAATGAAAGAATGAACTCAGCCAAACAAAGAACCACTGAACAGCTGAATAAATTGCAACTCGAGCCACAACTGTCATCTGAAAACTGTCTGATTCAAGCCCTGATAATTCGAAACCAAATTGAGGAAAATAAATCCTCAGATGAATCGCTGATGAACTGATGAAACGATGAACTGATAAACACTGAAGATTCAAACCGCAACACACTGCTTGATAACTGATGAACAAACCAAACTTCGCACAGAACAATTATCACACAACCTAACTTTGTACTTTGAAAACACATTTCTTGATGAACAAATTACTGGCACACACAACTGGAAGTCAACACAATTTTTTTAATAGTTTGACCAGATTAGGTCAAACATCCACTTGAAATCGAATTGCGACTGAACAAACACATCTGAATGAAATTATTGCCCTGTCTTTGAAAACCTGTAACATAGAGAAGAAGAAAAACACTGCAACATATTTTTGGTATTTTGGTTAAAAGTCAGTAAATATAAACAAATATAAAACAGTAAAAACAATGGTGATCCCCTGTGAAGCATAGACCCGATCTGAGGAGAAACTCGAAACCAGTGCGATCTTGTTTGGTATGCAAAATGCAAATGATATGCGAAACAAATCTTAGGGCAAAAATTAAGGTGTTACAGCTGCCCCTATTTAAGTTTCTTCAATCCGGAGATATGAAGATTGACATCTTCGTCTCTACAAGATGGGAGAGACTTAAATACAGAAAACCCGATTTTTGTCCTAAGAGAACAATGATATGATATGAATATGATATGCAAGCCCAAGATCTCTGCGGGAAAAATAATGACTACCAGAGAAAAGCACAACTTGGGGACACAGAAGAAAATCCCGCTGGGGAAACAACAGACAGACAACAAAAGAGTTACCAGGAAAATAAATCACTGGATAACAGACTCCACTTGGGAAAAAATATGATATAATCAACGACAGAATTCAACCAGAGAGAAAAATAAACACCTTGCCAGGAACATCGATCAAACAAACATTTGAATCCAAGAAATGGAGAAATACTGTGTTGGAAAAGAAATCATCAACTACCTGATTTACTGGGTAGGAAATATAACAGACTCGACTATCAATTTACTGGATAGGAGGGATAACCTCAATTACCTTTTTACTAGGCAAGAAACTCTCAACTACCTGATTTACTGGGTAGGAGCAAAATAAAGGACTCGACTATCGATTTACTGGATAGGAGTATGATCCACTACCTGCTTTACTGGGTAGGAATATGATGGACTCGACTATCGATTTACTGGATAGGAGTATGATCCACTACCTGCTTTACTGGGTAGGAACTCAATCAAATTACCTTTTTACTGGGTAAGAGAAAAAAAATATCTGATTTTATCACCTTTTTACTGGGTAAGAGGAAAAAATAACTTGACTACCAGATTTACTGGGTAGAACAAATCACGACTACCTGATTTACTGGGTAGGAAATATAAAGGACTCGACTATCGATTTACTGGATAGGAGCAAAATACGGAGGAATAAACTCAATTACCTTTTTACTGGGTAAGAAAACTTCTCGACTACCTGATTTACTGGGCAGGAGTATAAGGGACTCGACTATCGATTTACTGGATAGGAGTATGATCCACTACCTGATTTACTGGGTAGGAACTCAATCAAAGTGAAACAGCTTCTATTACCTTTTTACTGGGCAGCAAATTCTCAACCACCTAATTTACTGGGCAGGAGTATAAGGGACTCGACTATCGATTTACTGGATAGGAGTATGGTCAACTACCTGATTTACTGGGTAGGAACTCAATCAAAGTGAAACAGCTTCTATTACCTTTTTACTGGGTAAGAAGAAAAATATTGGCTACCGGATTTACTGGGTAGAAACTCAATCAAATTACCTTTTTACTGGGTAAGAGGAAAAATAACTTGACTACCGGATTTACTGGGTAGAACAAATTCTCGACTACCTGATTTACTGGGTAGGAGCTTAAGCAGATGAAAACAAACTCTATTACCTTTTTACTGGGTAAGAGGATAAAATCTCGACTACCGGATTTACTGGGTAGGAGTACAAGTAGAAGAACTTGATCAATTTGGTAATATTACCCACTATCGATTACTGATAGCTTACTTCCAGAACAATATACTCAAGCTGGAGAAAATTGTTGCCCACTATCAATAATGATAGCTTAATTCCAAAGCAAATATATCCACAAAAGGGGACCAAAGTTCAATCCAAGAACAAATTGGAAAGAATCGGTCAAACAAGACTCATCCCGAGGAGGAAATATCTCAACTGGGGAAAATCCATCCAGATAATAAACTGGGGAGGAAACTTAATCAACATCATCCACGAGAAACAAACTCAGTGAGGAATTAGAAAGGATTAACTCTTTCTGCTTAATGGTCGACACTCTAAACTTGAGAGGAACACGACACACACACTCTGTGGGGAAGATCCACACCAAAGAGCAGATAACAATGATAAACGCAAGAATGCAAGCAAACAATGCTATGCTTATGCGTATGAATATGCTTATGAATATGCTGACAAAACAGACATAAAGATAAGAAACAGGTGACATGAACACCACAACAACCGGATACTCGGCTAATCCCCAGGCCATAATGCAGGGAAACATGCTAGAGATTCAACTTGAAATCTGCAGGGGAATATCATAAGCCATCAAAGGAATACCATCCTGCTACAAGGCTTAAATCATGATGAAACAACATCTGCTAGGAATATCATCCTGCTGAGGAAAAAGTATAATCTGCTGAGGATGGAAATATTCTTGATAAAAATCACGCTTCACGAGGAATAACTGTCATACAACTCCTACTCCGCTTGGGGATAGAGTGCAAGACTTGCTAAAAAATCACATAGGAACCTGCTGGAAATCAACACATGCAGACCTACTGGGAATCCATATGAGGATATCAGAAGTTAACATCATAGCCAAAACACAATTATGAGGGATTTTAAATCAGTACCCAACATAGGGTATAAGAAAACCTCTAAACTGACTGCTATATCAATACTTCTATATTCAAGAATGCAAATAATCAAGCTGAGGAACATGAGCTCAACTGGGGATTCCCAATACTTCTCAATTCAAAGATAAAATGTTGAGGAAAAGATCAACACTCAACTAGGGATTTTGAACATCCCTTCCAACAACTCTTCTGGGGAAAACATACAATCTCCATTCGACATCATGGTTGGGGAACAAAACATCATTAACATCAATCTGCTAAGACTACCCAAGAATTTTGCATGGACACAACCGAATCAAACTCTGCTTTGGGAGAGACGAGTTACACACATCCAGACTTTACTGTCTTCGGAATCACTATTGATATCTTTTCTTTGTTCATATATCAAAAGAAAAAAACTTTAGTCAAGGATGAGTGAATAAGAATCTTTGATGAATAATTCTTCTGAATGATAGAATCTGAAATCCTCGGTTACTACAAGTGATTCAGTCTGTCGACGCAGTTACTTGCCATGATCCCTAACTTTTTCCTAGATTGCCCTTTCGGGTTTTCAATCTACCGGGATAATTATTTCTGTTTTTGTCTCTAATTTTTGCCTGGACCTCCCTTTCGGGTTTTCAATCCACCGAGACGCTCATTTTTGCCTAAGCCGCCCTTTCGGGTTTTCAACTTAGCGAGCTGTTCTTTTATTTTTTTAGGCGAAGTATTTCTTGACTGCATCCGCATTCACAGGACGAGTGATCTCCTCACCATCCATAGTTGCAAGAATTAATGAACCGCCAGAGAAGACTTTTTTAACAACATATGGGCCATCATAGCTCGGAGTCCACTTGCCCCGAGAATCTTTAAGGAAAGACTGAATCTTTTTGAGCACGAGGTCGCCTTCTCTGAATACACGAGGTTTGATCTTCTTATCAAAAGCTTTCTTCATTCTTTGCTGGTACAACCGACCATGATACAAAGCTGTTATTCTCTGTTCTTCAATCAAATTCAACTGATCAAATCTACTTTGACACCATTCAGCCTCAGTCAACTTGGCTTCCATCAGAATTCCCATTGATGAGATCTCAACTTCGACAGGGAGTACTGCTTCTGTACCATAAACAAGTGAGAAAGGGGTTGCCCCTGTTGAAGCGCGGACAGATGTACGATACCCATGCAAAGCAAACGGGAGCATCTCATGCCAATCTGCTCGGAAATTAGAAATGCTACTACTGAACAAATCTCTGTCCCCCCAGTAAACTGCATCAAGTTGAAAATCTTTTGAGAGAAATCATGCAAAGCTGCTTGGAGATTCTTGAAGAAAGTTTCCCCAAGTTCAATGACTGATAAAGGTAAACTGATAATGGATTCAATTCTTGATTTCTTCCGGAGAAAATACTCAGATCTTTGGAATAATTGTTGAATGAATAAACTGATCATGGCTTCAGTTCTTGAAATGATTGTTAAGAAGATAACCCAGAGATGAATCTTGCAGAGAACCATATCTGAGAATAACTGGTACTGATCAACAACTCTTGAACCATAGGACCTGAGGAGAAATTGCCCCTGATAAGATCACCGACCAAGTTTCTCAACTGTTTGAAAATTCCTTGATGAGGAAAGTTTATTTGCAAATAAAAAATGTTTGTACAAACCTGGTGATTTTAATGCAAAGTTCAATGCAAAGTTTGAAATCAAGAATCATTTTTGGAATGGAATTTATTGATGTAAAGTAATAAAAAAAATATTGTCAAAACACGGCGGTTGAGACAACATTAAAGATAAAGCAAAGGTAAGAAAACAAATGATTGGTAAAGAACTTGGGAGTCAGTTTACGCAACCTCGTTGTAATATGCTTTTCAAAAGAAACCTGGATTCAATTAGGACTTTTGAAGGTTGTAACGTGGTCTGGTTCACGGTTTATGAAACAAAGGATATAGGCTCAAAGTTTATTTATACCCAACCCCTCTTCGTGATGAACTCCAGTCCTATATTCAATTAATTCAGCCTATGCATTCAGGTTCCCGGACATTTAGGATTGCACAGATGAGGATGGTTCATAAGCCAAAGGATTTTGAGATAACAGTCACATCTTTCCTTTTGTTATTTCTAGTGAGGACTTTGGTCAACTCAACTTATTTTTGCTGAGGATTTTGATGACCTCTGGGTAAATCTTTCTTTTTATTATCCCTAATTTTTGCCTGAACTGCGTCATTTCAAACTTACAGCCAGCGGGATGCCCCAGTTTTTTGCCTAAGTCTCCTTCATAGGTTTTGACTTAGTGGGCTTTGATTTTTTTTAATCATTTTTTCAATATTATTTTTTTCCGAAAGATAATGACTGCATGGCTTAATGATTACGATGAACCATCATTGGCTTTTGAATTGAGAGACATCTTCAACACTTCTTGATGTGTATGAAGGAAAACTTGAGATTGCAACCTTTATTGAAAGGTATCTTGAATGATTCTCTTGTACTTGAATGCATATTCGAATTAATTGAGAACTACCCATCCCCGGGTTAAAACTGCGGGTTTTTTCGAATAGAAAGAAACTCCAACTTCAAGGTTCAAAGGGGTTAACAAAGGATTAACTTCCTTATTTCTCCAGTGTTTAGGATTTGAAACAATGCCTGTATATCATTAACCAAGTCTCAATTGAAAGAATACCAACAACAATTATGGGTATCTCGTTTTCGTCATCCTCCCTCCAATCATTATGAAAGCTTGAGACAAGATAAATGAACTTGAAATGTAAAGCATAAAGATGCAAATAATAAATGAAATCAAAACAAAGCAATGCTCATTTCATTAAAACCAACATGAAAGTACAAACAAGCTTAAAAGCAAACAAATTAATATTATTGAAGAAAAAATTGCAAACATAAAGAAACAATGGCCTAATGATCCATCAGCAACAAAGGATGAGCTGTCCCGTCTGAGATTCTGGCCTTGAAGAAAATCTAACAGTTGAATTCCTCTAGAAGATTCATTTCTCATGATTCGGAAAAGGGTTAGTGTCCTCAAAAGTGATCATCCCATTTCTAACAAGCTCTCTTACTTTAGCCTTCAATGCAAAACAGTGTTCTAGGTCATGACCAGTTCCACCTTGATGAAACTCACAACGAAGATCTGATCTATAACCAACCGGAAGAGGATTTGGAACAGGAGGCGCAGGCCTAGTAGTAATCCAATCATTCTGGACCAAGTAAGGATACAACTCAGCATAAGTCATCGGAATAGGATCAAAGTTTGGCCTACTCCTAGCATTACAATTCTGGTTCTGGAAAATCTTTCCATGCGTAACGAAATCAAACATTTCTTTGTCTACATCAGACGCATTACCAAGACAACCATCAACCATGTTCACAGACACATTACCATGCTTCAGCAACGGATTCTTCTGCACATTATGATTAACATCATTGAAATACAGAACATTGTTCCTCATCAATTTCTGTACTTCAAACTTCAGCGGGTAACAGCTCTCAACATCATGCCCCGGGGCACCTTGATGAAAAGCACAACGAGCTTCTGGCTTATACCACCATGGAATAGTCTCTGGAACCGGAGGTGGTGGACGAGTCTGCACAAGATTCTTTGCAATTAAAGATGGAAGCAAGTCTGCATACAACACAGGAATAGGATCAAAGTTTGGCTTACTCCTAGCATTACGATTCTGGTTCTGGCCAACATTCCTTTGAATAGATGGACCATTGATCATTAGAGCGACTGCAGTGGGGTATGATTGTTCATGGTGTTGTTGTCTGCGATGAGTCATCCCAACAACACTTGTTTCACCAGCAGAAACATTGACTTGAGGCATGACAATCCTCTGAGGTTGAGTTTCCCTGATGATCAAAGCCTGTAGCATCTCCATGATCTGACTCACATTGCTTTTCAACTCATCAAGGTCTTCCCTAACTTTCTTGTTATGTTGGGCTTGATTTTCCATTCTCAATCTAATAACTCTCAATCTGTTAGCAGCTCTAGTACCGTATCCGTGGTGAGGAGTCAGCTTGACGGATCAACAGACAACTGAGGAAAGAAACAACCGAGATGAGTTCCCACACAACTCGGATGAACATAAGATATGCGAGGATGCAATGATATGCAAAATTCACTTCCATTTTAAGAAAAACAACTCGATTATTGCAAACATGGTCAACATCGAGAATATTATCATGAAAAAAATCTTGACAAAAAAAATATTTATTCTTTCCAATATTTGCAATAATCAGAATTGTCTTCCTTGAAAAATGGTTGTGATGATGATCATGATGAATATGTAGATGCAACAACCACAAACAAGATCACACAAAGCACACGGGCTTAGGTTCCGAGTCACGAGCATGAAGTCAAGGGATAAGAACCAACACACACAGGCATGTACTAAGGTTTGGTCTTCATTGTACCTGCAAGAAACCAAAAGGGTGCTAACAGAGGTGCCCGGAGTTAACAGCCATCTTTAGAATTTTATCGGTACGTTGGATTACTCCCCAACCGATAACATTCTTAAAATAGACCTCGTCCGAGTGTAGTATCGCGTGACAACCGCCTTAGATTTACATCTAGACAGCTTCCGCACTATGTTCCTAAATTGATTTAGATGGGTTAAGGGTTCTAAGGTCCTCAGTATGATCAGCTCAAGGTCAGAAAATAATGCCACGTACGATTACTCGTCATGACATTGATAGTCCAAGAGAGCCTAACCGAGTGGAGATTATCAAATTGATATTGCTTTGGACTACTCCATCACATATCGCTTCGAATATCGCCGTCCTATCATAAGTATCACTCAGATCCGGGTTAGAATCTATCTCACACAGAGGATCACCAAACCAAAACAGAACAAACAAATAACAAACAAGTCAAACCAAAGCAATAAATAAATCAAAGTAGGCTAAATCCGCTTAGAGATTACTCCCCAGCAGAGTCGCCACTTTTCTGTAGCGGTAAAATCGTGAGTGTAAGCTATTGATTAACTTAACTCGATTAACACAGAGTCGCCACCGCACTTTTCTTTATTTCCGAATGGAAAAAGGTAAAAGAACGAATAAAAACCTAGGATTCTAAAAGCAAAGGCTAAAAGAAATAAACAGAGATTGGGTAAGGGGATTGGTTATGAACCGGGAAGGTTTTAGGCACCCGACTCATCCGTGGTACTCCACGGGAGCCCTTTGAAATACTTATTGCTTTTGGTCTGAAATTAGTTTGTTTAAAATGATGGAAAAGATGAGGAGAAGAATGTTTTTTAATGATTTTGTGTTTGATAAGGTTTTAACGCCTTATGCCTACGTACCCACAAAGTGCAATGCGAGATCAAAACCTCGTAGTTCGTGGTACAAAGTTTGAAAAGAATAAGTGGGTTGAGTTGATTTTAAGATGTAAAAAAGATAAGTCGTCATCCCTTAGCGAATAATTCCGCTAAAAGGGATGAATCATATCTAAACATGTGGAAAAGAAGAAAGGTGCACAAGGCACAAAAAACAATTGAATGGATTTGTATTTTTTAAAGTATGTACAAAAATGGTTTTAATATATTTACATGAATTAATATTTGGTTAAGAAAATAAAAGGAAAAGGTTAAAAAATCGCTTGACCTACGTCAAGGTTTGTTTATGAAAGTGTTTGGAGTTTAGAAAAAAAAACAAGAAGATTTTGAAATACGAAGAAATTTTGAAAATTAAAGAATGGGGAGGAGATGAAGAGACTAGTCCTAATGCTTGAATTAAAAGCTAAGGAAAGAAGTTACCAAGACCAATATGTACAAATCTTCAAAGTTCGGACTTCCATCTTCAAAAGTTAATGACATCATTTGAGGCCAAGATTTCTAACCACTCCAACTTGAGCAAAGGGAATCCTAGAAGGTCTAAGTCCAATCTCCAAAAGTTCGGGATAGTAACCATAAGTCCAAGTTAGAAGTCACAAGTTTTTTAAGAGTTTAATCCTTTATTAAGTATTTTGATGTCCAAATGGACAAAGTAAAAACAAACACAATATGAATATCAACAAACACAATATGAATATAACCAATGATATATGATATAATATGGCAAAATATAATAAGGAGATAAGGGAGCGAGAGATTAAAATAAAAGGATAAGGTGCGAGAGATTAAATTTAAACAATTATATTCACATTATAATATTATTTACAATATAAGGTGGTATGATGAACTTAATCAAGCACAACCACAACAAGGAAAATAAAACCAAGGCAAACGGATCCAAGTGGATCTTTAATCGAATTGGGACAACTTTAGGTCTATGTTAAGCAATCGCCGAGTAATTTACGAAGTAATTACCCTACAAATGAGGCCGGCCACCACTAATTAAAGTGGAAAATATTCGTGTTAATACATGTTAGAGAAACGATATAATGGATCGTTCTCCGAAAACATGCCACACTAAAAGAAGAAGGAAGGTCTAATCTTAATCGAGATTATCGTTGAATTTCTCGATTAGCAACCTATCACGATCTCAAAGTATGGAGAATGATCCAAATGATCATTCATCCATATAGTTGAAATAATGAAGATTAAGCTTAATCGGAAATCAACAATCCCGAATCGGAAGATTGTCATCGACCAAAATTAAAAAGAAAGATGAAGAATAATGGATCCAAAAGAAATAGATCCAAAAAAGAAATAGAAAATATTTTTTAATCATTTTTTAAACTCTTTTCTTAAACTCTTTTTCTAAACATCCTTTTAAAAATACTTTTCTAAAAAATGAATTATAAATCTCTTTAAAGAATTTCTTTTCTTTTTAATATCTTTTCCAAAATTTCTTTCTAAAAGATAATCTCTAAAAGCTAGTATCAAAACAAAATATGATAATAAGTTTAAAAAAAAAAAGAAAATGGAGAAGTTAAAGATTTAAAAGAAAAGGAAAACAAAGAAAGGGGAGTGGGAAAGAGAGGTCCACGGGTATGGGAATCACAACATGGATCTAAACCAGATCCAAGCCCAAACAATAAATATATTCCTCTTATTTAAAATAAATAACAAAATTATATTTAAAAAAATGAAAACAAAAAAAAAAGAAAGAAGAACAAGGTCTTCTTCTTCTATGCGCTAACAAACAGAAACAGGGGAACGAGCGAAAATTCAGCGGCGGCGAACAAACTCAACCCTCACCTTCACAAATCAAAACCGAACAAATTCTCTCCCTCGTTTCGATTTCGGCTCCTCCTTCTCCTCTCAATCGAACGATTCTTCCTCACTCACGAATCTCCCTCTCTTCTCTTTTCAATCGATGAATCCCCCTTGTTCTTCTTTTTAATTTCCAAATCAGTTTTTGTGTGGAAGGTAATTTGAGGGAGGATTGAGATTTGATTTAAGCAGAGCTTTTAGGGGCTATTGAAGCTTGTCAATTAAGAGGGAAGAAGTTCTGTTTTATAGAGGGATTTGGCAAGGGTTTTGCTGAGATTTGAATTCGAAGGTCTCCGTTTTGTGTTTGGCTTCACTGCGTTTTGAATTAAATTTTTTCGTCACGGTTTTTTCATGTTTTGAACTTTGCGTTTTGATTCATTTGGCCGTGCGTTTTGACTTTAAGTTATGCAGGTGTGATTCTCGTGATATGCCGCTTATGGCTTGAAGTGTTGTGAAGGAGCTGGCTTGGGCCTTGAAGAGTGAATGAAGTGATATTTTGTTTGAGCAGCTGAAGCTTGATGCGGGAAGTGAAAGCTGATGTTGTGCGTTTTGCAGCGGCGTGAGGCTTGTTGATACGTTGGCTTCGGCTTAGGGCCTGCTTGTTGTGGGCTAGCGCGTACGGGAATGAGGGCGTGCGGCTTTGTGTAGAAGCTTGTTGTTGAAGCTTGTTTGCATTTTTGTTGTTGTGGCAGCTGAGTTTTGGATGCGGCAAAATGTGGCTTTGCTTCAGCTTGTGTTGATGTTTGATGTGCTGTGGGCCAGGGTTGGTACGGCAAGATTTGTCTGAGTTGATTGAGCATTGGCTTTGAGCAAACATGAGATGACGTGAGGAGTTGGTGTGGGCCTTTGGCTTGAGTTTGTGTGCGGAAGGAAAAGGCTTGGCAAGTTGGGAATGCTGGAAGGCTATTTGGAGTTTGTAAAGTGTGGCATACGGCTTGAGAAAATACATGGCTGGGAAATGGTTTAAGGATATGGGCCAAAGGCCCCCCTTTCTTTTATTGTTATGAAAAGAAAATAAAGAAAGAAATGGATTATAACAAAAAATGTAATATCATTATTTCTTTTTATTATGAGTTTTTTTTTGACAAATGGTTAGGAAAATAATAGAAATGTTTTATGAAATAAGAAAAAAAATGAAACTTTGAATTATGTTATGAAGAAAAAATAAAAAAATGGATATTTGAATTTAAATGGATAAAAGTGAATAAAAGAAGAATCGAAAATGGATAGAAAAAAAATGGAATTGGAATGAAAGAATCGAAATAATCGGAAATCGAAAAATGATTAATGGACTAAATTTGGAATAATGGAAAAGGGCATATGGATGAATAAATGGATACAAAAAAATGGTTTAATCGGAAAGAAAATGGATAATGGATAGAATTTGGTTTTCAAGCCCACAACAAATCTCGATTATTTTCGCACAAGCCTCTAATGAAAGAATGAACACAGCCAAACAAAGAACCACTGAACAGCTGAATAAATTGCAACTCGAGCCACAACTGTCATCTGAAAACTGTCTGATTCAAGCCCTGATAATTCGAAACCAAATTGAGGAAAATAAATCCTCAGATGAATCGCTGATGAATTGATGAAACGATGAACTGATAAACACTGAAGATTCAAACCGCAACACACTGCTTGATAACTGATGAACAAACCAAACTTCGCACAGAACAATTATCACACAACCCAACTTTGTACTTTGAAAACACATTTCCTGATGAACGAATTACTGGCACACACAACTGGCAGTCAACACAATTTTTTTAATAGTTTGACCAGATTAGGTCAAACATCCACTTGAAATAGAATTGCGACTGAACAAACGCATCTGAATGAAATTATTGCCCTGTCTTTGAAAACCTGTAACACAGAGAAGAAGAAAAACACTGCAACATATTTTTGGTATTTTGGTTAAAAGTCAGTAAATATAAACAAATATAAAGCAGTAAAAACAATGGTGATCCCCTGTGAAGCATAGACCCGATCTGAGGAGAAACTCGAAACCAGTGCGATCTTGTTTGGTATGCAAAATGCAAATGATATGCGAAACAAATCTTAGGGCAAAAATTAGGGTGTTACACAATGAAGTGGATACCCTGAAAAGCAAATAAACAAATGTTAAATGATGCAATGATGAATATGCAAATGATATGCAAGGGTTTGTGATCTAGCTGGATCTGATTATCTGTCTTGATAAAGAGTCACATGTCCAGGGTCAATCACAAGAACTGTCCAAAGTGAAGTATTCTTACACAAATACAGTAACAGGGTATGATGTGGCCATGGGTTCCTGCAAACCTGTAAACAACCCAGCCCCCTCACAGGTAATGTTCTAGAACAAGGATCCTCAGACTTGGATCAGTTATGAGAAGTGTAAACACTTCTAACCCAAAGGCACAGTGTTTACAATAACCATAAAAGATCCTCCTCTAATTCACCCCAGTTTCTGAAGGTCATAACAAAGGTCATTCAGACTTAGCAGGCTTCCCAGATAGCCCTAGTACTACAGGAAATCTGTAGCACAGAGTTCTCAAGAAGAAACCCACATATGAACCGTGTTTCATATTCCCGCACCAGACCGAGATGGAATGGGAAAGAACATGAACCACTCTAGCCTAGGTGTCACTCAGGTCCCAGGTATAGGACCTTAAACTCTCAATGGAACCCCACCCACCAAAACAACAATCCAGATCCAGCAATGTCAGTATGAAATATGCAAAAGACTGTAAAGAAAGCAATAAATAAAGTTGTACATAAAGCAGTAAATAAAGCAAAATAAATAAACACACATAGCATATAACACCCCAGTAAACACAAATCAAACAAGCGCTAGGAGGAACCCACAAAAAGAACCAGAAGCCCTGGTTGCAATATAAGGGTCCCCAGCAGAGTCGCCAAGCTGTCGCTCCCACCAAATGAGGCTAGGTCAAATGGGGTACAGACGCGAACGGTCGGCGAAGAGGAGAGAACACACAAGGGTGAACTGAAAAGAAAAGAGTCGCCAGCTAGGCATTTTTATCCCGAAGGAAAGGTAATGCTGCATAAACCAAAGAAAAGATGGATAAGACGGTCGCGAAGCAGAGAAACTGAGAAAGGGGGTTGGTTACAACCTGGGAAGGTATTAGCACCCAAATTGTCCGTCGTACTCGACGGGATCCACACTTAAACGATTTGTGTTTTAAAGGGGTAGTGTCAGTGCAATCTGTGTATCAAAGCTGGAAAGAAAGCAAGTGTCAGTGCTGGAAGAAAGTGAAGTGAAATATGTGAAGTGTCAGTGCAAGAACAGGAGTGTAAAGCTCAAGACTATGAGGCTTAAAGAATAATACTGGAAGAGGGGGGAATATACATAGACTTTTGTTCGATAACAATTAAGTTATGCCTACGTATCCTCTCGTGCAATGAGGAAGTCAGAACACCGTAGTTCGACTCAAAGAGACTGAAAGATAAATTGACTTGTGAACTGCTTACTTGTCTAAGCTCAAGTGTATGACCTGTTTGGCTCAGGTGCAAACTGTCTTGCATTAGACGGAAGAAGCAAGTTCTCGTTTATCAGTGAATGAGGTGAGAAAAGAATCCCGGAGGAGACGATTATTGTTTGTTTTTGTGTTTTCAGTCTTTTATTGCTTTTTGGATTTGTCATAAGATAATGAGCTTAAGCCTAAACCAAGGGTTAGTAAACTCATCACATCCTCCCTCTGATTAGGGGTAATGAGAATACCTTAAGTGTGAAGTAAGCACCTCACGCTTAATCACCATGATGTAGGATTAAGATCATTAACCTACTTATAATTATTTAGATGTTTTTGGAGTTTTTGTTTAGTGTTAAGTAATGAGTTTAAGTCATAATCAAAGATTTAACGGACCCATTACATCATCCTAATAGAAGGATGATAGGTGAGAACATTTAAGCTAAGGAAGGCGCCTCAACTTAATCCATGGTTAGGGATTAACCTCATGACAAAACAAAGCCTTTATTAAGTAGATTTTAGTTAATGGTAAGATTAAGAAATGGATTTTATGGTTTGTAAGACAACTTGAGGGGGACTTGTCCATTAACACTAGGGTTAATCCTTCTTAACCAATTAAGGAAGAATTAGAACCCTAATGCAAGGCCCAAGTTACAAGCTTGGTGTCTTAGTGATTATTAGATGGATTGATTAAAGGATTTAAACACATTAAGGGTTTAACCCTTAGGATTAAAGTTATACACTCCATCCTAATAGAAGGATACAGGCATAACCCTAATCACAAAGCCTTAAAGCCTTAAGGGTTTAGTCCTTGATTAAGAGATGAGAAGAGAAAACACAAAGATGACAAAAAGGAAAAACTAATGGGGGACTAATCAAACCCTAATTGTGATCATGCTTGGGTGTTCCTAGGGTTTATAAGGCTTGCAAGAAGATCTTCAAGAGAAAAATCCACTATGGAAGGAACTGGATGGAAGGGAAGCAGAAGAAGCAAGTCAACTTACTTCAATTAAGAAGATAAGTTGCTTGGAGAAAGAAAGAGAGAAAGGAGCATGAATGAACAAGCCCACTCTAATTCACAAGTAATAATGCAGCAATGGATGCATAAGGGAGATGAAGAGAAATTATGAGAAGTGAAGGCAAATTCACTTCTCAAACACTTACCACCTGAAAAGTTAGTAATAAGCAAATGAAAAGAAATGAAAATGAGATGAAATGAAAAGATGCAAACCAAAACCAGAAGCATATTTATGATGAAAATGGTGCTAAAGTATGATGCAAAGTCATGTCAAGAGATGCAAATGATCATACAAATAATGAGGATGCAAATGAAACATAAAGGAAGCATGAAAGTTCATGAATGCATATGACATCAAATGGAAGCAAAACATGGCAAATGGATGATGCAATGATCAAACATGATTCTAATATGTCCTAAGGTGTCTTATTTGTCAAGTGAATTCATAAAATGCCATGGAAAGTTCATGTATGCAAGCATATGAAGAATGAATGCAAATGAAGATGCAAATTAGGGTTTACATACAATATGCAATGCAAAATCCAAAACCAGAAGCAAGTCATGAGATAAAAAATTGAAAATAGGATCAAAGGTACCCTAAACCTATACAAGTTCACTGCCCAAAGGGGAAGACCTAACTCCTAACCCTAAAGAAGTTATGATTTTCTTAAGTTTACTAGGGTTTTAAGAGACCTCACAATGAAAAATGCAAAACAAATTGAAAATGAAAGATAAATTCAACCCAATTTTATCCTAGAAACTATATGACATGTGGAATGCAATGAAAAATGAACCATTATCAAACTCTTCATGGTTAGGCAGAAAGGATTTTTCTAAGTTAGGGTAAAAATATTGACTTTTAAGAACCCTAAAACCAAAGAAAAATGTCAAAATAGGTCAAGAACCAAAAAGAAATTTGTGTGAAGGGTTTGATAATGTTTCTAAATGTATCAAGATGCAATGTGATTTTTTTGGTGATTTTTAGAAACTTAAATGGTATTTTAATTAATTAATTCTCATTAATTAATTAAAATAAACATTTAAATATTTTAAAAATACGAATTTTAAGCAAAAAATAAAATAAAAATTATTTTCAGAATGAGAAAAATATTTGAAAGGAAAATGCAAAAAATAAAAAATTTTAAAAGTGTTTTGCTATTTTTAATAAAATGCACAAAGAAATGTAATTAAAATGAAATTAAATTGAATTAAAATGGAAGTATGCTGATCCAGTGGCCCAGATTCAAATAAAAAAGGGGAGGGAATTGACTTCGCGCGCTATCCAAGGGCCAGAATTCAAACTACGCTAATTACATAATTAAGCGCTAATCTGAACCCTAAACACTTTCAGGTGACCGGAACAGTGTTCCGGTCATCTTCTCCGGCTATCCCCTCATGCTATCTCACCATATACGCAACCCCAAGCCCTTAAACTCTCCAGAAATGATCCCCACACCAACCCCAACAAGAATCACACAACAAAATTCATTTATTCATCATCAAGAACCTGAATCGAAGCAAATCGGAAAACATATCAGAAATTTCAGAAGCTTGTGAAATGCTTAAAACTCAACCATTTTCGAAACAAAACATATCATGACAATCAGGGGAACACATAGAATCATTCTATACCATAAAATGAAGGTTCTAGAAAAATAAATTCCATGGCTACCTGAAGTGGAGCTTTCAAACCAGGAGCTTTCTGACCAGTTCTTTGCCTCAAATCAAGTTGGCAGAAGTTCAGTTCAAGCAATATGAAAATCGTGTTTTTGATTCAGGGTGTTTTAGGGGAAAATGAAGGGTGGCAAATGATCAGCAATGGATATGGAGTTGAATGGTGGAATTTGTTTGAGGTTTGATGGCTGAGCTATGAATTTCGATGGCTTTTGCATAAGAGGGAGTTTTTGTGATTGCTGAGTTCTTGGAGGTTTCAGCTTGTGTTATGTTATGGAATGGCTTTCTTTTAGATCACATACTAAGTTGTGATAGGTCAGAGGGTGGGTGGTGGCCTTTGTTGATTGGTATGGGCAAGTTGCAAAAATGTCAACATGACTTGTACTTGAGGTATGGGCAAGAACACAGCTGGCCCTTGGGCATTTCCATGCGCAGCTGACTTCATGGAGGTCCACAAATCCATTCTTGAGGCAATTCAGCAAGAGAGAAGAAAGTTATGGGGTGTTTTGCAATTATGTGATGTTTTGGCCCCTTTAAGAAATCTTGATGTTCAAGGCATGAAACTTGGGATTTCTTTGTGCAATTATGAATTATAGGTCATGTATGATGTTTTTGCAATGCTTAGAAGTCAATTATAAGTCACATTTGGCTTTGGCAAGTGTTTTTGCAAACTTCCCTCTTTGGTGCATAAGTGAAATTTTGTGATTTTTCCCAACTTTGCAAAGCCATATCTTGAGTTCTATGATGAATTAGATCAAGTTCTTGTACTTTTTGAAAAGGGAATGATCCAATCTACAACTTTCATGACCAAGAATTTTTCATTTGAAGAATTTTTTATTCAAAAGGAGGAGGTTGAAAAACTTTCCCAAAATGGCAAGTTTGCATTACAAGTCACTTTCCCAAAATGGCAACTTTGCAAATGGCTTGAAATACTTCAATTTTGTGAACTTCTAACTTCTTCTAAGATCAAATAAAGATCATATACACCCAAAATGATGGAGAAGACCCTTTGGTTGGAGGATTGGGGGCCTCAGATGCCCTGATTTTGCACTGACTTGCTCAAGAAGTCATCTATTGATCAGATGCCTTCCCCATTGAATTTCTTCATGAAAATTGGTATGCATGATCCTCATATCATATAATGACCAATAGAAACAAGAATGAGGAAAAAATTTGGAGTTATGGCCTCTAAAACCAAAACCCTAATTTTAGGTCATCTGTGTAGTTAAGCTTGGCTCTACTTCCATGCCTTCCTCAGTTCTTGTGATTTTTGACTTTCTTGATCTTGGGAGGATATAATATGATGCTTGAACATACATGGACCCCCTTGAGATGATTAATGGCCTTTGGAGTGGCTCAGATGACCCTTGGTTTGCTCAGATCACAAACCCTAGATGCAGATGAATTTGAACCAATGTGGTGAAGCAAAAAATGCAATATGATATGCTATGATTGAACTTATGCTAATTAAAAGATCACAAGCCGTGGTGAAATGCGTGAGGGCAAATTTGGGGTGTTTACAGTCGCCAGCTGTCGCTCCCGGGATTTTCATCCTAGTACAAACGCGAAAGTGGCGTGGAAAAGGTAGAGTCGCCAGCCAGGCATTTTTATCCCGAAGGAACGGGAAAGGTAATGCTGCACAAACCTGAGGAAGAAGGAAAGAACAAGGTCCTGCAAACAAAAGATCTGAGTTTTGGAGTCGGCTACAATCTGGGAAGGTATTAGCACCCAGATCGTCCGTCGTACCCAACGGGACCCACGCTTGCTTGTTTTGTTTCAAAGGGTGAGAAATAAAGTGTTGTTGAACAAAAGAACTGCTACTGGAATGGAACTGGAGAGGAGAGAGGGAACTGAAAAGAAAAAAGGGGAAATGTAGGGAAAATAAAGAATATGCTCGAACAAGCCCTACCCCGCTGCCTACGTACCTCATCAGGATAATGAGGATCTGAGTCGACGTAGTTCGCCTAACTAAGGCGGGAACTATTTGTTTGTATTTTTTATAGTTGAAATTGCGTATGTCTATGCTCAGGTGTTGCAGGCTCGTTTGGTACGAGTGTGTTTACCGTCTTGCATGTGAGACAAGTCGTCGCGATTTCGCGTTGTGAGTGAATGATATGAGAAAGAGAGGTTCCCGCAGGATAGTCGCTTATTGTTTGTTTTTGTCTTTTATGAGAAATGTTTTGAATTTGTTTGTTAACATTCTCATACTAAGACCTATCCATCGTGGTAAATACTTACACCTCGCCCCGAAACAGGACGCATATAAGTACTCTGCAACAAAGTCTCATGGCGTATAAGAATATCCAACCTTTATTAGGTGTTTTATTGTTTTATTCATGAGATGAGAAAGCAAGACTCAAGTGGAAAAAAAGAGAAAAACTAAGGGGAAACTATGTCTCACCCTAAGTTATTATATTCAAAATGTGGTCCTAATGGTTTGTGAAGTTTTCTAATCCTAATGAAGAAAAGGAAAAGAAGAAAAGAGAATTTGGAACTAACTTACTTCCTAAGGAAGTTAAGTCGTCTCTAAAGAAAGGGAAAGCCTAAGAACAAAGCACAAGGTGCTAAGGCAAACACAATTATAATGCATAAGATATAGGAATGAAGTGATTCTTACCTCAATCTTCCCTCCTATGAAACAAAAGTTAGCATGGCAATGCATATTGAAAGTAAAATCAAAGCATAAAAGCGATTAAGTACCATAAATGTCCTAGAATGGAACTATGGTTCAAAATAAGACCTAAGTCTAAAGGTGAAGGTACCTAAAGGTTACATGACTTCTAAAGTCAGTAGCTACATTCTATAGGTCCCTAGGTATTGTCGCTCCCACCAAATGACACAGGGTCAGAAGGGGTAGATACGCGAACGGTCGGCGAAAGAGAAAATGAAGATGAAATGAAAAGAGTCACCAGCTAGGCATTTTTATCCCGAAGGAAAGGTAATGCTGCATAAACCTAGGAAAGAAATGGACAAGACGGTCGTGAACCAGAGAAACTAAGAAAGGAGGTTGGTTACAACCTGGGAAGGTATTAGCACCCAGATTGTTCGTCGTACTCGACGGGATCCACGCTTGAAAGTTTGTGTTTATAGGGGTAGTGTCAGTGCTATTTTATGTGCAAAGTGCTGGAAAAGAATGTACAGGTGTCAGTGCAAAAGAAGTGTGTAGTGAATTGCTCAGGAATGAGGCTTAAAAGAATAATGCTGGAAGAGGGGGAATATACAAAGACTTTTGTTCGATAACTGTTAAGTTATGCCTATGTATCCTCTCGTGCAATGAGGAAGTCAGAACACCGTAGTTCAACTCAAAGAGACTGAAAGATAAATTGACTGGTGAACTGCTTACTTGTCTATGCTCAAGTGTTTGACCTGTCTGGCTCAAGTGCTAACTGTCTTGCATTAGACTGAAGAAGCAAGTTCTCGTTTGTGAGTGAATGAGGTGAGAAAAGAATCCCGGAGGAGACGATTATTATTTGTTTTTGTATTTTCAACCTTTTATTGCTTTTTGGAGTTTGTTATAAGAAAATGAGCTTAAGCCTAAACCAAGGGTTAGTAAACTCATCACACCCTTCATCTGATTAGGGGTAATGAGAATACCTTAATTATGAAGTAAACACCTCACACTTAATCACCATGATGTAGGATTAAGATCATTAACCTACTTGCAATTATTTAGATGTTTTTGGAGTTTTTGTTTAGTGTTAAGTAATGAGTTTATGCCATAATCAAAGATTTAATGGACCCATTATACCATCCTAATAGAAGGATAATAGATGAGAACATTTAAGCTGAGGAAGATACCTCAACTTAATCCATGGTTAGGGATTAACCTCATGACAAAACAAAGCCTTTATTAAGTAGATTTTAGTTAATGGTAAGATTAAGAAATGGATTTTATGGTTTGTAAGACAACTTGAGGGGGACTTGTCCATTAACACTAGGGTTAATCATTCTTAACCAATTAAGGAAGAATTAGAACCCTAATGCAAGGCCCAAGTTACAAGCTTGGTGTGTTAGTGATTATTAGATGTATTGATTAAAGGATTTAAACACATTAAGGGTTTAAACTTTTGGATTAAAGTTATACACTCCATCCTAATAGAAGGATACAGGCATAACCCTAATCACAAAGCCTTAAAGCCTTAAGGGTTTAGTCATTGATTAAGAGATGAGAAGAGAAAACACAAAGATGACACAAAGGAAAAACTAATGGGGGACTAATCAAACCCTAATTGTGATCATGCTTGGATGTTCCTAGGGTTTATGAGGCTTGCAAGAAGATCTTTAAGAGAAAAAGCCACCATGGAAGGAACTGGATGGAAGGGAAGCAGAAGAAGCAAGTCAACTTACTTCAATTAAGAAGATAAGTTGCTTGGAGAAAGAAAGAGAGAAAGGAGCATGAATGAACAAGCCCACTCTAATTCACAAGTAAGAATGCAGCAATGGATGCATAAGGGAGATGAAGAGAAATTATGAGAAGTGAAGGCAAATTCACTTCTCAAACACTTACCACCTGAAAAAGTTAGCAATAAGCAAATGAAAAGAAATGAAAATGAGATGAAATGAAAAGATGAAAACCAAAACCAAAAGCATATTTATGATGAAAATGGTGTTAAAGTATGATGCAAAGTCATGTCAAGAGATGCAAATGATCATACAAATAATGAGGATGCAAATGAAACATAAAGGAAGCATGAAAGTTCATGAATGCATATGACATCAAATGGAAGCAAAACATGGCAAATGGATGATGCAATGATCAAACATGATTCTAATATGTCCTAAGGTGTCTTATATGTCAAGTGAATTCATAAAATGCCATGGCAAGTTCATGTATGCAACCATATGAAGAATGAATGCAAATGAAGATGCAAATTAGGGTTTACATACAATATGCAATGCAAAATCCAAAACCAGAAGCAAGTCATGAGATATAAAATTGAAAATAGGATCAAAGGTACCCTAAACCTATACAAGTTCACTGCCCAAAGGGGAAGACCTAACTCCTAACCCTAAAGAAGTTATGATTTTCTAAAGTTTACTAGGGTTTTAAGAGACCTCACAATGAAAAATGCAAAACAAATTGAAAATGAAAGATAAATTCAACCTAATTTTATCTTAGAAACTATATGACATGAGGAATGCAAGGCAAAAAGAACCATCATCAAACTCTTCATGGTTAGGCAGAAAGGATTTTTCTAAGTTAGGGTAAAAATATTGACTTTTAAGAACCCTAAATCAAAAGAAAAATGTCAAAATAGGTCAAGAACCAAAAAGAAATTTGTGTGAAGGGTTTGATAATGTTTCTAAATGTATCAAGATGCAATGTGATTTTTTTGGTGATTTTTAGAAACTTAAATGGTATTTTAATTAATTAATTCTCATTAATTAATTAAAATAAACATTTAAATATTTTAAAAATACGAATTTTATGCAAAAAATAAAATAAAAATTATTTTCAGAATGAGAAAAATATTTGAAAGGCAAATGCAAAAAATAAAAAATTTTAAAAGTGTTTTGCTATTTTTAATAAAATGCACAAAGAAATGTAATTAAAATGAAATTAAATTGAATTAAAATGGAAGTATGTTGATCCAGTGGCCCAGATTCAAATAAAAAAGGGGAGGGAATTGACTTCGCGCGCTATCCAAGGGCCAGAATTCAAACTACGCTAATTACATAATTAAGCGCTAATCTGAACCCTAAACACTTTCAGGTGACCGGAACAGTGTTCCGGTCATCTTCTCCGGCTATCCCCTCATGCTATCTCACTCTATACACAACCCCAAGCCCTTAAACTCTCCAGAAATGATCCCCACACCAACCCCAACAAGAATCACACAACAAAATTCATTTATTCATCATCAAGAACATGAATCGAAGCAAAACGGAAAACATATCAGAAATTTCAGAAGCTTGTGAAATGCTTAAAACTCAACCATTTTTGAAACAAAACATATCATGACAATCAGGGGAACACATAGAATCATTCTATACCATAAAATGAAGGTTTTGGAAAAATAAATGCCATGGCTACCTGAAGTGGAGCTTTCAAACCAGGAGCTTTCTGACCAGTTCTTTGCCTCAAATCAAGTTGGCAGAAGTTCAGTTCAAGCAATGTGAAAATCGTGTTTTTGATTCAGGGTGTTTTAGGGGAAAACGAAGGGTGGCAAATGATCAGCAATGGATATGGAGTTGAATGGTGGAATTTGTTTTGAGGTTTGATGGCTGAGCTATGAATTTCGATGGCTTTTGCATAAGAGGGAGTTTTTGTGATTGCTGAGTTCTTGGAGGTTTCAGCTTGTGTTATGTTATGGAATGGCTTTCTTTTGGTTCACATACTAAGCTGTGATAGGTCAGAGGGTGGGTGGTGGCCTATGTTGATTGGTATGGGCAAGTTGCAAAAATGTCAACATGACTTGTACTTGAGGTATGGGCAAGAACACAGCTGGCCCTTGGGCATGTCCATGCGCAGCTGACTTCATGGAGGTCCACAAATCCATTCTTGAGGCAATTCAGCAAGAGAGAAGAAAGTTATGGGGTGTTTTGCAATTATGTGATGTTTTGGCCCCTTTAAGAAATCTTGATGTTCAAGGCATGAAACTTGGGATTTCTTTGTGCAATTATGAATTATAGGTCATGTATGATGTTTTTGCAATGCTTAGAAGTCAATTAGAAGTCACATTTGGCTTGGCAAGTGTTTTTGCAAACTTCCCTCTTTGGTGCATAAGTGAAATTTTGTGATTTTTCCCAACTTTGCAAAGCCATATCTTGAGTTCTATGATGAATTAGATCAAGTTCTTGTACTTTTTGAAAAGGAAATGATCCAATCTACAACTTTCATGACCAAGAATTTTTTATTTGAAGAATTTTTGATTCAAAAGGAGGAGGTTGAAAAACTTTCCCAAAATGGCAAGTTTGCATTACAAGTCACTTTCCCAAAATGGCAACTTTGCAAATGGCTTGAAATTATTCATTTTTGTGAACTTATAACTTCTTCTAAGATCAAATAAAGATCATATACACCCAAAATGATGGAGAATACCCTTTGGTTTGAGGATTGGGGGCCTCAGATGCCCTGATTTTGCACATACTTGCTCAAGAAGTCATATATTGATCAGATGCCTTCCCCATTGAATTTCTTCATGAAAATTGGTATGCATGATCCTCATATCATATAATGACCAATAGAAACAAGAATGAGGAAAAAATTTGGAGTTATGGCCTCTAAAACCAAAACCCTAATTTTAGGTCATCTGTGTAGTTAAGCTTGGCTCTACTTCCATGCCTTCCTCAGTTCTTGTGATTTTTGACTTTCTTGATCTTGGGAGGATATAATATGATGCTTGAACATACATGGACCCCCTTGAGATGATTAATGGCCTTTGGAGTGGCTCAAATGACCCTTGGTTTGCTCAGATCACAAACCCTAGATGCAGATGAATTTGAACCAATGCGGTGAAGCAAAAAATGCAATATGATATGCTATGATTGAACTTATGCTAATTAAAAGATCACAAGCCGTGGTGAAATGCGTGAGGGAAAATTTGGGGTGTTTACAGTCGCCAGCTGTCGCTCCCGGGATTTTCATCCTAGTACAAACGCGAAAGTGGCGTGGAAAAGGTAGAGTCGCCATCCAGGCATTTTTATCCCGAAGGAACGGGAAAGGTAATGCTGCACAAACCTGAGGAAGAAGGAAAGAACAAGGTCCTGCAAACAAAAGATCTGAGTTTTGGAGTCGGCTGCGATCTGGGAAGGTATTAGCACCCAGATCGTCTGTCGTACCCAACGGGACCCACGCTTGCTTGTTTTGTTTCAAAGGGTGAGAAATAAAGTGCTGCTGAACAAAAGAACTGCTACTGGAATGGAACTGGAGAGGAGAGAGGGAACTGAAAAGAAAAAAGGGGAAATGTAGGGAAAATAAAGAATATGCTCGAACAAGCCCTACCCCGCTGCCTACGTACCTCATCAGGATAATGAGGATCTGAGTCGACGTAGTTCGCATAACTAAGGCGGGAACTATTTGTTTGTGTTTTTTATAGCTAAAACTGCGTATGTCTATGCTCAGGTGTTGTAGGCTCGTTTGGTACGAGTGTGTTTACCGTCTTGCATGCGAGACAAGTCGTCGCGATTTCGCGTTGTGAGTGAATGAGATGAGAAAGAGAGGTTCCCGCAGGATAGTCGCTTATTGTTTGTTTTTGTCTTTTATGAGAAATGTTTTGAATTTGTTTGTTAACATTCTCATACTAAGACCTATCCATCGTGGTAAATACTTACACCTCGCCCCGAAACAGGACGCATATAAGTACTCTGCAACAAAGTCTCGTGGCGTATAAGAACATCCAACCTTTATTAGGTGTTTTATTTTTTTATTCATGAGATGAGAAAGCAAGACTCAAGTGGAAAAAAAGGGAAAAACTAAGGGGAAACTATGTCTCACCCTAAGTTATTATATTCAAAATGTGGTCCTAATGGTTTGTGAAGTTTTCTAATCCTAATGAAGGAAAGGAAAAGAAGAAAAGAGAATTAGAAACTAACTTACTTCCTAAGGAAGTTAAGTTGTCTCTAAAGAAAGGGAAAGCCTAAGAACAAAGCATAAGGTGCTAAGGCAAACACAATTATAATGCATAAGATATAGGAATGAAGTGATTCTTACCTCAATCTTCCCTCCTATAAAACAAAAGTTAGCATGGTAATGCATATTGAAAGTAAAATCAAAGCATAAAAGCGATTAAGTACCATAAATGTCCTAGAATGGAACTATGGTTCAAAATAAGACCTAAGTCTAAAGGTGAAGGTACCTAAAGGTTACATGACTTCTAAAGTCAGTAGCTACATTCTATAGGTCCCTAGGTATTGTCGCTCCCACCAAATGACACAGGGTCAGAAGGGGTACAGACACGAACGGTCGGCGAAAGAGAAAATGAAGATGAAATGAAAAGAGTCGCCAGCTAGGCATTTTTATCCCGAAGGAAAGGTAATGCTGCATAAACCTAGGAAAGAAATGGACAAGACGGTCGCGAACCAGAGAAACTAAGAAAGGAGGTTGGTTACAACCTGGGAAGGTATTAGCACCCAGATTGTCCGTCGTACTCGACGGGATCCACGCTTGAAAGTTTGTGTTTATAGGGGTAGTGTCAGTGCTATTTTATGTGCAAAGTGCTGGAAAAGAATGTACAGGTGTCAGTGCAAAAGAAGTGTGTAGTGAATTGATCAGGAATGAGGCTTAAAAGAATAATGCTGGAAGAGGGGGAATATACAGAGACTTTTGTTCGATAAATGTTAAGTTATGCCTATGTATCCTCTCGTGCAATGAGGAAGTCAGAACACCGTAGTTCAACTCAAAGAGACTGAAAGATAAATTGACTGGTGAACTACTTACTTGTCTATGCTCAAGTGTATGACCTGTCTGGCTCAGGTGCTAACTGTCTTGCATTAGACTGAAGAAGCAAGTTCTCGTTTGTGAGTGAATGAGGTGAGAAAAGAATCCCAGAGGAGACGATTATTATTTGTTTTTGTGTTTTCAACCTTTTATTGCTTTTTGGAGTTTGTCATAAGAAAATGAGCTTAAGCCTAAACCAAGGGTTAGTAAACTCATCACACCCTTCATCTGATTAGGGGTAATAAGAATACCTTAAGTATGAAGTAAACACCTCACACTTAATCACCATGATGTAGGATTAAGATCATTAACCTACTTGCAATTATTTAGATGTTTTTGGAGTTTTTGTTTAGTGTTAAGTAATGAGTTTATGCCATAATCAAAGATTTAATGGACCCATTATACCATCCTAATAGACGGATAATAGATGAGAACATTTAAGCTGAGGAAGATACCTCAACTTAATCCATGGTTAGGGATTAACCTCATGAAAAAACAAAGCCTTTATTAAGTAGATTTTAGTTAATGGTAAGATTAAGAAATGGATTTTATGGTTTGTAAGACAACTTGAGGGGGACTTGTCCATTAACACTAGGGTTAATCATTCTTAACCAATTAAGGAAGAATTAGAACCCTAATGCAAGGCCCAAGTTACAAGCTTGGTGTGTTAGTGATTATTAGATGGATTTATTAAGAGATTTAAACACATTAAGGGTTTAACACTTAGTATTAAAGTTATGTACTCCTTCCTAAGAGAAGGATGCAGGTAAATCTTAATCACAAAGCCTTAAAGCCTTGAAAGTTTAGTCCCTGATTATGAGATGAGAGGAGAGACACAAAAGATGACACAAAGGTAAAAATAATGGAGGGACTAATCAAACCCTAATTGTGATCATGCTTGGGTTTTCCTAGGGTTTATGAGGCTTGCAAGAGATCTTCAAGAAGAGCCACCAAGGAAGAAGCAGATGAAAGGAGGAGAAGCAGAAGAAGCATGTCAACTTACTTCACTTAAGAAGATAAGTTGCTTGAAGAAAGAAAGTGAAGAAGGTACATGAATGAGCAAGTTCACTCTAATACAAATACAAAATGCAGCAAGAATGAATAAGGGAGATGAGAAAAGAATGTGAGAAGTGAAGGCAAATTCACTTCTCAAAGTACTTACCACCTGAAAAGTTAGTAAAAGGAAATGAAATGAAATGAAAATGAAATGTATGCAAGGAGGCAAACCAAAACCAGAAGCATGTTAAAGATGTAAATGATGCTAAGAGATGATGCAAATGTATGTCAAGAGTCATGGATGATCATACAAGTGATGAGAATGCAAATGAAGCATGAAAGGAACAGGAAAGTTCATGAATGCTCATGGAATGTAATGGATGCATAACATGGCAAATGGATGAGGAATTGATCAAGCATGAGTCTAATGTGTCCTAAGATGTCTTAGAAGTCATGTGGATGCAATAAATGTCATGGAAAGTTCATGAATGCAAGCATATGCAAGATGTATGCAAGAGAAGATGAGAAATTAGGGTTTTCATGCAACATGAGATGCAAAACTCAAAAACAGAAGCAAATGACAAGATAAAAAATTGAAAATGCAATCAAAAGAACCCTAACCCCACATGATTTCAAACCCCAAAGGAGAAGACCTAACTCTTAACCTAATGAAAGTTATGATTTTTCTAAGTTATTTAGGGTTTTAAGGTACCTAAAGGGAAAAAATGCCAATCAATTCAAAAAGGAAGAAGAAATTTATGAAAAAATTATGTTAGAAACTACATGTCAAATGAAGATCAATGCAAAAAGAATCATTGTCATACCATTCTTGGTTAGGCAGAAAAGAATTCTTGAAGTTAGGGTTCTAAAATGTGAATTTTATGAACCCTAAATTCAAGAAAATTATCAAAAATGATTCAAAACCAAAATGAAATTTGTGTGGATGGTATGACAATGTCTCTAAATGTTTAAAGATGCAATATGAATTTTTTGGGATTTTTTAGAAACCTAAATGATATTTTAAATAATTAATTTTCATTAATTAATTAAAATAAACATTTAAATGTTTAAAAAATGATTTCTTAATGTGAAAAATAAAAATAAAAAGATTTTTGGGTTAAGAAAATTATTTGAAACAAAAATGCAGAATAAAAATATTTTTGGAAATTCTTAGCTATTTTAAATAAATGATACAAAATTAAATGAGAAAAATGAAATTAAAATTGAATTAAATGGAAGTAAACGCAAAGAAAGGCTGAGATTGAATCTGGGGTTTCTAGGATTGACTGGCGCCACATCCAATGGTCAACATTCAAATCCAGCTAATCCTATTTAATTAAATAACTAATTCTGATTAAATTTAAATGAGTTAATCTCCACCCTCCATCTCACGCGGGAAAGACAGATCCAATGGCCCTAATTCAAAAGATGCCCTAACCCTAATTAAGACATTAATGACTTTCAGGTCACCGGAGAAGAGCTCCGGTCGTCTTCTCCGGTGACACTCTCACCTGAAAATTCCTAACTTCTTCCCTAGGTTATTTCTGGAGCTCTAAAGCTCCAGATTAACTCCTCTCACTTCCCTGAATCCAAATCCACCCTCAAATCACATTTATTATCACTCAAACTCATGATTCGAAGAAAAGATCAAACATGGCAGAAATTTCAGAACAATCATACAAGCTCATTTCTACAACATTTTCAAAATTTCAAAGTTCAGAATGACCAGTGAAGCATGCTTATTCATTTTGTAACATAAAAGAGAGGTTCTGGAAAAATAAATTCAGATGGCTACCTGAGGTGGAGCTTTTCACCCTTGAGCTTTCTGGCCACTTCCTTGGTGCAAAAAGACTCCCTTGAACCTTCTGAGGCAGTTGCAATGCTTAGAAAGCTTTGAGGATGACTGGTTTGTGAGTTTGCACTCCAACTGGCTGAGAATCGTGTTTGGTGTATGGGGTGTTCTTGGCTGTTTCAATGGTTGGTTTGTGATCAGTGAGTGATTTAGAAATGAGTGGTGGAATTTGTTTTGAGTTTGAGTAAGTGTGTTGGGAGATTCGAAGGAAAATGCACGATGGAGAGATTTTGTGAACTTTATGATTCTTAGGTTTCAGATTGTGTTCTTGTGTGTTATGATTAGCATTTGGTCCACATATCAAGTTGTGATAGGTCAGAGGAGTGGTTGTGCCCTATGGTGATTGGTATGGTCTTCTTGCAAAAAGTCAACAACTTGTGTACTTGAGGTATGGGCAAGGATGCAGCTGGCCTTTGGGCATGTCCATGCGCAACTGACTTCATGGATGTCCACAAATTCAATCTTGAGGCAATTCAGCATGTGGGAATAAAGTTATGGGGTGTTTTGCAATTATGTGAAGTTTTGGCCCCTTTGAGAAATCTTGGTGTTCAAGGCATGTAATCTTGCAATTCCTTGGGAAATTATGATCTAGAGGCAATGCACTATGATGTTATGATGTATTGAAGTGTGTTTGAAGTCACAAAAAGCCTTGGCAAGTGGTTTTGCAAAGAATCCCTTTTGGTGCATTCTTGAAAATTATGGGATTTTTGTCAACTTTGACAAGCCATATCTTGAGTTCCAAAATGAATTAGATCTTGTTCTTGTACTTTTTGAAAAAGGAATGATCCAATCTACAACTTTCATGACCAACAATTTTTCATTTGAAGCATTTATGGTTGAGAAAGAGGAGGTTGAAAAACTTTCCCAAAATGGAAAGTTTACATTACAAGTCATTTCCATTTTTGGAAACTTTTGGTTTAGCTCACTTTTCTTCAATTTTGTGAACTTCTAAACACTTCAATGATCAAATAAAGACCATATAACCTCAATTTTATGAAAAATCCACTTTGGTTCCATGTTGGGGGCCTCAGATGCCCTGATTTTGCTCTGGCTTGCTCAAGAAGTTACCCAGTGATCAGATGACTTCCCCATTGAATTTATTCATAAAACTTGGTATACATGATCCTTATAACATATATAGACCATTAGAAACAAGAATGACCAAAATATTTGGAGTTATGGCCTCTGAAACCAAAACCCTAATTTTAGGTCATCTGTGTAGTTAAACCCTAGCTCTGCTTCCATGCTTTGCCAGTTCTTGTGATTCTTTGACTTCCTTGATCTTTGGTGGATAAAATATGATGATTTAACATACATGGACCCTATTGAAATGATTAATGGCCCTTGAAGTGGCTCAGATGAATCTTGGATGGCTCAAATCACAAACCCTAGATGCAGATGAACTTGAACCAATGCAGATGAACAAAAATGCAACATGATATGATATGATTAAACTAATACAAAGATGAGGGATCACAAGACATGGTGTGAACTTAGTGAGGGAAAATTTGGGGTGTTTACAGCTGCCCCTATTCAAGCATGAGTTAGCTGTGCAGGATGTAAGCGACGGGCTTAACAGACAAACAAGATAACTTGTGGTTGAATACCAAAGACAGTCCAAAATTTGCACTCACTAGGGAGAAGAAGAAAAGGGATATAGATTGTAAAAGGAAAGTATAATATGTTTATAAAGTGCGGGCGATGGAGGACGACCATCGAGCAAAGGATGACTGTTGGGGATAGAGCAATGACGGGGACGGCCGACATGCTGGGAAAATAAAGAGATCATGATGGGGACAACCATCTAGTAAAGAAACAAAACTCTATGGGGATTTAAAGGTAAAGTCAATGATGAGGACGACCATCAGGTTCGCAAAGTAAGGTAAACAACGATGGGGATGACCATCGGTTCAAAGAATAAATGAAATAAATGAAATAAATGATGAGGGACGGTCATCAAAGGTGAAGGACGATCACCTAGTAGGGGACGACTGATCTTTATCACGACATAGGACGAATGTCGGATAGAAAAAGGCCGACGATGGGGACGGCCATCGGATAAGCATGATGAAGGACGATCATCAAGAGGTGAAGGACGATCACCTAGCAGGGTACGGCTGCTCTCAGGGTTTATCATGACATAGGACGAATGTCAGATAACAAGGTCAACGATGGGGACGACCATCAGATAAAATGATGAGGGACCATCATCAAAAGGTGAAGGATGATCACTTAGCAGGGGACGACTACTCTTTATCACGACATAGGACGAATGCCGGATAGGAAGGGGTTCAAATAATGGAGACTCCGCTGGGGAAAGGATGAGGTACTGTCATCCAAAGGTGAAGGACGATCACCTGGCAGGGTACGGCTTCCTAAAGTATCGTGACTTAGGACGAATGTCAGATAACATAAAGATTACCTTACTGGGGAAAGGTAAACATGGACGAGTGCTTACTCTCTTAAGAAGCGAAGGTATAAGTGTTTGACACTGTGTATAGATTAAAAATGCGGACGAGCATCTTTAAGACTACGATACGGACGAGTATCGATAGAAACAACGCTGACACATGTTCAGAGATGATGATACAGACGAGTATCAACTGGTTAACAAAGAACACGGACGAGTGTAGACTCTGAGGGGAAATAAGTGTGTATACAAGATACGGACGAGTACCTGTATGAGTAAAAATAAGCATTTGAGTGAGACACAGACGAGTGTTCAACTTGCTGGGAAAAGCGACACAGACGAGTGTCAAAAGAGAAAGCGTATAAGTTATGAACTTATAAGTGTAAAAGGTGTTTAGGAAATTTGTGGGGATAAGATGATACGGACGGGTGTCAACAAGAGTGTATTATAATAAGTGTTTGGTTTGCAACTGTGTTGGGGAATGGTGACACGGACGGGTGTCAAAAAGAGTATGTAAAGTTCTGTATTCAAAAAGGATATTTGTGGCTTATATCTGCAGGGGGATGATATGACACGGACGAGTGTCGAATAAACATGTATATATGTTGGAGAGTGCAAAGGGGACGCTTTGGCTTTCTGTTGGGGAAAATGAGAGGTATTTTGTATATTGCTAATGAGGTATTGTTGGTATTTATAGGTGACTGGTTCGAACCTGACTTGTGATTATGCAATATGTTTGATTTTTTCCGTAATGCTCTGTATTATACGAAATGCTACGCTTTTGTGGTGATTTATGATGCAAATGCCATGATTATGCAAAGATTCCAATCCGGGATTCGGGTCCCGCTGCTTGTGGAGATCTCTGACTAATCTTCTTGAAAGGATATCCAAGCTGGGGATGAGACTATTGGTAGATCTGATAAAATATATGACTCTGCTTGGGGAATTAGATCACTGATAGATCTATCCGATAATGAGATAACCCAGCTGGGGATGAGGAAGCTTTCGTCACTTTGTTGTGTGGGAAATTCAGACATTGCTCTTCTGGGAAGAGGCTGGAGCTCTGTGGGGAGATGGTTCCCTGTCTAGTACTCTGTTGGGGGAGATTGACCATTGAACGATCCTCCTAGATATTTCTGTGAGGATCCTGCTGAGGATGAAGGGACTTGACAACTCAGCTGGGGAAATGAGTATTTTCTGATGCTGCTTAAGGAAGATGCGCTAGAGGAGTGATGCCTTGGCAACTTCGTTGTGGAAAAACAATCCAAATATTGTTAGGGTAGGAAGTATGCTTGGCGTGCCCGATGTCGCGAATTAAATACCTGCAATCCTGTTAAGACAAAGAAACTCACAAGTTCCCCGAGGTATCCCTTACTGGATTCCGTCATAGGAGTTTAGATACTCTTGGGAGTAAAATACATTTCTTGTAAGCATTTATTAGAAAGGCATATCTGTTTTATGCAAGTATCATATCATGAATATTGGCCATTTTGAAAACGAAACAAAAATGTACAAGACGAAATGTGACTGAAAATTCTGGTTTTATTAATTTGTGTGCCCTGAATTGGCAAATACAGTCAAAGAAACATATCCCCTGAAATGAGGAGATTGTTACAAATTGAGAAAAATGAAGGTGCTGGAAATGTTGAAGACGCTTCAGTGAGCTTCCCTTTTGCTATGACCCGTATGACCTTGACGTTCTTCTCATCTTACTTTCGGAAGAAAGTTGATTCTGACCGATGCTTTAACCTTTCGAAGTTTGCCATGTTGTGAGTGATACAGACGAATTCAGAATGCAGTTGTTCGCTTATTCCCTAATTTTACGTGGATCGCCCTTTCAGGTTTTCAATCCACCTGGATACCCATTTTTTCCTGAGCTGTCCAATGCGGCTTTTCAACTCAGCGGGTGTACATTTTTCTTTATTTTCCCCTTATTTTTGCCCGAGTCTTTTATTTTGTTTTTGACTCGTCGGGATGCCCTATTTTTGCCTGGACTTACACTCTGTTTTTATGTCCAGCGGGTCATTTTATGCGAAGTATTTTTTAACTGCATCTGAATTCACAGGGGATAAGAAATCTTCACCATCCATAGTAGTGAGCATCAGTGCTCCACCATAGAAAACTTTCTATACTATGAACTGATAGTCGTAGTTTGGAGTCCACTTGCCCCTGTGGTCTGTATAAGGAGGAAGAAGGCTTTTCAGCACAAGATCTCCCACTTGATATTCCCGAAGCCTGACTTTATGATCGAAGGATTTCTTCATTCTCTTCTGATATAACTGCCCATGAAAGATTGCAGCTAATCTCTTACCTTCGATCAAATTCAGTTGATTGTACCGAGTCTTTGTATGTGACCACCATCTTTTGCACAATCTTCTTGATATTCTTGTTAGCTGCCTCAACAACGCTATTCATCTTTGGCCTGTAAGGAGAAGAATTGTGATGTTGGATTTTGAAGTCCCGACACAGTTCTGCCATCATTTTGCTGTTCAAATTGGAACCATTATCAGTAATGATTCGCTCGGGTACTCCATACCGACATATGATGTCTCTTTTCAGGAATCTGGCTACCACTTGTCTGGTGACATTTGCATATGAGGCTGCTTCAACCCATTTGGTGAAGTAATCAATGGCTACCAGGATGAATTTGTGGCCATTTGAAGCAGTCGACTCGATCTTTCCAATCATATCAATGCCCCACATGGCAAAGGTCCAAGATGAAGACATCACATTCAAAGGATTTGGAGGCACATGCACCTTATCTGCATAAATCTAGCATTTGTGGCACTTTCTGGCATAAGCACAACAGTCTGCATCCATTGTGATCCAGTAGTAACCTGATCTTAACAACTTTTTAGCCATTGCGTGTCCTCCAGCATAGGTACCGAAAGATCCTTCATGCACCTCGTGCATTAGCAAGTCTGCTTCTGTCTTATCAACACATCGGAGAAGTATCATGTCAAAGTTTCTCTTGTACAAGGAACCATCGGTATTTAGGAAGAAACTACTAGCTAGCCTTCTTAGTGTCTTCTTGTCATTGGATGATGCCCCAGGTGGGTATGTTTGATTCTCCAAGAAGCATTTGATGTCATGGAACCAAGGCTTGTCATCTTTAGCAACGTCCACAGAGAATACGTATACTGGTCTGTCAAGTCTGGACACTGAAATCCGAGGCACAAAGTTGGCAGCGTGAACTTTGATCATGGAGGAAATGGTAGCCAGAGCATCTGCAAACTGATTTTCATCTCGAGGGATATACTCAAGTTTGACTATTGTGAAGAAAGTCAGTAATCTCCTCGTATAATCCCGGTATGGAATTAGATGCTCTTGGTGAGTGTACCATTTGTCGTTGGTCTAATTGATTACCTAAGCTGAGTCTCCGAGCACAGTTAAAGTTTTGATCCTGAGGTCAATGGCTTCCTCAAGACCCATGATACAAGCTTCATATTAAGCTTCGTTGTTAGAGCAGTTAAAGGTGATTTTTGCCGAGAAAGGCATGTGAACTCCCTTAGGTGTAATAAGCATTGCACCAACTCCACGGCCATTCATATTAACAGCCCCATCAAACATCATTATCCATTCTTCTTCTGGGTCAGGCCCTTCAGTGTGAACAGGCTCTTCCTGGTCTTTTGCTTTCAGGAACATGATGTCTTCATCAGGGAAGTCAAATCTCATAGGTTGGTAATCATCAATGGGCTGCTCAGCCAGATAGTCAGACAGTACACTGCCCTTGATGGCCTTTTTAGATGTGTACTGAATGTCATATTCTGTCAAAATCATTTGCCATCTTGAAACCCTTCCGGTAAGTGCTGGCTTCTCAAATATGTACTTGACGGGGTCCATCTTTGAGATTAATAAGGTATTGTGGGTCAACATATACTGCCTTATGTTGCACCTCAAAATTTGCCCTCACAATACAAAACTTTGTGTGCTAAGAGGTTCACAAGGTTCACAAGATTCACAATACTTACAAGACCTTTCATGAGGTTCATGAAGTCTACAAGTCACTTTATGAGGTTCACAAGGTTCACAAGACTCACAATGCTTACAAGACCTTTCATGAGGTTCATGAAGTCTACAAGATACTTTATGAGGTTCACAAGGTTCACAAGGTTCACAAGACATTTTATGATGGTTCACAAGGTTCACAAAGTTCACAATTGGTCAGAAGAGTTGACAATTCCCTCAGACAATGCACCTCCTAAGCAGTGCATCCAAAACTAGGGTTTTGACTTTAATCAGGCTAAATGAACTTCCAAGACTTCAAGTGAGCTTCATAACATCTTACATGTGTCTAAGAATCCCCATGACAAGTTTCAAGACTTTTCTCAAAGGTTTGCTCAGTCAGATGATCAGATAAGTCAAAATCAGTCAAAGCAGTTAAAAAGTCAAACTGAGGTCAACTGTGGTCAAACCAAAGTCAAACTTCATGATTTTTTGCCAACATCAAGTATATGAAGTAAAATTCATCATTTTATCAAGGGTTGATCATGATTCATCAAGGAGATTTCAGATCATCAAGAATCAGGAGTTTCTAAATTAGGGTTTCCTCAGGAAAAGTCAACTAAACTTTGACCAGCCATAACTTTCACATGCTTCATCACCAAGTCTCCATCCAAAGCTCATTTTGAAGGAAATTGAATTCTCTACAACTTTGTGTCTCACAAGCCAAGCCCAAAAATGCTTCATTTGGAAGGTATGAGCTAAGACATTATAGGTCCTTTTGAAAGTCAACAAAAAGTCAACAACTTCAAAAGGGCATAACTTGAGATTGGTGAATGATATGGACATGAAACCAGTGGGGTTGGTTAGAGGACTCTTCAAGCTTTCCAAAATGTCCAAGAACACCCTCATACCATTAAAATTGAAGGATATGTGCCCTTGCAAAGTTGGGAAATTTTTGGTTGGTTTATGAAGAAAATGGAGGTCTAAAACCAATTTCTTCCAAATGGGCTTGCCATATGATGACCCAATCCATACTATAACCTCATGCACGACCCAAGTCAACAAAAATCAGATTTTTTATCATTTTATTTTTATTTATTTTGATTTAATTCATTAAAAATCATTTTAAATTAAAATAAAATATAAAAGTCTAAGATTTAAAAAAGATCAAGCTTCTAGAAATTCATAAATATGATTGGAATTAAAGTGGAAAGAAGATCATGATGATTGGCCTAAAATAGCAAGTGTTTATGCAAAAATATTTGATTTTTAAGGATTATCTTTTTGAATCATTTTGGATCAAACTTATCACACAAGTATCCAACTTTTCTGACCTAATGCATTGTTCTATAAGTACATGATTGAACTCTAATACAAAGGACGGATTCCAGCTCAAAAAGTGTAAGTTCCAAAATTTCAAAAACCACACCAAAACTCAATTTCGGTTTTCCTTCTCCAGTGCATTTGAAGGTAATTTGAGGACAGAGAATGATTCCTTGAACATCCATAAACCAATCCCAGCCATCATTTGCATCAAAAAACTCATGAATTGCATAAACCGAATTGCTCTTGTTCTTGAAATTTAGTTTTTTCGATTACGACTTTTTATGCATTGCTAATGAATTTTGGTTGTGCTTTATTGTTTGTGAGGTTCTAAGGATTGATTCTGGACGAAAACATGGAAGTTTCATGGTGTAATCAGTCAATCACCATGGTTAGGGTTTATACCTTCGAATTAGGGTTTCCTAATACAGCGTATATAAATACATTCTAAGACCGTAGGTTGATTGAGTGAACTGTGTAGATCACAATGGTGTGCTCAATTGGATGAAATTGTACCTGTTTGGCATAGTTTGTATTTCGCAGGTTTATACACGCAGGAGAAATCGTAGGAAATTCTCCAGGAAATTTCGCAGGAAAACCTGCGAAAGTCCAATGAGGAAGACGAAGCCAGCGTGCGCGTTTGGAGAATTCAAATATTGCTTATACTATTTTATTCCATTGTTTCTGTTTTTATTCACAGGTGCAGCGTTGGCTTGGTGGTAAGAAACGCGTGTGTGTTGCTTGAGGGTACTGGTTCGAAACCTGGCTGCAGTGGTTTTTTCTATTTTTCATATTTTAATTGTTGTACTTAATATATTATATGTTATTATGAATATGTTACCAGTAGCGCCCTCCCGGCTGGATGGAAAGAATGTTTGTGTGTATTGTAAGGGACCTGGGTTCGAATCCCCCCCAGGTCCTTTTATGTTGTTTTATTTTTACCATGATTATTTCCAGGATATGCAACAAAACAAAGTGAAGTGGATTACATACCAACTGCGTGCAGTGGCTCAGTTGGTTTTGAGAATTCTTCAGCCAGGTAAAGGACCTGGGTTCAAATCCCAGGTCCTATTTTTTTAGGTCTTTTTGTTTTGTTATTTCTTTTAGTAAATTAATTAATATAAATTCCATAAAACCTAATTAATTAATAATCTTTTCCTTAAAATCTCATATTGTCAAAATATAATAATTTATTTTCAAACTTTCTTTTATGCTTATATTTATTAATATGTATATATATTTATAATATAATTTCATTAATATAAATAAATTAACCCTAAAAAATATATTTTTTCCTAAAACCCTAATTTTTTATTCTTCTATATTTGTTTTATATTATTATTGGTATATATTATATTTATAATGTAATTCTTAATCCAATTTTTATTAAATACATAAATTGCTTATAATTTAAATTTTTGTACATAAACATGTTTAAAGATTAAAATGCTTAGTTTATTTTTATAATATGAAAATATTCACTAATTATTTATAATTAATTATTTATGTAAATAATTTCTAAAAAATTGCAAATTTAAATAATTATAATTTATTTCTCATAATATGTTCATAATTGATTTAATTTTTATAATATATATATAATTTCAAATTTTATAATAATTAATATGATTGTTTGTATTAACCATTAAAAATTTTGTTTATTATAATTTTTTTTGCTTATTATTATTATTACTAATCATGTTTATTACTAACCCCATTTATTTTTAAATTTGTTATTATTATTTCTACTAACCCTCTTATAATTACTTATTTATTTATTTTGCTTATTTATTTACTTTGCTTATTTTGCTTATTTATTTAAATTGCTTTTATTATTATTTTTGTAATTGTTCCTGGATGTAATATTTTTATAATGTTTAAATTATTTAATTTTATGCCATGGTTAGTAAATAGGGAGTGTAACATGTATGTTATTTAAAATTAATTTAGGTCATTTAAATTTAAAGATAAATATTAAATTGTACACTCACACACGTAAGTCGATCTTTGATCGCCATCTCACTTTCTAGGGTTACCTCTCATGTTGCCTAAAACAAAAGGTCAAGTAGGGTGTATAAAGCATAAGTCCTCCAAATAAAGTCATCTAGTCCCTTAACAATAAAAGAGCAAGTCCCTTTCGAATGTTGCCTTCATAATGATCTTGTCCCTTTCGAATAAAGATGATAGTCCCTCCAAAATTGCTTAATACACCCTACAGTTGCCTACACAAACAAATGTCCCTTTACTTGTCCCTCACATCCAAGGTAATGACTACCTATTCCTTAATAATAGGGATAGTCTTACCATTTAAAGGATTCAAGAACAGAATGACTTAAACTTTAGGGTAGGTTCCTCATAGTTACTTGCTCATTATTCAAAAACTTTTCAAAACACGTCACAATTTCAAACAATTTTCAAACACAAGTTTTTTTACGCATCCGTACATGGATCATTATCAAACTCTTATGAAAATTTCTATTCACACACTTCACATTTTTCAAAAAACATTTTAAAGTGAGCTAAGTAACTAAGAGCCCATGGATAACCATGGATGTAAAGGGTGCTAACACCTTCCCTTTACATAACCTACCCCCCGGACCCAAAAATCTTTTAAAAAGGTCTTTCCTGTTCTTTTATGCCTTTCCTTTGGATAAAATAAAAGTCGGTGGCGACTCTTGCTATCCGCAACATAACTAAAGTCAGTTCTCCCACCGTGTTACAGAACTGGCGACTCTGCTAGAGAGATTGAGTTTGACCCTCCGGGTACTCCGAATGTGATTACTGCTCCCATGCCAAATCATGAGAAGACTGTCAATGCCATTGATGAAGATTTACATATCTATTCAGTTGCAGAGTTGACCACACCATTGTCTGTTATCAAGAAAAAGTCAGTATAAGCTGGGCTCTTTCCAGGTTGTCGTGAAGATTGTTTGTATTGTACCTATAAGCCGGATAGTTGCTGGAGGCTGAGAGATGGAATTCAGCGTCTCATGGATAAGTACACCATAGTTTTTGAGAGGACTCCATCATATGTAGAGAGTATGGTGGATCATATTACTAAAGGTAGGAAGATTGAAGAGGTTGATATGGTTGATAGAGCGCCAGTAAGGATCACTTCCAAGGGACCTGTTAAAATCACTCACAAGGGTCCAATTAAGATTACTGCTGAAGGCCCTGTGAAAATAGTTGTTGAAGCTAGAGTGGCTCCTCTGGTCATTACCACTCCTGGTCCTATTCCGTATACGTCTGATAAAGCTGTGCCTTGGCACTATGGATCTGATGTTTATATCCATGGTGTTAAGCAAGAACCATTAGCTGATATGCCTGTTGATGTTGATAATATTGCTGGATCTAGTAAGATCACACGAAGTGGAAGAGTCTTCTCTCCTCCAGTTACTTCCAAGAATGCAGCTACTCCAGCTGCTACCTCCACCACTGATGCTCGGGGAAAAGGTCCTGTTATTGAGCCTATACCTACTGATGTGCCAGCTGCTGATGATCTCTCTAAGCAGATGGAAGAAGTATTGAAAATCATTCGCAAGAGTGATTATGACATTGTTGATCAGTTGGGGCATACTCCCTCCAAGATTTCTATGCTGTCTTTGTTGTTATGTTCTGAGGCGCACGCCAAAGCTTTGATCAAGTTTCTGAAGACTGCTCATGTACCCAATGCAATTTCTGTTGACCAGTTTGAGAATTGTGTTGCCCACCTGACCTATGATAATGGGTTAGGATTTTCTGATGCTGATTTAACCCCTGCCAAGAGGGATCACAACAGGGCTCTGCATATCTCAATTGAATGCAGGGGCACTACCCTGTCACATGTATTGATAGACAATGGTTCCTCTCTGAATGTGTTGCCCAAAGAAGTCCTGAATAAGCTGAGTCCTGAAGATGCTGTGCTGAAGCCCAATAATATAGTGGTGAAGGCTTTTTATGGTTCTAGAAGAGTGGTGCATGGAGAAATTGATCTCCCAATCAAAGTTGGTTCTCAAGTTTTCAATGCTACATTTTATGTGATGGATATTCGTCCTTCGTACTCTTGTTTGCTTGGTCGTCCCTGGATCCATGGGGCAGGGGCTGTAACGTCTACATTACATCAGAAGCTGAGATATCTGGTAGAAGGAAAAGTTGTTACTGTCTACGGAGAGGAAGAATATTTTGTTAGCCATGTGAACACCTTCAAGTATCTGGAAGTGGAAGGTGAATACGTTGAAACTCCGTGTCAGACATTTGAAGTGGTCCCTTGGATTGTTAATGATTATGTAGCTCCTCCGGTTGTCAAGAAAGTTCCTACAGTCACCAGAGTACCTCCAACAATGGCCTCCCTTAAAGATGCTAGAGTTGTGGTGGATGAAGGTGGTTGTACTATTTGGGGACAGCTTCCTGATATCCCATACAAGTCTGACAAGTTTGGTTTGGGTTTCACTGCAGAGTCCCAGAAGGCTGTTCGTCGTGCTCATGTTGTTCGTATCACCAATCAAGGGGTTATGAAAGATCAGATCAATGCTGTGGGTGACTGTGATGAAGACTACAACTTGGATGCTTGGATTTTTCCTACTGTGGGTGCTGGACTCAATAATTGGAAAGCTGAAGATGTTATCCCTATCTCCTTTAGTCAGGAGTAAATACTATTACTGTGTTGTTGCTTTTAAGTTTGTAATTTCTTGAACAATTAAAACTCTCAAGCCTTGTGCCTTACCCGGGGCACAATGGTGTGCTTGTTACGGGCTGTCATTTCATTTGCATACTTCATTCAATAAAAATCAATGGACGTTTCGTTTTAGTAAAAAATTGTGTTCCTTGTCTTTCTTTTCTTTTATTTTTGCTTTATCAGCTATGTGTTCTTACACACACCCACATCACTAAAATGCAGATCCTCATCCACTCTGGATCCTGTTGATAACAGTTCTACTATTGCCAATTATAATTTCGAGAATCCGATCTATCAAACTGAAGACGGAAATGAGGACGATTGTGAAATACCTGTAGAGCTTGCTAGGTTATTACAACAAGAAGAGAAAGCCATACAGCCACATGAAGAGCCAGTCGAAGTTGTGAATTTGGGAACTGAAGAAAACAGGAAAGAGGTCAAGATAGGAGCTGAATTATAGGATAGTGTCAAGAGCAGATTGATTCAGATGTTACGTGACTATGTGGAGATCTTTGCTTGGTCTTATGAAGATATGCCAGGGTTGGATACAGACATTGTGGTTCACCGTTTACCAGTAAAAGAAGATTGTCGTCCAAAGAAATAGAAGGTTCGTCGTATGCGTCCTGAAATGTCAGAGAAGATCAAAGCAGAGGTAATGAAACAATTCAATGCAGGGTTCTTAGCTGTGACTTCTTATCCTCAGTGGGTTGCAAATGTAGTACCAGTTCCTAAGAAAGATGGTAAGGTACATATGTGTGTAGACTACAGAGATTTGAACAAGGCCAGCCCCAAAGATGACTTTCCACTTCCTCATATTGATGTTCTGGTAGACAACACTGCTCAGCATAAAGTATTCTCTTTTATGGATGGTTTCTCTGGTTACAATCAAATCAAGATGGCACTTGAAGATATGGAGAAGACAACCTTTGTTACACAGTGGGGCACTTTTTGTTATAAGGTGATGCCATTTGGTTTGAAGAATGCAGGGGCAACATATCAGCGTGCTATGGTGGCTTTGTTTCATGATATGATTCATCATGAGATAGAGGTATATGTGGATGATATGATAGCCAGGTCTCAGAATGAAGAACAACATCTTGATCATTTGCATAAGCTGTTTGAGAGGTTGAAGAAATACAAGTTGAGATTGAACCCAAACAAGTGTACTTTTGGAGTTAGATCTGGTAAACTCCTGGGTTTCATAGTCAGTGGAAAAGGTATAGAAGTGGATCCTGCAAAAGTGAAAGCTATACGAGAGATGCCAGCTCCCCGTACTGAGAAGGAGGTTAGAGGTTTCTTGGGACGATTGAATTACATTGCAAGATTTATTTCCCAATTAACTTCCATTTGTGAGCCAATCTTTAAGTTACTGAAGAAAGACCAGGTGATGGAATGGAATGATGAATGCCAGACTGCCTTTGATGAGATCAAGAGATATCTGCTGGAGCCTCCAATTTTGATGCCACCAGTTGATGGAAGACCCTTGATTATGTACTTAACAGTGTTAGACAACTCAATGGGATGTGTATTGGGGCAACATGACGAGTCTGGTCGAAAAGAGCAGGCAATATACTACCTTAGCAAAAAGTTTACAGACTGTGAAACAAGATACTCACTGCTCGAGAAAACTTGTTGCGCTTTGGCATGGGCTGCTCGCCGACTAAGACAGTACATGTTGACTCATACTACCTTGTTGATTTCGAAGATGGATCCAATCAAGTACATATTCGAGAAACCTTCTCTCTCCGGAAGAATTGCAAGATGGCAAATGATCTTGACAGAATATGACATACAGTATACTACTCAGAAGGCCATTAAAGGAAGTGTTGTTGCTGATCATTTGGCTCATCAAGCAGTGGATGATTATCAGTCAATGAGTTTTGAGTTCTCCGATGAAGACATTATGATTATTACCAAAGAACCTGGACAATATGACGGACCTGAACAAGGATCCCGATGGACTATGGTTTTTTATGGTGCTTCCAATGCACTTGGTAATGGTGTTGGTATTGTGATTAGTTCCCCTGAAGGTTGTCATACCCCGATTACTGCCAGACTTTGTTTCTATTGTACCAATAACATGGCTGAGTATGAGGCATGTATCCTGGGTATTAAAGTCGCTATTGATATGAAGATTCAGTTCCTTGACGTGTATGGAGATTCAGCCCTGGTAGTTAGTCAGATCAACGGAGATTGGGACACCAAGCATGATAATCTTATTCCTTACAGAGAGCATGTGTTGTCTTTGATCCCACATTTTAAAGAAATTACCTTTGGACATATTCCACGAAGAGAGAATCAGTTGGCAGATGCCTTGGCTACCATGGCATCCATGTTTGAGATCAGCTGGGATGATGAAGCTCCCAAGATTACTATTGATAGATTTGAGAAGCCTGCATACTGCAATGAGATCGACATAGAAGGGGCAGAGGAGAAGCCTTGGTTCTATGAAGTAAAAAGATATCTTAAAGCTCAGGAGTTCCCTGAAGGGGCATCTGTCAAGGATAGGAAGTTTCTGAGGAGGTTTTCTGCTAAGTTCTTTTTGAGTAATGGGATTTTGTACAAGCGCAATCATGACTCAACCATGCTTCGTTGTGTGGATAAGAAGGAAGCAATTGAGATTATGGAAGACATGCATGATGGGATCTTTGGCACTCATTCTAGTGGCCATACTATGGCAAAGAAGATATTGAGAGCAGGTTACTATTGGTCTACCATGGAAGCTGATTGCCATCAACACGCCAGAACTTGTCACAAGTGTCAAATTTATGCTGCAAAGTACATATACCTCCATCACCATTGAATGTGTTGACTGCTCCTTAGCCTTTTACCATGTGGGGCATTGATATGATTGGTGAAATCAAGCCTACTGCTTCTAATGGGCATCGTTTCATCCTGGTCGCTATTGATTACTTCACGAAGTGGGTAGAGGCAGCTTCATTTGCATCTGTTACCAAGAATGTTGTGGCTCGATTCATTAAGAATAATCTCATATGTAGGTATGGCATCCCTGAAAGGATTATTACTGACAATGGCTCTAATCTGAACAACACTATGATCACTGATCTCTGCATGCAGTTCAAGATTAAACATCACAACTCTTCTCCGTATCGACCAAAGATGAATGGGGCAGTTGAAGCTGCTAATAAGAACATTAAGAAGATTGTACAGAAGATGACTGTCACTTACAAGGATTGGCATGAGATGTTACCATTTGCTCTTCATGGTTATCGTACTACAATACGTACTTCAACAGGGGCAACCCCATTCTCCTTAGTCTATGGCATGGAAGCAGTTCTGCCTATTGAAGTTCAGATTCCCTCCTTAAGAATTATGAAGGATGCAGGCTTGGATGAAGATGAGTGGATTCAGACTCGATTTGACCAGATAAATTTGATTGATGAGAAGAGGTTGGCAGCAGTTTGTCATGGCCAGATGTACCAGAAGCGAATGATCAAAGCTTTTAACAAGAGGGTTAAGCCAAAGGTATATCAGGCTGGTGACTTGGTAATCAAGCGTATCATATTACCACAGGGTGATCCTAGGGGCAAGTGGACTCCAACATATGAAGGACCATTTCTAGTCAAGACAGTGTTCTCAGGAGGTGCCATGATACTTACTACTATGGATGGTGAAGACTTCCCGCAGCCTGTATACGCAGACATAGTTAAAAAATACTACGCATGAAAAGAGACCCGCTAGGTTGACAGGCCTAGGCAAAAATAAGGGCATCCTGGCAAACCAAAAGGGTTTGGGCAAAAATTAGGGATATATATAAAAAGATGTACACCCGGCAAGTCGAAAACCTGAAAAGGCGGCTTGGGCAAAAAAGGGTATCCCGGTGGATTGAAAACCTGAAAGGGCAATCCAGGCAAAAGTTAGGGATTAAAGCGTATGACTATGTCTCGTTTGGATCACCCATGAAACTGCAACCAGTTGTACTACTTACTCAAGCTCAAACAGATAAAGCTCAATCCAATCGTTTTCGTCTCAACAGCAGAAGATGAGATACTTGAAGATAATGGCAATAGTAGAATTGAAACTCAATAGGATTATTTTTCACATAGCTGATTTTCCTTGTTTTGTAAAAAACTTTATGACAAAATCCTCTTACTAGGGTTTATGTCTCCTTGTACAAACTTACCCATGTATGGGTCACCCTTTGATATAAATAAAATTCCATTTTTTAATCCAGATTTACTTTTACCCTATTTACATAAGCGAAACGTCCATTGGTTGTGTTTGAATGTATTATGCTTTTGAATATGATGCATGTATGCTTAATACGATTGATGTTTACCAGAAATGCATGAAAATGCAGTAATAGTATTTACTAAGGACGAACGAGGGAAGGATTCCAACGAAGCTTCACCAGGTTCACTCTTACAAGACAGTTGCAAATCCCCCAGTAGGGAAAATCCATCTTCATAAAGTACTTCAAGTCACATCTCCCCTGGAATTTATATCCATCTCTTTTATCCTCATACGGATATTCGGGAATTTACTTTCCAATAAGAGTACGACGAACGAAGACGGGAGGTTATATATACCTTACTATCCCCAGCAGACGGGAGGTTATGTATACCTTACAATCCCCAGCAGACGGAAGGTTATGTATACCCTATTATCACACGAAGACGGGAGATTATATATACCTTATTCTCAAACAGGACGGGAACAAATTCCTCATATTCTTCAGCAACAAATCGGGATTTATTTTCCCTGGCCAGCAGTTGTTATACGAAGATATCCAGACGCTTCAGGCTGCATGATGCATACATACATCATTTACATCATACCATAACATACATATCCATAAAATACATAATACATTACTTAAGTGCATCATATTATACATGCATACATAATGCATAAACTAATATTATCATACAGAATGTTATAATCTTGTTTTTCAGGTTAATTCTCCAGCAGACAAACTTCATCAACAACTTGTGGCTATCAAGACTGCTTTATCCTCTTGAAAGTATATTATCCCCTCAGGACTGCTGTATCCTCCTGAAAGCATATCATTTCCTCAGGATTGCTTTATCCTCCTGAAAGCATATCATTACTTTGGGCCGTTGTTTATTTTCTCAAAGGTTATCATCACCTCAGGATTTCTTTATCCTCCTGAAAGCTTACTCCCTCAGGACTGCTTTATCCTCCTGAAAACTTCTTATACCTCAGAACGTTGTTCATCTTTCTGAAAGCATATTATTACCTTGGGCTGTTGTTTATCTACCCAAAGGTTATCCTCACTTCCTCAGGATTTCTTTATCCTCCTGAAAGCATATTATCTCCTCGAAAGCTATCCATACCTCAGGACTGCTTTATCCTCCTGAAAGCATATCATCACCTCAGGATTGCTTTATCCTACTGAAAGCTTACTCCCTCAGGACTGCTTTATCCTCCTGAAAGCATATTATTACCTCAGGATTGCTTTATCCTCCTAAAAGCATATTATCAATCCCTCAGGACTGCTTTATCCTCCTGAAAGCATATTATTACCTCAGGACTGCTTTATCCTCCTGAAAGCATATCACTACCTTAGGATTGCTTTATCCTCCTGAAAGCTATCATTATATCTTCATATTTTGGACTGCTTTATCCTCCAAGAAATGTATTTGAAGAACTTTTCTCCAAGTGGCATCTTTAAGCCCACTCAAGCATATATAACCAATCATCAATACTACTCTACGCACCGGTGAGTGCAAATTTTTGGGCTTTTGTGTTCAATCCCCTTCAACCTTCCAGGTCACGACTGGCAAATATACCAATCTAACCCCTCAGGTTTCAGAAAATTGAACAGGGGCAGCTGTTGCACCCCAAAATTTGCCCTCACAATACAAAACTTTGTGTGCTAAGAGGTTCACAAGGTTCACAAGATTCACAATACTTACAAGACCTTTCATGAGGTTCATGAAGTCTACAAGTCACTTTATGAGGTTCACAAGGTTCACAAGACTCACAATGCTTACAAGACCTTTCATGAGGTTCATGAAGTCTACAAGATACTTTATGAGGTTCACAAGGTTCACAAGGTTCACAAGACCTCCTATTAGGATCACAAGACATTTTATGATGGTTCACAAGGTTCACAAAGTTCACAATTGGTCAGAAGAGTTGACAATTCCCTCAGACAATGCACCTCCTAAGCAGTGCATCCAAAACTAGGGTTTTGACTTTAATCAGGCTAAATGAACTTCCAAGACTTCAAGTGAGCTTCATAACATCTTACATGTGTCTAAGAATCCCCATGACAAGTTTCAAGACTTTTCTCAAAGGTTTGCTCAGTCAGATGATCAGATAAGTCAAAATCAGTCAAAGCAGTTAAAAAGTCAAACTGAGGTCAACTGTGGTCAAACCAAAGTCAAACTTCAAGATTTTTTGCCAACATCAAGTATATGAAGTAAAATTCATCATTTGATCAAGGGTTGATCATGATTCATCAAGGAGATTTCAGATCATCAAGAATCAGGAGTTTCTAAATTAGGGTTTCCTCAGGAAAAGTCAACTAAACTTTGACCAGCCATAACTTTCACATGCTTCATCACCAAGTCTCCATCCAAAGCTCATTTTTAAGGAAATTGAATTCTCTACAACTTTGTGTCTCACAAGCCAAGCCCAAAAATGCTTCATTTGGAAGGTATGAGCTAAGACATTATAGGTCCTTTTGAAAGTCAACAAAAAGTCAACAACTTCAAAAGGGCATAACTTGAGATTGGTGAATGATATGGACATGAAACCAGTGGGGTTGGTTAGAGGACTCTTCAAGCTTTCCAAAATGTCCAAGAACACCCTCATACCATTAAAATTGAAGGATATGTGCCCTTGCAAAGTTGGGAAATTTTTGGTTGGTTTATGAAGAAAATGGAGGTCTAAAACCAATTTCTTCCAAATGGGCTTGCCATATGATGACCCAATCCATACTATAACCTCATGCACGACCCAAGTCAACAAAAATCAGATTTTTTATCATTTTATTTTTATTTATTTTGATTTAATTCATTAAAAATCATTTTAAATTAAAATAAAATATAAAAGTCTAAGATTTAAAAAAGATCAAGCTTCTAGAAATTCATAAATATGATTGGAATTAAAGTGGAAAGAAGATCATGATGATTGGCCTAAAATAGCAAGTGTTTATGCAAAAATATTTGATTTTTAAGGCTTATCTTTTTGAATCTTTTTGGATCAAACTTATCACACAAGTATCCAACTTTTCTGACCTAATGCATTGTTTTATAAGTACATGATTGAACCCTAATACAAAGGACGGATTCCAGCTCAAAAAGTGTAAGTTCCAAAATTTCAAAATCCATACCAAAACACAATTTCGGTTTTCCTTCTCCAGTGCATTTGAAGGTAATTTGAGGACAGAGAATGATTCCTTGAACATCCATAAACCAATCCCAGCCATCATTTGCATCAAAAAACTCATGAATTGCATAAACCGAATTGCTCTTGTTCTTGAAATTTAGTTTTTTTGATTACGACTTTTTATGCATTGCTAATGAATTTTGGTTGTGCTTTATTGTTTGTGAGGTTCTAAGGATTGATTATGGACGAAAACATGGAAGTTTCATGGTGTAATCAGTCAATCACCATGGTTAGGGTTTATACCTTCGAATTAGGGTTTCCTAATACAACGTATATAAATACATTCTAAGACCGTAGGTTGATTGAGTGAACTGTGTAGATCACAATGGTGTGCTCAATTGGATGAAATTGTACCTGTTTGGCATAGTTTGTATTTCGCAGGTTTATACACGCAGGAGAAATCGTAGGAAATTCTCCAGGAAATTTCGCAGGAAAACCTTCGAAAGTCCAATGAGGAAGACGAAGCCAGCGCGCGCGTTTGGAGAATTCAAATATTGCTTATACTATTTTATTCCATTGTTTCTGTTTTTATTCACAGGTGCAGCGTTGGCTTGGTGGTAAGAAACGCGTGTGTGTTGCTTGAGGGTACTGGTTCGAAACCTGGCTTATTATGAATATGTTATTATGAATATGTTACCAGTAGCGCCCTCCCGGCTGGATGGAAAGAATGTTTGTGTGTATTGTAAGGGACCTGGGTTCGAATCCCCCCCAGGTCCTTTTATGTTGTTTTATTTTTACCATGATTATTTCCAGGATATGCAACAAAACAAAGTGAAGTGGATTACATACCAGCTGCGTGCAGTGGCTCAGTTGGTTTTGAGAATTCTTCAGCCAGGTAAAGGACCTGGGTTCAAATCCCAGGTCCTATTTTTTAGGTCTTTTTGTTTTGTTATTTCTTTTAGTAAATTAATTAATATAAATTCCATAAAACCTAATTAATTAATAATCTTTTCCTTAAAATCTCATATTGTCAAAATATAATAATTTATTTTCAAACTTTCTTTTATGCTTATATTTATTAATATGTATATATATTTATAATATAATTTCATTAATATAAATAAATTAACCCTAAAATATATATTTTTCCTAAAACCCTAATTTTTTATTCTTCTATATTTGTTTTATATTATTATTGGTATATATTATATTTATAATGTAATTCTTAATCCAATTTTTATTAAATACATAAATTGCTTATAATTTAAATTTTTGTACATAAACATGTTTAAAGATTGAAATGCTTAGTTTATTTTTATAATATGAAAATATTCACTAATTGTTTATAATTAATTATTTATGTAAATAATTTCTAAAAAATTGCAAATTTAAATAATTATAATTTATTTCTCATAATATGTTCATAATTGATTTAATTTTTATAATATATATATATATAATTTCAAATTTTATAATAATTAATATGATTGTTTGTATTAACCATTAAAAATTTTGTTTATTATAATTTTTTTTGCTTATTATTATTATTATTACTAATCATGTTTATTACTAATTCCATTTATTTTTAAATTTGTTATTATTATTTCTACTAACCCTCTTATAATTACTTATTTATTTATTTTGCTTATTTATTTACTTTGCTTATTTTGCTTATTTATTTAAATTGCTTTTATTATTATTTTTGTAATTGTTCCTGGATGTAATATTTTTATAATGTTTAAATTATTTAATTTTATGCCATGGTTAGTAAATAGGGAGTGTAACATGTATGTTATTTAAAATTAATTTAGGTCATTTAAATTTAAAGATAAATATTAAATTGTACACTCACACACGTAAGTCGATCTTTGATCGCCATCTCACTTTCTAGGGTTACCTCTCATGTTGCCTAAAACAAAAGGTCAAGTAGGGTGTATAAAGCATAAGTCCTCCAAATAAAGTCATCTAGTCCCTTAACAATAAAAGAGCAAGTCCCTTTCAAATGTTGCCTTCATAATGATCTTGTCCCTTTCGAATAAAGATGATAGTCCCTCCAAAATTGCTTAATACACCCTACAGTTGCCTACACAAACAAATGTCCCTTTACTTGTCCCTCACATCCAAGGTAATGACTACCTATTCCTTAATAATAGGGATAGTCTTACCATTTAAAGGATTCAAGAACAGAATGACTTAAACTTTAGGGTAGGTTCCTCATAGTTACTTGCTCATTATTCAAAAACTTTCCAAAACACGTCACAATTTCAAACAATTTTCAAACACAAGTTTTTTTACGCATCCGTACATGGATCATTATCAAACTCTTATGAAAATTTCTATTCACACACTTCACATTTTTCAAAAAACATTTTAAAGTGAGCTAAGTAACTAAGAGCCCATGGATAACCATGGATGTAAAGGGTGCTAACACCTTCCCTTTACATAACCTACCCCCCGGACCCAAAAATATTTTAAAAAGGTCTTTCCTGTTCTTTTATGCCTTTCCTTTGGATAAAATAAAAGTCGGTGGCGACTCTTGCTATCCGCAACATAACTAAAGTCAGTTCTCCCACCGTGTTACACCTTAGTCGGCGAGCAGCCCACGCTAAAGCACAACAAGTTTTCTCGAGCAGTGAATAACGTTGTTCACAGTCGGTAAACTTTTTGCTTAGGTAGTATATTGCATACTCTTTTCGACCAGAGTCGTCATGCTTGCCCTTCACATACCCCATTGATCCTTCTAATATTGTCAAGTACATTATTAGAGGTCTTCCTTCAACTGGAGGCATAAGGATTAGAGGTTCTTGTAAGTACTCCTTGATTTTGTCAAAAGCCTTCTGGCAGTCTTCATTCCACCTGACCGTTTGTTCTTTTCTTAACAATTTGAACAGGGGCTCACAGGTTGCAGTAAGGTGAGATATGAACCGTGAGATGTAGTTCAATCTACCTAAGAACCCCCGAACTTCTTTTTCTGTCTTTGGTGCAGGCATCTCTTGAATGGCTTTGACTTTGTCAGGGTCAACTTCAATTCCCTTTTCACTTATAATAAATCCAAGAAACTTACCGGACCGTACCCCGAATGTGCATTTGTTGGGGTTCAGCTTTAGCTGATACTTTCTCAGATGCTTGAACAGCTTCAACAAATTTACCAGATGGTCTTCTTCTGTGAGGGACTTGGCAATCATGTCATCCACATAACATTCAATTTCTTTGTAGATCATGTCGTGGAATAATGTTACCATAGCCCTTTGATAAGTGGCACCAGCATTCTTCAGTCCAAATGACATTACCTTATAACAGAATGTGCCCCAAGGTGTGATGAAAGTTGTCTTCTCCATGTCTTCAGGTGACATCTCGATCTGATTATATCCTGAAAATCCATCCATGAAGGAGAATACCGAGAACTGAGCCGTATTGTCGACCAATACATCAATGTAAGGTGTCACACCCCAAATTTTACCCTTAACTTTTTATTCATACAGTCATACCGTCTTTAGTATACTGAGATGCTTGTTAATCATTTTACCTTTTATTTGCAACAGGTTTTATTTATTTATTTTTCTCATTATCAAGCATTTATTTATGAATTTTATTTTATTTTATTTTTCAAATTTTATATTATTTTTTTATTATTCTAAAACTTTATTTTCAAGCTTTTTTAATTTTTGATTTTTTTGATTTTTATTTTTATTTTCTATTTCTAAATTTCGATTCTTTATTGTGAGATTAAGTCCAATTTAAATTCTTTATTATAAATATGAATCCAATTCCAATTTCAAAATTCATTTCCAAGTCCCCAAATTTCTATTTTCATTTTAAGTTATAATTTCTTTTCCAATTTTATTTCCACTGCTATCTCAATTCCATGTTCCTATTTTTAAGTGTTCAGTCAAATTCCCATGTTTTGATGTCTTTAGTTTTTTTTCATTAGTTGTGATGAGGTTAGTTTGAACTCCATGTAGTCAGAACAATTAAGATTTCATATTAAGAGTTTTGGATTAAGAGTTTTGGATTAAGCATCAAACACTCCAGCTTTATACTGTCCATCTCATTGATCACTCCCTCAAGCTTAACCACTTGACGCAAGAAGTATCTTCGTATCGTTTGGCAGTATCAACAGCTTGAGTCTCGTGCTTGTATGTCATCAAGATAGTCCTTAAGGAACAATTTCAATTGAAGTCTATGGGCATCCTGGTTATAATTTACAAGAGGTTCATCAAAATTGGGAGCTGAAGGGGTAATATCCAAATATCAAAATGGCAAAGATTACAATGTTATGTTCTATACACATGTGAATAATCTATTCTAACAGTATATTACAAGAAAGAAATTGATCTAAATACTAAGTCACAAAGCAAGACACCCTTTGAGTTTAATCTGCAGACAAAAGCGCATGAAGAGAGACAGAGGTAATTGCACGGACAAGATTGTTGTCTTGAAGGCATTGTTTTGCTGTCTCATGAAGCACCTATTTTGCAAGTTTCAGCTTCATCCTCCAATATGGTTACCTACAAAACAAAGAGATTGAGTAGTCAATTTCGCGCACCAAAAAAATCAATCAAGATACATTAAACAACCCTCGTATGAAGTCACTCCTTCTTGATTGCAGCTTAGTGTCCTTGACTCCAAGGTTAAAGATTAAACATATCACCTTGATGCACTTCATGATAGAATTCAGTGGAATAGGGCAATGCAGGGTGGGGGGTTTCTGATTACAGTTTTCTATAAACCATTCTCCAGGCAGGTATTGTGTATGGATATGTTGTGAATCACCGATGGTTTTATCCTTAAGCCATCAGTTCCGCCGCCCTAGTAAGCACCGTAAGCACTTTGCACCAAACCTGTTTAAAATTGACATAAACATAAGTTAGTAAAGAATACCAGGGAGGAATAAATTTACAGTAGTAAAATAGAAAGCAGTTCAAGTAACATCAGCAACAGCAACTACAGCAGCAAGAGCATTCTGCTTACCTTCAGCAGCTACAGCCGTCAACACAAAGCAGCAGCAATCCCACAAAGAAAGACCGATGCTCTTGTTCGTTTGCTCCCATTAATTGGGTCTTCAAGTGTCAGTTGTTGGTTCTAAGGAGTGCTCTCGGGATTTCTTATGTTCAAGCTCCCAACCTTCTCACTTCCGTCACCTTTGCGCCATCATTTCCAACCTGCAAAATTCCCAGAAATCAGCAAACAAATTCAAAAAATACAGGAACCGTTTTTGAAAACTTTAATTGTTTCTAGCAATCAGTGGATAGAAAAAGAGAAGAAATGTGGCAGAGAGAGATGAAATGGCTTGTTAGCATAGGTGATAACATTGTTGAATTGGTACCTTCTTGGCAAACATTTCCGGATGGAAAGAAACTCGAGAGAGCTTAATTGCTACAGAATTTTGGTGGTATGTTGATCAAGGAATTGTAGCCACTAGTACAGACGGTTCGGCCTCTTTTCGCAAGTCTAGAAAAGAAGTGGTGACTTCCTGTACTTCGGGTTCCCCCTGCAGGTCTAAGTGAGAACTTGAGAAAGAAGTTGAATCATTCTCGAGAAATTGCTAGTCAAATTCTCAAAAGCAGCCATGTCCATCAATAGCATTTCTTTGGCCAAAATGGAAGCTCCCGAGTCATATTTGGAAACCCTCCCTAAGAACGGAAGAGCTTGCCTCAGAGTTTTTATTTACCGATACATCACGACAGATCAATTCTCTTCAGAGTGCTTATTTGATTGCTTAGATATATCTTCTGAACATATGGCACTCGAGATTGCCAACTCGTGTGTCCCAGCTGCCATGAAGCATTCTTTGCTGTGGAAACTGATCCTTCTCCTGCAAGTGGTATCAGACCTGGAACATCGTGGATTGTTAAACAGAAGTACGATAACGAAGGACCTAATAAAAGCAAATCTACGATTGGAAAGAACAACACGGCACCTCCAAATGCTGGAGTAGGGTCTAACAAGAGCAGCTTCCAGTGGGCTCCATTCTCTAAAACTTCTGGTGTTTCTGATGTGGCTCAAGCGGCAAATATATTTCAGCAAGCATATGATAAGGTGAGGCGAGATCGTGAGGAGGCACAAGCTGCTAACAAGGGAAACTCAACTCAGCCCTGATGGTTCAATCAAAGGGACTTCAATTCAACTCAACTTTGAATGTGGATAGCCCCTCCTCATGTGCCAAGGACCAGGTCCTGAAGATGATTATGTTTCCCACATTTTCGACCCTGCAAGTTAGAATTTCCACACTGGTTAGCAAGATAACAAGTAGTAAAAAAGATTTACAGCAGTAAAAAAGAGATAACTAATCCAGTCCAAATTTAATCTTTAGTTCATTTCAAGTCAAACAACACAAATCAAAGGTTTCACAAAACGAGTAAAATAACTTTTGATACAGAAAAGGTTGTGGCAGTCATAGCCAATTTTGTTTCTTTCTCAGTAAACTTTCACAGACGCAAGACCCAATGTTTCACAAATTTGGAAAAAAGCAGGTTTTAACGCAAAAGAGGTGACAGACCTATCCAAATCGATTTTCTCAGCAAGATTTTCAAGGTTGCAAACCCTAATTTCAGATTATAAAAAGGGGGAGAGAATTGATGAAAAGAGGAGAGAGAGGCCGCATCCGAAAAAACCTAAGTTCAGAGAAAACCCTAGCGGCAGAAATATCAGAAAAAACCCTAAAGAAGGGGATATCAGAAGCAACAATACAAAGGATATACCTAGCCACTTACCCTCCATACATTCCTCCCCCGGTTCAACTCGCTTACCACTCCTCCAGCCACCAGCAAATCGCGAACCCCACCATAAAAACCGCCGCCGGCCATCGCTATTCTCAATCACCGAACACAAGAGAGGCCGAGAGAAACTTGTTTGAAACAAATCGAAGCGAGCAAGTGAGGGGGATTGAAGACTGAGCAAGAGCCGCCGTCACCGCCGTTCACCAAACGAGATACCGCAAATATTTCCTCGGATCAGTTTCGAGTTTGTAAGTTTCCTTTCGTTTTTCTTTGTTTTGTTGATGTGATGATGGTTTTCAGAGTGATTGATAAAAGGGGGTTGGGATGGCGATTTGAGATTGAGAGAGATGATGAGGTTTGAAGGTCATTGTGTTTGTTAATCGTTGTTCCACCGTCGTTAAGCTTTTGGGATTCTCTCTGTGAATAATAACAATGATGCTGTGTTTCTAACCCTAACTGCTTTGCCCTCTTTTTAGCATTCAACCCACCTTTGTAAAACCGAATCGGGTAGGGTCGGGTTCGACCCGTCCAACCCAGCGTCCCTGTTGGGCCTCCATGGTGCATTCTCATTCCAGCACCCCTGTTTCCATCCGCCCATTATGGTTTTGTTTTTGTTTTACTAGTTTATTTCCTTTAGGTTTTTACTTAATTATTATTTGTTAAAACTTCAAATACCCAAAAATATTTATTTTATGTATTAATTACCTAACAAAAAAAACATTAATATTTAGTTTGAGTGATAATTTTTATATGTTAGAAATATTTCCATTTAGTTTAGAATTTATATCTTTACCTCTCATCCAATTTTATTTGTATGATATTATATTTTTTGTCTATTATCTAATCATATGATGATGACATATAGCTTGTTTGGTTTCAAATTTAATTCCTGCATTTTGGCTATAATTTGTTAAGCAAGACAATATCTTAAAATAAAATTTAATTTGTTGGCCCAACGCCAAATAAATTCATACGCCTACACCACACACATGTAAGTCGATCACCAAGTGACCGCCATCTGCACGACTTCATTGCGTATTTTAATAACTTAACAAGGAATAGAGCTCCGGAGTCTAGCATTATGCACGTTCTAGAACGAACGGCAACTGGGCTAGCCCCACGCGTTTTGTTCGCTTAACCCTTCGTTATTAATTACACATTGGTTTTAAAACGTCTAAAAAACAGTTAATAAATCTTTAATTAAATTAAATTACGAAAGAAGGGACTCCGGAGTCTAGCATTCCGCACGTTCTGGATTGAATCGCAAATGGGCTAGCCTCACGCGTTGGTTCAATCACCATTCGTATACCAACAAATTTAAATCATTTTTATAATTAATTATCGAAAGACAGAATTCCGGAGTCTAGCATTCCGCACGTTCTGGATTGGACCGCAACATGGGCTAGCCCCACGCAATGTGTTCAATCGCCCTTTCGTTTAAAACATCTTCACAAAGTCAAACACTTTCTTATAAAATGAACATTGTTTAAATCATTCTATATCTCGAACAAGCTAGTGCTTCAGCCTCCACCGTGAGTATAAGCCAACGCTTAGCAGTAGAATGCGTTTTTAAACAATCGTTCAATTAAAAATTGCAAGCTGTAGTAGAACGAACTACGGAGCTCTGACTTTCCCATTGCACAAGAGAATACGTAGGCACGGGGATTTTAATCTTTCGCGAGCACCCTAATAAAAAATTTAGCTATTTCTCTGTTTAAAAAATTAATCTTTTCTCCGTCATAATAATTTAAAACTTTAATTCCCTTTAAGAACTAACATATTAATAATCATTTAGAAGACAAGACTTAAGATCAAACATTTAATCGCATAATTAGCTAAGAGGTTCCCGTTGAGTACAACGAACGTGAGGGGTGCTAATACCTTCCCCTTGCGTAACCGACTCCCGAACTTAGAATTTGGTTTCGTAAACCATTTCTTATCCTTCCTTTAGGTTGTATCTATATCTCCCTTTTCTCTCGTAGAATAAATAGAATTAGGTGGCGGCTCTGTTGTTTTGTTTTAGGATCGTATTTTTCGAGGTACGATAGTTGGCGACTTTGCTGGGGACAGGCTCCATGCTAGAGAGAGTCAGCCTAACTTAGCTTTATGTGTTTATTTGTTTGATATTGTCTTGTCTTCTCTATGTTTATTATTTATGTTTGTTTATTTGTTCTTTTACCGCTTTACTTTATTGCTCAATATATTTGTTTGTGGTTTCTCGGGGTCACATTACAAGTAAATTTGAGTGGTGGAAAAAGCAGAGGGAACACCTAAGTTTAGAATTGGATGTTATTAGTGTTAGTCTCCAAGGACTCGCTCCTTGCACGCCTAACATGAAAGCTCCCCCAGATAGTTAGACTTTTCATAGATCTTGTCACAACGCAGCTAGCCTGTCGCGGGACCTGATTCATGAAAGGGCTGTGATTCTGGGACCCCTTTAGAACCTGTTTCAATATTGGTAGTTGTGTAATGTTAGGCTCCAAGGACTCGCTCCTTGCACGTCTGGCATGAGAACTCCACTCAAGGTAGACCTTATCGTTATTATCGTCATAATGCAGCTAGCCTGCGGCGGGGCGTTAGTACGATAAACGTCCGTGACTTTGAGTTCCCTTAAACCATCACCGTAGAAACTATCCTGTGAGTAGGACTTATGGGTAGTAAAACGTAGAACAACTCTCTTACAGCCCACCTGTTAGGAAGGTTCTAAATTTACCCGCTACACCCTCACGTCCCTGCATCTTTGCATCTTAGCATCATATGCATCATTTTAGCAAATGTTTCGAGGAACAAAGAAGTTTTATTGCAAACCTCATAAAATTTTACCTGGAATGGATTTCAGTCCATTAGTTTTGGGAAATAACAAGAAAATTTACCCATTTTGACATTTTGCAACAAACTTCTTAAGTCCCTTGAGGCATTTACTAAATTTTCTACTCATGTTTGCATCTCTGCATCTGCATTCTGTCAAAACTCATTCTCGTCAACTCCTTTCCAGCTGTCACACTGAGGATCTCACGCAAGTATTCAACCCGAGCCCAGGCCAAGAAGAAGATGGCTGACAGGGACCCCGAAATGGACAAAGTTAATGAAGAGCTTTCTGACCTTCGTGGAAATATGGGTCAGATGATGGAAATGCTGCAGGTCATCCGAGAAAAATTAGACACCCAACAGACTGTAGTGTCAGAGATTGTCACTGCAACGACTGAGCCTACGTCATCAGTCACTACTCCTGTGACCTGGCCTCCTTTTGGGCTTCCTCATGGATTTGTACCTCCTCCTCAGGGTTTTGCTTCTCAAAGTTTTATCCCTCCTTCCGAAGGACTTACTACTCAGGGTTTTTTCCCTCCTTCCCAAGGTTTCGCTTCTCAAAGTTTTATTCCTTCTTCTCAAGGACTTACTGCTCAGGGTTTCTTCCCTCCTTCCCAAGGTTTCGCTTCCCAAGGCCTCGCACCTCCCTCTCAGGGTTTTGCGTTCACTTCCCAAGGTTTTGTACCTCCCCCTCAAGGGTTTGCTGCTCAGCAGACTATTCCTGTGACTAATGAAGAGAACCACGTGGCTACTAATTTTACACCAGACATTGTGCACACCCGTGCCCAACCATACTTCAATGACCCTCAGGTGTATGACGTGCCAGATATGTCGGAAAATGGAAATGAGAAACATGAGAAGATGCAAGAGAATTTTGAGACTATTGAGAAATGGTTAAGAGCAATCGAAGGCGACCAGATCTTCGGGGCTGCTGCTAGAGAGATGTGCCTGGTGTCTGGATTGGTAATTCCTCCAAAGTTCAAGATACCCACTTTTGACATGTACGAGGGCGTGACATGTCCTAAGAACCACCTCTTGATGTATTATCGAAGAATGGTTGCGCAGGTGGACAATGACAAATTAATGATCCATTGTTTCCAGGACAGTCTGAAGGGAATCTCCTCCAAGTGGTATCTAACGCTAGACCATTCGAAGATTCGCAGTTTTCAAGACCTGACAAATGCTTTCATCCAGCAGTACAAATACAATATGTACCTTGCTCCCGATAGAAGGCAGCTATTGAGTATGTCATAGAAGGATTCTGAATCATTTAAAGAGTATGCTCAGAGATGGAGAGGGACTGCTTCTCAGGTAGACCCCCCGTTGTCTGAAAAGGAGTTAGCTGATTGGTTTGTCGACACTGTGCGACCAGAATTCTATGAGAGAATGGTGGGGAGCATAACTGCTAGTTTCTCTGATCTAGTGGCCGTGGGAATCAAGGTAGAGCTTGGTTTGAAAAGTGGAAAGATGAGTGGTGCGTCTGGCAGTTCCAGCAATGGTAGTGGAAATAATGTCAAGAAATTTACCAGTAACTTCCACAAGAAGAAAGAGGGTGAGACAAACGCAATAATGACGAGTCAAAGGAGAAATCCGCTTTGGCAGAGGCCTCCACCTGTGGCTCAACCCCAACCCCAGTATGTCTACCCACCGCAGTTTATTCAACATCCTTATGTGGCGGCGGTTCAACTGTCATATAATCCACAAGCCCCGATATATCGGCCAACTCAAGCAGTACCGATGTATCAGCAAGCGGCTCCAGTGATTCTAGCGTATCAACCAATGCTCAACAATCCAGGCTATCAACGAGCGCCCAATGCTTCAGCCTACCAGCAGAGGACTCCAGCTCCTCATCCGAATTCCAACTTCCAGAATAGAAGACCAGGAGGAAGACCTCCTCATCCTCGGATCCCTATGACCTACACTGAATTGTATCCCTCACTACTGAAGAAAGGCTTGGTTACTCCAAGGCCTTTAGGTCCTCCACCAGATCCGCTCCCACCAGGTTACAACTCAAATGCCCACTGTTTGTTCCATGAAGGTGCTCCGGGGCACGATTTGGAAAGTTGCATTGCTTTGAGGTATGCTGTGAAGGATCTAATGGATAAGAACATTTTGTCATTTGGAGATACTGGTCTGAATGTTAAGAATAATCCTTTACCTAAGCATGGGTCCATAAATGCCATTATTGACGAGTCTGACGAAGGTTTGATTTTCAACGCCACAGAGATCAAGACCCCGCTTAGAGACTTCCATGTGAAGTTAGTAGAAGTGGGTATGCTGAAGAACTGTCATAAGAATTGTGAAGCTTGTGCGAATAATCCCAAGGGATGTGAATTGGTCTTGAAAGATGTTCAAAGTTTGATTAATCTGGGTGTTTTACAAGTGAGTGGTCGTGTGAAGAGGAATGAAGTGGCAATGATTGAACCCATTTTCAACTTACCTGAATCTGATTCTACTTTGGTGCCAATGTTCAATCTGCCTGAGTCCTCTAGGATTCAACCTATCTTTAATATGCCAGAACCTGTGGTACCCATTTTCAATATACCTGAATCAGGGATTGAGCAAAGGAGGAACCCTTTCCTTTATGAAGATACCAAAGCAGTTCCGTGGAAGTATGATACAGGAAGAATTCATCAGAAGTTTGAACAAGCTAGTTCAAAAGTGGCAAGTGCTGACATAGTAGGGGCAGGTCGTTTAACTCGCAGTGGTCGTGTTTATACTCAGCAAGCCAATACAGTTCTGCCTAAAGAAATAATTCCCACTATTGTCAACCAGGATAAAGGAGTGGTCTTGGAAGAAGAGGATGCAGAGTTTCTCAGAATCATTAAGAAGAGTGATTATAAGGTTATTGATCAGCTACATCAAACACCTTCCAAAATATCTATCTTATCACTTCTTATGCATTCACCGGCCCATCGGAGTGCTCTCCAGAAATTACTAGCCCAAGCTCATGTTACGCATGATATAACTGTGAATCAGTTTGATGGAGTCATTGCCAATATCACTGCATGTAACAATCTCAGCTTCAGTATGGAGGATCTTCCAAAGGATGGCTTGGACCATAACCGTGCTCTCCACATATCTGTAAAATGTCAGGAGGATACTTTAGCAAGAGTTCTTGTGGATATAGGATCTTCATTGAATGTTTTGCCGAAAAGAACGCTTGCCAAGTTATCTTATCAAGGGGCAGAGATGAGTCCCAGTGCACTGATTGTAAAAGCCATTGATGGGTCAAGGAGGACTGTTATTGGAGAAGTCGACTTGCCAATCTTGATTGGACCACAGGTGTTCAAGATCACTTTCCAGGTTATGGACATTAATCCTAATTATAGTTGTTTGCTGGGAAGACCTTGGATCCATGCTGCTGGGGCAGTCACTTCTACCTTACACCAAAAGATGAAGTTTGTAGTCGATAATAAACTGGTAACTGTGTCTGGTGAAGAAGATCTCATGGTCAGCAACCTTTCCTCCTTTAGCTACATCGAGGCTGATGAAGATGCTTTGGAAACTGCTTTCCAAGCTCTAGAGATAGCCAATGTCGTCCTTATGGAAGTAGAGGAACCAAAGGAGAAAGGTATTCCATCTTTTGCATCATTGAAGAGTACCATTTCCACAATTGAAGAAGGAAGCTATCAAGGTTGGGGAGATGTCATTGAAGTCAAGCAGAAGCTAGATCGTTACGGGTTGGGTTACAAACCAACTCATGTGAAGGAAGGAGCGTCAACCTCCGTCAAAGGACGTCCAAAGACCATCCAAGAAGTGTTTTCCAGTGTCGGCTATCAGATCAATGCAATTAGTGGGGATACTGAAGATGAAGATGTGGATCATTTGGTTTATCAGTGTGAAGCAGCTTTGGGAAATTGGGAGGCAGTTGAGATCCCATAATTTTTTCCATTGTCAAAGTAATTTATTGTTTTTCTTTAAGTGTTTTCAAAGTTCCCTAGCCCTGCCCAAGGCTATGGGATCATTTTGTAGGGCCCCTTCTCATTTTTCAAGTTAATCAATCAATGAAGGCATTTTGTTAAATTCTTACTTGGTTTTTATTTACTGTTTTTTGCTTTTCACTTTTAAAAGAAAATGGCAATCTTTCAAAGCTAATAAAAAAGTTTCTTGCATTCCTCCGTTTTTCACTTTTAATAAAAGCAAATCATTCCCATATGCAGAACAAATGAAAACCCCGTTGAATCCAATGACTCTATATTCTCTCCTAACTTTGGTTCGCCCATCTACCAAGCGGAAGATGAAAGTGAGGAAGATTGTGATATTCCTGAAGAACTGGCAAGATTAGTTGAGGATGAGCACACAGATCTTCAGCCACATAAGGAGCAGGTTGAGACCATCAACCTTGGCACCGATGAAGATGAGAAGGAAGTCAAGATTGGTACAACACTTGGGGCAGACGTCAAAGAAAGATTGGTCAAGCTTCTCAAAGAGTATGTGGATGTGTTTGCATGGTCGTACCAGGATATGCCCGGTTTAGACACAGACATAGTTGTTCATAAATTTCCGCTTCGACCAGATTGTCTTCCAGTAAAGCAAAAGCTCCGAAGAACAAGACCAGATATGGCTCTGAAGATTCGAGAAGAGGTCAAAAGACAGTTTGATGCTGGATTCCTCGCAGTTGCAAAATACCCTGAGTTGGTAGCTAACATTGTGCCAGTCCCCAAGAAGGATGGCAAGGTTAGAATGTGCGTGGACTATAGAGATTTGAACAAAGCCAGTCCCAAGGACGATTTCCCTCTTCCTCACATTGATACATTGGTTGACAACACTGCTAAGTTTGTTGTTTTCTCCTTCATGGACGGATTTTCGGGATATAACCAAATCAAGATGGATCCTGATGATATGGAAAAGACCACTTTTATCACACCATGGGGCACGTATTGTTACCAACTTATGCCATTTGGTCTTATAAATGCGGGAGCCACTTATCAAAGGGCAATGGTCACCCTTTTTCATGATATGATGCATAAGGAGATAGAAGTTTATGTGGATGATATGATTGCCAAATCGCAGAGTGAGGAGGATCATTTGAGTCATCTCCTGAAGTTATTTGAGCGCCTTAGAAAGTTTCAACTACGTCTGAATCCAGCTAAATGTACCTTTGGTGTCCGATCAGGAAAGTTACTTGGTTTTATTGTTAGTCAGCAAGGAATTGAAGTAGATCCGGATAAGGTCAGAGCAATTCAAGAGATGCCAGCTCCAAAAACAGAAAAGCAAGTCAGAGGCTTTCTCGGGAGACTGAACTACATCTCCAGATTCATATCCAACATGACTGCTACTTGTGAACCTTTATTCAATTTGCTCCGGAAGAATCAAGCAATTGAGTGGAGTCCTGATTGTCAATTGGCTTTTGAGAAGATCAAGGTTTATCTGCAAGAACCTCCTATCTTAATCCCACCTAATCCAGGGAAACCTCTCTTCATGTACCTGACTGTACTCGAGGGATCTATGGGTTGCGTATTAGGCCAACAAGACGAAACTGGTCGTAAAGAGCACGCCATTTATTACTTAAGCAAGAAGTTCACAGACTGTGAGAGCAGATATTCGCTTTTAGAGAAGACTTGCTGTGCTCTGGCGTGGGCGGCCAAACGTCTCAGGCAGTATATGATTTGTCACACCACTTCGTTGATCTTGAAGATGGATCCGATAAAGTACATCTTTGAGAAGCCTGCTTTGATTGGAAGACTCTCCCGTTGGCACATGTTGTTATCCGAATATGACATCCAGTATGTAACCCATAAGTCTATTAAAGGCACTGTTTTGTCTGAATAACTTGCTGATCATCCTGTCGAAGATTATGAACCCTTGAAATTCGATTTCCCGGACGAGGACATTATGTTGATAAAAGATTGTGAAGTTCCAGGTCCAGATGAAGGCCCCGAGCCAGGTTCTCGTTGGAAGATGATGTTTGATGGTTCCTCTAACTACATGGGGCATGGTGTGGGAGTTGTCTTGATGAACCCTGATGGTGGTTACACTCCTTTCACGGCTAGATTGTGCTTTGAATGTACAAACAACATTGCTGAGTATGAAGCCTGCGTTTTGGGTATCGAAGCTGCAATTGATACCAGGATTAGGATCCTCGAAGTATACGGAGACTCAGCTTTGGTAATCTACCAAGTCAAAGGTGAATGGGAGACCCGTGACGAGAAGTTGATTCCTTACCGTGCCCACATTGTGGAGTTAATTAAATACTTTGACGAAGTCACCTTCCACCATGTTCCAAGGGCGGAGAATCAAATTGCAGACGCTTTAGCTATGTTGGCATCCACGTTTCAAGTCAGATTCCTTAATGAAGCTCCACTCATTACAATCGAGCGAAAAACTGCACCCGCCTACTGTCTACTGGTCGAAGAAGAAACTGATGAGAAACCATGGTTCTATGACATCAAGAACTTCTTGCAAAATCAGGAGTACCCAGCTAATGCAACAACTCTGGACAAGAAGACTCTGAGAAGATTGGCATCCAAGTTTTTCCTCAGCAACAATGTACTTTACAAGAGAAATCATGATATGGTTCTGCTCAGATGTGTGGACAAGCGCGAAGCAGACTTATTGATTAGGGAAATCCATGAAGGATCATTTGGAACACATGCCAATGGACATGCCATGTCCAGGAAGATCTTGAGAGCCGGTTACTTCTGGTTGACCATGGAATCAGATTGTTTCAAATATGCCAGGAAGTGTCATAAATGCCAAATTTATGCCGACAAGATGCATGTACCTCCGACCCTTTTGAATGTTCTATCATCACCCTGGCCTTTCTCAATGTGGGGCATTGACATGATAGGGGCAATTGAGCCTAAAGCTTCCAATGGTCACCGATTTATCTTGGTTGCGATCGATTACTTTACCAAGTGGGTAGAAGCAGCTTCCTATGCCAACGTGACAAAGCAAGTGGTTGCTCGTTTCATCAAGAACCACATTATCTGCCGCTATGGGATCCCAAGCCAAATCATCACATATAATGGGACTAATTTGAACAACAAGACGATGAAGGAGTTGTGTGATACATTCAAGATTGAACATCATAACTCTTCTCCTTATCGTCCGAAGATGAACGGAGTTGTTGAAGCTGCGAACAAGAATATCAAAAAGATCTTGCAGAAGATGGTGAAGACTTACAAAGACTGGCACGAGAGGTTACCGTATGCCCTACATGGATACAGAACATCAGTTCGCACTTCAACAGGGGCAACCCCTTTCTCTTTGGTGTATGGGATGGATGCAGTTCTCCCTAACGAAGTAGAGATACCATCTTTAAGGATCTTGATGGAAACCAAACTGGAGGAAGCTGAGTGGGTCCAAAGCAGATTTGACCAGCTGAATCTCATTGATGAGAAGAGAATGACCGCCATGTGCCATGGCCAGTTGTACCAGAAGCGCATCATGAGAGCTTTTGACAAGAAAGTCCATCTCCGAGAATTCAAAGAAGGAGATCTTGTACTCAAGAAGATCTTGCCAGTCCACAAAGACATGCGTGGGAAATGGAGTCCTAACTATGAAGGCCCATATGTTGTGAAGGTGGTATTTTCCAGAGGTTCCCTAATCCTCACAACTATGGATGGTGAACAACTGAAACACCCGGTGAATTCTGATGCAGTCAAAAAATATTATGCCTAAATAAAGCCCGATAGGTCGAAAACCAGAAATGGCAGCCTATGCAAAAATGGGTATCCCGGTGGATCATAGCCTATGAAGGAGATCCGGGCAAAAGTTAGGGATAAAAATAAAAAAAATAGAGCTCGCTAAGTTGAAAACCCGAAAGGGCGACTTAGGCAAAAAAAGAGCGTCCCGGTGGATTGAAAACCCGAAAGGGCGGTCCAGGCAAAAGTTAGGGACAAAGGCATTTGACTGTATCAGATGGTGTTTATCATTACTGAAGATCATTACCTGAAGACCAATCCAATCGCTCTTGTCAGAAGCAAGGTGTTGGGCGGTTTTAGTTATTAGGGATTATAGTGGTCGTTGGATTCAATGTAGACCTTTCCCCATTGCCATTTTCAAATTGTAATTTTCCATGGAGCTTTTGCTATTGGCAAGCTACCATTCTTGAATGAAATACAACCTTTGCCTTTAAACTTTGTCTTTTAGTTCTTATTTTCTTTGTTATGCGAAATGTCTTTACTGAATTACAATTTAACTTTGAAAATGAAAAATTTTTAGAAACAGTTTTGAAAACGTATGGGAAAACATTCAAATTTCTTTGACTTTAGAAAAATTAAAAGATTCTTTGTCTTCTAAAAACCTTTGGCTGGTGACAACACTCCCCTACAATTATTACAAAAATCCCCACAGCGAACTATAAGCTGGTAGCATTCTTGGATGAATCCTTGGACCAAGCACCGATTTCCAAGTTTGAAGACATCTCTCCAGCATCTTTCTTATTGCTCATCTGAGTATTTGCGCTGAGATCCTATTCTTCCTGCTTTATCAAAACTCTCTGTCTCTCCATAGAGTCAGCATTTGCATATCATTATCATTCGCATCATGTTCATCGCATAAGCATTTGGCATAATCATATGTCTATCCCCAGTTGTCATCTGTCTATCCCCAGTTGTCGTCTGTCTAACCCCAGATCCAGATTATTATCTTCTGTTATTTTAAAGTCCACTGTTGTTGGTACCCTGCAGTGTGGTTGACCAAGATTTCTTTTCCTAGCAACACTAATATCCCCTGCAGAGGCCCTCCTTGATGTACCTTAGTACAACCAGTACTTCCTTTTTTTTAAGCCGAATTATCATTGGCATGAATCCTTTAAATTGTTTGCTTAAGACTTAGAACTGTCTAATTCAAATGCATTTGTGTTTCTCTGATAGCTCCTAAAAGTTTTTCTAAGTTCTTTGTTTTAAGAATTTCCTGAGGTTGGTCGTTTATCCCTCCGAAGACTCCAACATTTATTCTTATCTTCCAGTTTGGTCGCTCAGAGCCATTTGATTTATCTTTAAACGCTTCGCATGCTACTCCCAGTGTCAGTATGTATGCACAGAGCCACTGCCTGAATACTATTTTCATTTTCCAATCCTTGGTATCAACAGTTACACTTGAACCTATTGATTTACTATTTATGCCTGTCATTTTATTTCCTGACCACCGTGTCACTACCTGTTATTTTATTTTCAGACCACCGCGTCTCTATGGGTTATTTTATTTCCAGACCACCGCGTCTCTATCTGTCTTTATTTCCTGACCACTGTGTCTCTATCGGTTATTTTATTTCCAGACCACCGCGTCTCTATTGGTTATTTTATTTTCAGACCACCGCGTCTCTATGGTTTATTTTATTTCCAGACCACAGCGTCTCTGTCTATTATTTTATTTCTAGACCACCGCGTCTCTGTCTATTATTTTATTTCCAAACCACCGCGTCTCTGTCTATTATTTTATTTCCAGACCACCGCGTCTCTGTCTATTATTTTATTTCCAGACCACCGCGTCTCTGTATATTATTTTATTTCCAGACCACCGCGTCTCTGTCTATTATTTTATTTCCAAACCACCGCGTCTCTGTCTATTATTTTATTTCCAGACCACCGCGTCTCTGTCTATTATTTTATTTCCAGACCAACGCGTCTCTGTCTATTATTTTATTTCCAGACCACCGCGTCTCTGTCTATTATTTTATTTCCAAACCACCGCGTCTCTGTCTATTATTTTATTTCCAAACCACCGCGTCTCTATCAGTTATTTTATTTCCTGACCACCGTGTCTTTGGCTGTTATTTTATTTCCAGACCACCGCGTCTTTGCCTGTTATTTTATTTCCAAATCACCGTGTCAATGTCTGTTATTTCGTTTCTCCTGGCTGCCGAGTCGAGGTATTTTCCTTTTTTCTCAATCACCGAGTTGTTGCATTAGGATCCCCAACCACCTTGAACTTGCTAACTCATCACTTCAGTTAGTCTGTCTTTAATCTTACGTTTTGTTTTCTGTCCTATGTCATTCTTAGTACTAGCAGTTACACTTGAACCTGCTGATTTATCACCTTGAGTACATCCCGTTTTCGTCTTGTCATCCCCAACATATTGTCATCCCCAATGAGTCTTCATCCTCGATTTTCGTTTTGTGGATCACCGTTGCATTTGTCTGCATCATACCATACCCAGCATATTCATCATTAAAAAAATCAGCATGTTATCTGCATTGCATCTCGCATATCATATCCCCAAACAAAGAGTCCCTCATGAGTTCATAGCATGCCATTGCATTTAGAGGTAAAATTTTCGGTTTTTTCTATATTTAAATACCTTTCACTCCGATTTTATGAGGATTAACATTCTTCATGTCATCTGGTGAAATTATTTAAATAGGGGCAACTGTCACACCCCAAATTTTACCCCTAACTTTTTATTCATACAGTCATACCGTCTTTAGTATACTGAGATGCTTGTTAATCATTTTACCTTTTATTTGCAACAGGTTTTATTTATTTATTTATTTATTCTCATTATCAAGCATTTATTTATGAATTTTATTTTATTTTATTTTTCAAATTTTATATTATTTTATATTATTTTTTTATTATTCTAAAACTTTATTTTCAATCTTTTTTAATTTTTTAATTTTTTAATTTTTATTTTTATTTTCTATTTCTAAATTTCGATTCTTTATTGTGAGATTAAGTCCAATTTAAATTCTTTATTATAAATATGAATCCAATTCCAATTTCAAAATTCATTTCCAAGTCCCCAAATTTCTATTTTCATTTTAAGTTATAATTTCTTTTCCAATTTTATTTCCACTGCTATCTCAATTCCAAGTTCCTATTTTTAAGTGTTCAGTCAAATTCCCATGTTTTGATGTCTTTAGTTTTTTTTCATTAGTTGTGATGAGGTTAGTTTGAACTCCATGTAGTCAGAACAATTAAGATTTCATATTAAGAGTTTTGGATTAAGAGTTTTGGATTAAGCATCAAACACTCCAGCTTTATACTGTCCATCTCATTGATCACTCCCTCAAGCTTAACCACTTGACGCAAGAAGTATCTTCGTATCGTTTGGCAGTATCAACAGCCTGAGTCTCGTGCTTGTATGTCATCAAGATAGTCCTTAAGGAACAATTTCAATTGAAGTCTATGGGCATCCTAGTTATAATTTACAAGAGGTTCATCAAAATTGGGAGCTGAAGGGGTAATATCCAAATATCAAAATGGCAAAGATTACAATGTTATGTTTTATACACATGTGAATAATCTATTCTAACAGTATATTACAAGAAAGAAATTGATCTAAATACTAAGTCACAAAGCAAGACACCCTTTGAGTTTAATCTGCAGACGAAAGCGCATGAAGAGAGACAGAGGTAATTGCACGGACAAGATTGTTGTCTTGAAGGCATTGTTTTGCTGTCTCATGAAGCACCTATTTTGCAAGTTTCAGCTTCATCCTCCAATATGGTTACCTACAAAACAAAGAGATTGAGTAGTCAATTTCGCGCACCAAAAAAATCAATCATGATACATTAAACAACCCTCGTATGAAGTCACTCCTTCTTGATTGCAGCTTAGTGTCCTTGACTCCAAGGTTAAAGATTAAACATATCACCTTGATGCACTTCATGATAGAATTCAGTGGAATAGGGCAATGCAGGGTGGGGGGTTTCTGATTACAGTTTTCTATAAACCATTCTCCAGGCAGGTATTGTGTATGGATATGTTGTGAATCACCGATGGTTTTATCCTTAAGCCATCAGTTCCGCCGCCCTAGTAAGCACCGTAAGCACTTTGCACCAAACCTGTTTAAAATTGACATAAACATAAGTTAGTAAAGAATACCAGGGAGGAATAAATTTACAGTAGTAAAATAGAAAGCAGTTCAAGTAACATCAGCAACAGCAACTACAGCAGCAAGAGCATTCTGCTTACCTTCAGCAGCTACAGCCGTCAACACAAAGCAGCAGCAATCCCACAAAGAAATACCGATGCTCTTGTTCGTTTGCTCCCATTAATTGGGTCTTCAAGTGTCAGTTGTTGGTTCTAAGGAGTGCTCTCGGGATTTCTTATGTTCAAGCTCCCAACCTTCTCACTTCCGTCACCTTTGCGCCATCATTTCCAACCTGCAAAATTCCCAGAAATCAGCAAACAAATTCAAAAAATACAGGAACCGTTTTTGAAAACTTTAATTGTTTCTAGCAATCAGTGGATAGAAAAAGAGAAGAAATGTGGCAGAGAGAGATGAAATGGCTTGTTAGCATAGGTGATAACATTGTTGAATTGGTACCTTCTTGGCAAACATTTCCGGATGGAAAGAAACTCGAGAGAGCTTCATTGCTACAGAATTTTGGTGGTATGTTGATCAAGGAATTGTAGCCACTGGTACAGACGGTTCGGCCTCTTTTCGCAAGTCTTTTCAGCGGCGAGAAAAGAAGTGGTGACTTCCTGTACTCTGGGTTCCCCCTGCAGGTCTAAGTGAGAACTTGAGAAAGAAGTTGAATCATTCTCGAGAAATTGCTAGTCAAATTCTCAAAAGCAGCCATGTCCATCAATAGCATTTCTTTGGCCGAAACCGAAGCTCCTGAGTCATATTTGGAAACCCTCCCTAAGAACGGAAGAGCTTGCCTCAGATTTTTTATTTACCGATACATCACGACAGATCAATTCTCTTCAGAGTGCTTATTTGATTGCTTAGATATATCTTCTGAACATATGGCACTCGAGATTGCCAACTCGTGTGTCCCAGCTGCCATGAAGCATTCTTTGCTGTGGAAACTGATCCTTCTCCTGCAAGTGGTATCATACCTGGAACATCGTGGATTGTTAAACAGAAGTACGATAACGAAGGACCTAATAAAAGAAAATCTACGGTTGGAAAGAACAACACGACACCTCCAAATGCTGGAGTAGGGTCCTACAAGAGCAGCTTCCAGTGGGCTCCATTCTCTAAATTTCTGATGTTTCTGATGTGGCTCAAGCGGCAAATATAGTTCAACAAGCATATGATAAGGTGAGGCGAGATCGTGAGGAGGCACAAGCTGCTAACAAGGGAAACTCAACTCAGCCCTGATGGTTCAATCAAAGGGACTTCAATTCAACTCAACTTTGAATGTGGATAGCCCCTCCTCATGTGCCAAGGACCAGGTCCTGAAGATGATTCTGTTTCCCACATTTTCGACCCTGCAAGTTAGAATTTCCACACTGGTTAGCAAGATAACAAGCAGTAAAAAAGATTTACAGCAGTAAAAAAGAGATAACTAATCCAGTCCAAATTTAATCTTTAGTTCATTTCAAGTTAAACAACACAAACCAAAGGTTTCACAAAACGAGTAAAATAACTTTTGATACAGAAAAGGTTGTGGCAGTCATAGCCAATTTTGTTTCTTTCTCAGTAAACTTTCACAGACGCAAGACCCAATGTTTCACAAATTTGGCAAAAAGCAGGTTTTAACGCAAAAGAGGTGACAGACCTATTCAAATCGATTTTCTCAGCAAGACTTTCAAGGTTGCAAACCCTAATTTCAGATTATAAAAAGGGGGAGAGAATTGATGAAAAGAGGAGGGAGAGGCCGCATCCGAAAAAACCTAAGTTCAGAGAAAACCCTAGCGGCGGAAATATCAGAAAAAACCCTAAAGAAGGGGATATCAGAAGCAGCAATACAAAGGATATACCTAGCCACTTACTCTCCATACATTCCTCCCCCAGTTCAACTCGCTTACCACTCCTCCAGCCACCAGCAAATCGCGAACCCCACCATAACAACCTCCGCCGGCCATCGCTATTCTAAATCACCAAACACAAGAGAGGCCAAGAGAAACTTGTTTGAAACAAATCGAAGCGAGCAAGTGAGGGGGATTGAAGACTGAGCAAGAGCCGCCGTCACCGCCGTTCACCAAACGAGATACCGCAATTATTTCCTCGGATCAGTTTCGAGTTTGTAAGTCTCCTTTCGTTTTTCTTTGTTTTGTTGATGTGATGATGGTTTTCAGAGTGAGTGATAAAAGGGGGTTGGGATGGCGATTTGAGATTGAGTGAGATGATGAGGTTTGAAGGTCATTGTGTTTGTTAATCGTTGTTCCACCGTCTTTAAGCTTTTGGGATTCTCTCTGTGAATAATAACAATGATGTTGTGTTTCTAACCCTAACTGCTTTGCCCTCTTTTTAGCATTCAACCCACCTTTGTAAAACCGAATCGGGTAGGGTCGGGTTCGACCCGTCCAACCCAGCGTCCCTGTTGGGCCTCCATGGTGCATTCCCATTCCAGCACCCCTGTTTCCATCAGCCCATTATGGTTTTGTTTTTGTTTTACTAGTTTATTTCCTTTAGGTTTTTACTTAATTATTATTTGTTAAAACTTCAAATACCCAAAAATATTTATTTTATGTATTAATTACCTAACAAAAAAAACATTAATATTTAGTTTGAGTGATAATTTTTATATGTTAGAAATATTTCCATTTAGTTTAGAATTTATATCTTTACCTCTCATCCAATTTTCTTTGTATGATATTATATTTTCTGTCTATTATCTAATCATATGATGATGACATATAGCTTGTTTGGTTTCAAATTTAATTCCTGCATTTTGGCTATAATTTGTTAAGCAAGACAATATCTTAAAATAAAATTTAATTTGTTGGCCCAACGCCAAATAAATCCATACGCCTACACCACACACACGTAAGTCGGTCACCAAGTGACCGCCATCTGCACGACTTCATTGCGTATTTTAATAACTTAACAAGGAATAGAGCTCCGGAGTCTAGCATTCCGCACGTTCTAGAACGAACGGCAACTGGGCTAGCCCCACGCGTTTTGTTCGCTCAACCCTTCGTTATTAATTACACATTGGTTTTAAAACGTCTAAAAAATAGTTAATAAATCTTTAATTAAATTAAATTACGAAAGAAGGGACTCCGGAGTCTAGCATTCCGCACGTTCTGGATTGAACCGCAAATGGGCTAGCCTCACGCGTTGGTTCAATCACCATTCGTATATCAAAATATTCAAATCTTTTAATAAATTAAATTACGAAAGCAGGAACTCCGGAGTCTAGCATTCCGCACGTTCTGGATTGAATCGCAAATGGGCTAGCCTCACGCGTTGGTTCAATCACCATTCGTATACCAACAAATTTAAATCATTTTTATAATTAATTATCGAAAGACAGAATTCCGGAGTCTAGCATTCCGCATGTTCTGGATTGGACCGCAACATGGGATAGCCCCACGCGATGTGTTCAATCGCCCTTTCGTTTAAAACATCTTCACAAAGTCAAACACTTTCTTATAAAATGAACATTGTTTAAATCATTCTATATCTCGAACAAGCTAGTGCTTCAGCCTCCACCGTGAGTATAAGCCAACGCTTAGCAGTAGAATGCGTTTTTAAACAATCGTTCAATTAAAAATTGCAAGCCGTAGTAGCACGAACTACGGAGCTCTGACTTTCCCATTGCACAAGGGAATACGTAGGCACGGGGATTTTAATCCTTCGCGAGCACCCTAATAAAAAATTTAGCTATTTCTCTGTTTAAAAAATTAATCTTTTCTTCGTCATAATAATATAAAACTTTAATTCCCTTTAAGAACAAACATATTAATAATCATTTAGAAGACAAGACTTAAGATCAAACATTTAATCGCATACTTAGCTAAGAGGTTCCCGTTGAGTACAACGAACGTGAGGGGTGCTAATACCTTCCCCTTGCGTAACCGACTCCCGAACTTAGAATTTGGTTTCGTAAACCATTTCTTATCCTTCCTTTAGGTTGTATCTATATCTCCCTTTTCTCTCGTAGAATAAATAGAATTAGGTGGCGGCTCTGTTGTTTTGTTTTAGGATCGTATTTTTCGAGGTACGACAGTTGGCGACTTTGCTGGGGACAGGCTCCATGCTAGAGAGAGTCGAGCCTAACTTAGCTTTATGTGTTTATTTGTTTGATATTGTCTTGTCTTCTCTATGTTTATTATTTATGTTTGTTTATTTGTTCTTTTACAGCTTTACTTTATTGCTCAATATATTTGTTTGTGGTTTCTCGGGGTCACATTACAAGTAAATTTGAGTGGTGGAAAAAGCAGAGGGAACACCTAAGTTTAGAATTGGGTGTTATTAGTGTTAGTCTCCAAGGACTCGCTCCTTGCACGCCTAACATGAAAGCTCCCCCAGATAGTTAGACTTTTCATAGATCTTGTCACAACGCAGCTAGCCTGTCGCGGGACTTGATTCATGAAAGGGTTGTGATTCTGGGACCCCTTTAGAACCTGTTTCAATATTGGTAGTTGTGTAATGTTAGGCTCCAAGGACTCGCTCCTTGCACGTCTGGCATGAGAACTCCACTCAAGGTAGACCTTATCGTTATTATCGTCACAATGCAGCTAGCCTGCGGAGGGGCGTTAGTACGATAAACGTCCGTGACCTTGAGTTCCCTTAAACCATCACCGTAGAAACTATCCTGTGAGTGGGACTTATGGGTAGTAAAACGTAGAACAACTCTCTTACAGCCCACCTGTTAGGAAGGTTCTAAATTTACCCGCTACACCCTCACGTCCCTGCATCTTTGCATCTTAGCATCATATGCATCATTTTAGCAAATGTTTCGAGGAACAAAGAAGTTTTATTGCAAACCTCATAAAATTTTACCTGGAATGGATTTCAGTCCATTAGTTTTGGGAAATAACAATAAAATTTACCCATTTTGACATTTTGCAACAAACTTCTTAAGTCCCTTGAGGCATTTACTAAATTTTTTACTCATGTTTGCATCTCTGCATCTGCATTCTGTCAAAACTCATTCTCGTCAACTCCTTTCTAGCTGTCACACTGAGGATCTCACGCAAGTATTCAACCCGAGCCCATGCCAAGAAGAAGATGGCTGACAGGGACCCCGAAATGGACAAAGTTAATGAAGAGCTTTCTGACCTTCGTGGAAATATGGGTCAGATGATGGAAATGTTGCAGGTCATCCGAGCAAAATTAGACACCCAACAGACTGTAGTGTCAGAGATTGTCACTGCAACGACTGAGCCTACGTCATCAGTCACTACTCCTGTGACCTGGCCTCCTTTTGGGCTTCCTCATGGATTTGTACCTCCTCCTCAGGGTTTTGCTTCTCAAAGTTTTATCCCTCCTTCCGAAGGACTTACTACTCAGGGTTTTTTCCCTCTTTCCCAAGGTTTCGCTTCTCAAAGTTTTATTCCTTCTTCTCAAGGACTTACTGCTCAGGGTTTCTTCCCTCCTTCCCAAGGTTTCGCTTCCCAAGGCCTCGCACCTCCCTCTCAGGGTTTTGCGTTCACTTCCCAAGGTTTTGTACCTCCCCCTCAAGGGTTTGCTGCTCAGTAGACTATTCCTGTGACTAATAAAGAGAACCACGTGGCTACTAATTTTACACCAGACATTGTGCACACCCGTGCCCAACCATACTTCAATGACCCTCAGGTGTATGACGTGCCAGATATGTCGGAAAATGGAAATGAGAAACATGAGAAGATGCAAGAGAATTTGGAGACTATTGAGAAAAGGTTAAGAGCAATCGAAGGCGACCAGATCTTCGGGGCTGCTGCTAGAGAGATGTGCCTGGTGTCTGGATTGGTAATTCCTCCAAAGTTCAAGATACCCACTTTTGACATGTACGAGGGCGCGACATGTCCTAAGAACCACCTCTTGATGTATTATCGAAGAATGGCTGCGCAGGTGGACAATGACAAATTAATGATCCATTGTTTCCAGGACAGTCTGAAGGGAATCTCCTCCAAGTGGTATCTAACGCTAGACCATTCGAAGATTCGCAGTTTTCAAGACCTGACAAATGCTTTCATCCAGCAGTACAAATACAATATGGGCTAGCCTCACGCGTTGGTTCAATCACCATTCGTATACCAACAAATTTAAATCATTTTTATAATTAATTATCGACAGACAGAATTCCGGAGTCTAGCATTCCGCACGTTCTGGATTGGACCGCAACATGGGCTAGCCCCACGCGATGTGTTCAATCGCCCTTTCGTTTAAAACATCTTCACAAAGTCAAACACTTTCTTATAAAATGAACATTGTTTAAATCATTCTATATCTCGAACAAGCTAGTGCTTCAGCCTCCACCGTGAGTATAAGCCAACGCTTAGCAGTAGAATGCGTTTTTAAACAATCGTTCAATTAAAAAATGCAAGCCGTAGTAGCACGAACTACGGAGCTCTGACTTTCCCATTGCACAAGGGAATACGTAGGCACGGGGATTTTAATCCTTCGCGAGCACCCTAATAAAAAATTTAGCTATTTCTCTATTTAAAAAATTAATCTTTTCTCCATCATAATAATTTAAAACTTTAATTCCCTTTAAGAACAAACATATTAATAATCATTTAGAAGACAAGACTTAAGATCAAACATTTAATCGCATAATTAGCTAAGAGGTTCCCGTTGAGTACAACGGACGTGAGGGGTGCTAATACCTTCCCCTTGCGTAACCGACTCCCGAACTTAGAATTTGGTTTCGTAAACCATTTCTTATCCTTCCTTTAGGTTGTATCTATATCTCCCTTTTCTCTCGTAGAATAAATAGAATTAGGTGGCGGCTCTGTTGTTTTGTTTTAGGATCGTATTTTTCGAGGTACGACATAAGGTAATGGGAAGTCATCTTTCAGGCTAGCTCTATTCAGATCCTAGTAATCAACACACATCCGTACTTCGCCTTCCTTCTTAGGCACTGGTACAATGTTAGCAACCCACGGCGGGTAACTAGTTACAGCAAGGAAACCGGAGTCCCACTGTTTTTGTACCTCTTCTTTTATCTTCATGGCCATATCCAGACGAGTACGGCGTAGCTTCTGTTTTAATGGAGGACAGTCTTTCTTCAAAGGAAGCTTGTGCATAACAATGTCAATATCCATACCTGGCATGTCTTGATAGGACCAAGCAAAGACATCATCGTATTCTCGAAGCATGTCAATAAGTTTTTCCTTCACTGAATCTTGCAGACAGGCCCCGATCTTTACTTCTTTCAAGTCTTCTTCTGCACCAAGATTAACTGTCTCAACCTCCTCCTGATGAGGAGTGATAACCTTCTCCTCTTGTCTTAATAATCTGGCTAGTTCTTCAGGTAGCTCATAATCTTCTTCAACCCCTTCATCGGCTTGATTAATCGGATTGTCGAAGTCATACGAAGTCATAGAAGTGTCGTTGTCGGTGCAATCTGGAGGGCATTATCTACAAGGGTTTAGATTGGTTCATTTTAGTGACGAGTTTTATCTTTTTTAGAAAAAAGTGAAAATGAAGTTGTTATTTTGAAAACATTGCCATTTATTGTTTTTGTACAAAAGTGAAAAATGAAAAATAGTGAGCGGAAAAAAGAGACTCGTTTGCAAAAGATGTCCTGATATTCATTAATTAATCATTTGTACAAAATACAAGATGGCCCTATTACAAAATAAGTCCTGACACCTTGGGCAAGATGCAGGACTTGATGCATGCTAAAAGACAGGAAATAATAATTACTCTGCAGGAGTAACTCTTATAATTTCCTGGGAAGACCAGTTTGAGAGTTGGTACCCCGGGATCCTTGGACGTATCCAGTTTTCCAGGTTGCGTTCGTCTTCTTCCTCGTCTTCCAGACTGTTTACAGCATCCAGGGTAAGCATTCCCCCACTGACAAATTTGGGCTCCGTTGCAGCCTCTGGTTGATTTTGTCGAGTTGGTCTGTAACCCAACCCAAATCTGTCTTCTTTCTTTTCTATTGGCAGCAGCTTGCCCCGGCCTTGAGCGGTACCCTCCTCAACAACCTTCCGGACCTGTTGATATGAAGTGATGGAATTTCCAAACACAGCAGTTGCTTCATTGATGTTAAGGGCCTCAAACCCCTGACTCATAGTCTCATGGATCTCCCCATCCATCTCTATATACTTGTAAGTAGCCAGCTGGCTAACGAAAATGTCTTCCTCCCCGCAGATTGTGATGATCTGGCCTTCCCACTCAAATTTTAACTTCTGGTGAAGGGTAGATGTAACAGCGCCAGCGGCTTGAATCTAGGGTCTACCCAACAAACAGCTGTAGGCCGGCTGTATGTCCATCACGAAGAAAGTAGTTTTAAAGATTTGCGGGCCAATCATCACAGGTAGATCCATCTCTCCAAGCACTGATCTCTTAGAGCCATCAAATGCTCTCACCACCAAGTTACTTGGACGTAATGCCAAACCATCATACTCCAGCTTCACCAGGGCTTTCTTTGGGAGGACATTGAGCGAGGACCCAGTGTCTACCAGCACATGAGAAAGAACAACACCTTTGCATTCTAAGGTGATATGTAAAGCCTTGTTATGATTGCGTCCCTCCGTCGTTAAATCAGCATTTGTGAAGCCCAGTCCATGACTGGTGTTAACATTTGCAACCACTGTTTCCAGCTGATTAACCGTAATCTCTTTCGACACGTATGTTGCGTGCAGGACCCTCAACAGTGCATTCCTATGGGCTTTGGAACACATTAGCAATGATAATATAGAGATTTTGGAGGGTGTCTGATGAAACTGGTCCACCACTTTGTAATCACTCTTTTTGATTATTCTCATGAACTCGTCCACCTCTTGTTCAAAAGACGTCTTAAGAGTTTCTTTAACAACTGGCTCTTCAAGTACCACATTCTTCCCTTTTGCCTTAGTAGCAGCTTCCGCTTTAGCATTGGGTCTCGGTGTTTGTGAGGCAAAAAGGCGTCCGCTTCTAGTGAAGCCTCTGCCTCCCCCAACATTGTCTACTTGTGGTGAAGAGGTTGATGAATCTAGAGTGATCTTCTTTCCGTCACAGTAGAGATCAGAGCCGTAGTGCCAAGGTATGGCATTACTGCTTTCATAAGGAACAGGTCCAGGTACCGTAATGGTGACCGGACTGATTGCTGTAGCAGAAGGAACTATGATGGTATGCGGGTGGTAGTAGATTGTGACTGGAGATCTGACAGGAGGTGTTGCAGCTTATTGTTGGAAATTGTTGTTGGGATGAACATTTTCCGGGTCATAATAGATTGTGACCGTTGAGACATCTTCGTTAGTGTTTGCTGGTGTTGTAGGCGTGTCCGTTGATAAAAAGGGTGATGATGTTGTAGAAGTAAATGTTGCTGAACTCTGATCTGTTGAAATAATGGATGGAGTGATTGCTGGAGTTGTGGATGAATCAGTGGGAATGATAGTTGTTGCTGTTGTAGGAGGTTTTGTTGTTGCTGAAGAAAGAATTGTTGATGTTGAAGGAGAATTCATTGTTGCTGAAGAAAGCGTTGTTGACATTGAAGGAGCCGTTGTGGTGATTTGCAAGATTCCATCTCTGATGAGGCCATCTATGCCAAGCCTTAGCTTCTCACAACCATTAATAGCAGTCTTGCATGATTCGCAACAGGCCTCATAGCCCGGGAACACCTGGCATTTTAGGAGTTGAGCTTTGACTTCTGCTAATGGTGTTTGAATCTATACAACATTATCAATTAATATAGATGGTTGGTCCTCTTCTATGGCATTAATCCTAGGCCCACCATGATTAGGCATATGATTCCTGTTAACATTTGGAGGAGGTGCGAAATTGAGAGCTTTGGAATCGACCAGATCTTGAACCTTCATTTGCAAGGCTCTACATTTCTCGGTATTGTGACCAGGTGCGTTGGAATGAAAGGCACACCTGGTATTAGCATCATAATTCTTTGGGAGATTGAGAGGATCTGGTGGAGCCAATGTCTTTAACTTAACCATGTTAAGCTTCAGGAGTTGTGGCAGTAGAGCAGCATAGGGCATAGGAATGGGGTCAATCACCCTATTTGCATGAGATGGCCTCTGTTGAAAGGGGTGCTGTTGTTGGTTGCTGTTGTTATTGATGTACGTTCTTTGTTGCAGAAAGTGAGATTGTTGTTGATAGTGACGTTGTTGTTGTTGTTGAGGAAAAAGTGGTTGTTGTGGGACTGGAGCCGAGATAGTAACGGCTGCTATTGATCTGTGGGAATATTGGGGTCTGCCCCTGCCTGCATGAATATCATTTGTTTCACCTGCCCTTCGGGGTCCTGAAAAAGGTTTTCTGGGGTTGTTGGAAGAGCTTTCACCATTGTCAAAGATTTTTCCCATCTTCAAAAGACTCTCAATTCTCTCACCAGCTATAACTACATCGGCAAAACTGGTGGAAGAGAAAGCAGCAAGTCTGTCAATATAAGTTCCTTGCAAGGTGTTCATAAACATGTCGGCCATTTCTCTTTCAGACATGGGTGGCTGGACAGCAGCAGCAAGCTGTCTCCACCTCTGAGCATAATCCCGAAAGCTTTCCCTTGAAGACTGAGACATGCCCATTAGAAGAGTTCTATTGGAGGCCATGTCTAGGTTGTACTGGTATTTGTAGATGTTTAGAATTGGCAGAATTTTTGACCAACAAGAAGTGTTGAACTTAGTTCAGGATGTCACATCAGATGTTGTGACATTATCAAACAGAGTATAAGTAAATGAACTTAATTCAAGATGTCACACCAGATGTTGTGACATTGTATCAGTTAATGAAGTAAGTTCAGGATGTCACACCAAATGTTATGACATTGTATCAGTTAATGAAGTAAGTTCAGTTTTCAGGATGTCACACCAGATGTCGTGACATCTCAAACCTGCTACCAGAATTAATTAATGACTAACAGAACTGAGTAAATTCAGGGAAGTTATCTGGAATTAATTATGAATGGATAAAACAGAAGAAGGCGAATCTGTAGGGAGATTGGTTATATGATTTCAGTATAAACAGAATAACTGACTCACCTAGAATCAAGGAAGTAACAGACCCTAATTCAAGGTGATGACAACATGCGCATCAGGACTGGATATTCTATAGAAAGCCCAAAATCCAAACATCTATTTAAGCAACAGAAACTCTCAGAATAGAGTACGAAATAAAGAAGACTAAATAGGGTGTTTGTGTTTTAATAGCAGGTTGTATATGTGTATCACTTTATGAGCTTTTAAGCAAAAGTGTATTTGTGTCTTGATTGAAACTGTGAAGTAAGATCAAGCTGTTTTATTTAAAGTATGACTTCAATTTTATTAAACTTGTAAACATATCACTGTGTGATTGAGGGGGAGTGAGTTGGTACTCATATCTAAGTTGTGTCTTAGATAGAAATTGCCTTGGGTAGATATTAAGTGAAAGATTAAATTGAGTGGTTTAAGTCTAGAATTAATATTACTTATATTGGATTTCCTTCCTGGCTTGGTAGCCCCCAGATGTAAGTGTGGTTATACACTGAACTGGGTTAACAATTTCCTGTGTTGCTTAATTTTCCTGCACTTTAAGTTTTGTTCAAGTCTTCAAGTGTTTAAACATCTCATTCAACATCTCGTACCTGATCACAGAATTTCAATTGGCATCAGAGCAGGCACCCTGCCTGTTTAACTGGGTGAGATCTAGGGACTGCAAATTCTGGAAACATGGACAGAGATGTAGGATCTGTAAATAGACCACCTATATTGGATGGATCTAATTATGACTACTGGAAGCCAAGAATGGTAGCATTCTTAAGATCACTTGACAATAGGGCTTGGAAAGCAGTCAACAAAGGATGGGAGCACCCTATCCAAGACAACAAAGATGGAGCAAAAGTGTTGAAACCTGAAGAAGAATGGAGTAAGGAGGAAGAAGATTCAGCACTTGGCAATTCCAAGGCCTTAAATGCTTTATTCAATTGCATTGATAGGAACATCTTCAGACTTGTGCATCACTGTGAGCTGGCCAAAGATGTTTGGGACACTCTCAAAACAACTCATGAAGGAACATCAAAGGTGAAGATGTCAAGACTTCAACTTTTCACCACCAAGTTTGAAAACTTGAGAATGAAGGAAGATGATACAATTCATGAGTTCTACATGAACATCTTAGAAATAGCCAACACTTCTGGTGCTTTGGGAGAAAAGATGACTGATGAAAAGCTTGTAAGAAAGATTCTCAGATCTTTGCCAAAAAGATTTGACATGAAGGTCACAGCAATAGAAGAAGCTCAAGACATATGCACAATGAAGGTTGAAGAGCTCATTGGTTCCCTTCAAACATTTGAGATGGGAATGAATGACACAATTGTAAAGAAGAACAAAAGCATAGCCTTGGTGTCGAATACTGATAAAGAAGAAGAAAATAATGAAGCAGAACCTAAAGAAAATTTATCATAAACTATTGATATGCTTGGAAGACAATTCAAAAAGATTCTCAGAAAGATAGATGACAATTCCAGACCAAGTGGAAGATATTCAAACTCTTCTGAGAATAAAAGACCTTATGATGCTAATATAAATGGTCAAAGAAGAGTGTTGCATATATAGCTCATACATCTCTAAGTGTATCAGCTAAAGAAGACTGGTACTTTGACAGTGGATGTTCAAGGCACATGACTGGATTGAAGAATCTGCTAGTAGACTTAAAGTCATATTCATCCAGATATGTAAACTTTGGAGATGGAGCTAAAGGAGAAATCAAGGGAGTTGGGACCTTGGACTGTCCAGATGTACCAAGACTAGATGATGTGCTGCTGGTAAAAGGATTGACTGCTAACTTGATCAGCATAAGTCAATTATGTGATCAAGGTTACAGTATAAACTTTACCAAAACTGAATGCATAGTGTCTAATCAAGAACAGAAGGTTGTCATGAGAGGAGCCAGATCTAAAGACAATTGTTATATGTGGGAACCTCAAGATTTCAGTCTCACTTCAACTTGCTTTTTGGCCAAAGAAGAAGAAGTGAAACTATGGCACCAAAGATTGGGTCATCTTCATTTCAGAGGTATAAAGAAAATCATATCTATGGAAGCTGTGAGAGGTATTCCTAAACTAAAGATTGATGATGGAAAAATATGTGGTGAATGTCAAATAGGCAAGCAAACCAAGATGTCCCATCCAAAGCTCCAACATCTGACAACTTCCAAAGTTATGGAATTATTGCATATGGATCTTATGGGACCTATGCAGGTTGAGAGCCTTGGTGGTAAGAGGTATGCCTATGTGGTGGTTGATGACTTTTCAAGGTATACATGGATAAATTTTATCAAAGAAAAGTCTGATGTATTTGATGTATTCAAAGATTTATGTCAAAGAATACAAAGAGAAAAAGCAAGCTGTGTGGTCAGAATAAGAAGTGACCATGGAAAGGAGTTTGAGAATAAAAAATTCTCAGATTTCTGTTCTTCAGAAGGAATCAATCATGAATACTCTTCACCTATCACCCCTCAACAGAATGGGATTGTTGAGAGGAAGAACAAAACTATCCAAGAATCAGCAAGAGCTATGATCCATGCTAAAAAGTTACCTTTGTACTTCTGGGCTGAAGCTATGAACACAGCTTGTTACATTCATAATAGAGTCACTCTAAGGAAAGGAACCTTGTCCACAATCTATGAAGTCTGGAAGGGCAGAAAACCCACAGTTAAGTACTTTCATGTGTTTGGAAGTAATTGTTATATTCTGGCTGATAGGGAGCAAAGAAGAAAAATGGATCCTAAAAGTGATGAAGGAATTTTCCTTGGATACTCTATAAATAGCAGAGCCTATAGAGTATTTAACTCTAGAACCAAGGTTATCATGGAGTCCATAAATGTGATAATTGATGATGCCCCTGCAGATGTTACAGAAGATGTTGGAACATCTGCTGACAGTCAGACTGAAGCTGAAATAAAGAGTGATCATCCTGTCTTCACTCAAACTGAAGCAAGGATAGAACAATCCAGCAAACCTCCCTCCATCAGAATCCGAAAAGATCATCCCAAAGATCTAATAATTGGTGATCCCAACAGAGGTGTAAGCACTAGATCAAGAGAGGTGATTTCAGGTTCATGTTTTGTTTCAAAGATAGAACCTAAAAACATCAAGGAAGCTCTTAATGATGAATACTGGATTTGTGCTATGCAAGAAGAATTAGGTCAGTTCACAAGGAATGAAGTGTGGGATCTTGTTCCTAGAACTGATGACATAAATGTGATTGGCACAAAATGGGTGTATAAGAACAAGTCAAATGAGCAGGGAGTTGTTACAAAGAACAAAGCTAGACTTATAGCTCAAGGATACACACAAATTGAAGGAGTAGACTTTGATGAAACCTTTGCACCAGTAGCAAGGCTTGAATCAATCAGACTACTTTTAGGAATTGCTTGTATCCTGAAGTTCAAGCTGTTTCAAATGGATGTGAAGAGTGCCTTTCTAAATGGATATCTTAATGAGGAGGTATATGTGGAGCAGCCTAAAGGATTTGTTGATCCAAGCTGTCCAAACCATGTATACAAACTAAGGAAGGCTCTTTATAGACTGAAGCAAGCCCCAAGAGCATGGTATGAAAGGCTGACTACTTTTCTCACAAAACAAGGATACAGAAAAGGTGGAATAGACAAAACCTTGTTTGTGAAGGATGAAGAAGGAAATGTCATGATTGCTCAAATATATGTTGATAACATTGTCTTTGGTGGGATGTCAGACAGGATGGTTAAACATTTTGTCACTCAAATGGAATCTGAATTTGAGATGAGTCTAGTAGGAGAACTAACCTACTTTCTTGGACTGCAAATAAAGCAAATGGAAGACTCAATGTTCATTTCCCAAAGCAAGTATGCTAAGAACATTGTCAATAAATTTGGGATGGACAATGCTACTCACAAAAGAACTCCTGCCCCCACTCATTTAAAGCTGACAAAGGATGACAAGGGTGAGAATGTAGACCAAAGCCTATACAGAAGTATGATTGGAAGCTTATTATATCTGACTGCTAGCAGACCAGATATAGCCTTTGCAGTAGGTATATGTGCAAGATATCAAGCTGAGCCAAAAGTAAGTCATCTAAACCAGGTTAAGAGAATTCTGAAATATGTCAATGGTACTTGTGACTATGGCATAATGTATTCCCATGGATGTAAACCAATTCTCACTGGCTTCTGTGATGCTGATTGGGCTGGAAGTGCTGATGATAGAAAGAGCACATCAGGAGGATGCTTCTTTCTAGGAAACAATTTGATTTCTTGGTTCAGTAAGAAACAAAATTGTGTATCCTTATCTACTGCTGAAGCTGAATATATTGCAGCTGGAAGCAGTTGTTCACAGTTGGTTTGGATGAAGCAAATGCTCACAGAGTACAATGTCCCACAAGATGTAATGACATTGTATTGTGACAACTTAAGTGTTATTAACATATCAAAGAATCCTATCCAACATAGCAGGACCAAGCATATTGATATCACGCATCATTTCATCAGAGATCTTGTGGAAGAGAAAGTGATCTCATTGGAACATGTAGCTACAAATCTGCAATTGGCTGATATATTTTCAAAAGCTTTGGATGCTACCCAATTTGAAAACCTAAGGGGCAAATTGGGAATCTGCTTATGTGAAATATAGCAGTTATGGAGAAGTGCCAACATGTCCTATGACATCGTGTGGCATGATCACCAGATGGCAACACCAGTCTGGTCAAGAACTTTGTGTATTCCACTCCTTAAAATTCTCCAAGTAACGGTTATTATAAAAGTTTCAGCTTGCTCTCAGCTATTCATCTTCTCATCATCCTCTCAAAACGAATTGCATACTCTAACTGATTTTCAGAGCTCATCAAGATCATTCAAACCTAAACTCTTCATCCACCACTTTCGAAAATGTCTCAACATCAAAACCCTAACCTCTCTGATGAAATCCTCAACCAAGAGGATGTGGTGCATGCAACCCCCATTTCTGTGGTACCTATGGATTCAACTCCCATGGACGAAATCAGAGGAAATGTTCCTCTTGCTCAAAAGCCTAGAACTCCAACAGTGAGAAGAGCAAAGGAACCTGTATTCAGCAAAGCCAAAGGGATGCCTTCATCCTCAAACACTACTCCCAAAGCCTCTGAATATGTGGATGCTTCCATTAAGGATCTTGTGAACAAGATTCTGTCTGAGCAAAGAGTTGTGAGTGGCATATCTATTCCTCTGAACACCATGCCAGCTCCACAAGAAGAACAGAATGATCAAGCTGAAGAGGACACTCCTACTCAGCAGGATGTCCCAATAGATGTTGAAACATATGAGGACCAGCACAAGGCCTCCAATGATGATGATGATGAAACATCTGAGGACCAGCACAAGGCCTCCACTGATGATCAAGCCTCTGTTGATCCACCTGCTGAAGAGGAGACTACTCAACCTCCTCCTGTTGTTGACATAGAGCATGATTCTGACACAGAAATCTTTGCCTCTGTGAACCCTAGCATATCCAAAAGGCTCAGAACAAGGAAGGAAAAGAAGACTACAAGACATGCAACTCCTGAAAAGAAGCAGCCTACCCCAAAGAAGGACAAATCTAAAGTTACTTTTGGTCCTACCAAACAATGGAGCAAGGTGAATACACAAAAGAGGAAAGCTGTCACTCCTCCAGATTCAGATGTTGAAGAGGATGTCCCAACATCCCAACTAAAGAAAAGACCAGCACCTTCAAGGTCAACCTCTGCTGTTCCAGAAGCTCCTCTGGATAATATTTCTTTCCATCATGTATCAAGTGTGAGAAGATGGAAATTTGTCTACCAAAGAAGGGTAGCACTTGAAAGAGAGCTGGGCAGCAATGCACTTGAGTGCACTGAGGTAATTGATCTCATTTCTTCTGCTGGCTTATTCAAAACAGTATCAAACTTCTCACCTTGCTATGAGCTGCTAGTCAAGGAATTTATTGTCAACCTTCAAGAGGACTGTGCTGATGGTAAGTCAGATGAATTCAGAAAGGTGTATGTAAGAGGGAGATGTGTGGAATTCTCTCCTAGGGTTATCAACCATTATCTAGAGAGAGAATCTGATGGACCTAATGAGCTGGGAAAGACAGAAAACCAGATGTGCAAGGTCATCACTGCCAATCAGGTCAAGACTTGGCCAGTTAAAGGGAAACTTTCTGTTAGCTTGCTGACAAGGAAGTATGCAATGCTGCATAGGATTGGCACTGCAAACTGGGTCCCTACCAACCATACCTCTTCAATAGCAACTGGATTGGGCAGATTTATTTATGCTGTGGGCACCCAAACAAAGCTGGACTTTGGGGCTTACATATTTGATCAAACACTGAAGCATGCTGGGACATCTGCAACAAAGCTACCTATTGCTTTCCCTTCTTTGTTGTGTGGAATAATCCTTAGCCAGTATCCAGGTATCCTCACTGAGAAGGATTCAATCTGCAAAAGAGAGAGTCCTCTGGCCTTCCACTACAAGCTGTTCTTAAGTCATCATGCAGCTGATGTTGAAGCTCCCTCTGGGACATCTGCTGGACCTTCAAAGGCAAAGTCTCCAATATCCAAAGCTGCTTTGATTGCTGAGCTGAAGAACACATGCAAAGAACTGGATGCCAAGAAGCAGAAGCTTGAGGAGATTATCCAAAGGCTGGAAATTAAAGAGAGTGCTCAGAAGGCTGCTGATTCTGATGAGGAAACTGAAGAAGAGGAAGACACTGAATATGAAGATTCTGAGTGAAAAATGTATGTGAGGAATATGTAATGTCTGCTTCAGCATTGTATTTTGAATTTGAATTTGTAATTCTCTCTGTCTATGTAAAATTTGGCCCCATTTTATGTCTAACAAGGGGGAGAAGAGAACTGAACAACAACAACAATGTATGTTGCAGCTTACTGATTAATGAAAAATGACTTCTGTTTGCTTCTGAACTAAAGCTGTGTTTTTAATGAAAAAAATTTGTTGAAACAAGCCAGAACACATATAGGTTTGAGGGGGAGTAAACTCACACATGACTCAACAGAAAAGAACTGATGTACTCTGATAAAAGAAACTCTGATGCACTCTGATAAACCAGAAGATTATGTTAGCCAAAAATTAGCCAAAGGGGGAGTTTGTAGATGTTTAGAATTGGCAGAATTTTTGACCAACAAGAAGTGTTGAACTTAGTTCAGGATGTCACATCAGATGTTGTGACATTATCAAACAGAGTATAAGTAAATAAACTTAATTCAAGATGTCACACCAGATGTTGTGACATTGTATCAGTTAATGAAGTAAGTTCAGGATGTCACACCAGATGTTGTGACATTGTATCAGTTAATGAAGTAAGTTCAGTTTTCAGGATGTCACACCAGATGTTGTGACATCTCAAACCTGCTACCAGAATTAATTAATGACTAACAGAACTGAGTAAATTCAGGGAAGTTATCTGGAATTAATTCTGAATGGATAAAACAGAAGAAGGCGAATCTGTAGGGAGATTGGTTATATGATTTCAGTATAAACAGAATAACTGACTCACCTAGAATCAAGGAAGTAACAAACCCTAATTCAAGGTGATGACAGCATGCGCATCAGGACTGGATATTCTACAGAAAGCCCAAAATCCAAACATCTATTTAAGCAACAGAAACTCTCAGAATAGAGTACGAAATAAAGAAGACTAAATAGGGTGTTTGTGTTTTAATAGCAGGTTGTATATGTGTATCACTTTATGAGCTTTTAAGCAAAAGTGTATTTGTGTCTTGATTGAAACTGTGAAGTAAGATCAAGCTGTTTTGTTTGAAGTATGACTTCAATTTTATTAAACTTGTAAACATATCACTGTGTGATTGAGGGGGAGTGAGTTGGTACTCATATCTAAGTTGTGTCTTAGGTAGAAATTTCTTTGGGTAGATATTAAGTGAAAGATTAAACTGAGTGGTTTAAGTCTAGAATTAATATTACTTATATTGGATTTCCTTCCTGGATTGGTAGCCCCCAGATGTAAGTGTGGTTATACACTGAATTGGGTTAACAATTTCCTGTGTTGTTTAATTTTCCTGCACTTTAAGTTTTGTTCAAGTCTTCAAGTGTTTAAACATCTCATTCGACATCTCGTACCTGATCACAGAATTTCAGTATTGCTGGATGAAGGCTTCGGCCAAGTCTTTCCAACATCTTATAGTGGCCCTGGTCAGATGTGAATACCATTCTCTTGATGCCCCAGTCAAGCTGTCCTCAAAGTAGAACATCCATAACTTCTCGTCCATGGTATAAGCCTTGAGTCTCCCTAAGAAAGATTGCAGATGAGTATGCGGGCAGGAGGTACCATTATTTTTTTCAAAGCATGGGGGTTTGAATTTGTAGGGAATCCTCACCCCATCTACCAACCCCATATCCATTACGTCAAAGCCTAAAGAATTTTGGGATTCCAAGGACCTCAGTTTTTCAGTAATCTCATCCAGCCTTCGGTCATATACCTCATCCCCAACTCCAATAACTGTGAACTGCTCCTCCTGAGGATCTTCTTGCAAGATCCTGCCTGCAGCAGTGTTTCCTTGAATATTCCTTGGGATATTAACATCTGGGTTCAAATGGGGCCCGAACTCTGGTGGGTCTATGCGAGGCTGCCCGTGTTCATTATTGTTGGTTTCTCCTGTTCCCGGGTGGGGCTCTTCAGGTGTCTGCCTTTCCACCAGCTCTCTCAGCCTTTCCTGGCTCTGAGCTAAGCCAGTCATCACAGCCAAAAACTGGGTCATTTGGTTTCTCATCTCGACCCTTTCGTTTGCCATTCGATTTCTTACTTCATTCAGGTCCTGCTGTACCTGATCCATCTGAATGCCTGAAAGGTTGTTTCGCATTGGTTACCGGTGTGTACGGTTGACAGGGAACAATCGGCAACGAGCAATGTTTCCTGAAAGCACAACAAAGTGAGAAACAAAATAACAAACAAAAACCTGCAAAACAAAGAAAATGTTAGTATGCAATGCAATATGCTTATTTGTTCTCCAAGGTATCCAGTTTGGTTCTTTGGTTTTGACCTTTCCAGACCTCGAGGAAATGCTTGATGATGTTGAGAGAAAGCCCACCAAAAATAAAACAAATTGATATATTACAAATGATGGAAATACATAGTCTGTTTACAGTACATGCCCATGGTGGGTCAAAAATACAACAATTAAAAGCAAAAAGTACATCAAAAGAAAGAAATACAAGCAAAAGGATCAGACATCCAATCCAAAGTCATCTTCCCGGACTTCCTTCAGGAGGGCCTCTGTCACCGGACCAGCTGGGTGCTCTGTAATAGTCCTAATGAGGAGGTTCCTGGTAGCAATGGCATTAGTCAGCTTCTTATGCATGTCTTGATCCTTTGATCTCTTTAACCCCGCCCGGAGTTTTAACTCTGATATTTCCTTTTGGGCTGCCAACAAAGCTTCCTGCTGCTCCTTCTCATTGGCTTCTAGCTGATCAATCTTGGCCTGAGTCCTCTGGTCTTCTTGTGCACGGGCCTCGGTGATCCTAATCCACCTAGCCTGGCTTTCCTCCAGGTAATGCTCAGCCCTAGCCTTCTAAATCTTGGCCTCCTTGCAGGCATTCTTCAAAACCAATTCTTCTGCTCTTGCTTTCCTTATGTAGTCATCTGTCCTTTCGATCTTGGTTAGATGCTCAGTCCTGAGTCTTTCCAATCTTTCAATGTCCAGACGACCGTCATTTCTCTCCCAGAGAGTCTTCTTCAGGGCTTCAGATAGCTGATTATTCCTCTCTTTCAGCTTTTCAAATTCCTCCAGGCTAACAGTGGCTGCAGGCTGTATTGTAGAAGGTCCAGGTGTGTCTTCCAAAGTGAAAGGCATCCTGGTGATCTGAGCTCTAGTACGGGACCAATCAGAGTACTGGGCTAAAGCAATATTGTTACACCTTCCAAGGATGGCTGTCCCTTTGGTCTGAATGTTGTCCCAAGCCCAGGAAGCTTGTCTGACAACAGCTGAGTTAGGTTGAACTCCACAGTATAGGGTCTCAGCTAAATCCTGTCCTCTGGGAGGATGAACCAAGGCATATCCCAATTGTCTCTTAAACAGTAAAGGGTTGTAATTGATGCAACCTTTTACTCCTATTAGAGGCACATTAGGGTATTGCCCACAGCTGGTTATAATATCCTTGCTTTGGTGCTCTGGGTGCACCACCTGATATCATCTGCTATTAAGGCAATGAATCTCTTGGCCCAATTCCTCTGTTGATGTGGGTTCAAGAAAGCATATGATTTGGGCAAGTGTCTGAGTAGCCATGAATAGAACAAAGGAGCACATCATCTGACTAACTTCCCTCTCTGCTTTTCATTTCTCTGATGGATGGAGTAGTAGAAATCTCCCAGCAATGTAGGTACTGGGTTCCTCAGCAGAAACAAGTGGATAGCATTCTTACTCACAAATTTGGGCTCATCTGCAAACAATATAACCCCATATATGTTGAGGGCTAAAAGTGCACAAACTGCCTTCCATTCTCCTAATGCGCCCTTCAGGGTGGCCTGAGAAATCAAAAAGTCCAGATGTAAACCAGGAATCCCAGCTTTTGTTGTCATGTTTTGCTCAATGAGGGCAGACTCCAAATGCAATGCCCTTGCTATCTCTTCACTTCTGGGATCAGTCATCTCTGGATTGAAGGGGATCCCCCTTCTGATAGGTACTCCAATCAACAAGGAAAACTCCTCCAACAGAGGCCCCATCTAGAAATCAGGAAAGGTGAAGCATCTGAGTGGAGGATCATAAAACTGCAAGCATGTGTGAATCATGCTCCTCTGAGAAGAATCAAGATCCATGACCATGTCTAAAATCCCCCCATAGTGCTCTCTAAACAGTGAGATGTGGTCAGGTGTGATAATTGACTGGACCTGTCTGATACCAGTCAAAGCAGGCTCAAAGAAGTGATAAGATATGTTTCTTTTCCTTGGAACATCCATGAGTACTGATGGAGAAGCTGAAGTCAAATGTTGAGGAAGATCACAGACTAAAAATCTGGAGGTAAGTCTCTGACAGACTGATGCAGGTGCTGAAGAAGAAAGCTGAAGCAAATGCTGAAGAAGATAACTGAAGCAGAGGTCTAAGCAGTAGAAGGGGTCAAAACCAAACCAAATATGATATGATGGTGTAACACCCCAAATTTGCCCTCTTCACTTTAATCATCATATCACATCATATTCATCATGAACATATCATATTCTTAGCATCCTAGCATGGAAAGATGAGGCATAACATTTCTCATGACCTAGCATTAGGCATATGATCATCTGTTTAGGTTCTTGAAGCATCACAAGCCATGACAAGGGGCCCATTGGATTTGTACAAGTCCTATGAGGGGTGTACATTGCATTTACAAGTTCAAGTTCATTTGAAAAAGCTCAGAAGGTTGGAAGATCATCAGGAAATCCAGGCTAAGGCAAAGCTCCTACACAATGGTCCCAAACTAGGGTTTGAGATTCAAGATTGAAAACCTCAAAACTTTGGCCATTTCATTTAGGAAGAGTCTTTCACGTGTTAAGAGGATCCTAGGTACCAAATTTGGTGAGAAAATTCCTTAGGGAAGTCAAGCATTTCTTCAGTTGCTTGTAAATGAAGAAACTGGTCAACTGTGCCTTAGAAAGGTCAAATGTGAGATTTCAAGGGGTATAACCCCATTTTCTAGCCAAGGGATGTTCTTATAATGTTAAAAGAGGTTTGGCAAGTTCAAAGATCAAGAACTATGAGGTTTTGAGGTGTTTTGCAAAATTGGTGCAAAGTTGGTTATGGAAAATACCATTTTTGGCAAGTTTTTGCCCTAAAATTCAAGTGAGCATAACTTGGTGAAAAATTATTAAAATGAACCAAAGTCAAACATGAAAGTTGGAGATTAAGGCCTCCCATTTTCAAAAAGTACAATTAATTTTTCATAGCCTTCATGGTTGAGAAGATATGGCCCTCGAAAATTTGGTGAAAACTAGGGCAAAAGTTGGTTTTTCATTTATGCACCAAAGCAAAAAGTCATGAATCTCATTTTTGGGTGTTGGTATGAATCAAATAGTGTTCCAATATTACAATGCAATGCAAATGGCCCATTTTTCTCCAATAAATACATCAAATTCGTGCACAATGAGAATTTCCTTCCTTAAGTGTAATTTTTGCATGAACATGAAAAGAGTGTGACACTCTCATCCAATGGCCAGGATTTGTTTGGTTTGAAATCAAGGGTGGGTTTGTAAGTGCACATGGGAAAGAGGCAAGGAAATGCATGAGGTTTTCATGATATCACACCAAACTGGCCAAATTTGAAAAATCACTCACACTCTCTCTTCTCACGTGCAAATCCTCTCATTCTCTCAGCATTTCCTCATGACTTCATATAAAAGCAAATTAGGGTTTTAGAGGATCCAGTTCTCTCTGATTTCATCACTCTCAAGTTTTTGCTCCAATTGCATTTTCATTCGAATCTTGCTCCACACTTGCTCTCTTCACAAACCAATCACAGATCCTTCATCCTTGAGAGCTCAGGATCACAAATCTCTCCTTTGTGCAAGCTATTTCTCAAGATCAAGCACCTTGCCATTTCAGGGCAATTGGCTGCAAACTCTCAGATCCAGCAAGATTCAAGACTCTATTTTCATTTATTTTGTAACAAGAGTGCATTTGGAGTGGATTGGCATAATTATCTTGGATACTAACAAGTTATTTCAAGAGCTGCAAGTTCAGGTGAGTTCAAAATCTTCAGATCTAAAAATGAAAATAGTTGTGTGCATTGTAATCCTCTGGTTATGCTGATCATTCTGCTGTTTTTAGATTCAAGTTTGATGCATTATTGAGTTTGTTATGTGAATTTGAAATTTCATGGTAGAAACTGTTTGTGTTCGATCTGTAAAATTCTTTGATCCAGTGAGAATTTCATCATCATTTTTGAACTCAGGGTGGTCCAATTACTTGATCTGGAGGTTTTTGTTAATTTTTATGGATGTTTGTTCATGTTGTGAGCTTTCCGGTGCTGGAGCCCTAGCTCCGGTCACCGGATTCTGGGCATTTTTGTTAGGGTTTTCAGAGGTTGAAGATGAGTCCCTCACCCTTGGATCTCTCATCTCAATGCATATGAAGCTGCCACCTCATTAAGTGACCTCCTCCCCCTCACGTGCATTTTTCTTTTATAATTTGTTTCTGATTAATCCAAATGTTACTCACCTCATGATAGCTTGTGTGTTCCCTCACCTCTGGTCCAATCCTAGTGCCACGTCAATTAATGAACCAGCTTATAGGATGTGTCCATTTGATCTAATGGCCAGTGTTTTTTCCATATTTTCCCTGAATTTCCACCCAGTATATTATACTCCTGCATAGATCCAGTGGGCTTATCAGCACTATCTGCACCCCCTTACCTTGGGCCCAATTCTTTTTAACTGGATTTCTTTACTCTTCTCACCCCCAGCTCCCTTTTCTCATTTTATTACTTTTTTTCTTTTATTTCTTTATTTCATTTTGGTTTTCAATTTTTAAAAATACTTCTGAGTGTCTAAAAATTCTAAAATAATTCATGGATGTTCATTGGAGTTTTCTTTAAGTTTTTCATTTTTTATTTTCCATTTATTTTTAATAGCCACGTGTCAATTAATTCCCTCATGTAATTAATTCATTTTTATTCCTTTTTGTGCATGCTGCCTTGTCCATTTTCCATATTGATCCTCATTTTGAATTTCTTGTTGGTTCTTTTTGCTCTGGATTCATAAGAAGATGTAGTTCATGTGTGATTTTTGTCCTGATTTTTAGAAACTTATTCATTTGGTTTTGATCATTGACTTGTGAAGGAAGTTTCTTAACCCTAGTTCATGTTTATGTCCCCATTTGACTTGCATAGCTTCTGAATTTCTTCCTATCCTTTTGGCATGTTGTTATATCCTAATTGAAGACCTCTTGTCCAAAGTTTTGGAATTTTTGGGTGCATTGTTGATTTTATTTGAATTTTGTTTCTTAGCTTGTCCCATTTTGCTTCTTTTTGATCATAAGCTCTCTCCTTAGCTTAGAAAGGCACTTGTGCCAACTTCTTCATCTCATTTGGGGTCTCTTTAGGGCATTGATACCTTTCTGATCTTGGTTTATGGTTTGTGCTTTGGAAATTTTGTGATTTTCTTACCTTTTAAGTTCTTTCTTTCTTATGTGCATCCACCTCACTTCTTTGCTTCTTTCCTCCCATAATGTGATTGTTTAGCTTTGTGCTTCTCTTCCCTTCATCTCTCTTGCTTCTTAAGCACTTCTTTACTTGGATTTGGTTCTGGTCTTATGCCTTGAGTTCATGTTTTGTGTATTTGTGCTTTGCATCTTCTTAAGTTTGCTTTGCCTTGCCATGTGATTCATGTTGCCTCATATTGACTTGTTTGCTTCTTTTCTCATTCTTGTGACTTGCATTTGCATTGAGCATTTATATGTATGACTTCACTTCAGTTTGTATGATGTTGTTATGTCATTATGTTCATTTTGTTTCACTTGTATGCTTGTTTTGCTAACCTTTTCAGGGGCTATGGTAAGTGAGAGGTGTGGATGTGATTCCCACATCTCCAAATATCATCTCTTATCTTCTTATTCTTACTTGTGCTAACCTTTGATTGTTGGGCTTAGGCCTTACTTCTCTCCTCTCCTATTCTTCTTTCTTCTTCTTCTCTGTTTCTTTCTTTCTTCTTTAGGATAAAAAACCGCACTAACGTAGGATATCCATGCATGACAACACTTAGGATTCTTTAGTCCCCCATTAGAATTTTACCTTTGTGATCCTTTTGGTTTCTTTTCTCTTCTCATCTCAAAACCCTAAAAAGCATCTAATAAAGTTTGAAGTGATACCTTGAGCAATAGCCTTATCCCATGAGATACTTGTAGTCTTCCCATCTTGGGATAGTACAAGCTTATCTTGTGATGCACAAGTCTGATCAAGGTATCATCTTCACAAAGAAAATCATAAAACACACTTCTTCACTGTAAATACCAAAAACACTTAATAAGTTAATGAGTTAGTGAGCTTAGATCATAATCTCTGGATTCAAGTTTTGGGGATCTTCTCCTTACTTGAGTGTGCTTGTTCTATTATTCCATCTTGGAATGTAGTGACAAGTGCACATTCCATGGAAAAGAGCTTGAGTTCACTTTCTTGTGACACACTCATAAAAAGCTTCATAAAAAACACAAACAAACAATAAGCGTCTTTCCTTCGGGAATTCTTTTCTCATCCCCTTCGCTCCGTACGCGAACTTGCTCCTACTTGTCACTTTGCAAGACGGTTACGCACTCGTCGTCCGAGTTTGCAACACCTGAGCATTGGCATAGGTAGTTCAAGCCTTAATTCACAAGTAATTTCTTTTCTACCCCTAGTTAGGGGAACTACGACGTTTCTGATCCTCATTTTCCTGATGAGGTACGTAGACAGTAGGGTAGGGCCTGTTCGAGCACAATCTTTATTTTCCCTACATTTTTTCTCTTTTTTTTTCCATTCAGTTCATTTCTCAGTTTTCTTTTCCAGTTCCAGTTTCTTTTCTTTTCTTTTGCAGCAGCTTTCATCCCTTCACCCTTTGAAACATTTTCTTTGCAAGTGTGGATCCCGTCGGGTACGGCGGACGATCTGGGGTGCTAATACCTTCCCAGGTTGTAACCGACTCCCGAGCTCAGTCTCTTTGGTTCACAGGACCCGTGTCCTTCCTTTTCGTTTCTTCTGGTTTGTGCAGCATTACCATTCCCGTTCATTTGGGATAAAAATGCCTGGCTGGCGACTCTATTCTTTTCCACACCACTTTCGCGTTTGTACCAGGATGGAAATCCGGGGAGCGACAACTGGCGACTCTGCTAGGGAACTCCTAACCAGAGTATCTCTGGTTCCCCTGTGAGTCTCTCATAGCGCTTATTTGTTTCTGTTTCATTGGGTGTTGATTGTTTGTTGTTGTGTGTTGTATTTTACTGTTGTTTTATTTACAGTTTATTTACAGCTTTCAGTCTTTATTTTCTGCATCATATTTTTTACTGGACTGTCTGGACTAGATATTTTGTTTGGTGGGTTTGGGTGATACTGTTTCTGAGAGATGAGCTCATTACCACGGCTATAGTGCACCTTAGGACTTAGAGTGGTTCCACTTTGGCCTCTTGAGATCTTGTCATAGGGGTAGTAGTGAGTTCCACGCCCATATTTGCGACCGTCTTGGAAATGTATTGATTTGGGGATCTTCCTCTCTCATTTCATAACCTTGACAGTTATGTGCAGCTGGGGACCAATCATTGATAACCTTGTGGAAACATCCCTCTCCAGTGATGACAGTGGCAGACCATATTTTGTGGCAAACCCATTCGCATCCGAGGGACCACCTGGGACTTACATAGGATGACTTTGTTTTCCCAGATTCAGCTGAGGCCTCCCTGTGTAGTATATAATGCCAAACCGATTCCCTGATTTGGTCATGAGCCATTTCTCGGAAATGGTGAAAGTATTATTGTTATTCGGCTTTGAGAGTCCGTGATGTCTGACCCGGAGCCTACCAGTGAGATTGGGATAGGTTTACAGGTTTGCAGGAACCCTTGGCCTCTACATACCCTCATTATCAGTGGTCCTTGTTATGATTTCTGGTCCTATGGTTCTGGTGTTCTGGTTTTCTTGGTACTATGGTTATCAGATTTTCTATCAGAGAGTTGTGACTCAGAGGATTTTGGTTTGCAGTTGATCAGAGGGTCCTTATGCTCAGTGTCCAGTATCCAGATGGTCCCAGATTGATCATATGTCTGCATTGCATTTGCATTTGCATCATTCTTGCATTAACTGTTTATGTTTCCATTTTTCAGGTCATTGTTCATAGTCATCTCCCAGTTCTGGTAAATCTTATCTCCAAATGGCAGAAGTCAGAAAAATTACAAGGAAAAAGAATGTTCACTATACTTTTCTTCAACCTGAAGTCAGAAATGTTCAGAAATTAGCAGGTTTGATAAATGACCAGGTCTTGGGAAATTTCAGAAAGAGATATGGCCAGATATTGAAGTATGTGGACAAGCCCACTGCAGACCAGAAGGACAGTTTGCATACCTTGCTTCAGTTTTATGATCCCCTGCTGCGTTGCTTTGTGTTTCCAGATTACATCTTAGCTCCTACCTTGGAGGAGATTTCCAGCATTCTGAATGTTCCAGTCAGAGATACCTTGCCTTTCTATGGGTCTGAGGTGGTGCTTAAAGAAGAGGACATAGCCAAAGTTTGTCGTTTACCAGCTGCTACAGTCAAGAAGGCTCTGAAGGATAGTGAAGGCAAAGGACTCCCTTGGAGTGTGCTCATACTAGAGGCAGAGAAATATGCTAAAGAGGGAAAATGGGGTGACTTTGGTGCTTTGCTGGCTTTGATGGTGTATGGGTCTAGCTTGTTCCCGGGAGAGAAGGAATTTGTGAGCTTGGAAGTGATCTCTATCTTTGCAAAAGGAAATCCTGTGCCAACTCTGTTGGGTGACTTCTATTACAGTGTTCATTACAGGAATGAGAAAGGTAGAGGAGGACCAGTAAACTGATGTGCTTCATTGTTTGCTGAGTGGTTTGCCAGACAGCTGCCAAAATCAGGAGCTTTTAAGGAAATGAGGGGTGAGTGGAGATGGTCTAGAAGGTTGAGGGGGTTAACTGCTGAAGATATTTCCTGGGGATATGACAGAGATCTGCTAGGAAAAGAGTTGATGGTTAGTTGTGGAAGATTTGCTGGAGTGCCTTTGCTAGGAAGGAAGGGTGTAATCAGTTATCATCCAACATTAGCCAGGAAGAAATTTGGTTACCCTTTGAGAGATCCTCCACGGATGGAAGAGTTTGCTGAGTCTTTGTATTTTCCTGTGGAAGGAAACAAGGAGTTAGTTCTACAAGCAGCTCATGCCTGGGCTCACAGGATAAGGAAGGGTAAGAAAGACTTTGGCAGAGTAGATCCCAAGACGTATCCTCCTTTTGCTGCAAGGTTGCAAAAACATGTAGAAGTTCTCATGCCTTTCTCAGTAGAAGCTCCCCTTTACCCCAAAGAATTTCCAAGCTAGAGTACTGTCTCCCTTGAAGAATACAAGAAATTGGAAGCTCAGCTGCATGAAGTTCGAGTAGAGAATGCTGAAATGATCAACCTGTACCATCTTGCCAACAGGGCCAAGAATGAAGCAGAAGGAAAGCTGCAGAAGATCCAGGCCTCTTCGGAAGCTAAGGAGAAAGACTTTGTTGGAAGGGAAGCTCACTTTCAAAGGTTGGGTATGATGGAAGCAAAAAGAGAAGCAGAACGCAAAAAGACTTTGAAGACTCTCAAGGAAGCTCGTCAATCCATTGTTTGGTTGCAAGGCCAAAGGGAGGAAGAGCAAAAGAAGTTTAAAGAAAAAGAAGAGTTCTTCGAGGTGCAAATGGCCTTCAAGAAGGAAGAGGTGGAGCAAGTCCACAACATCCGAAGGGAAAAGACTCAGCAGTTAGCACAAAGCCAGTTAGCCTTGGAGGAGGCACGGAAGGAGATTGAAGAGCTCAAGCTGAGAGCGGGTGTGAAGAAGAACAGAGCAGAGGAAGATGCAGAAGAGCCTGGGTCCTTAGTTTAGTTTATTTTTTTCAGACTACCTACAGGCTTGTTGTAGGAGTCTTGCTTTATTTGTTTTGTCTTTTATTCATGAAATGGCTTGTAACCCTTCGGGGAATATTTCTGTGGTGCTCTGACTTTTGGCCGGCAGTGGTTTATCCATGATATACAGTGTTAATATGCAAATTATCATTTCTGAATATGCAAGGCTCGTTTGTCTGATACTGCTAATATCTGAACATTCTTCAAAAAGAAAGTCTGAAAGTTAATACTCAAAGTGGCTGTCTGGAGTAGATACCAGAACTGGGGCATGCAAATGCTTAAAACTTGGGAACATGAGTAGTTACATTGCATGCATATGACGTGTTTGTTTGTTTTGCAGGTAGTGCTTCAGTTTCTAACGCTCTTGTTGTTTCAGGCACTATAGCTCCCAGGAAAGTTCGAGAACAGTCAGTCGCACACAGATATCCCACAAAGGTCAATAGAGAGAGAGTCATGGATCAAATGCAAGCTGACTTAGCTGACTTGAGGCTGAGGATGGACAATTTTATGACTCTTATGGCATGAATGGGTCAGAATCAGGAACGTCTGCGTGAATTGGTTGAAAATAGTCAAGCCAGGAACAACGGTACTGCTGATGGAGGTAATCGTAACGGTGCGGGCGCCCGTCAAGTTGAAATCCCCGTAGCACAGCCAGGGGTCACCATAATCAATGATGGACTAATCAATGTACAGATGGACGGTCAAGACGAACAATTTACGTTGCTGGACAAAACTGAAGGCCAAGGGGCTGAAATGAACAGGAAATTTGAGGAGATGGCAGAGAAGATCAGTGTTATTCAATCTTAGAACTCTTTGGGGTTCGACATTACTGACTTAGGCTTGGTTCCAGGGGTTAGAATCCCTTACAAGTTCAAGGTTCCAACTTTCGAGAAGTACAACGGCACAGCGTGTCCAAAGACTCATCTTCAGTCCTTTGTAGGGAGGATTGCTGCTCAAACTGATGAAGAAAAGCTATGGATGTACTATTTCCAGGACAGCCTGGTTAGGGCCTCCTTGGAATGGTATATGAAGTTGAGCAGAGTCAACATTAAGAGCTGGAAGGACCTGGCAGAGGCTTTTGTGAGGAAATACTAGTACAATTTGGACATGGCTCCAAATCGCACTCAATTGCAACACATGTCTCAGATTGCTAAGGAGGGGTTTAAAGAATATGCTCAAAGTTGGCGTCAGCTCGCTGCCAGAGTGCAACCACCACTGCTGGAGAATGAGATGGCTGATATGTTCATGGGGACATTACAAGGAGTGTTTATCGAAAGATTGGTGTCTTGTTCGGCTACCAAGTTTAATGATATAGTAATTGCTGGAGAGAGGGTTGAGACTTTGTTAAAAATGGAAAAGATTCAGGATACAAGTGCGAGTAGCTCGAATGGAGTAAGAAAAGCTTTCAGCGGATCCCCGCGAAGAAGGGAAGGTGAGACCAATGTTGTGTTTGGTCGAGGATGGGGCCGAGGATATAGAAGGTCATATGAGCAAGTGGCAGCTATCACAATTCCTTCCAGCCTTGTGCAGCAGGTACAGCCTCAACAACAACAACAACAACAACAACAGCCACAACATAACAACTATCAACAAAGACCTTATCAGCCAAGGCAGACTCGCCCGGCTAATAGGGTGCTTGAGGAAATTCCCATGACTTACGCTACATTGCTACCAAGATTGCTGGACCTAAATTTGATACAACTGAGAACTTTGGCACCACCACCACCTGGAGAGCTTCCAGTGGGGTACGATGTCAATGCTAGATGTGCTTTCTATTCAGGGGCATCCGGGCACTCAATTGAGAAGTGCGGGGCGCTACAGCACAAAGTTCAAGATCTGATTGACTCCAAAGCGATTAACTTCGCACCACCGCCAAATGTTACTTCAAACCCTATTCCGAATCACGGAGGGGCTAGAATAAATGTTGTTGAGGGTGGTGAGAAGTTAAGTTTGATTCTGAACATAGAAGAAGTGAAGACTCCGCTGTTGGTAGTGAAAGAGAGGTTGCTGAAAGGTCAAGTGTTTCCGGGATGCAGTTCTGATTGTGAGAAGTGTGTGAATTCTGTGAACGGTTGTGAAAACCTGAAGAAGGGGTTGTAGAATATGATTGATGAAGGATCATTGCAGTTTGATAAAGTTGATAATGAAGTTGATGATGTGTCCACTATAACCATTTTCTATAATCCAATCGAGATGCCTGCTAGAAGAGAACCTGTGACCATTTATGCTCCTGCAGTCAGTCCTGTGACTATCACTGTGCCTGGGCCTGTTCCTTATACAGATGATAAAGCCATTCCATGGCATTACGGCTCAGATGTGTACGTGGAAGGACATAAAGTCGAGAGTAAGTCTGTTTCTATTGACCCGACTGTAGTGAACGTCGGAGGGGTTGGAGGTTTTACGAGAAGTGGTCGTCTTTTTGCTCCCCCAGTTTTGAGAGGAGATCATAAGGCTAACGCTTCGGAAAAGGCTAAAGGAACGCAAGTTGTGACTGAAGAAGCAACAACTCCTGCTGCTGGATGATGGGCTAAAGACGTGTCTAATTATGTGTCTAGCGGTATCTTAACTGCAAGTGCACAGCCTATCGAAGTAATATTTAAGATTATCGATCCACAGGGACTCTATGGTTACTTAGTGCTAGATGAACTTCTAGTTTAGCTAAGGCGAAGGGTTGTCACGATTTTTTGTTGCTTTTAAAATATTAAAGGCGGGAATTAAATTTAAGTTTTAATAAAATAATACTAAGGTGGTCGGTATGTAATTATACTAACTTAGGCGGGTCAATCTAACCTAGGCTTATGAAGGTGTTCACTTAAACTATTATGTAGAGGTTACTAGTTTAAATACCCTCAACTCACACTCTCGTGGTCTTATCTCAGATCTTACCCCTAAAGCCCCATGCCTGCTCTCGCTAGCCCATAAGTGTTTAGAGATAATTTTTGGAAAATTAGTAATTCTAATTTATTTTAAAGCGCTCTCGCTGTGTTTAATTTAAATGCCTAACTTTAGCTATCTGGTTAAAATCTCACACTCTCGTGGTCTTGACCTAACCTAATACTCTTTCCTTACTCTCGTAACGAAAAGGTCGATTTTAAATAAAAAGTATCAGCCAGAATGTTAAGTTATTAATTATTTTTAGCCTATGGTTAATTTTATCGATTAAGTTTGTTTTAACTACATACCACCCTAAGGTAATTAGCTACTCATTTTTGTTGAACCAGACAGAGGCAGAGAAACAGTAAATTAAATATTCATGGCAGAAAAATAAATAAATAACATAATATTAAATTGCAAATAATAAAAACCTGGTTAACAATAAAATGGCAGACTCCTTCTTCCACAGACCGGAAAGCTCGGAGTATTTGGCGGAATCGAAAATAAAATAAAAATCTGAAGGTTTGGAAACAATTAATTTTTATAACAATTTCCTGATGTTGGAAATTGTTATAGGTTGGGTTTGGATACAGTGAAAATAGAATACTGAAAATAATGCTGAAATAAAAGGGTTGTAAAATAATTCGGCAGAGCTTCCGCAGGAAATTGATAAAATAATGCTATGTAAATTGTTCAACTGAATTATGCTATTTATAGAAGAATAATTGGGCTTGTGGCTGAATGTGTTGCATGGGCCTCGTAGAAGCAGTTGAGGAAATCTAGGAACGTGGATACAGGGTCAGCTGGAAAGTAGCGGCTTCACATGCACGTAGCCTTGTGACCAAGTCTGGGTCAAATAACCTACTTTTTCCCTTGTCACGGTCGTGACAAGGTCTTCATGTTCGTGTCCCTTGAATTTTAAGTGTCACGGTCGTGACAATGTCATCACGGTCGTGATTGCTTATTTTGGGGTGTCACGGTCGTGACACCTAGATGACGACCGTGAGTGCAACAAAATATGCAGGTTTTTGTAGGTTTCTTCATTTCTTCATCTTTTTATGGTTGTTTTGGTTCCTTTTGCTCTTGGTTCATGATTTAGCTCCGTATACGATGTACCTGCAAAATGGTAAGAAAAACTCGAGGAATCGGGTGTTAAAACGATGATTATGCGATAAAACGTTAATGAAACATAGCAATATAATCGATACATTTTCTCGTTATCAAACTTCCCCAAACTTAAACCTTTGCTTGTCCTCAAGAAAATAGTCGGTTGAAAATCGGCGGACAAGTTTTTATCGACGCATACACATAACAAACCGTACGAGGGATCGTTTTATCGGATAAACCGGTAATGATAAAACACTAATGATACACTAATGACACAAGCAACAAGCTAAGTCGTCGACTTCCCGTTAAACGAAACAATCGGCAATTTCTTTACGATTTCACCTAGAGTTTTTTCGATCTTATTTCGCCCGGTTTCATTCTAGCGCAATCACATTAAGCCCTTTGCCTTAGCACGCACGTAGTGGAGTAGCCGGTTAGCGACTTTGATCCTTTTTAAGCACGGGGTCTGGTACACGAGTGTGGTAACCCTACATACATTATCCGATTTGGAGGTTGTGGGGGATCGAGCCGTAGCACGCCCTACCAAGTTCAGAACCAGTACCTCTGAACCAACCCGCAATGGACTCCTTCTCATATTTCTCGTTTCTTATATGCGACCGTGTACTAAGGTGCAATTTCTTTTCATTTTGCATCGAGATATGAAGGATTATTATTGATTAGGCATCAAACGCTTATATTCATCGGCTCCCCACGTGGTTTGTGTTCAGACGGTGCTGACTGCTAGTATAAACTACTAGGGGTTACTTTTGAACTGAAACTTAAGGTGTACTCGTAATGATAATCGGAATGGAATCGCTTAAGTGGGAAGTCAAAGGTGTCAAGATTGTATTGGTCTTGTTGAATCGTTCTCAGCTTCCTAATTACGATTTCGTAGGCAAGTCGGGTAATGCGAATAATTAAAGATTTTTTTCGGTATGGCTCAATAAACGGGGAAAGTTCGAAACTAAAGAAAATAGCACAAAAATCGCTCGTTTCATTAACTTACGAAAAGAAATACAACGGAATTGAAAAAGTGCGAAAAGGGAAAATGCGGAAAATGAAAGGTACCTCTCCCACACTATATCAGACATTGACCTCAATGTTGTGATATAATAGCGGTAAAGGTACAATACAAACTGTGAAAATGAAAAACAAACATAAGCAAAAACTAAAACTAAGGCTGCTGAGGACCGCGGGGTCGGCTTCTGGTGCGGGAGCGTCTGGTAGGAGTCGCTTCGGGATCAGAACCGGTACCGGTAACAGCAGTGATGTCAATGCGTAAGGCCTCTAGCTCGCTGAAAATTTCTCCAAACTTCTCATTAGTAGCTTCCTGGTTTGTTGCAATAGTGCGGAGTAAAGCATCATACTGCTCCTTCTGCCTTCGCTCCAGTGCGGCGTTCATCTGGTTCTGCTGATGAATCGCGCGGAGGACGTCCTCAAGAGTGAAATCCTGTGCAGGAGGTTGTCGGGTAGATGTCTCTGGAATGTCCTGGACAGGCTCGGCTGCATCTATCGCGTCCTGCATCTCATCCGCTAGAGGATCTGCCTGATCATCATGAATAGGGGCGTGGCCGGCAGCATCAGGTAAAACAAAGAGCCAGTTGGCTCGGCTGGATGGCTCGATGCAGTCACGGGACGGCAGAATGATGTGATGGTAAACAGTGTCGTGGATAACAGGACTATACCTGCCATCCTCTCTCTGCGCAATCAGGTGAGCAGACCTGCAATAGCTCTTGGTTAGGAATTCTGCTTCTCTGAAAGGCTGATTTACGACCAAGTCACCAAGCCCCAACTGAATGGCGAGGGTGGTGACAATGCCGCCTATGAAAAATGGGGTGGAGCCTCTTTGCGCAATGGCCTGGATGTGAGAAAGCATGAACGGGGCAGCGTTGATTGGCTCGTCATTGAGAGCGCAGTACAAGAATAGAAGCTCCTTGGAGTTGAGCTTATGGTTACTCTCGCGAGCAAAGATGGTGTTGCAAATGATTCGGTGAAAATATCGGATTGTCGGGTTGTGGATGTGTGTAGCATTAAGGCTCTGAAAAGCTGAGGCACGGGTATTGATTATGTCGTGCCATAAAGTGAAAGCGGTTTCAATAAAATTATCCGGCACGCGGAGGTGAGCTTCATTCCCGTGATCGAAGCCTAGCAACTCGGCTATCCTGTTTTGCGAAAGGTTAAACTCCTGGCCATGCAATCTGAATTTAGCGAAACCGGTAAGTTGGCTCTGAGAACCGGCAGGAGTCATGTACTGGAATGAGCTAAGGAACTCCAATGTCAGAAGCTCTAATGTGGGCTGAGGCTGACTGCAAAGATCCCACAGACCGACTTTTTGAAGCAGGCTCTTGACACTGGTAAGCATTCCGAGTTCCCTCAAACAGACAGTGTCGATATAATGTGTAGGTTGCACACCGCGGTTCTGGAATCGGATGAATCTTTCTCTCTGGTTTTCTCCATTCTCACACTCTCTGAATTGTATAGCATCCATTGCATGCAAGAACTAGAGTGAGAGATGAGGATTTGGGATTTTTGTGAAAAAGTGATAAAATGAGAGAAATAATGGTTCGGATAAATATTGGAAGGTGAGAATGTGATAGGTGTGGTGATAATGGAGAGGTTAATGAGTTTTAATTTGGTAATGGGAGGTTACGGAAGTTGGGGGAGATAATGGGTGGTTTTGAAAGTTATGGAGGAAGAAGAAGAAGAGGTTTTCGAAAAGAAACAGTTCTGATTCTCACGAATTCTATATTTAGGTTTGTCACGGTCGTGACAAGGAGGTGACGGCCATGACACGCTAAATTAGCACGTCACGATCGTTAGGGGGGGTGACGACCGTGAGGGTTGATTTCCTTGAATAATTTCCAGAAACATTATCTCTCACGCTTCATATACTTTATAATAATTTATTTTTCACTTCTCACTCAATATTACATTTAAACACCATATAATAATTTATTTCAACATAGTACTTTGCAAACTTGCATGGCACGAGAGATTTTTATAGAATATGAATAAATTCAAGCATAACAGTACATAGAATGAAAATATATAAATTGATTAAAATGGAAAAATTTTGGGAACTAGAAGTGCATTGCATATGGTAATTGAAAATGAAATTACATAAATGAAAATACGGTATGAAATTGTTTGCGAAAAGTAAATCTAACTAGAAACGAAAACAATGAGAAAAATAAACTAGATCACTTATAGCATTTTCAAAAGTGTTTCTTCAAATCTTCGATTGCGGAGTTCAAGTGATAGAAGTGTTCACAGGTTATGTCAGTCAGACCTATAATGTCCAATCGCATGCTCTTAATTTCATCCTTAAATGTATTTATATTAGTTTGGTAAGCTTCAAGAGTGTTCATGATATTCTGTAAGTTGTTAGCGTAATCTCCTTGATTCACTTCAGGGGTTTCAATAACTTCGTCAGTGTGGTCAATGTCATGGTAACCAGGAGGTGTCTCAGGGTCAGTTTCGACATCGGTCATTATATCATCTTTTATCTTGTAAGACTGAGGTGTTTCAGGAGTAGATGGATAATCAGGTGGGGTTAACTCATAAAGCCAGTTATCCTTATTGTGAACACTTACTCTAGCATGGTTTGGTAGTGTGAACAGGGTTACTACATCATTCCGGATTAGGTACTCGAAAGGTGGATGTCCTAAATTCCTTATGATATGGCGATTAAAGCAGAAGTTAAGATTCATAGGACGGATGGTACCTAAATGGTTGCACCTGTGCAATTGGTATCTAAGTCCTAAGGCATCAGCAATCATGGTTACAAGACCTCCTACTAATATAGGTAATTCAGGTTCTTCTTGGATACGGGTGAAGGTTTGCATCATGAAAGGTACACCATTAACAGGCTGTCCATTAGTGAAACATGACATAATGAATATCTCATCTTTAGAGACTCCGGTAATGTTTTCTTCTTTTCCAAAGAAGGTGTGGGCAAGGATCTTATGGAAGTAACGGAGAGCAGGGTTATGTATCTCATCATTTTTCATGCTATTTGGTTCAGGGTGGTAGTTTCCGGTTAAAGTTCCCCAAAAGAAATCCAGCTCAATGTCCATCAATTCTACCTGTGTGGTAGTAAAAGCAAAGGGTCCACTAGGGAATCCTAATAAGTCATCTAGTTCTTTATGGTTAAAGTCATATTCTATTCCAAATAGGCGGAAACTGATAAATCCTTTCCTGAATCCAAAACCGCGCTCAGGTAGGTAAACTAAGGAGCTAAGGAACTCAAGGGTGAGCTCGCGGTAAGTCACAAACTTATGTTGAATCCGTGCATTCTCCCATCCAAGTCGGTTAAACAAGTACAGGATGCTATCATGTATACCTAGGGTTTCCATAGTCAGATCATCCGGGTACAGGGTCAAATCCATTTGCCTCTGTGATAACTCTTCAAACTTCATTCTTTGGTTCCTACCTCTAAATTTGGTTTCCATATGGTTTATTGGTTTGTTAGCCATGGTCAGTGCAAATATGGAGGAAACAAATCAGGGGGAGAAGGAAAGTGGAAAAGACTCTTAGAAAATCTGTAAAAGTGATTTAAGATTAAAATAAAGAAAAATAAGGAAATGAAATGCATAATTTAAAGGCAAAGCTATAAAATGACAAAACAATTAAATGAAGAATAAAACGATAAATGACAAAATAATAGATTTATAAAAATGAATTAAATAATTAAATGAGTAAATGGGTTGCCTCCCACTAAGCGCTGTTTTTATCATCAAAAGCCTGACGTAATGCTTAGGTGTAGATTAATCAGGGGAATTAGTGGACAACTCTAAAAGCCTTAGACTATTTGCATAATCTCTATTTTCAACTTTATGATAATGTTTTAAACGTTGTCCGTTTACTATGAATGGTTCACTATTCCTACCCTTAATTTCTATTGCTCCACTCGGGAACACTTTATTAATTTCAAAGGGTCCTGACCATCTAGATTTTAATTTTCCAGGAAAGAGCCTAAGTCTCGAGTTAAAAAGGAGTACAACGTCTCCCACACTAAATTCTTTCCTAGACAGGCGTTTATCATGCCACCGCTTAGTTCTTTCTTTATATATCTTAGCATTCTCATAAGCATCTAGCCTTAATTCTTCTAATTCGTTAATGTCTAGGATTCACTTTTCTCCTGCAACATTATAGTTTATATTGAGAGTTTTGATCGCCCAATAAGCTTTGTGTTTTAGTTCTACCGGGAGGTGACAAGATTTTCCATAAACTAGTTTGAAAGGTGTAGTACCTATGGTGTCTTGTAAGCGGTCCTATAAGCCCATAAAGCTTCATTAAGTTTAGATGACCAATCTTTCTGAGATATGGCGACAGTCTTTTCTAAGATTTGTTTAATTTCTCTGTTTGAGACTTCGACTTGTCCACTTGTTTGTGGGTGATATGGTGTTGCCACACGGTGTCTTACTCCATACTTAGATAGTAATTTGTCAAAGATTTTTGAAATGAAGTGCGAGCCACCGTCACTTATGACGAGTCTAGGCACACCAAATCTGGGAAAGATTATATTTTTGAAAAGCTTTATTACTACTCGTGTATCGTTTGTAGGAGAAGCTATAGCTTCAATCCATTTCGAAACATAATCAATAGCTACGAGTATGTAATTGTTACCGAAAGATGATGGGAATGGTCCCATGAAATCTATTCCCCAGACGTCAAAGATTTCTACTTCTAAAATTCCTTTTTGAGGCATTTCATCTCTTCTTGAAATATTGTCGGTGCGTTGACACCGATCGCAATTTATAACAGCGATGTGGACATCTTTCCATAGATTAGGCCAGAATAAGCCGGCTTGCAAGATTTTTGCACAAGTCTTGGAAGTGCTTGCATGTCCACCATAAGGAGATGAATGACATTGAGCCATGACATCTTCTATTTCTTCTTCGGGAATACATCGACGAAAGATTCCATCGGGTCCTCTCTTGAACAATAATGGTTCATCCCAATAGTAATGTTTGAGATTGTGAAAGAATTTCTTTTTCTGCTGATAGGTTAAATCAGGTGGAAGGGCTCCTGCAGCTAGGTAGTTGACAATGTCAGCGTACCATGGCAGTCCTACAGTTGTCTGGATTGTTTCCACGGGTTCTGGTTCATTTAAGTCTAACTGAACTGGGTCGCTTCCTATTTGTGCTATCAGCTGTTCATACGGAAAATCATCGTTAATCGGCACTTGTTTAGGTTTAATACCTTCTATTCTAGATAAATGGTCCGCTACGACGTTTTCAGTACCTTTCTTATCTTTTATTTCGAGATCAAACTCTTGTAAGAGTAAAATCCATCTCAAAAGTCTCGGTTTAGCATCTTTCTTAGTTAATAGATATCGGATAGCAGCATGATCTGTGTAAACGATTATTTTCGCTCCTACTAGGTAAGAACGGAATTTGTCAAGCGCAAAGACAACTGCTAACAATTCTTTTTCAATAGTGGCGTAGTTCATCTGAGCAGAATCTAAGGTTCTACTGGCATAGTAAATCGCATGAAGTTTCTTTTCCTTCCTCTGGCCTAGAACTGCGCCTACAGCATAGTCACTCGCATCGCACATGATTTCGAAAGGTAATCTCCAGTCAGGGGGTTGCATGATTGGTGCGGTGATGAGGGCTGTTTTTAGAGTTTCGAATGCTTTAAGACAATCTTCATTGAATATGAACTCAACATCTTTCATTAATAAACCAGTAAGAGGTTTAGTGATTTTCGAGAAATCTTTGATGAATCGTCGGTAGAAACCGGCGTGTCCTAAAAAGCTTCGTATTTCTCGAATGGTTTTAGGGGGTTGAAGATCTTTTATGACTTCTATCTTAGCTTTATCTACTTCAATTCCCTTGTCGGATATTACGTGGCCTAATACGATTCCTTCTCTGACCATAAAATGACATTTCTCCCAGTTAAGCATGAGGTTTACTTTTACACATCTTTCTAACACCATTTCTAAGTTTGATAGGCATCCTTCAAAACTTTGCCCGCATACAGAGAAGTCGTCCATGAACACTTCCATGATGTTGTCTATAAAATCTGCGAAGATTGACATCATACATCTTTGAAAGGTTGCAGGAGCGTTGCATAATCCAAAGGGCATTCGTCTATAAGCGAACGTTCCATATGGGCATGTGAATGTAGTCTTCTCTTGATCATCTGGATGGATAGGGATTTGGAAAAATCCTGAGTAACCGTCAAGATAACAGAAGTATGAATGCTTGGCTAATCGTTCTAACATTTGATCTATAAAAGGTAGTGGGAAATGATCTTTTCGAGTGGCTTTGGTTAGTTTACGGTAATCGATGCACACTCTATGTCCCGTCACTACTCTTTGCGATATCGATTCGCCTTGAGCGTTTTTCACAACAGTGATACCTCCTTTCTTTGGAACTACATGTACTGGACTAACCCATTCACTATCAGAGATTGGATATATTATTCCGGCATCTAGTAGTTTCTTAACTTCTTCTTTTACTACAGTGCTAAGGATTGGGTTAATTCTTCTTTGAGATTCTCTGGAGGTTCTGCAATCTTCTTCTAGCAGAATACGATGCATACAGACTGAAGGGCATATTCCTTTGAGATCAGATATATTATATCCTAATGCAGTTGGATATTTCTTCAAGACATCTAAAAGTTTCTTTGTTTCGATAGTTCCTAAGCTGGAATTTATTATAACTGGTCTTTTACATTCAATGTCTAAGAATTCGTATCTTAGGTTATTAGGTAAAGTTTTTAATCCTAATGTAGGTTTATCTTTACTTGGCATGGGATCTGGTGTAAGTGCTAAACTTTCGCTTAGACTATCATCCTGATACGGTTTACGCCAATTATCATCTTCGAAAATCGGTTAGCTATAAAGTTCTCCATCATCAACTCAAGGTTCGATTTTCTAGGGACATTAGGAGCAGTCTTTTGATATCCTGGTGGTGTAGTTGGTGCTTGACCTGGTGCGTATAAAGCATTGTTATTCTTATAGGAGAAGTTCGGATGATTCTTCCAACCTGGGTTGTATGTGTTTGAGTATGGGTTTCCTTGAGCATAATTCACTTGATCAGTGGGAATTCCTGTCAATAGTTGACAATCAGAAACTTCGTGTCCTGGAACTCCACATAACTCACAGTTAGGTGTTACTGCAGCCACGGTGGTTGTTGGTGTTATGGCCAAGTTGTCGATCTTTTGGCTTAGTTGGTCAAACATTGCATTGACTTGGTCCATACTACTCACTTCGTACATACCTCCTTTTGTTGGTTTCTCAGTTGCGACTCTCTCGCTTCCCCATTGGTAATGGTTTTGAGCCATACTTTCGATAAGTGCATAAGCATCATTATATTCTTTGTCCATCAATGCACCGCCCGCGGCAGCGTCAATTGTCATTCTTGTATTGTACAAGAGTCCATTATAGAAGGTATGGATGACCATTCATTCTACTAATCCGTGATGTGGACAAAGTCTCAGCAGATCCTTATAGCGTTCCCAAGCTTCGAATAGTGATTCGCTTTCCCTTTGCTTAAATCAGTTGATCTGAGCTCTCAGCATAGCTGTCTTGCTAGGTGGAAAATATCTGGTCAAGAAAACTCTCTTTAGTTCCTCCCACGTAGTTACTGAGTTCGAAGGCAGAGATTGAAGCCAGGCTCTTGCTCTGTCTCGAAGTGAAAAAGGAAACAAACGTAGTCTAATGGCTTCTTGGGTAACTCCATTGGCTTTTACGGTATCTGCGTATTGCACAAAGATCGAAAGATGAAGGTTCGGATCCTCGGTAGGATTTCCGGCGAATTGATTTTGTTGCACGGCTGATATCAACGAAGGTTTTAGTTCGAAATCGTTTCGGTTGATAGCCGGTGCGGCAATGCTTGAATGCGGTTCAGCTTGCGAAGGACTAGCGTAATACTTGAGTGGGTGATTCTGTTCTTCAGCCATCTCTGCGTCCTTTGATGTTACGACTGGTTTAGGTGGATAAAAATGAAGATCTGGAATATTGTAACTTTGTTCGTAATCGAATATCCGTCTTCTTACGTGTAAGAAGCGTTCCGATTCTGGGATTGGAGGTTGCAAGTCTTCGCCTTGAGAGCGAGTACTTGGCATACACTCAGGAATTTAGATTAAGAAAATTAAATAGTTGTTACCTTAGTCTAGACAATGCTACCTAAAGTGCACTAGTAACTAAATTAAGGTCCCCGGCAACGGCGCCAAAAAATTGATGGGCTAAAGACGTGTCTAATTATGTGTCTAGCGGTATCTTAACTGCAAGTGCACAGCCTATCGAAGTAATATTTAAGATTATCGATCCACAGGGACTCTATGGTTACTTAGTGCTAGATGAACTTCTAGTTTAGCTAAGGCGAAGGGTTGTCACGATTTTTTGTTGCTTTTAAAATATTAAAGGCGGGAATTAAATTTAAGTTTTAATAAAATAATACTAAGGCGGTCGGTATGTAATTATACTAACTTAGGCGGGTCAATCTAACCTAGGCTTATGAAGGTGTTCACTTAAACTATTCTGTAGAGGTTACCAGTTTAAATACCCTCAACTCACACTCTCGTGGTCTTATCTCAGATCTTACCCCTAAAGCCCTATGCCTGCTCTCGCTAGCCCATAAGTGTTTAGAGATAATTTTTGGAAACTTAGTAATTCTAATTTATTTTAAAGCGCTCTCGCTGTGTTTAATTTAAATGCCTAACTTTAGCTATCTGGTTAAAATCTCACACTCTCGTGGTCTTGACCTAACCTAATACTCTTTCCTTACTCTCCTAACGAAAAGGTCGATTTTAAATAAAAAGTATCAGCCAGAATGTTAAGTTATTAATTATTTTTAGCCTATGGTTAATTTTACCGATTAAGTTTGTTTTAACTACATACCACCCTAAGGTAATTAGCTACTCATTTTTGTTGAACCAGACAGAGGCAGAGAAACAGTAAACAAAATATTCATGGCAGAAAAATAAATAAATAACATAATATTAAATTGCCAATAATAAAAACCTGGTTAACAATAAAATGGCAGACTCCTTCTTCCACAGACCGGAAAGCTCGGAGTATTTGGCGGAATCGAAAATAAAATAAAAATCTGAAGGTTTAGAAACAAGTAATTTTTATAACAATTTCCTGATGTTGGAAATTGTTATAGGTTGGGTTTGGATACAATGAAAATAGAATACTGAAAATAATGCTGAAATAAAAGGGTTGTAAAATAATTCGGCAGAGCTTCCGCAGGAAATTGATAAAATAATGCTATGTAAATTGTTCAACTGAATTATGCTATTTATAGAAGAATAATTGGGCTTGTGGCTGAATGTGTTGCATGGGCCTCGTAGAAGCAGTTGAGGAAATCTAGGAACGTGGATACAGGGTCAGCTGGAAAGTAGCAGCTTCACATGCACGTAGCCTTGTGACCAAGTCTGGGTCAAATAACCTACTTTTTCCCTTGTCACGGTCGTGACAAGGTCTTCACGTTCGTGTCCCTTGAATTTTAAGTGTCACGGTCGTGACAATGTCATCACGGTCGTGATTGCTTCTTTTGGGGTGTCACGGTCGTGACACCTAGGTGACGACCGTGAGTGCAACAAAATATGCAGGTTTTTGCAGGTTTCTTCATTTCTTCATCTTTTTATGGTTGTTTTGGTTCCTTTTGCTCTTGGTTCATGATTTAGCTCCGTATACGATGTACCTGCAAAATGGTAAGAAAAACTCGAGGAATCGGGTGTTAAAACGATGATTATGCGATAAAACGTTAATGAAACATAGCAATATAATCGATACATTTTCTCGTTATCACTGGACATGGTTTCTTTGAGAAGGAAGTGGAGGAATTTATGCGGATAATTAAAAAGAGTGACTATAAGGTGGTCGAACAGTTGAACTAGATGCCTTCCAAGATATCCATTCTGTCTCTGCTGATGTGTTCTCCCGCACATAGAGAGGCCTTGTTGAAAGTGCTGCAAATGGCCTATGTTCCTCAAGAAATAACTGTTAATCAACTGGAAGCTGTAGTGGGCAGTGTGAATGCAAGCCACAGGCTGCGCTTTACAGATAGAGACCTTACGTCAGAGGGCCGTAACCATAACAAAGAACTACATATTACTATGGAGTGCAAGGGTGCTGTGTTGTTGCATGTCCTTGTTGACACAGGCTCTTCTCTTAATGTACTTCCGAAGAAAGCATTAATGAAGCTCAATGTTGATGGAATCGTCCTAAGACCCAGTGATTTGATTGTTAAAGCTTTTGATGGGTCCAGAAGGTCAGTGTTTGGAGAAGTTGAGTTACCCGTGAAAATAGGTTCTCAAGTATTCAAAAGCACCTTCTATGTCATGGACATTCAACCCGCGTATAGCTGCTTGTTGGGATGGCCATGGATTCATGCTGCTGGAGCTGTTACTTCCACTCTGCATCAAAAGCTCAAATATGTGGTTGATGGCCAAGTAATCACAGTGTGCGGAGAGGAAGACATCTTCGTGAGCCACTTATCAACTTTCAAATATGTAGAGATGGACGGAGAAATCCACGAGACTCTGTGTCAAGCCTTCGAAGCAGTTAATGTCAGCATCTTGATTCCTGTAAAGAGAAGCAGTGAGAAAGAAGGTACCTCCATTCATTCCTACAAGCAGGCAAAGGAGGTGGTTCAGTCAGGAAGCGCCCAAGGCTGGGGGAAATTGCTGGAATTAGAGAAGAAAGACGACAAGTTTGGTTTGGGTTATCAGCCTAGTGGATCTGATTGGTCTTCAAGTGGTAAAGCCAATACTTTTACAAGTGCTGGGATGCTCGACTGCAACCAAATCTGTGCAACTAATGAGGAGGGAGACAGTGATGGTGACTGGGACAATTGGATTCATCCGTGTGCGCCCGGAGAGGAGCTGAAGAACTGGTCTGCTGAAGACATTGTCCAAGTTACCTGGCACTCAGAGTAATTTATTTGTTTCCTTTTCTTATCATGCTGCATTGTCAAATCCAGCATTCTACCTAAGATGCTAGGATCCATTGTATGGGCCACCATGTTTGTTATGCACTTATTTTACCATGAAATAAAGGACATTTTCAGACAAATTGTGTTATCTTTCTTTGTTTTAAATTTTTCACAAAAAAATATAAAAAATGGCAATGAGTTTTTCCTTTTTGTTTTTGTGTTTGCGTCTCTTTTGAAAATAAACAGATTCTGAAATAAGCACATCATCTGTGCAGTGTTGATCATCCAGATTCCATTGATAACGTTCCTGCTATGACCACGCATGACTTTGACAATCCTGTCTACCAAGCTAATGAAGGGGTTGAGGAAGACTGTGAACTCCCTGAAGAGTTGGTCAGATTGTTGAAACAAGAGGAACGGGTTATTCAACCTCATCAAGAAGAAATTGAGATCATCAACATCGGCACTGAAGATGTGAAGAAAGAGATCAAGATTGGGGCCATTCTGCAGGCCGAAGTAAAGAAAGAGCTGGTTGGTATGCTTAGAGAGTATGTGGATATCTTTGCCTGGTCATATCAAGATATGCCAAGGTTGGATACCGACATCGTTGTGCACAAGCTACCCTTTTGAGAAGACTGTCCTCCTATGAAACAGAAGTTGAGAAGAACGCGTCCTGACATGGCGATGAAGATCAAGGAGGAAGTTCAGAAGCAATGGGATGTCGGGTTCCTTGCAGTAACTAGTTATCCACCTTGGGTAGCTAACATTGTACCTGTACCAAAGAAGGACGGCAAGGTCCGGATGTGCGTTAACTACCGGGATTTGAATAGAGCAAGCCCAAAAGATGATTTTCCATTACCTCATATTGATGTGTTGGTAGATAATACTGCTCAATTCTCGGTATTTTCCTTCATGGATGGCTTCTCCGGATATAATCAGATTAAGATGGCACCGGAAGACATGGAGAAAACAACGTTCATCACCCCGTGGGGTACATTCTGCTATAAGGTCATGCCCTTTGGTTTGAAGAACGCCGGGGCAACTTATCAGCGGGCGATGGTCACATTGTTCCACGACATGATACACAAGGAGATTGAGTGTTATGTGGGCGATATGATTGCTAAGTCCCGAGACGAAGAAGAGCATCTGGTCAACCTCAGGAAGTTGTTTGATAGACTGATAAAGTACAAGCTGAGGTTGAATCCAAACAAGTGCACTTTCGGAGTGCGTTTCGGAATACTGCTGGGTTTCATTGTTAGTCAGAAAGGAATTGAGGTAGATCCTGCAAAAGTAAAAGCAATACAAGATATGCCTGCACCGAAGACAGAAAAATAAGTGCGCGGGTTTTTAGGGAGGTTGAACTACATTTCACGGTTCATATCTCATCTAACCGCCACGTGCGAACCAATATTCAAAATGCTAAGAAAAGAGCAAACGGTCAGGTGGAATGAAGACTGCCAAAGAGCTTTTGACAAGATAAAAGAATATTTGCAAGAGCCTCCAATTCTAATGCCTCCAGTTGAAGGAAGACCTTTGATTATGTACTTGACTGTGCTAGAAGGGTCAATGGGGTGTGTCCTACGCCAACATGACGAGTCTGTTCGAAAAGAGTACGCTATTTATTACCTTAGCAAAACGTTTACCGACTGTGAATCCTGTTACTCACTGCTCGAGAAAACTTGCTGCGCATTGGTATGGGCTGCTCGCCGACTGAGATAGTACATGTTGACTCATACCACACTGCTAATTTCCAAAATGGATCCTGTCAAGTACATCTTTGAGAAACCAGCGTTAACCGGAAGGGTTGCTAGTTGGCAAATGATTTTAACAGAATATGACATCCAGTATACTTCTCAGAAAGCCATCAAGGGAAGTGTATTGTCAGATTACCTTGCACAACAACCTCTTGAAGATGATTATCAGCCAATGAAGTTTGATTTCCCTGATGAGGACATCATGTACCTCAAAGCAAACGATTGCGCGGAACCACTTCCGGAGGAGGGGCTAGACCCTGAATCCAAATGGAAGTTGATGTTTGATGGGGCAGTCAATATCAATGGACGTGGAGTTGGTAATGTTCTTATTACACCCGAAGGTGTTCACTTTCCCTTTGCTGCCAGAATTACTTTTGGCTGCACCAACAATGAAGCGGAATACGAGGCATGCATAATGGGAATAGAGGAGGCTATTAATCTTCGGATTAAGACCCTCGATATATTTGGAGATTCAACCCTCGTTATTAACCAGATTACCGGCAAGTGGTATTCGCATCAAGACCATCTAATTCCATACAGGGATTATGCCAGAAAACTGTTGACGTTCTTCACGACAGTTAAGCTTCAGTACATTCCACGTGATGAAAATCAGTTTGCCGACGCATTGGCCACTCTTTCTTCGTCTATCAAAGTCTTGCATTGGAACTATGTGCCCAGAATTGACATCTCCAGGCTTGATGCTCCAGCTCATGCCTTCTCTGTAGACGCCGTGTCTGATGAGAAACCTTGGTACTTTGATATCAAGTTATTCTTGGAAAAACAAGAATACCTAGCTGGGGCATCTTCCAATGACAAGAAGACCTTAAGGCGACTTGCTGCTAGCTTCTTCTTGAATACAGACGGAGTTTTGTACAAGAGAAACTTTGACATGGTCTTGCTCAGATGCGTGGATAGACATGAAGCAAGCCTGTTGATGCAGGAATTCCACGAGGGATCTTTCGGTACCCATGCAGGAGGGCATGCTATGGCTAAGAAATTGCTGAGATCGGGGTATTACTGGATGACAATGGATGCAGACTGTTGTTCATTCGCTCGTAAGTTCCACAAGTGCCAGATTTATGCAGACAAGGTGCATGTTCCTCCAATCCCGCTCAACGTCATGTCATCTCCTTGGCCCTTTTCTATGTGGGGCATTGACATGATCGGGAAGATAGAGCCTACTGCTTCAAATGGTCATCGCTTCATCTTGGTTGCGATCGATTACTTCACTAAGTGGGTTGAAGCAGCATCTTATGCCAATGTCACTCGTCAAGTGGTAGCAAGAATTTTGAAAAGAGACATCATTTGCAGATACAGAGTGCCCGAAAGGATCATTACTGACAATGGTTCTAACTTAAACAATAAGATGATGGCAGAGTTGTGTCGGGACTTCAAAATTCAGCATCACAATTCTTCTCCTTACCGACCAAAGATGAATGGTGCGGTAGAGGCAACAAACAAGAATATCAAGAAGATTGTGCAAAAAATGGTTGTCACTTACAAAGATTGGCATGAGATGTTACCATTCGTGTTGTATGGGTACCGAACGTCAGTCAGGACGTCAACTGGGGCAACTCCCTTCTCTCTGGTATATGGTATGGAGGCAGTATTTCCTGTTGAAGTAGAGATTCCTTCATTGCGTATGATGATGGATGTGAAGCTTGATGAGGCTGAATGGGTGTGTGCTCGATACAATCAGCTATGTCTAATTAAGGAAAAGAGATTAGCGGCTATCTGTCATGGTCAGCTTTATCAGAGGAGAATGAAGTGATCATTTGATCAACGAGTATGTACTCGAGAGTATCAAGTGGGAGAGCTAGTGCTCAAGAGGATCGTTCCTCCAGGTTCAGATCACAGGGGCAAGTGGACCCCAAACTACGAAGGACCATTCATAGTGAAGAAAGTTTTCTCAGGAGGAGCACCGATGCTCACCACTATGGATGGAGAAGATTTCCAATCCCCAGTTAACTTGGACGCAGTTAAAAAATACTTCGCATAAATAGACCCGCTGGACACAAAAACAGAATTAAAGTCCAGGAAAAAAAGGGCATCCCAGCGAGCTAAAAACAGAATAAAAATCTCGGGAAAAAGTTAGGGAAAATAAAAAAAATGTACACCCGGTGAGTTGAAAAGCCACATTGGACAGCTCAGGAAAAAAAGGGTATCCCGGTGGATTGAAAACCCGAAAGGGCGATCCACGCAAAATAAGGGAATAAGCGAACAACCGCGATCCGAGTAATCTGAACCAAATCATCGCTTCGTATAGCCTGACAATATCAGAAGGATAGGAATCAGTCCCCTCATCTTCTCAGAAAGCAAAGGCAAGAATGGAGAGTTTTGAAGACATGTTGGTCATAGCAGAAAGGGAACTCATTGGGATGTCGTGTCCATTGCCATTAGGATAGTTTATCTTCTCAATTTTATGGTGGCTACCTCTTTCCAGGTGGTTGCTTCCTGATGTAAAATCTTTGCCTATTCAGAGGCCTTTCAATAAAAAGAATATTCAGTCAAAAGCTATGTTGTGTTTATTTTTGTTTGCAAAATGTCCTGAATTTTTGGCAAAAATAGCATTGCATTTAAAACATGGTGATAATTTGAAAGAAAAATGACATTACAGGGAAACATTTGAAACCCTCTTTAAGTGTCAGGTGACAATGGATGAACAGATCATACCATGCAAGTCCCCGGGGTACACTTGTGTTTTCTGTTGTTGTAGGTTATAGGATGGCGTCACATTCTCCCAAGCAGAATTTTCCCCGCTAAGTCTTGACAGGTAGCCCAAGCAATTTATCTTCCCCAGTGGAGTATACAAAGCAAGCAGTGGGAGGCTCATTCCCCACAGAGTTTATCTGTCAGAATTCTTGTCACCAACAGTGGATATTTGAGGAATTCCCAGCCATCAGGGAAGCATCCTCCAACACTCGTCTGTGTTCGTACTGTATTGTTGCTCTTCTGCACTTTCTAACACTCGTCTGTGTTGTCATTCTGGTATTGCTCGTTTGCTTTCCCCAGCAGCTGCCCATGGTTGTATTTATCTGTTGCTCGTCTGCACTTTCCCAACACTCGTCTGTGTTATCACTTTGTTGTTGCTCGTCTGCAATTTCCAGCACTCGTCTGTGTTTGGTAGTTAATATTTGTGGTTGCTCGTCTGCATTCTCCGGCACTCGTCTGTGTGTTATCCGTTTGAAGCTCGTCTGCTTTGTTTGGATACTCCTCTGTATCATCCCTAACGCTCGTCTGTGTTAGCTTATATCTGTATGTGTGGATTTGTTGATTATCCTGGTACTCGTCTGTATTGCTACTCCAAATGCTCGTCTGTGTTTGAAATTCTGGTATTCATTTGTACCAGTGGCTGATACTCGTCTGTATCATTGCCTGAAGTGCTCGTCTGTGTTTCTTGGATCATCGTCTGATATTCGTTTGTATCATTGACTTTTGACACTCGTCTGTGTTATCTTGATGATCATCCAATACTCGTCTGTATTGAAGAGGTTTAAAATCTTGATTGTGGGAATAAATGTCAAAATGGTTACCAGTCTTGGCGTAACAGGTTTATCCGAAGAAGGCTCGTCTGTCTCAAGCACCAATTATTAATGTTGCACCTGGCGTAACAGGTTTGCTCAAAGAAGGCTCGTCTGTCTCTTACCATATATCCACGGATAATATATGAAGAGGGTTTGTCTCCCTTTGATTTATGCATGTTTATCCCACATATTTTAGTGCATCACCAGTCCTGGCGTAACAGGATTATCCGAAGGAGATTCGTCTGTCTCAAGTCATATGTTTTTGTAGTGAGGACTCGTATGTCCAGTTCCTGGCGTAACATGATTGTTCGAAGAAGACTCGTCTGTAAAAGTATTCTGATTCCAGATAATAGTTTCAACTTGGGAGGAGCTCGTCCGCTTTCTCTTCACTTCGGTCACCAAAGCGTCATTTGGTTGGGTTTATTTCCCAGTTTTTGCATTCTTCGTCAGAGTGCAAATTTCAGGTCTTCTTGGTATTCAACCACAGTTTATCTTGAACGGTCGATAGCCCGTGCTACCATCCTTTTCAGATTAACAGTTGTTTGAATAGGGGAGCTGTAACACCCCAAATTTGCCCTCTTCATTTTAAGCATCATATCACATCATATTCATCATGAACATATCATATTCTTAGCATCCTAGCATGGAAAGATGAGGCATAACATTTCTCATGACCTAGCATTAGGCATATGATCACCTGTGGAGGTTCTTGAAGCATCACAAGCCATGACAAGGGGCCTATTGGATTTGTACAAGTCCTATTAGGGGTCTACATTGCATTTACAAGTTCAAGTTCATTTGCAAAAGCTCAGAAGGTTGGAAGATCATCAGGAAATCCAGGCTAAGGCAAAGCTCCTACGCAATGGTCCCAAACTAGGGTTTGAGATTCAAGCATGAAAACCTCAAAACTTTGGCCATTTCATTTGGGAAGAGTCTTTCACGTGTTAAGAGGATCCTAGGTACCAAATTTGGTGAGAAAATTCCTTAGGGAAGTCAAGCATTTCTTCAGTTGCTTGTAAATGAAGAAACTGGTCAACTGTGCCTTAGAAAAGTCAACTATGAGATGTCAAGGGGTACAACCCCATTTTTCTATCCAAGGGATGTTATTATAATGTTAAAAGAGATTTTTCAAGTTCAAAGATCAAGAATCATGAGATTTTGAGGTGTTTTGCAAAATTGGTGCAAAGTTGGTTATGGAAAATGCCATTTTTGGCAAGTTTTTGCCCTAAAATTCAAGTGAACATAACTTGGTGAAAAATTATTCAAATGAACCAAAGTAAAACATGAAAGTTGGAGATTAAGGCCTCCCATTTTCAAAAAGTACAAGTACTTTTTCATAGCCTTCATGGTTGAGAATATATGGCCCTCGAAAATTTGGTGAAAACTAGGGCAAAAGTTGGTTTTTCATTTATGCACCAAAGCAAAAAGTCATGAATCTCATTTTTGGGTGTTGGTATGAATCAAATAGTGTTACAATATTACAATGCAATGAAAATGGCGCATTTTTCTCCAAGAAATACATCAAATTCGTGCACAATGAGAATTTCCTTCCTTAAGTGTAATTTTTGCATGAACATGAAAAGAGTGTGACACTCTCATCCAATGGCCAGGATTTGTTTGGTTTGAAATCAAGGGTGGGATTGTAAGTGCACCTGGGCAAGAGGAAAGGCAATCCATGAGGTTTTCATGATATCACACAAAACTTGCCAAATTTGCAAAATCACTCACACTCTCTATTCTCACGTGCAAATCCTCTCATTCTCTCAGCATTTCCTCATGACTTCATATAAAAGCAAATTAGGGTTTTAGAGGATCCAGTTCTCTCTAATTTCATCACTCTCAAGTTTTTGCTCCAATTGCATTTTCATTCGAATCTTGCTCCACACTTGCTCTCTTCACAAACCAATCACAGATCCTTCATCCTTAAGAGCTCAGGATCACAAATCTCTCCTTTTTGCAAGCTATTTCTCAAGATCAAGCACCTTGCCATTTCAGGGCAGTTGGCTGCAAACTCTCAGATCCAGCAAGATTCAAGACTCTAGTTGCATTTATTTTGCAACTAGAGTGCATTTGGAGTGGATTGGCATCATTATCTTGGATTCTAACAAGTTATTTCAAGAGCTGCAAGTTCAGGTGAGTTCAAAATCTTCAGATCTAAAAATGAAAATAGTTGTGTGCATTGTAATCCTCTGGTTATGCTGATCATTCTGCTGTTTTTAGATTCAAGTTTGATGCATTATTGAGTTTGTTATGTGAATTTGAAATTTCATGGTAGAAACTGTTTGTGTTCGATCTGTAAAATTATTTGATCTAGTGAGAATTTCATCATCATTTTTGAACTCAGGGTGGTCCAATTACTTGATCTGGAGGTTTTTGTTCATTTTTATGGATGTTTATTCATGTTGTGAGCTTTCCGGTGCCGGAGCCCTAGCTCCGGTCACCAGATTCTGGGCATTTTTGTTAGGGTTTTCAGAGGTTGAAGATGAGTCTCTCACCCTTGGATCTCTCATCTCAACGCATATGAAGCTGCCACCTCATTAAGTGACCTCCTCCCCCTCACGTGCGTTTTTCTTTTATAATTTGTTTCTGATTAATCCAAATGTTACTAACCTCATGATAGCTTGTGTGTTCCCTCACCTCTGGTCCAATCCTAGTGCCACGTCAATTAATGAACCAGCTTATAGGATGTGTCCATTTGATCTAATGGCCATTGTTTTTTCCTTATTTTCCCTGAATTTCCACCTAGTATATTATACTCCTGCATAGACCCAGTGGGCTTATCACCACTATCCGCACCCCCCTTTCCTTGGGCCCAATTCTTTTTAACTGGATTTCTTTACTCTTCTCACCCCTAGCTCCCTCTTCTCATTTTATTTCTTTTTTTCTTTTATTTCTTTATTTCATTTTGGTTTTCAATTTTTAAAAATACTTCTGAGTGTCTAAAAATTCTAAAATAATTCATGGATGTTCATTGGAGTTTTCTTTAATTTTTTCATTTTTTTCTTTTCCATTTATTTTTAATAGCCACGTGTCAATTAATTCCCTCATGTAATTAATTCATTTTTATTCCTTTTTGTGCATGCTGCCTTGTCCATTTTCCATATCGATCCTCATTTTGAATTTCTTGTTGGTTCTTTTTGCTTTGGATTCATAAGAAGATGTAGTTCATGTGTGATTTTTTTTCTTGATTTTTAGAAACTTATTCATTTGGTTTTGGTCCTTGACTTGTGAAGGAAGTTTCTTAACCCTAGTTCATGTTTATGTCCCTATTTCACTTGCATAGCTTCTGAATTTCTTCCTATCCTTTTGGCATGTTGTTATATCATGATTGAAGACCTCTTGTCCAAAGTTGTGGAATTTTTGGGTGCATTGTTGATTTTATTTGAATTTTGTTTCTTAGCTTGTCCCATTTTGCTTCTTTTTGAACATAAGCTCTCTCCTTAGCTTAGAAAGGGCACTTGTGCCAACTTCTTCATCTCATTTGGGGTCTCTTTAGGGTATTGGTACCTTTCTGATCTTGGTTTAGGGTTTGTGCTTTGGAAATTTTGTGATTTGCTTACCTTTTAAGTTCTTTCTTTCTTATGTGCATCCACCTCACTTCTTTGCTTCTTTCCTCCCATAATGTGATTGTTTAGCTTTGTGCTTCTCTTCCCTTCATCTCTCTTGCTTCATAAGCACTTCTTTACTTGGATTTGGTTCTGGTCTTATGCCTTGAGTTCATGTTTTGTGTATTTGTGCTTTGCATCTTCTTAAGTTTTCTTTGCCTTGCCATGTGATTCATGTTGCCTCATATTGACTTGTTTGCTTCTTTTTTAATTCTTGTGACTTGCATTTGCATTGAGCATTTGTATGTATGACTTCACTTCTGTTTGTATGATGTTGTTATGTCATTATGTTCATTTTGTTTCACTTGTATTCTTGTGTTGTTAACCTTTTCAGGGGCTATGGTAAGTGAGAGGTGTGGATGTGATTCCCACATCTCCAAATCTCATCTCTTCTCTTCTTATTCTTACTTGTGCTAACCTTTGATTGTTGGGATTAGGCCTTACTTCTCTCCTCTCCTATTCTTCTTTCTTCTTCTTCTCTGTTTCTTTCTTTCTTCTTTAGGATAGAAAACCGCACTAACCTAGGATATCCATGCATGACAACACTTAGGATTCTTTAGTCCCCCATTAGACTTTTACCTTTATGATCCTTTTGGTTTCTTTTCTCTTCTCATCTCAAAACCCTAAAAAGCATCTAATAAAGTTTGAAGTGATACCTTGAGCAATAGCCTTATCCCATGATATACTTGTAGTCTTCCCATCTTGGGATAGTATAAGTTTATCTTGTGATGCACAAGTCTGATCAATGTATCATCTTCACAAAGAAAATCATAAAACACACTTCTTCACTGTAAATACCAAAAACACCTAATAATTTAATGAGTTAGTGAGCTTAGGCCCTAATCTCTGGATTCAAGTTTTGGGGATCTTCTCCTTACTTGAGTGTGCTTGTTCTATTATTCCATCTTGGAATGTAGTGACAAGTGCACATTCCATGGAAAAGAGCTTGAGTTCGCTTTCTTGTGACACACTCATAAAAAGCTTCATAAAAACACAAACAAATAATAAGCGCCTTTCCTTCGGGAATTCTTTTCTCATCCCCTTCGCTCTGTATGCGAACTTGCTCCTACTTGTCACTTTGCAAGACGGTTACGCACTCGTCGTCCGAGTCTGCAACACCTGAGCATTGTCATAGGCAGTTCAAGCCTTAATTCACAAGCAATTTCTTTTCTACCCCTAGTTAGGGGAACTACGGCGTCTCTGATACACATTGTCCTGATGAGGTACGTAGGCAGCGGGGTAGGGCCCGTTCGAGCACAATCTTTATTTTCCCTACATTTTTTCTCTTTGTTTTCCCATTCAGTTCATTTCTCAGTTTTCTTTTCCAGTTCCAGTTTCTTTTCTTTTCTTTTGCAGCAGCTTTCATCCCTTCACCCTTTGAAACATTTTCTTCGCAAGCGTGGATCCCGTCGGGTACGACGGACGATCTGGGGTGCTAATACCTTCCCATGTCGTAACCGACTCCTGAGCTCAGTCTCTTTGGTTCGCAGGACCCGTGTCTTTCCTTTTCTTTTCTTCTGGTTTGTGCAGCATTATCATTCCCGTTCCTTCGGGATAAAAATGCCTGGCTGGAGACTCTATTCTTTTCCGCGCCACTTTCGCGTTTGTACCAGGATGGAAATCCGGGGAGCGAAAGATGGATACCCTGAAAAGCAAATAAACAAATGTTAAATGATGCAATGATGATATATGCAAATGATATGCAAGGGTTTGTGATCAAGAGCTGGATCTGATTATCTGTCTTGGTATAAGGTCCATGTATGTTCAAAGGTCCGGCTGGAGGCTCAGAAATCCAGTAACCAAGGTGGGGGACTCAAATAAAGAGTCACATATCCAGGGTTAATCACAAGAATTGTCCAAAGTGAAGTATTCTTAAACAATACAGTAACAGGGTATGATGTGTCCAAGGGTTCCTGCAAACCTGTAAACAACCCAACCCCCTCACATGTAATGTTACTTGGATCAGTTATGAGAAGTGTAAACACTTCTAACCCGGAGGTACAGTGTTTACAATAACCATAAAGGATCCTCCTCTAATTCTCCCCAGATTCTAAAGGTCATAATAAAGGTCATCCAGACTTAGCAGGCTTCCCAGATAGCCCTAGAACTACAGGAAATCTGTAGCAGAGAGTTCTCAAGAAGAAACCCACATCTGAACTGTGTTTCATATTCCCGCACCAGACCGAAATGGAATGGGAAAGAACATGAACCACTCTAGCCTAAGTGTCACTCAGGTCCCAAGTATAGGACCTTAATCACTCAGTGAAACGCCACCCACCAAAACAGAAGCCAGATCCAGCAATGATAATGACAGTATGATGTGTAAAAAACTATAAAGAAAGAAGTAAATAAAACTGTACATAAAGCAATAAATAAAGTAAATAAACAAGCACAAGTAGCACGTAACACCCCTGTAAACACAAATCAAACAAGCGCTAGGAGGAACCCACAAAAAGAATTAGAAGCCCTGGTTGCAGTCTAAGGTTCCCCAGCAGAGTCGCCAAGCTGTCGCTCCCACCAAATGACACAGGGCCATAAGGGGTACAAACACGAACGGTCGGCGAAAGAGAAAATGAAGATGAAATGAAAAGAGTCGCTAGCTAGGCATTTTTATCCCGAAGGAAAGGTAATGCTGCATAAACCTAGGAAAGAAATGGACAAGACGGTCGCGAACCAGAGAAACTGAGAAAGGGGGTTGGTTACAACCTGGGAAGGTATTAGAACCCAGATTGTCTGTCGTACTCGACGGGATCCACACTTGAAAGTTTGTGTTTAAAGGGGTAGTGTCAGTGCTATTCTGTGTGCAAAGTGCTGGAAAAGAATGTACAGGTGTCAGTGCAAAAGAAGTGTGAAGTGAATTGCTCAGGAATGAGGCTTAAAAGAATAATGCTGGAAGAGGGGGAATATACATAGGCTTTTGTTCGATAAGTGTTAAGTTATGCCTACATATCCTCTCGTGCAATGAGGAAGTCAGAACACCGTAGTTCGACTCAAAGTGACTGAAAGATAAATTGACTGGTGAACTGCTTGATTGTCTATGCTCAACTGTATGACCTGTCTGGCTCAGGTGCTAACTGTCTTGCATTAGACGGAAGAAGCGAGTTCTCGTTTGTGAGTGAATGAGGTGAGAAAAGAATCTCGGAGGAGACGATTATTGTTTGTTTTTGTGTTTTCAATCTTTTATTGCTTTTTGGAGTTTGTCATAAGAAAATGAGCTTAAGCCTAAACCAAGGGTTAGTAAACTCATCACATCCTTCCTCTGATTAGGGGTAATGAGAATACCTTAAGTATGATGTAAACACCTCACACTTAATCACCATGATGTAGGATTAAGATCATTAACCTACTTGGAATTATTTAGATATTTTTGGAGTTTTTGTTTAGTATTAAGTAATAAGTTTAAGCCATTATCAAAGATTTAATGGACCCATTACATCATCCTAATAAAAGGATAACAGATGAGAACATTTAAGCTGAGGAAGATACCTTAACTTAATCCATGATTAGGGATTAACCTCATGACAAAACAAAACCTTTATTAGAGTGGATTTTAGTTAATGATAAGATTAAGAAGTGAATTTTTTGGTTTGTAAGACAACTTGAGGGGGACTTGTCCATTAACACTAAGGTTAGTCCTTCTTAACCAATTAAGGAAGAATTAGAACCCTAATGCAAGGCCCAAGTTAAAAGCTTGATGTCTTAGTGATTATTAGATGGATTTATTAAGAGATTTAAACACATTAAGGGTTTAACACTTAGGATTAAAGTTATGCACTCCATCCTAAGAGAAGGATGCAGGTATAATCTTAATCACAAAGCCTTAAAGCCTTGTAGGTTTAGTCCCTGATTATGAGATGAGAGGAGAGACACAAAAGATGACACAAAGGTAAAAATAATGGGGGAATAATCAAACCCTAATTGAGATCATGCTTGGGTGTTCCTAGGGTTTATGAGGCTTGCAAGAGATCTTCAAGAAGAGCCACCAAGGAAGAAGCAGATGAAAGGAGGAGAAGCAGAAGAAGCAAGTCAACTTACTTCACTTAAGAAGATAAGTTGCTTGAAGAAAGAAAGTGAAGAAGGAACATGAATGAGAAAGCTCACTATAAGACAAATACAAAATGCAGCAAGAATGCATAAGGGAGATGAGAAAAGAATGTGAGAAGTGAAGGCAAATTCACTTCTCAAAGTACTTACCACCTGAAAAGTTAGTAAAAGGAAATGAAATGAAATGAAAATGAAATGTATGCAAGGAGGCAAACCAAAACCAGAAGCATGTTCAAGATGTAAATGATGCTAAGAGATGATGCAAATTTATGTCAAGAGTCATGGATGATCATACAAGTGATGAGAATGCAAATGAAGCATGAAAGGAACATGAAAGTTCATGAATGCTCATGGAATGTAATGGATGCATAACATGGCAAATGGATGAGGAAATGATCAAGAATGAGTCTAATGTATCCTAAGATGTCTTAGAAGTCATGTGGATGCAAGAAATGTCATGGAAAGTTCATGAATTCAAGCATATGCAAGATGTATGCAAGAGAAGAGAAGAAATTAGGGTTTTCATGCGACATGAGATGCAAAACTCAAAAACAGAAGCGAATGACAAGATTAAAAATTGAAAATGCAATCAAAAGAACCCTAACCCCACATGATTTCAAACCCCAAAGGAGAAGACCTAACTCTTAACCTAATGAAAGTTATGATTTTTCTAAGTTATCTAGGGTTTTAAGGTACCTAAAGGGAAAAATGCCAATCAATTCAAAAAGGCAGAATAAATTTATGACAAAATTATGTTAGAAACTACATGTCAAATGAAGATCAATGCGAAAAGAATCATTGTCATACCATTCTTGGTTAGGCAGAAAAGAATTCTTGAAGTTAGGGTTCTAAAATGTGAATTTTATGAACCCTAAATTCAAGAAAATTATCAAAAATGGTTCAAAACCAAAAACAAATTTGTGTGGATGGTATGACAATGTCTCTAAATGTTTAAAGATGCAATAAGATTTTTTTTGGATTTTTTAGAAACCTAAATGATATTTTAATTAATTAATTTTCATTAATTAATTAAAATAAACATTTAAATGTTTAAAAAATGATTTCTTAATGTGAAAAATAAAAATAAAAATATTTTTGGGTTAAGAAAATTATTTGAAACAAAAATGCAGAATAAAAATATTTTTGGAAATTTTTAGCTATTTTAAATAAATGATACAAAATTAAATGAGAAAAATGAAATTAAAATTGAATTAAATGGAAGTAAACGCAAAGAAAGGCTGAGATTGAATCTGGGGTTTCTAGGGTTGACTGGCGCCACATCCAATGGTCAGCATTCAAATCCAGCTAATCCTATTTAATTAAATAACTAATCCTGATTAAATTTAAATGAGTTAATCTCCACCCTCCATCTCACGCGGGAAAGACAGATCCAATGGCCCTAATTCAAAAGATGCCCTAACCCTAATTAAGACATTAATGACTTTCAGGTCACCGGAGAAGAGCTCCGGTTGTCTTCTCCGGTGACACTCTCACCTGAAAATTCCTAACTTCTTCCCTAGGTTATTTCTGGAGCTCTAAAGCTCCAGATTAACTCCTCTCACTTCCCTGAATCCAAATCCACCCTCAAATCACATTTATTCTCACTCAAACTCATGATTAAAAGAAAAGATCAAACATGGCAGAAATTTCAGAACAATCATACAAGCTCATTTCTACACCATTTTCAAAATTTCAAAGTCCAGAATGACAATTGAAGCATGCTTATTCATTTTGTAACATAAAAGAGAAGTTCTGGAAAAATAAATTCAGATGGCTACCTGAGGTGGAGCTTTTCACCCTTGAGATTTCTGGCCACTTCCTTGGTGCAAAAAGACTCCCTTGAACCTCCTGAGGCAGTTGCAATGCTTAGAAAGCTTTGAGGGTGGCTGGTTTGTGAGTTTGCACTCCAACTGGCTGAGAACCGTGTTTGGTGTATGGGGTGTTCTTGGTTGTTTCAATGGTTGGTTTGTGATCAGTGAGTGATTTAGAAATGAGTGGTGGAATTTGTTTTGAGTTTGAGTAAGTGTGCTGGGAGATTCAAAGGAAAATTCAAGATGGAGAGATTTTGTGAACTTTATGATTCTTAGGTTTCAACTTGTGTTCTTGTGTTCTATGATCAGCATTTGGTCCACATATCAAGTTGTGATAGGCCAGAGGAGTGGTTGTGCCCTATGGTGATTAATATGGCCTTCTTGCAAAAAGTCAACAACTTGTGTACTTGAGGTATGGGTAAGGATGCATCTCTTTGGGCATGTCCACGCGCAGCTGACTTCATGGATGTCCACAAATTCAATCTTGAGGCAATTCAGCATGTGGGAATAAAGTTATGGGGTGTTTTACAATTATGTGAAGTTTTGGCCCCTTTGAGAAATCTTGGTGTTTAAGGCATGTAATCTTGCAATTCCTTGGGCAATTCTGATCTAGAGGCAATGCACTATGATGTTATGATGTATTGAAGTGTGTTTGAAGTAACAAAAAGCCTTGGCAAGTGGTTTTGCAAAGAATCCCTTTTGGTGCATTCTTGAAAATTATGGGATTTTTGCCAACTTTGACAAGCCATATCTTGAGTTCCAAAATGAATTAGATCTTGTTCTTGTACTTTTTGAAAAGGGAATGATCCAATATACAACTTTCATGACCAACCATTTTTCATTTGAAGCATTTTTGGTTGAGAAAGAGGAGGTTGAAAAACTTTCCCAAAATGGAAAGTTTACATTACAAGTCATTTCCATTTTTGGCAACTTTTGGTTTAGCTCACTTTTCTTCAATTTTGTGAACTTCTAAGCACTTCAATGATCGAATAAAGACCATATAACCTCAATTTTATGAAAAATCCACTTTGGTTCCATGTTGAGGGGCCTCAGATACCCTGATTTTGCTCTGGCTTGCTCAAGAAGTTACCCAGTGATTAGATGACTTCCCCATTGAATTTCTTCATAAAACTTGGTACACATGATCCTTATAACATATAGAGACCATTAGAAACAAGAATTACCAAAAAATTTGGAGTTATGGCCTCTGAAACCAAAACCCTAATTTTAGGTCATCTGTGTAGTTAAACCCTAGCCCTGCTTCCATGCTTTGCCAGTTCTTGTGATTCTTTGACTTCCTTGATCTTTGGTGGATAAAATATGATGATTGAACATACATAGACCCTATTGAAATGATTAATGGCCCTTGGAGTGGCTCAGATGAATCTTGGATGGCTCAAATCACAAACCCTAGATGCAGATGAACTTGAACCAATGCAGATGAACAAAAATGCAACATGATATGATATGATTAAACTAATGAAAAGATGAGGGATCACAAGCCATGGTGTGAACTTAGTGAGGGAAAATTTGGGGTGTTTATAGGTATTCTAGGATACCTCACAAGATCAAACTATGTCAAACTATGTACAAAAAGTTCACCTAAGTTCACCTAAATGCATGTTAGGGCTTATGGATGAAGTATGAATGCATATGGCTTACAAGCATGGATTAATACATGAAATGAGTATCAAAGTTAGTAGTGAATTCTTATGAATATTGATGAATGAATATACAATCATGGATGCAATGACTTAAGCATATGGAGCAAGGAGAAGAAGATGTGAGAACAAATGAGCAAACATCGCATGAGATCACAAAGGATGCAAGTTAAAGATGAATGGCATGTGAATGTGCATAAAGTGATTATGGTTCAATAGCATACAAGTTATGAGATTCCATTAGAATATATGGCTTAGCATTTATGATTTCCACATAATTCATATTAACAATTAGAGGAGAAGGGAAACTAGTTTAAGGCAAAATTAGTTCACATAAGTATGCACTTTAAAACACCAAAATAAACCAAATGAAACATGGTTCAAAAAGTGACTTATAACTGGAATTAAGGTCTTAAAAGTAACCTATAATAAACTCCTAAGAGTTACCAAAAAGTCTCTCAAGCAAATGGCATGAATGCCTTTCTAATATCTAGGTTATGGAACAAATAAACACATATTTGGACCTATAATCTAAGTGACATGGAAAAATAGAAAAAAAAGGCTTTAAAAATTATGAAATTAAATCCCTGGAATTTTAAAGTCAGTATCTAACATGGTCTAAAAGGATTTTACAAAATTATGCACCAAAGTGCCAAAACAATTACTTAATGGGCAAGATAACAAGGCATGATCGCCGAAAAACAACTCCACAAAGTGGATCCAAAATGGCACCTGAAATTATGAAAAAAATGCTTAAGGAGCATCAAAATGTCACAAATTCCAGTGTTTAATCACACACAAAAAATAGGTCTCACACCTATGGGAAAAAATGGTTTTGGTCTCTTATGTCAATACCATTCCTTTTGGGACAACTTGGAATAAAAAATCTAAATTAATTACTAAAACCAATCAAACCTGGAAACAAAAATTATGAAAAATTAATTAAGAAGATAAGGATCACTCATGAATTTTTCCAGAATTTTATCCCACCTAAAACTATTTTTAATAATTGCGACGATACGGGCAATAAACGATGTTTTAAGGGAAAGCGGGAGGAAGTGAATTCTACAATCCATAACCAAATCCCTAAGCTCTGAAATCGACACATATAATCAAAAGTCATAAATAAATCCAGTGCCTCAGGTGGGAGGGCTCAATATGCACCTTAAGTTATATGATCCTAAGTCGCATACAACTAGAATGATGTGTAAAAGTGGAAAGTCGGAATTACTTACTTGATCGAAGTGCCGATTCTTCACATAAAATAAATCCAAAAAACTTCAAGTAAGGTCTTGTAATCTCCATAAGAAAAATAAATGTTTATCTTCCATAATTAATTAGTAAAAATACCCCATAATCGAAACAAAAACAACGACATAAAATATCATTTGAATCCAAAGGTATCCCACAAATAAAGTGGAATACCAACCAAACGACCATCGTTAAGATCTTTGCGATAACCTTGCATGAACTCAACAAACGCATTAGAAACCATAAATAGGTGCAACCGGAAGTTGCATCTATGCCTCACAACTCAAAATCAAGTAGAAAGATGAATATACGAGTCATGGACATGCATTGAAATTTATGTTTCAAAACGGGGCAACACTTATGCTCTAACATAAACAACATGCAAACTCAAACCGGAATCGAACAAATTTATATGCAATGAATGGCAAATGATCAACAAACATAAGTACAAGTTAAAAAAAGATCAATGCATCCAAATCGCACCAAACTGAACTTAAAAAGCCTTAAAACGGAAAAAACGCGTCAAAAATCATCGACTCGGAATTGAACGAAAATCACATGGTAACTTGCAAACACGCCAACGGATTCAAATATGCAATCGGTGTTTGAAAATTCCGCTCGGAAGTGATACTTTTTGTCCAATTTCATCGGCTGGTAGTAGCAAAATAGCCGAAAAAGTTATTCGAAATAGACTAAAAAGTTCACCAATGGCTCCGGAATAATCAACAAAGTCCATTTACACTATTCACATTCGCGAAAACGCGCTACGGTTAGGAAGTTATGAACAAAACATATTCTCGACACGCGATACATTTACAACATCATCGATTAGACATCAATCTATCCTATTCCGGATTTTCACATTGAAACAAGCATGAATTCAAAAGTCAAGCACTTCAATCAATATCAAGTCACAATAATTAACTCTCCTAAGAATTTTGTCAAACACCTAACATGCACCGATTATTCTATGTCCATTTTAACAATCATTTCCAATTATGCACCACAACAATTATTAGGATCAATTAATCAAGAATCAATCAAAAATCAAATCATGAATCAATGCACATAATTTCCACAAGATTAATTCAACTTGAAAATTCAATTCAAGAAACAATGCAACAATTATTCATGAATTAAAGTTTAAGAAGCTTACCGAATGAAGAATCGATAAAGAAATTGTGAATCCGGAGGAAGTGAGACGCAATCATGAATGGAGGAGATGAGGAGAGGCCGCGCGGTTGCCGGCGGCGGAAGATGGTGGTCACACGGTGGTGAAGTTAACCAGAAGTGGTGGTTCGTGGCGGCTCGGCTACTGGAAGCTTGACCGGAATTGTTGTGTTCTTGATGAAGTTGTTGTTGTGTTCTTGAGAAAGAGTTGAGAGAATGAACTTCGATCCTTTAGAGAGAGTTTGTGAGAGTTTTTTGGTGTTTGTAAATTATGATTGAAGTTATGAGACAAATTGTGGGTCAAAAGAATATATAGTGGAGTGTAAAATGAAAGGCAAAAGGTAGAATTTCGGCTTAAGTGAAAATAACAATATCTTCGGCAAGAAATTTAAACTCTGAGCCTTCCACAATATCGTCCGCCTCTGAATCACGGTTGCAATGCAAAACGAACGAACGTCATACGATCAAAATCGAGTGCGATCGATACGTTTAAGCTGCAAGACGTCACTGAATAAGTTGTTTTTTCGGCTTATTTGGTGTCCGCTACTCGAAAATGTGACGAGGTCAACCACTTCGGAGCATAATCTGGACTCGACTTTGTCAGCAAAGTTGTAGATATATGAGTCAGTGACCTTGTGTTAAAATATAAGCTCAACCGGACAAACAGCGAGAGAGATATGAATTTTCTCGTGAAACCACTTTCAACATTTTTTTTCGGTTCAGCACTTCAGTTTTGTGAAATAAACCAAAACGACAATCTTCGGAGCACCGTTCGAACTCTCGTTTGGCTTTGAACTTGAAGAGGATAAAATTTGTGAACCAACACCTCAAGAATGGGTGCAATCCGATGAAAATTGACCGAATTATGAATTTTACAAAATCTGACAGACAGTGCGCTGCATCAAAGAACCCCACTGGTAAATCGCATTTTTGGGATCCTTCCGCTTGGACCTAACCCAAACTGAATTCACGGAATGAAGATAACATCTAAACGGAATTTTAGGCTCCGTAACGACATCAATCCGATGAACGAGCTGAGAGTTATGAATTTTTTAGTGTTAAAAACTCACTGGTTCATCACTGTTTTTCCCTATGTCGACTCTAAAGACTCGCACATTCTGAGATCTTCTTCAAAGAATTAGTTCTCGGCCAAAACCCAAAAGTTGGAAAGGATATCAAGACTGAAATTTTGGCATATGAATCTCTCAGACATGTTGACCCAATCAGAAGATACAAACTCTTGAATACCGCTAGCACAGTTAATCGGCGAAACCGAAATTTCAAAAACAAATAATTCCCGCCATTTTCCTTGATGAATTGGCCTCCGAGCCGAACACAAAAGTTGTAGAGAATACCGAAACAGTCTAAACTATTGAGTTTCAAGCCAAAATGAGTTTCCGAGCATAAGTTACAACTTTTGCAAACTGCACCATAAAACTGATATTCTGCTTAAACTCCTCTGAATCAACCGAGAACTTTTGGCTTCTTGTGCACGTGCCGCATGAAGAAATAAATGTCAGTCGCAAACTGTGAAAGCTCAAATGGAGATGTATATTTATGTATGTTTTGATGCAATTGTGATCTAAATGCAATGCAATGTATGAAAGGATATGCTAAATGACATGAAAATGAGAGGGCAAATTTTGGGATGTTACACCAAGGAATTCTAGATTCCAAAAGTTTAGTTCTTTCGTCGTTTGAAAGATATTTTGATAAGTTTGCGTATTTTAGACCTCATATTGATCAAAATTGACTGATTTAAAAAATCGAACATATTTGACTTTTTAATATATCATCGGGCCAAAAATAAATCAATAAAAGAAGTATAGGACATTAATAGAGAAATAAAAAAAATCCCAAAATATAATATAAGAGATCCACTAAATTAGAGACACGTATAAAAGAAAGAAACAATAATAAAATAAAATATATAAAAAAGGGTTTACATGTTGGATTATGGTGTGTGAACAAAAGTTTCATATGGATCAGTGTGCTATAAACCCAACAACAATCAGCATAATATAAATATATAAAATAAAAAAAATTGAGAAGGAGGTTTCATCGGTTTAGTGTGTGGGCAGGGAGAAAATTAGATAGAATGGGTTAAGCCCATTATTCACAACCCTAAACCTTTATATAATAAATAAATAAATAAAAAGAAAGAACAAGAAAGAAAAAAAGAGTAACACAGTTTTAAAAGATACATAAAAAAAGTTTCAGACAATTTCTTTTGTTCTGCTTCCCAAAACCTCTTTCAATCGTGATTTCAAAAAGAAAGAAAAAGAAGACCCACCCTCCAGAACGATTCACAGCGGCGTGATCGGTTCTCACGGAGGAAGTCTGTTCTCGCGGTTTGATGGTGGGGGTTTACTGTCCAGTTTTGTCTTTTTCTTTTCACGGTTCTCTCAACGTCTCGTATCCTCTTCTGCGTTTTCAGATCTCTCTTGGTGATTCCTTCCTTTTCTTTCTCAATCGTTCGATGATCTCGCCGAATCTCTCTTCCTCAATCTCTTTTTCTTTTGGTTTCAATGTTGATTTGTTTTGGAAAAGCATATGAAGGAGGTGGGTTTGTGTTTGTTGAGGTCTTGTTTGAAGAAAAAGAGGCTGGAGGCCGCGGTTAATGAATGGTTTGTTTGGGTGGTTGAACAAGGGTTGAGGATTTTGTGTGGAAGCTTGTACTATTGTTACATGGGTGAGGGATTACAAGAGTTTTAGTTTCTTTTTTTTTCAAAATCTTAGGGTCATGAAATATCAGATGTAATATGAGTTGAAGTGGTGGTTTGTTGGACGTGAGGTTGGTGTGAAGTTATTTTTGTTCTTCGATGAAGAAGAATGGGAGTTACCAAGATCATATTTTTTTTCTTATTGAACTTTTTTCTTTGTGTTGTTGTTCCCCTTTTAAGAAGAAGAAGGGTCCCTTCAAGAGTAAATAAATTTAAACCAACTAGGAAACTATTGAAACTAACTAACTAAGAAACTAACTATTGAAATTAACTAAGAAACTAACTAAGTTTGTGTAACTATTGAAACTAACTAAGAAACTAATCAAATTAATTTAAACAAAAATTATTTTTAATCAAAAATTAAACTAACTAAATTAAATTTAAACTAAACTAAATTAAAATATAAACTAAATAAAAATTGAATTAATTAAAACAACTAAACTTAAATAAAATTGAACTAAATTAAAGATTAAACTAATTCTAATAAAATTTAACTAATTAAAATTAAATCAAACAAAATAACTAATAAAAATAAATTAATTTAATGAAAAAATAATCATTTGAGAATTAATGAAAAAAGAATCATTTGAAAACTCAAAATAATCAGAGAGAAATTAATTTTTGAATCAATTAAAACATATCACAAAAATTCAAATATTTAAATTTTTAAAAAGGGTGCCAAGAACACCCTGAAGAACACGCGTGAAGGGTATTCTTGCCCAGTTTTGCAAAATCCATGTTATCTCATGAAATATGAGTCAAATGTTATGAAACAAAGGTCTAATTTGTTAGATTTTAACTCACGAACATGATGGTGATGATTAATTTCATTTATTTTAAGTGTAGAATGAAGAATCCGTGATGAACCCTAAAGAACCCTAATTTGGCATGAGCCTCATGAAATCCTACATGATGATTGTTTTATGAGATTGATTGAGGGGGGAATCCCTTAGAATATGATTAAGCACATATGGCAAAAAGATAGTGCGAGGAAATATGCATGGATTACGATTTAGCCAAGTTTGAGGCTTACCTAAACTCGAGCTTGAAGTTGGTGATGTGATTTTGAGTAGAAGGTGTTACAGAGATGTTGTGATGATCTGGAAAACTTCTCTACACCATATAGAGTGGATTGGAACACTTGGACTTGAATGCAAATGGCAGGATCGAATTGTGGCCTTCAAGTTACAAAAACAAGGTGTTCTTGAGGTTTTGAAGTGTGATTCTGGGTTGGAGGTGTTTCAGAGGTGATCTAAGTGTTTAAACACATCATAAACATCATATATGATATGTTGAAACAATTAGAGTGAGCTTGTGCTAGCTCAAACTCAAAACCCTATGGTGATTGCTCAAAATATTTAGTTTTGAGTCTTTGAGAGAAAAGAAGAAAAGCTTGGAGATCAGAGGCTTTGGTGTAATTTTTATGATGGAATGAGGTCTCTATTTATAGGAAAATATGTTGAGCAAACTTGCCCTTGTAAACACCCCAAATTTGCCCTCACCCATTCACACCATGGCTTGTGATCATTCTCATATACATGAACACAATCATATCATCTCATATCTCATTTTTGATTCACTGGATAGGTTCTAGGTCATCTGCACCTAGGGTTTGTGATCTGAGCAATCCCAAAGCATCTTGAGCCATTCCAAAAGCCACCAAAGGGGTCCATGTGTGTTCTTATATCATATTCCATCTCCTCAAAGTCAAAATTGCAAAAGAATCACAAGAACTAGGGTTTGAGTGGATGCAGAGCCAGGATGAACTGCACAGTTGACTGAAAATTAGGGTTTTGGTTTCAGAGGCCATAACTCCAAATTTTTTGGTCATTCTTGTTTCCATTGGTCTCTATATGGTATAGGGAGTATGCATATCAATTTTCATGAAGAAATTCCATGGGGAAGTCATCTGATCAAGAGTTGACTTTTCAGACAAGTCAGTGCAAAATCAGGGCATCTGAGGCCCCCAGTGACCCAACCAATGGGTGATCTTCATCATTTTGAGTGTATATGATCTTTGTGTGATCATGGAAGAAGTTTGAAGTTCATAAAAATCAAGAATTTAGGGTTTTTGCAAAGGTTGACTTTTTGGGCATAGTTGACTTTTCAAGAATGCATTATTTTAGGTCAATTTTCAAGCCTTGATTTATGATCCAAAAAGGCTTCAAATGGAAAAACTTTGGTCATGAAAGTTGTAGATCTCATCTTTCCCTTTTCAAAAAGTACAAGAACATGATCAAACTCTTCTTGGATCAAAAGTTATGGCCATGCAAAGTTGCCAAAAATCACTTATTTTCAAGTTATGCTTCAAATGGAAACTTTGCAAAATTTTGAACCAATGCACATTGCAGCCTCTAATTCACTACAAACCATTACACCAACATTCTCTAAGTCCTAAAAATCAGAATTGGACTAAGTTTGCTCATGGTTTCATGCTTGGTTGGACAAAAGATCACATGTGAACCAAAGGCTAGCCAACTTGCAAAAACCACTCATTTCACTTCTTACAACTTATGACATTAGAAGCTGACTTTGGCTAGCCTCTCCCTCACCTTTTGCTGCGCCAGCCATGCTTTGTACTTGGCTAGAGTTGAGCCATGCCCTATCTTACAAAAAGTTAACCTTTATGCAAAAGCAAACTCACCTATCATAGCAGGCCATGTCACATCAAGAGGCCAATCAGAATTGTTTATTGAATCAATTTGCAAGCCATATCACATAGCAACCAAGGCTGAAACACACACATTCATCACTTACACAAAAACACACCAACTTGCAACTTCTATCGAATCTCTCTACACAGCCATCAAACACCCAAGCAACCTCCACCATTCATCTCACCTGGCCTCATAGATCACAAAGCACCCAAAGCCCAAGCTTGGAACAACCAGAAACTCCTGCTGCCATCTCTCACCTCAGTTTGCAGTTTCACTTGAAACTATCACCATAGCCCACAAACATCAAAACAAACCTTGCAAAGCTTCTCAACACACTTCATAGATCACAAACAAACCCTTTTCACAGCCTGAAAGTGCCAAGATCACCATAGCCATTGTTGACTGAACTGAAGCAGTTCCATTCGAATCCCCTTCTCCAGCCAACACAAACTCATTTTGAGCATTCAAACACACTTGGGGGATCAAGTAGAGCAGTTGGCATCAAAGGACACAGCCTGAAAGTTCCTAAACCAAAAGCTGCAAATCTCAGGTAGCTCGAAAATAATTTTTCCAGAAATCTCTTTTTAAGTTACAAACTTGTTCTTCATGATGCACTGATCATTCTGGTACCTTTAGTTTTTGAAATGGTTGCGTTTTAAGAATTTAATTTCTGTTTGAAGCTTACGAACCCTAGAACTTAGTTTCTTCGATTCAGATGATTTAGGTAATATAAATTTGTTTTAGGTTAGGGTTTTGGTTCGTGAGAGTGAGAGGAACATTTCCCTGGCTTTAGTTTTCATTTTTATTACGTTTTGAGGAAGTTAGGTGTTTCTCAGGTGAGGGCTGGCCGGAGAAGACGACCGGAAGTCTTCTCCGGTAGCCTGAGAGTGATTAGGGTTAATTGCATTTAATTAGGGCAAAGTTCAAACGTGGGCCATTGGATCAGGTTTCGCGCGCGTGTTTGAGTGATTCAGATCAGTTCATTAGTTTTAATTAGGTTTAATTAAATTAATAAATCAAGATTAATTCAGTTTGAATCCTGGCCACAAGATTGCGCGCCAGTCAACCTTTTTAAACCCAGACACAATCCTGGCCATCCATTCAGCTTACTTTCCATTTAATTTGATTTTAATTCATATTTATTTCATTTAAATTGCACAATTTATTTAAAATAGTTAAAAAATCATAAAAATTATGAAACTTTTTCTTTAAGGTTTTATTAATTTTTATGACACAAAAATATTTTTATTTTATTTTTTATCATTTAAAAAGTATTTTTAAATATTTAAAAGATTATTTTTAATTGATTAATGAGAATTAATTAATTAAAAATACTTTTAGGTATTTAAAAATTACAAAAAAATTCATGAAATGTTCTAAGACATTTAGAAACATTGTCCAACCTTCAAACCAAATTTCTTTTTTGATCTTGATGCATTTTAAGAATTTTTCATGGAATTAAATCATTTTTTATGCATTATTTTGATCACAAGTTTAAGAATTCATTTCTGCCTATTGGTGAAGGTTGAGACATTGATTCTTTTTGCATTGCTTTCCATTTGACATGTATTTTCAAAGATAAAAAGGCCATGATTTGATCTTGCATTTTCTAATTGATTGGCATTTGTTTTGATAAGAACCCTAAAAAACCCTAATAACTTGTAAAAATCATAACTTGAGATTGGTAAAGAGTTGGGAGCTCCCCTTTGGGCAGTGATTCATTATAGGTCTAGGGTTCCTTTGAGTGCCATTTTCCTTTTTTTTTATCTTAGGGTTTGCTTCTGTTTTTGGTTTTGGTTTGATGTTTGTTTCATAAACCCTAATTTGGGCTTTCTCTTGCATCCTTCTTGCATTCTCTTGCATAAGTTGACTTGTCATTGCATTTTGTGCATTCTTATGATTCATTTGACATCTTAAGACATGTATGAAGCATCATTGATCATTGCATTACACATTTGCCATACCATTTGCCTTGTATGCTTCATAACATTTCATGATTGTTCATGCTCCTTAACTTGCATCATATGCATTCATAATCTTGTATGAACATCTCCATGCCTTGTCTCATGTTCATAGCATCTCATAGCATCATAATCATCATGTAAATGCTTCTGGTTTGGTTTAGCATCATGTCATTTCATTTCCTTTAGCATTGCATTGCATTTCTTTCTAACATTTCAGGTGGTAAGTAAACTTGGGAAGTGAATTTGCCTTCACTTCTCATAACTTTTCTTTTCATCTCTCTTGCATATCATGCTGCATTTATACATGTGTTTGAATTTGAGCTTGCTCATTCTTGCTTCTCCCACTTTCTTTCTTCAAGTGACTTGACTTCTTGAATGAAGCAAGTTACTTTGCTTCTCTTGATCTTGTTCATCTGCTTCCTGGTGGTTCATCTGAAGATTAGTCTTGCAAACTTCACAAACCCTAGGAATGACCAAGCATGATAACAATTAGGTTTTGATTAGTCCCCCTTCATAGTTTTTACCTTTGTGTCTCTCTTTGAGTCTTCTCTTCTCATCTCATAATCAGAGACCAAACCCTAAAGGTTTTAAGACTTTGTGATTAGGGTTATGCCTGCATCCTTCTCTTAGGATGGAGTGTATAACTTTAATCCTAAGTATTAAACCCTTAATGTGTTTAAATCTCTTAATCAATCCACTTAATAAGTATCAAGACATTACACTTGTAACTTGGGCCTTGCATTAGGGTTCTAATTCTTCCTTAAGTGGTTAAGAAGGACTAACCCTAGTGTTAATGGACAAGTCCCCCTCGAGTTGTCTTACAAATCATAAAAATCACTTCATCATCATATCACTAATTAAAATCCATCTAATAAAGGTTTGTTTTGGCATGAGTTTAACCCCTAATCATGGATTAAGTTGAGGAGCTTTTCTCAGCTTAAACACCCTCATCTATTATCCTTCTTTTAGGATGGTGTAATGAGTCTGTTAAATCCCTGATTATGGCTTAACCTCATTACTCAACACTAAACAAAAATCACAAAAACATCTAAATAATCACAAGTAGGTTAATGATCTTAATCCTACACCAAAGGTGATTAAGTGTGAGAATCTGACTTCACACTTAAGGTATTCTCATTACCCCTAAACAGAGGGAAGATGTGATGAGTTTACTAAATCCATTGGTTTAGGCTTAAGCTCATTATCTTATGACAAACTCCAAAAAGCAATAAAAGACTGAAAACATAAAAACAAACAATAATCGTCTCCTTCGGGATTCTTTTCTCATCACACTCATTCACAATCGAGAACTTGTTTCTTCCGTCTAATGCAAGACAGTTTGCATCTGTGCCAGACAGATCATACACTTGAGCATAGGCAAGTAAGCAGTTCACAAGTCAATTCATTTTTCAGTCTCTTTGGGTCGAACTACGGTGTTCTGACTTCCTCATTGCACGAGAGGATACGTAGGCATAACTTAACAGTTATCGAACAAAAGTCTTTGTGTATTCCCCTCTTTCTAGCCTCATTCTTTTAGCCTCATGATCTTGAGCATTTCACTCCTGTTCTTACACTGACACTTCACTTATATACTTCACTTTTCTCTTACACTGACACCTGTACATTTTGTTTTCCAGCTCTTTTACACACAAATTGCACTGACACTACCCCTTTAAAACACAAATCTTCTAAGCGTGGATCCCGTCGAGTACGGCGGACAATCTGGGTGCTAATACCTTCCCAGGTTGTAACCAACCCCCTTTCTCAGTCTCTCTGGTTCGCAAACCGTCTTATCCATCTTTTTCTAGGCCTATGCAGCATTGCCTTTCCTCCGGGATAAAAATGCCTAGCTGGCGACTCTATTCATCTCTAGTGAGTTCACGGCTGTGTGTTCTCACTGCTCCCTTCGCCGACCGTTCGCGTCTGTACCTTCATGTGATCTATTTCATTTGTCGGGAGCGACAGCTTGGCGACTCTGCTGGGGACCCTTATGCTGCAACCAGGGCTTCTGGTTCTTTTTGTGGGTTCCTCCTAGCGCTTGATTTGATTTGTGTTTACTGGGGTGTTATGTGCTTGTTTGTGCTTGTATTTATTTATTGCTTTATGTACAGTTTACTTTACTGCTTTCTTTATTGCATTTGTGTATATCATATTATCATACTGTGCTGGCTGGCTGGATTTGGTTTTCCTTTGGTGGGTGGGTGTTTCATTGAGAGTTAAGGTCCTATACCTGGGACCTGAGTGACACATAGGATAGAGTGAATCATATTCTTTCCCATTCCATTTCGGTCTGGTGCGGGAATATGAAACACGGTTCAGATATGGGTTTCTTCTTGAGAACTCTGTGTTGCGGATTTCCCGCAATGCTAGAGGGATCTGGGAAGCCTGCTAAGTCTGGATGACCTTTTAGTTTTGACCTTCAGAAACTGAGGTGAATTAGAGGAGGAATTGTTATGGTTATTGTAAACGCTGTGCCTTCGGGTTAGAAGTGTTTACACTTCTCATAACGGATCCAAGTCTGAGGATCCTTGTTCTAGATCACTACCTGTGAGGGGGTTGGGCTGTTTACAGGTTTGCAGGTACCTTGACCTCAGAATACCCTGTTACTTTGACTTTGTTAAGAATGCTCCATGTTGGATAGTTCTTATGATTCTAAAACCCTGGACATGTGGCTCTTTATTTGAGTCCCCCACCTTGGTTACTGGATTTATAGACCTCCATCTGGAATTCTTGAACACACATGGACCTATATCAAGGCAGTTTAATCAGATCCAGCTCAGTCACAGACCCTTTGCATCTCATTTGCATACATACTCATTGCATCATATTAACATGTGCTTATTTGTGTTTCAGGGTATCCACTTTCATCTGGTTTTGGTTTTGACCCCATTCTCTGCATTGACCTGTTTCCACCAGCACTTGCTTCAGTTTGTCAGCCATATACTTCAGTTACTTGCACTAGCCAGCCAGTGGCCCACTTCTCAACCTCTTCATCATCATTTATCATGGCTCCAAAGAAAAGCAACATCACTTATCATTTCTTCCAACCAGACTTATCAGACATCAGGAGGGTTCAAACCCTGATCACTCCAGAGCACATACCTCTGTTCAGAGAATATTATGGGGATATACTGGACTTGGTTATGGATATGGACCCATCTCAGAGGAGCCTCTTCCATACCTGCATTCAGTTCTATGACCCTCCATTGAGGTGTTTCACCTTTAGAGACTTTCAGTTGGGTCCTCTCCTGGAAGAATACTCATCATTGATTGGTCTGCCTATCAGGAGAGAAATCCCTTTCAACCCTGAAATGGTCTTTCCCAGCAATGAAGAGATAGCAAAAGCTTTACATCTGGAGCCTGTTTTGATTGAGCAACACATGACCTCTAAAGCTGGGATCCTTGGTTTTCATCTGGACTTCCTGATTTCTCAAGCTAGTCTGAAAGCCTCCCTGGGGGAGTGGAAAGCTGTTTGTGCTCTGTTGGCCTTAAGTGTATATGGAATTGTGTTGTTTGCAGATGAGCCCCGATTCATCAGCAAGAATGCAATCCACCTGTTCATCCTGAAGAACCCAGTGCCAACTTTGCTGGGTGATCTCTACTACTCAGTGCACCAGAGGAATGAGAAGCAGAGGGGGAAGTTAGTAAGGATGTGTGCTCCATTATTCCATACCTGGCTCCTCAAGCATCTACCCAGGACAGATGCATTCCTAAATCCTCATCAGCAGAGCAACTGGGCTAAGAGGCTCACTACTCTCACTTCAGCAGACATCAGGTGGTGCACTCAGAGCACCAAGGGCAGAGATATTATCACAAGCTGTGGGCATTTTCCCAATGTGCCTTTGGTAGGAGTTAAGGGGAGTATCAACTACAACCCTCTGCTGTTCAAGAGGCAATTAGGCTATGCTCTGGTCCATGCTCCTAGGGTACAGGATTTGGTTGAAACCCTCTACTGTGAGAACAAGGTCAGTTTGGCTGTTGTTAGGCAGGCTGCCTGGGCCTGGGATCATGTTCAAACCAAGGGAATCACCATTTTGGGAAAATGCAATAATGTGGCATCAACCCAATATCATGAGTGGTCTTATGCTAGAGCTCAATTCTCTGGATTGCCTTTCACCATAGAAGACATGCCTGAGTCATCATCAGCACCACCCCCTGCTACTATCAGTCTGGAGGAGTTTGAAAGCTTGAAGGAAAGAAATGAGAAGTTATCTCAAGCCTTGCAGAAAACCCTCCGGGAGAGGAGTGAAGGTGTGAGGGAGATTGAAAGATTGGAGAAGCTGAGGGTTGAGCACTTGACTAAAATTGAGAAGTCTGGAGAGTATATCAACAAGTCTAAAGCTGGTGAGCAAATTCTGAAGAATGCTTGTAAAGAAGCCCAGTTCCAGAGAGCAAAAACAGACTTGTATTTGAAGGAGAGTCAGGCCAGGTGGGTCCGGATCACTGAAGCCCGTACTCTAGAAGACAAGAGAGTTCAAGATAAGATGGAGCAGATGGAAAAAGCCCTGGCAGCAGCCCAGAAGGAAATATCAGAGCTAGAAATCAGAGCTGGAGTGAAGAGGTCTAAAGACCAAAGTCAGAACAAGAAGTTGACTGCAGCTGTTGCAACAAGAAACCTTCTCATCAGAAGTCTCACGGAGCGTCCGGCTGATCCTGTGACCGAAGCACTTCTTAAAGAAGTTCGCGAGGATGAGTTTGGCCTTGGAGTTTGATCATTTGCTTGTTGTTATTTCTATTCCATGTACTTTTGCTTTTTGTTGATGTATTTTGACCCTCTTAAGGGCTTGTGTTGTAAAATGAACAAGTTATGTTATTTCACATTTTTGTAATATATTTGTGGGTTTACTTCAAAGAGCAACTTCAACAGCATCATCTTCAAGGGTCTGGAAGGGTCAAAACTGAAGACCAAACCGGATACCTTGAGAGCAAATAAGCATAACTGCATTGCATACTAACCCCTTTTTGTTTGTTTTGTAGGTTTTGTTTTGTTGTTACTAACCTCTGTTGTGATATTCAGGCAGTATTGCTCGTCGCCGGGTGTTTCCCCTCAACAGGCCACACAGATATCCCACTAGGAACAACCTTCCGGGAATTCAAATGGATCAAGTTCAACAAGATCTTGCTGATGTTAGAAATCAACTGGCCAATGAAAGATTGGAGATGAGAACACAGATGACGCAGTTCATGGAGGTCATGAACAACATGGCTCAGAGCCAGGAGAGGCTGAGGGCCATGGTTGAAAGACAGAATCAAGAGGAGCCTCATGTAGGAACTGCTGGCACAAGTAATAATGAAAGGGTGCAACCCCATATAAACCCTCCTGTGTTTGGCCCACATCTACATCCTGAGATGAATATTCCTGCAAACGTTCAAGGCACTACCACTGCTGCCAGAGTACTTCAAGAAGATCCTCAGGAGGACCAATTCACTGTAATGGGTGCTGGAGAAGAGGCCTATGATAGGCGACTGGATGAAATAGCTGAAAAGTTGAGATCACTGGAGTCTCAAAATTCTTTGGGCTTCGACGTCATGGACATGGGGCTGGTAGACGGGGTCAGGATCCCCCACAAGTTCAAGCCTCCTTGTTTCGAAAAGTATAATGGGACTTCATGCCCCCGGACTCATTTGCAATCGTTTCTGGGAAGGCTGAAGGCCTATACAATGGATGAGAAGCTTTGGATGTTCTACTTCGAAGATAGCTTGACTGGAGCATCAAGGGAATGGTATTCCCATTTGACAAGGGCGACTGTGAGATGCTGGAAGGACCTGGCAGAGGCCTTCATCAGACAGTATCAATACAACTTAGATATGGCACCCAATAGGACTCTCCTAATGGGAATGTCACAGTCGTCAAGGGAAAGTTTCCGAGAATACGCCCAAAGATGGAGGCAATTGGCTGCTGCCGTTCAACCACCAATGTCTGAGAGAGAAATGGCAGACATGTTTATGAACACTCTCCAGGGAACGTATATTGACAGGTTAGCTGCTTTCTCTTCCACTAGCTTTGCGGATGTTGTCATAGCTGGGGAGAGAATTGAAAGCCTGTTGAAAATGGGAAAGATATCTGATAATGGTGCAAGCTCGTCCAGTGGTACAAGAAAGCCTTTTGCAGGCCCGAGAAGATCTGGCGAAACCAATGCCATTCACACCAACAGGGGAAGGCCCCATTATGTTCCCAGAACAATAGCAGCAGTCACCATCCCTGCTCCAGCTCATCCTCAGCCAGTCTATCAACCTCCTCAACAAATTTTCCAACAACAACCTCAGTATCATCAGAATCAATATCCTCCAAGAAACAACTACAACAACAACTCCAACAACAACAATCAACAGAGGCCATTTCAACAGAGGCCCTCTCAAGCTAACCGAGTGATCGACCCGATCCCAATGCCTTATGCTGCTTTGCTGCCACAACTTCTGAAACTCAACCTAGTTGAGCTAAGAACGTTGGCACCTCCGGATCCCAACAGTCTACCAAGAAACTACGACCCCAATGCTAGGTGTGCTTTTCATTCCAACGCACCTGGTCACAGTACGGAAAAATGCAGAGCTCTGCATATGAAGGTACAAGACTTAGTAGACTCCAAGGCTTTGAATTTTGCGCCTCCGCCCAATGTCAATAAAAACCCAATGCCAAACCATGGTGGTCCTCGTATTAGCGCTATTGAAGAAGACCAACCATCTTATTTGATAACTAGTGTGGATCAGATCAGGACACCATTGGTGGAGATCAAAGCTCAGCTCCGCGAAAACCAGATATTTCCGGGGTGTGAGCTAGGATGTCCCTACTGCAATATTTCTTGGAATGGGTGTGAAGACCTGAGGAATGGCATTGACAGCCTTATTAAGAGTGGCCTCTTACAGATTACTACATCATTTCCGACCAATCCGGCAACTTCATCAACAACAGTTTCAGACCCTCCTACAACTGCAGCAACTATTGTTCCCGACAATTCATCAACAACATCAGCAAGTACTTCATCTGTCCTCCCAAATGATCAGTTTTCAACAGTTTCTCCTGTTACAACTTCAGCTTCATTCCATTTCGACTCTCCATCAACAACAACAACAGTCCTTCCAACAGAACCTCCTACAACTCCAGCAATCAATCATGAAGATGTCTCCACCGTTACCATATTCTACGATCCTGAAAATAACTCCGCCTACCATTCAGAAGGTGCTGCTCCCGCTAGAGCACCAGTTACAATCTTTTATGATCCACAAACAATTGCAGTCCCTTCAGCAGCAGCAATCAGTCCAGTTACCGTCACGGTGCCTGGACCTGTACCATATGAAAGCAATAGGGCCATCCCTTGGCACTATGGCTCTGACGTGTACTGTGAAGGGAAAAGAATCACTCTTGAAACATCAGCACCTGCACCACAAATTGATAATGTGGGCGGAGGCGGAGGCTTCACCCGAAGCGGACGTCTCTTTGCTTCACAAGTCCTAAGACCTACTGCCGAGGTAGAAGCTGCTTCCAAAGCAAAGGGAAAAGGCCCAGTGCAGGAAGATCCAGCTGCCAAAGAAACCCTGAAGACTCCATTTGATCAGGAAGTTGATGAATTTATGCGGATCATCAAAAAGAGTGATTATAAAGTTGTGGATCAGCTTCATCAGACTCCATCCAAAATCTCCATCCTCTCACTGCTCATGTGCTCCGAAGCCCATCGGAATGCACTACTGAAAGTACTGCACGCAGCTTACGTGCCTGAGGAGATTACTGTCAACCAATTGGAAACCGTAGTTGGGAACGTTACTGCTAGCAACGGGCTAGGGTTCACCAATTCTGACCTGACAGTGGATGGCCGCAATCACAACAAAGCCTTGCACATAACCATGGAATGCAAAGGAGCTGTCCTTTCTCATGTGCTGGTGGACACAGGTTCTTCCCTGAATGTCTTACCAAAGAAGGCTCTGGTGAAGCTTGAATATGATGGACTGGCATTGAGACCCAGCAACCTGGTGGTTAGAGCTTTTGATGGCTCAAAGAGATCGGTTCTGGGAGAGGTTGAGCTGCCTGTGACAATTGGCCCGCAGACCTTTAAAACTATCTTTTATGTGATGGACATTCAGCCCGCCTACAGCTGTTTGTTGGGTAGACCCTGGATTCACGCCGCTGGCGCAATAACGTCTACCCTTCACCAAAAGTTAAAATATGAGTGGGAAGGCCAAGTTGTCACAATCTGCGGGGAGGAGGATATATTTGTTAGCCATCTGGCTACTTACAAGTATATTGAAATGGATGGAGAGATCGTTGAAACCATGAGCCAAGGTTTTGAAGCCTTGAATGTGAATGAAGCATCTGCTGTTTCGGGGATCTCCATGTCGTCATACCAACAAGCCCGGAAGGTTGTTGAGGAAGGAACTGCCCTAGGCTGGGGCAAGGTCTTAGCTGTGGAGGAAAAGAAAGACAAATTTGGGTTGGGTTACAGACCAACTCAACATCAAGTAAAGGCTGCTGGAGAGCCTGGTTTTGTCAGTGGGGGAATGCTTACCCCCGATGCTATCAACTGTCTGGAAGACGAGCTGGAAGAGGAGCGCAACCTGGAGAATTGGATTCGTCCGAAGATCCCGGGGAGCAGTGTCTCGAACTGGTCTTCCCAGGGAATTATAAGTGTTACTCGAGCAGAGTAATTATTATTTCCTGTATTTTTAAGCATGCATCAAAGTCTTGCATCTTGCCCAAGATGACAAGACTCATTTTGTAATCAGGGCCATCTGTACTTTTGTGCAAACAAGATTAAATTAATGAAATATCAGACAATCTTTTTGCAAACGAGTCTTTTTCTTTTATGCTCACTGTTTTTCCATTTTTCTTTTTGTACAAAAAAATAAATGGCAGTGTTTTTCAAAATGACAACTTCATTTCACTTTTCTAAATAAGACTAAAATCAAATCACTAAAATGAACCAACTTAACCCTTGCAGAGAGTGCCATCCTGACAGCACCGACAACAGCACGGCTATGACATCGTATGACTTTGACAATCCGATCAATCAAGCTGAAGAAGGGGTTGAAGAAGAATACGAGCTTCCTGAAGAGCTAGCCAGGTTGTTAAGACAAGAGGAAAGGGTCATTACTCCTCACCAGGAGGAGGTTGAAGTGATCAATCTTGGTACAGAGGAAAATGTGAAAGAGGTCAAGATCGGGGCCTGCCTGCAAGACTCAGTGAAGAAGCAACTGATAGATCTGCTTCAAGAGTATGTTGATGTGTTTGCTTGGTCGTATCAAGACATGCCTGGGTTGGACACCGATATAGTTGTGCACAAGTTGCCTTTGAGGGAAGAGTGCCCACCGGTCAAACAAAAGCTACGCCGTACTCGTCCAGACATGGCTATGAAAATCAAGGAAGAGGTACAAAAGCAATGGGATGCCGGATTCCTTGCTGTAACTAGCTACCCGCCGTGGGTTGCTAACATAGTACCTGTGCCTAAGAAGGACGGCAAAGTAAGAATGTGTGTTGATTACCGGGATCTGAACAGAGCCAGCCCGAAAGATGATTTCCCATTACCTCACATTGATGTATTGGTGGATAATACGGCTCAGTTCTCGGTATTCTCCTTCATGGATGGATTTTCAGGCTACAACCAGATCAAGATGTCACCTGAAGACATGGAGAAGACAACATTCATTACACCCTGGGGCACGTTCTGCTACAAAGTAATGCCATTTGGGCTCAAGAACGCCGGTGCAACGTATCAACGGGCTATGGTAACATTATTCCACGATATGATCCACAAAGAAATAGAATGTTATGTGGATGACATGATTGCCAAGTCCCTTACTGAGGAAGACCATCTGGTGAATCTGCTCAAATTGTTCAAGCGTCTGAGGAAGTATCAACTGAAGTTGAACCCCAACAAATGCACATTCGGGGTGCGGTCCGGTAAGCTGCTGGGATTTATCGTAAGCGAGAAGGGGATTGAAGTTGACCCTGATAAAGTCAAAGCCATCCAAGAGATGCCTGCACCGAAAACAGAGAAAGAAGTTCGAGGGTTCTTAGGTCGATTGAACTACATCTCAAGGTTCATATCTCACCTCACGGCAACCTGTGAACCCTTGTTCAAACTGCTAAGAAAGGAACAAACGGTCAGGTGGAACGAAGATTGCCAAAGGGCTTTTGACAAGATCAAAGAATATCTGCAAGAACCTCCGATCCTTATGCCGCCAGTTGAAGGAAGACCTCTAATTATGTACTTGACAGTATTAGAAGAGTCAATGGGGTGTGTGCTGGGCCAGCATGACGAGTCTGGCCGAAAAGAGTATGCAATATACTACCTAAGCAAAACGTTTACCGACTGTGAACGACGTTATTCACTGCTCGAGAAAACTTGCTGTGCTTTAGCGTGGGCTGCTCGCCGACTAAGGCAGTATATGTTGACCCACACTACCTTGTTAATCTCAAAAATGGACCCAGTCAAGTACATATTTGAGAAGCCAGCTCTTACCGGACGGGTTGCAAGATGGCAGATGATTCTCACAGAATACGACATACAGTACACATCTCAGAAAGCCATCAAGGGCAGTGTACTATCTGAATATCTTGCTGAGCAACCCATTGATGATTACCAGCCAATGAGGTTTGACTTCCCGGATGAAGACATCATGTTCATTAAATCAAAAGACCATGAAGAGCCTATTCACACTGAAGGGCCTGACCCGGAGGAAGAATGGACTATGATGTTTGACGGGGCTGTTAACATGAATGGCCGTGGTGTTGGTGCAGTACTCATTACACCCAAAGGAGTTCACATGCCTTTCTCGGCAAAACTCACTTTCAACTGCACTAACAACGAAGCTGAATACGAAGCTTGCATTATGGGTCTTGAGGAAGCCATTGACCTCAGGATCAAGACATTGACCGTATTCGGAGATTCAGCTTTGGTAGTCAATCAGACCAACGGAAAATGGTACACACACCAAGATCATCTGATACCTTACAGGGACTATACGAGAAGGTTATTGACTTTCTTCACAACAGTCAAACTTGAGTATATCCCTCGGGACGAGAATCAGTTTGCGGATGCCTTGGCTACCATTTCGTCCATGATCAAAGTTCAGACTGCTACCTTTGTACCTCAGATTTCAGTATCGAGACTTGATAGACCAGCATATGTGTTTGCAGCAGATATCGCTAAAGATGATAAGCCTTGGTTCCACGACATCAAGTGCTTCTTGGAGGATCAGACATACCCACCTGGGGCATCTTCCAATGATAAGAAGACTTTGAGAAGGCTTGCTGGAAGTTTCTTTCTGAACACTGATGGATCTTTATACAAAAGGAACTTTGATATGTTACTCCTCAGATGTGTTGACAAGACGGAAGCAGATCTATTGATGCATGAAGTGCATGAAGGCTCTTTTGGTACCCATGCTGGAGGGCATGCCATGGCTAAGAAGTTGTTAAGATCAGGCTATTACTGGATCACAATGGATGCAGACTGTTGTGCCTATGCCAGGAAATGCCACAAATGCCAGATCTATGCAGATAAAGTGCATGTACCTCCGAATCCTTTGAACATCATGTCTTCACCATGGCCCTTCGCCATGTGGGGCGTTGACATGATTGGCAAGATTGAGCCAACTGCTTCGAACGGCCACAGATTCATCCTGGTCGCCATCGACTATTTCACGAAGTGGGTTGAGGCAGCCTCATATGCAAATGTCACAAGGCAAGTGGTAGCCCGATTCCTAAAAAGAGATATCATCTGTCGGTATGGAGTGCCCGAGCGAATCATTACTGATAATGGTTCCAATCTGAACAACAAAATGATGGCTGAATTATGCCGGGACTTCAAGATCCAACATCACAACTCTTCTCCTTACAGGCCAAAGATGAATGGTGCTGTTGAGGCAGCAAACAAGAATATTAAGAAGATTGTGCAAAAGATGGTAGTCACCTACAAAGACTGGCACGAAATGCTACCATTTGCCTTGCATGGGTATCGAACATCAATCCGAACATCCACTGGGGCAACGCCGTATCAACTTGTATATGGTATGGAGGCAGTCCTACCAGTTGAAGTTGAATTACCTTCGTTACGGGTATTAATGGATGTCAAACTGAGTGAAGCAGAATGGGTTAAGGCCCGATACGAGCAACTGAGTCTGATCGAAGAAAAGAGATTGGCTGCAATCTGCCATGGGCAGCTATATCAGAAGAGAATGAAGAAAGCCTTTGATCAGAAAGTCAGGCATCGAGAATACCAAGTGGGAGATCTTGTACTGAAAAGAATCCTCCCTCCTCATACAGACCACAGGGGCAAATGGACTCCAAATTACGAAGGACCATTCGTCGTCAAGAAAGTTTTCTCTGGTGGAGCACTGATTCTCAGCACCATGGATGGTGAAGATTTTCCGTCCCCTGTGAATTCAGATGCAGTTAAAAAATACTTCGTGTAAAATGACCCGCTGGACATAAAAACAGAATGTAAGTCCAGGCAAAAATAGGGCATCCCGGCGAGTCAAAAACAGAATGAAAGACTCGGGCAAAAATAAGGGAAATAAATAAAAAAATGTACACCCACTGAGCTGAAAAGCCGCATTGGACGGCTCAGGCAAAAATGGGTATCCCGATGGATTGAAAACCCGAAAGGGCGATCCATGCAAAATAAGGGAATAAGCGAACAACTGCATTCTGAATTCGTCTGTATTGTCTGCAACTTGGTAAGCTCCAAAGGGATCAAGCTCCGATCAGAATCAACTTTCTCCAGAAAGCAAGACGAGAAGAACGTCATTGTCATACGAGTCATAGCGGGAGAGGAAGCTCCTCAAAGCGTCATCAACACTGCCAGCACTTTGTTTCTCAATTTGTAACAATCTCCTCATTTCAGGAGATATGCTTCTTTGACTGTATCTTGCCAATTCAGGGCACATGAATTAATAAAATCAGATTTTTCAGTCATGTCTCGTCTTTTACATTTATGTTTTGCAAAGAATTGTCTGATATCTCTAAAAATACAATTGCATAAGTACAGATGCCTTTCTCTAAAAAACAAAGCACATGCTTGCAGGGAATATTACTTACTCTCGAAAGTACTTATTTTTTATGACGGAGTCCAGTAAAGGATACCTCGGGACCATTTGCGCGTTTCCTTATCTTTGCAGGATTGCAGGTATCCAGAACGCAACTTGGGGCATGCAAGGTATGTCTCAGCAAGTCGGCAAATCAACAAAAGATATCAGCATCCGAAATGCTCTATCCCCAGCTGAGTTGCTCCCCATTACTCTCCCCAGCTGAGTTACCAACAGCATTCCCCAGCTGAAGAACCAACTGTCTTTCCTCAGCAAGATGCAAGAATCAGGGAATCATCTCCCCACAGAGCTTCAAGCCTCTATTCGGAAGAGCAATGCACGGAGAAGTCACAACAGAGAAGGAGAAAGCTTCTACAAACCCCAGCTGGGTCCCGTGTTATAAGGATACGTCAATCAGTGACCTATATCCCCAAGCAGATACATCATTGGATCTACCAATGATCTCATCCCCAGCTGGGATGTTCACTTCAAAGCAGATCAACCAGAAATCTTCGCAGCAACGGGATCCGAATCCCGGATCTGTGTCTCTTTGCATGATCATAGCATTCGCATCATACTATCCCCTCAGAGCGTAGCATTCCGTCTAATACGGAACATTACGGCAAAAATCAAAAGCATAGCATAATCATAAGCCATGTTTTGAATCAACACTTGTAAATATTGACGATCTGTCGACATACAGAATGTATATACAGTACAGAAAAAATCCCCACCAGGGTTCCAGCAAAAGCAGTTGCCTCTCAAATCACCAACACCATCATATACACCTTTTGATACCCGTCCGTATCATCATTTCCCCAAGCAGGTTACCTAAATACCCTTTACAAACCAAGATCACCAGTATTACAGATACTTCCTAACACCCGTCCGTGTCATATCACCAGCAGAAAGCCAAAGACATCCTCTTTGCACTCACATATACCTATACACAATCCTTGACACCCGTCCGTGTCATATCCCCAGCGTGATCACCTATACTTGAATATACACTTTCTTGACACCCGTCCGTGTCATATCCCCAGCGCAGTCGCTTACACCTATATCACCCACATACTTGTTAATATTATACTTTTCTCCTTTTAACACTCGTCCGTGTCACTTTCCCCAGCAGATAAACACTCATATACAATACTCACTACTCATTGGTACACCTATACAGATGCTCGTCCGTATCTTGCATACATCATCACTCATATCCCCACAGATTCGACAATAGTCCTTGTTCTTTGTTAACCAGTTGGTACTCGTCCGTACCATCATCTCAGAACATTGCGTCTAGTGTTTGTTTCTACATGATACTCGTCCGTATCATAGTCTTAAGGGTGCTCGTCCGCATCTTTAATCCATACACCGTGTCAAACACTCATGCCTTCTTGAATATAGATACTCGTCTGTGTCTACTATTCCCCAGAAGAGTCCTTTCAGACGCAACACTCGTCCGTGTTCTTTGTTAACCAGTTGATGCTCGTCCGTATCATCATCTCTGGACATGCGTCAGTTTGCTTCTACATGATACTCGTCCGTATCATAGTCTTAAGGATGCTCGTCCGCATCTTTAATCTATACACAATACCAAACACTTATACCTTTTATTTCTTGGATGTAAACGCTCGTCCGTGTTTACTATCTCCCCAGTAGATCGCCAACAATTTTTCTTTTTATCTAACACTTGTCCTGTGTTATGATAACCCTGAGAGCAGCCGTACCCTGCTGAGTGGTCGTCCTCCACTTCTTGATGGTCGTCCCCCATCATGCTCGTCCGATGGCCGTCCCCATCGTTGACCTTTTCTATCCGATGGCCGTCCCCATCGTTGATTTTAGCAGCCGTCCCCTGCTAGGTGGTCGTCCTCCACCTTTTTGATGATCGTCCTTCATCACTTTATCCAATGGCCGTCCCCATTGTTGATTTTGGTTATCTAGCACTCGTCCTGTGTTATGAGAAACCCTGAGAGCAGCCGTACCCTGCTGAGTGGTCGTCCTCCACTTCTTGATGGTCGTCCCCCATCATGCTCGTCCGAGGGCCGTCCCCATCGTTGACCTTTTCTATCCGATGGCCGTCCCCATCGTTGATATTTTTGGCAGCCGTACCCTGCCAGGTGGTCGTCCTCCACCTCTGATGGCCGTCCCCATCATATTTCTTTTATCCCCAACAGAGCAGCCGTCCCCTGCTAGGTGATCGTCCTTCACCTTTGATGGCCGTACCCCGTCATCTGTTTATTTCATTTATTCTTTAACCCGATGGCCGTCCCCGTCGTGGTCCCTTTTCCTTTTAGCCCGATGGCCGTCCCCATCGTTGATTACTTTACCTTTGTGAACTTGATGGTCGTCCCCATCATATTTCATTAACTCCCAGAGAATTTTTTACAGTTTATCTTGATGGCCGTCCCCATCATGATTTTATTTTCCCCAGCTAGTCGGCCGTCCCCGTCTTAGCTTTACCTATTTTCCCCAGCTAGTCGGCCGTCCCCGTCTTAGCTTTACCTATTTTCCCCAGCTAGTCGGCCGTCCCCGTCTTAGCTTTACCTTTTATCCCCAGCATGTCGGCCGTCCCCGTCATCGCTTTGCGCACTTTTCCCAGCATGTCGGCCGTCCCCGTCATTGCTATCTACCCAGCAGTCGTCCTCTGCTCGACGGCCGTCTTCCGTCGCCCGCACTTTACAATATACTTTATTTGCTTTTACAATCTATATCCCTTTTCTTCTTCATTTTGTGAGCGCAAATTTTGGACTGTCTTTGGTATTCAACCACAAGTTATCTTGTTTGCCTGTTAAGCCGTTGCTTACAACCTGCACGGCTAACTCATGTTTGAATAGGGGCAGCTGTAAACACCCCAAATTTGCCCTCACCCATTCACACCATGGCTTGTGATCATTCTCATATACATGAACACAATCATATCATCTCATATCTCATTTTTGATTCACTGGATAGGTTCTAGGTCATCTGCACCTAGGGTTTGTGATCTGAGCAATCCCAAAGCATCTTGAGCCATTCCAAAAGCCACCAAAGGGGTCCATGTGTGTTCTTATATCATATTCCATCTCCTCAAAGTCAAAATTGCAAAAGAATCACAAGAACTAGGGTTTGAGTGGATGCAGAGCCAGGATGAACTGCACAGTTGACTGAAAATTAGGGTTTTGGTTTCAGAGGCCATAACTCCAAATTTTTTGGTCATTCTTGTTTCCATTGGTCTCTATATGGTATAGGGAGTATGCATATCAATTTTCATGAAGAAATTCCATGGGGAAGTCATCTGATCAAGAGTTGACTTTTCAGACAAGTCAGTGCAAAATCAGGGCATCTGAGGCCCCCAGTGACCCAACCAATGGGTGATCTTCATCATTTTGAGTGTATATGATCTTTGTGTGATCATGGAAGAAGTTTGAAGTTCATAAAAATCAAGAATTTAGGGTTTTTGCAAAGGTTGACTTTTTGGGCATAGTTGACTTTTCAAGAATGCATTATTTTAGGTCAATTTTCAAGCCTTGATTTATGATCCAAAAAGGCTTCAAATGGAAAAACTTTGGTCATGAAAGTTGTAGATCTCATCTTTCCCTTTTCAAAAAGTACAAGAACATGATCAAACTCTTCTTGGATCAAAAGTTATGGCCATGCAAAGTTGCCAAAAATCACTTATTTTCAAGTTATGCTTCAAATGGAAACTTTGCAAAATTTTGAACCAATGCACATTGCAGCCTCTAATTCACTACAAACCATTACACCAACATTCTCTAAGTCCTAAAAATCAGAATTGGACTAAGTTTGCTCATGGTTTCATGCTTGGTTGGACAAAAGATCACATGTGAACCAAAGGCTAGCCAACTTGCAAAAACCACTCATTTCACTTCTTACAACTTATGACATTAGAAGCTGACTTTGGCTAGCCTCTCCCTCACCTTTTGCTGCGCCAGCCATGCTTTGTACTTGGCTAGAGTTGAGCCATGCCCTATCTTACAAAAAGTTAACCTTTATGCAAAAGCAAACTCACCTATCATAGCAGGCCATGTCACATCAAGAGGCCAATCAGAATTGTTTATTGAATCAATTTGCAAGCCATATCACATAGCAACCAAGGCTGAAACACACACATTCATCACTTACACAAAAACACACCAACTTGCAACTTCTATCGAATCTCTCTACACAGCCATCAAACACCCAAGCAACCTCCACCATTCATCTCACCTGGCCTCATAGATCACAAAGCACCCAAAGCCCAAGCTTGGAACAACCAGAAACTCCTGCTGCCATCTCTCACCTCAGTTTGCAGTTTCACTTGAAACTATCACCATAGCCCACAAACATCAAAACAAACCTTGCAAAGCTTCTCAACACACTTCATAGATCACAAACAAACCCTTTTCACAGCCTGAAAGTGCCAAGATCACCATAGCCATTGTTGACTGAACTGAAGCAGTTCCATTCGAATCCCCTTCTCCAGCCAACACAAACTCATTTTGAGCATTCAAACACACTTGGGGGATCAAGTAGAGCAGTTGGCATCAAAGGACACAGCCTGAAAGTTCCTAAACCAAAAGCTGCAAATCTCAGGTAGCTCGAAAATAATTTTTCCAGAAATCTCTTTTTAAGTTACAAACTTGTTCTTCATGATGCACTGATCATTCTGGTACCTTTAGTTTTTGAAATGGTTGCGTTTTAAGAATTTAATTTCTGTTTGAAGCTTACGAACCCTAGAACTTAGTTTCTTCGATTCAGATGATTTAGGTAATATAAATTTGTTTTAGGTTAGGGTTTTGGTTCGTGAGAGTGAGAGGAACATTTCCCTGGCTTTAGTTTTCATTTTTATTACGTTTTGAGGAAGTTAGGTGTTTCTCAGGTGAGGGCTGGCCGGAGAAGACGACCGGAAGTCTTCTCCGGCAGCCTGAGAGTGATTAGGGTTAATTGCATTTAATTAGGGCAAAGTTCAAACGTGGGCCATTGGATCAGGTTTCGCGCGCGTGTTTGAGTGGTTCAGATCAGTTCATTAGTTTTAATTAGGTTTAATTAAATTAATAAATCAAGATTAATTCAGTTTGAATCCTGGCCACAAGATTGCGCGCCAGTCAACCTTTTTAAACCCAGACACAATCCTGGCCATCCATTCAGCTTACTTTCCATTTAATTTGATTTTAATTCATATTTATTTCATTTAAATTGCACAATTTATTTAAAATAGTTAAAAAATCATAAAAATTATGAAACTTTTTCTTTAAGGTTTTATTAATTTTTATGACACAAAAATATTTTTATTTTATTTTTTATCATTTAAAAAGTATTTTTAAATATTTAAAAGATTATTTTTAATTGATTAATGAGAATTAATTAATTAAAAATACTTTTAGGTATTTAAAAATTACAAAAAAATTCATGAAATGTTCTAAGACATTTAGAAACATTGTCCAACCTTCAAACCAAATTTCTTTTTTGATCTTGATGCATTTTAAGAATTTTTCATGGAATTAAATCATTTTTTATGCATTATTTTGATCACAAGTTTAAGAATTCATTTCTGCCTATTGGTGAAGGTTGAGACATTGATTCTTTTTGCATTGCTTTCCATTTGACATGTATTTTCAAAGATAAAAAGGCCATGATTTGATCTTGCATTTTCTAATTGATTGGCATTTGTTTTGATAAGAACCCTAAAAAACCCTAATAACTTGTAAAAATCATAACTTGAGATTGGTAAAGAGTTGGGAGCTCCCCTTTGGGCAGTGATTCATTATAGGTCTAGGGTTCCTTTGAGTGCCATTTTCCTTTTTTTTATCTTAGGGTTTGCTTCTGTTTTTGGTTTTGGTTTGATGTTTGTTTCATAAACCCTAATTTGGGCTTTCTCTTGCATCCTTCTTGCATTCTCTTGCATAAGTTGACTTGTCATTGCATTTTGTGCATTCTTATGATTCATTTGACATCTTAAGACATGTATGAAGCATCATTGATCATTGCATTACACATTTGCCATACCATTTGCCTTGTATGCTTCATAACATTTCATGATTGTTCATGCTCCTTAACTTGCATCATATGCATTCATAATCTTGTATGAACATCTCCATGCCTTGTCTCATGTTCATAGCATCTCATAGCATCATAATCATCATGTAAATGCTTCTGGTTTGGTTTAGCATCATGTCATTTCATTTCCTTTAGCATTGCATTGCATTTCTTTCTAACATTTCAGGTGGTAAGTAAACTTGGGAAGTGAATTTGCCTTCACTTCTCATAACTTTTCTTTTCATCTCTCTTGCATATCATGCTGCATTTATACATGTGTTTGAATTTGAGCTTGCTCATTCTTGCTTCTCCCACTTTCTTTCTTCAAGTGACTTGACTTCTTGAATGAAGCAAGTTACTTTGCTTCTCTTGATCTTGTTCATCTGCTTCCTGGTGGTTCATCTGAAGATTAGTCTTGCAAACTTCACAAACCCTAGGAATGACCAAGCATGATAACAATTAGGTTTTGATTAGTCCCCCTTCATAGTTTTTACCTTTGTGTCTCTCTTTGAGTCTTCTCTTCTCATCTCATAATCAGAGACTAAACCCTAAAGGTTTTAAGACTTTGTGATTAGGGTTATGCCTGCATCCTTCTCTTAGGATGGAGTGTATAACTTTAATCCTAAGTATTAAACCCTTAATGTGTTTAAATCTCTTAATCAATCCACTTAATAAGTATCAAGACATTACACTTGTAACTTGGGCCTTGCATTAGGGTTCTAATTCATCCTTAAGTGGTTAAGAAGGACTAACCCTAGTGTTAATGGACAAGTCCCCCTCAAGTTGTCTTACAAATCATAAAAATCACTTCATCATCATATCACTAATTAAAATCCATCTAATAAAGGTTTGTTTTGGCATGAGTTTAACCCCTAATCATGGATTAAGTTGAGGAGCTTTTCTCAGCTTAAACACCCTCATCTATTATCCTTCTTTTAGGATGGTGTAATGAGTCTGTTAAATCCCTGATTATGGCTTAACCTCATTACTCAACACTAAACAAAAATCACAAAAACATCTAAATAATCACAAGTAGGTTAATGATCTTAATCCTACACCAAAGGTGATTAAGTGTGAGAATCTGACTTCACACTTAAGGTATTCTCATTACCCCTAAACAGAGGGAAGATGTGATGAGTTTACTAAATCCATTGGTTTAGGCTTAAGCTCATTATCTTATGACAAACTCCAAAAAGCAATAAAAGACTGAAAACATAAAAACAAACAATAATCGTCTCCTTCGGGATTCTTTTCTCATCACACTCATTCACAATCGAGAACTTGTTTCTTCCGTCTAATGCAAGACAGTTTGCATCTGTGCCAGACAGATCATACACTTGAGCATAGGCAAGTAAGCAGTTCACAAGTCAATTCATTTTTCAGTCTCTTTGGGTCGAACTACGGTGTTCTGACTTCCTCATTGCACGAGAGGATACGTAGGCATAACTTAACAGTTATCGAACAAAAGTCTTTGTGTATTCCCCTCTTTCTAGCCTCATTCTTTTAGCCTCATGATCTTGAGCATTTCACTCCTGTTCTTACACTGACACTTCACTTATATACTTCACTTTTCTCTTACACTGACACCTGTACATTTTGTTTTCCAGCTCTTTTACACACAAATTGCACTGACACTACCCCTTTAAAACACAAATCTTCTAAGCGTGGATCCCGTCGAGTACGGCGGACAATCTGGGTGCTAATACCTTCCCAGGTTGTAACCAACCCCCTTTCTCAGTCTCTCTGGTTCGCAAACCGTCTTATCCATCTTTTTCTAGGCCTATGCAGCATTGCCTTTCCTCCGGGATAAAAATGCCTAGCTGGCGACTCTATTCATCTCTAGTGAGTTCACGGCTGTGTGTTCTCACTGCTCCCTTCGCCGACCGTTCGCGTCTGTACCTTCATGTGATCTATTTCATTTGTCGGGAGCGACAGCCCTCCAATATTTGAAGTGAAATATCACAATGGTGAGTCATGGTTTGTGAAAAATATCTCTTACATATGTAATGATGAAACTGTGAAATAGCTCAGCTATGCAACAACAAAATTCACATTCCTCAGAAGTTTGATGCTTGGATTGTGTCCACCTATTGCTTGTTGAACAAGAGATCCAAGAATATTCCATTTGGAAGCTCTGTGGCCCTTGGATCAAAATGCATAATATTGTAATTTTGGAATGTCATTTTGGTGAATTCCATGGTGCAATCGTGAATTTGCAGGTTGACTCAGGTTTATTATCATTGTTAAGATGCTTAAATCCACTTGACAATGTACTTTGCTTCAAAAAATCACATTTCACAAAGTTGTGGAAAATATGTTTTTTGCCAAACTTTTGATGCTCACTTTGATCCATGATTTCTTCATGTACTAGCAAGATCTTTTCATGCCAATTGGTTCTTTGAATGGTTGGTAACATTTGCAACAACATTGGTGTTTAGAAAAGGATCTGAATCAACTTGGAACTTGGTGAAAAATCCTCCAAGTTTTTGATGTTTTGTTTATTTTACACTTAGGAAGATTTTTCTAAGTGTTGAAAAATAAGAATTTTTCTTGATTTTGATCCATCTTCAACTTGAAATCCATGAAAAATTGGAGTTTCTCCTAGTTTAATAATTTATATATTGTTGCAAGATCTTTAATTTGACCTTTGGTTCACCAAAATCTGATGCTTGGATCACAAGTTATGATGCTTGGAAGTAGGGTACTTGAACACTTTTGTCTGTAACTTAGAAAAATTTCTAAGTTTCAAAGGTTGCCCCTTTTATAAGTTATCATCAAATTCTGACTTTCTTGTGATCAAATGCATTCATATACCATATATTCTTGAAATATAGGTCATGATGATCATTTTGGGTGAAAATGTCAAACTTTGACATTTTGGTCTAGATGGAAATTACACTAGATACCCCTGGATTTCTGATTTTTCAACTGGACATCCTCTGAGGTATTTTGTCCTTATGAATGGAATTATATGATGCATATGAGATATTTAAACCATTCCCTATGGTATATGATCTTGTCAATATGAAAATCTTGACTTTTAGTTCTCCGATTAGTCAGAAACCCTAATTTGAGCACTATGAAACCCTAATCTTACAGTCTGTGATCTCTGCACCTTTTATACTTGTAAATGGCTTGTCATGGTCATGTCAACATTCTTGATGATATATGGAGGCCTTGGATCCTTTTCCCATGAAAACTTTCATCTGGAGGACTCAGATGTATGAAACCGTAATTGGTGATTGTGATGGCTCGGGGCCCAGATCACTGAAACTTTTGTACATTCTTTGAAAGACTTTCCATAATTTGAGATTCCTTAATCTTTTGATAATGATTTAAATGTTGAAAATCTTATGTATTAATGATTGGTCCTTTTCCTGAATCCTCTGAGGGATTCAAGAATCTTGATTCATTACAGGGATACTGTACAAATCAGTCTGGCACAGTTCTTTGTCCAGTGGATTTCTTTTGATGATGTACATATCTTAGGGTAAAAACTTAGGGTATGACAGATGCCCCTATTTAATCTTCTTGGACCCGAAGATGAAAATGGTGAAAATATTGAGATTCGGGGTACAAGAGGATTAAATACCTTAGAATACCCAAAATTTTGATCATAGGATGCCAACTTGTTTATCATGTCGGTGATCCTGAGGTTGCAAAGGTTTTGTTACAACGTTGCTGTAGAGGCTTAAGTTATCCGAACTTGAAAACTGACGTTCTATCCAGGAAAGAATTAGAGAGAAGACTCTTTATCACGTGGATAAATGCTATATGATTATGCAAATGTAAATGCAAACATAGTTATGAATGTATGAATGAATGTGTATGCTAACAAAAGAGATACGACACACAAATTGATGAGATAAAACAGAGAATATTGGGCCGATCTGGAGATGGAGTATCACTATTTCTTGGCTGGATTGCTCATTATAAAGGGGAGCTCCTGCTACTTTTGATATCTGGAGACATGGCTCTACGAGGAGACACAAGTTCATCCTCGTGGGATATTCCAGAAGTTGGTTGCTTTTGGAGCAACTGAATGATTTCCTTTTACGTTTACAATGTAATACCCAAAACATTTCCCTCTTATTTATTACCAACCTCAAGCAGCTTACCCTTCATTGCCATGTCATTTTGCATACCCTTTCATGCATTGCATTAAAAAAAATAGACAAATGAAATCATTCATCATTGGTGGACGCATGAGGTATGTGATCAAGAGTTTGCAGTGAAAATATCAATTATCGGGTCTTAGGAGGCAAATGAGTGCAGAATGGTTGACACAAGCACATTTCCAAGATTTCCCAACAAAAATGGGGGAAAAAATTAAAAAATGGCTTATGTTAACCGGTTAACACATGAAAGTTGTGGGCAAAAATGGCAAAAATTTGACTTTGAAGGATTTTCCACCACTTTTCCACTTTACCTTGCATGACACTCCACTTTCCCACTTCACATTGCCTTGAATTTTTATCCACTTTCTAGAACCCTCTACCACTTTCCTATGGAATATTCCAAGGAATATTAGGAATATTCCTAGTAATATTCTAGAAACCCTAACTAACTTTAACTAACTCCTAAGCTAGCTCTTAACCTCATTTTCCAAACCCAATGCCCAAGCTAACTCCTAACCCAAAGCTTGCTCCAAACCTAGCTCCTATATAAACTCCATTTTCTCCAAACCAAAAAAGAAGAAGAGACTTCAACCTCATTTTTTCCATTTCAATTCACTTTTCTCATCACTCTCAATTTTTCTCCCATTTTCAACCTTTCACCAAAGCTTCTTCATCCTAAGTTCTTCAAGTTTTGCATTGATGCTTGAAGAACTTGAAGTTAAACCTTCATTCTAGCATTGATTCCATGGTTCATTGAAGAATTTTCTACTATTTTGGGGTTGATTTTTCATCTTGGAAGTGTTCATCAATTTCAAAAATCACATTTATTTTACGTGTTCTCGTGGAAGAGCATTGGATCTACAGTTTTTTCTTCTATCGCGCATTGTTCAACATTGTAACAATCACCAAGGCAAGCCTCCGCTTTGTAGGTTGGTGAATCCAAAATCATTTCTTATTTTAACTTATTCCTCTTCATATCGCCTCGCGCATTCTTCGTTTTTGTACTTGTTGAAGCTGTAATTGATTAGTCATTAGAAGCAAGAATTATGACGTGCTTATAGCTCTATTAGGTGTTAATTGTTGCATTTATGTGTACAATTCGTGCTCACTTGGTAAGGTTTGTATTAGGGCTTCTAGGAAATAAGTTGGTAGCTATAAGTGCTTTTTCCTACTAATTTTTCAATTCTGGTTCAGTGTTAACCGGTTAACACCCAGGGTTAACCGGTTAACACAATGTTTTTGCGTTTTGTTTGCTGATATTTTTGATCTGTTAACAGGTTAACACCCAGGGTTAATCGGTTAACGATGTGTCAGTTTGAAATTTTATGTTGTTTTCTTGCATGTTTGTGTGCCACTCCCTCTTTAATCATTATGGATCTATAATATATGATTTTAGGTAATTTTTAGGAGTAGTTTAGGTGCAAGATTGTGTAGTTTTGAGATCTTTCGACATATATGTTTGCTATTTTCTGATTTTTGGCAAATGGTGAATTTGTACTCATGATGAATTATGGATGTTGTTACCATGTTTGAACCTCATTGTTGACATGTTAATAATGATTTAAAGTTCTGTTTTGCACTATATTCATGATCAATGCTTGTTTCGGATACTTGAACGCATAATAGAATATGTTGCATATGGCTTGAATATGGCTTGAATATGGGTGATTCACATGTGTACACTCAGTCTTGTTTGCTTACTTGTTGTACTTCAATATGGATGATTGCTCCTGATAAATGTAGTATGATGCATGTCCACCTTGTTGCTTGGTTGCAATATGTGACCCAATTCTTGAGAATGCATTATTTGTTACCTTTTTGTGAATATGCCTTAATGAGAAATCTTAAAAATGCTTACATGCTCACATATCCATGCTTATGCCTCTCATGTTAATTTCTTTGATGGTGTTATGTGATGTATTTTCCCTCATTGTCACTCATGTATTCATATTTGAAAATGGTCCAAATCTGCCATGCTTTTCATTGCTGTATTTTGAAACAGAAGCTGTTAAATGAATGATGTTTTGCTTTGTGTTACACCTTTTTACACCTATTGCTAGGTTGGTTGATAGCTGTAATATGCTGTTTGTATGCTGTTTATATTTTGATAGCTGATTTGTGCATAAGTGTTGTTGTAGTTGCTGACTTTAGGCTTCGCTTAGTTTTCTGATGTCCTTAGGCTTAGGATTGAGTCTAGTTTAGGCCATAGTTGTAATAGGACATGTTTGGTACTTGCTTACCTCTTTCATTTTATCACTTTAGCCTTATTCTACTAACCTTTGTTTTGTAGGGAGGTTGAGGTAAGTTGTTTATGTAACTCCTTTCCTCATTTTCTTTATACTTCCAAATTGTGTTTGTATTAGCCCTTAAGGCTTTGTTTGAATAACTTCATATTAATCCCTATTTAGAAACAACTTAACTTCTTTAGAGAAGTAAGTTGCTTTCTAATTTCTTCTTCTTTCCTTATTCACTAGGATTAGAAAACCACACAAACCATAGGGTTTCCCATGCAATAAACAACTTAGGGTGAGTCTTAGTTCCCCTAGTTTTTCCCTTTCTCGATTTGAGTGTCTCTTTCTCATCTCATAAAGAAAACACTAAATAAGAAGAAACGAGATGGTCTAGTCAGGTGATGTGCTCCTCTATTATACAAATGGTTTATGAGACACATACCCACTACTGAAGCTTTCATTGATCCCAATGTAATCTGGGCCCAGAAGCTGAGCAGGTTGTCTGCTAAGGACATCAGGTGGTGTACTTTGAGACTAAAAGGGAAGGACTTTGTGTCTAGCTGCGGAGGTTATCCCAATGTTCCACTCTTAGGAGTAGTAGGGGGCATCAATTACAACCCTATTCTCTTAAGGAAACAATTGGTATATGCACTCAATGATGTCCTCAAAGAATCAGAGTTGGTCAAGTCTTTCTATTTCCCTATAAAGGATAATCTTCCCTTAGTTTGAGAAGCTGCAAGTGCCTGGAAACTTATCAGAAGAAAAGGTATAACATGCTTGGGCAAAAGCAACAATCAGATATGATTCATTCTTTTTAGCGGAATTATTCTCTAAAGAATGACGACTTATCTCTACATTTAAAATCAATTTAACGCACTAATTTTTTCACTATTTGTACCACGAACTGCGGGGTTTTGATCTTGCATTGCACTTTGTGGGTACGTAGGAATGAGGTGGTAAACCTCTCCAAACACAAAAATATAAAAAATTATTTCTTTTCTCATCCCTCCATTCTCTTTTAACAAACCTTTTTCAAACCAAAAGCAATAAATTTTTCAAAGGGCTCCCGTGGAATACCACAGACATTTTGGGTGCGTAAAACCTTCCCATTGTGTAACCTATCCCCTTACCCGGTTCTATGTTGTGTTTCTTTTGATTTTTTTGCTTTTAGATTCATTAGGATTTATTCGCTCTTTTTTCCTTTTTCTTTTGGAATAAAATAAAAGCACGGTGGCGACTCTGTTACTTTGAGTTAATTTAACCAATAACTTACACTCATGGTTTTACCGCTACAGAAAAGTGGAGACTCTGCTGGGGAGTAGTCTCTAAGTGGATTCAGCCTACTTTGATTTATTTATTGCTTTGGTTTGATTTGTTTGTTATTGATTGTTCCGTTTCGGTTTTGATGATCCTCTGTGAGTGAGATAGATTCTAACCCGGATCTGAGTTGAACTTATGATAACACGACGATATTCAAAGTGATATGCGACAGAGTAGTACATAGCGATATCAATTTGATAATCTCCACTCGGTTAGGCTCTCTTGGATTATTAATGTCATAACAAGTAGTCGTAACATGGCATTATTTTCCAACCTTGAGCTAATCATACTGATAATTGTAGAACCCTTAACCAATCCAAGCCAATTTAGGAACGTAGTGCAGAAACTATACAGGTATAGATCTGAGGTGGTTGTCACGCGATACTACACTCGGACGAGGTCTATCTTAAGAATGTTATTGGTTGGGGAGTAGTCCGATGTACTGATAATATTCTAAAGATGGCTGCTAACTCCGGGCACCTCTGTTAGCACCCTTTTGATTTTCTACAAGTACAATGAATACAAAACCTTAGTACTTACCTATGTGGGAGGTGTTCTTCTACCTTGACTTCATGCTTGTGACTCGGAACCTAAACCCGTGTGCTTTATGTGATCTTGTTTGTGGTTGTTGCATACATGCACTCATGCATTCATGAGCATTGCTCTCAAGATTTCAAGGGATTTATAGATATTCTTGCAAACATTTCAGATGTCCATGGTTATGAATGTTGAAAAGAGGAATACAAGGAAGTACAACTTGAAGAATCCTAATCTGGTAGAGATGAGAAAGCTAGGAGCTTTAGTGGTCGACACTGATAGATTCCGGAAATGTTATGGAAAGCTTTTGTTCATTTTGGATACCGATGTACCAGAGGGGATTCTCCCTACCTTGGCTCAGTTTTATGATCTGTCGCATCATTGTTTCAACTTTCCTAATTATTAGCATGTACTGACTTTGGAGGAGTACTCTCATTGGATGGGTTTGCCTGTTTTGGACAAGGAGTTTCTTTTCACTGGTTTAGAGAAGGAGCTTACGACCAAAGTCATCGCCAAAGCTCTTTTTCTTAAGGAATCCGATCTTAGTGGGAAGTTTCTTCCAAAAGGAGGTGTTCATGGTGTAAACACCCCAAATTTGCCCTCACTCTTTTTACCATGGCTTGTGTTTCTTTTCATATTGCATAAGTTCAATCATATCATCTCATATGGCATTTTTGTTTCACTGCATTGATTCAAAGCCATCTGCATCTAGGGTTTGTGATCTGAGCAATCCCTAAGCTATCTGAGCCACTCCAAGGGTCTTCAATCATCTCAAGAGAGTCCATGAATGTTCAAACATCATATCATATCCTCACAAGGTCAAAGAAGTCAAAGAATCACAAGAACTGAGAAAGGCATGGAAGCAGAGCCAGGCTTAACTGCACAGATGACCTAAAATTAGGGTTTTGGTTTCAGAGGCCATAACTCCAAATTTTTTGGTCATTCTTAATTCTATTGGTCTCTATATGTTATGAGGAGCATGCATATCAATTTTCATGAAGAAATTCAATGGGGAAGGCATCTGATCACAAGATGACTTCTTGAGCAAGTCAATGCAAAATCAGGGCATCTGAGGCCCCCAATGACCCAACCAAAGGGGTTTCTCCATCATTTTGAATGTGTATGATCTTTATTTGATCATATAAGATGTTAGAAGTTCACAAAATTGAAGAACTTCAAGCCATTTGCAAAGTTGCCTTTTTGGGAAAGTGACTTGTAATGCAAACTTGCCATTTTGGGAAAGTTTTTCAACCTCCTCTTTTTGATTCAAAAATGCTTCAAATGAAAAATTCTTGGTCATGAAAGTTGTAGATTGGATCATTCCCTTTTCAAAAAGTACAAGAACTCATTCTAATTCATTTTAGATCAAAAGTTATGGCTTGTCAAAGTTGGACAAAATCACTAATTTTCACTTTTGTGCCAAAGAGGGAAACTTGCAAATTCACATGCCAAGCATTTCTATGACTTCAAAATGACTTCTAAGCATCACAACATCATAACACATGACTTAAACTTCAGATTGGCCCAAAAATTTCTTAAGTTTCATGCCTTAAACTTCAAGAATTTCAAAAGGGGCCAAAGTTGGACAAAATTGCAAAACCCCCATAAGCTTCAATCCACTTGCTGATTTGCCTCAATCTCACTTCCATGGTTCTCCTTGATCACAGCTGCACAAGACATGCCTTTATCCTAGGCCTGAAACAGCCCATACTTCAAAGGACACATAGCCATGACTTTTTGCAAAACAAGCCATACCAATCAGCATAGCCCACAACAACTCTCTGACCTATCACAGCTTGATATGTGGACCAAATGGAACTCAAAACACACAAGAGGCAGGCCTGAAACCACAACATCACCATAGTTCACAAAAACTCCCTCTTTTGCATTTTCCGTCGAATCCCATAACTCAGCCATTCATTCTCCAAACTTCTTCCACCATTCATCTCAAAATGCTTCACTGATCATCCCTCACCCATCAAAATATCCTAAAACCACCCCAAACAGAAATACGATTTTCACCACCTCTGAACTGAAAGTTTCAAAACCCTCCACATAAATTCATTTCAAGCTTACCAGAAGCATCAGGGAACTCAGTGGAGTGGAATAGCACAAAGAAGAAGGTCAAAAAGTGCAGGATTTGAAAGCTCAATCTCAGGTAGCATGATGAACATTTTTTCCAGAATCTTGTTTTTTAGTTACAAAGTTGTTCTATGTGTTGCCCTGATCATGGGGATGTAATTATTTTCGAAAATGGGCAAGAAACAAGCATTTTATGTTGCTCTGAAACTTTTGCCCTAAATTTATTTTTCTTCGATTCTCTCTGTGTAGCTAAAATAAATTGTTTTTGTCCATGGATTCTTGTTATTCAATGTTAAGAGATGAGTTCTGGAGGTTTTGGTGAGATTTCATGACCTAGGGAAGAAGTTGAGATTTTTCAGGGAGGGATGTCACCGGAGAAGACGACCGGAGCTCTTCTCCGGTGACCTGAAAGTCATTAGGGCTTTAATCAGGTTTAGGGTTTCATTTGAATGTGAGCCATTGGATTTTGTTTCCCGCGCGCATTTCAATGGGTGAGATCTAGTCATTAGCCCTAATTCTGATTTAATAATGTTTAATTAAATTAATTAATGAAATTAGTCAGGTTTGAACCCGGGCCGTCCAGATGCGCGCCAGGTCAACCCTCCCAAGCCCAGAAACAATCCTGTCCATCCATTCAGCTTACTTTCCATTTATTTAATTTTTATTGCATTTTTCTTATTTTCTTTTGTACGAATTTTTAAAAAATAGAAAAATACATTAAAAAATTTTGAAATTTTTTATCAAACGTTTTATTAATTTTCAGAACCCAAAAATATTTTTATTTTTATTTTTTGCATTAAAAATTATTTTTAAATCATTTAAATGTTTATTTTTAATTAGTTAATGAAAATTAATTAATTAAAAATGCATTTAGGTATTTAAAAATCACAAAAAAATTCACATTTCATTTTAAAACATTTAGAAACATTATCAAACTCTTCAAAAAATTTCTTTTTGGTTCTTGACCTATTTTGACATTTTTCATTGGAATTAAAGTTATTTAAAGGCAATATTTTGGTCCTAAGTTAGAAAAATTCATTCTGCTTAACCATGAAGAGTTTGATGATGGTTCTTCTTGCATTGCATCCTTCATATCATGTAGTTTCTAGGGTAAAATTGGTTTGAATTTATCTTTCATTTTCAATTTAATGTGCATTTTTCCTTTTGAGGTGCCTTAAAACCCTAGCAAACTTAAGAAAATCATAACCCCCATTAGGTTAAGAGTTAGGTCCCCTCCTTTGGGCAGTGAACTTGTGTAGGGTTAGGGTACCTTTGATCCCATTTTCAATTTTTTATCATGTCATTTGCTTCTGGTTTTGAATTTTGCATTGCATGTTATGTATAAACCCTAATTCTTGCCTTCCTTTGCATCCATCTCTCATTTGCTTGCATACATGAACTTGCCATGATATTTTATGCATCAATATGACATATAAGACATCTTAGGACATTTTAGAATCATGCTTGATCATTGCATCTTTCATTTGCCATGTTATGCATTCATATCATTTCATAAACTTTCATGAACTTTTATGGTTCAAAGCATGCTTCATTTGCATCCTCGTCCTTGTATGATCATCCACAACTCTTGACATGTGTTTGCATCATCTCTTAGAATCATTAACATCATGTTTATGCTTCTGATTTTGGTTTGCATCTTTGCATTCATTTCATTTTCATGTCATTCCATTTCTTTTTGCTAAATTTTCAGGTGGTAAGTTGTTTTGAGAAGTGAATTTGCCTTCACTTCTCACAATCTCTTCTCATCTCTCTTATGCATCATTGCTTCATTTTATCTTTGTATTGGCATGAGCTTGCTCATTCATGCTCATCTCTTACTTTCTTTCTTCAGGCAACTTGTCTTCTTAGGTGAAGCAAGTTGTCTTATTTCTTTCTGCTTCTCCTCATTTCATCTGTTTCTTTCCTGGTGGCTTTTCTCCTGAAGATCTTCTTGCAAGCCTCATAAACCCTAGGAATACCCAAGCATGTTAACAATTAGGGTTTGATTAGTCCCCCCATTAGTTTTACCCTTGTGTCATCTTTGAGTCTTCTCTTCTCATCTCATAATCAAGGACTAAACCTTAAAGGTTTTAAGGCTTTGTGATTAAGCTTATGCCTGCATCCTTCTATTAGGATGGAGTGTATGACTTTAATCCTTTAATCAATCCACTTAATAATCACTAAGACATCAAACTTGTAACTTGGGACTTGCATTAGGGTTCTAATTCTTCCTTAATTGGTTAAGAAGGACTAACCCTAGTGTTAATGGACAAGTCCCCCTCAAGTTGTCTTACAAACCATAAAATTCATTTCTTAATCTTACAACTAACTAAAATACACTTTAATAAAGGCTTTGTTTTGTCAAGAGGTTAATCCCTAATCATGGATTAAGTTGAGGAGCCTTCCTCAGCTTAAATGTTCTCATCTATTATCCTTCTATTAGGAAGGTGTAATGGGTCCATTAAATCCTTGATTATGGCTTAAACTCATTACTTAACACTAAACAAAAACAACAAAAACATCTAAATAAATACAAGTATGTTAATGATCTTAATCCTACATCATGGTGATTAAGTGTGAGGTATTTACTTCATACTTAAGGCATTCTCATTACCCCTAATCAGAGGGAGGATGTGATGAGTTTACTAACCTATTGGTTTAGGCTTAAGCTCATTAACTTATGACAAATTTCAAAAAAAGCAATAACATCATTGAAAACACAAAAAAACAAACAATAATCGTCTCCTCCGGGATTCTTTTCTCATCATCTTCACTCACAAACGAGAACTCGCTTCTTCCGTCTAATGCAAGACAGTCAGCACCTGAGCCAGACAGGTCATACACTTGAGCATAGACAAGTAAGCAGTTCACAAGTCAATTTATCTTTCAGTCTCTTTGAATCGAACTACGGTGTTCTGACTTCCTCATTGCACGAGAGGATACGTAGGCATAACTTAACAGTTATCGAACAAAAGTCTCTGTATATTCCCCCCTCCTTCCAGCATTTCTTTAAGCCTCATAGTTTTGAGCATTTCATCCTTGTTCTCACACTGACACTTCTCTTATACACTTCACATTTCTTTCACACTGACACTTGCATTCTTTCCATCTCTGATACACAAATTGCACTGACACTACCCCTTTTAAACACAAATATTTCAAACGTGGATCCCGTCGAGTACGGCGGATAATCTGGGTGCTAATACCTTCCCAGGTTGTAACCAACCCCATTTCTCAGTTTCTCTGGTTCGCGACCGTCTTATCCATATCTTTTCCTAGGTTTATGCAGCATTACCTTTCCTTCGGGATAAAAATGCCTGGCTGGCGACTCTATTCATTCTTTCTCCTTCGCCGACAGTTCGCGTCTGTACCCCTCTTGGCCCCGTATCATCAGGTGGGAACGACACATGGTATTAATGCTAAGTTCTTAATAGGGAAAGCTTCTACTTCTCTTACTTTGGGTTATAAGGATGCATTTGAGGCCATTCTTGCTTTTCTCATATATGGGATTTTCTTGTTTCCCAACTTAGATGGTATTGTTGATGAGAGTGCTATTAAGATATTCTTGAAGAGAAATATGGTACCTACTTTGCTTGGAGACATGTATCTTGCTATTCATTATAGGGTCTCAAAGGTGATGGGGAGATTGCGTGTTGTGTGCCTCTTCTCTATAGGTGGTTTATTTTGTACCTACCAAAGTATGATGTTTTCAAGGATAATAGAGAGAAGCGAAGATGGTATCAAAGGATTATGTATCTTTCTCATAAGGATATGACTTGGTATTGTTCTTATTATGATATTGGAGTTCTTATTGACGGTTGTGGAGAGTTTCCTAATGTACCTCTTCTTGGTACACGTGGGGGAATTAGTTATAACCCTATTCTTGCTAGGTGACAGTTGGGTTATTGCTTGAAGGACATACCAGGAAACCTTTCACTATCTAGTTTCTTCTTTCTTAATGGTGTAGATCATGTAGAAATGAAGAAAAGTATTGCTCATTCTTGGCATGCGGTTCATCAGAAAGAGAAGTGTCAATTAGGAAGACAATACCTTGCTCCCTCCGAATGTTACATCCAGTGGGTTCAATCTAGAGCTTACAAGCTCAAGATGCCTTATCCACTTAAGGAGCCTTTATTTCCTATACTATCGTTGTCCTCTTTTCTTCCTCCCATTGATGAGAAGGTTGCTCTTCAAGAAGAGTTGGATAAGATGAAGAAAGAGAAAAAAGATTGGCTACTTGAGAAGACGATGATGCAAGAGCAACTGAAGGAAAAAGATGATCTCATTGAGTTACTTGAGCAGCGTGTTACAAAGAAACCAAGAGAGGATTTATTTTCCTCTAGTACTTCATCTACCATTCCTCCTGCATCCAGTGCTTGGAAGGCCATTGTTGACCAGTTGATGAAAGATAAAGAAGACATGGAGAATCAGTACAAGAATGAGATTAAGAGGATTCACATAAAGTATCAACCGAGATTTGGATCTTCTTCAGATATGATCCCTTAGGCCTAGTTTACTTTTCTCTCATGTATTGGGATTATTAAGACTTGTAATTCACTTGTAATCCTTACTTTGATTTTAATGAGAATGAGTTTTTAGTACTTCAAAAAAATGTTTCTTTTACAAATATTGCAAATCATCTTATAGGCCTTTGAAATCTTTGCATTTGCATACACATACCATGCATCATTCCCGCATTGGTCTTGCTTCTTGAGGGTTCTCTAGGGATCTTATGTTGTTTCTTGGTCTTCATTCAGTTCTCCTGTCAAGATGACTCACCAGGTTGATACTTGAGGTAATCGAAGAAAGATGTTGGAAGCCTTACAACAAGAGAATCGCGAGCTACGCGAGGAAGTTTCATCTCTGAAGGATAGCTTGGAAAGGATCACTGCCATGATGGAAAGCTTGGTGGCTGCTCAGAATCAGCCACCCCCTCCTCTTAATTCTTCATTACAACATACATTCATCTCTAAGATTGTCATTGCATCGATTCCGATTAAAACTGTCATTTCTCCACGCTATCGAATGCCTTCTAGTACACTGTGGGTTATGCCGGTTGATTTCATTCCTGCTGGTTATCATCTTCCTCCTCCTGAGACTGCTGCATTTAATACTCTTCAACCAGTGATGACTACTACATCGCCTGTGATGCACACTACTCCGCACCTTGATGAAATGATTTACTATGATGAGCCCAATGAAGGCGCTGGTGTGATTGAAAGACTTGATGACTTTCAAGGCCATTTTGCTAAGATGCAGAAAGAGATGAAGGATTTAAGGCATAAGGATTTGATTGGTAAAGATGCTTATGATTTCTGCTTGGTTCGTAATGTCAAGGTTCTACACAAGTTCAAGCTGTCCGAGTTTGAAAAGTATAAGGGCAATACTTGTCCTCTGAGTCACCTGACTATGTATGCTAGAAAGATGTCTGCTCAGACAGACAATGATCAGCTTCTGATTCATTATTTCCAGGACAATCTGACCGGTGCAGCCATGAGATGGTATATGAGTTTGGATAGCAACCAAATCAATACTTTCAATGATTTGGGAGAGGCTTTTGTTAAACAATATAAGTATAATGTTGATATGGCACCGGACAAAGATCAACTCTGTGTTATGTCCCACAAGGACAAAGAAACTTTCAAAGAGTATGCACATAGATGGTGCGAGTTAGCAGCTCAAATTGTTCCTCCTCTGGAAGAGAAAGAGATGATGAAGATCTTCTTGAAGGCTTTAAGTTCTTTCTACTATGAGAAGTTGATTGCAAGTGCTCCTTCTGATTTCACTAAAATGGTGAGTATGGGGATGCGACTAGAAGAAGATGTCTGTGAGGTACGGTTGAGCAGAGAGAGATGTACTGGCTCAAGTTCTAAGAGGTTCAACTTTGGTAAAAAGAAAGAAGGTGAGACTAATGTCGTGTCTCGTGAAAGTTACAGAAGACCTCGTGGTCGTGAGAATCGTCATCAGCAACATGTAGCTTCTGTAACTCCGATGATTAATGCGTCTCCTACTATTCCAGTAGCTCCAAAGTATTAATCTCGTTATCAACAGCCTTATGTGTAACAGAGTGGTAATCAACAGGTTCGTCCTAAGCCGAATATTGATCCCATTCCAATGTTGTATACGGATTTTCTTCCATATCTGATCGAGAAGAATCTTGTGCAAACACGTTCTCCACCTCAAGTTCCAGAGTCTATCCCATAGTGGTATGAGCCAGAGGCTCACTGTGCTTTTCATCAAGGTTCCCTAGGGCACGATATTGAGAACTATTATCCATTGAAGTCTAAAGTGCAGAAATTGATAAGGAGCAATGTCCTGTCTTTTAATGATGTTAATCCAAATGTGAAAATGAATCCGCTTCCGAAGCATGGTAATATGTTTGTGAACATGGTTGATGGTTTTCCTAGTTTGTTCAAGATTTATGATGTCCACCATATTCGAAGGTGTCTGGTTGAGATGCATGCTTTCTTAAGTGAATATCATGATATTGATCACGATTATGCTGGATGTTGCATTTGCTCGGTGAACCATCGTGTTTGCATGATTGTTAAAAGGGACATCCAAAAGATGATGGATGATAAGTTGATTGAAGTGACAACAAAAAGAGACAAGTATGACAATGAAGTGAATGTTATTGTGCCTCAGTTCAATAGTCCTGAGAAGGTTGCTCCTGATAATGTGGTTATTTCTTTTGATAGTTGCAAATATGTTGTCGCTCCATTGGTGATCAATTTTCCTGGTCCAATGTCGTATGAGTCTGATAAAGATGTTCCATACCGGTATAATGCTACAATGATAGAAAATGGTAAGGAAGTTCTTATTCCTTCTCCAGAGTCTGTGGTTAGCATTGCTAATGTGACAAAGGTTACTCAAAGCGGTAGAGTTTATGCTTCAGATCCTCCAAAGAGAGTTGAAGATACAAGTGCGAGTAAGCAAATTAAGGATGTTGTTGCACGATTAGGTCAATTTGGTGATTCCGGTTTGAAAGATAGTGAAGATGAGGTGTTGAAAACGATAAAGAAGAGCGAGTACAATGTTACTGAGCAGTTGTTGCATACTCCATCAAAGATATCAGTTTTATCACTCTTGATGTGCTTTAAGGCTCATAGGCAGTCTTTGCAGAAGATTCTTGATCAAGATTATGTTGATCATGATGTGACTGTTGATCAGTTTAATAGTATTGTGGCTAATATCACATCGTGCAACAACCAAAGTTTCAGTGATGACTTGCCTGAAGAAGGAAGGAACCATAACTTAGCTTTGCATATCTCAGTGAAATGTCAGGAAAATGCTATGTCTAAGGTGCTGGTTGATAATGGGTCTTCTCTGAATGTGATGCCGAAGTCGACTTTATCAAGGCTTGCGTACCAAGGTGCTCCCATGAGGCATAGTGGGATTATTGTGAAAGTTTTTGATGGATCGAAGAAGACAGTGATTGGTGAAGTTGATCTTCCTATTCTAATTGGATCGTTTATATTCCAAATTACTTTTCAAGTAATGGATATATGTCCCTATTACAGTTGTCTCCTTGGAAGACCCTAGATTCATGAGGCATAAGCTGTGACATCCACTCTCCATCAGAAGCTGAAGTTTGTGAAGGATGTGAAATTAGTGACTATTAGCGGTGAGCAGGCAATGCTAGTGAGCAATTTGTCATCTTTTTCCTATATTGATGCTGAAGAAGAGGTGGGAACTTCATTCCAGGCTCTTTCTGTTGTTGATAATGCTGCTAAGAGGAATGTTATGCCTATGTCTTCTCTTAAGGATGCTCTGTGTATGCTTGAAACCGGTCGATCTGACGGTTGGGGACGAGTTATTGATGTTGTTGACAACAAAGAAGGTTTTGGTATTGGTTTTGCACCAGGTGTGGCTCTCAATGACCCGAAGACTATTCAAGAAGGATTCCGAAGTGCTGGGTTTATCAACGATCATTCTACTGTTTCCATCATTGAAGATGATGAAGATGGAGAGATGCTTAACTTTGTTACGCAAATAAAGATTTGCAAGAACTGGATTGCTGTTGATGTTCCTTATTTTGTTCATGCTTCAAAGTAATGTGTTTTATTTTCTTTCAAAAATCCTTTCACTTTGCCCAAGGTGAAAGTGATGTTTGTGGGGCTTTGTTTCAAATTTTATCATCATCAATAAAATGTTATTTTGTTATTTCCATATGTGTTTTTCCTTTTTTCTTTATTCTGAAAAAATGGTAACATAAAAAACCCAAAATAAAATAAACATTGTTTATCTACATAATGTTTACATTTTTGTTCATACTCTAAACTAAAATAAAATCATTGTGCAGATTGATTGATAAACCCATTGAAAACAATGATCATGTGCCGAGGAAGAGGATGTTGAAGAGATTCCTAATGAGATTTCCTAGTTGCTTGAGCACGAGGAGAAAGTTATTCAGCCTCATGGAGAGTCTACAGAGATGGTCAACTTGGGTTCTGAAGATGATAAGAAAGAAGTCAATATTGGAGAATTGCTTGGTTCTGATGTTAAGAAGAGGATGGTAGAGCTTCTTAGAGAATATGTTGATGTGTTTGCTTGGTCTTATCAGGACATGCCTGGTCTTAATACTGATATTGTGGAGCATAGATTGCCACTGATTTTACTTATACAGATACTCGTCCGTATCTTTTATACACCATTTATATCCCCGCAGATTCGACACTCGTCCGTGTTCTTTGTTAACCCGTTGGTACTCGTCCGTACCATCATCTCAGAATATGCGTCAAGTGTTTGTTTCTACATGATACTCGTCCGTATCATAGTCTTAAGGATGCTCGTCCGCATCTTTAATCCATACACTGTGTCAAAAAAAACTCTTGTCTTCTTGAATTTAGACACTCATCTGTGTCTACTTTTCCCTAGAAGAGTCCCCTCAGAATCAACACTCGTCCGTGTTCCTTGTTAACCAGTTGATACCCGTCCGTATCATCATCTCTGAACATGTGTCTGTATTTGTTTCTACCTGATACTCGTCCGTATCATAGTCTTAAGGATGCCCGTCCGCATCTTTAATCTATACACAACACCAAACACTTATACCTTTGATTTCTTGGATATAAACACTCGTCCGTGTTTACTATTCCCCAGTAGATCGCCAGCAAAGCAAAACTTCTTTTGTTATTTGACATTCGTCCTATGTCATGATAAACCCTGAGAGCAGCCGTACCCTGCTAGGTGATCGTCCTTCACCTCTTGATGATCGTCCTTCATCATGCTCATCCGATGGCCGTCCCCATCGTTGACCTTTTTGTATCCGACATTCGTCCTATGTCGTGATATTTAGCAGCCGTCCCCTGCTAGGTGATCGTCCTTCACCTTTTGATGATCGTCCTTCATCATTTTATCCGATGGTCGTCCCCATCGTTGATCTTGTTATCTGACGTTCGTCCTACGTCATGATAAACCTTGAGAGCAGCCGTCCCCTGCTAGGTGATCGTCCTTCACCTCTTGATGATCGTCCTTCATCATGCTCGTTCGATGGCCGTCCCCATCATTGACTTTTTATCTGGCATTCGTCCTATGTCGCGATACTTTCGGCAGCCGTACCCTGCCAGGTGATCGTCCTTCACCTTAGATGACCGTCCCTCATCTTATCCCCTCAGAGCAGCCGTACCCTGCCAGGTAATCGTCCTTCACCTTAGATGACCGTCCCTCATCTTATCCCCAACAGAGCATCCGTCCCCTGCTAGGTGATCGTCCTTCACCTTTGATGACCGTCCCTCATCATTATTTCATTTATTCTTTAACCCGATGGTCGTCCCCGTCGTGGTCCCTTTTCCTTTTCCTGATGATCGTCCTTCATCAGTTTAGCCTGATGGCCGTCCCCATCGTTGTTTACATTACTTTATGAACTTGATGGCCGTCCCCATCATTTTTCATTAATCCCCAGAGAATCTTACAGCTTTACTTGATGGCCGTCCCCATCATAATCTCTTATATCCCCAACATGTCGGCCGTCCCCGTCATTGCTTTATTTTCCACACTTTCCCCAGCAGTCGTTCTCTGCTCGACGGTCGTCCTCCATCGCCCACACTTTACAATATACTTTATCTTCCTTTACAATCTATATCCCTTTTCTTCTTCATTCTGTGAGTGCAAATTTTGGACTGTCTTTGGTATTCAACCACAAGTTATCTTGTTAGCCTGTTAAGCCGCTGCTTACATCCTGCACAACTAACTCATGTTTGAATAGGGGCAGCTGTAAACACCCCAAATTTGCCCTCACCCATTCACACCATGGCTTGTGATCATTTCATATGCATATACTCAATCATAGCATCTCATATCACATTTTTGATTCACTGCATAGATTCAAAGTCATCTGCATCTAGGGTTTGTGATCTGAGCAATCCAAGAGATTCTTGAGCCACTCCAAAGGTCAGCAATCACTTCAAAGGGGTCCATGTATGTTCAAGCATCATATTATATCCTCTCAAAGTCAAGAATGTCAGAAAATCACAAGAACTGGGATTGGTATGGAAGCAGAGCCAGGCTTGACTGCAGATGACCCAAAATTAGGGTTTTGGTTTCAGAGGCCATAACTCCAATTTTTTTGGTCATTCTTGTTTCTATTGGTCTCCATATGGTATAGGGAGTATGCATATCAATTTTCATGAAGAATTTCCATGGGGAAGCCATCTGATCAAGGGTTGACTTTTCAAGCAAGTCAGTGCAAAACCAGGGCATCTGAGACCCCCAATGACCCAACCAAAGGGTGTTCTTCATCATTTTGATTGTGTATGATCTTTATTTGATCATGGAAGATGTTGGAAGTTCACAAAATTGAATAATTTCAAGTCTTTTGCAAAGTTGACTTTTTGGGAAAGTTTGACTTTTAATGAAATTGCCATTTTAGGAAACTTTTTCAACCTTTACTTTTTGATTCAAAAATGCTTCAAATGGAAAAACTTTGGTCATGAAAGTTGTAGAATGGATCATTCCCTTTTCAAAAAGTACAAGAACATGACCTAATTCATTTTGGATCAAAAGTTATGGCTTGTCAAAGTTGGCTAAAATCACAAAATTTGAAGTTTTCTACCAAAAAGGCAAAGTTGCAAATTCACTTGTCAAGGCAAATTGAGCTATCAAACAAACTTCTAATCTTCACACAAACATGTACCAAGACCTAAAAGTCAGATTACACCAAAGGATCACTCATTTCTATGGCTTATGGAGCAAGATTTCTCAAAGGAAGCAAAAGTGAGGCAAGTTGCAAAAACTCACTCAAGTGTGAATCCACTTGCTGTCTGACTTCACAAACAATCCAAGGGTTCTCCACGCATCTTGCTGCGCAGGACACCCCATCTGTCCTTGGCTAGCAAGTAGCCCATGCCTCTCTTACACAACTTTGACATTTTGGCAACTTGAGCCATACCAATCACTAAAGCACACATCAACTCATCTGACCTATCACAATTGTTTATGCAAACAAAAAGCCAGCCAAAGCACACACAACACAAGCCTGAAAGTGTCCAGAACTCAGCATTCTCATTTTCCACCCCATTTGCAAAAGCTTTCGAAACTGATTGCACAAGCCTCACACACACAAACCAACTTCACAAATCAACTCAGCATGCTTCACTGATCAAAAACCACCCATCACCATAGCCTGAAAGTCACTGAATCACAAAACACGATTTCTGCCCCTCATTGAGCAGAACTTCAGCCATCTTTCAAACCAACCATTACAAACTTCAAACAAGCTTTGAAAGCTTCTAAGGAGGTCCAGGGGAGTTGATTGCAAGCAAGAGATCAGCCAAAAAGTGCCAGAAAACAAAGCTTTGATTCAGGTAGCCATGGAAATTCATTTTTCCAGAACTCTCTTTTCTTGTTTCTGAAATGATCTATATGCCCTGAGTTCATTGAACTTTTTATTTTTGAAAATGATTGAGTATTGAGTGTGTATTGCTTCTCTGAAAGTTTTGCCATTTTTGCATTTTTTGTTTCGAATCATGGTTTTGAGCAAGAAGAAATGAGCTTTGAGGTTGGATTCTTGTTCTAGAGGGCTTAGGGATCATTCCTGGAGATTTGGGGGGTTTGATTTGACCTAGGGAGTGTTTTGGAGATTTTCAAGGAGGGAGGTCACCGGAGAAGACGACCGGAGCTCGTCTCCGGTGACCTGAAAATAATTAGGGCTAATTAATTAGGGTTAGCCAGGTTTGAATGTGAACCCTTGATTTGGTTGACTTAGTCAATCTCCCGCGCGCATGAATGGCCCAGATTCCTCAATTAACCCTAATCTCATTTATTTAATTTAATTAATTAGGATTTGTCAGTTTGAATCCCAGCCACAGGATCTGGCGCGCAGTCAACAAACCATTTCCCAGATTCAATCCTGGCCTCTCTTTCTGCATACTTCTCCTATTTTAATTTTTATTTCATTTATTTTGTATTTTATTTGCACATTTTATTAAAAATAGTAAAACATTTTCAAAAATTCTAAAAATTTTTATACAACCTTTTATTAATTTTCAGAAACCAAAAACATTTTTACTTTTATTTTTTGCATTAAAAAATATTTTTAAATCATTTAAAAGTTTATTTTTAATTAATTAATGAGAATTAATTAATTAAAAATACTTTTAGGTATTTAAAAATCACCAAAAAATTCATGAAACCTTTAAAATCATTTAGAAACATTGTCCAACCCTCAAACCAAATTTCTTTTTTGATCTTGATGTCTTTTGACAATTTTTCATGGAATTAATTTCATTTCAAGGCATTATTTTGATCCAATGTTCAAAAATTCATTTCTGCCTAGTCTTTAGGAGTTGGACTTTGATTCTTTTTGAATTGCATTTTGAATATCATGTAGTTTGTAGGATTAAATTGGCATGATTTGATCTTGTATTTTCAATTTGTTTGACATTTTTCTTGACAAGGTACTTCAAAACCCTAGCAATCTTAAGAAATTCATAACCCTCATTAGGTTAAGAGTTGGAACCCCTCCTTTGGGCAGTGAGTTTGTATAGGTTTAGGGTTCCTTTGAATGCATTTTCAATTTTTTATCATGATGTTTGCTTCTGGTTTTGATTTTTGTTTTGTGCATTGATCATAAACCCTAATTTGGGCTTCCTTTTACATTCATCTTGCATTTGCTTGCATACCATGACTTGCCATAGCATTTTATGCATCCATTTGATTCATTAGACATCTTAAGACATATTAGAAGCATGTTTGATCATTGCATCTTTCATTTGCCACTTTGTATGTCATTTGCATTTCATAACTTTTCATGTATGATCATGGTTCTAAACTTGCTTCATTTGCATCCATAAGTTTGTATGATCATCCCCATGCCTTGTTTCATGTTTGCACCATCTCATGACATAATTATCACCTCATATATGCTTCTGGTTTTGATTTGCATCATGTCATTTCATCTCATTTTGCATTGCATTGCATTCCTTTCACTAACTTTTCAGGTGGTAAGCAACTTTGAGAAGTGAATTTGCCTTCACTTCTCACATTTTCTTTTCATCCCTCTTATACATCATTGCTGCATTTTGTCTTGTGTTTGAGGTTGAGCTTGCTCTTTCTTCTTCTTCTTACTTTCTTTCTCCAAGTGACTTGTCTTCTTAAATGAAGCTAGTTACTTTGCTTCTCTTTGCTCCTTTCATCTGCTTCCTGGTGGTTTCTCTGAAGATTTCTCTTCTAAACCTCACAAACCTTAGGAACAACCAAGCATGATCATAATTAGGTTTTGATTAGTCCCCCACTTAGTTTTACCTTTGTGTCTCATTGAGTCTTCTCTTCTCATCTCATAATCAGGGACTAAACCCTAAAGGCTTTAAGGCTTTGTGATTAAGCTTATGCCTGCATCCTTCTATTAGGATGGAGTGTATAACTTTAATCCTAAGTGTTAAACCCTTAATGTGTTTAAGGTCCTTTAATCAATCCACTTAATAATCATCAAGACATCAAGCTTGTAACTTGGGCCTTGCATTAGGGTTCTAATTCTTCCTTAATTGGTCAAGAAGGACTAACCCTAGTGTTAATGGACAAGTCCCCCTCAAGTTGTCTTACAAACCCTAAAAATCACTTCATCATCTTATCATTAACTAAAATCCACTTAATAAAGGCTTTGTTTTGTCATGGGTTTAATCCCTAATCATGGATTAAGTTGAGGAGCATTCCTCAGCTTAAACATTCTCATCTATTATCCTTCTATTAGGATGGTGTAATGAGTCTGTTTAATCTTTGATTATGGCTTAATCTCATTAATTAACACTAAACAAAAACACCAAAAACATCTAAATAATCACAAGTAGGTTAATGATCTTAATCCTACACCATGGTGATTAAGTGTGAGAAGCTGACTTCGCACTTAAGGCATTCTCATTACCCCTAATCAGAGGGAAGATGTGATGAGTTTACTAATCCATTGGTTTAGGCTTAAGCTCATTAATTTATGACAAATTCAAAAGCAATTAAAGACTGAAAACATCAAACAAACAATAATCGTCTCCTCCAGGATTCTTTTCTCACCTTATTCACTCACAACTGAGAACTTGTTTCTTCAGTCTAATGCAAGACAGTTTGCACCTGAGCCAGACAGGTCTTACACTTGAGCATAGACAAGTAAGCAGTTCACAAGTCAATTCATCTTTCAGTCTCTTTGGGTCGAACTACGGTGTTCTGACTTCCTCATTGCACGAGAGGATACGTAGGCATAACTTAACAGTTATCGAACAAAAGTCTCTGTATATTCCCCCTCTTTCCAGCATTATTTTCTTAGCCTCATGATCTTGAGCATTTCACTCCTGTTCCTACACTGACACTGTACATTTATACACTTCACATTTCTTTTGCACTGACACCTGTACATCCTTTTTTCCAGCTCCTTTATACACAGATTACACTGACACTACCCCTTTGAAACACAAATCTTTTAAGCGTGGATCCCGTCGAGTACGACGGACAATCTGGGTGCTAATACCTTCCCAGGTTGTAACCAACCCCCTTTCTCAGTCTCTCTGGTTCGCAACCGTCTTATCCATATCTTTCTAGGTTTATGCAGCATTGCCTTTCCTCCGGGATAAAAATGCCTAGCTGGCGACTCTATTCATTTCCTGTGAGTTCACTCCTGTGTGTTCTCACACCCTCCTTTCGCCGACCGTTCGCGTCTGTACCTTTATTTGGGTTATTCCCATTTATCGGGAGCGACAGATGGTCGTCCCCGTCATTGCTTTACTTACCGTTTTTCATCCCCAGCAGTCGTCCTATGCTCGATGGTCGTCCTTCATCGCTTTCATTTGATACTCATACTATACTTCCTGTTACAATTTATATCCCTTTTCTTTTTCTCCCCAGCGAGTGCAAATTTCGGACTATCTTTGGTATTCAACCACAACTTATCTTGTTTGTCTGTTAAGCCAGGCGCTTACACCCTGCACAGCTAACTCATGCTTGAATAGGGGCAGCTGTAAACACCCCAAATTTTCCCTCACTCTTTCTCACACCATGTCTTGTGATCTTTCATATAGCATTGCATAATCATATCATCTCTCACTGCATAGTTCATTTCATCTGGATAAGTTGCACAGCTAGGGTTTGTGATCAGGAGAATCCAAGAAGTGATATGAGCTATCCCAATGGTATTGAAGCATGCCAAGAGGGTCCATGAGTGGTCTATGATCTTATTACATCCCCAAGAAGTCTTTGAAGTCACAAAATCACAAAGGATTGCACAGAGGTCCAGGCAGACTGAAGATTTCCTACACAGATGACCTAAAATTAGGGTTTTGGGTTTGAGGCCCTTAACCTCAAATTTTCTGGTCATTCTTGATTCTAATGGTCTTATTATGTTATAAGGAGCATATGTACCAAATTTTATGAATAAATTCATTGTAGAAGTCATCTGATCAACTGGTAACTTATTGTGCAAGAAAAGTCATAATCAGGGCATCTGAGGGCCCCACCAATGGAACCAAAGGGACATCTTCATCAATTTGAGGTTCTATGATCTTTATTTGATCATAGAAGTGGTTATAAGTTCACAAGATTGAATAATTTAAAGCCATTTGCAAACTTTCCATTTTTGGACATGACTTTTAATGAAAACTTTCCATTTTGGGAAAGATTTTCAACCTCCTTTTTCTTGATCAAAAATGCTTCAAATGAAAAATCTTCAAACATGAAAGTTGTAGATTGGATCTTCCCATTTTCAAAAAGTACAAGAACTCCTCTTGATTCATCCTAGAACTCAAGATATGATGTTTCAAAGTTGGGAAAAATCTAGTAATTTTCAAGTGCCAAAGAGGGATTTTTGCAAAATCAAGTTTCAAGACCTCTAATCCACTTCTAAGCTTCATTACATGATAATGCAACATTTCAAGACCAAAATCATGCCTTGGATCACAAGTTTCTATGAGCAATCTTCACAAAATTTCCAAAGGGGCCAAATTGCAAAACCACCTCAAACTCTTGCATCAAGTGGTATAGATCCTCAAATCTCATCCAAGGGCCCTCCTTGAAGCAAGCTGAGGCAGGACAAGCCTTCAAACCATCTCTAACTCGTGCCATGCTTGTGGTACCATAACATTGACTTTTTTGCAACTTGGCCCATACCAATCACATTATGCCACAACAACTCTCTGGCCAATCAGCATTGTTTATGCAAGCATCAAGCAACCCATTTCACATAACATTGGAGCCTGAAACCTCACCATAATCAGATTGAACAAAAATCCTCCAAACCTTCAAGTCTTCGATTCTCACTGCACAAGCCTCAAACATCCAAAATCTTCCACCAATCATCTCAAAATCAATCATAGAACACAAACCAACCATTACAATGGCCTGAAACACTCCACAACACAAACACGATTTCTGAGTTATCAGAACCAAATATCTCAAACCAGCCAAAACAAACTTGTTCTAAGCTTTCCAGAAGCATCAAGGTGATCATTGGAGTGGTTTTGCACAAAGGAGGAGGCCAGAAAAGCTCAAACATAGAAAGCTTCATCTTATGTATCATCCAAGAACAAATTTTCCAGAACTTTGTTTTTAAATTACAATGTGATAGAATGTGTCTTACTGGTCATTTTGAGCTTTGAATCATTGAAAATGGTGGAGTGTGTAGGATGTATTTAACTTCTGAAATTTTTACACGTTTTTCCGTTTTGCTTCGATTCATGAGTTTGATGAAATATAAATGTTTTTGGTGGCTGGATTCTTGTTCTATGATGCTTAATGGTTGATTCTGGAGCTTTAGAGGGTTTGGGGTAGCCTAGGGAGGAAGATAGGGTAAAATGGTGGCCGGAGAAGATGACCGGATCTTTCTCCGGTCAACTGAGAGTGATTAGGGTTTTAATTAGGGTTTAAGTGTCAGTTTGAATGGTAGCCCTTAGATTTGTCTTACCCGCGTGTTTGGATGGTCAAGATTCGTTCATTAAACCCTAACCCATATTAATTAAATTAATTAGGTTTAATTAAATTAATTTTTCCAGATTCAATCCTAGCCTTAGGATCATGTGCGCTGTTAACCAGCTTTGAACCTGGACCATAGATCTTGATTACTTCTCATTTTTATTTCATTTTATTTCATTTCTTTCACATATTTATTTAAAATAGCAAAAAAAAAAAATTAAAATCTCATTTTCTGCATTTTCACTTTAAATATTTTTCTTAACTCAAATATATTTTTATTTTTAATTTTTGCATTAAAAAAGTATTTTTAAATCATTTAAATGTTTTTTAATTAATTAATTGATTTTAATTAATTAAAAATATATTTAGGTTTCTAAAAATCACCAAAAAATTCATGAAGCATTCTTAGGCATTTAGAAAAATTTACAAACTCACCACACAAATTTATTTTTAGGTTTGATCACATTTTCAAAATTATCTTTGAATTAGGGTTCATAAAATTCTTATTTTTTAACCCTAACTTGAAAAAATCATTTCTTTCTAACCATTATGAGTTTGTACTTGGTTCTTTTTGCACTACTTCACACATTGCATCTAATTTATATGTTATTTATCTCATATTTTTGAATTACATTTCCAATTTGTTTTGCATTTTTCCTTTAGAAGTACCCAAAAACCCTAGTTAACTTAGGAAATTCATAACTTCCTCTAGGTTTATCTTCTGACCTCCACCTTTGGGAGTGATCTTGTATGTCTTTAGGGTTTGTTTGAGTTCAATTTCAATTTTTTATCATGATGTATGCTTCTGTTTTGATCATGTGCATCTCATACATTCATAAAACCCTAATTTCTCATGTTCATTTGCATCCACCTTTGCATATCATCATCATGTGAACTTGCTATGCCATTCCATGCTTTTGTATGCCATCCTAGACATCTTAATACATGCTTAAACATTGCTTGATCATTTCTTCATTCATTTGGTATGGTTTGCATTCATTACATTTCATGTATATCCATGTGTTTTCATGCTTCTAACATGCTTCCTTTGTATCTCATCCTTTGTATGATCATTCATATGCATCATGTATGACTTTGCATCATCTCATAACACATTTACATTGCATTATTGCTTCTGGTTTTGTTCATTGCATCATTGTTTGTTGCATTTCTTTTTATTTCTTTCCTTATGCATTCACACTAACATTTTAGGAGCTTATGGTAAGTTGTTTGGGATGTGGATTTGCCTTCACATCCCACCTCTTCTCATCTTTTCATTTGCATTCTTTACTTGTCTTTGAAGTGAAATTTCTTTACTTATGCTCCCTCATTCTTACTTTCTTTCTTTTAGGTTACTTAACTTCTTCAGGAAGTAAGTAACCTATTCTCCTTTCTCCTTCTCTTTTCATATGCTTCTCCTTCCTTGGTGGCCTCCTGAATATCCTTTTCTTTAAGCCTCACAAACCATAGGAACATCCAAGCATGATAATTTTAGGGTTGTATATAGTCTCCCCTAGTCTTTTGCCTTTGAGTCTCCTTGAGTCTCTCTTCTCATCTCATAATCAGAGGCTAAACACTTAAAGCTTTAGGACTTTAAATTAGAGTTATGTCTGCATCCTTATCATAGGATGGAGTGTATAAATATAATCCTTAGTGTTAAACCTTTAATTTGTTTACACCTGTTAATTAAAACACCTAATAATGATTAAGACTTAAGCTTGTAACTTGGGCCTTACATTAGGGTTCCATCTCTTCCTTATGGTTAAGAGGGTCTAACCCTAGTGTTTAATGGACAAGTCCCCCTCAAGATGTCTTACAAACTTAAAACCCACTTCTTAATCTCACCCTTAAATTAAAATCCACTTAATAAAGGCTTGTTATATAATGAATTTAGTCCCTAACCATGGATTAAGTTGAGGAGCCTTTGTAATACATGTCACACCCCAAATTTTACCCCTAACTGCTCATGACATACGTTCATTGCATTTAAAAGGAAATTCCTGGATTTGTTTTTTTGTTACTCTCAACTCTTTTTTTTAAAGTTATTCATAAATTCATTTTAATTTTCCTTTCACTTTCAAGCTTCCATTTTAAATTTAATTTCTATTTCTCATTTCTAACTTTTTAATTCATTTTCGTGTTTTAATTTTAATTTCTACCTCTATTTCTATTTTTTTATTATTCTATTTTCAATTTCTTTTTTTTTCTATAGAAAAAAATTTAAAAGTAAAAGTATCTCCATTTCTACTTCTAGATTTTTGAATCATTTTCTAATTTCCATCCCATTTAATTAAGTTCAAATATAGTGTCGCTCCCGGGATTTTCATCCTAGTACAAACGCGAAAGTGGCGCGGAAAGGTTAGAGTCGCCAGCCAGACATTTTTATCCCGAATGAATGGGAAAGGTAATGTTGCACAAACCTGAGGAAGAAGGAAAGGACAAGGCCTTGCGAACCAAAGATCTGAGTTCGGGAGTCGGTTACGAATTGAGAAGGTATTAGCACCCCAATCCGTCCGTCGTACACGACGGGATCCACGCTTGCTTGTTTTGTTTCAAAGGGTGAGAAATAAGAAAGCTGCTGAGCAAATGAACCGCTAACTGGAAATAGAATGGAACTGAGAAAGGAACTGAAATAAGAGAATGGAAAGAAAGGGGGAAAATGTAGGGAAAATAAAGAATGTGCTCGAACGGGCCCTACCCCGCTGCCTACGTACCTCATCGGGATAATGAGGATCAGAGTCGACGTAGTTCGCCTAACTAAGGCGGGAACTATTTGTTTGTGTTTTTTACAGCTGGAACTGCGTATGTCTATGCTCAGGTGTTGCAGGCTCGTCCAGCACGAGTGCGTTTACCGTCTTGCATGTGTGACAAGTCGTCGCGAGTTCGCGTTGTGAGTGAATGAGATGAGAAGAGAAGTTCCCGCAGGATAGTCGCTTGTTATTTGTTTTTGTCTTTTATAAGAAGTGTTTTGAATTTTGTTTGTGAACTGTCTTGTACTAAGACCTATCCATCGCGGTGAGTATTTACACCTCGCCCCGAAACAGGACGCGTATAAACACTCCGCAACAAAGTCTCGTGTCGTACAAGATTGTTCGGTTTTTATTAAGTGTTTTATTGCTTTTCTTTATGAGATGAGAAAGAATGACTCAAGTTGGAAAAGGACAAAATCTAAGGGACTAAGACTAATCCTAATTTCATTGTTTATTTACAAGTGATCCTATGGTTAATGGAGTTTTCTATTCCTAATGAGAAACTAGAAACTACTAGAATTCAACTTACTTCCTAATGAAGTTAAGTTGATTCTAAGAACAATGGGGAAACTTACACAAGTTATAAGATCAAATGATAAGGCAAAAACAATAAAATTGGACATAAGAAATAAAATTCTAAAAATGCATTTAAAGGCATTAACTAAAAAATAGTCCTATTTTATTTATTCTAATGAAAATGAAAATGAAACTTTTAAGCCTAAGTTCTAAACTAAGTTAAGCCTAATATTCATTCTAAAACTCCAAATTAAACTATCCTAAATCTATATTAGATTCTAGAATTAAATCTAATCTAAACTATATCTTTTTTTACTTTATTTTCAATGGCCTAAACTAAATGGGAATTATATGTAACTAAGCCTAAAAACTAATATTCTAAAAAATATTAAAACTTCTGGAAAAATTATGAAAATTAAACTATAGGGACCTAATATTATCTATAACATTGTACTAAAAGGAATCCTAAAAATCAAAATTTTTTCTATGCCTAAAAAATGTTTATTTTTATCTAAGAATTAACCACTAATTTCTAAGTATTACACCATTAAAACCTAAGCTAAAAGGTCCTAAAAAATCCACAAAAATTACCCTAAGTACTACTATGAGTCCTCTAATTACAGTAAAAAGAATGGGTAAAAAAAGTTAATGGAAGACCTAAAAATAAAATCTACAAAATTATGTACAATTGAAGAAAATTCAATAAGAACTGTTTACATGAAAAATTCACAATAAAATCAAAAATAAAGCAAAATCAGAAAAATAAAATTCCAACTATTTCTAAAATGAATTAAAAATATACCTAATTTTTTATAGAGTTTTTTTAATCATTTTACTATTTTTAATGGATTTGTTTCTAAACTAGGTTAAACAAAAAATTAAGGAGAAAAGGGTGCATTAAAGTGGCGAATCGAGATTACTTACTTGGTCGAAATGCCGATTCTTCACACAAAAAGAAATCCAAAAACTTCATCCAAAGTCTTGTAGTCTCCCATAAGCAAAATAAATTCTTATCATCCATAATTGCTTTTGTGATGCCTCACTATAATCGAAATCGGTCCAATATTGATAAAAACAACCATGAATGCTTTAATTCCCAAAATTAGTCATAAACATTAATTAAAATTATCAACCAAATTCTAATTAAAATTGACAAGATATAGATCAAAATATTAATCCATACAAACAATTCAACAAGAATATTGAATCATGACTTTGTCAAGAAAAATTAATTAGAAACTCTAAACCATAAAGAAAAATAGAGATGTGCTGAAGCAGACCCAAGGTGTAAATAGGAAAGCAGCCCAAGGCCCAATCTGTTACCAATATGCGCAGGGGGTTCATGAGCAACTGAAGGGTGTGAATAATGAATTCGCTGAATCTTGGCCCAATTCGCATGACCATTGCAGAGAGGTGCATTAGAAATTGGATGGTGCCAATAGAAGCCTCATGGGTTCAAAGCCCAATTCTACTAGATTCGCAGGTGGGGGTGTGAAGATGACTTTAAATAGTGTGAATAGAACTTATATGGTGATGAAGCAATGGAGGAGGCCCAATCCAAATTTCAGAATTCAACTTTGTTATGAAGTGAAACCCTAACCTTGAACAAAGACCTAAACACTACACCACGGCGCCGCCCTCACTCTGTCTTTTCCGATCCCATTCGCGCCGGCGATCAAGCCCCGCTCATCATCATCACTTCAGCTCCGTTCATCATCATCACTTCAGCTACCTCGCCGACGAATCTGCTATCGTATCCTTCTTCTTACGATGACACAGTCGGAGAACCTCTTCTCCTCTTAATGCAACCTTAGTGCTTTCGATCTCCTCGGCAACAAACTCGTCGTGAAATCCGCTTCTTTCGCCACCAACGCGTTCACTTTTCAACTCAGCCCTTCCCGGCAAATACGAACACGATGACAGATCTACCTCCTTGTTTCATCTTCCACATCAACAACTCACTCGGCCTCGGTATTCATACCATTCTCAAATCAAGATGACTTACGAATTGGAGTTCCGCTGATTGTTCTCCCAAGGTGAAAAAAGAGATTATGTCTCAGGTATGACTTCGATTTAGCGTGACTTTCCTTCCTGTTCTTCTTCTTCTTCTTCACACTGCATATTGTTGCTGGTATTCGACTCTTGTTATGTGTTTTGAAACTTGCAGGTGTGATAGAGAAGAAGAGACTGTGGACCAATGCGTTGATATTGTGGAAGTGTTTACGTGGCGGTATCGATATGATATATTGTTGCAAATTTGAAGGTGAGTAGGAGGTTGTTGATTGGCGTTGTGCGATGTTGAAGGTTGAAGAGTCTTGGAGAAGTTGTTGATGAAGTTTCTGTTCTGATTGTTGAAGATGAGGAACAAACATATGACGGTGATGGTGATGAAGAGTGTTATGCAGAGGATCAAATTGATGAAGGTAAGAGAAGGCTATCAAGAAAAATCTGCTTTTTTCTCCTCTCCCTTTTCACTGCAACCGTTATTTCTCACTAACTGTTTCTGTTGTTGTATTCTTGAACTTTAAAGGTGATTTGCATATTGATGAGGTTGGAAATTGGAGCTGAAGAAGGGTGAAACTGAACTTGAAGATGGTGATGGAGAAGAGTGAGTTTGCGTGAAGATTATTGAGATTCTGCAGGTTGAAGAAGATTGGAGAAGGTGAGGGTTATGGGGAGAGATTCAGATTGAGGGAAAGGAGGAGAAGAGTGAAGTTCAATATGGAAAACCAGAAGGTAAAATATGAAGAAGAGAAGGATTGAAAAAGAATTCAGATTGGGAAGAGATTGAGAAGCTGTGAATGAAGGGTTATGGAACAAATGGAAGAAGATTGAAGGATTTGGGATCAAGAAGCCTTGGATTTTTTGGAGAGCCTGATTTATAGAAGATGCTTGAGGATGGTTGTTCTGGAACTTTTTCAGGTGAATCAATCAGCTTTTCTGTTACAAATTCAGTTAGGATTCATTTATTTCTGTTATATTTTCCTCTTTGCTTTTGAATTGTGAAGAACTAGTTATAGGTTAGTTGCATTCTATTATTGATTTGTTTGGTTTTTGAACTGATTCTGTAATGAGTTTTGCAATTTTTGTTAGGGTTGCTTCATAAATCTCACTTCTGTTTTTTGTTAACTCTTGCAGGGTCCTTTCCAATAAGTTCTTCTACAATTCCACCCCTAACTCACGACTTCCGTGTATACATCATGCGGAAAATAGAGTGCTTAACAACTGAACCTCATCCTTAGTTCAGAGTCTCCTTGTAGAATCTTTCAGCACGTCCAAGAAGAGAAATAATGTTCAACTCTAGCTGTGATACAATCCATCATCAACCAGTCCGACACGGTTACGAGCAGACAAAATGGCAAGAAAATTACTCTATCTGGTTTTACGTTTGACATCAGCATTTCAGCAAAAGGCTCCAAAGATTCAGAAGCCCGACCATGAGACCCGTAAGCGATAATCGTGTAAGTCCAAGACACCAGATCTCTTTCTCTTTTTTCCCTCAACCGAATTAACAGATGACCTTTTTCATGTTCCTGTGAATTTTTGCTTTTTTCCTTTATCTAAATTATTCTTATTGAAATGTTACTGAATCGTGCAATATGGAATCACAGAGTCATTGGATCGTTGTTGAGATACTTTCAACGTCAATGTCGTCGAAGCCAGACTATTTGTTCTTGGATGACCCTGAATCAACCTGAATTGTGGCAGTGGATTTGAAGGCTTGAATGGAAGAGATCGGAAACGTGAGGCTAAGGATTTGGTTATGGCAATTGAAGCTTGAAGATGGATCCGGGTTGATAATTACCGAGGCTTTGTGAGAAGTTAGTAACTGACTTTTCTTCTCTTTTTGTTATTTTTCCATTGGCCTGCTGTTAATTCTTTTTCTTGGTGTACTCTTCTCCGGTTAATCTTGTAACACTCTTCTTCTCATTACTTCAGGATGCGGTGATGACGCAATTGTTGTTGATGGACGTTGCCAATGAAAGCTGACGAAGTTGGTGCGTGAAGAGGAATGAAGATTCTTTAGTTCTGTTATTGAGAATTGCAGATTGATGGTGAAGAATATTGAGGGTGGAAAAGATGAGAACCGAGGAAGAAGATGGAAGAGAGCTTGGAACCAATCCATCAATCCTTCTCCGATATTTTTCTGTTATGGATCCTATTGTCATTGCCTTTTTCTGATGTATCTTTTTTGTTAAATTCACTTTTGTAAAAACTTTCTTTTTTCACTGAAGATGGGATCCAATAGTTATTATTGTATTGAAATTTTTTTCTATTATGTGTATTTCTAAACTGACTCAATAAAATAATGGGATTCAAGATTGTATATAAAAAGCACTATGGAAGCAACATATGGTTTGTAATGACTTTTACAAAGGATTAATTATAACAAAACAAAAAAGTGGGATTTAAGATTGGTATGAGAAAATGATGGTATTGTGGAAGTAATATGTGGTCTCTTATGATTTTTACAAATGACTAATTTTTCCAAGCACAAAAACTAATCTAGGTCATGGATAGAAATGTGGATAGAAAAATCTAGAAATAAAATGAGTTAAACATCGGAAAGAAAATGACTTATGGATTCAAAAGAAATGGTCGTGAAATTGATAAAATATGGAATTGAAAGGAAAGTGAGCTTTTGTCATGTGAACGGAGGACAAAACAAATTCTGGACAAAGACATGGATTTAATGGATTTTTCCAAATTCAGGTGACGAAAACCATAATAATATTTGAATCGATGGTGACATCTTCCAGATAAATCCTAACTGTGTTTTCTCCCTCAGCTCGAAGCAAATCCCTTGACATGCTCCATTCTTAAGCAGTTTAATGCTATAACAAACCTCTCACAATCCTGAATCATTATTCCACAAACATATGAATTCAAGCCAATATTCTAATATCCCGACCTCCATTGGTGAAATGCCCTTGAGATCAAATCATGAACAAGAATTCCAGTTTCCCCTTGAGATATTCAATGAAGAAAAACTCAACTTGAGACATTACGGAGAGTCAACACTCTCATACAAAGCGAATTTTATCGAACACCTCAATAATGGATCAGATCTACTAACGAATATTCTCCACCATGTCAATCCTTGATAGGTACAGTTAAAGTAAGAAACCCTAGTCTCGAAGGGCCTGAATCACATGCCTTATAAAACCATGAAATTCACTAATATGATGCTAATGAACTGATGAGAAATGCAGATGAGTGCAAAATGATATGCCAGTAGAGGGAATAAATATGAGGGCAAATTTTGAGGTATTACAGCTGCCCCTATTCAATCAACTGTAGACTTGAATGGATAATTGCAACAGCTTTTAGACATTCAAGGTATGGAGTGATTGAATACTCGAATAAAACCTGAAAATTTGCACACTGAGAGTAATGGGAATGCCATCTGCCCATTTATTCATTGATGTATTTTTTGTTTTGACCTCTGAATAGGTAACGGGGATAGAACCAGGTGGAATAGAATCAATGCAATCACTGCGACTGCTTAACGAACCGAAACCACAAGGAGGGTGCCTGTTGGCGAAACAGGACTTAACGCAACATCAACCGATTTGCGACTCAAATAAGATCAACCGATCTAACATGGAGATGGTATCAACCGATCCATAACCAAGAAACGCGAGAATGTAATATCATCCGATTTACAACTCGAAGAGAAATGATATCAACCGATTCATAACTCAAATAAGATCAACCGATCTAACATGGAGATGGTATCAACCGATCAATAACCAAGAAACGCGAGAATGTAATATCATCCGATTTACAACTCGAAGAGAAATGATATCAACCGATTCATAACTCAAATAAGATCAACCGATCTAACATGGAGATGGTATCAACTGATCCATAACCAAGAAACGCGAGAATGTAATATCATCCGATTTACAACTCGAAGAGAAATGATATCAACCGATTCATGACTCAAATAAGATCAACCGATCTAACATGGAGATGGTATCAACCGATCCATAACCAAGAAATGCGAGAATGTAATATCATCTGATTTACAACTCGAAGAGAAATGATATCAACCGATTCATAACTCAAATAAGATCAACCGATCTAACACGGAGATGGTATCAACCGATCCATAACCAAGAAACACGAGAATGTAATATCATCCGATTTACAACTCGAAGAGAAATGATATCAACCGATTCATGACTCAAATAAGATCAACCGATCTAACATGGAGATGGTATCAACCGATCCATAACCAAGAAATGCGAGAATGTAATATCATCCGATTTACAACTCGAAGAGAAATGATATCAACCGATTCATAACTCAAATAAGATCAACCGATCTAATACGGAGATGGTATCAACCGATCCATAACCAAGAAACACGAGAATGTAATATCATCCGATTTACAACTCGAAGAGAAATGATATCAACTGATTCATGACTCAAATAAGATCAACCGATCTAACACGGAAATGGTATCAACCGATCCATTATCTTCGCACTGAAACGAGACCATTGTACTTAAATGGAGACTCGAAAGGAACGGGATCGTTGTACTTAAACGAGAGCCCAAGACGCGACCGTTGTACTGAAACAGAGACGCGAAAAAATGAGACTGTTGTACTGAAACAAGACTCAAAGACGAGACCATTGTACTTAAATGGAGACTCGAAAGGAACATGATCGTTGTACTTAAACGAGAGCCCAAGACGCAACCGTTGTACTGAAACGGAGACGCGAAAAAATGAGACTGTTGTACTGAAACAAGACTCAAAGACGAGACCATTGTACTTAAATGGAGACTCGAAAGGAACGGGATCGTTGTACTTAAACGAGAGCCCAAGACGCGACCGTTGTACTGAAACGGAGACGCGAAAAAATGAGACTGTTGTACTGAAACAAGACTCAAAGACGAGACCATTGTACTTAAATGGAGACTCGAAAGGAACAGGATCGTTGTACTTAAACGAGAGCCCAAGACGCAACCGTTGTACTGAAACGGAGACGCGAAAAAATGAGACTGTTGTACTGAAACAAGACTCAAAGACGAGACCATTGTACTTAAATGGAGACTCGAAAGGAACGGGATCGTTGTACTTAAACGAGAGCCCAAGACGCGACCGTTGTATTGAAACGGAGACGCGAAAAAATGAGACTGTTGTACTGAAACAAGACTCAAAGACGAGACCATTGTACTTAAATGGAGACTCGAAAGGAACGGGATCGTTGTACTTAAACGAGAGCCCAAGACGCGACCGTTGTACTGAAACGGAGACGCGAAAAAATGAGACTGTTGTACTGAAACAAGACTCAAAGACGAGACCATTGTACTTAAATGGAGACTCGAAAGGAACGGGATCGTTGTACTTAAACGAGATCCCAAGACGCGACCGTTGTACTGAAACGGAGACGCGAAAAAATGAGACTGTTGTACTGAAACAAGACTCAATTGGGGATAATAACAAGACTTGGTGGAAGCATCCACCCTGGGAAATGAAGTTGTATTTTGTGGGGAACACTTCAATCTGATTGGAGATGTAACGGGTCTCATGTAATATACCTCAAAACTGGCCCACGCTGGTATGCCTATGTTCGAATTTATGGCGTAATGCTCCATGACGATAGAAATGCTACGCTTTGGAGGATGCAAATGTGATGATGATTACTAGATGCAAATGCAAATGCAAAGGGGTCTCCCGATGAGGAGATAGCAGATATCCCATATGGCTTGACTGGGGGGAACTGATGATCACTGCATTGATCTGGTTAATCTCCGTGAGAGGAAACAACTCTGCGGGGAACGTTGTTGATGATACACGGGCTCTGAACTTCCATTATTGCCAAAAATAAATTGGACTTGGGGATTAAAATGCCGGGACCCTGCTGGAGATGGACTCTTCTTGCTATGTACGCTACCCATTGAACTCTATTGGGGATGGCGAATGATGTCAATGATAAAGCTTCCCGCTGAAGGTAAGAGCTCAAGTTGCCACTTGCTGGGGATAAGACATAAATCTTATCATGTTGGGAATGAGAGATGATGATACCCTTCTGATCAAGAAGCAACCTTCCATTTGCCGCACTACTGGAGAAGGAATTATCTAATGAGACTTGCTAAGGAATTCTGATCAATAAAGCTTGCTGATGAAACAACTCTTGAAGTACTATGCTGATAATGGCTTTGCTTCCAGACTCTGGGTTGATAGATCACCAACTAATCATGAGTGAACAATGGTTCTCTGAAATTTTCAACTCACTTCAAATTAAGGTCCATCGGAAGAAAATGTATCAAGAGGATTTTACAGAAAACATGACATACAAAATGCCTCAGTGTCTTCAAACTCTTGGAGAGATTCGTCGGATCTCGAAATAACTGCCCCTGACCGCATAGTCGGTGCAAGAATTTGTCTCGCAAGAATTCATGAAAAACCTCATATCACTGTGAGATATTCTGCCCCAGTATTTTGAACTTCGGATAGGTGCTTCGGGAGAGAGTGACTTCTCATGCTCTTGGGGTGGCCTGCCCCAGTACAAGTCTTGAAGTGATCACCTCTGACCGATTGTGCTTTGAAGAAAACACCCATACCAATTGTTCTCTGAGAGATTGGATCTCGAAGTAATTTCCTCAGTTTGGCTGAAATTTGAATACATGCCTCAAACTAATGGCTCTTTGAGAGATTTGAATCTCGAAGTGATTTCCCCAGATGGGCTGAACTTTGGAGAGATTTCTCGACGCAATTGCCCCAGATTAGTTGGCTCTTACCACGACTGCTGGGAAAGTCCTAACTCAAGGGAGTTTTTTGAAAAGTGCACCTCGACAGATTATCCTTCGGAAGTTTCAGACTTCTCAACTTGGCAAGATTAAGCTTCTGGATTGAGATTCCATATGTAAGATTTTGTGATGCCAAACAAATGTATGCAAGCAGAAAATGTTTATTTTGAGAATGAAAATTCTAATGCAACACACATGTTAATCTTGAAGTTTTACTGAGAAAGATGTCGCAAACCTTTGTGAGCGAATCACTGGTTAAGATACGACATTAATGTTTTTTTGAATAATAGAAAGCATGCACCCGCAACACCAACAAAGATCTTTCAACACTACTCATAGGAGTCAGGAACACGGTCTCGTGGCAGTACGCTCTCAAAAATAACCCTGTTTCAGTTAGGACTTTTGAGGGTTGTATCGTGGCCTGGTTCACGGTTATAACAACAAAGGATATAGGCTCGAAGTTTATTTGTGCCCACCCATCTTCGTGATGTACTTCATTCCTATGTTCAGCTAGCTTTCACAAGCGCTCGCCTCTCAAAAAGGGTTTTGTGATGGTTGAGGAACCAATTACACTAACGGTTTAAGCACTAATCAAGTTGTTTGGAGTCAGTCACCCCTTCGTCTTTCGTGTCTGTATCACACGACTTTGTTCTTGTTCAAAGATATTTCTTGTAATCCTTTTCGTCTTTCACTTTTTCATTCTTTTTCTTTATCCCTAACTTTTGCCTGGACTGATTCTTGTGAATCTTTGATTGTGAAGTCCAACGGGATGCCCTAATTTTTGCCTAAGTCGCTTGTTTTCAAGTTTCGACTTAGCGGGCTTTTTCATTTCTTTTTTTTTCATTCTCTTTTTTTTTTTGAACAAATCGTGTGACACTGTTAGTCTTGATGGATTTGAAAGGGTCGTGACTGTCTCACTTCTTGGTTGTTGAGGAATAACCATTGTGGTCTCCGGTCTTTGGACCTCTTGATTGGGATAACCATTGTGGTTTCTGCTCACTGGACCTCTTGATTTAGTACAACGAAAGGTAATGGATCCTCAGATGTGCACTCCTTTTTGAAATTTGAACGATCGGTCCAACTAGCTGACACCTACCCTGCCCCTGGGTTAAATGCAAGGGTTTTTTTCATGCGAAAATAAACTCCTACTTCAAGGCTCAAATGGGTTGGCGAGGGTCTATCTCCCTTATATCTCCGGTGTTTAGGATTTTGAAACAATGCCTGTACATCGTCAACAAGGTCTTTCTCAAAAGCACACAATTAGAGATTCATGCATTTTCATTTCGTCATCCTCCCTGATAGAGTTTAAGCTCAACAGTTGGTATTGCAATGCACATACACAAAATCATGAGTGAATACGAATGGATTACTTCAAGAAAAACATGTGCGTTATATTATGATTAACATTCAAAAACAAATAAGTTTCATGCATGCATACAAAATGTTTAAACAAACAATATAAACTACAAATGAAAATGCAGTAAAGAAGCTGAACAATGCCGTCATTGAGGAGACTTGACTCCGTCTGGACTTATTGCTCTCGGAGACTTTCAGCAGTCAGTAGTCTGGATGTTTACTCAATCAAATTCGCGACCTTGTTTTTACTTTGCCTCTGAAAGACTTGCAATCTTCAATTAAAAGGCCAGGTGCCCCAGAATGGTAATCATACTTGGCATTGAAACCCCAAAGGAAGCTTTGTCGGAGATGATCCTGATGCAATTAGCTCAACCACTCCGAATTTGCGTAAATGATGAAAGTTGTTGCACGTACGACATCGGAATATGATCAAACTTCTTCTCAAGTTGTTTTGGACCTTACCCGTATTCTCTTCCCCTAGGATTCTCTTGGGAAGCTCCGGTCAGATGCTGACAAATGACATCTGGAGGGAAAAGGCTGATAAAGTTAAGTTGATAAATAAGGTTGCTCGGAAAGATCTTGCATGATCTCCTGCCTACGTATCTCCATTGACCAATGAAGAATCAGAGCAGCGTAGTTCCCCTCAATAGGGATGAAAATAACTTCGTTCACAATTTCCATAACCAAGCTCATCTGAGTCTTTATCTGGTTGACTTCCTCTTTCAACAACTTCTGATTCTGAAGTAAGGCTTACACCTCTGTCCTGAATGGCCTCAGCTGGGTCTTCCTTCGATTACCTCCGCCCGGAGTTGCTTCAAATGTGATTCAAGTTGTCCATTCTGATGAGAAATCAAGTCAGGAAAAGAATCTGTCTCTGAACACCTATCAAGAATACAAGGATGTATGCAAATTCCATGTTCAGTTATTTCTGAGGAATCTATCTGCTTTGATTCAAGCTTTGACACAGAAAAATCCAGCAGCTTGATTCATATATGTGATCCTCGGAAATAACTGAACATGTGTATAGAAATGCTATGATGTCATGTATGCAACATACATGTGATCAATGGTCTGATGCTGGTGCCGGTGTTGAGCAATGAGTCAAGTGTCTGAATAGAACCATAATAGTAGCACCATCTCTGTATAGAACCCCATAACTGAGAACCCAATAACTGTAGAACTGGATCACATAATAAAACAGTCACTGATGCTGTTGAAGTTGAACAACGAGCCAAGTGTCTGTGGAGAGTCATAATAACAGTCACAATATCAAGGTCACCATGATAATCACAATAACAATCTCTCTGAATAGAAATCCCGGATCTCAGAATCAGAGAACCATAGAACACTGAACAACAATGACAAAGTGGGTATGCTGAAGTTTAGGGTTCCTGCAAACCTGTAAACCCCTCCCAATCTCACGGGTGTGCTACTCGGGTCAACATCACGGACTCTCAAAGCCGAATAACAATAATATGTTCACCATTTCCGAGAAATGGCTCATGACCAAATTAGGGAATCGATTTGGCATTATGTACTACTCAGGGAGGCCTCAGCTGAGTCCGGAAAAAACAAGCATCCCTCACAAGTTTCCAGCTTCAAGCACTGAATCGAGAAACAATAGTACATTCATCCCGCAGGGTACAATACTATCGTCATACGAACAATTTTGCTTTAACTGAATTCCCGTGAAAGAACCAGGCCATCCTATGCGAGTTCCCAATGGGCCCTCGGATGCGAGTGGGTTTGCCAACAAATGTGGTCTGCCACTGTCATCACTGGAGAGGGTTGTTTCTATTAAGGTTCTCAATGATCGGTCCCCAGCTGCACATAACCATCAAGGTTGTATCCTGAAGTGGGGAAGAACCCCCACACAAGATAGTTCCAAGACAGTCGCAACCTGGGTGTGGAACACATCACTTTTCATCATGTAACCATGCGAGCACAACGTGTCCACGCTAATCCTATAGTGCACTCAAGCCGGGTAGTTGGCTTATCTCACAGTAACTCCCACCCCACAGAAAAAATGAAAACCAGCACAGCCAGACAGTCCAGTATAATATGATGCATGGAAAATAAAATACTGAAAGCGGTAAATAAATGCGGTAAAGTAAAGTTGTAAATAAAAGTTGTAAATGGAAACAGTAAAGCTAAACTAAAGCGCACAACAACAAGCATATAAATACCCAAAGAAACAAAACCAAACAGGCGCTAGGATTGACTCTACAAGGGAAACCGGAAGAATCAGGTTAATCCCCAGCAGAGTCGCCATCTGTCGCTCCCGGGATTTTCATCTTAGTACAAACGCGAAAGTGGCGCGGAAAGGTTAGATTTGCCAGCCAGACATTTTTATCCCGAATGAATGGGAAAGGTAATGTTGCACAAACCTGAGGAAGAAGGAAAGGACAAGGCTTTGCGAACCAAAGATCTGAGTTCGGGAGTCGGTTACGAATTGAGAAGGTATTAGCACCCCAATCCGTCCGTCGTACCCGACGGGATTCACGCTTGCTTGTTTTGTTTCAAAGGGTGAGAAATAAGAAAGCTGCTGAGCAAATGAACCGCTAACTGGAAATAGAATGGAACTGAGAAAGGAACTGAAATAAGAGAATGGAAAGAAAGGGGGAAAATGTAGGGAAAATAAAGAATGTGCTCGAACGGGCCCTACCCCGCTGCCTACGTACCTCATCGGGATAATGACGATCAGAGTCACGTAGTTCGCCTAACTAAGGCGGGAACTATTTGTTTCTGTTTTTTACAGCTGGAACTGCGTATGTCTATGCTCGGGTGTTGCAGGCTCGTCCGGCACGAGTGTGTTTACCGTCTTGCATGTGTGACAAGTCGTCGCGAGTTCGCGTTGTGAGTGAATGAGATGAGAAGAGAAGTTCCCGCAGGATAGTCGCTTGTTATTTGTTTTTGTCTTTTATAAGAAGTGTTTTGAATTTTTTTTGTGAACTGTCTTGTACTAAGACCTATCCATCGCGGTGAGTATTTACACCTCGCCCCGAAACAGGACGCGTATAAACCCTCCGCAACAAAGTCTCGTGTCGTAAAAGATTGTTCGGTTTTTATTAAGTGTTTTATTGCTTTTCTTTATGAGATGAGAAAGAATGACTCAAGTTGGAAAAGGACAAAATCTAAGGGACTAAGACTCAATCCTAATTTCATTGTTTATTTACAAGTGATCCTATGGTTAATGGAGTTTTCTATTCCTAATGAGAAACTAGAAACTACTAGAATTCAACTTACTTCCTAATGAAGTTAAGTTGATTCTAAGAACAATGGGGAAACCTACACAAGTTATAAGATCAAATGATAAGGCAAAAACAATAAAATTGGACATAAGAAATAAAATTCTAAAAATGCATTTAAAGGCATGAACTAAAAAATAGTCCTATTTTATTTATTCTAATTCTAATGAAAATGAAACTTTTAAGCCTAAGTTCTAAACTAAGTTAAGCCTAATATTCATTCTAAAACTCCAAATTAAACTATCCTAAGTCTATATTAGATTCTAGAATTAAATCTAATCTAAACTATATCTTTTTTTACTTTATTTTCAATGGCCTAAACTAAATGGGAATTATATGTAACTAAGCCTAAAAACTAATATTCTAAAAAATATTAAAACTTCTGGAAAAATTATGAAAATTAAACTATAGGGACCTAATATTATCTATAACATTGTACTAAAAGGAATCCTAAAAATCAAAATTTTTTCTATGCCTAAAAAATATTTATTTTTATCTAAGAATTAACCACTAATTTCTAAGGATTACACCATTAAAACCTAAGCTAAAAGGTCCTAAAAAATCCACAAAAATTACCCTAAGTACTACTATGAGTCCTCTAATTACAGTAAAAAGAATGGGTAAAAAAAGTTACTGGAAGACCTAAAAATAAAATCTACAAAATTATGTACAATTGAAGAAAATTCAATAAGAACTATTTACATGAAAAATTCACAATAAAATCAAAAATAAAGCAAAATCAGAAACATAAAATGCCAACTATTTCTAAAATGAATTAAAAATATACCTAATTTTTTATAGAATTTTTTTAATCATTTTACTATTTTTAATGGATTTGTTTCTAAACTAGGTTAAACAAAAAATTAAGGAGAAAAGGGTGCATTAAAGTGGCGAATCGAGATTACTTACTTGGTCGAAATGCCGATTCTTCACACAAAAAGAAATCCAAAAACTTCATCCAAGGTCTTGTAGTCTCCCATAAGCAAAATAAATGCTTATCATCCATAACTGCTTTTGTGATGCCTCACTATAATCGAAATCGGTCCAATATTGATAAAAACAACCATGAATGCTTTAATTCCTAAAATTAGTCATAAACATTAATTAAAATTATCAACCAAATTCTAATTAAAATTGACAAGATATAGATCAAAATATTAATCCATACAAACAATTCAACAAGAATATTGAATCATGACTTTGTCAAGAAAAATTAATTAGAAACTCTAAACCATAAAGAAAAATAGAGATGTGCTGAAGCAGACCCAAGGTGTAAATAGGAAAGCAGCCCAAGGCCCAATCTGTTACCAATATGCGCAGGGGGTTCATGAGCAACTGAAGGGTGTGAATAATGAATTCGCTGAATCTTGGCCCAATTCGCATGACCATTGCAGAGAGGTGCATTAGAAATTGGATGGTGCCAATAGAAGCCTCATGGGTTCAAAGCCCAATTCTACTAGATTCGCAGGTGGGGGTGTGAAGATGACTTTAAATAGTGTGAATAGAACTTATATGGTGATGAAGCAATGGAGGAGGCCCAATCCAAATTTCAGAATTCAACTTTGTTATGAAGTGAAACCCTAACCTTGAACAAAGACCTAAACACTACACCACGGCGCCGCCCTCACTCTGTCTTTTCCGATCCCATTCGCGCCGGCGATCAAGCCCCGCTCATCATCATCACTTCAGCTCCGTTCATCATCATCACTTCAGCTACCTCGCCGACGAATCCGCTATCGTATCCTTCTTCTTACGATGACACAGTCGGAGAACCTCTTCTCCTCTTAACGCAACCTTAGTGCTTTCGATCTCCTCGGCAACAAACTCGTCGTGAAATCCGCTTCTTTCGCCACCAACGCGTTCAATTTTCAACTCAGCCCTTCCCGGCAAAGACGAACACGATAACAGATCTACCTCCTTGTTTCATCTTCCACACCAACAACTCACTCGGCCTCGGTATTCATACCATTCTCAAATCAAGATGACTTACGAATTGGAGTTCCGCTGATTGTTCTCCCAAGGTGAAAAAAAGAGATTATGTCTCAGGTATGACTTCGATTTCGCGTGACTTTCCTTCCTGTTCTTCTTCTTCTTCTTCACACTGCATATTGTTGCTGGTATTCGACTCTTGTTATGTGTTTTGAAACTTGCAGGTATGATAGAGAAGAAGAGACTGTGGACCAATGCGTTGATATTGTGGAAGTGTTTCTGTGGCGGTATCGATATGATATATTGTTGCGAATTCGAAGGTGAGTAGGAGGTTGTTGATTGGCGTTGTGAGATGTTGAAGGTTGAAGAGTCTTGGAGAAGTTGTTGATGAAGTTTCTGTTCTGATTGTTGAAGATGAGGAACAAACATATGACGGTGATGGTGATGAAGAGTGTTATGCAGAGGATCAAATTGATGAAGGTAAGAGAAGGCTATCAAGAAAAATCTGCTTTTTTCTCCTCTCCCTTTTCACTGCAACCGTTATTTCTCACTAACTGTTTATGTTGTTGTATTCTTGAACTTTAAAGGTGATTTGCATATTGATGAGGTTGGAAATTGGAGCTGAAGAAGGGTGAAACTGAACTTGAAGATGGTAATGGAGAAGAGTGAGTTTGCGTGAAGATTATTGAGATTCTGCAGGTTGAAGAAGATTGGAGAAGGTGAGGGTTATGGGGAGAGATTCAGATTGAGGGAAAGGAGGAGAAGAGTGAAGTTCAATATGGAAAACCAGAAGGTAAAATATGAAGAAGAAAAGGATTGAAAAAGAATTCAGATTGGGAAGAGATTGAGAAGCTGTGAATGAAGGGTTATGGAACAAATGGAAGAAGATTGGAGGATTTGGGATCAAGAAGCCTTGGATTTTTTGGAGAGCCTGATTTATAGAAGATGCTTGAGGATGGTTGTTCTGGAACTTTTTCAGGTGAATCAATCAGCTTTTCTGTTAGAAATTCAGTTAGGATTCAGTTATTTCTGTTATATTTTCCTCTTTGCTTTTGAATTGTGAAGAACTAGTTATAGGTTAGTTGCATTCTGTTATGGATTTGTTTGGTTTTTGAACTGATTCTGTAATGAGTTTTGCAATTTTTGTTAGGGTTGCTTCATAAGTCTCACTTCTGTTTTCTGTTAACTCTTGCAGGGTCCTTTCCAATAAGTTCTTCTACAATTCCACCCCTAACTCACGACTTCCGTGTATACATCATGCGGAAAATAGAGTGCTTAACAACTGAACCTCATCCTTAGTTCAGAGTCTCCTTGTAGAATCTTTCAGCACGTCCAAGAAGAGAAATAATGTTCAACTCTAGCTGTGATACAATCCATCATCAACCAGTCCGACACGGTTACGAGCAGACAAAATGGCAAGAAAATTACTCTATCTGGTTTTACGTTTGACATCAGCATTTCAGCAAAAGGCTCCAAAGATTCAGAAGCCCGACCATGAGACCCGTAAGCGATAATCGTGTAACTCCAAGACACCAGATCTCTTTCTCTTTTTTCCCTCAACCGAATTAACAGATGACCTTTTTCATGTTCCTGTGAATTTTTGCTTTTTTCCTTTATCTGAATTATTCTTATTGAAATGTTACTGAATCGTGCAATATGGAATCACAGAGTCATTAGATCGTTGTTGAGATACTTTCAACGTCAATGTCGTCGAAGCCAGACTATTTGTTCTTGGATGACCCTGAATCAACCTGAATTGTGGCAGTGGATTTGAAGGCTTGAATGGAAGAGATCGGAAACGTGAGGCTAAGGATTTGGTTATGGCAATTGAAGCTTGAAGATGGATCCGGGTTGATAATTACCGAGGCTTTGTCAGAAGTTAGTAACTGACTTTTCTTCTCTTTTTGTTATTTTTCCATTGGCCTGCTGTTAACTCTTTTTCTTGGTGTACTCTTCTCCGGTTAATCTTGTAACACTCTTCTTCTCATTACTTCAGGATGCGGTGATGACGCAATTGTTGTTGATGGACGTTGCCAATGAAAGCTGACGAAGTTGGTGCGTGAAGAGGAACGAAGATTCTTTAGTTCTGTTATTTAGAATTGCAGATTGATGGTGAAGAATATTGAGGGTGGAAAAGATGAGAACCGAGGAAGAAGATGGAAGAGAGCTTGGAACCAATCCATCAATCCTTCTCCGAAATTTTTCTGTTATGGATCCTATTGTCATTGCCTTTTTCTGATGTATCTTTTTTGTTAAATTCCCTTTTGTAAAAACTTTCTTTTTTCACTGAAGATGGGATCCAATAGTTATTATTGTATTGAAATTTTTTTCTATTATGTGTATTTCTAAACTGACTCAATAAAATAATGGGATTCAAGATTGTATATAAAAAGCACTATGGAAGCAACATATGGTTTGTAATGACTTTTACAAAGGATTAATTATAACAAAACAAAAAAGTGGGATTTAAGATTGGTATGAGAAAATGATGGTATTGTGGAAGTAATATGTGGTCTCTAATGATTTTTACAAATGACTAATTTTTCCAAGCACAAAAACTAATCTAGGTCATGGATAGAAATGTGGATAGAAAAATCTAGAAATAAAATGAGTTAAACATCGGAAAGAAAATGACTTATGGATTCAAAAGAAATGGTCGTGAAATTGATAAAATATGGAATTGAAAGGAAAGTGAGCTTTTATCATGTGAACGGAGGACAAAACAAATTCTGGACAAAGACATGGATTTAATGGATTTTGCCAAATTCAGGTGACGAAAACCATAATAATATTTGAATCGATGGTGACATCTTCCAGATACATCCTAACTGTGTATTCTCCCTCAGCTCGAAGCAAATCCCTTGACATGCTCCATTCTTAAGCAGTTTAATGCTATAACAAACCTCTCACAATCCTGAATCATTATTCCACAAACATATGAATTCAAGCTGATATTCTAATATCCCGACCTCCATTGGTGAAATGCCCTTGAGATCAAATCATGAACAAGAATTCCAGTTTCCCCTTGCGATATTCAATGAAGAAAAACTCAACTTGAGACATTACGGAGAGTCAACACTCTCATACAAAGCGAATTTTATCAAACACCTCAATAATGGATCAGATCTACTAACGAATATTCTCCACCATGTCAATCCTTGATAGGTACAGTTAAAGTAAGAAACCCTAGTCTCGAAGGGCCTGAATCACATGCCTTATAAAACCATGAAATTCACTAATATGATGCTAATGAACTGATGAGAAATGCAGATGAGTGCAAAATGATATGCCAGTAGAGGGAATAAATATGAGGGCAAATTTTGAGGTATTACATATAGTTCTAATCACTATCCTCAAAATTCCATATTCCATTTCCTATTTCTAATTTCAATTCACATTCCAACTTTGAGTTCATTCCTCATATCTCATTCCATGTTTTGTATCACATGTTCTTGGATATAATATGTTCTCAAGTCATGGCTGGAAATTTTGTCTCAAGCTTATGTGGTGGGGTTTATGTTGTTCTTAACCATAGATGTTTTCAAGATGGGTCTTTTGATCTTTAAAACATGACTAATTTACACTCAGGAAATTTAATTTGGCCTATGTAGCGGTAAAATCGTGAGTGTAAGCTATTGATTAACTTCACTCAAGGTACACAGAGTCGCCACCGCGCTTTTATTTATTTCCAAATGGAAAAAGGTAAAAGAACGAATAAAAACCTAAGGAATCTAAAAGCAAAAGCTAAAAGAAACAAACAGAGAACGGGTAAGGGGATTGGTTACGAACCGGGAAGATTTGACGCACCCGACTCGTCCGTGGTACTCCACGGGAGCCCTTTGAAATATTTATTGCTTTTTGGTTTGAAATTGGTTTGCTTGAAAATGATTGAAGGGATGCGAAGAAGAATGTTTTTTAAGATTTTGTGTTTGATGAGGTTTTAACGCCTCATGCCTACGTACCCACAAGGTGCAATGCGAGATCAAAACCTCATAGTTCGTGGTACAAAATTTGAAAAGAAACAATGAGTTGAATGGATTTTAAAATGTAGAGATAAGTCGTCATTCTTTAGCGAATAATTCCGCTAGAAAGAATGAATCATATCTAAACACATGAAAAGAAAAGGTGCACAAAGGCACAAAAACAATTGAGTGAGTTTTGGATTTTTTAAAGTATATAAGAAAAGAATTTCGATATATTTACATGGATTAACATTTATTAAGAAAATAAAGAGAAAAGGCTAAAAATCACTTGACCTAAGTCAAGGTTTGATTATGAAAGCATTTGAAGTTTGAAAACAAAGAAGATTTTTGAAATAGGGAGAAGTTTTGAAAATTTAAGAATGGGGAAGAGATGAAGGGACTATCCTAGTACTTGAATTAAAAGTTAAGGGAAGAACGATCAAACCATATTATGAATACTTCTTCAAGGTAACCGGAATTCCATCTTCAAAGACAAATGAACTTAATTTGAGGCTACGGTCTTCAATCGATCACAACTTGAGCAAAGGGAGAGATCCTAAAATCTAAGTCCAAACTCCAATGCTAAGGATAGTAACCATAGTCCGAAATTAAAGTCACAAGTTTTTTAGAGGTTTAATCCTTTATTAATTTTTTTGTGTCCAAATGGACAAATAGAAAATCAAATCAACAAACAAATAAGGGAAAATAATAAACATGATATGGATGAATAAAGCAAAATAAAATAAAGGTAATAATAGTGCAAGAAATTAAATGTTAGTAACAAAAGAAATAAAAATTCCAGAATCTAAAATACTAATAGTAGTAATATTATAATAATATTCATATAATAATGGTATGGTGAACTTAATCAACCACAACCAAAAAAAAAGAAAGTAACCAAAATCGAAGGCAACCGAATCCGCTTAGCATCTTACACTATAGCGATTAATCAAGGCAAACCGAACCGAATTCAATGAAATTTGAAAGGCGATTGGGAGACCCAAAGCACCTACGCATCAAAAATTCACAAGTCTCGATTCTTGATGCAATATGATTAACCACTTTGGGATTACGCGATCAACAAGAGATCCGGTCCACGAAAGTGCAAGTACCCAATTAGATTTTTATTCCGAAGTAGGGACACATTTAGGTCTATGTTAAGCAATCGCCGAGTAATTTACGAAGTAATTACCCTACAAATGAGGCCGGCCACCACCAATTAAGGTGCATAATATTAGTGCTAATGTATGCGAGATGAACGATATATAAATCGTTATCCGAACGCGATACCGCACGAAACTAAAGATGAATACCAAATTGAGTCATACTTATGGTATTCTTCCATCCTTAAGTTCAATCACTCATCTTGGTGGATTCAAGCATGAAAATGTATCACTAATGCAAAGTACCTTAAATGAATTGAATAATCCACTTAAAGGTAGTTTTGAATTAATGAATATTAACTACTCTAATCTACACCCAAAGTCCATTGAAATTAAAGAGGAATTATTCCTAAAAATACTTCCCAAGGTAAAAATAAAAAGGAGGAGGAGGAAGAAGAAAGAGGAACCAAAAAAGGGCTTAAAATAGGCCAAAAACACCATTCTGACTTGTGTTAACCGGTTAATCAATTGGTTAACCGGTTAACGCAAGCAGATTTTGAATAATTTGCGCTGTTTTTAAACTGGTTAACCGGTTAACCAAATGGTTAACCGGTTAACGTTGTACCAGAAGCTGAAAAATGCAGAAAATTCAGCATAATCCATTTTGAAACCTTTTCTCAAACATTGGATGATCATGATCTGAATTTGCACGAATTTTAAAACCAAAATATAGTGAAATCCCTGCAATCAAACAACAAATAAAGATCCAAAGGATCTAGAAACAAAAGCACCAAAGATCTACATCTTGAATGTTGATGGTGAATATGGGTTTATGGAGGAAGATGAATTACCAAAAGCTTTTTCTTCAAATTGAACCAACACAAGCTTAGATCTACTGAAATTGATGAGCAAGAGAATGAAAGAATGAAGGTTTAGCTCAAGTTAATCAAAAATTCAATGTGAATTCTTGATAACTTCAAAAGAAAGAAAGATGAGCTTTGTAGAATTTTGGTGTTGGGGGAATAATTTGCAAGAGATTTTTTGGCTATCAAAAGCTTGTGGAATGAATGAAATTGAGGTCCTATTTAAAGGCCTTAGGTATGGAAATTTGGTGGAATGGAGCTTGCTTTGGTAATTTGAATTTAGGCTTGGTAATTGAAATTTTGGTGGGAAATGGAAAAGAGTGGTGATTAGTGAGGGTTTTTGGTAGGAAATGATCAAAATGATGTAGAAAATCAGAAACCAATGGATCTAGAATATTCCAATTAAATCAATGATCTAAGAGTGCTGAATTTGAATAAAAAATTCATATTTCGCACTGGTTAACCGGTTAACCATTTGGTTAACCGGTTAACCAAGCTGAATTTTGAATTTTTTGTTCAAAAATAGCTGCTTGGTTATTTCGGCTCGATTCTTGTGTACGTCGAAGAAATAAACACGGGAACATTGGAGATCCTTTGAATGAATCAATTAACTTGGGAAATACTTGATCTGATAATTTTGAATTATTTGCGGATCGTCTTCGACTTCTGTGAATTTTACTCGAGCTGCAGGACTGATATTTTTCGACATTTTTATATGGTTCCTCTTCCTGAAAAAAAGTTAGCAAAAGAAAACAAAATATTTTTGGATTTTTATTAAAGGTTAGTAAACATATACAAATACAATCAAAGACAACGGTGATCCTCTGCACGGAAAAATCCTAACCCGAGAAGAACCGTGCAACCAGTGCGATCTTGTTTGTATGCGAAATGCAGATGAGATGCAAAGAAATCTTAGGGCAAAAATTAGGGTGTTACAGCTGCCCCTATTTAAGTTTCTTCAATCCGGAGACATGAAGATTGACATCTTCGTCTCTACAAGATGGGAGAGACTTAAATACAAAATACCCAATTTTTGTCCTAAGAGAACAAGATATGAGATGAATATGATATGCAAGCCCAAGATCTCTGTGGGGAAAATATGACCACCAGAGAAAAGCAAAAACTTGGGGACACAGAAGAAAATCCCGCTGGGGAAACAACAACAGACAATCACAGAGTTACCAGGAAAATAAATCACTGGATAGCTGACTCCGCTTGGGAAAAGATATGATATAACCAGGATACAATATTCAACCAGGGAAAGATAAACACCTTGCCAGGAATTAACAACCAAACAAAAATATTTGAATCCAAATAATGGAGGAATACTGAGTTGGAAAAGAATCATCAACTACCTGTTTACTCGGTAGGAAAACAACGGACTCGACTATCGATTTACTGGATAGGAGCAAAATAAAGAGGGATAATCTCAATTACCTTTTTACTGGGCAGAAAAATTCTCAACTACCTAATTTACTGGGTAGGAGCATAATCAACTACCTGATTTACTGGGTAGGAACTCAATCAGAGGGAAACAGCTTCTATTACCTTTTTACTGGGTAAGAAGAAAATATCTGATTCTATTACCTTTTTACTGGGTAAGAGGAAAATATCTCTACTACCGGATTTACTAGGCAGGAGTACAAGTAACAGAACTTGATCAATTTGGTGATATTACCCACTATCGATTACTGATAGCTTAATTCCAAAGTAATATACTCAAGCTGGAGAAAATGTTGCCCACTATCAAACAATGATAGCTTAATTCCAAAGCAATATATCCACAAAAGGGGACCAAAGTTCAATCCAAGAACAAATTGGAGAGAAACGGTCAAGTAAGACTCATCCCGAGGAGGAAATATCTCAACTGGGGAAAATTCCATCCAGATAATAAACTGGGGAGGAAGCTAAATCAAAATCATCCACGAGAAACAAACTCGGTGGGGAATTAGAAAGGATTAACATTTTCTGCTTAATGGTCGACACTCTAAACTTGAGAGGAAGACAACTCACACACTCCGTGGGGACAGACCACACCAAAGAGCAGATAACAAAGATAACCGCAAGAATGCAAGCAAACGATGCTATGCTTATGCGTATGAATATGCTTATGAATATGCTGACAAAACAGACATAAAGATAAGAAACGGGTGACATGAACACCACAACAACCAGATACTCAACTAATCCCAAGGCGACAATGAAGGGAAACATGCTGGAGATTCAACTTGAAATACTGCAGGGGAATATCATAAGCCATCCAAGGAATAAAATCCTACTACAAGGCTTAAATCATGATGAGACAGCATCTGCTAAGGATATCATCCTGCTGAGGAGAGATAATAATCTGCTGAGGATGAAAATATTCTTGATAAAATCAAACTTCACGAGGAATAATTGTCATACCACTCCTACTCCACTTGGGGATAGAGTGCAAAACCTGTTGAAAATCACATAGGAATCTGCTGGAAATCAACACATGCAGACCTACTGGGGGTCCATATGGGGATATCAGAAGTTAACATCATAGCCAAAACACAGTTACGAGGGATTTTAAATCTATACCCAACATAGGGTAAAAGAAAACCTCTAAACTGACTGCTATATCAACACTTCTATATTCAAGGATGCAAACAAATCAAGCTGAGGAACATGAGCTCAGCTAGGGATTCCCAATACTTCTTAATTTAAAAATGACTTGCTGAGGAAGAGATCAAAACTCAGCTAGGGATTCTTAAAAATATTCTTTCCAACAACTCTTATGGGGAATACATACAATCTCCGTTCATGCTTATTGTTGGGGAACAAAACATCATTAACATCAACCTGTCAAGACTATCCAGGAACTTCACATGGACACAACCAAATCAAACCCTGCTTTGGGAGAGACGAGTTACACACATCCAGACTTTACCATTCTTGGAATCACTATTGATATCCTTTCTTTGTTCATATATCAAAAGAAAAATGTTTTTAAAATCTTCAAAAATTAAATTTATTAAATTTGTTTCAAAAATAATTATCAACAATAAATTGAAATTTTGTAAACAGAAACAATATAAAGAATTGCAAACAATTGGATAAAAGCTCAAATTCATTGATAGAATGGTAGTCAGCAAATGGCATGACTCCATGGATCATTACAAGTTTGAAAAATGGTAAATACATGGAAAAGGGCTACATTGAGATACAATGATCACTATTCTCCCTATCAACTTTGAACTCCACTGTGTCCGAAACTTCAGTCAAGGATAAGTGAATAAGAATCTTTGATGGGAAATTCTTCTGAGGGATAGAATCTGAAATCTTCGGTTGCTACAAGTGATCCAGTCTGTCGACGCAGTTACTTGCCATGATCCCTAACTTTTGCCTAGATTGCCCTTTCGAGTTTTCAATCTACCGGGATAATTATTTTTGTTTATGTCTCTAATTTTTGCCTGGACCGCCCTTTCGGGTTTTCAATCCACCGAGTCGCTCATTTTTGCCTAAGCCGCCCTTTCGGGTTTTCAACTTAGTGAGTTGTTCTTTTATTTTTTTAGGCGAAGTATTTCTTGACTGCATCCGCATTCACAGGGCGAGTGATCTCCTCACCATCCATAGTTGCAAGAATTAATGAACCGCCAGAGAAGGCTTTCTTAACAACATATGGGCCATCATAGTTCGGAGTCCACTTGCCCCGAGAATCTTTAAGGAAAGACTGAATCTTTTTGAGCACGAGGTCGCCTTCTCTGAATACGCGAGGTTTGACCTTCTTATCAAAAGCTTTCTTCATTCTTTGCTGGTACAACCGACCATGACACAAAGTTGTTATTCTCTTTTCTTCAATCAAATTCAACTGATCAAATCTACTCTGACACCATTCAGCCTCAGTCAACTTGGCTTCCATCAGAACTCTCATTGATGGGATCTCGACTTCGAAGGGGAGCGCTGCTTCTATACCATAAACAAGTGAGAAAGGGGTTGCCCCTGTTGAAGTGCGGACAGATGTACGATACCCATGCAAAGCAAAAGGGAGCATCTCATGCCAGTCCTTGTACGTCACAACCATCTTCTGAATGATCTTCTTAATATTCTTATTCGCAGCTTCAACAACCCCATTCATCTTCGGTCTATAAGGAGAGGAATTATGGTGTTGAATCTTGAATTCTTCACAAAGCTCTTTCATCATCTTATTATTCAAGTTCGAACCATTATCAGTAATGATTCTATTCGGAACACCATATCTGCAGATAATATTATTCTTGATAAACCGAACCACAACTTGCTTGGTCACATTCACATACGATGCTGCTTCCACCCACTTGGTGAAGTAGTCAATTGCCACAAGAATAAAACGATGTCCATTCGAAGCCTTGGGTTCAATCATGCCAATCATATCAATTCCCCACATAGAGAAAGGCCATGGGGAAGAAATCAAATTGAGATAAGCTGGTGGCACATGAATCTTATCAGCATATACTTGACACTTATGGCACTTTTTCACATACTTGCAACAATCAGATTCCATTGTCAGCCAATAGTAACCTGCTCTCAACATCTTTTTAGCCATTGCATGCCCATTAGCATGAGTTCCAAAAGATCCTTCATGAATTTTTTTCATTAACATGTCTGCTTCGTGTCTATCCACGCATCTGAGCAAGACCATGTCAAAATTTCGCTTATAAAGCACATTTCCATTCAGGAAGAAATTGCCTGCCAATCTCCTCAAAGTTCTCTTATCTTTATCAGATGCCCCAAGTGGGTATTCCTGACTCTGGAGAAAACATTAAATATCATGATACCAAGGCTTGTCATCATGGACCTTTTCAACTGCAAACACATGAGCTGGTCTTTTAAGTCGCATCACACAGATCATGGGAACATCATTCCACTGGTGCACCTTTATCATAGAAGCTATAGTTGCTAAAGCATCTGCCATCTGATTCTCATCACGAGGAACATAATGAAACTCAACCTTAGTGAAGAAAGTTGATATCTTCCTGGCATAATCTCTATAAGGGATCAAGTGGGGTTGATGAGTTACCCACGTACCCTGGATCTGATTAATTACCAAGGTAGAATCTCCATACACATCAAGATGCTTAATCCTCAGATCAATAGCTTCCTCAAGACCCATAATGCAGGCTTCATACTCAGCTTCGTTATTGGTACAAGGAAAAGTCAACCTCGCGGCAAAAGGAATATGTGAACCATGGGGAGTAATGATCATTGCCCCAATTCCTCTTCCACGTGCATTCACAGCACCATCAAAAACTAAACCCCATCGAGATCCAGGCTCCGGCCCTTCCTCAATCAAAGGTTCATCACAATCTTTCACTTTCAAAAACATCACATCTTCATCTGTAAAATCAAACTTGATAGGTTGGTAATCATCAATCGGTTGATGTGCCAAATGGTCAGCCAAGATACTACCTTTTGTAGCTTTTTGAGTTCGGTACTCAATATCATATTCTGATTACAGCATTTGCCAACGAGCAATCCTCCCAGTCAAAGCAGGCTTTTCAAAGATATACTTGATTGGATCCATTTTAGAGATCAACCAAGTTGTATGATTCAGCATATACTGGCGAAGACGCTTGGCAGACCAAGCTAAGGCACAACAAGATTTTTCAAGCATGGAGTACCGAGACTCACAATCAGTGAATTTCTTACTCAAGTAGTAAATTGCATATTCTTTTCTTCCAGATTCATCTTGCTGACCAAGCACACAACCCATGGAATCTTCCAACACAGTCAAGTACATGATCATTGGTCTACCTTCCACAGGAGGAGACAAGATAAGAGGTTCAAGAAGATATTCTTTGATACTTTCAAACGCCTTCTGACAATCATCTGTCCAGACACAACCTTTGTCTTTCTGAAGCAACTTGAAAATCGGAGCACATGTGGCAGTCATGTGAGAGATAAACCTCGAAATATAATTCAAATGGCCCAAGAATCCTCTTACTTGCTTTATAGTTCTTGGAGCATGCATTTCCTAAATAGCTTTCGCCTTATCAGGATCAACTTCAATGCCTCTTTGGCTGACAATGAAACCCAACAACTTTCCAGAACGTACACCAAATGCGCACTTGTTCGGATTCAAACGAAGCTTAAACTTCCTTAACCTTTGAAACAATTTCAGCAAATGTTCAACATGATCTTCTTCAGTCTTCGACTTAGCGATCATATCATCAACATATACCTCGATTTCTTTATGCATCATATCATGGAAAAGTGTAGTCATAGCTCTTTGGTACGTCGCACCAGCATTCTTCAATCCAAAAGGCATCACTCTGTAACAGAATGTTCCCCATGGTGTAATAAATGTGGTCTTTTCCATGTCCTCAGGTGCCATCTTTATTTGATTATAACCGGAAAATCCATCCATAAAAGAGAACACATCAAACTTAGCCGTATTATCTACCAACATATCAATGTGTGGCAATGGAAAATCATCTTTCGGACTGGCTTTGTTCAAATCTCTGTAATCAACGCACATTCGGACTTTTCCGTCTTTCTTCGGAACAGGAACAATATTGGCCACCCATTCGGGATAAGTTGACGTCACAAGAAAACCTGCATCAATATGCTTTTGAACCACCTCTTTGATCTTTACTGCAATGTCGGGATGAGTTCTTTTCAGCTTCTGCTTTACAGGGGGACATTCAGGCTTCAACGGCAATCAATGCTCCACAATATCAGTATCAAGACCTGGCATGTCTTGATAAGACCAAGCAAATACATCCACATACTCTCTGAGAAGCTTTACAATCCTTTTCTTAACATCAGGACCAAGCAATGCTCCAACTTTGACTTCTTTCTTTTCATCTTCCGAACCCAAGTTGACCATCTCTATAGACTCTCCATGAGGCTGAATAATCTTCTCCTCGTGCTCAAGCAACCGAGAAATTTCATCAGGAATCTCTTCAACATCCTCTTCCTCATCTTCAAACATAGGGAATTCAAAGTTGGGAGAGGGCATAGGATCATTGTTTTCAATGGGTTTATCAATCAATCTGCACAATGATTTTATTTTTATTTTAGAGTATAAACAAAAGTGCAAACATTATGCAGATAAACAATCATTATATTTTGGGTTTTTTATGTTACCATTTTTCAGAATAAAGCAAAAAGGAAAAACACATATGGAAATAACAAAATAACATTTTATTGATGATGATAAAATTTGAAACAAAGCCCGACAAACATCACTTTCACCTTGGGCAGAGTGAAAGGATTTTTGAAATAAAATAAAACAAATTACTTTGAAGAATGAACAATAAAAGGAACATCAATAGCAATCCAGTTCTGGAAAATCTTTCCATGCGTAACAAAGTCAGGAATTTCTTCATCTTCATCATCTTCAATGATGGCAACAGCGGAATGATCGTTGATAAATCCAGCACTTCGGAAGCCTTCTTGAATAGTCTTTGGATCATTAAGAACTGCACCTGGTGCAAAGCCGATACCGAAACCTTCCTTGTTGTCGACATCATCAATAATTCGCCCCCAACCATCAGACTGACCAGCTTCCAGCACTCGCAGAGCATCCTTGAAAGAAGACATGGGCATGGCATTCTTCTTAGCAACATTATTCACAACAGAAAGAGCTTGAAACGACGTTCCCACCTCTTCCTCAGCATCAATATAGGAGAAAGAAGACAAATTGCTCACAAGCATCGCCCGTTCACCTTCAATGGTCACCAATTTCCCTTCTCTCACAAACTTCAACTTTTGATGAAGAGTGGATGTCACAGCTCCTGCCTCATGGATCCAGGGTCTTCCGAGGAGACACCTGTAAGCGGGACGTATATCCATTACTTGAAAAGTAATCTTGAATATAAACGGTCCAATAAGAATAGGAAGATCCACTTCACCAATCACTGTCTTCTTCGACCCATCAAACGCTTTCACAATAATCCCACTATGTCTCATGGGAGCACCTTGATATGCAAGCTTTGACAAAGTCAATTTTGGCATAACATTTAGAGAAGATCCGGTATCAACTAGCACCTTGGACATAGCATCTTCCTGACAATTTACTGAAATATGCAAAGCCAAGTTATGATTCCTTCCCTCTTCAGGCAAATCATCATCACAGAAGCTCAAATTGTTGCATGACGTGATATTAGCCACAATACTATCAAACTGATCAACAGTCACATCATAGTCAACATAGGCTTGATCAAGAATCTTCTGCAAAGACTGCCTATGAGCCTCATAACACATCAAGAGCGATAAAACTGATATCTTCGACGGAGTATGCAACAACTGCTCAGTAACGTTGTACTCACTCTTCTTTATCAATTTTAACACCTCATCTTCATTATTACCAGATTGGCCTGATTGGGCAACAACATCCATAATCTTCTTACTCGCACTTGTATCTTCAACTCTCTTCGGAGGGTCTGAAGCATACACTCTACCACTTCGAGTAACCTTTATCACATCAGCAATGCTAACTACAGACTTTGGAGTAGGAATAGGAACTTCCCTACCATTTTCGATCATCGTAGCATTATACCGGTGTAAACACCCCAAATTTTCCCTCACTCATTTCACCATGGCTTGTGATCTTTTCATGTGCATAAGTTCAATCATAGCATCTCATATTGCATTTTTGCTTCACTGCATTGATTCAAAGTCATCTACATCTAGGGTTTGTGATCTGAGCCATCCCTGAGCCATTGGAGCCAATCCAAAGGACTTCAATCACTTCAAAGGTGTCCATGTATGGTCAATCATCATATTATATCCTCACAAGGTCAAGAAAGTCAAAGAATCACAAGAACTGAGAAAGGCATGGAAGCAGAGCTAGGTTTAACTGCACAGATGACCTAAAATTAGGGTTTTGGTTTCAGAGGCCATAACTCAAATTTTTTGGTCATTCTTGATTCTATTGGTCTCTATATGTTATGAGGGTCATGCATATCAATTTTCATGAAGAAATTCAATGGGGAAGGCATCTGATCAAGGGATGACTTCTTAAGTAAGTCAGTGCAAAATCAGGATATCTGAGGCCCCCAATGACCCAACCAAAGGGGTTTCTCCATCATTTTGATTGTGTATGATCTTTATTTGATCATAGAAGATGTTAGAAGTTCACAAAATTGAATAATTTCAAGCCATTTGCAAAGTTTCCTTTTTGGGAAAGTGACTTATAATGAAAACTTGCCATTTTGGGAAAGTTTTTCAACCTCCTCTTTTTGATTCAAAAATGCTACAAATGAAAGAACTCTGGTCATGAAAGTTGTAGATTGAATCCTCCCATTTTCAAAAAGTACAAGAACTCTTTCTAATTCATTTTGGATCAAAAGTTATGGCCTTGCAAAGTTGGGAAAAATCATGAAATTTCACTTATGCACCAAAAGAGGAAAGTTGCAAAACTTCATGCCAAGGCCAATTGTGACTTCAAATAAGCTTCTAATCATCACACAAACATAGTCCATGGTCCAAAATTCAGAATGCACCAAAGAATTTCTCACTTTCATGCCTTGAATTCCAAGAATCATAAGCCATTTTTCATGAAAATCACAAAGAGGGAAATCTTGCAAGAAGGGTTCCTTTGGTTTTGTTTGGTCTCTAATCAATATCAAAGTGTCATAGCAACATTATATGGTGCATTTTGCTGCATATTTCCCAAGAAATGTCACATATCCATGGCCAAAAATCACAAAGTGTAACAAGTTGCAAAATTGCAAAACATGTGACATCTCACCCTTCATCCATTCCAGCTCACATCAGTTCATCCCATGGCCATCCTTGAAGGCAGCTGAACCCAGTGCAACCCTAAAATAGCCTCTTCCACAGCCCATGCCTCAAGTACACATAACATTGACTTTTTGGCCAATTTCCCCATGCCATTCCCACAGTGCAAGTCACTTCCTCAGACCTCTTCCAATAGTTTAGGGATGTGCTATGGATCATAAAGCAAGCCACACACAAGCCAGAAACCTCCCACAATCCATCTTGCACAAAATCTGTCCAAACCTTCATCCCTTAGAAACTCCCTCAAGACTTAACAAAAATCCAAAATTTCTTCACCAACAAATCACCTATCACACATAGAACAAAACCCACCCCCTGAAACAGCTTGAAACATCACACACAAGGACCTCCATTTCTGCTATACTAGAACTCAAACTCCCAAATCAGCCACCAACAAAAGATTTTGAGCATTCCATTGATCTCAGGAGGTTCATAGGGGACACTTTGCACCAAAGAAAGGCCTGGAAAGCTCATATTCACAGTTCATCACCTCAGGTAGCTTCAAACACCAAACTTTTCAGAGCTTAGATTTTTTGTTACAAAATGAAACTACATGTCATGGGGATCACTCTGATGTTTTTAGATTTGAAAATGGTGTGAAAACAAGCATTTTGTGCTCTTCTGAAATTTTGCCCGTGTTTTATATTTTGCTTTGATTCTTGCTTGTGAGGTGAAATAAATGGATTTTGATTGAGGGTTTATGTTTAGATTGATGTGAGGATCATTTTCGGGAAGGAAATTTGAGGATTAGTGACCTATAGAAGAAGCTAGGGTTTTGAGTCGTCGGAGAAGACGACCGAAACCACTGTTCCGGTCGCCTGAGAGTGATTAGCCCTAATTGCATTTAATTAGCTAGTTTGAATATTAGCCCTTGATCTGGCTTTCCCGCGCGTGGATGGATGGTCCAGATGGCTCATTAAGCCCTAATCAGTCATTATTTAATTTAATTTAGGATTAATTTGATAATTAATTAAGTTTAGGGAAGTTTGAACCTGGATCGTCCAGATGCGCGCCAGGTCAAACTTCCCAAGCCCAGATTCAATCTGGACTCTCCATTGCACATACTTTCCCTTTTATTTAATTTTATTTTCATTTTCATTGCATTTATTTATACGAATTTTTAAAAATAGCAAAACACATTAAAAAATTCTGAAATTTTTTATCAAACCTTTTATTAATTTTTAGAACCCAAAAATATTTTTATTTTTATTTTTTGCATTAAAAATTATTTTTAAATCATTTAAATGCTTATTTTTAATTAGTTAATGGAAATTAATTAATTAAAAATGCATTTAGGTATTTAAAAATCACACAAAAATTCACATTGCATTCTAAAATATTTAGAAACATTATCAAACTCTCAAAACAAATTTCTTTTTGGTCCTAGATGTATTTTGACATTTTTCATTGGAATAAAAGTTGTTTAAAGGCAATATTTTTGTTCAAACTTGGAAAAATTCATTATGCCTAACCATGAAGATTTTGATGATGGTTCTTCTTGCATTGCATTTTTCATATCATTTAGTTTCTAGGGTAAAATTAGTTTGAATTTATCTTTCATTTTCAATTTGATGAGCATTTTTCCTTTTAAGGTACCTTGAAACCCTAGTTGACTTGAGAAAATCATAACACCCATTAGGTTAAGAGTTAGGTCCCCTCCTTTGGGCAGTGAACTTGTGTAGGGTTAGGGTTCCTTTGATCCTATTTTCAATTTTTTGTCTTGTCATTTGCTTCTGATTTTGAATTTTGTATTGCATATTGTATGTAAACCCTAATTCTTGTCTTCATTTGCATTCATCTCTCATTTGCTTGCATACATGAACTTGCCATAACATTTTATGCATCAACATGACATATAAGACATCTTAGATCATATTAGAATCATGTTTGATCATTGCATCATTAATTTGCCATGTTGTATATTCATTCCATTTCATAAACTTTCATGAATCTTTATGGTTCAAAGCATGCTTCATTTGCACCCTCATCCTTGTATGATCATCCTCAACTCTTGACATGTGTTTGCATCATCTCTTAGCATCATTAGCATCATGTTCATGCTTCTGAATTTGTCTTGCATCATTGAATTTCATCTCATTTCATTTCTTTTGCTAACTTTTCAGGTGGTAAGTTGTTTTGAGAAGTGAATTTGCCTTCACTTCTCACAATCTCTTCTCATCTCTCTTGTGCATCCTTACTACATTTTATCTTTGCATTAGAGTGAGCTTGCTCATTCATGTTCATCTCTTACTTTCTTTCTTCAAGTAATTTATCTTCTTAAGTGGAGTAAGTTAGCTTGTTTCTCTTGCTCATTCTCCTTTCATCTTGTTCCTCCTTGGTGGCTCTTTGAAGATCTTTCTCTCTTAAGCCTCAAAAACCCTAGGATCTCCAAGTATGATAACAATTAGGGCTTGATTAGTTTCCCCATTTAGTTTTACCTTTGTGTCATCTTTGTGTCTTCTCTTCTCATCTCATAATCAAGGGCTAAACCCTAAAGGCTTTAAGGCTTTGTGATTAAGATTATGCCTGCATCCTTCTATTAGGATGGAGTGTATAACTTTAATCCTAAGTGTTAAACCATTAATGTGTTTAAATCCTTTAATCAATCCACTTAATAATCACTAAGACATCAAGCTTGTAACTTGGGCCTTTAATTAGGGTTCTAATGCTTCCTTAATTGGTTAAGAAGGACTAACCCTAGTGTTAATGGACAAGTCCCCCTCAAGTTGTCTTACAAATCATAAAATTCATTTCTTAATCTTACCAATAACTAAAATCCACTTTAATAAAGGCTTTGTTTTGTCATGTGGTTAATCCCTAATCATGGATTAAGTTGAGGAGCCTTCCTCAGCTTAAATGTTCTCATCTATTATCCTTCTATTAGGATGGTGTAATGGGTCCATTAAATCCTTGATAATCACAAGTAGGTTAATGATCTTAATCCTACACCATGGTGATTAAGTGTGAGGTGCTTACTTCATACTTAAGGTATTCTCATTACCCCTAATCAGAGGGAGGATGTGATGTGTTTAATAACCTTTGGTTTAGGCTTAAGCTCACTTTCTTATGACAAACACAAAAAATCAATAAAAGACTGAAAACACACAAAAAAAACAATAATCGTCTCCTCCGGGATTCTTTTCTCATCTCATTCATTCACAAACGAGAACTTGCTTCTTTCGTCTAATGCAAGACAGTTTGCACCTGAGCCAGACAGGTCATACACTTGAGCATAGACAAGTAAGCAGTTCACAAGTCAATTTATCTTTCAGTCTCTTTGGGTCGAACTACGGTGTTCTGACTTCCTCATTGCACGAGAGGATACGTAGGCATAACTTAACAGTTATCGAACAAAAGTCTCTGTATATTCCCCCTCTTTCCAGCATTATTCTTTAAGCCTCATAGTCTTGAGCATTTCATTCTTGTTCTCACACTGACACTTCTCTTATACACTTCACATTTCTTTTACACTGACACTTGCATTCTTTCCAGCTTTGATACACAAATTGCACTGACACTACCCCTTTAAAACACAAATCTTTTAAGCGCGGATCCCGTCGAGTACGGCAGACAATCTGGGTGCTAATACCTTCCCAGGTTGTAACCAACCCCCTTTCTCAGTCTCTCTGGTTCGCGACCGTCTTATCCATATCTTTCTAGGTTTATGCAGCATTACCTTTCCTCTGGGATAAAAATGCCTAGCTGGCGACTCTTGTCTTTTGAGTTCACCATTGTGTGTTCTCTCTCCTTTCGCCGACCGTTCGCGTCTGTACCCCTCTTGACTTAGCCATATTTGGTGGGAGCGATAGCTTGGCGACTCTGCTGGGGAACCTTATATTGTAACCGGGGCTTTCTGGTTCTTTTTGTGGGTTCCTCCTAGCGCTTGTTTGATTTGTGTTTACTGGGGTGTTATGTGCTAATTGTGTTTATTTATTTGCTTTATTTATTGCTTTATGTACAGCTTTATTTATTGCTTTCCTTTACAGTTTTTCATGTTTCATACTGTCATTATCATGGCTGGATCTGGTTTGCTGTTTTGGTGGGTGGGGTTCCATTGAGAGTTTGAGGCCCTATACCTGGGACCTGAGTGACACCTAGGTGTCGCTCCCGATAAATGGGGAATGGCCCAAATAAAGGTACAGACGCGAATGGTCGGCGAAAGGGACAATGAGAACACACAGCAGTGAACTCACTGGAGATGAAAAGAGTCGCCAGCTAGGCATTTTTATCCTGGAGGAAAGGTAATGCTGCATAGACCTAGAAATACATGGATAAGACGGTTGCGAACCAGAGAGACTGAGAAAGGGGGTTGGTTACAACCTGGGAAGGTATTAGCACCCAGATTGTCCGCCGTACTCGACGGGATCCACGCTTAAAAGATTTTTGTTTTAAAGGGGTAGTGTCAGTGCAATTTGTGTATAAAAGAAGCTGGAAAAGATGTACAGGTGTCAGTGTATAGTGTATAAGTGATATGAAGTATGAAAGTGTCAGTGTAAGAATGAGAATGAAATGATCAAGATCATGAGGCTAAAGGAAGAATGCTAGAAGGAGGGGGGATATACAGAGACTTTTGTTCGATAACTGTTAAGTTATGCCTACGTATCCTCTCGTGCAATGAGGAAGTCAGAACACCGTAGTTCGACCCAAAGAGACTGAAAGATGAATTGACTTGTGAACTGCTTGCTTGTCTATGTTCAAGTGTATGACCTGTCTGGCTCAGGTGCAAACTGTCTTGCATTAGACGGAAGAAGCAAGTTCTCGCTTATGAGTGAATAAGATGAGAAAAGAATCCCGGAGGAGACGATTATTGTTTGTTTTTGTGTTTTCAGTCTTTTATTGCTTTTTGAAGTTTGTCATAAGTTAATGAGCTTAAGCCTAAACCAATGGATTTAGTAAACTCATCACATCTTCCCTCTGATTAGGGGTAATGAGAATACCTTAAGTGTGAAGTCAGCTTCTCACACTTAATCACCTTTGATGTAGGATTAAGATCATTAACCTATTTGTGATTATTTAGATGTTTTTGTGGTTTTTGTTTAGCGTTAAGTAATGAGGTTAAGCCATAATCAGGGATTAAACAAACTCATTACACCATCCTAATAGAAGGATAATAGATGAGAGTGTTTAAGCTGAGGAAAACTCCTCAACTTAATCCATGATTAGGGATTAAACCCATGACAAAACTGAAGGAAAATTGCGATCTAAACGCAGCGGAAAACAAAAATTTTCCTTTAGTGATCCTTACGAATGAGCATGGTCAGTGATAGAATCGTTACCTCTTTGTGGCGATTCAGATCTTTGATGCAGCGATCACAAGCGTTGATGAAGTGCAACGCCTCTACTCAGTCCACACGAACAGCTTCCGGTCACAGTGCTAGCTGCTTACGAACGGAATTATTTGAGTGAGAATCAAAAACGAAATTGCATCAAGTAAAAGCTTCATCACAAGGGTTCCTTTTATAGACTCTCTTGTGGGCTGCGGGCTAAAAGCCCAATTCACATGATCCATAATAATATTATATATTATTATAATAACTATTATTATAATAAATATATTTATTTTATTATTATTTTATAACCATTATAAAATAACAATAATTATTATTATATTATCCGAATTTCTATTTTTCACTTAAGTGCACCGTACCTTACGGTGTTCCTTTGATTTCTCTATCTCTCATCAAACTGTCCTTATGTGTGTGACCCTGTAGGATTTCGTAACGTTGGTAATTATATTAAATTATATATTTAACATAATAAACAGTGAGCGGTATCTAGCAACACATCACTGCTACCCAAGTCACGAAAATGTCATGTGATCTGACAAAACCTTTTTCGTGATAATATATGTTTGTACAATTACCCTTTTGCCCCTATGTCTATATTGAACACAAGGCATACACTGTGTCATCCTTGTCCAGTTCAATATTGGGCCCTTAGACATTTCTCCTGTTATGCAGGATTGGCAAATTCCATCTAGGACACTCATGTCCCTCAGCATGCTTCGTGGAGTGCCCATCAACTGTCTTTATGATCATCCAGTTACGGATAATGTTTGATCAGCAATAAAGCACCCGACTCTACATCTAGGGTCCATAGTGGTTTCAGGTCGAAGGGTGGTAATACACCATTATCACCATGAGAATAACTTATGACACTTTGTATAACATACTATGTAGTATTCTCATAGCGGGTCAATCCGGTATAAATATTACTCCTAATATTTATACCTATGTCAAGACTTGATAACTCTTTATCCATGATCCATGAGATGTGATCATCAGTCTATCTTCATAATAGTCTCAATGCTTTAATGTTATCCCACTTTGCAATAAAGCTTGACTACGGATATTTTAAGAATAATGTCTTTATATTTAATGGGATCTCATGATTAAGTCACACTTAACATTTCATTAAACAGACTAACTATTCTAGGGACTTTATTATTCTGAAAGACAAACATAATAAAGAAATTCCTTTTATTATTAAACGAATAATCCGATACAAGTACCAAAAAGTATTGGCCTCTAGGGCTTACACCAACAATCTCCCACTAGCACTAGAGCCAATTAGGCATACCCTTAATACCCATAGATCTAGTATGACCATCATGCTTCTGTTGCGCAAGAGGCTTTGTTAATGGGTCAGCGATATTGTCAAGTGTAGGTACTCTGCATATCTTCACATCTCCCCGATCGATTATCTCTCGAATGAGGTGATAACGCCTAAGTATGTGTTTGGATCGTTGGTGAGATCTAGGCTCCTTAGCTTGTGCGATAGCACCATTGTTATCACAATATAAACCAATGGGATCCACAATGCTAGGGACTATGCCAAGTTCACTAATGAACTTCTTGATCCAAACAGCTTCCTTTGCTGCATTTGAGGCAGCAATATACTCGGCCTCAGTTGTAGAATCAGCAACTGTTTCCTGCTTTGAACTTTTCCAGCTCACAACGCCACCATTGAGACAGAACACATAACCAGATTGTGATCTAAAATCATCCTTATCTGTCTGGAAGCTAGCATCAGTGTAACCAATTACATCAAGCTCTTCCTGACCTCCATATATCAAGAATGAATCCTTAGTCCTTCTCAAGTACTTAAGGATATTCTTGACAGCTACCCAGTGAGCATCACCGGGATCAGATTGGTACCTACTCGTTGCACTTAATGCATACGAGACATCTGGTCGAGTACATAACATGGCATACATGATAGATCCTATTGCAGATGCATATGGAATCTTATTCATGCGATCCCTTTCTTCCTTAGTTGAAGGGGATTGTGTTTTTGATAAACACAGACCATGTTGCATAGGTATGAATCCTTTCTTGGAATCATGCATATTAAAGCGTCTCAACACTTTATCTATGTATGTACTCTGACTTAGGCCAAGCAGTTTTTGTGATCTATCTCTATAGATCCTAATTCCTAATATATAGGCTGCTTCACCTAGGTCTTTCATAGAAAAACAATTCCCTAACCAAGTCTTCACTTGTTGCAAGGTAGGGACATCGTTTCCAATGAGTAATATGTCATCTACATATAATACCAGAAACACGATCATGCTCCCACTAACCTTCTTGTAGACACAAGGTTCATCTTCATTTTTGATGAATCCATATTGTTTTACGGTTTCATCAAAACGAAGATTCCAGCTTCTGGAAGCTTGCTTCAATCCATAGATTGATCGCTGTAACTTGCATATCTTTTGGGCATCTTGTGGTATGTCAAATCCTTCAGGTTGTGTCATGTACACATCCTCAAGAAGATTCCCATTAAGGAAAGCAGTTTTGACATCCATCTGCCATATTTCATAATCATGATATGCAACGATGGCAAGTAAAATCCGAACAGATTTAAGCATTGCAACTGGTGAAAAGGTTTCATCATAGTCAACCCCATGAATTTGTTTATAGCCTTTTGCAACCAGTCTTGCTTTATAGGTATGTACCTTACCATCCATGTCAGTCTTCTTCTTGAAGACCCACTTGCATCCTATAGGGTTAACTCCTATAGGAGGTTCTACCAAGGTCCAAACCTGGTTTGTGTACATGGAATCCATTTCAGATTTCATGGCTTCTAGCCACTTCTCAGACTCAGGACCAGTTATGGCCTCTTTGTAGGTTACAGGCTCATCTTGATCCATGAGTAATACATCACCCTGATCACTTATGAGATATCCATATCTCTCAGGTTGGTGACGTGTCCTGCTTGACCTACGCTGGTCTTGTTCTACTTGAGCAGGTTGCTCTTCCACAACTACTTGTGTTTCCTGCTCTAGTTCCTCCATAGGTGTTTCAATGTTTTGTGATTCTTGAATTTCTTCAAGCTCTATTTTCCTCCCACTGTTTCCTTTGGAAATAAAATCCCTTTCCAGAAAGACTCCAGTTCGAGCGACAAACACTTTGCCCTCAGAAGGATTGTAGAAGTAATATCCTCTTGTTTCTTTAGGATACCCCACAAATAAGAATTTGTCAGATTTGGGCTCAAGCTTGGTTGAAATTTGTCGTTTGACGTAAACTTCGCAACCCCAAATCTTCATGTAAGACATATGTGGTTTCTTACCACTCCATATCTCATATGGTGTCTTATCAACCTTTTTGGATGGAACACGGTTAAGTGTGTAAGCTGCTGTTAATAATGCATGTCCCCAAAAGGAGTTTGGAAGATCGGCGTGACTCATCATGGATCGGACCATGTCTAACAAGGTTCGATTTCTTCTCTCAGATACACCATTCCATTGTGGTGTTCCAGGAGGAGTATGTTGGGATAGAATCCCATACTCTTTTAGATGGTCATCAAATTCTAGGCTTAAATATTCACCGCCTCGATCTGATCGAAGAACTTTAATATTCTTCCCTAGTTGGTTTTGTACTTCATTCTTGAATTCCTTGAACTTTTCAAAGGACTCAGATTTGTGTTTCATTAAATACACATATCCGTATCTACTGAAGTCATCAGTGAAAGTGATGAAGTACTGAAAACCTCCTCTGGCTGGTATGTTCAGTGGTCCACATACATCAGTATGTATGAGTGCCAAAAGATCATTAGCCCTTTCACCTTTTCCTGTGAATGGGGACTTTGTCATCTTTCCAATTAAACAAGATCTGCATGTCTCATATGATTCATAATCAAAAGAGTCCAAGAGTCCATCTTTATGGAGTTTGGAAATGCGTTTCTCATTTATGTGGCCTAATCGACAGTGCCAAAGGTAAGTTGGATTCAACTCATTAGGTTTCAACCTTTTAGTATTAATGTTATAAATTGGCATTTCAAGATCAAGGACATATAGTCCATTATTCATTTTTGCAGTAGCATAGAATATATCATTCAAATAAATGGAGCAACAATTGTTCTTTATTATGAATGAAAAACCAAACTTGTCCAAACAAGAAACGGAAATAATATTCCTGCTAATTGCAGGTACATAATAACAGTTCTCTAACTGAATTATTAAACCACTAGGTAAAGTTAAAACATAAGTTCCTACAGCTAAAGCAGCAACCTTTGCTCCATTGCCAACTCGTAGGTCAACTTCACCTTTTGCCAAATCTCTACTCCTTTTTAGCCCCTGCACATTAGTACAAATGTGAGAACCGCATCCAGTATCTAATACCCATGATGCAGAAGTAGATAAATTAATTTCAATAACAAAAATACCTGAATTTGAAGTCTCTACTCCATTTTTCTTATCTTCCAGGTACTTTGGGCAATTTCTCTTCCAATGTCCGGTCTTACCGCAATGGAAGCAAGTGCCCTCCTTTGCTATTCCTCCACTAGGCTTCAAAACAGGAGGAGTGGGTTTGGGTTTGGCAACTTCCTTGCCTTTCCCTCTACCACCCTGTTTGATGGGCCTCTTGTTCTGTTTCTTTCCATTACTGACCATCAGAATGGATTTCCCTTTTGTCTTCATATTCTGCTCAGCAGTTCTCAACATGCCTAGCAGTTCTGGAAGACTTTTGTCCAAGTCATTCATATTGAAATTCAGGACAAACTGACTGAAGCTCTCTGGCAATGATTGCAAGATCAGATCAATCGCAAGTTCTTTTCCAAGGGGAAACCCTAATCTGTCAAGGTTCTCCACATACCCAATCATCTTGAGTACATGGGGACTTATAGGGGCTCCCTCAGCTAACTTGCTGTTAAAAAGGGACTTTGAAACCTGAAACCTCTCATTTCTTGCTTGCTCTTGATAAAGCATTTTCAGATGTCCGATCATATCGAACGCAGACATGTTCTCGTGTTGCTTTTGCAACTCAGAGTTCATGGTAGCAAGCATGAGGCAAGCGGTTTCATTGGCATCATCGAAATGCTTCTTATAAGCATCTCTTTCTGCCTTTGGTGCAGAACTAGGAGGTTCCTCCTCAGGAACTGGTGTCTCCAAGACATACAGCTTCTTATCGTGCTTGAGGACAATCCTCAGATTACGGTGCCAATCCAGGAAATTTGTCCCAGACAATTTTTCCTTATCTAGGATGGATCGCAAAATATTGTTCGATGTGTTTGTTGTCATGGTAATCTACAAGAGAAATATGAAAATATAAGTATCATTAAAACAACATATTTAATTAGGCCTTTAATCAAATATGCTCCCACTATTTTATTCAAAACAAATGACCCTCATCATTTGATTCAGAAAATCCCGTTGGAAGACTTTCTAGTGGGTCGAGATCCATGTTTCACTTTGTTTTAAGTCAGCGTTAGGCTGATTAGACAAAATTAAGTTATTTAGGTAGGAACTCCTTCCAATTGTATCTCATACAACTCTCGAATATTTTCAATTGGGTGAATAACTCCTTATTCTGATCCATCACATGAATCATTCCCAATTCTTGCTTCTAAACATGTATAATCTTATTATAATTTGTTTAGTTTAGTTTGACCCATTGTTTTAGCAATTGGATATTACAATTATCCCATCACACCTTACTAATATAGAACATGCACCTCGCGTAGGCGAAACCTACAATGCTCGATACTAGTCTTGATGAGTGCTAAAAATTGGAAAGCATAAACTTAATATTTAATTTTGAGGGAATTTGTTATTAGTTTGATCTCACCGGCTTAACATGCAAAACGTCTCTCACATGCATCAACATACAATTACATGCATCAACATACATATAAAAAGATACAATTATGGCCCCTAACGCAATTGTTCTCTCAAGCCAATGAGAGAACCTAAGCTAACCTAATAACGATCTAAGCTTCTCCAAGCATGATCTCCAAGGTTATCCTCCTTTAATATTGAATACTTCCTTTTTCTTCATAACATAATATTACATTACATATAAGAAAACTCGTTTTACATACGAGGGAGTGAGATGAGAAAAGAAGTTACATAAAGAGATTGAGAGAGAGGCACGACTCGCAGGCCGTATTTAAAAATCCCAAAACAATAATAAAGGATAAACTAAGGCCATAACTGATCACCACAAATAAATAATAATAAACACACTTTTATTATTAGTTTAAAATTCCGATAATTAAATAAACTAAATTAAATTTCGGCTGATTGATCACACTTTGCAGACTTAGCCGGCTGATTTTATGAACACTTCATTGTATTTCACGTCGTTTCCTGCACAACTTTTGTGCATTTACAACCCCAACCGGAAAAGTCTGCGGCAATACAACACTTGTACTGCCATTAATCCTAATGCAACAATTTCATGCCGTCAAACACAACTCGATTGATAACTCAATATGATAGATCAACATGTCATTGCTTCACCATACTAACGTCGGATTCCGAAGCGAATGAAAATGATGATCTTTCAAAAGAATTACAATCCTTATGTGATTGAATGGATGAAATCAAAACAGTATATCCCATATACCATCTTTGCATCAGAATTTCTTATATCTTATATAAAAGTGATCGATCTAATTGTGTAACCTATGGATGATCAATGTATCGCACAACTTCACCATACTAATGTCGGTTTCTGAAGCATAATCAACATCAATCATCCAAATCGTACACAACAGATGCCAAATTTAATTAATCGTTTATTGTTAAATTCGTTCTGTGTTTTAATCGAATCAAATACAGAAAAAAACGGAAATTTAACAGCTATCAGATCCATGGTTTCGTAAGTGGCTCTGATACCACTGAAGGAAAATTGCGATCTAAACGCAGCGGAAAACAAAAATTTTCCTTTAGTGATCCTTACGAATGAGCATGGTCAGTGATAGAATCGTTACCTCTTTGTGGCGATTCAGATCTTTGATGCAGCGATCACAAGCGTTGATGAAGTGCAACGCCTCTACTCAGTCCACACGAACAGCTTCCGGTCACAGTGCTAGCTGCTTACGAACGGAATTATTTGAGTGAGAATCAAAAACGAAATTGCATCAAGTAAAAGCTTCATCACAAGGGTTCCTTTTATAGACTCTCTTGTGGGCTGCGGGCTAAAAGCCCAATTCACATGATCCATAATAATATTATATATTATTATAATAACTATTATTATAATAAATATATTTATTTTATTATTATTTTATAACCATTATAAAATAAAAATAATTATTATTATATTATCCGAATTTCTATTTTTCACTTAAGTGCACCGTACCTTACGGTGTTCCTTTGATTTCTCTATCTCTCATCAAACTGTCCTTATGTGTGTGACCCTGTAGGATTTCGTAACGTTGGTAATTATATTAAATTATATATTTAACATAATAAACAGTGAGCGGTATCTAGCAACACATCACTGCTACCCAAGTCACGAAAATGTCATGTGATCTGACAAAACCTTTTTCGTGATAATATATGTTTGTACAATTACCCTTTTGCCCCTATGTCTATATTGAACACAAGGCATACACTGTGTCATCCTTGTCCAGTTCAATATTGGGCCCTTAGACATTTCTCCTGTTATGCAGGATTGGCAAATTCCATCTAGGACACTCATGTCCCTCAGCATGCTTCGTGGAGTGCCCATCAACTGTCTTTATGATCATCTAGTTATGGATAATGTTTGATCAGCAATAAAGCACCCGACTCTACATCTAGGGTCCATAGTGGTTTCAGGTCGAAGGGTGGTAATACACCATTATCACCATGAGAATAACTTATGACACTTTGCATAACATACTATGTAGTATTCTCATAGCAGGTCAATCCGGTATAAATATTACTCCTAATATTTATACCTATGTCAAGACTTGATAACTCTTTATCCATGATCCATGAGATGTGATCATCAGTCTATCTTCATAATAGTCTCAATGCTTTAATGTTATCCCACTTTGCAATAAAGCTTGACTACGGATATTTTAAGAATAATGTCTTTATGTTTAATGGGATCTCATGATTAAGTCACACTTAACATTTCATTAAACAGACTAACTATTCTAGGGACTTTATTATTCTGAAAGACAAACATAATAAAGAAATGCCTTTTATTATTAAACGAATAATCCGATACAAGTACCAAAAAGTATTGGCCTCTAGGGCTTACACCAACAAAAACAAGCCTTTGATTAAGTGGATTTTATTTAATGATATGATGATGAAGTGATTTTTAGGGTTTGTAAGACAACTTGAGGGGGACTTGTCGATTAACACTAGGGTTAGTCCTTCTTAACCAATTAAGGAAGAATTAGAACCCTAATGCAAGGCCCAAGTTACAAGTTTGATGTCTTGGTGATTATTAGATGAATTGATTAAAGGAGTTAAACACATTAAGGGCTTAACACTTAGGATTAAAGTTATACACTCCATCCTAATAGAAGGATGCAGGCATAAGCTTAATCACAAAGCCTTAAAGCCTTTAGGGTTTAGTCCCTGATTATGAGATGAGAAGAGAAGACTCAAAGAGACACAAAGGTAAAACTAAGAGGGGAGACTAATCAAAACCCTAATGATTGTCATGCTTGGTTGTTCCTAAAGTTTGTGAGGTTTAACCAAGAAGATCTTCAATGGAACCACCAGGAAGCAGATGAAAGGATCAGGAGAAGCAAAGTAACTTGCTTCATTCAAGAAGTCAAGTCACTTGATGAAAGAAAGTAAGAAGAAAAAGAATGAGCAAGTTCAATCTCAAACACATAACAAAATGCAGCAAGAATTTCATGAACAAGGCCCTCATTAAGAAACAACCTTCACTATCAACATCAAACCAGAAAACCTGTGAAACATTAAATACAAATACAAAGCTAAAACCAAATTAAGCACAATTCTATTAAACCAAATTAAATCAATCGTCAAAATTAAAATCAAAACCAAATTAAAAATAAACAAAAGTAATTATAACAAAAGTTCTAAAATTAATTCTTAAACTAAATTGATCAAAATTAGAAGTCAAAGCCCAAATTGAAATTAATGAACAAAGTTAAACTAAATGACAAATAAGACTATAATAAAATTCTAACTCTAAACTCTTAACAAATATAAAAATAAAAAACTAACTACAAAATGAGAGAACAAATGAACATATTAATAAAGAAATTAAATAAAAAAAAACAAAAAAAAAGAAAACTGAAAGGAAGCATGCGCTGGACTCAGAGATGATGATAACATGATATGGAACATGGGCCACTTTGAATCCCAGGCCCAATATCCACATCCAAGGTCTGGAGGTACCCTAAGCAAACGGAAGGTGCATGATGAGAAGCACGGTGGGCTTGTCTTCAAAAGCCCATTCACAACTAGGCAGCCATCTCTTGTACACACTTAAACAAAAGGAAGAGGAATCAATAGAGGGTAAATTGTCAGTAAGCATGTGATAAAACAAAACATTGAAAAGTCAAAACAAAGAAAAAGAACAAAAACCCTGAAACGCAGAACGCAGACGGAGACCTCTCTCTACTCGCGGATTCCGTCAGCGCCGGTCGTTCCTCTTCATCACAAGAATCCGCACACCGCGGCGTCCTTCGCGTCTCACTCTCTCTAAAATGGTGCTGCTTCTCATCCAAATCTCTCCGCGGCGAAAACAAAACGAGACGATCCCGTTCAAATCACCTTCGCTCAACGTCGCTCCTCTTCTCCGCAGAATCAACGCGATCTTCTCGCAGAAATGACAAACGCGACAGATCCGTCTTCCTCGCGACGGTTCTCTCACTTCTCGGTCCGTCGTCGCGGCTATCCCTTCTCTCCGATTCAGATCACGGTGGCTCATCTTTGGTGAGTTTTGGTCTCACCTTGACTTTTCTTCGTCACTTGACTCACTTCATCTCCTTCTTCTGCTCTGTTTTTTGGTTCTGTGATTGTTGTTGAGGAAGTAAAGAGGGCTACGGTTGTGAAGTTTGGATGTTGATGGGCGGTGATGTTATTGTCATGTTGGAGAGAAGAAGATGGGCCGCAATGTTTAACATCGTCGTTGAGGATACAACCAATATTGTTTTGTGTTGAAGGATATGTGCAGATGTGAATCGGTGTTGTGGTGGTGAATAGAAGCTGAGATAAGGTGAACCCAACTGCAACAGCTGCTTTATTTCCTCCTCCAATTTCTGGGTTGTTGTTGTTGTGAGTTGTTTGCTGCAGATCCGAAGATAACGTAAATGACACTGTTGTTGTTGAAGTTGTGGTTTGGTTCGAAGATGAAGAAGGGAGGATGGGAGTTTTTTGTTGAGGGAGAGTAAGGAATGGTGTTTTAGTGACAGGTTATTGTAAGGATGGCGGTGGATTTGATGAAGGTGAAAGAGAGGGTTGAGGTTCGTTTGGAGGTGAGCTGCGGTTTTTTTCTCGAAACAGGGGTGATGGTTTCTGGTTTGTTAAGAAGTTGAGGGTGCAGTGAAGGTTGATGAAGAAGAGGTGGTTGTTGTTGGTTTGTTTCAGATTTGAAGAATAGGTTTGCGCTTGAGAATAGCAGTGATGAAAGTTGGAGATTGTGAGGTTGTTTTGGTGCAAGGTGAAGGCGGAAGATTGTTGTAAATTAATGAAGATCAAGAAGGGTTGAAGAGTTTGTTGTTGATTTGTCGTGAGTTGAAGATGAGGGTGGCAGTGGTGTAGTGATGTTTGAAGGAAGTTTGGTTGAGGGCGATTTAGGTTGTTTTGCTGTGTGAGCAGACATAGAAGGTGTGGTGAGGATGAAGCGTTTCGTTTTCGTTGCTGTTTTTTTTGTTGAAGTTATCAATTGCTTTTTTTCCTTTTTCCTTTTCGCAGGTCGTTACCTTAAGATAGTGCGTGGAGGAGCTGTGCGCGAAGAGTCATGAAAAACATGAGAGTGAGTGTGCCTGTGTATTGGCTGCGTGAACAAGTTTGTGAAGGGAAAAGAGAGGAATGTTGTGTGTTTTTTTTTTGTTTTTTTTGAGGGTGTAGATGGGAGTGTTAGGTAGCTACTTCAAGCAACAACCCTGAAAAAGAAAAGGGAAAAACCAATGGGAATCTGCGCCTCCCTCTCTTAGTGTCCTGGGATTAGGGTTTTCTAGGTCAACTTCTTTTTATACCTAGGCTTAATGGGCCACGAAAGAAAGCTTGTGACAATCTTACAACAATATTATTTTTAAGTATTTGGGCTGGTAAATAAAAGAGGTAATTAAAAAGAATATGGATAAAAATATGGATAATGAAAATTAAAATGGATTGTTAGAATTGGTAATAATTTATGAAATGGATAGGTTAATGAACAGTGACTAATTGGATAAAATAAAATAAAAAAACGGATAAGGGATGGAAAAAAAATGGATCAAATTTGAAAATGAATAGGTAAAACAATATGGACTTATGGATGTGGAATAAATGGATAAGAAATACGGAATGCGGATATTGAAACGATAACGAAATAAAATCTTGGAATGAATTAATCCTTTATGGAATGGACCGACCATCACCAATATGCGCACAACCACACAACTTCGATTTTCATCTTGAAACCAATCTCGCACCACTGCCACCAAAAACCACTAATTGAGAACAACACAACTACCACTGACAATTCACCATTGAAATAATGACTATCTGAAATAAGCGTCTTCTGAATTTCTGACTAAACAAATCATGAACCACTGCTTAAGACCCTGATAAATTCCTCACAACAGCTTGATATTGGGCACACTTTGACTAACAAATAACCCACCGAAACCAATAACTTGAATTGAAACAAAACTCCTGAGATGCTGAGAAGAAAATAGTGGCCTTGTAACTTGACAAAGAGAAGACCTCTTATTCACCCTCAATTACTGATGATGTTCCAGATGCGCCAAGAAATGGTCTTCACACGTGAAATCCTTGAAGGTTACTAAAACAGGGAAATAAACCCTAATTAGTGACAAGAGAAAAGAGAGGATGATGCTACTGATGGCTGTATAGCTGAAACTTTGAATTCTCTGATAATCCGCAGATAAAAACGTGAAACCTAAATTCTTCAGAAAATGTGATCCCATGTGTCAGGAGACTATGCAAATGGTATGCATTCTAAATGTTAATGACCAAATGAAAATGCAAATGAGATGCAAATGAAAGACAGGCGAAGAAAGAAAAATCAGAGGGCAAATTTGGGTGTCTACAGCTGCCCCTATTCAAACATGAGTTAGATGTGCAGGATGTAAGCAACGACTTAACAGGCAAACAAGATAACTTGTGGTTGAATACCAAAGACAGTCCAAAATTTGCACTCACATAATGAAGAAAGAAGGGATATATATTGTAAAAAGAAAGTAAAGTATATTGTAAAGGATGGGCGACGGAGGACGACCGCCGAGCAGAGGACGACTGCTGGGTAAAGAGCAATGACGGGGACGGCCGACATGCTGGAAAAGTGCGGAAAATAAAGCAATGACGGGGACGACCGACATGCTGGGGATAAAAGGGGTTATGATGGGGACAGCCATCAAGCAAAGCTATAAGATTCTCTGGGGGGTTAATGAAAAATGATGGGGACGACCATCAAGTTCATAAAGTAAGGTAAGCAACGATGGGGACGGCCATCGGGCTAAACTGATGAAGGACGATCATCAGGAAAAGGAAAAGGGACCACGACGGGGACGGCCATCGGGTTAAAGAATAAATGAAATAATGATGAGGGACGGTCATCAAAGGTGAAGGACGATCACCTAGCAGGGGACGGCTGCTCTGAAAGGTTTATCATGACATAGGACGAATGTCAGATAACAAGATCAACGATGGGGATGGCCATCGGATAAAATGATGAAGGAAGATCATCAAAAGGTGGAGGACGACCACCTAGCAGGGGACGGCTGCTAAATAACACGACACAGGACGAGTGTCGGATAGAAAATCAACGATGGGGACGGCCATCGGATGAGCATGATGAAGGACGATCATCAAGAGGTGGAGGACGACCACCTAGCAGGGGACGGCTGCTCTCAAGGTTTATCATGACATAGGACGAATGTCAGATAAAAAGGAAATTGCTTTGTTGGCGATCTACTGGGGAACAGCAAACACGGACGAGTGTTTATATCCAGGAAAATAAAAGGTATAAGTGTTTTGGCATTGTGTATAGATTAAAGATGCGGACGAGCATCCTTAAGACTATGATACGGACGAGTATCGGGTAGAAACAAATACTGATACGTGTTCAGAGATGATGATACGGACGAGTATCAACTGGTTAACAAGGAACACGGACGAGTGTTGATTCTGAGGGGACTCTTCTGGGGAATAGTAGACATAGACGAGTGTATAAATTCAAGAAGACAAGAGTGTTTGACACGTGTATGGATTAAAGATGCGGACGAGCATCCTTAAGATTATGATACAGACGAGTATCAGGTAGAAACAAACGCTTGACACATGTTCTGAGATGATGGTACGGACGAGTACCAACTGGTTAACAAAGAACAAGGACTAGTGTTGAATTTGCGGGGATAGTAAGTATGAGTGGTGTATAGACAGGTATTTAAACTGTTGGGGAGAGTAACACGGACGAGTATCAAAAGGAGAAAAGTATAGTATAAACAAGTATCTGATATACAAAGTGTTTATGTTACTGTGCTGGGGAAGATGACATGGACGGATGTCAAGGAATTGTATATATACAAGTATCTGTGAGTGCAAAGGGGATGCTTTGGCTTTCTACTGGGGATATGACACGGACGGGTGCCATAAGGAGTATATACTGATGTTTGGGAGTGTAAGGCAACTGTTTTAGCTTTAGCTCTCCGCTGGGGAATCTGGGGAGCATTCTGTATACTGTTGACGGGTTGAAAGCTTTTAACTCTGATGGGAACGAAGTGTTGGCAACCTGATGCTTGTTGGAGAGGTTTTCACTGGAGGAAAGACGACTCTGCGTGAGGTATACTTCGTTCAACTGCTTTGAACATCTGCTGAGGATCTGATCATCCTGCTCTGACTCCACTGGAGAGAATTTCTTCTTGCTCTGCTGGGGAAATCCCTTGGAAAAGAGAATCCCGATGACTCTATGGGGAAAGATCATCTTTAGACTTGGCTAGGGAAGATGCTTGATCACACAATCCCGCCGAGGAGGGAATTCTGATAATTCTAACTTTGTGGGGAAGCAAGGCCTTCAGCTTCCTGTTGGGAAAACTTCGCTGTGGAAAGATAAGTCCGCTTGGGGATGAGAACAATTCAATTAGCCTTGAAGTTCTGTTGGGGTTATCATCTGTTCCAACTCAGCTGGGGATGTCAACCTTCATGGTTGAGAAAAAGATTTGGCAATGCTCTGCTGAGGAAATGCTTTGATGGAGAATCAAATAAGTCAAAATATGCCCCAAGTATAGTATGACGACTGTGTTGGAAAGATATGCCAATGGAAATTGGCTGAATGATAATTACCAACTCCTCATGAGGAAATCTTGTCGGCTGAAAGAAGATCTTTATGCTCGGGGAAGAAATAAACTTCCAATGCCCTGTTGGTGAAATAAATACCAAACATTCCCTGAGAATTAACACAGTGTTTCAAACCTCTGAGCTCAACAAAAGCATTACTGATCATCCTGAGTGAACTAACATTTCCTTAACTCCTCAATTATACCATACTGCATCATCCATAAAAAGATTGTCTTCAGAGGATTTTACAGAAGACTTGGCATCCAGAATTGCCCCAGTGTCTTCAAACTCTCGCAGAAATTCAACAAGTCTTGAGATAACTGCCCCAGATTACGTCTTGAAACGATTCTTGCCCCACATCAGAGCTAAAACAGAAACCATGCGGTATGAAGATGCAATGCAAATGATGTACAATGCAGACGTATGCTCAATGCCAAGGATATGAAACAAGGATGGTTGGGCGCTAGGGCCAGGTTGATAGATATATATTTTTTGGTTGCCAAGCAATTGGACTTTGAAGGTGGAATACCAGACGAGAACTGGTTTATTAAAGGTAGGCCAACAGACGAGAACTGATGGGCAAAGAATAGGTCGTCAGACGAGAACTGACTACTTGGGGTTCATTGTCAAACGAGAATTAACTCTGAAAAAGAATGACTACCAGACGAGAACTGGCGTTCAACAGGTTGAATGAAAAGGTGACCAGACGAGAACTGGTAAAAGGTTCGCCTACCAGACGAGAACTGGTATTTGAAATTGGTTTGCCAGACGAGAACTGGACTTTGGGTTTGTTTGCCAGACGAGAACTGGACTTTGAAACGGTTTTCCAGACGAGAACTGGACTTTGAAATGTTGATAAGTTAGGGTTACGGGGCCCTGGGTGTGAGATTGATGTTGTGGGGGATGCCCAATGCAATTATGATGTGTATGCTCTAGCGAAGCGACATGAATAACGTATGCAAATGATTTATGCAATGCTTATGAAAAGCTATAAGAACTCCCGAGGATGGGGAAAAAAGTCATAGGTGACAAGGCTTCTAATGAGAAGGGTGACAAAGGCGAGGGTGGGTAATACGATTTCCCGATACTCGTCTTGAATTCTGAGATTACTGATATAACTTGCTCTGCGTAGCTAAAATTTGCCCCGGTTGGGCGAGTCTCTGGACAGACTGTTGCTGATTATCCAATTTCTGGAATAGCAAACTTGGATGTTCTCTCGAGGAGAGTTGCACTTAGTGATCTCTGGAAGTGTCCTGCCCCGGTATGAGCGTGTAAGCGACTTGATTCATTCTGATTGAGCATTGGAAGAATTGACCCTTAGTCAACGGAAACTCCGGGTGTCCTGCCCCTGCTTGGGAGATTCAACTTTGATCAACTAATTCTTGAATGACGTCCCTCCGTCAGCTGATGCTTAGGAACTTGCTTTACTCTGATGGATACCTTGGTCGACAAAGCCACTGGATAACATGCCCCTGATTCATAGGCTGACAAGATGCTCTTGATTCTGGTCATCATTGTTGAATGATCAAGTTCCCTCGTGATTGCTCTTTGTAGGAACTTCCCTGGTGTCACAGACTGACTTGCAATTAAAACTGTACATTCACAAATGGTAATTTTAATGCAGTGCACATGCAAGTTTTGAAAATCTATTTTATTTAAATGTTGTGACAGTGTGTGACGAATGGACGATTAGTCCAAACGTAGTGCTGAGTTAGCAAATCGTTAGGAGTCAGTTTACGCAACCTTGTCGTAGTATGCTTCCAGAACTGATCCTGATTCAGTTAGGACTTTCAAGGGTTATAACGTGGCTTGGTTCACGGTTTTAGAAAGAAGGATTTATGGCTCAAAGTTTATCTGTGCCCACCCATTCTCCTTGATGTTCTTCAGTCCTATGTTCAGCTAATTCGACTTAAGCGCTCGCTTCTCACAAGGGTTTTGTAATGATTGAGGAACCAATGACGTTGATGGTTTATGCACCAATGAGGTTTCTTGGAGTAACAGTCACCCCTTCTGACTTTGTGTCTGGTCACACGACTTTGTTCTCATGGAAGATTCTATTTCATTTTTTTTTACTCCCTAACTTTTTCCTGGACTGGTTCTCTTATTTTTTGAATTTTTCGATTTTGAAGTCCAGCGGGATGCCCTAACTTTTGCCTAAGTCATATGTTTTCACACATTTTTTGACTTAGCGGGCTTTATTTCTTCTTTTTTTTATATTTTTGTTGAACAAATCGTGTGACACTGGCTTGTCATGACTTGCTGAAAGGGTTGACTGCCTCATTCCTTTGTTGGTGAGGGATAACCAATGTGGTTTTACGTCCCTTGACCTCTTGAGGTGTAATGAATATATGGAATGGATCCTTAGATGCACACTCCCTTGGAAATTTGAACGCTCGGTCAAATTAACTGATGACTACCCTGCCCCGGGTTAGATGTGAGGGTTTTTTTTTTCGTTCAGAAAAGAAACTCCTACTTCAAGGCTCAAAGGAGTTGACGATGGTCTATCTCCCTTATATCTCCAGTGTTTGGGAATTGAAGCAATGCCTGTACATCGTCAACAGGTTCTACTCTGAAAGCATACCTTCAACAATTATGGGTATTCAGTTGTCACCATCCTCCCTCATACCTGCTAAACAACAGTGAAATAAATGGGAGGTAAATGGATGCATATTTTTTTTTTTGTTTTTTTTGTTTTTAATGCGAGTAAAGAAAAATGAGCGAATGCGACATAATTGATTCAAAAGTGCAAGATCACTACATTAACATTACCATTTAAAATAACAATGCTTAAAGGACAAGTAGCTGCTAACAGGAAAGAAACTACAATGCAAATGATAAAAGGATACAGTAATCATAAGCTCTGATGACATTTTCTTGTCTGGACCACCGAAATCAGGATACGCTCCTTCGAAGTCTTTGAACTCAATCAGGCGAGAGGTTGACATGCACAACCAAACTTCCTTCTGGAAAGGAGATGTAGCCCTTGTCGATCAACTGTTGTACTTTGGCTTGAAAAGCTTTGCAATCTTCAGTTGAATGCCCCATTGATCCACCATGATACCCACACTGCTCATGAGGATTGTACTCTGGAGGGTACGGCCCTGGAAACGGCTTGAGAGGTTTAGGAACCACCAAAGAGCTCTGAATTAGATGCGGCAAGAGTTCACTGTATGTCATGGGGACTGGATGAAGAGGAGCAATCCTTCTTTCCAGATTGTTACGAGGCCTAGGCTGGCTCTGAAGTTGAGATTGCAGATTTGAACGATGAGGAGTCCAGGACTTCTGATATGGTGTTCTGAGCATTGCCGAATGCCCGTAAGAGTAATCAGATTCAGGAAAAGATGATCTCTTAGAATATGTTGTTCTAGAATATTCGATATTTGCCATGACTGCACTGACGTCATTCCATTATTCCTCTTGGGAGCTAACAACAGACTCACCTTCACTAGCTGGGATATTCGAAAAGTCCTGGATCTTTCCACTTTTGAGCAGGCTCTCAATGCGTACTCCAACTATCATCAAATCAGAGAAGCTTGTCATCCCAATGCTACTCATTCTTTCCAAGTATGGACCCTGCAAGGTGCCCACGAACAGGTCAATTAATTCTCTGTCTGAAAGTGGTGGTTGCACTTGGGCTGCCAATTCTCTCCACCGCTGTGCATATTCTCTGAAAGATTCACCACTCCTCTGGGATAGGCTCTGCAAGTGCGTGCGATTGGGCGCCACGTCCATATTGTACTGGTATCGCTTTACGAAAGCTCTGGATAAATCATTCCAAGATCGAATATGACTGCTTTCCAAATCCATGTACCAACTTAAAGATGCCCCACTTAAACTGTCCTGAAAACAATGAATCATCAACTTATCATTGCAGGCATAAGAAGTCATTTTTCTACAGAACATCACCAAATGACGCTTCGGGCAGCTGACACCAGTGTATTTTTCAAACTTCGGAGTCTTGAAATCTGGAGGAATGACAAGACCAGGCACCAAACACAGGGTTAGAGCATCAAAACCGAAGGCATCAGGATCCGCTAAGGCTTTGAGTCGCTCGTCCAACACACGAAATCTTTCAGCAGGACCAATAACTTGTGGATCCTTGGTTTTCACAAGAGGGATTGCCCCTTGGAAGTTCGGCATAGGGAAGGCAAAACTCTGATAATCTGTAGAATCAGAAGAAGATGAAGGTCCACCTCGGACAACAAATGGCCCAGGCACATTCTGATTCATGATCGGGGTCTGTGCAGGCTGAGCTTGAGTAAGGTAGTTCACTTGCAGAAAATCATCGTCAGGAGAAAGACCATACAAAGGATTGGTCATTGAAGTGAAACCAGGTGGAAACTCAACATTCTGGCGGTTGCTCTCTGACATAGCTACTGATGGCTTTCAAACTGACCCTTCTTAACTCTTGACACTGTTCAGTCTAGCTTCACACACTCTGTCGTCTTCTAACTGTTACCACTTGTTCAAACTGAGTATCGGGAAATCAGCTGGCTGGTCATGGACAAAAGAGGAAGGATGAGCTCTCTGGAGGAGGAAAATGCAATGCAGGTGCAAACGCAAAATGCAATATGATGATGCAAAAGATGCAAAGACATGGGATCACAGCTGGAAACTGCCTGGAATCTGGAATACTGCCAAGAATCAAGTGTCTGTAACCACAAGATCTCCGTATAGTAACCCGAAATAGTAACTGAAAACCAGAGGTCAATAACTTCAGGATCATAGTGACCGGATCAAACAATTGTACTGGTCATGAGGGTATGTTGAGGTCAAGGGTTCCTGCAAACCTCTAAACAGCCCAGCCCCCTCACAGGTGGTGTTCTAAAACAAAGATCCTCAGACTTGGATCAGTTATGAGAAGTGTGAACACTTCTAACCCGGAGGTACAGTGTTTACAATAATCATAAAAAATCCTCCTCTAATTCTCCTCAGTTTCTGAAGGTCATAATAAAGGTCATTCAGACTTAGCAGGCTTCCCAGATAGCCCTAGCACTACAGGAAATCTGTAGCACAGAGTTCTCAAGAAGAAACCCATATCTGAACTGTGTTTCATATTCCCGCACCAGACCGAAATGGAATGGGAAAGAACATGAACCACTCTAACCTAGGTGTCACTCAGGTCCCAGGTATAGGACCTTAACTCTCAGTAGAACCCCCACCCACCAAAACAGAAACAACAGATCCAGCCAGAATAGTATGACAGTATGATGTATATAAAGCTATAAAGAAAGCAATAAACAAGACTGTACATAAAGCAATAAATGAAATAGACAAACACAAATAGCACATAACACCCCAGTAAACACAAATCAATCAAGCGCCAGGAGGAACCCACAAAAAGAACCAGAAGCCCTGGTTGCAGTATAAGGTTCCCCAGCAGAGTCGCCAAGCTGTCGCTCCCGATAAATGGGGAATGGCCCAAATAAAGGTACAGACGCGAACGGTCGGCGAAAGGGACAATGAGAACACACAGGAGTGAACTCACTGGAGATGAAAAGAGTCGCCAGCTAGGCATTTTTATCCCGGAGGAAAGGTAATGCTGCATAGACCTAGAAAGACATGGATAAGACGGTTGCGAACCAGAGAGACTGAGAAAGGGGGTTGGTTACAACCTGGGAAGGTATTAGCACCCAGATTGTCCGCCGTACTCGACGGGATCCACGCTTAAAAGATTGGTGTTTTAAAGGGGTAGTGTCAGTGCAATTTGTGTATAAAAGAAGCTGGAAAAGATGTACAGGTGTCAGTGTATAGTTTATAAGTGATATGAAGTATGAAAGTGTCAGTGTAAGAATGAGAATGAAATGCTCAAGATCATGAGGCTAAAGGAAGAATGCTAGAAGGAGGGGGGATATACAGAGACTTTTGTTCGATAACTGTTAAGTTATGCCTACGTATCCTCTCGTGCAATGAGGAAGTCAGAACACCGTAGTTCGACCCAAAGAGACTGAAAGATGAATTGACTTGTGAACTGCTTGCTTGTCTATGCTCAAGTGTATGACCTGTCTGGCTCAGGTGCAAACTGTCTTGCATTAGACAGAAGAAGCAAGTTCTCACTTATGAGTGAATAAGATGAGAAAAGAATCACGGAGGAGACGATTATTGTTTGTTTTTGTGTTTTCAGTCTTTTATTGCTTTTTGAAGTTTGTCATAAGTTAATGAGCTTAAGCCTAAACCAATGGATTTAGTAAACTCATCACATCTTCCCTCTGATTAGGGGTAATGAGAATACCTTAAGTGTGAAGTCAGCTTCTCACACTTAATCACCTTTGATGTAGGATTAAGATCATTAACCTATTTGTGATTATTTAGATGTTTTTGTGGTTTTTGTTTAGCGTTAAGTAATGAGGTTAAGCCATAATCAGGGATTAAACAAACTCATTACACCATCCTAATAGAAGGATAATAGATGAGAGTGTTTAAGCTGAGGAAAACTCCTCAACTTAATCCATGATTAGGGATTAAACCCATGACAAAACAAGCCTTTGATTAAGTGGATTTTATTTAATGATATGATGATGAAGTGATTTTTAGGGTTTGTAAGACAACTTGAGGGGGACTTGTCCATTAACACTAGGGTTAGTCCTTCTTAACTAATTAAGGAAGAATTAGAACCCTAATGCAAGGCCCAAGTTACAAGTTTGATGTCTTGGTGATTATTAGATGAATTGATTAAAGGAGTTAAACACATTAAGGGCTTAACACTTAGGATTAAAGTTATACACTCCATCCTAATAGAAGGATGCAGGCATAAGCTTAATCACAAAGCCTTAAATCCTTTAGGGTTTAGTCCCTGATTATGAGATGAGAAGAGAAGACTCAAAGAGACACAAAGGTAAAACTAAGAGGGGAGACTAATCAAAACCCTAATCATTGTCATGCTTGGTTGTTCCTAAAGTTTGTGAGGTTTAACAAAGAAGATCTTCAATGGAACCACCAGGAAGCAGATGAAAGGATCAGGAGAAGCAAAGTAACTTGCTTTATTCAAGAAGTCAAGTCACTTGAAGAAAGAAAGTAAGAAGAAAAAGAATGAGCAAGTTCAATCTCAAACACATAACAAAATGCAGCAAGAATTTCATGAACAAGGCCCTCATTAAGAAACAACCTTCACTATCAACATCAAACCAGAAAACCTGTGAAACGTTAAATACAAATACAAAGCTAAAACCAAATTAAGCACAATTCTATTAAACCAAATTAAATCAATCGTCAAAATTAAAATCAAAACCAAATTAAAAATAAACAAAAGTAATTATAACAAAAGTTCTAAAATTAATTCTTAAACTAAATTAACAAACTAAATTGATCAAAATTAGAAGTCAAAGTCCAAATTGAAATTAATGAACAAAGTTAAACTAAATGACAAATAAGACTATAATAAAATTCTAACTCTAAACTCTTAACAAATATAAAAATAAAAAACTAACTACAAAATGAGAGAACAAATGAACATATAAATAAAGAAATTAAATAAAAAAAAACAAAAAAAAAGAAAACTGAAAGGAAGCATGCGCTGGACTCGAAGATAATGATAACATGATATGGCGCATGGGCCACTTTGAATCCCAGGCCCAATATCCACATCCAAGGTCTGGAGGTACCCTAAGCAAACGGAAGGTGCATGATGAGAAGCATGGTGGGCTTGTCTTCAAAAGCCCATTCACAACTAGGCAGCCATCTCTTGTACACACTTAAACAAAAGGAAGAGGAATCAATAGAGGGTAAAATGTCAGTAAGCATGTGATAAAACAAAACATTGAAAAGTCAAAACAAAGAAAAAGAACAAAAACCCTGAAACGCAGAACGCAGACGGAGACCTCTCTCTACTCGCGGATTCCGTCAGCGCCGGTCGTTCCTCTTCATCACAAGAATCCGCACACCGCGGCGTCCTTCGCGTCTCACACTCTCTAAAATGGTGCTGCTTCTCATCCAAATCTCTCCGCGGCGAAAACAAAACGAGACGATCCCGTTCAAATCACCTTCGCTCAACGTCGCTCCTCTTCTCCGCAGAATCAACGCGATCTTCTCGCGGAAATGGCAAACGCGACGGATCCGTCTTCCTCGCGACGGTTCTCTCACTTCTCGGTCCGTCGTCGCGGCTATCCCTTCTCTCCGATTCAGATCACGGTGGCTCATCTTTGGTGAGTTTTGGTCTCACCTTGACTTTTCTTCGTCACTTGACTCACTTCATCTCCTTCTTCTGCTCTGTTTTTTGGTTCTGTGATTGTTGTTGAGGAAGTAAAGAGGGCTACGGTTGTGAAGTTTGGATGTTAATGGGCGGTGATGTTATTGTCATGCTGGAGAGAAGAAGATGGGCCGCAATGTTTAACATCGTCGTTGAGGATACAACCAATATTGTTTTGTGTTGAAGGATATGTGCAGATGTGAATCGGTGTTGTGGTGGTGAATAGAAGCTGAGATAAGGTGAACCCAACTGCAACAGCTGCTTTATTTCCTCCTCCAATTTCTGGGTTGTTGTTGTTGTGAGTTGTTTGCTGCAGATCCGAAGATAACGTAAATGACACTGTTGTTGTTGAAGTTGTGGTTTGGTTCGAAGATGAAGAAGGGAGGATGGGAGTTTTTTGTTGAGGGAGAGTAAGGAATGGTGTTTTGGTGACAGGTTATTGTAAGGATGGCGGTGGATTTGATGAAGGTGAAAGAGAGGGTTGAGGTTCGTTTGGAGGTGAGCTGCGGTTTTTTTTTCGAAACAAGGGTGATGGTTTCTGGTTTGTTAAGAAGTTGAGGGTGCAGTGAAGGTTGATGAAGAAGAGGTGGTTGTTGTTGGTTTGTTTCAGATTTGAAGAATAGGTTTGCGCTTGAGAATAGCAGTGATGAAAGTTGGAGATTGTGAGGTTGTTTTGGTGCAAGGTGAAGGCGGAAGATTGTTGTAAATTAATGAAGATCAAGAAGGGTTGAAGAGTTTGTTGTTGATTTGTCGTGAGTTGAAGATGAGGGTGGCAGTGGTGTAGTGATGTTTGAAGGAAGTTTGGTTGAGGGCGGTTTAGGTTGTTTTGTTGTGTGAGCAGACATAGAAGGTGTGGTGAGGATGAAGCGTTTCGTTTTCGTTGCTGTTTTTTTTGTTGAAGTTATCAATTGCTTTTTTTCCTTTTTCCTTTTCGCAGGTCGTTACCTCAAGATAGTGCGTGGAGGAGCTGTGCGCGAAGAGTCATGAAAAACATGAGAGTGAGTGTGCCTGTGTATTGGCTGCGTGAACAAGTTTGTGAAGGGAAAAGAGAGGAATGTTGTGTGTTTTTTGTTTTTGTTTTTTTTGAGGGTGTAGATGGGAGTGTTAGGTAGCTACTTCAAGCAACAACCCTGAAAAAGAAAAGTGAAAAACCAATGGGAATCTGCGCCTCCCTCTCTTAGTGTCCTGGGATTAGGGTTTTCTAGGTCAACTTCTTTTTATACTAAGGCTTAATGGGCCACGAAAGAAAGCTTGTGACAATCTTACAACAATATTATTTTTAAGTATTTGGGCCGGTAAATAAAAGAGGTAATTAAAAAGAATATGGATAAAAATATGGACAATGAAAATTAAAATGGATTGTTAGAATTGGTAATAATTTATGAAATGGATAGGTTAATGAACGGTGACTAATTGGATAAAATAAAATAAAAAAACGGATAAGGGATGGAAAAAAAATGGATCAAATTTGAAAATGAATAGGTAAAACAATATGGACTTATGGATGTGGAATAAATGGATAAGAAATACGGAATGCGGATATTGAAACGATAACGAAATAAAATCTTGGAATGAATTAATCCTTTATGGAATGGACCGACCACCACCAATATGCGCACAACCACACAACCTCGATTTTCATCTTGAAACCAATCTCGCACCACTGCCACCAAAAACCACTAATTGAGAACAACACAACTACCACTGACAATTCACCATTGAAATAATGACTATCTGAAATAAGCGTCTTCTGAATTTCTGACTAAACAAATCATGAACCACTGCTTAAGACCCTGATAAATTCCTCACAAAAGCTTGATATTGGGCACACTTTGACTAACAAATAACCCACCGAAACCAATAACTTGAATTGAAACAAAACTCCTGAGATGCTGAGAAGAAAATAGTGGCCTTGTAACTTGACAAAGAGAAGACCTCTTATTCACCCTCAATTACTGATGATGTTCCAGATGCGCCAAGAAATGGTCTTCACACGTGAAATCCTTGAAGGTTACTAAAACAGGGAAATAAACCCTAATTAGTGACAGGAGAAAAGAGAGGATGATGCTACTGATGGCTGTATAGCTGAAACTTTGAATTCTCTGATAATCCGCAGATAAAAATGTGAAACCCAAATTCTTCAGAAAATGTGATCCCATGTCTCAGGAGACTATGGAAATGGTATGCATTCTAAATGTTAATGACCAAATGAAAATGCAAATGAGATGCAAATGAAAGACAGGCGAAGAAAGAAAAATATGAGGGCAAATTTGGGTGTCTACACTAGGCTAGAGTGGTTCATGTTATTTCCCATTCCATTTCGGTCTGGTGCGGGAATATGAAACACGGTTCAAATGTGAGTTTCTTCATGAGAACTCTGTGCTACAGATTTCTTGTAGTGCTAGGGCTATCTGGGAAGCCTGCTAAGTCTGGATGACCTTTATTATGACCTTCAGAAACTGAGGTGAATTAGAGGAGGATCTTTTATGGTTATTGTAAACACTGTACCTCCGGGTTAGAAGTGTTTACACTTCTCATAACTGGTCCAAGTCTGAGGATCCTTGTTTTAGAACACTACCTGTGAGGGGGTTGGGTTGTTTACAGGTTTGAAGGTACCCTTGGCCACATCATACCCTATTACTTGTTTTGATTAAGAGTACCTCATTTTGGACAGTTCTTGCGATTAACCCTGGACATGTGACTTTTTATTTGAGTCCCCCACCTTGGTTACAGGATTTCTGAACCTCCATCTGGACTTCTTGAACATACATGGAATTATATCAAGACAGATAACCAGATTCAGCTTGATCACAAACCCTTGCATATCATTCGCATACTCATCATTTGCATCATTTAACATTTGTTTATTTGTTTTTCAGGGTATCCACATTATATCTGGCTTGGTTTTGACCCCTTCTTCTGCATAGACCTATGCTTCATCAGTTATCTGCTTCATCTATCTTCATCATCACCAGCATCAGCCTATCAGTGGTTCATCTCCAGTATCAGTCTGTGGCCTTCATCAGCACCTACCTTCATCCTCTTCATCAGCACTCATGGCTACTCCTAGGAAGAGTAACATATCCTACCATTTATTTGAGCCTGTGTTGACTGGTATCAGGCAGGTCCAGTCATTCATCACACCTGATCACATCCCATTGTTCAGAGAACACTATGGAGGTATCTTGGATATGATTATGGACCTTGACCCTTCTCAGAGGAGCATGAACCACACATGCTTGCAGTTTTATGACCCTCCTTTGAGGTGTTTCACATTTCCAGACTTTCAGCTAGGACCTCTGCTAGAGGAGTTTTCATCATTGATTGGAGTACCTGTTAGAGGTGGTATCCCCTTCAACCCAGAAATGCCAGCTCCCAGCAATGGAGAAGTAGCAAAAGCACTGTACCTAGAGCCTGCCTTGATTGAGAAAAGCATGACAACAAAAGCTGGGATCCCTGGTTTGCACTTAGACTTCTTGATTTCTCAGGCCATCCTGAAGGCCTCCTTAGGAGAATGGAGGGAATTCTGTGCACTTTTAGCCCTCAGCATATATGGGGTTATACTGTTTGCAGATGAGCCCAAATTTGTCAGCAAGAATGCCATTCATCTTTTCCTTCTGAGGAACCCAGTACCCACATTGCTGGGAGATTTATATTACTCCATCCATCAGAGGAATGAGAAACAAAGGGGGAAGTTGGTGAGATGTTGTGCTCCTTTGTTTCACACCTGGCTGCTCAGACAGATGCCTTCTTGAACCCTCACCAACAGAAGAATTGGGCCAAGAGGCTCATTGCTTTGACTTCAGATGATATTAGATGGTGCACCCAGAGCACCAAAGGCAAGGACATTATCACCAGCTGTGGGCAATACCCAAATGTGCCTCTAATAGGAGTAAAAGGTTGCATAAACTACAATCCTTTGCTACTTAAGAGACAACTGGGCTATGCTTTGGTTCACCCTCCCACGGTGCAAGATTTAGCTGAGACCCTGTATTGTGAAGTGAAGCCTAATTCAGATGCTGTCAGACAAGCATCTTGGGCTTGGGACAACATCCAGACAAAAGGGATGGCTATTCTTGGAAGATGTAATAATGTTGCTTCAGCTCAGTACTATGACTGGTCTCGTACTAGAGCTCAGATTACTGGAATGCCTTTCACCTTTGAGGACATACCTGGACCCTCTACAGTACAGCTAGCAGCAACTGTCAGCCTGGAAGAATTTGAGAAGCTGAAGGAAAGGAATGAGAATCTGTCTCAAGCTTTGAAGAAGACCCTTTGGGAAAGGAGTGATGGATGTCTGGACATTGAGAGGTTGGAGAAGCTTAGGGTGGAGCATCTTGCCAAAATTGAGAAAACAGAGGATTACATCAGGAAAGCAAGGGCTGGGGAGCAAATATTGAAAAATGCCTGTAAAGAAGCCAAAATTCAGAAGGCTAGGACTGAGCTCTATCTGCAAGAGAGTCAGGCTAGGTGGGTCAGGATCATTGAAGCCAGGACACAAGAAGACCATAAAACTCAAGCTAAGATTGAACTGCTAGAGGCCAATGAAAAGAAGCAGCAGGAAGCTTTGTTGGCAGCCCAGAAGGAGATATCAGAGTTGAAGCTCAGAGCTGGATTGAAGAGATCAAAGGACCAGGACAGGAACAAGAAGCTGACGACTGCCATTGCCACCAGGAACCTCCTCATTAGGACCATTACAGAGCACCCAGCTAGTCCAGTGACTGAGGCACTTCTGAAGGAGGTCAAGGAGGATGAGTTTGGATTGGATGTTTGACTTCTTTGCTCCCATTTGATGTACTTTTCTTTTTTGTTGTATTTTGACCCTTCATGGGCATGTGTTGTAAAACAGACTATGTATTGTTCAGCATTTATAATATATTAGTTTGCTTTCATTGGGTTTCTTTTCTCAAGCAACATCAAGCATCTTCCTCGAGGTCTGGAAAGGTCAAAACCAAGAACCAAGCCGGATACCTTGGAAAACAAATAAGCATACTGCATTGCATACTAACTTTTGTTTTGTTTTGTAGGTTTTGTTATTATCTTTGTTTCTAACCTTGTTGTGATCTCAGGAAATATTGCTCGCCGCCGAGTATTCCCTGTCAACCGTGCGCACCGATACCCTACTCGCAACAACCTTCCTGGTATCCAAATGGAGCAAGTACAGCAGGACCTGACCGAGGTCAGAACTCAGATGGCTAATGAAAGGGTGGAGATGAGAAACCAAATGACTCAATTCATGGCTGTAATGACTGGCTTCGCCCAGAGCCAAGAAAGGTTAAGGGAACTAGTGGAAAGACAAACTCCCGAGGAACCTCATCTTGGGACTGGAGGAACAAGTAACAATGAGAGGGGTCGGCCTCATGTTAATCCACCAGTATTTGGACCTCATCTGGATCCGGAAATCAATATCTCGGGAAATGTGCAAGGTAATACTGCTGGGGGGAGAATTTTGCAAGAAGATCCCCAAGAAGAGCAATTTACTGTCATGGGAGCTGGAGACGAAGTCTATGATAGGAGGTTAGATGAAATTGCTGAGAAGTTGAGATCTTTGGAGTCTCAAAACTCCTTGGGTTTCGATGTAATGGATATGGGACTGGTGGACGGGGTGAGAATTCCCCACAAATTCAAACCCCCGTGTTTTGAGAAATACAATGGAACCTCCTGTCCACGAACTCACCTGCAGTCTTTCTTCGGAAGACTTAAAGCTTATACTATGGATGAGAAGCTGTGGATGTTCTACTTTGGAGACAGTTTGACTGGGGCTTCAAGGGAATGGTATTCACACTTGACCAGAGCTACCATCAGATGCTGGAAAGACTTGGCTGAAGCCTTCATCAGGCAATATCAATATAATCTGGACATGGCTCCTAACAGGACCCTCCTAATGGGAATGTCTCAATCTTCCAGAGAAAGCTTTAGGGAATATGCCCAAAGGTGGAGATAGCTTGCTGCTGCTGTCCAGCCACCCATGTCGGAAAGAGAAATGGCCGATATGTTCATGAATACTCTGCAAGGAACCTATATTGATAGACTGGCTGCCTTTTCTTCTACCAGCTTTGCTGATGTCGTCATAGTCGGTGAAAGAATTGAAAGTCTATTAAAAATGGGCAAAATTTCTGATAATGGTGCAAGTTCATCCAGTAATCCCAGGAAGCCTTTTGTGGGACCTCGAAGAGCCGGTGAGACCAATTCCATTCATGCCAGCAGGGGCAAACCTCAGTATGTCCACAGGTCAGTAGCAGCTATCACTATTCCAGCTCCGATTCCTCAGCAATCAACATATCAACAACAACAACAACAACAACCACCATATCAACAGCAAGTTCAGTATCCGCAACAGAGAACCTACAACAACAACAATAGCAATCAACAACAACGACCCTTCCAACAAAGACCATCACAGGCAAACAGGGTGATTGACCCTATCCCTATGCCTTATGTTGCCTTATTGCCACAACTCCTGAAGCTTAACTTGGTTGAGTTAAGGACGTTGGCACCACCAGATCCCCTCAATCTCCCAAAGAATTATGATGTCAACGCCAGGTGTGCTTTCCACTCCAATGCACTTGGTCACAGTACAGAAAAATGCAGGGCTTTACAAATGAAAGTCCAAGATCTGGTGGATTCTAAAGCCCTCAACTTTGCACCTCCTTCGAATGTCAACAGAAATCCTATGCCTAATCATGGCGGGCCAAGAATTAATGCCATTGAGGAAGACAAACCATCTACCTTGATCACCAGTGTTGCACAAATTCGAACACCTTTGGTCGAAATCAAAGCTCAGCTTCTAGAGTGCCAAGTGTTCCCCGGGTGTGAGCTCGGTTGTGGGTATTGCAACATTGCAGTCAACGGGTGTGAAAAGTTGAGAAGCGGCATAGATGGTCTTATTAAGGATGGTATCCTTCAGATTTCAACAACGGCACCTACAAATCCAGCAATTCCTTTAACAATAATTCCCAATTCCTCTACAACAGCAGCAACTATCATTCCTACCGATTCATCAATATCATCAGCAGTTACTCCGTCCATCACTTCAACAAATCAAATGTCAACAACCCTTTCTTCTACAACATCAGCATCCATATTATTGGCATAATCTTCTACAACGCCAGCAAAAATTAATGAAGATGTCTCAGCAGTTACAATCTACTATGACCCATCAAATGTTCCTCCCAGCAGCAAACAGTGGCACCTCCTGCCAGATCACCGGTCACAATTTACTATGATCCGCACACCGTTACAGTACCTTCCCCTGCAGCAGTCAGTCCAGTCACCATTACTGTGCCTGGACCAGTTCCTTATGAAAGCAGCAATGCCATACCTTGGCATTATGGCTCTGATATCTACTGCAACGAGGAGAAAATCACTCTGGATTCATCAACCTCTTCTCCACAAATCGATAATGTTGGGGGAGGCGGAGGCTTCACCAGAAGCGGACGCCTTTTTGCCTCACAAACACAAAGACCTAATGTTGAAGCAGAAGCTGCTGCCAAAGCAAAAGGAAAGAGTGTGGTGCTTGAAGAGCCAACTGTCAAAGAAACTCAGAGGACATCTTTTGAACAAGATGTAGACGAGTTCATGAGAATCATAAAAAGGAGTGATTACAAGGTGGTGGATCAGCTTCACCAAACTCCCTCAAAAATCTCCATATTATCATTGTTGATGTGCTCCGAAGCTCACAGGAACACATTGTTGAAGGTCCTGCACGCAGCGTATGTGCCAGAGGAGATTACTGTTAACCAGCTAGAAACTATGGTGGCAAATGTCAACACCAGTCATGGACTGGGCTTTACCAATGTTGACTTAACAACAGAGGGACGCAACCATAATAAGGCTTTGCATATCACCTTGGAATGCAAGGGTGTTGTTCTATCTCATGTACTGGTGGAGACTGGGTCATCACTCAATGTTCTGCCAAAGAAAGCCTTAGTGAAGCTGGAGTATGATGGCTTGGCATTGCGTCCGAGTAATTTGGTGGTGAGAGCATTTGATGGCTCTAAAAGATCAGTGCTTGGAGAGATTGATCTGCCTGTGATGATTGGCCCGCAGACCTTCAAACCTACCTTCTTTGTGATGGACATACAGCCGGCCTACAGTTGTTTGTTAGGTAGACCCTGGATCCACGTCGCTGGCGCTGTTACGTCTACCCTTCACCAGAAGCTGAAATTTGAGTGGGAAGGCCAGATCATCACCATCTGTGGGGAGGAGGACATCTTTGTTAGCCATCTGGCTACGTATAAGTACATAGAAATGGATGGAGAAATCCATGAAACCATGAGCCAGGGGTTTGAGGCCCTGAACATTAATGAAGCATCTGCTGTACTGGGAACCTCCATAACGTCATATCAGCAAGCCCGAAAGGTTGTTGAAGAGGGTACTGCCCAAGGCTGGGGAAAGCTGCTGCCCGTGGAAAAGAAAGAAGACAGATTTGGGTAGGGTTACAAACCAACTCAGCAAGCTCAACCAGAGGCTGCAAAAGAGCCCAAGTTTGTCAGCGGGGGAATGCTCACCCCGGATGCTGTGAACAATTTGGAAGACGAGGAGGAAAGCGACCGCAACCTGGAGAGCTGGATACGTCCAAGGATCCCGGGGAGCCAAGTCATTAACTGGTCTTCACAGGAAATTATAAGAGTTACTCCTGCAGAGTAATTATTATTTCCTGTATTTTTAAGCATGCATCAAGTCTTACATCTTGCCCAAGATGTCAAGACTCATTTTGTAATCGGGCCATCTTATATTTTGTGCAAAGATCAATTAATGAATATCAGGACATCTTTTGCAAATGAGTCTTTTCTTTTTCGCTCACTGTTTTTCATTTTTCTTTTTGTACAAAAATAAAATGGCAATGTTTTTCAGAATAAAATAACTTCATTTTCACTTTTTCTAAATAAGATTAAAACTGATCACTAAAATAAACCAATCTAAACCCTTGCAGAAAGTGCCCTCCAGATTGCACCGACAACAACACTGCTATGACTTTGTATGACTTTGACAATCCAATCAATCAAGCTGATGAAGGGGTTGAAGAAGATTATGAGCTACCTGAAGAGCTAGCCAGGTTGTTAAGGCAAGAGGAAAAGGTTATCACTCCTCATCAGGAGGAGGTTGAGACGGTTAATCTTGGTACGGAAGAAGACGTGAAAGAAGTTAAGATCGGGGCCTGCCTGCAAAATTCAGTGAAAGAACAATTGATTGACATGCTTCGGGAATATGTGGATGTTTTTGCTTGGTCTTATCAGGATATGCCAGGGTTGGACACCGATATTGTCATGCACAGGCTGCCTCTGAAAGAAGACTGTCCGCCAGTAAAACAGAAGTTGCGCCGTACTCGCCCAGATATGGCAATGAAGATAAAAGAAGAGGTGCAAAAGCAGTGGGACGCCGGTTGCCTTGCTGTGACTAGCTATCCGCCGTGGGTTGCTAATATTGTACCTGTGCCTAAGAAAGATGGCAAAGTAAAGATGTGTGAGGATTACAGGGACCTGAACAGAGCAACCCCGAAAGATGACTTCCCTTTACCTCACATTGATGTATTGGTTGATAATACGGCTCAGTTTTCGGTATTCTCCTTCATGAACGGATTTTCAGGATACAATCAGATCAAGATGTCACCTGAAGACATGGAGAAGACAACTTTCATCACACCCTGGGGCACATTCTGTTATAAGGTGATGCCATTCGGACTGAAGAATGCTGGTGCCACTTATCAACGGGCTATGGTAACATTATTCCATGACATGATCCATAAAGAAATTGAATGTTATGTGGATGACATGTTTGCCAAGTCCCTCACAGAAGAAGACCACCTGGTAAATCTGTTAAAACTATTCAAGCGTCTGAGGAAGTACCAACTGAAGTTAAACCCCAACAAGTGCACATTCGGGGTGCGATCCGGTAAACTGCTGGGATTTATTGTAAGTGAAAAAGGGATTGAAGTTGACCCCGATAAAGTCAAAGCCATTCAAGAAATGCCTGCACCGAAGTTAGAAAAAGAGGTTCGGGGGTTTCTAGGTAGATTGAACTACATTTCAAGGTTCATATCTCACCTTACAGCAACCTGTGAGCCTTTGTTCAAACTTCTAAAAAAAGAACAAACAGTCAGGTGGAATGAAGACTGCCAAAGGGCTTTTGACAAAATCAAGGAATACATACAAGAGCCTCCAATCCTTATGCCTCCAGTTGAAGGAAGACCTCTAATCATGTACTTGACAGTATTAGAAGAGTCAATGGGGTGTGTGTTGCGCCAGCATGACGAGTCTGGTCGAAAAGAGTATGCAATATACTACCTAAGCAAAAAGTTTACCGACTGTGAACAACGTTATTCACTGCTCGAGAAAACTTGTTGTGCTTTAGCGTGGGCTGCTCGCCGACTAAGGCAGTATATGTTGACCCACACTACTTTATTGATCTCAAAGATGGATCCAGTTAAGTACATTTTTGAGAAGCCAGCACTTACCGGACGGGTTGCAAGATGGCAAATGATCCTCACAGAGTATGACATTCAGTACACATCTCAGAAAGCCATCAAAGGCAGTGTATTGTCCGATTATCTTGCTGAGCAACCCATTGATGATTACCAGCCAATGAGATTTGACTTCCCTGATGAAGACATCATGTTCATAAAAGCAAAAGATCATGAAGAGCCTATTCACACTGAAGGGCCTGACCCAGAGGAAGAATGGACTATGATGTTTGACGGGGCTGTTAATATGAATGGTCGTGGTGTTGGTGCAGTACACATTACACCTAAGGGAGGTCACATGCCTTTCTCGGCAAAGCTCACCTTTAACTGCACTAACAACGAAGCTGAATACAAAGCTTGTATTATGGGTCTTGAGGAGGCCATTGACCTCAGGATCAAGACTTTGACTGTATTCGGAGATTCAGCTCTGGTAATCAATCAAACCAACGGCAAATGGTACACCCACCAGGGTCATCTGATACCTTACCGGGATTATACAAGGAGGTCACTGACTTTCTTCACTACAGTCAAGCTTGAGTATATTCCAGGAGATGAAAATCAGTTTGCAGGTGCTCTGGCTACCATTTCGTCCATGATCAAAGTTCAAGCTGCCAACTTTGTACCTCGAATTGCAGTGTCCAGACTTGACAGACCAGCATATGTATTCTACGCAGACCTTGCTAAGGATGATAAGCCTTGGTTACATGACATTAAGTGCTTCTTGGAGGATTAAACATACCCACTTGGGACATCTTCCAATGATAAGAAGACATTAAGAAGGCTACCTGGTAGTTTCTTCCTGAATGCTGATGGTTCCCTGTACAAGAGAAACTTTGATATGGTACTTCTCAGATGCGTTGATAGGGCAGAAGCAGACTTGCCGATGCACGAGGTGCACGAAGGAGGGCATGCTATGGCTAAAAAGTTGTTAAGATCAGGCTATTACTGGATCACAATGGATGCCGACTGTTGTGCCTATGCCAGAAAATGCCATAAATGCCAGATTTACGCGGATAAAGTGCATGTGCCTCCGAATCCTCTGAATGTGATGTCTTCACCCTGGCCCTTTGCCATGTGGGGCATTGATATGATTGGCAAGATTGAACCGACTGCTTCAAATGGCCACAGATTCATCCTGGTTGCCATTGATTATTTCACCAAGTGGGTTGAAGCAACTTCATATGCAAATGTTACAAGGCAAGTGGTAGCCTGATTTCTAAAGAGAGACATCATATGTCGGTATGGAGTTCCCGAACGAATCATTACCGATAATGGTTCCAACTTAAATAACAAAATGATGGCCGAACTATGCCGGGACTTCAAAATCCAACACCACAATTCTTCTCCTTACAGGCCAAAGATGAATGGTGCTGTTGAGGCAGCTAACAAAAATATCAAGAAGATTGTGCAGAAGATGGTAGTCACCTACAAAGACTGGCATGAAATGCTACCATTTTCCTTTCATGGGTACCGAACGTCAATCAGAACATCCACCGAGGAAAAACCGTATCAGCTTGTGTATGGTATGGAGGCAGTCCTACCTGTTGAAGCTGAATTACCTTCTTTACGAGTATTGATGGATTTTAAGTTGAACGAAGCAGAATGGGTCCGATCCCGATACGAACAACTAAGTCTGATTGAAGAAAAGAGATTAGCTGCAATTTGTCATGGGCAGCTGTATCAGAAAAGAATGAAGAAATCCTTCGATCAGAAAGTCAGGCTCCGAGAATACCAAGTAGGAGATCTTGTGCTGAAAAGACTCCTCCCTCCTCATACAGACCACAGGGGCAAATGGACTCCGAACTATGATGGGCCATTCATAGTAAAGAAATTTTTCTCTGGTGGAGCGCTGATGCTCAGTACTATGGATGGTGAAGACTTCCTGTCCCCTGTGAATTCAGATGTAGTTAAAAAATACTTCGCATAAAAAGACCCGCTGGACACAAAAACAGAATGTAAGTCCAGGCAAAAATAGGGCATCCCGGCAAGTAAAAAAAACAGAATAAAAGACTCGGGCAAAAATAAGGGGAAAAAAATGTACACCGCTGAGTTGAAAAGCCGCATTGGACAACTCAGGCAAAAATGGGTATCCCGGTGGATTGAAAACCCGAAAGGGAGATCCACGCAAAATAAGGGAATAAGCGAACAACTGCATTCTGAATTCATCTGTATCACTTACAACATGGTAAACTTCGAAAGGTTCAAGCTGCGGTCAGAGTCAGCCTTCTTCAGAAAGCAAGATAAGAAGAACGTCAATGTCATACGAGTCATAGTAAAAGGGAAGCTCACTGAAGCGTCGTCGACATTGCCAGCATCTTTCTGTTTCTCAATTTTGTAACAATCTCCTCATTTCAGGGGATCCGTTTCTTTGACTGTATCTTGCCAATTCAGGGCACATAAATCAATAAAATCAGATTTTCAGTCATACTTCGTCTCGTACATTTTATTTTCATTTGCAAGATGTCCGATGTCCTTAAGATATTGATTGCATAAATACAGATGCTTCCCTCTTAAAAAAATACGTGCTTACAGGAAATATACTTACTCCCGGGAGTGTCTAAACTCCTATGATGGAATCCGGTAAGGGATACCTCAGGATACTTGTACGTTTTCTTTGTCTTTACATGATTGCAGATGCTCAAAGTGCAACATGGGGCATGAAAGTTTCTCCCCAGTAGGCAGCCAAATCTTTGTTTCCTCAGCATACCTTCCAAACAGCACCAGAGATGCTTTCTCCCCATCAGAGCTGCCAGGCATCATTTCTCCAGCACATCTGCCAGAGCGGCACCAGAAGGTGTTCATTTCCCCATCTGAGTTGTCAGTTAATGTCATCCTCAGAAGGATCCCTACAGAATTCCCTAGGAGGATCGTTCAGTGATCGTTCCTCCCCAGCCGAGTGCAAAGACAGGGAACCATCTCCCCACGGAATTTCAGCCTCTATCCAGAAGAGCAATGCCTGAAGATCTCACAACAGAGTGACAAAGGCTCCCGCAAACCCCAGTTGGGTCCCTCATTACCAAGATAGGTTTATCAATGACCTACTTCCCCATGCAGAGTCATATATGTCAGATCTACCAATGATCTCATCCCCAGCTGGGATGTCCACTTCAAGCAGATCAGCCAGAGATCTCCACATCCAGGGGATCCAAATCCCGAATCGGTATCTTTTGCATAATCATAGCATTCGCATCATATTTTCCCCCTAGAGCGTAGCATTCCGTCTAATACGGAGCATTAAGGCAAAAATCAAACATATTGCATAATCATAAGCCATGTGTCGAACACTTGTAAATACCAACATTCCATCAACAATATACAAAATACCTCTCAAACTCCCCGACAGAATTTTAAAGCATTTCCTTTACACTCACAAATACAGTTACATGCTCCTTTTGGCACTCGTCTGTGTCATACCCCCAGCAGAAAGCCAAAGCGTCCACTTTACATTCACAAATACATGTTTACACATATCTACACAATTCCCTGGCACCCGTCTGTGTCACCTTCCCCAGCACAGTTCCTAAATACTTTGTAAATCAAATACTTGTTTATAACACACTTTTTCCGACACCCGTCCGTGCCATGCTTTCCCCAGCAAATTGAACACTCGTATGTGTCTCATCACTTTTTCACTCATACCGATACTCGTCCGTATCTTGTATATACTACTTAAATCCCCTCAGATCCGACACTCGTCCGTGTTCTTTGTTAACCAGTTGATACTCGCCCGTATCATCATCTCTGAGCATGCGTCAGGCGTTTGTTTCTACCGATACTCGTCCGTATCATAGTCTTAAGGATGCTCGTCCGCATCTTTAATCCATACACAATGTCAGACACTTATACCTTTCACCTTTTGAGTGTAGACACTCGTCCGTGTTTACCATTCCCCAGAAGAGTTCCCAGCAAATCTTAATAAACTATTTCCTTTCTATCTGACATTCGTCCTATGTCATGATACCTTTCGGCAGCCGTCCCCTGCCAGGTGATCGTCCTTCACCTTTTTGATGATCGTCCTTCATCATGCCCAGAGGAGTCTCTATTCATTAGAACCCATTCCTATCCTACATTTGTCCTATGTCGTGATATTTTAAGCAGCCGTCCCCTGCCAGGTGATCGTCCTTCACCTTTTTGGTGATCATCCTTCATCATGCCCAGAGGAGTCTCTATTCATTAGAACCCCTTCCTATCCGACATTCGTCCTATGTCGTGATATTTTTAGCAGCCGTCCCCTGCCAGGTGATCGTCCTTCACCTTTTTGGTGATCGTCCTTCATCATGCCCAGAGGAGTCTCTATTCATTAGAACCCCTTCCTATCCGACATTCGTCCTATGTCGTGATATTTTTAGCAGCTGTCCCCTGCTAGGTGATCGTCCTTCACCTCTTGATGATCGTCCTTCATCATTTTATCCGATGACCGTCCCCATCGTAGATTTTGTTATCAGACATTCGTCCTATGTCTTGATAAACCCTCAGAGCATCCGTAACCTTCTAGGTGATCGTCCTTCACCTCTTGATGATCGTCCTTAATCATGCTTATCCGATGGCCGTCCCCATCGTCGACATTTTCATCCGGCATTCTTCCTATGTCGCGATATTCTCGGCAGCCGTACCCTGCCAGGTGATTGTCCTTCACCTTTGATGACCGTGTGTAAACACCCCAAATTTGCCCTCACCCATTCACACCATGGCTTGTGATCTCCTCATGTGCATAAACTCAATCATAACATCTCATATTACATTTTTGACACATTGCATTGGTTCAAAGTCATCTGCACCTAGGGTTTGTGATCTGAGCAATCCAAGAGCTTCTTGAGCCACTCCAAAGGTCATCAATCAATTCAAAGGGGTCCATGTATGTTCAAGCATCATATTATATCTTCTCAAAGTCAAGAATGTCAAAGAATCACAAGAACTGAGAATGGTATGGAAGCAGAGCCAGGTTTGACTGCACAGATGACCTAGAATTAGGGTTTTGGTTTCAGAGGCCATAACTCCAATTTTTTTGGTCATTCTTGTTTATATTGGTCTCTATATGGTATAGGGATCATGCATATCAATTTTCATGAAGAAATTCCATGGGGAAGTCATCTGATCAAGAGTTGACTTTTTGAGCAAGTCAGTGTAAAATCAGGGCATCTGAGGCCCTCAATGACGCAACCAAAGGGTGTTCTTCATCATTTTGATCGTGTATGATCTTTATTTGATCATAGAAGATGTTGGAAGTTCACAAAATTGAAGAATTTCAAGTCATTTGCAAAGTTGACTTTTTGGGAAAGTTTGACTTTTAATGAAATTGCCATTTTGGGAAACTTTTTCAACCCTTGCTTTTTGATTCAAAAATGCTTCAAATGGAAAAACTTTGGTCATGAAAGTTGTAGAATGGATCATTCCCTTTACAAAAAGTACAAGAACATGACCTAATTCATTTTGGATCAAAAGTTATGGCTTGTCAAAGTTGGCTAAAATCACAAAATTTGAAGTTTTCTACCAAAGAGACATTTTGCAAAATGGTTTGTTCAAGTGTTCTAAAGGCCTCAAGTGTGTATCATTTCTTCACAACATGATCATATAACATCTAAAATTCAGAATGGGCCAAGGGATCACTCCTTTTCATGACTTATTGAGCAAGATTTCTCAAAGGAAACAAAAGTGAAGCAAATTGCAAAAACTCACTCAAGTGTGAATCCACTTGCTTGCTGACTTCACAACCAATCCTATGGCTCTCCACACATCTTACTGCGCAGGACACCCCATCTGTCCTTGGCTAGCTAGTAGCCCATGCCTCTCTTACACAACTTTGACATTTTGGCAACTTGAGCCATACTAATCACAAAAGCACACATCAACTCATCTGACCAATCCCATTAGTTTATACAAACAAAAAGCAAGCCAAAGCACATAACAACACAAGCCTGAAAGCACCAAGAACTCAGCTCTCTCATTTTCACCCCATTTTGCAAAAGCTTTCGAAACACTCTCCACAAGCTGCAAACACACAAACCAACTTCCCAAATCAACTCAGCACACTTCCTTGGTCACAAACCACCCCTCACCATAGCCTGAAACTCACTGAAACAAAAACACGATCACCACCTTCCATTGAACAAAACTTCTGCCATCTCAAAAAACAACCATCCTCAAAGCTTTCTAAGCTTCATTTCATCATCAGAGGGTTCAAAGGAGTGGATTTGCAGCAAAGGAAAGGCCAGAAAGCTCAAGACCAGGAGTTTCCATCTCAGGTAGCCATCTCAAACTTTTTTCCAGAAACTCCATTTTAAGTTCTTAAATGCTTCTATGCACTCCCCTGATCATGGGGATATGATTATTTTTGAAAATGGTTGAGAAACCAGGATGTATGAATACTCTGAAACTTTTTTGCCCTAGAAATGTTTTGCTTCGATTTGGCTGATTGATGAATGAAAAATGATTTTTGTTTGGGGGTTTTGATTCATTGTTGAATGGGGTTGATTTCTGGGCCATTAGTTTTCATTTTCATGGAGTTTTGAGGGATTTAGCAACTTTCAGGTGAGGGTCTTGCCAGAGAAGACGACCAGAAGTCTTCTCCGGCCACCTGAAAGTGATTAGGGTTTAATCTGTGTAATTAATAAAGTTTGAATGTGGAGCGTAGATGTTGCTGACTTAGTCAATTCCCGCGCGTGTTCAATGGTCCAGATCTTCCATTTAGCCCTAATCTCAATTAATTAAATTAATTAATTCATTTTAGTCAGTTTGAATGACAACCCTTGGATATGGTGCACAATCTTTCCGTCCTTCCTGAGTTTGAATCCTGGCCACTGGATGCGCATACTTTTCATTTAATTCAGTTTTATTATCTTTTTATTTCATTTGTTTTCTTCATTTTATTAAAAATAGTAAAACATTTTCAAAAATTCTGAAATTTTTTATACAACCTTTTATTAATTTTCAGAAACCAAAAACATTTTTATTTTTATTTTTTTGCTTTAAAAAATATTTTTAAATCATTTAAAAGATTATTTTTAATTAATTAATGAGAATTAATTAATTAAAAATACTTTTAGGTATTTAAAAATCACCAAAAAATTCATGAAACCTTTAAAATCATTTAGAAACATTGTCCAACCCTCAAACCAAATTTATTTTTTGATCTTGATGTCTTTTGACAATTTTTCATGGAATTAATTTCATTTCAAGGCATTATTTTGATCCAATCTTTGAAAATTCATTTCTGCCTAGTCTCTAAGAGTTGGACTTTGATTCTTTTTGCATTGTGTCTTGCATATCATGTAGTTTGTAGGATTAAATTGGCATGAATTGATTGTGCATTTTCAATTTGTTTGACATTTTTCTTGACAAGGTTAAAACCCTAGAAATCTTAAGGAATTCATAACATTCACTAGGTTGGGAATTGGGTCCCCTCCTTTGGGCAGTGAGTTTGTATAGGTTTAGGGTTCCTTTGAATGCATTTTCAATTTTTTATCATGATGTATGCTTCTGGTTTTGGTTTTTGTTTTGTGCATTGATCATAAACCCTAATTTGGGCTTCCTTTTGCATTCATCTTGCATTTGCTTGCATACCATGACTTGCCATGACATTTTGTGCATCCATTTGATTCATTAGACATCTTAAGACATCTTAGAATCATGATTGATCATTGCATCTTTCATTTTCCATGTTGTATGTCACTTGCATTCCATAACTTTTCATGTATGTTCATGATTCTAAGCATGCTTCTCTTGCATCCATATGTTTGTATGATAATCTCCATGCCTTGTTTCATGTTTGCATCATCTCATAGCATCATTATCATCACACACATGCTTCTGGTTTTGGTTTGCATCATCCCATTTCATCTCATTTTGCATTGCATTGCATTCCTTTCACTAACTTTTTCAGGTGGTAAGTTACTTTGAGAAGTGAATTTGCCTTCACTTCTCACAGTTTCTTTTCATCTCTCTTATGCATCATTGCTGCATTTTGTCTTGTGTTTGAGATTGAGCTTGCTCTTTCTTCTTCTTCTTACTTTCTTTCCCCAAGTGACTTGTCTTCTTAAATGAAGCAAGTTACTTTGCTTCTCTTTGCTCCTTTCATCTGCTTCCTGGTGGTTCCTCTAAAGAGTTCTCTTGTAAACCTCACAAACCTTAGGAACAACCAAGCATGACAATAATTAAGGTTTTGATTAGTCCCCCATTTAGATTTTATCTTTATGTCTCATTGAGTCGTCTCTTCTCATCTCATAATCAAGGACTAAACCCTAAAGGCTTCAAGGCTTTGTGATTAGGCTTATGCCTGCATCCTTCTATTAGGATGGAGTGTATAACTTTAATCCTAAGTGTTAAACCCTTAATGTGTTTAAATCCTTTAATCAATCCATTTAATAATCATCAAGACATCAAACTTGTAACTTGGGCCTTGCATTAGTGTAGATGTCTTGAATTGGCAGAATTTTTGACCAACAAGGAATATTGAATTCAGTTCAGAATGTCCTATCAAATGTTGGGACATTAGCAAACAGAGTATATGAAATTATTTCAGGATGTCTCACAAGATGTTGGGACATTGTGTTAATGACTTAAGTTCAGTTTTTTAGGATGTCCCAACAGATGTTGAGACATCTCAAACCTGCTACCAGAATTAATTATTGACTAACTGATCAGAGATATTTAAGGAGAGTTATCCGGAATTAATTACTGATGGATAAAAACAAAACAAGGCGCATCTATAGGGAATTTTATATTGAGGATTCAGATTAAAACAGAAGACCTAAATCACCTAGAATCTAGGAAGTAACAAACCCTAAATTCAAGGTGGAAGCTGCATGCGCATTAGGGCTGGATCATTCTACAGAAAGCCCAAATTACAGATACCTATTTAAACAACAGAAACTCATAGAATTGTGTACAAATTTTAGAAGACCAAATAGGGTGTCTAGTGTTTTAATAGTAGGTTGTTTTTAATTGTACCACTTTATGAGCTTTTAAGCAAAAGTGCATTTGTGACTTGATTGAAACTGTGAAGTAAGATCAATCTGTTTTGTTTGAAGTATGACTTCAATTTCATTAAACATGTAAACAAAATCACTGTGTGATTGAGGGGGAGTGAGTAGGGTACTCTTATCTAAGTTGTGTCTTAGGTAAAAATTGCATTGGGTAGTTATTAAGTGATAGATTAAACAGGGTGGTTTAAGTCTAGAATTAATATTACTTATAGTGGATTTCCTCCTGGCTTGGTAGCCTCCAGATGTAAGTGTGGTTATACACTGAACTGGGTTAACAAACTTCTGTGTTATTTACTTTTCTTGCTATTTAAGTTTTGGTTAAATCTGTCAAGTGTTGGGACATCTCTTAGGACATCTCATACCTGATCACAGAATTTCAATTGGTATCAGAGCAGGCACCCTGCCTGTTTATACTGGGTGAGATCTAGGGAATACAAATTCTGTAACATGGACAGAGATATAGGGTCAGTAAATAGACCACCTATACTGGATGGATCTAATTATGACTACTGGAAGCCAGGAATGATTGCATTCTTAAGATCACTTGACAACAGGGCATGGAGAGCAGTCAATGTTGGATGGGATCATCCTGTCCAAGATACCAAAGATGGATCAAAAGTGCTGAAACCTGAAGAAGAATGGAGTAAAGAGGAAGAAGATTCAGCACTAGGCAACTCAAAGGCCTTAAATGCTTTATTCAATGGCATTTATAGGAACATCTTTAGACTTGTACATCATTGTGAGCTAGCCAAAGATGTGTGGGATACTCTCAAAACAACTCATGAAGGAGCATCAAAGGTAAAGATGTCAAGACTTCAACTTCTCACCACCAAGTTTGAAAACTTGAGAATGAAGGAAGATGAGATAGTTCATGAATTCTACATGAACATCTTAGAAGTAGCTAATACTTCTGGAGCTTTGGGAGAAAAGATGACCGATGAAAAGCTTGTAAGAAAAATCCTCAGATCTTTGCCAAAATGATTTGACATGAAAGTCACAGCAATAGAAGAAGCTCAAGACATTTGCTCTATGAAAGTTGAAGAACTCATTGGTTCCCTTCAAACTTTTGAGATGGGAATGAATGACACAAATGTTAAGAAGAACAAAAGCATAGCCTTGGTGACAAATACTGATGAAGAAGAAGATGATGAATCAGAAAATGATAAAAGCTTGTCAGACAACCTTGCTATGCTTGGAAGACAATTCAAACAGATTTTCAGAGGAATGGAAGACAAATCCAAACCCAGTGGAAGATTCACAAACTCTTCTGAGAACAGAAGACCTTATGATGCTAACAGAAGGTCAAATTATGCTGAAAAGACCAGTCAAGAAAAAGGAGTCAAATGCCATGGATGTGAAGGATATGGACACATCAGGAATGAATGTCCTACCTACTTAAAAAGGCAAAAGAAAGGACTCTCTGTGACCTGGTCTGATGAAGACTCAGGAGGTGATTCAGAAGAAGAATCAGCTAAGCATATCATTGCTTTAGCTGGATTATGTGAGTCTGAAAGTGAATCCAGTGATGGAAAGTTTACTTATGAAGAACTTGAGCAAGCATTCAAAGATCTATACAAAAGAAGCACTGAAATATGCAGTGAGGTTACAAAGCTAAAGAAGCAGAATGAGGCATTAGAAGATGAAAAAGCAAGTGATCAAGAGATCATTGACACCTTGAAAAGTGAAGTAAGTCTTCTCAACTCCAAGTTGGAACATATGTCCAAATCTGTTAGAATGTTGAACAGCAGCTCAAATACACTGGATGTTATTCTCGACAACAATAAGCACTCAGGGGATAAAAGTGGACTTGGATTTAACAGAGTACATAAAGATGAAGCTAGCTCTAGCAAAACAACTTCAAAATCCATACAGTCAAACAAGATGTCCCAACAGATGCTTCAACATCAGGAAAAGAACACAAAGTCAAACATAATGTTCCAACAGATGTCTCAACATTCTGGAAAGAACAAAATGAAGAAGAAGTATCAAAGATGGAGATGCCATCACTGTGGAAGATTTGGACATATCAAACCTCATTGTTATAAGCTGCATGGATATCCAAATCAGATGTATCAGCAACCTTCCAAGAAGAAAATAGAAGTTACCAAGAAAGTGCTGCATAAACATCAAAGAAATCAGCAACCTCCTAAGCAAAAGACAGAAGTCATCAAGAAGGTATGGAAACCAAAAGCTAGCAATGGGGCTGATCAAAGCTACAAGAACAAGATCAACAATCAAGCTTGGAGATCAGCTGATGAACAACACACAGGGCAGAGGCATCAAAAGAAATCTCATCTCAAATGGTCAAAGAAAAGTACTGCATATATAGCACATACATCACTAAGAGTATCAGCTAAAGAAGACTGGTACTTTGACAGTGGATGTTCAAGACACATGACTGGATTGAAGAATCTGCTAGTAAACTTAAAGTCACATTCATCCAGGTATGTAACCTTTGGAGATGGAGCTAAAGGAGAAATCAAGGGAGTTGGGACCTTGGATTGTCAAGATGTTCCAAGACTAGATGATGTGCTGCTAGTTAAAGGTTTAACTGCTAACCTAATCAGCATAAGTCAATTATGTGATCAAGGGTATAGTGTAAACTTTACCAAAACTGAATGCATAGTGACTAACAAAGAATAAGAGGTTGTCATGAGAGGAGCCAGATCTAAAGACAACTGTTACATGTGGGAATCCCAAAACCTCAGTCTCACTTCAACTTGTTCTTTAGCTAAAGAAGAAGAAGTGAAACTATGGCACCAAAGATTAGGTCATCTTCATTTCAGAGGCATCAAGAAGATAATATCTATGGATGCTGTAAGAGGCATTCCTAAACTGAAGATTGATGATGGAAAAATATGTGGTGAATGTCAAATAGGCAAGCAAACCAAGATGTCCCATCCAAAGCTCCAACATCTGACAACTTCCAAAGTTTTGGAACTTTTGCATATGGATCTTATGGGACCTATGCAGGTTGAAAGCCTTGGTGGTAAGAGGTATGCCTATGTGGTGGTTGATGACTTTTCAAGATATACATGGATAAATTTCATCAAAGAAAAGTCTGATGTATTTGATGTATTCAAAGAATTATGTCAAAGATTACAAAGGGAAAAATCCAGCTGTGTGATCAGAATAAGAAGTGATCATGGAAAAGAATTTGAGAACCAAAAGTTCTTAGATTTCTGCTCTTCAGAAGGAATCAATCATGAATATTCTTCACCTATCACTCCTCAACAAAATGGGATTGTTGAGAGGAAGAATAGAACTATTCAAGAATCAGCAAGAGCTATGATCCATGCTAAAAAGTTACCTTTGTACTTCTGGGCTGAAGCTATGAACACTGCTTGTTACATCCATAACAGAGTTACTTTAAGGAAAGGAACTCTGTCCACAATATATGAAGTCTGGAAGGGCAGAAAACCCACAGTCAAGTACTTTCATGTGTTTGGAAGTAACTGTTACATTCTGGCAGATAGGGAGCAAAGAAGAAAAATGGATCCTAAAAGTGATGAAGGGATTTTCCTTGGATACTCTATAAACAGCAGAGCATATAGAGTATTTAATTCCAGAACCAAGGTTATCATGGAGTCCATAAATGTGATAATTGATGATCCTCCTACAGATGTCCCAGAAGATGTTGGAACATCTGCTGATATCAAGATTGAAGCTGAAGAAAAGAATGATCATTATAACTTCACTCAAACTGATACAAGGACAGAAGAATCCAGCAAACCTCCCTCCATCAGAATACAGAAGGATCATCCCAAAGATTTGATAATTGGTGATCCCAACAGAGGTGTAAGCACTAGGTCAAGAGAAGTGATTTCAGGTTCTTGCTTTGTTTCTAAAATAGAACCTAAAAACATCAAGGAAGCTCTTACTGATGAATACTGGATTTGTGCTATGCAAGAGGAATTAGGTCAATTCACAAGGAATGAAGTGTGGAATCTTGTTCCTAGACCTGATGACATAAATGTAATTGGAACAAAATGGGTGTATAAGAACAAGTCAAATGAACAAGGAGTTGTTACAAAGAACAAAGCTAGACTTGTAGCTCAAGGATACACTCAAATTGAAGGAGTAGACTTTGATGAAACCTTTGCACCAGTAGCAAGGCTTGAATCAATCAGACTACTTTTGGGAATTGCTTGTATCTTAAAGTTCAAGCTATTTCAAATGGATGTGAAAAGTGCCTTTTTAAATGGTTATCTTAATGAAGAGGTATATGTAGAACAGCCTAAAGGATTTGTTGATCCAAGCTGCCCAAACCATGTATACAAACTAAAGTAGGCACTTTATGGTCTGAAACAAGCTCCAAGGGCATGGTATGAAAGACTAACCACATTTCTTATCAAGCAAGGGTACAGAAAAGGTGGAATTGACAAAACCCTGTTTGTTAAAGATGAAGAAGGAAATGTCATGATTGCTCAAATATATGTTGATGACATTGTCTTTGGTGGGATGTCTGACAGGATGGTCAAACATTTTGTCAAACAGATGGAATTTGAATTTGAAATGAGCCTAGTAGGAGAGTTAACCTACTTTCTTGGTCTGCAAATAAAGCAAATGGAAGACTCAATGTTCATTTCCCAAAGCAAGTATACCAAGAACATAGTCAAGAAATTTGGAATGGAAAATGCTACTCATAAGAGAACTCCTGCCCCCACACATTTAAAGCTGACTAAAGATGAAAAGGGTGAGAATGTAGATCAAAGCTTATACAGAAGCATGATTGGAAGCTTGTTATACTTGACTGCTAGCAGACCTGACATAGCATTTGCAGTAGGTGTATGTGCAAGATATCAAGCTGATCCAAAAGTCAGTCATCTCAATCAAGTCAAGAGAATTCTTAAATATGTTAATGGTACTTGTGACTATGGCATAATGTACTTTCATGGATGTAAACCAATTCTCACTGGCTTCTGTGATGCTGATTGGGCTGGAAGTGCTGATGATAGAAAAAGCACTTCAGGAGGATGCTTCTTTCTAGGAAACAATTTGAATTCTTGGTTCAGTAAGAAACAAAATTGTGTATCCTTTTCTACAGCTGAAGCTGAATATATAGCAGCTGGAAGCAGTTGTTCTCAGTTGGTTTGGATGAAGCAAATGCTCACTGAGTACAATGTCCCACAGGATGTCATGACATTGTACTGTGACAACTTAAGTGCAATCAACATATCAAAGAATCCCATTCAACATAGCAGGACCAAGCATATTGATATCATACATCATTTCATTAGAGATCTTGTAGAAGAAAAGGTGATTTCATTGGAACATGTAGCTACAAATCTGCAGTTGGCTGATATCTTTACAAAAGCATTGGATGCTACACAATTTGAGAACTTAAGGGGCAAACTGGGAATCTGTTTATGTGAGATTTAGCAGTTAATGAGATGTGCCAACATGTCATATGACATTGTATGGCATAAGTTCCAGATGGCAACACCAGTCTGGACAAGAACCTTGGGTATTCCATTCCTAATCATTTTCAATATAACGGCTACTTATTTAGTAACAGCTTATAATCAGCTATCAAGTTTCTCATCACACCATCAAAAGCGAATCATATTATCAAGCTGTTATTCAGAAATCAAAAACCCTAAAACTCTTCATCCATCAATCTTGACAATGTCTCAAAACCCTAACACTCCTGAAGAAGTTCTCAACAAAGAAGATGTTGTTCATGCAACTCCTATTTCTGTAGTTCCCATGGAGTCTACCCCACTGGACGAATTAAGAGGAAGTGTTCCTCATGCTAAGAAGCCAAGTACTCCAAAAAGAGCTAAAGATCAAGTCTGCAGCAAATCCAAAGGCATTCCTTCTCCAGCAAACATGCCTCAAAAATCCTCTGAATATGTGGATGCTTCAATAAAGGAGTTAGTTACCAAGATCCTATCTGAACAAAGAGTGGTTAGTGGGATTTCTATTCCTCTAAACACCATGCCTGCCCCTCAAGAAGAATAAGCTCAAGCTGCAGAGGACACTCCTGCTCAACAGGATGTCCCAATAGATGTTGGAACATCTGAGGATGAGAAAAAGAACTCATCTGATGCTGCTGAAGAAGAATCTGAGGACCAGAAAAAGGCCTCAAGTGAAAGTGATGAAGAAAAATCTGAGGATCAGACCAGAGCCTCAACTGAAGATCATAACCCTGCTGATCAACCAGCTGAAGAGGAGACTGCTCAATCTCCTCCTGTGGTGAACCTGGAACAGGATTCTGATACAGAGATCATAGCCTCTGTAAGACCTAGCATAGCCAAAAGGCTCAGGTCTAGGAAAGGAAAGATGCAAGCAGAACAGGATGTTCCTGAGAAGAAGCAAGCCACTCCAAAGAAAGACAAAGCCAAAACTGCCTTTGGTCCAACAAAACAATGGAGTAAAGTCCAAACCCAGAAAAGGAAAGCTGTCACACCATCAGACTCAGATGTTGAATCAGATGTCCCAACATCTCCTCCTAAGAAGAAGCCAGCACCATCTAGGGCTTCATCTGCTGTTCCAGAAGCCCCCTTGGACAACATATCATTCCATCATGTCTCTAGTGTTAACAGATGGAAGTTTGTGTACCAAAGAAGGGTTGCCTTAGAAAGAGAACTGAGCAGTAATGCACTTGAGTGCACTGAACTGATTGACCTCATCTCTGCTGCAGGCCTCTTCAAAACAGTTTCAAATCTCTCTCCCTGCTATGAACTTCTTGTCAAAGAATTCATTGTCAATCTTCAGGAAGACTGTGCAAATGGTAAGTCCTCTGAATTTAGAAAAGTCTTTGTTAGAGGTAGGTGTGTAGAGTTCTCTCCTCAAATCATCAACCAATACCTAGGAAGAGAAACAGATGGACCAAATGAGCTAGGTAAAACAGATAACCAAGTCTGCAAGGTTATCACTGCAAACCAGGTCAAGGCATGGCCAGTGAAAGGAAAGCTCTCAGTAAGCATGCTAACAAGAAAATATGCAATGCTAAACAGGATTGGTACAGCAAACTGGGTGCCTACCAACCACACCTCTTCAATATCCACTGGCCTGGCCAGGTTTATCTATGCTGTGGGAACTCAGACTAAGCTGGACTATGGTGCTTACATATTTGATCAGACCTTGAAGCATGCCAGCTCTTCTGCAACAAAGCTGCCAATAGCTTTTCCCTCCCTGCTGTGTGGTATAGTGCTCAATCAATACCCTGGAATCCTCACTGAGAAGGACACAGTCTGCAAGAGAGAAAGCCCCCTGGCATTTCACTACAAACTGTTCCTCAGTAATCATGCAGCAGATGTTGAAGCACCTTCTGGGACATCTGCAGGTCCTTCAACTGCTAAGACTCCTATCTCCAAGAAGGCATTAATTGCTGAACTCAAGAGCACTTGCAAAGAGCTTGAAGCCAGAAAGCAGAAGCTTGAGGAAATCATTCAAAGGCTGGAGAGTGAAGGAGATCAGAAAGCTGCCTCTGATGAAGAAACTGAAGCTGAAGAAGAAACTGAAGCTGAAGAAGAAACTGAAGTTGATGAAGAAACTACTGAAAGTGATGAGTCTGAGTGATCATTGTATGTGAGGACAAATGTAATGACAACTGCATTGTATTTCTGGATTAGTGTCTTTGGCCCCATAATTTGTGTCTAACAAGGGGGAGAACAACAACAACAAAATGTATTGCTGTTTAATTATGAATGAAAAATCTGTTTGTTTGTTTCTGAACTGAATCAGTGTATTTTGATAAATATTTCTGTTGCAACAAGACTTGATACACATAGGTTTGAGGGGGAGTAATCTCAAATATGAATCAACAGAAAAGCAATGTTATACTCTGATAAAAGAACTTCTGCTGCACTCTGAAAACCAGAAAAGATGTTAGCCAAAAATTAGCCAAAGGGGGAGTTTGTAGATGTCTTGAATTGACAGAATTTTTGACCAACAAGGAATATTGAATTCAGTTCAGAATGTCCTATCAAATGTTGGGACATTAGCAAACAGAGTATATGAACTTATTTCAGGATGTCTCACAAGATGTTGGGACATTGTGTTAATGACTTAAGTTCAGTTTTTCAGGATGTCCCAACAGATGTTGAGACATCTCAAACCTGCTACCAGAATTAATTATTGACTAACTGATCAGAGATATTTAAGGACAGTTATCTGGAATTAATTAATGATGGATAAAAACAGAACAAGGCGCATCTGTAGGGAATTTTATATTGAGGATTCAGATTAAAACAGAAGACCTAAATCACCTAGAATCTAGGAAGTAACAAACCCTAAATTCAAGGTGGAAGCTGCATGCGCATTAGGGCTGGATCATTCTACAGAAAGCCCAAATTACAGATACCTATTTAAATAACAGAAACTCATAGAATTGTGTACGAATTTTAGAAGACCAAATAGGGTGTCTAGTGTTTTAATAGCAGGTTGTTTTTAATTGTACCACTTTATGAGCTTTTAAGCAAAAGTAAATTTGTGACTTGATTGAAACTGTGAAGTAAGATCAAGCTGTTTTGTTTGAAGTATGACTTCAATTTCATTAAACATGTAAACAAAAATCACTGTGTGATTGAGGGGGAGTGAGTAGGGTACTCTTATCTAAGTTGTGTCTTAGGTAGAAATTGCATTGGGTAGTTATTAAGTGATAGATTAAACAGGGTGGTTTAAGTCTAGAATTAATATTACTTATAGTGGATTTCCTCCTGGCTTGGTAGCCTCCAGATGTAAGTGTGGTTATACACTGAACTGGGTTAACAAACTTCTGTGTTATTTACTTTTCTTGCTATTTAAGTTTTGGTTAAATCTGTCAAGTGTTGGGATATCTCTTAGGACATCTCATACTTGATCACAGAATTTCAATTAAGGTTCTAATTCTTCCTTAATTGGTTAAGAAGGACTAACCCTAGTGTTAATGGACAAGTCCCCCTCAAGTTGTCTTACAAACCATAAAACCCACTTCTTCATCATGTCATTAACTAAAATCCATTTAATAAAGGCTTTGTTTTGTCATGAGTTTAATCCCTAATCATGGATTAAGTTGAGGAGCATTCCTCAGCTTAAACATTCTCATCTATTATCCTTCTATTAGGATGGTGTAATGAGTCTGTTTAATCCCTGATTATGGCTTAATCTCATTACTCAACACTAAACAAAAACAACAAAAACATCTAAATAATCACAAATAGGTTAATGATCTTAATCCCACACCATGGTGATTAAGTGTGAGAAGCTGACTTCACACTTAAGGTATTCTCATTACCCCTAATCAGAGGGAAGATGTGATGAGTTTACTAAATTCATCGGTTTAGGCTTAAGCTCATTAACTTATGACAAACTCTCAAAAGCAATAAAAGATTGAAAACACAAAAAAAAAAACAATAATCGTCTCCTCCGGGATTCTTTTCTCATCTCATTCACTCCTAAACGAGAACTTGCTTCTTCCGTCTAATGCAATATAGTTTGCACCTGAGCCAGACAGGTCATACACTTGAGCATAGACAAGTAAGCAGTTCATCAGTCAATTCATCTTTCAATCTCTTTGGGTCGAACTACGGCGTTCTGACTTCCTCATTGCACGAGAGGATACGTAGGCATAACTTAACAGTTATCGAACAAAAGTCTCTGTATATTCCCCCTCCTCCAGCTTTATTCTTTTAGCCTCATTATCATGAGCATTTCATTCTTGTTCTCACACTGACACATCATTTATACACTTCACACTTCTTTTACACTGACACCTGTACATCCTTTTCCAGCTCTTTGATACACAAATTGCACTCTCACTACCCCTTTAAAACACAAATCTTTTAGGCGTGGATCCCGTCGAGTACGGCGGACAATCTGGGTGCTAATACCTTCCCAGGTTGTAACCAACCCCCTTTCTCAGTCTCTCTGGTTCGCAACCGTCTTATCCATATCTTTCTAGGTCTATGCAACATTGCCTTTCCTCCGGGATAAAAATGCCTAGCTGGCGACTCTTTCTTTTCCTGTGAGTTCACTCCTGTGTGTTCCTACTTCCTCCTTTTCGCCTACCGTTCGCGTCTGTACCATATTTGAGCTCAGTCTCATTTATCGGGAGCGACACCGTGCCTCATCATTTATTTCATTTATTTCTTCAGCCCGATGGTCGTCCCCATAATTTACCTTTAATCCCCAGAAAGTCTTATTTCTTTACTTGATGGCCGTCCCCATCATAATCTCTTATATTCCCAGCTTGTCAGCCGTCCCCGTCATTGCTTTATTTCCCATATTTCCCCCCAGCATGTCGGCCGTCCCCGTCATTGCTTTATCCCCAGCAGTCGTCCTCTGCTCGACGGTCGTTCTCCGTCGCCCGCACTTTATAATCATACTTTATTTTCCTTTACAATCTATATCCCTTTTCTTTTTCATTCTGTGAGTATAAATTTTGGACTATCTTTGGTATTCAACCACAAGTTATCCTGTTTGTCTGTTAAGCCATTGCTTACATCCTGCACAGCTAACTCATGTTTGAATAGGGGCAGCTGTAAACACCCCAAATTTGCCCTCACTCATTTCACCATGGCTTGTGATCTTTTCACCATGGCTTGTGATCTTTTCATGTTCATAAGTTCAATCATAGCATCTCATATTGCATTTTTGCTTCACTGCATTGATTCAAAGTCATCTGCATCTAGGGTTTATGATCTGAGCCATCCCTGAGCCATTGGAGCCACTCCAAAGGTCTTCAATCACTTCAAAGGGGTACATGTATGGTCAAGCATCATATTATATCCTCACAAGGTCAAGAAAGTCAAAGAATCACAAGAAATGAGAAAGGCATGGAAGCAGAGCCTGGTTTAACTGCACAGATGACCTAAAATTAGGGTTTTGGTTTCAGAGGCCATAACTCCAAATTCTTTGGTCATTATTGATTCTATTGGTCTCTATATGTTATGAGGGTCATGCATATCAATTTTCATGAAGAAATTCAATGGGGAAGGCATATGATCAAGGGATGACTTCTTGAGCAAGTCAGTGCAAAATCAGGGCATCTGAGGCCCCCAATGACCCAACCAAAGGGGTTTCTCCATCATTTTTATTGTGTATGATCTTTATTTGATCATAGAAGATGTTAGAAGTTCATAAAATTGAAGAATTTCAAGCCATTTGCAAAGTTGCCTTTTTGGGAAAGTGACTTATAATGAAAACTTGCCATTTTGGGAAAGTTTTTCAACCTCCTCTTTTTGATTCAAAAATGCTTCAAATGAAAGAACTTTGGTCATGAAAGTTGTAGATTGAATCCTCCCATTTTCAAAAAGTACAAGAACTCTTTCTAATTCATTTTGGATCAAAAGTTATGGCCTTGCAAAGTTGGGAAAATCATGAAATTTCACTTATGCACCAAAAGAGGAAAGTTGCAAAACTTCATGCCAAGGCCAATTGTGACTTCAAATCAGCTTCTAATCATCACACAAACATAGTCCATGGTCCAAAATTCAGAATGCACCAAAGAATTTCTCACTTTCATGCCTTGAATTCCAAGAATCATAAGCCATTTTTCATGAAAATCACAAAGAGGGAAATCTTGCAAGAAGGGTTCCTTTGGTTTTGTTTGGTCTCTAATCAATATCAAAGTGTCATAGAAACATTATATGGTGCATTTTGCTGCATATTGCCCAAGAAATGTCACATGTCCATGGCCAAAAATCACAAAGTGTAACAAGTTGCAAAATTGCAAAACATGTGACATCTCACCCTTCATCCATTCCAGCTCACATCAGTTCATCCCATGGCCATCCTTGAATGCAGCTGAACCCAGAGCAACCCTAAAATAGCCTCTGCCACAGCCCATGCCTCAAGTACACCTAACATTGACTTTTTGGCCAATTGCCCCATGCCATTCCCACAGTGCAAGTCACTTCCTCAGACCTCTTCCAATAGTTTAGGGATGTGCTATGGATCATAAAGCAAGCCACACACAAGCCAGAAACCTCCCACAATCCAGCTTGCACAAAATCTGTCCAAACCTTCATCCCTTCGAAACTCCCTCAAGACTTAACAAAAATCCAAAATTTCTTCACCAACAAATCACCTATCACACATAGAACAAAACCCACCCCCTGAAACAGCTTGAAACATCACACACAAGGACCTCCATTTCTGCTATACCAGAACTCAAACTCCCAAATCAGCCACCAACAAAATATTTTGAGCATTCCATTGATCTTAGGAGGTTCATAGGGGACACTTTGCACCAAAGAAAGGCCTGGAAAGCTCATATTCACAGTTCATCACCTCAGGTAGCTTCAAACACCAAACTTTTCAGAGCTTAGATTTTTTGTTACAAAATGAAACTACATGTCATGGGGATCACTCTGATGTTTTTTAGATTTGAAAATGGTGTGAAAACAAGCATTTTGTGCTCTTCTGAAATTTTGCCCGTGTTTTATATTTTGCTTCGATTCTTGCTTGTGAGGTGAAATAAATGGATTTTGATTGAGGGTTTAGGTTTAGATTGATGTGAGGATCATTTTGGGGAAGGAAATTTGAGGATTAGTGACCTATAGAAGAAGCTAGGGTTTTGAGTCGTCGGAGAAGACGACCGGAACCACTGTTCCGGCCGCCTGAGAGTGATTAGCCCTAATTGCATTTAATTAGCTAGTTTGAATATTAGCCCTTGATCTGGCTTTCCCGCGCGTGGATGGATGGTCCAGATGGCTCATTAAGCCATAATCAGTCATTATTTAATTTAATTTAGGATTAATTGGATAATTAATTAAGTTTAGGGAAGTTTGAACCTGGGCCGTCCAGATGCGCGCCAGGTCAAACTTCCCAAGCCCAGATTCAATCTGGACTCTCCATTGCATATATTTTCCCTTTTATTTAATTTTATTTTCATTTTCTTTGCATTTATTTATACGAATTTTTAAAAATAGAAAAACACATTAAAAAATTCTGAAATTTTTTATCAAACCTTTTATTAATTTTCAGAACCCAAAAATATTTTTATTTTTATTTTTTGCATTAAAAATTATTTTTAAATCATTTAAATGCTTATTTTTAATTAGTTAATGGAAATTAATTAATTAAAAATGCATTTAGGTATTTAAAAATCACACAAAAATTCACATTGCATTCTAAAATATTTAGAAACATTATCAAACTCTCAAAACAAATTTCTTTTTGGTCCTTGATGTATTTTGACATTTTTCATTGGAATAAAAGTTGTTTAAAGGCAATATTTTTGTTCAAACTTGGAAAAATTCATTCTGCCTAACCATGAAGAGTTTGATGATGGTTCGTCTTGCATTGCATCATTCATATCATGTAGTTTCTAGGGTAAAATTAGTTTGAATTTATCTTTCATTTTCAATTTGATGAGCATTTTTCCTTTTAAGGTACCTTGAAACCCTAGTTGACTTGAGAAAATCATAACACCCATTAGGTTAAGAGTAAGGTCCCCTCCTTTGGGCAGTGAACTTGTGTAGGGTTAGGGTTCCTTTGATCCCATTTTCAATTTTTTGTCTTGTCATTTGCTTCTGATTTTGAATTTTGTATTGCATATTGTATGTAAACCCTAATTCTTGTCTTCATTTGCATTCATCTCTCATTTGCTTGCATACATGAACTTGCCATGACATTTTGTGCATCAACATGACATATAAGACATCTTAGAACATATTAGAATCATGTTTTATCATTGAATCATTCATTTGCCATGTTGTATGTTCATTCCATTTCATAAACTTTCATGAATCTTTATGGTTCAAAGCATGCTTCATTTGCACCCTCATCCTTGTATGATCATCCTCAACTCTTGACATGTGTTTGCATCATCTCTTAGCATCATTAACATCATGTTCATGCTTCTGACTTTGTCTTGTATCATTGCATTTCATCTCATTTCATCACATTTCATTTCTTTTGCTAACTTTTCAGGTGGTAAGTTGTTTTGAGAAGTGAATTTGCCTTCACTTCTCACAATCTCTTCTCATCTCTCTTATGCATCCTTGCTGCATTTTATCTTTGCATTAGAGTGAGCTTGCTCATTCATGTTCATCTCTTACTTTCTTTCTTCAAGTAACTTATCTTCTTAAGTGGAGTAAGTTAGCTTGTTTCTCTTGCTCCTTCTCCTTTCATCTTGTTCCTCCTTGGTGGCTCTTTGAAGATATTTCTCTCTTAAGCCTCAAAAACCCTAGGATCTCCAAGTATGATAACAATTAGGGCTTGATTAGTTTCCCCATTTAGTTTTACCTTTGTGTCATCTTTGTGTCTTCTCTTCTCATCTCATAATCAAGGGCTAAACCCTAAAGGCTTTAAGGCTTTGTGATTAAGATTATGCCTGCATCCTTCTATTAGGATGGAGTGTATAACTTTAATCCTAAGTGTTAAACCCTTAATGTGTTTAAATCCTTTAATCAATCCACTTAATAATCACTAAGACATCAAGCTTGTAACTTGGGCCTTGCATTAGGGTTCTAATTCTTCCTTAATTGGTTAAGAAGGACTAACCCTAGTGTTAATGGACAAGTCCCCCTCAAGTTGTCTTACAAATCATAAAATTCATTTCTTAATCTTACCATTAACTAAAATCCACTTTAATAAAGGATTTGTTTTGTCATGAGGTTAATCCCTAATCATGGATTAAGTTGAGGAGCCTTCCTCAGCTTAAATGTTCTCATCTATTATCCTTCTATTAGGATGGTGTAATGGGTCCATTAAATCCTTGATTATGGCTTAAACTCATTACTTAACACTAAACAAAAACAACAAAAACATCTAAATAATCACAAGTAGGTTAACGATCTTAATCCTACACACTGGTGATTAAGTGTGAGGTGCTTACTTCATACTTAAGGTATTCTCATTACCCCTAATCAGAGGGAGGATGTGATGAGTTTACTAACCTTTGGTTTAGGCTTAAGCTCACTTTCTTATGACAAACACAAAAAATCAATAATAGACTGAAAACACCAAAAACAAACAATATTCGTCTCCTCCGGGATTCTTTTCTCATCTCATTCATTCACAAACGAGAACTTGCTTCTTTCGTCTAATGCAAGACAATTTGCACCAGAGCCAGACAGGTCATACACTTGAGCATAGACAAGTAAGCAGTTCACAAGTCAATTTATCTTTCAGTCTCTTTGGGTCGAACTACGGTGTTCTGACTTCCTCATTGCACGAGAGGATACGTAGGCATAACTTAACAGTTATCGAACAAAAGTCTCTGTATATTCCCCCTCTTTCCAACATTATTCTTTAAGCCTCATAGTCTTGAGCATTTCATTCTTGTTCTCACACTGACACTTCTCTTATACACTTCACATTTCTTTTACACTGACACTTGCATTCTTTCCAGCTTTGATACACAAATTGCACTGACATTATCCCTTTAAAACACAAATCTTTTAAGCGTGGATCCCGTCGAGTACGGCGGACAATCTGGGTACTAATACCTTCCCAGTTTGTAACCAACCCCCTTTCTCAGTCTCTCTGGTTCGCGACCGTCTTATCCATATCTTTCTAGGTTTATGCAGCATTACCTTTCCTCTGGGATAAAAATGCCTAGCTGGCGACTCTTGTCTTTTGAGTTCGCCCTTGTGTGTTCTCTCTCCTTTCGCCGACCGTTCGCGTCTGTACCCCTCTTGACTTAGCCTCATTTGGTGGGAGCGACAACCGGTAGGGAACAGCTTTATCAGATTCATATGGCATTGGACCAGGCAAATTAATCATCAATGGAGTAACAACATATTTGCGACTATCAAAAGAAATAACCACCCTCTCAGGAGCAACCCTCTCAGAAAGATTAAACTGAGGCATAATAACATTCACTTCATTCTCATATTCATCTCTTTTTGCTGTCACTTCAATCAACTTATCATCCATCATTTTTTGAATATCTCTCTTAACAATCACGCAACCACGAGGATTCACCGAGCAAATACAACATCCAGCATAATCGTGATCAATATCGTGATATTCACTTAAGAAAGCATGCATCTCAACCAAAGACCTTCGAATATGACGGACCTCATAAATTTTGAACAAACCAGGACAACCATCAACCATATTCACAGACGCATTACCATGCTTTGGCAATGGATTCTTCTGCACATTTGGATTAACATCATTAAAATATAGAACATTGTTCCTCATCAATTTTTGTACCTCGAACTTCAATGGATAACAATTCTCAACATCGTGTCCCGGGGCACCTTGATGAAAAGCACAGCGAGCCTCTGGCTTATACCACCATGGAATAGTCTCTGGAACTGGAGGTGGAGGACGTGTTTGCACAAGATTCTTTGCAATCAAAGATGGAAGCAAGTCCGCATACGACATCGGAATATGATCAAAACTCGGCTTAGCCCGAACCTTTTGATTACCACCTTGTTGCACAGAAGGTTGTTGATAACGAGGTTGATACTTTGGAACTGCTGGCATAGTTGGAGCCACATTAATCATTGGAGTTACAGAAGCTACATGCTGCGAATGGTGATTCCTACGATTGTGAGGCCTTCTATAACTTTCACGGGATACTGCATTAGTCTCATTTTCTTTCTTTTTCCCAAAGTTGAACCTTCTAGAGCTTGAGCCATTGCTATTCTCTTGACTTATCCGTCCCTCACATACACCTTCTTCTAAACGCATCCCCATGCTCACCATTTCAGTGAAATCAGAAGGAGCGCTTGCTATCATCCTCTCATAATAAAAAGAACCCAAAGTCTTCAAGAAGATCTTCGTCATTTCTTTTTCTTCCAGCGGAGGAACAATCTGGGCTGCCAGCTCGCGCCATCTCTGCGCATATTCTTTAAAAGTCTCTTTGTCCTTCTGGGACATAGCACGAAGTTGATCTCTATCTGGAGCCATATCAACGTTGTACTTATATTTCCGCACAAAAGCTTCTCCCAAATCATTAAAAGTCTTGATTTGGCTATTATCCAAGCTCATATACCACCTCATGGGTGCACCGGTCAAACTGTCTTGGAAATAGTGAATAAGCAGCTTATCATTGTCTGTCTGAGCAGACATCTTCCTTGCATACATAGTCAAATGACTCAATGGACAAGTGTTTCCTTTGTACTTCTCAAACTCAGGAAATTTGAATTTGTACGGAACTTTAACATTAGGGACCAGACAAAGATCATATGCATCTTTTCCGAACAAATCCTTATGCTTCAAGGCTCTCATCTCCCTCTGTATCTCAACAAAGCGTCCTTGGAAGTCATCAAGTCTTTCAGCCACTCCAGCGCCTTCACTGGGCTCAGCATAGTAGATCATTTCGTCATGGTGCTGAATAGTGTGCACCACAGGCGGTGCAGTAGTCACAACTGGAGGAAGAGTAGTCCACACTGGTGGGAGAGTATTAAATGCAGCAGTCTCAAGATGATGAGGAGGACGATATCCAGTAGGAATAAAATCAACTGGCATGCCCCAAGGTGTGCTAGCAAGCATACAATAGCGTGGAGAGATAACAGTCTCAACAGGAATTGATGCGGTAACGATCTTGGAGATGAAAGTATTCTGAACAGGAGAATTAGGAGGTGGCTGATTCTGAGCAGCCACCAAACTTTCCATCATAGCAGAAACTCTTTCCAAGATTTCCCTCAAATAAGTAACCTCTTCGCGCAACTCGCGATTCACTTGTTGTAAAGTTTCCATCACCCTTCTCCGATTAGCTCAAGTATCAAATCGGTGAGTCAGCTTGACAGATCAACAGACAACTGAGGAAAGAAACAACCGGGATGAGTTCCCACACAACTCGGATGAACGCAAGAATATGCGAGGATGCAATGATATGCAATGTTCACTTCCATTTTCAGAAAAACAACTCGATTATTGCAAACATAGTCAACATCGAGAATAGGGTCATGAAAAATCTTGACAAAAAGGAGAAATTATTTTTTCCAATATTTGCAATAATCGGAATTATTTTCCTTGAAAAATGGTTGTGATAATGATCATGATGAATATGTAGATGCAACAACCACAAACAAGATCACACAAGGCACACGGGCTTAGGTTCTGAGTCACGAGCATGAAGTCAAGGTAATAGAACACCAACCCACACAGGTAAGTACTAAGGTTTTGTCTTCATTGTACCTGCAGAAAACCAAAAGGGTGCTAACAGAGGTGCCCAGAGTTAACATCCATCTTTAGAATATTATCGGTACATTGGATTACTCCCCAACCGATAACATTCTTAAAATAGACCTCGTCCGAGTGTAGTATCACGTGACAACCGCCTTAGGTTTACACCCAGACAGTTTCCGCACTACGTTCCTAAATTGACTTGGATGGGTTAAGGGTTCTACGGTCCTCAGTATGATCAGCTCAAGGTCGGAAAATAATGCTACGTACGATTACTCGTCATGAAATTGATAGTCCAAGAGAGCCTAACCGAGTGGAGATTATCAAATTGATATTGCTTTGGACTACTCCATCGCATATCGCTTCGAATATCGCCGTCCTATCATAAGTTTCACTCGGATCCGGGTTAGAATCTATCTCACACAGAGGATCACCAAACCAAAACAGAACAACCAAATAACAAAAAAATCAAACCAAAGCAATAAATAAATCAAAGTAGGCTGAATCCACTTAGAGATTACTCCCCAGCAGAGTCCCCACTTTTCTGTAGCGGTAAAATCGTGAGTGTAAGCTATTGATTAACTTCACTCAAGGTACACAGTCGCCACCGCACTTTTATTTATTTCCAAATGGAAAAAGGTAAAAGAACGAATAAAAACCTAAGGAATCTAAAAGCAAAAGCTAAAAGAAACAAACAGAGAACGGGTAAGGGGATTGGTTACGAACCGGGAAGGTTTGACGCACCCGACTCGTCCGTGGTACTCCACGGGAGCCCTTTGAAATATTTATTGCTTTTTGGTTTGAAATTGGTTTGCATGAAAATGATTGAAGGGATGAGAAGAAGAATGTTTTTTAAGATTTTGTGTTTGATGAGGTTTTAACGCCTTATGCCTACGTACCCACAAGGTGCAATGCGAGATCAAAACCTCGTAGTTCGTGGTACAAAATTTGAAAAGAAACAATGAGTTGAATGGATTTTAAAATGTAGAGATAAGTCGTCATTCTTTAGCGAATAATTCCGCTATAAAGAATGAATCATATCTAAACACATGAAAAGAAAAGGTGCACAAAGGCACAAAAACAATTGAGTGAGTTTTGGATTTTTTAAAGTATATAAGAAAAGAATTTCGATATATTTACATGGATTAACATTTATTAAGAAAATAAAGAGAAAAGGCTAAAAATCACTTGACCTAAGTCAAGGTTTGATTATGAAAGAATTTGAAGTTTGAAAACAAAGAAGATTTTTGAAATAGGGAGAAGTTTTGAAAATTTAAGAATGGGGAAGAGATGAAGGGACTATCCTAGTACTTGAATTAAAAGTTAAGGGAAGAACGATAAAACCATATTATGAATACTTCTTCAAGGTAACCGGAATTCCATCTTCAAAGACAAATGAACTTAATTTGAGGCTACGGTCTTCAATCGATCACAACTTGAGCAAAGGGAGAGATCCTAAAATCTAAGTCCAAACTCCAATGCTAAGGATAGTAACCATAGTCCGAAATTAAAGTCACAAGTTTTTTAGAGGTTTAATCCTTTATTAATTTTTTTGTGTCCAAATGGACAAATAGAAAATCAAATCAACAAACAAATAAGGGCAAATAATAAACATGATATGGATGAATAAATCAAAATAAAATAAAGGTAATAATAGTGCAAGAAATTAAATGTTAGTAACAAAAGAAATAAAAATGCCAGAATCTAAAATATTAATAGTAGTAATATTATAATAATATTCATATAATAATGGTATGGTGAACTTAATCAACCACAAAAAAAAGAAAAGAAAGTAACCAAAATCGAAGGCAACCGGATCCGCTTAGCATCTTACACTATAGCGATTAATCAAGGCAAATCGAACCGAATTCAATGAAATTTGAAAGGCGATTGGGAGACCCAAAGCACCTACGCATCAAAAATTCACAAGTCTCGATTCTTGATGCAATATGATTAACCACTTTGGGATTACGCGATCAACAAGAGATCCGGTCCACGAAAGTGCAAGTACCCAATTAGATTTGTATTCCGAAGTAGGGACACATTTAGGTCTATGTTAAGAAATCGCCGAGTAATTTACGAAGTAATTACCCTACAAATGAGGCCGGCCACCACCAATTAAGGTGCATAATATTAGTACTAATGTATGCGAGATGAATGATATATAAATCGTTATCCGAACGCGATACCGCACGAAACTAAAGATGAATACCAAATTGAGTCATACTTATGGTATTCTTCCATCCTTAAGTTCAATCACTCATCTTGGTGGATTCAAGCATGAAAATGTATCACTAATGCAAAGTACCTTAAATGAATTGAATAATCCACTTAAAGGTAGTTTTGAATTAATGAACATTAACTACTCTAATCTACACCCAAAGTCCATTGAAATTAAAGAGGAATTATTCCCAAAAATACTTCCCAAGGTAAAAATAAAAAGGAGGAGGAAGAAGAAGAAAGAGGAACCAAAAAAGGGCTTAAAACAGGCCAAAAACACCATTTTGACTTGTGTTAACCAGTTAACCAATTGGTTAACCGGTTAACCAAATGGTTAACCGGTTAACGCTGTACCAGAAGCTGAAAAATGCAGAAAATTCAGCATAATCCATTTTGAAACCTTTTCTCAAACATTGGATGATCATGATCTGAATTTGCACGAATTTTAAAACCAAAATACAGTGAAATCCCTGCAATCAAACAACAAATAAAGATCCAAAGGATCTAGAAACAAAAGCACCAAAGATCTACATCTTAAATGTTGATGGTGAATATGGGTTTATGGAGGAAGATGAATTACCAAAAGCTTTTTCTTCAAATTGAACCAACACAAGCTTAGATCTACTGAAATTGATGAGCAAGAGAATGAAAGAATGAAGGTTTAGCTCAAGTTAATCAAGAATTCAATGTGAATTCTTGATAACTTCAAAAGAAAGAAAGATGAGCTTTGTATAATTTTGGTGTTGGGGGAATAATTTGCAAGAGATTTTTTGGCTATCAAAAGCTTGTGGAATGAATGAAATTGAGGTCCTATTTAAAGGCCTTAGGTATGGAAATTTGGTGTAATGGAGCTTGCTTTGGTAATTTGAATTTAGGCTTGGTAATTGAAATTTTGGTGGGAAATGGAAAAGAGTGGTGATTAGTGAGGGTTTTTGGTAGGAAATGATCAAAATGATGTAGAAAATCAGAAACCAATGGATCTAGAATATTCCAATTAAATCAATGATCTAAGAGTGCCGAATTTGAATAAAAAATTCAAATTTCGCACTGATTAACCGGTTAACCATTTGGTTAACCGGTTAACCAAGCTGAATTTTGAATTTTTTGTTCAAATATAGCTGCTTGGTTGTTTCGGCTCGATTCTTGTGTACGTCGAAGAAATAAACACGGGAACCTTGGAGATCCTTTGAATGAATCAATTAACTTGGGAAATCCTTGATCTGATAATTTTGAATTATTTGCGGATCGTCTTCGACTTCTGTGAATTTTACTCGAGCTGCATGACTGATATTTTTCGGCATTTTTATATGGTTCCTCTTCCTGAAAAAAAGTTAGCAAAAGGAAACAAAATATTTTTGTATTTTTATTAAAGGTTAGTAAACACAATCAAATACAATTAAAGACAACGGTGATCCTCTACGCGGCAAAATCCTAACCCGAGAAGAACCGTGCAACCAGTGCGATCTTGTTTGTATGCAAAATGCAGATGAGATGCAAAGAACTCTTAGGGCAAAAATTAGGGTGTTACAGCTTATGTTATGACATGTTCATGATTCAAAAAAAGGTGAGACTTCATTTTGAGGGTGCATGGGTCCATTCCCCAAAGCCACATCGGATTAGAGTAGGTTATGAGAGCCTTTCACGTTTTTTTTAATTTGTCAAAGTCATGGCCCAAAAGATATAGTTAATTTCATTTCCCTTTTCGCAATCACCGATATAACGATAATTGCGACAAAGTCCAGCAAACGAATTCACAGTATTAAAAAAAACTCCCGGATGAGAATATTTGAGTCACCCAAAAGGAAAGCATTTTCAAAACACAGAAGTTATTTATTCAACAAATGTTTTAGATTATTACAAGCAACTTTTCCAAGATTTTACAATGAAATTTGTGGAAAGGGCATCTGAGTACAATGGGGAAAATGACAAGTATTGTTGAAGAATTTTTAACTCTGTTATGTTTATGTGGACCTAAGCCTAAGAAAATAACATCCTCACGGGCCATCGAAAGATACTTGCATTTTCTCAAGCACCTGCAATATCAAAACTGCAGCATCAACACCAAAACAGGTATTAGACAACCACAGAAAGCTAAAAAAGGAGAAGGTGAAAATGACTTATCTGTGCACAACTATCCAAGACAACCCTCTGTACCAACACTCTGCTGCAACCACAGACTATGCACCGATATGGAGAGAAGATATCTGCGAAGGAAAAGTTGACCCTGAGGCATTCACCAGAACATGTTAAGACTCCTCATCCTATGCTTTGAGACCTGCAATCGACAGAGACAAAGTGCTCAGTCAACACTTCTCTAACAAGTTATATCAGTTTGAACTCAAACCAAACCCTAATCGAATCCCTATTTAAGGAGGCTGAAATCAAAAGGGAGGGGATCCAAATACACAAGGAAAAAATCCTAAAAGCACAAGTACATCACAAAAGCCATAGAGAAAACCCTAATTCACAAAAGATTGTCAACAAAAGATTTCTTGGAGGCTTGTTCTAAGACGGTTCTTTCACACTCCACCGAACACAAACAACAACCGCAAAGAAAGGTTTCATAAAAAGGGTTTCAAACATAAACATAGCACCAAGGGAGAACGTTTTCAAAAAATCGAATTTCAAAAAGGAGAGGGTTTTTTGTCCCTAATCTCTGAAGAGAAACCCTACATTTCAACAGTAACGATACACATCACATCAAGAAGAAAGTAGAGGAGCGAGACGAAGAAAGAAGACCAAAGAAGAAAAGACGTAAGCGAGTGACTACCTGTTGTATCCGCGTCTTCGATCATCACATCCAATAGCTTTTTCATGCGTTCCTCGATCTAAATTTTGAGATTTACGTTTGTTTTTTTGCACTTTTCCTTGATTTGTTTGGATTCTGAATGTTCGTTCTCACTTTGTATTGTTGAAAGACTTTGAGATTGTTTTTTTTCTTTTAAAAGAAATGATGTTTCGGGTTTGTAAAAAAGGGGTAAAGGGTTTGTGATTCCACTACGTTTGTTTCAACTGTTTTGAGTGAAGAAATTGGAGAAAACAAGTTTGTTTAGAAGTTTTCTTTGGAGAGTTTCCAGGAGGGGATCAACAAAGAGTAAGGTTGATTTGAGGGGAGAGGAAACGATGGTGAGGGAGATGAAGATTTTGAGGAAAAGCGTTTCTTTCTTTATGAAAATAAATTTCGATATTTCGTTTTAGTTTTTTTTTATGCTGTTTATTGCCTATTGGTTGTGGCTCACGGTGGGGGTGACAAGTATCCCCACCAGACACTTGCCACCATTTGTGTAGAACACGTTTAGGATCCCCCGTGCGTCTCTCATTTTTCTTGTTGTGCGTCATCAGCTTTCATCCCTTCGATTGGAGTCAATATTTGACTCTCCCCTTTCTCCGATGGTCCTGATCTCCCCCTGCAGTCAACGTTTGACCAAGTCCATGGTGGACCTGCACAGCGCCCTGGGGCCTCATGCTTCGTGGGCCTGCTTTTTTTTTGATATCAGACCTCCTTTTCTTTATACTTAGCCCATTTACATATTTTAAATTTTTTTATATATATTGTTTTATTTAATTTTTAGGTTATTGATATAGTTTTTTTTAAAAGTATTTATATTATTTAATTATGTTATATATTGTTATTTAAATTAATAATTAAATTTTTTTATTTTTATTCTATTATTATTACTATTTTTTTATTATACAACGAGTAATAGCATGTTTAGGATAACCATTTCCAAATAAAGAAATCTTTTGGTCCAACGCCAAGTAAATTCATACGCTTATATTTTTGCACACACGTTAGTCGGTCACTATGTGATCACCGTCTGCACGACTTATTGCGTGTCTTAATTAACTTAACAAGGAATGGAACTCCTGAGTCTAGCACTCCACACGTTCTGAAACGAACCACAATTGGGCTAGCCCCACGCGTAATGTTTCGTTCACTCCTTCGTTATTAATTACGTTAATCCTAAAACGTCTAAAAAATATATCCAACTTATTTTATAAATTTAAATACGAAAACAGAGCTCCGGAGTCTAGCACTCCGCACGTTCTGGAACGGACCGCTACTGGGCTAGCCCCACGCAACGTGGTCCATTCGCCTTCCGTATTTCGAAATAACTAATCGCACAAATTAACATACGAGAATAGAGCTCCGGAGTCTAGCATACCGCACGTTCTAGATTGGATCATTCCTGGACTAGCCCCACGCAACATGGTTCAATCACCGTTCGTATATCAAATATCTCAATCATTTTATAAATTCAAATACGATAGAATAGAGCTCCGGAGTCTAGCATTTCGCACGTTCTAGAATGAATCGTTCCTGGGCTAGCCCCACACGACGCGCTTTATTTGCTCTTTCATATCTTAAAACAACTTAAAACTCACCAACCAATTAAAATCACTTTCATAATTAATCAGCGAAAGACGGAACTCCGGAGTCTAGCACTCCGCACGTTCTGGAATGGATCGCTCCTGGGCTAGCCCCATGCGACGTGGTTCATTCTCCCTTTCGTTTAAAACATCTTAACAAAAGTCAAACACTTTTCTCTAAAACGAACATTGTTTAAATCATTCTATCTCGCAAGCAAGCTAGCTCTTCAGCCTCCACCGCGAGTATAAGCCAACGCTTAGCAGTAGAATGCGTTTTAAACAATCGTTCAATTAAAATCACAAACTGTAGTTGCACGAACTACGAAGCTCTGACTTTCCCATTGCACAAGGGAATACGTAGGCACGGGTATTTTTATCCTTCACGAGCACCCTAATAAAAAATTTAATTATTTCTCCGTTTAACCCCAAATTTTCCCTCACCCATTCACACCATGGCTTGTGATCATTTCATATGCATAAACACAATCACAGCATCTCATGTCACATTTTTGATTCATTGCATTGGTTCTAAGTCATCTGCATCTAGGGTTTGTGATCTGAGCAATCCAAGAGCTTCTTGAGCCACTCCAAAGGCCATCAATCACTTCAAAGGGCTCCATATATGTTCAAGCATCATATTATATCCTCTCAAAGTCAAGAATGTCAAAGAATCACAAGAACTGGGATTGATATGGAAGCAGAGCCAGGCTTGACTGCACAGATGACCTAAAATTAGGGTTTTGGTTTCAGAGGCCATAACTCCAAATTTTTTGGTCATTCTTGTTTCTATTGGTATCTACATGGTATAGGGAGTATGCATATCAATTTTCATGAAGAAATTCCATGGGGAAGTCATCTGATCAAGAGTTGACTTTTCAAGCAAGTCAGTGCAAAATCAGGGCATCTGAGGCCCCCAATGACCCAACCAAAGGGAGTTCTTCATCATTTTGATTGTATATGATTTTATTTGATCATAGAAGAGGTTGGAAGTTCACAAAATTGAAGAATTTCAAGTCTTTTGCAAAGTTGACTTTTTGGGCAAGTTTGACTTTTAATGAAAATGTCATTTTAAGCAACTTTTTCAACCTTTACTTTTTGATTCAAAAAAGCTTCAAATGGAAAAACTTTGGTCATGAAAGTTGTAGAATAGGTCTTTCCCTTTTCAAAAAGTACAAGAACATGACCTAATTCATTTTGGATCAAAATTTATGGCTTGTCAAAGTTGGCAAGAATCACAAAATTTCAAAGTTTCTACCAAAGAGGTATTTTGCAAAATGACTTGATCAAGTGTTCTAAGGCTATCAAATGCACTTATAATCCACACAACATGATCACACAACACTTAAAAATCAGAATGGGCCAAGGAGTTTCTCATTTTTGTGGCTTATGGATCAAGATATTTCACAAAGATCAAAAGCAAGGCAAGTTGCAAAAATCCATCATAGCTCCTCATCCACTTGCTGGCTAGCTTGCTGAACCACCCTAGGCCTTTGCCCTCATCATGCTGCGCAGGACACACTTGTTGTACTAGGCTAGCAAGTGGCCCATGCTTCTCTTACACAAACTTGACCTTTTGGCAAAAGCACCCATACCAATCAATAAAGCACACATCATGTCATCTGACCAATCCCAATTGTTTATGTTAATCAAATGCAAGCCAAACATAACAAGAAGCAAGCCTGAAATCTCCCATAGCACAACATTCTCATTTTCACCCTCTTGAGCAAAAGCATTCGAAACTCATCACACAGGCCACAAACACACAAACAAACTTCATAAACCAACTCAATACATCTTCCTGGTCACAAAGTACCCTTCAAAACAACCTGAAACTCAAAGAATCAAAAACACGATTCCCTCACTGCACTGAACAGAACTTGTTCAATCTCTCAAACCAGCCAAAATAAACTTGCTCCAAGCCTTTCAGAAGTTCAAGGGAAGTCATAGGAGTGGTTTTGCACAAGAGAGAAGGTCAGAAAGCTCCAAACTGAAAAGCTTCAAACTCAGGTAGCTTCATGAACATTTTTTCCAGAACGTGTATTTTAAGTTTCTAAATGAATCTAAATGCTTCCCTGATCATGAATATATGTTTACTTTTGAAAATGAGTGAAAAATGAGGATGTATGCAATGTCTGAAACTTTTGCCCTAAAAACTGTTTGGCTGCGATTCGTTTGATTGAAGAAGAATAAATGAGATTTGAGTGTGGGTTTTGATTCAGGGGGATGTGGGAATGATTTCTGGGCTTTTAGTTTTCGTTTTAGTGAAGTTTTGAAGATTTTAGAGATTTTCAGGTGGGGTTCCCACCGGAGAAGACGACCGGAGGTCTTCTCCGGCCACCTGAAAATAATTAGGGCTAATCCCTGTGTATAATGAAGTTTGAATTTGGTCCCTTGGATGTGTTGACTCGCGCGCATTTGGACGCCCAGGATCACTCTATTTTGCCCTAATCCTAGTTGACTTTATTAATCTGGATTAATTAATTCATAAATGGGAATTAACTCAGTTTGAATGTGGACCTTAGGATTGCGCGCGCAGTCAACAGCCTCACCCCTAGTTTCAATCTGATCCGTCCAATGCGTTTACTTTCTTTTATTTTAATTTTAATTCATTTATTTTGTATTTCTTTTGTCCATTTATTTTAAAATAGCAAAATCATTTTAAAAATTCTGAAATTTTTTATACAAACTTTTATTTAATTTCAGAAACCAAAAACATTTTCATTTTTATTTTTTTGAATTAAAAAATATTTTTAAATCATTTAAAATTTTATTTTTAATTAATTAATGAGAATTAATTAATTAAAAATACTTTTAGGTATTTAAAAATCACCAAAAAATTCATGAAACATTTAAAACCATTTAGAAACATTGTCCAACCCTCAAACCAAATTTCTTTTTTGATCTTGATGCATTTTGAGAATTTTTCATGGAATTAAAATCATTTCAAGGCATTATTTTGATCCAAACTTCAAAAAATCATTTCTACCTAACCATTGAGAGTTGGACTTTGATTCTTCTTGCATTGCATTTTGTTTAGCATGTAGTTTGTGAGATTAAATTGGCATGATTTGATCTTTCATTTCCCATTTGTTTGACATTTTTCTTGTTAGGGTACCCAAAAACCCTAGAAATCTTAGGAAATTCATAACTTTTATTAGGTTAAGAGTTAGAACCCCTCCTTTGGGCAGTGAGTTTGTGTAGGGTTAGGGTTCCCTTGAATGCATTTTCAATTTTTTATCTTGATGTTTGCTTCTGATTTTGGTTTTTGTTTGATGCATTGATCATAAACCCTAATTTGAGCTTTCATATGCATCCATCTTGCATTTGCTTGCATACCTTGACTTGCCATAGCATTTTGTGCATCCATTTGATTCATTTGACATCTTAAGACATATTAGAAGCATGCTTGATCATTGCATCTTGAATTTGCCATGTGGTATGCCATTTGCACTTCATAACTTTTCATGTATGATCATGGTTCTCAACTTGCTCCATTTGCATCCATAAGTTTGTATGATCATCCCCATGCTTTGTTTCATGTTTGCATCATCCCATAGCATCATTATCATCATGTATGTGCTTCTGGTTTTGATTTATATCATGTCATTTCATCTCATTTTGCATTGCATTGCATCTCTTTCACTAACTTTTCAGGTGGTAAGCAACTTTGAGAAGTGAATTTGCCTTCACTTCTCACATTTTCTTTTCATCTCTCTTATGCATCCATGCTGCATTTTGTTATGTGTTTGAGTTTGAGCTTGCTCATCCTTCTCCTTCTTCCTTTCTTTCCTCAAGTGACTTGACTTCTTGAATGAAGCAAGTTACTTTGCTTCTCCTGATCCTTTCATCTGCTTCCTGGTGGTTCCTCTGAAGACTTCTCTTGTAAACCTCACAAAGCCTAGGAACAACTAAGCATGACAATGATTAGGGTTTTGATTAGTCCCCCACTTAGTTTTTACCTTTGTGTCTCATTGAGTCTTCTCTTCTCACCTCATAACCAGGGACTAAACCCTAAAGGCTTTAAGGCTTTGTGATTAAGCTTATGCTTGCATCCTTCTATTAGGATGGAGTGTATAACTTTAATCCTAAGTGTTAAACCCTTAATGTGTTTAAATCCTTTAATCAATTCACATAATAATCATCAAGACACCAAGCTTGTAACTTGGGCCTTGCATTAGGGTTCTAATTCTTCCTTAACTGGTTAAGAAGGACTAACCCTAGTGTTAATGGACAAGTCCCCCTCAAGTTGTCTTACAAACCCTAAAACTCACTTCATCATCTTATCATTAACTAAAACCCACTTAATAAAGGCTTTGTTTTGTCATGAGTTTAATCCCTAATCATGGATTAAGTTGAGGAGCTTTCCTCAGCTTAAACATTCTCATCTATTATCCTTCTATTAGGATGGTGTAATGAGTCTATTTAATCCTTGATTATGGCTTAACCTCATTACTCAACACTAAACAAAAACACCAAAAAACATCTAAATAATCATAAGTAGGTTAATGATCTTAACCCTACACCATGGTGATTAAGTGTAAGAAGCTGACTTCACACTTAAGGTATTCTCATTACCCCTAATCAGGGGGAAGATGTGATGAGTTTGCTAAATCCATTGGTTTAGGCTTAAGCTCATTAACTTATGACAAACTTCAAAAAGCAATAAAAGACTGAAAACACAAAAACAAGCAATAATCGTCTCCTCAGGGATTCGTTTCTCATCATCTTCACTCAAAAACGAGAACTTGCTTCTTCCGTCTAAATGCAAGACAGTTTGCACCTGAGCCAGACAGGTCATACACTTGAGCATAGATAGGTAAGCAGTTCACAAGTCAATTTACCTTTCAGTCTCTTTGGGTCGAACTACGGTGTTCTGACTTCCTCATTGCACGAGAGGATACGTAGGCATAACTTAACAGTTATCGAACAAAAGTCTCTGTATATTCCCCCTCCTTCTAGCCTCATTCTTTAGCCTCATGATCTTGAGCATTTTATTCTTGTTCTCACACTAACACTGCATATTTATACACTTCACACTTCATTTTCTTTGTACACTGACACTTGTACATCCTTTTCCAGCTATTTTATGCACAAATTGCACTGACACTACCCCTTTAAAACACAAATCTTTTAAGCGTGGATCCCGTCGAGTACGACGGACAATCTGGGTGCTAATACCTTCCCAGGTTGTAACCAACCCCCTTTCTCAGTCTCTCTGGTTCGCAACCGTCTTATCCATATCTTTCTAGGTCTATGCAGCATTGCCTTTCCTCCGGGATAAAAATGCCTAGCTGGCGACTCTATTCATTCCCTGTGAGTTCACTCCTGTGTGTTCTCGCATCCTCCTTTCGCCGACCGTTCGCGTCTGTACCTTTATCTGGGCCATTTCCCATTTATCAGGAGCGACAGCTTGGCGACTCTGCTGGGGACCCTTATGCTGTAACCATGGCTTCTTGGTTCTTTTCGTGGGTTCCTCCTAGCGCTTGATTGATTTGTGTTTACTGGGGTGTTATGTGCTATTTGTGCTTGTATTTGTATTTATTTTTGCTTTATGTACGGTTGCTTTATTGCTTTCTTTATAGCTTTACATATATCATACTGTCATATTGTGCTGGCTGGATCTGTTTTATTGCTTTGGTGGGTGGGTGTTCCATTGAGAGTTGAGGTCCTATACCTGGGACCTGAGTGACACCTAGGCTAGAGTGGTTCATGTTCTTTCCCATTCCATTTCGGTCTGGTGCGGGAATATGAAACACGGTTCAGATATGGGTTTCTTCTTGAGAACTCTGTGCTACAGATTTCCTGTAGTGCTAGGGCTATCTGGGAAGCCTGCTAAGTCTGGATGACCTTTAGTATTGACCTTCAGAAACTGAGGTGAATTAGAGGAGGATCTTTTATGGTTATTGTAAACACTGCACCTCCGGGTTAGAAGTGTTTACACTTCTCATAACTGATCCAAGTCTGAGGATCCTTGTTTTAGAACATCACCTGTGAGGGGGTTGGGCTGTTTACAGGTTTGCAGGTACCCTTGACCTCAACATACCCTGTTACATTGTTAAGAGTACTCCATTTTGGAACAGTTCTTGTGATTTTGACCCTGGACATGTGACTCTTTATTTGAGTCCCCCACCTTGGTTACTGGACTATTGAACCTCCATCTGGATTTCTTGAACAATACCTGGACTCATATTAGAGCAATTAATCAGATCCAGCTCAGTCACAAACCCTTGCATATCATTTGCATACATCATCATTGCATCATTTTAACATTTGCTTATTTGTTTTCAGGGTATCCACATCATACATTTTGGCTCGGTTTTGACCCCTTCTTCAGCATAGACCTATCTTCATCAGTACTTACTCCAGCTATCAGCTACCTGCTTCAGCCACCTGCATCACCAGTCTCAGCCTGTCAGTGGCCCATCTTCAGTGTTATTCTCAGCATCTGTCTCAACTCTTCTTCAACAACATGGCACCCAAGAAGAGTAACATCTCCTATCATTTCTTTGAGCCTGAGTTGGCTAGCATCAGGAAGATTCAGACCCTGATTACTCCAGACCATATACCACTATTCAGAGAACATTATGGAGGAATCCTTGATGTGGTTATGGATTTGGACCCTTCACAGAGGAGCTTGATTCATACTTGCCTGCAGTTCTATGATCCCCCTCTGAGGTGCTTCACCTTCCAGAATTTTCAATTGGGACCCTTGTTGGAAGAGTATTCATCACTGATTGGTGTACCTATCAGGGGTGGAGTCCCCTTCAACCCTGAGATGGCTTTCCCTAGTAATGAAGAGGTGGCAAAAGCATTGTATCTAGAACTAGTTCTGATTGGGCAGAACATGACAGCCAAGGCTGGAGTCTCTGGTCTTCACTTGGATTTCTTGACCTCTCAGGCTATTCTGAAGGCCTCCATGGGGGAGTGGAAGGCAGTCTGTGCATTATTAGCCCTTAGCATATATGGGGTTATATTATTTGCAGATGAGCCTAAGTTTGTTAGTAAGAATGCAATCCATCTGTTCATCCTGAGGAACCCAGTGCCCACCTTACTGGGAGATCTTTACTACTCTGTTCACCAAAGGAATGAAAAACAAAGGGGAAGACTGGTGAGATGCTGTGCTCCTTTGTTCCATACTTGGCTGCTCAAACATTTGCCAAAGACTGATGCATTCTTGAACCCTCACCAGCAGAAGAATTGGGCTAGGAGGCTTGTTGCTCTAACCTCAGATGACATCAGGTGGTGTACTCAGAGCACTAAGGGCAGAGACATCATTACTAGTTGTGGGCAATTTCCCAATGTACCTCTGATAGGAGTGAAGGGTTGCATCAACTACAACCCTCTTCTATTCAAAAGGCAACTGGGCTATGCATTAGTCCACCCTCCTAGAGTACAGGATCTAGCTGAGACCCTTTATTGTGAGATCAAGCCTAATCTGGCTATTGTCAGGCAAGCATCCTGGGCTTGGGACAATGTCCAGACTAAGGGGGTAACCATTCTTGGGAGATGCAACAATGTGGCCTCAGCTCAGTACTATGAGTGGTCTCATGCCAGGGCTCAAATTTTTGGGATGCCCTTCACCCTTGAAGATGTGCCTGGACCCTCCGCAGCACCACCTCCAGCAACTGTCAGCTTAGAGGAGTTTGAGAAATTGAAAGAGAGAATTGAGAAGCTGACTCAGGCTCTACAGAAGACCCTCTGGGAGAGGAGTGATAGTCGCTTGGACATTGAGAGGTTAGAAAAGCTAAAGGTGGAGCATCTAGCCAGAATTGAGAAGTCAGAGGACTACATTAAGAAGTCTAGGGCTGGAGAGCAGATTTTGAAGAATGCCTGCAAGGAAGCTCAGTTCCAGAAGGCCAGGACTGATCTGTATCTGAAGGAGAGTCAAGCTAGGTGGGTCAGGATCATCGAAGCTCGTACTCAGGAGGATAAAAGGACTCAGGACAAGATTGAGCAGTTGGAGGCTAGTGCAAAGGAGCAACCGGAAGCCCTGGCAGCAGCCCAGAGAGAGATCTCAGAATTGAAGATTAGAGCTGGTGTGAAGAGGTCAAAGGACCAGAGTCAGCACAAGAGGCTAGCTGCAACTGTTACTACCAGGAATCTCCTTATCAGGAATCTTACAGAGCGTCCAGATGATCCTGTGACTGAGGCACTTCTAAAGGAAGTTCAGGAGGATGAATTTGGTCTTGGTGTTTGACTTTTGCTTGTTGTTGCTTTCATTTCATGTATTTTTCTTTATGTTGTATTTTTGACCCCTTAGAGGGCATGTATTGTAAAAAGAAACAAACTATGTACCATTTACTTTTTGTAATATATGTGTTGGTTTGTTTTATCTGAATTCTTCAAGCAACATCAAAAGCATCTTCTTCAGGGGTCTGGAAAGGTCAAAACCAAGTGCCAAGCCGGATACCTTGGAAACAAATAAGCATACTGCATTGCATACTAACCTTTTGTTTTGTTTTGTAGGTTTTTTTGTTTTATTGTTTCTAACTCTGTTGTGATCTCAGGAACTATTTCTCGACGTCGGGTGTTTCCACTCAACCGTCCACACAGATATCCAACCCGTAACAACCTTCCGGGTATACAAATGGACCAAGTACAGCAGGACCTTACAGAGGTCAGGACTCAAATGGCCAATGAAAGGCTAGAAATGAGGAATCAGATGACACAGTTTATGGAGGTGATGAATAATATGGCTCAAAGCCAAGAGAGGTTAAGAGCACTGGTAGAGGGGAGGAATCAGGAAGACCCTCATCCAGGGACTGCTGGGACAAGCAACAATGAGAGAGTCCAACCTCATGTTAATCCCCCAGTCTATGGACCCCACCTGCATCCAGAGATCAACATCCCTGTTAATGTGCAAGGGACTGCCACTGCAGGTAGAGTGCTGCAAGAACACCCCCAGGAAGATCAATTTACAGTGATGGGAGCTGGGGAGGAAGCCTATGACAGAAGGCTAGATGAGATTGCTGAGAAACTGAGATCCCTGGAGTCCCAGAATTCTTTGGGATTTGATGTTATGGACATGGACTTAGTGGACGGGGTCAGGATTCCCCACAAATTTAAACCACCATGTTTTGAGAAATACAACGGAACATCCTGTCCACGGACCCACTTGCAATCCTTTCTAGGGAGGCTGAAGGCATATACTATGGACGAAAAGCTATGGATGTTTTATTTCAAGGATAGCTTAACAGAAGCTTCAAGGGAATGGTACTCTCACCTGACCAGAGCTACCATCAGGTGCTGGAAGGACTTGGCTGAGGCCTTTATCAGACAGTATCAGTACAACTTGGATATGGCTCCCAATAGGACCCTCCTGATGGGAATGTCACAATCATCCAGGGAAAGCTTCCAGGAGTACGCTCAAAGGTGGAGACAGCTTGCTGCTGCTGTCCAGCCACCCATGTCAGAGAGGGAGATGGCTGATATGTTTATGAACACCCTCCAAGGAACATACATTGACAGGCTAGCTGCCTTTTCTTCCACTAGCTTTGCTGATGTGGTCATAGCCGGGGAAAGAATTGAGAGCCTGTTAAATATGGGTAAGATTTCTGACAACGGTGCTAGCTCGTCCAGCAACCCAAGAAAGCCTTTTGTAGGCCCAAGAGAACTGGTGAGACCAATGCTATCCATACCAGCAGGGGCAGGCCCCAATATGTTCATAGGTCTGTGGCAGCAGTCACCATTCCCGCTCCAATTCATCCACAACCAGTTTACCAACCTCAGCAACAAAATTACCAGCAACAAACTCAGTTTCCTCCTCAGAGAAATTATAACAACAATAACACCAGCAACAACAATCAGCAAAGACCATTCCAACAGAGACCTTCTCAGGCCAATAGGGTGATCGATCCGATTCCTATGCCCTATGCCACATTATTGCCACAACTCCTAAAACTAAACCTGGTTGAGCTAAGGACATTGGCACCTCCAGATCCTGCCAGTCTGCCCAGAAATTATGACGCCAGCGCCAGATGTGCTTTTCACTCAAATGCACCTGGCCACAGTACAGAGAAGTGTAGAGCTTTGCACATGAAAGTGCAGGATCTATTGGATTCCAAAGCTCTAAACTTTGCACCACCACCAAATGTTAACAAGAACCCTATGCCACACCATGGTGGTCCCCGAATCAATGCTATTGAAGAAGACAAGCCGTCTTACTTGATAACCAGTGTGGGTCAGATTCGGACACCCTTGGTGGAGATTAAAGCTCAGCTCCTTGAATGTCAAATATTCCCGGGATGTGAGCTAGGGTGTGCTTATTGCAACATTTCAGTGAATGGTTGTGATAACTTGAGGGATGCAATAGATGGTCTCATCCAGAGTGGCCTGTTTCAAATCACAACGTCAATACCTACCAATCCAGCAATCTCCTTAACCACAGTTCCAGAATCGTCTACAACTGCAACAACCATTGTTCCAAACAACTTTTCAGTTTCATCAACAAATGCTTCATCTGTTACTTCAACGGATCATATATCAACAAACATCCCTTCTACAACTTCAGCACCCCTTCATTCAGAGTCTCCTACAACAACAACACCCATCCAGTCAACAATGTCTCCTACAACATCAGCAACAAACAATGCAAGTGTTTCAACAGTTACAATTTATTATGATCCTGCAAATGATTCCGCCTACAACTCACAAAATGCCACTCCTACCAGAGCACCAGTCACAATATACTATGATCCACAGACCATCGTGGTCCCTTCTGCAGCTGCCATTAGTCCAGTCACTATCACAGTGCCTGGGCCAGTACCTTATGAAAGCAGTAATGCCATCCCTTGGCATTACGGCTCCGACCTATACTGCGAAGGACAGAAAATCACTCTCGAATCATCAACTTCTTCACCACAAATAGACAATGTGGGGGGAGGCGGAGGCTTCACTCGAAGCGGACGTCTCTTTGCCCCATAAATTCAAAGACCCACTGCTGAAGCAGAAGCTGCTGCCAAGGCAAAAGGGAAGAGCATGGTGCAAGAAGATCAAATTGTTAAAGAAACTTTGAAAACACCTTTTGATCAAGAAGTTGATGAATTCATGAGAATCATCAAGAAAAGTGATTACAAGATAGTGGACCAGCTTCACCAGACGCCTTCCAAGATCTCCATTCTATCATTGCTTATGTGCTCCGAGGCCCATCGGAACGCACTACTAAAAGTCTTGCACGCAGCTTATGTGCAAGAAGAGATCACGGTCAATCAGTTGGAAGTTGTGGTTGGAAATGTTAATGCTAGTAATGGACTAGGATTTACCAACACTGATTTGACTACGGAAGGCCGCAACCATAACAAGGCTTTGCACATTACCATGGAATGTAAGGGTGCAGTTCTTTCCCATTTGCTGGTAGACACAGGATCATCCCTCAATGTCTTACCTAAAAAAGCTCTTGTGAAGCTGGAATATGAAGGATTGGCATTACGTCCCAGTAACTTGGTAGTGAGAGCTTTTGACGGCTCTAAGAGATCAGTTCTGGGAGAAATTGAGTTGCCTGTAACGATTGGCCCACAAACTTTCAAAACGACCTTCTACGTGATGGACATTCAGCCTGCCTACAGCTGTTTGTTGGGTAGACCATGGATTCATGCCGCTGGCGCAGTTACGTCTACCCTTCACCAGAAGTTAAAATTCGAGTGGGAGGGCCAAGTCGTTACTATTTGTGGAGAGGAGGATATTTTTGTTAGCCATCTGGCTACATACAAATACATTGAGATGGATGGGGAGATCCACGAGACCATGAGCCAGGGGTTTGAGGCCCTGAATATTAATGAAATGTCTGCTGTACTTGGGACTTCCATGACATCCTACCAGCAAGCCCGGAAGGTTGTGGAAGAAGGAAACGCTCAAGGCTGGGGCAAACTGTTGCCTGTGGAGAAGAAAGAAGATAGATTTGGGTTGGGTTACAAACCAACTCAACAAGATCAAGCAGAGGCTACTAAGAAGCCCAACTTTGTTAGTGGGGGAATGCTCACCCCCGATGCTGTCAACAACTTGGAAGATGAGTCGGAAGATGAACGCAACCTGGAAAGCTGGATACGTCCAAGGATCCCGGGGAACCGTATCTCAGACTGGTCTTCCCAGGAAATTATAAGAGTTACTCCTGCAGAGTAATTATTATTTCCTGTATATTTTAAGCATGCATCAAGTCTTGCATCTTGCCCAAGATGACAAGACTCATTTTGTAATCGGGCCATCTGTAATTTTTGTGCAACAAGATTAATCAATGAAATATCAGACATCTTTTGCAAATGAGTCTTTTCTTTTCCGCTCACTGTTTTTCCATTTTTCTTTTTGTACAAAAAATAAATGGCAATGTTTTCAAAATGACAACTTTTATTTCACTTTTCTAAATAAGATTAAAATCAATCACTAAAATGAACAAACTGAACCCTTGCAGAGAGTACCTTTCAGACCGCACCGACAACAGCACGGCTATGACTTCGTATGACTCTGACAATCCGATCAATCAAGTTGATGAAGGGGTTGAAGAAGACTGCGAGCTTCCTGAAGAGTTAGCCAGATTGTTGAGACAAGAGGAGAAGGTTATCACTCCTCATCAGGAGGAGGTAGAAACGATTAATCTTGGTACAGATGAAGATGTGAAAGAAGTTAAAATCGGGGCCTGCTTACAAGACTCAGTGAAGAGACAACTGATTGACCTGCTTCAGGAGTACGTGGATGTGTTTGCTTGGTCTTATCAGGATATGCCAGGGTTGGACACCGACATTGTTATGCACAAGCTGCCTTTGAAGGAAGAATGCCCACTGGTCAAACAGAAACTGCGCCGTACTCGCCCAGACATGGCAATGAAAATCAAAGAAGAGGTGCAAAAGCAGTGGGACGCCGGGTTCCTTGCTGTAACTAGCTATCCACCGTGGGTTGCTAATATTGTGCCTGTTCCAAAGAAAGATGGCAAAGTAAGGATGTGTGTTGACTACCGGGATCTGAACAGAGCCAGCCCGAAAGATGATTTCCCATTACCTCACATTGATGTATTGGTTGATAATACGGCTCAGTTCTCGGTATTCTCCTTCATGGACGGATTTTCAGGGTACAATCAGATCAAGATGTCACCTGAAGACATGGAGAAGACAACCTTCATCACCCCCTGGGGCACGTTCTATTACAAGGTGATGCCATTTGGATTGAAGAATGCTGGTGCAACATATCAACGGGCTATGGTAACATTATTCCACGATATGATCCATAAAGAAATCGAGTGTTATGTGGATGACATGATTGCCAAGTCCCTCACACAAGAAGACCACCTGGTAAATCTGCTGAAGCTATTCAAGCGTCTGAGGAAATACCAACTGAAGCTGAACCCCAACAAGTGCACATTCGGGGTACGATCCGGTAAGCTGCTGGGTTTTATTGTAAGCGAGAAAGGGATTGAAGTTGACCCTGATAAAGTCAAAGCCATTCAAGAAATGCCTGCACCGAAGATAGAAAAAGAAGTTCGAGGGTTTCTAGGCAGATTGAACTACATTTCAAGGTTCATATCTCACCTTACAGTGACCTGTGAACCCTTGTTTAAACTGTTAAGAAAAGAACAAACGGTCAGGTGGAACGAAGACTGCCAGAGGGCTTTTGACAAGATCAAAGAATACCTGCAAGAACCACCAATCCTTATGCCCCCAGTTGAAGGAAGACCTCTGATAATGTACTTGACAGTATTAGAAGAGTCAATGGGGTGTGTGCTGGGCCAGCATGACGAGTCTGGTCGAAAAGAGTATGCAATATACTACCTAAGCAAAAAGTTTACCGACTGTGAACAACGTTATTCACTGCTAGAGAAAACTTGCTGTGCTTTAGCGTGGGCTGCTCGCCGACTGAGACAGTATATGTTGACCCACACTACTTTATTGATCTCAAAGATGGACCCAATCAAGTACATTTTCGAGAAGCCAGCTCTTACCGGACGGGTTGCAAGATGGCAAATGATTCTCACAGAATATGACATCCAGTACACTTCTCAGAAAGCCATCAAGGGCAGTGTATTGTCTGAATATCTTGCTGAGCAACCTATTAATGACTACCAGCCTATGAGATTTGACTTCCCTGATGAAGACATCATGTTCGTAAAAGCGAAAGATCATGAAGAGCCTGTTCATACTGAAGGGCCTGACCCGGAAGAAGAATGGACTATGATGTTTGATGGGGCTGTTGATGGGCTAAAGACGTGTCTAATTATGCGTCTAGCGGTATCTTAACTGCAAGTGCACAGCCTATCGAAGTAATATTTAAGATTATCGATCCACAGGGATTCTATGGTTACTTAGTGCTAGATGAACTTCTAGTTTAGCTAAGGCGAATGGTTGTCACGATTTTTTGTTGATTTTAGAATATTAAAGGCTAAATTAAATTTAAGTTTTAATGAAATGATACTAAGGCGGTCGGTATGTAATTATACTAACTTAGGTGGGTCAATCTAACCTAGGCTTATAAAGATGTTTACTTAATCTATTCGGTAGAGATTACCAGTTTAAATACCCTCAACTCACACTCTCGTGGTCTTATATCAGATCTTATCCCTAAAGCCCTATGCCTGCTCTCGCTAGCCCATAAGTGTTTAGAGGTAATTTTTGGAAACTAAGTAATTCTAATTTTTCTTAAAGCGCTCTCGCTGTGTTTAATTTAAATGCCTAACTTTAGCTATCTGGTTAAAACCTCACACTCTCGTAGTCTTGACCTAACCTAATACTCTTTTCTTACTCTCGTAACGAAAAGGTCTATTTAATTAAAAAGTATCAGCCAGAATGTTAAGTGATTAATTATTTTTAGCCTATGGTTATATTTTACCGGTTAAGTTCGTTCTAACTACATACCGCCCTAAGGTGTTTAGCTACTCATCGATGTTGAACCAGACAGAGACAGAAAATTGAATAAATAAATACTCATGGCAGGAAAATAAATAAACATTATAAATAATTAAATTGCAATATAATAAAAACCTGGTTAACAATATTAGAGCAGACTCCTTCTTCCACAGACCGGAAAGCTCGGAGTTGGCGGAATCAAAAATAAACGAATGCTGAAGGTTTAGAAAAAATAATAAACGTATAACAATTTCCTGATGTTGGAAATTGTTATATGGCGGGTTTGGATACAATAAAACGAAACAGAAAATAATGCAGAAATAAGAAACGGGTCGTAAATCAGTTCGGCAGAGCTTCCGCAGGAATTTGAATAGAAAAATGCTCTGTACATTCTTCATAGAACTGGTGCTATTTATAGAAGAATTATTGGGCTGAATTTTTGGACTTTAGTTGAAATGGGCCTTGCTGAAATTGTGGAGAGAATGCAGGAACGTGGCAAATATTTAGGAAACAGCTTCTTCACGTAATGGCTTGACGAAGTCTTGGTCAAAAACCTAGAATAATCCTTGTCACGGTCGTGACAATGCTTTTACGTTCGTGGCTTGTGACTTTTAAGTGTCACGGTCGTGACACTACTCTCACGGTCGTGATGCTTCCTTTTGGGGTGTCACGGTCGTGAAACCCTTGTAACGGTCGTGACTGCTGCAAAATATGCAGTTTTGCAGGAAGCTTCATTTCTTCATCTTTTTATGATTGATTTTGTTCCTTTTTCTCTTAGTTCATGATTTAGCTCCACATAATGGTGTACCTGCAAAATGGTAAGAAAAACTCGAGGAATCGAGTGTTAAAACGGTGATTATTCGATAAAACGTTAATGAAACCTAGCAATATAATCGATACGTTTTCTCGTTATCAAACTTCCCCAAACTTAAACCTTTGCTTGTCCTCAAGCAAATAGTCGGTTGAAAATCGGTGGACAAGATGTTATTCACGTATACTCATAACAAATCAAACGAGGGATCGTTTTGTCGGATAATCCGATACTTTGATAAAACACTACCGATACACTAATGACGCAAGCAACAAGCTATGTCGTTGACTTCCCGTTAAATGAGCCAATCGGCAATTACTTTACGATTTCAGCTAAAGTTTTTCGATCTTATTTCGCCCGGTTTCATTCTAGCGCAATCACATTAAGCCCTTTGCCTTAGCACGCACGTAGTGGAGTAGCCGGTTAGCGACTTTGATCCTTTTTAAGCACTGGGTCTGGTACACGAGTGTGGTAACCCTACATTTTGTATCCGATTTGGAGGTTGTGGGGGATCGAGCCGTAGCACGCCCTACCGAGTTCAGAACCAGTACCTCTGAACCAACCTGCAATGGACTCCTTCTCATATTTCTCGTTTCTTATATGCGACCGTGTACTTTGGTGCAATTTCTTTTCATTTTGCATCGAGATATGAAGGATCATTATTGATTAGGCATCAAACGCTTATATTCATCGGCTCCCCACGTGGTTTGTGTTCCGACGGTGCTGACTGCTAGTATAAACTACTCGGGGTTACTTTTGAACTGAAACTAGAAGTGTACTCGTAATGGTAATCGGGATAGAATCGCTTAAGTAGGAAGTCAAAGGTGTCAAGATTGTATTGGTCTTGTTTAATCGTTCTCAGCTTCCTATTTACGATTTCGTAGGTAAGTCGGGTAATGCGAATAATTAAAATTTTTTCGGTTATGGCTAAATAAGCGGGGAAAATTCGAAACTAAAGAAAATATCATAAAGATTTTTGCACGCTTCATTACTAAAAGGAAATACAACGGAATTGAAAATACAACGAAATGAAAAAAATGCGAAAAGGGAAAAATACGGAAATGAAAGGTACCTCTCCCACACTATATCAGACATTGTCCTCAATGTTGTGATATAAATGCGGTTAAAGCACAGTACAAACGACGAAAACGAAAAACAAACATAAGAAAAACTAAAACTATGGCTGCTGAGGACCGCGGGGTCGACTTCTGGTGCGGGAGCGGCGTCTGGAAGGAGTCGCTTCAGGATCAGAACCGGTGCTGGCGGTCCCAGTGATGTCGATACGCAAGGCGTCTAACTCGCTGAAAATCTCGTTAAACCTCTCATTAGTAGCTGCCTGGTTTGCTACAATCGTGCCGAGTAAAGCATCGTACTGCTCCTTCTGCCTGCGCTCCAGTGCGGCGTTCATCTGGTTCTGCTGATGAATCGCACGGAGGACATCCTCAAGAGTGAAATCTGGCGCAGTAGGTTGTCGGGTAGATGACTCTGGTATATCCTGGACAGTCTCAGCTGCATCCATAGCGTCCTGCATCTCATCCGCAGGGAGATCTGCCTGATCATGGATAGGAGCGTGGTCAGCAGCATCAGGTAGAACAAAGAGCCAGTTGGCTCGGCTGGATGGGTCGATGCGGTCGCGGGACGGCAGAATGATATGGTGAAACACGGTGCCATGGACAACAGGGCTATACCGGCCATCCTCTCGCTGCGCAATCAGGTGAGCGGACCTGCAATAACTCTTGGTGAGGTATTCTGCGGCTAGGTGAGGCTGATCTGCGACCAAGTCACCAAGCCCCAACTGAATGGCAAGGGTGGTGACAATGCCGCCAATGAAGAACGGAGTGGATCCTCTGTGCGCAATAGCCTGGATGTGGTAAAGCATGAAAGGGGCAGCATTGATCGGCTCGTCATTAAGAGCACAATGCAAGAATAGAAGCTCCTTAGAGTTGAGCTTATGGTTGCTTTCTCGAGCGAAGATGGTGTTGCAAATGACTCGGTGGAAGTAGCGGATGGCCGGATTGTGAATGTGCGTAGCGTTGAGGCTTTGGAAGGCGGATGCACGGGTGTTTGTTAAGTCGTGCCATAGAGTGAAAGCTTGTTCACTAAAATTATCGGGCACGCGACGGTGAGCTTCAGTTCCGTGATCGAAGCCTAATAACTCGGCGATCCTGTCTTGCGAGAGGTTGAACTCTTGGCCATGCAATCTGAATTTTGCAAAACCGGTGAGCTGACTCAGAGAACCGGTGCCGGTGATGTAACTGAAAGAGCTTAAGAACTCCAGTGTCAGAAGTTCGAAGGTTGGCTGAGGTTGACTGCAAAGGTCCCAGAGCCCGACTTTTCGAAGCAGGTTCGTAACACTGGCCAGCATTCCGAGTTCCCTCAAACACACAGTGTCAATGTAACGTGTAGGTTGCACACCGCGGCTTTGGAATCGGAGAAATCGTTCTCTCTGAGTTTCTCCAGCATCACCTTCTCTAAAAGTAATAGTATCCATTGCATGCAAGAGCTTAGAGTGAAGAATGAAGATTTTTGAAGTTTTGTGAAAAAAAATGGTAAAACGAAAGAAGAATTGATTCGGGATAAATAATGGAGAGTGAGAATGTAGTAGGTTGTGATAATGGGTGGTTAATGAGTTTAAAGATGGTAAATGGGGGGGTTACGGAGGTTATGGAGAAGATGGGTAGTTTTTAGGAAGTTATGGAGAAGAAGAAGAAGAGGCACGAAGAGAAACAGTTTTGTTTCTCACGAATCCTGGTATAAGGGTCGTCACGGTCGTGACATGGGGACGACGGTCGTGACACTCAAAAAGAGCGCGTCACGATCGTTATGGGGCAGTGACGACCGTGAGGGCTTGTTTCTTAGAATAATTTCCAGAAAACACTTTCTCACTTGTTTCACATATTTTATATTAATGTATTTTCTTCATTAACACTCATATTAAATTATAAACACCATATAGTATATAGTTTCAACACAGTACTTCAATAACTTGCAAGGCATGAGAGATTTGTATATATAATGAATAAATGCAAGCATAACAATACATAGAATGAAAAATACATAAATTGCTAAAAATGGAGAATTTTTGGAATTAAAGATGCATTGCATAAAGTAATTGAAAATGAAGTTACATAAACGGAAATTTGCGGTAAGAAATTGTTGCGAAAAATAAATCTAACTAGAAACGAAAACAATGGGAAAAATTAACTAAATCACTTATAACATTATCAAAAGCGTTTCTTCAAGTCTTCGATGGCGGAATTCAAGTGATAGAACTGTTCGCAGGTTATGTCAGTCAACCCTATAATATCCAATCGCATGCTCTTAATGTCTTCTTTAAATAAGTTAATGTCAGTTTGGTAAGCATTGAGAGTGTTCATGATGTTTTGCAAGTTGTTAGCATAATCTCCTTGATTCACTTCAGGGGTTTCATAAACTTCTTCAGTGTGGCCAATGTCATGGTAACCAGGAGGTGTCTCAGGGTCAGTTTCGACATCGGTCATTGTATCATCTTTTATCTTGTAAGACTGAGGTGTTTCAGGAGTGGGTGGATAATCAGGTGGGTTTAACTCATAAAGCCAGTTATCCTTATTGTGAACACTTACTCTAGCATGGTTTGGCAATGTGAACAGGGTTACTACCTCGTTCTGGATTAGGTACTCAAAAGGTGGATGTCCTAAATTCCTTATGATATGTCTATTAAAGCAGAAGTTAAGATCCATAGGACGGATGTTACCTAAACGGTTGCACCTGTGCAATTGGTACCTAAGTCCTAAAGCATCAGTAATCATGGTTACAAGACCTCATACTAAGATAGGTAATTCAGGTTCTTCTTGGATACGGGTGAAGGTTTGCATCATGAAAGGTACGCCATTAACAGGCTGTCCATTAGTGAAACATGACATAATAAATATTTCATCTTTAGAAACTCCGGTAATGTTTTCTTCTTTTCCAAAGAATGTGTGGGCAAGGAATTTATGGAAGTAACGGAGAGCAGGATTATGGATGTCATCATTATTCATGCCATTTGGTTCAGGGTGGTAGTTTCCGGTTAAAGTTCCCCAAAAGAAATCTAGCTCAATATCCATCAATTCTACCTGTGTGGTAGTAAAAGCAAATGGTCCACTAGGGAATCCTAACAAGTCAGCTAGTTCTTTATGGTTAAAGTCATATTCTATTCCAAATAGGCGGAAACTAATAAATCCTTTCCTAAATCCAAAACCGCGCTCAGGTAGGTAAATTAAGGAGCTAAGGAACTCAAGGGTGAGCTCGCGGTAAGTCACAAACTTATGTTGGATCAATGCATTCTCCCATCCGAGTCGGTTAAGCAAGTACATGATGCTATCATGTATTCCTAAGGTTTCCATAGTCCGATCATCCGGGTACAGGGTCAAATCCATTTGCCTCTGTGATAACTCTTCAAATTTCATTCTTTGGTTCCTACCTCTAAATTTGGTTTCCATATGGTTAATTGGTTGGTTAGCCATGGTCAGTGCAAATATGGAGGAAACAAATCGGGGGAAGAAGGAAAGTGGAAAATACTTTTTTTAGAAAATCTGTAAAAAGTGATTTAAGATAAAAATAAGAAAATGAAATGCATAATGTAATGGCAATAATAGTAATATAAAATAAAACTATAAAATGACAAAAAAAATAAACAAATAGTAAACGATAAATAATAAAATGATAAAGAGAATAATTTAAATAATTAAATGAGTAAATGGGTTGCCTCCCACTAAGCGCTGTTTTTATCGTCAAAAGCCTGACGTAATGCTTAGGTTTAGATTAATCAGGGGATTCAGTGGACAATTCTAAAAGCTTTAGATTATTCGCATAATCTCTATTTTCAACTTTATGATAATGTTTTAAACGTTGTCCGTTTACTATGAATGGTTCACTATTCCTACCCTTAATTTCTATTGCTCCACTCGGGAATACTTTAATTATCTCAAAGGGTCCTGACCATCTAGATTTTAATTTTCCAGGAAAGAGCCTAAGTCTTGAGTTAAAGAGGAGTACAACGTCTCCCACACTAAATTCTTTCCTAGATAGGCGTTTATCATGCCATCGCTTAGTTCTTTCTTTATATATCTTAGCATTCTCATAAGCATCTAACCTTAATTCTTCTAATTCGTTAATGTCTAGGATTCTCTTTTCTCCTGCAGCATTATAGTTTATATTGAGAGTTCTAATCGCCCAATAAGCTTTGTGTTCTAGTTCTACCGGGAGGTGACAAGATTTTCCATAAACTAGTTTGAAAGGTGTAGTACCTATGGGTGTCTTGTAAGCGGTCCTATAAGCCCATAAAGCTTCACTAAGTTTAGATGACCAATCTTTTCGAGATATGGCGACAGTCTTTTCTAAGATTTGTTTAATTTCTCTGTTTGAGACTTCGACTTGTCCACTTGTTTGTGGATGATATGGTGTAGCCACACGGTGTCTTACTCCATACTTAGATAGTAATTTGTCAAATATTTTTGAGATGAAGTGCGAGCCACCGTCACTTATGACGAGTCTAGGCACACCAAATCTGGGAAAGATTATATTTTTGAAAAGCTTTATTACTACTCGCGTATCGTTTGTAGGAGAAGCTATGGCTTCAATCCATTTCGAAACATAATCAACAGCTACGAGTATGTAATTATTACCGAAAGATGATGGGAATGGTCCCATGAAATCTATTCCCCAGACGTCAAAGATTTCTACTTCTAATATTCCTTTTTGAGGCATTTCATCTCTTCTTGAAATATTGCCAGTGCGTTGACACCGATCGCAATTTATAACAGCGATGTGGACATCCTTCCATAGATTAGGCCAGAATAAGCCGGCTTGCAAGATTTTTGCACAAGTTTTGGAAGTGCTTGCATGTCCACCATAAGGAGATGAATGACATTGAGCAATGACATCTTCTATTTCTTCTTCGGGAATACATCGGCGAAAGATTCCATCTGGTCCTCTTTTGAACAATAATGGTTCATCCCAATAGTAATGTTTCAGATTATGAAAGAATTTCTTTTTCTGCTGATAGGTTAGATCGGGTGGAAGAGCTCCTGCGGCTAGGTAGTTGACAATGTCAGCCTACCATGGCAGTCCTACAGTTGTCTGGATTGTTTCCACGGATTCTGGTTCATTTATATCTAACTGAGCTAGGTCGCTTCCTAGTTGTGCTATCAGCTGTTCATACGGAAAATCATCGTTAATCGGCACTTGTTCGGGTTTAATACCTTCTATTCTAGATAAATGGTCCGCTACGACATTCTCAGTACCTTTTTTATCTTTTATTTCTAGATCAAACTCTTGTAAAAGTAAAATCCATCTCAAGAGTCTTGGTTTAGCATCTTTCTTAGTTAATAAATATCGGATAGCAGCATGGTCTGTGTAAATGATTATTTTCGCTCCAACTAAGTAAGAACGGAATTTGTCAAGCGCAAAGACAACTGCTAACAATTCTTTTTCGGTAGTGGCGTAGTTCATCTGGGCAGAATCCAAGGTTCTACTGGCATAGTAAATCGCATGAAGTTTCTTTTCCTTCCTCTGGCCTAGAACTGCGCCTACAGCATAGTCACTCGCATCGCACATGATTTCAAAAGGTAATCTCCAGTCAGGGGGTTGCATGATTGGTGCGGTGATGAGGGCTGTTTTTAGAGTTTCGAATGCTTTAAGACAATCTTCATTGAATATGAACTCAGCGTCTTTCATTAATAACCCAGTAAGAGGTTTAGTAATTTTCGAGAAGTCTTTGATGAATCGTCGGTAAAAACCGGCGTGTCCTAAAAAGCTTCGTATTTCTCGAACGGTTTTAGGGGGTTGAAGATCTTTTATTACTTCAATCTTAGCTTTATCAAATTCAATTCCCTTGTCGGATATTACATGACCTAATACGATTCCTTCGTTGACCATAAAATGACATTTCTCCCAGTTATGCACGAGGTTTACTTTTACACATCTTTCTAATACCATTTCTAAGTTTGATAAACATCCTTCAAAACTTTGCCCGCATACAGAGAAATCGTCCATGAACACTTCCATGATGTTGTCTATAAAATCTGCGAAGATTGACATCATACATCTTTGAAAGGTTGCAGGAGCGTTGCATAATCCAAAGGGCATTCGTCTATAGGCGAACGTTCCATAAGGGCATGTGAATGTAGTCTTCTCTTGATCATCTGGATGGATAGGGATTTGGAAAAATCCTGAGTAACCGTCAAGATAACAGAAGTAAGAATGCTTGGCTAATCGTTCTAACATTTGATCTATAAAAGGTAGTGGGAAATGATCTTTTCGAGTGGCTTTGTTTAGTTTACGATAATCTATGCATACTCTATATCCCGTCACTACTCTTTGCGATATCGATTCGCCTTGAGTGTTCTTCACAACAGTGATACCTCCTTTCTTTGGCACTACATGTATTGGACTAACCCATTCACTATCAGAGATTGGATATATTATTCCGGCATCTAGTAATTTTTTAACTTCTTCTTTTACTACAGTGCTAAGGGTTGGGTTAATTCTTCTTTGAGATTCTCTGGAGGTTCTGCAATCTTCTTCTAGCAGAATACGATGCATACAAACTGAAGGACATATTCCTTTGAGATCAGATATGTTATATCCTAATGCAGTTGGATATTTCTTCAAAACATCTAAAAGTTTCTTTGTTTCTATAGTTCCTAAACTGGAATTTATTATAACTGGTCTTTTACATTCAACGTCTAAGAATTCGTACCTTAGGTTATGAGGTAAAGTTTTTAATCCTAATGTAGGTTTTTCTTTACTTGGCATGGGATCCGGTGTAAGTGCTAAACTTTCGCTTAGACTATCATCCTGATATGGTTTACGCCAATTATCATCTTCGAAAATTGGAGGGATTTGAATTTTCATTATTTCAGAATAAGTGGTCTCTTTTAGTTCCATTTCTCTTACACATTCGTCAATTACGTCCAATAGATAGCATGTATCCTCTATAGCTGGTGATTGTAAGAATTGTGTTAAAATAAATTCAACTTTCTCTTCACCTACTTCAAAGGTTAGCTTTCCTCTTTTTACATCTATTATAGCTCCGGCGGTAGCTAAGAATGGTTTTCCTAGTATGATAGGTGTAGTGGAGTCTTTAGAGATGTCCATGATTATAAAATCAGTAGGGATGTGGAATTGTCCTATACGTACTGGGACGTTTTCTAGTATGCCTATAGGATATTTAACAGAGCGATCGGCTAGTTGAACAGACATTTTAGTTGGTCTCAGGTCTCCCATGTCTAGCCTTTTGCAAATCGTTAAGGGCATAACACTGATACTGGCTCCTAAATCGCATAGAGCTTTGTCAATGACGAATTTTCCTATTACACAGGGTATAGAGAAACTTCCTGGATCTTTTAGCTTAGGAGGCATTTTATTCTGAATTATAGCGCTACACTCGGCAGTAAGTGTAACTGTTCTGTTATCCTCTATATTTTTCTTATTGGATAAGATTTCTTTTAAAAACTTAGCATACGAGGGTATTTGGGTAATTGCTTCTGTAAACGGAATAGTAATATTCAACTGTTTCAGAAGTTCGACAAATTTCTTAAATTGACCCGTCGTCTTGGAATTTATTAATCTTTGAGGGTACGGAATTGGTGGTTTATAGGGTGGTGGAGGCACATAAGGTTGTTCTTTCTCCTCTACCTCTTGATTGTCATCTTCCTTTTCTTCTGGATCATTCACCACTTCAGTCGGTTTATCCGGTTTTTGGTGCATGGCTGGATTGTCAAGTCTTGGATCGGTAGGTCCGTCAAGTTCCTTGCCACTTCTTTATATCACAGCATTAGCATGTCCTTTCGGATTAGGTTGAGGTTGTCCAGGGAATACTCCAGCTGGTGCAGCAGTAGGTGCTTGTTGTTGAGCTACTTGTGAAATCTGAGTTTCTAGCATTTTGTTATGTGTAGCTAATGCATCTACTTTGCTCACTAATTGTTTAATATGCTCACTAGTGTGAATGTTTTGGTTTAAGAAGTCCTTGTTTGTTTGAGATTGGTTAGCTATAAAGTTCTCCATCATTAACTCAAGGTTCAATTTTCTAGGGACGTTAGGAGCAGTCTTTTGATATCCTGGTGATGTAGCTGGTGCTTGACCTGGTGCGTATAAAGCATTGTTATTCTTATAGGAGAAGTTCAGATGATTTTTCCAACCTGGGTTATATGTGTTTGAGTAAGGGTTTCCTTGAGCATAATTCACTTGATCAGTGGGAGTTCCTGTCAATAGTTGACAATCAGAAACTTCGTGTCTTGAAACTCCACATAACTCACAGTTAGGTGTTACTGCAGCCACGTTGGCTGTTGGTGTTATGGCCAAGTTGTCGATCTTTTGGCTTAGTTGGTCAAACTTTGCATTGACTTGGTCCATACTACTCACTTCGTACATACCTCCCTTTGTTGGTTTCTCAGTTGCGACTCTCTCGCTTCCCCAAAGGTAATGATTTTGAGCCATACTTTCGATAAGTGCATAGGCATCATTATATTCTTTATCCATCAATGCACCGCCCGCGGCAGCGTCAATTGTCATTCTTGTATTGTACAAGAGTCCATTATAGAAGGTATGGATGACCATCCATTCTATTAATCCATGATGTGGACAAAGTCTCAGCAGATCCTTATAGCGTTCCCAAGCTTCGAATAATGATTCACTTTCTCGTTGCTTAAATCCGTTGATCTGAGCTCTCAGCATAGCTGTCTTGCTGGGTGGAAAATATCTGTTCAAGAAAACTCTCTTTAGTTCCTCCCACGTAGTTACTGAGTTCGAAGGCAGAGATTGAAGCCAAGCTCTTGCTCTGTCTCGAAGCGAAAAAGGAAATAAACGTAATCTAATATCTTCTTGGGTAACTCCATTGGCTTTTACGGTATCGGCATATTGCACAAAGATCGAAAGATGAAGATTCGGATCCTCGGTAGGATTTCCGGCGAATTGATTTTGTTGCACGGCTGATATCAACGAAGGTTTTAGTTCGAAATCGTTTCGGTTGATAGCCGGCGCGGCAATGCTTGAATGCGGTTCAGCTTGCGAAGGACTGGCGTAATACTTGAGTGGATGATTTTGTTCTTCAGCCATCTCTGCGTCCTTTGATGTTACGACTGGTTTAGGCGGATCTAATTGAAGATCTGGAATATTGTAACTATTTTCGTAATCGAATATACGTCTTCTTACGTGTAAGAAGCGTTCCGATTCAGGGATTAGAGGTTGCAAGTCTTCGCTTTTAGAGCGAGTACTTGGCATACACTCGGAAATTAAATTAAATTAAATAGTTGATACCTTAGTCTAGACAATGCTACCTAAATGCACTAGTAACTAAATTAAGGAATCCCCGGCAACGGCGCCAAAAACTTGATGGGCTAAAGACGTGTCTAATTATGCGTCTAGCGGTATCTTAACTGCAAGTGCACAGCCTATCGAAGTAATATTTAAGATTATCGATCCACAGGGATTCTATGGTTACTTAGTGCTAGATGAACTTCTAGTTTAGCTAAGGCGAATGGTTGTCACGATTTTTTGTTGATTTTAGAATATTAAAGGCTAAATTAAATTTAAGTTTTAATGAAATGATACTAAGGCGGTCGGTATGTAATTATACTAACTTAGGTGGGTCAATCTAACCTAGGCTTATAAAGATGTTTACTTAATCTATTCGGTAGAGATTACCAGTTTAAATACCCTCAACTCACACTCTCGTGGTCTTATATCAGATCTTATCCCTAAAGCCCTATGCCTGCTCTCGCTAGCCCATAAGTGTTTAGAGGTAATTTTTGGAAACTAAGTAATTCTAATTTATCTTAAAGCGCTCTCGCTGTGTTTAATTTAAATGCCTAACTTTAGCTATCTGGTTAAAACCTCACACTCTCGTGGTCTTGACCTAACCTAATACTCTTTTCTTACTCTCGTAATGAAAAGGTCTATTTAATTAAAAAGTATCAGCCAGAATGTTAAGTGATTAATTATTTTTAGCCTATGGTTATATTTTACCGGTTAAGTTCGTTCTAACTACATACCGCCCTAAGGTGTTTAGCTACTCATCGATGTTGAACCAGAAAGAGACAGAAAATTGAATAAATAAATACTCATGGCAGGAAAATAAATAAACATTATAAATAATTAAATTGCAATATAATAAAAACCTGGTTAACAATATTAGAGCAGACTCCTTCTTCCACAGACCGGAAAGCTCGGAGTTGGCGGAATCAAAAATAAACGAATGTTGAAGGTTTAGAAAAAATAATAAACGTATAACAATTTCCTGATGTTGGAAATTGTTATATGGCGGGTTTGGATACAATAAAACGAAACAGAAAATAATGCAGAAATAAGAAACGGGTCGTAAATCAGTTCGGCAGAGCTTCCGCAGGAATTTGAATAGAAAAATGCTCTGTACATTCTTCATAGAATTGGTGCTATTTATAGAAGAATTATTGGGCTGAATTTTTGGACTTTAGTTGAAATGGGCCTTGCTGAAATTGTGGAGAGAATGCAGGAACGTGGCAAATATTTAGGAAACAGCTTCTTCACGTAATGGCTTGACGAAGTCTTGGTCAAAAACCTAGAATAATCCTTGTCACGGTCGTGACAATGCTTTTACGTTCGTGGCTTGTGACTTTTAAGTGTCACGGTCGTGACACTACTCTCACGGTCGTGATGCTTCCTTTTGGGGTGTCACGGTCGTCACACCCTTGTAACGGTCGTGACTGCTGCAAAATATGCAGTTTTGCAGGAAGCTTCATTTCTTCATCTTTTTATGATTGATTTTGTTCCTTTTTCTCTTAGTTCATGATTTAGCTCCACATAATGGTGTACCTGCAAAATGGTAAGAAAAACTCGAGGAATCGAGTGTTAAAACGGTGATTATTCGATAAAACGTTAATGAAACCTAGCAATATAATCGATACGTTTTCTCGTTATCAGCTGTTAACATGAACGGTCGTGGTGTTGGTGCAGTACTCATTACACCTAAAGGAGTTCACATGCCTTTCTCGGCAAAGCTCACCTTCAACTGCACTAACAACGAAGCTGAATACGAAGCTTGCATTATGGGTCTAGAGGAAGCCATTGACCTCAGGATCAAGACATTAACCGTGTTCGGAGATTCAGCTCTGGTAGTTAATCAAACCAACGGCAAATGGTACACCCACCAGGATCATCTGATACCTTACAGGGATTATACAAGAAGGTTACTGACTTTCTTTACAACGGTCAAGCTTGAGTATATCCCTCGGGACGAGAATCAGTTTGCAGATGCCCTGGCTACCATTTCATCCATGATTAAAGTTCAAGCTGCCAACTTTGTACCGCAGATTTCAGTGTCCAGACTTGACAGACCAGCTTATGTATTTGCAGCAGATATTGTCAAAGATGATAAGCCTTGGTTCCATGACATTAAGTGCTTCTTGGAGGATCAAACATACCCATCTGGGGCATCTTCCAATGATAAGAAGACTTTGAGAAGGCTTGCTGGTAGTCTCTTTCTGAACACTGATGGTTCCCTGTACAAGAGAAACTTTGATATGGTTCTCCTCAGATGTGTTGATAGGACAGAAGCAGACTTGTTGATGCACGAGGTGCACGAAGGATCCTTTGGTACCCATGCTAGAGGGCATGCCATGGCTAAGAAATTGTTAAGATCAGGCTATTACTGGATCACAATGGATGCCGACTGTTGTGCCTACGCCAGAAAATGCCATAAATGCCAGATCTATGCGGATAAGGTGCATGTGCCTCCCAATCCTTTGAATATAATGTCTTCACCCTGGCCCTTTGCCATGTGGGGCATTGATATGATTGGCAAGATCGAACCGACTGCTTCAAATGGCCACAGATTCATCCTGGTAGCCATTGACTATTTTACCAAGTGGGTTGAAGCAGCATCTTATGCTAATGTTACAAGACAAGTGGTAGCCAGATTTCTGAAGAAAGATATCATCTGTCGATACGGAGTTCCCGAGCGAATCATTACTGATAATGGTTCCAACTTGAACAACAAAATGATGGATGAGCTATGCCGGGACTTCAAAATCCAACACCACAATTCTTCTCCTTAGAGGCCAAAGATGAATGGCGCTGTTGAGACAGCTAATAAGAATATCAAGAAGATTGTGCAGAAGATGGTAGTCACCTACAAAGACTGGCATGAGATGCTACCGTTTGCCTTGCATGGGTACCGCACGTCAATCAGAACATCCACTGGGGCAACACCGTATCAGCTTGTGTATGGTATGGAAGCAGTCCTACCTGTTGAAGTTGAATTACCCTCTCTGCGGGTATTGATGGATGTTAAGCTGAACGAAGCAGAATGGGTTCGGTCCCGATACGAACAACTGAGTCTGATTGAAGAGAAAAGATTGGCTGCAATCTGTCATGGGCAGTTGTATCAGAAAAGAATGAAGAGAGCCTTCGATCAGAAAGTCAGGCACCGAGAGTACCAAGTGGGAGATCTTGTGCTGAAAAGAATCCTCCCTCCTCATACAGACCACAGGGACAAGTGGACTCCAAATTATGAAGGACCATTTGTAGTAAAGAAAGTTTTCTCTGGTGGAGCACTGATGCTCAACACCATGGATGGTGAAGATTTCCCGTCCCCTGTGAATTCAGATACAGTTAAAAAATACTTCGCATAAAAATGACCCACTGGACATAAAAACAGAATGTAAGTCCAGGCAAAAATAGGGCATCCCGGCAAGTCAAAAACAGAATAAAAAGACTTGGGCAAAAATAAGGGAAATAAATAAAAAAATGTACACCTGCTGAGTTGAAAAGCCGCATCGGACAACTCAGGCAAAAATGGGTATCCCGATGGATTGAAAACCCGAAAGGGCGATCCATGCAAAATAAGGGGAATAAGCGAACAACTGCATTCTGAATTCGTCTGTATCACCTGCAACTTGGTAAACCTCGAAAGGATCAAGCTTCTGCCAGAATCAGCCTTCTTCAGAAAGCAAGACGAGAAGAACGTCGAAAGTCATACGAGTCATAGCAAGAGGGAAGCTCCTTGAAGCGTCGACAACATTGCCAACATCTTTTGTTTCTCAATTTGTAACAATCTCCTCATTTCAGGAGATATGTTTCTTTGACTGTATCTTGCCAATTCAAAGCATATGAATTAATAAAAACAGATTTTCAGTCAAGTTTCACCTCGTACACTTCATTTTATTTGCAAAGAATGTCTGATATCTTTAAAACACTGATTGCATGAATACAGATGCTTATCCAAAAAATAAAAACTACATGCTTACAGGAAATATACTTACTCCCGGGAGTGTCTGACTCCTATGACGGAATCCGGTAAGGGATACCTTGGGATTACTTGTGCGTTTCTTTGTCTTTGCAGGGTTGCAGGTATTCAAAAGCACAACATGGGGCATGAAAGCTTCATCCCAGCAAGCTGGCAAATCAACACTCACTCAGTCTTAGCACCCCAGTGTTTGCTCCCCAGCTGAGTTGCCACTTGTGGTTTCTCCCCAGCTGAGTTGCCATCCGTTACTCTTCCTCATCCAAATACAAAAAGCCTGGGAACCATCTCCCCGCAGAGTTTCGGCCTCTATCCAGAAGAGCAACACGCGAGGGAATCACAACAGAGTGAAGAAAGCTCCTACAAACCCCAGCTGGGTCCCCCAATTTACAGGAATATGTCTATCATTGACCCATTTCCCCAAGCAGAAGCATTTCATCAGATCCACCAATGATCTCATCCCCAGCTGGGATGATCACTTAAAACAGATCAACCAGAGATCTTTACAGCAATGGGATCCGAATCCCGGATTGGTATCTCTTGCATAGTCATGGCATTTGCATCATATTCACCCCACAAAGCGTAGCATTCCGTTTAATGCGGAGCATTACAGCAAAAATCAAGCATATTGCATAATCATAAGCCATGTTTCGAATTAAACACTTGTGAATATTATCAATCCATCATCAATATACAGAATACCCCTCAGATTCCCCAGCAAAAGCAGTTGCCTCACACTCACCAACATCAGTATACACTCATTGTGGCACCCGTCCGTGTCATATCCCCAGCAGAAAGCCAAAGCATCCCCTTTGCACTCACAGATACAAATATATATGTAACATTTCCTTGACATCCGTCCATGTCATTTTCCCAGCACAGTAACATAAACACTTTGTATACCGGATACTTGTTTATACTATACTCTTCTCCTTTTGACACTCGTCAGTGTCACTCTCCCCAGCAGGTAGAACACTCAAATCATACTTATACAGATACTCGTCCGTATCTTGTATACACCATTGATATCCCCGCAGATTCGACACTCGTCCGTGTTCTTTGTTAACCAGTTAGTACTCGTCCGTACCATCATCTCAGAGCATGCGTCAAGCGTTTGTTTCTACCCGATACTCGTCTGTATCGTAGTCTTAAGGATGCTCGTCCGTATCTTTAATCCATACACCGTGTCAAACACTTTTGTCTTCTTGAATATAGATACTCGTTTGTGTCTACTATTCCCCAGAAGAATCCTTTCAGATTCAACACTCGTCCGTGTTCTCTGTTAACCAGTTGATACTCGTCCGTATCATCATCTCTGAACACGTGTCAGTATTTGTTTCTACCCGATACTCGTCCGTATCATAGTCCTAAGGATGCTCGTCCGCATCTTTAATCTATACACAAACATCTAAACACTTATACCTTTTATTTCTTGGATGTAAACACTCGTCCGTGTTTACTATTCCCCGGTAAAACAAATTTCTTTTTTATCTGACGTTTGTCATGATAAACCTTGAGAGCAGCCGTCCCCTGCTAGGTGGTCGTCCTCCACCCCTTGATGGTCGTCCTCCATCATGCTCATCCGATGGCCGTCCCCATCGTTGACCTTTTCTATCCGACATTCGTCCTATGTCGTGATATTTAGCAGCCGTCCCCTGCTAGGTGATCGTCCTTCACCTTTTTGATGATCGTCCTTCATCATTTTATCCGATGGCCGTCCCCATTGTTGATTGTGGTTATCTAGCGTGCGTCCTACGTCATGATAAACCTTGAGAGCAGCCGTCCCCTGCTAGGTGGTCGTCCTCCACCTCTTGATGGTCGTCCTCCATCATGCTCATCCGATGGCCGTCCCCATCGTTAACCTTTTATCCGGCATTCGTCCTATGTCGCGATATTTTCGGCAGCCGTACCCTGCCAGGTGGTCGTCCTCCACCTTAGATGACCGTCCCTCATCTTAGCCCCAACAGAGCAGCCGTCCCCTGCTAGGTGATCGTCCTTCACCTTTGATGACTGTACCTCATCATCTGTTTATTTCATTTATTCTTTAACCCGATGGCCGTCCCCGTCGTTGTCCCTTTTCTTTTTAGCCCGATGGTCGTCCCCATCGTTGGTTACTTTGCTTTATGAACTTGATGGCCGTCCCCATCATAATCCCTTTTATCCCCTGCGTGTCGGCCGTCCCCTTCATTGCTTTATTTCCTGCACTTTTCCCAGCATGTTGGCCGTCCCCGTCATTGCTCTTTACCCAGCAGTCGTCCTCTGCTCGACGGTCGTCCTCCGTCGCCCATACTTTACAATATACTTTATTTTCTTTTACAATCTATATCCCTTTTCTTCTTCATTCTGTGAGTGCAAATTTTGGACTGTCTTTGGTATTCAACCACAAGTTATCTTGTTTGCCTGATAAGCCGTTGCTTACATCCTACACAACTAACTCATGTTTGAATAGGGGCAGCTGTAAACACCCCAAATTTGCCCTCACCCATTCACACCATGGCTTGTGATCATTTCATATGCATAAACACAATCACAGCATCTCATGTCACATTTTTGATTCATTGCATTGGTTCTAAGTCATCTGCATCTAGGGTTTGTGATCTGAGCAATCCAAGAGCTTCTTGAGCCACTCCAAAGGCCATCAATCACTTCAAAGGGGTCCATATATGTTCAAGCATCATATTATATCCTCTCAAAGTCAAGAATGTCAAAGAATCACAAGAACTGGGATTGATATGGAAGCAGAGCCAGGCTTGACTGCACAGATGACCTAAAATTAGGGTTTTGGTTTCAGAGGCCATAACTCCAAATTTTTTGGTCATTCTTGTTTCTATTGGTCTCTACATGGTATAGGGAGTATGCATATCAATTTTCATGAAGAAATTCCATGGGGAAGTCATCTGATCAAGAGTTGACTTTTCAAGCAAGTCAGTGCAAAATCAGGGCATCTGAGGCCCCCAATGACCCAACCAAAGGGAGTTCTTCATCATTTTGATTGTATATGATTTTATTTGATCATAGAAGAGGTTGGAAGTTCACAAAATTGAAGAATTTCAAGTCTTTTGCAAAGTTGACTTTTTGGGCAAGTTTGACTTTTAATGAAAATGTCATTTTAAGCAACTTTTTCAACCTTTACTTTTTGATTCAAAAAAGCTTCAAATGGAAAAACTTTGGTCATGAAAGTTGTAGAATAGGTCTTTCCCTTTTCAAAAAGTACAAGAACATGACCTAATTCATTTTGGATCAAAAGTTATGGCTTGTCAAAGTTGGCAAGAATCACAAAATTTCAAAGTTTCTACCAAAGAGGTATTTTGCAAAATGACTTGATCAAGTGTTCTAAGGCTATCAAATGCACTTCTAATCCACACAACATGATCACACAACACTTAAAAATCAGAATGGGCCAAGGAGTTTCTCATTTTTGTAGCTTATGGATCAAGATATTTCACAAAGATCAAAAGCAAGGCAAGTTGCAAAAATCCATCATAGCTCCTCATCCACTTGCTGGCTAGCTTGCTGAACCACCCTTGGCCTTTGCCCTCATCATGTTGCGCAGGACACACTTGTTGTACTAGGCTAGCAAGTGGCCCATGCTTCTCTTACACAAACTTGACCTTTTGGCAAAAGCACCCATACCAATCAATAAAGCACACATCATGTCATCTGACCAATCCCAATTGTTTATGTTAATCAAATGCAAGCCAAACATAACAAGAAGCAAGCCTGAAAGCTCCCATAGCACAGCATTCTCATTTTCACCCTCTTGAGCAAAAGCATTCGAAACTCATCACACAGGCCACAAACACACAAACAAACTTCATAAACCAACTCAATACATCTTCCTGGTCACAAAGCACCCTTCAAAACAACCTGAAACTCAAAGAATCAAAAACACGATTCCCTCACTGCACTGAACAGAACTTGTTCAATCTCTCAAACCAGCCAAAATAAACTTGCTCCAAGCCTTTCAGAAGTTCAAGGGAAGTCATAGGAGTGGTTTTGCACAAGAGAGGAGGTCAGAAAGCTCCAAACTGAAAAGCTTCAAACTCAGGTAGCTTCATGAACATTTTTTCCAGAACGTGTATTTTAAGTTTCTAAATGAATCTAAATGCTTCCCTGATCATGAATATATGTTTACTTTTGAAAATGAGTGAAAAATGAGGATGTATGCAATGTCTGAAACTTTTGCCCTAAAAACTGTTTGGCTTCGAATCGTTTGATTGAAGAAGAATAAATGAGATTTGAGTGGGGGTTTTGATTCAGGGGGATGTGGGAATGATTTCTGGGCTTTTAGTTTTCGTTTTAGTGAAGTTTTGAAGATTTTAGAGATTTTCAGGTGGGGTTCCCACCGGAGAAGACGACCGGAGGTCTTCTCCGGCCACCTGAAAATAATTAGGGCTAATCCCTGTGTTTAATGAAGTTTGAATTTGGTCCCTTGGATGTGTTGACTCGCGCGCATTTGGACGCCCAGGATCACTCTATTTTGCCCTAATCCTAGTTGACTTTATTAATCTGGATTAATTAATTCATAAATGGGAATTAACTCAGTTTGAATGTGGACCTTAGGATTGCGCGCGCAGTCAACAGCCTCACCCCCAGTTTCAATCTGATCCGTCCAATGCGTTTACTTTCTTTTATTTTAATTTTAATTCATTTATTTTGTATTTCTTTTGTCCATTTATTTTAAAATAGCAAAATCATTTTAAAAATTCTGAAATTTTTTATACAAACTTTTATTTAATTTCAGAAACCAAAAACATTTTCATTTTTATTTTTTGAATTAAAAAATATTTTTAAATCATTTAAAAGTTTATTTTTAATTAATTAATGAGAATTAATTAATTAAAAATACTTTTAGGTATTTAAAAATCACCAAAAAATTCATGAAACATTTAAAACCATTTAGAAACATTGTCCAACCCTCAAACCAAATTTCTTTTTTGATCTTGATGCATTTTGAGAATTTTTCATGGAATTAAAATCATTTCAAGGCATTATTTTGATCCAAACTTCAAAAAATCATTTCTGCCTAACCATTGAGAGTTGGACTTTGATTCTTCTTGCATTGCATTTTGTTTAGCATGTAGTTTGTGAGATTAAATTGGCATGATTTGATCTTTCATTTCCCATTTGTTTGACATTTTTCTTGTTAGGGTACCCAAAAACCCTAGAAATCTTAGGAAATTCATAACTTTTATTAGGTTAAGAGTTAGAACCCCTTCTTTGGGCAGTGAGTTTGTGTAGGGTTAGGGTTCCCTTGAATGCATTTTCAATTTTTTATCTTGATGTTTGCTTCTGATTTTGGTTTTTGTTTGATGCATTGATCATAAACCCTAATTTGAGCTTTCATATGCATCCATCTTGCATTTGCTTGCATACCTTGACTTGCCATAGAATTTTGTGCATCCATTTGATTCATTTGACATCTTAAGACATATTAGAATCATGCTTGATCATTGCATCTTGCATTTTCCATGTGGTATGCCATTTGCACTTCATAACTTTTCATGTATGATCATGGTTCTCAACTTGCTCCATTTGCATCCATAAGTTTGTATGATCATCCCCATGCTTTGCTTCATGTTTGCATCATCCCATAGCATCATTATCATCATGTATGTGCTTCTGGTTTTGATTTATATCATGTCATTTCATCTCATTTTGCATTGCATTGCATCTCTTTCACTAACTTTTCAGGTGGTAAGCAACTTTGAGAAGTGAATTTGCCTTCACTTCTCACATTTTCTTTTCATCTCTCTTATGCATCCATGCTGAATTTTGTTATGTGTTTGAGTTTGAGCTTGCTCATCCTTCTCCTTTTTCCTTTCTTTCCTCAAGTGACTTGACTTCTTGAATGAAGCAAGTTACTTTGCTTCTCCTGATCCTTTCATCTGCTTCCTGGTGGTTCCTCTGAAGACTTCTCTTGTAAACCTCACAAACCCTAGTAACAACTAAGCATGACAATGATTAGGGTTTTGATTAGTCCCCCACTTAGTTTTTACCTTTGTGTCTCATTGAGTCTTCTCTTCTCACCTCATAACCAGGGACTAAACCCTAAAGGCTTTAAGGCTTTGTGATTAAGCTTATGCCTGCATCCTTCTATTAGGATGGAGTGTATAACTTTAATCCTAAGTGTTAAACCCTTAATGTGTTTAAATCCTTTAATCAATTCATATAATAATCATCAATACACCAAGCCTGTAACTTGGGCCTTGCATTAGGGTTCTAATTCTTCCTTAACTGGTTAAGAAGGACTAACCCTAGTGTTAATGGACAAGTCCCCCTCAAGTTGTCTTACAAACCCTAAAACTAACTTCATCATCTTATCATTAACTAAAACCCACTTAATAAAGGCTTTGTTTTGTCATGAGTTTAATCCCTAATCATGGATTAAGTTGAGGAGCTTTCCTCAGCTTAAACATTCTCATCTATTATCCTTCTATTAGGATGGTGTAATGAGTCTGTTTAATCCTTGATTATGGCTTAACCTCATTACTCAACACTAAACAAAAACACCAAAAAACATCTAAATAATCACAAGTAGGTTAATGATCATAACCCTACACCATGGTGATTAAGTGTGAGAAGCTGACTTCACACTTAAGGTATTCTCATTACCCCTAATCAGGGGGAAGATGTGATGAGTTTGCTAAATCCATTGGTTTAGGCTTAAGCTCATTAACTTATGACAAATTTCAAAAAGCAATAAAAGACTTAAAACACAAAAACAAGCAATAATCATCTCCTCAGGGATTCTTTTCTCATCATCTTCACTCATAAACGAGAACTTGCTTCTTCCGTCTAAATGCAAGACAGTTTGCACCTGAGCCAGACAGGTCATACACTTGAGCATAGATAGGTAAGCAGTTCACAAGTCAATTTACCTTTCAGTCTCTTTGGGTCGAACTACGGTGTTCTGACTTCCTCATTGCACGAGAGGATACGTAGGCATAACTTAACAGTTATCGAACAAAAGTCTCTGTATATTCCCCATCCTTCTAGCCTCATTCTTTAGCCTCATGATCTTGAGCATTTTATTCTTGTTCTCACACTAACACTGCATATTTATACACTTCACACTTCATTTTCTTTGTACACTGACACTTGTACATCCTTTTCCAGCTATTTTATGCACAAATTGCACTGACACTACCCCTTTAAAACACAAATCTTTTAAGCGTGGATCCCGTCGAGTACGATGGACAATCTGGGTGCTAATACCTTCCCAGGTTGTAACCAACCCCCTTTCTCAGTCTCTCTGGTTCGCAACCGTCTTATCCATATCTTTCTAGGTCTATGCAGCATTGCCTTTCCTCCGGGATAAAAATGCCTAGCTGGCGACTCTATTCATTCCCTGTGAGTTCACTCCTGTGTGTTCTCGCATCCTCCTTTCGTCGACCGTTCGCGTCTGTACCTTTATCTGGGCCATTTCCCATTTATCGGGAGCGACACTCCGCCTTAATAATAATTTAAAACTTTAACAAACATATTAACAATCATTTAGAAGACAAAGACTTAAGATCAAACATTTAATCGCATAGTTTAGCTAAGAGGTTCCTGTTGAATACAACGGACGTGAGGGGTGTTAATACCTTCCCCTTGCGTAACCGACTCTCGAACTTAGAATTTGGTTTCGTGAACCATTTCTTATCCTTTATTAGGTTGTATCTATATCTCAATTTTCTCTCATAGAATAAATAGAATTAGGTGGCGACTCTGTTGTTTGTTTTAGGATCGTATTTTTTTTGAGGTACGACAGTTGGCGATTCTGCTGGGGAATAGCTCCATGCTAGAGAGGGTCGAGCCTAACTTAGCTTTGCTTGTTTATTTATTTGATCTTGTATTTTCTTGTCTTCTCTATGTTTATTATTTATGTTTGTTTATTCTTTTAGCGTTTTCCATTTATTGCTCATTATATTACTTGTCTGTGGGATACCTAAATTTGAGTTGTGGAAAAAGCAGAGGGAACACCTAAGTTTAGAATTGGATGTTATTAGTGTTAGTCTCCAAGGACTCGCTCCTTGCACGCCTAACATGAAAGCTCCCCCAGATAGTTAGACTTTTCGTAGATCTTGTCGCAACGCAGCTAGCCTTTCGCGTGACCTAATTTACGAAAGGGCTGTGATTCTGGGACCCCCTAGGACCTGTTTCGATTTTGGTAGTTGTGTAATGTTAGGATCCGAGGGCTCACCCCTTTATCCGCCTAGCATGAGAACTCCACTCAAGGTAGACCTTATTGTTATTATCGTCACAATACACCTAGCATGCGGCGGGGCGATGGTACGATAAACGTCTGTGACCTTGGGTTTCCTTAAACCATCACCATAGAAACCCTCCCGTGAGTGGGATTTATGGGTAGTAAAATGTAGAACCAATATCTTACAGCCCACCTATTAAGAAAGTTCTGAATTTACTGCGACACCTTGCATCCTTGCATCCTTGCATCTTTGCATCTCAACATCATATGCATCATTTTAGTAAGAACTTCAAGGAACAAAGAGAATTTTGTTGCAAACATCATGTATTTTACCATGAATGGACTTCAGTTTATTAGTTTTTGGAAAATAATAAGAAAACTTTACCCATTTTGATGTTTTGCAATAACTTCTTAAGCCACTTGAAGTATTTGCATTTTTTACTCATGAGTGCATATCCACATCTGCATTTCTTCAAACTCATTCTCGTCAACTCCTTTACAGCTGTCACACTGAGGATCTCACGCAAGTATTCCACCCAAGCTCAGGCCAAGAAGAATATGGTCGACAGAGACCCAGAAATGGAGAAAGTTAATGAAGAGCTTTCTGACCTTCGTGGAAATATGGGTCAGATGATGGAAATGCTGCAAGTCATTCGAGCAAAATTAGATACCCAACAGACTGTAGTGTCAGAGATTGTCACTGCAACAAGTGAGCCTACGCCATCAGTCACTACCCCTGTGACCTGGCCTCCTTTTGGGCTTCCTCATGGATTTGTACCCCCTCCCCAGGGTTTTGCTTCTCAAATTTTTATTCCTCCTTCCCAAGGAGTTGCTGCTCAGGGTTTCTTCCCTCCTTCCCAAGGTTTCACTTCTCAAAGTTTTGCACCTCCTTCTCAGGGTTTTGCATTTCCTTCCCAAGGTTTTGTACCCCCCCTCAAGGATTTGCTGCTCAGCAGACTATTCCTGTGACTAATGAAGAGAACCACGCAGTTACTAATTTTACACCAAACATTGTGCACACCCGTGCCCAACCATACTTTAACGACCCTCAGGTGTATGATGTGCCAGATATGTCTGAGAATGGAAATGAGAAACATGAGAACATGCAAGAGAATTTTGATACCCTTGAAAAAAGGTTAAGAGCAGTTGAAGGTGACCAGATCATTGGGGCTGCTGCTAGAGAGATGTGTCTGGTGTCTGGACTTGTAATATCTCCAAAGTTCAAGATACCCACTTTTGAGATGTACGTGGGGGCAACGTGTCCTAAGAACTATCTCTTGATGTACTATCGAAGAATGGCTGCGCAGGTGGACAATGACAAATTAATGATCCATTGTTTCCAAGATAGCCTGAAGGGAATTTCCTCCAAGTGGTATTTAACGCTAGATCAGTCAAAGATCCGCAGTTTTCAAGACCTGACAGATGCTTTCATCCAGCAATACAAGTATAATATGGACCTTGCTCCCGATAGGAGGCAGCTGTTGAGTATGTCCCAGAAAGATTCCGAATCATTTAAAGAATATGCTCAAAGGTGGAGAGGGACCGCTTCTCAGGTAGATCCCCCGTTGTCTGAAAAGGAGTTAGTTGATTGGTTTGTTGACACGGTCCGACCAGAATTCTTTGAGAGAATTGTGGGAAGTTTAACTGCTAGCTTCTCTGACCTTGTAGCTATGGGAATCAAGGTTGAACTTGGACTGAAAAATGGAAAGATGAGTGGTGCATCTAGCAGTTCCAGCAATGGTAGTGGAAACAATGTCAAGAAATTTACCAGCAATTTCCACAAAAAGAAGGAGGGCGAGAAAAATGTAGTAATGACAAGTCAAAGGAGAAATCAGCTTTAGCAGAGGCCTCCACCTATGGCTCAACACCAGTATGTCTACCCACCACAGTATGTTCAACATCCTTATGTAGCGGCAGTCCATCCGTCATATAATCAACAAGTTCTAATGTATCGGCCAACTCAAGCAGTACCGATGTACCAACTAGCGGCTCCAGTGATCCCAGCTTATCAACCAATGCTCAACAATCCAGGCTATCAACGAGCGCCCAATGCTTCAGCCTACCAGCAGAGGACTCCAGCTCCTCATCCAAATTCCAACTTTCAAAATAGAAGACCAGGAGGAAGGCCTCCCCATCCTCGGATCCCTATAACCTATACTGAATTGTATCCCTCACTACTAAGAAAGGCTTGGTTACTCCAAGGCCTTTGGGTCCTCCACCAGATCCGCTTCCACCAGGTTACAACTCAAGTGCCCACTTTTTGTTCCATGAAGGTGCTCCGAGGCACGATTTGGAAAATTTTATTGCTTTGAGGCATGTTGTGAAGGATCTAATGGATAAAAACATTTTATCATTTGGAGATACTGGTCTGAATGTCAAAAATAATCCTCTGCCCAAGCATGGGTCCATAAATGCCATTATTGACGAGTCTGACGAAGATTTGATTTTCAACGCCACAGAGATCAAAACCCCGCTTAGAGACTTCCATGCGAAGTTAGTAGAGGTGGGTATGCTGAATAATTGTCATAAGAATTATGAAGCTTGTGCAAATAATCCAAAGGGATGTGAACTAGTCTTGAGAGATGTTCAAAGTTTGATTAATCTGGGTGTTTTACAAGTAAGTGGTCGTGTGAAGAGGAATAAATTGGCAATGATTGAACCCATTTTCAACTTGCCTGAATCTGATTCTACCATGGAACCGGTGTTTAACCTGCCTGAGTCCCCAAGAGTTCAACCTATCTTTAATATGCCAGAACCGGTGGTGGCCATTTTCAATATACCTTAACCAAGGATTGAGCGAAGGAGTAACCCTTTCCTTTATGAAGATACCAAAGAAGTTCCATGGAGGTATGATACGGGGGAATTCATCAGAAGTTTGAACAGGCTGGTCAGAGGGAAGGTTCAAAAGTGGCAAGTGCTGACATACCAGGTGCAAGTCGTTTAACTCGCAGTGGTCGTGTTTATACTCAGCAAGTCAATACAGTTCCACCTAAAGAAGTAATTCCCACTGTTGTCAACCAGGATAAAGAGTTGGTCTTGGAAGAAGAGGATGCAGAATTTCTCAGAATCATTAAGAAGAGTGATTACAAGGTTATTGATCAGCTACATCAAATGCCTTCCAAAATATCTATCATATCACTTCTTATGCATTCACCGGCCCATCGGGGTGCTCTCCAGAAATTACTAGCCCAAGCTCATATTACGCATGATATAACTGTGAATCAGTTTGATGGAGTCATTGCCAATATCACTGCATGTAACAATCTCAGCTTCAGTATGGAGGATCTTCCAAAGGATGGCTTGGACCATAATCGTGCTCTTCACATATCTATAAAATGCCAGGAGGATACTTTAGCAAGAGTTCTTGTGGATACAGGATCTTCATTGAATGTTTTGCCGAAAAGAACGCTTGCAAAGTTATCTTATCAAGGAGTAGAGATGAGGCCCAGTGCGCTAATTGTGAAGGCTTTTGATGGGTCAAGGAGGACTGTTATTGGAGAAGTAGACCTACCAATCCTGATTGGGCAACAGGTCTTCAAAATCACTTTTCAGGTTTTGGACATTAATCCTAATTATAGTTGTTTGTTGGGAAGACCTTGGATCCATGTTGTTGGGGCAGTCACTTCTACCTTACACTAGAAGATGAAGTTTGTGGTCGATAATAAGCTGGTAACTGTGTCTGGTGAAGAAGATCTCATGGTCAACAACCTTTCTTCCTTTAGTTATATTGAGGCTGATGAAGATGCTTTGGAAACTGCTTTCCAAGCTCTGGAGATAGCCAATGTAGTCCTTATGGAAGTAGAGGAGCCAAAGGGGAAAGGCATTCCATATTTTGCATCGCTGAAGAGTACCATTTCCACTATCGAAGAAGGAAGCCATGAAGGTTGGGGTGATATCATTGAAGTCAAACAGAAGCTAGATCGTTACGGGTTGGGTTACAAACCAACTCATGTGAAAGAAGGAGCGTCAGCCTCCATCAAAGGACGTCCAAAGACCATTCGAGAGGTGTTTTCCAGTGCCGGCTATCAGATTAATGCAGTTAATGGGGATGCTGAAGATGAAGATGTGGATCATTTGGTTTATCAGTGTGAAGCAGCTTTGGGCAATTGGGAGGCAGTTGAGATACCAGAACTTTTTCTGTTGTCAAAGTAATTCATTGTTTTTTTAATGTTTTCAAAGTTCCCTAGCTCTGCCCAAGGCTATGGGATCATTTTGTAGGGCCCCTTCCCATTTTCAAGTTATTTAATCAATGAAGGCATTTTGTTAACCTCCTGTCTTGTTTTATTTACATGCTTTTTTTCTCTTTTCACTTTTAAAAGAAAATGACAATCTTTCAAAGCTAATAAAAAGTTTTTCTTGCATCCCTCTATTTTCACTTTTAATAAAAGCAAATCATTACCATATGCAGAACAAATAAAAACCCTGTTGAATCCATTGACTTTATATTATCTCCTAACTTCGATTCGCCCATCTACTAAGCGGAAGATGAAAGTGAGGAAGATTGTGACATTCCCGAAGGACTGGCAAGATTAGTTGAGTATGAGCACACAGATCTTCAGCCACATAAGGAGCAGGTAGATACCATCAACCTTGGCACCGATGAAGAAAAGAAGGAAGTCAAGATTGGTACAACACTTGGGGAATTATGAAGCTTGTGCAAATAATCCAAAGGGATGTGAACTAGTCTTGAGAGATGTTCAAAGTTTGATTAATCTGGGTGTTTTACAAGTAAGTGGTCGTGTGAAGAGGAATGAATTGGCAATGATTGAACCCATTTTCAACTTGCCTGAATCTGATTCTACCATGGAACCGGTGTTTAACCTGCCTGAGTCCCCAAGAGTTCAACCTATCTTTAATATGCCAGAACCGGTGGTGGCCATTTTCAATATACCCGAACCAAGGATTGAGCGAAGGAGTAACCCTTTCCTTTATGAAGATACCAAAGAAGTTCCATGGAGGTATGATACGGGGGAATTCATCAGAAGTTTGAACAGGCTGGTCAGAGGGAAGGTTCAAAAGTGGCAAGTGCTGACATACCAGGTGCAAGTCGTTTAACTCGCAGTGGTCGTGTTTATATTCAGCAAGTCAATACAGTTCCACCTAAAGAAGTAATTCCCACTGTTGTCAACCAGGATAAAGAGTTGGTCTTGGAAGAAGAGGATGCAGAATTTCTCAGAATCATTAAGAAGAGTGATTACAAGGTTATTGATCAGCTACATCAAATGCCTTCCAAAATATCTATCATATCACTTCTTATGCATTCACCGGCCCATCGGGGTGCTCTCCAGAAATTACTAGCCCAAGCTCATATTACGCATGATATAAATGTGAATCAGTTTGATGGAGTCATTGCCAATATCACTGCATGTAACAATCTCAGCTTCAGTATGGAGGATCTTCCAAAGGATGGCTTGGACCATAATCGTGCTCTTCACATATCTATAAAATGCCAGGAGGATACTTTAGCAAGAGTTCTTGTGGATACAGGATCTTCATTGAATGTTTTGCCGAAAAGAACGCTTGCAAAGTTATCTTATCAAGGAGTAGAGATGAGGCCCAGTGCGCTAATTGTGAAGGCTTTTGATGGGTCAAGGAGGACTGTTATTGGAGAAGTAGACCTACCAATCCTGATTGGGCAACAGGTCTTCAAAATCACTTTTCAGGTTTTGGACATTAATCCTAATTATAGTTGTTTGTTGGGAAGACCTTGGATCCATGTTGTTGGGGCAGTCACTTCTACCTTACACTAGAAGATGAAGTTTGTGGTCGATAATAAGCTGGTAACTGTGTCTGGTGAAGAAGATCTCATGGTCAACAACCTTTCTTCCTTTAGTTATATTGAGGCTGATGAAGATGCTTTGGAAACTGCTTTCTAAGCTCTGGAGATAGCCAATGTAGTCCTTATGGAAGTAGAGGAGCCAAAGGGGAAAGGCATTCCATCTTTTGCATCGCTGAAGAGTACCATTTCCACTATCGAAGAAGGAAGCCATGAAGGTTGGGGTGATGTCATTGAAGTCAAACAGAAGCTAGATCGTTACGGGTTGGGTTACAAACCAACTCATGTGAAAGAAGGAGCGTCAGCCTCCATCAAAGGACGTCCAAAGACCATTCGAGAGGTGTTTTCCAGTGCCGGCTATCAGATTAATGCAGTTAATGGGGATGCTGAAGATGAAGATGTGGATCATTTGGTTTATCAGTGTGAAGCAGCTTTGGGCAATTGGGAGGCAGTTGAGATACCAGAATTTTTTCTGTTGTGAAAGTAATTCATTGTTTTTTTAATGTTTTCAAAGTTCCCTAGCTCTGCCCAAGGCTATGGGATCATTTTGTAGGGCCCCTTCCCATTTTCAAGTTATTTAATCAATGAAGGCATTTTGTTAAACTCCTGTCTTGTTTTATTTACATGCTTTTTTTCTCTTTTCACTTTTAAAAGAAAATGACAATCTTTCAAAGCTAATAAAAAGTTTTTCTTGCATCCCTCTATTTTCACTTTTAATAAAAGCAAATCATTACCATATGCAGAACAAATAAAAACCCTGTTGAATCCATTGACTTTATATTCTCTCCTAACTTCGATTCGCCCATCTACTAAGCGGAAGATGAAAGTGAGGAAGATTGTGACATTCCCGAAGGACTGGCAAGATTAGTTGAGTATGAGCACACAGATCTTCAGCCACATAAGGAGCAGGTAGATACCATCAACCTTGGCACCGATGAAGAAAAGAAGGAAGTCAAGATTGGTACAACACTTGGGGAATTATGAAGCTTGTGCAAATAATCCAAAGGGATGTGAACTAGTCTTGAGAGATGTTCAAAGTTTGATTAATCTGGGTGTTTTACAAGTAAGTGGTCGTGTGAAGAGGAATGAATTGGAAATGATTGAACCCATTTTCAACTTGCCTAAATCTGATTCTACCATGGAACCGGTGTTTAACCTGCCTGAGTCCCCAAGAGTTCAACCTATCTTTAATATGCCAGAACCGGTGGTGGCCATTTTCAATATACCTTAACCAAGGATTGAGCGAAGGAGTAACCCTTTCCTTTATGAAGATACCAAAGAAGTTCCATGGAGGTATGATACGGGGGAATTCATCAGAAGTTTGAACAGGCTGGTCAGAGGGAAGGTTCAAAAGTGGCAAGTGCTGACATACCAGGTGCAAGTCGTTTAACTCGCAGTGGTCGTGTTTATACTCAGCAAGTCAATACAGTTCCACCTAAAGAAGTAATTCCCACTGTTGTCAACCAGGATAAAGAGTTGGTCTTGGAAGAAGAGGATGCAGAATTTCTCAGAATCATTAAGAAGAGTGATTACAAGGTTATTGATCAGCTACATCAAATGCCTTCCAAAATATCTATCATATCACTTCTTATGCATTCACCGGCCCATCGGGGTGCTCTCCAGAAATTACTAGCCCAAGCTCATATTACGCATGATATAACTGTGAATCAGTTTGATGGAGTCATTGCCAATATCACTGCATGTAACAATCTCAGCTTCAGTATGGAGGATCTTCCAAAGGATGGCTTGGACCATAATCGTGCTCTTCACATATCTATAAAATGCCAGGAGGATACTTTAGCAAGAGTTCTTGTGGATACAGGATCTTCATTGAATGTTTTGCCGAAAAGAACGCTTGCAAAGTTATCTTATCAAGGAGTAGAGATGAGGCCCAGTGCGCTAATTGTGAAGGCTTTTGATGGGTCAAGGAGGACTGTTATTGGAGAAGTAGACCTACCAATCCTGATTGGGCAACAGGTCTTCAAAATCACTTTTCAGGTTTTGGACATTAATCCTAATTATAGTTGTTTGTTGGGAAGACCTTGGATCCATGTTGTTGGGGCAGTCACTTCTACCTTACACTAGAAGATGAAGTTTGTGGTCGATAATAAGCTGGTAACTGTGTCTGGTGAAGAAGATCTCATGGTCAACAACCTTTCTTCCTTTAGTTATATTGAGGCTGATGAAGATGCTTTGGAAACTGCTTTCCAAGCTCTGGAGATAGCCAATGTAGTCCTTATGGAAGTAGAGGAGCCAAAGGGGAAAGGCATTCCATCTTTTGCATCGCTGAAGAGTACCATTTCCACTATCGAAGAAGGAAGCCATGAAGGTTGGGGTGATGTCATTGAAGTCAAACAGAAGCTAGATCGTTACGGGTTGGGTTACAAACCAACTCATGTGAAAGAAGGAGCGTCAGCCTCCATCAAAGGACGTCCAAAGACCATTCGAGAGGTGTTTTCCAGTGCCGGCTATCAGATTAATGCAGTTAATGGGGATGCTGAAGATGAAGATGTGGATCATTTGGTTTATCAGTGTGAAGCAGCTTTGGGCAATTGGGAGGCAGTTGAGATACCAGAATTTTTTCTGTTGTGAAAGTAATTCATTGTTTTTTTAATGTTTTCAAAGTTCCCTAGCTCTGCCCAAGGCTATGGGATCATTTTGTAGGGCCCCTTCCCATTTTCAAGTTATTTAATCAATGAAGGCATTTTGTTAAACTCCTGTCTTGTTTTATTTACATGCTTTTTTTCTCTTTTCACTTTTAAAAGAAAATGACAATCTTTCAAAGCTAATAAAAAGTTTTTCTTGCATCCCTCTATTTTCACTTTTAATAAAAGCAAATCATTACCATATGCAGAACAAATAAAAACCCTGTTGAATCCATTGACTTTATATTCTCTCCTAACTTCGATTCGCCCATCTACTAAGCGGAAGATGAAAGTGAGGAAGATTGTGACATTCCCGAAGGACTGGCAAGATTAGTTGAGTATGAGCACACAGATCTTCAGCCACATAAGGAGCAGGTAGATACCATCAACCTTGGCACCGATGAAGAAAAGAAGGAAGTCAAGATTGGTACAACACTTGGGGAATTATGAAGCTTGTGCAAATAATCCAAAGGGATGTGAACTAGTCTTGAGAGATGTTCAAAGTTTGATTAATCTGGGTGTTTTACAAGTAAGTGGTCGTGTGAAGAGGAATGAATTGGCAATGATTGAACCCATTTTCAACTTGCCTGAATCTGATTCTACCATGGAACCGGTGTTTAACCTGCCTGAGTCCCCAAGAGTTCAACCTATCTTTAATATGCCAGAACCGGTGGTGGCCATTTTCAATATACCTTAACCAAGGATTGAGCGAAGGAGTAACCCTTTCCTTTATGAAGATACCAAAGAAGTTCCATGGAGGTATGATACGGGGGAATTCATCAGAAGTTTGAACAGGCTGGTCAGAGGGAAGGTTCAAAAGTGGCAAGTGCTGACATACCAGGTGCAAGTCGTTTAACTCGCAGTGGTCGTGTTTATACTCAGCAAGTCAATACAGTTCCACCTAAAGAAGTAATTCCCACTGTTGTCAACCAGGATAAAGAGTTGGTCTTGGAAGAAGAGGATGCAGAATTTCTCAGAATCATTAAGAAGAGTGATTACAAGGTTATTGATCAGCTACATCAAATGCCTTCCAAAATATCTATCATATCACTTCTTATGCATTCACCGGCCCATCGGGGTGCTCTCCAGAAATTACTAGCCCAAGCTCATATTACGCATGATATAACTGTGAATCAGTTTGATGGAGTCATTGCCAATATCACTGCATGTAACAATCTCAGCTTCAGTATGGAGGATCTTCCAAAGGATGGCTTGGACCATAATCGTGCTCTTCACATATCTATAAAATGCCAGGAGGATACTTTAGCAAGAGTTCTTGTGGATACAGGATCTTCATTGAATGTTTTGCCGAAAAGAACGCTTGCAAAGTTATCTTATCAAGGAGTAGAGATGAGGCCCAGTGCGCTAATTGTGAAGGCTTTTGATGGGTCAAGGAGGACTGTTATTGGAGAAGTAGACCTACCAATCCTGATTGGGCAACAGGTCTTCAAAATCACTTTTCAGGTTTTGGACATTAATCCTAATTATAGTTGTTTGTTGGGAAGACCTTGGATCCATGTTGTTGGGGCAGTCACTTCTACCTTACACTAGAAGATGAAGTTTGTGGTCGATAATAAGCTGGTAACTGTGTCTGGTGAAGAAGATCTCATGGTCAACAACCTTTCTTCCTTTAGTTATATTGAGGCTGATGAAGATGCTTTGGAAACTGCTTTCCAAGCTCTGGAGATAGCCAATGTAGTCCTTATGGAAGTAGAGGAGCCAAAGGGGAAAGGCATTCCATCTTTTGCATCGCTGAAGAGTACCATTTCCACTATCGAAGAAGGAAGCCATGAAGGTTGGGGTGATGTCATTGAAGTCAAACAGAAGCTAGATCGTTACGGGTTGGGTTACAAACCAACTCATGTGAAAGAAGGAGCGTCAGCCTCCATCAAAGGACGTCCAAAGACCATTCGAGAGGTGTTTTCCAGTGCCGGCTATCAGATTAATGCAGTTAATGGGGATGCTGAAGATGAAGATGTGGATCATTTGGTTTATCAGTGTGAAGCAGCTTTGGGCAATTGGGAGGCAGTTGAGATACCAGAATTTTTTCTGTTGTGAAAGTAATTCATTGTTTTTTTAATGTTTTCAAAGTTCCCTAGCTCTGCCCAAGGCTATGGGATCATTTTGTAGGGCCCCTTCCCATTTTCAAGTTATTTAATCAATGAAGGCATTTTGTTAAACTCCTGTCTTGTTTTATTTACATGCTTTTTTTCTCTTTTCACTTTTAAAAGAAAATGACAATCTTTCAAAGCTAATAAAAAGTTTTTCTTGCATCCCTCTATTTTCACTTTTAATAAAAGCAAATCATTACCATATGCAGAACAAATAAAAACCCTGTTGAATCCATTGACTTTATATTCTCTCCTAACTTCGATTCGCCCATCTACTAAGCGGAAGATGAAAGTGAGGAAGATTGTGACATTCCCGAAGGACTGGCAAGATTAGTTGAGTATGAGCACACAGATCTTCAGCCATATAAGGAGCAGGTAGATACCATCAACCTTGGCACCGATGAAGAAAAGAAGGAAGTCAAGATTGGTACAACACTTGGGGAATTATGAAGCTTGTGCAAATAATCCAAAGGGATGTGAACTAGTCTTGAGAGATGTTCAAAGTTTGATTAATCTGGGTGTTTTACAAGTAAGTGGTCGTGTGAAGAGGAATGAATTGGCAATGATTGAACCCATTTTCAACTTGCCTGAATCTGATTCTACCATGGAACCGATGTTTAACCTTCCTGAGTCCCCAAGAGTTCAACCTATCTTTAATATGTCAGAACCGGTGGTGGCCATTTTCAATATACCTTAACCAAGGATTGAGCGAAGGAGTAACCCTTTCCTTTATGAAGATACCAAAGAAGTTCCATGGAGGTATGATACGGGGGAATTCATCAGAAGTTTGAACAGGCTGGTCAGAGGGAAGGTTCAAAAGTGGCAAGTGCTGACATACCAGGTGCAAGTCGTTTAACTCGCAGTGGTCGTGTTTATACTCAGCAAGTCAATACAGTTCCACCTAAAGAAGTAATTCCCACTGTTGTCAACCAGGATAAAGAGTTGGTCTTGGAAGAAGAGGATGCAGAATTTCTCAGAATCATTAAGAAGAGTGATTACAAGGTTATTGATCAGCTACATCAAATGCCTTCCAAAATATCTATCATATCACTTCTTATGCATTCACCGGCCCATCGGGGTGCTCTCCAGAAATTACTAGCCCAAGCTCATATTACGCATGATATAACTGTGAATCAGTTTGATGGAGTCATTGCCAATATCACTGCATGTAACAATCTCAGCTTCAGTATGGAGGATCTTCCAAAGGATGGCTTGGACCATAATCGTGCTCTTCACATATCTATAAAATGCCAGGAGGATACTTTAGCAAGAGTTCTTGTGGATACATGATCTTCATTGAATGTTTTGCCGAAAAGAACGCTTGCAAAGTTATCTTATCAAGGAGTAGAGATGAGGCCCAGTGCGCTAATTGTGAAGGCTTTTGATGGGTCAAGGAGGACTGTTATTGGAGAAGTAGACCTACCAATCCTGATTGGGCAACAGGTCTTCAAAATCACTTTTCAGGTTTTGGACATTAATCCTAATTATAGTTGTTTGTTGGGAAGACCTTGGATCCATGTTGTTGGGGCAGTCACTTCTACCTTACACTAGAAGATGAAGTTTGTGGTCGATAATAAGCTGGTAACTGTGTCTGGTGAAGAAGATCTCATGGTCAACAACCTTTCTTCCTTTAGTTATATTGAGGCTGATGAAGATGCTTTGGAAACTGCTTTCCAAGCTCTGGAGATAGCCAATGTAGTCCTTATGGAAGTAGAGGAGCCAAAGGGGAAAGGCATTCCATCTTTTGCATCGCTGAAGAGTACCATTTCCACTATCGAAGAAGGAAGCCATGAAGGTTGGGGTGATGTCATTGAAGTCAAACAGAAGCTAGATCGTTACGGGTTGGGTTACAAACCAACTCATGTGAAAGAAGGAGCGTCAGCCTCCATCAAAGGACGTCCAAAGACCATTCGAGAGGTGTTTTCCAGTGCCGGCTATCAGATTAATGCAGTTAATGGGGATGCTGAAGATGAAGATGTGGATCATTTGGTTTATCAGTGTGAAGCAGCTTTGGGCAATTGGGAGGCAGTTGAGATACCAGAATTTTTTCTGTTGTGAAAGTAATTCATTGTTTTTTTAATGTTTTCAAAGTTCCCTAGCTCTGCCCAAGGCTATGGGATCATTTTGTAGGGCCCCTTCCCATTTTCAAGTTATTTAATCAATGAAGGCATTTTGTTAAACTCCTGTCTTGTTTTATTTACATGCTTTTTTTCTCTTTTCACTTTTAAAAGAAAATGACAATCTTTCAAAGCTAATAAAAAGTTTTTCTTGCATCCCTCTATTTTCACTTTTAATAAAAGCAAATCATTACCATATGCAGAACAAATAAAAACCCTGTTGAATCCATTGACTTTATATTCTCTCCTAACTTCGATTCGCCCATCTACTAAGCGGAAGATGAAAGTGAGGAAGATTGTGACATTCCCGAAGGACTGGCAAGATTAGTTGAGTATGAGCACACAGATCTTCAGCCACATAAGGAGCAGGTAGATACCATCAACCTTGGCACCGATGAAGAAAAGAAGGAAGTCAAGATTGGTACAACACTTGGGGAATTATGAAGCTTGTGCAAATAATCCAAAGGGATGTGAACTAGTCTTGAGAGATGTTCAAAGTTTGATTAATCTGGGTGTTTTACAAGTAAGTGGTCGTGTGAAGAGGAATGAATTGGCAATGATTGAACCCATTTTCAACTTGCCTGAATCTGATTCTACCATGGAACCGGTGTTTAACCTGCCTGAGTCCCCAAGAGTTCAACCTATCTTTAATATGCCAGAACCGGTGGTGGCCATTTTCAATATACCTTAACCAAGGATTGAGCGAAGGAGTAACCCTTTCCTTTATGAAGATACCAAAGAAGTTCCATGGAGGTATGATACGGGGGAATTCATCAGAAGTTTGAACAGGCTGGTCAGAGGGAAGGTTCAAAAGTGGCAAGTGCTGACATACCAGGTGCAAGTCGTTTAACTCGCAGTGGTCGTGTTTATACTCAGCAAGTCAATACAGTTCCACCTAAAGAAGTAATTCCCACTGTTGTCAATCAGGATAAAGAGTTGGTCTTGGAAGAAGAGGATGCAGAATTTCTCAGAATCATTAAGAAGAGTGATTACAAGGTTATTGATCAGCTACATCAAATGCCTTCCAAAATATCTATCATATCACTTCTTATGCATTCACCGGCCCATCGGGGTGCTCTCCAGAAATTACTAGCCCAAGCTCATATTACGCATGATATAACTGTGAATCAGTTTGATGGAGTCATTGCCAATATCACTGCATGTAACAATCTCAGCTTCAGTATGGAGGATCTTCCAAAGGATGGCTTGGACCATAATCGTGCTCTTCACATATCTATAAAATGCCAGGAGGATACTTTAGCAAGAGTTCTTGTGGATACAGGATCTTCATTGAATGTTTTGCCGAAAAGAACGCTTGCAAAGTTATCTTATCAAGGAGTAGATATGAGGCCCAGTGCGCTAATTGTGAAGGCTTTTGATGGGTCAAGGAGGACTGTTATTGGAGAAGTAGACCTACCAATCCTGATTGGGCAACAGGTCTTCAAAATCACTTTTCAGGTTTTGGACATTAATCCTAATTATAGTTGTTTGTTGGGAAGACCTTGGATCCATGTTGTTGGGGCAGTCACTTCTACCTTACACTAGAAGATGAAGTTTGTGGTCGATAATAAGCTGGTAACTGTGTCTGGTGAAGAAGATCTCATGGTCAACAACCTTTCTTCCTTTAGTTATATTGAGGCTGATGAAGATGCTTTGGAAACTGCTTTCCAAGCTCTGGAGATAGCCAATGTAGTCCTTATGGAAGTAGAGGAGCCAAAGGGGAAAGGCATTCCATCTTTTGCATCGCTGAAGAGTACCATTTCCACTATCGAAGAAGGAAGCCATGAAGGTTGGGGTGATGTCATTGAAGTCAAACAGAAGCTAGATCGTTACGGGTTGGGTTACAAACCAACTCATGTGAAAGAAGGAGCGTCAGCCTCCATCAAAGGACGTCCAAAGACCATTCGAGAGGTGTTTTCCAGTGCCGGCTATCAGATTAATGCAGTTAATGGGGATGCTGAAGATGAAGATGTGGATCATTTGGTTTATCAGTGTGAAGCAGCTTTGGGCAATTGGGCGGCAGTTGAGATACCAGAATTTTTTCTGTTGTGAAAGTAATTCATTGTTTTTTTAATGTTTTCAAAGTTCCCTAGCTCTGCCCAAGGCTATGGGATCATTTTGTAGGGCCCCTTCCCATTTTCAAGTTATTTAATCAATGAAGGCATTTTGTTAAACTCCTGTCTTGTTTTATTTACATGCTTTTTTTCTCTTTTCACTTTTAAAAGAAAATGACAATCTTTCAAAGCTAATAAAAAGTTTTTCTTGCATCCCTCTATTTTCACTTTTAATAAAAGCAAATCATTACCATATGCAGAACAAATAAAAACCCTGTTGAATCCATTGACTTTATATTCTCTCCTAACTTCGATTCGCCCATCTACTAAGCGGAAGATGAAAGTGAGGAAGATTGTGACATTCCCGAAGGACTGGCAAGATTAGTTGAGTATGAGCACACAAATCTTCAGCCACATAAGGAGCAGGTAGATACCATCAACCTTGGCACCGATGAAGAAAAGAAGGAAGTCAAGATTGGTACAACACTTGGGGAATTATGAAGCTTGTGCAAATAATCCAAAGGGATGTGAACTAGTCTTGAGAGATGTTCAAAGTTTGATTAATCTGGGTGTTTTACAAGTAAGTGGTCGTGTGAAGAGGAATGAATTGGCAATGATTGAACCCATTTTCAACTTGCCTGAATCTGATTCTACCATGGAACCGGTGTTTAACCTGCCTGAGTCCCCAAGAGTTCAACCTATATTTAATATGCCAGAACCGGTGGTGGCCATTTTCAATATACCTTAACCAAGGATTGAGCGAAGGAGTAACCCTTTCCTTTATGAAGATACCAAAGAAGTTCCATGGAGGTATGATACGGGGGAATTCATCAGAAGTTTGAACAGGCTGGTCAGAGGGAAGGTTCAAAAGTGGCAAGTGCTGACATACCAGGTGCAAGTCGTTTAACTCGCAGTGGTCGTGTTTATACTCAGCAAGTCAATACAGTTCCACCTAAAGAAGTAATTCCCACTGTTGTCAACCAGGATAAAGAGTTGGTCTTGGAAGAAGAGGATGCAGAATTTCTCAAAATCATTAAGAAGAGTGATTACAAGGTTATTGATCAGCTACATCAAATGCCTTCCAAAATATCTATCATATCACTTCTTATGCATTCACCGGCCCATCGGGGTGCTCTCCAGAAATTACTAGCCCAAGCTCATATTACGCATGATATAACTGTGAATCAGTTTGATGGAGTCATTGCCAATATCACTGCATGTAACAATCTCAGCTTCAGTATGGAGGATCTTCCAAAGGATGGCTTGGACCATAATCGTGCTCTTCACATATCTATAAAATGCCAGGAGGATACTTTAGCAAGAGTTCTTGTGGATACAGGATCTTCATTGAATGTTTTGCCGAAAAGAACGCTTGCAAAGTTATCTTATCAAGGAGTAGAGATGAGGCCCAGTGCGCTAATTGTGAAGGCTTTTGATGGGTCAAGGAGGACTGTTATTGGAGAAGTAGACCTACCAATCCTGATTGGGCAACAGGTCTTCAAAATCACTTTTCAGGTTTTGGACATTAATCCTAATTATAGTTGTTTGTTGGGAAGACCTTGGATCCATGTTGTTGGGGCAGTCACTTCTACCTTACACTAGAAGATGAAGTTTGTTGTCGATAATAAGCTGGTAACTGTGTCTGGTGAAGAAGATCTCATGGTCAACAACCTTTCTTCCTTTAGTTATATTGAGGCTGATGAAGATGCTTTGGAAACTGCTTTCCAAGCTCTGGAGATAGCCAATGTAGTCCTTATGGAAGTAGAGGAGCCAAAGGGGAAAGGCATTCCATCTTTTGCATCGCTGAAGAGTACCATTTCCACTATCGAAGAAGGAAGCCATGAAGGTTGGGGTGATGTCATTGAAGTCAAACAGAAGCTAGATCGTTACGGGTTGGGTTACAAACCAACTCATGTGAAAGAAGGAGCGCCAGCCTCCATCAAAGGACGTCCAAAGACCATTCGAGAGGTGTTTTCCAGTGCCGGCTATCAGATTAATGCAGTTAATGGGGATGCTGAAGATGAAGATGTGGATCATTTGGTTTATCAGTGTGAAGCAGCTTTGGGCAATTGGGAGGCAGTTGAGATACCAGAATTTTTTCTGTTGTGAAAGTAATTCATTGTTTTTTTAATGTTTTCAAAGTTCCCTAGCTCTGCCCAAGGCTATGGGATCATTTTGTAGGGCCCCTTCCCATTTTCAAGTTATTTAATCAATGAAGGCATTTTGTTAAACTCCTGTCTTGTTTTATTTACATGCTTTTTTTCTCTTTTCACTTTTAAAAGAAAATGACAATCTTTCAAAGCTAATAAAAAGTTTTTCTTGCATCCCTCTATTTTCACTTTTAATAAAAGCAAATCATTACCATATGCAGAACAAATAAAAACCCTGTTGAATCCATTGACTTTATATTCTCTCCTAACTTCGATTCGCCCATCTACTAAGCGGAAGATGAAAGTGAGGAAGATTGTGACATTCCCGAAGGACTGGCAAGATTAGTTGAGTATGAGCACACAGATCTTCAGCCACATAAGGAGCAGGTAGATACCATCAACCTTGGCACCGATGAAGAAAAGAAGGAAGTCAAGATTGGTACAACACTTGGGGAATTATGAAGCTTGTGCAAATAATCCAAAGGGATGTGAACTAGTCTTGAGAGATGTTCAAAGTTTGATTAATCTGGGTGTTTTACAAGTAAGTGGTCGTGTGAAGAGGAATGAATTGGCAATGATTGAACCCATTTTCAACTTGCCTGAATCTGATTCTACCATGGAACCGGTGTTTAACCTGCCTGAGTCCCCAAGAGTTCAACCTATCTTTAATATGCCAGAACCGGTGGTGGCCATTTTCAATATACCTTAACCAAGGATTGAGCGAAGGAGTAACCCTTTCCTTTATGAAGATACCAAAGAAGTTCCATGGAGGTATGATACGGGGGAATTCATCAGAAGTTTGAACAGGCTGGTCAGAGGGAAGGTTCAAAAGTGGCAAGTGCTGACATACCAGGTGCAAGTCGTTTAACTCGCAGTGGTCGTGTTTATACTCAGCAAGTCAATACAGTTCCACCTAAAGAAGTAATTCCCACTGTTGTCAACCAGGATAAAGAGTTGGTCTTGGAAGAAGAGGATGCAGAATTTCTCAGAATCATTAAGAAGAGTGATTACAAGGTTATTGATCAGCTACATCAAATGCCTTCCAAAATATCTATCATATCACTTCTTATGCATTCACCGGCCCATCGGGGTGCTCTCCAGAAATTACTAGCCCAAGCTCATATTACGCATGATATAACTGTGAATCAGTTTGATGGAGTCATTGCCAATATCACTGCATGTAACAATCTCAGCTTCAGTATGGAGGATCTTCCAAAGGATGGCTTGGACCATAATCGTGCTCTTCACATATCTATAAAATGCCAGGAGGATACTTTAGCAAGAGTTCTTGTGGATACAGGATCTTCATTGAATGTTTTGCCGAAAAGAACGCTTGCAAAGTTATCTTATCAAGGAGTAGAGATGAGGCCCAGTGCGCTAATTGTGAAGGCTTTTGATGGGTCAAGGAGGACTGTTATTGGAGAAGTAGACCTACCAATCCTGATTGGGCAACAGGTCTTCAAAATCACTTTTCAGGTTTTGGACATTAATCCTAATTATAGTTGTTTGTTGGGAAGACCTTGGATCCATGTTGTTGGGGCAGTCACTTCTACCTTACACTAGAAGATGAAGTTTGTTGTCGATAATAAGCTGGTAACTGTGTCTGGTGAAGAAGATCTCATGGTCAACAACCTTTCTTCCTTTAGTTATATTGAGGCTGATGAAGATGCTTTGGAAACTGCTTTCCAAGCTCTGGAGATAGCCAATGTAGTCCTTATGGAAGTAGAGGAGCCAAAGGGGAAAGGCATTCCATCTTTTGCATCGCTGAAGAGTACCATTTCCACTATCGAAGAAGGAAGCCATGAAGGTTGGGGTGATGTCATTGAAGTCAAACAGAAGCTAGATTGTTACGGGTCGGGTTACAAACCAACTCATGTGAAAGATGGAGCGTCAGCCTCCATCAAAGGACGTCCAAAGACCATTCGAGAGGTGTTTTCCAGTGCCGGCTATCAGATTAATGCAGTTAATGGGGATGCTGAAGATGAAGATGTGGATCATTTGGTTTATCAGTGTGAAGCAGCTTTGGGCAATTGGGAGGCAGTTGAGATACCAGAATTTTTTCTGTTGTGAAAGTAATTCATTGTTTTTTTAATGTTTTCAAAGTTCCCTAGCTCTGCCCAAGGCTATGGGATCATTTTGTAGGGCCCCTTCCCATTTTCAAGTTATTTAATCAATGAAGGCATTTTGTTAAACTCCTGTCTTGTTTTATTTACATGCTTTTTTTCTCTTTTCACTTTTAAAAGAAAATGACAATCTTTCAAAGCTAATAAAAAGTTTTTCTTGCATCCCTCTATTTTCACTTTTAATAAAAGCAAATCATTACCATATGCAGAACAAATAAAAACCCTGTTGAATCCATTGACTTTATATTCTCTCCTAACTTCGATTCGCCCATCTACTAAGCGGAAGATGAAAGTGAGGAAGATTGTGACATTCTCGAAGGACTGGCAAGATTAGTTGAGTATGAGCACACAGATCTTCAGCCACATAAGGAGCAGGTAGATACCATCAACCTTGGCACCGATGAAGAAAAGAAGGAAGTCAAGATTGGTACAACACTTGGGGAATTATGAAGCTTGTGCAAATAATCCAAAGGGATGTGAACTAGTCTTGAGAGATGTTCAAAGTTTGATTAATCTGGGTGTTTTACAAGTAAGTGGTCGTGTGAAGAGGAATGAATTGGCAATGATTGAACCTATTTTCAACTTGCCTGAATCTGATTCTACCATGGAACCGGTGTTTAACCTGCCTGAGTCCCCAAGAGTTCAACCTATCTTTAATATGCCAGAACCGGTGGTGGCCATTTTCAATATACCTTAACCAAGGATTGAGCGAAGGAGTAACCCTTTCCTTTATGAAGATACCAAAGAAGTTCCATGGAGGTATGATACGGGGGAATTCATCAGAAGTTTGAACAGGCTGGTCAGAGGGAAGGTTCAAAAGTGGCAAGTGCTGACATACCAGGTGCAAGTCGTTTAACTCGCAGTGGTCGTGTTTATACTCAGCAAGTCAATACAGTTCCACCTAAAGAAGTAATTCCCACTGTTGTCAACCAGGATAAAGAGTTGGTCTTGGAAGAAGAGGATGCAGAATTTCTCAGAATCATTAAGAAGAGTGATTACAAGGTTATTGATCAGCTACATCAAATGCCTTCCAAAATATCTATCATATCACTTCTTATGCATTCACCGGCCCATCGGGGTGCTCTCCAGAAATTACTAGCCCAAGCTCATATTACGCATGATATAACTGTGAATCAGTTTGATGGAGTCATTGCCAATATCACTGCATGTAACAATCTCAGCTTCAGTATGGAGGATCTTCCAAAGGATGGCTTGGACCATAATAGTGCTCTTCACATATCTATAAAATGCCAGGAGGATACTTTAGCAAGAGTTCTTGTGGATACAGGATCTTCATTGAATGTTTTGCCGAAAAGAACGCTTGCAAAGTTATCTTATCAAGGAGTAGAGATGAGGCCCAGTGCGCTAATTGTGAAGGCTTTTGATGGGTCAAGGAGGACTGTTATTGGAGAAGTAGACCTACCAATCCTGATTGGGCAACAGGTCTTCAAAATCACTTTTCAGGTTTTGGACATTAATCCTAATTATAGTTGTTTGTTGGGAAGACCTTGGATCCATGTTGTTGGGGCAGTCACTTCTACCTTACACTAGAAGATGAAGTTTGTGGTCGATAATAAGCTGGTAACTGTGTCTGGTGAAGAAGATCTCATGGTCAACAACCTTTCTTCCTTTAGTTATATTGAGGCTGATGAAGATGCTTTGGAAACTGCTTTCCAAGCTCTGGAGATAGCCAATGTAGTCCTTATGGAAGTAGAGGAGCCAAAGGGGAAAGGCATTCCATCTTTTGCATCGCTGAAGAGTACCATTTCCACTATCGAAGAAGGAAGCCATGAAGGTTGGGGTGATGTCATTGAAGTCAAACAGAAGCTAGATCGTTACGGGTTGGGTTACAAACCAACTCATGTGAAAGAAGGAGCGTCAGCCTCCATCAAAGGACGTCCAAAGACCATTCGAGAGGTGTTTTCCAGTGCCGGCTATCAGATTAATGCAGTTAATGGGGATGCTGAAGATGAAGATGTGGATCATTTGGTTTATCAGTGTGAAGCAGCTTTGGGCAATTGGGAGGCAGTTGAGATACCAGAATTTTTTCTGTTGTGAAAGTAATTCATTGTTTTTTTAATGTTTTCAAAGTTCCCTAGCTCTGCCCAAGGCTATGGGATCATTTTGTAGGGCCCCTTCCCATTTTCAAGTTATTTAATCAATGAAGGCATTTTGTTAAACTCCTGTCTTGTTTTATTTACATGCTTTTTTTCTCTTTTCACTTTTAAAAGAAAATGACAATCTTTCAAAGCTAATAAAAAGTTTTTCTTGCATCCCTCTATTTTCACTTTTAATAAAAGCAAATCATTACCATATGCAGAACAAATAAAAACCCTGTTGAATCCATTGACTTTATATTCTCTCCTAACTTCGATTCGCCCATCTACTAAGCGGAAGATGAAAGTGAGGAAGATTGTGACATTCCCGAAGGACTGGCAAGATTAGTTGAGTATGAGCACACAGATCTTCAGCCACATAAGGAGCAGGTAGATACCATCAACCTTGGCACCGATGAAGAAAAGAAGGAAGTCAAGATTGGTACAACACTTGGGGAATTATGAAGCTTGTGCAAATAATCCAAAGGGATGTGAACTAGTCTTGAGAGATGTTCAAAGTTTGATTAATCTGGGTGTTTTACAAGTAAGTGGTTGTGTGAAGAGGAATGAATTGGCAATGATTGAACCCATTTTCAACTTGCCTGAATCTGATTCTACCATGGAACCGGTGTTTAACCTGCCTGAGTCCCCAAGAGTTCAACCTATCTTTAATATGCCAGAACCGGTGGTGGCCATTTTCAATATACCTTAACCAAGGATTGAGCGAAGGAGTAACCCTTTCCTTTATGAAGATACCAAAGAAGTTCCATGGAGGTATGATACGGGGGAATTCATCAGAAGTTTGAACAGGCTGGTCAGAGGGAAGGTTCAAAAGTGGCAAGTGCTGACATACCAGGTGCAAGTCGTTTAACTCGCAGTGGTCGTGTTTATACTCAGCAAGTCAATACAGTTCCACCTAAAGAAGTAATTCCCACTGTTGTCAACCAGGATAAAGAGTTGGTCTTGGAAGAAGAGGATGCAGAATTTCTCAGAATCATTAAGAAGAGTGATTACAAGGTTATTGATCAGCTACATCAAATGCCTTCCAAAATATCTATCATATCACTTCTTATGCATTCACCGGCCCATCGGGGTGCTCTCCAGAAATTACTAGCCCAAGCTCATATTACGCATGATATAACTGTGAATCAGTTTGATGGAGTCATTGCCAATATCACTGCATGTAACAATCTCAGCTTCAGTATGGAGGATCTTCCAAAGGATGGCTTGGACCATAATCGTGCTCTTAACATATCTATAAAATGCCAGGAGGATACTTTAGCAAGAGTTCTTGTGGATACAGGATCTTCATTGAATGTTTTGCCGAAAAGAACGCTTGCAAAGTTATCTTATCAAGGAGTAGAGATGAGGCCCAGTGCGCTAATTGTGAAGGCTTTTGATGGGTCAAGGAGGACTGTTATTGGAGAAGTAGACCTACCAATCCTGATTGGGCAACAGGTCTTCAAAATCACTTTTCAGGTTTTGGACATTAATCCTAATTATAGTTGTTTGTTGGGAAGACCTTGGATCCATGTTGTTGGGGCAGTCACTTCTACCTTACACTAGAAGATGAAGTTTGTGGTCGATAATAAGCTGGTAACTGTGTCTGGTGAAGAAGATCTCATGGTCAACAACCTTTCTTCCTTTAGTTATATTGAGGCTGATGAAGATGCTTTGGAAACTGCTTTCCAAGCTCTGGAGATAGCCAATGTAGTCCTTATGGAAGTAGAGGAGCCAAAGGGGAAAGGCATTCCATCTTTTGCATCGCTGAAGAGTACCATTTCCACTATCGAAGAAGGAAGCCATGAAGGTTGGGGTGATGTCATTGAAGTCAAACAAAAGCTAGATCGTTACGGGTTGGGTTACAAACCAACTCATGTGAAAGAAGGAGCGTCAGCCTCCATCAAAGGACGTCCAAAGACCATTCGAGAGGTGTTTTCCAGTGCCGGCTATCATATTAATGCAGTTAATGGGGATGCTGAAGATGAAGATGTGGATCATTTCGTTTATCAGTGTGAAGCAGCTTTGGGCAATTGGGAGGCAGTTGAGATACCAGAATTTTTTCTGTTGTGAAAGTAATTCATTGTTTTTTTAATGTTTTCAAAGTTCCCTAGCTCTGCCCAAGGCTATGGGATCATTTTGTAGGGACCCTTCCCATTTTCAAGTTATTTAATCAATGAAGGCATTTTGTTAAACTCCTGTCTTGTTTTATTTACATGCTTTTTTTCTCTTTTCACTTTTAAAAGAAAATGACAATCTTTCAAAGCTAATAAAAAGTTTTTCTTGCATCCCTCTATTTTCACTTTTAATAAAAGCAAATCATTACCATATGCAGAACAAATAAAAACCCTGTTGAATCCATTGACTTTATATTCTCTCCTAACTTCGATTCGCCCATCTACTAAGCGGAAGATGAAAGTGAGGAAGATTGTGACATTCCCGAAGGACTGGCAAGATTAGTTGAGTATGAGCACACAAATCTTCAGCCACATAAGGAGCAGGTAGATACCATCAACCTTGGCACCGATGAAGAAAAGAAGGAAGTCAAGATTGGTACAACACTTGGGGAATTATGAAGCTTGTGCAAATAATCCAAAGGGATGTGAACTAGTCTTGAGAGATGTTCAAAGTTTGATTAATCTGGGTGTTTTACAAGTAAGTGGTCGTGTGAAGAGGAATGAATTGGCAATGATTGAACCCATTTTCAACTTGCCTGAATCTGATTCTACCATGGAACCGGTGTTTAACCTGCCTGAGTCCCCAAGAGTTCAACCTATCTTTAATATGCCAGAACCGGTGGTGGCCATTTTCAATATACCTTAACCAAGGATTGAGCGAAGGAGTAACCCTTTCCTTTATGAAGATACCAAAGAAGTTCCATGGAGGTATGATACGGGGGAATTCATCAGAAGTTTGAACAGGCTGGTCAGAGGGAAGGTTCAAAAGTGGCAAGTGCTGACATACCAGGTGCAAGTCGTTTAACTCGCAGTGGTCGTGTTTATACTCAGCAAGTCAATACAGTTCCACCTAAAGAAGTAATTCCCACTGTTGTCAACCAGGATAAAGAGTTGGTCTTGGAAGAAGAGGATGCAGAATTTCTCAGAATCATTAAGAAGAGTGATTACAAGGTTATTGATCAGCTACATCAAATGCCTTCCAAAATATCTATCATATCACTTCTTATGCATTCACCGGCCCATCGGGGTGCTCTCCAGAAATTACTAGCCCAAGCTCATATTACGCATGATATAACTGTGAATCAGTTTGATGGAGTCATTGCCAATATCACTGCATGTAACAATCTCAGCTTCAGTATGGAGGATCTTCCAAAGGATGGCTTGGACCATAATCGTGCTCTTCACATATCTATAAAATGCCAGGAGGATACTTTAGCAAGAGTTCTTGTGGATACAGGATCTTCATTGAATGTTTTGCCGAAAAGAACGCTTGCAAAGTTATCTTATCAAGGAGTAGAGATGAGGCCCAGTGCGCTAATTGTGAAGGCTTTTGATGGGTCAAGGAGGACTGTTATTGGAGAAGTAGACCTACCAATCCTGATTGGGCAATAGGTCTTCAAAATCACTTTTCAGGTTTTGGACATTAATCCTAATTATAGTTGTTTGTTGGGAAGACCTTGGATCCATGTTGTTGGGGCAGTCACTTCTACCTTACACTAGAAGATGAAGTTTGTGGTCGATAATAAGCTGGTAACTGTGTCTGGTGAAGAAGATCTCATGGTCAACAACCTTTCTTCCTTTAGTTATATTGAGGCTGATGAAGATGCTTTGGAAACTGCTTTCCAAGCTCTGGAGATAGCCAATGTAGTCCTTATGGAAGTAGAGGAGCCAAAGGGGAAAGGCATTCCATCTTTTGCATCGCTGAAGAGTACCATTTCCACTATCGAAGAAGGAAGCCATGAAGGTTGGGGTGATGTCATTGAAGTCAAACAGAAGCTAGATCGTTACGGGTTGGGTTACAAACCAACTCATGTGAAAGAAGGAGCGTCAGCCTCCATCAAAGGACGTCCAAAGACCATTCGAGAGGTGTTTTCCAGTGCCGGCTATCAGATTAATGCAGTTAATGGGGATGCTGAAGATGAAGATGTGGATCATTTGGTTTATCAGTGTGAAGCAGCTTTGGGCAATTGGGAGGCAGTTGAGATACCAGAATTTTTTCTGTTGTGAAAGTAATTCATTGTTTTTTTAATGTTTTCAAAGTTCCCTAGCTCTGCCCAAGGCTATGGGATCATTTTGTAGGGCCCCTTCCCATTTTCAAGTTATTTAATCAATGAAGGCATTTTGTTAAACTCCTGTCTTGTTTTATTTACATGCTTTTTTTCTCTTTTCACTTTTAAAAGAAAATGACAATCTTTCAAAGCTAATAAAAAGTTTTTCTTGCATCCCTCTATTTTCACTTTTAATAAAAGCAAATCATTACCATATGCAGAACAAATAAAAACCCTGTTGAATCCATTGACTTTATATTCTCTCCTAACTTCGATTCGCCCATCTACTAAGCGGAAGATGAAAGTGAGGAAGATTGTGACATTCCCGAAGGACTGGCAAGATTAGTTGAGTATGAGCACACAAATCTTCAGCCACATAAGGAGCAGGTAGATACCATCAACCTTGGCACCGATGAAGAAAAGAAGGAAGTCAAGATTGGTACAACACTTGGGGAATTATGAAGCTTGTGCAAATAATCCAAAGGGATGTGAACTAGTCTTGAGAGATGTTCAAAGTTTGATTAATCTGGGTGTTTTACAAGTAAGTGGTCGTGTGAAGAGGAATGAATTGGCAATGATTGAACCCATTTTCAACTTGCCTGAATCTGATTCTACCATGGAACCGGTGTTTAACCTGCCTGAGTCCCCAAGAGTTCAACCTATCTTTAATATGCCAGAACCGGTGGTGGCCATTTTCAATATACCTTAACCAAGGATTGAGCGAAGGAGTAACCCTTTCCTTTATGAAGATACCAAAGAAGTTCCATGGAGGTATGATACGGGGGAATTCATCAGAAGTTTGAACAGGCTGGTCAGAGGGAAGGTTCAAAAGTGGCAAGTGCTGACATACCAGGTGCAAGTCGTTTAACTCGCAGTGGTCGTGTTTATACTCAGCAAGTCAATACAGTTCCACCTAAAGAAGTAATTCCCACTGTTGTCAACCAGGATAAAGAGTTGGTCTTGGAAGAAGAGGATGCAGAATTTCTCAGAATCATTAAGAAGAGTGATTACAAGGTTATTGATCAGCTACATCAAATGCCTTCCAAAATATCTATCATATCACTTCTTATGCATTCACCGGCCCATCGGGGTGCTCTCCAGAAATTACTAGCCCAAGCTCATATTACGCATGATATAACTGTGAATCAGTTTGATGGAGTCATTGCCAATATCACTGCATGTAACAATCTCAGCTTCAGTATGGAGGATCTTCCAAAGGATGGCTTGGACCATAATCGTGCTCTTCACATATCTATAAAATGCCAGGAGGATACTTTAGCAAGAGTTCTTGTGGATACAGGATCTTCATTGAATGTTTTGCCGAAAAGAACGCTTGCAAAGTTATCTTATCAAGGAGTAGAGATGAGGCCCAGTGCGCTAATTGTGAAGGCTTTTGATGGGTCAAGGAGGACTGTTATTGGAGAAGTAGACCTACCAATCCTGATTGGGCAACAGGTCTTCAAAATCACTTTTCAGGTTTTGGACATTAATCCTAATTATAGTTGTTTGTTGGGAAGACCTTGGATCCATGTTGTTGGGGCAGTCACTTCTACCTTACACTAGAAGATGAAGTTTGTTGTCGATAATAAGCTGGTAACTGTGTCTGGTGAAGAAGATCTCATGGTCAACAACCTTTCTTCCTTTAGTTATATTGAGGCTGATGAAGATGCTTTGGAAACTGCTTTCCAAGCTCTGGAGATAGCCAATGTAGTCCTTATGGAAGTAGAGGAGCCAAAGGGGAAAGGCATTCCATCTTTTGCATCGCTGAAGAGTACCATTTCCACTATCGAAGAAGGAAGCCATGAAGGTTGGGGTGATGTCATTGAAGTCAAACAGAAGCTAGATCGTTACGGGTTGGGTTACAAACCAACTCATGTGAAAGAAGGAGCGTCAGCCTCCATCAAAGGACGTCCAAAGACCATTCGAGAGGTGTTTTCCAGTGCCGGCTATCAGATTAATGCAGTTAATGGGGATGCTGAAGATGAAGATGTGGATCATTTGGTTTATCAGTGTGAAGCAGCTTTGGGCAATTGGGAGGCAGTTGAGATACCAGAATTTTTTCTGTTGTGAAAGTAATTCATTGTTTTTTTAATTTTTTCAAAGTTCCCTAGCTCTGCCCAAGGCTATGGGATCATTTTGTAGGGCCCCTTCCCATTTTCAAGTTATTTAATCAATGATGGCATTTTGTTAAACTCCTGTCTTGTTTTATTTACATGCTTTTTTTCTCTTTTCACTTTTAAAAGAAAATGACAATCTTTCAAAGCTAATAAAAAGTTTTTCTTGCATCCCTCTATTTTCACTTTTAATAAAAGCAAATCATTACCATATGCAGAACAAATAAAAACCCTGTTGAATCCATTGACTTTATATTCTCTCCTAACTTCGATTCGCCCATCTACTAAGCGGAAGATGAAAGTGAGGAAGATTGTGACATTCCCGAAGGACTGGCAAGATTAGTTGAGTATGAGCACACAAATCTTCAGCCACATAAGGAGCAGGTAGATACCATCAACCTTGGCACCGATGAAGAAAAGAAGGAAGTCAAGATTGGTACAACACTTGGGGAATTATGAAGCTTGTGCAAATAATCCAAAGGGATGTGAACTAGTCTTGAGAGATGTTCAAAGTTTGATTAATCTGGGTGTTTTACAAGTAAGAGGTCGTGTGAAGAGGAATGAATTGGCAATGATTGAACCCATTTTCAACTTGCCTGAATCTGATTCTACCATGGAACCAGTGTTTAACCTGCCTGAGTCCCCAAGAGTTCAACCTATCTTTAATATGCCAGAACCGGTGGTGGCCATTTTCAATATACCTTAACCAAGGATTGAGCGAAGGAGTAACCCTTTCCTTTATGAAGATACCAAAGAAGTTCCATGGAGGTATGATACGGGGGAATTCATCAGAAGTTTGAACAGGCTGGTCAGAGGGAAGGTTCAAAAGTGGCAAGTGCTGACATACCAGGTGCAAGTCGTTTAACTCGCAGTGGTCGTGTTTATACTCATCAAGTCAATACAGTTCCACCTAAAGAAGTAATTCCCACTGTTGTCAACCAGGATAAAGAGTTGGTCTTGGAAGAAGAGGATGCAGAATTTCTCAGAATCATTAAGAAGAGTGATTACAAGGTTATTGATCAGCTACATCAAATGCCTTCCAAAATATCTATCATATCACTTCTTATGCATTCACCGGCCCATCGGGGTGCTCTCCAGAAATTACTAGCCCAAGCTCATATTACGCATGATATAACTGTGAATCAGTTTGATGGAGTCATTGCCAATATCACTGCATGTAACAATCTCAGCTTCAGTATGGAGGATCTTCCAAAGGATGGCTTGGACCATAATCGTGCTCTTCACATATCTATAAAATGCCAGGAGGATACTTTAGCAAGAGTTCTTGTGGATACAGGATCTTCATTGAATGTTTTGCCGAAAAGAACGCTTGCAAAGTTATCTTATCAAGGAGTAGAGATGAGGCCCAGTGCGCTAATTGTGAAGGCTTTTGATGGGTCAAGGAGGACTGTTATTGGAGAAGTAGACCTACCAATCCTGATTGGGCAACAGGTCTTCAAAATCACTTTTCAGGTTTTGGACATTAATCCTAATTATAGTTGTTTGTTGGGAAGACCTTGGATCCATGTTGTTGGGGCAGTCACTTCTACCTTACACTAGAAGATGAAGTTTGTGGTCGATAATAAGCTGGTAACTGTGTCTGGTGAAGAAGATCTCATGGTCAACAACCTTTCTTCCTTTAGTTATATTGAGGCTGATGAAGATGCTTTGGAAACAGCTTTCCAAGCTCTGGAGATAGCCAATGTAGTCCTTATGGAAGTAGAGGAGCCAAAGGGGAAAGGCATTCCATCTTTTGCATCGCTGAAGAGTACCATTTCCACTATCGAAGAAGGAAGCCATGAAGGTTGGGGTGATGTCATTGAAGTCAAACAGAAGCTAGATCGTTACGGGTTGGGTTACAAACCAACTCATGTGAAAGAAGGAGCGTCAGCCTCCATCAAAGGACGTCCAAAGACCATTCGAGAGGTGTTTTCCAGTGCCGGCTATCAGATTAATGCAGTTAATGGGGATGCTGAAGATGAAGATGTGGATCATTTGGTTTATCAGTGTGAAGCAGCTTTGGGCAATTGGGAGGCAGTTGAGATACCAGAATTTTTTCTGTTGTGAAAGTAATTCATTGTTTTTTTAATGTTTTCAAAGTTCCCTAGCTCTGCCCAAGGCTATGGGATCATTTTGTAGGGCCCCTTCCCATTTTCAAGTTATTTAATCAATGAAGGCATTTTGTTAAACTCCTGTCTTGTTTTATTTACATGCTTTTTTTCTCTTTTCACTTTTAAAAGAAAATGACAATCTTTCAAAGCTAATAAAAAGTTTTTCTTGCATCCCTCTATTTTCACTTTTAATAAAAGCAAATCATTACCATATGCAGAACAAATAAAAACCCTGTTGAATCCATTGACTTTATATTCTCTCCTAACTTCGATTCGCCCATCTACTAAGCGGAAGATGAAAGTGAGGAAGATTGTGACATTCCCGAAGGACTGGCAAGATTAGTTGAGTATGAGCACACAGATCTTCAGCCACATAAGGAGCAGGTAGATACCATCAACCTTGGCACCGATGAAGAAAAGAAGGAAGTCAAGATTGGTACAACACTTGGGGAATTATGAAGCTTGTGCAAATAATCCAAAGGGATGTGAACTAGTCTTGAGAGATGTTCAAAGTTTGATTAATCTGGGTGTTTTACAAGTAAGTGGTCGTGTGAAGAGGAATGAATTGGCAATGATTGAACCCATTTTCAACTTGCCTGAATCTGATTCTACCATGGAACCGGTGTTTAACCTGCCTGAGTCCCCAAGAGTTCAACCTATCTTTAATATGCCAGAACCGGTGGTGGCCATTTTCAATATACCTTAACCAAGGATTGAGCGAAGGAGTAACCCTTTCCTTTATGAAGATACCAAAGAAGTTCCATGGAGGTATGATACGGGGGAATTCATCAGAAGTTTGAACAGGCTGGTCAGAGGGAAGGTTCAAAAGTGGCAAGTGCTGACATACCAGGTGCAAGTCGTTTAACTCGCAGTGGTCGTGTTTATACTCAGCAAGTCAATACAGTTCCACCTAAAGAAGTAATTCCCACTGTTGTCAACCAGGATAAAGAGTTGGTCTTGGAAGAAGAGGATGCAGAATTTCTCAGAATCATTAAGAAGAGTGATTACAAGGTTATTGATCAGCTACATCAAATGCCTTCCAAAATATCTATCATATCACTTCTTATGCATTCACCGGCCCATCGGGGTGCTCTCCAGAAATTACTAGCCCAAGCTCATATTACGCATGATATAACTGTGAATCAGTTTGATGGAGTCATTGCCAATATCACTGCATGTAACAATCTCAGCTTCAGTATGGAGGATCTTCCAAAGGATGGCTTGGACCATAATCGTGCTCTTCACATATCTATAAAATGCCAGGAGGATACTTTAGCAAGAGTTCTTGTGGATACAGGATCTTCATTGAATGTTTTGCCGAAAAGAACGCTTGCAAAGTTATCTTATCAAGGAGTAGAGATGAGGCCCAGTGCGCTAATTGTGAAGGCTTTTGATGGGTCAAGGAGGACTGTTATTGGATAAGTAGACCTACCAATCCTGATTGGGCAACAGGTCTTCAAAATCACTTTTCAGGTTTTGGACATTAATCCTAATTATAGTTGTTTGTTGGGAAGACCTTGGATCCATGTTGTTGGGGCAGTCACTTCTACCTTACACTAGAAGATGAAGTTTGTTGTCGATAATAAGCTGGTAACTGTGTCTGGTGAAGAAGATCTCATGGTCAACAACCTTTCTTCCTTTAGTTATATTGAGGCTGATGAAGATGCTTTGGAAACTGCTTTCCAAGCTCTGGAGATAGCCAATGTAGTCCTTATGGAAGTAGAGGAGCCAAAGGGGAAAGGCATTCCATCTTTTGCATCGCTGAAGAGTACCATTTCCACTATCGAAGAAGGAAGCCATGAAGGTTGGGGTGATGTCATTGAAGTCAAACAGAAGCTAGATCGTTACGGGTTGGGTTACAAACCAACTCATGTGAAAGAAGGAGCGTCAGCCTCCATCAAAGGACGTCCAAAGACCATTCGAGAGGTGTTTTCCAGTGCCGGCTATCAGATTAATGCAGTTAATGGGGATGCTGAAGATGAAGATGTGGATCATTTCGTTTATTAGTGTGAAGCAGCTTTGGGCAATTGGGAGGCAGTTGAGATACCAGAATTTTTTCTGTTGTGAAAGTAATTCATTGTTTTTTTAATGTTTTCAAAGTTCCCTAGCTCTGCCCAAGGCTATGGGATCATTTTGTAGGGACCCTTCCCATTTTCAAGTTATTTAATCAATGAAGGCATTTTGTTAAACTCCTGTCTTGTTTTATTTACATGCTTTTTTTCTCTTTTCACTTTTAAAAGAAAATGACAATCTTTCAAAGCTAATAAAAAGTTTTTCTTGCATCCCTCTATTTTCACTTTTAATAAAAGCAAATCATTACCATATGCAGAACAAATAAAAACCCTGTTGAATCCATTGACTTTATATTCTCTCCTAACTTCGATTCGCCCATCTACTAAGCGGAAGATGAAAGTGAGGAAGATTGTGACATTCCCGAAGGACTGGCAAGATTAGTTGAGTATGAGCACACAAATCTTCAGCCACATAAGGAGCAGGTAGATACCATCAACCTTGGCACCGATGTAGAAAAGAAGGAAGTCAAGATTGGTACAACACTTGGGGAATTATGAAGCTTGTGCAAATAATCCAAAGGGATGTGAACTAGTCTTGAGAGATGTTCAAAGTTTGATTAATCTGGGTGTTTTACAAGTAAGTGGTCGTGTGAAGAGGAATGAATTGGCAATGATTGAACCCATTTTCAACTTGCCTGAATCTGATTCTACCATGGAACCGGTGTTTAACCTGCCTGAGTCCCCAAGAGTTCAACCTATCTTTAATATGCCAGAACCGGTGGTGGCCATTTTCAATATACCTTAACCAAGGATTGAGCGAAGGAGTAACCCTTTCCTTTATGAAGATACCAAAGAAGTTCCATGGAGGTATGATACGGGGGAATTCATCAGAAGTTTGAACAGGCTGGTCAGAGGGAAGGTTCAAAAGTGGCAAGTGCTGACATACCAGGTGCAAGTCGTTTAACTCGCAGTGGTCGTGTTTATACTCAGCAAGTCAATACAGTTCCACCTAAAGAAGTAATTCCCACTGTTGTCAACCAGGATAAAGAGTTGGTCTTGGAAGAAGAGGATGCAGAATTTCTCAGAATCATTAAGAAGAGTGATTACAAGGTTATTGATCAGCTACATCAAATGCCTTCCAAAATATCTATCATATCACTTCTTATGCATTCACCGGCCCATCGGGGTGCTCTCCAGAAATTACTAGCCCAAGCTCATATTACGCATGATATAACTGTGAATCAGTTTGATGGAGTCATTGCCAATATCACTGCATGTAACAATCTCAGCTTCAGTATGGAGGATCTTCCAAAGGATGGCTTGGACCATAATCGTGCTCTTCACATATCTATAAAATGCCAGGAGGATACTTTAGCAAGAGTTCTTGTGGATACATGATCTTCATTGAATGTTTTGCCGAAAAGAACGCTTGCAAAGTTATCTTATCAAGGAGTAGAGATGAGGCCCAGTGCGCTAATTGTGAAGGCTTTTGATGGGTCAAGGAGGACTGTTATTGGAGAAGTAGACCTACCAATCCTGATTGGGCAACAGGTCTTCAAAATCACTTTTCAGGTTTTGGACATTAATCCTAATTATAGTTGTTTGTTGGGAAGACCTTGGATCCATGTTGTTGGGGCAGTCACTTCTACCTTACACTAGAAGATGAAGTTTGTGGTCGATAATAAGCTGGTAACTGTGTCTGGTGAAGAAGATCTCATGGTCAACAACCTTTCTTCCTTTAGTTATATTGAGGCTGATGAAGATGCTTTGGAAACTGCTTTCCAAGCTCTGGAGATAGCCAATGTAGTCCTTATGGAAGTAGAGGAGCCAAAGGGGAAAGGCATTCCATCTTTTGCATCGCTGAAGAGTACCATTTCCACTATCGAAGAAGGAAGCCATGAAGGTTGGGGTGATGTCATTGAAGTCAAACAGAAGCTAGATCGTTACGGGTTGGGTTACAAACCAACTCATGTGAAAGAAGGAGCGTCAGCCTCCATCAAAGGACGTCCAAAGACCATTCGAGAGGTGTTTTCCAGTGCCGGCTATCAGATTAATGCAGTTAATGGGGATGCTGAAGATGAAGATGTGGATCATTTCGTTTATTAGTGTGAAGCAGCTTTGGGCAATTGGGAGGCAGTTGAGATACCAGAATTTTTTCTGTTGTGAAAGTAATTCATTGTTTTTTTAATGTTTTCAAAGTTCCATAGCTCTGCCCAAGGCTATGGGATCATTTTGTAGGGACCCTTCCCATTTTCAAGTTATTTAATCAATGAAGGCATTTTGTTAAACTCCTGTCTTGTTTTATTTACATGCTTTTTTTCTCTTTTCACTTTTAAAAGAAAATGACAATCTTTCAAAGCTAATAAAAAGTTTTTCTTGCATCCCTCTATTTTCACTTTTAATAAAAGCAAATCATTACCATATGCAGAACAAATAAAAACCCTGTTGAATCCATTGACTTTATATTCTCTCCTAACTTCGATTCGCCCATCTACTAAGCGGAAGATGAAAGTGAGGAAGATTGTGACATTCCCGAAGGACTGGCAAGATTAGTTGAGTATGAGCACACAAATCTTCAGCCACATAAGGAGCAGGTAGATACCATCAACCTTGGCACCGATGTAGAAAAGAAGGAAGTCAAGATTGGTACAACACTTGGGGAATTATGAAGCTTGTGCAAATAATCCAAAGGGATGTGAACTAGTCTTGAGAGATGTTCAAAGTTTGATTAATCTGGGTGTTTTACAAGTAAGTGGTCGTGTGAAGAGGAATGAATTGGCAATGATTGAACCCATTTTCAACTTGCCTGAATCTGATTCTACCATGGAACCGGTGTTTAACCTGCCTGAGTCCCCAAGAGTTCAACCTATCTTTAATATGCCAGAACCGGTGGTGGCCATTTTCAATATACCTTAACCAAGGATTGAGCGAAGGAGTAACCCTTTCCTTTATGAAGATACCAAAGAAGTTCCATGGAGGTATGATACGGGGGAATTCATCAGAAGTTTGAACAGGCTGGTCAGAGGGAAGGTTCAAAAGTGGCAAGTGCTGACATACCAGGTGCAAGTCGTTTAACTCGCAGTGGTCGTGTTTATACTCAGCAAGTCAATACAGTTCCACCTAAAGAAGTAATTCCCACTGTTGTCAACCAGGATAAAGAGTTGGTCTTGGAAGAAGAGGATGCAGAATTTCTCAGAATCATTAAGAAGAGTGATTACAAGGTTATTGATCAGCTACATCAAATGCCTTCCAAAATATCTATCATATCACTTCTTATGCATTCACCGGCCCATCGGGGTGCTCTCCAGAAATTACTAGCCCAAGCTCATATTACGCATGATATAACTGTGAATCAGTTTGATGGAGTCATTGCCAATATCACTGCATGTAACAATCTCAGCTTCAGTATGGAGGATCTTCCAAAGGATGGCTTGGACCATAATCGTGCTCTTCACATATCTATAAAAGGCCAGGAGGATACTTTAGCAAGAGTTCTTGTGGATACAGGATCTTCATTGAATGTTTTGCCGAAAAGAACGCTTGCAAAGTTATCTTATCAAGGAGTAGAGATGAGGCCCAGTGCGCTAATTGTGAAGGCTTTTGATGGGTCAAGGAGGACTGTTATTGGAGAAGTAGACCTACCAATCCTGATTGGGCAACAGGTCTTCAAAATCACTTTTCAGGTTTTGGACATTAATCCTAATTATAGTTGTTTGTTGGGAAGACCTTGGATCCATGTTGTTGGGGCAGTCACTTCTACCTTACACTAGAAGATGAAGTTTGTGGTCGATAATAAGCTGGTAACTGTGTCTGGTGAAGAAGATCTCATGGTCAACAACCTTTCTTCCTTTAGTTATATTGAGGCTGATGAAGATGCTTTGGAAACTGCTTTCCAAGCTCTGGAGATAGCCAATGTAGTCCTTATGGAAGTAGAGGAGCCAAAGGGGAAAGGCATTCCATCTTTTGCATCGCTGAAGAGTACCATTTCCACTATCGAAGAAGGAAGCCATGAAGGTTGGGGTGATGTCATTGAAGTCAAACAGAAGCTAGATCGTTACGGGTTGGGTTACAAACCAACTCATGTGAAAGAAGGAGCGTCAGCCTCCATCAAAGGACGTCCAAAGACCATTCGAGAGGTGTTTTCCAGTGCCGGCTATCAGATTAATGCAGTTAATGGGGATGCTGAAGATGAAGATGTGGATCATTTCGTTTATCAGTGTGAAGCAGCTTTGGGCAATTGGGAGGCAGTTGAGATACCAGAATTTTTTCTGTTGTGAAAGTAATTCATTGTTTTTTTAATGTTTTCAAAGTTCCCTAGCTCTGCCCAAGGCTATGGGATCATTTTGTAGGGCCCCTTCCCATTTTCAAGTTATTTAATCATTGAAGGCATTTTGTTAAACTCCTGTCTTGTTTTATTTACATGCTTTTTTTCTCTTTTCACTTTTAAAACAAAATGACAATCTTTCAAAGCTAATAAAAAGTTTTTCTTGCATCCCTCTATTTTCACTTTTAATAAAAGCAAATCATTACCATATGCAGAACAAATAAAAACCCTGTTGAATCCATTGACTTTATATTCTCTCCTAACTTCGATTCGCCCATCTACTAAGCGGAAGATGAAAGTGAGGAAGATTGTGACATTCCCGAAGGACTGGCAAGATTAGTTGAGTATGAGCACACAGATCTTCAGCCACATAAGGAGCAGGTAGATACCATCAACCTTGGCACCGATGAAGAAAAGAAGGAAGTCAAGATTGGTACAACACTTGGGGAATTATGAAGCTTGTGCAAATAATCCAAAGGGATGTGAACTAGTCTTGAGAGATGTTCAAAGTTTGATTAATCTGGGTGTTTTACAAGTAAGTGGTCGTGTGAAGAGGAATGAATTGGCAATGATTGAACCCATTTTCAACTTGCCTGAATCTGATTCTACCATGGAACCGGTGTTTAACCTGCCTGAGTCCCCAAGAGTTCAACCTATCTTTAATATGCCAGAACCGGTGGTGGCCATTTTCAATATACCCGAACCAAGGATTGAGCGAAGGAGTAACCCTTTCCTTTATGAAGATACCAAAGAAGTTCCATGGAGGTATGATACGGGGGAATTAATCAGGAGTTTGAACAGGCTGGTCAGAGGGAAGGTTCAAAAGTGGCAAGTGCTGACATACCAGGTGCAAGTCGTTTAACTCGCAGTGGTCGTGTTTATACTCAGCAAGTCAATACAGTTCCACCTAAAGAAGTAATTCCCACTGTTGTCAACCAGGATAAAGAGTTGGTCTTGGAAGAAGAGGATGCAGAATTTCTCAGAATCATTAAGAAGAGTGATTACAAGGTTATTGATCAGCTACATCAAATGCCTTCCAAAATATCTATCATATCACTTCTTATGCATTCACCGGCCCATCGGGGTGCTCTCCAGAAATTACTAGCCCAAGCTCATATTACGCATGATATAACTGTGAATCAGTTTGATGGAGTCATTGCCAATATCACTGCATGTAACAATCTCAACTTCAGTATGGAGGATCTTCCAAAGGATGGCTTGGACCATAATCGTGCTCTTCACATATCTATAAAATGCCAGGAGGATACTTTAGCAAGAGTTCTTGTGGATACAGGATCCTCATTGAATGTTTTGCCGAAAAGAACGCTTGCAAAGTTATCTTATCAAGGAGTAGAGATGAGGCCCAGTGCGCTAATTGTGAAGGCTTTTGATGGGTCAAGGAGGACTGTTATTGGAGAAGTAGACCTACCAATCCTGATTGGGCAACATGTCTTCAAAATCACTTTTCAGGTTTTGGACATTAATCCTAATTATAGTTGTTTGTTGGGAAGACCTTGGATCCATGTTGTTGGGGCACTCACTTCTACCTTACACTAGAAAATGAAGTTTGTGGTCGATAATAAGCTGGTAACTGTGTCTGGTGAAGAAGATCTCATGGTCAACAACCTTTCTTCCTTTAGTTATATTGAGGCTGATGAAGATGCTTTGGAAACTGCTTTCCAAGCTCTGGAGATAGCCAATGTAGTCCTTATGGAAGTAGAGGAGCCAAAGGGGAAAGGCATTCCATCTTTTGCATCGCTGAAGAGTACCATTTCAACTATCGAAGAAGGAAGCCATGAAGGTTGGGGTGATGTCATTGAAGTCAAACAGAAGCTAGATCGTTACGGGTTGGGTTACAAACCAACTCATGTGAAAGAAGGAGCGTCATCCTCCATCAAAGGATGTCCAAAGACCATTCGAGAGGTGTTTTCCAGTGCCGGCTATCAGATTAATGCAGTTAATGGGGATGCTGAAGATGAAGATGTGGATCATTTGGTTTATCAGTGTGAAGCAGCTTTGGGCAATTGGGAGGCAGTTGAGATACCAGAATTTTTTCTGTTGTCAAAGTAATTCATTGTTTTTTTAATGTTTTCAAAGTTCCCTAGCTCTGCCCAAGGCTATGGGATCATTTTGTAGGGCCCCTTCCCATTTTCAAGTTATTTAATCAATGAAGGCATTTTGTTAAACTCCTGTCTTGTTTTATTTACATGCTTTTTTTCTCTTTTCACTTTTAAAAGAAAATGACAATCTTTCAAAGCTAATAAAAAGTTTTTCTTGCATCCCTCTATTTTCACTTTTAATAAAAGCAAATCATTACCATATGCAGAACAAATAAAAACCCTGTTGAATCCATTGACTTTATATTCTCTCCTAACTTCGATTCGCCCATCTACTAAGCGGAAGATGAAAGTGAGGAAGATTGTGACATTCTCGAAGGACTGACAAGATTAGTTGAGTATGAGAACACAGATCTTCAGCCACATAAGGAGCAGGTAGATACCATCAACCTTGGCACCGATGAAGAAAAGAAGGAAGTCAAGATTGGTACAACACTTGGGGAATTATGAAGCTTGTGCAAATAATCCAAAGGGATGTGAACTAGTCTTGAGAGATGTTCAAAGTTTGATTAATCTGGGTGTTTTACAAGTAAGTGGTCGTGTGAAGAGGAATGAATTGGCAATGATTGAACCCATTTTCAACTTGCCTGAATCTGATTCTACCATGGAACCGGTGTTTAACCTGCCTGAGTCCCCAAGAGTTCAACCTATCTTTAATATGCCAGAACCGGTGGTGGCCATTTTCAATATACCCGAACCAAGGATTGAGCGAAGGAGTAACCCTTTCCTTTATGAAGATACCAAAGAAGTTCCATGGAGGTATGATACGGGGGAATTAATCAGGAGTTTGAACAGGCTGGTCAGAGGGAAGGTTCAAAAGTGGCAAGTGCTGACATACCAGGTGCAAGTCGTTTAACTCGCAGTGGTCGTGTTTATACTCAGCAAGTCAATACAGTTCCACCTAAAGAAGTAATTCCCACTGTTGTCAACCAGGATAAAGAGTTGGTCTTGGAAGAAGAGGATGCAGAATTTCTCAGAATCATTAAGAAGAGTGATTACAAGGTTATTGATCAGCTACATCAAATGCCTTCCAAAATATCTATCATATCACTTCTTATGCATTCACCGGCCCATCGGGGTGCTCTCCAGAAATTACTAGCCCAAGCTCATATTACGCATGATATAACTGTGAATCAGTTTGATGGAGTCATTGCCAATATCACTGCATGTAACAATCTCAGCTTCAGTATGGAGGATCTTCCAAAGGATGGCTTGGACCATAATCGTGCTCTTCACATATCTATAAAATGCCAGGAGGATACTTTAGCAAGAGTTCTTGTGGATACAGGATCTTCATTGAATGTTTTGCCGAAAAGAACGCTTGCAAAGTTATCTTATCAAGGAGTAGAGATGAGGCCCAGTGCGCTAATTGTGAAGGCTTTTGATGGGTCAAGGAGGACTGTTATTGGAGAAGTAGACCTACCAATCCTGATTGGGCAACAGGTCTTCAAAATCACTTTTCAGGTTTTGGACATTAATCCTAATTATAGTTGTTTGTTGGGAAGACCTTGGATCCATGTTGTTGGGGCAGTCACTTCTACCTTACACTAGAAGATGAAGTTTGTGGTCGATAATAAGCTGGTAACTGTGTCTGGTGAAGAAGATCTCATGGTCAACAACCTTTCTTCCTTTAGTTATATTGAGGCTGATGAAGATGCTTTGGAAACTGCTTTCCAAGCTCTGGAGATAGCCAATGTAGTCCTTATGGAAGTAGAGGAGCCAAAGGGGAAAGGCATTCCATCTTTTGCATCGCTGAAGAGTACCATTTCCACTATCGAAGAAGGAAGCCATGAAGGTTGGGGTGATGTCATTGAAGTCAAACAGAAGCTAGATCGTTACGGGTTGGGTTACAAACCAACTCATGTGAAAGAAGGAGCGTCAGCCTCCATCATAGGACGTCCAAAGACCATTCGAGAGGTGTTTTCCAGTGCCGGCTATCAGATTAATGCAGTTAATGGGGATGCTGAAGATGAAGATGTGGATCATTTGGTTTATCAGTGTGAAGCAGCTTTGGGCAATTGGGAGGCAGTTGAGATACCAGAATTTTTTCTGTTGTGAAAGTAATTCATTCTTTTTTTAATGTTTTCAAAGTTCCCTAGCTCTGCCCAAGGCTATGGGATCATTTTGTAGGGCCCCTTCCCATTTTCAAGTTATTTAATCAATGAAGGCATTTTGTTAAACTCCTGTCTTGTTTTATTTACATGCTTTTTTTCTCTTTTCACTTTTAAAAGAAAATGACAATCTTTCAAAGCTAATAAAAAGTTTTTCTTGCATCCCTCTATTTTCACTTTTAATAAAAGCAAATCATTACCATATGCAGAACAAATAAAAACCCTGTTGAATCCATTGACTTTATATTCTCGCCTAACTTCGATTCGCCCATCTACTAAGCGGAAGATGAAAGTGAGGAAGATTGTGACATTCCCGAAGGACTGACAAGATTAGTTGAGTATGAGAACACAGATCTTCAGCCACATAAGGAGCAGGTAGATACCATCAACCTTGGCACCGATGAAGAAAAGAAGGAAGTCAAGATTGGTACAACACTTGGGGAATTATGAAGCTTGTGCAAATAATCCAAAGGGATGTGAACTAGTCTTGAGAGATGTTCAAAGTTTGATTAATCTGGGTGTTTTACAAGTAAGTGGTCGTGTGAAGAGGAATGAATTGGCAATGATTGAACCCATTTTCAACTTGCCTGAATCTGATTCTACCATGGAACCGGTGTTTAACCTGCCTGAGTCCCCAAGAGTTCAACCTATCTTTAATATGCCAGAACCGGTGGTGGCCATTTTCAATATACCCGAACCAAGGATTGAGCGAAGGAGTAACCCTTTCCTTTATGAAGATACCTGTTGCACGGGTTAGATTGGTATATTTGCCAGTCGTAACCTGGAAGGTTGAAGGGGATTGAACAATACCAAAGAAGTTCCATGGAGGTATGATACGGGGGAATTCATCAGAAGTTTGAACAGGCTGGTCAGAGGGAAGGTTCAAAAGTGGCAAGTGCTGACATACCAGGTGCAAGTCGTTTAACTCGCAGTGGTCGTGTTTATACTCAGCAAGTCAATACAGTTCCACCTAAAGAAGTAATTCCCACTGTTGTCAACCAGGATAAAGAGTTGGTCTTGGAAGAAGAGGATGCAGAATTTCTCAGAATCATTAAGAAGAGTGATTACAAGGTTATTGATCAGCTACATCAAATGCCTTCCAAAATATCTATCATATCACTTCTTATGCATTCACCGGCCCATCGGGGTGCTCTCCAGAAATTACTAGCCCAAGCTCATATTACGCATGATATAACTGTGAATCAGTTTGATGGAGTCATTGCCAATATCACTGCATGTAACAATCTCAACTTCAGTATGGAGGATCTTCCAAAGGATGGCTTGGACCATAATCGTGCTCTTCACATATCTATAAAATGCCAGGAGGATACTTTAGCAAGAGTTCTTGTGGATACAGGATCTTCATTGAATGTTTTGCCGAAAAGAACGCTTGCAAAGTTATCTTATCAAGGAGTAGAGATGAGGCCCAGTGCGCTAATTGTGAAGGCTTTTGATGGGTCAAGGAGGACTGTTATTGGAGAAGTAGACCTACCAATCCTGATTGGGCAACATGTCTTCAAAATCACTTTTCAGGTTTTGGACATTAATCCTAATTATAGTTGTTTGTTGGGAATACCTTGGATCCATGTTGTTGGGGCAGTCACTTCTGCCTTACACTAGAAGATGAAGTTTGTGGTCGATAATAAGCTGGTAACTGTGTCTGGTGAAGAAGATCTCATGGTCAACAACCTTTCTTCCTTTAGTTATATTGAGGCTGATGAAGATGCTTTGGAAACTGCTTTCCAAGCTCTGGAGATAGCCAATGTAGTCCTTATGGAAGTAGAGGAGCCAAAGGGGAAAGGCATTCCATCTTTTGCATCGCTGAAGAGTACCATTTCCACTATCGAAGAAGGAAGCCATGAAGGTTGGGGTGATGTCATTGAAGTCAAACAGAAGCTAGATCGTTACGGGTTGGGTTACAAACCAACTCATGTGAAAGAAGGAGCGTCAGCCTCCATTATAGGACGTCCAAAGACCATTCGAGAGGTGTTTTCCAGTGCCGGCTATCAGATTAATGCAGTTAATGGGGATGCTGAAGATGAAGATGTGGATCATTTGGTTTATCAGTGTGAAGCAGCTTTGGGCAATTGGGAGGCAGTTGAGATACCAGAATTTTTTCTGTTGTCAAAGTAATTCTTTTTTTTTTAATGTTTTCAAAGTTCCCTAGCTCTGCCCAAGGCTATGGGATCATTTTGTAGGGCCCCTTCCCATTTTCAAGTTATTTAATCAATGAAGGCATTTTGTTAAACTCCTGTCTTGTTTTATTTACATGCTTTTTTTCTCTTTTCACTTTTAAAAGAAAATGACAATCTTTCAAATCTAATAAAAAGTTTTTCTTGCATCCCTCTATTTTCACTTTTAATAAAAGCAAATCATTACCATATGCAGAACAAATAAAAACCCTGTTGAATCCATTGACTTTATATTCTCTCCTAACTTCGATTCGCCCATCTACTAAGCGGAAGATGAAAGTGAGGAAGATTGTGACATTCCCGAAGGACTGGCAAGATTAGTTGAGTATGAGAACACAGATCTTCAGCCACATAAGGAGCAGGTAGATACCATCAACCTTGGCACCGATGAAGAAAAGAAGGAAGTCAAGATTGGTACAACACTTGGGGAATTATGAAGCTTGTGCAAATAATCCAAAGGGATGTGAACTAGTCTTGAGAGATGTTCAAAGTTTGATTAATCTGGGTGTTTTACAAGTAAGTGGTCGTGTGAAGAGGAATGAATTGAAAATGATTGAACCCATTTTCAACTTGCCTGAATCTGATTCTACCATGGAACTGGTGTTTAACCTGCCTGAGTCCCCAAGAGTTCAACCTATCTTTAATATGCCAGAACCGGTGGTGGCCATTTTCAATATACCCGAACCAAGGATTGAGCGAAGGAGTAACCCTTTCCTTTATGAAGATACCAAAGAAGTTCCATGGAGGTATGATACGGGGGAATTCATCAGAAGTTTGAACAGGCTGGTCAGAGGGAAGGTTCAAAAGTGGCAAGTGCTGACATACCAGCTGCAAGTCGTTTAACTCGCAGTGGTCGTGTTTATACTCAGCAAGTCAATACAGTTCCACCTAAAGAAGTAATTCCCACTGTTGTCAACCAGGATAAAGAGTTGGTCTTGGAAGAAGAGGATGCAGAATTTCTCAGAATCATTAAGAAGAGTGATTACAAGGTTATTGATCAGCTACATCAAATGCCTTCCAAAATATCTATCATATCACTTCTTATGCATTCACCGGCCCATCGGGGTGCTCTCCAGAAATTACTAGCCCAAGCTCATATTACGCATGATATAACTGTGAATCAGTTTGATGGAGTCATTGCCAATATCACTGCATATAACAATCTCAACTTCAGTATGGAGGATCTTCCAAAGGATGGCTTGGACCATAATCGTGCTCTTCACATATCTATAAAATGCCAGGAGGATACTTTAGCAAGAGTTCTTGTGGATACAGGATCTTCATTGAATGTTTTACCGAAAAGAACGCTTGCAAAGTTATCTTATCAAGGAGTAGAGATGAGGCCCAGTGCGCTAATTGTGAAGGCTTTTGATGGGTCAAGGAGGACTGTTATTGGAGAAGTAGACCTACCAATCCTGATTGGGCAACATGTCTTCAAAATCACTTTTCAGGTTTTGGACATTAATCCTAATTATAGTTGTTTGTTGGGAATACCTTGGATCCATGTTGTTGGGGCAGTCACTTCTACCTTACACTAGAAGATGAAGTTTGTGGTCGATAATAAGCTGGTAACTGTGTCTGGTGAAGAAGATCTCATGGTCAACAACCTTTCTTCCTTTAGTTATATTGAGGCTGATGAAGATGCTTTGGAAACTGCTTTCCAAGCTCTGGAGATAGCCAATGTAGTCCTTATGGAAGTAGAGGAGCCAAAGGGGAAAGGCATTCCATCTTTTGCATCGCTGAAGAGTACCATTTCCACTATCGAAGAAGGAAGCCATGAAGGTTGGGGTGATGTCATTGAAGTCAAACAGAAGCTAGATCGTTACGGGTTGGGTTACAAACCAACTCATGTGAAAGATGGAGCGTCAGCCTCCATCATAGGACGTCCAAAGACCATTCGAGAGGTGTTTTCCAGTGCCGGCTATCAGATTAATGCAGTTAATGGGGATGCTGAAGATGAAGATGTGGATCATTTGGTTTATCAGTGTGAAGCAGCTTTGGGCAATTGGGAGGCAGTTGAGATACCAGAATTTTTTCTGTTGTCAAAGTAATTCTTTTTTTTTTAATGTTTTCAAAGTTCCCTAGCTCTGCCCAAGGCTATGGGATCATTTTGTAGGGCCCCTTCCCATTTTCAAGTTATTTAATCAATGAAGGCATTTTGTTAAACTCCTGTCTTGTTTTATTTACATGCTTTTTTTCTCTTTTCACTTTTAAAAGAAAATGACAATCTTTCAAATCTAATAAAAAGTTTTTCTTGCATCCCTCTATTTTCACTTTTAATAAAAGCAAATCATTACCATATGCAGAACAAATAAAAACCCTGTTGAATCCATTGACTTTATATTCTCTCCTAACTTCGATTCGCCCATCTACTAAGCGGAAGATGAAAGTGAGGAAGATTGTGACATTCCCGAAGGACTGGCAAGATTAGTTGAGTATGAGAACACAGATCTTCAGCCACATAAGGAGCAGGTAGATACCATCAACCTTGGCACCGATGAAGAAAAGAAGGAAGTCAAGATTGGTACAACACTTGGGGAATTATGAAGCTTGTGCAAATAATCCAAAGGGATGTGAACTAGTCTTGAGAGATGTTCAAAGTTTGATTAATCTGGGTGTTTTACAAGTAAGTGGTCGTGTGAAGAGGAATGAATTGGAAATGATTGAACCCATTTTCAACTTGCCTGAATCTGATTCTACCATGGAACCGGTGTTTAACCTGCCTGAGTCCCCAAGAGTTCAACCTATCTTTAATATGCCAGAACCGGTGGTGGCCATTTTCAATATACCCGAACCAAGGATTGAGCGAAGGAGTAACCCTTTCCTTTATGAAGATACCAAAGAAGTTCCATGGAGGTATGATACGGGGGAATTCATCAGAAGTTTGAACAGGCTGGTCAGAGGGAAGGTTCAAAAGTGGCAAGTGCTGACATACCAGCTGCAAGTCGTTTAACTCGCAGTGGTCGTGTTTATACTCAGCAAGTCAATACAGTTCCACCTAAAGAAGTAATTCCCACTGTTGTCAACCAGGATAAAGAGTTGGTCTTGGAAGAAGAGGATGCAGAATTTCTCAGAATCATTAAGAAGAGTGATTACAAGGTTATTGATCAGCTACATCAAATGCCTTCCAAAATATCTATCATATCACTTCTTATGCATTCACCGGCCCATCGGGGTGCTCTCCAGAAATTACTAGCCCAAGCTCATATTACGCATGATATAACTGTGAATCAGTTTGATGGAGTCATTGCCAATATCACTGCATGTAACAATCTCAGCTTCAGTATGGAGGATCTTCCAAAGGATGGCTTGGACCATAATCGTGCTCTTCACATATCTATAAAATGCCAGGAGGATACTTTAGCAAGAGTTCTTGTGGATACAGGATCTTCATTGAATGTTTTGCCAAAAAGAACGCTTGCAAAGTTATCTTATCAAGGAGTAGAGATGAGGCCCAGTGCGCTAATTGTGAAGGCTTTTGATGGGTCAAGGAGGACTGTTATTGGAGAAGTAGACCTACCAATCCTGATTGGGCAACAGGTCTTCAAAATCACTTTTCAGGTTTTGGATATTAATCCTAATTATAGTTGTTTGTTGGGAAGACCTTGGATCCATGTTGTTGGGGCAGTCACTTCTACCTTACACTAGAAGATGAAGTTTGTGGTCGATAATAAGCTGGTAACTGTGTCTGGTGAAGAAGATCTCATGGTCAACAACCTTTCTTCCTTTAGTTATATTGAGGCTGATGAAGATGCTTTGGAAACTGCTTTCCAAGCTCTGGAGATAGCCAATGTAGTCCTTATGGAAGTAGAGGAGCCAAAGGGGAAAGGCATTCCATCTTTTGCATCGCTGAAGAGTACCATTTCCACTATCGAAGAAGGAAGCCATGAAGGTTGGGGTGATATCATTGAAGTCAAACAGAAGCTAGATCGTTACGGGTTGGGTTACAAACCAACTCATGTGAAAGAAGGAGCGTCAGCCTCCATCAAAGGACGTCCAAAGAACATTCGAGAGGTGTTTTCCAGTGCCGGCTATCAGATTAATGCAGTTAATGGGGATGCTGAAGATGAAGATGTGGATCATTTGGTTTATCAGTGTGAAGCAGCTTTGGGCAATTGGGAGGCAGTTGAGATACCAGAATTTTTTCTGTTGTCAAAGTAATTCATTGTTTTTTTAATGTTTTCAAAGTTCCCTAGCTCTGCCCAAGGCTATGGGATCATTTTGTAGGGCCCCTTCCCATTTTCAAGTTATTTAATCAATGAAGGCATTTTGTTAAACTCCTGTCTTGTTTTATTTACATGCTTTTTTTCTCTTTTCACTTTTAAAAGAAAATGACAATCTTTCAAAGCTAATAAAAAGTTTTTCTTGCATCCCTCTATTTTCACTTTTAATAAAAGCAAATCATTACCATATGCAGAACAAATAAAAACCCTGTTGAATCCATTGACTTTATATTATCTCCTAACTTCGATTCGCCCATCTACTAAGCGGAAGATGAAAGTGAGGAAGATTGTGACATTCCCGAAGGACTGACAAGATTAGTTGAGTATGAGCACACAGATCTTCAGCCACATAAGGAGCAGGTAGATACCATCAACCTTGGCACCGATGAAGAAAAGAAGGAAGTCAAGATTGGTACAACACTTGGGGAATTATGAAGCTTGTGCAAATAATCCAAAGGGATGTGAACTAGTCTTGAGAGATGTTCAAAGTTTGATTAATCTGGGTGTTTTACAAGTAAGTGGTCGTGTGAAGAGGAATGAATTGGCAATGATTGAACCCATTTTCAACTTGCCTGAATCTGATTCTACCATGGAACCGGTGTTTAACCTGCCTGAGTCCCCAAGAGTTCAACCTATCTTTAATATGCCAGAATCGGTGGTGGCCATTTTCAATATACCCGAACCAAGGATTGAGCGAAGGAGTAACCCTTTCCTTTATGAAGATACCAAAGAAGTTCCATGGAGGTATGATACGGGGGAATTCATCAGAAGTTTGAACAGGCTGGTCAGAGGGAAGGTTCAAAAGTGGCAAGTGCTGACATACCAGGTGCAAGTCGTTTAACTCGCAGTGGTCGTGTTTATACTCAGCAAGTCAATACAGTTCCACCTAAAGAAGTAATTCCCACTGTTGTCAACCAGGATAAAGAATTGGTCTTGGAAGAAGAGGATGCAGAATTTCTCAGAATCATTAAGAAGAGTGATTACAAGGTTATTGATCAGCTACATCAAATGCCTTCCAAAATATCTATCATATCACTTCTTATGCATTCACCGGCCCATCGGGGTGCTCTCCAGAAATTACTAGCCCAAGCTCATATTACGCATGATATAACTGTGAATCAGTTTGATGGAGTCATTGCCAATATCACTGCATGTAACAATCTCAGCTTCAGTATGGAGGATCTTCCAAAGGATGGCTTGGACCATAATCGTGCTCTTCACATATCTATAAAATGCCAGGAGGATACTTTAGCAAGAGTTCTTGTGGATACAGGATCTTCATTGAATGTTTTGCCGAAAAGAACGCTTGCAAAGTTATCTTATCAAGGAGTAGAGATGAGACCCAGTGCGCTAATTGTGAAGGCTTTTGATGGGTCAAGGAGGACTGTTATTGGAGAAGTAGACCTACCAATCCTGATTGGGCAACAGGTCTTCAAAATCACTTTTCAGGTTTTGGACATTAATCCTAATTATAGTTGTTTGTTGGGAAGACCTTGGATCCATGTTGTTGGGGCAGTCACTTCTACCTTACACTAGAAGATGAAGTTTGTGGTCGATAATAAGCTGGTAACTGTGTCTGGTGAAGAAGATCTCATGGTCAACAACCTTTCTTCCTTTAGTTATATTGAGGCTGATGAAGATGCTTTGGAAACTGCTTTCCAAGCTCTGGAGATAGCCAATGTAGTCCTTATGGAAGTAGAGGAGCCAAAGGGGAAAGGCATTCCATCTTTTGCATCGCTGAAGAGTACCATTTCCACTATCGAAGAAGGAAGCCATGAAGGTTGGGGTGATATCATTGAAGTCAAACAGAAGCTAGATCGTTACGGGTTGGGTTACAAACCAACTCATGTGAAAGAAGGAGCGTCAGCCTCCATCAAAGGACGTCCAAAGACCATTCGAGAGGTGTTTTCCAGTGCCGGCTATCAGATTAATGCAGTTAATGGGGATGCTGAAGATGAAGATGTGGATCATTTGGTTTATCAGTGTGAAGCAGCTTTGGGCAATTGGGAGGCAGTTGAGATACCAGAATTTTTTCTGTTGTCAAAGTAATTCATTGTTTTTTTAATGTTTTCAAAGTTCCCTAGCTCTGCCCAAGGCTATGGGATCATTTTGTAGGGCCCCTTCCCATTTTCAAGTTATTTAATCAATGAAGGCATTTTGTTAACCTCCTGTCTTGTTTTATTTACATGCTTTTTTTCTCTTTTCACTTTTAAAAGAAAATGACAATCTTTCAAAGCTAATAAAAAGTTTTTCTTGCATCCCTCTATTTTCACTTTTAATAAAAGCAAATCATTACCATATGCAGAACAAATAAAAACCCTGTTGAATCCATTGACTTTATATTATCTCCTAACTTCGATTCGCCCATCTACTAAGCGGAAGATGAAAGTGAGGAAGATTGTGACATTCCCGAAGGACTGGCAAGATTAGTTGAGTATGAGCACACAGATCTTTAGCCACATAAGGAGCAGGTAGATACCATCAACCTTGGCACCGATGAAGAAAAGAAGGAAGTCAAGATTGGTACAACACTTGGGGAATTATGAAGCTTGTGCAAATAATCCAAAGGGATGTGAACTAGTCTTGAGAGATGTTCAAAGTTTGATTAATCTGGGTGTTTTACAAGTAAGTGGTCGTGTGAAGAGGAATGAATTGGCAATGATTGAACCCATTTTCAACTTGCCTGAATCTGATTCTACCATGGAACCGGTGTTTAACCTGCCTGAGTCCCCAAGAGTTCAACCTATCTTTAATATGCCAGAATCGGTGGTGGCCATTTTCAATATACCCGAACCAAGGATTGAGCGAAGGAGTAACCCTTTCCTTTATGAAGATACCAAAGAAGTTCCATGGAGGTATGATACGGGGGAATTCATCAGAAGTTTGAACAGGCTGGTCAGAGGGAAGGTTCAAAAGTGGCAAGTGCTGACATACCAGGTGCAAGTCGTTTAACTCGCAGTGGTCGTGTTTATATTCAGCAAGTCAATACAGTTCCACCTAAAGAAGTAATTCCCACTGTTGTCAACCAGGATAAAGAGTTGGTCTTGGAAGAAGAGGATGCAGAATTTCTCAGAATCATTAAGAAGAGTGATTACAAGGTTATTGATCAGCTACATCAAATGCCTTCCAAAATATCTATCATATCACTTCTTATGCATTCACCGGCCCATCGGGGTGCTCTCCAGAAATTACTAGCCCAAGCTCATATTACGCATGATATAAATGTGAATCAGTTTGATGGAGTCATTGCCAATATCACTGCATGTAACAATCTCAGCTTCAGTATGGAGGATCTTCCAAAGGATGGCTTGGACCATAATCGTGCTCTTCACATATCTATAAAATGCCAGGAGGATACTTTAGCAAGAGTTCTTGTGGATACAGGATCTTCATTGAATGTTTTGCCGAAAAGAACGCTTGCAAAGTTATCTTATCAAGGAGTAGAGATGAGGCCCAGTGCGCTAATTGTGAAGGCTTTTGATGGGTCAAGGAGGACTGTTATTGGAGAAGTAGACCTACCAATCCTGATTGGGCAACAGGTCTTCAAAATCACTTTTCAGGTTTTGGACATTAATCCTAATTATAGTTGTTTGTTGGGAAGACCTTGGATCCATGTTGTTGGGGCAGTCACTTCTACCTTACACTAGAAGATGAAGTTTGTGGTCGATAATAAGCTGGTAACTGTGTCTGGTGAAGAAGATCTCATGGTCAACAACCTTTCTTCCTTTAGTTATATTGAGGCTGATGAAGATGCTTTGGAAACTGCTTTCCAAGCTCTGGAGATAGCCAATGTAGTCCTTATGGAAGTAGAGGAGCCAAAGGGGAAAGGCATTCCATCTTTTGCATCGCTGAAGAGTACCATTTCCACTATCGAAGAAGGAAGCCATGAAGGTTGGGGTGATATCATTGAAGTCAAACAGAAGCTAGATCGTTACGGGTTGGGTTACAAACCAACTCATGTGAAAGAAGGAGCGTCAGCCTCCATCAAAGGACGTCCAAAGACCATTCGAGAGGTGTTTTCCAGTGCCGGCTATCAGATTAATGCAGTTAATGGGGATGCTGAAGATGAAGATGTGGATCATTTGGTTTATCAGTGTGAAGCAGCTTTGGGCAATTGGGAGGCAGTTGAGATACCATAATTTTTTCTGTTGTCAAAGTAATTCATTGTTTTTTTAATGTTTTCAAAGTTCCCTAGCTCTGCCCAAGGCTATGGGATCATTTTGTAGGGCCCCTTCCCATTTTCAAGTTATTTAATCAATGAAGGCATTTTGTTAAACTCCTGTCTTATTTTATTTACATGCTTTTTTTCTCTTTTCACTTTTAAAAGAAAATGACAATCTTTCAAAGCTAATAAAAAGTTTTTCTTGCATCCCTCTATTTTCACTTTTAATAAAAGCAAATCATTACCATATGCAGAACAAATAAAAACCCTGTTGAATCCATTGACTTTATATTATCTCCTAACTTCGATTCGCCCATCTACTAAGCGGAAGATGAAAGTGAGGAAGATTGTGACATTCCCGAAGGACTGGCAAGATTAGTTGAGTATGAGCACACAGATCTTCAGCCACATAAGGAGCAGGTAGATACCATCAACCTTGGCACCGATGAAGAAAAGAATGAAGTCAAGATTGGTACAACACTTGGGGAAGACATCAGAGAAGGATTGGTCAAGCTTCTCGAAGAGTATGTGGATGTGTTTGCATGGTCATATAAAGATATGCCTGGTTTAAACACAGACATAGTTGTTCATAAGTTGCCGCTTCGACCAGATTGCCCGCCAGTAAAGCAAAAGATCCGAAGAACAAGACCAGACATGGCTCTGAAGATTCGAGAAGAGGTCAAAAGACAGTTTTATGTTGGATTCCTCGCAGTTGCAAAGTACCCTGAGTGGGTAGCTAACATTGTGCCAGCCCCCAAGAAGGATGGCAAGGTTAGAATGTGCGCGGACTATAGGGATTTGAACAAAGCTAGCCCAAAAGATGATTTCCCTCTTCCGCACATTGATACTTTGGTTGACAACACTGCTAAGTTTGTTGTTTTCTCCTTAATGGATGGATTTTCAGAATATAACCAGATCAAGATGGATCCTGATGATATGGAAAAGACCACTTTCATCACACCATGGGGCACGTATTGTTACAAGGTTATGCCATTCGGTCTTAGAAATGTAGGAGCCACTTATCAAACGGCAATGGTCACCCTTTTCCATGATATGATGCATAAAGAAATAGAAGTTTATGTGGATGATATGATTGCAAAATCACAAAGTAAGGAGGATCATTTGAATCATCTCCTGAAGTTATTTGAGCGTCTCAGAAAGTTCCAACTGCAACTGAATCCAGCTAAGTGTACCTTTGGTGTCCGATCAGGAAAGTTACTTGGTTTTATTGTTAGTCAGCAAGGAATTGAAGTAGATCCGGACAAGGTCAGAGAAATTCAAGAGATGCCAGCTCCGAAAACAAAAAAGCAAGTCAGAGGCTTCCTTGGAAGACTGAACTACATCTCCAGATTTATCTCCAACATGAGTGTTACTTGTGAACCTTTATTCAAGTTACTCCAGAAGAATCAAGCAATTGAGTGGAGTCCCGATTGTCAACTAGCTTTTGAGAAGATTAAGGTTTACCTACAGGAACCTCCTATCTTGAAAACCCGAAAGGGCGGCTTAGGCAAAAAAGAGCGTCCCGGTGGATTGAAAACCCGAAAGGGAGATCCAGGCAAAAATTAGGGACAAAGGCATTTGACTGTATCAGATGGTGTTTACCATTATCGAAGATTATTTACTTGAAGACCAATCCAGTCGCTCTTGTCAGAAGCAAGGTGTTGGGCGGTTTTAGTTATTAGGGATTATAGTGGTCGTTGGATTCAATGTAGACCTTTCCCCATTTCCATTTTCAAATTGTAATTTTCCATAGAGTTTTGCTATCTGCAAGCTACCATTCTTGAATGAAATACAACCGTTGCCTTTAAACTTTGTCTTTCAGCTTCTTAAGTTCTTTGTTATGCAAAATGTCTTTACTGAATTACAATTTAAGTATGAAAATGACAAAAAAAATTTTTTTGAAAACATACTGGAAAACATTCAAATTTCTTTGACTTTAGAAAGATTAAAAGATTTTATGTCTTCTAAAAAAAAACCCTTTGGCTTGCAGCAACACTCCCATGCAATTATTACAGAAATCCCCATAGAGGATTAAAAGCTGGTAGCACTCTTGGATGGATCCTTGGACCAAACATCGATTTCCAAGTTTGAAGACATCTCCCCGACATCTTTCATATTGCTCGTCTGAGTATTGGCGTTGAGATCCTACTCTCCCCTGCTTTGTCAAAGCTCTCTGTCTCCCTAGCGTCAGCATTTGCATAACATGATCATTCGCATCATGTTCAATCATACGCATTTGACATAATCATTTGTCTCTCCCCAGTTGTCGTCTGTCTAATATTTCTTTTAAGCCCAATTATCATTGGCAGAAAATCTTTAAGTTGTTTGCTTAAGATTCAAAACCGTTTAATTCAACACGCATCCGTGTTTTCCTGAAAGTTTCCTAAAGTTCTTTTTTGGACTCTTCATTTAAGGAATTCCCTGAGTTTGGTCGTTTATTTCGTTGAAAACTCCAATATTTATTCTTATTTTGCCAGCTGGTCGCTTAAAGCTGTGGGATTCATCTTTAAATGCTTCGCATTTTACTCTCGGTATCAGGTGTTTGCACAAAGCCACTGCCCAAACGCTGTTTCATTTTCTTTATCCTCAGTATCAACAGTTACACTTGAACCTCTTGATTTACCACTTTGGATTTTTGTCTGTCATTTTATTTTCCCGACCACCGTTGTCGACGCCTGTCATTTTATTTTCCCGACCACCGTTGTCGACGCTTGCTATTTTATTTCTCGACCACCATTGTCGATGTCTGCTATTTTATTTTTCCGACCACCGTTGTCGATGTCTGCTATTTTATTTTTCCGACCACCGTTGTCGATGTCTGCTATTTTATTTTCCGACCACCATTGTTGATGCCTGTTATTTTATTTTTCTGACCACCGTTGTCTATGTCTGCTATTTTATTTTTCCGACCACCGTTTTCGACGCCTGTTATTTATTTTCCGTCCACCGTTGTCGATGTCTGCTATTTTATTTTCCGACCACCGTTGTCGACGCCTGTCATTTTATTTTCCTGACCATCATTGTCGACGCCTGCTATTTTATTTCCCGACCACCATTTTCGATGTCTGCTATTTTATTTTCCGACCACCGTTGTTGATGTCTGCTATTTTATTTTCCGACCACCGTTTTCGATGTCTGTTATTTTATTTTCCCGACCACCGTTGTCGACGCCTGCTATTTTATTTCCCGACCACTGTTATCGAAGCCTGCTATTTTTATTTTCCCGACCACCGTTGTCGACGCTTGTCATTTTATTTTCCGACTACCGTTGTCGAGGTCTGTTATTTTATTTCCCGATTGTTGTGTCGATGTTTGTTTATTCCTGACCGCCGTGGCAATGTCTGCTATTTTGTTCTCCTGACTGCGAGTCGAGGTCATTTCCATTTTTTCTTAATCACCGAATTGTTGTATTGGGATCCTCAGCAGCCACCCTTGAGCTTGCTAACTCACCACCTCAGATAATCTGTTCTTGTTCATAGTGTCGGTTTTGGTCGCATCGAGCCATTACATTTTCACTTTGAACCATTTTCTTGTTATCATAGGGTATCAATCTGTCTTTAATCCTATGCGCCTGATTTGTGTTTTTTTTCCCGCCTTTTGTTATTCTTAGTGCCAGCAATTACACTTGAACCTGCTGATTTATCCCTTTGAATATACCATGTTTCCGTCTTGTCATCCCCAACATATTGTTATCCCCAGTGAGTCTTCACCCTCGATATCGTTTATGTGGATTACCATTTGCATATGTTTTCATCATACCATATTCAGCTTTAATCATCTGCACGTAGGTTTCATTGCATCTTGCATGTCATATCCCCAGCATAGGAGAATCCCTCATAAGTTCATGGCATGTCATTGCATTTAGGTGCAAAATTTTCGGTTATTTCTATATTTAAATACCTTTCACTCCGATTTTATGAGGATTAACATCATTCATGTCATCTGGTAAAGTTATTTAAATAGGGGCAACTATCACACCCCAAATTTTACCCCTACCTGCTCATGACATACGTTCATTGCATTTAAAAGGAAATTCCTGGATTTTTTTTTCTGTTACTCTCAACTCTTTTTTTTAAGTTATTCATAAATTCATTTAAATTTTCCTTTCACTTTCAAGCTTCCATTTTTAATTTAATTTCTATTTCTCATTTCTAACTTTTTAATTCATTTTCGTGTTTTAATTTTAATTTCTACCTCTATTTCTATTTTTTTATTATTCTATTTTCAATTTCTTTTTTTTTCTATAGAAAAAATTTAAAAGTAAAAGTATCTCCATTTCTACTTCTAGATTTTTGAATCATTTTCTAATTTCCATCCCATTTAATTAAGTTCAAATATAGTTCTAATCACTATCCTCAAAATTCCATATTCAATTTCCTATTTCTAATTTCAATTCACATTCCATCTTTGAGTTCATTCCTCATATCTCATTCCAAGTTTTGTATCACATGTTCTTTGATATAATATGTTCCCAAGTCATGGCTGGAAATTTTTTCTCAAGCTTATGTGGTGGGGTTTATGTTGTTCTTAACCATAGATGTTTTCAAGTTGGGTCTTTTGATCTTTAAAACATGACTAATTTACACTCTGGAAATTTAATTTGGCCTATGTTATGACATGTTCATGATTCAAAAAAAGGTGAGACTTCATTTTGAGGGTGCATGGGTCCATTCCCCAAAGCCACATCGGATTAGAGTAGGTTATGAGAGCCTTTCTCGTTTTTTTTATTTTGTCAAAGTCATGGCCCAAGAGATATGGTTAATTTCATTTCCCTTTTCGCAATCACCGATATAACGATAATTGCGAAAAAGTCGAGCAAACGAATTCACAATATTAAAAAAAACTCCCGGATGAGAATATTTGAGTGATCCAAAAGGAAAGCATTTTCAAAACACAGAAGTTATTTATTCAACAAATGTTTTAGATTATTACAAGCAACTTTTCCAAGATTTTACAAGGAAATTTGTGGAAAGGGCATCTGAGTACAATGGGCAAAATGACAAGTATTGTTGAAGAATTTTTAACTCTGCTATGTTTATGTGGACCTAAGCCTAAGAAAATAACATCCTCATGGGCCATCGAAAGATACTTGCATTTTCTCAAGCACCTGCAATATCAAAACTGCAACATCAACACCAAAACAGGTATTAGACATACCACAGAAAGCTAAAAAGGAAGAAGGTGAAAATGACTTATCTGTGCACAACTATCCAAAACAACCCTCTGTACCAAGACTCTGCTGCAACCACAGACTATGCACCGAAATGGAGAGAAGATATCTGCGAAGGAAAAGTTGACCCTGAGGAAAAACAAGAGGCCAGTTCAGTAAGAGACGCTCGACGCCGTGAAGATGCCAAACCACACCGGGTCGATGAACCTTCGACATCTCGCCGAGGAGGAGACAAAAGAAAGGATGATCGCTCCCATGAACCGTGGGAGTACCGGGGACCTATCGGTTGGTTCCACGAGTACACACCTCTCCTGGCCTCCAGGGAGAAAATTTTGTCTGAATGCGCCAATTCGGAATTCAAACAAGTAGGGGTACGTTTTCCGAGGCAACAACCTAGCAAGCCCGGCACGGATAAAATGAAATACTGCAGATTCCACAAGAGTCACGGCCACAACACAGAGGATTGCATCCATCTCAAGGACGCCATCGAAATCCTCATCAAGGACGGGCACCTAAAGCAGTTCACCAAGTCCAGAGACACTCCTCGACAGGAAACACAGGAGACCCAGAAAGTCGAGGAAGCCATACCCATCCCTGCAGATGCTAACATGCAGGTCGCTCTAAGCATTTATCGCCCGGAAGACTTCTTCCTACCGGACCGCGTCGAGAGTTCGGGGTACCTCTCCTCCCACAGCCCATGGGAAGCTTTCCCTTCGACAATGGTCATATCGGGAGGAGGATTCAACAAAATCACAGTCGGATCCGTGAAACAGAAATTCGACCAGCTAATTGCTAAAGGGTCCGCGCAAAACGCCACCCTGGATCCACCAAGAGAGGGCTATGTACCCCTTGCATTTTATCGGGAGGAACTCCTAGGAGGGGCGCCCAACGCTAGCATTCCTCTGCTCATCCGAGCACGCATGGCGAACTTCGACGTGAGAAGGATCCTGGTGGACCAAGGTAGCTCCTGCGACATCATGTACTCCCAGCTGTTTTCGACACTCCAGCTAAACGAGACACACTTAACCCCATACGTCGGATCAGACCTGCAGGGTTTCAATGGAGCAGTATCCCGACCATGGGGCTACGTCGACCTATTTGTTACCTTCGGGGCGGGCGAGACAGCCAGGACGGTCAGGGTCCAGTTCCTAGTCGTGGACTGTCCATCTCTGTACCAATGCATCCTAGGACGACCAACCTTAGCCGAGCTAATCGTTGTGCCATCCTCCGTCCACCTGAAGATGAAGTATTACACTACTTCAGGTAAAGTCGCCACATTACACGGAGACGTCGACGCTGCCCGCAGGTATTTCGAAGTAGCATCAAAAGGTCTCAGCTCAATATCATACCAACCAAGTCCCCCGACATCAAATTCACCAGATATTCCCAGGGCTTTCCCTCAGGTTGACTCGATCGACCTAGACTGCAGATTTTCGGATAGTAGCGAGGGCGTCCAAAGGCCAACAGAATCGTTATCCCGACCAATACCAGATGGAGACTTCGAGCTAATTCCTCTGGGAGAAGACCCAGCTCGGTGCGTTAAAATCGGAGCACATATGCCTGAGTTGGTGAAGCGACAATTGGAAGCTTGCCTCAAAGGGAACGCAGATTTATTTGCCTGGAGCGCTGCAGAAATGCCAGGGCTCGACCCCGAGACAGCCTGCCACCACCTCTCCATCGACCCAACACACAAGGCGGTCGCTCAACGCAGGAGGAAGCAGTCGACCGAGAAGACCGAAGCAGCTGAATCTGCTGTTAAAGACCTCCTAGAGGCTAAATTTGTAACCGAGGCCAGGTACACGACCTGGCTCTTGAATGTTGTACTTGTGAAAAAATCTAGTGGAAAATGGAGGATGTGCGTTGATTATACCGATCTCAATCGGGAATGCCCGAAAGAGGCATACCCTTTACCTAACATCGATAAATTGGTCGACAATTTATCCGGATTCAAGCTATTATCCTTCATGGACGCATATTCAGGATATAATCAAATACCCATGGCCGTGTCTGACAAAAAATACACGGCCTTCATGACCGAATCGGGAAATTACTTTTATAACGTTATGCCCTTCGGTCTAAAAAACGCGGGAGCAACATATCAGCGCATGATGAATAAGGTTTTCCGAGCTGAAATCGGAGATATGCTCGAAGTATACATGGACGACATGATTGTCAAATCTCAACAAGAAATGGACCACGCATCCCACTTACGAAAAGTGTTCGATCAGGCACGAAAATGCAAAATGCGCTTCAACCCTGAAAAATGCACGTTCGGTGTCCGAGCAGGAAAATTCCTCGGATTCTACTTAACCGAACGAGGCATCGAGGCCAACCCTGACAAATGTCGGGAATTCGCGGAGCTCCCAACTCCCACTTCTAAAAAATCCATACAATCACTAAACGGGGTCCTTACCTCCCTCGCTCAGTTCGTAGCAAAGTCCGCTCAACATGCTCTCCCTTTTTACAAAATCCTCCGCAAAGAGGCAACTTTCGAGTGGACGGGGGAGTGCGAGCTAGCGTTGTCCCACCTAAAAAAGGCACTAAGTGAACCCCCAGTCTTATCGATACCTGAAGAAGGGGAGATACTGTATCTCTACCTTGCAGTTGCAAACGAAGCAGTAAGCGCGGCACTCGTGCGCGACCTACGTGAAGGGCAAAAACCTGTATATTTCACATGTAAAGCACTCCATGGAATAGAAATTCGATACCTCCAGATAGAAAAGGTGGCTTTGGCCCTCCTTCTCGCAGCTAGAAGGCTACACCATTACTTTCTGGCTCACACCATCATCGTAAGAACCGATCAGCCCATAAGACAGTTGCTCGGTCGACCGGACATGGCCGGACGAATGCTAAAGTGGTCATTGGAACTATCCGAGTTTGACTTCAAATTTGAGGGAATACAAGCTCTCAAAGCTCAAGCGTTGGCCGACTTCGTGGCTGAACTTACCTTCATCGAGCAAGACCCGAAAGTTTCATCCAGGTGGGTTATTTTCGTGGACGGAGCATCTGGCCCGGCGGGTAGCGGAGCCGGAATTATCTTGGAGAACGAAGAGGGGAACGTCATCGAAGTGTCCCTAACCCTATCTTTCCCCACTTCTAACAACCAGGCAGAGTACGAAGCTTTTCTAGCGGGCATACGACTCGCGACCGATCTAGAAGCAGAAGAGATCACAATCTGCCCGGATTCTCAATTGGTCGCAAGCCAGGTCCGAGCAGATTTTCAGGCCAAAAATGATAACATGGCCGAATATTTGGCCCTCGTAAAAGGAGAACTAAAACGGTTCAAAAGGGTGGAAGTCAAACACGTCCCGCGGGAAAACAATGCCCGCACAGACATCCTGTCCAAATTAGCGAGCACTAAAAGGAAAGGAAACAACAAGTCCGTCATACAGAAAACGCTTCCCCGACCGAGTATCGGACAATCTTCGGCCCACGTAGACATTAACGTCGGGGGCGACACGAGCTGCTGGATGACCCCAGTATTTAACTATCTAACTAAAGGAGAATTACCGACCGACCCAAAAGAATCCAGTACTATACGACGAAGGGTATGCTCATATTCTCTAGTAGGTGGACGTATGTATCGTCAAGGATTCTCTACACCCCTCCTCAGGTGCATAGAAGAAGAAAATATCCCACACGTACTAAGGGAAGTCCATGAAGGAATCAATGCGCAACATCCTGGCGGACGGTCGTTGGCTCGAAAAATCCTACGGGCAGGATACTATTGGCCCACCCTCCAACACGATGCAAAAGAGCACGTGAAGAGGTGCGACAAATGCCAATGACACGGAGACGTACACGCAGCACCCCCATCCGAGCTAAAATCATTATCGTCACCTTGGCCGTTCGCATGGTGGGGGATGGATATCTTAGGACTATTCGTCATCCGGTCCGGTCAGAATAAATACTTAATTGTAGGTGTCGACTATTTCACCAAGTGGATAGAAGTTGAGGCCTTAGCCAAAATCACTGCGCTCAACATATTACGTTTCTTCAAGAGAAACATCCTCGCCCGGTTCGGGGTGCCCCTCGCCATCGTGACCGACAACGGCACTCAGTTCACAGATAAACACTTCAAAGAATTCGTTGCATCAATGGGAACGAAACAACATTTCGCTTCAGTCGAGAATCCCCAAACTAACGGGCAAGCAGAGGCCGCGAACAGGGTAATCCTAAGAGGTTTGAAACGAAGACTGGACGAGCATAAGAAGCATTGGGTCGAGGAGCTACATAGCATACTATGGGCATATAGGACCACGCCCCACTCAACAACCGGTGAATCCCCATTTCGATTAGCATATGGAACCGAAGCGGTGATCCCTATAGAAATGCACGTCTGATCGAAGCTCACAGAATCCCCCATGGACCAAGATACCAATTCCGAAGCCTTGAGAGACGAGCTCGACATGGTCGAAGAAGTTCGATCGGAAGCCGCTCTTCGAGAAACCATTCTCAAACAAAAAATAACCGCTCGGTATGATTCTAAGGTCATAAGGCGAACGTTCGAGGTAGGCAGCCTTGTCCTTAGAAGAAATCACAGAGATCCCCGCGAGGGAAAATTAACACCCAACTGGGAAGGCCCGTATCGCGTTCGAGCAAAAAACGAGAATGGAGCTTATTATTTGGAAAATATACACGGGGAAGAGCTTGCTCGGCCCTGGAACGCCGAGAAACTCAAACAATACTACAACTAAATCACAAAGTCACCTTACTCAACTTTCAAGCAAGGAGAAAGGGGGAACGACTGAAAACTGCGCGCCTAGGTACGTGTACGACAGCTCAAATATAACAAAGTCAAGCAAGATCTCTTTTCGGGCAAAAGAGAAACTTGTCGCATGGACGGATACTCGAACGAGTCCGACGTCACCTAAGTACCACGACCAGGCAGAACCCCAGCTCGCGATGGCATGTTCAAGCCACGGAGCATGGGCCATTATCTTGGCCCGGGCACCGACCAGGAGTAAGACTCCTAAATCTGATTGGTCCCCCTAACCAACAGATCACTCACACACCCCGTATTTATTCGATCACATCCAATTAATGCAAAGATGCATACCAAACACTTAGTAAAAATAACAAGTAAACTATGTCCTCCGACGGACGCATTGTTACGAGCAAATAAAACATAGAAACCGACCATCAAAGTCGTGCACATGAAATTAAAAATGCGACACCAAAGGGCCGACTTGTTCAGGATTACATACAAAGGGGGCCACGCCCCCCAAAAAAGAAAAACATCATAAATTATCAGGCACGCAGGCCATAAATTAATTACCCTCGCCTCTCGGGCGGCCTTCCTCCTCACAAGCTCCCTCCTGCCCCGGTTGCGCTTCAGGCTGGCCAGGCTGATCAGTCGACCCCGACTGAGAATCATCCACCACCAATTCTGAGGGGACCACGATCTGACCGTCCACGACCTTGTACAAGTAGCTCATTCGACCAGCGTCCAAGGCCATGTCAGGATGAAGAACTCTCATTTGATCCACCGCGTTCTGGAAACTGAGCTCAGTCGACGAGTTCAGATCTTCCATATCCTGGTCAATCCGAGCGAGCAACTGAGCCGTTGTCACCAGACTCTTAGTCTCTTCATCCTCATCATCCTTCGGGCAAAAGACATCCTTCAGCTTTTTATTTTGCTCAAGCACCCTCTTCTTGTCGACCTCCAACATGGCGATGACGGCGGCCCGTTCGGTCGACTCCTTGGTCGCAGCTTTAGCCTCCTCAGTGGCCGCTGTCAGCTTAGCCTGAAAAGCAGCCAGCTGCTCCTTAAGCCTGATATTCTCTCGCTCCAGTCCGGGACTCCCTTTGGCCGTCATCCAGGCCATTATTAGGACCCGCATAACTGCGCTTGCGTCTTGGGCCAGAGATAGTCGTCGAGCGGGACGGTCCATATCTTCCAAGAACAAAGAATCCGCACGGTCCACCTCCATGCTCGTTCCTTCGAAGAAGTTGCGCATCACGAAACACGGAGGCAGCCCATGCTTTGGCTTTGGAGGAGCGTTGGCCGTTAAATCCACAGCGGCCGCAGACTTATGCTTTTTCATCAAGGAGCCGGTCGATGCGCCCGGCAATGATAGCAAAATACACCGTTCTGCTCACATCTTCCAAAGTGAGTCTTGCGACAACAGGGGCAAAAAGGAGGAGCACTGGATCTAGGACTCGACACATGTTTCCCCTTGAAGGGTTGAGGCCTCGGCCTAAAAGATTGACTAGCCCTCCCCCTATCTCCTTGAACCACTCTTCTGGTACTAGCTTCTGCTCGAACTTTCTTCAAACTATGTTTCGTAACATAGCATTGCCTCAACATCTTTGAGTAAGTAGTGAACTCCCTCTGAGAGACACTATGCGAGATCTCGACCCTTAGCCCAAACAAGGACTGGTCAATTTTCCACCTTTCATTAGGGGCATACATAGCCTGCCTAGAGTAGGCCGCCATGTCCTCAAACTTCTCAGCATAACTGGCCACAGTCATGCTCCCTTGCCTAAGTTGTTGAAATTTAAACTCTTTTTGCGTCCTCAAGGAACTCGGAAAATACTTGTCCATAAAAACTGTCTTAAATTGTTGCCACATTCTTGGAATTTCTTGCACCATCATCAAGTTGGAGGCACTTTCCCACCACCTAGAAGCAGGACCCTTTAGCAAATGTGACGTGAAGGTCACCGTGTCTTCTTCACTACAAATCACAATCTGGAATATCCTCTCCATTCCAGTTACCCATTCATGAGCCTTAACCGGATCCAACCCGCCATGAAACTGCTGACGGTTCATGAGGAAGAAGTCTCTAAATGTTCCACCCGCAGCTCCAGGAGAAACCACGTGAGGATGAAGGCCCCCACTCATCTGATGCATCATTTCTTGCATGAATTGGTGCTGTCGTTGCTGCATCTGCTGCATAAATTGGAACATATGAGCATTCCCTTCGCTACCTGCTTGATCGCTATCGGGAGGAGTGACACTAGGTTGAGCACGAGTTCCACGTCTACCAACCATATTTCCTAAATGTCATCAAAACATGATTAAGTTGATCAGGCTCAATACCATAAACATAACATTTAGTCCTACTGTCGGTCAACGTGCATGAACATAGAGGAAACAATTATAATATTTCAAGGCTAGGTCGAGGATACGACCTGCTCTGATACCAACTATAATACCCATATACAAAAGACATACCTAAAGCATATTTTTCATATATAATATTAAAAATTTGGTACTTGAAATACAAATAAGTTCTTAGCAACACATTGCATAAATATAGCCACTACAACTTAGGGTACTAAACAAGGCTATATAATAATACAAGATGTTCAACTACAAAAAGATCTAAGAACTAGATCCGAAGATCTCAAAAGTCCACAACGGAAGACTAAGCCAACAGGTAACAAAGATAATCAAGTTGCCTTATCTTTACCTTTAGAGGAACCTGAAGTACCTTAAATAACAACATCAACATGGGGTGAGATAAAACATCACAGTGGGTTCACTATCTTAGAGTTCTCTCGGCTCTAAGGGTTAATTCCAACGAGACTCGCATGCTATACGAACCAATTTACACAAGGGACAAGGATATAGGGAAAACTAGGGTCCACACACGATTTCCAAACACAAAAAGGGAAATGCCTACCTCAAGTCCTTACGGATGCTCTAGTGAAACACATAGTAACAACTTAGAGACTTATACAAGACCTTATGGAGGAAAGACATACACGCGCTTCAATCCTTATGGATGCTTCCCGTGGGACTCAGGATAACCCACCTCAAGACTTACTCAAGATTGACACAGTTAGCATAGCACTTGCCCCAAGTCCTTACGGATGCTCTAATGAAACACATAGTAACAACATAGAGACTTATACAAGACCTTACGGGGGACTTATAGTCTACACTTCTCAAATCAACCCCCACGTATACACAACAGTAACCATATAGAGACTTATACAAGACCTTACGGAGGATCCTAAAAAAGAAACATAAAACATAAATCAAACGAATTTAAGGGGAAACCTAGATACCTCACAAGTCGTACCTTTTCTCCATTTCCATTAACTCACAAGTTCCATTTTATCAATTGTTGGTCATTTGAATTTAGTCGGGTAAAAGTCGGCTCGAAATTAATGTTATTCAATCTTAATAGATAGATTATTCTTTAAGCTTCAAAACGATATGTGGAACACTCAAAACGGACACCCGAATAATAAGTTACGAATTAAAAGCCGAAGTTTGAAGCTACAGGTCTCGCTGAGCGGGCTCCATCTCGCTGAGCGAAACTCGCCCTGGAACTTTCGCTGAGCGAGGTATGCTCGCTGAGCGAGCTACACTAGTTCAGGAAGTTCCTGCCTTACGGGAATTCACTTTCCCCACACCCAATCACTCCCAAACCTTAAGCAATGCAACAAGACATGATCAAACGTATCCATTATCACAATGTGAGTGTTTTAGGTAGGTTTTAATCGAGTTTTAACCGTTAAACTTCCGATTTCTCTTAGGTTTCCAACTAAACCCTAACAACAAATATTTCTAAAACTCAACCAAAATCAAAGATAAAAGTTTCTAACTAAGAACCCACCTCGAGAGATGAAGATTGGCGGAAATATTGAGTTGATTTGATGGACGGATGATCGGGAATGAAGGATTGGAGCTTTAGGGCTTTTTCTCTCTTCTTCTTCTCTTCTCCTCTCCTTTTCTTCTTTTCTTCTTTTCTTACTAACTTTTTCTTTCTCTCATAATACTTCTATATATATAAAATATAAAAGCTTATATTTTTACCGATAAGTCAAAATTTGAGAGTATCCGAAAATGTCTCTTAATCCGATATTTTATAAAACCTCTGAGTCAGCTAATTATCAATTAATAAAGGGTTAAATATGTTTTTAGTCCCTATAAATATCTCATTTTTTATTTTTAGTCCCTATAAAAAAAATTTCGAGTTTTAGTCCCTATAAAATTACTTTTGCATGCAAATTTAGTCCCTGTAGAGGGACTAAGACTGCGTGAAAAAGTAATTTTATAGGGACTAAAACTCAACGTTTTTTTTGTAGGGACTAAAAATCAAAATTGAAATATTTATAGGGACCAAAAACATATTAAACCCATTAATAAAATATAATCCCATGAATTACTCTATTTAATTCCATCAAGATTTCTTAGAGTATTCCGAAATAATATTATTACCAGTTAATAATATCCAGAGATTTAAATAAAATACGGGGTATTACAGCCTTCCTCAACTTAAGTGTTCTCATCTATCATCCTTCTCTTAGGATGATGTAATGAGTTCACTAATCCCTGATTAGAGATTAAACTCATTACTTAACACTAAACAAAAAAACCAAAAGCATCTTAATAATCACAAGTAGGTTAATGGTCTTAATCCTATATCATTATGGTAATTAAGTTAAAATGCTTATCCCGCACTTAAGTAGGCTCATTATCCCTAATCAGGTAGGATATAATGAGTTTATAACCCTTGATTTAGGCTTAAGCTCATTCCCCTATGCAAAACACCAAAAACAATAAAAAACTGAAAACACAAAAACAAACAATAAACGTCTCCTTCGGATTCTTTTCTCACCACACTCATTCTGAAAACGAGAAATCGCTTCTTCTGTCTAATGCAAGACAGTTAGCACTCGATTCAGACAAGTCATACACTTGAGCATAGACAAGAAAGCAGTTCACAACAAAAACACCCAGTCTCTTTGAGTCGAACTACGGTGTTCTGACTTCCTTATTGCGCGAGAGGATACGTAGGCATAACTTAACAATTATCGAACAAAAGTCTCTTTGTCCTCCCCCCATTCTCCTTTCAGCTTTCTTTTCTAAGCCTCATTCTTGAGCACTCACTCTCTTTTTACACTGACACTTTGTATATTCATTCCTAGTTTTCATACACAATCAGCACATACACTACCCCCTTTAAAACACAATCTTGTAAGCGTGGATCCCGTCGAGTACGAAGGACAACCTGGGTGCTAATACCTTCCCAGGTTGTAACCAACCCCCTTACTCAGTCTCTCTGGTTCGCAACCGTCTTATCCATATCTTTCTAGGTTTATGTAGTATTACCTTTCCTTTGGGTAAAAATGCCTAGCTGGCCACTCTATTCAACCTTCTCTTTCTCCTCGTCTGTTCGCGTCTGCATCGGAAATTAAATTTTTGGGAGCGACAACTTGTCCATTAAACACTAGGGTTAGTCCCTCTAGCCAAGAGGAAGAGATGTAACCCTAATATAAGGCCCAATTTACAAGCTTAAGTCTTAATAGTTATTAGGTGTTTTGATTAGAAGGTGTAAACAAATTAAAGTTTTAACACTAAGGATTAAAGTTATACACTCCAACCTAAGTTAAGGATGCAGGCATAACCCTAATTCAAAGTCCTGAAGCTTTAAGTGTTTAGCCTTGATTATGAGATGAGAAAAGAGACTCAAGGAGACTTAAAGGCAAGAGACTAGGGGAGACTATATACAACCCTTAAGATTATCATGCTTGGATGTTCCTATGGTTTGTGAGGCTTAAAGAGAAGTCTTTAGAAGGCCACCAAGGAAGAGAAGCAGATGAAAAGAGAATGAGAAAGAGAATAGGTTACTTACTTCCTGAAGAAGATAAGTAACCTAAAAGAAAGAAAGTAAGAACAATAGAACACAAGTGAAGCAAGTTCACTTCAAAGACAAATAAAACATGAAAATGAGGAGATGAGAAGAGGTAGGATGTGGAGGCAAATCCACATCCCAAACAACTTACCTGAAGCCCCTGAAATGTTAGTATGAATGCATAAGATGTAAAGCAAAAGGAAATAAAGCAAATGGAAGTGCAATGACCAAGACCAGAAGTGTAAACATGATGCAAATGTGTTGTGGAATGATGCAAAGACATGTACAATGCTTATGTGTGATCATACAAGAGATGAGATGCAAAGAGAAGCATGAAATAAGCTTGAGAACACATGGATATTCATGAAATGTAATGAATGCAAAGCATACCAAATGAATGAAGAAATGATCAAGCAATGTTCTAACATGTCTTAAGATGTCTAATATTGCATAAAAATGAATGAAATGCTATGACAAGTTCACATGATGATGATATGCAAAGATGAATGCAAATGAACATGGAAAGTTAGGGTTTTAAGACAACATGAGATGCACATGGTAAAAACAGAAGGAATATACATGATAAAAATTTGAAAATGAACTCAAACAAACCCTAAACACACACAGGATCACTCCCAAAAGATGGAGGTTAGAAGCTAAACCTAGGCAAAGATATGAATTTTCTAAGATAACTATGGTTTTTGGGTACTTCTAAAGTAAAAATGCAAAACAATTTGAAAATGCAATGCAAAATTATGAGTTAAATAACCTAGATAGTAGATGTAGAGTATGAAAGACTGCAAAAAGAACCAAATGCAAACTCATCATAGTTGATCAGAAATGATGTTTTCCAGTTAGGGTTAGAAAAATGTGAATTTTATAAACCCTAATTCAAAGTAAATTGTGAAAACATGATCAAACTGTAACACCCCAAATTTTCCCTCTCCTGCTTAGCATCATCATCATATCATAATCATCATAAGCATGTCATATCCTTAGCATATTGCATAGAAAAATGAAGCATAACACTTGCATGTTCTAACATAAGGCATATGATCAATCATCGGGGAAATTCAAAGCTCACAAGGCATGTTACAAGTTTGATATCGTGGTCAAATCCTTAAAAGGGATTGAGGATCAAGATCAGGTCAGAATGGTTGGCGTCGGGTTATTCCTGAGGTTTCCCAACAAAAGGAGGGAAAATTCAAAATTCATTGGCATTAACCGGTTAACGCTTTGGTTAACCGATTAACGTCTGCGAATTTTGAATTCCAGCAGCAAATTCAGCATGTGCTTTGGCTCCAAATTTCCAATTTTTTTATTTTTTATTCATTTGAATTGTGGAGAAGGATCTAGATCATTAATCCAAGCCTAATTTCATTGCTAAATCCTAATCACTTTCCCAAACCATATTTTTGGATCCCAAGTCTAAATTTTGGGCCCCAAACCTAAACCATATTTAATCCATTTCCCTCCAAACCAAGAGGGAGCTCTCTCATTTTTTCACTCTTCATTTTGAATTTTCTTTCTTCTCTCTCACCATTCTCTCATTTTCTCTCCCAAATTTTCCAAATTCACTAAGAGTTCCTATTTGAAGATCACATAACCTTGCCTTAAGGTGTGTATATCTTGGAACTAGACCTCCATCCATAGCTTCTTTGCATCATTTTTCTTGTTTAATTGGTGATTCAGATCTGGTTTGGGAATTAAAAGTGCTTTTGGATCCAAAATTTTGCATCAAGACCCTTTGCTTGCATTTATTTTGCATGGAGTGTGAAGCTTAGCACCGGATCTTCAAAGTTTTCTGTGAGATCTCTCATTTCTAGCTCAAACAACAATTACCAAAGCGTACCTCGGCTTTGTAGGTTGGTTTAATTCATATCTAGCTCTGTTTTAGCTTATTTACATGCTTGTGCTTTAGATCTACCACGTGCTTGTGTATTTGCTTGTGTTGATTGAATTGATGGTTGATTTGTAGCCGGATCCGTGTGCTAATGTTCATGAGCTTAAAGATGTTAATTAATGTGAATTAATTAATTTATTTCATGCATAATTGATTACTGGTATGGTGTGTGATTATTTGGATAAGTTGGATTTGAGCTGATTTTTTGCAGGTTTTTTTTGTTGTTTTGACAGTGTTAACCGGTTAACGCTTTGGTTAACCAGTTAATGCACCTGTTTCTGTGTTGTTTTGCTGCAGGTTTGGACTGGTTAACAGGTTAACACTTTGGTTAACTGGTTAACACTGATACAGAATGCCATATTTGAGCTGTTTTGAGATTGTTTGATCCCCTTACTTGTCTTAATTGCCATGGATCATTGTATGATCATTGAATATGCTAGTTTAGGTTGATTTTTTTGCTGTTTGGTGTGTGCTTTCATGTTCTCGACACGTAAACTCTTGTATGTGCGAAGTTCGGCATGTTGTTTGATCTTTATCGATGTCAGCTTCGAGCAAGCCATTTCCTTGAGTTTTGTTGATGAACATGTGCTGGATTTTGCTAACACTTGCAGGGGCTCATGGTAAGAGAAGTGTGGATGTTTATCCATATTTCAACCCTTCATCCTTTCTTTTTTAAGTTACTTTCTCTTTGTGGTTTGATGTGCCTTATGCCATTATGTGAGGAAACTCTTTTCTTCCCCCTTTAGGAGCAACTTATCTCCTTTAGAGGAGTAAGTTGCTTGCTAGCTCTTTCCTCCTCTTCTTCTTGCTCCTCTTTTTTTCTACTTTTCTCTAAAGATAGTTGAAACCTCACTAACCTTAGGACCACTTTTGTATGACAACTTTAGGTTTAGTCTTTCGCCATTTTAGACTTTTGCCTTTTTTGCTCCTTTGGTTCTTTCTCTTCTCATCTCAAAACAAAACCTAAAAAACATTAATAAAGAAAGAAGTGGCCTCTTGTGTAATAGCCTTATTCCATGGGGCATATGTATTCATTCCATCTTGGAATAGTATATTTGTCTAGCATGATGCACAAGTCGGATCATGAGGTCATCTTCATCAAGAAAAATCATAAAAAATACTTCTTCATTTTTAATCACTAAAACATTACTTGGTGTACTTGTTTTATTATTCCATCTTGGAATGTAGTAACAAGTACACTTTCCATGGAAAAGAGCTTGAGTAAATTCTCTTGTGTCACACCAATAAAAGACTCATAAAAAATACAAACAAACAATAGGCGTCTTTCCTTCGGGAATTCTTTTCGCATCTCCTTCGCTCCGTCCGCGAACTTGCTCCTACTTGTCATTTTGAAAGACGGTTACGCACTCGTCGTCCGAGCCTACAACACCTGAGCATTGACATAGGCAGTTCAAGCCTTAAGACACAAGCAATCTTTCCGACCCCTAGTTAGGGGAACTACGAAGTCTCTGATTCTTATTGTCCAAATGAGGTACGTAGGCAGCGGGGTAGGGCCCGTTCGAGCACACTCTTTTATTTTCCCTACATTCTCCCCCTTTCTTTTCTTTCTTATCCAGTTTCAGTTTCAGTTTTGCAGTAGCTTTCATTTCTTCACCCTTTGGAACAGTTTCTTTGCAAGCGTGGATCTCGTCGGGTAGGGCAGACGATCTGGGGTGTTAATACCTTCCCAGGTCGTAACCGAATCCCGAACCCAGTCTCTTTGGTTCGCAGGACCTGTGTCCTTCCTTTTCTTTTCTTCGGTTTGTGCAGCATTACCATTCCTGTTCCTTCGGGATAAAAATGCCTGGCTGGCGACTCTACTACTTCCGCGCCACTTTCGCGTTTGTACCAGGATAGAAATCCAGGGAGCGACAACTGGCGACTCTGCTGGGGACCGAACCAGAATCTCTGGTTCCCCTTGAGAGTCAATCCTAGCGCTTGCGTGTTTCTGTTTCGTTGGGTGTTGATTGTTTGCTGGTGCATGTTTATTTTACTGTTATTTTATTTACAGTTTTATTTACAGCTTTATTTACAGTTTTCAGTATTTATTTTCATGCATCATATTACTGGACTGTCTGGCTGTGCTGGTTTCCTATTTTTCTGTGGGATTGGGAATTGTTATTGAGAGATGAGCTCGTAACCGGGGCTCGAGTACACCCTAGGACTTAGAGTGGACAGTCACTTTGGCTTCATGGCATCTTGCTATGTTGGTAGTAGTGAGTTCCACACCCATACTTGCGACCGTCTTGGAAATGTATTTATGCCGGAATCTTTCTGGGGTAATACATGACCTCGATAGTTATGTGCATTTGGGGACCGGTCATTGAGGACCTTTGTGGAAACATCCCCCTCCAGTGGTGATAGTGACAGAACACATTTTGTGGAAAACCCATTCGCACCCGAGGGCCCACTGGGAACTCGCATAGGATGGCCTGGTTCTTTTATAGGAACTCAGTCAAAGCATCTGGTCGTATGACGATAGTATTGTACCCTTCGGGATGAATGTACTATTGTTTCTTGATTCCAGCGCTTGAAGTTGGGAACTTATTTTAAACACCCCAAATTTTCCCTCACTCTTTATTACACCATGGCTTGTGATCTTTCATGTTTGCATTAACATAAGCATTACATCTCACATTGCATTTTGTTTCACTGCATAATTCAAATTCATTTGCATCTAGGGTTTGTGATCTGAGCAATCCAAGAATCCATCTGAGCCATCCCAAAGGTCTCAAAGCTTTCCAAGAGGGTCCATGTGTGTTTTACCATCATATTATGCTCCTCAAAGTTCATGAAAGTCAAGGGATCATAAAACTGGCAAAGGCATGCAAGCAGAGCTAGGGTTTCACTACACAGATGACCAAAATTAGGGTTTTGGTTTCAGAGGCCTTAACCCGAAATTTTTGGGCCATTATTGTTTCTAATGTTCTTAATATGTCATAAGGATCATGTGTACCAAGTTTGATGAAGAAACTCATTGTGGAAGTCATATGTTCACTGGGTAACTTCTTGAGCAAGTTAAGTCAAAATCAGGGCATCTGAGGCCCCCAACAATGGAACCAAAGGGGTATTTTCATCAAATTGAAGTTCTATGATCTTTATTTGATCTTAGAAGTGGTTTGAAGTTCACAAGATTGAATAATTTTGAGCCAATTGCAAACTTGCCATTTTTGGAAATGACTTGAAATGCAAACTTTCCATTTTGGGAATGTTTTTCAACCTCCTCTTTCATAACCAAAAATGTTTCAAATGAAAAATTCCTGGTCATGAAAGTTGTAGATTGGGTCTTTCCCTTTACAAAAAGTACAAGAACATGTCTTGATTCATCATAGAACTAAAGTTATGGCCTTTCAAAGTTGGAAAAAATCCTATAATTTCAAGTTTCATGTCAAAGAGGGATTTTGCATTTTGGCATGTTCAAGCATTCTAATGACTTCTAATGTGCACAAATACTTCACAACATGTCAAGACAACCTCTAAACATCAGAATTGTGCATTAAACCTAGGGTTTCCATGACTTGAACTTCAAGAAATCACAAAAGGGCCAAAACTCTCCAAAATTGCAAAATTCATTGGATCCTCTCATCCACTTGTGCCAGCTGCATAATATTGATTCTATGGCTCTCCATGAATCTTGCTGAGGCCAGACACCCCAAAAAACCAGACCTGCCATGAACCATACCTCAAGTACACAAAAATTGACTTTTTTGCGAAACACCCCATACCAATCAGCCTGTGCCACAACAACTATCTGAGCAATCCTATTGGCTTAAAAACATTATGCAAGCCATTTCATAACACACAAGAGGTTGAATCATCCCAACACTCAGAATTCACAAAATTTGTCAAAATCTTCCTCTCTTCGAATCTCAAAAACCAACCACTGAAACTTCAAACTTCCTTCACCAATCAACTCAAAAACACCTCAGGATCATTTCCCACCCTTCACCATAGCCTAAAACACCCTCAATCAGAAATACAATTTCTGCATACTCAGAACCAAACACTTCAAATTAGCCATCACAAGCTTGCTCTAAGCTCATTATCATCATCAGGGAGTTCATTGGGGTGGATTTGAACCAAGGGAAAGGTCAAAAAGCTCAAGAACACAAAGATTTAACTCAGGTAACTATGATGAACTTTTTTTCCAGAACTTCTCTTGTAAGTTTCTAAATGATTCCTCATGCTTCACTGATCACCCTGATGTGTTTAAAATTGAAAATGGTTGAGAAATAAACATTTCATGATGTTCTGAAATTTTGCCCGTGAAATGATTTTTGCTTCGATTCATCATGTATGCGTGTAATAAATTGTTTTTTATGCTTGATTCTTACTTGTTGATGTTTAATGATCATTTCTGGAGCTTTAGAGAGTTTGATTTAGCCTAGGGAAGAAGTTAGTGTGTTTGGCTTTCCGGAGAAGACGACCGGAGCTAGCTCTGGTCACCTGAGAGTGATTAGAACCCTAATTAGGGTTAGTTGCCCAGATGCGTGCGTGGCCGTTGGATGGTGATTAGGTTTAAGCAATGAGTGGTCCAGATGCGCCATTAGTTTTTAATCCTGATTAATTAAATATAAAACATAATTAAAACCAAGTTTAAATGTCAGCCATTGAAATGCGCGCGCAGTCAATTTCCTCTCTTTTAGTTTGAATCTCAACCTTAGGATCTGCATACTTCTCATTTAAATCATTTTTATTTCATTTTTATTGCATTTTCTTGCATAATTAATTTAAAATAGCAAAAAGCAATCAAAAAATATTTTCTTTTGCATTCTGACTTTAAATATTTTTCTCATTCCAAAAATAATTTTTATTTTATTTTTTGCATTAAAAAATCATTTTTAAAATATTTAAATGTTATTTTTAATTAATTAAAGTATTTTAATTAATTAAAAATACATTTAGGTTTCTAAAAATCACCAAAAAATCATGAATCATCCCAATGCATTTAGAAACATTTTCAAACTCTTCACATAAATTTCGTTTTAGGTTTGATCATAGTTTGCCAATTTGCTTTGAATTAAGGGTCATAAAAATCATATTTTTAAACCCTAACTTTGAAAAATCATCTCTGCCTAACCAATAAGAGTTTGAAGTTGATTCTTTTTGCATTGTGTTACATATGGCATGTAGTTTATAGGTCTTTTTCCTCATGAATTTATCTTGCATTTTCAAATTGATTTTCATTTTTCCCTTTGAACCACCCAAAAACCTTAGAAAACTTAGGAAAATCATAACTTTTGTTTGGTTAAGCTGCTGACCTTCTCCCTTGGGGTGTGACCTAATATGGGATTAGGGTTTGTTTGAGCTTGATTTCAAATTTGTATCATGTCATATGCTTCTGTTTTATCCATTTGCATCTCACATGTCCATGTACCCTAATTTCTCATGTTCATTTGCATTCACCTTGCATATGCATCATTACATGAACTTGCCATGACATTTCATGCATTCATATGTCATCTTAGACATCTTAGGACATGTTAGAACCTTGCTTGATCATTTCTTCATCCATTTGCCATGATTAGCATCCATTTCATTTCTTAAACTTTCATGTGTTTTCAAACTTCAAAGCATGCTTCCTTTGCATCTCATCTTTGTATGATCACACATATGAATTTTTTATGCCTTTGCATCATCTTACATGACATTTACATTGCATAAACACTTCTGACTTTGGTCATCTCATCTCATTTCACTTCATTTCTTTATGCTTTACTTCTTATGCATTCATACTAACACTTTCAGGTTTGGTAAGTTATTTGGGAGGTGGATTTGCCTTCACCTCTCACTTCTTCGTATCTCATTCATATGCATTTTAACTTGTCTTTGAAGTGAATTGGATTCACTTATGTTCCATCTCTCTCACTTTCTTTCTTTAAGTTACTTATCTTCTTAGGAAGTAAGTAACTTATTCTTCTGCTTCTTCCTCCTTTCATCTGCTTCTTCCATTGGTGGCTTCCTTGAAGATCTTTCTTAAGACTCACAAACCATAGGAACATCCAAGCATGATAATAATATAGGGTTGTTATTGTCGCTCCCCTGAAAGGACACAAGGTCAAATAGGGTACAGACGCGAACGGTCGACGAAAGGATAGAATGAAGGTGAAGTGAATAGAGTCGCCAGCTAGGCATTTTTATCCCGAAGGAAAGGTAATGCTGCATAAACCTAAAAAAAGATGGATAAGACGGTTTCGAACCAAAGAAACTAAGAAAGGGGGTTGGTTACAACCTGGGAAGGTATTAGCACCCAGATTGTCCGTCGTACTCGACGAGATCCATGCTTGAAAGTTTGTGTTTAAAAGGGGTAGGTGTATGTGCTATTTGTGTGCAAAAGCTGGAAAAGAAATATACAAGTGTCAGTGCAAAAAGGGTGAATGCTCAGGAACTGAGGCTTAAAAAGGAATGCTGAAAGAGGAGGAAGACAAAGAGACTTTTGTTCGATAACTGTTAAGTTATACCTACGTATCCTCGCGTGCAATGAGGAAGTCAGAACACCGTAGTTCGACTCAAAGAGACTGAAAAGATAAATTGACTGTGAACTGCTTACTTGTCTATGCTCAAGTGTATGACTCGTTTGGCTCGAGTGCTAACTATCTTGCATTAGATGGGAGAAGCAAGTTCTCGTTTGTGAATGAGTGTGATGAGAAAATAATCCCGAAGGAGACGATTATTGTTTGTTTTTGTGTTTTCAGTTTTGTTATTGTTTTTGGTGTTTTGCATAAGTTGATGAGCTTAAGCCAAAATCAAGGGCTTGTAAACTCATTATATCCTCCCTGATTAGGGATAATGAGCCTACTTAAGTATGAGATAAGAATCTCAACTTAATTACCATGATGATATAGGATTAAGATCATTAACCTACTTGTGATTATTAGATGTTTTTGGGTTTTTGTTTAGTGTTATGTAATGAGTTTAATCTCTAATCACAGATTAGTGGGCTCATTACACCATCCTAATAGAAGGATAATAGATGAGCACACTTAAGCTGAGGAGGATACCTCAACTTAATCCATGGTTAGGGAATAAATTAATTATATAACAAGCCTTTATTAAGTGGATTTTAATTAAGGGATGAGATTAAGAAATGAATTTTATGTTTGTAAGACAACTTGAGGGGGACTTGTCCATTAAACACTAGGGTTAGTCCTTCTTAACCATAAGGAAGAATTAGAACCCTAATGTAAGGCCCAAGTTACAAGATAAAGTCTTAGTGATTATTAGATGATTTAATTAAGAGGTTTTAACAAATTAAAGGTTTAACACTTAGGATTAAAGTTATACACTCCATCCTAAGAAAAAGATGCAGGCATAACCTTAATTCCAAAGTCCTAAAACTTTAAGAGTTTAGTCTCTGATTATTGAGATGAGAAGAAAGACTCAAGGAGACTCAAAGGTAAAAATAAGGGGGACTAATCATAACCTTAGTTATTATCATGCTTGGATGTTCCTATGGTTTGTAAGGCTTAAGAAAGATCTTCAAGGAAGCCACCAATGGAAGAAGCAGATGAAAGGAAGATGAAGCAGAAGAATAAGTTACTTACTTCACTGAAGTTGATAAGTAACTTAGAGAAATAAAGTGAGAGAGATGGAACACAAGTGAACAAGTTCAATTAAAAGACAAACAAAATGCAAATGAAAATGATAAGGAGAAGTGAGAAGTGAAGGCAAATCCACTTCTCAAAGTAACTTACCACCTGAAAATGTTAGCATGAATGCATAAAGTATAAAGCATAAAGAAAAGAAATGAAATGAGATGCTATGAGATGAAATGAACAAAGTCGGAAGTGTTTATGCAATGAAAATGTCATGTAAGGTGACGCAAAGCCATACAAGATGCACATGTATGATCATACAAGAATGAGATGTCATGTAAGCATGCTTTGAGGTTTGAAAACACATGAAAGTTAATGAAATGAAATGAATGCAAATCATGGAAAATGAATGAAGAAATGATCAAGCATGGTTCTAACATGTCCTAAGATGTCTAAGGTGACATATGAATGCAAGAAATGTCATGGCAAGTTCATGTAAGGATGCATATGCAAGGTGAATGCAAATGAACATGAGAAATTAGGGTTATATGAAAGTATGAGATGCAAATGAACAAAAAATAAGCATATGACATGATAAAAAATTGAAACCAAGCTCAAACAAACCCTAATCCCATACTAGGTCACACCCTAAAGGATAAGGTCAGAAGCCTAACCTATCAAAAGTTATGATTTTCCTAATTTTCTTGGGTTTTTTGGGTGATTCAAAGGGAAAAATGAAAATTAAATTGAAAATACAAGATAAATTCATGAGGAAAATGTCCTATAAACTACATGCAATATGTAACACATTGCAAAAAGAATCATCTTCAAACTCTTCTTGGTTAGGCAGAAATGATTTTTTAAGGTTAGGGTTCAAAAATATGATTTTAATGACCCTTAATTCAAAGAAAATTCACAAACTATGATCAAACCTAAAAAGAAATTTGTGTGAAGAGTTTGAAAATGTTTCTAAATGCATTAGGATGAGCCATGATTTGTTTGGTGATTTTTAGAGACCTAAATGTATTTTTAATTAATTAAAAGACTTTAATTAATTAAAAATAACATTTAAATATTTTAAAAATACTTTTTTAATGAAAAAAACAAAATAAAAATCATTTTTGGAATGAGAAAAATATTTAAAGTCAGAATGCAAAAGAAAATATTTTTTGGATGCTCTTTGGTATTTTAAATTAAATATGCAAGAAAATGCAATTAAAATGAAATAAAAATAACAAAAATGAGAAGTATGCTGATCCAAGGGGTGAGATTTAAACGGAAATGGGAGGGAATTGATTTCGCACGCAGATCAATGGTCCACATTCAAACTGGCTTTTAATTATATTTTAAATTAATTAATCAGGATTAAAATATAATGACTCATCTGGACCACACGCTCACTAACCTTAATCCTCATCTAACGGCCACAAACGCGTCTGGGCAGATAATAAGGGTTTTAGCCCTAATCACTTTCAGGTGGCCGGAGAAGACCTCTGATCATCTTCTCCGGCCAGCTCCTCACCCTAACTTGCACCCTAGGCTAACCCAACCCCTCTAAAGCTCCAGAATCAATCCACTAACATCCCTAAGCAAGAATCCATCATCAAAACACATTTATCATTCATCAAAAACAAGATTCGAAGCAAATTGTGAAAATGAACAAAACTTTCAGAAGTTCAATACATGCTCATTTCTCAATCATTTTCAAAACAAATTATATTAGGGTGATCAGTGAAGCATGTAGATTCATTTAGAAACTTAAAATGCATGTTCTGGAAAAAAAGTTCATGAAGCTACCCGAGTTGAAGCTTTGTGTTATTGAGCTTTCTGGCCTCCCTCTTGGTTCAAATCCACCCCAATGATCTTCCTGATGATGAAGATGAGCCTAGAGCAAGCTTATGATGGCTGTTTTGAAGGTTTTGTTTCTGAAGTTGCAGAAATCGTATTTCTGAATTTGGGGGTTTCAGGCCATGGGGGTGGGTGCTTTGTGATCTATGGATGATTTTGAGTTGATTGGTGGAAAAATATTTGAAGTTTGATGGCTGGTTTTTGAGATTCGAAGAGAGGAAGGTTTTTGATGATTTTGTGAATCATGACTTATGGGAGGTTCTGAGCTTGTGTGTTATGTGTTTTGGAATGCTTAAGGCTAGTATAAACAATTGTGATTGGTTTAGAGAGTTGTTGTGGCTCAGCTTGATTGGTATGGGAGGAAATGCAAAATTGTCAACTGTGTACTTGAGGTATGGGCATGGTGCAAAACTGTTTCAAGGGGTGTCTTGGCCTCAGCAGAGTTTGTGGATGGCCCTTGGATCAAAGGATTGCAGCTGGAAGGCTTGGATGAAGAGATGTCATGCTTTATGCAATTTTCCAACTTTGATGTTTCTTGTGAATCAAGTCATGAAAATGCCAAATTATTGGGCCAATTCTGATGTTTAGAAGCTGCCTTGGCATGTTATGAAGTATTTGTGCACATTAGAGGTCATTAGAATGCTTGGCAAGTGAAATTGCAAAATTCCCTCTTATGGATTTTTGCCAACTTTGAAAGGCCATATCTTGAGTTCTAGGATGAATCAAGACATGTTCTTGTACTTTTTGAAAAGGGAAAGACCTAATATACAATTTTCATGACCAATAATTTTTCATTTGAAGCATTTTTGGTTGAGAAAGAGGAGGTTGAAAAAATTTCCCAAAATGGAAAGTTTGAATTTCAAGTCATTTCCATTTTTGGAAAGTTTGCAAATGGCTCAAAATTCTTCAATCTTGTGAACTTCCAACCTCTTCTAAGATAAAATAAAGATCATATAACTTCAATTTGATGAAAATAACCCTTTGGTTCCATTGTTGGGGGCCTCAAATGCCCTGATTTTGACTTAACTTGCTCAAGAAGTTACTCAGTGAATAGATGACTTCCACAATGAGTTTCTTCATCAAACTTGGTACACATGATCCTTATGAAATAATAAGAAAATTAGAAACAAGAATGGCCCAAAAATTTGGAGTTAAGGCCTCTGAAACCAAAACCCTAATTTTGGTCATCTATGTAGTGAAAACCCTAACTCTGCTTCCATGCCTTGCCAGTTCTTGTGATCTCTTGACTTCCATGAACTTTGAGGGACATAATATGATGGTAGAACACACATGGACCCTCTTGGAAAGATTTAAGACCTTTGGGATGGCTCAGATGGATCCTGGATTGCTCAGATCACAAACCCTAGATGCAGATGAACTTGAACTTAGGCAATGAAAAAAATGCAATATGAGATAGTATGCTTATGTTAATGCAAACATGCAAGATCACAAGCCATGGTGTGATATGAGTGAGGGCAAATTTGGGGTGTTTACAGCTGCCCCTATTCAAGCACGAGTTAGCTGTGCAGGATGTAAGCGCCTTGCTTAACATACAAACAAGATAACTTGTGGTTGAATACAAAAGACAGTCCAAAATTTGCACTCGCTGGATAGAAGAAGAAAAGGGATATAAATTGTAAGAGATAGTATATTATGATTATCAAGTGAAGGCGATGGAGGACGACCATCGAGCAGAGGTCGACTGCTGGGGATAAAGCGGTAAGCAAAGCAATGACGGGGACGACCGACAAGCTGGGGAAATAAAGAGATCATGATGGGGACGACCATCAAGTAAAGAAGCAAGATTCTCTGGGGATTAAAGTAAAGGCAATGATGGGGACGGCCATCAAACTTGGAATGTAAAGTAAACAACAACGGGGACAGCCATTGGTTCAACGAATAAATGAAATAAGTGATGAGGGACGGTCATCAAAGGTGAAGGACGATCACGTAGCAAGGGACGACGGCTCTTTAATCACGACTGACGCTCCCCCAAAAAGACACCTGGTCAGATAGGGTACAGACGTGAACGGTCGGTGAAAGGAGAAAAGAAGAATGAAATGAAAGTGAATAGAGTCGCCAGCTAGGCATTTTTATCCCGAAGATAAGGTAATGCTGCATAAACCTAGAAAGATATGGATAAGACGGTCGTGAACCAGAGAAACTGAGAAAGGGGGTTGGTTACAACCTGGGAAGGTATTAGCACCCAGATTGTCCGTCGTACTCGACGGGAACCATGCTTAAAAGATTGTGTTTTAAAGGGGTAGTGTCTGTGCTATCTGTGTGCAAAAGCTGGAAAAGAATGTACAAGATTCAGTGCAAAAGAATGGGTGATATGCTCAAGACTGAAGCTTAAAAGAGAATGCTGAAAGAGGGGGAAGACACATAGACTTTTGTTCGATAACGGTTAAGTTATGCCTACGTATCCTCTCGTGCAATGAGGAAGTCAGAACACCGTAGTTCGAATCAAAGAGACTAGAAGATGAATTGAGTGTGAACTGCTTGCTTGTCTATGCTCAAGTGTATGACTTGTCTGGCTCGAGTGCTAACTGTCTTTCATTAGACAGAAGAAGCAAGTTCTCGTTTATGAGTGAGTGTGATGAGAAAAGAATCCCGAAGGAGATGATTATTGTTTGTTTTTGTGTTTTCAGTCTTTTATTGTTTTTGGTGTTTTGCATAAGTTAATGAGCTTAAGCCTAAATCAAGTGTGAGATAAGCACCTCAACTTAATTACTATGATGATGTAGGATTAAGATCATTAACTTACTTGAGATTATTTAGATGTTTTTGGGTTTTTTTTAGTGTTAAGTAATGAGTTTAAGCCATAATCAAGGATTAGTAAACTCATTAAACCAACCTAATAGAAGGATAATAGATGAGAACACTTAAGCTGAGGAAGATACCTCAACTTAATCCATGATTAGGGATTAAAGTCATTATATAACAAACCTTTATTAAGTGGATTTTAACTAAGAGGGGAGATTAAGAAGTGGATTTTATGTTTTGTAAGACAACTTGAGGGGGACTTGTCCATTAAACACTAGGGTTAGTCCTTCTTAACCATAAAGAAAGAATTAGAACCCTAATGTAAGGCCCAAGTTACAAGTTAATGTCTTAGTGATTATTAGATGTATTTATTAAGAGGTTTAAACAGATTAAGGGTTTAACACTTAGGATTAAAGTTATACACTCCATCCTAAGAGAATGATGTAGGCATAACCCTAATTCCAAAGTCCTAAAGCCTTAAAGGGTTAGTCTCTAATGATGAGGTGAGAAGAGAGACACAAAGAAGACTCAAAGGTAAAAACTAAGGGGGACTAATCACAACCCTAATTATTGTCATGCTTGGATGTTCCTATGGTTTGTAAGTCTTGAGAAAGATCTTCAAAGAAGCCACCAATGGAAGAAGCAGATGGAAGGAGGAAGAAGCAGAAGAAACAAATTACTTACTTCATTGAAGAGGATAAGTAACTTAGAGAAAGAAAGTGAGAGATGAACATGAGTGAGCAAGCCCACTCAAAGACAATAAAAAATTCAGCAAAGATGCAATATAAAAAGATGAGAAGAAGTGGGAGGTGAAGGCAAATTCACCTCTCAAACAACTTACCATTAACCTGAAAAGTTAGAACAAGATGCATAAAGAAAGAAGTGAAATGAAACAATGCATATGAATGGGAAAATGCGAAGACCAGAAGCATACACATGATGTAAATAATGTTGTTATATGATGCAAAGACATGCAAGATGCATATATGTGATCATACAAGAGGGTGAATGCATATGAGGCATGTGGGAAGCATGAAAACACATGGATGTTTATGAAATGAAATGGATGAAAAGAATAGAAAATGTATGAATAAATGATCAAGCAATTTTAAAGCAATGTCTTAAGATGTCTAAGATGGCATACAAATGCTTGGAATGACATGACAAGTTCATATGTTCATGCAATGCAATGTAATCTGCAAGTAAAGATGCAAAATTAGGGTTACATGAAAGGATGAGATGCAAATGTTCAAAACAGAAGCATATGTCATGATAAAAATTTCCAAATGAGCTCAAACAAACCATAACCCCATATGATATCACACCCCAAAGGAGAAGGTCTAACTCTTAACACAAAGAAAGTTATGATTTTTCTAAGTTTGCTAGGGTTTTAGGGTGCTTCTAAGGGAAAAATGCAAATCAAATTGAAAATGCAAGATAAATTCATGACAAAAATATCCTAGAAACTACATGCTATGCATAACACAATGCAAAAAGAATAATCTTCAAACCCTTCATGGTTAGGCAGAAAAGAATTTTTCAAAGTTAAGGTAGAAAACATTGATTTTATGAACCCTAAATTCAAAGAAAATTGTCAAGTTGTGATCAAAACCAAAAAGAAATTTGTATGGAGGGTTTGACAATGTTTCTAAATGTCTTAAGATGCAATGTGAATTTGTTGGTGATTTTTAGAAACCTAAATGATATTTTAATTAATTAATTTCCATTAATTAATTAAAATAAACATTTAAATATTTTTTAAAATGCTTTTAATGCAAAAAATAAAATAATTTTTTTTTTCTGGTTGAGAAAAATATTTAAAACATAAATGTAAAAAATGAGATTTTTTGAATGATTTTGGTATTTTAAATAAAATGATAAAGAAAATACAAGAAAAATGAATTAAAAATAAATTAAAAGGAAAGTATGCGCATCCTGTGGCTCAGATTCAAACTCGGGATGGAGGGAAAGACTGCGCGTGCAATCTAAGGGTGTAGATTCAAACTGGAAATTTGAATTTATTAAACCTGATTAAATCTAATTAAGTGAGATTAGGGCATAATCATGCAATCATGGCCTTCTATTCACGCGCGGGAAACCTGATCTAAGGGTGGAAATTCAAACTCACGCTAACCCTAACCCAAACCCTAATTACTCTCAGACGACCGGAACAGTGGTTCCGGTCGTCTTCTCCGGCGAGACGTCAAATCAATCTTCTTCCCTAGGTTGTTTTAGGAGCTCTAAAGCTCTAGATCAAATCCCCAAACCTTCCTAAGCATGAATCTACCCTCAAAACAAATTTATATTGCATCAAACTCAAGATACGAATCAAAACATCAAAACTGCAAAAGTTTCAGAGGCACGATACAAGCTCAATACTCAACCATTTTCAAAAGTAAAAGGTGCAGTGTGATCAGTGAAGCATGGGTAACATTTCTATAACGAAAAACAAGTTCTGGAAAATTTGTTCTTGAGGTATACCTAAGATGAAGCTTTTCAATTTGGCACTTTCTGGACGTCTCCTTGATGCTAAACCAACTCATTTGATCCCCTGATGATGTTGCAAGGCTTTGAATGAGTTTAGAATGGCTGGATTGAGAGGATGAACTCTTGCTGCACCAGAATCGTGTTTTGTGTAGAGGGGCTTTGAGGCTTGTTTAATGGTTTAGAAATGATCTATGGATGATGGTGAGTTGGTTTATGAAGTTTGTTTGAGGTTTGAGTGGCTGAGCAGAGAGAATCGAAAGTTTGAAGTGGAGAGGATTTTTGTGAAACTTTCTCTATGGGATGATTCAGGCTCTAAAGTTATGTGAAATGGTTTGCTTTTGGTCCACATAACATGTCTCTATTGGCCAGAGAGTTGTTGTGGCTGCAGTTGATTGGTATGGACCAAGTTGCAAAAAGTCAACATTATGTGTAGTTGAGGTATGGGCTCATGCAGGGGTGGTTCAATGGCATGTCTGGCCTCAGCTTGAATCAAGGAGAGCTATGGAATTGAAATTATGCAGCTGGATGGCTTGGAGGGAAAGATTTCATAGGTTTTGCAAGATTTTGCATTTTTGCCCCCTTTGAGTTATCTTGTGATGCAAGGCATGAAAACAAGTGATTCCTTGGGAAATTCTGACCCAAATGAGTTGCACTATGATGGTATGATGTTTAGATATGCATTAGAGGTCATGAAATGGCTTGGCAAGTGGTTTTGCAAAAAATCCTCTTTTGTGTATTCTTGAAAATTATAGGATTTTTGCCAACTTTGAAGGATCATAACTTGAGTTCCATAATGAATTATAACATGTTCTTGTAATTTTTGAAAAGGGAAAGACCTAATCTACAACTTTCATGACCAACAATTTTTCATTTGAAGTATTTTTGGTTGAGAAAGAGGAGGTTGAAGAACATTCACAAAATGGAAAGTTTCCATTACAAGTCATTTCCATTTTTGGCAACTTTTGGTTTAGCTCAAATTTCTTCAATTTTATGAACTTCCAAGCACTTCAATGATCAAATAAAGATCATATAACTTCAATTTGATGAAAATACCCCTTTGGTCCCATTGTTGGGGGCCTCAGATGCCCTGATTTTGCTCTGACTTGCTTAAGAAGTTACCCAGTGAACAGATGACTTCCACAATGAATTTCTTCATAAAACTTGGTACACATTATCCTTATAACATCTTAAGAACATTAGAAACAATAATGGCCCAAAAATTTGGATTTAAGGCTTCTGAAACCAAAACCCTAATTTTGGTCATCTGTGTAGTGAAAACCCTAGCTCTGCTTCCATGCTTTCCCAGTTCTTGTGATTTCTTGACTTACTTGAACTTTAGGGGATATAATATGATAATAGAACACATGGACCCTCTTGGAATGCTTGGAGGCCTTTGGAGTGGCTCAGATGGATCCTTGGATTGCTCAGATCACAAACCCTAGAAGTAGATGAACTTGAACTATGCAGTGAAAAAAAATACAATATGAGATGGTATGCTTATGTTTATGCAACAAATGAAAGATCACAAGCCAATGGTGTGGAATTAGTGGGGGAAAATTTGGTGTGTTTACAGTTGCCCCTATTCAAGAATGAGTTAGCTGTGCAGGATGTAAGCGCCTGGCTTAACAGACAAACAAGATAACTTGTGGTTGAATACCAAAGACATTCCAAAATTTGCACTCATTGGATTGAAGAAGAAAAGGGATATAAATTGTAAAAGGTTGTATAGTATGATTATCAAATGAAGGCGATGGAGGACGACCATCGAGCAGAGGACGACTGCTGGGGATAAAGCGGTAAGCAAAGCAATGACGGGGACGGCCGACAAGCTAGGGGGATAAAGATACCATAACGGGGACGGCCAACGGGTATAGAAATAAGGTTCTCTGGGGATTAAAGTAAGGGCAATGATGGGGATGGCCATCAGGTTTGCAAAGTAATGTAACCAACGATGTAGACGACCACCAGTCTAAGGAATAAATGAAATAATGATGAGGGACTATCATCAAAGGTGAATGACGATCACCTAGAAGGGGACGACTGCTCTTTACCACGACATAGGACGAATGTCGGATAGAAAAAGTCGACGATGGGGAAGGCCATCGGATAAGCATGATGAAGGACGATCATCAAGAGGTGACAGACGATCACCTAGCAGGGTACGACTACTCTCGGGGTTTATCACGTCATAGGACGAATGTCGGATAACAAAATCAACGATGGGGATGGCCATTAGATAAAAATAATGAAGGACGATCATCAAGAGGTGAAGGACGATCACCTAACACGGGACGACTACTACAGTATCACGACATAGGACGAATGTCGGATAGAAAAGGGTTCCAATAATGGAGACTCCGTTAGGGAAAGGGATGAGGGACGATAATCTAAAGGTGAAGGACGATCACCTGGTAGGGTATGGCTGCCGAAAGTATCACGACATAGGACGAATGTCGGATAGGAGAATAGTTGTTCTGCTGGGGAATAGTAAACACAGACGGGTTCTTACACTTAAGAATAAAAGGTATAAGTGTTGGACGCTGTGTATAGATTAAATATGCGGACGAGCATCCTTATGACCCTGATACGGATGAGTATCGGTAGAAACAAAAGCTAACGCATGTTCAGAGATGATGATACGGACGAGTACCAACTGGTTAACAAGGAACACAGATGAGTGTCGAATCTGTGGGGGGAATGAATATATATACAAGATATGGACGAGTATCTGTATAAGTATGAATGAGTATTGTGAAGTATGAGCAAGACACTGACGAGTGTTCAACTTGCTGGGGAAAGGTGACACGGACGAGTGTCAGAAGAGAAAGGTGTATAAGTTATGAACAAACATTTGTATATGAGAGTGTAAAAGGTGTCTCAGCGACCTGTGGGGATAGGATGACACGGAAGGGTGTCGACAAGAGCGTATTATGAAGAAGTGTTTGGTTTGCAACAAGTGATTGGGCTACCGTGCTGGGGAGGGGTGACACGGACGGGTGTCAACAAGGGTATGTACAGGTTTCTGGATGCAAAGAGGATGTTTTTGCTCATACCTGCGGGGGAATGATATGACAGAGACGAGTGTCTCAAGAGTATATATGAACATGTATATGTGTTGGAGAGTGCAAAGGGGACGCTTTAGCTTTTTTACTTGCAAGGAACGTGAGTTTTTATATATATTGCTGATGAGATACTGAGGGTATTTGCAGGTGACTGTCTCAAACCTGGCTTGTGAATGTTTGATTTTTGCCGTAATGCTCCGTATTAGACGAAATGCTACGCTCTATGGGAAAAAATGATGTGAATGCTATGATTATGCAAAGAGAAAACAATCCAGAATTTGGATCCCGCTGAAGATTGGATCTCTGGCTGATCTGCTTGGAGAAGTGCCCTAGCTGGGGGATATCTTTGATGGATCTGTTAGGATATATAGCTCTGCTTGGGGAATTAGATCATTGATAGACCTATCTTGTAAGGAGAAACCCAGTTGTGGATAAGGAAGCTTCCGTCACTTTGTTGTGCGAATTTCAGGCATTGCTCTTCTAAGGAGAGGCTTAGAACTTCTGTGGGGAGATATGTTGGGGATGCTCCTGTTGAGTAGACATGTGCTAGGGATGAGGAGGCTTTTGACAATTTCGTTGGGGAAAAGCATTCCAGATACTGCTTGGAGGAGGTATGCTGGGGAAGGGTGCTTGGCATGCCCCATGCTGCGTATTTGAATACCCGCAATCCTGTTAAGACAAAGAAATGCACAAGTATCCCGAGGTATCCCTTACCGGATTCCATCATAGGAGTTATATATTCCTGATGTAACACCCCAAATTTTCTCTCTTCTTTTTAAGCATCATCATCATATCATAATCATCATAAGCATATCATATCTTTGGCATCTTTGCATGGAAAAGTAAAGCATAACATTTTCATGTTCTAGCATTAGGCATATGATCAACCCTTGGTGGATTTGAGGAATTATAAGCTATAGTGAGAGGCCCAGTGGACTTGTCCAAGTCCCATGAAGAGTCTACATGACACTCACAAGTTCAAGATCCTTTACAAAAGCCCAGGAGGTTGGGAGATCATCAGGGAATCCAAGCTAGGGCAAGCTCTTACACAATGGTTCCCAAATTAGGGTTTCACTTTCAAGCAGGAATTCTTTGTGACTTTGGCCATTTCATCTAGGCAAAGTCTTTCATATGATAATAGGATCCTAGGGATGAAATTTGGTGAGAAAATTCCTTGTGGAAGGCAGTTATTTCATCAGTTGCTTGCATAAGAAGAAATTGGTCAACTGTGCATTTTAAAAGTCAATTGTGAGAATTCAAGGGGTCTAACCCCATTTTTCAAGTCAAGGGATGTCCTTAGGACCTTATAAGAGATTTGGCAAATTCAAGAGATCAAGAATCAAAGGGTTTTGAAGAACTTTCCATTTTTGGCATATGGTTTGTTTTGAAACTTTCCATTTTTGGCAACTTTTGCCCTAATTTTCAAAGGCTTCTTTCATGGTGAAAATGATCTCATTTGAATTTCCAATAAACATGAAAGTTGTAGGGTAGGTTCTCCCTTTTTCAGAAAGTACAAGTAAATTTTCATAGCCCTCATGGATCAAAAGTTATGGCCTTCGAAAGTTCACTTATTTTTTAGGGTTTACCTTAAAATCTAAGTTTCCACCAAGAGCAAAACGCATTGCAAGTCATTTCTAAGCTGATCTATGGACAAAATAAGGTCACAATACCATAAGGAATTTCACAAAAGAAATTTTGCTCAAAATAATTCACCAAATTCGTGCATGGGAAGGGATGTATTTTATAAAATGCAAAAAGTGCATGAACATTCAAAAAGCATGATACCAACATCCAAAGGACAGGATAAGTTCACTTATGAATCAAGGGCTGGATGACAGTTTAGCATGTGCAAGGAAGGATGAAGAGCACGAGCAATTCACTTCCTCACATCACTCTTGCATTTTTGCAAAATCAATCCTCCCACTCATTCCTCACGTGCATTTCCTCTCATTCTTTCATCAGTGTTCATTGCCACACTATAAAAGAAAACTAGGGTTTCATTTGCTGTTGATTCATCACCATTCTCTCACACCAAAGTTTTTGCACATCACATTCTTTCCTTCGATTCTCCTAATTCTCTCATCCATTTCCTAATCTCTTTGCATATTCTTGATCCTGAAAGCATAAGGATCATAATCCACCATCAATTCAAGCTGAATCTAAGGATTTCACAAGGTGCAGTTCAAGTGAAGTTGAGGTTGAAACTCAAGATCCAAGCAATTTTAGGCACTCTCTTGCATTTATTTTGCAAGGAGAGGTTAAAGGAGGTAGATCTGCATCATTAGAAGCTTTCTTTTGATCTATTTCAAGCTCTGCAAGTTCAGGTAACTCACTGAATTCATGGATCTGGATGTGTGTTTTTAAGTATGCATTATGATCTGTAAGTTGCTTTGATAATGCTGATCAATTTAGTTTTGAGTTTGAGTGAAAATTGAGGTTGTATTGTTGAATTTCCGTTTGGTATATGGAAATGTTTGTGTTCGATTTGCTTTGCTTGTTGACCTAATGGAGATTTTGATGTCATATTTGGAATCAACATATGTTAATTAGTTGATCTGGAGATTATGTTGCATTTCTGTGATTGTTTGTTCGTACTTATGAATTTTCCGATGCCGGAGCTAGGGCTCCGGTCACCGGATTCTGGAAAGGATGAAATGAAGAAGATGATGTTTGAATCCTAGAATCTTTGATCTGGACGGACTCTGTTTTGCCAACACATTAAAAACTATCCTCTCTATCACGTGACTTTGTGTTTATAACTTAATCTGAATAATTCCATTTGCTTTGCACCATACCATAGTAATGATGCACCCACACTCTGATTCCTTTGATATGTTGACTAGTCCTAGATGTTGACTAAATCCTGCGCGTTTATCTGATCCATTGACTTTCTTTTTTTTTCCATATTTTACTGAATTTCCATGTTAACTATGTGAAACCTGCACAGGACCCTGGGCCTGTAAGTGCTATTCGCACCCCTCCCTCTCTCAAGACCAAGCAAATTGAACTGAGTTTCTCACTAATCACACCCCTAGCCCATTCTTTTTCATTTTATTATTTTATTTCATTTCAGTTTGATTCTTAATTAATTAAAATAGTTAGAAGTCATTAAAAATTCCAAAAAAATTCATGTGTGACATTTTGAGTTTTCTTTAATTTTTGATATTTTTATTTTCCATTTATTTTCATTTTCCACGCTGGAATTAATTTCTTCTTTTATTATTTGTTTTTTATTCACTTTTAAAGCATGCTGTCTTTTAGAATTTGTATCTTGATTATTAATTTGAATTTTGAATTGATTCTTTTTGCTCTGGATTCACATTGAGATGTAGTTTGTTGATGATTTTTCTCCTGATATTTAGAATTTTGCTTGATTATTTTTGGTCTTTAACTTGTGCATGAAGTTTCCTAACCCTAATCCATGTTTAGACTCATATTTGACCTACTCAGCTTCTGATTTTGGTTCTTTTCTTTTGGCATGCTAATATTAGGTGTTTGAGGAGTCTTTGTGCAAATTTGTGGAATTTTTGGATGAATGCTTGATTTGATTTTAATTTTGTCCTTTACTTATCTTCTTTTGCATCCTTTTTGGTCATATGTTTAGTCCTTAGGTTGGGAGGGCACTTGTGCCAACTCCCTTAGGTTGTTTAGAACCCTTTTAGGATAAGGATACCTCTCTGGTCTTGGAATGATGGTTCTACTTTGATAAATTTTGTGGTTGCTTGCCTTTGAAGTTCATTCACTTTTGTACATGTTCACCTCACTTTTTATGCTTCTTTTCTTCTCATGATGATAATGTTAAGTTTGTATGATTCTACTCTTCATCTCTTGTGTTGCTTAGGCACATTCTTGACATGTTAGGGTTCTGGTCTTGAAGTTTGTGATGTTTGTTTGCTTGGTTTTATTTGTGTTATCTCATGTTTGTTTTGCTTTGTCATGATAATCCATAATGCTTCATGTTGAATTGTTTAATCCATTTTTCATTCTTGTTTGAATTTGGCACTTATAATTGAGATTCCAATTCTGGTTGTGTTGCTTTGGTTTGATATTATGCCCATTTGGTGTTTCATTTGTTCTCATTTGCTTTTGTCATGATGCTTGGTTATGTTACTAACCATTTCAGGGGCTCTGGTAAGTGAGAGGTGTGGATGTGATTCCCACATCTCCAATTCTTATCCTTTCTCTTTTCTTTATTGATATTCTCCTATTTGTGTTTGAGGGGCTTAGGCCTTACTTTCTTTCTTCTTCTCTTCTTGTTCTCTTCTTTCTCTTCTTATCTTCTCCTTCTTTAGGATAGTAAGCCACACTAACCTTAGGAATCTCTTGCATGCTAACATTAGGATTTGATAGTCCCCCATTAGATTTTTTTACCTTTAAGATCTTTGGTTCTTTTCTCTTCTCATCTCAAAACAAAACTCTAAAATAAACATTTAATAAGGATTGAAGTGGTCTCCTGTGCAATAGCCTTATTCCATGAAACACTTGTAGTTTTCCCATCTTGGGATAGTACAAGCTTGTTCATGGTGATGCACAAGTCTGATCAGGAGACTACTTTCACAAAGAAAATCATAAAAAGACACTTCTTCATTTAATTGACAAAAAACACTTAATAAATTCAATGAGTTAGTGAGCCTAAGCCCTGATCTCGGAAATCAAGTTTTGGGGATCTTCTCCTTACTTGAGTATGCTTGTTCTATTATTCCATCTTGGAATGTTGTGGCAAGTACACATTCCATAGAAAAGAGCTTGAATTTACTTCCTTGTGACACACTCATAAAAAGCTTCTAAAAAAACACAAACAAACAATAAGCGTCTCTCCTTCGGGAATTCTTTTCTCACCTCCTTCGCTCCGTACGCGAACTTGCTCATACTTGTCATTTTGCAAGACGGTTACGCACTCGTCGTCCGAGCCTGCAACACCTGAGCATTGACATAGGCAGTTCAAGCCTTAAGAAACAAGCAATCTTTTCCACCCCTAGTTAGGGGAACTACGGCGACTCTGATCCTCATTGTCCAGATGAGGTACGTAGGCAGCGGGGTAGGGCCCGTTCGAGCACAATGTTTATTTTCCCTACATTTTTTCTCTTTGTTTTCTTTCCCAGTTCCTTTTCGTCGCAGCAACTTTCATTTCTTCACCCTTTGAAATAGTTTTCTTTGCAAGCGTGGATTCCATCGGGTACGGCGGACGATTTGGAGTGCTAATACCTTCCTAGGTCGTAACCGACTCCCGAACTCAGTCTCTTTAGTTCGCAGGACCCGTGTACTTCCTTTTCTTTTCTTCTGGTTTGTGCAGCATTACCATTCCCGTTCCTTCGGGATAAAAATGCCTGGCTGGCGACTCTACCTCTTTCCGTGCCACTTTCGCGTTTGTACCAGGATGGAAATCCAGGGAGCGACAGTTGGCGACTCTGCTGGGGCCTCCTAACCAGAGAGTCTCTGGTTCCCTTGAGAGTCTCTCTTAGCGCTTGTTTGTTTCTGTTTCTTTGGGTGTTAATTGTTTGTTGTTGCGTGTATATTTTACTGTTTTTTATTTACAGTTTTATTTGCAGCTTTATTTACAGTTTTCAGTATTTATTTCATTGATCATATATTATAATGGACTGTCTGGACTGGATTTTCTGTTTGGTGGGACTTTGGTGATATTATTACTGTGAGATAAGCTCATTACCATGGCTCGAGTGCACCTTAGGACCTAGAGTGGTTCCACTTTGGCCTCATGAGATCTTGTCATGGGGGTAGTAGTGAGTTCCACGCCTAGATTTGCGACCGTCTTGGAAATGCTTTGATTTGGGGATCTTCCTCTTTCATTTCATAACCTTGATGGTTATGTGCAGCTGGGGACCGATCATTGAGAACCTTGTGGAAACATCCCTCTCTAGGGGTGACAGTGGCAGACCACATTGTGTGGAAAACCCATTCGCACCCGAGGGCCCACCTGGAACTCACATAGGATGACCTTGTTTTCCCGGACTCACCTGAGGCTTCCCTGAGTAGCATATAATGCCAAACCGATTCCCTGATTTGGTCATGAGCCATTTCTCAGAAATGGTGAACATATTATTGCTATTCGGCTTTGAGAGTCCGTGATGTTTGACCCGGAGCACACCAGTGAGATTGGGAGGGGTTTACAGGTTTGCAGGAACCCTTGACTTCTACATACCCTTATTATCAGTATGGTCTCTGTTATGATTTGGTCCCTATGGTTCTGGATTTCTTGATCTTTTAGTTCTGTGGGTTTCTATCAGATGGTTATGGCTCAGAGAATTCTGGTTTTCAGTTACTTGAGGGTCCCAATATCCAGTATCCAGATGGTCCCAAATTGATCATATGCCTGCATTGCATTTGCATCGCATCATACTTGCATTAACTATTTGTGTTTCCATTTTTCAGGTTGTTGTTTATAGTTTAGCACCCAGTTCTGGTAATTGTAAGCTTTCCAGATGGCAGAAGTTAAGAAAATTACAAGAAAGAAAAATGTCCATTACACTTTTCTCCAACCAGAAGTCAAGAGTGTTCAGAGACTAGCAGGGCTAATGAATGATCAAGTTTTAGGGAAATTCAGAAAGAGGTATGGTCAGATTCTGAAGTACATGGATAAACCTACTGCAGGATAGAAGGATAGCTTGCACACTTTGCTTCAGTTCTATGATCCCTTGTTGCGGTATTTTGTATTTCCGGATTATATCTTGGCTCCTACCTTGGAGGAGATTTCTAGCATTTTGGGTATTCCAGTCAGAGATACTTTGCCTTACTATGGGTCAAAGGTAGCTCTCAAGGAAGAATACATATCCAGAGTCTGTCGTATACCAGTTGCTAAGGTCAAGAAAGCTTTGAAGGACAGTGAAGGCAGAGGAATTCCTTGGGATGTGCTTATACCAGAAGCTGAAGAGTATGCCAAAGAGGGTAAGTGGGGAGATTTTGGTGTTGTGGTGGCCTTGATGGTATATGGATCTAGTCTTTTCCCGGGAGAGAAGGAGTTTGTAAGCTTGGAGGTGATTTCCATTTTTTCTAAAGGTAACCATGTACCAACCTTGTTGGGAGATTTCTACTACAATGTTCATTACCGGAATGAGAAAGGCAGAGGTGGACCAGTGGGTTGTTGTGCTCCATTATTTGCTGATTGGTTTGCTAAGCAATTACCAAAGTCATGCCCTTTCAAAGAGATGAGAGATGAATGGAGGTGGTCCAGGAGGCTAATGGTACTAACTTATGAGGATATAGCTTGGGGTTATAACAGAGATTTGTTGGGGAAGGATTTACTGGTTAGTTGTGGATGTTTTGCTAATGTGCCCTTGCTAGGGAGAAAGGGTGTGATCAGTTACCATCCAGTCTTATCCAGGAAACAGTTTGGTTATCCTTTGAGGGATCCACCAAGTATGGAAGAATTAGCTGGATCTTTGTACTTTTATGTGGAGGGAAACAAAGAGTTGGTCATACAAGCATCTCAGGCTTGGGCTCACAGGGTGAAGAAAGGAAAGAAGGATTTTGGAAGGGTAGATCCCAAGACATAACCTCCATTTGCTACATGGTTGCAGAAGTGTGTAGAGGAAGTGCTCATGCCATTTTCAGTGGAAGCTCCATTGTATCCCAAAGAGGTGCCATGTCATAATACTGTTCCTTTGGAAGAATATAAGAAGTTGGAAGCTCAGTTGCACGAGGTCCGGGTAGAAAATGCTGAAATGGTTAACACGTACCACCTTGTCATTCGTGCTAAGAATGAAGCAGAGGAAAAGCTACAGAAGATGCAAGTCTCATTAGAAGCTAAGGAAAAGGAGTTTGCTGGAAGAGAAGCTCATTTTCAGAGATTGGGTCTAATGGAATCAAAAAGAGAAGCGGAGCGTAAGAAGACTTTGAAGACTCTCAAAGAAGCTCGCCAGTCCATTGTTTGGTTACAGGGCCAAAGGGAACAGGAGCAGAATAAGTACAAAGAAAAGGAAGAGTTTTTCGAGGTACAGATGGCCTTCAAGAAAGAAGAAGTAGAACAAGTTCACAAAGTACGAAGAGAGAAGACTCAACAATTGGCACAGAGCCAGATGGCCTTGGAGGAGGCATGAAAGAGATTGCAAAGCTTAAGCTGAGAGCAGGCGTGAAGAAGAACCGGACAACGATGATAGCTGCAGAAGAAGAACCTGAGTCTATCCTTTAGTCTAGGATTTTAATTTATTGTTGTTCAGACTACCTACAGGCTTGTTGTAGGAGTCTTGCTTTATCTTTTTGTTCATGTATTGAATTGTAACCCTTCGGGGAAGTTGTTTGTGCTCTGACTTTGGCTTTCAGTGGGTTATCCATGTTATGCAATGTTAAATCCCAATTACCATTTTTGAGTACACAAAGCTTGTTTGTTTGAGAATGCTGAGATCTGAACACTCTTCAAAGGGAGAGTTGGAAAATTAATGCTCAAAGGGGCTATCTGGAGCAAATACCAGAACTAGGGCATATAAATGCCTAAACTTGGGAGCATGAATAGTTACATTGTATGCATATAACGTGTTTGCTATTTTGCAGGTGGTTCATCAGTTTTCTAACGTTTATGTCCTTCCAGGCACTATAGCTCCCAAGAAGGATCAGAAACAGCCAACTGTACACAGATACCCTACAAAAGTGAACAGAGAGAGAGTAATGGATCAGATGCAGGCAAATCTGGCTGACTTGAGAACAAGAATGGATAACTTCATGACCCTCATGGCTGGGATGGATCAAACTCAGGAGCGCTTGCACGAGATGGTGGAAAACAATCAGGCCAGGAACAATGGGACCGCAGATGGAGGTAATCGCAATGGGGCTGGCGCCCGTCAAGTTGAAATCCTTGTGTTGAAACCAGGGATTACTATTGTAAATGATGGAATGAACAATGTGAAGATGGATGGGCAAGATGAATAGTTTACTTTGCTGGATGAGGCAGAAGGCCAAGGAATTGACATGAATAGAAAGTTTGAAGAGATGGCTGAGCAGATTCGTGCCATTCAATCTCAGAGTTCTCTGGGGTTTGATATCACTGACTTGGGATTGGTGCCAGGGGTTAGAATTCCCTACAAGTTCAAGGTTCCTACATTCGATAAGTACAATGGCACGGCATGCCCAAAGACTCACCTCCAGTCTTTTGTCGGAAGAATCGCTGCACATACAGATGATGAGAAGCTGTGGATGTATTACTTCCAGGATAGCCTTGTGGGGGCCTCCTTGGAGTGGTACATGAAGCTAAGCAGGGTTAATATTCGAAGCTGGAAGGATTTAGCAGAGGCATTTGTTAACCAGTATCAGTACAATTTGGATATGGCTCCAAATCGTACTCAGTTGCAGACCATGTCTCAGAATGCTAAAGAAGGGTTCAAGGAGTACGCTCAGAGGTGGCGTTAGCTTGCTACTAGAGTACAACCTCCTTTGTTGGAAAATGAGATGGAGGACATGTTCATGGGAACACTACAGGGGGTGTTTATTGAAAGGTCGGAATCTTGTTAAGTAACAAAGTTCAATGACATTGTGATATCAGGAGAGAGGGTTGAAACTCTTTTGAAGATGGGGAAGATTCAAGACCCCGGTGCAGGTAGCTCAAGCGGTGTGAGGAAAGCTTTTAATGGACCTCCGAGAAGAAGAGAGGGGGATAGTGGCAGCTGTCACTATTCCATCAAGTCCTGTGCAACAGACTCAACCACAACAGCAACAACAACAACAGCTGCAACGCAATAATTATCAGCAGAGACCCTATCAACAGAGACAAGCTCTTCCAGCTAATAGGGTGCTTGAAGCCATTCCAATGACGTACACAGCCTTGCTTCAAAGGTTGCTAGATTTGAACTTGGTTCAATTGAGGACATTAGCACCACCTCTACCTGGCGAGCTTCCAGTGGGGTATGATGATAACGCAAGATGCGCGTTTCATTCAGGAGCTCCCGGGCACTCAACAGAGAAGTGTAGGGCATTGCAGCATAAAGTTCAAGACTTGATCGATTCAAAGGCGATTAACTTTGCACCACCTCCTAATGTTACATCAAACCCTATTCCAAACCATGGAGGGGCGAGGATAAATGCTGTTGACAGTGGTGAGAGGTTAAGCTTGATTTTGTATGTGGAAGAGGTGAAGACTTCATTGCTGGTTGTGAAAGACAGATTGCTAAAAGGACAAGTATTCCCAGAGTGTGGTTATGATTGTGAAAGGTGTTTGGGTTCATTTAATGGTTGTGAAGACTTGACGGTTGGACTGCAATATCTGATTGACGAGGGGTCGCTACAGTTTGATAAGGTTGATGATAGAAGTAATTGTGTGTCTACCATAACAATTTACTTTGATCCTACTGAAGTTCCTGCCCGAAGGGAGCCCGTGACTATCTATGTTCCAGAGGTTAGTCCTGTGTATGTAGAAAGTCAGAAGGTGGAAAGTAAAGTGGTGACAATTGACCCGACTATGGTGAATGTCGGAGGAGTTGGTGGATTTACAAGAAGCGGGCGTCTTTTTGCTCCTCAAGTTCTCAGAGGAGATCCTGAAGCTGAAGCTGCTGCAAAGGCTAAGGGCAAACAGATAGCGACCGAAGAAGTGACAACTCCTGCTGTCGGGAAAGGTACTTTTGAAAAAGAAGTCGAAGAGTTTATGAGAATAATAAAGAAGAGTGACTATAAAGTGGTTGAACAGCTGAATCAGACTCCGTCCAAAATATCAATTTTGTCCTTGTTGATGTGTTCTCCAGCTCACCGGGAAGCTCTACTGAAAGTCTTGCAGATGGCATATGTTCCACAGGAGATAATTGTTAACCAGTTGGAGGCTGTAGTAGGCAGCGTGAATTCCAGTCATGGGTTGGGCTTCACGGATATAGATCTTACTTCTGAAGGCCCCAATCACAACAAGGCCCTGCATATAACCATGGAGTGTAAGGGTGTTGTCCTGTCACATGTCTTGGTTGATACATGCTCTTCTCTCATTGTGCTCCCTAAGAAGGCCTTGATGAAGTTGAATGTTGATGGAATTGTGTTAAGACCTAGTGATTTAATCGTGAAAGCCTTTGATGGGTCCCGAAGGTCTGTGTTCGGGGAGGTTGAGCTACCTGTGAAGATAGGATCTCAAGTATTCAAAAGCACGTTCTATGTCATGGATATTCAACCTGCTTACAGTTGCTTGCTGGGACGTCCATGGATCCATGTTGTAGGCGCAGTGACATCCACGTTTCATCAGAAGCTGAAGTATGTGGTAGATTGTCAAGTGATCACTGTATGTGGAGAAAAAGATATCTTTGTGAGTCATCTGTCAACTTTCAAGTACGTGGAAATGGACGGAGAAATTCATGAAACATTGTGTCAGGCTTTTGAAGCAGTCAATGTTAGTATTTTGGCTCCGGCAGAGAGGAATAACGAGAAGGAAGGGACCTTTATCTACTCCTACAAGCAAGCCAAAGAAGTGGTCCAATCTGGAAGTACCCAGGGCTGGGGCAAGTTGCTAGAGATGGAAAAGAAGGATGACAAGTTTGGTCTTGGTTATCAGCCTGGGGGGTCCAACCGGCCTCAGGGTGCTAAGTCCATAACTTTCACAAGCGCCGGAATGCTCGATCACAACAACATCTGTGCAATAAGTGAAGAAGGGGACAATGACTGCGACTGGGATAGCTGGATTCACCCATGTGCACTTGGGGAGGAGCTCCGGAACTGGTCTGCCGAGGATTTCGTTCAAGTTACTTTGAAATCAAAGTAATTTACTTGTTTCCTTTTTATCATGATGCATGTCAATCCTGCACTCTGCCCAAGGTGCACGGATCCATTTGTAGGGCCACCATGCTTTCAATGCATTTATATTTTTCCATGAAATAAAGGACATTTTTCAAGCAAAATTGTGTTATCTTTCTTTCGTTTTAAAATTTTTCACAAAAAAAACAAAATGGCAATGTTTTTTCTTTCCTTGTGTTTGTGTGTTTGCGTCTCTTTTGAAAAAGAGCGGATTCTGAAATAAGCACATCATTTGTGCAGTGTTGATCATCCGGATTCTAGTGATAACGTTCCTGCTATGACCATGCATGACTTCGACAATTCTAACTACCAAGCTGATTAAGGGGTTAAGGAAGACTGTGAACTCCCCGAAGAATTGGTCAGGTTGTTGAAACAAGAGGAAAGGGTCATTCAGCCTCATCAGGAAGAATTAGAGATCATCAACATCGGGACTGAAGATTTATAGAGAGAGATAAAGATTGGGGCCAGTCTGCAGGCCGAGGTAAAGAAAGAGTTGATTGGTATGCTACGTGAATATGTGGATATCTTTGCCTGGTCGTATCAAGATATGACAGGGCTAGATACTAACATTGTTGTGCATAAGCTGCCACTAAGAAACGACTGTCCTCCGGTGAAACAAAAGCTGAGAAGAACTCGTCCTGACATGGCGATGAAGATCAAGGAGGAAGTTCAGAAGCAGTGGAATGCCGGATTCCTTGCCGTAACTAGTTACCCACCTTGGGTAGCTAACATTGTGCTTGTACCAAAGAAAGACGGCAAAGTTCGGATGTGCGTTGATTATCGGGATCTAAACAGAGCAAGTCCAAAGGATGACTTTCCATTACCTCACATTGATGTGCTGGTAGACAACACCGCTCAGTTCTCGGTATTTTCTTTCATGGATGGATTCTCCGGGTATAATCATATTAAGATGGCACCAGAAGACATGGAGAAAACAACGTTCATTACCCCGTGGGGTGCATTCTACTACAAGGTGATGCCCTTTGGGTTGAAGAACGCCGGGGCAACGTATCAGCGGGCTATGGTCACATTGTTCCATGACATGATACACAAAGAAATTGAATGCTATGTGGACGATATGATTGCCAAGTCCTGAGACGAAGAAGAGCATCTGGTCAATCTCAAAAAGCTGTTTGATAGATTGATAAAGTATAAGCTGAGGTTGAATCCAAACAAGTGTACTTTCGGAGTGCGTTCCGAATAATTGTTGGGTTTTATTGTTAGCCAGAAAGGAATCGAGGTGGATCCTGCAAAAGTAAAAGAAATACAAGATATGCCTACACCGAAAACAGAAAAGGAAGTGCGCGGGTTTTTAGGGAGATTGAACTACATTTCACGGTTCATATCTCATCTAACCTCCACATGTGAGCCAATATTCAAATTGCTAAGAAAAGAGCAAACGATCAGGTGGAATGAGGACTGTCAAAGAGCCTTTGAAAAGATAAAAGAATATTTTGTTGACACCTCCGATTCTAATGCCTCCAATTCCAGGGAGGCTACTTATCATGTACTTGACTGTGTTAGAAGAGTCAATGGGGTGTGTTCTAGGCCAACATGACGAGTCTGGTCGAAAAGAGTATGCTATTTACTACCTTAGCAAAAAGTTTACCGACTGTGAATCTCGTTACTCACTGCTCGAGAAAACTTGATGCGCTTTGGTATGGGCTGCTCGCCGACTGAGACAATATATGTTAAACCATACCACACTGCTAATCCCAAAAATGGACCCTGTTAAGTATATTTTCGAGAAACCAGCATTAACCGGAAGGGTTGCAAGGTGGAAAATGATCTTAACAGAGTATGATATACAATATACTTCCCAGAAAGCCATCAAAGGAAGTGTATTGTCAGATTATCTTGCATAGTAGCCACTAGAAGATGACTATCAGCCAATGAAATCTGATTTCCCTGATGAGGAAATCATGTACCTCAAAGCAAAAGATTGCGAGGAACCACTTCCGGAGGAGGGGCCAGACCCTGAATCCAAATGGAAGTTGATGTTTGATGGGGCAGTCAATATCAATGGACGTGGAGTTGGTGTTGTTCTTATCACTCCTGAAGGTGTTCACTTTCCCTTTGCTGCCAGAATTACTTTTGGCTGCACCAACAATGAAGCGGAATACGAGGCGTGCATAATGGGAATATACGAGGCTATTAATCTTCGGATTAAGACCCTCGATATATTCGGAGATTCAGCCCTCGTTATCAATCAGATTACCGGCAAATGGTATACACATCAAGAACACTTAGTTCCTTATAGGGATTATTCCAGAAGACTGTTGACGTTCTTCACAACGGTTAAGCTTCAGTATATACCACGAGATGAGAATCAATTTTCCGATGCATTGGCTACTCTTTCTTCATCCATCAAAGTCTTGTGTTGGAATTATGTGCCCAGGATTGACATTTCCAAACTTGACGCACCAGCTTATGCTTTCTCTGTAGATGCAGTGTCTGATGAGAAACCTTGGTACTTTGATATCAAGCTCTTCCTGGAAAGACAGGAATACCCAGTTGGGGCATCATCCAACGACAAGAAGACCTTAAGACGACTTGTTGCTAGCTTCTTCTTGAATGCAGATGGGGTTTTGAATAAGAGGAACTTTGACATGGTCTTGCTCAGATACGTGGATAGTCATGAAGCAATCATGTTAATGCAAGAAGTCCACGAGGGATCTTTCGGTACTCATGTAGGAGGACAAGCAATGGCTAATAAGTTGTTGAAATCGGGGTACTATTGGCTAACTGTAAACACCCCAAATTTTCCCTCACTCATTTCACCATGGCTTGTGATATTTGCATTTGCATAAGTTCAATCATATCATCTCATATTGCATTTTTGCTTCATTGCATTGATTCAAAGTCATCTGCATCTAGGGTTTGTGATCTGAGAAGTCCATGAGCCATCTGAGCCACTCCAAGGGTCTCCAATCATCTCAAGAGGGTCCATGTATGTTCAAGCATCATATTATATCCTCCCAAGATCAATGAAGTCATAAAATCACAAGAACTTGCAAAGCATGGAAGCAGAGCCAAGCTTAATTGTGCAGATGACCTAAAATTAGGGTTTTTGTTTCAGAGGCCATAACTCCAAATTTTTTGGTCATTCTTGTTTCTATTGGTCTCTATATGATATAAGGATAATTCATACCAATTTTCATGAAGAAATTCAATGGGGAAGGCATTTGATCAATAGATGACTTCTTGAGCAAGTCAGTGCAAAATCAGGGCACCTGAGGCCCTCAATCATCCAACCAAAGGGTCTTCTCCATCATTTTGGGTGTATATGATCTTTATTTAATCTTAGAAGAAGATATAAGTTCACAAAATTGAAGAATTTCAAGCCATTTGCAAAGTTTCCATTTTGGGAAAGTGACTTTTAATGCAAACTTGCCATTTTGGGAAAGTTTTTCAACTTCCTCTTTTTGATTCAAAAATGCTTCAAATGAAAAATTCTTGGTCATGAAAGTTGTAGATTGGATCATTTCCTTTTCAAAAAGTACAAGAACTTGATCTAATTCATCATAGAACTCAATTTATGGCTTTGCAAAGTTGGGAAAAATCACTAAATTTCACTTATCCTTGGACCTCCCTAAAGCCAACTGCACAGGACATGCCCTTGTCCTTGGCCTGTCATGAACCCATACCTCCAAGGACAACTTTGTTGACTTTATGCAAATTGAGCCATACCAATCACACTGCTCCACAACAAATCTCTGCCCAATCAGAACATGTTATGTGGACCTAAAGCAACTCAACACACACAACAACACAAGCTGAATCCTCCCACAACTCAGCAATCATCAAAACTTCCCCTTATGCATTTCTCTTTGAAACTCATAGCTCAGCCAACAAAACTCCAAACTTTTTCCACCATTCAACTCCACATTCATCACTGATCATTTCCCACCCTTCATTTTGCCTTTAAACACCCCATATCAAAAATACGATTTTCACCTCCCTTGACCTGAGCTTCAACAAACTTCACATAGAGGCCATATAAACTCCAACCAAGCTTTGCAAACTCTTGAGGAGGATCATTAGAGGTGTTTTGAGGCAAGGAGACAGCCAGAAAGCTCCAGGGTTGAAAGCTTCGCTTCAGGTAGCCATGAAATTTATTTTTCCAGAACTCTTGTTTTAAGTTTCTAAATGCTTAAGCTTGCTTCCCTGAACATGTTGAACTTGGAATTTTTGAAAATGGTGGAGAAATGAGTGTGTATGCATGTTCTGAAATTTTGTCCAGTTTTATGTTTTTGTTCGAATCTTGATTTTAATGAAAGATAAATGAAATATGATGTTGGATTCTTGTTCTATGGGCTTGGGGATCATTTCTGGAGATTTGGGGGGTTTGGCATGGCCAGGGGAGTGAGATAGCATTTCTCAGGGGAGGGTGTGGCAGGAGAAGATGACCAAAGGTCATTTCCGGCCACCTGAAAGTAATTAGGGTTTGTGATTAGGGTTAGCTCTGTTTGAATGTGGGACGTTGGATCAAGCTTCGCGCGCGTTTTGTAGGGTCAGGATGAGTTCACTTAGCCCTAATTGTGATTAATTAAATTAATTAATTAGGTTTTAGTTTTAAATGCCAGTTTAAACCTCAGCCGTCTAGATGCACGCAAGTCAGCTCCCGCGTGTTTAATTTGAATCCTGGCCTTAGGATCTGCATACTTCTCATTAGATTTGATTTGATTTTATTTTATTTTGCATTTCTTTGTTCATTTTATTTAAAATAGCAAAATGCATCCAAAAAATTTCATTTTTTGCATCATAACTTTAAATATTTTTCTCATTCTGAAAATTATTTTGATTTTATTTTTTGCATCAAAAATTATTTTTAAATCATTTAAATGTTTATTTTTAATTAGTGAATGGAAATTAATTAATTAAAAATACATTTAAGTATTTAAAAATCTCAAAAAAATTCAGAGGACATTTTAAAACATTTACAAACATTTACCAACTCACAAGAAAAATTTCGTTTTGGTTTTGATCATACTTTGACAATTTTCATTTGAATTAGGGTTCTTTAATTTGAATATTTTTAACCCTAACTTCAAAAATTCATAACTTTTGATCCAAGTTGAGTTTGTGAATGGTTTTTTTTTCATTGTGTTATGCATGACTTCAAGCTCCTAAAAACATTTTTGTTTCATTTTTATAATGCATTTTCAATTTGTTTGGCATTTTCCCTTTAGGATCACCCTTAAAACCTTAGAAACTTAGAAAATTCATAAGTACCTTAGGGTTTAGCTTCTTACCTTCCCCTTTGGGAAGTGAACTTGTATGGGTTTAGGGTACCTTTGAATTTATTTTCAATTTTTTATCTCATGTCTTGCTTCTGGTTTTGAATTTTGCATTGCATATTGTATGTAAACCCTAATCTTTGCCTTCATTTGTATTCATTCTTTATATGCTTGCATACATGAACTTGCCATGATATTTTGTGCATCCACATGACATAAAAGACACCTTAGGACATATTTAAATCATGTTTGATCAATGAATTATCCATTTGCCATGTTATGCATCCATTGCATTTCATAAGTTTTCATAAACTTTCATGCTTCCTACATGTTTCATTTGCATCTTCATTGCTTGTATGATCATCCACATCACTTGACATGCTCTCATACCATCTCATAACATCATTTGCATCATGATTGTGCTTCTTACTTTGACTTTTATCTTGGCATCTCATCACATTTTCATTTCATTTCATTTCCTTTTGCTAACTTTTCAGGTGGTAAGTGTTTGAGAAGTGAATTTGCCTTCACTTCTCACAATCTCTTCTCATCTCTCTTATGCATTCATTGCTGCATTCTAATTTTGTATTAGAGTTAGTTTTCTCATTCATGCTCCCTCCCCACTTTCTTTCTTCAAGCAACTTATCTTCTTAAGTGAAGTAAGTTGTCTTGCTTCTTGCTGCTTCTTTTCCTTCCATCCTGCTTCTTCCTTGGTGGCTTTTCTCTTGAAGATCTTCTTGCAAGCCTCATAAACCCTAGGAAACCCCAAGCATGATAAAAATTAGGGTTTGGTTAGTCCCCCATTAGTTTACCTTTGTGTCATCTTTGTGTCTTCTCTTCTTATCTCATAATCAAGGACTAAACCTTAAAGGTTTTAAGGCTTTGTGATTAGGGTTATGCCTGTATCCTCCTATTAGGATTGAGTGTATAACTTTAATCCTAAGTGTTAAACAATTAATGTGTTTAAATCCTTTAATCAATCCACCTAATAATCATTAAGACATCAAGCTTGTAACTTGGGCCTTGCAGTAGGGTTCTAATTCTTCCTTAATTGGTTAAAAAGGACTAACCCTAGTGTTAATGGACAAGTCCCCCTCAAGTTGTCTTGCAAACCATAAAATCCATTTCTTAATCTTACCATTAACTAAAATCCACTTTAATAAAGGCCTTGTTATGTCATGAGGTTAATCCCTAATCATGGACTAAGTTGAGGAGCCTTTCTCAACTTAAATGTTCTCATCTATTATCCTTCTATTAGGATGGTGTAATGAGTCCACTAATCCTTGATTATGGCTTAAACTCATTACTTAACACCAACCAAAAATACCAAAAACATCTAAGTATATGAAAGTAGGTTAATGATCTTAATCCTACATCATGGTGAATAAGTGTGAGGTATTTACTTCATGCTTAAGGTATTCTCATTACCCTAATCAGAGGGAAGATGTGATGAGTTTACTAACCCTTGGTTTAGGCTTAAGCTCATTTTCTTATGACAAACTCCACAAGCAATAAAATATTGAAATTATCAAAAACAAACAATAATCGTCTCCTCCGGGATTTTTTTCTCACCTCATTCACTCACAAACGAGAACTTGCTTCTTCCGTCTAATGCAAGACAGTTAGCACTTGAGTAAGACAGGTCATACACTTGAGCATAGACAAGTAAGTAGTTCAAAAGTCAATTTATCTTTCAGTCTCTTTGAGTCGAACTACGGTGTTCTGACTTCCTCATTGCACGAGAGTATACGTAGGCATAACTTAATTGTTATCGAACAAAAGTCTCTGTATATCCCTCCCTCTTCCAGCACTATTCTTTAAGCTTCATAGTCTTGGGCTTCATACTCTTTTCTTATATTGACACTCTTTCATTTCACTTCACACTTTTTTCCAGCACTGACACTTGCATTCTTTTCCAGCTTTTGCACATAAAATAGCACTAACACTACCCCTTTAAAACACAAATCTTCTAAGCGTGGATCCCGTCGAGTACGGTGGACAATCTGGGTGCTAATACCTTCCTAGGTTGTAACCAACCCCCTTTCTCAGTTTCCCTGGTTCGCAACTGTTTTATCCATCTTTTCTTAGGTTTATGCAGCATTACCTTTCCTTCGGGATAAAAATGCCTAGATGGCGACATTTTTCAGTTCACCCTTGTGTTCTCTCCTTCGCCGACCGTACGCGTCTGTACCCCTTCTGACCAGGTGTCATTTGGTGGGAGCGACAGCTTGGCGACTCTGCTGGGGATCCTTATATTGCAACCAGGGCTTCTGGTTCTTTTTGTGGCATCCTCCTAGCGCTTGTTTGATTTGTGTTTATTGGGGTGTTTTGTGCTATGTGTGTTTATTTATTTTTGCTTTATTTACTGCTTTATGTACAGCTTTAGTTATTGCTTTCTTTACAGTTTTGCATATTTCATACTGTCATTTGTTGGATCTGGTTTGTTGTTTTGGTGGGTGGGGTTCCATTGAGAGTTTTAGGTCCTACACCTGGGACCTGAGTGACACCTAGGCTAGAGTGGTTCATGTTCTTTCCCATTCCATTTCGGTCTGGTGCGGGAATATGAAACACGATTCAGATATGGGTTTCTTCTTGAGAACTCTGTGCTACAGATTTCCTGTAGTGCTAGGGCTATCTGGGAAGCCTGCTAAGTCTGGATGGCCTTTATTATGACCTTCTGAAACTGAGGTGAATTAGAGGAGGATCTTTTATGGTTATTGTAAACATTGTACCTCCGGGTTAGAAGTGTTTACACTTCTCATAACTGATCCAAGTCTGAGGATCCTTGTTATAGAACATTACCTGTGAGGGGGTTGGGCTATTTACAAGTTTGCAGGAACCCTTGGCCACATCATACCCTGTTACTGTTTTGTTTAAGAGTACTCCACTTTGGACAGTTCTTGTGATTAACTTTGGACAGATCCAGCTTGTTCACAAACCCTTGCATATCATTTGCATATATCATCATTGCATCATTTGACATTTGTTTATTTGCTTTTCAGGGTATCCACTTCATTGTATCTTGGTTTTGGTTTTGACCCCTTCTTATGGTTAGACCTCTGCTTCAGCTGTCTTCATCAGTTATCTGCTTCAGTTATCTCCACCCTCACCAACACCAGTCTGTCAGTGGTCCCCCTGCAGCACCTCAGTCTGTGATTTTCATCAGCACTTATCTTCAGCTTCCTTAGCAACACTCATGACTACTCCCAGGAAGAGCAACATATCCTACCACTTTTTTGAGCCTGTGTTGACTGGTATCAGGCAGGTCCAGTCACTTATCACACCTGACCACATCTCACTGTTTAGAGAGCACTATGGGGGTATCTTGGATATGGTTATGGACCTTGATCCTTCTCAGAGGAGCATGATCCACACATGCTTGCAGTTTTATGACCCACCACTGAGGTGCTTCACCTTTCCAGAATTTCAGTTAGGGCTTCTGCTGGAAGAGTTTTCTTTATTGATTGGAGTACCTATCAGAGGTGGAATCCCCTTCAACCCAGAGATGACTGCTCCCAGAAATGAAGAGATAGCCAGGGCACTGTACTTGGAGCCTGCCCTGATTGACCAAAGTATGACAACAAAAGCTGGGATTCCTGGTTTGCACTTGGACTTCTTGATTTCTCAGGACATCCTGAAGGCTTCATTGGGAGAGTGGAGGGCAGTCTGTACACTGTTAGCCCTCAGCATATATGGGATTTCTACTAGGGGATTTCTACTATTCCATTCATCAGAGGAATGAGAAACAAAGGGGGAAGTTGGTAAGATGTTATGCTCCTTTGTTTTACACCTGGCTGCTCAGACACCTGCCTAAATCAGATGCTTTCTTGAACCCTCACCAACAGAAGAATTGAGCCAAGAGGTTCATTGCCTTGACTTTAGATGATATCAGATGGTGCATCCAGAGCACCAAGGGCAAGGACATTATCACCAGTTGTGGACAATACCCAAATGTACCTCTGATAGGAGTAAAGGGTTGCCTCAACTACAACCCCTTACTATTTAGGAGACAACTGGGTTATGCCTTGGTTCACCCTCCCATAGGACAGGATTTAGCTGAGACCCTGTATTGTGAAGTGCAACCTAATTCAGTTGTTGTCAGACAAGCATCCTGGGCTTGGGACAACATCCAGACAAAACGGGTAGCTATTCTTGGAAGATGTAACAATGTTGCTTCAGCTCAGTACACAGACTGGTCCCGTACTAGAGCTCAGATTACCATGATTCCTTTCACCTTGGAAGACACACCTGGACCATCCACAGTACTGCCTGCAGCAACAGTTAGCCTGGAGGAATTTGAAAAGTTGAAGGAAAGGAATGAGCAGTTATCTTAGGCCTTGAAGAAGACCCTTTGGGAAAGGAGTGATGGTCGTCTGGACATTGAGAGATTGGAAAAGCTCAGGGTTGAGCACCTTGCCAAAATTGAGAAAACAGAAGACTACATAAGGAAAGCAAGGGCTGGGGAACAGATATTAAAGAATTCTTGTAAAGAGGCCAAGATTCAGAAAGCTAGGGTTGAGCACTATCTGCAAGAGAGTCAGGCTAGGTGGGTCAGGATCACCGAAGCCCGTGCACAAGAAGACCAGAGGATTCAAGCCAAGATTGAACAGCTAGAGGCCAATGAGAAGAAGAAGCAGGAAGCTTTGATGGCAGCTCAGAAGGAGATTTCAGAATTGAAGCTTAGAGCATGGTTGAAGAGATCCAAAAACCAGGACAAGCATAAGAAGCTGACTACTGCCATTGCTACCAGGAACCTCCTCATTAGGACCATTACAGAGCACCCGGCTGGTCTAGTGACTGAGGCACTCCTGAAGGAAGTTAGGGAAGATGAGTTTGGACTGGATGTCTGATTCTTTGCTTGTTGTTCTTTCCTTTTGATGCACTTTTCCTTTTGTTGTATTTTGACCCTCCGTGGTCATGTATTGTAAAACAAACCATGTATTGTTCATCATGTGTAATATATTTTAGTTTGTTTTTCATTTGGGTTTTCTCTCGAACATCAAGCATCTTCCTCGAGGTCTGGAAAGGTCAAAACAATGAACCAAACCGGATACCTTGGAAAACAAATAAGCATACTGCATTGCATACTAACTTTTCTTTTGTTTTGTAGGTTTTGTTATATTTATTGTTTCTAACTTTGTTGTGATCTCAGGAAACATTGCTCGTTGCCGAGTGTTCCCTGTCAACCGCACGCACCGGTACCCGACTCGTAACAACCTTCCCGACATTCAAATGGAGCAAGTACAGCAGGACCTGACTGAGGTCAGAAATCAGATGGACAATGAGAGAGTAGAAATGAGAAATCAGATGTCTCAGTTTATGGCAGTGATGACTGGCTTAGCCCAAAGTCAGGAAAGGCTGAGAGAGCTGATGGAAAGACAAACTCCTGAGGAACCTCATCTTGGAACAGGAGGAACTAGCAACAATGAACGGGGACAACCTCGTATTGACCCACCGGAGTATGGACCTCATCTAAATCCAGAAGTTAACATCCCGAGGAATGGTCAAGGTAATACTACTGGGGGCAGAATCCTGCAGGAGGATCCCCAGGAAGAACAGTTTACTATCATAGGGGCAGGAGATGAGGTATATGACAGAAGATTGGACGAGATTGCTGAAAAGTTAAGATCTTTGGAATCTCAGAATTCTTTGGGCTTCGATGTGATGGATATGGGACTAGTAGATGGGGTGAGAATTCCCCACAAATTCAAACCCCCATGCTTTGAAAAATACAATGGTACATCCTGTCCTCGCACTCATCTGCAGTCTTTCTTGGGAAGGCTCAAGGCTTATACCATGGATGAGAAGTTATGGATGTTCTACTTTGAGGACAGTCTGACTAGAGCTTCAAGAGAATGGTATTCGCATTTGACTAGGGCCACCATAAGATGTTGGAAGGATTTAGCTGAGGCCTTCATCCGACAATATCAGTACAACCTGGACATGGCTCCCAATAGAACTCTTCTAATGGGCATGTCTTAGTCTTCTAGAGAAAGCTTCCGGGATTATGCTCAGAGGTGGAGACAGCTTGCTGCTGCTGTCCAACAACCCATGTCAGAAAGAGAAATGACTGACATGTTCATGAACACATTGCAAGGGACTTATATTGATAGATTGGCTGCTTTCTCCTCTACCAGTTTTGCTGATGTGGTCATAGCTGGTGAGAGGATTGAAAGTCTCTTGAAGATGGGCAAAATCTCCGACAGCGGTGCAAGTTCCTCCAGCAATCCTAGAAAACCTTTTACAGGGCCCCGAAGGGCAGGTGAAACAAATTCCATTCATACAAGCAGGGGAAGGCCCCAGTATTCTCACAGGTCAGTAGCAGCTGTTACTATCCCATCTCCCGTTCCACAACAACCATTGTATCCTTAACAACAACAACCTCACTATCAACAACCATCTCATTTTCCGCAACAGGGAACTTACAACAACAACAATAGCAACCAACAGCAACGTCCCTTCCAACAAAGGCCATCTCAGGCAAATATGGTAATTGACCCTATCCCCATGCCATATGCTGCCTTATTGCCACAACTACTGAAGCTTAACCTGGTTGAGTTAAGGACATTGGCACCACCAGATCCCCTTAATCTCCCAAAGAATTATGATGTCAACGCCAAGAGTGCTTTCCACTCCAATGAACCTGGTCACAACACCGAGAAGTGTAGGGCATTACAGATGAAGGTTCAAGATTTGGTTGATTCCAAAGCTCTCAACTTCGCACCTCCTCCGAACGTCAACAGGAATCCTATGCCTAATCATGGTGGGCCTAGGATTAATGCTATTAAGGAGTACCAACCATCTACATTGATCGATAATGTTACATAGATTCAAACACCACTGGCTAAAGTTAAAGTTCAACTTTTAAGATGCCAAGTGTTCCCAGGCTGTGGGGCCTGCTGTGAACTGTGTAAAGCAGCTACTAATGGTCGTGAGAAGCTAAGGATTGGCATAGATGGCCTTATCCAAGATGGGATTTTACAAATTACTTCAACAGCTCCTGTAGCAACTATTGTCTCTACAACAGTGGAATCTCCTACAACACCAACGGTTCTCCTTTCAAAAGACTCTCCTACAACAGCAGCAACAATCATTCCTACAGATTCATCAACATCACCAGCAATTACTCCATCCACCATTTCAACAAGTCAAAATTCAACAATTATTTCTTCTACAACATCAGCATCCATTTTAGCAAAGGAATCTTCTACAACGCCAGCAAAAGTTAATGAAGATGTCTCAACAGTTACAATCTACTATGACCCATCAAATGTTCCTCCCAGCAGCAATTTCCAACAACAAACTGTGGCACCTCTTGCTAGATCTCCGGTCACCATCTACTATGATCTGCACACCATTACAGTACCTTCCTCTGCAACAAATAGTCCAGTTACCATTACGGTATCTAGGCCTGTTCCTTATGAAAGCAGTAATGCCATACCTTGGCATTATGGCTCTGATCTTTACTGTAATGGGGAGAAAATCACCTTGGATTCATCAACCTCTTCACCACAAATTGATAATGTTGGGGGAGGCAGAGGCTTCACCCGAAGCGGACACCTTTTTGCCTCACAAACACAAAGACCTAATGCTGAAGCAGAAGCTGCTGCTAAGGCAAACGGAAAGAATGTGATATCTGAAGAGCCATCTGCCAAAGAAACTCAGAAGATATCTTTTGAGCAATATGTAGACGAGTTCATGAGAATCATAAAAAGAAGTGATTACAAGGTGGTGGACCAGCTTCACCAAACACCCTCCAAAATCTCCATATTATCACTGTTGATGTGTTCCGAAGCTCACAGGAACGCATTATTGAAGGTCCTGCACGCAACATATGTGCCGGAGGAGATTACTGTTAATCAGTTAGAAACTGTGGTTGCAAATGTCAATACCAGTCATGGACTGGGCTTTACAAATACTGATTTAACAACGGAGGGGCATAACCATAACAAGGCTTTGCATATCACCTTGGAATGCAAGGGTGTTGTTCTGTCTCATGTGTTGGTGGACACAGGGTCTTCCCTCAATGTTATACCAAAGAAAGCCTTAGTGAAGTTGGAGTATGATGGATTGGCATTGCGCCCAAGTAATTTGGTGGTGAGAGCATTTGATGGCTCTAAAAGATCAGTGCTTGGGGAGATTGATCTGCCTGTGTTGATTGGCCCGCAAACCTTCAAAACTACCTTCTTTGTGATGGACATACAACCGGCCTACAACTGTCTGTTGGGTAGACCCTGGATCCACGCCGCTGGCGCTGTTACGTCTACCCTTCACCAGAAGTTAAAATTCGAGTGGGAAGGCCAAATCATCACCATCTGTGGGGAGGAGGACATCTTTATTAGCCAGCTGGCCACGTATAAGTACATAGAAATGGATGGGGAGATCCATGAGACCATGAGTCAAGGGTTTGAGGTCCTTAATATTAATGAAGCATCTGCTGTGTCTGGGACTTCCATCACATCATATCAACAAGCCCGGAAGGTTGTTGAGGAGGGTACCGCTCAAGGCTGGGTAAGCTGCTGCCAGTAGAAAAGAAAGAAGACCGATTCGGGTTGGGTTACAGACCAACTCGACAAGATCAACTAGAGGCTGCAACAGAGCCCAAGTTTGTCAGCGGGGGAATGCTCACCCCGGATGCTGTGAATAGTTTGGAAGATGAGTCAGAAGACGAACGCAACCTGGAAAGCTGGATACATCCAAGGATCCCGGGGAACCATGTCTCAAACTGGTCTTCCAAGGAAATTATAAGAGTTACTCCTGCAGAGTAATTATTATTTCCTGTCTTTAAGCATGCATCAAGTCCTGCATCTTGCCCAAGATGACAGGGCTCATTTTGTAATCGGGCCATCTTGTATTTTGTGCAAACGATCAATTAATGAATATTAGGACATCTTTTGCAAATGAGTCTTTTCTTTTCCGCTCACTGTTTTTCATTTTTCATTTTTTGTACAAAAATAAATGGCAATGTTTTTTATAAAAAAAATAATAACTTCATTTTTCACTTTTTCTAAGCAAGATAAAACTGATCACTAAAATGAACAAATCTAAACCCTTGCAGAGAGGGCCCTCCAGACTGCACCGACAACAACACCGCTAGCCAGGTTAATCAAGCCGATGAAGGGGTTGAAGAAGATTAATCAAGCCGCGATGAAGGGGTTGAAGAAGATTATGAGCTACCTGAAGAACTAGCCAGGTTGTTAAGACAAGAGGAGAAGGTTATAACTCCTCATCAGGAGGAGGTTGAAACGGTTAATCTTGGTACAGAAGAAGACCTGAAAGAAGTGAAAATCGGGGCCTGTCTGCAAGATTCAGTAAAAGAGCAACTTATTGACATGCTTCGGGAATATGTGGATGTTTTTGCTTGGTCTTATCAGGATATGCCAGGGTTGGACACTGACATTGTTATGCACAAGCTGCCTCTAAAGGAAGAATGTCCTCCAGTAAAACAAAAGTTGCGCCGTACTCGCCCGGATATGGCAATGAAGATAAAGGAAGAGGTACAAAAATAGTGGGACCCCGGTTTCCTTGCTGTAACCAGTTACCCGCCGTTGGTTGCTAACATTTTACCTGTGCCTAAGAAGGATGGCAAGGTGAGGATGTGTGTGGATTACCGGGATCTGAACAGAGCCAGACCGAAAGATGACTTCCCGTTACCTCACATTGATGTATTGGTCGACAATACGGCTCAGTTCTCGGTGTTCTCCTTCATGGATGGATTTTTAGGATATAATCAGATCAAGATGTCACCTGAAGACATGGAGAAGACAACTTTCATCACACCCTGGGGTAAATTCTGTTATAAGGTGATGCCATTCGGACTGAAGAATGCTGGTGCCACTTATCAACGGGCTATGGTAACATTATTCCATGACATGATCCACAAAGAAATTGAATGTTATGTGGATGACATGATTGCCAAGTCCCTCACAGAAGAAGACCACCTGGTGAATCTGTTGAAACTATTCAAGCGTCTGAGGAAGTACCAATTGAAGTTAAACCCCAACAAGTGTACATTCGGGGTGCGATCCGGTAAGCTGCTGGGATTTATTGTAAGTAAGAAAGGGATTGAAGTTGACCCTGATAAAGTCAAAGCCATCCAAGAAATGCCTGCACCAAAGACTGAGAAAGAAGTTCGAGGGTTCCTAGGTAGATTGAACTACATTTCAAGGTTCATATCTCACCTTACAGCAACCTGTGAACCCTTGTTCAAGTTGTTAAGAAAAGAACAAACGGTCAGATGGAATGAAGACTGCCAAAGTGCTTTTGACAAAATCAAGGAATACTTACAGGAGCCTCAAATCCTTATGCCTCCAGTTGATGGAAGACCTCTAATAATGTACTTGACAGTATTAGAATAGTCAATGGGGTGTGTGCTGGGCCAGCATGACGAGTCTGGTCGAAAATAGTATGCAATATACTACCTAAGCAAAAAGTTTACCGACTATGAACAACGTTATTCACTGCTCGAGAAAACTTGTTGTGCTTTAGCGTGGGCTGCTCGCCGACTAAGGCAGTATATGTTGACCCACACTACCTTATTGATTTCAAAGATGGATCCAGTTAAGTACATATTCGAGAAGCCAACACTTACCGGACGGGTTGCAAGATGGCAAATGATTCTCACAGAATATGACATTCAGTACACGTCTCAGAAAGCCATCAAAGGTAGTGTATTGTCTGATTACCTTGCTGAGCAACCCATTGATGATTACCAGCCTATGAGATTTGACTTCCCTGATGAAGACATCATGTTCATAAAAGCAAAAGATCATGAAGAGCCTATTCACACTGAAGGGCCTGACCCAGAAGAAGAATGGACTATGATGTTTGATGGGGATGTTAATATGAATGGTCGTGGTGTTGGTGCAGTACTCATTACACCTAAGGGAGTTCACATTCCTTTCTCGGCAAAACTCACCTTTAACTGCACTAACAACGAAGCTGAATACGAAGCTTGTATTATGGGTCTTGAGGATGCCATTGACCTCAGGATCAAGACTTTGACAGTTTTCGGAGATTCAGCTCTGGTAATTAATCAAACCAATGGCAAATGGTATACTCACCAGGAGCATTTGATTCCATATCAGGATTATACGAGGAGATTACTAACTTTCTTCACAACAGTCAAGCTTGAGTATATCCCTCGAGACGAAAACCAGTTTGCAGATGCTCTGGCTACCATTTCATCCATGATCAAAGTTCAAGCTACCAACTTTGTGCCTCGGATTTCAGTATCCAGACTTGATAGACCAACATATGTATTCTCAGCAGACCTTGCTAAAGATGATACGCCTTGGTTCCATGACATCAAGTGCTTCTTGGAGGATCAAACATACCCACCTGGGGCATCATCCAATGACAAGAAGACATTAAGAAGGATGAATGGTAGTTTCTTCCTGAATGCTGATGGTTCCTTGTACAAAAGAAACTTTGATATGGTACCTCTCAGATGTGTTGATAAGACAGAAGCAAACATGTTGATGCACGAGGTGCACGAAGGATATTTTGGTACCCATGCTAGAGGGCATGCAATGGCTAAAAAGTTGTTAAGATCAGGCTACTACTAGATCACGATGGATGCAAACTGTTGTGCTTATGCTAGGAAATGCCATAAATGCCATATTTATGCAGATAAAGTACATGTGCCTCCGAATCCTTTGAATGTGATGTCTTTACCTTGGCCCTTTGCCATGTGGGGCATTGATATGATTGGCAAGATTGAACCGACTGCTTCAAATGGCCACAGATTCATCCTGGTAGCCATTGACTATTTTACCAAGTGGGTTGAAGCAGCTTCCTATGACAATGTCACCAGGCAAGTGGTAGCCCGATTCCTGAAGAGAGATATCATATGTCGGTATGGAGTACCCGAGCGAATCATTACTGATAATGGTTCCAACTTGAACAACAAAATGATGGCAGAACTATGCCGAGACTTCAAGATCCAACATCACAATTCTTCTCCTTACAGGCCAAAGATGAATGGCGCTGTAGAGGCAGCTAACAAGAATATCAAGAAGATTGTGTAGAAGATGGTGGTCACCTACAAAGACTGGCATGAAATGCTACCATTTGCCTTGCATGGGTACCGTACATCAATCCGAACATCCACTGGGCCAACACCGTATCAGCTTGTTTATGGTATGGAGGCAGTCCTACCTGTTGAAGTTGAATTACCCTCCTTGCGGGTACTAATGGATGTTAAACTGAATGAAGCAGAATGGGTCTGATCCCGGTACGAACAACTGAGTCTGATCGAAGAGAAGAGGTTAGCTGCAATCTGCCATTGGCATCTGTATCAGAAGAGAATGAAGAAAGCATTCGATCAAAAAGTCAGGCTTCGGGAATACCAAGTGGGAGATCTTGTGCTGAAAAGACTCCTTCCTCCTCATACATACCACAGGGGCAAGTGGACTCCGATTTATGATGGTCCATTCATAGTAAAGAAAGTTTTCTCCGGTGGAGCACTGATGCTCAGTACTATGGATGGTGAAGATTTCTTATCCCCTGTGAATTCAGATGCAGTTAAAAAATACTTCGCGTAAAAATGACCCGTTGGACTTAAAAACAGAATGTAAGTCCAGGCAAAAATAAGGCATCCCGGCGAGTCAAAAACAGAATAAAAGACTCGGGCAAAAATAAGGGAAAATAATCAAAAAAATGTACACCCGCTGAGTTGAAAAGCCGCATTGGACAGCTCAGGCAAAAATGGGTATCCCGGTGGATTGAAAACCCAAAAGGGCGATCCATGCAAAATAAGGGAATACGAACAACTGCATCCTGAATTCGTCTGTATCACTTCGAAAAGGTTAAAGCATTGGTCAGAATCAACCTTCTTCAAAAGCAAGATGAGAAGACGTCAATGTCATACAAGTCATAGCAAAAGGGAAGCACTGAAGCGTCATCAACATTGCCAGCATCTTTTTGTTTCTCAATTTGTAAAAATCTCCTCATTTCAGGGGATCTGTTTCTTTGACTGTACTTGCCAATTTAGGGCGCTCAAATTAATAAAATCAGATTTTCAATCACATTTCGCCTCGTACATTTTATTTCCATTTGCAAAAATGTCTGATGTCCTTATAATATTGATTGCATAAATACAAATGCGTCTTTTCTAAATTACATGCTTACAGGAAATAGATTTGCTCCCGGGAGTGTCTGAATTCCTATGATGGAATCCGGTAAGGGATACCTCGGGATACTTGTACGTTTCTTTGTCATAACAGGATTGCAGGTATTCAACGCACAACTTGGGGCATGAAAGGTTTTCCCCAGCAAGCTACCGAATCATTATTTCCTCAACACATCTTCCAAACAACATCAGAAATGCTTTTTCCCCATCAGAGTTGCTGGATACTACTTCTCCAGCACTTTCTCTAAAGCAATATCAGAAGGGGCTCATTTCCCCAACTGAGTTCATCATCCTTAGCAGGATCCCCACAAATCACTAAGAAGGACGTTCAGTCATCATTCCTCCCCAGCCAAGTGCTAGACAGGGAACTATCTCCCCGCAGAGCTCCAGCCTCTATCCAGAAGAGAAATGTCTTGAAGATCTCACAACGAAACGACGAAAGCTTCCGCAGCCCCAACTGGGCTCCTCATTATCAAAGATAGGTCTATCAGTGACCTATTTCCCCAAGCAGAGTCATACATCTTATCAGATCTACCAATGATCTTTTTCCCCAGCTGGGATATCACTACAAAGCAGATCAGCCAGAGATCTTCACAACAACGGGATCCGAATCCCGGATCGGTATCTTTTGCATAATCATTGCATTCACATCATATTTCCCCCCAGAGCGTAGCATTCCGTCTAATACGGAGCATTACGGAAAAAGTCAAACATATTGCATAATCATAAGCCATGATTTGAATCAAACACCTATATATACCCACATTCCATCAGCAATATATATACAAAGACCCACAGTTACAACAGAAAGCCAAAGCCTCCCCTTTGCACTCACTAATACATATTAATATACACTTCTTCCGACACCCGTCCGTGTCATCTTATCCCCACAGATCTTCAGAATATCTCTTACATTTATAAGTTCATAACCTATACACTTCCTTTTATGGTACTCATCTGAATCATGCTCTCCCCAGTAAGTTGAACACCCGTCCGTGTCATCTTATCCCCACAGATCTTCAGAATATCTCTTACATTTATAAGTTCATAACCTATACACTTCCTTTTATGGTACTCATCTGTATCATGCTCTCCCCAGTAAGTTGAACACTCGTCTGTGTCTCACTCATACTTACTTTTTTACTCATACAGATACTCGCCTGTATCTTGTATACATCACTTATCTCTCCTCAGATTCAACACTCGTCCGTGTTCTTTGTTAACCCGTTAGTACTCGTCTGTACCATCATCTCCGAACATGCGTCAGCGTTTGTTTCTACCGATACTCGTCCGTATCATATTCTTAAGGATGCTCGTCCGCATCTTTAATCTATACACATTGTCAAACACTTATACCTTTTCTTCCTTGAATTTAGACACTCGTCTGTGTCTACCATTCCCCAGAAGGGTCCCCAACAAATTCCAATAAATTATTTCCTTTCTATCTGACATTCGTCCTATGTCATGATACTTCCAGCAGCCGTACCCTGCCAGGTGATCGTCCTTCACCTTTTGATGATCGTCCTTCATCATTCCCCCAGTGGAGTCTCCATTATTGGAACCCTTTCCTATCCGGCATTCGTCCTATGTCGTGATATTTTAGCAGCCGTCCCCTGCTAGGTGATCGTCTTTCAACTCTTGATGATCATCCTTCATCATTTTATCTGTTGGTCGTCCCCATCGTTGATCTTGTTATCTGACATTCGTCCTATGTCATGATAAACCCTGAGGGCAGTCGTACCCTGTTAGGTGATCGTCCTTCACCTCTTGATGATCGTCCTTCATCATGCTTATCCGATGGCCGTCCCCATCGTCGACCTTTTTTATCCGACATTTGTCCTATGTCGTGATATTTTCGGCAACCGTACCCTGCCAGGTGATCGTCCTTCACCAATAGATAATCGTCCCTCATCTTATCCCCAACAGAGCAGCCGTCCCCTGTTAGGTGATCGTCCTTCTCCTTTGATTTCATTAACCCGGTGGCCGTCCCCATCGTTGTTTACCCATTACTTTATAAACCTGATGGTCGTCCCAATAATGATACCTCCATCACCCCAGCATGTCGGCCGTCCTCCGTCGCCCACACTTTATAGTCATACTTTACTTCCTTTTACAATCTATATCCCTTTTCTTCTTCATAACCAGTGAGTGCAAATTTTGGACTGTCTTTGGTATTCAACCACAAGTTATCTTGTTTGCCTGTTAAGCCCGTCGCTTACAACCTGCACAGCTAACTCATGTTTGAATAGGGGCAGCTGTAAACACCCCAAATTTTCCCACACTCATTTCACCATGGCTTATGATCTTTTCATTTGCATAAGTTCAATCATATCATCTCATATTGCATTTTTGCTTCATTGCATTGGTTCAAAGTCTTCTGCATCTAGGGTTTGTGATCTGAGCAGTCCATGAGCCATCTGAGCCACTCCAAGGGTCTCCAATCATCTCAAGAGCTTCCATGTATGTTCAATCATCATATTATATCCTCCCAATATCAAGGAAGTCATAAAATCACAAGAACTTGCAAAGCATGGAAGCAGAGCCAAGCTTAACTATGCAGATGACCTAAAATTAGGGTTTTGGTTTCAGAGGCCATAACTCCAATTTTTTTGGTCATTCTTGTTTCTATTGGTCTCTATATGATATAAGGATCATGCATACCAATTTTCATGAAGAAATTCAATGGGGAAGGCATCTGATCAATATATGACTTCTTGAGCAAGTCAATGCAAAATCAGGGCATCTGAGGCCATCAATCATCCAACCAAAGGGTCTTTTCCATAATTTAGGGTGTATATGATCTTTATTTGATCTTAAAAGAAGATAGAAGTTCACAAAATTGAATAATTTCAAGCCATTTGCAAAGTTTCCATTTTGGGAAAGTGACTTGTAATGCAAACTTGCCATTTTGGGAAAGTTTTTCAACCTCCTCTTTTTGATTCAAAAATGCTTCAAATGAAAAATTCTTGGTCATGAAAGTTGTAGATTGGATCATTCCCTTTTCAAAAAGTAACATAACTTGATCTAATTCATCATAGAACTCAATTTATGGCTTTGCAAAGTTGGGAAAAATCACTAAATTTCACTTATGTACCAAAGAGGGAAACTTGCAAAAACTCATACCAAGCCAATTTGTGACCTCAAAGTGACTTCTAACCATTACACAAACATCATACATGACCTATAATTCATAATTTCCCAAAGAATTCTCAAGTTTCATGCCTTGATCATCAAGTTTTTCAAAAGGGGCCAAAACCTTCACAAATTGCAAAATGCCCCAAATCTTGACATCCACTTGTGCTAGCTACAAAATCTGAATTCCATGGACCTCCCTAAAGCCAGCTGCGCAGGACATGCCCTTGTCCTTGGCTTGCCAAGAGCCCATACCTCCAAAGACAACTTTGTTGACTTTATGCAAATTGAGCCATACCAATCACACTGCTCCACAACAACTCTCTGCCCAATCAGAACATGTTATGTGGACCTAAAGCAACTCAACACACACAACAACACAAGCTGAATCCTCCCACAACTCAACAATCATCAAAAATTCCCTTTATGCATTTCTCTTCAAAACTCATAGCTCAGCCAACAAAACTCCAAACTTTTTCCACCATTCAACTCCACATTCATCACTGATCATTTCCCACCCTTCATTTTGCCTTTAAACACCCCATATCAAAAATACGATTTTCACCTCCCTTGACCTGAGCTTCAGCAAACTTCACATAGAGGCCATATAAACTCCAACCAAGCTTTGCAAATTCTTGAGGAGGATCATTGGAGGTGTTTTGAGGCAAGGAGACAGCCAGAAAGCTCTAGGGTTGAAAGCTTCGCTTCAGGTAGCCATGAAATTTATTTTTCCAGAACTCTTGTTTTAAGTTTCTAAATGCTTAAGCTTGCTTCCCTGAACATGTTGAACTTGGAATTTTTGAAAATGGTGGAGAAATGAGTGTGTATGCATGTTCTAAAATTTAGTCCACTTTTATGTTTTTGTTCGAATCTTGATTTTGATGAAAGATAAATGAAATATGATGCTGGATTCTTGTTCTATGGGGTTTGGGGATCATTTCTGGAGATTTGGGGGGTTTGGCATGGCCCGGGGAGTGAGATAACATTTCTCAGGGGAGGGTGTGGCCGGAGAAGATGACCAGAGGTCATTTCCGGCCACCTGAAAGTAATTAGGGTTTGTGATTAGGGTTAGCTGAGTTTGAATATGGGACGTTGGATCAAGCTTCGCACGCGTTTTGTAGGGTCAGGATGAGTTCACTTAGCCCTAATTGTGATTAATTAAATTAATTAATTAGGTTTTAGTTTTAAATGCCAGTTTAAATCTCAGCCGTCCGGATGCGCGCAAGTCAGCTCCCACGTGTTTAATTTGAATCCTGGCCTTAGGATCTGCATACTTCTCATTAGATTTGATTTTATTTTATTTTATTTTGCATTTCTTTGTTCATTTTATTTAAAATAGCAAAATGCATCCAAAAATTTTAATTTTTTGCATCATGACTTTAAATATTTTTCTCATTCTGAAAAAAAAATTTATTTTATTTTTTGCATCAAAAATTATTTTTAAATCATTTAAATATTTATTTTTAATTAGTGAATGGAAATTAATTAATTAAAAATATATTTAAGTATTTAAAAATCCCAAAAAAATTCAGAGGACATTTTAAAACATTTACAAACATTTACAAACTCACAAGACAAATTTCTTTTTGGTTTTGATCATACTTTGACAATTTTCATTTGAATTAGGGTTCTTTAATTTGAATATTTTTAACCCTAACTTGAAAAATTCATAACTTTTGATCCAAGTTGAGTTTGTGAATGGTTCTTTTTGCATTGTGTTAAGCATGACTTCAATCTCCTAAAAACATTTTTGTTTCATTTTTATAATGCATTTTCAATTTGTTTGGCATTTTCCCTTTAGGATCACCCTTAAAACCTTAGAAACTTAGAAAATTCATAAGTACCTTAGGGTTAGCTTCTAACCTTCCCCTTTGGACAGTGAACTTGTATGGGTTTAGGGTACCTTTGTTCTATTTTCAATTTTTTATCTCATGTCTTGCTTATGGTTTTGAATTTTGCATTGCATATTGTATGTAAACCCTAATCTTTGCCTTCATTTGCATTCATTCTTCATAAGCTTGCATACATGAACTTGCCATGATATTTTGTGCATCCACATGACATACAAGACACCTTAGGACATATTTAAATCATGTTTGATCATTGCATTATCCATTTGCCATGTTATGCATCCATTGCATTTCATAAGTTTTCATAAACTTTCATGCTTCCTACATGTTTCATTTGCATCTTCATTGCTTGTATGATCATCCACATCACTTGACATTCTCTCATACCATCTCATAACATCATTTGCATCATGATTGTGCTTATTACTTTGACTTTTATCTTGGCATCGCATCTCATTTTCATTTCATTTCATTTCCTTTTGCTAACTTTTCAGGTGGTAAGTGTTTGAGAAGTGAATTTGTCTTCACTTCTCACAATCTCTTCTCATCTCTCTTATGCATTCATTGCTGCATTCTACTTTTGTATTAGAGTGAGCTTGCTCATTCATGCTCCCTCCCCACTTTCTTTCTTCAAGCAACTTATCTTCTTAAGTGAAGTAAGTTGTCTTGCTTCTTGCTACTTCTTTTCCTTCCATCCTGCTTCTTCCTTGGTGGCTTTTCTCTTGAAGATCTTCTTGCAAGCCTCATAAACCCTAGGAACCCCCAAGCATGATAACAATTAGGGTTTGATTAGTCTCCCATTAGTTTTACCTTTGTGTCATCTTTGTGTCTTCTCTTCTTATCTCATAATCAAGGACTAAACCTTAAAGGTTTTAAGGCTTTGTGATTAGGGATATGCCTGTATCCTCCTATTAGGATGGAGTGTATAACTTTAATCCTAAGTGTTAAACCCTTAATGTGTTTAAATACTTTAATCAATCCACCTAATAATCATTAAGACATCAAGCTTGTAACTTGGGCCTTGCAGTAGGGTTCTAATTCTTCCTTAATTGGTTAAGAAGGACTAACCCTAGTGTTAATGGACAAGTCCCCCTCAAGTTGTCTTGCAAACTATAAAATCATGGATTAAGTTGAGGATCCTTTCTCAACTTAAATGTTCTCATCTATTATCCTTCTATTAGGATGGTGTAATGAGTCCAGTAATCCTTAATTATGGATTAAACTCATTACTTAACACCAAACAAAAATACCAAAAACATCTAAGTAAATGCAAGTAGGTTAATGATCTTAATCCTACATCATGGTGATTAAGTGTGAGGTGTTTACTTCATGTTTAAGGTATTCTCATTACCCTAATCAGAGGGAAGACGTGATGAGTTTACTAACCCTTGATTTAGGATTAAGCTCATTTTCTTATGACAAACTCCACAAGCAATAAAAGATTGAAATTATCAAAAACAAACAATAATCGTCTCCTCTGGGATTCTTTTCTCACCTCATTCACTCACAAACGAGAACTTGCTTCTTCCGTCTAATGCAAGACAGTTAGCACCTGAGCCAGACAGGTCATACACTTGAGCATAGACAATTAAGCAGTTCACAAGTCAATTTATCTTTCAGTCTCTTTGAGTCGAACTACGGTGTTCTGACTTCCTCATTGCACGAGAGGATACGTAGGCATAACTTCATTGTTATCGAACAAAAGTCTCTGTATATCCCCCCCTCTTCCAGAACTATTCTTTAAGCTTCATAGTCTTGGGCTTCATACTCTTTTCTTACACTGACACTCTTTCATTTCACTTCACACTTTTTTCCAGCACTGACACTTGCATTCTTTTCCAGCTTTTGCACACAAAATAGCACTGACATTACCCCTTTAAAACACAAATCTTCTAAGCGTGGATCCCATCGAGTACGACGGACAATCTGGGTGTTAATACCTTCCCAGATTGTAACCAACCCCCTTTCTCAGTTTCCCTGGTTCGTAACTGTCTTATCCATCTTTTCTTAGGTTTATGCAGCATTACCTTTCCTTCGGGATAAAAATGCCTAGCTGGCGACTCTTTTCAGTTCACCCATGTGTTCTCTCCTTCGCCGACCATTCGCGTCTGTTCCCCTTCTGACCAGGTGTCATTTGGTGGGAGGGACACTAACAATGGATGTAGACTATTGTTCGTACGCCCGTAAGTGCCACAAGTTCCAGATTTATGCAGACAAGGTGCATGTTCCTCCTAGCCCGCTCAACGTCATGTCATCTCCTTGGCCCTTTTCTATGTGGGGCATTGACATGATCAGAAAAATAGAGCCTATTGCTTCAAACGTTCATCGTTTCATCTTGGTCGTGATTAATTACTTTACTAAGTGGGTTGAAGCAGTATCTTATGCCAATGTCACTCGTCAAGTGGTAGCCATATTTTTGAAGAGAGACATTATTTGCAGGTACGGAGTGCCCGAGCGAATCATTACTGACAATGGTTCTAATTTGAATAACAAGATGATGGCATAATTATGCCGGGACTTCCATAGATGGTTAATAATAATATTAAGAAGCGGCTAATAATAATATTAAGAAGATTATGCAAAAGATGGTTGTCACTTACAAAAATTGGCATGAGATGTTACCATTTGCGTTGCATGGGTACCGAACATCAGTCAGGACGTCAACCGGGGAAACTCCTTTCTCATTGGTATATGGTATGGAGGCAGTCTTACCTGTTGAGGTGGAAATTCCTTCGTTGCGTGTGATGATGGATGTGAAGCTTGATGAGGCTGAGTGGGTACGTGCTTGATACAATCAGTTATGTCTAATTGAGGAAAAGAGATTAGCAGATATCTGTCATGGTCAGCTTTATCAGAGGAGAATGAAGCGAGCATTCGACCAATGAGTACGTACTCGAGAGTATCAAGTAGGCGAGCTTGTGCTCTAGAGGATCGTTCCTCCAGGATCAGATCACAGGGGAAAGTGGACCCCAAACTACGAAGGACCATTCATAGTGAAGAAAGTTTTCTCGGGAGGAGCACTGATGCTCACCACTATGGATGGAGAAGATTTCTAATCCCCTGTTAACTCGGACGCAGTTAAAAAATACTTCGCATAAAAAGACCCGCTGGACATAAAAATAGAATTAAAGTCCAGGCAAGAAAAGGGCATCCCGGCGAGCTAAAAACAAAATAAAAAGCTCGGGCAAAAGTTAGGGAAAACAAATAAAAAAATGTACACCCACTGAGTTGAAAAGCCACTTCGGACAACTCAGTCAAAAAAGGGTATCCCGGTGGAATGAAAACCCGAAAGGGCAATCCACGCAAAACAAGGGAATAAGCGAACAACTACAATCCGGGTAATCTGAACCAAATCATCATTTCGTATAGCCGGACAATATCAGAAGGATAGGAATTAGTCCCCTCATCTTTACAGAAAGCAAAGGCAAGAATGGAAAGTTTTGAAGACATGCGGGTCATAAAAAGAAGGAAACTCATTGGGATTCCGTGTCCATTTCCATTAGGATAGTTTATTTTCTCAATTTTATGGTAGCTACCTCTTTCCTTCTTCTTAATGTAAAAAACTTTGCCTATTCAGAGGCCCCTCAATAAATGAAGTTCAGTCAAAAAGTTGTGTTGTGTTTTGTTTGTTTGCAAAAATATCCTGAATTTTTGGCAAAAAATAACATTGCATTTGAAACATGTTGAGTTTTCTAAAAAATGACATTGTAGGGAAACATTTAAAACCCTCTTTGAGTGCCGGGTGACGATGCATGAACAGGTCATACCATGCAAGTCCCCGGGGCACATGTGTTTTCTGCTATTGCAGGTTTTGCAGGATCTTATCACACTTTCTCAAGCAGAATGTTCCCCAGCTGAGGTAGAGCAGATGAAATCTCCAGCAGAGGGTGATCCCCAGCTGAGGTAGAGCAGATGAAATCTCCAGCAGAGGGTGATCCCCAACATCCCTAGTAATAAGATGGACTTTCCCACAGCTGAGTCAGGGTGGTATCCCCAGCAGAACTTCAAGGCTAATTGAATCGTTCTCATCCCCAAGCGGAGTTGTCTTTCCACAATGAAGTATTCCTAACTGGAAGCTGAAGGCCTTTCATCCCAACAGAGCTTAAAATTTCAGAATTTGTTTCCCAACAAGGGTTATTTAACCAAGTATCTTCCCTAGCCGAGTCTGAAGATTGTCATTTCCCCACAGAGTTGCATGTTTGGAATTTTCCATCATTGAAATATTCCCCAGAGAAGTTGCCAATATATTTTTGGGCCAATGTGATGATACAGACAGTTCTTCATCTCCCCAACCAGAGTTAAGTGTCAAAACCTCTTGACCTAGTTCTCCCCTGCAGAGTTGAGGTTCTTGCTGCCAATCAGGGCACTTTGATGCTTGTATGCACCCCCAGCACTCGTCTGTGTCTGATATTTGTTTGCTGCTTGTATGCATTTCCCAGCACTCGTCTGTGTCTGATATTTGCTTGCTGCTCCTATGCATTTCCCAGCACTCGTATGTGTTCGTTATCTGTTTGTTGCTCGTCTGCATGTCCCAACGCTATTCTGTGTTTGATGTTTGATAGTTGCTCGTCAGCATTGCCCCAACACTCGTCTATGTTCACACTTTGTTATTGCTCGTGTGCTTTCCCCAGCAGTCGCCCATGGTTGGTAGAGGTTAATGCTCGTCCGCACTTCTCAGCTCTCGTCTATGTGTAACATCTGTTTGATGGTCAACACTCGTCTGTGTGAGGTAGTTGTTTGTTGCTCGTTTGCGCCCCCTAACACTCGTCTGTGTTCACACTTCGTTATTGCTCGTCTGCATTCCCAGCACTCGTCTGTGTCTAATATCCATTTTTTAGTGTTCGGAACTTGTCTATGTTTGAATTTATGTGGTACTCATCTGTATTTCTACTTCAAATGCTCGTCTGAGTTGAGTTTCGGGTATTCGTCTGTACCAGTGGATGATATTCGTCTGTATCATCGCCTGAGGCGCTCGTTTGTGTTTCTTAGATCATCGTCTGATATTCACTTGTATCATCGACTTATGGCACTTGTTTGTGTTCTCTTGATGGTCATCCAATACTCGTCTGTGTTGAAGAGGTTTGAAGTCTTGACGGTGGGGTTAAACGTCAAAATGTTTACCGGTCCTGGCGTAACAGGTTATCCGAAGGAGGTTCGTTTGTCTCAGACACCACTTATCTACACAAGATTTGTGAGGAGAGTTCGTCAAATCCTAATGTCGCACCTGGCGTAACAGGTTTGCTCGAAGAAGGCTCGTTTGTCTTAGACCATATATCTACGGAGAATATATGAAGAGGGTTCGTCTATCCTAATTATGCATGTCTATCCCACAGACTTAAGTGCATCACCGGTCCTGGCGTAAAGGGTTATCCAAAGGAGATTCGTCTGTCTCAGGTCATATATTTTTGTAAGATGTATGAAGAGGGCTCATATATCTAGTTCCTGGCGTAACAGGTTTTCTTGAAGAGGGCTCGTATGTCCAGCACCTGGCGTAGCAGGTTTTTTCGAGGAAGACTCGTCTGTCTAAGTTTTTCTATCCGAAGTGCCAATTCAACTTGGAAGGAGCTCGTCTGCTTTTTTCCACTTCAGTGACCAAAGCATCATTTGGATGGGTTTATTTCCCATTTCTTGCATTCTCCAGCAGAGTGCAAATTTCAGGTTTTCTTGGTATTCAACCACAATTCATCTAGAACGGTCGATAGCCCGTGCTACCGTCCTTTTCAGATTAACAGTTGCTTGAATAGGGGCAGCTGTAACACCCCAAATTTTCCCTCTTCTTTTTAAGCATCATCATATCATAATCATCATAAGCATATCATATCTTTGGCATCTTTGCATGGAAAAGTAAAGCATAACATTTTAATATTCTAGCATTAGGCATATGATCAACCCTTGGTTGATTTGAGGAATTATAGGCTATAGTGAGAGGCCTAGTAGACTTGTCCAAGTCCCATGAAGAGTCTAAATGACACTCACAAGTTCACGATCATTTACAAAAGCCCAGGAGGTTGGGAGATCATCAGGGAATCCAAGCAAGGGCAAGCTCATACACAACGGTTCCCAAATTAGGGTTTCACTTTCAAGCAGGAATTCTTTGTGACTTTGGCCATTTCATCTGGGCAAAGTCTTTCATATGATAAGAGGATCCTAGGGATGAAATTTGGTGAGAATATTCCTTGTGGAAGGCAGTTATTTCATCAGTTGCTTGCATAAGAAGAAATTGGTCAACTGTGCATTTTAAAAGTCAACTGTGAGAATTCAAGGGGTCCAGCCCCATTTTTCAAGTCAAGGGATGTCCTTAGGACCTTAGAAGAGATTTGGTAAAGTCAAGGATCAAGAATCAAAGGGTTTTGAAGAACTTTCCATTTTTTCCATATGGTTTGTTTTGAAACTTTCCATTTTTGGCACCTTTTGCCCTAATTTTCAAAGGTTTCTTTCATGGTGAAAATGATCTCATTTGAATTTACAATAAACATGAAAGTTGTAGGGTAGGTTCTCCCATTTTCAGAAAGTACAAGTAAATTTTCATAGCTCTCATGGATCAAAAGTTATGGCCTTCGAAAGTTCACTTATTTTTTAGGGTTTACCTTATAATCTAAGTTTCCACCAAGAGCGAAAAGCATTGCAAGTCATTTCTAAGCTGATCTATGGACAAAATAAGGTCACAATAGCATAAGGAATTTCACAAAAGACATTTTTCTCAAAAGAATTCACCAAATTCGTGCATGGGAAGGGATGTATTTCATAAAATGCAAAAAGTGCATGAACATTCAAAAAGCATGATACCAACATCCAAAGGACAGGATAAGTTCACTTATGAATAAAGGGCTGGATGAGAGTTTAGATTGTGCAAGGAAGGATGAAGAGCACGAGCAATTCACTTCCTCACATCACTCTTGCATTTTTGCAAAATCAATCCTCCCACTCGTTCCTCACGTGCATTTCCTCTCATTCTTTCATCAGTGTTCATTGGCACACTATAAAAGAAAACTAGGGTTTCATTTGCTGCAAATTCATCACCATTCTCTCACACCAAAGTTTTTGCACATCACATTCTTTCCTTCGATTCTCCTAATTCTCTCATCCATTTCCTAATCTCTTTGCATATTCTTGAACCTGAAAGCATAAGGATCATAAATCCACAATCAATTCAAGCAGAATCTAAGGATTTCACAAGGTACAGTTCAAGTGTAGTTGAGGTTGAAACTCAAGATCCAAGCAATTTCAGGCACTCTCTTGCATTTATTTTGCAAGGAGAGGTTAAAGGAGGTAGATCTGCATCATTAGAAGCTTTATTTTGATCTATTTCAAGCTCTGCAAGTTCAGGTAACTTACTGAATTCGTGGATCTGGATGTGTGTTTTTAAGTATGCATTATGATTTGTATGTTGCTCTGATAATGCTGATCTATTTAGTTTTGAGTTTGAGTGAAAATTGAGGTTGTATTGTTGAATTTCAGTTTGGTATATGGAAATGTTTGTGTTTGATTTGCTTTGCTTGTTGACCTAATGGAGATTTTGATGTCATATTTGGAATCAGCATATGTTAATTAGTTGATCTGGAGATTATGTTGCATTTCTGTGATTGTTTGTTCGTACTCATGAATTTTCTGGTGCCGGAGCTAGGGCTCCGGTCACCGGATTCTGGAAAGGATGAAATGAAGAATATGACGTTTGAACCCTAGAATCTTTGATCTGGACGAACTCTGTTTTGCCAACACATTAAAAACCATCCTCTCTCATGTGACTTTGTGTTTATAACTTAATCTGAATAATCCCATTTGCTTCGCACCACACCATAGTAATGATGCACCCATACTCTGATTCCTTTGATATGTTGACTAGTCCTAGATGTTGACTAAATCCTGCGCGTTTATCTGATCCATTGGCTTTCTTTTTTTCTCTCCATATTTTACTCAATTTCCATGTTAACTATGTGAAACCTGCACAGGACCCTGGGCCTGTAAGTGCTATTCGCACCCCTCCCTCTCTCAAGCCCAAGCAAAATGAACCGAGTTTCTCACTAATCACACCCCTAACCCATTCTTTTTCATTTTATTATTTTATTTCATTTCAGTTTGATTCTTAATTAATTAAAATAGTTAGAAGTCATTAAATTCCAAAACAATTCATGTGTGACATTTTGAGTTTTCTTTAATTTTTGATATTTTTATTTTCCACGCTGGAATTAATTTCTTCTTTTATTATTTGTTTTTTATTCACTTTTAAAGCATGCTGTCTTGTAGAATTTGTATCTTGATCATTAATTTGAATTTTGAATTGATTCTTTTTGCTCTGGATTCACATTGAGATTTAGTTTGTTGATGATTTTTCTCCTGATTTTTAGAAGTTTTCTTGATTATTTTTGGTCTTTAACTTGTGAAAGAAGTTTCCTAACCCTAATCCATGTTTAGACTCATATTTGACCTACTTTGTTTCTGATTTTGGTTCTTTTCTTTTAGCATGCTAATATTAGGTGTTTGAGGAGTCTTTGTGCAAATATGTGGAATTTTTGGATGAATGCTTGATTTGATTTGAATTTTGTCCTTTGCTTATCTTCTTTTGCATCCTTTTCGGTCATATGTTTAGTCCTTAGGTTGGGAGGGCACTTGTGCCAACTCCCTTAGGTTGTTTAGAACCCTTTTAGGATAAGGATACCTCTTTGGTCTTGGAATGATGGTTGTACTTTGAGAAATTTTGTGGTTGCTTGCCTTTGAAGTTCATTCACTTTTGTACATGTTCACCTCACTTCTTATGCTTCTTTGCTTCTCATGATGATAATGTTAAGTTTGTATGGTTCTACTCTTCATCTCTTGTGTTGCTTAGTCACATTATTGACATGTTAGGCTTCTGGTCTTGAAGTTTGTGATGTTTGTTTGCTTGGTTTGATTTGTGTCATCTCATGTTTGTTTTGCTTTGTCATGATAATCTATAATGCTTCATGTTGAATTGTTTAATCCCTTTTTCATTCTTGTTTGAATTTGGAACTTATAATTGAGATTCCAATTCTGGTTGTGTTGCTTTGGTTTGATCTTATGCCCATTTGGTGTTTCATTTGTTCTAATTTGCTTTTGTCATGATGCATGCTTATGTTACTAACCATTCCAGGGGCTCTGGTAAGTGAGAGGTATGGATGTGATTCCCACATCTCCAATTCTTATCCTTTCTCTTTTCTTTATTGATATTCTCCTATTTGTGTTTGAGGGGCTTAGGCCTTCCTTTCTCTCTTCTTCTCTTCTTGTTCTCTTCTTTCTCTTCTTATCTTCTCCTTCTTTAGGATAGTAAACCACACTAACCTTAGGAATCCCTTGCATGCTAACATTAGGATTTGATAGTCCCCCATTAGATTTTTTTTACCTTTAAGATCTTTGGTTCTTTTCTCTTCTCATCTCAAAACAAAACTCTAAAAAAACATTTAATAAGGATTGAAGTGGTCTCCTGTGCAATAGTCTTATTCCATGAAACACTTGTAGTTTTCCCATCTTGGGATAGTACAACCTTGTTCATCGTGATGCACAAGTCTGATTAGGAGACTACTTTCACAAAGAAAATCATAAAAAGACACTTCTTTATTTAATTGACAAAAAACACTTAATAAATTCAATGAGTTAGTGAGCCTAAGCCCTGATCTCGGAAATCAAGTTTTGGGGATCTTCTCCTTACTTGAGTATGCTTGTTCTATTATTCCATCTTGGAATGTAGTGGCAAGTACACATTCCATGGAAAAGAGATTGAGTTCACTTCCTTGTGACACATTCATAAAAAGCATCTAAAAAAACACAAACAAACAATAAGCGTCTCTCCTTCGGGAATTCTTTTCTCACCTCCTTCGCTTTGTACGCGAACTTGCTCCTACTTGTCATTTTGCAAGACGGTAACGCACTCGTCATCTGAGCCTGCAACATATGAGCATTGACATAGGCAATTCAAGCCTTAAGACAGAAGCAATCGTTTCCACCCCTAGTTAGGGGAACTACGGCGACTCTGATCCTCATTGTCCAGATGAGGTACGTAGGCAGCGGGGTAGGGCCCGTTCGAGCACAATCTTTATTTTCCCTACATTTTTTCTCTTTGTTTTCTTTCCCAGTTCCTTTTCCAGTTCTAGTTCCTTTTCGTCGCTGTAACTTTCATTTCTTCACCCTTTGAAACAGTTTTCTTTGCAAGCGTGGATACCGTCGGGTACTGCGGACGATCTGGGGTGCTAATACCTTCCTAAGTCGCAACCAACTCCGGAACTCAGTCTCTTTGGTTCGTAGGACCCATGTCCTTCCTTTTCTTTTCTTCTGGTTTGTGCAGCATTACCATTCCTGTTCCTTAGGGATAAAAATGCCTGGTTGGCGACTCTACCTCTTTCCGCTCCACTTTCGCGTTTGTACCGGGATGGAAATCCGGGGAGCGACACCTGAGAGTAAATACATTTCCTGCAAGCATTTATTTAAAAAACGGCTCATTTGTTTTATGCAAATATTATATCATGGATATTGGACATTTTGCAAACGAAACAGAAGTATGCAAGAATAGGTGTGACTGAAAACTCTGATTTTATTAATCTGGGTGCCCTAAATTGGCAGATACAGTCAAAGAAACAGATCCCCTGGAATGAGGAGATTGTCACAAATTGAAAAAGTAAAAGTGCTGACAATGTTGACGACGCTCCAGTGAGCTTCCTTTGCTATGACTTGTATGACCTTGATGTTCTTCTTATCTTGCTTTTTGAAGAAGGTTGATTCTGACTGATGCTTTATCTTTTCGAAGCTTGTCGTGCTGTAAGTGATACAGACAAATTCAGAATGCAGTTGTTCGCTTATTCCCTTATTTTGCGTGGATCGCCCTTTCGGGTTTTCAATCCACCGGGATACCCATTTTTGCCTGAGCTGTCCAATGCGGCTTTTCAACTCAGCGGGTGTACACACATTTTTTTCCTTATTTTTGCCTAAGTCTTTTATTCTATTTTTGACTCACCAGGATGCCCTATTTTTGCCTGGACTTACATTCTGTTTTTATGTCCAGCGGGTCATTTTATGCGAAGTATTTTTTAACTGCATCTGAATTCACAAGGGATAAGAAATCTTCACCATCCATAGTAGTGAGCATCAGTGCTCCACCAGAGAAAACCCTTTTTACTATGAACGGACCATCGTAATTTGGAGTTCACTTGCCACTGTGGTCTGTATGAGGGGGAAGGAGTCTTTTCAGCACAAGATTTCCTACTTGGTATTCCTGAAGCCTGACTTTCTGATCAACGGCTTTCTTCATCCTTTTCTGATATAACTGCCCATGACATATTGCAGCTAAACTCTTTTCTTCGATCAGATTCAGCTGATTGTACCGAGATCGGACCCATTCTGCTTCATTAAGCTTTACATCCATCAGTACCCGTAAGGAGGGTAACTCAACTTCAACAGGTAGGAGTACCTCCATAACATACACAAGCTGATACGGTGTTTCCCCAGTAGATGTTCTGATTGAGGTATGATACCCATGCAAGGCAAATGGTAGTATTTCATGCCAATCTTTGTAGGTCACCACCATCTTTTGCACAATCTTCTTGATGTTTTTGTTAGCTGCCTCAACAGCGCCGTTCATCTTTAGCTCCCGGCACAGTTCTGTCATCATTTTGTTGTTTAAATTGGAACCATTATCAGTAATGATTCGCTCGGGTACTCCATATCGATAGATGATGTCTCTTTTCAGGAATCTAGATAGCACTTGTCTGGTGACGTTTGCGTATGAAGCTACTTCAACCTATTTGGTGAAGTAATCAATGTCTACTAGGATGAATCTATGGACATTTGAAGCAGTTGGTTCAATCCTTCCAATCGTGTCAATGCCCCACATGGAAAAGGGCCAAGGTGAAGACATCACGTTCAAAGGATTCGGAGGCACATGCACTTTATCTGCATAAATATGGCATTTGTGGCACTTCTTGGCATAGGCACAACAGTCTGCATCCATTGTGATCCAGTAGTAACCTGATCTTAATAATTTCTTAGCCATTGCATGTCCTCTAGCATGGGTACCGAAAGATCCTTCATGCACCTCGTGCATCAGCAAGTCTTCTTCTTTCTTATCAACACATCTGAGCAGAACCATATCAAAGTTTCGCTTGTATAATGAACCATCAACATTAAGGAAGAAACTACCGGCCAACCTTCTTAGTGTCTTCTTGTCATTGGATGATGCCCCAGGTGGGTATGTTTGATCCTCCAAGAAGCATTTGATGTCATGGAACCAAGGCCTTTCATCTGTAGCAATGTCCACAGAGAATACATATGCTGGTCGGTCTAGTCTGGATACAGAAATCCGAGGCACATAATTTGTAGTTTGAACCTTGATCATGGAGGAAATGGTAGCTAAAGCATCTGCGAACTGATTTTCATCTCGAGGGATATACTCAAGTTTGACTGTTGTGAAGAAAGTCAATAATCTCCTCGTATAGTCACGGTATGGGATTAGATGCTCTTGGTAAGTATACCATTTACCGTTGTTCTGATTGATTACCAAGGTTGAATCTCCGAATATAGTTAAAGTCTTGATCCTGAGGTCAATGGCTTCCTCAAGATCTTTGATACAGGCTTCGTATTCAGCTTCGTTGTTAGTGCATGCAAAGGTGAGCTTTGCCAAGAAAGGCATATGAACTCCTTTAAGTGTAATGAGCACTGCACCAACTCCACGACCATTCATATTGACATCCCCATCAAACATCATTGTCCACTCTTCTTCTGGGTCAGGCCCTTCAGTGTGAACAGGTTCTTCATGATCTTTTGCTTTTAGGAACATGATATCTTCATAAGGGAAGTCAATTCTCATTGGTTGGTAAACATCAATGGGTTACTCAGCTAGATAGTCAGATAGTACACTGCCTTTGATGGCTTTTTAAGATGTGTACTGAATGTCATACTCAGTTAGAATCATTTGCCATCTTGCAACCCTTCCAGTAAGTGTTGGCTTCTCAAATATGTACTTGACGGGGTCCATTTTTGAGATCAATAAAGTAGTGTGAGTCAGCATATACTGTCTTAATCAACGAACAACCCACGCTAAAGCACAACAAGTTTTCTCGAACAGTGAATAACGTTGTTCACAGTCGGTAAACTTTTTGCTTAGGTAGTATATTGCATACTCTTTTCGACCAGACTCGTCATGCTGGCCCAACACACACCCCATTGATTCTTCTAATACTGTCAGATACATTATTAGAGGTCTTCCTTCAACTGGAGGCATAAGAATTGGAGGTTCCTCTAAGTACTCCATGATTTTGTCAAAAGCCTTCTGACAATCTTCGTTCCACCTGCCCATTTGTTCCTTTCTTAACAATTTGAACAGAGGCTTACAGGTTGCAGTAAGATGAGATATGAACCTTGATATGTAGTTCAATCTACCTAAGAACCCCCGAACTTCCTTTTCAGTCCTAGGTGCAGGCATCTCCTGAATGGCTTTGACTTTGTCAGGATCAACTTCAATTCTTTTTTCACTTACGATAAATCCCAGCAACTTACCGGAACGTACCCCGAATGTGCATTTGTTGGGGTTTAGTTTCAGCTGATACTTTCTCAGACGCTTGAACAACTTCAGCAGATTTACCAGATGATCTTCTTCAGTGAGGGACTTGGCAATCATGTTATCCACGTAGCATTCAATTTCTTTGTAGATCATGTCATGGAATAATGTCACCATAGCCCGTTGATAAGTAGCACCGGTATTCTTCAATCCAAATGGCATTACCTTGTAACAAAATGTGCCCCAAGGTGTGATGAAGGTTGTTTTCTCCATGTCTTCGGGTGACATCCTGATTTGGTTATACCCGAAAAATCCATTCATGAAAGAGAATACCGAGAACTGAGCTGTGTTGTCGACCAATACATCAATATGAGGTAATGGGAAATCATCCTTTGGGCTAGCTCTGTTCAGATCCCGATAATCCACACACATCTGTACTTTGCCATCTTTCTTAGGAACTGGTACAATATTAGCAACCCACGGCGGGTAACTAGTTACAACAAGGAAAACGACATCCCACTGTTTTTGTACTTCTTCTTTAGTCTTCATGGCCATATCCGGACGAGTACGGCGTAACTTCTGCTTTACTGGAGGACAATCTTCCTTCAAAGGTAGCTTGTGCATAACAATATCCGTGTAAAGACCTGGCATGTCTTGATAGGACCAAGCAAAGACGTCGACGTACTCTCGAAGCATATCTGTCGCTCCCGGGATTTTCATCCTAGTACAAACGCGAAAGTGGCGTGGAATAGGTAGAGTCTCCAGCCAAACATTTTTATCCCGAAAGAATGGGAAAGGTAATGTTGCACAAACCTGAGGAAGAAGGAAAGGACAAGGTCCTGCGAACCAAAGATCTAGGTTCGGGAGTCGGTTACGACTTGGGAAGGTATTAGCACCCCAGAACGTCCGCCGTACCCGACGGGATCCACGCTTGCTTGCTTGTTTCAAAGGGTGAGAAAATATGAATGTTGAACAAATGAATTGCTAACTGGAATGGGAATGAGAAAGGAATAGGAAAAAAAGAATGGAATGAAAGAATGGGGAAAATGTAGGGAAAATAAAGAAAGCGCTCGAACGGGCCCTACCCCGCTGCCTACATACCTCATCGGGAAAATGAGGATCAGAGTCGACGTAGTTCGCCTAACTAAGGCGGGAACTATTTATTTGTGTTTTTTACATCTTGAACTGCATATGCCTATGCTCAGGTGTTGCAGGCTCGTCTGGTACAAGTGCGTCTACCGTCTTGCATGAAAGACAAGTCGTCGCAAGTTCGCGTTGAGGGTGAATGAGATGAGAAGAGAATTCCCGCAGGAAAGTCGCTTGTTATTTGTTTTTTTCTTTCATGAGAAATGTTTTGAATTTTTTTGTGAACATTCTCATACTAAGACCTATCCATCCCGGGAAGTACTTACACCTCGCCCCGAAACAGGACGCGTAATAAGCACTCCGCAACAAAGTCTCGTGTCGTACAAGAACGTTCAACCTTTATTAGGTGTTTTATTATTTTTCTTTATGAGGTGAGAAAGAATGACTCAAGTCGGAAAAAGGACAAAAACTAAGGGGGACTGAGACCAACCCTAAGTTATTTATTTAAAAGAAGGAGATCCCAATGGTTAGTGAGGTTTTCTAATCCGATAGAAGAAAAGGAAAAGAAAGATGAAAATGATACAACTTACTTCCTAAGGAAGATAAGTTGGTCCTAACAAAGGGGAATCTTACCAAACACAAGTATGGAAGGAAAAGATAAATTAAAATGCATAAGAAATAAAAGGATAAGGTAAAGTAAACTTACCTCAATCTTCCCTACTACAAAACAAATGATTAATGTGCATTTTTATTAATAAGAATAAGGTAAACACACAACAATTAAATCCTAATTAAATTCTAAGGCACCTTGGACCTAAACTAGACTCTATTTTAACCTTAAAGGAACTAAAAAAAGCTAGGACCAAAACTACATCACCTATTACAGCCCCTATTACGCAAACAACCATGAAAATAAGCCTAACACCAACCAGCTTTTTACAGCCAGCATGCAGCATGAAAAAGTAGGTGTAAAAGGTTACAAACAACATGTACACATAACAAACAGCACACATTTTACAGCACTTATGCAAAAAAACAGCTATGAAATGCAAAATCCAGAATTGATTATTTTCATTTTTTATGCACAACCTCAATGCAAAAATCACTAATCTCATCAAGAACATGTATTTGAACTTAAATCAACATATACCAATGCAAGAACATGGACATTATTGAATGATTATGCAAGCATGCATCACATGGATTATGCAACAAGTAAATACACAAAGTAGCACCTAAACATGCATATGAACATGTCATTTGAACATGGTGATTATTGATTATGAACATACAATATGATGATTCAACAAACACACTAAACTCAATGCAAAATTCAGAATTGAATATACATGGATGCTACGATCAAGTATGCAACAAAATTCCACCAAATGCACATACATATGATTATGCAAAATGAAACATACATCAATCAAGAAATGCAAACATGAATTAATGCAATGCAACCATGTGAAACATAATGCAACATGATTATTATGTACCAAATGATGCATGAACATAGCAACAAAATGCAAGAACTCAAGCTATGCACAAAGAAACACTAAAATGCACAATGTGCGATATGAACGGAATCGTGTCGAAACGACTCGAAACGGGGGAATGAGCTACTGGAAATGGACTCAAAAATTCCCTAAAATCACTAACTAAACATGTATGAACATTAGAAGCACTAGAAATTAGGGCTAAGCAATCAAATAAGCTAAAAAGTCAAAAATCAACAGTGTTAACCGGTTAACCGAATGCGTTAACCGGTTAACGGACCTAAAACAGCAGCATTTTGGCCAAAAATGCACGCGTTAACCAGTTAACCAAATGTGTTAACCGGTTAACGCTGAACAGAATTGAAAAAAAGGTTTTAAAATAAGTGCTTTTGGCCACAATCTTGCTTCTAGTGATCCCTAACCTTCCTAGGAACATGCTACCACAAATTTCTACTTAATTTGAGCTTATTTATACATGATAGAACCTATATCTATTAACACCTTAAATCCTAAAACAACCAAAATCACAAATCACAAGCAAACATAATCGAAACAGATTGATTTTAAACAAAGCGAAAAGCACTTAAAGAATGCCAAAAGTGGCGAGAAGAAGAGAATAACTTAAAGAACAAGTGATTAAGATCACCAACCTACGAAGCGGAGGAGTGCTTCGGTGATTGTTTCAAGAATCGGAGCTTGGATCGAAGAGAAAACCGAAAATCGAGAAATCACAAAATAAATGTGTTCTTGAGCTTTTGATCCTCTTGCACTTCCGATAAGCCGAAAACTCCAACAAAATAAGTAGCTTATCCTTATACAATCCACAAAATATGAAAGTTGGAGGCTTAAGCTTTAAGATCTTCAAGTTTCAATGTGAAACTTGAAGAGCTTATTTGAAAAAACATTGGTGAGAGGGAGAGGAAAAGTGAGAGAGAAAAAGTGCTTATCAAAGAGTGAAAAATTGGAAAATGGTGTTCAACCCTCTTCAATGAAGTGATTAAGAATTATATAGAGACTAGGCTAGGAGCTAGGTTTGGATTTGGGGCCCAAAAATTAGGTTTGGGATCCAAAATTAGGTTTGGTAGTTAGTTAGGGTTAGGGTTGGAAAAGGGAATATTCCTTGGAATATTCCTTGGAATACTCTAGAAGATGGTAGAAGATGGTGGAAGTTTCCAAGGAAAATGGAGTAGAATTGAAGTGGAAAATGAGATGGAAAGAATGAAAGGAAGTGTGGAAAGAAAGTGGAAGGAAAGGTGGAGGGAAATGGTGAAACTACCCCTTTTCAAATGATTTCCTTTGATTTTTCTATGATTCCTCCATCGTTTCTTGACCAAACTTGAACCGTAGGATCATTGTAACCCTAAATTCATGATTTTGATCTTAAAAGTCCGGAGTCGATCCTTTTTACCCAGCTCGGTTGCCTTTTCCCCGATTCCTCGATTTTCCGTCGTCCGGCCAGTCGAACCCCTTCCAAAATGAATTCGTGGACGAGATTTGAACCTCAGGCACTTGACATCATATATAAGTCAAAGGAATCCTTCTTAAATCAAAACTTCACGCGGAAGCCCCGTAGAAATGAAACCCTAATTCGACTCTTTTCCCTCAGGAAATAATGCATTGCTTGCCTCCTTCAATCAAACCAAAACTTTCCATGACTTGTGGCTTCAAGTGAGGACTTGTGGAATATTGTGAACCCCTTGCATAAGGCTGGGAAGCTTTGTGGCCTTTCGATAGCTTCTTCATAGCTTTCGGTTGCTCCGATCATTGATCACATACCCACGCCTCGGCTATGCTATATTTTGATGCAATGTTTTTGGTTATTTTATGAATTTATGTATGCAAAATGTTGAGGAAATAAGAGGGAAAATTTTGAGGTATTACAACTGCCCCTATTCAATCATCTGCAGGTCTGAACGAATAATTGCGAGAGCTTTTAGACGTTCAAGGTATGGAGTGATTGAATACTCAAATTAAACCTGGAAATTTGAACTCTGTGGGAAAATAAAATATATTACGAAGAAAGCCATCCTCAAATGACAATTCTCAAAAGGGATCCTTGGATTTAAAACGAAACCATCCTCGAATGGAGACACAATGGTATACCGGCCTCAATCGATAACCAAAAACACAGCAACAAAGATTGACCTCAATCAATAAGCTCAAAATGGTCTATCATCCTCAAATGATAGCCACAACAACAAACAAAACCAAACTCGGAAGGGCTTGAAGAAAAGAAATGCCATCCTCGAATGACAACTCAAAAATGATCCTTGAATCTAACACAAAACCATCCTCGAATGGAGACGCAAAGGTATACCGGCCTCAGTCGATAACTAGAAATACAGAGACCAACCTCAGACAGACTTTGCAAACGAGACAAACTGGCCTCAATCAATAAGCTCAAAATGATCTATCATCCTCGAATGATAGCCACAACAAGAAACAAGAACAACCTCAGAAGGACTTGAAGAAAATAATGCCATCCACGAATGACAATTCTCAAAAGGGATCCTCGGATCAAAAACGAAACCATCCTCGAATGGAGACGCAATGGTATACCGGCCTCAGTCGATAACCAGAAACACAACAAAGACTGACCTCAGACAGACTTTGCAAAAGAGACAAACTGACCCCAATCAATAAGCTCAAAATGGTCTATCATCCTCAAATGATAGCCACAACAACAAATAAGACCGACCTAAGAAGGGCTTGAAGAAAAGAATGTCATCCTCGAATGAAAACTCTCAAAAGGGATCCTCGGATCTAAAACGAAACCATCCTCGAATGGAGACGCAATGGTATACCAGCCTCAGTCGATAACCAGAAACACAATGGAAATAGGACAAGATGGAACAGGATCGTTGTACATAAACGAGAGCCCAGGCAAACAGGACCGTTGTACAAAACGAGAACCTGCGATGCGACTGTTGTACCAAATAAGACGCGGAATAATTGGCAAACATTGACTTGAAAAGACAAGGATGTCTGAAAAATGATGTTGGTATCCTCTGTGCGGAGTACTTCAGGTTGAGAATATGTTCGCAATATACCTCAAAATTGGCCCATGCTGGCATGCATATGTTTGAATTTATGACGTAATGCTCCATGATGATGGAAATGTTATGCTTTGGAGGATGCAAATGTAATGAGGATTACTAAATGCAAATGCAAAGAGATCTCCTGATAAGGAGACTGCAAGTATCCCAAGTGGCTTGACTGGGGAGAACTGATGATCACTGAATTGATCTGCTCCATCCTGATGAGGAGGAGACGACTCTGTGGGGAAAGTTGTTAATGATTCACTGGCTCTGAACATCCGCCATTGCCAAAAATAAATTGGACTTTGAGATTCGACCGCCAAGACCCTGCTGGAGACGCACTCTTCTTGCTAGGTACGCTACCCGTTGAACTCTGTTGGGGGTGTGAAACCTTCTGACTTAGCTGGGGAAACAAAGGCATGACACTGCTGAGGAAGCAACTCGCAGGGGAGGAATGACACTCCTTGTACTATAGGGGATTTCCCTTGTCTGAAGGGAAACTTCTGCTTGGGGATGACACCCACCTTCTGCTACCTTGCTGAACTCCGCTGGGGAAGATTGGAGACACCCTGGGAGACATATGCTCCTGTTCTGGCGACTTCACTGGGGATTTGCTTTTAGCTCTGTTAGCGACACCAGCACTTGTACCTGCATGAACACAATCGATGGTACCTGCAACATGGAAAGTTAGTTTGGGACCTGCCTGTCCCAGGCTCGTAGTATGAACCATTATCTGGGTATCTCGACACCCTTTCAGAGTTGCACTAAATGTTTTTGTCCTCCTGCATGAGTTAGAAAGCATTCAAATGTTCACAATGCAATATAAATCACAATTTGCTGGACGTTAGAAAGCATTCAAATGTTCACAATGCAATTCAAATGTTCACAATGCAATATAAATCACAATGAAATTCCTGTTGAAGTACGCACTGACGTTCTGTACCCATGCAACGCAAATGGTAGCATCTCATGCCAGTCTTTGTATGTCACAACTATCTTTTGCACAATCTTCTTGATATTCTTATTGGCCGCCTCGATAGCGCCATTCATCTTCGGGCGATATGGAGAAGAGTTGTGATGCTCTATTTTGAAATCTCGAAACAAGTCGGTCATCATCTTGTTGTTGAGATTAGAACCATTATCAGTAATGATCCTTTCAGGAATTTCGTAGCGGAAAATGATGTCTCGTTTAATAAATTGGGCGACCACTTGTTTAGTGACATTGGTGTAAGACGCTGCTTCAACCCACTTCGTGAAATAATCAATAGCAACCAGGATGAAGCGATGATCATTAGAAGCTGTCGGCTCGATCTTGCCAATCATATCAATGCCCCACATAGAGAACGGCCATGGTGAAGACATGACACTCAACGGATTCGGAGGTACATGGACCTTGTCAGCATAAATTTGACACTTGTGGCATTTACGGGAGTACTTACAACAATCGGATTCCATGGTAATCCAATAGCATCCCGACCTCAACAATTTCTTGCCCATAGCATGTCCCCCGACATGGGTACCGAAGGAGCCTTCATGGACCTCCTGCATTAACAGGTCTGCTTCGTGTCTATCCACGCATCTGAGCAGCACCATGTCGAAGTTCCGTTTGTACAACACGCCATCTTGATTCAAGAAGAAACCTCCTGCCAGTCTTCTAAGGGTCTTCTTGTCCTTACTTGATGCCCTAGCCGGGTACTCTTGATCCTTCATGAATTGGTTGATATCATGATACCAAGGCTTGTTATCTTCACCATCGTCGACTGCAGAGACATAAGCGGGTTTTTCAAGACGGGAGACCATAATTCGAGGCACAAAATTCTCTTGACAAACTTTAATCATGGACGACAAAGTTGCTAGAGCATCGGCGAATTGGTTTTCATCTCGGGGGATGTAATTCAACTTGACTTTGGTGAAGAAAGTTAGCAGCCTCCTGACATAATCTCTGTAAGGGAGCAAATGAGGTTGATGAACCAGCCACTTGCCATTGACCTGATTTACCACCAAAGCAGAATCTCCGAAGATCTCGAGGTTTTTGACTCGCAAGTCGATTGCCTCTTCGATCCCCATGATACAAGCTTCATACTCCGCCTCATTGTTAGTGCATTCGAAAGTCAACCGAGCAGCTAAAGGTGTATGAACCCCTTTTGGCGAGATGATAACAGCGCCTACTCCACTTCCATTCATGTTCACAGCCACGTAAAACATCAACTTCCATTTGGATTCAGGGTCCGGCCCCTCCTCCGGAATTGGTTCTTCGTAGTCTTTCGACTTGAGGAACATGATGTCCTCATCCGGAAACTCGAACCTCATGGGTTGATAATCATCGATTGGCTGCTGAGCCAAGTATTCTGACAACACACTTCCTTTGATTTCCTTTTGCGAAGTGTATTGTATATCATACTTTGTTAGTATCATCTGCCACCGGGCTACTCTTCCTGTCAGAGCTGGCTTTTCAAAGATGTATTTCACAGGATCCATCTTGGAAATTAAGAGAGTAGTGTGAGTCAGCATGTACTGTCTTAGTCGGCGAGCAGCCCATGCCAAAGCGCAGCAAGTTTTCTCGAGTAGTGAGTAGCGCGTCTCACAATCGGTAAACTTTTTGCTAAGGTAATAAATGGCGTGCTCTTTTCGACCAGACTCGTCCTGCTGACCCAGCACACATCCCATCGATCCTTCAAGCACGGTAAGATACATAATCAAAGGTCTCCCTGGCACTGGAGGCATAAGAATTGGAGGCTCTAGCAGGTATTCTTTGATTCGGTCAAAAGCTTGTTGACAGTCTTCGTTCCATTTAACTGCCTGATTCTTCCTCAGAAGCTTAAAGATGGGCTCATACGTGGCCGTTAGGTGAGAAATAAACTGTGCAATGTAGTTTAGTCTCCCTAAGAAGCCACGTACTTGCTTTTCAGTCTTCGGCTCAGGCATCTCTTGGATGGCTTTCACTTTGGCTGGATCAACCTCGATTCCTCGTTCACTAACAATGAAGCCGAGTAACTTGCCAGAACGGACCCCGAAAGTACACTTATTCGGATTCAACCTCAGTCTGAACTTCCGAAGTCTACCAAACAACTTTGCTAGATTAACCAAGTGCTCTTCCTCTGTTTGGGATTTTGCTATCATATCATCAACATAAACCTCAATTTCATGATGGATCATGTCGTGAAATAGCGTCACCATTGCCCGCTGATAAGTGGCTCCTGCATTCTTCAAACCAAATGGCATGACCTTGTAACAGAAGGTTCCCCAAGGAGTGATGAAGGTCGTCTTTTTCGTGTCCTCGGGAGCCATCTTAATCTGGTTATAGCCGGAAAATCCGTCCATGAAGGAGAACACAGAGAATTGAGCAGTATTATCGACGAGCACATCTATGTGAGGTAGAGGGAAGTCATCTTTGGGGCTGGCCCTATTCAAATCCCTATAGTCCACACACATCCTGACTTTACCGTCTTTCTTGGGAACCGGCACAATGTTGGCAACCCACGGAGGATAACTGGTCACGGCTAAGAAGCCAGCATCAAACTGTTTTTGTACTTCTTCTTTTATTTTAATTGCCATATCTGGACGTGTGCGCCTCAACTTCTGCTTTACCGGAAGACAATCTTCTCTGAGAGGTAGTTTGTGTACCACAATGTCAGTGTCTAAACCCGACATATCTTGGTAGGACCATGCGAAGACGTCAACATACTCCAGAAGCAAAGCAATCAAACGAGTCTTGACAGATCCTTCTAATGCGGCCCCGATCTTGACTTCTTTCTTGTCTTCTTCAGTACCCAGGTTTATTACTTCGACAGCTTCTTTGTGCGGCTGAATCATCTTCTCCTCCTGCTTAAGCAGTCTGGCCAATTCTTCAGGTAGTTCGCAATCCTCTTCACCTTCCTCATTGGCTTGATAGATTGGATTATCAAAATCATACTTAGCCATAACAGGGTTGTCATTGATAAGATCCGGTGACGAGCACCTGCATGAATGGTGATTCATGCAAGGCTTTAGAAAAGGCTTGAGAAAATGAGATACATTGTCAGGTTTAAATCTTTTCTTTCTTTTTGAAAAACAAAAACAAAAATGAAAGACAAAGAACAACATGAATGAATGCAAAATGTCAGCTTTATTTATGATTGTAAATTGGTTTAGGAACATAAGAACCCTTACAAAAAGCTATTATGCCTCGGGCAGGACATAGTGCTTGAATACAGGAAAAACAGAAACAAAAATCATTACTCTTCGAAAGAGGTGACTGAAATAAGTCTTTATGATGTCCAATTGCTAAGTTGAGTTCCTGGGACGGCAGGCCTGACCCACTCATCTATGTCACAGTCACTATCCACTGTGTCATCATGTACATCGCTGATGTTTCCATAATCTACTATTCCCGCACTCGTGAAAGTGATTGGGCCTTGACGACCTCTAGTATTTGGTTTGGACGATGACTGCCCAGGACGGTAACCAATTATGAACATATCTTTCTTTTCTGGCACCTCTAATGGACTTCCCCAGCCTTCTCGTATCCCAGATTCTACCAACTCAAGCGCTTGCTTATAAGAGGCTATGGCAACCCCTTTCTTCAGTTTTTCAGGAGGAGCCGCCACTACAGATTCTTGTTCAGACTTCAAGGGCTCAAAGGCCTGACATGGGGTCTCAACTATTTCGCCATCCATCTCCACATATTTGAATGAAGCTAGATGAATCACAAAAATGTCTTCTTTCCCACTGACAATTACAATTTGACCCTCCCAGACGAACTTTAACTTCTGATGGAGTGTGGACGATACCGCTCCTACTGAATGTATCCAAGGTCTTCCGAGTAAACAACTATACGCAGGCTGTATATCCATTATGTAGAACGTGGTATTGAAGATCTGTGGACCTACTTTGATTGGCAACTCCACCTCCCCAAACACCGATCTCCTCGACCCATCAAATGCTCGAACTACTAGGTCGCTGGGCTTTAGAACCACTCCATCATAATCCAACTTCATCAGTGCTTTCTTAGGCAAGACGTTCAACGATGATCCAGTATCTACCGACACGTGAGAGAGTACTGCACCTTTACATTCTAAACATATATGCAATGCTCGGTTATGAGCAAGCCCTTCAGAAGTCAAATCCAGGTCTGTAAAACCCAATCCGTGACTGGAATTGAGGCTGGATACCACCGCTTCCAACTGATTTACTGAAATATTCTGAGGCACGTACGCCTTGTTCAGAATATTCAGGAGAGCCTTCCTGTGAGAATCAGAACACATGAGCAAGGACAAGATGGAAATCTTCGACGGAGTCTGCTGCAGATGGTCCACAATCTTGTAGTCGCTCTTTTTGATAATCCTCAGAAATTCTTCGGCTTCTTTATCAAAGGTAAGGTCTGGATCAGTCACTGGTGCGGGCTCATTGAGAACCACTGGCTGCTTCCCTCTCGCTCTAGCTTGAGCTTCTGCGGCGTCCGTAGGTGGTGTCACACTATTTCTTAGTGTTTTCGGCACAAACAACCTCCCACTTTTAGTAAAGCCCCCTACTCCAACAGTTTCTACTTGAGTCGGGGTTGTACTAGACGTGGCCAACTCTTGCTTCTGGCCATTACAATATATTTCACCACCATAATTCCAAGGAATGGCTTTATCATTCTGATACAGTACTGGCCTTGCAGTGGTGATGGTTACCGGTGCCACTCTGGCCTGCGGAGGAACTTGAGACGGATCATAGAAAATGGTTACTGTAGAGACTTCACTTTCTTTTACAATCTTGTCAAACTGCAGCACTCCTTCATTAATCATACTCTGGATCCATGCTTTCAAATTCTCACAACCATTTGTAGCTTCAGCATATTCCGGACAATCTTCTTCACACCCAGGGAAGATACCTTTCTTTAACAAGCAAACTTTAACAACATTCAACGGAGTCTGCAGGTCGTTGACATCGCGCACCGGGTTTAGGTTTTCCCTTTCATCAACTGCCCCAACTGTACTTCCATGAGGAGGCATGGGGTTCTGAATTACATTAGGAGTAGGAGCAAAGTTGATTGCTTTAGAATCCAACAGGTCTTGAACAACATGCTTCAGTGCTTTGCAGTTCTCTGTGGTATGGCCGGGAGCTCCGGAATGAAATTCGCATCTAGCATTTGTATCATAGCCCTCGGGGATTTGACCGGGCTTCGGGGGTTGTAGAGTTCGAAGTTGAACCATCTGAAGTTGTAGGAGATTCTTCAAAAGCTGTGAATAGGACATCGGCGGAGCTTCGAAATGTCTTTCTCTGGGCTTCTAGGAGTAATATGGACGAGGAGCACTTTGTTGATACCCTTGCTGGGGTTGTTGTTGTGATTGTTGAACTTGAGGTTGAACAGGTTGAGCTGAGATAGTGATAGGGGCCACTTGCTGATAAAATCCTCTGTTAGTTCCTCCCCTATGTGCGTACACTGCCCTGATCTCTCCTTCTCTCTTCTTCACGAAGGGCTTCTTGATACCAGAACTTGAAGTGCCTCCATTTTGAATCTTCCCTTGTTTCATCCAACTTTCTATCCTCTCGCCAATCAAGATGATATCTGAGAATCCGCTTGAAGAACATCCAACTAGCCTTTCCATGAAATGCCCAGGAAGGGTATCCAGGAACAGGTCTACCATTTCTCTCTCCAACAAAGGAGGTTGCACTCTAGCAGCCACTTCACGCCACCTTTGTGCGTAATCCTTGAAGCTCTCGGAATTCTTCTGAGTCAGAATTTGAAGTTGAGTGCGATTGGGCGCCATGTCGATGTTATATTGATATTGCTTGAGGAATGCTTCTTCCAATTCCTTCCATCTTCTCACAGAACTTCTCTCTAGCTTCATATACCATTCCAAGGATCCTCCAGAGAGACTATCCTGGAAGTAGTACATCCAGAGCTTTTCATCCCTAGTATGGGCATCAATTTTTCGGTAGAATGCCTGCAAGTGAGTCTTTGGGCAGGAACTACCATTGTACTTGTCAAAAGCTGGCGGCCTGAATTTGTGAGGAATAACCACCCCGGGGACTATACCCATGTCAGACACGTCTATCCCCAAAGTGTCTCTACACTCGAGGGCTTTGACTTTCTCAGCAAGCACCAAAAAGTCCTGAAGATTTCCTTCTCCGCCGAACCCCAGGTCATTATTGAAAGAAGAGAACTGATCATCCTGCTTGTCTTGTATCGGTACGAAAGCTGTTGTGCCCGGTTCTGGAATTTGAGGTCTTCCTGGGCCATTGTTGGTGTTGGGAGGAGTCATTGGGACGTCATGAGTGGTCATAGGAGTATTAGTCTGAGGAGGGTTGAGCCCCTGAACTGCATTCCTTAACTCTTGTTGTCCCCGAGCCATCCCTTGCATCATGACCATGAACTCTCCCATTCTGGTGCGAAACTCATTAAGCTCAGTTTTCATAGCGTCCATGACTGTCCTCTGGTTGCTGTGAGTTGCGTAGCGACGCGGAATATTCTTCCGAAGATGCCGGGTCTTGGCGGATCTCACAATCTTTGCCTGAAACACAGATAAGTTAAGCATCCTATAGAAAAACCTGCAAAACAAAGAAAGAATGCAAATGATGCGTATGCAATGCAATATGTTTCTTTTATTCCCAAGGCTTTAATTACTTTCCCATTCTGGTATTGAGAGAATAATAATTAGGAAGAAGACCCAAGCGATGTTCAAATATAGTGACGGTCGTGGAGAATTGGTGCTCATTACCTCGTGTCGGTGCAACAGATAACGAACAAGAGATTCAAAACAAATCAATCATATAAACTGAATTTTGAAACAACAAAGTCCCCGAAGGGTGCCAATCAAAGTACATCAAATAAAGGAATCCCACAACAAGCATGTGGGTAACCCAAGTACAACTGCATGAGACTAAACCCTAGGTAGTTCGAAGTCTTGCAGCCTCCAGCTAAGACGCTTGACACTCTGGAACAACTGAACGATATCCAGATGACCCGGCTCCTGGATGAGTCTCTGGACGAGGAGGTCCCTTAGATTGAAGGAAGCATGTAACTCTTCAATCTGCTGCAGGAAAGTCACCTCATTCTCTTTGCTTGGACCCGGCTCGGTCTTTGACCTCTTCACATCAGCACGAAGCTTCAGCTTTTCAACTTCTTTCTGGACATCTTCAGCTATTTGTTGACTCTTTGCCATCTGACGAAGATACTCTCTCTATTGCTCTTATGCTCTCCGAACTAGCTTCTCTTGTTCAACTAAAGCATCCTGGAGGTTCTTGATCTTCAACTCGAATTCAGCTTCTACCTCCTTTTGCTTCTTCTGATTATCACTCCACTTCTCCTGCCAAAGTGTGATGGCTTCATTAGCCTCATTAAGTTCTTTCTTATCCTTCTGGCGCTGACTTGCCTTATGAATCTCGGCCAATCCTCTTTTCCTGAAGTGCAGCTCCCTTTCCTCGAAGTCCCTCTGCTTGAGGCGAACCGCCTCTTCAACTCGGAGAGCTCTATCTTCTAACTGATGGTTCAAAATCATCACTTTTTGACAAGAATTGTAAGCCTCTTAATTTTCAACCCTAAGCTGCTTGACCAAAGCTTCCAACTTCTGATAATCTTCTAAAGGCACTGTTGCTGGAGGTGGAGTTGGTACAGAAAAAGGGACTAGAGCCGTTTGAACCTCCTCCTTTATCCAAGCTTCGAATTCAGGGAACATCCGGTTATTGCTCTTGCCTAGACATGTCGTGTCCTTTCTTTTGATCACTTTCCAAGAACCTGCAGCTTTCCTGACCAACGGAAGATTGTCCTTCACCGGGAAGTAAAAAGTTTGGAATAACTCAGATTCATCAGGAATCTCCTTGAGCGCATACCCTAACTGTCTTCTCACAAGAATGGGATTGTAATTGATACCTCCTGATACTCCCAACAAAGGCACATTAAGGTAATTCCCACAACTGATAATGAAACTTTTTCCTTTCAACCTCAAAGTAAACCACCTGATATCTCTGGCAGACAAAGTACTCAACTTCTGGGCCCAAGTAGTATTAGGATCAGTAAAACTCTCAGTAGTAGGCAAATGTCTCATGACCCACTTGTAGAATAAGGGAGCACAATATCTAACCAGACCTCCTCGCTTCTTCTCATTCTTATAGTGCACTGAATAATACAAGTCACCTAGGAGAGTGGGCACCGGATTCTTCAACACAAATAAATGAATAGCATTTATGTCCAAATATTTATCCATATCAGCAAACAAAATAGTCCCTTACACAGATAATTCCAAGATAGCGCAAACTGAATCCCATTTCTTTTCCATGGCACATTCTTCAGCTCTTTTGTCCAGAAACTCTAAGGGAAAACCAAGTACTCCTGCCTTGGTGGTAACCAGATTAGCAGATACCTCTGATGGGCTCAAATAAAGAGCATTAGCGATGTCAGCATGAGTTGGTCTTGTCATCTCTGATTTGAAAGGAATATGATCCTTGATTGACACTCCCATAATCTCAGCATACTCTTCCAGCAAAGGACCTAACTGAAAGTCATGAAATGTGAAACACCTGAGCCGTGGATCGTAATACTGCAACAATGTGTGAATGGAGCTTCTCTAAGAGCTATCCAAGTTGAATACCAAGTCCAAAATATCACCATACTTTTCCTTGAAGTATCCCAAATGACCTGGGGTAATAAGAGACACCATCTGGTTGATCAGGTCCATCTTGGTATCAAATAATTTGTAGTGCATAGTTCTCTTTCTGACGTCTTCCATTCTGAAGCAATGATATGACCGGGAACTGGGAGTAATGCAGACCCTGAGAATAAAAGAAACACAAATGATTAATGATGATATGATGCTTATGCAAGGCTAGGCATGTGATCAGTGAAGTGTCTGTGATGTGCCAATCATATAATCAAGTGTCGGTGCGAGGTCACAATATCCACATATCACAATAACAATCCCTTTGATCCGGGATCCATCTATTAGAACCAGAAATCCAGATCACAAAACTAAACCAAAGGCAAAGTGGGTATGCTGAAGGTCTTAGGGTTCCTGCAAACCTGTAAACCCCTCCCAATATCACGGGTGTGCTACTCGGGTCAACATCACGGAATCTCAAAGCCGAATAGCAATAATACGTTCACCATTTCCGAGAAATGGCTCATGACCAATCAGGGAACCGGTTTGGCATTATGTACTACTCAGGGAGGCCTCAGTTGAGTCCGGAAAAACAAGCATCCCTCACAAGTCTCCAGCTTCAAGCACTGAATCGAGAAACAATAGTACATTCATCCCGAAGGGTACAATACTACCGTCATACGAACAATTTGCTTTAACCGGATTCCTATGAGAGAACCAGGCCATCCTATGCGAGTTCCCAGTGGGCCCTCGGATGCGAGTGGGTTTGCCAACAAATGTGGTATGCCACTGTCATAATTGGAAAGGGTTGTTTCCACTAAGGTTCTCAATGATCGGTCCCCAGCTACACTTAACCATCAAGGTTGTATCCCGAAGTGGGGAAGAACCCCCACACAAGATATTTCCAAGACAGTCGCAACCTGGGTATGGAACACATCGCCACTCATCATGTAACCATGCGAGTATAACATGTCCACGCTAATCCTATAGTGCACTCAAGCTGGGTATTTGGCTTATCTCACAGTAACTCCCATCCCGCAGAAAAAATGAAAACCAACACAGCTAGACAGTCCAGTATAATATGATGCATGGAAAATAAATACTGAAAGCGGTAAATAAATGCGGTAAAGTAAAGCTGTAAAGTAAAAACTGTAAATAAAAACAGTAAAGCTAAACTAAAGCACACAGCATCAAACATATAAACACCCAAAGAAACAAAACCAAAAAGGCGCTAGGATTGACTCTACAAGGGAAACCAGAGATTTTGGGTTCGTCCCCAGCAGAGTCGCCAGTTGTCGCTCCCAGGATTTTCATCCTAGTACAAACGCGAAAGTGGCGCGGAAAAGGTAGAGTCGCCAGCCAGACATTTTTATCCCGAAAGAATGGGAAAGGTAATGTTGCACAAACCTGAGGAAGAAGGAAAGGACAAGATCCTGCGAACCAAAGATCTGGGTACGGGAGTCGGTTACGACCTGGGAAGGTATTAGCACCCCAGACCGTCCGCCGTACCCGACGGGATCCACACTTGCTTGCTTGTTTCAAAGGGTGAGAAAATATGAATGCTGAACAAATGAACTGCTAACTGGAATGGGAATGAGAAAGGAATAAGAAAAAAGAATGGAATAAAAGAATGGGGAAAATGTAGGGAAAATAAAGAAAGCGCTCGAACGGGCCCTACCCCGCTGCCTACGTACCTCATCGGGAAAATGAGGATCAGAGTCGACTTAGTTTGCCTAACTAAGGCGGGAACTATTTGTTTGTGTTTTATACAGCTAGAACTGCGTATGCCTATGCTCAGGTGTTGCAGGCTCGTCTGGTACGAGTGCGTCTACCGTCTTACATGAAAGACAAGTCGTCGCAAGTTCGCGTTGAGGGTGAATGAGATGAGAAGAGAATTCCCGCAGGAAAGTCACTTGTTATTTGTTTTTGTCTTTCATGAGAAATTTTTTGAATTTGTTTATGAACATTCTCATACTAAGGCCTATCCATCGCGGGAAGTACTTAAACCTCGCCCCGAAACAGGACGCGTATAAGCACTCCGCAACAAAGTCTCGTGTCGTACAAGAACGTTAAACCTTTATTAGGTGTTTTATTATTTTTCTTTATGAGGTGAGAAAGAATGACTCAAGTCGGAAAAAGGACAAAAACTAAGGGGGACTAAGACCAACCCTAAGTTATTTATTTACAAGAGGGGGATCCTAATGGTTAGTGAGGTTTTCTAATCCTAAAGAAGCAAAGGAAAAGAAAGAAGAAAAGGATACAACTTACTTCCTAAGGAAGATAATATGGTCCTAACAAAGGGGAATCTTACCAAACACAAGTATGGAAGGATAAGATGAATTAAAATGCATAAAAGAAATGCATAAGAAATAAAAGGATAAGGTAAAGTAAACTTACCTCAATCTTCCCCACTACAAAACAAATGATTAATGTGCATTTTTATTAAAAAGAATAAGGTAAACACACAACAATTAAATCCTAATTAAATTCTAAGGCACCTTGGACCTAAACTAGACTTTATTTTAATCTTAAAGGAACTACAAGAAGCTAGGACCAAAACTACAACACCTATTACAGCCCCTATTACACAAACAACCATGAAAATAAGCCTAACACCAACCAGCTTTTTACAGCCAGCATGCAGCATGAAAAAGTAGGTGTAAAAGGTTACAAACAGCATGTACACATAACAAACAGCACACATTTTACAACACTTATGCAAAAAAACAGCTATGAAATGCAAAATCCAGAATTGATTATTTTCATTTTTTATGCACAACCTTAATGCAAAAATCACTAATCTCATCATGAACATGTATTTGAACTTAAATAAACATATACCAATGCAAGAACATGGACATTATTGAATGATTATGCAAGAATGCATCACATGGATTATGCAACAAGTAAATACACAAAGTAGCACCTAAACATGCATATGAACATGGCATTTGAACATGGTGATTATTGATTATGAACATACAATATGATGATTCAACAAACACACTAAACTCAATGCAAAATTCAGAATGAATTGACAAGGATGTTATGATCAAGTATGCAACAAAATTCCACCAAATGCACATACATATGATTATGCAAAATGAAACATAAATCAATCATGAAATACAAAAATGAATTAATGCAATGCAACCATGCAGAATGCAACATGATTATTATGTACCAAATGATGCATGAACATATAGCAACAAAATGCAAGAACTCAAGCTATGCACAAAGAAACACTAAAATGCATAATATGCGATATGAACAAAATCGTGTCGAAACAGGGGAATGAGCTATTGGAAATGGACTCAAAAATTCCCTAAAATCACTACGTAAATATGTATGAACATTAGAGGCACTAGAAATTAGGGCTAAGCAATCAAATAAGCTAAAAAGTCAAAAATCAACAGTGTTAACCGGTTAAACGAATGCGTTAACCGGTTAACGGACCTAAAACAGCAGCATTTTGGCCAAAAACGCACGCGTTAACCGGTTAACCAAATGCGTTAACCGGTTAACGCTGAACAGAATTGAAAAAAAGCTTTTAAAATAAATGCTTTTGGCCACAATCTTGCTTCTAGTGATCCCTAACCTTCCTAGTGTAAACACCCCAAATTTTCCCACACCCATTCACACCATGGCTTGTCATCATTTTCATATGCATAAACTCAATCATAGCATCCCATATCACATTTTTGATTCACTGCATAGATTCTAAGTCATCTGCATCTAGGGTTTGTGATATGAGCCATCCAAGAGCTTTTTGACACACTCCAAAGGTCATTAATCATTGCAAAGGGGTCCATGTATGTTCAAACATCATATTATATCCTCTCAAAGTCAAGAATGTCAAAGAATCACAAGAACTGAGAATGGTATGGAAGCAGAGCCAGGTTTAACTACACAGATGACCTAAAATTAGGGTTTTGGTTTCAGAGGCCATAACTCCAAATTTTTTGGTCATTTTTGTTTCTATTGGTCTCTATATGTTATAGGGAGTATGCATATCAATTTTCATGAAGAAATTCCTTGGGGAAGTCATATGATCAAGAGTTGACTTTTCAAGCAAGTCAGTGTAAAATCAGGGCAGCTGAGGCCCCCAATGACCCAACCAAAGGGTGTTCTTCATCATTTTGATTATGTATGATCTTTATTTGATCATGGAAGATGTTGGAATTTCACAAAATTGAAGAATTTCAAGTCTTTTGCAAAGTTGACTTTTTGGGAAAGTTTGACTTTTGATGAAATTGCCATTTTAGGAAACTTTTTCAACCTTTACTTTTTGATTCAAAAATGCTTCAGATGGAAAAACTTTGGTCATGAAAGTTGTAGAATGGATCATTCCCTTTTCAAAAAGTGCAAGAACATGACCTAATTCATTTTGGATCAAAAGTTATGGCTTGTCAAAGTTGGCAAAAATCACAAAATTTGAAGTTTTCCACCAAAGAGGCAAAGTTACAAATTCACTTCTCAAGGCAAATTTAGTTATCAAATGGACTTCTAAACTTCACCACATGATCATACATGACCTAAAATCAGAATTGGCCCAAGGGATTTCTCATTTTTGTGCCTTGATTTTCAAATATCCATAAGTCATTTTTCATAAAAGTGCAAAGAGGGATTCTTGGCAAAATCATTCTCCCATGAATTGTATGATCACTAGCTGGTTCTAACACATTGCCATGACCAAATGAAGCATCCCACATCAAAAATTCAGCAAGGATTATCTCATGTACATAACCAAAAGTCATGAAATGTAACAAGTGGGCAAGTTGCAAAATCTCTCTCAACTCATGATCCAAATGCAGCAGACTTTCATGAGCCATCCAAGGGCCATCCTTGACTCAAGCTGAGGCAGGACAATCCTCTAGACTGCTGCTGCCATAGCCCATGCTGCAAGTACAAAGCAACTTGACTTTTTGGCCAAAACTCCCATACCCTTGGAATAGTGATCAGCAGCCTCTACTGACCTGCTCCACAGCCTACTCACACATCATGGGAGTGATATAGCAACTCATTGGCCATTGAAACAACACACAACACAGCCCTCACAAAATCTGTCAAAAAAACTCCTCTTCTTCGAATCTTTCTATACAGCCATCAAACCTTCATTTTTTCTTCACCAATGAATCATACACCCTCCATGGAACAAGAATCAATCATTAAAAGAGCCTGAAACATCACATACAAGAACCTCAAGTTCTGCTACACCAGAACTGGAATCTTCAAACTAGCCACCATCAAAGCTTTCCAAGCATTCCATTGAGTTCAGAAGGGCCAAGGGAGTTCATTTGCACAAGTGAGAGGTTCTGGAAGCTCACCATTGAAGCTTTCCAGCTCAGGTATGGCCAAGAACACTTTCTCACAGAACTTGTTTTTCTTGTTATAAAATGAAAGTGTATGTTGTGCTGATCATAATGATGTGTTTGAAATTGAAAATGAGTGGAAAATGAGGATGTATTGATGCTCTGAAACTTCACCCGTGAAACTTGTTTGATTCGATTCTCTCTGTTTTTGGATGATAAATGTTGTTTGAAGGGTGATTTGAATGGGGTTTGGGTAGAGGATCATTTCCCTGGTTTCAATTTGATGAATGGTGGCCTGTAGCATGTTCTAGGGTTTTTGACCCGCCGGAGAAGACGACCAGAACCACTGTTCCGGCCGTCTGAGGTTAGTTTGCCCTAATTAGGGTTTAGCTGAGTAATTAGTGTGTTTTGAATCTGGACCCTAGGATGTTGTTTCCCGCGTGTGGACCAAAGGCTCAGATCATATCATTAATTCATAATTTCCATTTAACTTAATTAATTAGGTTTAATTAGTTAATTAACTTGATTTGAATGTAGTCCCTTGGATTTGGCGCGTGGTCAACAGCCCCTTCTCCAGTTTCAATCTGATCCGTCCATTGCATATACTTTTCATTTAATTAGTTTTATTTTCATTTTATTTCATTTAATTTCTCCATTTAATTTAAAATAGCAAAACCTTTTCAAAAATTCTGAAAATTTTTGTACAAACTTTTATTAATTTTCAGAAACCAAAAACATTTTTATTTTTATTTTTTGCATTTTAAAATATTTTTAAATCATTTAAAAGTTTATTTTTAATTAATTAATGAGAATTAATTAATTAAAAATACTTTTAGGTATTTAAAAATCACTAAAAAATTCATGAAACCTTTAAAATCATTTAGAAACATTGTCCAACCCTCAAACCAAATTTCTTTTTTGATCTTGATGCATTTTGACAATTTTCCATGGAATTAATTCATTTTCAAAGCATTATTTTGATCCAAACTTCAAAAATCATTTCTGCCTAACCATTGAGAGTTGGACTTTGATTCTTTTTGCATTGTGTTTTGCATATCATGAAGTTTGTAAGATTAAATTGGCATGATTTGATCTTTCATTTTCATTTTGTTTGACATTTTTCTTGTTAAGGTACCCTAAAACCCTAGAAATCTTAGGAAATTCATAACCCTAATTAGGTTAAGAGTTAGACCCCCTCCTTTGGGCAGTGAGTTTGTGTAGGTTTAGGGTTCCCTTGGATGCATTTTCAATTTTTTATCTTGGTGTTTGCTTCTGGTTTTGGTTTTTGTTTGGTGCATTGATCATAAACCCTAATTTGGGCTTCCTTTTGCATTCATCTTACATTTGCTTGCATACCATGACTTGCCATAGCATTTTATGCATCCATTTGATTCATTATACATCTTAAGACATGTTAGATGTATGTTTGATCATTGCATCTTTCATTTGCCATGTTGTATGTCATTTGCATTTCATAACTTTTCATGTATGTTCATGGTTCTTAACTTGCTTCATTTGCATCCATAAGTTTGTATGATCATCCCCATGCTTTGTTTCATGTTTGCATCATCTCATAGCATCATTATCATTACATATATGATTCTGGTTTTGGTTTTCATCATGCCATTCCATCTCATTTTGCATTGCATTGCATTCCTTTCACTAACTTTTCAGGTGGTAAGTTCTTTGAGAAGTGGATTTGCCTCCACTTCTCACAACTTCTTTTCATCTCTCTTATGCATCATTGCTGCATTTTATCTTGGGTTTGAGATTGAGCTTGCTCATTCTTCTTCTTCTTACTTTCTTTCTTCAAGTGACTTGTCTTCTTGAATGAAGCAAGTTACCTTGCTTCTCTTTGCTCCTTTCATCTGCTTCCTGGTGGTTCCTCTGAAGATTTCTTTCTTAAACCTCACAAACCTTAGGAACAACCAAGCATGACAATAATTAGGGTTTTGATTAGTCCCCCCACTTAGTTTTACCTTTGTGTCTCATTGAGTCTTCTCTTCTCATCTCATAATCAGGGACTAAACCCTAAAGGCTTTAAGGCTTTGTGATTAAGCTTATGCCTGCATCCTTCTATTAGGATGGAGTGTATAACTTTAATCCTAAGTGTAAACCCTTAATGTGTTTAAATCCTTTAATCAATTCACTTAATAATCATCAAGACATCAAGCTTGTAACTTGGGCCTTGCATTAGGGTTCTAATTCTTCCTTAATTGGTTAAGAAGGACTAACCCTAGTGTTAATGGACAAGTCCCCCTCAAGTTGTCTTACAAACCCTTAAACTCACTTCATCATCTCATCATTAACTAAAATCCACCTAATAAAGGCTTTGTTTTGTCATGAGTTTAATCCCTAATCATGGATTAAGTTGAGGGGCTTTCCTCAGCTTAAACATTCTCATCTATTATCCTTCTATTAGGATGGTGTAATGAGTCTGTTTAATCCCTGATTATGGCTTAATATCATTACTTAACACTAAACAAAAACACCAAAAACATCTAAATAATCATAAGTAGGTTAATGATCTTAATCCTACATCAAAGGTGATTAAGTGTGAGAAGCTGACTTCACACTTAAGGTATTCTAATTACCCCTAATCAGAGGGAAGATGTGATGAGTTTACTAACCCATTGGTTTAGGCTTAAGCTCATTAACTTATGACAAACTTCCAAAAGTAATAAAAGACTGAAAACACAAAAACAAACAATAATTGTCTCCTTCGGGATTCTTTTCTCATCATCTTCACTCACAAACGGGAACTTGCTTCTTCCGTCTAATGCAAGACAGTTTGCACCTGAGCCAGACAGGTCATACACTTGAGCATAGGCAAGTAAGCAGTTCACAAGTCAATTCATTCTTTCAGTCTCCTTGGGTCGAACTACGGTGTTCTGACTTCCTCATTGCACGAGAGGATACGTAGGCATAACGTAACAGTTATCGAACAAAAGTCTCTGTATATTCCCCCTCTTTCCAGCTTCATTCTTAAGCCTCATGATCTTGAGCATCTTATTCTTGTTCTCACACTGACACTGTACATTTATACACTTCACATTTCTTTTGCACTGACACCTGTACATCTTTTTTTCCAGCTCCTTTATACACAGATTGCACTGACACTACCCCTTTAAACACAAACTTTTAAGCGTGGATCCCGTCGAGTACGACGGACAATCTGGGTGCTAATACCTTCCCAGGTTGTAACCAACCCCCTTTCTCAGTCTCTCTGGTTCGCAACCGTCTTATCCATATCTTTTTAGGTCTATGCAGCATTACCTTTCCTTCGGGATAAAAATGCCTAGCTGGCGACTCTATTCATTCCCTGTGAGTTCACTCCTGTGTGTTCTCACATCCTCCTTTCGCCGACCGTTCGCGTCTGTACCTTTATCTGGGCCATTCCCATTTATCGGGAGCGACAGCTTGGCGACTCTGCTGGGGAACCTTATACTGTAACCAGGGCTTCTGGTTCTTTTTGTGGGTTCCTCCTAGCGCTTGTTTAATTTGTGTTTACTAGGGTGTTATGTGCTAATTGTGTTTGTATTTTGTATTGCTTTATGTACAGTCATTTTATTGCTTTCTTTACAACTTTATATACATCATACTGTCATACTGTTCTGGCTGGATCTGGTTTTATTGCTTTGGTGGGTGGGTGTTCTATTGAGAGTTGAGGTCCTATACCTGGGACCTGAGTGACACCTAGGCTAGAGTGGTTCATGTTCTTTCCCATTCCATTTCGGTCTGGTGCGGGAATATGAAACACGGTTCAGATATGGGTTTCTTCTTGAGAACTTTGTGCTACAGATTTCCTGTAGTGCTAGGGCTATCTGGGAAGCCTGCTAAGTCTGGATGACCTTTAGTATTGACCTTCAGAAACTGAGGTGAATTAGAGGAGGATCTTTTATGGTTATTGTAAACACTGTGCCTCCGGGTTAGAAGTGTTTACACTTCTCATAACTGATCCAAGTCTGAGGATCCTTGTTTTAGAACACCACCTGTGAGGGGGTTGGGCTGTTTACAGGTTTGCAGGTACCCTTGACCTCAACATACCCTGTTACTTTGTTTTGATTAAGAGTACTCCATTTTGGAACAGTTCTTGTGATTTTTAACCCTGGATATGTGACTCTTTATTTGAGTCCCCCACCTTGGTTACTGGACTTATGAACCTCCATCTGGATTTCTTGAACATACATGGACCTATATCAAGGCAGTTAATCAGATCCAGCTTGATCACAAACCCTTGCATATCATCTGCATACATCATCATTGCATCATTTAACATTCGCTTATTTGTTTTTCAGGGTATACATACTGTATATTGGCTTGGTTTTGACCCCTTCATCTGCATAGACCTATCTTCACCAGCATCTGCTTCAGCTTTTCCTCATCAGCTACCTGCTTCAGTCACCTGCATCACCAGTCTCAGCCTGTCAGTGGCTCATCTTCTAGTAGCAGTCATCATCATCAGCATCTGTTCTTCAGCAACATGGCACCTAAGAAGAGCAACATCTCCTATCATTTCTTTGAGCCTGAGCTAGCTAGCATCAGGAAGGTCCAGACCCTGATTACTCCAAACCATATACCACTATTCAAAGAACATTATGGAGGAATCCTTGATGTGGTTATGGATTTGGACCCTTCACAGAGGAGCTTGATTCATACTTGCCTGCAGTTCTATGATCCCCCTCTGAGGTGTTTCACCTTCCAGAATTTTCAGTTGGGACCCTTGTTGGAAGAGTATTCATCATTGATTGGTGTACCTATCAGGGGTGGAGTCCCCTTCAACCCTGAGATGGTTTTCCCTAGAAATGAAGAGGTGGCAAAGGCATTGTATCTAGAACCAGTTCTGATTGGGCAGAACATGACAGCAAAGGCTGGAGTCTCTGGTCTTCACTTGGATTTCTTGACCTCTCAGGCTATTCTGAAGGCCTCCATGGGGGAGTGGAAGGCAGTCTGTGCATTACTAGCCCTTAGCATATATGGGGTGATATTATTTGCATATGAGCCTAAGTTCATTAGCAAGAATGCAATCCATCTTTTCATCCTGAGGAACCCAGTACCCACCTTACTGGGAGACTTTTACTACTCTGTTCACCAAAGGAATGGAAAGCAAAGGGGAAGATTAGTGAGATGCTGTGCTCCTTTGTTCCATACCTGGCTGCTCAAGCATTTGCCAAAGACTGATGCATTCTTGAACCCTCACCAGCAGAAGAACTGGGCTAGGAGGCTTGTTGCTCTGACCTCAGATGATATCAGGTGGTGCACTCAGAGCACTAAGGGCAGAGACATCATTACTAGTTGTGGGCAGTTTCCCAATGTACCCCTGATAGGAGTAAAGGGTTGCATCAACTACAACCCTCTGCTGTTCAAAAGACAACTGGGCTATGCATTGGTCCACCCTCCTAAAGTACAAGATCTAGCTGAGACCCTTTATTGTGAGATCAAGCCTAATCTAGTTGTTGTCAGACAAGCATTCTGGGCTTGGGACAATGTCCAGACTAAAGGGGTAACTATTCTCGGGAGATGCAACAATGTGGCCTCAGCTCAGTACTATGAGTGGTCACATGCCAGGGCTCAAATTTCTGGGATGCCCTTCACCATTGAAGATGTGCCTGGACCTTCTACGGCACCACCTCCAGCAACTGTCAGCCTGGAAGAGTTTGAGAAGCTCAAAGAGAGGAATGAGAATCTGACTCAAGCTCTGCAGAAGACCCTCTGGGAGAGGAGTGATGGTCGGCTGGACATTGAAAGGTTGGAAAAGCTAAAGGTGGAGCATCTAGCCAGGATTGAAAAGTCAGAGGACTACATTAAGAAGTCAAGAGCTGGAGAGCAGATCTTGAAGAATGCCTGCAAAGAGGACCAGTTCCAGAGAGCTAGGACTGATCTTTATCTGAAGGAGAGCCAAGCTAGGTGGGTCAGGATCACTGAAGCTCACACTCAGGAGGATAAAAGAACTCAGGAAAAGATTGAGCAGTTGGAGGCTAATGCAAAGGAACAACAGGAAGCCCTGGTAGCAGCCCAGAGGGAGATCTCAGAATTGAAACTCAGAGCTGGTGTGAAGAGGTCAAAAGACCAGGGCAGACACAAGAAGCTAGCTGCAGCTATTGCCACCAGGAATCTTCTCATCAGGAACCTCACAGAGCATCCAGCTGACCCTGTGGCTGAAGCACTTCTGAAGGAAGTCCAGGAGGATGAGTTTGGTCTTGGTGTCTGACTTTTTTCTTGTTGTTGCTTTCATTTCTTTGTACTTTTTCTTTTTGTATTTTTGACCCCTCAGAGGGCATGTATTGTAAAAAACAAACTATGTATGTTTTTCCTTTTGTAATATATTTACTAGTTTGTTTTTATCTGAGTTCTTCCGAGCAACATCAAAAGCATCTTCCTCAGGGGTCTGGAAAGGTCAAAACCAAATGCCAAGCCGAATACCTTGGAAACAAATAAGCATACTGCATTGCATACTAACCCTTTGTTTTGTTTTGTAGGTATTGTTTCGTTTTTGTTACTAACTCTGTTGTGATCTCAGGAACTATTGCTCGACGTCGGGCGTTCCCACTCAACCGTCCACACAAATATCCCACCCGCAACAACCTTCCGGGCATACAAATGGACCAAGTACAGCAGGACCTTACAGAGGCCAGGACTCAAATGGCCAACGAGAGGCTAGAAATGAGGAATCAGATGACTCAATTTATGGAGGTGATGAACAATATGGCTCAAAGCCAAGAGAGATTAAGATCACTGGTAGAGAGGCAGAATCAGGAAGACCCCCATCTAGGGACTGCTGGGACAAGCAATAATGAGAGGGTTCAACCTCATGTTAATCCTCCAGTCTATGGACCCCACCTTCATCCAGAGATCAACATCCCCGTTAATGTGCAAGGGACTGCCACTACAGGCAGAGTATTACAAGAAGACCCCCAGGAAGATCAATTTATAGTGATGGGAGCTGGAGATGAAGCCTATGACAGAAGGCTAGATGAGATTGCTGAGAAACTGAGATCCTTGGAGTCCCAGAATTCTTTGGGCTTTGATGTTATGGACATGGGTCTAGTGGACGGGGTCAGGATTCCCCACAAATTTAAACCTCCGTGCTTTGAGAAGTACAACGGAACTTCCTGTCCCCGAACCCATTTACAATCCTTTCTGGGGAGGCTGAAGGAATATACCATGAACGAAAAGCTATGGATGTTTTATTTTGAAGATAGCTTAACAGGAGCTTCAAGGGAATGGTACTCTCACTTGACTAGAGCAACCATCAGGTGCTGGAAGGACCTGGCTGAGGCCTTTATCAGACAATATCAGTACAACTTGGATATGGCTCCCAACAGGACCCTCCTGATGGGGATGTCTCAATCATCCAGGGAAAGCTTTCGGGAGTACGCTCAGAGGTGGAGACAGCTTGCTGCTGCTGTCCAGCCACCCATGTCAGAGAGGGAGATGGCTGATATGTTTATGAACACCCTCCAAGGGACATACATTGACAGGCTAGCTGCCTTTTCTTCCACTAGCTTTGCTGACGTGGTCATAGCCGGGGAAAGAATTGAGAGCCTATTAAAGATGGGCAAGATTTCTGACAACGGTGCGAGCTCGTCCAGCAACCCCAGAAAACCTTTTGTAGGTCCAAGAAGAACTGGTGAGACTAATGCTATCCATACCAGCAGGGGCAGACCCCAGTATGTTCATAGGTCAGTGGCAGCTGTCACCATTCCCGCTCCAATTGATCCTCAACCAGCTTATCAACCAAAACAACAAAATTACCAACAACAAACTCAGTATCCACCTCAGAGAAATTATAACAACAACAACACCAGCAACAACAATCAGCAAAGGCCGTATCAACAGAGACCATCTCAGGCCAATAGGGTGATCGATCCGATCCCTATGCCTTATGCCACGTTATTGCCACAACTCCTGAAACTCAACCTGGTTGAGCTAAGGACATTGGCGCCTCCAGATCCTGCCAGTCTGCCCAGAAATTATGACGCCAGCGCCAGATGTACTTTTCACTCGAATGCACCTGGCCACAGTACAGAGAAGTGCAGAGTTTTGCACATGAAAGTACAGGACTTGGTAGATTCTAAAGCTCTAAACTTCGCACCACCACCAAAAGTTAACAAGAACCCTATGCCCAACCACGGCGGACCGAGAATCAATGCTATTGAAGAAGATAAGCCGTCTTACTTGATAACCAGTGTGGGTCAGATTCGGACACCCTTGGTAGAGATTAAAGCCCAACTCCTTGAATGTCAAATGTTCCCTGGATGTGAGCTAGGATGTGCTTATTGCAACATCTCAGTGAATGGGTGTGATAACTTGAGAGATGGCATAGATGGTCTCATCCAGAGTGGCCTGCTTCAAATCACAACATCAATACCTACCAACCCAACAATCTCCTTAACAACAGTTCCAGAATCTTCTACAACTGCAACAACAATAGTTCCAAACAACTCTTCAATCTCATCAACAAATGCTTCATCTGTCATTTCAACAGACCAAACATCAACAAACATCCCTTCTACAACTTCAGCACCCCTTCATTCAGAGTCTCCTACAACAACAACATCAATCTGTCGCTCCCGATAAGTGACACGGAGTCAGATAAAGGTACAGACGCGAACGGTCGGAGAAGGAGACAGTGAGAACACACAGCCGTGAACTCACTGGAGGATGAATAGAGTCGCCAGCTAGGCATTTTTATCCCGGAGGAAAGGCAATGCTGCATAGGCCTAGAAAAAGATGGATAAGACGGTTTGCGAACCAGAGAGACTGAGAAAGGGGGTTGGTTACAACCTGGGAAGGTATTAGCACCCAGATTGTCCGTCGTACTCGACGGGATCCTCGCTTAAAAGATTTGTGTTTTAAAGGGGTAGTGTCAGTGCAATTTGTGTGTAAAATAGCTGGAAAAGAATGTACAGGTGTCAGTGTAAAAGAAAGTGATGTGTATACATGAAGTGTCAGTGTAAGGAAAAGAGTGAAATGCTCACGATAATGAGGCTAAAAGATGAAGCTGAAAGAGGGGGAATGTACAGAGACTTTTTGTTCGATAACTGTTAAGTTATGCCTACGTATCCTCTCGTGCAATGAGGAAGTCAGAACACCGTAGTTCGACCCAAAGAGACTGAAAGGTGAATTGACTTGTGAACTGCTTGCTTATCTATGCTCAAGTGTATGACCTGTCTGGCTCAGGTGCTTACTGTCTTGCATTAGACGGAAGAAGCGAGTTCTCGTTTGTGAGTGAAGATGATGAGAAAAGAATCCCGAAGGAGACGATTATTGTTTGTTTTTGAGTTTTCAGTCTTTTATTGCTTTTGAAGGTTTGTCATAAGTTAATGAGCTTAAGCCTAAACCAATGGGTTAGTAAACTCATCACATCTTCCCTCTGATTAGGGGTAATGAGAATTACCTTAAGTGTGAAGTCAGATTCTCACACTTAATCACCTTTGGTGTAGGATTAAGATCATTAACCTACTTGTGATTATTTAGATGTTCTTGTTGTTTTTGTTTAGTGTTGAGTAATGATATTAAGCCATAATCAGGGATTTAACAGACTCATTACACCATCCTAAAAGAAGGATAATAGATGAGAGTGTTTAAGCTGAGGAAAACTCCTCAACTTAATCCATGATTAGGGATTAAACCCATGACAAAACAAACCTTTAATTAAGTGGATTTTAGATTAATGGTAAGATGATGAAATGATTTTTATGGTTTGTAAGACAACTTGAGGGGGACTTGTCCATTAACACTAGGGTTAGTCCTTCTTAACCAATTAAGGAAGAATTATAACCCTAATGCAAGGCCCAAGTTACAAGTGTGATGTCTTGATACTTATTAAATGAATTGATTAAAAGATTTAAACACATTAAGGGTCCAATACTTAGGATTAGAGTTATACACTCCATCCTAAAAGAAGGATACAAGCATAACCCTAATCACAAAGTCTTAAAACCTTTAGGGTTTAGTCTCTGATTATGAGATGAGAAGAGAAGACTCAAAGAGAGACACAAAGGTAAAAACTATGAAGGGGGACTAATCAAAACCCTAATTCATTATCATGCTTGGTTGATCCTAAGGTTTGTGAGGTTTGCAAGAACAATCTTCAGAGGAGCCACCAGGAAGCAGATGAACAAGATCAAGAGAAGCAAAGTGACTTGCTTCATTCAAGAAGTCAAGTCACTTGAAGAAAGAAAGTGGGAGGAACAAAGATGAGCAAGCTCAAACTCAAACACATATAAAAATGCAGCAATGGATGCAAGAGAGATGAAAAGAAAAGTTATGAGAAGTGAAGGCAAATTCACTTCTCAAGTTTACTTACCACCTGAAATGTTAGAAAGCAATGCAATGCAATGCAAGATGAGATGAAATGTTATGATGCTAAGCAAAACCAGAAGCATGTTGATGATGAATATGATGTTATGAAGTGCTGCAAACATGAGGCAAGGCATGGAGATGTTCATACAAGATTATGAATGCAAATGGTGCAAGTTAAGGAGCATGGATAAGCATGAAATGTTATGAAGCATACAAGACAAATGACATGTCAAATATGTGATGCAATGATCAAACATGCTTCCTACATGTCTTAAGGTGTCAAATGAATCATAAGAATGCACAAGATGCAATGACAAGTCATGTTATGCAAGAGAATGCAAGGAGGATGCAAAAGGAAGCCTAAATTAGGGTTCATGGATCAAACATCAAACACAAACCAAAAACAGAAGTAAACCCTAATACAAAAAAATGGAAAATGGTACCCAAAGAAACCCTAGACCTATACCAAATCACTGCCCAAAGGGGAGCTCTCAACTCTCAACCAAACTCAAGATATGAATTTTCTAAGTTATTAGGGTTTTTCTAGGGTTCTTAACAAAAGAAATGCCAATCAATTAGGAAATGCAAAATCAAATCATGGCCTTTTTATCCTTGAAAGTTCATGCTAAATGGAAAACAATGCAAGAAGAATCAATGTCTCAACCTTCACCAATAGGCAGAAATGAATTTTCAAACATGTGATCAAAATAATGCACAAAATGAGATTTAATTCAATGAAAAATTCTTAAAATGCATCAAGATCAAAAAAGAAATTTGGTTTGAAGGTTGGACAATGTTTCTAAATGTCTTAGAACATTTCATGAATTTTTTTGTAATTTTTAAATACCTAAAAGTATTTTTAATTAATTAATTCTCATTAATCAATTAAAAATAATCTTTTAAATATTTAAAAATACTTTTTTAATGATAAAAAATAAAATAAAAATATTTTTGTGTCATAAAAATTAATTAAACCTTAAAGAAAAAGTTTCATAATTTTTATGAATTTTTTACTATTTTAAATAAATTGTGCAAATAAAATAGAATAAAAATGAATTAAAACAAATAAAATAAAAAGTAATCAGATTGGACGCATGAGATTGATTCTGGGGAGGGGACCATTGACTTGGCGCGCAGATCTAAGGCTCACATTCAAACTGGATTAATCTTAATTAATTAATTTAATTAAAGTGATTAGGGCTAATGAAACAGATCCTGGCCATCAAAAAGGGTGGGAAGTCAACCAGTCAACGGGAATCAACGGCTCATATTCAAACTAACATTAATTACTGGTTTATGCCCTAATTACATTCAGGTGGCCGGAGAAGACTTCCGGTCGTCTTCTCCGGCCAGCTCTCACCTGAGAATCACCCAACTTCCTCAAAACGTTACAAAAATGAAATCTAAGACCAGGGAAATGATCCTTATCCTCTCACGAACCAAACCCCTCTCTCAAAACAAATTTAAAGTTCCTAAATCAACTGAATCGAAGCAAACAATTTCTAGGGTTCGTGAGCTTCAAACACAAATTAAATGCTCAAAACAAAACCATTTCAAAAACTAAAGGTACCAGAATGATCAGGACAACACAAAGAACAAGTTTGTAACAATAGAAATGATTTCTGGAAAAATTATTTTCGAGCTACCTGAGATTTGAAGCTTTCAGTTCAGGAGCTTTCTGGCCACTTCCTTTGATGCGAGCTGCTCCACTTGATCCCCCAAATGTGTTTGAATGCTCAAAATGAGTTTGTGTTGGCTGGAGAAAGAGATTCGAATGGAACTGCTTCAGTTCAATCAACAATGGCCATGATGATTTTGGCACTTTCAGGCTGTGAAAAGGGGTTGTTTGTGATCTATGAAGTGTGTTGAGAAGGTTTGTGGTGTTGGTTGGTGTGTTTGTGGCTTGTGGAGAGAGATTCGATAGAATCTGCAGCTTGAGGTGAATGATGGCAATGGAGTTTTCAGGCTTGTTTTAGGCTTGAGCTTTGGTGGTTTCTTGTCTATGAGGTGTGGTGAGTTGAATGATGATGAGAGTTTGAGTGTTTGATGGCTGTGTAAAGAATTTCGAAGGAACTTGCAATGAGGTCAGTTTTTGTGAATGTGATGAGTGTGTCTGTTTCAGCCTTGGTTCCTATGTGTTATGGCCAGCAAATTGATTCAATAAACAATTGCAAGTGGCTGGGGGATGTGACCTGGCCTGCAGAGATAGGTGTGGCTACTTTTGCTCAAAGTCCACTTTTGTGTAAGATAGGGCATGGCTCAAAGTTTAGGCAAGTACAAGGCATGGCTGGCGCAGCAAACTGAAGGGAAAGGCTAGGTTTGGTTCAAGGATCAATGCTGCAAGTTGGTGAAAAGATCATGAGTGTTTTGCAAGTTGTTGCTTTTTGTACTTTCATGAGAAAAGTCAAGTTACATGAACCATAACCATGAGCAAACTTGGTCAAATTCTGACTTTTGGGACTTAGAGAGTGTTTAGGTGCTGGTTTGAGAGGAATTAGAGGTTGCATTTGGCTTTGGTTCAAGTCTTAGCAAAATTTCCACTTGGTGCATAACTTGAAAAACAATGATTTTAGCCAACTTTGCAATACCATAACTTTTGATCCAAGAAGAGTTTGATCATGTTCTTGTACTTTTTGAAAAGGGAAAGATGAGATCTACAACTTTCATGACCAAAGTTTTTCCATTTGAAACCTTTTTGGATCATGAATCAAGGCTTGAAAAATGACTTAAAATGAAGCATTCTTGAAAAGTCAACTATGCCCAAAAAGTCAACTTTTGCAAAAACCCTAAATTCTTGATTTTTATGAACTTCAACCTTCTTCCATGATCAAATAAAGATCATATACACTCAAAATGATGAAGATTGCCCACTGGTTGGGTCATTGGGGGCCTCAGATGCCCTGATTTTACACTGACTTGTCTGAAAAGTCAACTCTTGATCAGATGACTTCCCCATGGAATTTCTTCATGAAAATTGATATGCATACTCCCTATACCATATAGAGATCAATGGGAACAAGAATGACCAAAAAATTTGGGGTTATGGCCTCTGAAACCAAAACCCTAATTTTCAGTCAACTGTGCAGTTCAACCTGGCTCTGCATCCAACCAAACCCTAGTTCTTGTGATTCCTCTGCAATTTTGACTTTGAGGAGATGGAATATGACATAAGGACACACATGGACCCCTTTGAGTTTATTGGTGGCCTTTGGAATGGCTCAAGATGCTTTGAGGTTGCTCAGATCACAAACCCTAGGTGCAGATGCCTTAGAAACTTTCCAGTGAATAAAAAAAAAATGAGATATGAGGTGATATGATTGTGTTTATGCATATGAGAATGATCACAAGCCATGGTAAATGGGTGTGGGCAAATTTGGGGTGTTTACAGCTGCCCCTATTCAAGCAACTGTTAATCTGAAAAGGATGAGAGCAACGGCTATTAGACGTTCAAGATAAACAGTGATTGAATACCCAAAAGACCCCGAAATTTGCACTCACAGAAAGAAGAAAAAGGGATATAGATTGTACAAGAAAGCAAAGTATATTGTAAAGTGTGAGCGACGGAGGACGACCGTCGAGCAGAGGACGACTGCTGGGTAAATAAGCAATGACGGGGACGGCCGACATGCTGGGAAGAGTGTGGGAAATGAAGCGATGACGGGGGCGACCGACATGCTGGGGATAAAAGGTAAAGCTAAGACGGGGACGGCCGATTAGCTGGGAAAAATGAAATAACATGATGGGGACGGCCACCAAGGTAAAGCTGTAAAATTTATGGGGACTAATGAAACATGACGGGGACGGCCATCAAGTTCACAAAGCAAAGTAACCGACGATGGGGACGGCCATCGGGCTAAAAAGAAAAGGGACCACGACGGGGACGGCCATCGGGTTAAAGAATGAATGAAATAAACAGGTGATGGGGTACGGCCATCAAAGGTGAAGGACGATCACCTAGCAGGGAACGACTGCTCTGTTGGGGATAAAACAGTAAATATGATGGGGACGGCCATCAAAGGTGGAGGACGACCACCTGGCAGGGTACGGCTGCCGAAAATATCGCGACATAGGACGAATGCCGGATAAAAAGGGTCAACGATGGGGACGGCCATCGGATAAAAGGTCAACGGTGGGGACGGCCATCGGACGAGCATGATGGAGGACGACCATCAAGAAGTGGAGGACGACCACTCAGCAGGGGACGGCTGCTCTCAAGGTTTATCATAACACAGGACGAGTGTTAGATAACCAAAATCAACAATGGGGACGGCCATTGGATAAAGTGATGAAGGACGATCATCAAAAGGCGGAGGACGACCACCTAGCAGGGGACGGCTGCTAAAAAACAACGATGGGGACGGCCATCGGATGAGCATGATGGAGGACGACCATCAAGAAGTGGAGGACGACCACTCAGCAGGGTACGGCTGCTCTCAGGGTTATCATGACACAGGACGAGTGTCAGATAAAAAGAAAATTTGTTGGTGGTCTACTGGGGATGTGGTAAACACGGACGAGCGTTTACATCCAAGAAACAAAAGGTATAAGTGTTTGGTATTGTGTATAGATTAAAGATGCGGACGAGCATCCTTAAGGCTATGATACGGACGGGTATCATGTAGAAACAAACTGACACATGCTCAGAGATGATGATACGGACGAGTATCAACTGGTTAACAAAGAACACGGGCGAGTGTTGCATCTGAAAGGACTCTTCTGGGGAATAGTAGACACAGACGAGTATCTATATTCAAGAAGACATAAGTGTTCGACACGGTGTATGGATTAAAGATGCGGACGAGCATCCTTAAGACTATGATACGGACGAGTATCATGTAGAAGCAAACATTAGACGCAATGTTCTGAGATGATGGTACGGACGAGTACCAACTGGTTAACAAAGAACAAGGACTACTGTCGAATCTGTGGGGATATGAGTGATGATGTATACAAGATACGGACGAATATCTGTATAGGTGTATCATGAGTAGTGAGTATATATAGATGAGTGTCTATCTGCTGGGAGAGTGACACGGACGAGTGTCGAGAGAGAAAAGTATAATATTAACAAGTATATGGGTGATAAAGGTGCAAGCGACTGCGCTGGGGATATGACACGGACGGGTGTCAAGGGGGTGTTTGTACAAGTATAAGCGACCATGCTGGGGATACGACACGGACGGGTGTCAAGGATTGTGTATGGGTATATGTGAGTGCAAAGAGGATGTCTTTGGCTTTCTGCTGGTGATACGACACGGACGGGTGCCAGGAAGTATCTGTAGTACGGGTGGTCTTGGTTTGTAAAGTGTATTCAGGCAACCTGCTTGGGGAAATGATGACACGGACGGGTGTCAAAAGGGAATATGTACTGGTGTTTGTGATTTGTGAGGCAACTGTTCTTGCTGGGACCCTGGCGGGGATTTTTCTGTATATACTCTGTATGCCGACAGATTGTCGTTATTCACAAGTGTTCAATTCATAACATGACTTATGATTATGCTATGCGTTTGATTTTTGCCGTAATGCTCCGTATTAGACGGAATGCTACGCTCTGAGGGGTGAATATGGTGCAAATGCCATGATCATGCAAGGAGGCACAGGTCCGGGATTCGGATCCCGTTGCTTGCGAAGATCTCTGGCTGATCTGCTTGAAGTAGACATCCCAGCTGGGGATAAGATCATTGGTAGATCTAATGATGTATCTGCTTGGGGATATAAGTCACTGATTGACATATCCTTATAATACGGGACCCAGCTGGGGTTTGTAGAAGCTTCCTCCCTCTCTGTTGTGATTTCTTCGTGCGTTGCTCTTCTGAACAGAAGCTTGGAGTTCTGTGGGGAGATGATTCCCTGATTCTTGCATCTTGCTGAGGAAAGACTGTTGGTTCTCCAGCTGGGGAGAGCAATGAGAGGCAACTTGGCTGGGGACAGAGCATTTCGGATGCTGATATCTTTTGTTGATTTGCCAGCTTGCTGAGATATACCTTGCATGCCCCAAGTTGCGTTCTGGATACCTGCAATCCTGCAAAGATAAGGAAACACACAAAAGATCCCGAGATATCCTCTACTGGATTCCGTCATAGGAGATAAGTACCTTCGAGAGTAAGTATATTCCCCATAAGCATGTGCTTTATTTTTAGAGAAAGGCATCTGTACTTATGCAATTGTATTTTTAGAGGTATCAGACAATTCTTTGCAAAACAACAATGTAAGAACGAAACATGACTGAAAATCTGATTTTATTAATTCATGTGCCCTGAATTGGCAAGATACAGTCAAAGAAACATATCTCCTGAAATGAGGAGATTGTTACAAATTGAGAAACAAAGTGCTGGCAGTGTTGATGATGCTTTGAGGAGCTTCCTCTCCCGCTATGACTCGTATGACAATGACGTTCTTCTCGTCTTGCTTTCTGGAGAAAATTGATTCTGATCGGAGCTTACCAAGTTGTAGACAATACAGACGAATTCATGATGCAGTTGTTCGCTTATTCCCTTATTTTGCATGGATCGCCCTTTCGGGTTTTCAATCCATCGGGATACCCATTTTTGCCTGAGTTGTCCAATGCGGCTTTTCAACTCAGCGGGTGTACATTTTTTCATTTATTTCCCTTATTTTTGCCCGAGTCTTTTATTCTGTTTTTGACTCGCCGGGATGCCCTATTTTTGCCTGGACTTACATTCTGTTTTTGTGTCCAGCGGGTCATTTTATGCGAAGTATTTTTTAACTGCATCTGAATTCACAGGGGACGGGAAATCTTCACCATCCATGGTGCTGAGCATCAGTGCTCCACCAGAAAAAACTTTCTTCACCACGAATGGTCCTTCATAATTTGGAGTCCATTTGCCCCTGTGGTCTGTATGAGGAGGGAGGATTCTTTTCAGCACGAGATCTCCCACTTGGTACTCTCGATGCCTGACTTTCTGATCGAAGGCCTTCTTCATTCTCTTCTGATATAGCTGCCCATGGCAGATTGCAACCAATCTCTTCTCTTCGATCAGACTCAGTTGTTCGTATCGGGCCCTAACCCACTCTGCTTCACTCAGTTTGACATCCATCAATACCCGCAAGGAGGGTAATTCAACTTCAACTGGCAGGACGTCCTGATGGATGTGCGGTACCCATGCAAGGCAAATGGTAGCATTTCGTGCCAGTCTTTGTAGGTGACTACCATCTTTTGCACAATCTTCTTGATATTCTTATTTGCTGCCTCAACAGCACCATTCATCTTTGGCCTGTAAGGAGAAGAATTGTGATGTTGGATCTTGAAGTCCCGGCATAATTCAGCCATCATTTTGTTGTTGAGATTGGAACCATTATCAGTAATGATTCGCTCAGGAACTCCATACCGACAAATGATGTCTCTTTTCAGGAATCGGGCTACCACCTGCCTTGTGACATTTGCATACGAGGCTGCTTCAACCCACTTTGTGAAATAGTCGATGGCGACCAGGATGAATCTGTGGCCATTCGAAGCAGTTGGCTCGATCTTGCCAATCATATCAATGCCCCACATGGCAAAGGGCCATGGTGAAGACATGATGTTCAAAGGATTTGGAGGCACATGCACTTTATCTGCGTAGATCTGGCATTTGTGACATTTTCTGGCATAGGCACAACAGTCTGCATCCATTGTGATCCAATAATAGCCCGATCTTAACAACTTCTTAGCCATTGCATGTCCCCCAGCATGGGTACCAAAAGAGCCCTCGTGCACTTCATGCATCAGTAAATCTGCCTCCGTCTTGTCAACACATCTGAGGAGTACCATATCAAAGTTCCTTTTGTATAAAGATCCATCAGTGTTCAGAAAGAAACTTCCAGCAAGCCTTCTCAAAGTCTTCTTATTATTGGAAGATGCCCCAGGTGGGTATGTTTGATCCTCCAAGAAGCACTTAATGTCATGAAACCAAGGCTTGTCATCCTTGACAACATCTGCTGCGAATACATATGCTGGTCTATCAAGTCTCGATACAGAAATCTGGGGTACAAAGTTAGCCGCTTGAACTTTGATCATGGACGAAATGGTAGCCAAGGCATCTGCAAACTGATTCTCGTCCCGAGGGATATACTCAAGTTTGACCGTTGTGAAGAAAGTCAGCAACCTTCTTGTATAAATCCCTGTAAGGTATCAGATGATCTTGGTGTGTGTACCATTTTCCGTTGGTCTGATTGATTACCAAAGCTGAATCTCCGAATACGGTCAATGTCTTGATCCTGAGGTCGATGGCCTCCTCAAGACCCATAATGCAAGCTTCGTATTCAGCTTCGTTGTTAGTGCAGTTGAAAGTGAGTTTCGCTGAGAAAGGCATATGAACTCCTTTTGGTGTAATGAGTACTGCACCAACACCACGGCCATTCATGTTAACAGCCCCATCAAACATCATGATCCATTCTTCCTCCGGGTCAGGCCCTTCAGTGTGAATAGGCTCTTCGTGATCTTTTGATTTAATGAACATGATGTCTTCATCAGGGAAGTCAAACCTCATAGGCTGGTAATCATCAATGGGTTGCTCAGCAAGATATTCAGATAGTACACTGCCCTTGATGGCTTTCTGAGAAGTGTACTGTATGTCGTATTCCGTGAGAATCATTTGCCATCTTGCAACCCGTCCGGTAAGAGCTGGCTTCTCAAATACGTACTTGACTGGATCCATTTTTGAGATCAATAAGGTAGTGTGGGTCAGCATATACTGCCTTAGTCGGCGAGCAGCCCACGCTAAAGCACAGCAAGTTTTCTCGAGCAGTGAATAACGTTGTTCACAGTCGGTAAACTTTTTGCTTAGGTAGTAAATTGCATACTCTTTTCGACCAGACTCGTCATGCTGGCCCAGCACACACCCCATTGACTCTTCTAATACTGTCAAATACATAATCAGAGGTCTTCCTTCAACTGGCGGCATAAGGATTGGAGGTTCTTGCAGATACTCCTTGATCTTGTCAAAAGCCCTTTGGCAATCTTCGTTCCACCTGACCGTTTGCTCTTTCCTTAGCAGCTTGAACAAGGGTTCACAGGTTGCTGTGAGGTGAGATATGAACCTTGAGATGTAGTTCAATCTACCTAAGAACCCTCGAACTTCTTTCTCTGTTTTCGGTGCAGGCATCTCTTGGATGGCTTTGACTTTATCAGGGTCAACCTCAATCCCCTTCTCGCTTACAATGAAACCCAGCAGTTTACCGGACCGCACCCCGAATGTGCATTTGTTGGGGTTCAACTTCAGTTGATACTTCCTCAGACGCTTGAACAACTTGAGCAGATTCACCAGATGGTCTTCCTCTGTAAGGGACTTGGCAATCATGTCATCCACATAGCATTCTATTTCCTTATGAATCATATCGTGGAATAATGTTACCATAGCCCGTTGATACGTTGCACCGGCGTTCTTGAGCCCGAATGGCATTACTTTGTAGCAGAACGTGCCCCAGGGTGTAATGAATGTTGTCTTCTCCATATCTTCAGGTGACATCTTGATCTGGTTATATCCTGAAAACCCATCCATGAAGGAGAATACCGAGAACTGAGCCGTATTATCAACCAATACGTCAATGTGAGGTAATGGGAAATCATCTTTCGGGCTGGCTCTGTTCAGGTCCCGGTAATCGACACACATTCTAACTTTACCGTCCTTCTTAGACACAGGTACTATGTTAGCAACCCACGGTGGGTAGCTAGTCACAGCAAGGAACCCGGCGTCCCATTGCTTTTGTACCTCTTCCTTGATTTTCATAGCCATGTCTGGACGAGTACGGCGTAGCTTTTGTTTGACCGGTGGGCATTCTTCCCTCAAAGGCAGCTTGTGCACAACTATATCGGTATCCAACCCTGGCATGTCTTGATATGACCAAGCAAACACATCAACATACTCTTGAAGCAGATCTATCAGCTGTCTCTTCACTGAGTCTTGCAGGCAGGCCCCGATCTTGACTTCTTTCACATTTTCCTCTGTACCAAGATTAATCACTTCAACCTCCTCCTGGTGAGGAGTAATAACCTTTTCCTCTTGTCTTAACAACCTGGCTATCTCTTCAGGAAGCTCATATTCTTCTTCAACCCCTTCATCAGCTTGATTGATCGGATTGTCAAAGTCATACGATGTCATAGCCGTGCTGTTGTCGGTGCTGTCAGGAAGGCACTCTCTGCAAGGGTTTAATTGGTTCATTTTAGTGATCTGATTTTAGTCTTATTTAGAAAAGTGAATTGAAGTTATCATTTTGAAAAACACTGCCATTTATTTTTGTACAAAAAGAAAAATGAAAAAACAGTGAACATAAAAGAAAAAGACTTGTTTGCAAAAAGATCGTCTGATATTTCATTAATTTAATCTTGTTTGCACAAAAGTACAGATGGCCCTGATTACAAAATGAGTCTTGTCATCTTGGGCAAGATGCAAGACTTTGATGCATGCTTATAAAAATACAGGAAATAATAATTACTCTGCTCGAGTAACACTTATAATTCCCTGGGAAGACCAGTTCGAGACACTGCTCCCCGGGATCTTCGGACGAATCCAATTCTCCAGGTTGCGGTCCTCTTCCAGCTCGTCTTCCAGACAGTTGATAGCATCGGGGGTAAGCATTCCCCCACTGACAAAACCAGGCTCTCCAGCAGCCTTCACTTGATGTTGAGTTGGTCTGTAACCCAACCCAAATTTGTCTTTCTTCTCCTCCACAGCTAAGACCTTGCCCCAGCCTAGGGCAGTTCCTTCCTCAACAACCTTCCGGGCTTGTTGGTATGATGACATGGAGATTCCTGAGACAGCAGATGCTTCATTGACATTCAAGGCTTCAAAACCTTGGCTCATGGTTTCAACGATCTCTCCATCCATTTCAATATACTTGTAAGTAGCCAGATGGCTAACAAATATATCCTCCTCCCCGCAGATTGTGACAACTTGGCCTTCCCACTCATATTTTAACTTTTGGTGAAGGGTAGACGTTATTGCGCCAGCGGCGTGAATCCAGGGTCTACCCAACAGACAGCTGTAGGCGGGCTGAATGTCCATCACATAAAAGATAGTTTTGAAGGTCTGCGGGCCAATTGTCACGGGCAGCTCAATCTCTCCCAGCACCGATCTCTTTGAGCCATCAAAAGCTCTAACCACCAGGTTGCTGGGTCTCAATGCCAGTCCATCATATTCAAGCTTCACCAGAGCCTTCTTTGGTAAGACATTCAGGGATGATCCTGTGTCCACCAGCACATGTGAAAGGACAGCTCCTTTGCATTCCATGGTTATGTGCAAGGCTTTGTTGTGATTGCGGCCATCCACTGTCAAGTCAGAATTGGTAAACCCTAGCCCATTGCTAGCAGTAACGTTTCCAACCACGGTTTCCAATTGGTTGACAGTAATCTCCTCAGGCACGTAAGCTGCGTGCAGGACTTTCAGTAGTGCATTCCGATGGGCTTCGGAGCACATGAGTAGTGAGAGGATGGAGATTTTGGATGGCGTCTGATGAAGCTGATCCACAACTTTATAATCACTCTTTTTGATGATTCGCATAAACTCATCAACTTCCTGATCGAATGGAGTCTTCAGGGTTTCTTTAGCAGCTGGATCTTCCTGCACCGGGCCTTTTCCTTTTGCCTTGGCAGCAGCTTCTGCTTCGGCAGTAGGTCTTTGGACTTGTGAAGCAAAGAGACGTCCGCTTCGAGTGAAGCCTCCGCCTCCGCCCACATTATCAATTTGTGGTACAGGTGCTGATGTTTCAAGAGTGATCCTTTTCCCTTCACAGTATACGTCAGAGCCATAGTGCCAAGGGATGGCCCTATTGCTTTCATATGGTACAGGTCCAGGTACTGTGACGGTAACCGGACTGATTGATGCTGCTGAAGGGACTGTTATTGTTTGTGGATCATAGAAGATTGTAACTGGTGCTCTAGTGGGAGCAGCACTTTCTGAATGGTAAGCAGAGTTATTTTCTGGATCGTAGAAGATGGTAACAGTGGAGACATCTTCATGATTGCTTGCTGGTGTTGTAGGAGGTACCGTTGGAAGGACTGTTGTTGTTGTTGATGGAGAGTCGAAATGAAATGAAGCTGATGTTGTAGCAGGAGAAACTGTTGAAAACTGATCATTTGGGAGGACATATGAAGTACTTGTTGATGCTGTTGGTGAATTATCGGGAACAAGAGTTGCTGCAGTTGTAGAAGGTTCTGGAACCGTTGTTGATGAAGTTGCCGGATTGGTCGGAAATGATGTAGTAATCTGTAGGAGGCCACTCTTAATAAGGCTGTCAATGCCATTCCTCAGGTCTTCACACCCATTCCAAGAAATATTGCAGTAGGGGCACCCCAGTTCACACCCCGGAAATATATTGTTTTCACGGAGTTGAGCTTTGATTTCCACCAATGGCGTCCTGATCTGATCCACACTAGTTATCAAATAAGACGGTTGGTCTTCTTCAATAGCATTAATACGGGGACCACCATGGTGTGGCATTGGGTTCTTATTGACGTTGGGCGGCGGTGCAAAATTCAGAGCCTTGGAGTCTACCAAGTCTTGTACCTTCATATGCAGAGCCCTGCATTTTTCTGTACTGTGACCAGGTGCGTTGGAATGAAAGGCACACCTAGCATTGGAGTCATAGTTTCTTGGTAGACTGTTGGGATCCGGAGGTGCCAACGTTCTTAACTCAACTAGGTTGAGCTTCAGAAGTTGTGGCAGCAAAGCAGCATACGGCATTGGGATCGGGTCGATCACTCGGTTAGCTTGGGAGGGCCTCTGTTGAAATGGCCTCTGTTGATTGTTGTTGTTGGAGTTGTTCTTGTAGTTGTTTCTTGGAGGATACTGATTCTGATGATACTGAGGTTGTTGTTGGAAATTTTGTTGAGGAGGTTGATAGACCGGCTGAGGATGAGCTGGAGCAGGGATTGTGACTGCTGCTATTGTTCTGGGAACATAATGGGGCCTGCCCCTGTTGGTGTGAATGGCATTGGTCTCGCCAGTTCTTCTCGGGCCTGCAAAAGGCTTTCTTGTGCCACTGGACGAACTTGCACCATTATCAGATATCTTACCCATTTTTAACAGGCTTTCAATTCTCTCCCCAGCTATGACAACGTCTGCGAAGCTAGTGGAAGAGAAAGCAGCCAACCTGTCAATATACGTTCCCTGGAGAGTGTTCATAAACATGTCTGCCATTTCTCTCTCAGACATTGGTGGTTGAACGGCAGCAGCCAATTGCCTCCATCTTTGGGCATATTCACGGAAACTTTCCCTTGACGACTGTGACATTCCCATCAGGAGAGTCCTATTGGGTGCCATATCTAAGTTGTATTGATACTGTCGGATGAAGGCCTCTGCCAGGTCCTTCCAGCATCTCACAGTTGCCCTTGTCAAGTGGGAATACCATTCCCTCGATGCTCCAGTCAAACTGTCTTCGAAGTAGAACATCCAAAGTTTCTCATCCATTGTATAGGCCTTCAGCCTTCCCAGAAACGATTGTAGATGAGTCCGGGGGCATGAAGTCCCATTATACTTTTCGAAACAAGGAGGCTTGAACTTATGGGGGATCCTGACCCCGTCTACCAGCCCCATGTCCATGACGTCGAAGCCCAAAGAATTTTGAGACTCCAGTGATCTCAACTTCTCAGCTATTTCATCCAATCGCCTATCATAGGCCTCTTCTCCAGCACCCATCACTGTAAATTGGTCCTCCTGAGGATCTTCTTGAAGTACTCTAGCTGCAGTAGCTGTTCCTTGGACGTTTGCAGGAATATTAATCTCAGGATGTAAATGTGGGCCAAACACAGGAGGGTTAATATGGGGTTGCACCCTTTCATTATTACTTGTGCCAGCAGTTCCCACATGAGGCTCCTCTTGATTCTGTCTTTCAACCATGGCCCTCAGTCTCTCCTGGCTCTGAGCCATGTTGTTCATAACTTCCATGAACTGCGTCATCTGTGTTCTCATCTCCAATCTTTCATTGGCCAGCTGATTTCTAACATCAGCAAGATCTTGTTGAACTTGATCCATTTGGATGCCCGGAAGGTTGTTTCTAGTTGGGTACCTGTGTGGCCTGTTGAGGGGAAACACCCGGCGACGAGCAAAACTGCCTGAGTATCACAACAGAGGTTAGTATCAATAAAACAAAACCTACAAAACAAACAAAAAGGTTAGTATGCAATGCAGTTATGCTTATTTGCTCTCAAGGTATCCGGCTTGGTCTTCAGTTTTGACCCTTCCAGACCCTTGAAGATGATGCTGTTGAAGTTGTTCTTTGAAGTAAACCCACAAATATATTACAAAAAAGGTGAAATAACATAACTTGTTCATTTTACAACACAAGCCCTTAAGAGGGTCAAAATACATCACAAAAAAAAGCAAAAGTACATGAAATGGGAATAACAACAAGCAAATGATCAAACTCCAAGGCCAAACTCATCCTCACGAACTTCCTTAAGAAGTGCTTCGGTCACAGGATCAGCCGGGCGCTCCGTGAGACTTCTGATGAGAAGGTTTCTTGTAGCAACAGCTGCAGTCAACTTTTTGTCCCGACTTTGGTCCTTAGACCTCTTCACTCCTGCTCTGATTTCTAGCTCTGATATTTCCTTCTGGGCTGCTGCCAGGGCTTTTTCCATCTGCTCCATCTTGTCCTGAACTCTCTTGTCTTCTAGAGTACGGGCCTCAGTGATCCGGACCCACCTGGCCTGACTTTCTTTCAAATACAAGTCTGTTCTTGCCCTCTGGAACTGGGCTTCTTTACAAGCATTCTTCAGAATTTGCTCACCAGCTTTAGACTTGTTGATATACTCTCCAGACTTCTCAATTTTAGTCAAATGTTCCACCCTCAACTTTTCCAATCTTTCAATCTCCCTCACACCTTCACTCCTCTCCCGGAGGGTCTTCTGCAAGGCTTGGGATAACTTCTCATTCCTTTCCTTCAGGCTTTCAAACTCCTCCAGACTGATAGTAACAGGGGGTGGTGCTGATGATGACTCAGGCATGTCTTCTATGGTGAAAGGCAATCCAGAGAATTGGGCTCTAGCATAGGACCACTCATGATATTGGGCTGATGCCACATTATTGCATTTTCCCAAAATGGTGATTCCCTTGGTTTGAACATGATCCCAGGCCCAGGCAGCCTGCCTAACAACAGCCAGGTTAACCTTGTTCCTACAGTAGAGGGTTTCAACCAAATCCTGTACCCTAGGAGCATGGACCAGTGCATAACCCAATTGCCTCTTGAACAGCAGAGGGTTGTAATTGATACTCCCTTTAACTCCTATTAAAGGCACATTGGGAAAGTGCCCACAGCTTGTGATAATATCTCTGCCCTTGGTGCTCTGAGTGCACCATCTGATGTCTGCTGAAGTGAGAGTAGTGAGCCTCTTAGCCCAGTTGCTTTGCTGATGAGGGTTCAGGAATGCATCTGTTCTGGGTAGATGCTTGAGGAGCCAGGTATGGAATAATGGAGCACACATCCTTACTAACTTCCCCCTCTGCTTCTCATTCCTCTGGTGCACTGAGTAATAGAGATCACCCAGCAAAGTTGGCACTGGGTTCTTCAGGATGAACAAGTGAATTGCATTCTTGCTGATGAATCGAGGCTCATCTGCAAACAACACAATTCCATATACACTTAAAGCCAACAAAGCACAAACAGCTTTCCAATCCCCCAGGGAGGCCTTCAGACTAGCTTGAGAAATCAGGAAATCCAGATGAAAACCAAGGATCCCAGCTTTAGAGGTCATGTGTTGTTCAATCAAAACAGGTTCCAGATGTAAAGCTTTTGCTACCTCTCCATTGCTTGGGAAAGCCATCTCAGGATTGAAAGGGATTTCTCTCCTGATGGGCAGACCAGTCAAAGATGAGTATTCTTCCAGAAGAGGGCCTAACTGGAAGTCTTGAAAGGTGAAGCATCTCAATGGGGGGTCATAGAACTGAATGCAGGTGTGGATGAGGCTCCTCTGAGATGGATCCAGATCCATGACCAAGTCAAGTATATCCCCATAGCTCTCTCTGAACAGAGGTATGTGCTCTGGAGTGATTAGGGTTTGGATCCTCCTGATGTCTGATAGGTCTGGTTGGAAGAAATGATAAGTGATGTTGCTTTTCTTTGGAGCCATGAATGCTGAAGACTGAGTAGAATAAGTGCTGATGAAGATGCTGAGGAGTGAGCCACTGATTGGCTAGTGCTGGTGACTGAAATATATGGCTGACAAGCTGAAGCAAGTGCTGGAGGAGACAGGTCAATGCAGAGAATGGGGTCAAAACCAAAACCAGATGAAAATGGATACCCTGAAACACAAATAAGCATATGTTAATATGATGCAATGAGTATGTATGCAAATGATATGCAAAGGGTCTGTGACTGAGCTGGATCTGGCCAAAGTATCTGATATAGGTCCAAGTGTGTTTAAGAATTCCAGTTGGAGGTCTATAAATCCAGTAACCAAGGTGGGGGACTCAAATAAAGAGCCACATGTCCAGGGTTTTAGAATCACAAGAACTATCCAACATGGAGCATTCTTAACAAAGTCAAAGTAACAGGGTATTCTGAGGTCAAGGTACCTGCAAACCTGTAAACAGCCCAACCCCCTCACAGGTAGTGATCTAGAACAAGGATCCTCAGACTTGGATCCGTTATGAGAAGTGTAAACACTTCTAACCCGGAGGTACAGTGTTTACAATAACCATAACAATTCCTCCTCTAATTCACCTCAGTTTCTGAAGGTCAAAACTAAAAGGTCATCCAGACTTAGCAGGCTTCCCAGATCCCCCTAGCATTGCAGGAAATCCGCAACACAGAGTTCTCAAGAAGAAACCCATATCTGAACCGTGTTTCATATTCCCGCACCAGACCGAAATGGAATGGGAAAGAATATGATTCACTCTAGCCTAGGTGTCACTCAGGTCCCAGGTATAGGACCTTAACTCTCAATGAAATGCCCACCCACCAAAACAGAGAAACCAGATCCAGCCAGCAACAGTATGACAATATGATATATACAAATGCAATAAAGAAAGCAGTAAAGTAAACTGTACATAAAGCAATAAACAAAAATAAATACAAGCGCAAATAAGCACATAACACCCCAGTAAACACAAATCAAACAAGCGCTAGGAGGAACCCACAAAAAGAACCAGAAGCCCTGGTTGCAATATAAGGGTCCCCAGCAGAGTCGCCAAGCTGTCGCTCCCGATAAGTGACACGGAGTCAGATAAAGGTACAGACGCGAACGGTCGGCGAAGGAGACAGTGAGAACACACAGCCGTGAACTCACTGGAGGATGAATAGAGTCGCCAGCTAGGCATTTTTATCCCGGAGGAAAGGCAATGCTGCATAGGCCTAGAAAAAGATGGATAAGACGGTTTGCGAACCAGAGAGACTGAGAAAGGGGGTTGGTTACAACCTGGGAAGTTATTAGCACCCAGATTGTCCGTCGTACTCGACGGGATCCTCGCTTAAAAGATTTGTGTTTTAAAGGGGTAGTGTCAGTGCAATTTGTGTGTAAAATAGCTGGAAAAGAATGTACAGGTGTCAGTGTAAAAGAAAGTGATGTGTATACATGAAGTGTCAGTGTAAGGAAAAGAGTGAAATGCTCACGATAATGAGGCTAAAAGATGAAGCTGAAAGAGGGGGAATGTACAGAGACTTTTTGTTCGATAACTGTTAAGTTATGCCTACGTATCCTCTCGTGCAATGAGGAAGTCAGAACACCGTAGTTCGACCCAAAGAGACTGAAAGGTGAATTGACTTGTGAACTGCTTGCTTATCTATGCTCAAGTGTATGACCTGTCTGGCTCAGGTGCTTACTGTCTTGCATTAGACGGAAGAAGCGAGTTCTCGTTTGTGAGTGAAGATGATGAGAAAAGAATCCCGAAGGAGACGATTATTGTTTGTTTTTGAGTTTTCAGTCTTTTATTGCTTTTGAAGGTTTGTCATAAGTTAATGAGCTTAAGCCTAAACCAATGGGTTAGTAAACTCATCACATCTTCCCTCTGATTAGGGGTAATGAGAATTACCTTAAGTGTGAAGTCAGATTCTCACACTTAATCACCTTTGGTGTAGGATTAAGATCATTAACCTACTTGTGATTATTTAGATGTTCTTGTTGTTTTTGTTTAGTGTTGAGTAATGAGATTAAGCCATAATCAGGGATTTAACAGACTCATTACACCATCCTAAAAGAAGGATAATAGATGAGAGTGTTTAAGCTGAGGAAAACTCCTCAACTTAATCCATGATTAGGGATTAAACCCATGACAAAACAAACCTTTAATTAAGTGGATTTTAGATTAATGGTAAGATGATGAAATGATTTTTATGGTTTGTAAGACAACTTGAGGGGGACTTGTCCATTAACACTAGGGTTAGTCCTTCTTAACCAATTAAGGAAGAATTATAACCCTAATGCAAGGCCCAAGTTACAAGTGTGATGTCTTGATACTTATTAAATGAATTGATTAAAAGATTTAAACACATTAAGGGTCCAATACTTAGGATTAGAGTTATACACTCCATCCTAAAAGAAGGATACATGCATAACCCTAATCACAAAGTCTTAAAACCTTTAGGGTTTAGTCTCTGATTATGAGATGAGAAGAGAAGACTCAAAGAGAGACACAAAGGTAAAAACTATGAAGGGGGACTAATCAAAACCCTAATTCATTATCATGCTTGGTTGATCCTAAGGTTTGTGAGGTTTGCAAGAACAATCTTCAGAGGAGCCACCAGGAAGCAGATGAACAAGATCAAGAGAAGCAAAGTGACTTGCTTCATTCAAGAAGTCAAGTCACTTGAAGAAAGAAAGTGGGAGGAACAAAGATGAGCAAGCTCAAACTCAAACACATATAAAAATGCTGCAATGGATGCAAGAGAGATGAAAAGAAAAGTTATGAGAAGTGAAGGCAAATTCACTTCTCAAGTTTACTTACCACCTGAAATGTTAGAAAGCAATGCAATGCAATGCAAGATGAGATGAAATGTTATGATGCTAAGCAAAACCAGAAGCATGTTGATGATGAATATGATGTTATGAAGTGCTGCAAACATGAGGCAAGGCATGGAGATGTTCATACAAGATTATGAATGCAAATGGTGCAAGTTAAGGAGCATGGATAAGCATGAAATGTTATGAAGCATACAAGACAAATGACATGTCAAATATGTGATGCAATGATCAAACATGCTTCCTACATGTCTTAAGGTGTCAAATGAATCATAAGAATGCACAAGATGCAATGACAAGTCATGTTATGCAAGAGAATGCAAGGAGGATGCAAAAGGAAGCCTAAATTAGGGTTCATGGATCAAACATCAAACACAAACCAAAAACAGAAGTAAACCCTAATACAAAAAAATGGAAAATGGTACCCAAAGAAACCCTAGACCTATACCAAATCACTGCCCAAAGGGGAGCTCTCAACTCTCAACCAAACTCAAGATATGAATTTTCTAAGTTATTAGGGTTTTTCTAGGGTTCTTAACAAAAGAAATGCCAATCAATTAGGAAATGCAAAATCAAATCATGGCCTTTTTATCCTTGAAAGTTCATGCTAAATGGAAAACAATGCAAGAAGAATCAATGTCTCAACCTTCACCAATAGGCAGAAATGAATTTTCAAACATGTGATCAAAATAATGCACAAAATGAGATTTAATTCAATGAAAAATTCTTAAAATGCATCAAGATCAAAAAAGAAATTTGGTTTGAAGGTTGGACAATGTTTCTAAATGTCTTAGAACATTTCATGAATTTTTTTGTAATTTTTAAATACCTAAAAGTATTTTTAATTAATTAATTCTCATTAATCAATTAAAAATAATCTTTTAAATATTTAAAAATACTTTTTTAATGATAAAAAATAAAATAAAAATATTTTTGTGTCATAAAAATTAATTAAACCTTAAAGAAAAAGTTTCATAATTTTTATGAATTTTTTACTATTTTAAATAAATTGTGCAAATAAAATAGAATAAAAATGAATTAAAACAAATAAAATAAAAAGTAATCAGATTGGACGCATGAGATTGATTCTGGGGAGGGGACCATTGACTTGGCGCGCAGATCTAAGGCTCACATTCAAACTGGATTAATCTTAATTAATTAATTTAATTAAAGTGATTAGGGCTAATGAAACAGATCCTGGCCATCAAAAAGGGTGGGAAGTCAACCAGTCAACGGGAATCAACGGCTCATATTCAAACTAACATTAATTACTGGTTTATGCCCTAATTACATTCAGGTGGCCGGAGAAGACTTCCGGTCGTCTTCTCCGGCCAGCTCTCACCTGAGAATCACCCAACTTCCTCAAAACGTTACAAAAATGAAATCTAAGACCAGGGAAATGATCCTTATCCTCTCACGAACCAAACCCCTCTCTCAAAACAAATTTAAAGTTCCTAAATCAACTGAATCGAAGCAAACAATTTCTAGGGTTCGTGAGCTTCAAACACAAATTAAATGCTCAAAACAAAACCATTTCAAAAACTAAAGGTACCAGAATGATCAGGACAACACAAAGAACAAGTTTGTAACAATAGAAATGATTTCTGGAAAAATTATTTTCGAGCTACCTCAGATTTGAAGCTTTCAGTTCAGGAGCTTTCTGGCCACTTCCTTTGATGCGAGCTGCTCCACTTGATCCCCCAAATGTGTTTGAATGCTCAAAATGAGTTTGTGTTGGCTGGAGAAAGAGATTCGAATGGAACTGCTTCAGTTCAGTCAACAATGGCCATGATGATTTTGGCACTTTCAGGCTGTGAAAAGGGGTTGTTTGTGATCTATGAAGTGTGTTGAGAAGGTTTGTGGTGTTGGTTGGTGTGTTTGTGGCTTGTGGAGAGAGATTCGATAGAATCTGCAGCTTGAGGTGAATGATGGCAATGGAGTTTTCAGGCTTGTTTTAGGCTTGAGCTTTGGTGGTTTCTTGTCTATGAGGTGTGGTGAGTTGAATGATGATGAGAGTTTGAGTGTTTGATGGCTGTGTAAAGAATTTCGAAGGAACTTGCAATGAGGTCAGTTTTTGTGAATGTGATGAGTGTGTCTGTTTCAGCCTTGGTTCCTATGTGTTATGGCCAGCAAATTGATTCAATAAACAATTGCAAGTGGCTGGGGGATGTGACCTGGCCTGCAGAGATAGGTGTGGCTACTTTTGCTCAAAGTCCACTTTTGTGTAAGATAGGGCATGGCTCAAAGTTTAGGCAAGTACAAGGCATGGCTGGCGCAGCAAACTGAAGGGAAAGGCTAGGTTTGGTTCAAGGATCAATGCTGCAAGTTGGTGAAAAGATCATGAGTGTTTTGCAAGTTGTTGCTTTTTGTACTTTCATGAGAAAAGTCAAGTTACATGAACCATAACCATGAGCAAACTTGGTCAAATTCTGACTTTTGGGACTTAGAGAGTGTTTAGGTGCTGGTTTGAGAGGAATTAGAGGTTGCATTTGGCTTTGGTTCAAGTCTTAGCAAAATTTCCACTTGGTGCATAACTTGAAAAACAATGATTTTAGCCAACTTTGCAATACCATAACTTTTGATCCAAGAAGAGTTTGATCATGTTCTTGTACTTTTTGAAAAGGGAAAGATGAGATCTACAACTTTCATGACCAAAGTTTTTCCATTTGAAACCTTTTTGGATCATGAATCAAGGCTTGAAAAATGACTTAAAATGAAGCATTCTTGAAAAGTCAACTATGCCCAAAAAGTCAACTTTTGCAAAAACCCTAAATTCTTGATTTTTATGAACTTCAACCTTCTTCCATGATCAAATAAAGATCATATACACTCAAAATGATGAAGATTGCCCACTGGTTGGGTCATTGGGGGCCTCAGATGCCCTGATTTTACACTGACTTGTCTGAAAAGTCAACTCTTGATCAGATGACTTCCCCATGGAATTTCTTCATGAAAATTGATATGCATACTCCCTATACCATATAGAGATCAATGGGAACAAGAATGACCAAAAAATTTGGGGTTATGGCCTCTGAAACCAAAACCCTAATTTTCAGTCAACTGTGCAGTTCAACCTGGCTCTGCATCCAACCAAACCCTAGTTCTTGTGATTCCTCTGCAATTTTGACTTTGAGGAGATGGAATATGACATAAGGACACACATGGACCCCTTTGAGTTTATTGGTGGCCTTTGGAATGGCTCAAGATGCTTTGAGGTTGCTCAGATCACAAACCCTAGGTGCAGATGCCTTAGAAACTTTCCAGTGAATCAAAAAAAAATGAGATATGAGGTGATATGATTGTGTTTATGCATATGAGAATGATCACAAGCCATGGTAAATGGGTGTGGGCAAATTTGGGGTGTTTACACCATCCAGTCAACAGTGTCTCCTACAATACCAACAGCAAACAATGAAAGTGTCTCAACGGTTACAATTTATTATGATCCTGCAAATGATTCTGCCTACAACTCACAAAATGTCACTCCTATCAGAGCACCAGTCACAATATACTATGATCCACATACTATCATGGTCCCTTCTGCAGCTGCCATCAGTCCAGTCACTATCACAGTGCCTGGGCCAGTACCTTATGAAAGCAGTAATGCCATCCCTTGGCATTACGGCTCCGATCTATACTGCGAAGGACAGAAAATCACTCTTGAATCATCGACTTCTTCACCACAAATAGACAATGTGGGGGGAGGCGGAGGCTTCACTCGAAGCGGGCGTCTCTTTGCCCCACTTATTCCAAGACCCATTGCTGAAGCAGAAGTTGCTGCCAAGGAAAAAGGGAAGAGCATGGTGCAAGAAGAACAAGTAGTTAAAGAAGCTTTGAAAACCCCTTTCGATCAAGAGGTTGATGAATTCATGAGAATCATCAAGAAGAGTGATTACAAGATAGTGGACCAGCTTCACCAGACGCCTTCCAAAATCTCCATTCTATCATTGCTTATGTGCTCCGAGGCTCATCGGAACGCACTACTAAAAGTCTTGCACGCAACTTATGTGCCAGAGGAGATTACCGTCAATCAGTTGGAAGCTGTAGTTGGGAATGTTAACGCTAGTCATGGACTAGGATTTACCAACACTGATTTGACAACGGAGGGCCGCAATCACAACAAGGCTTTGCACATTACCTTGGAGTGTAAGGGTGCAGTTCTTTTCCATGTATTGGTGGACACAGGGTCATCCCTCAATGTCCTACCTAAGAAAGCCCTTGTGAAGCTGGAATATGAAGGATTGGCATTACGACCCAGCAACTTGGTAGTAAGAGCCTTTGACGGCTCTAAGAGATCAGTTCTGGGAGAAATTGAGTTGCCTATAACGATTGGCCCACAAACTTTCAAATCGACCTTCTTCGTGAAGGATATACAGCCTGCCTACAACTGTCTATTGGGAAGGCCATGGATACACGCCGCTGGCGCCGTGACCTCAACCCTTCACCAGAAGTTAAAATTCGAGTGGGAGGGCCAAGTCGTTACTATTTGTGGAGAGGAAGATATTTTTGTTAGTCATCTGGCTACATACAAGTATATTGAGATGGATGGGGAGATCCACGAGACCATGATTCAGGGGTTTGAGGCCCTGAATATTAACGAAGCGTCTGCTGTACTTGGGACTTCCATGACATCCTACCAGCAAGCCAGGAGGGTTGTTGAGGAGGGGAATGCTCAAGGCTGGGGCAAACTGTTGCCTGTGGAGAAGAAAGAGGATAGATTTGTGTTGGGTTACAAACCAACTCAACAGGATCAAGCAGAGGCTGCTAAGAAGCCCAGTTTTGTTAGTGGGGGGATGCTCACCCCTGATGTTGTTAACAACTTGGAAGATGAGTCGGAAGATGAACGCAACCTAGAGAGCTGGATACGTCCAAGGATCCCGGGGATTCGTATCTCAAACTGGTCTTCCCAGGAAATTATAAGGGTTACTCCTGCAGAGTAATTATTATTTCCTGTATATTTTAAGCATGCATCAAGTCTTGCATCTTGCCCAAGATGACAAGACTCATTTTGTAATCGGGCCATCTGTAATTTTGTGCAAACAGATCAATCAATGATAATCAGACATCTTTTGCAAATGAGTATTTTTCTTTTCCGCTCACTGTTTTTTCATTTTTCTTTTTGTACAAAAATAAAATGGCAATGTTTTCAAAATGATAACTTCATTTCACTTTTTCTAAACAAGATTAAAATCAATCACTAAAATGAACAATCTAAACCCTTGCAGAGAGTGCCTTCCAGACTGCACCGACAACAGCACAGATATGGCTTTGTATGACTTTGACAATCCAATCAATCAAGCCGATGAAGGGGTTGAAGAAGATTATGAGCTTCCTGAAGAGCTAGCCAGGTTGTTAAGACAAGAGGAGAAGGTTATCACTCCTCATCAGGAGGAGGTCGAAACGATTAATCTTGGTACAGCTGAAGACGTGAAAGAGGTTAAGATCGGGGCCTGTTTACAAGACTCAGTGAAGAAACAACTGATTGACCTGCTTCAGGAATATGTGGATGTGTTTGCCTGGTCTTATCAAGATATGCCAGGGTTGGATACCGATATTGTTATGCACAAGCTGCCTTTAAGAGAAGATTGCCCACCGGTTAAACAGAAACTGCGCCGTACTCGCCCAGACATGGCAATGAAGATTAAGGAAGAGGTGCAAAAGCAGTGGGACGCCGGGTTCCTTGCTGTAACTAGCTATCCACCGTGGGTTGCTAATATAGTACCTGTGCCTAAGAAATACGGCAAAGTGAGGATGTGTGTTGACTACCGGGACCTGAACAGAGCCAACCCGAAAGATGATTTCCCATTACCTCACATTGATGTATTGGTTGATAATACGGCACAGTTCTCGGTGTTCTCCTTCATGGACGGATTTTCAGGATACAATCAGATCAAAATGTCACCTGAAGACATGGAGAAGACAACTTTCATCACACCTTGGGGCACGTTCTGTTACAAGGTAATGCCATTCGGATTGAAGAACGCTGGTGCAACATATCAACGGGCAATGGTAACATTATTCCACGATATGATCCACAAAGAAATTGAATGCTATGTGGATGACATGATTGCCAAGTCCCTCACGGAAGAAGACCACCTGGTGAATCTGCTGAAGCTATTCAAGCGTCTGAGGAAGTACCAACTGAAGCTGAACCCCAACAAGTGCACATTCGGGGTGCGATCTGGTAAGCTGATGGGATTTATTGTAAGCGAGAAAGGGATTGAAGTGGACCCTGATAAAGTCAAAGCCATTCAAGAAATGCCTGCACCAAAGTCTGAAAAAGAAGTTCGAGGGTTTCTAGGTAGATTGAACTACATTTCAAGGTTCATATCTCACCTTACAGCAACCTGTGAACCCTTATTCAAACTGTTAAGAAAATAACAAACGGTCAGGTGGAACGAAGACTGCCAGAGGGCTTTTGACAAGATCAAAGAATACCTGCAAGAACCTCCAATCCTTATGCCTCCGGTTGAAGGAAGACCTATAATAATGTACTTGACAGTATTAGAGGAGTCAATGGGGTGTGTGTTGGGCCAGCATGACGAGTCTGGTCGAAAAGAGTATGCAATATACTACCTGAGCAAAAAGTTTACCGACTGTGAACAACGTTATTCACTGCTCGAGAAAACTTGTTGTGCTTTAGCGTGGGCTGCTCGCCGACTGAGACAGTATATGTTGACCCACACTACTTTATTGATATCCAAAATGGACCCAGTTAAGTACATTTTCGAGAAGCCAGCACTTACCGGACGGGTTGCAAGATGGCAGATGATCCTCACAGAATACGACATCCAGTACACATCCCAGAAAGCCATCAAGGGCAGTGTATTGTCTGAATATCTTGCTGAGCAACCTATTGATGATTACCAGCCTATGAGATTTGACTTCCCTGATGAAGACATCATGTTCATAAAAGCGAAAGATCATGAAGAGCCTGTTCATACTGAAGGGCCTGACCCGGAAGAAGAATGGACTATGATGTTTGATGGGGTTGTTAACATGAATGGTCGTGGTGTTGGTGCAGTACTCATTACACCTAAGGGAGTTCACATGCCTTTCTCGGCAAAACTCACCTTTAACTGCACTAACAACGAAGCTGAATACGAAGCTTGCATTATGGGTCTTGAGGAAGCCATTGACCTCAGGATCAAGACTTTGACTGTATTCGGAGATTCAGCTCTGGTAGTTAATCAAACCAACGGCAAATGGTACACCCACCAGGATCATCTGATACCTTACAGGGATTATACAAGGAGGTTATTGACTTTCTTTACAACGGTCAAGCTTGAGTATATCCCTCGGGACGAGAATCAGTTTGCAGATGCTCTGGCTACCATTTCGTCAATGATCAAAGTTCAAGCTGCCAACTTTGTGCCTCGGATTTCAGTATCCAGACTTGACAGACCAACATATGTGTTCGCAGCAGACATTGTCAAGGATGATAAGCCTTGGTTCCACGACATCAAATGCTTCTTGGAGGATCAAGCATACCCATCTGGGGCATCTTCCAATGATAAGAAGACTTTGAGAAGGCTTGCTGGTAGTTTCTTCCTGAATACTGATGGTTCCCTGTACAAGAGAAACTTTGATATGGTACTCCTCAGGTGCGTTGATAGAACAGAAGCAGACTTGTTGATGCACGAAGCGCACGAAGGATCCTTTGGCACCCATGCAGGAGGGCATGCCATGGCTAAGAAATTGCTAAGATCAGGCTATTACTGGATCACAATGGATGCAGACTGTTGTGCTTATGCCAGAAAATGCCACAAATGCCAGATTTATGCGGATAAGGTGCATGTGCCTTACAATCCTCTGAACGTAAGGTCTTCACCCTGGCACTTTGCTATGTGGGGCATTGATATGATTGGCAAGATCGAGCCAACTGCTTCAAATGGCCATAGATTCATCTTGGTTGCCATTGACTATTTTACCAAATGGGTTGAAGCAGCTTCCTATGCAAATGTCACAAGGCAAGTGGTAACCCGATTTCTGAAGAGAGATATCATCTGTCGATATGGAGTTCCCGAGCGAATCATTACTGATAATGGTTCTAACTTAAACAACAAAATGATGGCAGAGCTATGCCGGGACTTCAAGATCCAACACCACAATTCTTCTCCTTACAGGCCAAAGATGAATGGCGCTGTTGAGGCAGCTAATAAGAATATCAAGAAGATTGTGCAGAAGATGGTAGTCACCTACAAAGACTGGCATGAGATGCTACCGTTTTCCTTGCATGGGTACCGCACGTCAATCAGAAAATCCACTGGGGAAACATCGTATCAGCTTGTGTATGGTATGGAAGCAGTCCTAACGGTTGAAGTTGAACTGCCCTCCCTACGGGTACTGATGGATGTTAAGCTGAACGAAGCAGAATGGGTCCGATCTCGATACAAACAACTGAGTCTGATTGAAGAGAAAAGGTTGGCTGCAATCTGTCATGGGCAGTTATATCAAAGAAGAATGAGGAAAGCCTTTGATCAGAAAGTCAGGCACCGAGAGTACCAAGTAGGAGATCTTGTGCTAAAAAGAATCCTCCCTCCTCATACAGACCATAGGGGCAAGTGGACTCCAAACTATGAAGGACCATTTGTAGTCAAGAAAGTTTTCTCTGGTGGGGCACTGACGCTCAGCACTATGGATGGTGAAGATTTCCCGTCCCCTGTGAATTCAGACGCAGTTAAAAAATACTTCGCATAAAATGACCCGCTGGACATAAAAACAGAATGTAAGTCCAGGCAAAAATAGGGCATCCCGGCGAGTCAAAAACAGAATAAAAGACTCGGGCAAAAATAAGGGAAAATAAGCAAAAATGTACACCCGCTGAGTTGAAAAGCCGCATTGGACAACTCAGGCAAAAAAGGGTATCCCGATGGATTGAAAACCCGAAAGGGCGATCCATGCAAAATGAAGGAATAAGCGAACAACTGCATTCTGAATTCGTCTGTATCGCCTATAACTTGGTGAACCTCGAAATGACTAAGCTTTTATCAGAATCAGCCTTTTTAGAAAGCAAGACAAGAAGAACGTCAAATGTCATACGAGTCATAGCAGGAGGAAAGCTCCTTGAAGCGTCGTCAACATTGCCAGCATTTTGTTTCTTATTTTGTAACAATCTCCTCATTTCAGGAGATTTGTTTCTTTGACTGTATCTTGCCAATTCAGGGCACACGAATTAATAAAAACAGATTTTCAGTCAAGTTTCACCTCGTACACTTCAATTTTATTTGCAAAGAATGTCTGATATCTTTAAAAAAACTGATTGCATGAATACATATGCTTATCCTCAAAAATAAAAACTACGTGCTTGCAGGAAATATACTTACTCCCGGGGGTGTCTGAACTCCTATGATGGAATCCGGTAAGGGATACCTCGGGATTACTTGCACGTTTTTTCTATCTTTGCAGGATTGCAGATATCCAAAGCACAACATGGGGCATGAAAGCTTCACTCCCGGCAAGCTGGCAAATCAACACTCAGTCTTAGCACCCAAAGTGTTTTCTCCCCAGCTGAGTTGCCACTTGTTGCTTCTCCCAGCCGAGTTGCCAATCATTCTTCCTCAGCCAAGTACAAAAGCCAGGGAGCCACTTCCCCACAGAGTTTCAGCCTCTACCCAGAAGAGCAGCACGCGAAGGAATCACAACAGAGTGACGAAAGCTTCTACAAACCCCAGATGGGTCCCTCATTAACAAGAATAGGTCTATCAGTGACCTATTTCCCTAAGCAGAGTCATATGTACTAGATCTACCAACGATCTCATCCCCAGCTGGGATGTCCACTTCAAACAGATCGACCAGAGATCTTCACAGCAACAGGATCCGAATCCCGGATTGGTATCTTTTGCATAATCATAGCATTCTAATCATATTCACCCCACAAAGCGTAGCATTCAGTTTAATACGGAGCATTACGGCAAAAATCGAACATGTTGCATAATCATAAGTCATGGTCTGAATCAAACACTTGTGAATATTGACAATCCATCAATAATATACAGAAATGCTCCCCAGTTTCCCCAGCAAAGAGCTAAAGCAGTTGCCTCACACCCCCAAACACCAGTACATACTCCTTTGTGGCACCCGTCCGTGTCACATCCCCTGCAGAAAGTCAAAGCGTCCCCTTTGCACTCACAGATACTTATATATAACTTTCTTGACACTCGTCCGTGTCACCTTCCCCCAATATATTTACTCAAACACTTTGTAAAACATATACTTGTATATATACCCCTTGACACCCGTCCGTGTCACTCTCTCCAGCAGATTGAACACTCAAATATACATTACTCATACTTATTTTACTTATACAGATACTCGTCCGTATCTTCTATACACCACTTGTATCCCCACAGATTCGACACTCGTCCGTGTTCTTTGTTAACCAGTTGATACTCGTCTGTATCATCATCTCAGAACATGCGTCAAGCGTTTGTTTCTACCTGATACTCGTCCGTATCACAGTCCTAAGGATGCTCGTCCGCATTTTCAATCCATACACTGTGTCAAACACTCTTGTCTTCTTGGATATAAACACTCATCCGTGTTTACTATTCCCCAGAAGAGTCCCCTCAGATTCAACACTCGTCAGTGTTCCTTGTTAACCAGTTGATACTCGTCCGTATCATCATCTCTGAACACATGTCAGTATTTGTTTCTACCTGATACTTGTCCGTATCATAGTCTTAAGGATGCTCGTCCGCATCTTTAATCTATACACAATACCAAACACTTATACCTTTTATTTCTTGGATATAAACACTCATCCGTGTTTACTATTCCCCAGTAGATCGCCCGCAAAGCAAATTTCTTTTTATCTGACATTCGTCCTATGTCATGATAAACCCTGAGAGCAGCCGTACCCTGCTAGGTGATCGTCCTTCACCTCTTGATGGTCGTCCTCCATCATGCTCATCCGATGGCCGTCCCCATCGTTGACCTTTTATCCGGCATTCGTCCTATGTCGTGATATCTTTAGCAGCCGTCCCCTGCTAGGTGATCGTCCTTCACCTTTGATGATCGTCCTTCATCATTTTATCCAATGGCCGTCCCCATTGTTGATTTTGGTTATCTGACATTCGTCCTATGTCATGATAAACCTTGAGAGCAGCCGTCCCCTGCTAGGTGATCGTCCTTCACCTCTTGATGGTCGTCCTCCATCTTGCTCATCCGATGGTCGTCCCCATCGTTGACCTTTTATCCGGCATTCGTCCTATGTCGCGATATTTTCGGCAGCCGTACCCTGCCAGGTGGTCGTCCTCCACCTTAGGTGACCGTCCCTCATCTTAACCCTTACAGAGCAGCCGTCCCCTGCTAGGTGATCGTCCTTCACCTTTGATGACCGTCCCTCATCATTATTTCATTTATTCTTTAACCCGATGGCCGTCCCCGTCGTGGTCCCTTTTCTTTTTAGCCCGATGGCCGTCCCCATCGTTGGTTGCTTTGCTTTATGAACTTGATGGCCGTCCCCATCATTTTTCATTAATCCCCAGAGGATTTTATAGCTTTACTTGATGGTCGTCCCCATCATAACCCCTTTTATCCCCAGCATGTCGGCCGTCCCCGTCATTGCTTTATTTCCCGCACTTTTCCCAGCATGTCGGCCGTCCCCGTCATTGCTCTTTACCCAGTAGTCGTCCTCTGCTCGACGGTCGTCCTCCGTCGCCCATACTTTACAATATACTTTATTTTCTTTTACAATCTATATCCCTTTTCTTCTTCATTCTGTGAGTGCAAATTTTGGACTGTCTTTGGTATTCAACCACAAGTTATCTTGTTTGCCTGTTAAGCCGTTGTTTACATCCTGCACAGCTAATTCCTGTTTGAATAGGGGCAGCTGTAAACACCCCAAATTTTCCCTCACCCATTCACACCATGGCTTGTGATCATTTTCATATGCATAAACTCAATCATAGCATCCCATATCACATTTTTGATTCACTGCATAGATTCTAAGTCATCTACATCTAGAGTTTGTGATCTGAGCCATCCAAGAGCTTCTTGACACACTCCAAAGGTCATTAATCATTGCAAAGGGGTCCATGTATGTTCAAACATCATATTATATCCTCTCAAAATAAAGAATGTCAAAGAATCACAAGAACTGAGAATGGTATGGAAGCAGAGCCAGGTTTAACTGCACAGATGACCTAAAATTAGGGTTTTGGTTTCAGAGGCCATAACTCCAAATTTTTTGGTCATTTTTGTTTCTATTGGTCTCTATATGTTATAGGGAGTATGCATATCAATTTTCATGAAGAAATTCCTTGGGGAAGTCATTTGATCAAGAGTTGACTTTTCAAGCAAGTCAGTGTAAAATCAGGGCATCTGAGGCCCCCAATGACCCAACCAAAGGGTGTTCTTCATCATTTTGATTATGTATGATATTTATTTGATCATGGAAGATGTTGTAAGTTCACAAAATTGAAGAATTTCAAGTCTTTTGCAAAGTTGACATTTTGGGAAAGTTTGACTTTTGATGAAATTGCCATTTTAGGAAACTTTTTCAACCTTTACTTTTTGATTCAAAAATGCTTCAAATGGAAAAACTTTGGTCATGAAAGTTGTAGAATGGATCATTCCCTTTTCAAAAAGTGCAAGAACATGACCTAATTCATTTTGGATCAAAAGTTATGGCTTGTCAAAGTTGGCAAAAATCACAAAATTTGAAGTTTTCCACCAAAGAGGCAAAGTTGCAAATTCACTTCTCAAGGCAAATTTAGTTATCAAATGGACTTCTAAACTTCACCACATGATCATACATGACCTAAAATCAGAATTGGCCCAAGGGATTTCTCATTTTTGTGCCTTGATTTTCAAATACCCATAAGTTATTTTTCATAAAAGTGCAAAGAGGGATTCTTGGCAAAATCATTCTCCCATGAATTGTATGATCACTAGCTGGTTCTAACACATTGCCATGACCAAATTAAGCATCCCACATCAAAAATTCAGAAAGGATTATCTCATGTACATAACCAAAAGTCATGAAATGTAACAAGTGGGCAAGTTGCAAAATCTCTCTCAACTCATGATCCAAATGCAGCAGACTTTAATGAGCCATCCAAGGGCCATCCTTGACTCAAGCTGAGGCAGGACAAGCCTCTAGACTGCTGCTGCCATAGCCCATGCTGCAAGTACAAAGCAACTTGACTTTTTGGCCAAAACTCCCATACCCTTGGAATAGTGATCAGCAGCCTCTACTGACCTGCTCCACAGCCTACTCACACATCATGGGAGTGATATAGCAACTCATTGGCCATTGAAACAACACACAACACAGCCCTCACAAAATTTGTCAAAAAAACTCCTCTTCTTCGAATCTCTCTATACAGCCATCAAACCTTCATTTTTTCTTCACCAATGAATCATACACCCTCCATGGAACAAGAATCAATCATTAAAAGAGCCTGAAACATCACATACAAGAACCTCAAGTTCTGCTACACCAGAACTGGAATCTTCAAACTAGCCACCATCAAAGCTTTCCAAGCATTCCATTGAGTTCAGAAGGGCCAAGGGAGTTCATTTGCACAAGTGAGAGGTTCTGGAAGCTCACCATTGAAGCTTTCCAGCTCAGGTATGGCCAAGAACACTTTCTCACAGAACTTGTTTTTCTTGTCATAAAATGAAAGTGTATGTTGTGCTGATCATAATGATGTGTTTGAAATTGAAAATGAGTGGAAAATGAGGATGTATTGATGCTCTGAAACATCACCCGTGAAACTTGTTTGATTCGATTCTCTCTGTTTTTGGATGATAAATGTTGTTTGAAGGGTGATTTGAATGGGGTTTGGGTAGAGGATCATTTCCCTGGTTTCAATTTGATGAATGGTGGCCTGTAGCATGTTCTAGGGTTTTTGACCCGCCGGAGAAGACGACCAGAACCACTGTTCCGGCCGTCTGAGGTTAGTTTGCCCTAATTAGGGTTTAGCTGAGTAATTAGTGTGTTTTGAATCTGGACCCTAGGATGTTGTTTCCCGCGTGTGGACCAAAGGCTCAGATCATATCATTAATTCATAATTTCCATTTAACTTAATTAATTAGGTTTAATTAGTTAATTAACCTGATTTGAATGTAGTCCCTTGGATTTGGCGCGTGGTCAACAACCCCTTCTCCAGTTTCAATCTGATCCGTCCATTGCATATACTTTTCATTTAATTAGTTTTATTTTCATTTTATTTCATTTAATTTCTCCATTTAATTAAAAATAGCAAAACCTTTTCAAAAATTCTGAAAATTTTTGTACAAACTTTTATTAATTTTCAGAAACCAAAAACATTTTTTTTTTATTTTTTGCATTTTAAAATATTTTTAAATCATTTAAAAGTTTATTTTTAATTAATTAATGAGAATTAATTAATTAAAAATACTTTTAGGTATTTAAAAATCACTAAAAAATTCATGAAACCTTTAAAATCATTTAGAAACATTGTCCAACCCTCAAACCAAATTTCTTTTTTGATCTTGATGCATTTTGACAATTTTCCATGGAATTAATTCATTTTCAAAGCATTATTTTGATCCAAACTTCAAAAATCATTTCTGCCTAACCATTGAGAGTTGGACTTTGATTCTTTTTGCATTGTGTTTTGCATATCATGAAGTTTGTAAGATTAAATTGGCATGATTTGATCTTTCATTTTCATTTTGTTTGACATTTTTCTTGTTAAGGTACCCTAAAACCCTAGAAATCTTAGGAAATTCATAACCCTAATTAGGTTAAGAGTTAGACCCCCTCCTTTGGGCAGTGAGTTTGTGTAGGTTTAGGGTTCCCTTGGATGCATTTTCAATTTTTTATCTTGGTGTTTGCTTCTGGTTTTGGTTTTTGTTTGGTGCATTGATCATAAACCCTATTTTGGGCTTCCTTTTGCATTCATCTTACATTTGCTTGCATACCATGACTTGCCATAGCATTTTATGCATCCATTTGATTCATTATACATCTTAAGACATGTTAGATGTATGTTTGATCATTGCATCTTTCATTTGCCATGTTGTATGTCATTTGCATTTCATAACTTTTCATGTATGTTCATGGTTCTTAACTTGCTTCATTTTCATCCATAAGTTTGTATGATCATCCCCATGCTTTGTTTCATGTTTGCATCATCTCATAGCATCATTATCATTACATATATGCTTCTGGTTTTGGTTTTCATCATGGCATTCCATCTCATTTTGCATTGCATTGCATTCCTTTCACTAACTTTTCAGGTGGTAAGTTCTTTGAGATGTGGATTTGCCTCCACTTCTCACAACTTCTTTTCATCTCTCTTATGCATCATTGCTGCATTTTATCTTGTGTTTGAGATTGAGCTTGCTCATTCTTCTTCTTCTTACTTTCTTTCTTCAAGTGACTTGTCTTCTTGAATGAAGCAAGTTACCTTGCTTCTCTTTGCTCCTTTCATCTGCTTCCTGATTGTTCCTCTGAAGATTTCTTTCTTAAACCTCACAAACCTTAGGAACAACCAAGCATGACAATAATTAGGGTTTTGATTAGTCCCCCCACTTAGTTTTACCTTTGTGTCTCATTGAGTCTTCTCTTCTCATCTCATAATCAGGGACTAAACCCTAAAGGCTTTAAGGCTTTGTGATTAAGCTTATGCCTTCATCCTTCTATTAGGATGGAGTGTATAACTTTAATCCTAAGTGTAAACCCTTAATGTGTTTAAATCCTTTAATCAATTCACTTAATAATCATCAAGACATCAAGCTTGTAACTTGGGCCTTGCATTAGGGTTCTAATTCTTCCTTAATTGGTTAAGAAGGACTAACCCTAGTGTTAATGGACAAACTCACTTCATCATCTCATCATTAACTAAAATCCACTTAATAAAGGCTTTGTTTTGTCATGAGTTTAATCCCTAATCATGGATTAAGTTGAGGGGCTTTCCTCAGCTTAAACATTCTCATCTATTATCCTTCTATTAGGATGGTGTAATGAGTCTGTTTAATCCCTGATTATGGCTTAATCTCATTACTTAACACCAAACAAAAACACCAAAAACATCTAAATAATCATAAGTAGGTTAATGATCTTAATCCTACATCAAAGGTGATTAAGTGTGAGAAGCTGACTTCACACTTAAGGTATTCTCATTACCCCTAATCAGAGGGAAGATGTGATGAGTTTACTAACCCATTGGTTTAGGCTTAAGCTCATTAACTTATGACAAACTTCCAAAAGTAATAAAAGACTGAAAACACAAAAACAAACAATAATCGTCTCCTTCGGGATTCTTTTCTCATCATCTTCACTCACAAACGGGAACTTGCTTCTTCCGTCTAATGCAAGACAGTTTGCACCTGAGCCAGACAGGTCATACACTTGAGCATAGGCAAGTAAGCAGTTCACAAGTCAATTCATTCTTTCAGTCTCCTTGGGTCGAACTACGGTGTTCTGACTTCCTCATTGCACGAGAGGATACGTAGGCATAACGTAACAGTTATCGAACAAAAGTCTATGTATATTCCCCCTCTTTCCAGCTTCATTCTTAAGCCTCATAATCTTGAGCATCTTATTCTTGTTCTCACACTGACACTGTACATTTATACACTTCACATTTCTTTTGCACTGACACCTGTACATCTTTTTTTCCAGCTCCTTTATACACAGATTGCACTGACACTACCCCTTTAAACACAAACTTTTAAGCGTGGATCCCGTCGAGTACGACGGACAATCTGGGTGCTAATACCTTCCCAGGTTGTAACCAACCCCCTTTCTCAGTCTCTCTGGTTCGCAACCGTCTTATCCATATCTTTTTAGGTCTATGCAACACTACCTTTCCTTCGGGATAAAAATGCCTAGCTGGTGACTCTATTCATTCCCTGTGAGTTCACTCCTGTGTATTCTCACATCCTCCTTTCGCCGACCGTTCGCGTCTGTACCTTTATCTGGGCCATTCCCATTTATCGGGAGCGACACCTAGGAACATGCTACCACTAATATCTACTTAATTTGATCTTATTTACACATGATAGAACCTATATCTATTAACACCTTAAATCCTAAAACAACCAAAATCACATATCACAAGCAAACATAATCGAAACAGAATTGATTTTAAACAAAGTGAAAAGCACTTACAGAATGCCAAAAGTGGAGAGATGGAGAGAATAACTTAAAGAAGAAGTGACTAAGATCACCAACCTACGAAACGGAGGAGTGCTTCGATGATTATTGCAAGAATCAGAGCTTGGATCAAAGAGAAAACCGAAAACCGAGAAATCGCAAAATAAATGCGTTCTTGAGCTTTTGATCCTCTTGCACTTCCGATAAGCCGAAAACTCCAACAAAATCAGTAGCTTATCCTTCTACAATCCACAAAATATGAAATTTGGAGGCTTAAGCTTTAAGATCTTCAAGTTTCAATGTGAAACTTGAAGAGCTTATTTGAAAAAGCTTTGGTGAGAGGGAGAGGAAAAGTGAGAGAGAAAAAGTGCTTATCAAAGAGTGAAAAATTAAAAAAATGGTGTTCAACCCTCTTCAATGAAGTGATTAAGGGTTATATAGAGACTAGGCTAGGAGCTAGGTTTGGGTTTGGGGCCCAAAAATTAGGTTTGGGATCCAAAATTAGGTTTGGTAGTTAGTTAGGGTTAGGGTTGGAAAAGGGAATATTCCTTGGAATACTCTAGAAGATGGTAGAAGATGGTGGAAGTTTCCAAGGGAAATGTAGTAGAATTGAAGTGGAAAAATGAGATGGAAAGAATGAAAGGAAGTGTGGAAAGAAAGTGGAAGGAAAGGTGAAGGAAAATGGTGAAACTACCCATTTTCAAATGATTTTCTTTGATTTTTCTATGATTCCTCCATCGTTTCTTGACCAAACTTGAACCGTAGGATCATTGTAACCCTAAATTCATGATTTCGATCTTAAAAGTCCGGAGTCGATCCTTTTTACCCAGCTCGGTTGCCTTTTCCTCGATTCCTCGATTTTCCGTCGTCCGGCCAATCGAACCCCTTCCAAAATGAATTCGTGGACGAGATTTGAACCTCAGGCACTTGACATCATATATAAGTCGAAGGAATCCTTATTGAATCAAAACTTTACGCGGAAGCCCCGTAGAAATGAAACCCTAATTCGGCTCTTTTCCCTCAGGAAATAATGCACTGCTTGCCTCCTTCAATCAAACCAAAACTTTCCATGACTTGTGGCTTCAAGTGAGGACTTATGGGATATTGTGAACCCCTTGCATAAGGCTGGGAAGCTTTGTGGCCTTTCGGTAGCCTCTTCATAGCTTTCGGTTGCTCCGATCATTGATCACATACCCACGCCTCGGCTATGCTATATTTTGATGCAATGTTTTTGGTTATTTTATGAATTTATGTATGCAAAATGTTGAGGAAATGAGAGGGAAAATTTTGAGGTATTACAATATCAATGAGTTGTTCTTTTACTGAAGTCTGCAGACCGGCCCCAATCTTCACTTCTTTCAAATCCTCTTTGGTACCAAGGTTTACGGTTTCCACCTCCTCCTGATGAGGAGTAATCAATTTCTCTTCTTGCCTCAACAACCTGGCTAACTCTTCAGGTAATTCATAGTCTTCTTCAACCCTTTCATCATCTTGATTAATTGGATTGTCGAAGTCATACAAGGTCATAGCAGTGTTGTTGTCGGTGCAATCTGGAGGATACTCTCTGCAAGGGTTGAGATTTGTTCGTTTTAGTGATCAATTTTAATCTTGTTTAGAAAAGTGAAAATGAAGTTATTTATTTTGAAAACATTGCCATTTTATTGTTTTGTACAAAAGCGAAAAATGAAAAGATAGTGAGCGAAAAAGAGACTTGTTTGCAAAAGATGTCCGATATTCATTGATTAATCCATTTGCACAAAATTACAATATGACCCTATTACAAAATGAGTCCTGACACCTTGGGCAAGATGCAGGACTTGATGCATGCTAAAAAGACAGGAAATAATAATTACTCTGCAGGAGTAACCCTTATAATTTCCTGGGAAGACCAGTTAAGGACTTGGTTCCCTGGGATCCTTGGACATATCCAGCTCTCCAGGTTCCCTGGGATCCTTGGACATATCCAGCTCCCCACTGATGATTGATCTTGTCAGGATGGTTTGTAACCCAAATCGAATCTATCCTCCTTCTTTTCCACTGGCAGCAGCTTGCTCCATCCTTGGGCATTACCATCTTCAACAACCTTCCGGGCTTGCTGATAGGAGACAATTGAAGTACCCATCCTATCTTCCTGGGATGCAGCAAACACTTCAGTCGTCGCCTCATTGACATTCAGGGCCTCGAACCCTTGGCTCATAGTTTCATGGATTTCACCATCCATCTCAATGTATTTATATGTAGCCAGATGGATAACAAATATGTCCTCCTCCCCACACATGGTGATAATTTGTCCTTCCCACTTATATTTCAATTTCTGGTGAAGGGTCGATGTTACTGCGCCTGCGGCATGAATCCATGGTCGACCCACCAAACAGTTGTAGGCCGGCTGTATGTCCATCACATAGAAAGTAGTCTTAAAGACCTGTGGACCGATTATCACTGGTAGCTCCACCTCTCCAAGAACAGATCTTTTGGAGCCATCAAAAGCCCTGACCACAAGGTTGCTTGGTCGGAGAGCTATTCCATCATATTCGAGCTTGACAAGAGCTTTCTTGGGTAAGACATTGAGTGAGGACCCAGTGTCTACAAGAAAATGAGATAGTACAGCTCCTTTGCACTACAGGGTTATGTGCAAAGCTTTGTTGTGGTGACGTCCTTCTGTTGTCAAATCACCATCAGTGAAACATAGCCCATGGCTAGTATTGACATTAGACACCACTGTTTCAAGCTGATTCACCGTGATCTCTTCTGGCACGTAAGCAGCGTGCAGAACTTTGAGTAGTGCAACCCAATGGGCTTCGGAACACAACAGCAGGGATAGTATAGAGATATTAGAAGGAGTCTGGTGGAGTTGATCCACAACTTTATAGTCACTTCTTTTAATTATCCTCATAAATTCATCCACATCCTGGCCAAAGGATGATTTATGAGTCTCTTTTGATGCAGATTCTTCAGGTATCACACTTTTTCCTTTGGCTTTGGCAGCAGCCCGGCATTATCCACTTGGGGAGTAGGAACTGAAGAATCAAGAAGGACTTTTTCTCCGTTGCAGTAAAGGTCAGCACCATAATGCCATTCCTCAAGCCTGCACACCCATTCACGGAAAGTTTGCATGATTCACAACAGGCCTCACAACCTGGAAACACTTGGCATTTCAAAAGCTGGACTTTAACCTCTGCCTGAGGTGTCTGAATACTTGCAATATCTTTTATTAAACATGTGGGTGAGCCTTCCTCTATAGCATTAATCCTTGGTCCACTGTGGCTTGGCATAAGATTCTTCGTGACATTGGGAGGTGGTGCAAAATTCAGGGCCTTTGAATCTACCAGATCCTGGACCTTCATATGCAGAGCCCTGCATTTTTCCGTAGAGTGACCAGGTGCATTAGAATGAAAAGCACACCTAGCATTGACATCGTAGTTTCTTGGAAGGTTCTGAGGATCAGGTGGAACCAATGTCCTCAACTTAACAAGATTGAGCTTTAGGAGTTGTGGCAGCAGTGTAGCATATGGCATTGGGATAGGGTCAATCACCTTGTTGATCTAAGATGGCCATTGTTGGAAAGGGCGTTGTTGTTGATTGTTGTTATTTTTGTTATAAGATCTCTGTTGAGGAAATTGTTGTTGCGGAAAGTGTTGTGGTTGTTGAGCATACTGAGGAGGTGGAGCGGGGATAGTAACAGCAACAACTGTTCTGGGCAGGTATTGGGGTCTCCCTCTTCCCATGTGTACAAAGTTTATCTCACCAGATCTACAGGGCCAAGAAAATGGCTTCCTTGCACTGCTTGAACTGGCACCGTTGTCGGAGATCTTCCCCATCTTCAGTAGGCTCTCTATTCTTTCCCCTGCTATCACCACATCTGCAAAGCTGGTGGAAGAAAATGCAGCCAACCTGTCAATATATGTACCCTGGAGAGTATTCATGAACATGTCTTCCATCTCCCTTTCAGACATGGGGGGTTGAACGGAAGCTGCAAGTTGCCTCCACCTTTGGGCATACTCCCTAAAGCTTTCACAGGAAGATTGAGACATTCCCATTAGAAGGGTCCTGTTTGGGGCCATGTCCAGATTGTACTGATACTGACGGATAAAAGCTTCAGCCAAGTCTTTCCAGTTTCTTACTGTGGCTCTGGTCAAGTGGGAATACCATTCTCGGGATGCCCCTGTCAAGCTATCCTCAAAGTAAAACATCCACAGCTTCTCGTCCATGGTGCATGCTTTTAATCTTCCCAAGAATGATTGAAGGTGGGTACGTGGGCAGGATGTGCCATTATATATTTCAAAACACGGGGGTTTGAACTTGTAAGGAATTCTCACTCCTTCCACCAGTCCCATGTCCATGACATCAAAACCTAGGGAGTTTTGGGATTCAAGAGACCTTAGCTTCTCTGCAATTTCATCCAACTGACGGTCATAAACCTCGTCTCCAGCCCCGACCACAGTAAACTGCTCTTCTCGAGGATCTTCCTGCAAGACCCTTCCTCCAGCAGTGTTACCCTGAGTATTTCTTATGGCATTGATATCTGGGTTTAGATGAGGTCCAAACTCTGGTGGATCAGTGCGATGCTGCACATGATCGTTGTTACTGGTACCTCCTGTACCTGGATGGTGTTCCTCAGGAGTTTGTCGCTCAACTAACTCCCTTAGTCTTTCCTGGCTCTGAGCTAGACCAGTCATTATTGTCATGAATTCAGTCATTTGATTTCTCATCTCAACCCTTTCATTGGCCATCTGGGCCTTCACTTCATTCAAGTCCTATTGAACTTGATCCATCTGTAGTCCCAGAAGGTTGTTTCTTGTCGGGTACCAGTGTATTCTATTGACAGGGAACACTCTTCTGCGAGCAATGTTTCCTGAAACCACAACAAAGTGAAAAAAAACAATAAAACAAAAACCTACAAAACAAAGAAAATGTTAGTATGCAATGGATGATGCCTATTTGTCTTCCAAGGGTATCCGGTTTGGTTCTTTGGTATTGACCTTTCCAGACTTCGAGGAAATGCTGATGATGTTGCAGAGAGAGATAAGGCCCGCCAAAAATAATACAAACCATATATATCACAAAGAGTGAAGATACATAGTTTGATTACAATAACATTCCCCATGGCGGGTCAAAATACATCAACAAAAAGAAAATATAATCAAAACAAAGTACAAACAAACAAGAGTCAAACATCCAGCCCAATGTCATCTTCTCTGAATTCCTTCAGGAGGGCCTCAGTCACTGGACCAACTGGGTGCTTTGTGATAGTCCAGATGAGGAGGTTTCTGGTAGCAATGGCACTGGTTAACTTCTTATGCTTATCCTGATCCTTTGACCTCTTCAACCCTGCCCGGAGTTTCAATTCAAATATCTCCTTCTGTGCTGCTAACAAGGTTGCCTGATGCTTCTTCTCACTAGCCTCCAGCTGCTCTATCTTAGCTTGAGTTCTCTGATCTTCCTGTGCAAGGGCTTCAGTGATCCTGATCCACCTAGCCTGGCTTTCCTCTAGATAATGCTCTGCCCTAGCTTTCTAAGTCTTTGCTTCCTTGCAAGCATTCTTCAATACTCATTCCCCTGCTCTAGCCTTTCTGATGTAGTCATTCGTCTTCTCAATCTTGGTCAAGTTCTCTATCCTGAGCCTCTCCAATCTCTCATTATCCAGACGGCTGACATTTCTCTCCCAGAGAGTCTTCTTCAAGGCCTCAGAGAGCTGAGTATTCCTCTCTTTTAGTTTCTCAAACTCTTCCAAACTGACAGTAGTTGCAGGCTGCACTACTGATGGTCCAGGTGCATCTTCTAAGGTGAATGGAATCCGGGTGATATGTGCCCTGGTACGAGACCAATCAAGATACTGTGTTGAAGCTATGTTGTTGCATCTTCCAAGGATGGCTGTCCCCTTAGTCTGAATGGTGTCCCAGGCCCAGGCTGCCTGTCTGACAACAGCAGAGTTGTGCTAGATTTCACAATAGAGGGTTTCACAATAGAGTTGTGCTGGATTTCACAATAGAGGCCCAGGCTGCCTGTCTCTTAAAAAGTAAAGGGTTGTAATTGATGCAACCTTTTACTCCAATCAAAGGCACATTAGGATATTGCCCACAGCTAGTAATGATGTCCTTGCCCTTGGTGCTCTGAGTGCACCATCTGATGTCTTCTAATGTCAAGGCAATCAATCTCTTAGCCCAGTTCTTTGGCTGATGGGGGTTCAGGAAAGTGTCTGACTTTAGCAAATGTCTTAACAACCAACAGTAATAGAGGGGAGCACAGCATCTGACCAGTCTTCCTCTTTGCTTCTCATTTCTCTGGTGTACTGAATAATAGAAGTCTCCAAGCAAGGTAGGAACTGGGTTCCTCGGTAAGAAAAGGTGAATGACATTCTTGCTTACAAACTTTGGATTATCTGCAAACAAGATAACTCCATATATGCTGAGGGCTAAGAGTGCACAAACAGCATCCCACTTCCCTGCTGCAGCATGCAGGGTGGCCTGAGAGATCATGAAATCTAAGTGAAGGCCTAGAACCCCAGCCTTGGTGGTCATGCTATGATCAATGAGGGCAGGCTCCAAATGCAATTCCTTGGCTATGTCTTCATTCTTGGGAGCAACCATCTCCGGGTTGAAAGGAATCCCTCTCCTGATAGGAACTCCTAGCAACATGGAAAATTCTTCTAGCAGAGGTCCCAACTGAAAATCAGGAAATGTGAAGCATCTAAGAGGAGGATCATAAAATTGCAAGCAAGTGTGGATCATGCTCCTCTGGGATGCATCCAGATCCATGATTATGTCCAATATGCCTCCATAATGTTCTCTAAATAGTGGAACATGATCAGGGGTAATGAGAGACTGGATCTGTCTGATGCCTGTCAGGGTGGGCTCAAAGAAGTGGTATGTGATGTTTCTCTTCCTGGAAGTGTCCATGCTGATGATGGATGCTGGTGAAGAAGCTGAGATAAACCCTGATCGATGTAACTGCTGAAGGCTGCTGAAGATAACTGGAGAAGGTGCTGAAGAAGGGTCTCTGATGAAGACAAACTGGAGAAGAGTCACAGATAAACTGATGCAGATGCTGGAGAAGATAACTGAAGAAGTCTGAGCAGCAGAATAGGTCAAAACCAAACCAAAATAATAAGATAGATACCCTGCAAAAAAAATAGGCAAATGTTAAATGATGCAAAAATGATGTATGCAAAATGATATGCAAAGGGTTTGTGATCAAGTCCTGGATCTGGTATCTGCATTGATAGGGTCCATGTGTGTTCATAAGTTCCGGATGAAGGCTTAGAAAACCAGTAACCAGGTGGGGGACTCAAATAAAGAGTCACAAATCCAGAGTTTCACAAGAACTTTCCAAAGTAGGTGCATTCTTAAAACAACATTAGTAACAGGGTATGATATGGCCAAGGGTTCCTGCAAACCTGTAAACATCCCAACCCCCTTACATGTATTGTTCTAGAACAAGGATCCTCAAACTTGGATCAGTTATGAGAAGTGTAAACACTTCTAACCCGGAGGTAAATTGTTTACAATAACCATAAAAGATCCTCCTCTAATTCACCTCAGATGCTGAATCTCATAAAAAGGTCATCCAGACATAGCAGGCTTCCTAGATAGCCCTAGTACTACAGGAAATCCGTAGCATATAGTTCTCAAGAAGAAACCCATGTCTGAACCGGGTTTCATATTCCCGCACCAGACCGAAATGGTATGGGAAAGAACATGGAGCCACTCTAGCCTATGTGTCACTCAGGTCCCATGTATAGGACCTTAATCACTCAATGATCCCCCGCGCACTAAGGAAACACAGATCCAGCACGTGATAATGACAGTATGAAATGCATAAAAACTGTAAATGAAAGCAATAAATAAAGTTGTACATAAAGCAATAAATAAAGCAAATGAGAAGCACAAATAGCACATAACACCCCCATAAACACAAATCAAACAAGCGCTAGGAGGAACCCACAAAAAGAACCAGAAGCCCTGGTTGCAACATAAGGTCCCCAGCAGAGTCGCCAAGTTGTCTCTCCCCCGAAAAGACACCTTGTCAGATAGGGTATAGACGCGAATGGTCGGCGAAAGGAGAAAAGAAGAATGAAATGAAAGTGAATAGAGTCACCAGCTAGGAATTTTTATCCCGAAGGAAAGGTAATGCTTTAAAAACCTAGAAAGATATGGATAAGACAGTCGCGAACCAGAGAAACTGAGAAAGGGGGTTGGTTACTACCTGGGAAGGTATTAGCACCCAGATTGTCCATCGTACTCGACGGGATCCACGCTTAAAAGATTGTGTTTTAAAGGGGTAGTGTCTGTGCTATCTGTGTGCAAAAGCTGGAAAAGAATGTACAAGTGCCAGTGCAAAAGAATGGGTGATATGCTCAAGACTGAAGCTTAAAAGAGAATGCTGAAAGAGGGGGAAGACACATAGACTTTTTTTCGATAACGGTTAACTTATGCCTACGTATCCTCTCGTGCAATGAGGAAGTCAGAACACCGTAGTTCGACTCAAAGAGACTGGAAGATAAATTGACTGTGAACTGCTTGCTTATCTATGCTAAAGTGTATGACTCGTCTGGCTCGAGTGCTAACTGTCTTGCATTAGATGGAAGAAGAAAGTTCTCGTTTATGAGTGAGTGTGATGAGAAAAGAATCCCGAAGGAGACGATTATTGTTTGTTTTTGTGTTTTCAGTCTTTTATTGTTTTTGGTGTTTTGCATAAGTTAATTAGCTTAAGCCTAAATCAAAGGTTGTAAACTCATTATATCCTCCCTTGATTAGGGATAATGAGAATAATTAAGTGTGAGATAAGCACCTCAACTTAATTACCATGATGATGTAGGATTAAGATCATTAACCTACTTGTGATTATTTAGATGTTTTTGGGTTTTTGTATAGTGTTAAGTAATGAGTTTAAGCCATAATCAAGGATTAGTGAACTCATTACACCATCCTAATAGAAGGATAATAGATGAGCAGACTTAAGCTGAGGAAGATACCTCAACTTAATCCATGATTAAGGATTAAAGTCGTTATATAACAAACCTTTATTAAGTGGATTTTAACTAAGAGGTGAGATTAAGAAGTGGATTTTATGTTTTATAAGACAACTTGAGGGGGACTTGTCCATTAAATACTAGGGTTAGTCCTTCTTAACCATAAAGGAAGAATTAGAACCCTAATGTAAGGCCCAAGTTACAAGTTAATGTCTTAGTGATTATTATATGGATTTATTAAGAGGTTTAAACAGATTAAGGGTTTAACACTTATTATTAAAGTTATACACTCCATTCTAAGAGAAGGATGCAGGCATAACCCTAATTCCAAAGTCCTAAACCCTTAAAGGTTTAGTCTCTAATGATAAGGTGAGAAGAGAGAAACAAAGAAGACTCAAAGGTAAAAACTAAGGGGGACTAATCACAACCCTAATTATTGTCATGCTTGCCTATGGTTTGTAAGGCTTGAGAAAGATCTTCAAAGAAGCCACCAATGATGAAGCAGATGGAAGGAGGAAGAAGCAGAAGAAACAAGTTACTTACTTCATTGAAGAGGATAAGTAACTTAGAGAAAGAAAGTGAGAGATGAACATGAGTGACCAAGCCCACTCAAATACAATCAAAAATTCAGCAAAGATGCAATATAAAAAGATGAGAAGAAGTGGGAGGTGAAGGCAAATTCACCTCTCAAACAACTTACCATTAACCTGAAAAGTTAGTACAATATGCATAAAGAAAGAAGTGAAATGAAACAATGCATATGAATGGGAAAATGCCAAGACCAGAAGCATACACATGATGTAAATGATGTTGTGATATGATGCAAAGACATGCAAGATACATATATGTGATCATACAAGAGGGTGAATGCATATGAGGCATGTGGGAAGCATGAAAACACATGGATGTTTATGAAATGAAATGGATGCAAAGGATAGCAAATGTATGAATAAATGATCAAGAAATGTTCAAGCAATGTCTTAAGATGTATAAGATGGCATACAAATGCTTGGAATGACATGACAAGTTCATATGTTCATGCAATGCAATGTAAGATGCAAGTAAAGATGAAAAATTAGGGTTACATGAAAGGATGAGATGCAAATGATCAAAACAGAAGCATATGTCATGATAAAAATTAGCAAATGAGCTCAAACAAACCCTAACCCCATATGATATCACACCCCAAAGGAGAAGGTCTAACTCTTAACCCAAAGAAAGTTATGATGTTTCTAAGTTTGCTAGGGTTTTAGGGTGCTTCTAAGGGAAAAATGCAAATCAAATTGAAAATGAAAGATAAATTCATGACAAAAATATCCTAGAAACTACATGTTATGCATAACACAATGCAAAAAGAATCATCTTCAAACCCTTCATGGTTAGGCAGAAAAGATTTTTTAAACGTTAAGGTAAAAAACATTGATTTTATGAACCCTAAATTCAAAGAAAATTGTCAAGTTGTGATCAAAACCAAAAAGAAATTTGTATGGAGAGTTTGACAATGTTTCTAAATGTCTTAAGATGCAATGTGAATTTTTTAGTGATTCTTAGAAACCTAAATGATATTTTAATTAATTAATTTCCATTAATTAATTAAAATAAACATTTAAATATTTTTTAGTATTCTTTTCATGCAAAAAAATAAAATAAAAATTGTTTTCTGGTTGAGAAAAATATTTAGAACATAAATGCAAAAAATGAGATTTTTTGGATGATTTTTGGTATTTTAAATAAAATGATAAAGAAAATACAAGAAAAATGAATTAAAAATCAATTAAAAGGAAAAGTATGCGCATCCTGTGGCTCAGATTCAAACTGGGGATGGAGGAAAGATTGCACGCAATCTAAGGGTGTAGATTCAAACTGGAAATTTGAATTTATTAAACCTGATTAAATCTAATTAAGTGAGATTAGGGCATGTAAACACCCCAAATTTTCCCTCACTCATTTCACATCATGGCTTGTGATCTTTTCATATTGTTATATAAACATAAGCATACCATCTCATATTGCATATTTGCTTCATTACAGAAGTTCAAGTTCATCTGCATTTAGGGTTTGTGATCTGAGCAATCCAAGGATCAATCTGAGCCACTCCAAAGGCCTCCAAGTGTTCCAAGAGGTTCCATGTGTGTTCAATCATCATATTATATCCCTCAATATTCAAGGAAGTCAAGAAATCACAAGAACTGGCAAGGCATGGAAGCAGAGCTAGGGTTTCACTACACAAATGACCTGAAATTAGGGTTTTGGGTTCAGAGGCCTTAACTCCAAATTTTTGGGCCATTCTTGTTTCTAATGTTCTTAATATGTTATAAGGATCATATGTACCAAGTTTGATGAAGAAATTCATTGTGGAAGTCATTTGTTCACTGGGTAACTTCTTGAGCAAGTTAGAGCAAAATCAGGGCATCTGAGGCCCCCAACAATGGAACCAAAGGGGTATTTTCATCAAATTGAAGTTATATGATCTTTATTTGATCATTGAAGTGCTTGGAAGTTCACAAAATTGAAGGAATTTGAGCTAAACCAAAAGTTGCCAAAAATGTAAATGACTTGTAATGGAAACTTTCCATTTTGGGAAAGTTCTTCAACCTCCTCTTTCTCAACCAAAAATGCTTCAAATGAAAAATTGTTGGGCATGAAAGTCGTAGATTAGGTATTTCCCTTTTCAAAATGTACAAGAACATATTCTAATTCATTATGAAACTCAAGATATGGCCTTGCAAAGTTGGCAAAAATCACATAATTTTCACTTTCATGCCAAAGAGGGATTTTTGCAATTTCACTTGCCAAGCAATTTTGTGACCTCTAATACATATCTAAGCATCATAACAACACAAAGCAACTTCCAAAGACCAGAATTGCACAAGAAATCACAAGTTTATATGACTTGCATCACAAGATTCCTCAAAGGGGCAAAATTGCATAACACTTGCAAAATCTCTTGCAGCCATGCTTCCACTTGTGCCAGCTGCATAAAATGAATGCCATGGCTCTCCTTAAACCAAGCGGAGGCCATACATGCCCTTGAACAACTCTTGCCATAGCCCATACCTTAAGTACACTCAAATTGACTTTTTTACAACTTGCCCATACCAATCACCACAGGCCACTACCCACTCTCTAGCCAATAGAGACTTGTTATGTGGACCAAAAGCAAGCCATTTCACATAATCTTGGAGCTCAGAATCATACACAAGCCAAGTTTCACAAAATCACCTCAAAAACATCCCTTCTTCGATTTGCATTGCTCAAGCCTCAAACATCCAATATTTTTCCAAAAACCAACTCAAAATCATCTCCAGATCATTTCCCAACCATTGCAAAGCCCTAAAAGTCAACCAAACACAAACACGATTTTTGACCAGATGAGTTGCAATCTCTCAAACCAAGCCATATAAACTCTTGCAAAGCTTCTTAACATCATCAAGGAGTTCATTGGGGTGGATTTGCACAGGAGAAGAGGCCAAAAAGCTCCAGAAGTGAAAGCTCCAGCTCAGGTAGTCACCTTCAAACTTTTTTCTAGAACCTATCTTTTATGTTATAGAATGATTCTACATGCTTCCCTGATTACCATGATATGATTTGTTTTGAAAATGGTTGAGTTTTAAGCATTTCACGAGCTTCTGAAATTTTTGATTGCTTTTCCGTTTTGCTTTGATTCATGTTGTTCATGTGAAATAAATGGATTTTGTTGGTTGATTCATGTTTAGAGTGGTGTGAGGATCATTTCTGGAGAGTTTGAGGCATTTTTATGGCGTATTGAGAGAGATAGAATGTGAGGTTGGCCGGAGAAGATGACCAGAGCTTGTTCCGGTCACCTGAAAGTGATTAGGTTAGTTAATTAGGGTTAGCACGTCATTTTGAATATTGGCCTTTGGATTTTGTTTGCCGCGTGTTTGGACGGATCAGATGCATCCACTTAACCCTAATTCTTAATTAATTAAGTTAATTAATTCATTTAGCCAGATTCCATCCCAGCCTCACATCTGCGCGCGCAGTCAAGCCATGTTTGAACCTCAGCCTTCAGATGCATTCACTTCATATTAAATTCATTTTATTTTCATTTTTATTCATTTATCTTACATAATTATTTTAAAATACCTAGAAAAATCACAAAAATCTCATTTTTTGCATTTCAGTACCAAATATTTTTCTTAATCAGAAAATGATTTTTATTTTATTTTTTGCATAAAAATTGTATTTTTATAATATTTAAATATTTATTTTAATTAATTAATTTAATTTAATTAATTAAAATACCATTTAAGTTTCTAAAAATCATAAAAAAAAATCATTAATCATCCCTTTGAATTTAGAAACATTTTAAAACTCTTCACACAAATTTTTTTTTAGGTTTAATGATCATTTGAGAATTTTGTTTGAATTAAGGGACATTTAAATCCTATTTTTGAACCTTAACTTAGAAAAATATTTTCTGCATAACCAAGAAGAGTTTGAAGATGATTCTTTTTGCATTGTTTTATGCATAGCATTTAGTTTCTAGGATATTTTTGTCATGAATTTATCTTGCATTTTCAATTTGATTTGCATTTTTCCCTTAGAAGCACCCTAAAACCCTAGCAAACTTAGAAAAATCATAACTTTCTTTAGGTTAAGAGTTAGACCTCCTCCTTTGGGGTATGATATCATATGGGGTTTGGGTTTGTTTGAGCTCATTTGAAATTTTTTATCATGATATATGCTCCTGTTTTGATCATTTTCATCTCATCCTTTCATGTAACCCTAATTTTGCATCTTTACTTGCATCTTACATTGCATTGCATGAACATTTGAACTTGTCATGTCATTCCAAGAATTTGTATGCCATCTTAGACATCTTAAGACATTGTTTGAACATTGCTTGATCATTTATTCATACATTTTCTATGCTTTGCATCCATTTCATTTCATAAACATCCATGTGCTTTCAAACTTCAAAGCATGCTTCATTTGCATTCATTCTCTTGTATGACCATCCATTGCACTTTGTATGCCTTTGTACCATGTCACCACATCATTTGCATCATGTGTATGCTTCTGGTTTTGATCTTTGTCATTGCATATGCTTCATTCCATTTCACTTCTTTCTTTATGCATCTTGTACTAACTTTTCAAGTTAATGGTAAGTTGTTTGGGAGGTGGATTTGCCTTCACCTCCCACCTCTTCTCATCTTTTCATATTGCATCTTTGCTGCATTTTTTATTGTCTTTGAGTGGGCTTGCTCACTCATGTTCATCTCTCACTTTCTTTCTCTATGTTACTTATCTTCTTCAATGAAGTATGTAACTTGTTTCTTCTGCTTCTTGCTCCTTCCATCTGCTTCTTCCATTGGTGGCTTCTTTGAAGATCTTTCTCAAGCCTTACAAACCATAGGAACATCCAAGCATGACAATAATTAGGGTTGTGATTAGTCCCCCTTAGCTTTTACCTTTGAGTCTTCTTTGTGTCTCTCTTCTCATCTAATCATTAGAGACTAAACCTTTAAGGCTTTAGGACTTTGGAATTAGGGTTATGCCTACATCCTTCTCTTAGGATGGAGTGTATAACTTTAATCCTAAGTGTTAAACCCTTAATTTGTTTAAACCTCTTAATCAATCCATCTAATAATCATTAAGACATCAACTTGTAACTTGGGCCTTACATTAGGGTTCTAATTCTTCCTTTATTGGTTAAGAATGATTAACCCTAGTGTTTAATGGACAAGTCCCCTTCCAGTTGTCTTACAACCCATAAAACTCACTTCTTAATCTCATCTCTTAGTTAAAATCCACTTAATAAAGGTTTGTTATATAATGACCTTAATCCCTAATCATGGATTAAGTTGAGGTGTCTTCCTCAGTTTAAGTGTGCTCATCTATTATCCTTCTATTAGGATGGTGTAATGAGTCCACTAATCCTTGGTTATGGCTTAAATTCATTAATTAACACTAAACAAAAATAAACAAAAACATCTAAATAATCACAAGTAGGTTAATGATCTTAATCTTACATCATCATGGTAATTAAGTTGGGATGTTTATGTCATACTTAAACTATTATCATTATCCCTAATCAAAGGGAGGATATAATGAGTTTGCAAGCCCTTGATTTAGGCTTAAGCTCATTAACTTATGACAAACACCAAAAACAATAAAAGACTGAAAGCAGAAAAACAAACAATAATCGTCTCCTTCGGGATTCTTTTCTCATTACACTCACTCATAAACGAGAACTCGCTTCTTCCGTCAAATGCAAGACAGTTAGCACTCGAGCCAGACGAGTCATACACTTGAGCATAAATTAAGTAAGCAGTTCATCTCTCAATTTATTTTCAGTCTCTTTGAGTCGAAATACGGTGTTCTGACTTCCTCATTGCACGAGAGGATACGTAGGCATAACTTAACTGTTATCGAACAAAAGTCTATGTGTCTTCCCCCTCTTCCAGCTTTCTTTTCAAAGCCTCAGTTCCTGAGCATTCACCTTCTTGCACTGACACTTGTATATTCTTTTCCAGCTTTTGCACACAGATAGCACATACACTTACCCCTTTAAACACAATCTTTTAAGCGTGGATCCCGTTAAGTACGACGGACAATCTGGGTGTTAATACCTTCCCAGGTTGTAACCAACCCCCTTTCTCAGTTTTTCTGGTTCGCAACCGTCTTATCCATCTTTTTCTAGGTTTAGGCAGCATTACCTTTCCTTCGGGATAAAAATGCCTAGCTGGAGACTCTATTCACTTCACCTTCATTTCTCCTTTCGCCGACCGTTCGCGTCTCGACCCTATCTGACCAGGTATCTTTTCGGGGGAGCGATAGGGCATAATCATGCAATCCTGGCTTTCTATTCACGCGCGGGAAACCTGATCTAAGGGTGGAAATTCAGACTCATTCTAACCCTAACCCAAACCCTAATTACTCTCAGACGACCGGAATAGTGGTTCCGGTCGTCTTCTCCGGCGAGACCTCAAATCAAACTTCTTCCCTAGGTTGTTTTAGGAGCTCTAAAGCTCCATATCAAATCCCCAAACCTTCCTAAGCATGAATCTACCCTCAAAACAAATTTATATTGCAGCAAAATCAAGATACGAATCAAAACATCAAAACTGCAAAAGTTTCAGAGGCACGATACAAGCTCAATACTCAACCATTTTCAAAAGTAAAAGGTGTAGTGTGATCAGTGAAGCATGGGTAACATTTCTATAACATGAAAAACAAGTTCTGGAAAATTTGTTCTTGAGGTATACCTGAGATGAACCTTTTAGTTTGGCACTTTCTGGACCTCTCCTTGATGCTAAACCAACTCACTTGATCCCCAGATGATGTTGCAAGGCTTTGAATGAGTTTAGAATGGCTGGATTGAGGGGATGAACTCTTGCTGCACCAGAATCGTGTTTTGTGTAGAGGGGATTTGAGGCTTGTTTAAGGGCTGGGAAATGATCTATGGATGATGGTGAGTTGGTTTATGAAGTTTGTTTGAGGTTTGAGTGGCTGAGCAGAGAGAATCGAAAGTTTGAAGGTGGAGAGGATGTTTATGAAACTTGCTCTATGGGATGATTCAGGCTCCAAGGTTATATGAAATGGCTTGCTTTTGGTCCACATAACATGTCTCTATTGACCAGAGAGTTGTTGTGGCTGCAGCTGATTGGTATGGACCAAGTTGCAAAAAGTCAACATTATGTGTACTTGAGGTATGGGCTCATGTAGGGGTGGCTCAATGGCATGTTTGGCCTCAGCTTGAATCAAGGATAGCCATGGAATTGAAATTATGCAGCTGGATGGCTTGGAGGGAAAGATTTCATAGGTTTTGCAAGATTTTGCATTTTTGCCCCCTTTGAGTTATCTTGTGATGCAAGGCATGAAAACAAGTGATTACTTGGGCAATTCTGACCCAAATGAGTTGCACTATGATGGTATGATGTTTAGAGATGCATTAAAGGTCATGAAATGGCTTGGCAAATGGTTTTGCAAAAAATCCTCTTTGGTGTATTCTTGAAAATTATAGGATTTTTGCCAACTTTGAAGGATTATAACTTGAGTTCCATAATGAATTAGAACATGTTCTTGTACTTTTTGAAAAGGGAAAGACCTAATATACAACTTTCATGACCAACTATTTTTCATTTGAAGCATTTTTGGTTGAGAAAGAGGAGGTTGAAGAACTTTCCCAAAATGGAAAGTTTCCATTACAAGTCATTTCCATTTTTGACAACTTTTGGTTTAGCTCAAATTTCTTCAATTTTGTGAACTTCTAAGCACTTCAATGATCAAATAAAGATCATATAACTTCAATTTGATGAAAATACCCCTTTGGTCCCATTGTTGGGGGCCTCAGATGCCCTGATTTTGCTCTGACTTGCTCAAGAAGTTACCCAGTGAACAAATGACTTCCACAATGAATTTCTTCATCAAACTTGGTACACATGATCCTTATAACATCTTAATAACATTAGAAACAAGAATGGCCCAAAAATTTGGAGTTTAGGCTTCTGAAACCAAAACCCTAATTTTGGTCATCTGTGTAGTGAAAACCCTAGCTCTGCTTCCATGCTTTCCCAGTTCTTGTGATTTCTTGACTTCCTTGAAATTTGAGGGATATAATATGATAATAGAACACATGGACCCTCTTTGGAGTGGCTTAGATGGATCCTTGGATTCCTCAGATCACAAACCCTAGATGCAGATGAACTTGAACTATGTAGTGAAACAAAAAATACAATATGAGATGGTATGCTTATGTTTATGCAACAAATGAAAGATCACCAGCCAATGGTGTGGAATTAGTGAGGGCAGATTTGGGGTGTTTACAATGACATAGGACGAATGTCAGATAGGAAAAAGGTCAACGATGGGGACGACCATCGATAAAAATGATGGAGGGCGATCATCAAGAGGTGAAGGATGATCATCTAGCAGGGTACGGCTGCTCTCTGGGTTTATCAAGACATAGATAGAATGTCGGATAACAAGATCAACGATGGGGACGGCCATCGGATAAAATGATGAGGGACGGTCATCAAAAGGTGAAGGACGATCACCGAGCAGGGGACAACTGCTCTTTATCACGACATAGGACAAATGTCAGATATGAAAAGGGTTCCACTAACGGTGACTTCGTTGGGGAAGGGGATGAGAGACATTCATCCAAAGGTGAAGGACGATCACCTGGTTGGGGACGGCTGCCAAAAGTATCACGACATAGGACGAATGTCGGATAACATAAAATTGTTTTGTTGGTGACTTACTGAGGAATGGTAAACACGGACGAGTGCTTACGCTCAAGAATAAAAGGTATAAGTGTTTGACGTTGTGTATAGATTAAAGATGCGGACGAGCATCCTTAGGACCATGATACGGACGAGTATTGGTAGAAACAAATGCTAACGCGTGTTCAAAGATGATGATACGGACGGGTATCAACTGGTTAACAAAGAACACGGACGAGTGTCGGATCTGTTGAGGAGTGATATATAAATAAGATATGGACGAGTATCGAAGACTTTTGTGTAAGTATGAGTGAATATTGGTTTATTGGTGAAGTATGAGCAAGACATAGCCGAATGTTTGATCTGCTGGGGAACTATGGCACGGACGAGTGTCAAGTATGTATAAGTATAAATAGGCATTTGTTTTGAGAATGAAAAAGATATTCTGTGGGGATAGGATAACACGGACGGGTGTCGAAAAGAGTGTTATAAATAAGTACTTGGTTTGCCGAAAGTGTTCTGGCAACCTTGCTGGGGAAGTATGACACGGACGAGTATCAAAAAGAGCAAGTATAGGTATCTGTATTTGAGAGTGCAAAGGGGACGCTTTGGCTTTTGTCTGTATGGGATATGAATTTTATATATTGATGAAACATTGATGGTAATTGCAGGTGACTGGCTCGAACCTGGCTCGTGATCATGCAAATGTTTGATTTTTTCCGTAATGCTCCGTATTAGACGAAATGCTACGCTTATTTGGTGAATATGATGTAAATGCTATGATTATGCAAAGAGAGACTGATCCGGGACTCGGATCCCGCTGGGATGAAGATCTCTGTCTGATCAGCTTGGAGGGATAAACCAGCCGGGGGGAGATCACTGGTAAATCTTCCTGGAGGGAGAACTCTGCTTGGGAAAATAGATCATTGATAGATCTATCCGTAAGGAGAACTTAGCTGGGAAGAAGGAAACTTTTGTCACTTTGTTGTGTAAGAGTTTCAGGCATTGCTCTTCTGGGGAGAGAATGGAAACTTCTGTGGAGAGATAGTTCCTTTATCCTTGCTGAGGATGAAAGATCTGGCACTCTGGTGGGGATCTTGACTGGGGAAGCTCCTGTTGAATAGACTTACGTTGGGGATGAGGAGGCTTTGACAACTTCGTTGGGGAAAAGCATTTCAGATATTTCTCGGGAGATCCTGCTTGGGAATGAGGTATCTTCCGGGAAGTGGCATGTTGGGGATGCGATGCTTGATATGCCCCATGTTGTGTACTGAATGCCAGCAACCTGTTAAAACAAAAGAAATGCACAAGTATCCCGAGGTATCCCTTATCTGATTTCGTCATAGGAGTTAGACTTTCCTGAAAGTAATATATTTCCTACAAGCATTTATTAAAAAAAAGTTCATTTGTTTTATGCAAGTACTATATCATGAATATTGGACATTTTGCAAATGAAACAAAAATGTACAAAATGAGATGCGATTGAAAATTCTGATTTTATTAATTTGGGTGCCCTGAATTGGAAAATAAAGTCAAAGAAATAAATCCCCTGGAATGAGGAGATTGCTGTAAATTGAGAAATAAAGTGTTGGCAATGTTGACGACGCTCCGGTGAGCTTCCTTTGCTATCACCTGTATGACCTTGACGTTCTTCTCATCTTGATTTCTGAAGAAGGTTGATTCTGACTGATGCTTTAACTTTTCAAAGCTTGTCGTGTTGTGAGTGATATAGACGAATTCAGAATGCAGTTGTTCGCTTATTCCCTGATTTTGCGCGGATCGCCCTTTCGGGTTTTCAATCCACTTGGATACCCATTTTTGCCTGAGCTGTCCTATGCGGCTTTTCAACTCAGCGGGTGTACATTTTTTTCAATTTTCCCTTATTTTTTCCCGAATCTTTTATTTTGTTTTTGACTCGCCGGGATGCCCTACTTTTTCCTGGACTCACATTTTGTTTTTATGTCCAGCAGGTCATTTTATGCGAAGTATTTTTTAACTGCATCTGAATTCACAAGGGATAAGAAATATTCACCATCCATAGTAGTGAGCATCAGTGTTCCACCAGAGAAAACCTTCTTTACTATGAATGGTTCATCATAGTTCGGAGTCCTTTTGCCCCTGTGGTCTGTATGAGGTGGAAGGAGTCTTTTCAGCACAAGATCTCCTACTGGGTGTTCCCGAAGCCTGATTTTCTGATCGAAGGCTTTCTTCATCCTTTTCTGATATAACTGCCCATGACAGATTGCAGCTAATCTCTTCTCTTCGATCAGATTCAGTTGATTATACTGAGACCGGACCCATTTTGCTTCGTCCAGCTTTACATCCATCATTACCCGTAAGGAGGGTAGTTCAACTTCAACAGGTAGGACAACTTCCATACCGTACACCAGCTGATAAGGTGTTGCCCCAGTAGACGTTCTGATCGAGGTTTGATACCCATGCAAGGAAAATGGTAGCATCTCATGTCAGTCTTTGTAAGTAACCACTATCTTCTGCACAATCTTCTTGATGTTTTTGTTAGCTGCATCAACTGCGCCATTCATCTTTGGCCTGTAAGGAGAAAAGTCGTGATGTTGGATTTTGAAATCTTGACACAGTTCTGCCATCATTTTATTATTCAAATTGGAACCATTATCAGTAATGATTCGCTTGAGTACTCCATATCGACAGATGATGTCTCTTTTCAGTAATCTAGCTACCACTTGTCTGGTGACGTTTGCATACGAAATTGCTTTAACCCATTTGGTAAAGTAATCAATGGCTACCAGGATGAATCTGTGGCCATTTGAAGCAGTTGGTCGATCTTTCCAATCATGTCAATGCCCCACATGGCAAAGGGCCAAGGTGAAGACATCATGTTCAAAGAATTCAGAGGCACATGCACTTTGTCTGCATAGATCTAGCATTTATGGCACTTTCTGGCGTAGGCACAACAGTCTGCATCCATTGTGATCTAGTAGTAACCTGATCTTAATAACTTCTTTGTCATTGCATGTCCTCCGACATGGGTACCGAAAGATCCTTCATGCACCTCGTGCATCACCAAGTCTGCTTCTTTCTTATCAACACATCTGAGTAGAACCATGTCAAAGTTTCGCTTGTATAATGAACCATCAGCATTTAGGAAGAAACTACCGGCCAGCCTTCTTAATGTCTTCTTATAATTGGATGATGCCCCAGGTGGGTATGTTTGATCCTCCAAGAAGCATTTGATGTCATGGAACCAAGGCTTGTCATCTTTAGCAATGTCCACAGAGAAAACGTATGTCGGTCGGTCTAGTCTGGATACCGAAATCCGGTGCACATAATTGGCAGTATGAACCTTGATCATGGAGGAAATGGTAGACAAAGCATCTGCGAAGTGATTTTCGTCTCGAGGGATGTACTCAAGTTTGACTGTTGTGAAGAAAGTCAATAATCTCCTCGTATAGTCACGGTATGGGATCAAATGCTCTTGGTGAGTGTACCATTTGTCGTTGGTCTGATTGATTACCAAAGCTGAATCTCCAAAAACAATCAATGTCTTGATCCTGAGGTCAATGGCTTCCTCAAGACCCATGATACAGGCTTCGTATTCAGCTTCATTATTAGTGCATGCAAAGGTGATTTTTGCCGAGAAAGGCATATGAACTCCTTTAGGTGTAATGAGCACTGCACCAACTCCACGACCATTCATATTTACAGCCCCATCAAACATCATAGTCCATTCTTCCTCTGGGTCAGGCCCTTCAGTGTGAACAGGATCTTCATGATCTTTTGCTTTTAGGTACATGATGTCTTCATCAGGGAAGTCAAATCTCATGGGCTGGTAATCATTAATGGGTTGCTCAGCCAGATAGTCAGACAATACACTGCCTTTGATGGCCTTTTGAGATGTGTACTGAATGTCATACTCTGTCAGAATCATTTGCCATCCTGCAACCCTTCTGGTAAGTGTTGGCTTCTCAAATATGTACTTGACGGGGTCCATTTTTGAGATTAATAAGGTAGTGTGAGTCAACATATACTGTCTTAGTCGGCGAGCAGCCCACGCTAAAGCACATCAAGTTTTCTCGAGCAGTGAATAACGTTGTTCACAGTCGGTAAACTTTTTGCTTTGGCAGTATATTGCATACTCTTTTCGACCAGACTCGTCATGCTGGCCCAACACACACCCCATTGATCCTTCTAATACTGTCAGGTACATTATTAGAGGTCTTCCTTAGAGTGGAGGCATAAGAATCAGAGGTTCTTGCAGGTACTCCTTGATTTTGTCAAAAGCCTTCTGACAATCTTCGTTCCACCTGACCGTTTGTTCCTTTCTTAACAATTTGAACAAGGTCTCACAGGTTGCAGTAAGATAAGATATGAACCTTGGTATGTAGTTCAATCTATCTAAGAACCCCCGAACTTCCTTTTCAGTCCTAGGTGCAGGCATCTCCTGAATGGCTTTGACTTTGTCGGGATCAACTTCAATTCCCTTTTCACTTACGATAAATCCCAGCAGTTTAGCGGACCGTACCCCGAATGTGCATTTGTTTGGGTTTAGCTTCAGCTGATACTTTCTTAGACGCTTGAACAACTTCAGAAGATTTACCAGATGGTCTTCTTCAGTAAGGGACTTGACAATCATGTCATCCATATAGCATTCAATTTCTTTGTGGATTATGTCGTGGAATAATGTTACCATAGCCCGTTGATAAGTGGCACCGACATTCTTTAGTCCAAAAGGCATTACCTTGTAACAAAATGTGCCCCAAGGTGTGATGAAGGTCGTTTTCTCCATGTCTTCGGGTGACATCTTGATCTGATTATACCCGGAAAAACCATCCATAAAAGAAAATACCGAGAACTGAGTTGTGTTGTCGACCAATACATCAATGTGAGGTAATAGGAAATCATCCTTCGGGCTAGCTCTGTTCAGATCCTGGTAATCCACACACATACGTACTTTGCCATCCTTTTTAGGCACTGGTACAATGTTAGCAACCCACGGCAGGTAACTAGTTACAACAAGGAAACCGGCGTCCCATTGTTTTTGTACTTCTTCCTTAATCTTCATGGCCATATCTGGGCGAGTACGGCGTAGCTTCTATTTCACTGGAGGGAAATCTTCTTTTAATGGTAGCTTGTGCATAACAATATCCGTATCTAGACCTGGCATGTCTTGATAGGACAAAGCAAAGATGTCGACGTATTCTCGAAGCATGTCAATAAGCTGTTCTTTTACTGAAGCTTGCAGACCGGCCCCAATCTTCACTTCTTTCAAATCTTCTTCGGTACCAAGATTAACTGTTTCAACCTCCTCCTGATGAGGAATAATCACTTTCTCTTCTTGCCTCAACAACTTGGCTAACTCTTCAAGTAACTCATAGTCTTCTTCAACCCCTTCATCAGCTTGATTAATTGGATTGTCGAAGTCATACAAGGTCATAGCATTGCTGTTGTCGGTGTAATCTGTAGGTTAATCTCTGCAAGGTTTGAAAACATTGCCATTTTATTGTTTTGTACAAAAGTGAAAAATGAAAAGACAGTGAGCAAAAAAGAGACTTTTTTGCAAAAGATGTCTGATATTCATTGATGTTCCATTTGCACAAAATTACAATATGGCCCTATTACAAAATGAGTCCTGACACCTTGGGCAAGATGCAGGACTTGATGCATGCTAAAAAAGGAAGGAACAAATAATTACTCTGTAGGAGTAACCCTTATAATTTTCTAGGAAGACCAGTTAAGGACTTGATGACCCGGGATCCTTGGATGTATCCAGCTCTCTAGGTTGAGGTCACTTTCCGCCTCGTCTTCCACGTTGTTAACAACATCTGGGGTGAGCATCCCCCCACTGATGAACTTGGGCTCCTTAGCAGCCTCCACTTGATCTTATCGGAATGATTTGTAACCCAAAACGAATTTGTCCTCCTCCTTCTCCACCGGTAGAAGCTTGCTCCAGCCTTGGGCATTTCCATCTTAAACAACCTTTCGGGATTGTTGATAGGAGACAATTGAAGTACCCATCCTATCCTCCTGGGATGCAGCAAATACTTCAGTCGTCGCCTCATTGACGTTCATAGCTTCGAACCCTTGGCTCATGGTTTCATGGATTTCACCATCCATCTCAATGTATTTGTATGTAGCCAGATGGCTAACAAAGATGCCCTCTTCACCACAGATGGTGATAATCTGTCCTTCCCACTCATATTCCAATTTCTGTTGAAGGGTCGACGTAACTGCGCCAGCGACGTGAGTCCATGGTCGACCCAACAAACAATTGTAGGCTGGTTGAATGTCCATCACATAGAAAGTAGTCTGAAAGAACTGCGAACCGATTATCACATGCAGCTCCACCTCTCCAAGAACGGACCTCTTGGAGCCATCAAAAGCCCTGACCACAATATTTCTTGGTCGGAGAGCTATTCCATAATATTCGAGCTTGACAAGAGCTTTTTTTGGCAAGACATTGACTGAAGACCTAGTGTCAGCAAGAACATGAGAGAGCACAACCCCTTTGCACTCCAGGGTGATTGTTAAAGCTTTGTTGTGGTGACGTCCTTCCGTTGTTAATTCAACATTGGTGAAACCTAGCCCATGGCTAGTATTAACGTTGGACACTACTGTCTCAAGCTGATTCACTGTGATCTCCTCTGGCACGTAGGCAGCGTGCAAAACTTTAAGTAGTGCATCCCGATGATCTTCGGAACACAACAGCAGGGATAAGATGGAGATCTTAGAAGGAGTCTTGTGGAGCTGATCCATAACCTTGTAGTCACTTCTTTTAATTATCCTCGTAAATTCATCCACATCCTGATCAAATGATGATTTATGGGTCTCTTTTGGCGCAGGTTCTTCAGGTGCCACACTTTTCCCTTTGGCTTTGGCAACATCCTCTGCCCCAGTATTAGTTCTTGGAGCTTATGACGCGAAGTGACGTCCGCTTCGGGTGAAGCCTCCGCCTCCCCCAACATTATCCACTTGGGGTGTGAGAACCGAAGAATCAAGAAGGACTCTTTCTGCGTTGCAGTAAAGGTCTAAACCATAGTGCCATGGTACAACATTGTCTTTGTCATATGGAATAGGCCCTGGCACCGTGATGGTGACTGGGCTAACTGCAGCAGAGGTTGGAACCGTTATTGTTTGTGGGTCATAAAAGATGGTGACAGGACTTCTTGTGGATGTTGGTGGTGATGAACTGAAGCTTAGTTATTGCTGAAACTGTTGCTGAGATTGTTGTTGAAAGTTGCTGGAGTTTGGGACCGTTGTAGGGTCATAATAGATAGTGACTATGGAGACGCTGTTGTTAGTGGTTTTTGTAGTTATAGAAGTAGATGCAATGAAACTGTTGTTTGTTGAAGTGATGGAAGAAGTGGTTGCTGATTTTGTAGACGAGTCTGTGGGTACAATTGTCTTTGTAGTTGTAGGAGAAACACTTGTTGTTGAAAAAGGAGTTGCTGGTGTTGTAGAAGCTGTTGTGGTTATTTGCAGAATACCGTCTTTGATCAAGCCACTGATGCCAATCCTCAAGCTTGCACACCCGTTCAAGGAAACCTGGCAAGATTCACAACAGGCCTCACAACCTGGAAACACCTGCCAGAGGTGTCTGAATCCTTGCAGTATCTTCAATTAAACTCATGGGTGAGTCCTCCTATATGGCATTTTTCTTTGTCCCACCATGGCTGGGCATAGGATTCTTCATGACATTAGGAGGTGGTGCAAAATTTAGGGCTTTTGAATCTACCAGATCCTGGATCTTCATGTGCAGAGCCTTGCATTTTTCTGTGGAATGACCAGGTGCATTAGAATGAAAAGCACACCTAGCATTGACGTCGTAATTTCTCGGAAGGTTCTGAGGATCAGGTAGAGCCAATGTCCTTAACTCGACAAGATTGAGCTTTAGGAGTTGTGGCAGCAATGTGGCATATGGCATTGGTATAGGGTCAATCACCCTGTTGATCTGAGATGGCCGCTGGTGAAAAGGGCGTTATTGTTGGTAGTTGTTATTGTTGTTGTAGGATCTTTGTTGAGGAAACTGTGGTTGTTGAGGAAAGTGTTGTGGTTGTTGAGTATACTGAGGAGGTGGAGTAGGAATAGTGACGACAACAACTGATCTGGGCAGATATTGGGGTCTCCCTCTTCCCATATGTACATAATTTGTTTCACCGGATCTGCGGGGCCCTGCAAATGGCTTCCTTGCACTGCTTGAACTGGCACCATTGTCAGAAATCTTTCCCATCTTTAGTAAGCTCTCAATTCTTTCCCCAACTATCACCACGTCTGCAGAGAATGTGGATGAAAATGCAGCCAACATGTCAATATAAGTACCCTGGAGAGTGTTCATGAACATATCTGCCATCTCCCTTTCTGACATTGGGGGTTGAACAACAGCAGCTAGTTGCCTCCATCTTTGGGCGTACTCTCTAAAGCATTCACGGGAAGACTGTGACATTCCCATCAGAAGGGTTTTGTTTGGAGCCATGTCCAGATTATACTGATATTGACGAATGAAAGCTTCAGCCAAGTCTTTCCAACTTCTTACTATGGCTCTGGTCAAATGAGAATACCACTCTCGGGATGCCCCTGTCAAGCTATCCTCAAAGTAAAACATCCACAACTTCTCATCCATGGTGTAGGCTTTCAATTTCCCCAGGAAAGACTAAAGATGGGTACGTGGGCAGGATGTGCCATTGTATCTTTCAAAACATGGAGGTTTGAACTTGTGAGGAATTCTAACCCCTCCACTAATCCCATATCCATGACATCAAAACCCAGAGAGTTTTGGGATTCAAGAGACCTTAGATTTTCTGCTATTTCATCCAACCGACGATCATAAACTTTGTCTCCAGCCCCAACCACAGTAAACTGCTCTTCTTGAGGGTCTTCCTGCAAAGCCCTCCCTCCAGTGTTACCTTGGGTGTTTCTTATAGCATTGATTTATGGGTTCAGATGAGGTCCAAACTCTGGGGGATCAGTACGAGGTTGTACGTGATCGTTGTTGCTGGTACCCCCTGTACCTGGATGGTTTTCCTCGGGTGTTTGCCGCTCGACTAACTCTCTCAGTCTCTCATGGCTCTGAGCCAATCCAGTCATCACTGTCATAAATTGATTCATTTGGGCCCTCATCTCTGTCCTCTCATTGGCCATTTGGGCTCTCACTTCAGTCAAGTCTTGTTGAACCTGATCCATTTGTAATCCCGAAAGGTTGTTTCTTGTCGGATACCGGTGCACTCTATTGACGGGGAACACTCTTCTACGAGCAATGTTTCCTGAAACCACAACAAAGTGAGAAACAACAACAAAACAAAGAGAATATGTTAGTATGCAATGCAGGATGCCTATTTATCTTCAAAGGGTATCTGGTTTAGTTCTTTGGTTTTGACCTTCCAGACCTCGAGGAAATGATGATGTTGAAGAGAGATTAAGCCCACAAAATAATACAAACCATATATTACAAAGGGTGAAGATACATAGTTTGATTACAACAAAGTTCCCATGGCGGGTCAAAATACATCAACAACAACAAAAGTACAAACAAAAGAAGGTACAAAGAAATCAAACATCCAGTCCAAAGTCATCCTCTCTAACTTCTCTCAGGAGAGCCTCAGTCACTGGGCCAACCGGGTGCTCTGTGATGGTCCTGATGAGAAGGTTCCTGGTAGCAATGGCACTGGTCAACTTCTTATGCTTATCCTGGTCCTTTGATCTCTTCAACCCCGCCTGGAGCTTCAACTCATAGATCTCCTTTTGTGCTGCTAATAAGGCCTCCTGATTCTTCTTCTCACTAGCCTTCAACTGCTCTATTCTAGCCTGGGTTCCTTGATCTTCCTGTGCATTAGCCTCAATGATCCTGATCCACCTAGCCTGACCCTCCTCTAAGTAATGCTCAGCTCTGGCCTTCTGAGTCTTAGCTTCCTTGCAAGCATTCCTCAACACTAACTCCCCTGCTCTAGCCCTTCTGATGTAGTCATATGTCTTCTCAATCTTTGTCAAGTGCTCAATCCGGAGCTTCTCTAACCTTTCATTATCCAGACGACTGTCATTCCTCTCCCAGAGGGTCTTTTTCAAGGCTTCAGAGAGTTGAGTATTCCTTTCCTTTAATTTCTCAAACTCTTTTAGGCTGACAGTAGCTACAGGCTCCAATGTTGATGGACCAGGTACATCCTCTAAGGTGAATGGCATACGGGTGATCTGTCCCCAGGTACGAGACCAATCAAGATACTGAGCTGACGTTATGTTGTTGCACTTGCCCAGAATAGTTGTCCCCTTAGTCTAAATGTTGTCCCAGGCCCAGGCTTCCTGTCTGACAATGGCAAGGTTGTGTTGGATGTCACAATAGAGGGTTTCTGTCAAATCTTTCCCTCTTGGGGGGTGTACCAAAGCATACCCTAATTGCCTCTTGAAAAGAAAAGGGTTGTAGTTGATGCAACCTTTTACTCCAATTAAGGGTACATTGGGATGATGCCCACAACTAGTAATGATATCTTTGCCCTTGGTGCTCTGAGTGCACCATCTGATGTCTTCATATGTAAGGGCAATCAATCTCTTAGCCCAGTTCCTTGGCTGATGAGGATTTAAGAAAGTTTCTGACTTCGGCAAGTGTCTTAACAACCAACAGTAGAAGAGGGGTGCACAACATCTGACCAATCTCCCCCTTTGCTTCTCATTCCTTTGATGCACTGAGTAGTAAAAGTCTCCAAGCAGGGTAGGGACTGGATTCCTCAACAAGAACAGGTGAATAGAACTATTGCTTACAAACTTAGGCTCATCTTCAAACAAGATGGTCCCATATATGTTGAGTTCCAAGAGTGCACAAACAGTGTCCCACCTCCTTGCTGCAACATGCAGGGTGGCTTGGGAGATCAAGAAGTCTAAGTGAAGGCATGGGATCCCAGCCTTGGTGGTCATGCTCTGGTCAATGAGGGTGGACTCTAAGTGCAAAGCCTTAGCTATATCTTCATTCTTGGGAGCTACCATCTCAGGGTTGAAAGGAATCCCTCTCATGATGGGGACACCTAACAACATGGAAAACTCCTCTAGCAAAGGGCCCAAATGGAAATCTAGGAAAGTGAAACATCTGAGTGGAGGATCATAAAACTGCAAGCAAGTGTGGATCATGCTCCTTTGGGATGTGCCCAGGTCCATGATCATGTCAATAATGCTTCCATAATGTTCCCTGAATAAAGGGACATGATCAGGAGTGATGAGAGACTGGATCTGTCTGATTCTTGTCAGAGTGGGCTCAAAGAAATGGTATGTGATGTTGCTCTTCCTGGATGTGTCCATGCTGACAATGGATGCTGGTGAAGAAGATTGAGAGTAACTGCTGATAAAGGCCACTGAAGAAGATGCTGAAAAAGAGTCTCTGATGAAGACAGCTGGTGAAGAGGATTGAAAAGAATCTCTGGTGAAGATAACTGGTGATGGTAGCTGATGCAGATAACTGAATGGATCTGAGCAGTATAACAAGTCAAAACCAAACCAAAGATAAGAGGTGGATACCCTGTAAAACAAATAGAAAAATGTTAAATGATGCAAAATGATGTATGCAGAATGATATGCAAAGGGTTTGTGATCAAGTGTTGGATCTGTTATCTGCCTTGATAGGGTCCATGTGTGTTCATAAGTCTGGATGGAGGCTTAGAAAACCAGTAACCAGGTGGGGGACTCAAATAAAGAGTCACAAGTCCAGGGTTTCACAAGAACTGTCCAAAATGATACAACCTTAACAAAATTAATAACAAGGGTATGATAAGGCCAAGGGTTCCTGCAAACCTGTAAACATCCCAACCCCCTCACATGTATTATTCTAGAACAAGGAGCCTCAGACTTGGATCAGTTATGAGAAGTGTAAACACTTCTAACCCGGAGGTACAGTGTTTATAATAATCATAAAGGATCCTCCTCTAATTCACCTCAGATGCTGAAGGTCATAAAAAGATCATTCAGACTTAGCAGGCTTCCCAGATAGCCCTAGTACTACGGGAAATCCGTAGCACAGAGTTCTCAAGAAGAAACCCATGTTTGAATCGTGTTTCATATTCCCGCACCAGACCGAAATGGAATGGGAAAGAATATGAAGCCACGCTATCCTATGTGTCACTCAGGTCCCTGGTATGGAACCTTAATCACTCAACAATCCCACCCACCAAAGGAAACAATAGATCCAACACAGATGATATGATGATAACAATATGAAATGCATATAAACAGTAAATGAAAGCAATAAATAAAGCTGTACAGAAAGCAATAAATAAAGCAATAAACAAAGTAATAAACAATAAGCACAAGTAGCACATAACACCCCCGGAAACACAAATCAAACAAGCGCTAGGAGAAACCCACAAAAAGAACCAGCAGCCCTGGTTACAAGATAAGTGTCCCCAGTAGAGTCGCCAAGTTGTCGCTCCCCCGAAAAGACACAGGGTCAAATTGGGTACAGACGCGAACGGTCGGTGAAAGGAGAGAATGAAGGTGAAGTGAATAGAGTCTCCAGCTAGGCATTTTTATCCCGAAGGAAAGGTAATGCTGCATAAACCTAGAAAAAGATGGATAAGACGGTTGGGAACAAGAGAAACTGAGAAAGGGGGTTGGTTACAACCTAGGAAGGTATTAGCACCCAGATTGTTCGTCATACTCGACGGGATCCACGCTTGAAAGTTTGTGTTTAAAAGGGGTAGGTGTATGTGCTATTTGTGTGCAAAAGCTGGAAAAGAAATATACAAGTGTCAGTGCAAAAAGGGGTAATGCTCAGGAACTGAGGCTTAAAGGGTGAATGCTCAGAAAAGAATCCCGAAGGAGACGATTATTGTTTGTTTTTGTGTTTTCAGTTTTGTTATTGTTTTTGGTGTTTTGCATAATTTGATGAGCTAAAGCCTAAATCAAGGGCTTGTAAACTCATTATATCCTCCCTGATTAGGGATAATGAGCCTACTTAAGTATGAGATAAGCATCTCAACTTAATTACCATGATGATGTAGGATTAAGATCATTAACCTACTTGTGATTATTAGATGTTTTTGGTTTTTTTTAGTGTTAAGTAATGAGTTTAATCTCTAATCATAGATTAGTGGGCTCATTACACCATCCTAATATAAGGATAATGGATGAGCACACTTAAGTTAAGGAAGATACCTCAGCTTAATCCATGGTTAGGGATTAAATTAATTATATAACAAGCCTTTATTAAGTGGATTTTAATTAAGGGATGAGATTAAGAAATGGATTTTATGTTTGTAAGACAACTTGAGGGGGACTTGTCCATTAAACACTAGGGTTAGTCCTTCTTAACCATAAGGAAGAATTAGAACCCTAATGTAAGGCCCAAGTTACAAGATAGACTCTTAGTGATTATTAGATGATTTGATTAAGAGGTTTAAACAAATTAAAGGTTTAACACTTAGGATTAAAGTTATACACTCCATCCTAAGAGAAGGATGCAGGTATAACCTTAATTTCAAAGTCCTAAAACTTTAAGAGTTTAGTCTCTGATTATTGAGATGAGAAGAGAGACAGAAGGAGACTCAAAGGTAAAACTAAGGGGGACTAATCACAACCCTAATTATTATCATGGTTGGATGTTCCTATGGTTTGTAAGGCTTAAGAAAGATCTTCAAGGAAGCCACCAATGGAAGAAGCAGATGAAAGGAAGATGAAGCAGAAGAATAAGTTACTTACTTCACTGAAGAAGATAAGTAACTTAAGAGAAAGAAAATGAGAGAGATGGAACACAATTGAACAAGTTCACTTACAAGACAAACAAAATGCACATAAAAAAGATAAGGAGAAGTGAGAAGTGAAGGCAAATCCACTTCTCAAAGTAACTTACCACCTGAAAATGTTAGCATGAATGCATAAAGTATAAAGCATAAAGAAATGAAATGAAATGAGATTCTATGAGATGAAATGACCAAAGTCAGAAGTTTTTATGCAATGCAAATGTCATGTAAGGTGATGCAAAGTCATACAAGATGCACATGTGTGATCATACAAGAATGAGATGTCATGTAAGCATGCTTTGAGGTTTGAAAACACATGAAAGTTAATGAAATGAAATGAATGCCAATCATGGAAAATGAATGAAGAAATGATCAAGCATTGTTATAACATGTCCTAAGATGTCTAAGGTGACATATAAATGCAAGAAATGTTATGGCAAGTTCATGTAAGGATGCATATGCAAGGTGAATGCAAATGAACATGAGAAATTAGGGTTATATGAAAGTATGAGACGTAAATGAACAAAACAGAAGCATATGACATGATAAAAAATTGAAACCAAGCTCAAACAAACCCTAATCCCATACTAGGTCACACCCCAAAGGAAAAGGTCAGAAGCCTAACCTATCAAAAGTTATGATTTTCCTAAGTTTCTAGGGTTTTTTGCGTGATTCAAAGGGAAAAATGCAAATTAAATTGAAAATACAAGATAAATTTATGAGGAAAATTTCCTATAAACTACATGCAATATGTAACACAATGCAAAAAGAATCATCTTCAAACTCTTCTTGGTTAGGCATAAATTATTTTTTAAGGTTAGAGTTCAAAAATATGATTTTAATGACCCTTAATTCAAAGCAAATTCACAAACTATGATTAAACCTAAAAAGAAATTTGTGTGAAAAGTTTGAAAATGTTTCTAAATGCATTGGGATGATTCATGATTTTTTGGTGATTTTGAGAAACCTAAATGTATTTTTAATTAATTAAAAATAACATTTAAATATTTTAAAAATACTTTTTAATGCAAAAAATAAAATAAAAATCATTTTTGGAATGAGAAAAATATTTAAAGTCAGAATGCAAAAGAAAATATTTTTTGGATGCTTTTTAGTATTTTAAATTAAATATGCACGAAAATGCAATTAAAATGAAATAAAAATAACAAAAATGAGAAGTATGCTGATCCAAGGGGTGAGATTTAAATTGGAAAGGGAGGGAATTGACTGCACGCACAGATCAATAGCCCACATTCAAACTGGCTTTTAATTATATTTTAAATTAATTAATCAGGATTAAAAGATAATGACTCATCTGGACCACATGCTCACTAACCCTAATCCTCATCTAACGGCCACAAACGCGTTTGGGCAGATAATCAGGGTTTTAGCCCTAATCACTTTCAGGTGGCCGGAGAAGACCTCTGGTCATCTTCTCCGTCCAGCTCATCACCCTAACTTCCATCCTAGGCTAAACCCAACCACTCTAAAGCTCCAGACATCCCTAAGCAAGAATCCATCATCAAAACACATATATCATTCATCAAAAACAAGATTCGAAGCAAATCGTGAAAATGAACAAAACTTTCAGAAGTTCAATACATGCTCATTTCTCAATCATTTTCAAAACAAGGCATATCATGGTGATTAGTGAAGCATGTAGATTCATTTAGAAACTTAAAATGCAAGTTCTGGAAAAAAAGTTCATGAAGCTACCTGAGTTGAAGCTTTGTGTTCTTGAGCTTTCTGGCCTCCCTCTTGGTTCAAATCCACCCCAATGATATTCCTGGTGATGAATATGAGCTTAGAGCAAGCTTGTGATGGTTGTTTTGAAGGTTTTGTTTCTGAAGTTGCAGAAATCGTATTTCTGATTTTGGGGGTTTCAGGCCCCGGGGGTGGGTGCTTTGTGGTCTATGGATGATTTTGAGTTGATTGGTGGAAATATATTTGAAGTTTGATGGCTGGTTTTTGAGATTCGAAGATAGGAAGGTTTTTGATGATTTTGTGAATCCTGACTTGTGGGAGGTTCTGAGCTTGTGTGTTATGTGTTTTGGAATGCTTGAGGCTAGTATAAACAATTGTGATTGGTTCAGAGAGTTGTTGTGGCTCAGCTTGATTGGTATGGGAGGAAATGCAAAATTGTCAACTTTGTGTACTTGAGGTATGGACATGGTGCAGAGCTGTTTCAAGGGGTGTCTTGGCCTCAGCAGAGTTTGTGGATGGCCCTTGGATCAAAGGATTGCAGCTAGAAGGCTTGGATGAAGAGATGTCATGCTTTATGCAATTTTCCAACTTTGATGTTTCTTGTGAATCAAGTCATGAAAATGCCAAATTCTTGGGCCAATTATGATTTTTAGAAGTTTCCTTGGCATGTTATGAAGTGTTTGTGCACATTAGAGGTCATTAGAATGTTTGGCAAGTGAAATTGCAAAATTCCCTCTTTGTCATGAACATGAAAATTATGGATTTTTGCCGACTTTGAAGGGCCATATCTTGAGTTCTAGGATGAATCAAGACATGTTCTTGTACTTTTTGAAAAGGGAAAGACCTAATCTACAACTTTCATGACCAAGAATTTTTCATTTGAAGCATTTTTGGTTGAGAAAGAGGAGGTTGAAAAACTTTCCCAAAATGGAAAGTTTGCATTTCAAGTCATTTCCATTTTTGGCAAGTTTGCAAATGGCTCAAAATTCTTCAATCTTGTGAACTTCCAACCTCTTATAAGATCAAATAAAGATCATATAACTTCAATTTGATGAAAATAACCCTTTGGTTCCATTGTTGGGGGCCTCAAATGCCCTGATTTTGACTTAATTTGCTCAAGAAGTTACCCAGTGAACAGATGACTTCCACAATGAGTTTCTTCTTAAAACGTGGTACACATGATCCTTATGACATATTGAGAACATTAGAAACAAGAATGGCCCAAAAATTTGGAGTTAAGGTCTCTGAAACCAAAACCCTAATTTTGGTCATCTGTGTAGTGAAAACCCTAACTATGCTTCCATGCCTTGCCAGTTCTTGTGATCTCTTGACTTCCATGAACTTTGAGGGACATAATATGATGGTAGAACACACATGGACCCTCTTGGAAATATTTAAGACCTTTGGGATGGCTCATATGGATCCTGGATTGCTCAGATCACAACCCTAGATGCAGATGAACTTGAACTTATGCAGTGAAACAAAAAATGCAATATGAGATAGTATGCTTATGTTAATGCAAACATGAAAGATCACAAGCCATGGTGTGATATGAGTGAGTTAAAATTTGGGGTGTTTACAGTGATTAGTCACCCTTAGCTCTTTACCTTTGAGTCTCCTTGAGTCTATCTTCTCATCTTCATAATCAGAGACTAAACTCTTAAAGTTTTAGGACTTTGGAATTAGAGTTATGCCTGCATCCTTCTGTTAGGATGGGGTGTATAACTTTAATCCTAAGTGTTAAACCTTTAATTTTTTTAAACCTCTTAATCAAATCATCTAATAATCACTTAGACTTTATCTTGTAACTTGGGCCTTGTAAACACCCCAAATTTGCCCTCACCCATTCACACCATGGCTTGTGATCATTTCATATGCATAAACTCAATCATAGCATCTCATGTCACATTTTTGATTCACTGCATTGATTCAAAGTCATCTGCACCTAGGGTTTGTGATCTGAGCAATCCAAGAGCTTCTTGGGCCACTCCAAAGGTCATCAATCACTTCAAAGAGGTCCATGTATGTTCAAGCATCATATTATATCCTCTCAAAGTCAAGAATGTCAAAGAGTCACAAGAACTGAGAATGGCATGGAAGCAGAGCCGGGTTTGACTGCACAAATAACACTTAACTTCCACCATTGGAAGTTAAGTGCAAAAAGGGACATTTTTGAAAAAGGTCACAAATAACACTTAACTTCCACCATTGGAAGTTAAGTGCAAAAAAGGACCATTTTGAAAAAGCCAGAAAAAACACATAACTTCCACCATTGGAAGTTAAGTGCAAAAAAGGACTATTTTGAAAAAAGGCAGAAAAAACACTTAACTTCCACCATTGGAAGTTAAGTGCAAAAAAGGACCATTTTGAAAAATCCAGAAAAAACACTTAACTTCCACCATTGGAAGTTAAGTGCAAAAAAGGACCATTTTGAAAAAAGCCAGAAATAACACATAACTTCCACCATTGGAAGTTAAGTGCAAAATGTGACATTTTGAAAAAAATTAAGAATTGGATCCCCTCCTTTGGGTAGTGAATTTGTATAGGTTTAAGGTTCTTTTGAATGCATTTTCATCTTTTTATCTTGATGTTTGCTTTTGGCTTCCTTTTACATTCGTCTTGCATTTACATCCATACCTTCACTTGCCATAGCATTTTGTGCCCCCATTTGATTCATTTGACATCATAAGACATATTGAAAGCATGTTTGATCATTGCATCTTGCATTTGCCATGTTGTATGCCATATGCACCTCATAACTTTTCATGTATGTTCATGCTTCTTAACTTGCTTCATTTGCATCCATAGGTTTGTATGATCATTTCCATGTGCTGCCTCATGTTTGTAACATCTCATAGCATCATTAACATCATGTATGTGCTTCTGGTTTTGTTTTTCATCATACCATTTCATCTCATTTTGCATTGCATTGCATTTTCTTTTCTAACTTTTCAGGTGGTAAGTGGCTTTGAGAAGTGAATTTGCCTTCACTTCTCATAACTTCTCTTCATCTCTTTTATGCATCCTTGCTGCATTTTTGTTTGTGTATGAGATTGAGCTTGCTCATTCTTGTTCTTCTTACTTTCTTTCTTCAAGTGACTTGACTTCTTGAATGAAGCAAGTCACTTTGCTTCTCTTGATCCTTTCATCTGCTTCCTGGTGGTTCCATTGGAGATCTTTCTTGTTTAACCTCACAAACCTTAGGAACAACCAAGCATGACAATGATTAGGGTTTTGATTAGTCTCCCCTCTTAGTTTTACCTTTGTGTCTTCTTTGAGTCTTCTCTTCTCATCTCATAATCAGGGACTAAACCCTAAAGGCTTTAAGGCTTTGTGATTAAGCTTATGCCTGCATCCTTCTATTAGGATGGAGTGTATAACTTTAATCCTAAGTGTTAAACCCTTAATGTGTTTAAATCTCTTAATCAATTCACATAATAATCATCAAGACATCACACTTGTAACTTGGGCCTTGCATTAGGGTTCTAATTCTTCCTTAAATGGTTAAGAAGGACTAACCCTAGTGTTAATGGACAAGTCCCCCTCAAGTTGTCTTACAAATCATAAAAATCACTTCATCATCATACCATTAAATAAAATCCACTTAATCAAAGGCTTGTTTTGTCATGAGTTTAATCCCTAATCATGGATTAAGTTGAGGAGCTTTCCTCAGCTTAAACATTCTCATCTATTATCCTTCTATTAGGATGGTATAATGAGTCTGTTTAATCCCTGATTATGGCTTAACCTCATTACTCAACACTAAACAAAAACAACAAAAACATCTAAATAATCACGAGTAGGTTAATGATCTTAATCCTACTCCCTGGTGATTAAGTGTGAGAAGCTGACTTCACACTTAAGGTACTCTCATTACCCCTAATCAGAGGGAAGATGTGATGAGATTACTAAATCCATTGGTTTAGGCTTAAGCTCATTAACTTATGACAAACTTTCAAAAGCAATAAAAGATTGAAAACACAAAAACAAACAATAATTGTCTCCTCCGGGATTCTTTTCTCATCATCTTCACTCACAAACGAGAACTTGCTTCTTCCGTCTAATGCAAGACAGTTTGCACCTGAGCCAGACAGGTCATACACTTGAGCATAGGCAAGTAAGCAGTTCACAAGTCAATTCATCTTTCAGTCTCTTTGGGTCGAACTACGGTGTTCTGACTTCCTCATTGCACGAGAGGATACGTAGGCATAACTTAACAGTTATCGAACAAAAGTCTCTGTATATTCCCCCTCCTCCAGCTTTATTTCTTTTAGCCTCATGATCTTGAGCTTTATACTCCTGTCCTTACACTGACACTGTATATCACACTTCGCACTTCTTTTACACTGACACCTGTACATCTTTTCTAGCTCTTTTATACACAGATCGCACTGACACTACCCCTTTAAAACACAAATCTTTTAAGCGTGGATCCCGTCGAGTACGACGGACAATCTGGGTGCTAATACCTTCCCAGGTTGTAACCAACCCCCTTTCTCAGTCTCTCTGGTTCGCAACCGTCTTATCCATCTCTTCCTAGGTCTATGCAGCATTGCCTTTCCTCCGGGATAAAAATGCCTAGCTGGCGACTCTATTCACCTCCAGTGAGTTCACGGCTGTGTGTTCTCATTGTCCCTTTCGCCGACCGGTCGCGTCTGTACCTTTATTTGGGCCAGTCCCATCTATCGGGAGCGACAGCTTGGCGACTCTGCTGGGGATCCTTATACTGTAACCAGGGCTTCTGGTTCTTTTTGTGGGTTCCTCATAGCGCTTGATTGATTTGTGTTTACTGGGGTGTTATATGCTTATTTGTGTTTGTATATTTGTATTTATTTTTGCTTTATGTACAGTTGCTTTACTGTCTTCTTTATAGCTTTACATATTATCATATTGTCATACTGTGCTGCTGGCTAGATCTGTTGTTTGCTTTGGTGGGTGGGTGTTCCATTGAGAGTTAAGGTCCTATACCTGGGACCTGAGTGACACCTAGGCTAGAGTGGTTCATATTCTTTCCCATTCCATCTCGGTCTGGTGCGGGAATGTGAAACACGGTTCAGATATGGGTTTCTTCTTGAGAACTCTGTGTTGCAGATTTCCTGCAATGCTAGGGCTATCTGGGAAGCCTGCTAAGTCTGGATGACCTTTAGTATTGACCTTCAGAAACTAAGGTGAATTAGAGGAGGAACTTTTATGGTTATTGTAAACACTGTACCTCCGGGTTAGAAGTGTTTACACTTCTCATAACTGATCCAAGTCTGAGGATCCTTGTTTTAGAACACCACCTGTGAGGGGGTTGGGCTGTTTACAGGTTTGCAGGTACCTTGACCTCAGAATACCCTGTTACTTTGATTTGATTAAGAATACTCCATGTTGGGACAGTTCTTGTGATTCTAAGCCCTGGACATGTGGCTCTTTATTTGAGCCCCCCACCTTGGTTACTGGACTTATAGACCTCCATCTGGATTTCTTACACACATGGACTTATATCAGGGCACTTGATCAGATCCAGCTCAGTCACAAACCCTTGCATATCATTTGCATACATAATCATTGCATCATATTGACATTTGCTTATTTGTGTTTCAGGGTATCCATCTTCATTTGGTTTTGGTTTTGACCCCATCTTCAGTATTGACCTATCTTCATCAGCACCTGCTTCAGCTATCAGCTATCTACTTCAGTCACCTGCACTAGCCAATCAGTGGCCCATTCTTCAGTATCATCATCAGCATTTGTCTCTACTCAGTCTCAACATCATGGCACCTAAAAAGAGCAACATCACCTACCACTTCTTCCAGCCAGAGTTAGCTGACATCAGGAGGATTCAGACCCTGATCACTCCAGACCATATACCACTGTTCAGGGAACACCATGGAGATATACTTGATATGGTTATGGATCTGGACCCCTCACAGAGAAGCCTGATCCACACTTGCCTTCAGTTTTATGATCCCCCACTGAGATGTTTCACTTTTCAGGACTTTCAGCTGGGCCCCTTATTGGAAGAATACTCATCATTAGTTGGTATACCTATCAGGGGTGGAGTCCCTTTCAACCCTGAGATGGTCTTTCCTGGTAATGAAGAGGTAGCAAAGACATTGCATCTGGAACCAGTCCTGATTGGGCAGCATATGACTTCTAAGGCTGGAATCCCTGTCCTGCATCTGGATTTCTTGATCTCTCAAGCTACCCTGAAAGCTTCTTTAGGAGAGTGGAAAGCAGTCTGTGCTTTATTGGCCTTGAGCATATATGGGATCATATTATTTGCAGATGAGCCTCGATTTGTCAGCAAGAATGCAATCCATCTTTTCATCCTGAAGAACCCAGTGCCCACTTTATTGGGGGATCTCTACTACTCTGTTCATCAAAGGAATGAAAAGCAAAGGGGAAGATTAGTAAGATGCTGTGCTCCTTTGTTCCATACTTGGCTTCTCAGGCATTTGCCCAAGACAGATGCATTTTTGAACCCTCATCAGCAGAAAAACTGGGCTGGAAGACTTACTACCCTAACTTCAGCTGATATTAGGTGGTGCACCCAAAGCACAAAAGGCAGGGATATCATCACCGGCTGTGGGCATTTTCCCAATGTGCCCCTGATAGGAGTTAAGGGTAGTATTAATTACAACCCTCTGCTGTTCAAAAGACAACTGGGCTATGCAGTGGTCCACACTCCTAAGGCACAAGACTTGGTTGAGACTCTTTATTGTGAGAACAAGCCTAATCTGGCTATTGTTAGGCAGGCAGCCTGGGCCTGGGACAATGTGCAGACTAAGGGGGTAACCATCCTGGGGAAGTGTAACAATGTGGCATCAGCACAATACTATGATTGGTCCCATGCCAGGGCTCAATTCTCTGGGATGCCCTTTACTATAGAAGATATGCCTGGGCTTTCCACAACACCACCTCCAGCAACTGTCAGCTTAGAGTAGTTTGAGAAGTTGAAAGAGAGAAATGAGAAGCTGACTCAAGCTCTACAGAAGACCCTCTGGGAGAGGAGTGATGGTAGGTTGGATATTGAGAGGTTAGAAAAGCTGAAGGTAGAGCATTTGGCTAGAATTGAGAAGTCAGAGGATTATATTAAGAAATCTAGGGCTGGAGAACAAATCCTGAAGAATGCTTGCAAGGAAGCCCAATTCCAGAAAGCCAGGACAGACTTGTATCTGAAGGAGAGTCAGGCTAGGTGGGTCAGGATCACCGAGGCTCGTACTCTGGAAGACAAGAGGGTCCAAGACAAGATAGAGCAACTGGAAGCTAGTGCAAAAGAGCAGCAGGAAGCCCTGGCAGCAGCCCAGAGGGAGATATCAGAGCTGAAGATCAGAGCTGGAGTGAAGAGGTCAAAGGACTAAAGTCAACACAAGAAGCTAACTGCAGCTATTACTACCCGGAACCTCCTTATCAGGAACCTCACGGAGCGTCCGGCTGATCCTGTGACCGAAGCACTTCTCAAGGAAGTTCGGGAGGATGAGTTTGGTCTTGATGTTTGACCATTTGCTTGTTGTTGCTTTCATTCCATGTACTTTTATTTTCTTGTAATGTATTTTGACCCCTCAGAGGGCTTGTATTTGTAAACAAACTGTGTACCATTGGCCTTTTGTAATATATGTATTAGTTTGTTCCATCCGAGTTTACTTCGAAAGCAACATCAACAGCATCTTCAAGGGTCTGGAAGGGTCAAAACTGAATGCCAAGCCGGATACCTTGAAAACAAATAAGCATACTGCATTGCATGCTAACCCTTTGTTTGTTTTGTAGGTGTTTGTTTTATTGTTGCTAACTCTGTTGTGATGTTCAGGAACTATTGCTCGACGCCGGGTATTTCCCCTCAACCGTCCGCACCGATACCCAACCCGTAACAACCTTCCAGGCATACAGATGGATCAGATGCAGCAGGACCTTACGTAGGTCAGGAACCAAATGACCAACGAGAGGTTGGAAATGAGGAATCAAATGACACAATTCATGGAGGTAATGAACAATATGGCTCAAAGCCAGGAGAGGTTGAGAGCACTGGTGGAGGGGAGAAATCAGGAAGACCATCAGCCAGGGACTGCTGGGACAAGCAACAATGAAAGAGTCCAACCTCATGTCAATCCCCCAGTCTTTGGACCCCACCTCCACCCGGAGGCCAACATCCCTGTCAATATACAAGGAACTGCCACAGCAGGGAGGGTACTGCAAGAAGACCCCCAGGAAGATCAGTTCACAGTGATGGGAGCTGGGGAAGAAGCCTATGACAGAAGGCTAGAAGAGATTGCTGAGAAGCTGAGATCCCTGGAGTCCCAGAATTCTTTGGGCTTTGATGTTATGGACATGGGTTTAGTGGACGAGGTCAGGATTCCCCACAAATTTAAACCACCGTGCTTTGAAAAGTACAACGGGACTTCCTGTCCCCGGACCCATCTACAATCTTTTCTGGGGAGGCTGAAGGCCTATACCAGGGACGAAAAGCTATGGATGTTTTATTTCGAGGATAGCTTGACTGGAGCATCGAGGGAATGGTACTCCCACTTGACAAGAGCAACCATTAGATACTGGAAGGACCTGGCAGAGGCCTTTATCAGACATTATCAGTACAACCTGGATATGGCCCCCAACAGGACCCTCCTGATGGGGATGTCTCAGTCATCCAGGGAAAGCTTCCGTGAATACGCTCAAAGATGGAGACAGCTTGCTGCTGCTGTCCAGCCACCCATGTCAGAGAGGGAGATGGCTGATATGTTCATGAACACCCTCCAGGGGACTTACATTGATAGGCTAGCTGCCTTCTCCTCCACCAGCTTTGCGGATGTTGTCATAGCCGGGGAGAGAATTGAAAGCCTATTGAAGATGGGTAAGATCTCAGACAACGGTGCAAGCTCATCCAGTAACGCAAGAAAGCCTTTTGCAGGCCCAAGAAGAACTGGTGAAACCAATGCTATCCACGCCAACAGGGGCAGGCCCCAATATGTTCATAGGTCTGTGGCAGCGGTCACCATTCCCGCTCCAATTCATCCTCAACCAGCTTATCAACCTCTGCAACAAAATTACCAGCAACAAAATCAGTATCCTCCGAGAAATTACAACAACATCAACACCAACAACAACAATCAGCAGAGACCATTCCAACAGAGACCTTCTCAGGCCAACAGGGTGATCGATCCGATCCCTATGCCCTATGCCACATTACTGCCACAACTCCTGAAACTCAACCTAGTTGAGCTAAGGACATTGGCCCCTCCAGATCCCAACAGTCTACCCAGAAATTATGACTGCAACGCCAGATGTGCCTTCCATTCAAATGCACCTGGCCATAGTACATAAAAGTGCAGAGCTTTGCACATGAAGGTACAAGATCTGGTGGATTCAAAGGCTCTAAATTTCGCACCACCACCAAATGTTAATAAAAACCCTATGCCACACCATGGTGGTCCCCGAATCAATGCTATTGAAGAAGACAAGCCGTCTTATTTAATAACCAGTGTGGGTCAGATTCGGACACCGTTGGTAGAAATCAAAGCTCAACTCCTCGAATGTCAAATGTTCCCGGGATGTGAGCTAGGGTGTGCTTACTGCAACATTTCAGTGAATGGTTGTGATAACTTGAGGGATGGCATAGATGGTCTCATCCAGAGTGGCCTGCTTCAAATTACAACATCATTTCCAACAAATCCAGCAATCTCATCAGCAACAATTCCAGTATCTCCTACAACTGCAACAACCATTGTTCCCGAATACTCTTCAGCTTCATCCACAAACGCTTCGTCTGTCATTTCAACTGATCAGATATCAACGAACATTCCTTCTACAACTTCAGCACCACTTCATTTTGAATCTCCTACAACAACAACACCCATCCTTCCGACAATGTCTCCTACAACAGCAGCAGCAAACAATGAAGATGTCTCAACCGTTACAATTTATTATGATCCTGAAAACGATTCTGCTTATAACTCGCAAAGTGCTACTCCCATCAGAGCACCAGTCACGATATATTATGATCCACAGACTATCACATTTCCTTCTGCATCTACCATCAGTCCAGTCACTGTCACAGTGCCTGGGCCAGTACCTTATGAAAGCAGTAAGGCCATCCCTTGACATTACGGCTCTGACGTGTACTGCGAAGGAAAGAAAATCACTCTTGAACCATCAACACCTGCACCACAAATAGACAATGTGGGAGGAGGCGGAGGCTTCACTCGAAGCGGACGTCTCTTTGCTCCACAAATTCAAAGACCCACTGCCGAAGCAGAAGCTGCTGCCAAGGCAAAAGGAAAGAGCCCGGTGCAGGAAGATCAAGCCACTAAGGAAACTTTTAAAACACCCTTTGATCAAGAAGTTGATGAGTTCATGAGAATCATCAAGAAGAGTGATTACAAAATAGTGGATCAGCTTCATCAGACGCCTTCCAAGATCTCCATTCTATCATTGCTTATGTGCTCCGAAGCCCATCGGAATGCACTACTTAAAGTCTTGCACGCAGCTTACGTGCCTGAAGAGATCACCGTCAATCAGTTGGAAACTGTGGTCGGAAATGTTACTGCTAGCAATGGGCTAGGGTTCACCAATACTGATTTGACTACGGAAGGCCGCAACCATAACAAGGCCTTGCACATCACCATGGAATGTAAAGGTGCAGTCCTTTCCCATGTGCTGGTAGACACAGGATCATCCCTTAATGTCTTACCGAAAAAGGCCCTGGTGAAGCTAGAATATGAAGGATTGGCATTGCGTCCCAGTAACCTGGTAGTGAGAGCCTTCGATGGTTCCAAGAGATCGGTTCTGGGGGAAATTGAGCTGCCTGTAACAATTGGCCCACAAACTTTTAAAACGACCTTCTACGTGATGGACATTCAGCCTGCCTACAGCTGTTTGTTGGGTAGACCATGGATTCATGCCGCTGGCGCAGTAACGTCTACCCTTCACCAGAAGTTAAAATTTGAGTGGGAAGGCCAAGTCGTTACTATCTGTGGAGAGGAGGATATTTTTGTTAGCCATCTGGCTACCTACAAATATATTGAGATGGATGGGGAGATCCATGAAACGATGAGCCAAGGGTTTGAGGCCTTGAACGTGAACGAAGCATCTGGTGTATCTGGAATCTCCATGGCATCTTATCAACAAGCCCGGAAGGTTGTTGAAGAAGGAACTGCCCAAGGCTGGGGCAAGGTTTTATCTGTGGAGGAGAAGAAGGACAAATTTGGGTTGGGTTACGAACCAACTCAACAAAATCAAGCAGAGGCTGCTGAGAAGCCCGGTTTTGTCAGTGGGGGGATGCTCACCCCTGATGCTATCAACAATTTGGAAGACGAGCTGGAGGAAGAACGCAATCTGGAGAATTGGATTCGTCCGAAGATCCCGGGGAGCAGTATCTCAAACTGGTCTTCCCAGGAAATTATAAGAGTTACTCATGCAGAGTAATTATTATTTCCTGTATTTTTATAGCATGCATCAAAGTCTTGCATCTTGCCCAAGATGACAAGACTCATTTTATAATCGGGCCATCTGTACTTTTTGTGCAAACAAGATTAATCAATGAAATATCAGACATCTTTTTGCAAATGAGTCTTTTTCTTTTCTGCTCACTGTTTTTCCATTTTTCTTTTTGTACAAAAATAAATGGCGATGTTTTCAAAATGATAACTTTATTTCACTTTTCTAAGCAAGATTAAAATCAATCACTAAAATGAACAAACTGAACCCTTGCAGAGAGTGCCTTCCAGACAGCACCGACAACAGCACGGCTATGACTTCGTATGACTTTGACAATCCAATCAATCAAGCTGATGAAGGGGTTGAAGAAGAGTATGAGCTTCCTGAAGAGCTAGCCAGGTTGTTGAGACAAGAGGAAAAGGTTATCACTCCTCATCAGGAGGAGGTTGAAACGATTAATCTTGGTACAGCTGAAGACGTGAAAGAAGTTAAAATCGGGGCTTGCCTACAGAACTCAGTGAAGAGACAACTGATTGACCTGCTTCAAGAGTATGTGGATGTGTTTGCTTGGTCTTATCAAGATATGCCAGGGTTGGACACCGACATTGTTGTGCACAAGCTGCCTTTGAGAGAAGAATGCCCACCGGTTAAACAGAAACTACGCCGTACTCGCCCAGACATGGCAATGAAAATCAAAGAAGAGGTACAAAAGCAGTGGGACGCCGGGTTCCTTGCTGTGACTAGCTATCCGCCGTGGGTTGCTAATATAGTACCTGTGCCTAAGAAAGACGGCAAAGTAAGAATGTGTGTTGACTACCGGGATCTGAACAGAGCCAGCCCGAAAGATGATTTTCCATTACCTCACATTGACGTATTGGTAGATAATACGGCTCAGTTCTCGGTATTCTCCTTCATGGACGGATTTTCAGGATACAATCAGATCAAAATGTCACCTGAAGACATGGAGAAGACAACTTTCATCACACCCTGGGGCACGTTCTGTTACAAGGTGATGCCATTCGGGCTGAAGAATGCTGGTGCAACATATCAACGGGCTATGGTGACATTATTCCACGATATGATCCATAAAGAAATAGAATGTTACGTGGATGACATGATTTCCAAGTCCCTTACTGAAGAAGATCACCTGGTGAATCTCCTGAAGCTATTCAAGCGTCTGAGGAAGTACCAATTGAAGTTGAACCCCAACAAGTGCACATTCGGGGTACGATCCGGTAAGCTGTTGGGCTTTATTGTAAGCGAGAAAGGGATTGAAGTTGACCCTGATAAAGTCAAAGCCATTCAAGAGATGCCTGCACCGGAAACTGAGAAAGAAGTTCGAGGGTTCTTAGGTCGATTGAACTACATTTCACGGTTCATATCTCACCTTACAGCAACCTGTGAACCCTTGTTCAAGCTGTTAAGAAAAGAACAGACGGTCAGGTGGAACGAAGACTGCCAAAGGGCTTTTGACAAGATCAAGGAGTACTTACAAGAGCCTCCAATCCTTATGCCTCCAGTGGAAGGAAGACCTCTGATAATGTACTTAACAGTATTAGAAGAGTCAATGGGGTGTGTGCTGGGCCAGCATGACGAGTCTGGTCGAAAAGAGTATGCAATATACTACCTAAGCAAAAAGTTTACCGACTGTGAACAACGTTATTCACTGCTCGAGAAAACTTATTGTGCTTTAGCGTGGGCTGCTCGCCGACTAAGACAGTATATGTTGACCCGCACTACTTTATTGATCTCAAAAATGGACCCGGTTAAGTACATTTTCGAGAAGCCAGCCCTTACCGGACGGGTTGCAAGATGGCAAATGATTCTCACGGAATATGACATCCAGTACACCTCTCAGAAAGCCATCAAGGGCAGTGTACTATCTGAATATCTTACTGAGCAACCCATTGATGACTACCAGCCTATGAGATTTGACTTCCCTGATGAAGACATCATGTTCATAAAATCAAAAGATCATGAAGAGCCTATTCACACTGAAGGGCCTGACCTGGAAGAAGAATGGACTATGATGTTTGACGGGGCTGTAAACATGAATGGTCGTGGTGTTGGTGCAGTACTCATTACACCCAAAGGAGTTCACATGCCTTTCTCGGCAAAACTCACTTTCAACTGCACTAACAACGAAGCTGAATACGAAGCTTGCATTATGGGTCTTGAGGAAGCCATTAACCTCAGGATCAAGACATTGACTGTATTCGGAGATTCAGCTCTGGTAGTTAATCAAACCAACGGAAAATGGTACACCCACCAGGATCATCTGATACCTTACAGGGATTATACAAGGAGGTTATTGACTTTCTTCACAACAGTCAAGCTTGAGTATATCCCTCGGGACGAGAATCAGTTTGCAGATGCTCTTGCTACCGTTTCATCCATGATCAAAGTTCAAGCTGCTAACTTTGTACCTCAGATTTCAGTGTCCAGACTTGATAGACCAGCATATGTGTTCGCAGCAGAAGTTGTCAAAGATGATAAGCCTTGGTTCCATGACATTAAATGCTTCTTGGAGGATCAAGCATACCCACCTGGGGCATCTTCCAATGATAAGAAGACTTTGAGAAGACTTGCTGGTAGTTTCTTTCTGAACACTGATGGGTCTTTATACAAAAGGAACTTTGATATGGTACTCCTCAGATGTGTTGATAAGACAGAAGCAGACTTGTTGATGCACGAGGTGCACGAAGGATCCTTTGGTACCCATGCTGGAGGACATGCCATGGCTAAGAAGTTGTTAAGATCGGGTTATTACTGGATCACAATGGATGCCGACTGTTGTGCCTACGCCATAAAATGCCACAAATGCCAGATCTACGCAGATAAGGTGCATGTGCCTCCCAATCCTTTGAACATCATGTCTTCACCATGGCCCTTTGCCATGTGGGGCATTGATATGATTGGCAAGATTGAGCCAACTGCTTCGAACGGCCACAGATTCATCCTGGTTGCCATTGATTATTTCACCAAGTGGGTCGAAGCAGCTTCCTATGCCAATGTTACAAGACAAGTGGTAGCCAGATTTCTGAAGAGAGATATCATCTGTCGATATGGAGTTCCCGAGCGAATCATTACTGATAATGGTTCCAACTTGAACAACAAAATGATGGCAGAGCTGTGCCGGGACTTCAAGATCCAACATCACAATTCTTCTCCTTACAGGCCAAAGATGAATGGCGCTGTTGAGGCAGCAAATAAAAATATCAAGAAGATTGTGCAGAAGATGGTAGTCACTTACAAAGACTGGCATGAAATGCTACCGTTTGCCTTGCATGGGTACCGCACGTCAATCAGAACATCCACTGGGGAAACACCGTATCAGCTTGTGTATGGTATGGAAGCAGTCCTACCTGTTGAAGTTGAATTACCCTCTCTGCGGGTACTAATGGATGTTAAACTGAGTGAAGCAGAATGGGTTCGGGCCCGATACGAACAACTGAGTCTGATCGAAGAGAAAAGATTGGCTGCAATCTGTCATGGGCAGTTATATCAGAAGAGAATGAAGAAAGCCTTCGATCAGAAAGTCAGACACCGAGGGTACCAAGTAGGAGATCTTGTGCTGAAGAGAATCCTCCCTCCTCATACAGACCACAGGGGCAAATGGACTCCAAATTATGAAGGACCATTTGTGGTAAAGAAAGTTTTTTCCGGTGGAGCACTGATGCTCAGCACCATGGATGGTGAAGATTTCCCGTCCCCTGTGAATTCAGACGCAGTTAAAAAATACTTCGCATAAAAAATGACCCGCTGGACACAAAAACAAAATGTAAGTCCAGGCAAAAATAGGGCATCCCGGCGAGTCAAAAACAGAATAAAAGACTCGGGCAAAAATAAGGGAAAATAAACAAAAATGTACACCCGCTGAGTTGAAAAGCCGCATTGGACAGCTCAGGCAAAAATGGGTATCCCGATGGATTGAAAACCCGAAAGGGCGATCCATGCAAAATAAGGGAATAAGCGAACAACTGCATTCTGAATTCGTCTGTATCGCCTACAACTTAGCAAACCTCGAAAGGATCAAGCTTCAATCAGAATCAGCCTCCTTCAGAAAGCAAGACGAGAAGAACGTCGAAAGTCATACGAGTCATGGCGAAAGAGGAAGCTCCTTTGAAAGCGTCGTCAACATCGCCAGCACTTTGTTTCTCAATTTGTAACAGCCTCCTCATTTTAGGAGATATGTTTCTTTGACTGTATCTCGCCAATTCAGGGCATTTGAATTAATAAAATCAGATTTTTCAGTCATGTTTCGTCTTGTACATTTTTATTTGCAAAGAATGTCTGATGTCTCTAAAAAACTGATTGCATAAGTACAGATGCTTTTCTCTAAAAAATAAAAACACGTGCTTGCAGGGAATATACTTACTCTCAAAAGTGTCTAAACTCCTATGACGGAATCCAGTAAAGGATACCTCGGGATCATTTGTGCGTTTCCCTATCTTTGCAGGATTGCAGGTATCCAGAACGCAGCTTGGGGCATGTAAGCTTCACCCCAGCAAGCTGACAAGTCAACACTCATTCTCAGCACCCGAGGTGCTTTCTCCCCAGCTAAGTTGCCACTTGTCACTCCCCCCAGCCGAGGTGCCAATCATTCTTCCTCAGCAAAATACAAAAGTCAGGGAACCATTTCCCCACAGAATTTCAGCCTCTATCCAGAAGAGCAACGCATGAAGGAGTCACAACAGAGTACGGAAAGCTTCTACAAACCCCAGCTGGGTCCCATATTACAAGGATATGTCAATCAGTGACCTAGATCCCCAAGCAAATACATCTCACCAGATCTATCAATGATCTCATCCCCAGCTGGGAGGTCCATTTCAAACAGATCAGCCAGAGATCTTCGCAGCAACGGGATCCAAGTCCCGGTTTGGTATTTTCGCATAATCATGGCATTCGCATCATATTCACCCACAAAGCGTAGCATTCCGTTTAATACGGAGCATTACGGCAAAAATCAAACATATTGCATAATCATAAGTCATGGCCTGAATCAAACACTTGTAAATATTGACAGTCAATCAACAATACACAAAAATCCCCAACGGGTTCCCCCCCAGCAAAAGCAGTTGCCTCACATTCACAAAACACCATCATATACTCCTTTTGACGCCCGTCCGTGTCATCTTTCCCCAGTAAAGTCGCCTGAACACTCTTTACAAACAAGATCACCCATATTACGGACACTTCCTGACACCCGTCCGTGTCATACCCCCAGCAGAAAGCCAAAGACATCATCTTTGCACTCACCTATACTTGTATATCTATATTTTCTTGACACTCGTCCGTGTCATATCCCCAGCGCAGTCGCCTACACTTTTACAACCCATATACTTGTTGATACCTTATTTTTCTCCTTTTGACACTCGTCCGTGTCACTCTCCCCAGCAGTTAAAGTACTCATCTATACAATACTCATACTCACTACTCATGTTACACTTATACAGATACTCGTCCGTATCTTGTATGTACCACTTATATATCCCCACAGATTCGACATTGGTCCATGTTCTTTGTTAACCAGTTGGTACTCGTCCGTATCATCATCTCAGAATGTGCGTCAAGTGTTTGTTTCTACATGATACTCGTCCGTATCATAGTCTTAAGGATGTTCATACGCATCTCTAATCTATACACAACATCTAAACACTTATACCTTTTGTTTCTTGGATATAAACACTCGTCCGTGTTTACTATTCCCCAGTAGATCGCCAACAAAGCAAGTTTTCCTTTATCTGACATTCGTCCTGTGTCATGATAAACCCTGAGAGCAGCCGTACCCTGCTAGGTGGTCGTCCTCCACCTCTTGATGGTCGTCCTCCATCATGCTCATCCGATGGCCGTCCCCATCGTTGATATTTAGCAGCCGTCCCCTGCTAGGTGGTCGTCCTCCACCTCTTGATGATCGTCCTTCATCATTTTATCCAATGGCCGTCCCCATTGTTGATTTTTGGTTATCTGACATTCGTCCTATGTCATGATAAACCTTGAGAGCAGTCGTCCCCTGCTAGGTGGTCGTCCTCCACCTCTTGATGGTCGTCCTCCATCATGCTCGTCCGATGGCCGTCCCCATCGTTGACCTTTTCTATCCGGCATTCGTCCTATGTCGCGATATTTTCGGCAGCCGTACCCTGCCATGTGATCGTCCTTCACCTTAGATGACCGTCCCTCATCTTATCCCCAACAGAGCAGTCGTCCCCTGCTAGGTGATCGTCCTTCACCTTTGATGACCGTACCTCATCATCTGTTTATTTCATTTATTCTTTAACCCGATGGCCGTCCCCGTCGTGGTCCCTTTTCCTTTTCTTTTTAGCCCGATGGCCGTCCCCATCGTTGGTTACTTTACTTTATGAACTTGATGGCCGTCCCCGTCATGTTTCACCAATCCCCAGAGAATCTTACAACTTTATCTTGATGGCCGTCCCCATCATAATACCTTTTTATCCCCAGCATGTCGGCCGTCCCCGTCATCGCTTTACTTCACACAATTTTCCCAGCATGTCGGCCGTCCCCGTCATTGCTCTTTACCCAGCAGTCATCCTCTGCTCGACGGTCGTCCTCCGTCACCCACACTTTACAATATACTTTATTTTCTTTTACAATCTATATCCCTTTTCTTCTTCATTCTGTGAGTGCAAATTTTGGACTGTCTTTGATATTCAACCATAAGTTATCTTGTTTGCCTGTTAAGCCGTTGCTTACATCCTGCACAGCTAACTCATGTTTGAATAGGGGCAGCTGTAAACACCCCAAATTTGCCCTCACCCATTCACACCATGGCTTGTGATCATTTCATATGCATAAACTCAATCATAGCATCTCATGTCACATTTTTGATTCACTGCATTGATTCAAAGTCATCTGCACCTAGGGTTTGTGATCTGAGCAATCCAAGAGCTTCTTGGGCCACTCCAAAGGTCATCAATCACTTCAAAGAGGTCCATGTATGTTCAAGCATCATATTATATCCTCTCAAAGTCAAGAATGTCAAAGAGTCACAAGAACTGAGAATGGCATGGAAGCAGAGCCGGGTTTGACTGCACAAATAACACTTAACTTCCACCATTGGAAGTTAAGTGCAAAAAGGGACATTTTTGAAAAAGGTCACAAATAACACTTAACTTCCACCATTGGAAGTTAAGTGCAAAAAAGGACCATTTTGAAAAAGCCAGAAAAAACACATAACTTCCACCATTGGAAGTTAAGTGCAAAAAAGGACTATTTTGAAAAAAGGCAGAAAAAACACTTAACTTCCACCATTGGAAGTTAAGTGCAAAAAAGGACCATTTTGAAAAAGCCAGAAAAAACACTTAACTTCCACCATTGGAAGTTAAGTGCAAAAAAGGACCATTTTGAAAAAAGCCAGAAATAACACATAACTTCCACCATTGGAAGTTAAGTGCAAAATGTGACCTTTTTGAAAAAAATTAAGAATTGGATCCCCTCCTTTGGGCAGTGAATTTGTATAGGTTTAGGGTTCTTTTGAATGCATTTTCATCTTTTTATCTTGATGTTTGCTTTTGGCTTCCTTTTACATTCGTCTTGCATTTGCATCCATACCTTGACTTGCCATAGCATTTTGTGCCCCCATTTGATTCATTTGACATCATAAGACATATTGAAAGCATGTTTGATCATTGCATCTTGCATTTGCCATGTTGTATGCCATATGAACCTCATAACTTTTCATGTATGTTCATGCTTCTTAACTTGCTTCATTTGCATCCATAGGTTTGTATGATCATTTCCATGTGCTGCCTCATGTTTGTAACATCTCATAGCATCATTAACATCATGTATGTGCTTCTGGTTTTGTTTTTCATCATACCATTTCATCTCATTTTGCATTGCATTGCATTTTCTTTTCTAACTTTTCAGGTGGTAAGTGGCTTTGAGAAGTGAATTTGCCTTCACTTCTCATAACTTCTCTTCATCTCTTTTATGCATCCTTGCTGCATTTTTGTTTGTGTATGAGATTGAGCTTGCTCATTCTTGTTCTTCTTACTTTCTTTCTTCAAGTGACTTGACTTCTTGAATGAAGCAAGTCACTTTGCTTCTCTTGATCCTTTCATCTGCTTCCTGGTGGTTCCATTGGAGATCTTTCTTGTTTAACCTCACAAACCTTAGGAACAACCAAGCATGACAATGATTAGGGTTTTGATTATTCTCCCCTCTTAGTTTTACCTTTGTGTCTTCTTTGAGTCTTCTCTTCTCATCTCATAATCAGGGACTAAACCCTAAAGGCTTTAAGGCTTTGTGATTAAGCTTATGCCTGCATCCTTCTATTAGGATGGAGTGTATAACTTTAATCCTAAGTGTTAAACCCTTAATGTGTTTAAATCTCTTAATCAATTCACATAATAATCATCAAGACATCACACTTGTAACTTGGGCCTTGCATTAGGGTTCTAATTCTTCCTTAAATGGTTAAGAAGGACTAACCCTAGTGTTAATGGACAAGTCCCCCTCAAGTTGTCTTACAAATCATAAAAATCACTTCATCATCATACCATTAAATAAAATCCACTTAATCAAAGGCTTGTTTTGTCATGAGTTTAATCCCTAATCATGGATTAAGTTGAGGAGCTTTCCTCAGCTTAAACATTCTCATCTATTATCCTTCTATTAGGATGGTATAATGAGTCTGTTTAATCCCTGATTATGGCTTAACCTCATTACTCAACACTAAACAAAAACAACAAAAACATCTAAATAATCACGAGTAGGTTAATGATCTTAATCCTACTCCCTGGTGATTAAGTGTGAGAAGCTTACTTCACACTTAAGGTACTCTCATTACCCCTAATCAGAGGGAAGATGTGATGAGATTACTAAATCCATTGGTTTAGGCTTAAGCTCATTAACTTACGACAAACTTTCAAAAGCAATAAAAGATTGAAAACACAAAAACAAACAATAATTGTCTCCTCCGGGATTCTTTTCTCATCATCTTCACTCACAAACGAGAACTTGCTTCTTCCGTCTAATGCAAGACAGTTTGCACCTGAGCCAGACAGGTCATACACTTGAGCATAGGCAAGTAAGCAGTTCACAAGTCAATTCATCTTTCAGTCTCTTTGGGTCAAACTACGGTGTTCTGACTTCCTCATTGCACGAGAGGATACGTAGGCATAACTTAACAGTTATCGAACAAAAGTCTCTGTATATTCCCCCTCCTCCAGCTTTATTTCTTTTAGCCTCATGATCTTGAGCTTTATACTCCTGTCCTTACACTGACACTGTATATCACACTTCGCACTTCTTTTACACTGACACCTGTACATCTTTTCTAGCTCTTTTATACACAGATCGCACTGACACTACCCCTTTAAAACACAAATCTTTTAAGCGTGGATCTCGTCGAGTACGACGGACAATCTGGGTGCTAATACCTTCCCAGGTTGTAACCAACCCCCTTTCTCAGTCTCTCTGGTTCGCAACCGTCTTATCCATCTCTTCCTAGGTCTATGCAGCATTGCCTTTCCTCCGGGATAAAAATGCCTAGCTGGCGACTCTATTCACCTCCAGTGAGTTCATGGCTGTGTGTTCTCATTGTCCCTTTCGCCGACCGGTCGCGTCTGTACCTTTATTTGGGCCAGTCCCATCTATCGGGAGCGACAGGCCTTACATTAGGTTTCTAATTCTTCCTTATGGTTAAGAAGGACTAACCCTAGTGTTTAATGGAAAAGTCCCCCTAAAGTTGTCTTACAAACCATAAAATCCATTTCTTAATCTCACCCTTTTAATTAAAATCAACTTAATAAAGGCTTGTTATATAATGAATTTAATCCCTAACCATGGATTAAGTTAAGGTATCTTCCTCAGCTTAAGTGTGCTCATCTATTATCCTTCTATTAGAATGGTGTAATGAGTTCATTAATCTGTGATTAGAGATTAAACTCATTACTTAACACTAAACAAAAACAAAAACATATAAGTAATCACAAGTAGGTTAATGATCTTAATCCTACATCATCATGGTAATTAAGTTGAGATGCTTATCTCATACTTATGTATTCTCATTATCCCTAATCAAGGGAGGATATAATGGGTTTACAAGCCCCTTGATTTAGGCTTAAGCTCATTAACTTATGCAAAACAACAAAAACAATAAAAAAACTGAAAATACAAAAACAAACAATAATCGTCTCCTTCGGGATTCTTTTCTCACCACATTCATTCATAAACGAGAAGTTGCTACTTCCGTCTAATGCAAGAAAGTTAGCACTCGAGCTAGAAAAGTCATACACTTGAGCTTAGACAAGCAAGCAGTTCACAGTCAATTTATCTTTCCAGTCTCTTTGAGTCGAACTACGGTGTTCTGACTGCCTCATTGCACGCGAGGATACGTAGGCATAACTTAACAGTTATCGAACAAAAGTCTTTGTGTCTTCCCCCTCTTTCAGCATTCTTTTTCTAAGCCTCAATTCCTGAGCAATTCATACCCTTCTTTTTGCATTGACACCTGTACATTCATTCTCAGCTTTTGCACACAGATAGCACATACACCTACCCCTTTAAACACAATATTTTAAGCGTGGATCCCGTCGAGTACGACGGACAATCTGGGTGCTAATACCTTCCCAGATTGTAACCAACCCCCTTTCTCAGTTTCTCTGGTTCGCAACCGCCTTATCCATCTCTTTCTAGGTTTATGCAGCATTACCTTTCCTACGGGATAAAAATGCCTAGTTGGCGACTCTATTCAGTTCATTTTCATTTTCTCTTTTCGCTGACCGCTCACGCTTGTACCAGGATGCAAATCTTTGGGAGCGACACTTATAAAGGATGCTTGTCTTTCCCGGACTCACACTGAGGTCTCCCTGAGTAGTACATAATGCCAAACCGGTTCCCTGATATGGTCATGAGCCATTTCTCAGAAATTGTGAACGTATTATTGCTATTCGACTTTGAGAGTCCGTGATGTTTGACCCGGAGCACACCCGTGAGATTGGGAGGGGTTTGCAGGAACCCTCGACCTCATCATACCTCATTGCCAGTACAGTTCTATGATTTGTTAAGGCTACATGGATTTTGGAGTTCTTAAGTCATCTGATATCTGATTTTGGGAATGAATTCTTGTTCATGAGGCTTTATTGATAGGATCTTGGTTCTTGGTCACTTGGGTCCCGTGTTCCGTATCCAGACAGTCCCGGTTGTTGATCATATGCCTGCATTGCATTTGCATCGCATCATACTTGCATTAATTGTTTGTGTTTCCATTTCAGGTTTGCATTTAGCCTCAGTACCCAGTTCTCGTATTCATTGTTTCTCCAGATGACAGAAGCCCAAGAGATACCCAGAAAAAGGAATGCTCATTATACTTTCCCGCAACCCGAAATTGAGAGTATTCAGAAACTGGTGGACTTAATGAGTGACAAGGTTTCAGATGATTTCAGAAGCCGGTATGGGAAGATCTTGGGTTACTTGAACAAGCCTACTATTGATCAGAGTGATATTCTTCATTCTTTGTTGCATTTTTATGACCCTCGGTTGAGAATTTTTATGTTTGCTGACTACGTCTTGGCTCCCACTATGGAAGAGATTTCTAACATCTTGAAGATTCTTATCAAGAATGGTGTTCCTTATTATGCTGCGGAGAAGTGTCCCGCGTACAAGGACATTGCAGGTGCCTGTCATTTGAGTATGCTTATGGTGAAGATGGAGTTAGAAGCCAGTAAAGGGAAGGGATTTAATTTGGATTTTCTTATCACAGAAGCTCATGTGTTTGCCTTGGGAGGGAAGTGGTTAGAATTCAGTGCGCAATTAGCATTAATGGTCTACAGGATAAGTCTTTTCCCAGGAGAGAAAGGATGGTTAAGCTTGGAGGCTATCACGCTCTTCATTAAGGGAAACCCGGTAACCACGTTGTTGGGAGACTTTTACTTCGGTGTCCATCACAGAAATGAGAAGAGAAAAGGGTATGTGAATTGTTATGCTCCGTTGTTTGCCGAGTGGTTTGCTAAGAAGCTTCCAAAGTCCGGACCGTTCAAAGATCTTAAGCAAGATTGGAAGTGGGCTAGAAGATTGATGGGGTTAACATCTGATGATATAGCCTGGGGATGTAGCAGAAACTTGGTAGGGAAGGAGTTTATTACAAGGTGTGGTGAGTTTCCCTATGTGTCGTTGTTAGGTAGAAAAGGAGTGATAAGTCATAACCATGTGTTGTCCAGAAAGCAATTTGGTTATCCACTGAAGGATCCTCCATCAGATGAAGAAATAGCTAAGACTCTGTATTTTCCGGCTGAAGATAATGAGCAGTTAGTTATTCAAGTATCTCAAGCTTGGGAAACAAAGGTTAGAGAGGGTAAAAAAGAATTTGGAAAGGTAGACCCTAAGACTTATCCCTCTTTTGCTTCTTGGATGCAAGAGAGGGTTGATACCTTCTTCCTTCTGGTAGATTATAAGAGGTACCGGTGCAGACAACTATTTCTCTGGAAGATTATAAGAAGTTGGAAGCTCAGTTGCAAAAAGTTCGGGTAGAGAATTCTGAGATGGCTAGCTTGTATCACCGAGCCAATCATGCTAAGCAAGAAGCAGAAGAAAAGCTACAGAAGACGCAGGCTACCTTAGAAGCTAAAGAAAAGGAGTTTGTTGGGAGAGAAGCTCATTTTAAGAGATTGGGTTTAACAGAGTCAAAGAGAGAAGCGGAGCATAAGAAGATTGTGAAGACCCTCAGAGAAGCTCGTCAATCCATTACTTGGTTACAGGGCCAAAGAGAACAGGATCAGAAGAAGTACAAAGAAAAGGAAGAGTTCTTTGAAGCACAGATGGCATTCAAGAAAGAAGAAGTAGAACAAGTTCACAAATCATGAAGGGAAAAGACTCAACAATTGGAACATAGCCAACTAGCCTTGAAGGAAGCAATGAAGGAGATTGTAGATCTTAAGCTGAGAGCAGGTGTTGAGAAGAACCGGACCGAGGTGGGGACTGCAGAAGAGAAGGCTGGATCTTCTTTTAGCTTAGGGTTTTAGTTTGTTTTTGCTTGTATCCATATTACCTATAGGCTTGTTGTAGGAGTCTTGCTTTATCTTTCTGTCATTTGTATTGAATTGTAACCCTTTGGGGAATGTTGTTTATGTTTATGACTCTGATTGTTGGTAGTTTGTTCATGCTATGCAATGATACTTTCCAGTTACCGTTTATGAATGAGCAAAGTTGTTGGTCTTAAGACACCAGGATCTGAATTCTCCTCGAAAGAGTTTGAAAAGTTAGTTTCCAACGTAGTCATCCGGAGTATTTTCTGTCAAAATACCAGAACTGGGGCATATTAATGCCTGAACATGGAAACATAAATAGTTACATCGCATGCATATAACGCGTTTGTTGTTTTGCAGATATTTCTCCAGTGTTCTAACGTTCATGTCACTTGTAGGCACTATAGCTCCCAAAAAGGTTCAGAGACAGTCAATGGTGCATAGATACCCTACAAAGGTGAATAGAGAAAGAGCAATGGAGCAAATGCGAGAAAATCTAGCTGACTTGAGGACAAGAATGGACAATTTCATGACCCTCATGGCGGGGATGGGTCAAACTCAAGAGCGGTTGCGCGAGATGGTGGAGAACAATCAAGCCAGGAACAATGGGACAACGGACGGAGGTAATCGCAATGGGGCTGGAGCCCGTCATGTTGAATTCCCTGTGGTGCAACCAGGGGTCACTTTTATCAATGATGGAGTGAATAACATACAGATGGATGGGCAGGACGAGTAGTTCACTTTGCTGGATGAGGCGGAAGGCCAAGGGGTTGATATGAATAGGAGGTTTGAAGAAATGGCTGAGCAGATTCACGCCATTCAGTCTCAGAGTTCTCTAGGGTTTGACATCACTGATCTTGGCTTAGTGCCAGGGGTGAGAATTCCCTACAAATTCAAGGTCCCTACTTTTGATAAGAGCAATGGCACGGCATGCCCGAAAAATCACCTTCAGTCGTTTGTGGGAAGGATTGTTGCGCATACAGATGATGAAAAGCTCTGGATGTATTACTTCCAAGATAGTCTTGTAGGAGCTTCCTTGGAATGGTACATGAAGCTGAGCCGGGTCAATATTCGAAGCTGGAAGGATTTAGCTGAGGCATTTGTGAAGCAGTATTAGTACAATTTGGATATGGCTCCAAATCGTACCCAGTTGCAGGCAATGTCTCAGAGCGCTAAATAAGGGTTCAAAGAGTACGCCTAGAGGTGGCGTCAGCTTGCTGCCCGAGTGAAACCCCCCTTGATGGAAAATGAAATGACAGATATGTTCATGGGAACACTGCAGGGGGTGTTTATTGAGAGACTGGCGTCTTGTTCAGCGAAAAAGTTCAATGACATCGTGATAGCTGGAGAAAGGGTTGAAACTCTGCTGAAAATGGGGAAGATTCAGGATAGTAGTGCGGGTAACTCAAGTGGTGCGAGAAAGGCTTTCAATGGACATCCAAGAAGAAGGGAGGGAGCGACTAATGATGTGTACCGTCGAGGTCGGGGCCGCGGATACAGAGGATCCTACGAGCAGGTTGCAGTTGTCACCATCCCCACAGGTCCTGTGCAACAACAACAATATCAATAGCAACAGCCGCAGCGCAATAACTATCAGCAAAGACCCTATCAACAGAGACAAGCTCGTCCAATTAACATGGTGCTTGAGGCAATACCGATGACGTACACAGTTCTGCTCCAGAGACTATTAGACTTGAATTTAATTCAGTTGAGGACATTAGCACCACCTCCACCTGGAGAGCTTCCAGTGGGGTATGATGCTAATGCAAGATGCACATTTCATTCAGGAGCTCCCGGGCACTCAACGGAGAAGTGCAGGGCATTGCAGAATAAAGTCTGAGACTTGATTGATTCAAAAGCAATTAATTTTGCACCACCTCCAAATGTTACATCAAACCCATTCCAAATCATGGAGGGGCCAGGATAAACGCTATCGACATTAGTGAGAGGTTGAAACTGATCTTGAATGTGGATGAAGGGAATACTTCCTTGTTATTTGTGAAAGACGGATTGTTGAAAGGGAAGGTGTTCCCAAGTTGTGATTTCGACTGCAAGGGTTGCATGAATTCCGTTAATGGTTATAGGGATTTGAAAGCTGGATTGCAGTGCTTGATAAATGAGGGGTCCCTGCAATTCGACAAGATCGAAAATTGAAGTGATTGTGTGTGTACAGTGACAATTTATTTGATCCTTCTGAAGTTCCTGCTCGGAGAGAGCCTGCGACTATTTATGTTCCAGAGGTGAGTCCAGTGACCATTACTGTTCCAGGACCGGTTCCTTATGTTGATGACAAATCCATCCCTTGGAACTATGGCTCAGACGTATACATAGAAGGTTAGAAGGTGGAAAGTATGGCAATAAAAATTGACCCGACTATTGTGAATGTCGGAGGAGTTGGTGGGTTTACTCGGAGTGGGCGTCTCTTTGCTCCTCAAGTTCTTAGGGGTGATTCTGAAGCTGAAGCTGCTGCAAAGGCTAAGGGTAAGCAGATAGCGACTGAAGAGGTGACAATTCATGCTGCTAGTCTGGGCACTTTTGAAAAGGAAGTAGAGGAATTCATGAGGATAATTATCAAAAGTGACTATAAGGTGGTTGAACAGCTGAATCAAACCCCGTCCAAGATATCCATTTTGTCACTACTGATATGTTCTCAAGCTCACCGAGAGGCTTTGCTAAAATTTTTGCAAATGGAATATGTACCACAGGAGATAACCGTTAACCAGTTGGAGGATGTTGTAGGCAGCGTAAATGCCAACCATGGGTTGGAATTCACCGATAAAGATCTCACTTCTGAGGGACGTAATCACAACAAAGCCTTACACATCACCATGGAGTGTAAGGGTGTTGTTCTATCACACGTCCTAGTAGATACAGGCTCTTCTCTCAATGTTCTCCCTAAGAAGGCCCTCATGAAGTTAAATGTTGATGGCATTGTTTTGCGACCTAGTGATTTGATTGTGAAAGCCTTTGATGGGTCCCGAAGATCTGTGTTTGGGGAGATGGAGCTACCAGTAAAGATTGGGTCTCAGGTGTTCAAGAGCATATTCTATGTTATGGATATTCAACCCGCTTATAGCTGTCTGCTAAGGCGTCCTTGGATTCATGCTGCTGGTGCAGTAACATCCACATTGCATCAGAAGTTGAAGTATGTGGTAGATGGCCAGGTCGTTACTGTGTGCGGAGAAAAGGATATTTTCGTAAGCCATTTGTCGACCTTCAAGTATGTGGAAATGGACGGGGAGATCCATGAGACACTTTGCCAAGCTTTTGAAACGAACAATGTCAGTACTTTGTCTCCAGCAGTTCATAGCAATGAGAAGGAAGGGACTCCTATCTACCCCTACAAGCAAGTTAAGGAAGTAGTCCAATCCGTAAATACCCAGGGCTGGGGCAAGCTGTTAGAATTGGAAAAGAAAGATGACAAGTTTGCTCTCGGATATCAACCTGGTCAGTCCAGCTGGTCTCATGGCAGTAAGCCCATAGCATTCATAAGCGCTGGAATGCTCGACTACAACATCGTTTGTGCAACAGATGCCGATGGGGATAGTGATTGCGACTGGGATAACTGGATTCACCCATGCGTACCTGGGGAGGAGCTCCGGAACTGGTCTGCTGAAGATTTTGTTCAAGTTACTTGGCAGACAAAGTAATTTTCTTTGTTTCCATTTTTATCATATTGCATGTCAAATCCTGCACTCTGCCCAAGGTGCATAGATCCATATGTAGGGCCACCATGTTTTAATGCATTTACTTTTTCCATGACATAAAGGACATTTTTCAAGCAAATTGTGTTCTCTTTCTTTCATTTTTCAAATTTTTCACAAAAAACAAATAAAATGGCAATGTTTTTCTTTCCAGTGTTTTTGTGAGTTTGCGTCTCCTTTGAAACGAACAGATTCTGAAATAAGCATATCATTTGTGCATTGTTGATCATTCGGATTCCTGTGATAACGTTCCTTCTATGACTATGCATGACTTCGACAATCCTATGTACCAAGCTGATGGAGGGGTTGAGGAAGACTGTGAACTCCCAGAAGAATTGGTCAGATTGTTGAAACAAGAGGAAAGGGTCATTAAGCCTCATCAGGAGAAATATAGATCATCAATATCGGGTCTAAAGAGGTGAAGAAAGAGGTAAAGATTGGGGCCAGTCTGCAGGCCGGGGTAAAGAGGGAGTTGATCAGTATGCTACATGAATATGTGGATATCTTCGCCTGGTCGTATCAAGATATGCCAGGGTTGGATACTGACATCGTTGTGCACAAGCTACCACTAAAGGAAAATTGTCCTCCGGTAAAGCAAAAGCTGAGAAGAACTAGCCTTGATATGTCTATGAAGATCAAGGAGGAAGTTCAGAAGTAGTGGGATGTCGGGTTCCTTGCCGTAACTAGTTACCCACCTTGGGTAGCTAACATTGTGCCTGTGCCGAAGAAGAATGGCAAGGTCCAGATGTGCATCGATTATCGGGATATAAATAGATCAAGTCCAAAGGATGACTTTCCATTACCTCCCATTGATGTGCTACTAGACAACACCGCCCAGTTCTCGGTATTTTCTTTCATGGATGGCTTCTTCGGGTACAATCAGATCAAGATTGCACCGGAGGACATGGAGAAAACGATCTTCATTACCCCATGAGGTACATTCTGCTATAAAGTTATGCCCTTTGGATTGAAGAATGTCGGGGCAACGTATCAATGGGCTATGGTAAATTTATTCCACGACATGATACACAAAGAAATTGAATGCTATGTGGACGATATGATTGCCAAATCCCGAGACGAAGAAGAGCATCTGGTCAATCTAAAAAAGCTGTTCGATAGATTGATAAAGTACAGATTGAGGTGTAATCCAAACAAGTGCACTTTCGGAGTGTGGTCCGGTAAGTTGTTGGGTTTCATTTTTAGCCAAAGGGGAATCGAGGTAGATCCTGCAAAAGTAAAAGCAATACGAGATATGCCTGCACCGAAAATAGAAAAAGAAGTACGTGGGTCTTTAGGGAGATTGAACTACATTTCTCGGTTTATATCTCATATAATTGCCACATGTGAGCCAATATTCAAATTGTTAAGAAAAGAGCAAACGGTCAGGTGGAATGAGGACTGTCAAAGAGCCTTCGAAAAGATAAAAGAGTATTTGCAAGAGCCTCTGATCCTAATGCCTTCAGTTCCAGGACGACCACTTATCATGTACTTGACTGTGTTAGAAGGATCGATGGGGTGTGTTCTAGGCCAACATGACGAGTCTGGTCGAAAAGAGCATGCTATTTACTACCTTAGCAAAAAGTTTACCGACTGTGAATCCTGTTACTCACTGCTTGAGAAAACTTGTTGCGCTTTGGTATGGGCTGCTCGCCGACTGAGACAGGACATGTTGACCCATACCACATTTCTAATCTCAAAAATGGACCCCGTCAAGTATATTTTCGAGAAACCAGCATTAACCGGAAGGGTTGCAAGGTGGCAAATGATCTTAACTGAGTATGACATACAATATACTTCCCAGAAAGCCATCAAATGAAGTATATTGTTGGATTATCTTGCACAACAACCGCTTGAAGACGACTATCAACCGATGAAGTTTGATTTCCCTGCTGAGGACATCATGTACCTCAATGCAAGAGATTGAGAGGAACCTCTTTCGGAGGAGGGGCCTGACCTTGAATCCAAATGGAAGTTGATGTTTGATGGGGAAGTCAATATCAACGGACGCGGAGTTGGTGATGTTCTTATCACTCCCGAAGGTGTTCACTTTCCCTTCGCTGCCAGAATTCCTTTTGGATGCACCAACAATAAAGCGGAATACGAGGCATGTATAGTGGGAATAAAGGAGACTATTAATCTTCGGATTAAGACCCTCAATGTATTCGGAGATTCAGCCCTCGTTATCAACCAGATTACCGGGAAGTGGTATACACATCACGAACACTGATTTCCTTACAGGGATTATGCCAGAAGACTGTCGACGTTCTGCACAACAGTTAAGCTTCATTATATACCACGAGATGAGAATCAATTTTCCGATGCATTGGCTACTCTTTCTTTGTCCATCAAAGTCTTGTGTTGGAACTACGTGCCAAGGATTGACATTCCAGGCTTGACGCACCAGCTTACGCTTTCTCTGTAGACGCAGTGTCTGATGAGAAACCTTGGTACTTTGATATTAAGCTTTTCCTGGAAAAGCGAGAATACCCAGCTGGTGCATCATCCAATGACAAGAAGACCTTTAGACGACTTGCTGCTAGCTTCTTCTTGAATGCAGACGGAGTTCTGTATAAGAGGAACTTTGACATGGTCTTGCTCAGATGCGTGGATAGACACGAAGCAGACTTGTTAGTGCAGGAAGTCCACAAGGGATCTTTCGGTACTCATGCAGGAGGGCATGCAATGGCTAAAAAGTTATTGAGGTCAGGGTACTATTGGCTAACAATGGATGCAAATTGTTGTTTGTACGCCCGTAAGTGCCACAAGTGCCAGATTTATGCAGATAAAGTATATGTTCCTCCTAGCCCGCTCAACGTCATGTCATCTCCTTGGCCCTTTTCTATGTGGGGCATTGACATGATCGGAAAAATAGAGCCTACTGCTTCAAACGGTCATCGTTTCATCTTGGTCGCGATTGATTACTTCACTAAGTGGGTTGAAGCAGTATCTTATGCCAATGTCACTCGTCAAGTGGTAGCCAGGTTTCTAAAAAGAGAAATCATTTGCAGATACGGAGTGCCCGAGCGAATCATTACTGATAATGGTTCCAACTTAAACAATAAGATTATGGCAGAACTGTGTCGGGACTTCAAGATTCAACATCATAATTCTTCTCCTTACCGGCCAAAGATGAATGGCGCGGTAGAGGTAGCTAACAAGAATATTAAGAAGATTGTGCAGAAGATGGTTGTCACTTACAAAGATTGGCATGAGATGTTACCATTCACACTACATGGGTATCAAACGTCAGTCAAGACGTCAACTGGGGCAACTCCTTTCTCCTTGGTGTATGGCATGGAGGCAGTCTTTCCTGTTGAGGTAGAAATTTCTTCATTATGTGCGATGATGGACGTGAAGCTTGATGAGGCTGAGTGGGTACGTGCCCGATACAATCAGTTGTGCCTAATTGAGGAAAAGAGATTAGCGGCTATCTGTCATGGCCAACTTTATCAGAGGAGAATGAAGCGAGCATTCGACCAATGAGTACGTACTCGAGAGTATCAAGTAGGCGAGCTTGTGCTCAAAAGGATCATTCCTCCAAGTTCAGATCACAGGGGTAAGTGAACCCCAAACTACGAAGGCCCGTTCATAGTGAAGAAAGTGTTCTCCTGTGGGGCACTGATGCTCGCCACTATGGATGGAGAAGACTTCCAATCTCCTGTTAACTTGGACGCAGTTAAAAAATACTTCTCATAAAAAGACCCGCCGGACACAAAAATAGAATTAAAGTCCAGGCAAGAAAAGGGCATCCCGGCGAGCCGAAAACAGAATAAAAAGCTCGGGCAAAAATTAGGGAAATAAAAAAAACATGTACACCCGCTGAGTCGAAAAGCCGCATCGGACGGCTCAGGCAAAAAAGTTTATCCCGGTGGATTGAAAACACGAAAGGGCGATCTACGCTAAATAAGGGAATAAGCGAACAACTGCGATCCGGGTAATCTGAACTAAATCATTGTTTCATGCAGTCTGACAATATCAGAAGGATAGAAATCAATCCCCTCACATTCTTCAGAAAGCAAAGCCAAGAACAGAAAGTCTTGAAGACATGCTGGTCATAGAAGGAAGGAAACTCATTGGAATGTCGTGTACATTGCCATTAGGATAGTTTCTTTTCTCAATTTTACGGTAGCTACCTCTTTCCAGGTAGTTGCTTCCTGGTGTAAAACTTTGCCTATTCAGAGGCCATTCAATGAATGAATATTCAGTCAAATGTCCTGAATTTTTGGCAAAAAAGAGCATTGCATATGAAACATGTTGATTTTTCTGAAAAAATGACATTGTAGGGAAACAGTTAAAAATTATCTTTGAGTGTCGGGTGACAATGGATGAGCAGATCATACCGTGCAAGTCCCCCGGGCACATGTGTGTATACTATTGTTGTAGGTGTTTGTAACACCCCAAATTTGCTCTCACTAAGTTCACACCATGGCTTGTGATCTTTTCATACTTGCATTAGTTTAATCATATCATATCATGTGGCATTTTTGCTTCACTGCATTAGTTCAAGTTCATCTGCATCTAGGGTTTGTGATCTGAGCAATCCAAGATCCATCTGAGCCACTCCCAAGGCCATCAATCATCTCAAGAGGGTCCATGTATGTTCAATCATCATATTTTATCCTCCAAAGATCAAGGAAGTCAAAGAATCACAAGAACTGGCAAAGCATGGAAGCTGAGCTAGGGTTTAATTGCACATATGACCTAAAATTAGGGTTTTGGTTTCAGAGGCCATAACTCCAATTGTTTTGGTAATTCTTGTTTCAATTGGTCTCAATATGTTATAAGGATCATACATACTATGTTTGATGAAGAAATTCATTGTGGAAGTCATTTGATCACTGGGTAACTTCTTGAGCAAGTTAGAGCAAAATTAGGGCATCTAAGGCCCCCCAACATTGACCAAAGTGGATTTTTCATCAAATTGAAGTTATATGGTCTTTATTTGATCATTGAAGTGCTTAGAAGTTCACAAAAGTTAGAAGAAAAGTGAGAAAAACCAAAAGTTGCCAAAAATGGAAATGACTTGTAATGTAAACTTTCCATTTTTGGAAAGTTTTTCAACCTCCTCTTTCTCAACCAAAAATGCTTCAAATGAAAAATTGTTGGTCATGAAAGTTGTAGATTGGATAATTCCCTTTTCCAAAAGTACAAGAACAAGTTCTAATTCATTATGGAACTCAAGTTATGGCTTTCCAAAGTTGGCAAAAATCACAATTTCAAGTTTCATGCCAAAGAGGGATTTTTGCAAATTCACTTACCAAGCTTCTAAGTGACCTCTAATTGACTTCTAAACATCATAAAAACATCACATGACTCATTTTGTTGAATATTGCCCATGGAATCACAACATTTCATGCCTTGTATCACAAGAAATTCCAAAGAGGGAAACTTGCAAAACCTCTTCAATCTCACCATTCAATCATCACAGCTCATGAAATCTGATCCAAGGGACCTCCACAAACTCAGCTGAGGCCAATCCACCCTTTATATTTCCTATGACCCGAGCCCATGCTTATGGTACAAACTTTTGACTTTTTGGCAAAACAAGCCATACCAATCAAGCTGTGACATTACCAACTTTCTGACCAATCACAATACATGATACAAATCAAAAGCAACTCATTTCATACAACACACAAGCCTGAAACACAGCCATAGCTCAGATTGCCAAAATCCTCTCAAAACTTCATCTCTTCGAATCTCCTAACTCAGCCATCAAAACTTCAAAATTCCTTCACCAATCATCTCCACATAACCCCAGGATCATTTCCCACCCCTCACATTGGCCTGAAACCACCTCACACAAAAACACGATTTTGACATGCTCTGAACTGAAACCTCAAAAACAGCAGACATAAACTTGTTTCAAGCTTGCCAGAAGCATCAAGGGGTTCATTGGAGTGGATTAACACCAAAGAAGGGCCCAGAAAGTTCCAGCTTCAAGAACTTCAACTCAGGTGGTAAGTACTTTGAGAAGTGAATTTGCCTTCACTTCTCACAATATCTTCTCATCTCTCTTATGCATTCATTACTGCTTTTTGTATTTGTCTTAGAGTGAGCTTGCTCATTCATGTTCCTTCTTCACCTTCTTTCTTCAAGCAACTTATCTTCTTAAGTGAAGTAAGTTGACTTGCTTCTTCTTCTTCTCCTCCTTTCTTCTGCTTCTTCCTTGGTGGCTCTTCTTGAAAATCTCTTGCAAGCCTCATAAACCCTAGGAATACCCAAGCATGATAACACTTAAGTTTTTGATTAGTCTCCCATTAGTTTTACCTTTGTGTCTTCTTTTGTGTCTTCTCTTCTCATCTCATAATCGGGGACTAAACCTTCAAGGTTTTAAGGCTTTGTGATTAAGATTATGCTTGCATCCTTCTCTTAGGATTGAGTGTATAACTTAAATCCTAAGTGTTAAACCCTTAATGTGTTTAAATCTCTTAATCAATCCACCTAATAATCACTAAGACATCAAGCTTGTAATTTGGACCTTGCATTAGGGTTCTAATTCTTCTTTAATTGGTTAAGAAGGACTAACCCTAGTGTTAATGGACAAGTCCCCCTCAAGTTGTCTTACAAACCATAAATACACTTCTTAACCTTATCATTAACTAAAATCCACTTTAATAAAGGCTTTTTTTTGTCATGAGGTTAATCCCTAATCATGGATTAAGTTGAGGAGCCTTCCTCAGCTTAATTGTTCTCATATATTATCCTTCTATTAGGATGGTGTAATGGGTCCATTAAATCCTTGATTATGGCTTAAACTCATTACTTAACACTAAACAAAAACTCCAAAATAACATCTAAATAAATGCAAGTAGGTTAATGATTTTAATCCTACATCATGGTGATTAAGTGTGAGGTGTTTACTTCATACTTAAGGTATTCTTTATTACCCCTAATCATAGGAAAGATGTGATGAGTTTACTAACCCTTGGTTTAGGCTTGAGCTCATTTTCTTATGACAAATCCAAAAAAGCAATAAAAGATTGAAAACACCAAAAACAAACAATAATCGTCTCCTTCGGGATTCTTTTCTCACCTCATTCACTCATAAGCGAGAACTTGCTTCTTCCGTCTAATGCAAGAAAGTTTGCACCTGAGCCAGACATGTCATACATTTAAGCATACACAAGTGAGCAGTTCACAAGTCAATTCATCTTTCAGTCTCTTTGAGTCAAACTACGGTGTTATGTCTTCCTCATTGCACGAGAGGACACGTAGGCATAACTTAACAGTTATTGAACAAAAGTCTCTGTATATTCCCCCTCCTCCAGCATTACACTCTTTCCTTACACTGACACTCCTTTATTTCACTTCACATTTCCTTTGCACTAACACTTGTATTCTTTTACAGCTTTTTTCACAAAATAGCACTGACACTATCACTTTAAACACAAACTTTCAAGCGTGGATCTCGTCGAGTACGGCGGACAATCTGGGTGCTAATACTACCCAGGTTGTAACCAACCCCCTTTCTAAGTTTCTCTGGTTCGCGACCGTTTTATCCATCTTTTCCTAGGTTTATGCAGCATTACCTTTCCTTCGGGATAAAAATGCCTAGCTGGAGACTCTTTTCAGTTCATCCTCATGTTCTCTCCTTTCGCCGATCGTTCGCGTCTGTACCCCTTCTGACCAGGTGTCATTTGGCGGGAGCGACAGCTTAGCGACTCTGCTGGGGACCCTTATATTGCAACTAGGGCTTCTAGTTATTTTTGTGGGTTCATCCTAGCGCTTGTTTGATTTGTGTTTACAGGGGTGTTATGTGCTACTTGTGTTTATTTATTGCTTTATTTATTTCTTTTTGTACAGCTTTATTTACTGCTTTCTTTACAGTTTTTTATACATCATACTGTCATTATCATTGCTGGATCTGGTTTCTGTTTTGGTGGATGGGGTTCCACTGAGTGATTAAGGTCCTATACCTAGGATCTGAGAGACACCTAGGCTAGAGTGGTTCATGTTCTTTCCCATTCCATTTCGGTCTGGTGTGGGAATATGAAACATGATTCAGATGTGGGTTTCTTCTTGAGAACTCTGTGCTACAGATTTCCTGTAGTGCTAGGGCTATCTAGGAAGCCTGCTAAGTCTGGATGACCTTTATTATAACCTTCAGAATCTGGGGTGAATTAGAGGAGGATCTTTTATGGTTATTGTAAACACTGTACCTACCGGGTTAGAAGTGTTTACACTTCTCATAACTGATCCAAGTCTGAGGATCCTTGTTCTAGAACATTACATGTGAGGGGGTTGGGTTGTTTACAGGTTTGCAGGAACCCTTGGCCACATAATACCCTGTTACTGTTTTGTTTAAGAGTACTTCACTTTGGACAGTTCTTGTGATTAACCCTGGACAAGTGACTCTTTTTTGAGTCCCCCACCATGGGTACTGGATTTCTGAGCCTCCATCCGGACCTTTGAACATACATGGACCTTATATCAAGACAGATAATCAGACCCAGCTCTTGATCACAAACCCTTGCATATCATTTGCATATATCATCATTGCATCATTTAACATTTGTTTATTTGCTTTTCAGGGTATCCATCATATCATACTTGGTTTGGTTTTGACCTCTTCTATTGCTTAGACCTCTGCTTCAGTTATCTTCTTCAGCATCTGCTTCAGCTATCTCCTTCAGCACCTCCACCAGTCTGTCAGAGACTCACCTGCATCAGTCTGTCAGAGAGTTACCTCCAGCTCCTCAGTTAGTGATCTTCATCAGCATTTGACTTCAGCTTCTTCATCAGCACTCATGGATGTTCCAAGGAAGAGCAACGTATCTTACCACTTCTTTGAGCCCATCTTGACTGGTATCAGGCAGGTCCAGTCACTTATCACACCTGACCACATCCCATTATTTAGAGAGCACTATGGGGGTATTTTGGACATGGTCATGGATCTTGATTCTTCTCAGAGAAGCATGATCCACACATGCTTGTAGTTTTATGACCCTCCACTCAGATGCTTCACCTTTCCTGACTTTCAGATAGGGCCTCTATTTGAAGAGTTTTCTTTGTTGATTGGAGTGCCTATCAGAGGAGGGATCCCCTTCAACCCAGAAATGACTGCTCCCAGAAGTGAAGAGATAGCAAGGGCATTGTACTTGGAGCCTTCCCTTATTGAGAAAAACATGACAACAAAAGCTGGGATTCCAGGTTTACATCTGGACTTCTTGATTTCTCAAGCCATCCTGAAGGCTGCAGTGGGTGAATGGAGGGCAGTCTGTGCACTTTTAGCCCTCAGCATATATGGGGTTATATTGTTTGCAGATGAGCCCAAGTTTGTAAGTAAGAATGCTATCCATTTGTTCCTGCTGAGGAACCCAGTACCTACATTGCTAGGGGATTTTTACTATTCTATCCATTAGAGAAATGAAAACCAAAGGGGGAAGTTGGTCAGATGTTGTGCTCCCTTGTTTTACTCTTGGCTACTCAGACACCTGCCTAAATCAGATGCATTCTTGAACCCACACCAGTAGAAGAATTGGGCCAAGAGGTTCATTTCCTTAACATCGGATGATATCAAATGGTGCACCCAGAGCACCAAAGGCAAGGATATTATTACCAGTTATGGGCAATACCCTAATGTGCCTCTAATAGGAGTAAAAGGTTACATCAACTACAACCCTTTACTGTTTAAGAGACAATTGGGGTATGCCTTAGTTCACCCTCCCAGAGGACAAGATTTAGCTGAGACCCTATACTATGAAGTGCAACCTAATTCAACTGTTGTTAGACAAGCTGCCTGGGCTTGGGACAACATTCAGACAAAAGGAACAACCATCCTTGGAAGATGTAACAATATTGCTTCAGCTCAGTACTCTGACTGGTCCCGTAATAGAGCTCAGATTACCAGGATGCCTTTCACCTTGGAAGACACACCTGGACCTTCTACAGTACAGCCTGGAGCAGCTGTTAGCCTGGAGGAATTTGAAAAGCTGAAAGAGAGGAATAATCAGCTAGGTGGATCAGGATCACCGAAGCCCGTGCACAAGAAGACCAGAGGGCTCAGGCCAAGATTGAACATCTAGAGGCCAATGAGAAGAGGCAGCATGAAGCTTTATTGGCAGCTCAGAAGGAGATATCAGAAATGAAACTCCGGGTGGGGTTAAAGAGATCAAAGGATCAGGACAGGCATAAGAAGCTGACAAATGCCATTGCTACCAGGAACCTCCTCATAAGGACCATTACAGAGCACCCAGTTGGTCCGGTGACTGAGGCACTCCTGAAGGAAGTCAGGGAAGATGACTTTGGATTGGATGTCTGATTCCTTTTTGCTTGTATTTCTCTCATTTTGATGTACTTTTCCTTTTTGTTGTATTTTTGACCCACCATGGGCATGTATTGTAAACAGACTATGTATTTTCATCATTTGTAATATATCAGTTTGTTTACATCATCAAGCATCTCCTCGAGGTCTGGAAAGGTCAAAACCAAGAACCAAACCGGATACCTTGGAAAACAAATAAGCATACTACATTGCATGCTAACATTTTCTTTGTTTTTTAGGTTTTGTTTATTATTTTGTTTCTCACTTTGTTGTGCTTTCAGGAAACATTGCTCGTCGCAGAGTGTTCCATGTCAACCGCACACACCAGTAACCAACGCGAAACAACCTTCCAGGAATTCAGATGGATCAGGTACAGCAGGACCTGAATGAAGTAAGAAATCAAATGGCAAACGAAAGGGTCGAGATGAGAAACCAAATGACCGAGTTTATGGCTGTGATGACTGGCTTAGCCCAGAGCCAAGAAAGGCTGAGAGAGCTGGTTGAAAGGCAAACACCTGAAGATCCCCATGTTGGAACAGGAGGAACCAACAATAATGAACGGGGGAAGCCTCGTATCGACCCACCAGAATTTGGGCCCCATTTGAACCCAGATGTTAACATCCCAAGGAATATTCAAGGAAACACTGCTGCAGGCAAGATCTTGCAAGAAGATCCTCAGGAGGAGCAATTCATTGTTATTGGGGCTGGGGATGAGGTGTATGACAGAAGGTTGGATGAGATTGCTAAAAAACGGAGGTCCTTGGAATCTCAGAATTCTTTAGGCTTTGACGTAATGGATATGGGGTTGGTAGATGGGGTGAGGATTCCCCACAAATTCAAACCTCCATGCTTTGAGAAATATAATGGTACTTCATGCTCGCGTACTCATCTGCAATCCTTCTTAGGAAGACTCAAGGCTTATACCATGGATGAGAAGTTATGGATGTTCTATTTTGAGGACAGCCTGACTGGAGCATCAAGAGAATGGTATTCGCATCTGACAAGGGCCACTATAAGTTGTTGGAAAGACTTGGCCGAAGCCTTCATCCGGAAATACCAGTACAACCTAGACATGGCTCCCAATAGAACTCTTCTAATGGGCATGTCTCAGTCTTTAAGGGATAGCTTTCAGGATTATGCTCAGAGGTGGAGACAACCTGCTGCTGCTGTCCAGCCACCCATGTCAGAAAGAGAGATGGCTGACATGTTTATGAACACCTTGTAGGGAACTTATATTGATAGACTTGTTGCTTTCTCTTCTACCAGTTTTGCCGATGTAGTTATAGCTAGTGAGAGAATTGAGAGTCTTTTGAAGATGGGTAAAATCTCTAAAAATGGTGCCAGTTCCTCCAACAATCCCAGAAAACCTTTTGCAGGACCCCGAAGGGCGGGTGAAACAAATGCTATCCATACAGGCAGGGCCCAATAGCAACTGTAACTTTCCCGGCTCCAGTTCCCTAACAACCACTTTTTCCTCAACAACAACAACAACATCACTATCAGCAACAATCTCATTTTCCGCAACAAAGAACGTACAACAACAACAATAGCAACCAACAACAGCGCCCCTTTCAACAGAGGCCATCTTAGGAAAATAGGGTGATTGACCCTATCCTTATGCCTTATGCTGCTCTACTGCCACAACTCCTGAAGCTTAACCTGGTTGAGTTAAGGACGTTGGCTCCACCAGATCCCCTCAATCTCCCAAAGAATTATGATGCTAATTCCAGGTGTGCCTTTCACTCTAATGCACCTGGTCACAATACCGAGAAATGTAGAGCCTTACAAATGAAAGTTCAAGATCTGGTCGATTCCAAAGCTCTCAATTTCGCACCTCCTCCGAATGTTAACAGAAATCCTATGTCTAATCATGGTGGGTCCAGGATTAATGCCATAGAGGAAGATCAACCATCTGCATTGATTGACAATGTTACACAAATTCAAACACCATTAGCAGAAGTCAAAGCTCAACTCTTAAGATGCCAGGTGTTCCCAGGTTGTGAGGCCTATTGTGAATTGTGCAAGACTGCTATTAATGGTTATGAGAAGCTAAGGCTTGGCATAGATGGCCTCACCAGAGATGGAATTTTGCAAATTACCACAACGACTCCTTTAATAGCTCTTTCTTCAGCAACAATAGATTCCCCTACAACATCAACAATTCTCTCTTCAACAACAACAGATACTCCTACAACTGCAACAACTATCATTCCCACTGATTCATCCACAACTCCAGCAATTACTCCATCCATTATTTCAACAGATTAGAGTTCAGCAACATTTACTTCTACAACATCAGCACCCATTTTATCAACGGAAACGCCTACAACACCAGCAAACATTAATGAAGATGTCTCAACGGTCACGATCTATTATGACCCAGCAAATGTTCATCCCAACAACAAACTGCAACACCTCCTGTCAGATCTCCAGTCACAATCTACTACGACCCGCATACCATCACAATTCCTTCCACTGCAGCAATCAGTCCGGTTACCATTACGGTGCCTGGACCTGTTCCTTATGAAAGCAGTAATGCCATACCTTGGCATTACGACTCTGATCTCTACTGCGACGGAAATAAGATCACTCTAGATTCATCAACCTCTTCACCACAAGTTGACAATGTTGGGGGAGGCGGAGGCTTCACCAGAAGCGGACGCCTTTTTGCTTCACAAACACCAAGACCCAATGCTGAAGCAGAAGCTACTGCTAAGGCTAAAGGGAAGAATGTGGTACTTGAAGAGCCAACTGTTAAAGAAACTCCTAAGACGTCTTTTGAACAAGATGTGGACGAGTTCATGAGAATAATCAAGAAGAGTGATTACAAAGTGGTGGACCAGCTTCATCAGACACCCTCCAAAATCTCTATATTATCACTGTTAATGTGTTCTGAAGCCCACAGGAATGCCTTGTTGAAGGTCCTGCATGCAACATACGTGTCGGAAGAGATTACGGTTAATCAGCTGGAAACGGTGGTTGCAAATGTTAACACCAGTCATGGACTAGGCTTCACAAATGCTGATTTAACAACGGAGGGACGCAACCATAATAAGGCTTTACATATCACCTTAGAATACAAAGGTGTCGTTCTTTCTCATGTGTTGGTGGACACTGGGTCTTCGCTCAATGTCCTCCCAAAGAAAGCCTTGGTGAAGCTAGAGTATGATGGTTTGGCATTGCGTCCAAGTAACTTGGTGGTGAGAGCATTTGATGGCTCTAAGAGATCAGTGCTTGGAGAGATTGATCTACCTGTGTTGATTGGCCCACAGACCTTTAAAACTACCTTCTTTGTGATGGACATACAGCCAGCCTACAGCTGTTTGTTGGGTAGACCCTAGATTCACGCCGTTGTCACTGTTACATCTACCCTTCACCAGAAGTTAAAATTCGAGTGGGAAGGCTAGATCATCACAATCTGCAGGGAGAAAGACATTTTTGTTAGCCAGCTAGCTACTTACAAGTACATAGAGATGGATGGGGAGATCCATGAGTCTATGAGTCAGGGATTTGAGGCCCTTAACATCAATGAAGCAACTGCTGTATCTGGAACTTCCATCACTTCATATCAACAGTCCCGGAAGGTTGTTGAGGAACGTACCGCTCAAGGTTGGGGCAAGCTGTTTCTAGTAGAAAAGAAAGAAGACAGATTCGGGTTGGGTTATAGACCAACTCGACAAGATCAACCAGAGGCTGCAATGGAGCCCAAATTTGTCAGCGGGGGAATGCTTATCCTGGATGCTGTGAATAGTCTGGAAGACGAGGAAGAAGACGAACGCAACCTGGAAAACTGGATACGTCCAAGGATCCCGGGGAACCAAGTCTCAAACTAGTCTTCCCAGGAAATTATAAGAGTTACTCCTGCAGAGTAATTATTATTTCCTTTCTTTTAAGCATGCATCAAGTCCTGCATCTTGCCCAAGGTGTCAGGACTCATTTTGTAATCGGGCCATCTTTTATTTTGTGCAAACGATCAATTAATGAATATCAGGACATCTTTTGCAAATGAGTCTCTTTTTTCCCGCTCATTGTTTTTCATTTTTTGTACAAAACAATAAAATGGCAATGTTTTCATAGTAACTTCATTTTCACTTTTTCTAAACAAGATAAAACTGATCACTAAAATGAACCAATCTAAACCCTTGCAGAGAGTGCTCTCCAGACTGCACCGACAACGACACTGCTATGACTTTGTATGACTTTGACAATCCGATTAATCAAGCCGATGAAGGGGTTGAAGAAGATTATGAGCTACCCGAAGAACTAGCCAGATTGTTAAGGCAAGAGGAGAAGGTTATCTCCTCATCAGGAGGAAGTTGAGACGATTAATCTCGGTACCGAAGAAGACTTCAAAGAAGTATAGATCGGGGCCCGTCTGCAAGATTCAGTGAAAGAACAACTTATTGACATGCTACGAGAGTATGTTGATGTCTTTGCTTGGTCTTATCAAGATATGCCAGGTCTGGATACTGACATTGTTATGCATAAGCTGCCTCTAAAGGAAGATTGTCCTCCAGTAAAACAGAAGTTGCGCCATACTCGTCCGGATATGGCCATGAAGATAAAAGAAGAGGTACAAAAATAGTGGGACGCCGGTTTCCTTACTGTTACTAGTTACCCGCCGTGGGTTGCTAACATTGTACCTGTGCCTAAGAAAGATGGCAAAGTACGGATGTGTGTGGATTACCGGGATCTGAACAGAGCCAACCCGAAGGATGATTTCCCTTTACCTCACATTGATGTATTGGTCGACAACACGGCTCAGTTCTCGGTGTTTTCCTTCATGGATGGATTTTCAGGATATAATCAGATCAAGGTGTCACCTGAAGACATGGAGAAGACAACTTTCATCACACCCTGGGGCATATTCAGTTATAAGGTAATGTCATTCGGACTGAAGAATGCTGGTGCCACTTATTAACGGGCTATGGTAACATTATTCCACGACATGATCCACAAAGAAATTGAATGTTATGTGGATGACATGATTGCCAAGTCCCTTACTGAAGAAGACCACCTGGTAAATCCGTTGAAGCTGTTCAAACGTCTGAGGAAGTATCAACTGAAGCTAAACCCCAACAAATGCACATTCGGGGTACGATCCGGTAAGCTACTGGGATTTATTGTAAGTGAAAAGGGAATTTAAGTTGACCCTGACAAAGTCAAAGCCATTCAAGAGATGCCTGCACCAAAAACTGAAAAAGAAGTTCGGGGGTTTCTAGGTAGATTGAACTACATTTCAAGGTTCATATCTCATCTTACAGCAACCTGTGAGCCCTTGTTCAAATTGTTAAGAAAAGAGCAAATGGTCAGGTGGAATGAAGACTGCCAAAGGGCTTTTGACAAAATCAAGGAATACTTACAAGAGCCTCCAATCCTTATGCCTCCAATTGAGGGAAGACCTCTAATAATGTACTTGACAGTATTAGAAGAGTCAATGGGGTGTGTGCTAGGCCAACATGACGCGTCTGGTCGAAAAGAGTATGCAATATACTACCTAAGAAAAAAGTTTATCGACTGTGAACAACGTTATTCACTGCTCGAGAAAACTTGTTGTGCTTTAGCGTGGGCTGCTCTCCGACTAAGGCAGTATATGTTGACTCACACTACTTTGTTGATCTCAAAGATGGATCCAGTCAAGTACATATTTGAGAATCCAGCACTTACCGGACGGGTTGCAAGATGGCAAATGATTCTCATAGAATATGACATTCAGTACACATCTCAAAAGGCCATCAAGGGCAGTGTACTGTCCGACTATCTTGCTGAGCAACCCATTGATGATTACCAGCCTATGAGATTTGACTTCCTCGACGAAAACATCATGTTCCTAAAAGAAAAAGATCATGAAGAGCCTATTCACACTGAAGGGCCTGACCCAGAAGAAGAATGGACAATGATGTTTGATGGGGTTGTTAATATGAATGGACGTGGAGTTGGTGCAGTGCTTATTAAACCTAAAGGAGTTCACATGCCTTTCTCGGCTAAACTCACTTTTAACTGCACTAACAATGAAGTTGAATACGAAGCCTGTATCATGGGTCTTGAGGAAGCCATTGACCTCAGGATCAAGACGTTAACTGTATTCAGAGATTCAGCTCTGGTAATCAATCAAACCAACGAAAAATGGTACACTCACCAGGAGCATCTGATTCCATACCGGGATTATACGAGGAGATTACTGACTTTCTTCACCACAGTCAAACTTGAGTATATCCCTCGAGATGAAAATCAGTTTGCAGATGCTCTGGCTACCATTTCCTCCATGATCAAAGTCCAAGCTGCCAACTTTGTGCCTCGGATTTCAGTATCCAGACTTGACAGACCGGCATACGTATTCTTAGTAGACATTGCTAAAGATGATAAGCCTGGTTCTATGACATCAAATGCTTCTTAGAGGTTCAAACATATTCTCCTGGGGCATCGTCCAATGATAAGAAGACATTAAGAAGGTTGGCTGGTAGTTTCTTCCTGAATGCTGATGGTTCCTTGTACAAGCGAAACTTTGATATGGTACTTCTCAAATGTGTTGATAAGGCAGAGGTAGACTTGTTGATGCACGAGGATCTTTCGGTACCCTTGCTGGAGGGCATACAATGGCTAAAAAGTTATTAAGATTAGGTTACTACTGGATCACAATGGATGCAGACTGTTGTGCTTACGCCAGAAAGTGCCACAAATGCCAGATTTATGCAGACAAAGTGCATGTGCCTCCGAATCCTTTGAATGTGATGTCTTCACCCTGGCTCTTCGCCATGTGGGGCATTGACATGATAGGAAAGATTGAGCAGACTACTTCGAATGGCCACAGATTCATCCTGGTAGCCATTGATTACTTCACTAAATGGGTGGAAGCAGCTTCGTACGCAAATGTCACCAGCCAAGTGGTAGCCTGATTTCTGAAGAGAGACATCATATGTCGGTATGGAGTGCCCGAGCGAATCATTACTGATAATGGTTCCAACTTGAATAATAAAATGATGGCAGAACTGTGTCGGGACTTCAAGAATCAACATCACAACTCTTCTCATTACAGGCCAAAGATGAATGGCGTTGTAGAGGTAGCTAACAAGAATATCAAGAAGATTGTGCAAAAGATGGTGGTCACGTACAAAGACTGGCATGAAATGCTACCATTTGCCTTGCATGGGTACCGTACCTCAATCAGAACATCCACTGGGGCAACACCGTATCAGCTTGTGTATGGTATGGAAGATGTCCTGCCTGTTGAAGTTGAATTACCCTCCTTACGGGTACTGATGGATGTAAAGTTGAATGAAGCAGAATGGGTCCGATCTCGTTACAATCAATTGAATCTGATCGAAGAAAAGAGATTAGCTGCAATTTGTCATGGGCAGCTATACCAGAAAAGAATGAAGAAAGCCTTCGATCGGAAAGTCAGGCTTCAGGAATACCAAGTAGGAGATCTTGTGCTGAAAAGATTACTCCCTCCTCATACAGACCACAGGGGCAAGTGGACTCCAAATTATGACGGTCCATTCATAGTAAAGAAAGTTTTCTCCGGTGGATCACTGATGCTCACTACTATGGATGGTGAAGATTTCATGTCCCCTGTGAATTCAGATGCAGTTAAAAAATACTTCGCATAAAATGACCCGCTGGACACAAAAACAGAATGTAAGTCCAGGCAAAAATAGGGCATCCCGACGAGTCAAAAACAGAATAAAAGACTCGGGCAAAAATAAGGGAAAATAATGAAAAAATGTACACCCGCTGAGTTGAAAAGCCGCATTGGACAGCTCAGGCAAAAATGGGTATCCTGATGGATTTAAAACCCGAAAGGGCGATCCACGCAAAATAAGGGAATAAGCGAACAACTGCATTCCAAATTCGTTTGTATCACTTACAACATGGCAAGCTTCGAAAGGTTAAAGCATCATTCAGAATCAGCCTTCTTCAGAAAGCAGGATGAGAAGAACGTCAAGGTCATACGAGTCATAGCAAAAGGGAAAATCACTAAAGCGTCGTCAACATTTCCAGCACCTTTTTGTTTCTCAATTTTGTAACAATCTCCTCATTTCAGGGGATTTATTTCTTTGACTGTATTTTCCAATTCAGGGCACCCAAATTAATAAAATCACATTTTCAGTCACACTTCGTCTTGTACATTTTATTTCATTTGCAAAAAATGTCTGATATCCTTGATATAACGTTTATATAAAAACAGATGTGTCTTTCTAATCACATGCTTGCAGGAAATATATTACTTACTCCCAGGAGTGTCTAAATTCCTATGACAGAATCCGGTAATGGATACCTCAGGATACTTGTGCGTTTTCTTTGTCATAACAGGATTGCAGGTATTCAAAGCGCAACATGGGACATAAAAGGTTTTCCCCAGCAAAGTTGCTAAATCATTGTTCCCTCAGCACATCCTCCAGACAGCACCGGGAATGCTCTCTCCCCGTCAGAATTGTCGGGCATCACTTCTCCAGCACATCATTCAGAGTAGCACCAGAAGGTGCTCATTCCCCCAGCTGAGTTGTTAGATATCATCATCCTCAGCAGGATCCCCACAAAAATCTCTAGGAAGATCGTTCAGTGATCTTTCCCCCCAACAGAGCGCTAGACAGGGAACTATCTCCCCACAGAGCTCCAGCCTCCTCCCAGAAGAGAAATGTCTGAATTTCTCGCATAACAAAGTGACGAAAGCTTCCACATCCCCAGTTGGGATCCTCATTATTAAGATATTTCTATTAGTGACCTATTTCCCCAAGCAGAGTCGTATAGTATATCAGATCTACCAATGATCTCTTCCCCAGCTAGGATATCCTTTCAAGCAAATCAATCGGAGATCTTCACAACAGCGGGATCCGAATCCCGGATCGATATCTTTGCATAATCATAGCATTCACATCATTTATCCCTCAGAGAATAGCATTCCGTCTAATACGGAGCATTACAGCAAAATCAAACATATTGCATAATCAAAAGTCAGGTTTTGAATCAGTCACCTATAAATGTCAACGATACTTCATCGGTAATATAAAGAATACATCCCTTGTACATAAAAGCCAAAGCATCCATTTGAACTCCTACAAATACAGATACATGCTCCTTTTGGCACTCGTCCGTGTTATCTTTCCCTAGTAAAATCGCCAGGACACTTTCTACCAACAGATACTTGTCCATAACCTGCTTGTCTCGACACCCGTCTGTGTCATCTCCATTTCCCAACAGAAAGCCAAAGCGTCCCCTTTCATTTTTTGGATGTGAACACTCGTCCGTGTTTACTATTCCCCAGTGAAGTCCCCAACAATTTTTTTTTCTATCTGACATTCGTCCTATGTCATGATACTTTCGGCAGCCGTACCCTGCCAGGTGATCGTCCTTCACCTTTGGATGACTATCCCTCATCCTTCCCCCAGCGGAGTCTCCATTGTTAGAACCCATTTTCTATCCAGCATTCGTCCTATGTCGTGATAGTTAGCAGTTGTCCCCTGCTAGGTGATCATTCTTCACCTTTTTGATGATCGTCCTTCATCATTTTATCCGATGGCCGTCCCCATCATTGATTTTGTTATCTGACATTCGTCCTATGTCATGATAAACCCTGAAAGCAGTCGTACCCTGCTAGGTGATCGTCCTTCACCTCTTGATGATCGTCCTTCATCATGCTTATCTGATGGCCGTCCCCATCGTCGACTTTTTCTATCCGGCATTCATCCTATGTCGTGATACTTTCGGCAACCGTACCTTGCCAGGTGATCGTCCTTCACCTTAGATGACCGTCCCTCATCCTTATCCCCAACAGAGAAGCCGTCCCCTGCTAGGTGATCGTCCTTCACCTTTGATGATCGTCCCTCATCATTTATTTCATTAACCCGATGGTCGTCCCCATCGTTGTTTACCCTTACTTTGCAAACCTGATGGTCGTCCCCATTATTGACTTTACCTTTAATCCCTAGAGAATCTTGTTTCTTTACATGATGGTCGTCCCCATCTTGATCCCTCTATTTCCCTAGCATGCCGGTCGTCCCCGTCATTGCTTTATCCCCAGCAGTCCTCCTCTGCTCGATGGTCGTCCTCCATCACCCATACTTTATAATAATATTATACTCCCTTTTACAATCTATATCCCTTTTCTTCTTCTCCCAGTAAGTGCAAATTTTGGACTGTCTTAGGTATTCAACCACAAGTTATCTTGTTTGTCTGATAAGCCCGGCGCTTACATCCTGCACAGCTAACTCGTGTTTGAATAGGGGCAGTTGTAAACACCCCAAATTTTCCCTCACTAAGTTCATACCATGGCTTGTGATATTTTCATACTTTCATTAGTTTAATCATATCATATCATGTGGCATTTTTGCTTCACTGCATTAATTCAAGTTCATCTGCATCTAGGGTTTGTGATCTGAGCAATCCAAGATCCATCTGAGACACTCCTGTAAACACCCCAAATTTGCCCTCACCCATTCACACCAAGGCTTGTGATCATTCTCATGTACATAAACACAATCATATCACCTCATATCTCATTTTTGATTCACTGCATAGTTTCTAAGTCATCTGCACCTAGGGTTTGTGATCTGAGCAATCCAAGAGCACCTTGAGCCATTCCAAAGGCCACCAATCAACTCAAAGGGGTCCATGTGTGTTCTTGTATCAAGTTACATCCTCACAAAGTCAAAAATGCAGAGGGATCACAAGAACTAGGGTTTGAGTGGATGCAGAGCCAGGATGAACTGCACAGTTGACTGAAAATTAGGGTTTTGGTTTCAGAGGCCATAACCCCAAATTTTTTGGTCATTCTTGTTTCCATTGATCTCTATATGGTATAGGGAGTATGCATGTCAATTTTCATGAAGAAATTCCATGGGGAAGTCATCTGATCAAGGGTTGACTTTTCAGACAAGTCAGTGCAAAATCAGGGCATCTGAGGCCCCCAATGACCCAACCAATGGGTGATCTTCATCATTTTGAGTGTATATGATCTTTATTTGATCATGGAAGAAGGTTGAAGTTCATAGAAATCAAGAATTTAGGGTTTTTGCAAATGTTGACTTTTTGGGCATAGTTGACTTTTCAAGAATGCATCATTTTAGGTCATTTTTCAAGCCTTGATTCTTGATCCAAAAATGCTTCAAATGGAAAAACTTTGGTCATGAAAGTTGTAGATCTCATCTTTCCCTTTTCAAAAAGTACAAGAACATGATCAAACTCTTCTTGGATCAAAAGTTATGGTAATGCAAAGTTGGCAAAAATCATTGATTTTCAAGTTATGCACCAAATGGAAATTTTGCAAAGTCTTGAACCAAAGCCAAATGCAACCTCTAATCCACTTCAAACCAGCATGTAAACATCCTCTAAATTACAAAAGTCAGAATTTGATCAAGTTTGCCCATGGTTTGGTTTGTGTAACAAGGCATTTTCATGAAAATCCATAAAGCTAACCAAGTTGCAAAACACTCATGATTTTCTCACCAACTTGATGCATTGGCTGCTGAGCTTTGCTAGGCCTCTCACCTCACTCATGCTGCGCCAGCCATGCCTTGTACTTGCCTAGACTTGGAGCCATGCTTTTCTTACACATAAAGTGGATTTGGAGCAAAAGTTGACTTACCTATCCATAAAGCACAAGTCACATCAGCCAGCCAATCAGATTTGTTTATGTGGACAACTTGCAAGCTAAACATAACACAAGGCAAGGCTGAAGCATCCTCATTCATCACTTACACAAAAACCTCCCATTTTGCAACAAGCATTCGAATCTGACTCCACAGCTTGCAAACACTAAAACAATCTTCATCAATCATCTCACCACACTTCATAGACCACCCAGCACCTAAAGCACAAGCCTGAAACAGCCTGAATACCCCATAGCCATTACTCACCTTCATTCTGCAGATTCATTCGAATCTCCCTCCCTAGCTCACAAACAACCAAACCAACCTTGCAGACCTTCTCCATTCATCCACAGGACCTCAAACAACCCATCACCATGACCTGAAAGTGCCAGAATCTCCATTGCCATTTCTGAGCAAGCTGAAGCAGTTCCTTTCGAATCTCATTATCCAGCAAATTTAAACTCCATTTGAGCATTCAAACATCTTTGGGGGATCAAGAGGAGTGGTTTGCACTGAAAGAAGAGGCCAGAGAGTTCCTAGACTGAAAGCTCCAAATCTCAGGTAGCTCGAAATTATTTTTTCCAGAAATGATTTTTCTTGTTACAAACTTGTTCTTCATGCTCTCCTGATCATTCTGATGTCTTTAGTTTTTGAAATGGTTGTGATTTGAACATTTAATTTATGTCTGAAGCTTACGAACCCTAGTTTTTCTTTCTTTCGATTCAGATGATTTAGGAAATATAAATTTGTTTTAGGTTAGGGGTTTGATTCGTGAGAGGATAAGGATCATTTCCATGTTCTTAGTTTTCATTTTTGGTACGTATTGAGAGGTTTGGGGATTTTCAGGTGAGCTTCTGGCCGGAGAAGACGACCGGAAGTCTTCTCCGGCCACCTGAGAGTGTTTTGCCCTAATTACAGTAATTAATGCTAGTTTGAATTTGAGCCATCAGATGCGTTGAACTTGTTGACCTCCCGCGCGTGTGGACGGCTCAGATTGATCATTAGAAACCCTAATTGCGTTTAATTAATTCATAAACCTGATTAACCAAGTTTGAATTCCAGCCCTTAGATGACGCGCCAGGTCAACCCTTCCATTGCCAGATTGCATCTCAGCCTCACATTGTGCATACTTCAGATTAAATCAATTTTTAATTCATTTTCTTTCATTTATTTTGCATATTTATTTTAAAATAGTTAAAAATTCATAAAAATTATGAAACTTTTTCCCTAAAGTTTTATTAATTTTTATGACCCCAAAATATTTTTATTTTATTTTTTATCATTAAAAAAGTATTTTTAAATATTTAAAAGATTATTTTTAATTGATTAATGAGACTTAATTAATTAAAAATACTTTTAGGTATTTAAAAATTACAAAAAAATTCATGGAATGTTCTAAGACATTTAGAAATATTGTCCAACCTTCAAACCAAATTTCTTTTTTGATCTTGATGCATTTTAAGAATTTTTCATTGAATTAAATCATTTTTTATGCATTATTTTGATCATAAGTTTGAAAATTCATTTCTGCCTATTGGTGAAGGTTGAGACATTGATTCTTCTTGCATTGTTTTCCATTTGGCATGTACTTTCAAGGATAAAAAGGCCATGATTTGATCTTACATTTTCTAATTGATTGGCATTTGTTTTGGTGAGAACCCTAAAAAACCCTAATAACTTGCAAAAATCATATCTTGAGTTTGGTTGAGAGTTGAGAGCTCCCCTTTGGGCAGTGGTTTATTATAGGTCTAGGGTTTCTTTGAGCACCATTTTCCATTTTTTATGTTGAGGTTTGCTTCTGTTTTGAGTTTTGTTTTGATGTTTGATCCATGAACCCTAATTTGGGCTTTCTCTTGCATCCTTCTTGCATTCTCTTGCATACCTTGACTTGTCATTGCATCTTGTGCATTCTTATGATTCATTTGACATCTTAAAACATGTATGAGGCATGTTTGATCATTGCATTACATCTTTGCCATGTCATTTGCCTTGTATGTTTCATAACATTTCATGTTCATCCATGCTCCTTAACTTGCATCATATGCATCCATGATCTTGTATGAGCATCTCCATGCCTTGCCTCATGTTTGCAGCACTTCATAACATCATTAGTACCATGTATTTGCTTCTGGTTTTGTACCTCATCATACCATTTCATCCCATTTTGCATTGCATTGCATTTCTTTCTAACATTTCAGGTGGTAAGTAAACTTGAGAAGTGAATTTGCCTTCACTTCTCATAACTTTTCTTTTCATCTCCCTTGCATCCATTGCTGCATTTTTACATGTGTTTGAGTTTGAGCTTGCTCATCTTTGTTCCTCCCACTTTCTTTCTTCAAGTGACTTGACTTCTTGAATGAAGCAAGTCACTTTGCTTCTCTTAATCTTATTCATCTGCTTCCTGGTGGTTCTCTCTGAAGATTGTTCTTGAAAACCTCACAAACTTTAGGGACAACCAAGCATGATAATGAATTAGGGTTTTGATTAGTCTCCCCTCATAGTTTTTACCTTTGTGTCTCTCTTTGAGTCTTCTCTCCTCATTTCACAATCAGAGACTAAACCCTAAAGGCTTTAAAACTTTGTGATTAGGGTTATGCCTGTATCCTTCTCTTAGGATGGAGTGTATAACTTTAATCCTAAGTATTAAACCCTTTATGTGTTTAAATCTCTTAATCAATTCACATAATAATTATCAAGACATCACACTTGTAACTTGGGCCTTGCATTAGGGTTCTAATTCTTCCTTAACTAGTTAAGAAGGACTAACCCTAGTGTTAATGGACAAGTCCCCCTCAAGTTGTCTTACAAATCATAAAATTCACTTCTTCATCATATCATTAAATAAAATCCACTTAATCAAAGGCTTGTTTTGTCATGAGTTTAATCCCTAATCATGGATTAAGTTGAGGAGCTTTCCTCAGCTTAAACATTCTCATCTATTATCCTTCTATTAGGATGGTGTAATGAGTCTGTTTAATCCTTGATTATGGCTTAACCTCATTACTTAACACTAAACAAAAACCACAAAAACATCTAAATAATCACAAGTAGGTTAATGATCTTAATCCTACACCAAAGGTGATTAAGTGTGAGAATCTGACTTCACACTTAAGGTATTCTCATTACCCCTAATCAGAGGGAAAATGTGATGAGTTTACTAAATCCATTGGTTTAGGCTTAAGCTCATTTTCTTATGACAAACTTCAAAAAGCAATAAAAGACTGAAAACACAAAAACAAACAATAATCGTCTCCTTCGGGATTCTTTTCTCATCTCATTCAATCACAAACAAGAACTTGCTTCTTCCGTCTAATGCAAGACAGTTAGCACCTGAGCCATACAGGTCACACACTTGAGCATAGGCAAGTAAGCAGTTCATCAAGTCAATTCATCTTTCAGTCTCTTTGGGTCGAACTACGGTGTTCTGACTTCCTCATTGCACGAGAGGATACGTAGGCATAACTTAACAGTTATCGAACAAAAGTCTCTGTCTATTCCCCCTCCTTCCAGCATTATTCTTTAAGCCTCATAATCATGAGCATACTCTTTCTTACACTGACACTTTCATATTACACTTCACACTTATTTTGCACTGACACCTGTACATCTTTCCAGCTCTTTTACACACAGATTGCACTGACACTACCCCTTTAAAACACAAATCTTCTAAGCGTGGATCCCGTCGAGTACGACGGACAATCTGGGTGCTAATACCTTCCCAGGTTGTAACCAACCCCCTTTCTCAGTCTCTCTGGTTCGCAAACCGTCTTATCCATCTCTTTCTAGGCTTATGCAGCATTGCCTTTCCTCCGGGATAAAAATGCCTAGCTGGCGACTCTATTCATTCTCCAGTGAGTTCACGGCTGTGTGTTCTCACTGTCTCCCTCGCCGACCGTTCGCGTCTGTACCCTTATCTGACCCTAGCGTCACTTATCGGGAGCGACAGCTTGGCGACTCTGCTGGGGACCCTTATTTTGCAACCAGGGCTTCTGGTTCTTTTTGTGGGTTCCTCCTAGCGCTTGATTGATTTGTGTTTACTGGGGTGTTATGTGCTTATTTGTGCTTGTATTTATTTTTGTTTATTGCTTTATGTACAGTTTACTTTACTGCTTTCTTTATTGCATTTGTATATATCATACTGTCATTGCTGCTGGTTGGATCTGGTTTTCCTTTGGTGGGTGGGTATTTCATTGAGAGTGAAGGTCCTACACCTGGGACCTGAGTGACACCTAGGCTAGAGTGAATCATATTCTTTCCCATTCCATTTCGGTCTGGTGCGGGAATATGAAACACGGTTCAGATATGGGTTTCTTCTTGAGAACTCTGTGTTGCAGATTTCCTGCAATGCTAGGGCTATCTGGGAAGCCTGCTAAGTCTGGATGACCTTTTAGTTTTGACCTTCAGAAACTGAGGTGAATTAGAGGAGGAATTGTTATGGTTATTGTAAACATTGTACCTCCGGGTTAGAAGTGTTTACACTTCTCATAACTGATCCAAGTCTGAGGATCCTTGTTCTAGATCACTACCTGTGAGGGGGTTGGGATGTTTACAGGTTTGCAGGTACCTTGACCTCAGAATACCCTGTTACTTTGACTTTGTTAAGAATACTCCATGTTGGATAGTTCTTGTGATTCTAAAACCCTGGACATGTGGCTCTTTATTTGAGTCCCCCACCCTGGTTACTGGATTCATAGACCTCCATCTGGAATTCTTGAACACACATGGATCTATATCAAGGCAGTTAACCAGATCCAGCTCAGTCACAGACCCCTTGCATTTCATTTGCATACATACTCATTGCATCATATTAACATGTGCTTATTTGTGTTTCAGGGTATCCATTTTCATCTGGTTTTGGTTTTGACCCCATTCTCAGCATTGACCTGTCTCCTCCAGCACTTGCTTCAGCTTGTCAGCCATATATTTCAGTCACCAGCACTAGCCAATCAGTGGCTCTCTCCTCAGCATCATCATCAGCACCCTACTCAGTCTTCAGCATCATGGCTCCAAAGAAAAGCAACATCACTTATCATTTCTTCCAACCAGACTTATCAGACATCAGGAGGATCCAAACCCTGATCACTCCGGATCACATATCTTTGTTCAGAGAGAGCTATGGGGATATACTTGACTTGGTCATGGATCTGGACCCATCTCAGAGGAGCCTCATCCACACCTGCATTCAGTTTTATGACCCCCCATTGAGGTGCTTCACCTTTCAAGACTTCCAGTTGGGCCCTCTTCTGGAAGAATACTCATCCTTGACTGGTTTACCTATCAGGAGAGAAATCCCTTTCAATCCTGAAATGGTTTTCCCAAGCAATGGAGAGGTAGCAAAAGCTTTGTACCTGGAACCTGTTTTGATTGAGCAACATATGACCTCCAAAGCTGGGATCCCTGGTTTTCATCTGGACTTCCTAATGTCTCAAGCTAGTTTGAAGGCCTCCCTGGGGGAGTGGAAAGCTGTTTGTGCTCTGTTGGCCTTAAGTGTATATGGAATTGTGTTGTTTGCAGATGAGCCCCGATTCATCAGCAAGAATGCAATCCACTTGTTCATCCTGAAGAACCCAGTGCCAACTTTGCTGGGCGATCTTTATTACTCAGTACATCAGAGGAATGAGAAGCAGAGGGGGAGGTTAGTGAGGATGTGTGCTCCATTATTCCATACCTGGCTCCTCAGGCATCTACCCAGGACAGATGCATTCCTAAACCCCCATCAGCAAAGCAACTGGGCTAAGAGGCTCACTACTCTCACTGCAGCTGACATCAGATGGTGCACTCAGAGCACCAAGGGCAGAGATATCATCACAAGCTGTGGACACTTTCCCAATGTGCCCCTAGTAGGAGTCAAGGGTAGTATCAACTACAACCCTCTGCTGTTCAAGAGGCAATTAGGCTATGCACTGGTCCATGCTCCCAGGGTACAGGACTTGGTGGAAACTCTCTACTGTGAGAACAAGATCAGTTTGACTGTTGTTAGGCAGGCTGCCTGGGCCTGGGATCATGTTCAAACCAAGGGAATCACCATCCTGGGGAAATGCAATAATGTGGCATCAGCCCAATACAATGAGTGGTCCTGTGCTAGGGCCCAATTCTCTGGAATGCCTTTCACCATAGAAGACATGCCTGAGTCATCTTCAGCACCACCCCCTGCCACCATCAGTTTGGGAGAGTTTGAGAGCTTGAAGGAAAGAAATGAGAAGCTAACCCAGGCTTTACAGAAGACCCTCCGGGAGAGGAGTGAAGGTGTGAGGGAGATTGAAAGATTGAAGAAGTTAAGGGTGGAGCACTTGACTAAAATTGAGAAGTCTGGAGAGTATATCAACAAGTCTAAAGCTGGTGAGCAGATTCTGAAGAATGCTTGTAAAGAAGCCCAGTTCCAGAGAGCAAGAACAGACTTGTATTTGAAGGAGAGTCAGGCCAGGTGGGTCCGGATCACTGAAGCCCGTACTTTAGAAGACAAGAGAGTTCAGGACAAAATGGAGCAGATGGAAAAAGCCCTGGCAGCAGCCCAGAAGGAAATATCAGAACTAGAAATCAGAGCTGGAGTAAAGAGGTCCAAAGACCAAAGTCAGAACAAGAAGTTGACTGCAGCTGTTGCAACAAGAAACCTTCTCATTAGAGGTCTCACGGAGCGTCCGGCTGATCCTGTGACCGAAGCACTTCTTAAGGAAGTTCGTGAGGATGAGTTTGGCCTTGGAGTTTGATCATTTGCTTGTTGTTATTCCTATTCCATGTACTTTTGCTTTTCTTTTGTGATGTATTTTGACCCTTTTGAGGGCTTGTGTTGTAAAATGAACAAGTCATGTTATTTCACCCTTTTGTAATATATTTGTGTTAGTTTCCATCTGAGTTCACTTCAAAACCAGCTTCAACAGCATCATCTTCGAGGGTCTGGAAGGGTCAAAACTGAAGACCAAACCGGATACCTTGAGAACAAATAAGCATAACTGCATTGCATACTAACCTTTTTGTTTGTTTTGTAGGTTTTGTTTTATTGATATTAACCTCTGTTGTGATATTCAGGCAGTATTGCTCGTCGCCGGGTGTTTCCCCTCAACAGGCCACACAGGTATCCCACTAGAAACAACCTTCCGGGAATCCAAATGGATCAGGTACAGCAAGATCTTGCTGATGTTAGGAATCAGCTGGCCAATGAAAGATTGGAGATGAGAACACAGATGACGCAGTTCATGGAAGTTATGAACAACATGGCTCAGAGCCAGGAGAGATTGAGGGCCATGGTTGAAAGACAGAATCAAGAGGAGCCTCATGTGGGAACTGCTGGCACAAGTAATAATGAAAGGGTGCAACCCCATATTAACCCTCCTGTGTTTGGCCCACATCTACATCCTGAGATTAATATTCCTGCAAACGTTCAAGGAACAGCTACTGCAGCCAGAATACTTCAAGAAGATCCTCAGGAGGACCAATTTACAGTGATGGGTGCTGGAGAGGAAGCCTATGATAGGCGACTGGATGAAATAGCTGAGAAGTTGAGATCACTGGAGTCTCAAAATTCTTTGGGCTTCGACGTCATGGACATGGGGCTGGTAGACGGGGTCAGGATCCCCCATAAGTTCAAGCCTCCCTGTTTCGAAAAGTATAATGGGACTTCATGCCCCCGGACTCATTTGCAGTCATTTCTGGGAAGGCTGAAGGCCTATACAATGGATGAGAAGCTCTGGATGTTCTACTTTGAAGACAGCTTGACTGGAGCATCAAGGGAATGGTATTCCCACTTGACAAGGGCAACTGTGAGATGCTGGAAGGACCTGGCAGAGGCCTTCATCAGACAGTATCAATACAACCTAGACATGGCACCCAATAGGACTCTCCTAATGGGAATGTCACAGTCGTCAAGGGAGAGTTTCCGAGAATATGCCCAGAGATGGAGGCAATTGGCTGCTGCCGTTCAACCACCGATGTCTGAGAGAGAAATGGCAGACATGTTCATGAACACTCTCCAGGGAACGTATATTGACAGGTTGGCCGCTTTCTCTTCCACCAGTTTCGCCGATGTTGTCATAGCTGGGGAGAGAATTGAAAGCCTGTTAAAAATGGGTAAGATATCTGATAATGGTGCAAGCTCGTCCGGTGGTACAAGAAAGCCTTTTGCAGGCCCAAGAAGAACTGGCGAGACCAATGCCATTCACACCAGCAGGGGTAGGCCCCATTATGTTCCCAGAACAATAGCAGCAGTCACCATCCCTTCTCCAGCTCATCCTCAGCCGGTCTATCAACCTCCTCAACAAAACTTCCAACAACAACCTCAGTATCATCAGAATCAGTATCCTCCAAGAAACAACTACAACAACAACTCCAACAACAACAATCAACAGAGGCCATTTCAACAGAGGCCCTCTCAAGCTAACCGAGTGATCGACCCGATCCCAATGCCGTATGCTGCCTTGCTGCCACAACTTCTGAAGCTCAACCTAGTTGAGTTAAGAACGTTGGCACCTCCGGATCCCAACAGTCTACCAAGAAACTATGACTCCAATGCTAGGTGTGCTTTTCACTCAAACGCACCTGGTCACAGTACAGAAAAATGCAGGGCTCTGCATATGAAGGTACAAGACTTAGTAGACTCCAAGGCTCTGAATTTTGCACCGCCGCCCAACGTCAATAAAAACCCAATGCCAAACCATGGTGGTCCTCGAATTAATGCTATTGAAGAAGACCAACCGTCTTATTTAATAACCAGTGTGGATCAGATCAGGACACCATTGGTGGAAATCAAAGCTCAACTCCGTGAAAACCAAATATTTCCGGGGTGTGAACTAGGGTGTCCCTATTGCAATATTTCATGGAATGGGTGTGAGGACCTGAGGAAGGGCATTGACAGCCTTATTAAGAGTGGCCTCTTACAGATCACCACATCATTCCCGGCAAATCCGGCAACTTCATCAGCAACGGTTTCAGACCCTCCTACAACTGCAGCAACTATTGTTCCCGACAATTCATCAGCAACATCAGCAAGTACTTCATCTGTCCTCCCAAATGATCAGTTTTCAACAGTTTCTCCTGCTACACCTTCAGCTTCATTCCATTTCGACTCTCCATCAACAACAACAACAGTCCTTCCAACAGTACCTCCTACAACACCAGCAAACAATCATGAAGATGTCTCCACTGTTACCATATTCTACGATCCTGAGAATAACTCCGCTTACCATTCAGAAGGTGCTGCTCCCACCAGAGCACCAGTTACAATCTTTTATGATCCACAAACAATTACAGTCCCTTCAGCAGCAGCAATCAGTCCAGTCACTGTCACGGTGCCTGGACCTGTACCATATGAAAGCAATAGGGCCATCCCTTGGCACTATGGCTCTGACTTGTATTGCGAGGGAAAAAGAATCACTCTGGAAACATCAACATCTGCACCCCAAGTAGATAGTGTGGGGGGAGGCGGAGGCTTCACTCGAAGCGGACGTCTTTTCGCCTCACAAGTCCAAAGACCCACTGCCGAAGCAGAAGCTGCTGCCAAGGCAAAGGGAAAGAGTCCGGTGCAGGAAGATCAAGCTGCCAAAGAAGCCTTGAAGACTCCGTTCGATCAAGAAGTTGATGAGTTTATGCGAATCATCAAAAAGAGTGATTATAAAATTGTGGATCAGCTTCACCAAACGCCATCCAAAATCTCTATCCTCTCACTGCTTATGTGCTCCGAAGCCCATCGGAATGCACTACTCAAGGTCCTGCACGCAGCTTACGTGCCTGAAGAGATTACTGTCAACCAATTGGAGACCGTGGTTGGAAATGTTACTGCTAGCAATGGGCTAGGGTTCACCAACTCTGACTTGACAGCGGATGGCCGCAACCACAACAAAGCCTTGCACATAACCATGGAATGCAAAGGAGCTGTCCTTTCTCATGTGCTGGTGGACACAGGTTCTTCCCTGAATGTCTTACCAAAGAAGGCTCTGGTGAAGCTTGAATATGATGGACTGGCATTGAGACCCAGCAACCTGGTGGTACGAGCCTTTGACGGTTCAAAGAGATCGGTGCTGGGGGAAATTGAGCTGCCTGTGACAATTGGCCCGCAGACCTTTAAAACTATCTTTTATGTGATGGACATTCAGCCCGCCTACAGCTGTTTGTTGGGTAGACCCTGGATTCACGCCGCTGGCGCAATAACGTCTACCCTTCACCAAAAGTTAAAATATGAGTGGGAAGGCCAAGTTGTCACAATCTGTGGGGAGGAGGATATATTTGTTAGCCATCTGGCTACTTACAAGTATATTGAGATGGATGGAGAAATCCATGAAACAATGAGCCAAGGTTTTGAAGCCTTGAATGTCAATGAAGCATCTGCTGTGTCAGGGATCTCCATGTCATCATACCAATAAGCCCGGAAGGTTGTTGAGGAAGGAACTGCCCTAGGCTGGGGCAAGGTTTTAGCTGTGGAGGAGAAGAAGGACAAGTTTGGGTTGGGTTACAGACCAACTCAACATCAAGTGAAGGCTGCTGGAGAGCCTGGTTTTGTCAGTGGGGGGATGCTTACCCCCGATGCTATCAACTGTCTGGAAGACGAGCTGGAAGAGGAGCGCAATCTGGAGAATTGGATTCGTCCAAAGATCCCGGGGAGCAGTGTCTCGAACTGGTCTTCCCAGGGAATTATAAGTGTTACTCGAGCAGAGTAATTATTATTTCCTGTATTTTATAAGCATGCATCAAAGTCTTGCATCTTGCCCAAGATGACAAGACTCATTTTGTAATCAGGGCCATCTGTACTTTTGTGCAAACAAGATTAAATTAATGAAATATCAGACATCTTTTTGCAAACGGGTCTTTTTCTTTTCTGTTCTTTGTTTTCCATTTTTCTTTTTTGTACAAAAATAAATGGCAGTGTTTTTCAAAATGACAACTTCATTTCACTTTTCTAAATAAGACTAAAATCAGATCACTAAAATAAACCAATTAAACCCTTGCAGAGAGTGCCTTCCTGACAGCACCGACAACAGCACAGCTATGACATCGTATGACTTTGACAATCCGATCCATCAAGCTGATGAAGGGGTTGGTGAAGAATATGAGCTTCCTGAAGAGCTAGCCAGGTTGTTAAGACAAGAGGAAAAGGTCATTACTCCTCATCAGGAGGAGGTTGAAGTGATTAATCTTGGTACAGAAGAAAATGTGAAAGAAGTCAAGATCGGGGCCTGCCTGCAAGACTCAGTGAAGAGACAACTGATAGATCTGCTTCAAGAGTACGTAGATGTGTTTGCTTGGTCATACCAAGACATGCCAGGGTTGGATACCGATATTGTTGTGCACAAGCTGCCTTTGAGAGAAGAGTGCCCTCCAGTCAAACAAAAGCTACGCCGTACTCGTCCAGACATGGCTATGAAAATCAAGGAAGAGGTACAAAAGCAATGGGACGCCGGATTCCTTGCCGTGACTAGCTACCCACCGTGGGTTGCTAACATAGTACCTGTGCCTAAGAAGGACGGCAAAGTACGAATGTGTGTTGATTACCGGGATCTGAACAGAGCCAGCCCGAAAGATGATTTCCCATTACCTCACATTGATGTATTGGTGGATAACACGGCTAAGTTCTCGGTATTCTCCTTCATGGATGGATTTTCAGGATACAACCAGATCAAAATGTCACCTGAAGATATGGAGAAGACAACATTCATCACACCCTGGGGCACGTTCTGTTACAAAGTAATGCCATTTGGGCTCAAGAACGCCGGTGCAACATATCAACGGGCTATGGTAACATTATTCCACGATATGATCCATAAGGAAATCGAGTGTTATGTGGATGACATGATTGCCAAGTCCCTTACAGAAGAAGACCACCTGGTGAATCTACTGAAGTTGTTCAAGCGTCTGAGGAAGTATCAACTGAAGTTGAACCCCAACAAATGCACATTCGGGGTGCGATCCGGTAAGCTGCTGGGCTTTATTGTAAGCGAGAAAGGGATTGAAGTTGACCCTGATAAAGTCAAAGCCATCCAAGAGATGCCTGCACCGAAAACTGAGAAAGAAGTTCGAGGGTTCTTAGGTCGATTGAACTACATTTCAAGGTTCATATCTCACCTCACAGCAACCTGTGAACCTTTGTTTAAGCTGTTAAGAAAAGAACAGACGGTCAGGTGGAACGAAGACTGCCAGAAGGCTTTTGACAAAATCAAGGAGTATCTGCAAGAACCTCCTATCCTTATGCCGCCAGTTGAAGGAAGACCTCTAATTATGTACTTGACAGTATTAGAAGAATCAATGGGGTGTGTGCTGGGCCAGCATGACGAGTCTGGTCGAAAAGAGTATGCAATTTACTACCTAAGCAAAAAGTTTACCGACTGTGAACAACGTTATTCACTGCTCGAGAAAACTTGCTGTGCTTTAGCGTGGGCTGCTCGCCGACTAAGGCAGTATATGTTGACCCACACTACCTTATTAATCTCAAAAATGGACCCAGTCAAGTACATATTTGAGAAGCCGGCGCTTACCGGACGGGTTGCAAGATGGCAGATGATTCTTACCGAGTATGACATACAGTACACCTCCCAGAAAGCCATCAAGGGCAGCGTACTATCTGAATATCTTGCTGAGCAACCCATTGATGATTACCAGCCAATGAGGTTTGACTTCCCTGATGAAGACATCATGTTCATTAAAGCAAAAGATCACGAAGAGCCTATTCACACTGAAGGGCCTAACCCAGAAGAAGAATGGACTATGATGTTCGACGGGGCTGTCAACATGAATGGCCGTGGTGTCGGTGCAGTACTCATTACACCCAAAGGAGTTCACATGCCTTTCTCGGCAAAACTCACTTTCAACTGCACTAACAACGAAGCTGAATACGAAGCTTGCATTATGGGTCTTGAGGAAGCCATTGACCTCAGGATCAAAACATTGACCGTATTCGGAGATTCAGCTTTGGTAATCAATCAGACCAACGGAAAATGGTACACACACCAAGACCATCTGATACCTTACAGGGATTATACAAGGAGGTTACTGACTTTCTTCACAACAGTCAAACTTGAGTATATCCCTCGGGACGAGAATCAGTTTGCAGATGCCTTGGCCACCATTTCATCCATGATCAAAGTTCAAGCTACTAACTTTGTACCTCAGATTTCAGTATCAAGACTCGACAGACCAGCATATGTATTTGCAGCAGATGTTGTCAAAGATGACAAGCCTTGGTTCCACGACATTAAGTGCTTCTTGGAGGATCAAACATACCCACCTGGGGCATCTTCCAATGATAAGAAGACTTTGAGAAGGCTGGCTGGAAGTTTCTTTCTGAACACTGATGGATCTTTATACAAGAGGAACTTTGACATGGTACTCCTCAGATGTGTTGACAAGACAGAGGCAAATGTATTGATGCGTGAAGTGCATGAAGGTTCTTTTGGTACCCATGCTGGAGGGCATGCCATGGCTAAGAAGTTGTTAAGATCAGGCTATTATTGGATCACAATGGATGCAGACTGTTGTGCCTATGCCAGGAAATGTCACAAATGCCAGATCTACGCAGATAAAGTGCATGTACCTCCCAACCCTTTGAACATCATGTCTTCACCATGGCCCTTTGCCATGTGGGGCATTGATATAATGGTTCCAATCTCAACAACAAAATGATGGCTGAATTATGTCGGGACTTCAAGATCCAACATCACAATTCTTCTCCTTACAGACCAAAGATGAATGGGGCTGTCGAGGCGGCAAATAAGAATATCAAGAAGATTGTGCAAAAGATGGTAGTCACCTACAAAGATTGGCACGAAATGCTACCATTTGCCTTGCATGGGTATCGCACATCAATCCGAACATCCACTGGGGCAACACCTTATCAGCTTGTGTATGGTATGGAAGCAGTCCTACCAGTTGAAGTTGAATTACCCTCCCTACGGGTATTAATGGATGTCAAACTGAGTGAAGCAGAATGGGTTAGGTCCCGATACGAGCAACTGAGTCTGATCGAAGAAAAGAGATTGGCTGCAATCTGCCATGGGCAGCTATATCAGAAGAGAATGAAGAGAGCCTTCGATCAGAAAGTCAGACATCGAGAGTACCATGTGGGAGATCTTGTACTGAAAAGAATCCTCCCTCCTCATACAGACCACAGGGGCAAATGGACTCCAAATTATGAAGGACCATTCGTTGTAAAGAAAGTTTTCTCCGGTGGAGCACTGATGCTCAGCACCATGGATGGTGAAGATTTTCCGTCCCCTGTGAATTCAGATGCAGTTAAAAAATACTTCGCATAAAAGGACCCGCTGGACACAAAAACAGAATGTAAGTCCAGGCAAAAATAGGGCATCCCGGCGAGTCAAAAACAGAATAAAAGACTCGGGCAAAAATAAGGGAAATAAATGAAAAATGTACACCCGCTGAGTTGAAAAGCCACATTGGACAGCTCAGGCAAAAATGGGTATCCCGATGGATTGAAAACCCGAAAGGGCGATCCATGCAAAATGAGGGAATAAGCGAACAACTGCACTCTGAATTCGTCTGTATCGCCTACAACTTGGTAAGCTCCAAAGGATCAAGCTCCAATTAGAATTAACTCTCTCTAGAAAGCAAGACGAGAAGAACGTCATTATCATACGAGTCATAGCGGGAGAGGAAGCTCCTCAAAGCGTCATCAACACTGCCAGCACTTTGTTTCTCAATTTGTAACAGTCTCTTCATTCCAGGAGATATGTTTCTTTGACTGTATCTTGCCAATTCAGGGCACATGGATTAATAAAATCAGATTTTCAGTCATGTTCCGTTTTTACATTTATGTTTTGCAAAGAATTGTCTGATATCTCTAAAAATACAATCGCATAAGTACAGATGCCTTTCTCTAAAAAAAAAAAATATAATAAACACATGCTTACAGGGAATGTGATTACTCTTGGAGGTACTTAATTCCTATGACGGAATCCAGTAAAGGATACCTCGGGACCATTTGCGCGTTTCCTTATCTTTGCAGGATTGCAGGCACCCAGAACGCAACTTGGGGCATGCAAGGTATACCTCAGCAAGTCGGCAAATCAACAAAAGATATCAGCATCCGAAATGCTCTATCCCCAGCCAAGTTGCTTCTCATTACTCTCCCCAGCTGAGTTACCAGCAGCATTCCCCAGCTGAAGAACCAACTGTCTTTCCTCAGCCAGATGCAAGAATCAGGGAATCATCTCCCCACAGAGCTTCAAGCCTCTATTCGGAAGAGCAATGCACGGAGAAGTCACAACAGAGAGGGAGAAAGCTTCTGCACACCCCAGCTGGGTCCCGTATTATAAGGATATGTCAATCAGTGACCTATATCCCCAAACAGATACATCATTAGATCTACCAATGATCTCATCCCCAGCTGGGATGTCCACTTCAAGCAAATCAACCAGAGATCTTCGCGGCAACGGGATCCGAATCCCGGTTTGATGCCTTTGCATAATCATGGCATTTGCATCATATTATCCCCCAGAGCGTAGCATTCCGTCTAATACGGAGCATTACGGCAAAAATCAAATGCATAGCATAATCATAAGTCATGTTGTGAATTGAACACTTGTAAATAATGACAATCAGTCGGCATACAGAATACATACAGAAAAACCCCACCGGAGTCCCCAGCAAAAGCAGTTGCCTCTCAAATCACAAACACCAGTACCTATTTCCTTCTTGACATCCGTCCGTGTCATCATTTTCCCCAAGCAGGTTGCCTGAATACCCTTTACAAACGAGATCACCCGTATTACAGATACTTCCTGACACCCGTCCGTGTCAAATCACCAGCAGAAAGCCAAAGACATCCTCTTTGCACTCACATACACCTATATATACACTTTCTTGACACCCGTCCGTGTCATATCCCCAGCGCAGTCGCTTACACTTTCATCATCCATATACTTGTTAATATTATACTTTTCTCTCTTGACACTCGTCCGTGTCACCCTCCCAGCAGATAAACACTCATCTATACAACACTCATACTCCCCACAGATTCGACAGTAGTCCTTGTTCTTTGTTAACCAGTTGGTACTCGTCCGTACCCTCATCTCAGAACATTGCGTCTAGTGTTTGTTTCTACATGATACTCGTCCGTATCATAGTCTTAAGGATGCTCGTCCGCATCTTTAATCCATACACCGTGTCAAACACTTGTGTTTTCTTGAATATAGATACTCGTCTGTGTCTATTATTCCCCAGAAGAATTCTTTCAGATACAACACCCGTCCGTGTTCTTTGATAACCAGTTGATACTCGTCCGTATCCTCATCTCTGAGCATATGTCAGTTTGTTTCTACATGATACTCGTCCGTATCATAGTCTTAAGGATGCTCGGCCGCATCTTTAATCTACACACAAGTACCAAACACTTATACCTTTTGTTTCTCGGATGTAAACGCTCGTCCGTGTTTACCACATCCCCGGTAGATCACCAACAGATTTTCTTTTTTATCTAACACTCGTCCTGTGTTATGATACCCTGAGAGCAGCCGTACCCTGCTGAGTGGTCGTCCTCCACTTCTTGATGGTCGTCCTCCATCATGCTCATCCGATGGCCGTCCCCATCGTTGATTTTTAGCAGCCGTCCCCTGCTAGGTGGTCGTCCTCCACCTTTTTGATGATCGTCCTTCATCACTTTATCCAATGGCTGTCCCCATTGTTGATTTTGGTTATCTAACACTCGTCCTGTGTTATGATAAGCTTTGAGAGCAGCCGTCCCCTGCTGAGTGGTCGTCCTCCACTTCTTGATGGTCGTCCTCCATCATGCTCGTCCGATGGCCGTCCCCATCGTTGACCTTTTCTATCCGATGGCCGTCCCCATCGTCGATATTTTCGGCAGCCGTACCCTGCCAGGTGGTCGTCCTCCACCTTTGATGGCCGTCCCCATCATATTTCTTTTATACCCAACAGAGCAGCCGTTCCCTGCTAGGTGATCGTCCTTCACCTTTGATGGCCGTACCCCATCATCTGTTTATTTCATTTATTCTTTAACCCGATGGCCGTCCCCGTCGTGGTCCCTTTTCCTTTTCAGCCCGATGGCCGTCCCCATCGTTGGTTACTTTACTTTATGAGCTTGATGGCCGTCCCCGTCATGTTTCATCAATTCCCAGAGAACTTTGCAGCTTTATCTTGATGGCCGCCCCCATCATGATATCTTATTTTCCCCAGCTAGTCGGCCGTCCCCGTCTTAGCTTTACTTTTATCCCCAGCATGTCGGCCGTCCCCGTCATCGCTTTATTTCGCACACTTTTCCCAGCATGTCGGCCGTCCCCGTCATTGCTCTTTACCCAGCAGTCGTCCTCTGCTCGACGGTCGTCCTCCGTCGCCTGCACTTTACAACATACTTTATCTGCTTTTACAATCTATATCCCTTTTCTTCTTCATTTCTGTGAGTGCAAATTTTGGACTGTCTTTGGTATTCAACCACAAGTTATCTTGTTTGGCCTGTTAAGCCGTCGCTTACAACCTGCACAGCTAACTCATGTTTGAATAGGGGCAGCTGTAAACACCCCAAATTTGCCCTCACCCATTCACACCAAGGCTTGTGATCATTCTCATGTACATAAACACAATCATATCACCTCATATCTCATTTTTGATTCACTGCATAGTTTCTAAGTCATCTGCACCTAGGGTTTGTGATCTGAGCAATCCAAGAGCACCTTGAGCCATTCCAAAGGCCACCAATCAACTCAAAGGGGTCCATGTGTGTTCTTGTATCAAGTTACATCCTCACAAAGTCAAAAATGCAGAGGGATCACAAGAACTAGGGTTTGAGTGGATGCAGAGCCAGGATGAACTGCACAGTTGACTGAAAATTAGGGTTTTGGTTTCAGAGGCCATAACCCCAAATTTTTTGGTCATTCTTGTTTCCATTGATCTCTATATGGTATAGGGAGTATGCATGTCAATTTTCATGAAGAAATTCCATGGGGAAGTCATCTGATCAAGGGTTGACTTTTCAGACAAGTCAGTGCAAAATCAGGGCATCTGAGGCCCCCAATGACCCAACCAATGGGTGATCTTCATCATTTTGAGTGTATATGATCTTTATTTGATCATGGAAGAAGGTTGAAGTTCATAGAAATCAAGAATTTAGGGTTTTTGCAAATGTTGACTTTTTGGGCATAGTTGACTTTTCAAGAATGCATCATTTTAGGTCATTTTTCAAGCCTTGATTCTTGATCCAAAAATGCTTGAAATGGAAAAACTTTGGTCATGAAAGTTGTAGATCTCATCTTTCCCTTTTCAAAAAGTACAAGAACATGATCAAACTCTTCTTGGATCAAAAGTTATGGTAATGCAAAGTTGGCAAAAATCATTGATTTTCAAGTTATGCACCAAATGGAAATTTTGCAAAGTCTTGAACCAAAGCCAAATGCAACCTCTAATCCACTTCAAACCAGCATGTAAACATCCTCTAAATTACAAAAGTCAGAATTTGATCAAGTTTGCCCATGGTTTGGTTTGTGTAACAAGGCATTTTCATGAAAATCCATAAAGCTAACCAAGTTGCAAAACACTCATGATTTTCTCACCAACTTGATGCATTGGCTGCTGAGCTTTGCTAGGCCTCTCACCTCACTCATGCTGCGCCAGCCATGCCTTGTACTTGCCTAGACTTGGAGCCATGCTTTTCTTACACATAAAGTGGATTTGGAGCAAAAGTTGACTTACCTATCCATAAAGCACAAGTCACATCAGCCAGCCAATCAGATTTGTTTATGTGGACAACTTGCAAGCTAAACATAACACAAGGCAAGGCTGAAGCATCCTCATTCATCACTTACACAAAAACCTCCCATTTTGCAACAAGCATTCGAATCTGACTCCACAGCTTGCAAACACTAAAACAATCTTCATCAATCATCTCACCACACTTCATAGACCACCCAGCACCTAAAGCACAAGCCTGAAACAGCCTGAATACCCCATAGCCATTACTCACCTTCATTCTGCAGATTCATTCGAATCTCCCTCCCTAGCTCACAAACAACCAAACCAACCTTGCAGACCTTCTCCATTCATCCACAGGACCTCAAACAACCCATCACCATGACCTGAAAGTGCCAGAATCTCCATTGCCATTTCTGAGCAAGCTGAAGCAGTTCCTTTCGAATCTCATTATCCAGCAAATTTAAACTCCATTTGAGCATTCAAACATCTTTGGGGGATCAAGAGGAGTGGTTTGCACTGAAAGAAGAGGCCAGAGAGTTCCTAGACTGAAAGCTCCAAATCTCAGGTAGCTCGAAATTATTTTTTCCAGAAATGATTTTTCTTGTTACAAACTTGTTCTTCATGCTCTCCTGATCATTCTGATGTCTTTAGTTTTTGAAATGGTTGTGATTTGAACATTTAATTTATGTCTGAAGCTCACGAACCCTAGTTTTTCTTTCTTTCGATTCAGATGATTTAGGAAATATAAATTTGTTTTAGGTTAGGGGTTTGATTCGTGAGAGGATAAGGATCATTTCCATGTTCTTAGTTTTCATTTTTGGTACGTATTGAGAGGTTTGGGGATTTTCAGGTGAGCTTCTGGCCGGAGAAGACGACCGGAAGTCTTCTCCGGCCACCTGAGAGTGTTTTGCCCTAATTACAGTAATTAATGCTAGTTTGAATTTGAGCCATCAGATGCGTTGAACTTGTTGACCTCCCGCGCGTGTGGACGGCTCAGATTGATCATTAGAAACCCTAATTGCGTTTAATTAATTCATAAACCTGATTAACCAAGTTTGAATTCCAGCCCTTAGATGACGCGCCAGGTCAACCCTTCCATTGCCAGATTGCATCTCAGCCTCACATTGTGCATACTTCAGATTAAATCAATTTTTAATTCATTTTCTTTCATTTATTTTGCATATTTATTTTAAAATAGTTAAAAATTCATAAAAATTATGAAACTTTTTCCCTAAAGTTTTATTAATTTTTATGACCCCAAAATATTTTTATTTTATTTTTTATCATTAAAAAAGTATTTTTAAATATTTAAAAGATTATTTTTAATTGATTAATGAGACTTAATTAATTAAAAATACTTTTAGGTATTTAAAAATTACAAAAAAATTCATGGAATGTTCTAAGACATTTAGAAATATTGTCCAACCTTCAAACCAAATTTCTTTTTTGACCCTGATGCATTTTAAGAATTTTTCATTGAATTAAATCATTTTTTATGCATTATTTTGATCATAAGTTTGAAAATTCATTTCTGCCTATTGGTGAAGGTTGAGACATTGATTCTTCTTGCATTGTTTTCCATTTGGCATGTACTTTCAAGGATAAAAAGGCCATGATTTGATCTTACATTTTCTAATTGATTGGCATTTGTTTTGGTGAGAACCCTAAAAAACCCTAATAACTTGCAAAAATCATATCTTGAGTTTGGTTGAGAGTTGAGAGCTCCCCTTTGGGCAGTGGTTTATTATAGGTCTAGGGTTTCTTTGAGCACCATTTTCCATTTTTTATGTTGAGGTTTGCTTCTGTTTTGAGTTTTGTTTTGATGTTTGATCCATGAACCCTAATTTGGGCTTTCTCTTGCATCCTTCTTGCATTCTCTTGCATACCTTGACTTGTCATTGCATCTTGTGCATTCTTATGATTCATTTGACATCTTAAAACATGTATGAGGCATGTTTGATCATTGCATTACATCTTTGCCATGTCATTTGCCTTGTATGTTTCATAACATTTCATGTTCATCCATGCTCCTTAACTTGCATCATATGCATCCATGATCTTGTATGAGCATCTCCATGCCTTGCCTCATGTTTGCAGCACTTCATAACATCATTAGTACCATGTATTTGCTTCTGGTTTTGTACCTCATCATACCATTTCATCCCATTTTGCATTGCATTGCATTTCTTTCTAACATTTCAGGTGGTAAGTAAACTTGAGAAGTGAATTTGCCTTCACTTCTCATAACTTTTCTTTTCATCTCCCTTGCATCCATTGCTGCATTTTTACATGTGTTTGAGTTTGAGCTTGCTCATCTTTGTTCCTCCCACTTTCTTTCTTCAAGTGACTTGACTTCTTGAATGAAGCAAGTCACTTTGCTTCTCTTAATCTTATTCATCTGCTTCCTGGTGGTTCTCTCTGAAGATTGTTCTTGAAAACCTCACAAACTTTAGGGACAACCAAGCATGATAATGAATTAGGGTTTTGATTAGTCTCCCCTCATAGTTTTTACCTTTGTGTCTCTCTTTGAGTCTTCTCTCCTCATTTCACAATCAGAGACTAAACCCTAAAGGCTTTAAAACTTTGTGATTAGGGTTATGCCTGCATCCTTCTCTTAGGATGGAGTGTATAACTTTAATCCTAAGTATTAAACCCTTTATGTGTTTAAATCTCTTAATCAATTCACATAATAATTATCAAGACATCACACTTGTAACTTGGGCCTTGCATTAGGGTTCTAATTCTTCCTTAACTAGTTAAGAAGGACTAACCCTAGTGTTAATGGACAAGTCCCCCTCAAGTTGTCTTACAAATCATAAAATTCACTTCTTCATCATATCATTAAATAAAATCCACTTAATCAAAGGCTTGTTTTGTCATGAGTTTAATCCCTAATCATGGATTAAGTTGAGGAGCTTTCCTCAGCTTAAACATTCTCATCTATTATCCTTCTATTAGGATGGTGTAATGAGTCTGTTTAATCCTTGATTATGGCTTAACCTCATTACTTAACACTAAACAAAAACCACAAAAACATCTAAATAATCACAAGTAGGTTAATGATCTTAATCCTACACCAAAGGTGATTAAGTGTGAGAATCTGACTTCACACTTAAGGTATTCTCATTACCCCTAATCAGAGGGAAAATGTGATGAGTTTACTAAATCCATTGGTTTAGGCTTAAGCTCATTTTCTTATGACAAACTTCAAAAAGCAATAAAAGACTGAAAACACAAAAACAAACAATAATCGTCTCCTTCGGGATTCTTTTCTCATCTCATTCAATCACAAACAAGAACTTGCTTCTTCCGTCTAATGCAAGACAGTTAGCACCTGAGCCAGACAGGTCACACACTTGAGCATAGGCAAGTAAGCAGTTCATCAAGTCAATTCATCTTTCAGTCTCTTTGGGTCGAACTACGGTGTTCTGACTTCCTCATTGCACGAGAGGATACGTAGGCATAACTTAACAGTTATCGAACAAAAGTCTCTGTCTATTCCCCCTCCTTCCAGCATTATTCTTTAAGCCTCATAATCATGAGCATACTCTTTCTTACACTGACACTTTCATATTACACTTCACACTTATTTTGCACTGACACCTGTACATCTTTCCAGCTCTTTTACACACAGATTGCACTGACACTACCCCTTTAAAACACAAATCTTCTAAGCGTGGATCCCGTCGAGTACGACGGACAATCTGGGTGCTAATACCTTCCCAGGTTGTAACCAACCCCCTTTCTCAGTCTCTCTGGTTCGCAAACCGTCTTATCCATCTCTTTCTAGGCTTATGCAGCATTGCCTTTCCTCCGGGATAAAAATGCCTAGCTGGCGACTCTATTCATTCTCCAGTGAGTTCACGGCTGTGTGTTCTCACTGTCTCCCTCGCCGACCGTTCGCGTCTGTACCCTTATCTGACCCAGCGTCACTTATCGGGAGCGACAACTCCCAAGGCCATCAATCATCTCAAGAGGGTCCATGTATGTTCAATCATCATATTTTATCCTCCAAAGATCAAGGAAGTCAAATAATCACAAGAACTGGCAAAGCATGGAAGCTGAGCTAGGGTTTAACTACATAAATGACCTAAAATTAGGGTTTTGGTTTCAGAGGCCATAACTCCAATTTTTTTGGTCATTCTTGTTTCTATTGGTCTCAATATGTTATAAGGATCATACATACCAAGTTTGATGAAGAAAATCATTGTGGAAGTCATCTGATCACTGGGTAACTTCTTGAGCAAGTCAGAGCAAAATCAAGGCATCTAAGGCCCCCCAACATGGAACCAAAGTGGATTTTTCATCAAATTGAAGTTATATGGTCTTTATTTGATCATTGAAGTGATTATAAGTTCACACAATTGAAGAAAAGTGAGCTAAACCAAAAGTTTCCAAAAATGGAAATGACTTGTAATGTAAACTTTCCATTTTGGGAAAGTTTTTCGACCTCCTCTTTCTCAACGAAAAATGCTTCAAATGAAAAATTGTTGGTCATGAAAGTTGTAGATTGGATCATTCACTTTTCAAAAATTATAAGAACAAGTTCTAATTCATTATGGAACTCAAGTTATGGCTTTCCAAAGTTGGCAAAAATCACATAATTTCAAGTTTCATGCCAAAGAGGGATTTTTGCAAATTCACTTACCAAGCTTCTAAGTGACCTCTAAATGACTTCTAAACATCATAACAACATCACATGACTCATTTTGCTGAAAATTGCCCAAGGAATCACAACATTTCATGCCTTGTATCACAAGAAATTCCATAGAGGGAAACTTGCAAAACCTCTTCAATCTCACCATTCAATCATCACAGCTCATGAAATCTGATCCAAGGGACCTCCACAAACTCTGTTGGGACCAATCCACCCTTTAGATTTCCTCTGACCCGAGCCCATGCTTATGGTACAAACTTTTGACTTTTTGGCAAAACAAGCCATACCAATCAGGCTGTGACATTACCAACTTTCTGACCAATCACAATACATTATACAAATCAAAAGCAACTCATTTCATACAACACACAAGCCTGAAACACAGCCATAGCTCAAATTGCCAAAATCCTCTCAAAACATCATCTCTTCGAATCTCCTAACTCAGCCATTAAAACATCAAAATTCCTTCAACAATCATCTCCACATAACCCCAAGATCATTTCCCACCCCTCACATTGGCCTGAAACCACCTCACACAAAAACACGATTTTGACATGCTCTGAACTGAAACCTCAAAAACAGCCAACATAAACTTGTTTCAAGCTTGCCAGAAGCATCAAGGGGTTCATTGGAGTGCATTAGCACCAAAGAAGGGCCCAGAAAGTTCCAGCTTCATGAACTTCAACTCAGGTGGTAAGTACTTTGAGAAGTGAATTTTCCTTCCCTTCTCACAATCTCTTCTCATCTCTCTTATGCATTCATTACTGCATTTTGTATTTGTCTTAGAGTGAGCTTGCTCATTCATGTTTCTTCTTCACCTTCTTTCTTCAAGCAACTTATCTTTTTAAATGAAGTAAGTTGACTTGCTTCTTCTGCTTCTCCTCCTTTCTTCTGCTTCTTCCTTGGTGGCTCTTCTTGAAAATCTCTTGCAGGCCTCATAAACCCTAGGCATACCCAAGCATGATAACACTTTGGTTTTTTATTAGTCTCCCATTAGTTTTACCTTTGTGTCTTCTTTTGTGTCTTCTCTTCTCATCTCATAATCAGGGACTAAACCTTCAAGGTTTTAAGGCTTTGTGATTAAGATTATGCCTGCATCCTTCTCTTAGGATGGAGTGTATAACTTTAATCCTAAGTTTTAAACCCTTAATGTGTTTAAATCTCTTAATCAATCCACCTAATAATCACTAAGACATCAAGCTTGTAACTTGGACCTTGTATTAGGGTTCTAATTCTTCCTTAATTGGTTAAGAAGGACGAACCCTAGTGTTAATGGACAAGTCCCCCTCAAGTTGTCTTACAAACCATAAATTCACTTCTTAACCTTATCATTAACTAAAATCCACTTTAATAAAGGCTTTGTTTTGTCATGAGGTTAATCCCTAATCATGGATTTAATTGAGGAGCCTTCCTCAGCTTAATTTTTCTCATATATTATCCTTCTATTAGGATGGTGTAATGGGTCCATTAAATCCTTGATTATGGCTTAAAATCATTACTTAACACTAAACAAAAACTCCAAAAAAACATCTAAATAAATGCAAGTAGGTTAATGATCTTAATCCTACATCATGGTGATTAAGTGTGACGTGTTTACTTCAGACTTAAGGTATTCTCATTACCCCTAATCAGAGGGAAGATGTGATGAGTTTACTAACCCTAGGTTTAGGCTTAAGCTCATTTTCTTATGACAAATCCAAAAAATCAATAAAAAATTGAAAACACCAAAAACAAACAATAATCGTCTCCTTCAGGATTCTTTTCTCACCTCATTCACTCATAAGCGAGAACTTGCTTCTTCTGTCTAATGCAAGAAAGTTTGCACCTGAGCCAGACAGGTCATACACTTGAGCATAGACAAGTGAGCAGTTCACAAGTCAATTCATCTTTCAGTCTCTTTAAGTCGAACTACGGTGTTCTGACTTCCTCATTGCACGAGAGGATACGTAGGCATAACTTAATAGTTATCGAACAAAATTCTCTGTATATTCCCCCTCCTCCAACATTTCTCTTTTAAGCCTCATTGTCTTGAGCATTGCACTCTTTCCTTACACTGACACTCCTTTATTTCACTTCACATTTCTTTTGCACTGACACTTGTATTCTTTTCCAGCTTTTTGCACAAAATAGCACTGACACTACCGCTTTAAACACAAACTTTCAAGCGTGGATCCCGTCGAATACGGCGGACAATTTGGGTGCTAATACCTTCCCAGGTTGTAACCAACCCCCTTTCTCAGTTTCTCTGGTTCGCGACCATCTTATCCATCTTTTCATAGGTTTATGCAGCATTACCTTTCCTTCAGGATAATAATGCCTAGCTTGCGACTCTTTTCAGTTCATCCTCATGTTCTCTCCTTTCGCCGACCGTTCTCATCTATACCCCTTCTGACCACGTGTCATTTGGCAGGAGCGACAGTGTTGCAGGGCGATTTTGTATTTCCCCAAGCAGAGAGTGCTCCGCAGAAGAGCTATAGCAGTGGGATCCCTAACTGAATTTCAAACCTAATCAAGGAGGTGTCCTCCCCAAGCGGCGTTTGTTCTTCACAAGAAAGGCATGGTTATCCCGAGTAGATTTCAGATGGAACCTTCCCCGGCTAAGCTAGAGCAAGTGGAATCCTCAGCGGAGTTTCAAACCCAATCGAAGAGGTTTTTCCCTAATCGGAGTCTTTATGTCAGAATGGGCTATTCCCAGCGAGCAGCTGAATGCCTGATTCCCCACAGAGTCATATCTGCTGTCAGAAATCTTTCCCTAGCGAAGGTGATTTGACCAAGTGTCCCCCAAACCGGGTCGGAAGATCGTCTTTTCCTCACAGTTCATGTTTGACCAACGAGTCCGCCAATTTATGTTTGGCCAATGGTGTAAACACCCCAAATTTGCCCTCACCCATTCACACCATGGCTTGTGATCTTTTCATGTGCATAAGTTCAATTATAGCATCTCATATTGCATTTTTGTTTCACTACATTGCTTCTAAGTCATCTGCATCTAGGGTTTGTGATCTGAGCCATCCCTGAGCCATATGAGCCACTCCAAAGGTCATAAATCACTTCAAAGGGGTCCATATATGTTCAAGCATCACATTATATCCTCACAAGGTCAAAGAAGTCAAAGAATCACAAGAACTGAGAAAGGCATGGAAGCAGAGTCAGGTTTAACTACACAGATGACCTAGAATTAGGGTTTTGGTTTCAGAGGCCATAAATCCAATTTTTTTTGGTCATTCTTGTTTCTATGGGTCTCTATATGTTATGAGGATCATTCATATCAATTTTAATGAAGAAATTCAATGGGGAAGGCATCTAATCAAGAGTTGACTTCTTGAGCAAGTCAGTGCAAAATCAGGGCATCTGAGGCCCCCAATGACCCAACCAAAGGGTGTTCTTCATAATTTTGAATGTATATGATCTTTATTTGATCATAGAAGGTGTTATAAGTTCACAAAATTGAAGAATTTCAAGCCATTTGCAAAGTTGCCTTTTTGGGAAAGTGACTTGTAATGAAAACTTGCCATTTTGGGAAAGTTTTTCAACCTCCTCTTTTTGATTCAAAAATGCTTCAAATGAGAAAACTTTGGTCATGAAAGTTGTAGAATGGATCCTCCCCTTTTCAAAAAGTACAATAACTCATTCTAATTCATTTTGGATCAAAAGTTATGGCTTGTCAAAGTTGGCAAAAATCATTTAATTTTCACTTTTGTACTAAAGAGGAAAAGTTGCAAAACCTCATGCCAAGGCAAAATGTGACTTCAAATGGACTTCTATGCATTACACAAACATGAACCATGACCTAAAAATCAGAATGCACCAAAGAATTGTTCATTTTCATGCCTTGATCTTTAAGAAACTTTAAAAGGGCCAAAACTTTGTGAAATTGCAAAAACTCACATAAACTCAAATCCCCTTGCTGCATTGCCTCAAATTCATCTCCATGGTTCTCCTTGATCACAGCTGAGCCAAGCCATGCCCTTGTACCATGAATGAACCAGCCCATACCTCCTCTTACACAAAAGTTGACTTTTGACAAAATGGACCATACCAATCAACATAGGCCAGCAACAACTCTCTGACCTATCCCAACTTGATACATGTACCAAAAGGAACTCAACACAACACACAACACAGCCTAATATCTCCCACAAGTCAGCATCCTCCAAACTCTCCTCTTATGCATTTTTCTTCGAATCTCAACACACAAGCCACAAACCTCAAAACAAATTTCATAGAACCACTCACCATGATCCTCTGATCATTTCCCAACCACCATTTGATCCTGAAACCCTCCCAAACAGAAACACGATTTTTCACTCCCCTTGAACAGAACTTCTTCAAACTCTTAAACCAGCCATAAGAAATTCCAAACAAGCATTGCAAGCTTCTCAGGAGGTTCATTAGAGGCGTTTTGGTTCAAAGAAGCAGCCAGAAAGTTCAAAAGATCAAAGCTCCAGTTCAGGTGAGCTCAAGAACAATTTTTCCAGAAACTTATTTTTAAGTTACTAAATGATTCTTTATGCTTCACTGATCATGTTGATGTGTTTTGTTTTGAAAATGGTTGAGAAATGAGTATGTATTCATGTTCTGAAATTTTTTGACATAGAACTATTTTGATTCGATTCTCACTTTTGATGCGTTTTAAATGTTGTTTGTTTGTTGATTCTTGATGTATGGTGTATGGGGATCATTTCTGGGCAGAGAGATTGGATTTTAGAAGCTTGGGGAGAGAGATAGCAAAATCTCAGGGGAGGTGTGGCCGGAGAAGATGACCGGAGATCATTTTCGGCCACCTGAATGTAATTAGGGTTTAATCTGTGATTAGGGCAAAGTTTGAATCTGGAGCGTGCGATCTTGCTTCCCGCGCGTGAGCCTAGGGCCAGGATCCTTTCATTAACCATTAATCCTGATTATTTTAATTAATTAATTAGGGTTTAAGTTAATTAGGTCAGTTCAAATGTAGACCGTCCAGATGCGCGCGGGTCAATTCCCTCCATTTCTCTTTGAATCTCAGCCATGGATCTTGCATACTTCTCATAATTTCATTTTTAATTCATTTATTTTGTATTTAACTTCTACGAATTTTTAAAAATAGAAAATCACATTTAAAAATTCTGAAAATTTTTGTCAAATATTTCATTAATTTTCAGAAACCAAAAATATTTTTATTTTTATTTTTTGCATTAAAAATCATTTTTAAATCATTTAAATGTTTATTTTTAATTAGTTAATGAAAATTAATTAATTAAAAATGCATTTAGGTATTTAAAAATCACCAAAAAATTCACATTGCATTTCAAAACATTTAGAAACATTATCCAACTCTCAAAACAAATTTCTTTTTGGTCTTTGATGCATTTTGGCAATTTTCATTGGAATTAAATTTGTTTAAAGGCAATATTTTTGTTCAAACTTGGAAAAACCCATTCTGCCTAACCATTGAGAGTTTGATGATGATTCTTCTTGCATTGCATCCTTCATAGCATGTAGTTTATAGGATAAAATTGGTTGGAATTTATCTTGCATTTTCAATTTGATGAGCATTTTTCCTTTTGAGGTACCTTAAAACCCTAATTGACTTGAGAAATTCATAACTTGCAATAGGTTAAGAGTTAGGTCCCCTCCTTTGGGCAGTGAACTTGTATAGGTCTAGGGTATCATTGATTGCATTTTCAATTTTTTATCACATCATTTGCTTCTGATTTTGAATTTTGTGATGCATGTTGTTCATAAACCCTAATTTGTGCCTTCCTTTGCATCCATCTTCCATTTGCTTGCATTTAAGAGCTTGCCATGACATTTTGTGCATCCACATGATTCATAATACATCTTAGGACATATTAGAATCATGTTTGATCATTTCATCTTTCATTTGCTATGTTATGTGTCCATTTCATTTCATGAACTTCCATGGTTCAAAGCATGCGTCATTTGCATCCTCATCCTTGTATGATCATCCACAACTCTTGACATGTGTTTGCATCATCTCTTAGCATCCTTAACATCATGTTTATGCTCCTGAATTTGGTTTGCATCATGACATTTGCATTGCATTTCATTTCTTTTGCTATCTTTTCAGGTGGTAAGTGATTTTGAGAAGTGAATTTGCCTTCACTTCTCACAATCTCTTCTCATCTCTCTTATGCATTCATTGCTGCATTTTACTTTTGTATTAGAGTGAGCTTGCTCATTCATGTTCATCTCTTACCTTCTTTCTTCAAGCAACTTGTCTTCTTAAGTGAAGCAAGTTGTTTTGCTTCTCTTTGCTTCTTTCTCCTTTCATCTGCTTCTTCTCCTGGTGGCTTTTCTCTTGAAGATCTCTTGCAAGCTTCATAAACCCTAGGAACAACCAAGCATGATAACAATTAGGGTTTGATTAGCCCCCCATTTAGTTTTACCTTTGTGTCATCTTTGAGTCCTCTCTTCTCATCTCATAATCAAGGACTAAACCTTAAAGGTTTTAAGGCTTTGTGATTAAGCTTATGCCAACATCCTTCTATTAGGATGGAATGTATAACTTTAATCCTAAGTGTTAAACCCTTAATGTGTTTAACTCCTTTAATCAATCCATCTAATAATCACTAAGACATCAAGCTTGTAACTTGGGCCTTGCATTAGGCTTCTAATTTTTCCTTAACTGGTTAAGAAGGACTAACCCTAGTGTTAATGGACAAGTCCCCCTCAAGTTGTTTTACAAATCATAAAATTCATTTCTTCATCTTATCATTAACTAAAATCCACTTAATAAAGGCTTGTTTTTTCATGAGGTTAATCCCTAATCATGGATTAAGTTGAAGAGCCTTCCTCAGCTTAAATGTTCTCATCTATTATACTTCTATTAGGATGGTGTAATGGGTCCATTAAATCCTTGATTATGGCTTAAACTCATTACTTAACACTAAACAAAAACCCCAAAAACTTCTAACTAAACACAAGTAGGTTAATGATCTTAATCCTACATCATGGTGATTAAGTGTGAGGTGCTTACTTCACACTTAAGGTATTCTCATTACCCCTAAGCAGAGGGAAGATGTGATGAGTTTACTAACCCTTGGTTCAGGCTTAAGCTCATTTTCTTATGACAAATTCCAAAAAGCAATAAAAGACTGAAAACACCAAAAACAAACAATAACCGTCTCCTCCGGGATTCTTTTCTATCCTCATTCACTCACAAACGAGAACTCGCTTCTTTCGTCTTATGCAAGACAGTTTGCACCTGAGCCAGACAGGTCATACACTTGAGCATAGACAAGCAATCAGTTCACAAGTCAATTTACCTTTCAGTCTCTTTGAGTCGAACTACGGTATTCTGACTTTCTCATTGCACGAGAGGATACGTAGGCATAACTTAACAGTTATCGAACAAAAGTCTCTGTATATTCCCCCTCCTTCCAGCCTTATTCTTTTAGCCTCATAATCTTGAGCATTTCACTTTTGTTCTTACACTTGCATTCTTTCCAGCTTTGATACACAAATTGCACTGACACTACCCCTTTAAAACACAAATCTTTTAAACGTGGATCCCGTCGAGTACGACGGACAATCTGGGTGCTAATACCTTCCCAGGTTGTAACCAACCCCCTTTCTCAGTCTCTCTGGTTGCAACCGTCTTATCCATCTTTTCTTAGGTTTATGCAGCATTACCTTTCCTCCAGGATAAAAATGCCTAGCTGGCGACTCTTGTCTTCTGAGTTCACCCTTGTGTGTTCTCTCCCCTTGCGACGACCGTTCGCGTCTGTACCCCATTTGACCTGGCCTCATTTGGTGGGAGCGACAACTTGGCGACTCTGCTGGGGACCCTTATACTGTAACCAGGGCTTCTGGTTCTTTTTGTGGGTTCCTCCTAGCGCTTTTTTGATTTGTGTTTACTGGGGTGTTATGTGCTAATTGTGTTTGTTTATATGCTTTATTTATTGCTTTGTGGACAGCTTTATTTATTGCTTTCTTTACAGTCTTTCATATTTCATACTATCATTATCATTGCTGGATCTGTTCTTCTGTCTTGGTGGGTGGGGTTTCATTGAGAGTTTAAGGTCCTATACCTGGGACCTGAGTGACACCTAGGCTAGAGTGGTTCATGTTCTTTCCCATTCCATTTCGGTCTGGTGTGGGAATATGAAACACAGTTCAGATATGGGTTTCTTCTTGAGAACTCTGTGCTACAGATTTCCTGTAGTGCTAGGGCTATCTGGGAAGCCTGCTAAGTCTGGATGACCTTTATTATGACCTTCAGAAACTGAGGTGAATTAGAGGAGGATCTTTTATGGTTATTGTAAACACCGTACCTCCGGGTTAGAAGTGTTTACACTTCTCATAACTGATCCAAGTCAGAGGATCCTTGTTTTAGAACACTACCTGTGAGGGGGTTGGGCTATTTACAGGTTTGCAGGTACCCTTGGCCACATCATACCCTGTTTTTGTTTTGATTAAGAGTACCTCATTTTGGACAGTTCTTGTGATTTAACCCTGGACATGTGACTCCTAATTTGAGTCCCCCGCCCTGGTTACTGGATTTCGGAACCTCCTTCTGGACTTCTTGAACATACTTGGACTTATATCAAGATAGATAATCAGATCCAGCTTGATCACAAACCCTTGCATATCATTTGCATACATCATCATTTCATCATTTAACATTTGTTTATTTGTTTTTCAGGGTATCCACATTATATCTGGCTTGGTTTTGACCCTTTTTTCTGCATAGACCTCTACTTCAGTTGTCTTCATCAGTTGCCTGCTTCAGCTATCTTCATCATCACCAGCATCAGCCTATCAGTGGCTCATCTCCAGTATTGGTCTTGATCTTCATCATCACTTGCCTTCAGCTCTTCATCAGCATTCATGGCTACTCCCAGGAAGAGCAACATTTCATACCATTTCTTTGAGCCTGTGTTGACTGGTATCAGGCAGGTCCAGTCACTGATCACCCCTGACCACATCCTATTATTCAGAGAGCATTATGGAGGTATCCTTGATATGGTTATGGACCTGGACCCTTCTCAGAGGAGTATGATCCACACCTGCCTACAGTTTTATGACCCTCCTTTGAGATGTTTCACATTCCCAAACTTTCAGCTAGGACCTCTGCTGGAGGAGTTTTCATCATTAATTGGAGTACCTGTCAGGGGTGGTGTCCCCTTCAACCCAGAGATGACTTCTCCCAGAAATGGAGAAGTAGCAAAAGCACTGTACCTGGAGCCTACTTTGATTGAGCAAAACATGACAACAAAAGCTGGGATCCCTGGTTTGCACTTGGATTTCTTGATTTCTCAGGCCACCCTGAAGGCCTCTTTGGGAGAATGGAGGGCAGTTTGTGCATTGTTAGCCCTCAACATATATGGGGTTATACTGTTTGCAGATGACCCCAAATTTGTCAGTAAGAATGCCATTCATCTTTTCCTTCTGAAGAACCCTGTACCCACATTGCTGGAAGATTTCTATTACTCCATTCATCAGAGGAATGAGAAACAAAGGGGGAAGTTAGTGAGATGCTGTGCTCCTTTGTTTCACACTTGGCTGCTCAGACACCTACCCAAATCAAATACCTTACTGAACCTTCACCAGCAGAAGAATTGGGCCAAGAGGCTTATTGCTTTGACTTCAGATGACATCAGATGGTGCACCCAGAGCACCAAAGGCAAGGATATCATCACCAGTTGTGGCAATACCCAAATGTACCTCTGGTAGGAGTAAATGGTTGCATCAACTAAAATCCTTTGCTATTTAAGAGACAACTGGGCTATGCTTTGGTCCAACCTCCTAGAGTGCAAGATTTAGTTGAGACCTTGTATTGTGAAGTAAAACCTAATTCAGCTGTTGTCAGACAAGCATCCTGGGCTTGGGACAACATCCAAACAAAGGGGATAGCCATTCTAGGGAGGTGTAATAATGTTGCTTCAGCTCAGTACTATGACTGGTCCCATGCTAGAGCTCAGATTACTGGAATGCCTTTTACCATTGAGGACACACCTGGACCCTCTACAGTACAGCCCACAACAACTGTCAGCCTGGAAGAATTTGAGAAACTGAAGGAGAGGAATGAGAATCTGTCTCAAGCTTTGAAGAAAACTCTTTGGGAAAGGAGTGATGGTCATCTGGACATTTAGAGGTTAGAGAAGCTTAGGGTGGAGCATCTGGCCAAGATTGAGAAAACAGAGGACTACATCAAGAAATCAAGAGCTGGGGAGCAAATATTGAAGAATGCCTGTAAGGAGGCCAAGCTTCAGAATGCTAGGACTGAACTCTATCTACAAGAAAGTCAGGCTAGGTGGGTCAGGATCATTGAAGCCCAGACACAAGAAGATAAGAAAACTCAAGCCAGGATTGAACAGTTAGAGGCCAATGAAAAGAAACAGCAGGAAGCTTTGCTGGCAACCCAAAAGGAGATTTCAGAGTTGAAGCTTAGGGCTGGGTTGAAGAGATCAAAGGATCAGGACAGGCACAAGAAGCTGACCACTTCCATTGCCACCAGAAACCTCCTCATCAGGACTATTACAAAGCACCCAGCTGGTCCAATGACTGAGGCACTTTTGAAGGAGGTTAAGGAGGATGAGTTTGGACTAGATGTCTGACTTTTTTATTGTTGTTGTTTTCTTTTGATGTACTTTTCTTTTGTATTGTATTTTGACCCTTCAGGGGCATGTGTTGTAAAAAATAGACTATGTATGATTCACCATTTGTAATATATCTGTTAGTTTGTTTTCATTGGGTTTCTTTTCTCAAAACAACGTCAAAGCATCTTCCTCGAGGTCTGGAAAGGTCAAAACCAAGAACCAAGTCGGATACCTTGGAAAACAAATAAGCATACTGCATTGCATACTAACTTTTGTTTTGTTTTGTAGGTTTTATATTTGTTGGTTTCTAACTTTGCTATGACTTCAGGAAATATTGCTCGCAGAAGAGTGTTCCCTGTCAACCGTGCACACCGGTATCCTACTCGCAACAACCTTCCGGGTATCCTAATGGAGCAAGTACAGCAAGACCTGACAGAGGTCAGAACCCAGATGGCTAACGAAAGAGTGGAGATGAGGAACCAAATGACTCAATTCATGAATGTAATGACTGGCTTGGCCCAGAGCCAAGAAAGGTTAAGGGCATTGGTAGAAAGACAAACTCCCGAGGAACCTCATCCTGGGACTAGAGGAACAAGTAACAATGAGAGGGGTCAGCCTCATGTTAATCCACCTGTATTTGGACCTCATCTAGATTCGGAAGTCAACATCCAGGGTAATGTGCAAGGAAATACTACTGGGGGGAGAATCTTTCAAGAAGATCCCCGAGAAGAGCAGTTTACTGTCATGGGAGCTGGAGACAAAGTCTATGATAGGAGGTTTGATGAAATTGCTGAGAAATTGAGATCTTTGGAGTCTCAAAACTCCTTGGGTTTCGATGTAATGGATATGGGGCTGGTGGATGGGGTGAGAATTCCCCACAAATTCAAACCCCCGTGCTTTGAGAAATACAATGGAACCTCTTGTCCACGAAATCACCTGCAGTCTTTTCTGGGGAGACTTAAAGCATATACCATGGATGAAAAGCTGTGGATGTTCTACTTTGAAGACAGTTTGACTAGGGCTTCAAGAGAGTGGTATTCACACCTGACCAGAGCTACTATCAGATGCTGGAAGGACCTAGCTGAGGCCTTCATCAGACAATATCAATATAACCTGGACATGGCTCCTAACAGGACCCTCCTAATGGGAATGTCTCAATCTTCCAGAGAAAGCTTCAGGGAATATGCCCAAAGGTGGAGACAGCTTGCTGCTGCTGTCCAGCCACCCATGTCGGAAAGAGAAATGGCCGACATGTTCATGAATACTTTGCAAGTAACATATATTGATAGGCTGGCTGCCTTTTCTTCCTCCAGTTTTGCTGACGTAGTTATAGCCGGTGAAAGAATTGAAAGTCTGTTAAAAATGGGCAAAATTTCTGATAATGGTGCAAGTTCGTCCAGTAATCCCAGGAAGCCTTTTGTGGGACCTCGAAGGACCGGTGAGACAAATGCCATCCATGCCAGCAGGGGCAGACCTCAGTATGTTCACAGATCAGTAGCAGCTGTCACTATTCCAGCCCCGATTCCTCAGCAACCAACATATCAACAACAACAACAACCACATTATCAACAACAAGTTCAGTACCCGCCACAAAGAACCTACAACAATAACAGCAATCAACAGCAAAGACCCTTCCAGCAAAGACCATCACAGGCAAATAGGGTGATTGACCATATCCCTATGCCTTATGCTGCCTTATTGCCACAACTCCTGAAGCTCAACTTGGTTGAGTTAAGGACATTGGCACCTCCAGATCCCTCCAATCTCCCGAAGAATTATGATGTCAATGCCAGGTGTGCTTTCCATTCCAAAGCACCAGGACACAATACGGAAAAATGCAGGGCCTTACAAATGAAAGTTCAAGATCTGGTGGATTCTAAAGCCCTCAACTTCGCACCTCCTCCGAATGTCAACAGAAATCCTATGCCAAATCATGGTGGGCCTAGGATTAATGCCATTGAGAAAGATAAACCATCTACTTTGATCACCAGTGTTGCACAAATTCGAACACCTCTGGTCGAAATTAAAGCTCAGCTTCTAGAATGCCAGGTGTTTCTCGGGTGTGAGCTCGGTTGTGGGTATTGCAACATTGCAGTCAACGAGTGTGATAACTTGAGAAGCAGCATAGATAGTCTTATCAAGGATGGTATCCTTCAGATCTCGACAACGGCACCTACAAATCCAGCAATTCCTTTGACAACAATTCCTGATTCTTCTACAACAGCAGCAACAATCATTCCTGCCGATTCATCAATATCATCAGCAATGGCTCTATCCATCACTTCAACAAATCAAATGTCAACAACCATTTCTTCTACAACATCAGCATCCTTTTTATCAGCAGAATCTTCTACAACGCCAACAGAAATTAATAAAGATGTCTCAGCAGTCACCATCTACTATGATCCATCAAATGTTCCTCCAAACAACAATTTCCAACAACAAGCAGTGGCACCTCCTGCCAGATCACCAGTCACAATTTACTACGATCCGCACACCATTTCAGTACCCTCCTCTACAGCAGTCAGTCCAGTAACTATTACGGTGCCTGGACCAGTTCCATATGAAAGCAGTAATGCCATACCTTGGCATTATGGCTCTGATCTTTACTGCAACGGGGAGAAAATCACTCTGGATTCTTCAACCTCTTCTCCACAAATTGATAATGTTGGGGGAGGCGGAGGCTTCACCAGGAGCGGACGCCTGTTTGCCTCACAAACACAAAGACCTAATGCGGAAGCAGAAGCAGTTGCCAAAGCAAGAGGAAAGAGTGTGATATCTGAAGAGCCAATTTTCAAAGAAACTCAAAGGACCTCTTTTGAACAAGATGTAGACGAGTTCATGAGAATCATAAAGAGAAGTGATTACAAGGTGGTGGATCAGCTTCACCAAACTCCCTCAAAAATCTCCATATTATCCCTGTTGATGTGTTCTAAAGCTCACCGGAATGCATTATTGAAAGTCCTGCACGCAGCATACGTGCCAGAGGAGATTACCGTTAATCAGCTAGAAACTGTGGTGGCAAATGTCAACACCAGTCATGGACTGGGTTATACCAATGCTGACTTGACAACTGAGGGACGTAACCATAATAAGGCTTTACACATCACCTTGGAATGCAAGGGTGCTGTTCTATCTCATGTACTGGTGGACACTGGGTCATCGCTCAATGTCCTACCAAAGAAAGCCTTGGTGAAGCTGGAGTATGATGGCTTGGCACTGTGTCCGAGTAATTTGGTGGTAAGAGCATTTGATGGCTCTAAAAGATCAGTGCTTGGAGAGATTGATCTGCCTGTGATGATTGGCCCACAGACCTTCAAAACTACCTTCTATGTGATGGAAATTCAGTCGGCCTACAGCTGTCTGTTGGGTAGACCCTGGATCCACGCCGCTGGCGCTGTTACGTTTACCCTTCACCAGAAGCTGAAATTAGAGTGGGAAGGCCAGATCATCACCATCTGTGGGGAGGAAGACATCTTTGTTAGCCATCTGGCTACGTATAAGTACATTGAGATGGATGGATAAATCCATGAAACCATGAACCAGGGGTTTGAGGCCCTGAACATTAATGAAGCATCTGCTGTACTGGGAACCTCCATGACGTCATATCAGCAAGCCCGGAAGGTTGTTGAAGAAGGTACTTCCCAAGGCTGGGGAAAGCTTTTGCCCGTAGAAAAGAAGGAAGACAGATTTGGGTTGGGTTACAGACTAAATCAACAAGATCAATCAGCGGCTGCTAGAGAGCCCAGTTTTGTCAGCGGGGGAATGCTCACCCCGGATGCTGTAAACAACATGGAAGACGAGGAGTAAAGCGACCGCAACCTGGAGAGCTGGATACGTCCAAGGATCCCGGGGAGCCAAGTCCTTAACTGGTCTTCCCAGGAAATTATAAGGGTTACTCCTGCAGAGTAATTATTATTTCCTGTATTTTAAAGCATGCATCAAGTCTTGCATCTTGCCCAAGATGTCAAGACTCATTTTGTAATCGGGCCATCTTGTAATTTTGTGCAAATGGATTAATCAATGAATATCGGACATCTTTTGCAAACGAGGCTCTTTTTCACTCACTGTCTTTTCATTTTTATTTTTGTACAAAAATAAAATGGCAATGTTTTTTCAAAATGATAACTTCATTTTCACTTTTTCTAAATAAGATAAAACTGATCACTAAAATAAACCAATCTAAACCCTTGCAGAAAGTGCCTTTCAGACTACACCGACAACAACACTGCTATGACTTCGTATGACTTTGACAATCCAATCAATCAAGATGATGAAGGGGTTGAAGAAGATTATGAGCTACCTGAAGAGCTAGCCAGGTTGTTAAGGCAAGAGGAGAAGGTTATCACTCCTCATCAGGAGGAGATTGAAACGGTCAATCTTGGTACGGAAGAAGACGCGAAAGAGGTTAAGATCGGGGCCTGCCTGCAAGATTCAGTAAAAGAGCAACTGATTGATATGCTTCGGGAGTATGTGGATGTTTTTGCTTGGTCTTATCAGTATATGCCAGGGTTGGACACCGATATTGTCATGCACAAGCTACCACTGAAAGAAGACTGCCCACAAGTAAAACAGAACCTGCGCCATACTCGCCCAGATATGGCAATGAAGATTAAAGAAGAGGTACAAAAACAGTGGGATGTCGGGTTCCTTGCTGTGACCAGTTACCCACCATGGGTTTCTAATATTGTACCTGTGCCTAAGTAAGACGACAAGGTGAGGATGTGTGTGGACTACCGGGATCTGAACAGAGCCAGCCCGAAAGATGACTTCCCTTTACCTCACGTTGATGTATTGGTTGACAATACGGCTCAGTTCTCGGTGTTCTCCTTCATGGACGGATTTTCAAGATACAATCAGATCAAGATGTCACCTGAAGACATGGAGAAGACAACTTTCATCACACCCTGGGGCACGTTCTGTTATAAAGTGATGCCATTCGGGCTGAAGAATGCTGGTGCCACTTATCAACGGGCTATGGTAACATTATTCCATGACATGATCCATAAAGAAATTGAATGTTATGTGGATGACATGATGGCCAATTCCCTCACAGAAGAAGACCACCTGGTGAATCTGTTGAAGTTATTCAAGCGTCTGAGGAAGTACCAATTGAAGTTAAACCCCAACAAGTGCACATTCGGGTGCGATCCGGTAAACTGCTGGGATTTATTGTAAGTGAGAAAGGGATTGAAGTTGACCCTGACAAAGTCAAAGCCATTCAAGAAATGCCTGCACCGAAGTCAGAAAAAGAAGTTCGGGGGTTCTTAGGTAGATTGAACTACATTTCACGGTTCATATCTCACCTTACGGCAACCTGTGAGCCTTTATTCAAGTTGTTAAGAAAAGAACAAACGATCAGGTGGAATGAAGACTGCCAGAGGGCTTTTGACAAAATCAAGGAATACTTACAAGAGCCTTCAATCCTTATGCCTCCAGTTGAAGGAAGACCTCTAATCATGTACTTGACAGTATTAGAAGAGTCAATGGGGTGTGTGCTGGGCCAGCATGACGAGTCTAGTCGAAAAGAGTATGCAATATATTACCTAAGCAAAACGTTTACCGACTGTGAACAATGTTATTCACTGCTCGAGAAAACTTGTTGTGCTTTAGCGTGGGCTGCTCGCCGACTAAGGCAGTATATGTTGACCCACACTACTTTATTGATCTCGAAGATGGATCCAGTTAAGTACATTTTTGAGAAGCCATCACTTACCGGACGGGTTGCAAGATGGCAAATGATCCTCACGGAATATGACATTCAATACACATCTCAAAAGGCTATCAAAGGCAGTGCATTGTCTGAATATCTTGCTGAGCAACCCATTGATGATTACCAGCCTATGAGATTTGATTTCCCTGATGAAGACATCATGTTCATAAAAGCAAAAGATCATGAAGAGCCTGTTCACACTGAAGGGCCTGACCCAGAAGAAGAATGGACTATGATGTTTGACGGGGCTGTTAATATGAATGGTCGTGGTGTTGGTGCAGTACTCATTACACCTAAAGGAGTTCACATGCCTTTCTCGGCAAAACTCACCTTTAACTAAACTAACAACAAAGCTGAATATGAAGCTTGTATCATGGGTCTTGAGGAATCCATTGACCTCAGGATCAAGACTTTGACTGTATTCGGAGATTCAGCTCTGGTAATTAATCAAACCAATGGAAAATGGTACATCCACCAAGATCATCTGATACCTTATCGGGACTATACAAGGAGGTTATTGACTTTCTTCACAACAGTCAAGCTTGAGTATATCCCTCAATATGAAAATCAGTTTGCAGATGCTCTAGCTACCATTTCATCCATGATTAAAGTTCAAGCTGCCAACTTTGTGCCTCGGATTGCAGTATCCAGACTCGATAGACCAGCATACGTGTTCTCAGCAGACATTGTTAAAGATGATAAGCCTTGGTTCCACGATATCAAATGCTTCCTGGAGGATCAAACATACCCACCTGGGGCATCTTCCAATGATAAGAAGATTTTGAGAAGGCTAGCTGGTAGTTTCTTCCTGAATGCTGACGGTTCCCTATACAAGAGAAACTTTGATATGGTACTCCTCAGATGCGTTGATAGGACAGAAGCAGACTTGTTGATGCACGAGGTGCACGAAGGATCCTTTGGTACCCATGCTGGAGGGAATGCAATGGCTAAGAAGTTGCTAAGATCAGGTTATTACTGGATCACAATGGATGCCGACTGTTGTGCCTATGCCAGGAAATGCCATAAATGCCAGATTTATGCGGATAAAGTGCATGTGCCTCTGAATCCTCTGAATGTGATGTCATCACCCTGGCCCTTTGCCATGTGGGGCATTGATATGATTGGCAAGATTGAACCGACTACTTCAAATGGCCACAGATTCATCCTGGTAGCCATTGACTATTTTACCAAATGGGTTGAAGCAGCTTCTTATGCAAATGTTACAAGGCAAGTGGTAGCCCGATTTCTGAAGAGAGACATCATCTGTCGGTATGGAGTTCCCGAGCGAATCATTATTGATAATGGTTCCAACTTGAACAACAAAATGATGGCAGAGCTGTGCCGGGACTTCAAGATCCAACACCATAATTCTTCTCCTTACAGACCAAAGATGAATGGCGGTGTTGAGGCAGCTAATAAGAATATCAAGAAGATTGTGCAGAAGATGGTAGTCACCTACAAAGACTAGCATGAAATGTTACCATTTGCCTTGCATGGGTACCGAACATCAATCAAAACATCCACTGGGGCAACACCGTATCAGCTTGTATATGGTATGGAGGCAGTCCTACCTGTTGAAGTTGAATTACCCTCCTTGCGGGTAGTGATGGATGTCAAGCTGAACAAAGCAGATTGGGTCCGATCCCGGCACGAACAACTGAGTCTGATTGAAGAAAAAAGATTAGCTGCAATCTGTCATGGGCAGCTGTATCAGAAAAGAATGAAGAAAGCCTTCGATCAGAAAGTTAGGCTTCGGGAATACCAAGTAGGAGATCTTGTGCTGAAAAGACTCCTCCCTCCTCATACAGACCACAGGGGCAAGTGGACTCCGAATTATGATGGTCCATTCATAGTAAAGAAAGTTTTATCTGGAGGAGCACTGATAATCAGTACTATGGATGGTGAAGACTTCCTGTCCCCTGTGAATTCAGATGCAGTTAAAAAATACTTCGCATAAAAATGACCCACTGGACATAAAAACAGAATGTAAGTCCAGGCGAAAATATGCATCCTGTCGAGTCAAAAAACAAAATAAAAGACTCGAGCAAAAATAAGGTAAAGAAAAGAAAAAATGTACACCCGATGAGTTGAAAAGCCACATTGGACAACTCAGGCAAATATGGGTATCCCGGTTGATTGAAAACCTGAAAGGGCGATCCACGCAAAATAAGGGAATAAGCGAACAACTGCATTCTAAATCCATCTGTATCACTTACAACATGGTTAGCTTCGAAGGGGTCAAGCTCAATTCAGAATCAACCTTTTTTCAGAAAGCAAAGTGAGAAGAACGTCAAAAGTCATACGAGTCATAGCAAGAGGGAAGCTCACTGAAGCGTCGTCAACATTGCCAGCATCTTTGTTTTTTTTTTCAATTTGTAACAATCTCCTCATTTCAGGGGATCTGTTTCTTTAACTGTACTTGCTAATTCAGGGCACATAAATTAATAAAATTAGATTTTCAGTCATATTTCGTCTCGTACATTTTATTTTCATTTGCAAGAAATGCCCGATGTCCTTGAGATATTGATTGCATAAATACAAATGCTCCCCTTCTAAAAATACGTGCTTACAGGAAATATACTTACTCCCGGGAGTGTCTAAATTCCTATGATGGAATCCAGTAAGGGATACCTCGGGGTACTTGCGTGTTTCTTTGTCTTTACAGGATTGTAGGAATTCAAAGCGCAACATGGGGCATGAAAGCTTCTCCCCAGCAAGCTGTCAAATCATTGCTTCCTCAACACCCTTCCAAACAGCACCAGAGATGTTATCTCCCCTCCAGAATTGCCAGGCATCACGTCTCCAATATTTCCTTCAAAGAGCAGCACCAGAAGGTGTTCACGTCCCCAACTGAGTTGTCAAGTATCATCCTCAGTAGGATCCCCACAAAATCTCTAGGAAGATCTTTCAGTGATTTTTCTTCTTCCCCAGCCAAGTGTTAGACAGGGAACCATCTCCCCGCAGAGTTTCAGCCTTTATCCAAAAGAGCAACGATAGAGTGAAGAAAGCTTCTATAAACCCCAGCTGGGTCCCTCACTACCAAGATAGGTTTATCAATGACCTACTTCCCCAAGCAGAGTCATATAAGTCAGATCTACCAATGGTCTCATCCCCGACTGGGATATCCACCTCAAGCAGATCAGCCAGAGATCTCCTCAGCAACGGGATCCGAATCCCGGATCGGTATCTTTACATAATCATAGCATTTGCATCATATTTTCCTCACAGAGCGTAGCATTCCGTCTAAAACGGAGCATTACGGCAAAAATCAAACATACTGCATAATCATAAGCCATGTTTCAAATCAAACACTTGTAAATACTGACAATCCATCAACAATATACAGAATATTTCCCAGCTCCCCACCAGAGAGCCAAAGCATTTCCCTCACAAATACAGATACCCATTCCTTTTGGCACTCGTCCGTGTCGTCATTTCCCAGTAAATTGCCCGAGCAAACAGATGCTTACAGTACAGATACTTCTTGACACCCGTCCGTGTCATATCCCCAGTAGAAAGCCAAGGTGTCCCCTTTGCGCTCACTACACATGATTACATATATCTACACACTTCCTTGACACCCTTCCGTGTCACCTTCCCCAGCATAGTTACCTGAACACTTTGTAAACCAAATACTTGTTTATAATACACTTTTTCTGACACTCATCCGTGTCGTGCTCTCCCTAGCAAGTTGAACACTCATCTGTGTCTCACTCATCACTTTTCACTCATACAAATACTCGTCCGTATCTTGTATATACCTCTTATATCCCCTCAGATTCAACACTCGTCCGTGTTCTTTGTTAACCAGTTGGTACTCGTCCGTATCATCATCTCTGAACATGCGTCAAGCGTTTGTTTCTACTGATACTCGTCTGTATCATAGTCTTAAGGATGCTCGTCCGCATCTTTAATCTATACACCGTGTCAAACACTTATGTCACCTTGAATTTAGACACTCGTCTGTGTCTAACCTTTTCCCATGAGAGTCCCCAACAAATCTTGAGAAACTATTTCCTTCTATCTGACATTCGTCCTATGTCATGATACCTTCCGGCAGCCGTACCCTGCCAGGTGATCGTCCTTCACCCTTTTGATGATCGTCCTTCATCACCCCCAGTGGAGTCTCTATTCATTAGAACCTCTTGTTATCTGACATTCGTCCTATGTCATGGTAAACCCTAAGAGCAACCGTACCCTGCTAGGTGATCTTCCTTCACCTCTTGATGATCGTCCTTCATCATGCTTGTCCGATGGCCGTCCCCATCGTCGACTATTTTCTATCCGACATTCGTCCTATGTCATGATATTTTCGGCAGCCGTACCCTGCCAGGTGATCGTCCTTCACCTTAGATGACCGTCCCTCATCTTATCCCCGACAAAGCAGCCGTACCCTGCCAAGTGATCGTCCTTCACCTTTGATGACCGTACCTCAGCATTTATTTCATTTATGCCTTGAACTTGATGGTCGTCCCCATCATTTGTCTATAATCCCCAGAGGGTCTTGTAGATTTACCTGATGGTCGTCCCCATCATAATCTCGTATATCCCCAGCTTGTCGGTCGTCCCCATCATTGCTATGTTTCCTGCATTGTCCCCAGCATGTCGACCGTCCCCGTCATGGCTTTATCCCCGGCAGTCGTCCTCTGCTTGACGGTCGTCCTCCGTCGCCCGCAATTTATAATTATTCTTTATTTTCCTTTTACAATCTATATCCCTTTTCTTCTTCATTCTGTGAGTGCATATTTTGGACTGTCTTTGGTATTCAACCACAAGTTATCTTGTTTGCCTGTTAAGCTGCCGCTTACATCCTGCACAGCTAACTCATGTTTGAATAGGGGAAAATGGGACAAAGTAATGCAGACATTGGTTCACATTTCATTCCACAATCGAGTATTTCCAGGAGATCTTGATTATTTCCCCAGCGGAATTCCAAGGCTAATTGAAGAGCTTTCATCCCCAAGCGGATCTTTTTTCCACAAGTGAAGTCCTCCCCAGCGAGTAGATGTGCGCCTGATTTCCCCACAGAGTCAGAATTTTCAGATTTCCCTCCCCAACTAGGATCTGACCAAGACTCTTCCTCAACCAAGTCTGAAGACGGTTATCCTCCGGCGGAGTTCATGATCGGGACTTGCTCCCACCATTGACGTATTCCCCCAGAGAGTTCGCCAATTTATTTTTGGCCTTTGTGATGATACCAACAGTTATTCATCTCCCCATCCAGAATTAAACATCGTCAAAGCCTCTTGACCAGGTTCCCCTGCAGAGTCGGGATTATTGTTGCCAACCAGGGCAATTTGTTTGATGCTCGTATGCATTTCCCGGCATGCGTCCGTGCTCGTATTTTTGCTCGTCTTCATTTCTTGGCACTCGTCTGTGTTTGATATCCATTTTGTGCTCGTCTGCGTGCTCTATGGAACTCGTATGGGTTTGATGTATGATAGTTGCTCGTCTGCATCCCCCTAGCATTCGTCCGTGTTTGATGTTTGGTATCTGGTGGATGTTCGTCTACTTTCCCAGCACTCGCTCGTTCGTTAAATATTATTCGTTCAATTCTCCCCGACAGAGTTGTGTTTCTTACTGGGCATTCGTTGCTCGTATGCTTCCCAGTAGTCGCCTATGTGTGGTAGATGTTGATGCTCGTCTGCATTCCATAACACTCGTCTTTGTTTGACATTTGATTCATTGCTCGTCTGCATTCCTCAGCACTCGTCTGTGTTCGACATTTGTTTGTTGCTCGTATGCACGTCCCAACGCTCGTCTGTGTTTGAATTTATGTGATGCTCGTATGCATTCCCAAGCACTCATCGATGTTTGATGTTTGTTTGCATTGTTGGTATTCGTATGTATTGTTACTCCAAACGCTCGTTTGTGTTGGATCTCTGGTACTCGTCTGTATGGCTACACCAAATGCTCGTCTGTGTTGGATTTCTGGTATTCGTCTGTATCAGTGGCTGATATTCGTCTGTATCAGCACCTGAAGCGCTCATTTGTGTTTCTTAGATCATAGTCTGATATTCGTTTGTATCATTGACTTATGGCACTCGTCTGTGCTCTCTTGATGATCATCCAATACTCGTTTGTGTTGAAGAGGTTTGAAGTCCTGACGGTGGGATTAAATGTCAAAATGGTTACCGGTCCTGGCGTAACAGGTATATCCGAAGGAGGTTCGTCTGTCTCAAGCACCACTTATCTACGTAAGATCTATGAAGAGGGTTCGTCAAATCCTAATGTTGCACCCGGCGTAACAGGTTTGCTCAAAGAAGGCTCGTCTATCTTAGACCATATATCCACAGATAATATATGAAGAGGGTTCATCTATCCATATTATGCATGTCTATCCCACAGACTTAAGTGCATCACCGGTCCTGGCGTAACAGGTTTATCCAAAGGAGATTCGTCTGTCTCAAGTCATATATTTTGGTAAAATGTATGAAGAGGGCTCGTATGTCCAGTTCCTGGAATAACAGGATTACTCGAAGGAGACTCGTCTGTCTAGGTTTTTCTATCCAAAGCAACAATTCAGGTTGGAAGGAGCTCGTCTTCTTTGTCCCCGCTTCAGTCGCCAAAGCGTCATTTGGTTGGGTTTATTTCACATTTCTACATTCTCCAGCAGAGTGCAAATTTTAGGTCATCTTGGTATTCAATCACAGTTTATCTTGAACGGTCGATAGCCATGCTACCGTCCACTTCATATTAACAGTTGCTTGAATAGGGGCAGCTGTAACATCCCAAATTTTCCCTCTCCTATTTAGCATCATCATCATATCATAATCATCATAAAAATGTCATATCTTTAGCATATTGCATAGAAAAATGAAGCATAGCACTTGCATTTTCTAACATAAGGCATATGATCAATCATCGGGGAAATTCAAAGCTCACAAGGCATGTTACAAGTTTGATATCGTGGTCAAAGCCTTAAAAGGGATTGAGGATCAAGATCAGGCCAGAACGGTTGGCGCTGGGTTATTCCTGACGTTTCCCACCAAAAGGAGGGAAAATTTAAAATTCACTAGCATTAACCGGTTAATGCTTTGGTTAACCGGTTAACGGCAGCGAATTTTGAATTCCACCAGCAAATTCAGCATGTGCTTTGGCTCCAAATTTCCAATTTTCTGATTTTTTATTCATTTGAATTATGGAGAAGGATCTATATCATTAATCCAAGCCTAACTCCATTGCTGAATCCTAATCACTTTCCCAAACCATATTTTTGGATCCCAAGTCTAAATTTTGGGCCCCAAACCTAAACCATATTTAATCCATTTCCCTCCAAAACAAGAGGGAGCTCTCTCATTTTTTCACTCTTCATTCTGAATTTTCACTCTTTTCTCTCACCATTCTCTCATTTTCTCTCCCAAATTTTCCAAATTCACTAAGAGTTCCTCTTTGAAGATCACATAACCTTTCCTTAAGGTGTGTAGATCTTGGAACTAGACCTCCATCCATAGCTTCCTTGCATCATTTTGCTGGTTTAATTAGTGATTCAGATCTGGTTTGGGAATTAGAAGTGCTTTTGGATCCAAAATTCAGCATCAAGACCCTTTGCTTGCATTTATTTTGCATGGAGTGTGAAGCTTAGCACCGGATCTTCAAAGTTTTTTGTGAGATCTCTCATTTTCAGCTCAAACAACAATTACCAAAGCGTACCTCGGCTTTGTAGGTTGGTTTAATTCGGATCTAGCTCTGTTTTAGCTTATTTACATGCTTGTGCTTTAGATATACCACATGCTTATGTATTTTCTTGTGTTGATTGAATTGATGGTTGATTTGTAGCCGAATCCGTGTGCTAATGTTCATGAGCTTAACGATGTTAATTAATGTGAATTAATTCATTTATTTCATGCATAATTGATTGTTGGTCTGGTGTGTGATTATTTGGATAAGTTGGATTTGAGCTGATTTTCTGTAGGTTTTTGTTGTTGTTTTGACAGTGTTAACTGGTTAACGCTTTGGTTAACCGGTTAACACACCTATTTTTGTGTTGTTTTGCTGCAGGTTTGGACTGGTTAACCGGTTAACGCTTTGGTTAACCGGTTAACACTGATGCAGAATGCCATATTTGAGCTATTTTGAGCTTGTTTGATCCCCTTACTTGTCTTAATTGCCATGGATCATCGTATGATCATTGAATATGCTAGTTTAGATTGATTTGTTTGCTGGTTGGTGTGTGCTTTCATGTTCTCGACACGTAAACTCTTGTATGTGAAAAGTTCGGCATGTTGTTTGATCTTTGTCGATGTGAGCTTCGAGCATGCCATTTCCTTGAGTTTTGTTGATGAACATGTGCTGGATTTTGCTAACACTTGCAAGGGGTCATGGTAAGAGAAGTGTGGATGTTTATCCATATTTAAACCCTTCATCCTTTCTTTTTTAAGTTGCTTTCTCTTTGTGGTTTGATGTGCCTTATGCCATCATGTGAGGCAACTCTTTTCTTCCCCCTTTAGGAGCAACTTATCTCCTTTAGAGGAGTAAGTTGCTTGCTGGCTCTTTCCTCCTCTTCTTCTTGCTCCTCTTTGTTTCTTCTTTTCTCTAAGGATAGTTGAAACCTCACTAATCTTAGGACCACATTTACATGACAACTTTAGGTTTAGTCTTTCCCCATTTTAGACTTTTGCCTTTTTTGCTCCTTTGGTTCTTTCCCTTCTCATCTCAAAAACAAAACCTAAGAAACATTAATAAAGAAAGAAGTGACCTCTTGTGTAATAGCCTTATTCCATGGGGCATATGTATTCATTCCATCTTGAAACAATACATTTGTATAGCATGATGCACAAGTCGGATCATGAGGTAATCTTCATAAAGAAAAATCATAAAAAATACTTCTTCATTTTTAATCACTAAAACATCTAATAAATTCAACAAGTCAATGAACTTAGGCCATTGCCCTTGGAAACAAGTCTTGGATAAGTTCTCCTTACTTGGTGTGCTTGTTCTATTATTCCATCTTGGAATGTAGTAACAAGTACACGTTCCATGGAAAAGAGCTTGAGTTCATTCTCTTGTGTCACACAAATAAAAGACTCATAAAAAATACAAACAAACAATAGGCGTCTTTACTTCAGGAATTATTTTCTCATCTCCTTCGCTCCGTCCGTGAACTTGCTCCTACTTGTCATTTTGCAAGACGGTTACGCACTCGTCGTCCGAGCCTACAACACCTGAGCATTGACATAGGCAGTTCAAGCCTTAAGACACAAGCAATCTTTCCCATCCCTAGTTAGGGGAACTACGGCGTCTCTGATTCTCATTGTCCAAATGAGGTACGTAGGCAGCGGGGTAGGGTCCGTTTGAGCACACTCTTTTATTTTCCCTACATTTTCCGCCTTTCTTTTCTTTCTTATCCAGTTCTAGTTTTAGTTTTGCAGCAACTTTCATTTCTTCACCCTTTGGAATAGTTTCTTTGCAAGCATGGATCCCGTCGGGTACGGCGGACTATCTGGGGTGCTAATACCTTCCCAGGTCGTAACCAACTCCCGAACCCAGTCTCTTTGGTTCACAGGACCTGTGTCCTTCCTTTTCTTTACTTTCGCGTTTGTACCAAGATGGAAATCCAGGGAGCGACATAAACCTAAAAAGAAATTTGTGTGATGAGTTTGTAAATTGTTCTAAATGTATGAGAATGCATCATGATTTTTTTTGTGATTTTTAGATACCTAAATGTATTTTTAATTAATTAAAATCAATCAATTAATTAAATAATACATTTAAATGATTTAAAAATACATTTTTAATGCAAAAATAAAAAGTAAAAATGTTTTTGAATTTAGAAAAATATTTAAAATGAAAATGCAGAGAATGGTGATTTTAGAAATGTTTTTGCTATTTTTAATAAATGTAAGAAAATAAATGAAACAAAATAAAAAGAAAAATGAAAAGTATGCATAAAGGATGGCCATGATTGGATTTTGAAGGATCCTAGGGCTGAGATTGGGAGTCCACGTGACTTTAAGTATGAAGATCTGATGGCTAGGGTTTGAAGTTCCAATTGGCGCGTGATCTGAGGGTCACAAATTAATCTGATTTAATTAATTCAATTAATTTAATTAATTAGGTTTTAGGGTTTAATGACATGATCCTAGCCATCCAAAATGCGCGCTAAGCACAGATCCTAGGGTCCATATTCAAACCTGACTAATTAATGAGATTAGCCCTAATTAAACTCAGGTGGCCGGAGAAGAACTTCGGTCGTCTTCTCTGGCGTGTCCCTCACCTGAGCTCACTCAAAACACCACCCCAAGCCCCCAAAATCTCCAGAATGAATCATCTTACATCCCTAAACAACAATCCAGCCCCAAAAACAATTTATTTTGCATCAAACTCATGAATCGAACATGAACAAGTTTTAGGTCAAAATTTCAGAGCAAGCATACATTCTCATTTCTCAATCATTTTCAAAAGTAAAGACATCATGATGATCAGGAGAGAATATAGAATCAATTTATAACTTAAAATGAAGGTTGTGGAAAAATGTTTTGAGATGACTACCTGAGCTGGAGCTTTCCAAACCTGAGCTTTCTGGACCTCTTTCTTGTGCAATCAACCTCCAATGACCCCCTTGAGTGAATGAAGTGCTTAGATGGAGCTTAAATGGCTTGGTTTGTGTGTTTCAGTTCTGATAGTGCAAGAATCATGTTTTTTCTTGAGTGGATTTTAGGGCAAAATGGAGGGTGTTTTGTGTTCTATGGATGATATGGAGATGAATGGTGAAGAAAGTGTTAAGTTTTGATGGTTGTGTAGTGTGATTCGAAGAGATGAATATTTTTGGGTTTTTTTGTGATTCTGAATGTATGTGTAGTTTCAGGCTTGTGTGTTATCTTCTTTTGAGTGCTTAGGGTTCATATAATGTATGTTGATTGGCCAGAGAGTGGTTGTGGCACAAGCTGATTTATATGGCTTCATTTGCAAAAAAAGTCAAAAGTTTGTACCATGAGGCATGGGCCATGTTCATAAGTGATCTATGGATGGATTTGCTTCAGCTTCATTCAAGGATGGACTTTGGATTGAATTGAGTGATCTGCAGCACTTGGATTATGAGATAGCATGTATTTTACAATTTTGCCTCTTTGAAAATTTTGTGAAAATGATCCATGGAGACTTGTAATCCAAGGCATGAATTTGGTCAAGGCAAGTTGTGTTATCATGTTATGATGCTTAGAGGTGGATTAGAGGTCATTAAAAGGCCTAGAACTCAAAATTGCAAAATTCCCTCTTTGGCACATGCTTGAAAATTATGTGTCTTTTGCCAACTTTAATCCACCATAACTTGAGTTCTAGGATGAATCAAGAGGAGTTCTTGTACTTTTTGAAAATGGGGAGATCCAATCTACAAATTTCCTGTTTAAATATTTTTCATTTGAATCCTTTTTGATCAAGAAAGAAGAGGTTGAAAATCATTCCCAAAATGGAATGTTTTCATTACAAGTCATGTCCAAAAATGGCAAGTTTGCAAATGGCTTGAAATTATTCAATATTTTAAATTTCTAACCACTTATAAGATCAAATAAAGATCATAGAACCTTAAAATGATGAAGATGACCCTTTGATGCCCTTGTTGGAGGCCTCAGATACCCTGATTCTGACTTTTATTGCACAACAAGTTACCAGCTGATCAGATGACTTCCACAATGAATTTCTTCATCAAATTTGGTACACATGCTCCTTATAACATATTAAGACCAATGGAATCATGAATTACCAAAAAATTTGAGATTAGGGGCCTCAAACCCGAAACCCTAATTTTAGCTCATCTGTGTAGGAAATCTTCAGTCTGCCTCTATGCCTTTGCAATGCTTTTTGATCTCTTAACTTTTAAGAACCCTGGGGAGCATATTATGATCATGGAACACACATCGGCCCTCTTGACAAGTTTCAAGGCCTTTGAGATAACTCAAATCACTTCTTGGATTCATCTGATCACAAACCCTAGCTATGCAACTTATGTAGTGAAACAAATATGCAATGTGAGATGATATGCTTATGCAATGCAACATGAAAGATCACAAGCCAAGGTGTGATAAAAAGTGAAGGAAAATTTGGGGTGTTTACAGCTGCCCCTATTCAAGCATGAGTTACCTGTGTAGGATGTAAGCGCCTGGCTTAACAGACATAGATGATAACTTGTGGTTGAATACCAAAGACAGTCCGAAATTTTCACTCTTTATTAAAAGAAGAAAAGGGATATAAATTGTAACAGGCAGTATAGTATTAGTATCAAATGAAAGCGATGTAGGACGACCATCGAGCAAAGGACGACTGCTGGGGATGAAAAATGGTAAGTAAAGCAATGACGGGGACGACCATCATGCTGGGAAATAAAGAGACCGCGACGAGGATAGCCATCGGGTAAACTGATGAAGGACTATCATCAAGATAAAGGAAAAGACCATGACGGGGACGTCCATCGGGTAAAGAAATAAAACTCTCTGGGGATTAAAGAAACGAGGAAAGCACTGTCGGTTACGACCATCAGGTTAAAGGGTAAATAAACCGCGACAGGGACGACTATCAAGTAAAAGAATAAATGAAATAGTGATGAGGGACGGTCATCAAAAGGTGAAGGACGATCACCTAACAGGGGATGGCTGCTAAAAAGATATCACGACATAGGTCAAATGTCGGATAGAAAAGATCAACGATGGAGACGGCCATCAGATAAACATGATGAAGGACGATCATAAAATGGTGAAGGACGATCACCTACCAGGGGAAGTCTGCTCTTGGGGATTATCTCGACATAGGACGAATGCCGGATAAAAGGATCGACGATGGGGACGGCCATCGGATAAATGATGAGGGACAGTCATCATAAGGTGAAGGACGATCACCTGACAGGGGACGGCTGCCGAAAATATCACGACATAGGACGAATGTCGGATAGAAAGTTCCGACAATGGGGGACTCCACTAGGGAAAGGATGAGGGACGGTCATCCAAAGGTGAAGGACGATCACCTGGCAGGGGACGGCTGCCGAAAGTATCACGACATAGGGAGAATGTTGGATAAGAGGATCAATGATGGGGACGGCCATCAAAAGGTGTAAACACCCCAAATTTTCCCTCACTAAGTTCACACCATGGCTTGTGATCTTTCATATGCATAAGTTCAAACATATCATTTCATGTTGCATTTTTTCTTCACTGCATTGATTCAAAGTCATTTGCATCTAGGGTTTGTGATCTGAGCAATCCATGGGCTATCTGAGCCACTCCAAAGGTTTTCAATCATCTCAAGAGGGTCCATGTATGTTCAAATATCATATTATATCCTCCCAAGATCAAGAAAGTTAGAAAATCACAAGAACTGAGGAAGGCATGGAAACAGAGCCAGGTTTAACTGCACAGATGACCTAAAATAGGGTTTTGGTTTTAGAGGCCATAACTCCATATTTTTTGGTCATTCTTGTTTCTATTGGTCTCTACATGATATGAGGATCATGCATACCAATTTTCATGAAGAAATCCAAGGGGGAAGGCATCTGATCAATAGATGACTTCTTGAGCAAGTTAGTGTAAAATCAGGGCATCTGAGGCCCCCAATCACCCAACCAAAGGGTCTTCTCCATCATTTTAGGTGTATATGATCTTTATTTGATCTTAGAAGAAGTTAGAAGTTCAAAAAATTGAAGAATTTCAAGCCATTTGCAAAGTTGACATTTTGGGAAAGTGACTTGTAATGCAAACTTGCCATTTTGGGAAAGTTTTTCAACCTCCTCTTTTTGATTCAAGAATGCTTCAAATGAAAAATTCTTGGTCATGAAAGTTGTAGATTGGATCATTCCCTTTTCAAAAAATACAAAAACTTGATCTAATTCATCATAGCACTCATGTTATTGTAAACACCCCAAATTTTCCCTCACCCATTTACTCCATGGCTTCTGATCTTTTCATATGCATAAACTCAATCACAGCATCTCATGTTGCATTTTGATTCACTGCATTGGTTCTAAGTCATCTGCATCTAGGGTTTGTGATCTGAGCAATCCAAGAGCCACTTGAACCACCCCAAAGGTCATAAATCACTTCAAAGGGGTCCATGTATGTTCAAGCATCATATTATATCCTCCCAAAGTCAATAATGTCAAAAAAATCACAAGAACTGAAAATGGCATGGAAGCAGAGCCAGGTTTAACTGCACAGATGACCTAGAATTAGGGTTTTGGTTTCAGAGGCCATAACTCCAAATTTTTTGGTCATTCTTATTTCTATTGGTCTCTATATGGTATAGGGACAATGCATATCAATTTTCATGAAGAAATTCAATGGGGAAGTCATCTGATCAAGAGTTGACTTTTTGAGCAAGTCGGTGCAAAATCAGGGCATCTGAGGCCCCAAATGACCCAACCAAAGGGTGTTATTCATCATTTTGATTGTGTATGATCTTTATTTGATCATAGAAGATGTTATAAGTTCACAAAATTGAAGAATTTCAAGCCATTTGCAAAGTTGACTTTTTGGGAAAGTTGACTTATAAGGAAAATTGCCATTTTGGGAAACTTTTTCAACCCTTGCTTTTTGATTCAAAAATGCTTCAAATGGAAAAACTTTGGTCATGAAAGTTGTAGAATGGATCATGCCCTTTTCAAAAAGTACAAGAACTTGTTCTAATTCATTTTGGATCAAAATTTATGGCTTGTTAAAGTTGGCCAAAATCACATAATTTGAAGTTTTCTACCAAAGAGGCAAAGTTGCAAAATCACTTGCCAAGGCAAATTGAGCTTCCAAATGGACTTCTAAACTTCACACAAACATGAACCAAGGCCTAAAAGTCAGATTGCATCAAAGAACCACTCATTTTTGTGACTTTTGGGGCAAGAAACTTCAAAAGGGCCAAAGATGAACCAAGTTGCAAAACCTCATTCAAACCCTAATCCACTTGCTTGCTGACTTCATAATTGATCCTAGGGTTCTCCACACTTCTTGCTGCGCAGGACACCCCATTTGTCCTTGGCTAGCTATGAGCCCATACCTCTCTTACACAAAGTTTGACATTTTGGCCAAAGACCCATACCAATCACAATAGGGCACACCAACTCCACAGGCCTATCCATGAGTGATAAGTGGACCAAAGGCAAGCCATAGCACATAACCATTCATGCTGAAACACACTCCAAGCCATAGTTATCAAATTGGCCCCAACTTGCAAAACCATTCGAAACTGACTCCACAAGCATCAAACACACAAACAAACTTCACCATTGATCTCAACATGCTTCATTGGTCACAAACCAACCATTAAAACAACCTGAAAGTCACTGAAACAAAAACACGATTTCCTTCCCCCCTTGAACAGAACTCTGCCAATCTCTCAAACTAGCCATCCTCAAAGCTTCCTAAGCTTCATTTCATCATCAGAGGATTCAAAGGAGTGGATTTGCAGCAAAGGAAAGGCCAGAAAGCCCAGAATCAGGAGGTTCCATCTCAGGTAGCCATCTCAAACATTTTTCCAGAACTTGCATTTTAAGTTATAAACTGATTCTATGTGGTGCGCTGATCATTTTGAGCTTTGAACCTTTGAAAATGGTTGCGTGTGTAGGATGTATTTGATCTCTGAAATTTTTGTGTGTTTTCCGTTTTGATTCATTTCTCTTGATTCAGTGGAAGTGAATGGATTTTAGGGTAGGGTTTAGGTTTAGGGATGTTCAATGAGTGATTCTGGAGAGATTTGAGAGTTTTCATGGTGTATTGAGAGAGATTGAAAGAGGAGCTCGTCGGAGAAGATGACCGGAACACTGTCCCGGTCACCTGATTTTGTTTAGGGTTCAGATTAGGGCACTAATCATAATTAGGAGATTTGAATGCTGGCCGTCCAGATGTGCGCCTAGTCAATTCCCGCGCGTCCCAGTTTGAATCCTGGCACTTTGATCTGCATACTTTCTCATTTTTCAGTTTAAATTCATTTTTATTTTCATTTGTTTTGTTCATTTATTTAAAAATAGTAAAAATCATCAAAAAATTCTGAAAATTTTTATCAAACCTTTTATTAAATTTTCAGAAACCAAAAATATTTTTATTTTTATTTTTTGCATTGAAAAATATTTTTAAATCATTTAAAATTTTATTTTTAATTGATTAATGAGAATTAATTAATTAAAAATACTTTTAGGTATTTAAAAATCACAAAAAAATTCATGAAACATTTAAAATCATTTAGAAACATTGTCCAACTCTCAAACCAAATTTCTTTTTTGATCTTGATGCCTTTTGACAATTTTCAATGGATTTAATTTCATTTTTAGGCATTATTTTGATTCAAACTTCAAAAATTCATCTCTGCCCAACCATTGAGAGTTGGACAATGATTCTTTTTGCATTGCATCTTGCATATCATGTATTTTATAGGATTAAATTGGCATGAATTGATCTTGCATTTTCAATTTGTTTGACATTTTTCTTGACAAGGTACCTTAAAACCCTAGCCAACTTAGGAAATTCATAACTTTCACTAGGTTAAGAATTGGATCCTCTCCTTTGGGCAATGAGTTTGTATAGGTTTAGGGTTCCTTTGATTGCATTTTTAAATTTTTATCATAATGTTTGCCTCTGGTTTAGAATTTTGTTTGGTGCATTGATCATGAACCCTAATTTGGGCTTTCTTTTGCATTCATCTTACATTTGCTTGCATACCATGATTTTCCATGACATATTATGCATTCATTTGATTCATGATACATCTTAAGACATATTAGAATCATGTTTGACCATTTCATCTTTCATTTTCCATGTTGTATGTTATTTGCATTTCATAACTTCTCATGTATGTTCATGGTTCTAAGCATGCTTCTCTTGCATCCATATGTTTGTATGATCATCCTCATGCCTTGTTCCATGTTTGTATCATCTCTTAGCATCATTAACATCATACTCATGCTTCTGGTTTTGGTTTGCATCATCACATTTCATTTCATTTTGCATTACATTTCACTTATTGTGCTAACTTTTCAGGTGGTAAGTTACTTTGAGAAGTGAATTTGCCTTCACTTCTCACAATCTCTTCTCATCTCTCTTATGCATCATTGCTGCATTTTTGTATGTGTATTGGATTGATCTTGCTTATTCTTGTTCATCTTGCCTTCTTTCCTCAAGCAACTTGTCTTCTTAAGTGAAGCAAGTTGCTTTGCTTCTCTTTGTTCCTTTCATCTGCTTCCCTCCTTGGTGGTTCTTTGAAGATTCCTTTCTTAAACCTCACAAACCCTAGGAATGACCAAGCATGATAATAATTAGGGCTTGATTAGTCCCCCACTTAGCTTTTACCTTTGTGTCTCATTGATTCTTCTCTTCTCATCTCATAATCAGGGACTAAACCCTAAAGGCTTTAAGGCTTTGTGATTAAGCTTATGCCTGCATCCTTCTATTAGGATGGAGTGTATAACTTTAATCCTAAGTGTTAAACCCTTAATGTGTTTAAATCCTTTAATCAATTCACTTAATAATCATCAAGACATCAAGCTTGTAACTTGGGCCTTGCATTAGGGTTCTAATTCTTCCTTAATTGGTTAAGAAGGACTAACCCTAGTGTTAATGGACAAGCCCCCCTCAAGTTGTCTTACAAAGCATAAAAATCACTTCTTCATCATATCATTAACTAAAATCCACTTAATAAAGGCTTTGTTTTGTCATGGGTTTAATCCCTAATCATGGATTAAGTTGAGGAGTTTTCCTCAGCTTAAACATTCTCATCTATTATCCTTCTATTAGGATGGTGTAATGAGTCTGTTTAATCCCTGATTATGGCTTAATCTCATTACTTAACACTAAACAAAAACAACAAAAACATCTAAATAATCACAAGTAGGTTAATGATCTTAATCCTACATCATGGTGATTAAGTGTGAGATGCTGACTTCACACTTAAGGTATTCTCATTACCCCTAATCAGAGGGAGGATGTGATGAGTTTACTAACCCATTGGTTTAGGCTTACGCTCATTAACTTATGACAAATCCAAAAGCAATAAAAGGCTGAAAATACAAAAAAACAAACAATAATCTTCTCCTTCAGGATTCTTTTCTCATCTCATTCACTCATAAACGATAACTTGCTTCTTCCGTCTGATGCAAGACAGTTTGCACCTGAGCCAGACAGGTCATACACTTGAGCATAGGCAAGTAAGCAGTTCAAAAGTTAATTTATCTTTCAGTCTCTTTGGGTCGAACTACGGTGTTCTGACTTCCTCATTGCACGAGAGGATACGTAGGCATAACTTAACAGTTATCGAACAAAAGTCTCTGTATATTCCCCCTCTTCCAGTCTTATTCTTTTAGCCTCATGGTCTTGAGCTTTACACTCTTGTCCTTACACTGACACTTCTCTTATACACTTCAAACTTCTTTTACACTGACACTTGCTTTCTTTTCCAGCTTTTGTACACAAATTACACTGACACTACCCCTTTAAAACACAAATCTTTTAAGCGTGGATCCCGTCGAGTGCGGCGGACAATCTGGGTGCTGATACCTTCCCAGGTTGTAACCAACCCCCTTTCTCAGTCTCTCTGGTTCGCAACCGTCTTGTCCATATCTTTCTAGGTCTATGCAGCATTGCCTTTCCTTCGGGATAAAAATGCCTAGCTGGCGACTCTTTGTCTTTTTGAGTTCACTCCTGTGTGTTCTCATTTCTTTCGCCGACCGTTCGCGTCTGTACCCCATTTGACCTAGCCTCATTTTGGTGGGAGCGACAGTTATGGCTTTGCAAAGTTGGGAAAAATCACTAAATTTCACTTATGTACCAAAGAGGGAAACTTGCAAAAACTCATACCAAGGCAAAATATGACCTCAAAGTGACTTCTAACCATTACACAAACATCATACATGACCTATAATTCAGAATTGCCCAAATAATTCTCAAGTTTCATGCCTTGATCATCAAGTATTTCAAAAAGGGCCAAATCCTTCACAAATTGCAAAATGCCCCAAATATTTACATCCACTTGTGCTAGCTACAAAATTTGAATTCCATGGACCTCCCTAAAGACAGCTGCACAGGACAAGCCTTTGTCCCTGGCCTGCCATGAGCCCATACCTCCAAGTACAACTTTGTTGACTTTATACAAATTGAGCCATACCAATCAAACTGCTCCACAACAACTCTCTGCCCAATCATAACATGTTATGTGGACCTCAAGCAAGCCATTTCACATAACAACACAAGCTGAATCCTCTCACAACTCAGCATTGACCAAAACTCCCCTCTTTGCATTTTTCTTCGAAACTGATCACACAAACCAAAAACATCAAAACAAATTCCATAGAACAACTCACCATGATCCACTGATCATTTCCCACCCCTTGAAACAACCTGAAACACTTCAAATCAAAAACACGATTTTGGCCCCTCCTTGAACTGATCTTCATCAAACTTCACATAGAGGCCATATAAACTCCAACCAAGCATTGCAAACTCTTCAGGGGGATCATTGAAGGTGATTTGAAGCAAGGAGTTGGTCAGAAAGCTCCAAAGGTGAAAGCTCCAGTTCAGGTAACCTCAAGAACAAATTTTCCAGAAATGTGATTTCTTGTTATAGAATGGTAGAGTGTGTTGTCCTGATCATGCTAAGCTTTGAATCACTGAAAATGGTGGAGAGATGAGTGTGTATGCATGTTCTGAAATTTATTAAGTTTTCTTGTTTTTGCTCGAATCTTGTTATTGATGCAATGAAAATGTGTTCTTGTGATTGATTCATGTTTGGGGTGGGTAGATGAGTAAATCTGGAGAGTTAGAGCATTTGAAATGGCCTAGGGAAGTAGATAGAAGTTTTGGCTCGTCGGAGAAGACTACCGGAACCACTGTTCCGGTCGTCTGAGGGTGATTAGGGTTAATTAGGGTTTTAGGTCAGTTTGAATATAGGCCCTTGGATCCAGCTTCGCGCGCGTTTTGAACGTCCCAGATTTCACATTAAAATCCTAATCCAGTCATTAACTTAATTAATTAGGATTAATTAAATTCAAATCTCAGAATGAATCACAACCCTCCAAACACGCGCCAGTCAACTCCCGCGCGTTTCATTTAAATATTGGCCCTTTGATCTGTTGACTTTCCATTAAATCCAATTTTAATTCATATTTTTCTTATTTGTTTTGCATATTTATTTTAAAATAGCTAGAATATCTCAAAAATATTTATTTTTTGCATGCTGACTTTAATTAATTTTCTTGACATAAAAACAATTTTTATTTTATTTTTTTTCATTTTAAAAACATTTTAAAAATAATTTAAATGTTATTTTAATTGATTAATGAAGATTTATTAATTAAAATAGCATTTAGGTTTCCAAAAATCACAAAAAAATTCAGAGAGCATTTTAAAACATTTACAAACTCACAAAGCAAATTTCTTTTTGGTTTTGATCACACTTTGACAATTTTCATTTGAATTAGGGTTCTTTAATTTGAATATTTTTAAGCCTAACTTCAAAAATTCATAACTTTTGATCCAAGTTGAGTTTGTGAATGGTTCTTTTTGCATTGTGTTATGCACACTTTCAAGCTTCTAAAAACATTTTTGTTTCATTTTTATCTTGCATTTTCAATTTGTTTGGCATTTTTCCTTTAGGGTCACCCTTAAAACCTTAGAAAATTAGAAAAATCATAAGTCCCTTAGGTTTTAGCTTCTGACCTTCCCCTTTGGGCAGTGAACTTGTATAGGTTTAGGGTCCCTTTGGTTCCATTTTCAATTTTTTATCTCATGTTTTGCTTTTGATTTTGAATTTTGCATTGCATCTTGTACATAAACCCTAATCTTTGCCTTCATTTGCATTCATTCTTCATATGCTTGCATACATGAACTTGCCATGATATTTTGTGCATCCACATGACATGTAAGACATCTTAGGGCATATTGAAATCATATTTGATCATTGCATCATCCACTTGCCATGTTGTGCATCCATTGCATTTCATAAGTTTTCATGAACTTTCATGCCTCCTTTCATGTTTCATTTGCATCTTCATTGCTTGTATGATCACCCTCATCCCTTGACATGCTCTCATACCATCTCATAACATCCTTTGTGTCATGATTATACTTCTAACTTTGACTTTTATCTTGGCATCTCATCTCATTTTCATTTCATTTCATTTCCTTTTGCTAACTTTTCAGGTGGTAAGTGTTTGGGAAGTGAATTTTCCTTCACTTCTCATAATCTCTTCTCATCCCTCTTGCATTCATTGCTGCATTTTGTATTTGTATTAGAGTGAGCTTTCTCATTCATGTTCCCTCCTCAGTTTCTTTCTTCAAGCAACTTATCTTCTTAAGTGAAGTAAGTTGTCTTGCTTCTTGCTGCTTCTTTTCCTTCCATCCTGCTTCTTTCTTGGTGGCTTTTCCTTGAAGATCTTCTTGCAAGCTTCATAAACCCTAGGAATACCCAAGCATGATAACAATTAGGGTTTGATTAGTCCCCCTATTAGTTTTACCTTTGTGCCATCTTTGTGTCTTCTCTTCTCATCTCTTAATCAAGGACTAAACCTTAAAGGTTTTAAGGCTTTGTGATTAAGCTTATGCGTGCATCCTTCTATTAGGATGGAGTGTATAACTTTAATCCTAAGTGTTAAACCCTTAATGTGTTTAAATCCTCTAATCAATTCAGTTAATAATCACTAAGACATCAAGCTTGTAACTTGGGCCTTGCATTAGGGTTCTAACTCTTCCTTAATTGGTTAAGAAGGACTAACCCTAGTGTTAATGGACAATTCCTCTTCAAGTTGTCTTACAAACCATAAAATCCATTTCTTAATCTTACCATTAACTAAAATCCACTCTAATAAAGGCTTTGTTTTGTCATGAGGTTAATCCCTAATCATGGATTAAGTTGAGGAGCCTTCCTCAGCTTAAATGTTCTCATCTATTATCCTTCTATTAGGATGGTGTAATGGGTCCATTAGATCTTTGATTATGGCTTAAACTCATTACTTAACACTAAACAGAAAACTCCAAAAACATCCAAATAATCACAAGTAGGTTAATGATCTTAATCCTACATCATGGTGATTAAGTGTGAAGTTCTTACTTCATACTCAAGGTATTCTCATTACCCCTAATCAAAGGAAGGATGTGATGAGTTTACTAACCCTTGGTTTAGGCTTAAGCTCATTGACTTATGACAAACCTCAAAAGGCAATAAAAGATTGAAAACACAAAAACAAACAATAATCGTCTCCTCCGGGATTCTTTTCTCACCATCTTCACTCACAAACGAGAACTTGCTTCTTCCGTCTAATGCAAGACAGTTAGCACCTAAGCCAGACAAGTCATAAACTTGAGCATAAACAAGTAAGCAGTTCACAAGTCAATTTATCTTTCAGTCTCTTTGAGTCGAACTACGGTGTTCTGACTTCCTCATTGCACGAGAGGATACGTAGGCATAACTTAACAGTTATCGAAAAAAAGTCTCTGTATATTCCCCCACCTCCAGCATTATTCTTTAAGCCTCATAGTCTTGAGCTTCATACTCTCTTCCTACACTGACACTCTTTTATTTCACTTCACTTTTCTTTTGCACTGACACTTGCATTCTTTTCCAGCTTTTGCACACAAAATAGCACTTACACTACCCATTTTAAGCACAAATCTTTCAAGCGTGGATCCCATCAAGTACGACGGACAATCTGGGTGCTAATACCTTCCCAGGTTGTAACCAACCCCTTTTCTCAGTTTCTCTAGTTTGCAACCGTCTTATCCATCTTTTCTTAGGTCTTTGCAGCATTACCTTTCCTTTGGGATAAAAATGCCTAGCTGGCGACTCTTTTCAGTTCACCCTTGTGTTCTCTCTTTCGCCGAACGTTCGCGTCTGTACCCCTCTTGGCTAGGTGTCATTTGGATGGAGCGACAACTTGGCGACTCTGCTGGGGACCCTTATATTGCAACCAGGGCTTCTGGTTCTTTTGGTGGGTTCCTCCTAGCGCTTGTTTGATTTGTGTTTATTGGGGTGTTATGTGCTAGGTGTGTTTATTTATTTTACTTTATTTGCTGCTTTATGTACATCTTTATTTATTGCTTTCTTTACAGCCTTATGCATATTTCATACTGTCATTTGCTGGATCTGGTTTGCTGTTTTGGTGGGTGGGGTTCCATTGAGAGTTTAAGGTCCTATACCTGGGACCTGAGTGACACCTAGGCTAGAGTTGTTCATGTTCTTTCCCATTCCATTTCGGTCTGGTGCGGGAATATGAAACATGGTTCAGATGTGGGTTTCTTCTTGAGAACTCTGTGCTATAGATTTCCTATAGTACTAGGGCTATCTGGGAAGCCTGCTAAGTCTGGATGACCTTTTTATCATGACCTTCAGAAACTGAGGTGAATTAGAGGAGGGTCTTTTATGGTTATTGTAAACACTGTACCTCCGTGTTAGAAGTGTTTAAACTTCTCATAACTGATCCAAGTCTGAGGATCCTTGTTCTAGAACATTACCTGTGAGGGGGTTGGGATGTTTACAGGTTTGCAGGAACCCTTGGCCACATCATACCATGTTATTGTATTGTTTAAGAATACTTCACTTTGGACAGTTCTTGAGATTAACCCTTGACATGTGACTCTTTATTTGAGTCCCCACCCTGGTTACTGGATTTCTGAGTCTTCATCTGGACTTTTGAACATACATGGGCCTTATATCAAGACAGATAATCAGATCCAGCTTGATCACAAACCCTTGCATATCATTTGCATATATCATCATTGCATCATTTAACATTTGTTTATTTGCTTTTCAGGGTATCCACCTCATTATATCTTGGTTTGGTTTTGACCCCTTCTTCTGCTTAGACCTCTGCTTCAGCTGTCTTCTTCAGCAACTGCTTCAGTTATCTCCATCCTCACCAGCATCAGTTCACCAGTGGTCCACCTTCAGCATCTTAGTCTGTGATCTTCATCAGCACTTATCTTCAACTTCTTCAGCAGCACTCATGACAACTTCTAGGAAGAGCAACATATCCTACCACTTTTTTGAGCCTGTGTTGACTGGTATCAGGCAGATCCAGTCACTCATCACACCTGACCACATCCCAATATTTAGAGATCACTATGGAGGTATCCTGGACATTGTTATAGACCTTGACCCTTCTCAGAGGAGCATGATCCACACATGCTTGCAGTTTTATGACCCTCCTTTGAGATGTTTCACCTTTCCAGACTTTCAGCTAGGGCCTTTACTGGAAGAGTTTTCTTCATTGATTGGAGTACCTATCAGAGGTGGAATCCCTTTCAACCCAGAGATGACTGCTCCCAGAAATGAAGAGATAGCAAGGGCACTGTACTTGGAGCCTGCCCTTATTGAGCAAAGTATGACAACAAAAGCTGGGATTCCTGGTTTGCATTTTGACTTCTTGATCTCTCAGGCCATCCTGAAAGCTTCATTGGGAGAGTGGAGAGCAGTTTGTGCACTGTTATCCCTCAGTATATATGGGGATATACTGTTTACAGATGAGCCCAAATTTGTCAGCAAGAATGCCATCCATTTGTTTCTCCTGAAGAACCCAGTACCCACACTACTAGGAGATTTTTACTACTCCATTCATCAGAGGAATGAGAAGCAAAGGGGGAAGTTGGTAAGATGTTGTGCTCCTTTGTTTTACACCTGGCTGCTCAGACACCTGCCCAAGTAAGATACTTTCTTGAATCCCCACCAGCAGAAGAATTGGGCCAAGAGGTTCATTGCCTTGACTTCAGGTGATATCAAATGGTGCACCCAGAGCACCAAAGGCAAGGACATTATCACCAGCTGTGGACAATACCCAAATGTGCCTCTGATAGGAGTGAAGGGTTGCATTAACTACAATCCTTAATTGTTTAAGAGACGATTGGGATATGCCTTGGTTCACCCTCCCAAAGGACAGGATTTAGCTAAGACCCTATATTGTGAAGTACAACCTAATTCAGTTGTTGTCAGACAAGCATCCTGGGCTTGGGACAACATCCAGACAAAAGGAGTAGCTATTCTTGGAAGATGTAACAATGTTGCTTCAGCTCAGTACTCAGACTGGTCCCGTACTAGAGCTCAGATTACCAGAATGCCTTTCACCTTGGTAGACATACCTGGGCCATCCACAGTACAGCCTGCAGCAACAGTTAGCCTGGAGGAATTTGAAAAGTTGAAAGAAAGGAATGAGCAGATATCACAGGCCTTGAAGAAGACTCTTTGGGAAAGAAGTGATGGTCGCCTGGACATTGAGAGATTGGAAAAGCTCAGGGTGGAGCATCTTGCCAAAATTGAGAAGGCAAAAGACTACATAAGGAAAGCAAAGGCTAGGGAACAGATATTGAAGAATGCTTGTAAAGAGGCCAAGATTCAGAAGGCTAGGGCTGAGCACTATCTGCAAGAGAGCCAGGCTAGATGGGTCAGGATCACCGAAGCCCGTGTACAAGAAGACCAGAAGACTCAACCCAAGATTGAACAGCTAGAGGCCAATGAGAAGAAGCAGTAGGAAGCTTTGTTGGCTGCACAGAAAGAGATATCAGGGTTGAAGCTCATAGCAGGATTGAAGAGATCAAAGGACCAGGACAGGCATAAGAAGCTGACTACTGCTATTCCTACCAGGAACCTCCTCATTAGGACCATTACAGAGCACCCAGCTGGTCCAGTGACTGAGGCACTCATGAAGGAGGTCAGAGAAGATGAGTTTGGACTGGATGTCTGATTCTTTGCTTGTTGTTTATTTCCATTTGATGTACTTTTCCTTTTGTTGTATTTTGACCCTCCATGGGCATGTATTGTAAAACAAACTTTGTATTATTCATCATTTGTAATATATTTCAGTTTGTTGTCATTTGGGTTTTCTCTCAACAACATCAAACATCTTCCTCGAGGTCTGGAAAGGTCAAAACCAAGAACCAAACCGGATACCTTGGAAAACAAATAAGCATACTGCATTACATACTAACTTTGTTTTTGTTTTGTAGGTTTTGTTATTATTGTTTCTAATTTGTTGTGATCTTAGGAAACATTGCTCGTCGCCGAGTGTTCCCTGTCAACCGTATGCACCGGTACCCAAATCATAACAACCTTCCCGGCATTCAAATGGAGCAAGTACAGCAGGACCTGACTGAGGTCAGAAGTCAGATGGACAATGAGAGAGTAGAGATGAGAAATCAGATGTCTCAGTTTATGGCAGTGATGACTGGCTTAGCCCAGAGTCAAGAAAGGTTAAGAGAGCTGGTGGAAAGATAAACTCCTGAGGAGCCTCATCTTGGAACAGGAGGAACCAGCAATAATGAACGGGGCCAGCCTCGTATTGACCCACCGGAGTATGGACCTCATCTGAATCCAGAAGTTAACATCCCGAGGAATGGTCAAGGAAATACTGTTGGGGGCCAAATCCTACAGGAGGATCCCCAGGGAGAATAATTTACTGTTATAGGGGCAGGAGATGAGGTATATGACAAAAGATTGGACGAGATTGTTGAAAAGTTAAGATCTTTGGAATCTCAGAATTCTTTGGGCTTCGATGTGATGGATATGGGACTAGTAGATGGGGTGAGAATTCCCCACAAATTTAAACCCCCATGCTTTGAAAAGTACAATGGTATCTCCTGTCCTCGCACTCATCTGCAGTCTTTCTTGGGAAGGCTCAAAGCTTATACCATGGATGAAAAGTTATGGATGTTCTACTTTGAGGACAGTCTGACTGGAGCTTCGAGAGAATGGTATTCGCATTTGTCTTGGGCCACCATAAGATGTTGGAAGGATTTGGCCGAAGCTTTCATCCGTCAATATCAGTACAACCTGGACATGGCTCCCAATAGAACTCTTCTAATGGGCATGTCTCAGTCTTCTAGAGAGAGCTTCCGGGATTATGCTCAAAGATGGAGACAGCTTGCTGCTGCTGTCCAACCACCCATGTCAGAAAGGGAAATGGATGACATGTTCATGAACACATTGCAAGGGACTTATATTGATAGACTGGATGCTTTCTCCTCTACCAGTTTTGCTGATTTGGTCGTAGCCGGTGAGAGGATTGAAAGTCTCTTGAAGATGGGCAAAATCTCTGACAGTGGTGCAAGTTCCTCCAGCAATCCCAGAAAACCTTTTGCGGGACCCCGAAGGGCAGGTGAAACAAATTTCATTCATACAAGTAGGGGCCGACCTCAATATGCTCACCGGTCAGTAGCAGTTGTTACCATCCCAGCTCCAATTCCACAACAATCATCATATCCTCAACAACAACAACCACAGTATCAACAACAAGCTCATTATCCGCAACAAAGGTCGTACAACAACAGCAATAACAACCAACAGCAGCGTCCCTTCCAACAGAGGCCATCACAAGCAAACAGAGTAATTGATCCAATTCCAATTCCGTATGTTGCACTCTTGCCACAACTCCTAAAGCTCAACCTAGTTGAGTTAAGGACGTTGGCTTCCCCAGATCCTCTCAATCTGCCAAAGAACTATGATGCAAATGCCAGGTGTGCATTCCACTCAAATGCACTGGGGCATAATACTGAAAAATGCAGGGCCCTACAGATGAAAGTCTAGGATCTGGTTGACTCAAAAGCTCTCAATTTTGCACCTCCTCCAAATGTTACAAGAAACCCAATGCCTAGTCACAACGGGCCTAGGATCAATGCTATTGAGGAGGGCAAACCATCCACATTAATTAACAGTGTTGCACAAATCCGAACACCCTTGGTTGAAATCAAAGCTCAGCTGTTAGAATGCCACGTGTTCCCCGGATGTTAGGTCGGCTGTGGATATTGCAACATTGTCGTTAATGGATGTGAGAGACTGAGAAATAGCATAGATGGCCTCATTAGAGATGGCACTCTTCAGATTACAACAACAGCGACTACAACTCCAACAATTCCTTCATCAACAATCACAGATACTCCTACAACATCAGCAACCCTTGTTCCAACAGATTCTGCTACAACTCCAACAATTATTCAATCAATCACTTCAACGGATACAAGTTCAGTCACAATTCCTTCTACAACGACAACACCCATTACTCCATCAGTTCCTGCTACAACTCCAACACTCGTCCAGTCAACAGTACCGTCTACAACATCAGCAACAGTTAATGAAAGCGTCTCAACGGTTACGATATACTACGATCCTGCAAATGTTCCTTCCAACAACTCACAACAAAATGCTACTCTTGTCAGAGCCCCAGTTACCATATATTATGATCCACACACCATTGTGGTCCCCTCTGCAACTGCTATCAGTCCGGTCACTATCACAGTGCCTGGGCCGGTTCCTTACGAAAGCAATAATGCCATCCCTTGGCATTATGGCTCAGATCTATACTGCGAGGGGCAGAAAATCACTTTAGAGTCATCAACTTCTTCACCTCAGATAGACAATGTGGGGGGAGGCGGAGGCTTCACTAGAAGCGGACGTCTCTTTGCCTTGCAAATACCAAGACCCATTGCTGAAGCAGAAGTTGCTGCTAAGGCAAAAGGGAAGTACGTGGTGCAAGAAGAATCAGTTGCTAAAGAAACTTTGAAGACTCCTTTTGATCAAGAGATTTATGAATTCATGCGGATAATCAAGAAAAGTGATTATAAGGTGGTGGACCAGCTTCACCAGACACCTTCCAAAATCTCCATACTATCATTGCTAATATGCTCCGAGGCTCATCGGAACGCACTATTAAAAGTCCTGCACGCAGCTTATGTGCCGGAGGAGATTACTGTCAATTAGTTAGAGGCAGTGGTTGGAAATGTCAACGCTAGTCATGGACTAGGGTTTACCAACGCTGATCTTACAACGGAAGGTCACAATCACAACAAGGCTTTGCACATTACCTTGGAGTGTAAGGGTGCAGTTCTTTCTCACGTATTGGTGGACACAGGGTCATCACTCAATGTCCTACCCAAGAAAGCCCTTGTGAAGCTGGAACATGATGGATTGGTACTACGCCTAAGCAACTTGGTAGTGAGAGCCTTTGACGGTTCTAAAAGATCAGTTCTGGGAGAGATAGAGTTGCCAATAATGATTGGCCCACATGTTTTCAAAATAACCTTCTTTGTGATGGATATACAGCCTGCCTACAGCTGTCTATTGGGTAGACCATGGATACACGTCGCTGGCGCCGTGACGTCAACTCTTCACCAGAAGTTAAAATTTGAGTGGGAGGGCCAAGTCATTACCATTTGTGGGGAAGAGGATATCTTCGTTGCCAGCTGGCTACTTTCAAATACATTGAAATGGATGGGGAGATCCATGAGACCATGAGTCAAGGGTTTGAGGCCCTTAACATCAATGAAGCATCTGCTGTGTCTGGGACTTCCATCACATCATATCAACAAGCCCGGAAGGTTCTTGAGGAAGGTACCGCTCAAGGCTGGGGAAAGCTGCTGCAAGTTGAAAAGAAAGAAGACCGATTCAGGTTGGGTTACAGACCAACTCGACAAGATCAACCAGAGGCTGCAACGGATCCCAAGTTTGTTAGCGGGGGGATGCTCACCCCAGATGCTGTGAATAGTTTGGAAGATGAGTCAGAAGACGAGCGCAACCTGGAAAGCTGGATACGTCCAAGGATCCCGGGGAACCATGTCTCAAACGGGTCTTCCTAGGAAATTATAAGAGTTACTCCTGCAGAGTAATTATTATTTCTTGTCTTTAAAGCATGCATTATGTCCTGCATCTTACCCAAGATGTCAGGGCTCATTTTGTAATCGGGCCATCTTGTATTTTGTGCAAACGATCAATTAATGAATATCAGGACATCTTTTGCAAATGAGTCTTTTCTTTTCCGCTCACTGTTTTTCATTTTTCATTTTTTGTACAAATATAAAATGACAATGTTTTTCAAAATAACAACTTCATTTTCACTTTTTCTAAACTAGATAATACTGATCATTAAAATGAACAAATCTAAACCCTTGCAAAGAGTGCCCTCCAGACTGCACCGACAACAACACTGCTATGACTTCGTATGACTTTGACAATCCGATTAATCAAGCTGATGAAGGGGTTGAAGAAAATTATGAGCTACTTGAAGAATTAGCCAGGTTGTTGAGACAAGAGGAGAAGGTTATCACTCCTCATCAGGAGGAAGTTGAGACAGTTAATCTTGGTACAAAAGAAGACTTGAAAGAAGTTAAGATCGGGGCCTGTCTGCAAGATTTAGTAAAAGAGAAACTTATTGACATGCTTCGGGAGTATGTGGATGTTTTTGCTTGGTCTTATCAGGATATGCCAGGGTTGGACACCGACATCGTTATGCACAAGTTGCCTCTGAAAGAAGATTATCCACCAGTAAAACAGAAGCTGCACCGTACTCGTCCAGATATGGCCATGAAGATAAAAGAAGAGGTACAAAAACAGTGGGACGCCGGTTTCCTTGTTGTGACCAGTTACCCGCCGTGGGTTTCTAACATTGTACCTGTGCCTAAGAAGGATGGCAAGGTGAGGATGTGTGTGGATTACCGGGACCTGAACAGAGCCAGCCCGAAAGATGACTTCCCATTACCTCACATTGATGTATTGGTCGACAATACGACTCAGTTCTCGGTATTCTCCTTCATGGATGGATTTTCAGGATATAATCAGATCAAAATGTCACCTGAAGACATGGAGAAGACAACCTTCATCACACCCTGGGGCACATTCTGTTATAAGGTGATGCCATTCGGACTGAAGAATGCTGGTGCCACTTATCAACGGGCTATGGTAACATTATTCCATGACATGATCCACAAAGAAATTGAATGTTATGTGGATGACATGATTGCCAAGTCCCTCAGAGAAGTAGACCACCTGGTGAATCTGTTGAAGCTATTCAAGCGTCTGAGGAAGTACCAATTGAAGTTAAACACCAACAAATGCACATTTGGGGTACGATCCGGTAATCTGCTGGGATTTATCGTAAGTGAGAAAAGGATTGAAGTTGACCCTGACAAAGTCAAAGCCATTTAAGAAATGCCTGCACCAAAGACTGAAAAAGAAGTTCGAGGGTTCCTAGGTAGATTGAACTACATTTCAAGGTTCATATCTCACCTTACAGCAACCTGTGAGCCTCTGTTCAAGTTGCTAAGAAAAGAACAAACGGTCAGGTGGAATGAAGACTGCCAGAGGACTTTTGACAAAATCAAAGAATACTTACAAGAGCCTCCGATCCTTATGCCTCCAGTTGAAGGAAGACCTCTAATCATGTACTTGATAGTATTAGAAGAGTCAATGGGGTGTGTGCTGGGCCAGCATGACGAGTCTGGTCGAAAAGAGTATGCAATTTATTACCTAAGAAAAAAAATTACCGACTGTGAACAACGTTATTCACTGCTCGAGAAAACTTGTTGTGCTTTAGCGTGGGCTGCTCGCCGACTAAGGCAGTATATGTTGACCCACACTACCTTATTGATCTCAAATATGGACCCAGTCAAGTATATATTTGAGAAGCCAACACTTACCGGACGGGTTGCAAGATGGCAAATGATTCTCACAGAATATGACATTCAGTACACATCTCAAAAGGCCATCAAAGGCAGTGTATTGTCTGATTATCTTGCTGAGCAACCCATTGTTGATTACCAGCCTATGAGATTTGACTTCCCTGATGAAGACATCATGTTCATAAAAACAAAAGATCATGAAGATCCTATTCACACTGAAGGGCCTGACCCAGAAGAAGAGTGGACTATGATGTTTGATGGGGCTGTTAATATGAATGGTCGTGGTGTTGGTGCAGTACGCATTACACCTAAGGGAGTTCACATGCCTTTCTCGACAAAACTCACCTTTAACTGCACTAACAACGAAGTTGAATATGAAGCTTGTATCATGGGTCTTGAGGAAGCCATTGACCTAAGGATCAAGACTTTAACTCTGTTCGGAGATTCAGCTCTGGTAATTAATCAAACCAGCGGCAAATGGTATACTCACCAGAAGCATCTGATACCTTACCGGGACTATACAAGGAGGTTGCTTACATTCTTCACAACAGTCAAGCTTGAGTATATCCCTCGAGATGAAAATCAGTTTGCAGATGCTCTGGCTAGCATTTCATCCATGATCAAAGTTCAAGCTACCAACTTTGTGCCTCAGATTTCAGTATCCAGACTTGATAGACCAACATACGTATTCTCTGCAGACCTTGCTAAAGATGATAAGCCTTAGTTCCATGACATCAAGTGCTTCTTGGAGGATCAAACATACCCACCTGGGGCATCATCCAATGACAAGAAGACATTAAGAAGGCTGGCTGGTAGTTTCTTCCTGAATCCTGATGGTTCCTTGTACAAGAGAAACTTTGATATGGCACTTCTCAGATGTGTTGATAAGACAGAAGCAGACTTGCTGATGCACGAGGTGCACGAAGGATCTTTTGGTACCCATGTTGGAGGGCATGCTATGGCTAAAAGGTTGTTAAGATCAGGCTATTATTGGATCACAATGGATGCAGACTGTTGTGCTTATGCCAGGAAATGCCATAAATGCCAGATTTATGCAGATAAAGTGCATGTGCCTCCGAATCCTCTGAATGTGATGTCTTCACCTTGGCCCTTTGCCATGTGGGGCATAGATATGATTGGCAAGATTGAACCGACTGCTTCAAATGGCCACAGATTCATCCTAGTAGCCATTGACTATTTTACCAAGTGGGTTGAAGCTGCTTCCTATGCTAATGTCACCAGGCAAGTGGTAGCCCGATTCCTGAAGAGAGATATCATCTGTCGGTATGGAGTGCCCGAGCGAATCATTACCGATAATGGTTCCAACTTGAACAACAAAATGATGGCAGAACTATGTCGGGACTTCAAGATCCAACACCACAACTCTTCTCCTTACAGGCCAAAGATGAATGGCGCTGTAGAGGAAGCTAACAAGAATATCAAGAAGATTGTGCAAAAGATGGTGGTCACCTACAAATACTGGCATGAGATTCTACCATTTGCCTTGCATGGGTACCGTACGTCAATCAGAACATCCACTAGGGCAACACCGTATCAGCTTGTGTATGGTATGGAGGCAGTCATACCTGTTGAAGTTGAATTACCCTCCTTGCGGGTACTAATGGATGTCAAATTGAATGAAGCAGAATGAGTCTGATCCCGATACCAACAACTGAATCTGATTGAAGAGAAGAGATTAGCTGCAATCTGTCATGGGCAGTTATATCAGAAAAGAATGAAGAAAGCCTTCGATCAGAAAGTCAGACTTCGGGAATACCAAGTAGGAGATCTCGTGCTAAAAAGGCTCTTTCCTCCTCATACAGACCACATGGGCAAGTGGACTCCGAATTACGAGGGTCCATTCATAGTAAAGAAAGTTTTCTCTAGTGGAGCACTGATGCTCAATACTATGGATGGTGAAGATTTCCCGTCCCCTATGAATTCAGATGCAGTTAAAAAATACTTCGCATAAAATGACCCGCTGGACATAAAAAACAGAATGTAAGTCCAGGCAAAAATAGGGCATCCCGGCGATTCAAAAACAGAATAAAAGACTCGGGCAAAAATAAGGGAAAATAATCCAAAAAAAAATGTACACCCGCTGAGTTGAAAAGCCACATTGGACAGCTTAGGCAAAAATGGGTATCCCGGTGGATTGAAAACCCGAAAGGGCGATCCACGCAAAATAAGGGAATAAGTGAACAATTGCATTCTGAATTCGTCTGTATCATTTACAACATGGCAAACTTCGAAAGGTTCGAGCATCTGTCAGAATCAGCCTTCTTCAAAAAGCAGGATGAGAAGAACGTCAATGTCATACGAGTTATAGCTAAAGGGAAGCTCACTGAAGCATCATCAAGATTGCCAGCACCTTTTTGTTTCTCAATTTGTAACAATCTCCTCATTTCAGCGGATTTGTTTCCTCGACTGTACTTGCCAATTCAGGGCACACAAATTAATAAAATCAGATTTTCAGTCACATTTCGTCTCGTACATTTTATTCCATTTGTAAAAAATGTCCGATATCCCTGGTATATTGATTGCACAAATACAGATGCGTTTTTTTTTCTAAATCACATGCTTGCAGGAAATATGTTTGCTCCTGGGAGTGTCTAAACTCCTATGATGGAATCCAGTAAGGGATACCTCGGGGCACTTGTACGTTTCTTTGTCATAACAGGATTGCAGGTATTCAAAGCGCAACATGGGGCATGAAAGCTTCTCCCCAGCAAGCTGCCCAAATCATTATTTCCTCAGCACACCTTCCAAATGGCACCAAAGATGCTTTCCCCCATTTGGAGCTGTTAGACACCACTTCTCCAACACTTTCTCCAGAGCAGCATCAGAAGGAGCTCATTTCCCCAGCTAAGTCCATCATCCTCAGCAGGACCCCTACAGAGATCACTAGGAAGGTCGTTCAGTGATCATTCCTCCCCAGAGCCAAGTGTCAGGCAGGGAATCATCTTCCCGTAGAGTTTCAGTCTCTATCCAGAAGAGCAATGTCTGAAGATCTCACAACAATGTGACGAAAGCTTCCGCAGCCCCAGCTGGGCTCATCATCACCAAGATAGGGCTATCAGTGACTTAATTTCCCAAGCAGAATCATACATCTTATCAGATCTACCAATGAATTTTCCCCCCAGCTGGGACATTCTTTCAAAGCAGATCAGCCAGAGATCTTCACTGCAACGGGATCCGGATCCTAGATCGGTATCTTTGCATAATCATAGCATTCGCATCATATTTTCCCCCCAGAGCATAGCATTCCGTCTAATACGGAGCATTACGGCAAAAGTCAAACATATTGCATAATCATAAGCCATGTTTTGAATCAAACACCCGTAGATATCAATATTCCATCAGCAATATATATACAAAGACTCACAGTCACAGCATAAAGCCAAAGCATCCCCTTTGCACTCATTAATACACATATATACTTTTTTCCGATACTCTTCCGTGTCGTATCACTCCCCTGCAGATATAAACCACAAGCATATATCTATGCACTCTTTGGACACTCGTCCGTGTCACCATCATTCAACATGGTTACCTAAACACTTATTGTAAATCAAACACTTGTTTATTATACATTTCTTCTGACACCCGTTTGTGTCATCTTATCTCCACAGGTCTTCAGAATGTCTCTTACGTTTATAAGTTCATAACTTACACACTTCCTTTTATGATACTCATCTGTATTATCCTCTCCTCAGCAAGTTGAACAATCGTCTGTGTCTCACCCATGCTTACTTTTTACTCGTACAGATACTCGTCTGTGTCTTGTATACACCACTTATCTTCCTCAGATTCGACACTCGTCCGTGTTCTTTGTTAACCAGTTGGTACTCGTTCGTACCATCATCTTTGAACATGCGTCAGCGTTTTTTTCTACTGATACTCGTCTGTATCATAGTCTTAAATATGCTTGTCTGCATCTTTAATCTATACACAATGTCAAACACTTATACCTTTTTCTTGAATTTAGACACTCGTTTGTGTCTACCCTTCCCCAGAAGAGTCCCCAGCGAATCCCAACAAATTATTTCCTTTCTATCTAACATTCGTCCTATGTCATGATACTTCCGGCAGCCGTACCCTTCCAGGCGATCATCCTTCACCTTTTGATGATCGTCCTTCATCATCCCCAGTGGAGTCTCCATTATTGGAACCCTTCCCCACCCGACATTCATCCTATGACGTGATAGTTTAGCAGCCGTACCCTGCTAGGTGATCTTCCTTCACCTCTTGATGATCGTCCTTCATCATTATTATCTGATGGTCGTCCCCATCGTTGATCCTGTTATCTGACATTCGTCCTATGTCATGATGAACCCCGAGAGCAGTCGTACCCTACTAGGTGATCGTTCTTTACCTCTTGATGATCGTCCTTCATCATGCTCATCCGATGGTCGTCCCCATCGTCGACCTTTTCTATCCGACATTCGTCCTATGTCGTGATACTTTCGGCAACCGTACCCTGCCAGGTGATCGTCCTTCACCAATAGATGATCGTCCCTCATCTTATCCCCAACAGAGCAGCCGTCCCCTGCTGGGTGATCTTCCTTCACCTTTGATTTCATTAACCCGGTGGCTGTACCCCATCGTTGTTTACCCTTTACTTTATAAAACCTGATGGTCGTCCCCATTATGATACCTCCATCACCCCAGCATGTCGGCCGTCCCCGTCATTGCTTTATCCTCAGCAGTCATCCTCTGCTCGACGGTCGTCCTCCATCTCCTGCACTTTATAATCATACTTTACTTTCTTTTTACAATCTATATCCCTTTTCTTCTTCATACAGTGAGTACAAATTTTGGACTGCCTTTGGTATTCAACCACAAGTTATCTTGTTTGCCTGTTAATCCGTCGCTTACATCCTACACAGCTAACTCATGTTTGAATAGGGGCAGCTGTAAACACCCTAAATTTGCCCTCACTAAGTTCACACCATGGCTTGTGATCTTTCATATGCATAAGTTCAAACATATCATTTCATGTTGCATTTTTTCTTCACTGCATTGATTCAAAGTCATCTGCATCTAGGGTTTGTGATCTGAGCAATCCATGGGCTATCTGAGCCACTCCAAAGGTCTTCAATCATCTCAAGAGGGTCCATGTATGTTCAAATATTCATATTATATCCTCCCAAGATCAAGAAAGTCAGAAAATCACAAGAACTGAGGAAGGCATGGAAGCAGAGCCAGGTTTAACTGCACAGATGACCTAAAATTAGGGTTTTGGTTTCAGAGGCCATAACTCCAAATATTTTGGTCATTCTTGTTTCTATTGGTCTCTACATGATATGAGGATCATGCATACATATTTTCATGAAGAAATCCAAGGGGGATGGCATCTGATCAATAGATGACTTCTTGAGCAAGTCAGTGTAAAATCAGGGCATCTGAGGCCCCCAATCACCCAACCAAAGGGTCTTCTCCATCATTTTGGGTGTATATGATCTTTATTTGATCTTAGAAGAAGTTAGAAGTTCACAAAATTGAAGAATTTCAAGCCATTTGCAAAGTTGCCATTTTGGGAAAGTGACTTGTAATGCAAACTTGCCATTTTGGGAATGTTTTTCAACCTCCTCTTTTTGATTCAAGAATGCTTCAAATGAAAAATTCTTGGTCATGAAAGTTGTAGATTGGATCATTCCCTTTTCTAAAAGTATAAGAACTTGATCTAATTCATCATATAACTCAAGTTATGGCTTTGCAAAGTTGGGAAAAATCACTAAATTTCACTTATGTACCAAAGAGGGAAACTTGCAAAAACTCATACCAAGGCAAAATGTGACCTCAAAGTGACTTCTAACCATTACACAAACATCATACATGACCTATAATTCAGAATTACCCAAAGAATTCTCAAGTTTCATGCCTTGATCATCAAGTATTTCAAAAAGGGCCAAAACCTTCACAAATTGCAAAATGCCCCAAATCTTGACTTCCACTTGTGCTAGCTACAAAATCTGAATTCCATGGACCTCCCTAAAGCCAGCTGCGCAGGACAAGCCTTTGTCCTTGGCCTGCCATGAGCCCATACATCCAAGTACAACTTTGTTGACTTTATGCAAATTGAGTCATACCAATCAAACTGCTCCACAACAACTCTCTGCCCAATCAGAACATGTTATGTGGACCTCAAGCAAGCCATTTCACATAACAACACAAGCTGAATCCTCCCACAACTCAGCATTCACCAAAACACCCCTCTTTGCATTTTTCTTCGAAACTGATCACACAAGCCACAAACATCAAAACAAATTCCATAGAACAACTCACCATGATCCACTGATCATTTCCCACCCCTTGAAACAACCTGAAACACTCCAAATCAAAAACACGATTCTGGCCCCTCCTTGAACTGAACTTCAGCAAACTTCACATAGAGGCCATATAAACTCCAACCAAGCATTGCAAACTCTTCAGGGGGATTATTGAAGGTGATTTGAAGCAAGGAACTGGTCAGAAAGCTCCAAAGGTGAAAGCTCCAGTTCAGGTAACATCAAGAACAAATTTTCCAGAAATGTGATTTCTTGTTATAGAATGGTAGAGTGTGTTGTCCTGATCATGCTAAGCTTTGAATCACTGAAAATGGTGGAGAGATGAGTGTGTATGCATGTTCTGAAATTTTTGCAGTTTTCTTGTTTTTGCTCGAATCTTGTTATTGATGCAATGAAAATGTGTTCTTGTGATTGATTCATGTTTGGGGTGGGTAGAGGAGTAAATCTGGAGAGTTAGAGCATTTGAAATGGCCTAGGGAAGAAGATAGAAGTTTTGGCTCATCGGAGAAGAAAACCGGAACCATTGTTTCGGTCGTCTCAGGGTGATTAGGGTTAATTAGGGTTTTAGGTGAGTTTGAATATAGGCCCTTGGATCCAGCTTCGCGCGCGTTTTGAACGTCCCAGATTTCACATTAAAACCCTAATCCAGTCATTAACTTAATTAATTAGGATTAATTAAATTCAAATCTCAGAATGAATCACAACCCTCCAAACACGCGCCAGTCAACTCCCGCGCGTTTCATTTAAATACTGGCCCTTTGATCTGTTGACTTTCCATTAAATCCAATTTTAATTCATATTTTTCTTATTTGTTTTGCATATTTATTTTAAAATAGCTAGAAAATCTCAAAAATATTTATTTTTTGCATGCTGACTTTAATTAATTTTCTTGACATAAAAACAATTTTTATTTTATTTTTTTCATTTTAAAAACATTTTAAAAATAATTTAAATGTTATTTTAATTGATTAATGAAGATTAATAAATTAAAATAGCATTTAGGTTTCCAAAAATCACAAAAAAAATCAGAGAGCATTTTAAAACATTTACAAACATTTACAAACTCACAAAGCAAATTTCTTTTTGGTTTTGATCACACTTTGACAATTTTCATTTGAATTAGGGTTCTTTAATTTGAATATTTTTAACCCTAACTTCAAAAATTCATAACTTTTAATCCAAGTTGAGTTTGTGAATGGTTCTTTTTGCATTGTGTTATGCATACTTTCAAGCTTCTAAAAACATTTTTGTTTCATTTTTATCTTGCATTTTCAATTTGTTTGGCATTTTTCCTTTAGGGTCACCCTTAAGACCTTAGAAAATTAGAAAAATCATAAGTCCCTTAGGGTTTAGCTTCTGACCTTCCCCTTTGGGCAGTGAACTTGTATAGGTTTAGGGTCCCTTTGATTCCATTTTCAATTTTTTATCTCATGTTTTGCTTCTAATTTTGAATTTTGCATTGCATCTTGTACATAAACCCTAATATTTGCCTTCATTTGCATTCATTCTTCATATGCTTGCATACATGAACTTGCCATGATATTTTGTGCATCCACATGACATGTAAGAAATATTAGGGCATATTGAAATCATATTTGATCATTGAATCATCCACTTGCCATGTTGTGCATCCATTGCATTTCATAAGTTTTCATGAACTTTCATGCCTCCTTTCATGTTTCATTTGCATCTTCATTGCTTGTATGATCACCCTCATCCCTTGACATGCTCTCATACCATCTCATAACATCATTAGTGTCATGATTGTACTTCTGACTTTGAATTTTATCTTGGCATCTCATCTCATTTTCATTTCATTTCATTTCCTTTTGCTAACTTTTCAGGTGGTAAGTGTTTGGGAAGTGAATTTACCTTCACTTCTCATAATCTCTTCTCATCCCTCTTGCATTCATTGCTGCATTTTCTATTTGTATTAGAGTGAACTTGCTCATTCATGTTCCCTCCTCACTTTCTTTCTTCAAGCAACTTATCTTCTTAAGTGAAGTAAGTTGTCTTGCTTCTTGCTGCTTCTTTTCCTTCCATCCTGCTTCTTCCTTGGTGGCTTTTCCTTAAAGATCTTCTTGCAAGCTTCATAAACCCTACGAATACCCAAGCATGATAACAATTAGGGTTTGATTAGTCCCCCCATTAGTTTTACCTTTGTGTCATCTTTGTGTCTTCTCTTCTCATCTCTTAATCAAGGACTAAACCTTAAAGGTTTTAAGGCTTTGTGATTAAGCTTATGCCTGCATCCTTCTATTAGGATGGAGTGTATAACTTTAATCCTAAGTGTTAAACCCTTAATGTGTTTAAATCCTCTAATCAATTCACTTAATAATCACTAAGACATCAAGCTTGTAACTTGGGCCTTGCATTAGGGTTCTAATTCTTCCTTAATTGGTTAAGAAGGACTAACCCTAGTGTTAATGGACAAGTCCCCCTCAAGTTGTCTTACAAACCATAAAATCCATTTCTTAATCTTACCATTAACTAAAATCCACTCTAATAAAGGCTTTGTTTTGTCATGAGGTTAATCCCTAATCATGGATTAATTTGAGGAGCCTTCCTCAGCTTAAATGTTCTCATCTATTATCCTTCTATTAGGATGGTGTAATGGGTCCATTAGATCTTTGATTATGGCTTAAACTCATTACTTAACACTAAACAGAAAACTCCAAAAACATCTAAATAATCACAAGTAGGTTAATGATCTTTATCCTACATCATGGTGATTAAGTGTGAAGTGCTTACTTCATACTCAAGGTATTCTCATTACCCCTAATCACAGGGAGGATGTGATGAGTTTACTAACCCTTGGTTTAGGCTTAAGCTCATTGACTTATGACAAACCTCAAAAGGCAATAAAAGATTGAAAACACAAAAACAAACAATAATCGTCTCCTCCGGGATTCTTTTCTCACAATCTTCACTCACAAACGAGAACTTGCTTCTTCCGTCTAATGCAAGACAGTTAGCACCTGAGCCAGACAGGTCATACACTTGAGCATAGACAAGTAAGCAGTTCACAAGTCAATATATCTTTCAGTCTCTTTGAGTCGAAATACGGTGTTCTGACTTCCTCATTGCACGAGATGATACGTAGGCATAACTTAACAGTTATCGAACAAAAGTCTCTGTATATTCCCCCTCCTCCAGCATTATTCTTTAAGCCTCATAGTCTTGAGCTTCATACTCTCTTCCTACACTGACACTCTTTTATTTCACTTCACTTTTCTTTTGCACTGACACTTGCATTCTTTTCCAACTTTTGCACACAAAATAGCACTGACACTACCCCTTTTAAGCACAAATCTTTCAAGCGTGGATCCCGTCGAGTACGACGGACAATCTGGGTGCTAATACCTTCCCAGGTTGTAACCAACCCCCTTTCTCAGTTTCTCTGGTTCACAACCGTCTTATCCATCTTTTCTTAGGTCTCTGCAGCATTACCTTTCCTTCGGGATATAAATGCCTAGCTGGCGACTCTTTTCAGTTCACCCTTGTGTTCTCTCTTTCACCGACCGTTCGCGTCTGTACCCTTCTTGGCCAGGTGTCATTTGGTGGGAGCGACAAAAGGTGAAGGACGATCACCTGGCAGGGGAAGGCTGCCGGAAATATCACGACATAGGACGAATGTCGGATAGAAAAGCAGCTTTGTTGGCGACTTACTAAGGGATGGTAAACACTGACGAGTGCTTACGCTTTAAAATAAAAGGTATAAGTGTTTGATAGTGTGTATAGACTAAAGATGTGGACGAGCATCCTTAGGACCAAGATACGGACGAGTATCGATAGAAACAAACACTAACGCGTGTTTGACGATGATGATACGGACAAGTATCAATCGGTTAAGAGAGGAACACGGACGAGTGTTGATCTGCTGAGGAGTGATATATACAATATAAGGACGAGTATCTAGAGGATTGTGTATAAGTTTGTACCAGTGTTTGACCTTTTGGGAAAATATATGCAAGACACTGACGAGTGTTTCACTTGCTGGGGAAGTATGACACAGACGAGTGTCAAAAAAAAAAGAATATGTACAAGTATGAACAAGTATCTGTATTGAGAGTGCAAAAGGTATTCTTGCTTTATCTGCAGGGGATATGTGTTTGGCATACTGCTAGAGAAATGATTTTTTACTTGCAGGCGGCATGATTTTTGTGTATTTACAGGTGACTGACTCGAACCTGGCTTATGATCATGCAAATGTTTGATTTTTGCCGTAATGCTCTGTATTAGACGGAATGCTACGCTTTGTTTGGGGAAATAATGATGTGAGTGCTATGATTATGCAAAATGAGAGAACCGATCCGAGATACGGATCCTACGGGGAGAAAGATCTTTGGGCGATCTGTCTGGAGGGAGAACTCTGTTGGGGAAAGAAATCATTTGTTGATCTGTGGGGGGAGAGGATCACTGAACGGCCTTCCTAGGGAACTCTGTGGGGATCCCGGCTGGGGAAGCTTCTGCTTGGGGAAGCCTTATGATGGGGATGAGAAGACCTTGGCAACTCCGATGGGGGAAAGAAAACCCTGACAACTCTACTGGGGAGAAACTGGCAATCTCTGCGGGAAAGTGATTATGTCGACTCTGCTGAGGATGAGAAAATCCTGGCAACTCTAATGGGGAACAGAAAGTCCTGGCGACTAGCTGAGGAAAAGGAAAACTTTGGCAACTCTGAGGAAGGTGACTCATCCACGCTGCTGAGGATTAGAAAATCCTTGAAACTCGCTGAGTAAAACTATGGCGACCTCACTAGGGAAAAGAAGACCATGGAACCTCTTCAGGGAAAAAGAAGTTCCTGGCGACTTTGCTAGGGAGAAGGAGTTCCTGGTAACTTTGATGGGGAAGAGCAATTCAGGCAACTCAGCTGAGGATGAGAAAGTCTTGGTGGCCAGCTGAGGAAATAAGAATCCCGACAACTCAGTTGAGGAAAAGAGTGAATCCTAGCGGCTTTTCCGGAAAAAGGAATCCTGGCAACTCTTTGGAGGAAAAGGAGTTTGGGCATTGCTCGGGAGATTCTGCTTGGGGAGGAGAGAACTTTTGGGAAGTAATCTGTTGTGACCTTTTCGTCCAGGCTGCACACTGGGGATTAATGATTTTCTTGGTGACGCTCTGAGGGGATGACAACTTCGTGGGGGAATACTCTTGTCAAGCAATCCTTTCGATGATATGACTGCTGACTTGGCTGGGGATAACACCAGACATTCCCCATGCTGTGAAAGGTTGTCCACTTTGAGTACCTACAACCTGTTAAATAAAAGAAACGCACAAGTGTCCCGAGGTATCCTCAACCGGATTCCGTCATAGGAGTTAGATTTACTTAAGAGCAAATATTTCCTGCAAGCATTTATTGGAAAATGGCTTATACGTTTTTATGAAAATGTTGTATTACGAACTTTGGACATTTTGCAAACAAAAACAAAAGGTATAAACAAAGTGTGACTGAATATTCTGATTTTATTGATTTGTGTGCCCTGAATAGGCAAGTACAGTGAAGAAGTGAATCCCTGAAAGGAGGAGATTGTTGTAAATTGAGAAAATAAAATTGTTGGCAATGTTGAAGTTGACGCTCCAGTGAGCTTCCTTTTTCTCTTATCTTGCTTTCTGAAGAAGGTTGATTCTGACCAATGTTTTATCCTTTCAAAGCTTGCCATGTTATGTGGGCGATACAGACGAATTCAGAATGCTGTAGTTCGCTTATTCCCTGATTTTGCGTGGATCGCCCTTTCGGGTTTTCAATCCACCGGGATACCCATTTTTGCCTGAGCTGTCCGATGTGGCTTTTCAACTCAGCGGGTGTACATTTTTTTTCATTTTCCCTTATTTTTGCCCGAGTCTTATATTTTGTTTTTGACTCGCCGGGATTCCCTATTTTTTCTTGGACTTACATTCTATTTTTATGTACAGCGGGTCATTTTATGCGAAGTATTTTTTAACTGCATCTGAATTCACAGGAGATAATAAGTCTTCGCCATCCATAGTAGTGAGCATCAGTGCTCCACCAGAGGAAACTTTCTTTACTATGAATGGGCCTTCGTAATTTGGCGTCCATTTGCCCTTGTGGTCTGTATGAGGAGGAAGAAGTCTTTTCAGAACAAGATCCCCCACTTGGTATTCACGAGGTTTGACTTTCTGATTGAAGGCTTTCTTCATTCGCTTCTGATACAACTGCCCATGACAAATGGCTACTAATCTATTCTCTTCAATCAGGCTAGTTGATTATATCGAGATCAGACCCATTCTGCTTCGTCCAGTTTCACATCCATCATTACCCGTAAGGAGTGTAATTCAACTTCAACAGGTAGGACAACTTCCATACCGTACACAAGCTGATAAGGTGTTTCCCTAGTGGATGTTCTGATAGAGGTCTGATACCCATGCAAAGATAATGGTAGCATTTCGTTCCAGTCTTTGTAGGTGACTACCATCTTTTGCACAATCTTCTTGATATTCTTTTTAGTTGCCTCAACAACGCCATTCATCTTTGGACCGTAAGGAGAAGAGTTATGATGTTGAATTTTGAAGTCCCAGCATAATTCAGTCATCATCTTGTTGTTAAGGTTGGAACCATTATCAGTAATGATTCGCTCGGGAAATCCATATCGACAGATGATATCCTTTTTCAGAAATCGAGCTACCACTTGCCTGGTGACATTTGCATACGAAGCTGCTTCAACCCATTTGGTGAAGTAATCAATGGCTACCAGGATGAATCTGTGACCATTCGAAGCAGTCGGTTCAATATTTCCAATCATATCAATGTCCCACATGGAGAAGGGCCAGGGTGAAGACATTACATTCAAAGGATTCGGAGGCACGTGCACTTTGTCTGCATAGATCTGACATTTGTGGCATTTCCTGGCATATGCGCAACAGTATGCATCCATTGTGATCCAGTAATAACCTGATCTTAATAGCTTCTTTGCCATTGCTTGTTGTAAACACCCCAAATTTTCCCTCACTCATGGCTTGTGATCTTTCATATTTGCATAAGTTCAATCATATCATCTCATATTGCATTTTTGCTTCACTGCATTAGTTCAAAGTCATCTGCATCTAGGGTTTGTAATCTGAGCAATCCTTGAGCCATCTGAGCCACTCCAAAGGTCTTCAATCATATCAAGAGGGTCCATGCATGTTCAAACATCATATTATATCCTCCCAAGGGCAAGGAAGTCAGAAAATTACAAGAACTGAGAAAGACATGGAAGCAGAGCCAAGCTTAACTGCACAGATGACCTAAAATTAGGGTTTTGGTTTCAGAGGCCATAACTCCAAATTTTTTGGTCATTTTTGTTTCTATTGGTCTCTATATGTTATGAGGATCATATCCACCAATTTTTATGAAGAAATTCAATGGGGAAGGCATCTGATCAATAGATGACTTCTTGAGCAAGTCAGTGCAAAATCAGGGCATCTAAGGCCCCCAATCATCCAAACAAAGGGTCTTCTCCATCATTTTGGGTGTATATGATCTTTATTTGATCTTAGAAGAAGTTAGAAGTTCACAAAATTGAAGAATTTCAAGCCATTTGCAAAGTTTCCATTTTGGGAAAGTGACTTGTAATTTAAAATTGCCATTTTGGGAAAGTTTTTCAACCTCCTCTTTTTGATTCAAAAATGCTTCAAATTAAAAATTCTTGGTCATGAAAGTTGTAGATTGGATCATTCCCTTTTCAAAAAGTACAAGAACTTGATCTAATTCATTTTAGAACTCAAGTTATGGTTTGTCAAAGTTGGGAAAAATCACTTAATTTTCACTTTTGTACCAAAGAGGGAAGTTTGCAAATTCATATGCCAAGCCAATTTGGGACCTCTAATGCATCTCTACACATCATATCATCCTAGTTCAACTTATTTGGATCAGATTAGTGCCTTGCATCACAAGCTTTCATGCTTAGAACTTCACAAATTTCAAAAGGGGCCAAACTTCCCAAAAATTGCAAAACATCACACAAACTTCATCCCACTTGCTAAATTGCCTCAAAGCCAATTCCATGGACTTCCCTAAAGTCAGCTGCGCAGGACACCCCATTGTCCTTGGCCTGCCACCAGCCCATGCCTTCACTTACACAAATGTTGACTTTATGCATTTTGCTCCATACCAATCACACTGCTCCAAAACAACTCTCTGACCTATCAAGGATTGATATGTGGACTTCAAGCAACCCAACACATAACACAACACAAGCTGAAACCTCCAAGAACTCAACATACACAAAATCCCCCAAATTTGCAAAAGCTATCGAATCTCATAACACAGCCATCAAACCTCAAAACAAATTCCACCATTCAACTCCATATCCATTGTTGATCATTTCCCACCCTTCATTTTCCCCTAAAACACCCTGAATCAAAAACACGATTTTGACATTTCATGAACTGATTTTCTGCCAACTTCTTTTTGAGGCCATTTAAACTCCAACCAAGCATCACAAGCTCTTAAGGGGAGTCATTGGAGTGGATTTGAGGCAAAGAACTGGTCAGAAAGCTCCTGGGTTGAAAGCTCCACTTCAGGTAGCCATGGAATTTATTTTTCTAGAACCTTCATTTTATGTTATAGAATGATTCCATGTGTTCCCCTGATTTCCATGATATGTTTGGTTTCGAAAATAGTTGAGTTTTAAGCATTTTATGAGCTTCTGAAATTTCTGATACGTTTTCCGTTTTGCTTCGATTCATGTTCTTGATGATGAATAAATGATTTTTCTTGTGTGATTCTTGTTGGGGTTGGTGTAAGGATCATTTCTGGAGAGTTTTAGGGCTTAGGGTTATGTATAGAATGAGATAGCATAAGTGGATAGCCGGAGAAGATGACCGGAACACTGTTCCGGTCACCTAAAAGTGTTTAGGGTTCAGATTAGGGCTTAATTGCGTAATTAGTGAAGTTTGAATCTCAGCCATACAGATGTACGCGTTGGTCAATTCCCTCCCCTTTTTATTTGAATCTGGGCCACTGGATCAGCATACTTCCATTAATTCACATTTTAATTTCATTTTAATTGCATTTCTTTCAACATTTTATTAAAAATAGCAAAACACTTTCAAAAAAATTTATTTTTTACATTTCCCTTTCAAATATGTTTCTCATTCTGAAAATAATTTTTATTTTATTTTTTGCATAAAATTCGTATTTTTAAAATATTTAAATGTTTATTTTAATTAATTAATGAGAATTAATTAATTAAAATAGCATTTAAGTTTCTAAAAATCACCAAAAAAATCACATTGCATCTTGAAACATTTAGAAACATTATCAAACCCTTCACACAAATTTATTTTTGATTCTTGACCTATTTTGACATTTTTCTTTGGATTTAGGGTTCTTAAAAGTCAATATTTTTGCCCTAACTTAGAAAAATCCATTCTGCCTAACCATGAAGAGTTTGATGATGGTTCTTTTTGCATTGCATCCCTCATGTCTTGTAGTTTCTCGGATAAAATTGGTTTGAATTTATTCTTCATTTTTAATTTGTTTTGCATTTTTCATTGTGAGGTGCTTTAAAACCCTAACAAACTTAGGAAAATCATAACTTCTTTAGGGTTAAGGGTTAGGTCTTCCCCTTTGGGCAGTGAACTTGTATAGGTTTAGGGTACCTTTGGATCATTTTTCAATTTTTTATCATGTCATTTGCTTCTGATTTTAAATTTTGCATTGCATATTGTATGTAAACCCTAATTTTTGCCTTCATTTGCATTCATTCTTCATATGCTTGCATACATGAACTTGCCATGACATTTTGTGCATCCACATGACATATAAGACATCTTAGGACACATTAGAATCATGTTTGATCATTGCATCATCCATTTTCCATGTTTTGCTTCCATTTGATGTCATATGCATTCATGAACTTTCATGCTTCCTTTATGCTTCATTTGCATCCTCATTACTTGTATGATAATTTGCATTTCTTGACATGACTTTGCATCACCCTTTAGCATCATTTGCATCATGAATATGTTTCTGATTTAGGTTTGCATCTTTGCATTTCATCTCATTTTCATTTCTTTTCATTTGTTTATTACTAACTTTTCAGGTGGTAAGTGTTTGAGAAGTGAATTTGCCTTCACTTCTCACAATCTCTTCTCATCTCTCTTATGCATCATTGCTGAATTTTACTTTTGTATTAAAGTGAGCTTGCTCATTCATGTTCCCTTCCCACCTTCTTTCTTCAAACAACTTATCTTCTTAAGTGAAGTAAGTTGTTTTGCTTCTTTTCTGATTCTCCTTCCTTCATTCTGCTTCTTCCTTGGTGGCTTTTCTCTTGAAGATCTTTTGCAAACCTCATACACCCTAGGAATACCCAAGCATGATCACAATTAGGGTTTGATTAGTCCCCCATTAGTTTTTCCTTTGTGTCATCTTTGTGTCTTCTCTTCTCATCTCATAATCAAGGACTAAACCCTTAAGGCATTAAGGCTTTGTGATTAGGGTTATGCCTGTATCCTTCTATTAGGATGGAGTGTATAACTTTGATCCTAAGTGTTAAACCCTTAATGTGTTTAAATCCTTTAATCAATCAATCCATCTAATAATAACTAAGACACCAAGCTTGTAACTTGGGCCTTGCATTAGGGTTCTAATTCTTCCTTAATTGGTTAAGAAGGACTAACCCTAGTGTTAATAGACAAGTCCCCCTCAAGTTGTCTTACAAACCATAAAATCCACTTCTCAATCTTATCATTAACTAAAATCCACTTAATAAAGGACTTGTTTTGTCATGAGGTTAATCCCTAATCATGGATTAAGTTGAGGAGCCTTCCTCAACTTAAATGTTCTCATTTATTATCCTTCTATTAGGATGGTGTAATGAGTTCACTAATCCTTGATTATGGCTTAAATTCATTACTTAACACTAAACAAAAACTCCAAAAACATCTAAATAATTGCAAGTAGGTTAATGATCTATATCCTACATCATGGTGATTAAGTGTGAGGTGCTTACTTCATACTTAAGGTATTCTCATTACCCCTAATCAGAGGGAAGATGTGATGAGTTTACCAACCCTTGGTTTAGGCTTAAGCTCATTAACTTATGACAAACACAAAAGGCAATAAAAGATTGAAAACACAAAATCAAACAATAATCGTCTCCTCCAGGATTCTTTTCTCACCTCATTCGCTCAAAAACGAGAACTCGCTTCTTCCATCTAATGCAAGACAGTTTGCACCTGAGCCAGACAGTTCATACACTTGAGCATAGACAAGTAAGCAGTTCATCAGTCAATTTATCTTTCAGTCTCTTTGAGTCGAACTACGGTGTTCTGACTTCCTCATTGCACGAGAGGATACGTAGGCATAACTTAACAGTTATCGAACAAAAGTCTCTGTATATTCCCTCTCTTCCAGCATTATTCTTTGAGCCTCATAATCTTGAGCTTCATATTCTTTTCTTACACTGATACTCTTTTATTTCATTTCACTTCCTTCTAGCACTGACACTTGCATTCTTTCCAGCTTTGATACACAGATTGCACTGACACTACCCCTTTAAACACAAACTTTTAAGCGTGGATCCCGTCGAGTACGGCGGACAATCTGGGTGCTAATACCTTCCCAGGTTGTAACCAACCCCCTTTCTCAGTTTTGCTGGTTCGCGACCGTCTTATCCATCTTTTCTTAGGTTTATGCAGCGTTACCTTTCCCTCGGGATAAAAATACCTAGCTGGAGACTCTATTCTTTCTCCTCCTTTCGCCGACCATTCGCGCTTGTACCGGGATGCAAATTTTCGGGAGCGACAGCTTGGCGACTCTATTGGGGACCCTTATATTTCAACCAGGGCTTCTGGTTCTTTTTGTGTGTTCCTCCTAGCGCTTGTTTGATTTGTGTTTACTGGGGTGTTATGTGCTATGTGTGTTTATTTATTTTTTCTTTATTTATTGCTTTATGTATAACTTTATTTATTACTTTCTTTTCAGTCTTATGCCTATTTCATACTGTCATTGTCACTGTGCTGGATCTGGTTTGTTGTTTTGGTGTGCGGGGTTCCATTGAGAGTTTAAGGTCCTATACCTGGGACCTGAGTGACACCTAGGCTAGAGTGGTTCATGTTCTTTCCCATTCCATTTCGGTCTGGTGCGGGAATATGAAACACGGTTCAGATGTGGGTTTCTTCTTGAGAACTCTGTGCTACAGATTTCCTACAGTGCTAGGGCTATATGGGAAGCCTGCTAAGTCTGAATGACCTTTATTATGACCTTCAGAAGCTGAGGTGAATTAGAGGAGGATATTTTATGGTTATTGTAAACACTGTACCTCTGGGTTAGAAGTGTTTACACTTCTCATAACTGATCCAAGTCTGAGGATCCTTGTTTTAGAACACTACATGTAAGAGGGATGGGTTGTTTACAGGTTTGCAGGAACCCTTGGCCACATCATACCCTGTTACTGTATTTGTGTAAGAATACTTCACTTTGGACAGTTCTTGTTATTTAACGCTGGACATGTGACTCTTTATTTAGTCCCTCACCCTGGTTACTGGATTTCTGAGCCTTCATCCTGAACTTTTGAACATACATGGGTTTCATATATCAGAACAGACAATCAGATCCAGCTTGATCACAAACCCTTGCATATCATTTGCATATTCATCATTGCATCATTTAACATTTGTTTATTTGCTTTTCAGGGTATCCATCTCATTGTATCTTGGTTTTGGTTTTGACCCCTTCTTCTGCATAGACCTCTGCTTCAGCTGTCTCCATCAGTTATCTGCTTCAGTTATCTCCATCCTCACCAGCATCAGTCTATCAGAGACTTATCTCCAGTCTTAGTTTATGATCTTCATCAGCACTCATCTTCAGTTTCTTCATCAGCACTCATGACTACTCACAGGAAGAGCAACATATCCTATCACTTCTTTGAGCCTGTGTTGACTGGTATCAGGCAAGTCCAGTCACTCATCACCCCTGACCACATCCCATTGTTTAGGGAACACTATAGAGGTATCCTGGATATGGTTATGGACCTTGACCCCTCTTAGAGGAGAATGATCCACACATGCTTGCAGTTCTATGACCCACCACTGAGATGTTTCACATTTCTAGACTTTCAGTTAGGGCCTCTACTGGAAGAATTCTCTTTGTTGATGGGAGTGCCTGTCAGAGGTGGAATCCCCTTCAACCCAGAATTGACTTCTCCCAAGAATGAAGAGATAGCAAGGGCACTGTACTTGGAGCCTGCCCTGATTGAGCAAAGTATGACCACAAAGGCTGGGATTCCTGGTTTGCATTTGGACTTCTTGATTTCTCAGGCCATCCTGAAGGCTTCATTGGGAGAATGGAGGGCAGTATGTGCATTGTTAGCCCTCAGCATATATGGGGCTATACTGTTTGCAGATGAGCCCAAATTTGTCAGCAAGAATGCCATCCATTTGTTCCTCCTGAAGAACCCAGTACCTACATTGCTGGGAGATTTCTATTATTCCATCCATCAGAGGAATGAGAAACAAAGGGGGAAGTTGGTAAGATGTTGTGCTCCTTTGTTTTACACCTGGCTGCTCAGACAGCTGCCTAAGTCAGATGCTTTCTTGAACCCACATCAGCAAAAGAATTGGGCCAAGAGGTTCATTTCCTTGACTTCAGATGATATCAGATGGTGCACCCAGAGCACCAAAGGCAAAGACATTATCACCAGCTGTGGACAGTACCCAAATGTGCCTCTAATAGGAGTGAAGGATTGCATCAACTACAATCCTTTACTATTTAAGAGACAACTAGGTTATGCCTTAGTTCACCCTACCAGAGGACAGGATTTGGCTGAGACCTTGTGTTATGAAGTTCAACCTAATTCAGCTGTTGTCAGACAAGCATCCTGGGCTTGGGACAACATCCAGACAAAAGGGGTTGCTATTCTTGGAAGATGTAACAATGTTGCTTCAGCTCAGTATTATGACTGGTCCCGTACTAGAGCTCATATTACCAGAATGCCTTTCACCTTGGAATACATGCCTGTACCATCTACTGTACAACCAGCAGCAACTGTTAGCCTAGAAGAATTTGAGAAGCTGAAGGAAAGGAATGAGAAGTTATCTGAGGCTTTGAAGAAAACTCTTTGGTAAAGGAGTGATGGTCGTCTGGACATTGAGAGATTGGAAAAGCTCAAGGTTGAGCATATGACCAAAATTGAAAGGACAAAAGACTACATAAGGAAAGCAAGGACTGGAGAAGAGATATTGAAGAATGCCTGCAAGGAGGCTAAGATTCAGAAAGCTAGGGGTGAGCACTATTTGCAAGAGAGTCAGGCTAGGTGGGTCAGGATCACTGGAGCCCGTACACAAGAAGACCAGAAGACTCAAGCCAGGATTGAACAGCTAGAGGTCAATGAGAAGAAGTAGCAGGAAGCTTTGTTGGAAGCCCAGAAGGAGATTTCAGAGTTGAAGCTCAGAGAAGGATTGAAGAGATCAAAGGACCAGGACAAACATAAGAAGCTGACCACTGCTATTGCCACCAGGAACCTCCTTATCAGGACCATTACGGAGCACCCAGCTGGTCCGGTGACTGAGGCACTCCTGAAGGAGGTCAGAGAAGATGAGTTTGGGCTGGATGTCTGATCCTTTGCTTGTTGTTTGTTTCCATTTGATGTACTTTTTCCTTTGTTGTATTTTGACCCTTCAGGGGCATGTATTGTAAAACAAACTATGTATTGTTCACCATTTGTAATATATTTTAGTTTGTTTTTCATTTGGGCTTTCTCTGCACAACATCAAGCATCTTCCTCGAGGTCTGGAAAGGTCAAAACCAAGAACCAAACCGGATACCTTGGAAAACAAATAAGCATACTGCATTGCATACTAACTTTGTTTTTGTTTTGTAGGTTCTGTTATTATTTTTGTTTCTAACTTTGTTGTGATCTCAGGAAACATTGGTCGTCGCCGAGTGTTCCCTGTCAACCGCATGCACCGGTACCCAACTCGTAACAACCTTCCCGGCATTCAAATGGAAAAAGTACAGCAGGACCTGTCTGAGGTCAGAAACCAGATGGCCAATGAGAGAGTGGAGATGAGAAATCAGATGTCTCAGTTCATGGCAATGATGACTGGCTTAGCCCAGAGTCAAGAAAGATTAAGAGAGCTGGTGGAAAGACAAACTCCTGAGGAGCCTCATCTTGGAACAGGAGGGACTAGTAACAATGAACGGGGCCAGCCTCGTATTGACCCACCAGTATATGGACCTCATCTGGATCCAGAGGTTAACGTCCCGAGGAATGTGCAAGGTAATACTACTGGGGGCAGAGTCCTGCAGGAGGATCCCCAGGAAGAACAGTTTACTGTCATAGGAGCTGGAGATGAGGTATATGACAGGAGATTGGATGAGCTGGCTGGAAAGTTAAGGTCTTTGGAGTCTCAGAATTCTTTGGGCTTTGATATGATGAACATGGGCTTAGTAGATGGGGTGAGAATTCCCCACAAATTCAAACCCCCATGCTTTGAAAAATACAATGGTACCTCCTGTCCACGCACTCACCTGCAGTCTTTCCTGGGAAGGCTCAAAGCTTATACTATGGATGAAAAGTTGTGGATGTTCTACTTTGAAGACAGTCTGACGGGGGCTTCAAGAGAGTGGTATTCGCATTTGTCTAAGGCCACCATAAGATGTTGGAAGGATTTGGCCGAAGCTTTCATCCGTCAGTATCAATACAACCTGGACATGGCTCCCAACAGGACCCTCCTAATGGGAATGTCTCAATCTTCTAGAGAGAGCTTCCGGGAGTATGCTCAAAGATGGAGACAGCTTGCTGCTGCTGTCCAACCACCCATGTCAAAGAGGGAAATGGCTGACATGTTAATGAACACATTGCAAGGGACTTATATTGATAGGCTGGCTGCTTTCTCCTCTACCAGTTTTGCTGATGTGGTCATAGCTGGTGAGAGGATTGAAAGTCTCTTGAAGATGGGTAAGATCTCCGACAGTGGTGCTAGTTCTTCCAGCAATCCAAGAAAACCATTTGTAGGACCCCGTGTAAGCACCCCAAATTTGCCCTCACCCATTCACACCATGGCTTGTGATCTTCTCATATGCATAAACTCAACCATAGCATCTCATACCACATTTTTTATTCACTGCATTGCTTCTAAGTCATCTGCATCTAGGGTTTGTGATCTGAGCCATCCCTGAGCCATTTGAGCTACTCCAAAGGTCTTCAATCATTTAAAAGGGATCCATGTATGTTCAAGCATCATATTATATCCTCTCAAAGTCAAGAATGTCAAAAAATCACAAGAACTGAGATTGGCATGGAAGCAGGGCCAGGTTTGACTACACAGATGACCTAGAATTAGGGTTTTGGTTTCAAAGGCCATAACTCCAAATTTTTTGGTTATTCTTGTTTCTATTGGTCTCTATATGGTATAGGGATCATGCATATAAATTTTCATGAAGACATTCCATGGGGAAGGCATCTAATCAAGAGTTGACTTCTTGAGCAAGTCAATGCAAAATCAGGGCATCTGAGGCCCCCAATGACCCAAACAAAGGGCGTTCTTCATCATTTTGATTGTTTATGATCTTTATTTGATCATAGAATATGTTAGAAGTTCATCAAATTGAAGAATTTCAAGCCATTTGCAAAGTTGACTTTTTGGGAAAATGACTTGTAATGGAAACTTGTCATTTTGGGAAACTTTTTCAACCCTTGCTTTTTGATTCAAAAATGCTTCAAATGAGAAAACTTTGGTCATGAAAGTTGTATAATGGATCATTTCCTTTTCAAAAAGTACAAGAACTCATTCTAATTCATTTTGGATCAAAAGTTATGGCTTGTCAAAGTTGGGAAAAATCACATAATTTCAAGTTATGCACCAAAGAGGCAAAGTTGCAAAACCACTTGCCAAGACAAATTGTGCTATCAAATGGACTTCTAATATTCATACAAACATAAACCAAGGCCTAAGGATCAGATTGCATCAAAAGTTTACTCATTTTCATGACTTGTGGATCAAGAAACTTCAAAAGGGCCAAAGTTGATCAAAGTTGCAAAACCTCACTCAAACCCTAATCCATGTGCTGGCTGACTTCAAAATTGATCCTATGGTCCTCCTCACTTCTTGCTGTGCAGGACACCCCTCTTGTCCTTGTCTAGCCATGAGCCCATACCTCTCTTACACAAAGCTTGACTTTTTTGCAAAAGACCCATACCAATCACAATAGGGCACAACCACTCTTCTGACCTACCCAAGATTGATAAGTGGACCAAATGCATCACAACACACCATGCAACTCATGCTGAAACACACCCCAAGCCATAGTTACCAAAAATCCTCCAACTTGCAAAACCATTCGAATCTCTCAGCTCACTCAACCATCATTCAAACAAACTTCACAAAACATCTCAGCACACTCCCCTGATCATTTCCCTGCCCTCACTCATCCCTGAAACCTCACATAAACCAAATACGATTTCTTCCCCTCTTTGAACAGAACTCAATCAATCTCTCAAACTAGCCCAAATAAACTCCAGATAAGCTTTGCAAACACGTGAGGGAGGTCAGTGGAGTTAATTGGAACCAAGGAACTGGTCCAGAAGCTCTTGGGTTGAAAGCTTCGATTAAGGTAGCCATGGAAATTCATTTTTCCAGAACTCTTATTTCTTGTTTCTAAATGATAAAGCATGCTCTCCTGATCACACTGAACCTTTTATTTTTGAAAATGATTGAGTTTTGAGGTTGTATGCTCGTTCTGAAATTTTGCCCGTGAAATGCTTTTTGTTTTGATTCTTGAGTTTGAGTGGAAATAAATGATTTTGATTGCTGGATTCTTGTTTAGAGTTGTCTAATGATTGATTCTGGAGAGATTTGTGATGTTTCATGGCGTATTAAGAGAGATTGAGTGAGGACCTTGCCGGAGAAGATGACTGGAACACTGTTCCGGTCATCTGAAAGTAATTAGGGCACAAGATTAGGGTTTAAGCATAATTAGAGAAATTTGAATTCTGGCCGTCCAGATGCGCGCGCTGGTCAATTCTCGCGCCCTAGGTTTGAACCACAGCCCTTAGATCAGTTGACTTTCTCATTTTTCATTCAAAATTCATTTTATTTTCATTTGTTTTGATTTATTTTGCACGAATTAATTAAAATAGCAAAAAATGTTTAAAAATTATGAAAATTTTTGTCAAGGTTTTCATTATTTTTCAGAACACAAAAATATTTTTATTTTTATTTTTTGCATTAAAAATTATTTTTAAATCATTTAAAAGTTTATCTTTAATTAATTAATGAAAATTAATTATTTAAAAATACTTTTAGGTATTTAAAAATCACAAAAAAATTCACATAGCATTTAGAAACATTTAGAAACATTGTCCAACTCTCAAACCAAATTTATTTTTTGTTCTTGATGCCTTTTGATTATTTTCTTTGGATTTAATTTCATTTCAAGGCAATATTTTGTTTCAAACTTAAAAAATTAATTTTTGCCTAACCTTTGAGAGTTGGACAATGATTCTTTTTGCATTGCATCTTGCATAACATGTAGTTTATAGGATAAAATTGGCTTGAATTGATATTGCATTTTCAATTTGTTTTGCATTTTTCTTGACAAGCTACCTTAAAACCCTATCAATCTTAGGAAATTCATAACTCTCACTAGGTTAAGAGTTGGGTCCCCTCCTTTGGGCAGTGAGTTTGTGTAGGTTTAGGGTTCCTTTGATTGCATTTTCAAATTTTTATCATGTCATTTGCTTCTGGTTTTGGATTTTGCTTTGTGTGTTGATCATAAACCCTAATTTATGCCTTCCTTTGCATCCATCTTCCATTTGCTTGCATACCATGACTTGCCATGACATTTTGTGCATCCATTTGATTCATAATACATCTTAGGACATATTAACATCATGGTTGATCATTGCATCTTTCATTTTCCATGTTATATGTCCATTGCATTCCATAACTTTTCATGAATATTCATGGTTCAATGCATGCTTCATTTGCATTCTCATGCTTGTATGATCATCCTCATGCCTTGTCTCATGTTTGCTTCATCTCTTAGCATCCTCAAACATCTTGTTTATGCTTCTGGTTTTGGGTTGCATCATCACATTCCATCTCATTTGCATTGCATTTCATTTCTTTCACTAACTTTTCAGGTGGTAAGTTGTTTGAGAAGTGAATTTGCCTTCACTTCTCACATTCTCTTTTCATATCTTTCATACTTCCCTTGCTGAATTTTGTATGTGTATTGGATTGAGCTTGCTCACTCTTGTTCATCTTACTTTCTTTCTTCAAGTAACTTGTCTTCTTAAGTGAAGCAAGTTGTTTTGCTTCTCCTTTCTTCTTCTCCTTTCATCTGCTTCTCTCCTTGGTGGCTCTTTGAAGATTCTTTCTCTCTTAAGCCTCACTAACCCTAGGAATGACCAAGCATGATTATAATTAGGGTTTGATTAGTCCCCCACTTAGCTTTTGCCTTTGTGTCTCTTTGAGTTTTCTCTCCTCGTCTCATAATCAGGGACTAAACCCTAAAGGCTTTAAGGCTTTGTGATTAAGCTTATGCCTGCATCTTTCTATTAGGATGGAGTGTATAACTTTAATCCTAAGGGTTAAACCCTTAATGTGTTTAAATCCTTTAATCAATTCACTTAATAATCATCAAGACATCAAGCTTGTAACTTGGGCCTTGCATTAGGGTTCTAATTCTTCCTTAATTGGTTAATAAGGACTAACCCTAGTGTTAATGGACAAGTCCCCCTCAAGTTGTCTTACAAACCATAAAAATCCATTTCTTAACCTTACCATTAAATAAAATCCATTTAATAAAGGCTTTGTTTTGTCATGAGGTTAATCCCTAATCATGGATTAAGTTGAGGAGTCTTCCTCAGCTTAAACATTCTCATCTATTATCCATCTATTAGGATGGTGTAATGAGTCTGTTTAATCCCTGATTATGGCTTAGACTCATTACTTAACACTAAACAAAAACAACAAAAACATCTAAATAATCACAAGTAGGTTAATTATCTTAATCCTACATCATGGAAAGTAAGTGTGAGATGCTGACTTCACACCTAAGGTATTCTCATTACCCCTAATCAGAGGGAGGATGTGATGATTTTACTAACCCATTGGTTTAGGCTTAAGCTCATTAACTTATGACAAACTTCAAAAAGCAATAAAAGACTGAAAACACAAAAACAAACAATAATCGTCTCCTCCGGGATTCTTTTCTCATCTCATTCACTCACAAACGAGAACCTGCTTCTTCCGTCTAATGCAAGACAGTTTGCACCTGAGCCAGACAGGTCATACACTTGAGCATAGACAAGCAAGCAGTTCACAAGTCAATTCATCTTTCAGTCTCTTTGGGTCGAACTACGGTGTTCTGACTTCCTCATTGCACGAGAGGATACGTAGGCATAACTTAACAGTTATCGAACAAAAGTCTCTGTATATTCCCCCTCTTTTCAGTCTTATTCTTTAAGGCCTCATAGTCTTGAGCTCCTCATTCTTTCCTTACACTGACACTTCTTTTATACACTCCACACTTATTTTGCACTGACACTTGCATTCTTTCCAGCTTTGATACACAAATTGCACAGACACTACCCCCTTTAAAACACAAATCTTTCAAGCGTGGATCCCGTCGAGTACGACGGACAATATGGGTGCTAATACCTTCCCAGGTTGTAACCAACCCCCTTTCTCAGTCTCTCTGGTTCGCAACCGTCTTATCCATATCTTTTTCTAGGTCTATGCAGCATTACCTTTCCTCTGGGATAAAAATGCCTAGCTGGCGACTCTTGTCTTTTCTGAGTTCACCCTTGTGTGTTCTCTTCCTCTTTCGCCGACCGTTCGCGTCTGTACCCCATTTGACTTAGCCTCATTTTGTGGGAGCAACACCCCGAAGGGCAGGTGAAACTAATTCCATTCATACAAGCAGGGGCAGGCCTCAATATGCTCATAGGTCAGTAGCAGCTATTACCATTCCAGCTCAAATTCCTCAGCAACCATCATATCCTCAACAACAACAGCCACAGTATCAACAACAAACTCACTATCAGCAACAATCTCATTATCCGCAACAAATGTCGTATAACAACAACAACGGTAATCAACAGCAGCGTCCTTTTCAACAAAGGCCATCACAAGCAAACAGGGTAATTGACCCAATCCCAATGTCGTATGCTGCACTCTTGCCATAACTCCTGAAGCTCAACCTAGTTGAGTTAAGAACATTGGCACCTCCAGATCCTCTTAATATGCCAAAGAACTATGATGCAAATGCCAGGTGTGCATTCCACTCAAACGCACCGGGCATAATACTGAAAAATGATGGGCCCTACAGATGAAAGTCCAAGATCTGGTGGACTCAAAAGCTCTCAATTTTGCACCTCCCCCGAACGTCACAAGAAATCCAATGCCTAGTCACAACGGGCCTAGAATCAATGCTATTGAGGAAGGGAAACCATCCACATTGATCAACAGTGTTGCACAAATCCGGACACCTCTGGTTGAAATCAAAGCTCAGATGTTAGAATGCCAAGTGTTCCCCGGATGTGAGCTCGGTTGTGGATATTGCAACATCACTGTTAATGGATGTGAGAGACTCAGAAACGGCATAGATGGTCTTATTAAGGATGGTATCCTTCAGATTACAACAACAATGACTACAACTCCAGCAATTCCTTCATCAACAATCACAGATACTCCTACAACGTCAGCAACCATTGTTCCAACAGATTCTACTACAACTCCAACAATTGCTCAATCAATCACTTCAATGGATACAAGTTCAGTCACCATTCCTTCTACAAATACAACACCCATTATTCCATCAGTTCCTGCTATGATGTCAACACCTTCTACAACATCAACAACAATTAATGAAAGCATCTCAACGGTTACGATTTACTACGATCCTGCAAATGTTCCTACCAATAACTCGCAACAAAGTGTTGCTCCTGTCAGAGCACCAGTTACCATATATTATGATCCACACACCATCGTGGTCCCCTCTGCGGCTGCTATCAGTCCAGTTACTATCACAGTGCCTGGACCAGTTCCTTACGAAAGCAATAATGCCATCCCTTGGCATTATGGCTCAGATCTATACTGCGAGGGGCAGAAATTCACTTTGGAATCATCAACTTCTTCACCTCAGATAGACAATGTGGGGGGAGGAGGAGGCTTCACTAGAAGCGGACGTCTCTTTTCCTCGCAAATACCCAGACCCATTGCTGAAGCAGAGGCTGCTGCTAAGGCAAAAGGGAAGAGCATGGTGCAAGAAGAACCAGGTGCTAAGGAAGCTTTGAAGACTCCTTTTGATCAAGAGGTTGATGAATTCATGCGAATCATCAAGAAAAGTGATTACAAGGTGGTGGACCGGCTTCACCAAACACCCTCCAAAATCTCCATACTATCATTGCTAATGTGCTCCGAGGCTCATTGGAATGCACTATTAAAGGTCCTGCATGCAGCATATGTGCCAGAGGAGATTACCGTCAATCAGTTAGAGGTTGTGGTTGGAAATGTCAACACTAGTCATGGACTAGGATTTACCAACATTGATCTGACAACGGAGGGTCACAATCACAACAAGGCTTTGCACATTACCTTGGAGTGTAAGGGTGCAGTTCTTTCTCACGTATTGGTGGACACAGGGTCATCACTCAATTTCCTACCTAAGAAAGCCCTTGTGAAGTTGAAGTATGACGGGTTGGCACTACGCCCAAGCAACTTGGTAGTGAGAGCCTTTGACGGTTCTAAGAGATCAGTTCTGGGAGAGATAGAGTTACCTATAATGATTGGCCCACAGGTTTTCAAAACGACCTTCTTTGTGATGGATATACAGCATGCCTACAGCTGTCTATTGGGTAGACCATGGATCCACGCCGCTGGCGCCGTAACGTCAACCCTTCACCAGAAGTTAAAATTTGAGTGGGAGGGCCAAGTCATTACCATTTGTGAGGAGGAGGATATCTTCGTTAGACAGCTGGCTACTTTCAAATACATCGAGATGGATGGGGAGATCCATGAAACAATGAGTCAGGGGTTTGAGGCCCTCAATATTAATGAAACATCTGCTATGCTTGGGACCTCCATCACATCATATCAACAAGCCCGGAAGGTTGTTGTGGAGGGTATTGCTCAAGGCTGGGGAAAGCTGCTGCCAGTTGAGAAGAAAGAAGACCGATTCGGGTTGGGTTACAGGCAACTCGATAAGATCAACCAGAGGCTGCGACGGAGCCCAAGTTTGTCAGCGGGGGAATGCTCACCCCGGATGCTGTTAACAGTTTGGAAGATGAGTCAAAAGACGAACGCAACCTGGAAAGCTGGATACGTCCAAGGATCCCGGGGAACCATGTCTCAAACTGGTCTTCCCAAGAAATTATAAGAGTTACTCCTGCAGAGTAATTATTATTTCCTGTCTTTTTAGCATGCATCAAGTCCTGCATCTTGCCCAAGATGTTAGGGCTCATTTTGTAATCGGGTCATCTTGTATTTTGTGCAAAGATCAATTAATGAATATCAGGACATCTTTTGCAAATGAGTTTTTTTTTCCGCTCACTGTTTTTCATTTTTCATTTTTTATACAAAAATAAAATGGCAATGTTTTTCAAAATAATAACTTCATTTTCACTTTTTCTAAGCAAGATAAAACTGATCACTAAAATGAACAAATCTAAGCCCTTGCAGAGAATGCCCTCTAGACTGCACCGACAACAACACTTCTATGACTTTGTATGACTTTGACAATCTGATTAATCAAGCCTGTCACACCCCAAATTTTACCCCTAATTGTTTGCATCATACATTCATCGCATTTAGCAGAGAATTCCAGATTTATTTTCAGTTTACTTTCACTCATTTTCTAGTTATTCATCAAGTTAATTTTAATTTCCTTTTCACTTCTAAGTTTCTATCCTAAATTTAATTTTTAATTCATTTCTAACTTTTAATTCATTTCTAACTTTTAAAAAAAAAAAAACTTAATTTTTATTTTTATTCCCAAAGTTTTGTTAAAAAATATATATAATTTTATTTCTAATTTCTAAGTTTTTCTAAATGTATTTTATTTCTATTTTTCAATTTTTCAAGTTTTATTTCTTAATGGATTCTATTTTTCAATTTTTTATTTTTTTAATTCACTCCTTTTTAGTTTCCATTTCTAATTTACTTTTAATCTCCAATTTTTATATTTATCTTTTTTTTCAACTCATTTTTAAGTTTCTATTTCTTAATTTAATTTCAATTTCTAATTTATTTTTTAGTTTACTCTAATTTAATTTCATTTTCTAATTTATTTTTAATTTATTTTTAATTTATTTTTCTTTAAGATTCTATTTCTAATTTAATCTCAATTTCCAATTTTATTTTTAATTCATTTTTTTAAAGTTCTATTTCTAATTCAATCTCAATTTATGATTTTAATTTTTTATTTATTATTCAAGTCTTTTATTTTATTTTTTCTAAGTCCTATGTTATTTTCCATTCCACCAAATTCAAAATCCAATTATATTCAAATTCAATTCCAAATGTCATTCCAAATGCTAATTTTCTTTTATTCAAGATTCAAATGTAAATAAACAACTTTATTCCAAATAATATTGTTATGTTACAACCACACAAAAATTGTACAATACAAAAGCCAAAAAATGCAGCAACAAATTCAGCCCCTCAACAACTCCATGCAGCCACCAACAACCTGCTATAGCCTCCCACTACTGCTGCAAAATTCAGGTTTTGTCTCCCTTCCTCCAACCCTTCACCTACAAGCAACAAGGACAACAAAATCAGCCACAAATCTGCCATAAAAATACCACAAGTCAGCATCAACAACAGCCCATATAACACTCCACAAACAGCCCTCCAAAACAAAAAAAATCAGCCTCAACACAACTGTTACATTAGAAGTTCAGCACTCAAAATACTACAAAAACAGTTCCAAAACTCAGCCCTCCAACACACAAAAAAATTCAGCCATAAAGCACTGAAAACAGCCACAAAAAACATACAAAATCAGCCACAAATATAGCCCTCAAAAACCACAAAAAAACTCAGCCAAAACAAAAAAACTCAGCTCTCAACACAACACAAAAACAGCCCTCCAACACACTAAAAACAACCTTCAAATAACCCAAAGAACAGTCCCAAAAACAACCTTTCAAACTTTGTTACTCACCACCAAATGCAACAATAACTCTTCTATTTCACTCTCCTCAAACAAACAGAAACACAAGAAAGGACCTAGCCGGATAAGCTATCAAAAACAAGAAACTTAGCAGAACATAAAAATCATAGAGGATCCATCATCACAGAATTCAGCAACTTCCAAAATAAAAAAAACAATAACAACACCAGCAGTAGCAAGGAGTAGCAAGCTTACCATTTGAGGATTCTTCACCCCGATAACGTTCGGGTCGGTAATGCTCTCTTTTTTCCTTCCCCTCTTTTCAGCCTTTTGTTCGTAGTTAGTTTTTTTTTAGCTTTATTTCAAATTCTAACCTGCACACAAACAAAGCAAAACTTCATAAAAAATTTTCAAAAAAACTTAGAACCATAACAGCCACAGCAGCACAATAAAAGTCTAGCAACATGACAACCAACAAGCATTCACAAGCCAACACCTTTACCTGCATAACATCAATAAGTCTCAACTCTCACCATTAACAACTTTCCTCTTCTTCACAAATCTCAGCCATACTACTTTTTATCCCCTCAACCATTTTCATCCTTCACTAGCCTTCACTCTCTTCATACAACACCCTTAACCCTCAGTAACAGCCATAACCTCCATTCCCGTAAACGCAAAAGAAACAGCAGCCCTTTTCACAAAGTCAAAATCGCATCAGAACCAAACCTGTTCATGAACCAACAACACCATTACAAAACTCTTCTTAAAAAAATTTCACCATAAATTCGAAGAATAGATGCAGAGTGACTTAAGATGGAGAGAAATAGCAAAAAGCTGAAACCGTAACATATCAACAAATACCTTCACCGCAAGCCATCCCTTTTAACCACCGTATCACTGCTTCCATCATCAACACAGAACAACCAAGCCACGAATCCTTCAGCCGCCACTCCAAACACCACCCATCAACCACCGAGTAAAATCATTTTACCACCATAGCCGAACCAACTCTTCAAACACAGAACCACCCAAACTCAGGAACCCTTTCTCAACAAGACCACCGACAGCCGCCAGACCCCTCCCTTCAAACACTTCCATGAGCCGCTACCACCCATTCTGAGAACAACTCGCCGCGAGAGAGAGACGTGTTGAAACGCAGTGAGAGGGTGAGTGAAATCAGAATCGCGTTCTGAGAACGAGAGAGAACTGAAACGAGAAAGAGTGACCTTCACCAAAACAGAATCAGAATGAAAACCGCGACTCACAAACCTCCCAACAACCTTCGGCCAACACCTCTGCATCACCGCTCATTCACCCCTTCCGATCTCAAATTCACCCCTTCCGATCTCAAACAACCACCACCTGGAAATCAGAACCACCCTTTCTCCTTCACCATCAACGGCAACTGAACAACAACACAGAAAAAAAACTTCATCAACAACACAAAACGAAAACGAAAAGAAAAGAAGAAGTTTTAAACCACAGAAACCTCACGTCTCCAACCTCCCGCCTTCAAACACAACCATCGTCACAAATCAAACTCACAGTGAGCCACCGAAGCTTGAACGAAACTGAAACCCTCAGCCGTGACCTTCAACCCGCGAACACACTTGAAACCGCGAGAAACTCTTCGTCGCACAACCATCCGCGCTAACCATCCAACCTTCCTTCAACTACACAAAATCCAATTGAAACACCCAAATCTTCCACCGTTTCGGCCACCACCGAGTGAGTCACCAACCGCCGTGAAAGAGAGGTCCGGTACTGTTGGGAAAACGCCACCCAGAGATCTGCGAGGAGCATGAAATCCGCGGCAAGAAGAGAGTTTGTTCTCAGCCAGCGATTTTGAGAGAGGAGAGATCGATTCAAGAGATTAAGAGAGGCATGAAGCGATTGAGAGTGGTGTGAGAATTTTCGCCGCCGCCGGAAAAGCTTGGGGTGGGTTTGCTTTCGTTTGCGATGTTTATGCGTTGTTGCTTCTGAACTTTCTTTTTTCTTTCTTTATTTTTCCACTTTGTTTTTTAAAAAAATCTATACTGTTATTTAAAACTAAAGTTTTATTTTATTAAATTTTTATTAAATGTCTTGTGTTTTTATTTATTTATTTGACTTGGGCTTGGACTCATGCTGCGTACAGATACAGCCCACAGGCACCACTCTCATTGTTTGTTTTTTTAGTATTATTTTATAAATCAGTTTGTTATGTTGATAGAAGTTTCAGGTTTAAGTTCATGGAGTCATTACTAAACACAGCACATATACTGCTATCACATCCCCTCTTTATTTATTAAACTTTTTTTTGTTATATTTTTTCTATAAGCTTACTTGATTATTATTTCTTTTATTTTATTTTATTTTAATATTAGTTTTTTGGTTTAGAGAAAAAAAATGTTTAGAAAGAAATATATAAGTATTATTATTATTATTTTTATTTTATTTTATTATTTTTTTTTGGGCCGATGATATGACAAAAGGTCACGATAAATCGTTTCCGATTAATCGTGACCAATATGAGGCCATGCATTTATTTATTCTTTTTTCATTCATTTATTTATTTTTATTCTTTTCAATTTATTTTATTCTATTTATTTTATTTAATTTATTCTATTTCAATTTATTTCACTTTATTTACTTTTTATTATTTATTTCTTGCATTTTTACGCCATATTAAATTTAATTTTCAAAATGATAATAAATCCTTGGTCCAACACCAAGTGAACCTCACATACACTTCACTCACACACGTAAGTCGGTCGTTTTTACGATCGCCATTTGCACGGTCTTTACACTTTACAGCTTTCTAACTTAAACAAATTGTCGCACCATGCTTGTTTTCCACCCCCGCATTCTCGATCCATATATCGAGCCATAGCCTGGTTACTAAGCCTTGTACCTCGCATTTCCACTTACTTTATTTGCTGTCATTTATTTTTTGCAAGTAGCAACCTTTGCCTAGACTTAGGAGCTTGCACCCTCATTTATTTGTTTTTGTTTATGCTTTTCAATCCAAAAGGGAAAGAACTCCTGCAGTTGACTCAATGTCATAGGAAGTTTAGCCGTCCCTAGTTACCATTTTGACCTTAGCAATTAGGTCCCTCATCCTTAGGTCCTTAGCCATTAGGTCCTTAGTGTTTTATTTTTATAACTTTTTGTGACTTTGTTAAGTCACGTGAGTGTTTGCCATAACACTTACCTTCCCCCGCGAACCTTGAGCGTAACCAAGTGTTCGTTAATCCTTAGGAGAACTACGAGTGCTCTGATTCTATACCCGATACGTAGGCATCGATGCGATGTTGTGCGAGCACCATTAGAAATAAAAACCTTAGGTTCCCTTAGTTTTAGCAAGCAATAAATAACAATAATACCAATATCAACAATAGGTTCCCGTAGGATACTGCGGATGCTTAGGATGCTAACACCTTCCCTAGGTATAATCAACCCCCGAACCTAGTTTCTCCTCATTTAGGGTTTTTACGATCTTTTTCCCTTTTCCCTTTGGATTAAATTAAAGTCGGTGGTGAACATAAATGTTTTGCGATTCAAGCTCACTTAATAGCTTGGTATCCGATTCTCACCGCGACAAAGCCGATGAAGGGGTTGAAGAAGATTATGAGCTACCTGAAGAGCTAGCCAGGTTGTTGAGACAAGAGGAGAAGGTTATCACCCCTCATAAGGAGGAGGTTGAAACGGTTAATCTTGGTACAGAAGAAGTCCTGGAAGAAGTTAAGATCGGGGTCTGCCTGCAAAATTCAGTGAAAGAACAACTTATCGACATGATTCGGGAGTATGTGGATGTCTTTGCTTGGTCTTATCAGGACATGCCAGGGTTGGACACCGACATTGTTATGCACAAGCTACCTCTGAAAGAAGACTGTCCGCCAGTAAAACAGAAGTTGTGCCGTACTCGCCCAAATATGGCAATGAAGATACAAGAAGAGGTATAAAAACAGTGGGACGTCGGTTTCCTTGTTGTAACTAGCTACCCGCCGTGGGTTGCTAACATTGTACCTGTGCCTAAGAAAGATGGAAAAGTAAGGATGTGTGTGGATTACCGGGATCTGTACAGAGCCAACCCGAAAGATGATTTCCCACTACCTCACAATGATGTATTGGTCGACAATACGGCTCAGTTCTCGGTGTTCTCCTTCATGGATGGATTTTCAGGATATAATCAGATCAAGATGTCACCTGAAGACATGGAGAAGAAAACTTTCATCACACCCTAAGGCACATTCTGTTATAAGGTAATGACGTTCGGACTGAAGAATGTTGGTGCAACCTATCAACGGGCTATGGTAACATTATTCCACGACATGATCCACAAAGAAATTGAATGTTATGTGGATGACATGATCGCCAAGTCCCTCACAGAAGAAGACCACCTGGTGAATCTGTTGAAGTTATTCAACCGTCTGAGGAAGTACCAATTGAAGTTAAACCCCAACAAATGCACATTTAGGGTGCGATCTGGTAAGCTGCTGGGATTTATAGTAAGTGAGAAAGGGATTGAAGTTGACCCTTACAAAGTCAAAGCCATTCAAGAAATGCCTGCACCAAAGATTGAAAAAGAAGTTCGGGGGTTTCTGGGTAGATTGAACTACATTTCGAGGTTCATATCTCACCTTACAGCAACCTGTGAGCCTTTGTTCAAGTTGTTGAGAAAAGAACAAACGGTCAGATGGAATGAATACTGCTAGAAGGCTTTTGACAAAATCAAGGAATACTTACAAAAGCCTCCAATCCTTATGCCTCCAGTTGAAGGAAGACCTCTAATAATGTACTTGACAATATTAGAAGAGTCAATGGGGTGTTTGCTAGGCCAGCATGACGAGTCTGGTCGAAAAGAGTATGCAATATACTACCTAAGCAAAAAGTTTACCGACTGTGAACAACGTTATTCACTGCTCGAGAAAACTTGTTGTGCTTTAGCGTGGGCTGCTCGCCGACTAAGGCAGTATATGTTGACCCACACTACCTTATTGATCTCAAAGATGGACCCAGTTAAGTACATATTTGAGAAGCCAGCACTTACCGGACGGGTTGCAAGATGGCAAATGATTCTCACAGAATATGACATTCAGTACACATCTCAGAAAGCCATCAAGGGCAATATGTTGTCTGATTATCTTGTTGAGCAACCCATTGATGATTACCAGCCTATGAGAGTTGACTTCCCTGATGAAGACATCATGTTCATAAAAGCAAAAGATCATGAAGAGCCTATTCACACTGAAGAGCATGACCCAGAAGAAGAATGGACGATGATGTTTGATGGGGCTGTTAATATGAATGGTCGTGGTGTTGGTGCAGTACTCATTACACCTAAGGGAGTTCACATGCCTTTCTCGGCAAAACTCACCTTTAACTGCACTAACAACGAAGCTGAATACGAGGCTTGTATTATGGGTCTTGAGGAAGCCATTGACCTCAGGATCAAGACTTTAACTGTGTTCGGAGATTCAGCTCTGGTAATTAATCAAACCAGCAGCAAATGGTATACTCACCAGGAGCATTTGATACCTTACCGGGATTATACAAGGAGGTTACTTACATTCTTCACAACAGTCAAGCTTGAGTATATCCCTTGAGATGAAAATCAGTTTGCAGATGCTCTGGCTACCATTTCATCCATGATCAAAGTTCAAGCTGCCAACTTTGTGCCTCGGATTTCAGTATCCAGACTTGATAGACCAGCATACATATTCTCTGCAGACCTTGCTAAAGATGATAAGCCTTGGTTCTTTGACATCAAATGCTTCTTGGAGGATCAAACACACCCACCTGGGGCATCATCCAATGACAAGAAGACATTAAGAAGGTTGGCTGGTAGCTTCTTCCTGAATGCTGATGGTTCCTTGTACAAGAGAAACTTTGATATGGTACTCCTCAGATGTGTTGAAAAAGCAGAGGCAGACTTGTTGATGCACGAGGTGCACGGAGGGTCTTTTGGTACCCATGCTGGAGGGCATGCTATGGCTAAAAAGTTGCTAAGATCAGGCTACTGCTGGATCACAATGGATGCAGACTGTTGTGCTTATGCCAGGAAATGTCAGTAAATGCCAGATTTATGCAGATAAAGTGCATGTGCCTCCAAATCCTTTGAACGTGATGTCTTCACCATGGTCCTTTGCCATGTGGGGCATTGATATGATTGGGAAGATTGAACCGACTGCTTCCAACAGTCACAGATTCATCCTGGTAGCCATTGACTATTTTACCAAATGGGTTGAAGCAACTTCATATGCAAATGTCACCAGGCAAGTGGTAGCCCGATTCCTGAAGAGAGACATCATTTGTCGGTATGGAGTGCCCGAGCGAATCATTACTGATAATGGTTCCAACTTGAACAACAAAATGATGGCAGAACTGTGCTGGGACTTCAAGATCCAACACCACAATTCTTCTCCTTACAGGCCAAAGATGAATGGCGTTGTAGAGGCAGCTAACAAGAATATCAAGAAGATTGTGCAGAAGATGGTGGTCACATACAAATACTGGCATGAAATGCTACCTTTTGCCTTGCATGGGTACCGTACATCAATAAGAACATCCACTGGGGCAACACCGTATCAACTTGTGTATGGTATGGAGGCGGTCCTACCTATTGAAGTTGAATTACCCTCCTTGCGGGTACTAATGGATGTCAAATTGAATGAAGTAGAATGGGTCTGATCCTGATACGAACAACTGAGCCTGATTGAAGAGAAGAGATTAGCTGCAATCTGTCATGGGCAGCTGTATCAGAAAAGAATGAAGAAGGCCTTTGATCAGAAAGTCAGGCTTCGAGAGTACCAAGTAGGAGATCTTGTGCTGAAAAGACTCCTTCCTCCTCATATAGACCACAGGGGCAAGTGGACTCCGAATTATGATGGTCTGTTCATAGTAAAGAAAGTTTTCTCTGGTGGAGCACTGATGCTCAATACTATGGATGGTGAAGATTTCCAGTCCCCTGTGAATTCAGATGCAGTAAAAAAGTACTTCGCATAAAATGACCCGTTGGACATAAAAACAGAATGTAAGTCCAGGAAAAAATAGGGCATCCCGGCGAGTCAAAAACAGAATAAAAGTCTCGGGCAAAAATAAAGGAAAATAAATAAAAAATGTACACCCGCTGAGTTGAAAAGCCGCATTGGACAGCTCAGGCAAAAATGGGTATCCTGGTGGATTGAAAACCCGAAAGGGCGATCCACGCAAAAATAAGGGAATAAGCGAATAGTTGCATTCTGAATTCGTGTGTATCACTCACAACATGGAAAACTTCGAAAGGTTAAAGCATCGGTCAGAGTCAACCTTCTTCAGAAAGCAAGACGAGAAGAGGGTCAAGGGTCGTCAACATTGCCAGCATCTTTTTGTTTCTCAATTTGTAACAATCTCCTCATTTCAGGGGGTCTGTTTCTTTGACTGTACTTGCCAATTCAGGGCACACAAATTAATAAAATCAGATCTTCAGTTACATTTTGTCTCGTACAATTTTGTTTCTATCTGCAAAAATGTCTGATGTCCTTAATAAAATGGTTGCATAAATACAGATGCGTCTTTCCTAAATTACATGCTTACAGGGAATATATTTCTTACTCCTAGGAGTCTACAAAACTCCTATGATGGAATCCAGTAAGGGATACCTCGGGGTACTTGTATGTTTTATTTGTCATGATAGGATTGCAGGTATGCGAAGCACAAACGAGGACATGAGGGCTTCTCCCCCAATCATTACTTACTTCGCACATCTTCCAAATAGCACCAGAGATGCTTACTCCCCAGCTGAGTTTCCGGGTCTCCTCGTCCTCAGAAAGATCCTCATAGACATCTCCAGGAAGATCGTTCAATGATGATTCCTCCCCAGCCGAATGTTAAACAGGGAATCATCTACCCGCAGAGTCTCAACCTCTATCTAGAAAATCGATGTCTGAAGATCTCACAACAAAGTGACAGAAACTTCCACAAGACCCCAGCTGGGCCCCTCACCAATAATATAGGTCTATCAGCGACTTGTTTCCCCAAGCTGTCATACATCTTATCAGATCTACCAATGATCTCATCCCCAGCTGAGATGTTCTTTCAAAACGAAATCAGTCAGAAATCTCTACGGCAGTGGGATCCGAATCCCGGATCGATATCTTTTACATAAATCATAGCATTTGCATCATATCTTCCCCCAGAGCGTAGCATTCCGTCTAATACGGAGCATTACGGCAAAAATCAAACATATTGCATAATCACAAGCCATGTTTTGGGTCAGTCACCTGTGAATATTGACATACTATCAACAACATATAGAATACCTCTCAAATTCCCCGGCAGAATATCAAAGCATCTTCTTTACATTCCCAGAAATACAGAAACATACTCCTTTTGGCACTCGTCTGTGTCATTTCCCCAGCAGAAAGCCAAAGTGTTCCCTTTGCACTCACTAATACATATATCTATACACTCTGCTGACACCCGTCCGTGTCGCCTATCTCTAGCATGGTTACCCAAACACTCATTGTAAATCAAACACTTGTTTATAATACACTTTTTCCGACACTCGTCCTATCCCCACAGGTCGTCAAACACCTTTTATGTTCACAACTTGCACACTTCCTCTCATGATACTCGTCTGTATCATACTCTCCCCAGCAAGTTGAGCACTCGTCTGTGTCTCACTCGTACTTTCTTACTCATACGGGTACTCATCCATATCTTGTATACACCGCCTATTTCCACTAAGAGTTGACACTTGTCTGTATCCTCTGTTACCCAGTTGATACTCGCCCGTATCATTATCTCTGAACATGCGTCAACATTTGTTTCTACCGATACTCGTTCGTATCATGGTCCTAAGGATGCTCGTCCGCATCTTTAATCTATACACAGAGTCAAAGCACTTGTACCTTTTTCTTTCATTGAATGTGGACACTCGTCTGTATCTACTATTCCCTAGAAGAGTTCCCAGCAAATTCTTGGCAACATTTCCTTTCTATCTGACATTCGTCCTATGTCATGATACTTCCGGCAGTCGTACCCTGCCAGGTGACCGTCCTTCACCTTTTGATGATCGTCCTTCATCATTCCCCCAGCGGAGTCTCCATTATTGGAACCCCTTCCTATCCGACATTCGTCCTATGTCGTGATATTTTCAGCAGCCGTCCCCTGCTAGGTGATCATCCTTCACCCTTTTGATGACCATCCTTCGTCACTCTTATCCGAAGGTCGTCCCCATCGTTGATTCTGTTATCTGACATTCGTCTTCTGTCATGGTAAACCCCAAGAGCAGCCGTACGCTGCTAGGTGATCTTCCTTCACCTCTTGATGATCGTCCTTCATCATGCTCATCTGATGGCCGTTCCCATCGTCGACCCTTTTTATCCGACATTCGTCCTATGTCGTGATATTTTCGACAACCGTACCTTGTCGGGTGATCGTTCTTCACCTTAGATGACCGTCCCTCATCTTTCTCCCCAACAGAGCAGCCGTCCCCTGCTAGGTGATCGTCCTTCACCCCTGATGACCGTACCTCATCATTTATTTATTTTTTAACCTGATGGCTGTCCCCATCATTACCTTTACCTTTAATCCCCAGGGAGTCTTATTTCTTTCCCTGATGGCCGTCCCCATCACGATCCTTTATTTCCCCAGCATGTCGGTCGTCCCCGTCATTGCTTTATTCCCAGCAGTCGTCCTCTACTCGACGGTCTTTCTCCGTCGCCCGCACTTTAATCATACTTTATTTCCTTTTACAATCTATATCCCTTTTCTTCCTCATTCAGTGAGTGCAAATTTTGGACTGTCTTTGGTATTCAACCACAAGTTATCCTGTTTGCATGTTAAGCCGTCGCTTACATCCTGCACAGCTAACTCATGTTTGAATAGGAGCAGCTGTAAACACCCCAAATTTTCCCTCACTCATGGCTTGTGATCTTTCATATTTGCATAAGTTCAATCATATCATCCCATATTGCATTTTTGCTTCACTGCATTAGTTCAAAGTCATCTGCATCTAGGGTTTGTGATCTAAGCAATCCCTGAGCCATCTGAGCCACTCCAAAGGTCTTCAATCATCTCAAGAGGGTCCATGCATGTTCAAACATCATATTATATCCTTCCAAGGGTAAGGAAGTCAGAAAATCACAAGAGCTGAGAAAGGCATGGAAGCAGAGCCAAGCTTAACTGCACAGATGACCTAAAATTAGGGTTTTGGTTTCAGAGGCCATAACTCCAAATTTTGTGGTCATTTTTGTTTCTATTGGTCTCTATATGTTATGAGGATCATACCCACTAATTTTTATGAAGAAATTCAATGGGGAAGGCATCTGATCAATAGATGACTTCTTGAGCAAGTCAGTGCAAAATCAGGGCATCTGAGGCCCCCAATAATCCAAACAAAGGGTCTTCTCCATCATTTTTGGTGTATATGATCTTTATTTGATCTTAGAAGAAGTTAGAAGTTCACAAAATTGAAGAATTTCAAGCCATTTGCAAAGGTGCCATTTTGGGAAAGTGACCTGTAATGCAAAATTGCCATTTTGGGAAAGTTTTTCAACCTCCTCTTTTTGATTCAAAAATGCTTCAAATGAAAAATTCTTGGTCATGAAAGTTGTAGATTGGATCATTCCCATTTCAAAAAGTACAAGAACATGATCTAATTCATTTTAGAACTCAAGTTATGGTTTGTCAAAGTTGGGAAAATCACTTAATTTTCACTTTTGTACCAAAGAGGGAAGATTGCAAATTCTTATGCCAAGCCAATTTGGGACCTCTAATGCATCTCTACACATCATATCATCCTAGTGAAACTCATTTGGATCAGATTTGTGCCTTGCATCACAAGCTTTCATGCTTAGAACTTCACAAATTTCAAAAGGGGCCAAACTTCCCAAAAATTGCAAAACATCACACAAACTTCATCCCACTTGCTAAATTGCCTCAAAGCCAATTCCATGGACTTCCCTAAAGTCAGCTGCGCAGGACACCCCATTGTCCTTGGCCTACCACCATCCCATGCCTTCACTTACACAAATGTTGACTTTATGCATTTTGCTCCATACCAATCACACTGCTCCACAACAACTCTCTGACCTATCAAGGATTGATATGTGGACTTCAAGCAACCCAACACATAACACAACACAAGCTGAAACCTCCAAAAACTCAGCATACACAAAATCCCCCAAATTTGCAAAAGCTATCGAATCTCATAACACAACCATCAAACCTCAAAACAAATTCCATCATTCAACTCCATATCCATTGTTGATCATTTCCCACCCTTCATTTTCCCCTAAAACACCCTGAATCAAAAACACGATTTTGACATTTCATGAACTGATTTTCTGCCAACTTCTTTTTGAGGCCATTTAAACTCCAACCAAGCATCACAAGCTCTTAAGAGGAGTCATTGGAGTGGATTTGAGGCAAAGAACTGGTCAGAAAGCTCCTGGGTTGAAAGCTCCACTTCAGGTAGCCATGGCATTTATTTTTCCATAACCTTCATTTTATGTTATAGAATGATTCTATGTGTTCCCCTGATTGCCATGATATGTTTGGTTTCGAAAATAGTTGAGTTTTAAGCATTTTATGAGCTTCTGAAATTTCTGATACGTTTTCCGTTTTGCTTTGATTCATGTTCTTGATGATGAATAAATGATTTTTGTTGTTTAATTCTTGTTGGGGTTGGTGTAAGGATCATTTCGGAAGAGTTTTAGGGCTTGGGGTTACATATAGAGTGAGATATCATAAGTGAATAGCCGGAGAAGATGACCGGAACAGTGTTCCGGTCACCTGAAAGTATTTAGGGTTCAGATTAGGGCTTAATTGCGTAATTAGTTAAGTTTGAATCTCAGCCATCTAGATGCGCGCGCTGGTCAATTCCTTCCCCTTTTTATTTGAATTTGGGCCACTGGATCAGCATACTTCCATTAATTCACATTTTAATTGCATTTCTTTCTACATTTTATTAAAAATAGCAAAACACTTTCAAAAAAAATTATTTTTTACATTTCACTTTAAAATATGTTTCTCATTCTGAAAATAATTTTTATTTTATTTTTTGCATAAAATTCGTATTTTTAAAATATTTAAATGTTTATTTTAATTAATTAATGAGAATTAATTAATTAAAATAGCATTTAAGTTTCTAAAAATCACCAAAAAAATCACATTGCATCTTGAAACATTTAGAAACATTATCAAACCCTTCACACAAATTTATTTTTGGTTCTTGACCTATTTTGACATTTTTCTTTGGATTTAGGGTTCTTAAAAGTCAATATTTTTGCCCTAACTTAGAAAAATCCATTCTGCCTAACCATGAAGAGTTTGATGATGGTTCTTTTTGCATTGCATCCCTCATGTCTTGTAGTTTCTCGGATAAAATTGGTTTGAATTTATTCTTCATTTTCAATTTGTTTTGCATTTTTCATTGTGAGGTGCTTTAAAACCCTAACAAACTTAGGAAAATCATAACTTCTTTAGGGTTAAGGGTTAGGTCTTCCCCTTTGGGCAGTGAACTTGTATAGGTTTAGGGTAACTTTGGATCATTTTTCAATTTTTTATCATGTCATTCGCTTCTGATTTTAAATTTTGCATTGCATATTGTATGTAAACCCTAATTTTTGCCTTCATTTGCATTCATTCTTCATATGCTTGCATACATGAACTTGCCATGACATTTTGTGCATCCACATGACATATAAGACATCTTAGGACACATTAGAATCATGTTTGATCATTGCATCATCCATTTGCCATGTTTTGCTTCCATTTGATGTCATATGCATTCATGAACTTTCATGCTTCCTTTATGCTTCATTTGCATCCTCATTACTTGTATGATCATTTGCATTTCTTGACATGACTTTGCATCACCCTTTAGCATCATTTGCATCATGAATATGTTTCTGATTTAGGTTTACATATTTGCATTTCATCTCATTTTCATTTCTTTTCATTTGTTTATTACTAACTTTTCAGGTGGTAAGTGTTTGCGAAGTGAATTTGCCTTCACTTCTCACAATCTCTTCTCATATTACTTATGCATCATTGCTGAATTTTACTTTTGTTTTAGAGTGAGCTTGCTCGTTCATGTTCCCTTCTCACCTTCTTTCTTCAAACAACTTATCTTCTTAAGTGAAGTAAGTTGTCTTGCTTCTTTTCTAATTCTCCTTCCTTCATTCTGCTTCTTCCTTGGTGCCTTTTCTCTTGAAGATATTTTGCAAACCTCATAAACCCTAGGAATACCCAAGCATGATCACAATTAGGGCTTGATTAGTCCCCCATTAGTTTTTCTTTTGTGTCATCTTTGTGTCTTCTCTTTTCATCTCATAATCAAGGACTAAACCCTTAAGGCATTAAGGCTTTGTGATTAGGGTTATGCATGTATCCTTCTATTAGGATGGAGTGTATAACTTTGATCCTAAGTGTTAAACCCTTAATGTGTTTAAATCCTTTAATCAATCCATCTAATAATCACTAAGACACCAAGCTTGTAACTTGGGCCTTGCATTAGGGTTCTAATTCTTCCTTAATTGGTTAAGAAGGACTAACCCTAGTGTTAATGGACAAGTCCCCCTCAAGTTGTCTTACAAACCATAAAATCCACTTCTTAATCTTATCATTAACTAAAATCCACTTAATAAAGGCCTTGTTTTGTCATGAGGTTAATCCCTAATCATGGATTAAGTTGAGGAGCCTTCCTCAGCTTAAATGTTCTCATCTATTATCCTTCTATTAGGATGGTGTAATGAGTTCACTAATCCTTGATTATGGCTTAAATTCATTACTTAACACTAAACAAAAACTCCAAAAACATCTAAATAATTGCACGTAGGTTAATGATCTTGATCCTACATCATGGTGATTAAGTGTGGGGTTCTTACTTCATACTTAAGGTATTCTCATTACCCCTAATCAGAGGGAAGATGTGATGAGTTTACCAACCCTTGGTTTAGGCTTAAGCTCATTAACTTATGACAAACACAAAAGGCAATAAAAGATTGAAAACACAAAAAAAACAATAATCGTCTCCTCCGGGATTCTTTTCTTACCTCATTCGCTCACAAACGAGAACTCGCTTCTTCCATCTAATGCAAGACAGTTTGCACCTGAGCCAGACAGGTCATACACTTGAGCATAGACAAGTAAGCAGTTCATTAGTCAATTTATCTTTCAGTCTCTTTGAGTCGAGCTACGTTGTTCTGACTTCCTCATTGCACGAGAGGATACGTAGGCATAACTTAACAGTTATCGAACAAAAGTCTCTGTATATTCCCTCTCTTCCAGCATTATTCTTTGAGCCTCATAATCTTGAGCTTCATATTCTTTTCTTACACTGATACTCTTTTATTTCATTTCACTTCCTTCTAGCACTGACACTTGCATTCTTTCCAGCTTTGAAACACATATTGCACTGACACTACCCCTTTAAACACAAACTTTTAAGCGTGGATCCCGTCGAGTACGGCGGACAATCTGGGTGCTAATACCTTCCCAGGTTGTAACCAACCCCCTTTCTCTGTTTCTATGGTTCGCGACCGTCTTATCCATCTTTTCTTAGGTTTATGAAGCGTTACCTTTCCCTCGGGATAAAAATGCCTAGCTGGCGACTCTATTCTTTCTTCTCCTTTCGCCGACCGTTCGCGCTTGTACCGTGATGCAAATCTTCGGGAGCGACACTTGTCCTCCAGCATGGGTACCGCAAGAACCTTCATGTACTTCGTGCATTAGCAGGTCTGCTTCCTTCTTGTCAACACATTTGAGCAAAACCATTTCGAAGTCTCGCTTGTATAAGGAGCCATCAGTATTAAGGAAGAAGTTGTCGGCTTGCCTTCTTAATGTCTTTTTATATTTTGACGATGCCCCAGGTGGGTATGTCTGAGTTTTAAAGAAGCATTTGATGTCGTGGAACCAAGATTTTGTTGGATTTATTAATTCAGCGTCACCCTTAGGGATTCGATGGGCTTAACATCCCAACCCATGGCGCTTAATAGGCGCAGCCCCTTGAAAGACTCTATACTATAAGGAAATAAAGTTGCGCCTTCACTAACAGCAATTGCTTTTAGTGCAGTGGTAAGCGCTTGATCCTACAAGTGGTATCAGAGCCAGGTCATGGGTTCGAATCCCCCCGGCTGACACTAGGGGGGAGATTGTTGGATTTATTAATTCAGCGTCACCCTTAGGGATTCGATGGGCTTAACATCCCAACCCATGGCGCTTAATAGGCGCAGCCCCTTGAAAGACTCTATACTATAAGGAAATAAAGTTGCGCCTTCACTAACAGCAATTGCTTTTAGTGCAGTGGTAAGCGCTTGATCCTACATTTGTCATCAATGACAGTGTCCACAGAGAATACATATGCCGATCGGTCTATTCTGGATACCAGAATCCGAGGTACATAATTGGCAATTTGTACTTTGATCATAGATGAAATGGTAGCCAAGGCGTCTGCAAACTGATTCTCATCTCGAGGGATTTATTCAAGCTTAACTATGTTGAAGAAAGTCAACAATCTCCTCGTATAGTCTCAGTAGGGAACCAAATGCTCCTGATAAGTATACCACTTGTCGTTGGTCTGATTGATTACCAAAGCTGAATCTCCAAATACATTCAACGTTTTGATCCTGAGGTCAATGGCTTCCTCAAGACCCATAATACAAGCTTCAAATTCTGCTTCATTGTTAGTGCATGCAAAGGTTAGCCTTGCTTAGAAAGGCATATGGATTCCTTTGGGTGTAATAAGCACTGCACCAACATTGCGACCGTTACAATTAACTGCCCCATCGAACATCATAGTCCATGCTTCTTCGGGATCGGGCCCTTCAGTGTGAATAGGCTCTTCACAATCTTTGGACTTCAAGAACATGATGTCTTCATCAGGGAAATCAAATCTCATTGGCTGGTAGTCATCAATGGGTTGCTCACCCAGATAGTCAGACAATACACTGCCCTTGATGGCTTTCTGAGAGGTGTACTGAATATCATATTCTGTTAGAATCATTTGCCATCTTGCAACCCTTCCGATAAGTGCTGGCTTCTCAAATATGCACTTGACTGGATCCATTTTTGAGATTAACAATGTAGTGTGAGTCAGGATATACTGTCTTAGTCGGCGAGCAGCCCACGCTAAAGCACAACAAGTTTTCTCGAGCAGTGAATAAAGTTTTTCACAATCGGTAAACTTTTTGCTTAGGTAGTATATTGCATACTCTTTTCGACCAAACTCGTCATGCTGGCCCAACACACACCCCATTGACTTTTCTAATACTATCAGGTACATGATTAGAGGTCTTCCTTCGATTGGAGGCATGAGAATTGGAGGTTCTTGCAAATATTCTTAGATTTTTTCAAAAGCTCTCTGACAATTATCGTTCCACCTGAGTGTTTGTTCCTTTCTTAATAGTTTGAACAAGGGCTCACAGGTTGCAGTGAGATGAGATATGAACCTTGAGATGTAGTTCAATCTACCTAAAAGCCCTCGAACTTCTTTCTCAATCCTAGGTGCAGGCATTTCCTGAATGGCTTTGACTTTATCTGGATCAACCTCAATTCCTTTTTCTCTTACAATAAAACCCAGCAGCTTACCAGAACGTACCCCGAATGTGCATTTGTTGGGGTTCAACTTCAACTGATACTTCCTCAGGCATTTGAACAATTTCAAAAGATTTACCAAATGCTCTTCCTCTGTCTGGGACTTGGCAATCATGTCATCCATATAGCACTCGATTTCTTTATGGATCATGTTGTGGAATAATGTTACCATAGCTCGTTGATATGTTGCACCGGTGTTCTTCAGACCGAACGACATTACCTTGTAACAGAACATCCCCCAAGGTGTTATAAAAGTTGTCTTCTCCATATCTTCAGGCGAGATCTTAATCTGATTGTATCCAGAAAATCCGTCCATGAATGAAAATAATGAAAACTGAGTTGTGTTATCCACCAATACATTAATGTGAGGTAATGGGAAATCATCCTTCGGGTTGGCTCTGTTCAGATCCCGGTAATCAACAAACATATGCACCTTGCCATCCTTCTTAGGTACGGGTACAATGTTAGCAACCTACAGCGGGTAACTAGTCACAACAAGAAAACCGGCGTCCCACTGCTTTTGTACTTCTTCTTTGATTTTCATGGCCATGTCTGGGCGAGTACGGCGCAACTTCTATTTAACTGGAGGACAATCCTCTTTCAATGGCATCTTGTGCATGACAATATTCTTGGAACATATTGATGAGTTGTTCTTTAACTGGAGCTTGTTGACTAGCCCCGATCTTCACCTCTTTCGCATCTACCTCGGTACCAAGATTGATAATTTCAACCTCCTTATGATGAGGAGCAATCACCTTTTCCTCTTGTCTCAATAACCTGGCCAACTCTTCAGGAAAATCATAGTCTTCATCAACCCCTTCATCTGCTTGATTAATCGGATTGTCGAAGTCATACGAGGTCATAGCAGTGTTGTTGTCGGTGCAATCTGGAGGGCTATCTCTACAAGGGTTGAGAGTTGTTCATTTTAGTGATTGATTTTATCTTATTTAGAAAAAGTGAATGAAGTTATTATCTTGAGAAAAACATTGCCCTTTATTGTTTTGTGCGAAAACAAAATGAAAAGACAATGAGCGAAAAGATTGTTTGCAAAAGATGTCCATTGTTCATTAATTTCAATTTGCACAAAATACATATGGCCCTATTACAAAATGAGCCCCGACATCTTGGGCAAGATGCAGGACTTTGATGCATGCTTAAAACAGGGAATAATAATTACTCTACAGCAGTAACCCTTATAATTTCCTAGGAAGACCAGTTGAGAACTTGTTGGCCCGGGACTCTTGGACGAATCCAGCTTTCCAGGTTGTAGTCGCTTTCAGCCTCGTCTTCCACATTGTTGATAGCATCTGGGGTCAGAATTCCCCCACTTATGAACCTGGGAGCTTCAGCAGCCTCCTCTGGAGCTTGTCGGGATGGTCTATAACCCAAACCGAACTTGTCTTCTTTTATTTGAACTTGTTGCAGCTTGCCCCAGCCTTGGGCATTCCCGTCTTCAACAACCTTCCGAGCTTATTTGTAAGAAGCAATTGAAGTACCCGATACTTCAGCTGTTGCTTCATTGACATTGAGAGCTTCAAAACCCTGACTCATTGTCTCATGGATCTCCCCATCCATCTCTATATACTTATAAGTGGCCAAGTGACTGACAAAAATGTCTTCCTCTCCACAGATGGTGATAATTTGGCCTTCCCACTAGTATTTTAAATTCTGGTGAAAGGTAGACGTTATTGCGCCAGCGGCATGAATCCAAGGTCTACCCAACAAACAGTTGTAGGCAGGCTGAATGTCCATCACATAGAAGATAGGTTTGAAAACTTGTGGGCCAATCACCACAAACAACTCTATTTCTCCGAGAACCGATCTCTTAGAACCATCAAAAGCTCTCACAACTAGGTTGCTCGGACGGAGTGCAAGACCATCATATTCCAGCTTGACTAAGGCTTTCTTTGGAAGGACATTAAGATATGACCCAGTGTCAACCAAGACATGAGAATGTATAACACCTTTGCACTCCAAGGTGATATGTAAAGCCTTATTGTGATTACGTCCCTCCATGGTCAGATCAGCATTGGTGAAATCTAGTCCATGACTAGTATTGACATTTGAAACCACCATTTCTAGCTGGTTGACTGTAATCTCCTCAGGCACATAAGCTGTGTGCAAGACTTTGAGAAGTGCATTCCGGTGAGCTTCGAAACACTTGAGCAGAGATATAATGGAGATCTTGGAGGGAGTTTGATGGAGCTGATCAACAACTCTGTAATCACTCTTCTTGATAATCCTCATGAACTCATCTACATCCTGATCAAAGGGTGTCCTCTGAGTTTCTTTTGCAACAGGTTCTTCTGGTACCACACTTTTTCCTTTTTCTTTAGCAGCAGCTTCTGCTTCAGCATTAACTCTCAGAACTTGTGAAGCAAAGAGACGTCCGCTTCGAGTGAAGCCTCCACCTCCCTCGACATTATCAATCTGTGGTGTAGAAGTTGAAGAATCAAGAGTGACTTTCTTTTAATTGTAATATGGATCTGAACAATAGTGCCAAGGCACAACACTGCTGCTGTCATATAGAACTGGTCCAAGTACCGTGATGGTAACCGGATTGATTGTTGCAGAAGAAGGAGTTGTGAAGTTTGTGGATCATAATAGATGGTGGCAGGAGGTTTGATTGGAGACGACACATGTTCCAGGAGTTGTTGATGTTGATGTTGATGTTGCTGAAAGTTGTTGTCAAGAGAATCCGGAACATGAATGGTTGCTGGATCATAATAAATGGTGACCGTTGAGATAATGTTTGCTGGTGTTGTAGGAGATTCCTTTGAAATGGTGTTTGCTGATGCTGTAGGAGAGATGTTTGTTGAAGTTGTAGGAGTTGGAACTTTTGAAGTGATTTTCAGGATGCCTTCTTTGATAAGACTGCTAATACCATTCTTCAGATTTGCACAACCGTTGGCAGAAATCTAGCAAGCTTCACAATGGGCCTCACAACCCGGAAACATTTGGCACTTCAATAGCTGAGCTTTAACTTCGGACAGTGGTGTTTGAATACTTGCAATGTCATCAATAAGAACAGATGGTTGGTCCTCTTCAATGGCATTGATATTAGGCACACCATGATTAGGTATCGGGTTCCTTGTGACATTTGGTGGAGGTGCAAAATTTAAAGCTTTGGAATCAATCAAATCTTGGACCTTCATGTGCAATGCCCTACATTTCTCTGTTTTATGGCCAGGTGAATTGGATTGGAAGGCACATCTGGCGTTGACATCATAGTTCCTTAGAAGATTCAAAGGATCGGATGGAGTCAGGGTTCTCAATTCAATCAGGTATAGCTTCAATAACTGTGGAAGTAGAGCTGCATTGGGCATCGAGATGGGATCGATAACCCTGTTGATTTGTGAAGTCCTTTGCTGGAACGGACGTTGTTGTTGGTTGTTGTTATTGTAAGATCTTTGTTGCTGTTGTGGGAACTGTTGTTGCTGGTGATACTGTTGTTGCTGAGGTGCTGGAGTAGGGATAATGATAGCAGCTACTGATCTTTGCATGTACTGGGGTCTACCTCTGCCCATATGAACTGAGTTAGTTTCACCTGTCCTAGGAGGTCCTGAGAAAGGTTTCATGGCATTGTTGGAACTTGCATCGTTGTCAGAGATCTTACCCATCTTCATTAAGCTTTCAGTTCTCTCACCTGCTATGACCACATCAGCAAAACTGGTAGACAAGAAGGCAACAAGTCTATCAATGTAGGTCCCTTGCAATGTATTCATAAACATGTCAGCCATTTCCCTTTCAGACATAGGTGGTTGGACAACAGCATCGAGTTGTCTCCATCTCTGTGCGTACTCACAAAAACTTTCTCTCGAGGACTGAGACATTCCCATTAAGAGAGTTCTGTTAGGCGCCGTGTCCAGGTTGTACTGATATTAACGCACAAAGGCCTCAGCTAAGTCTTTCCAACTTCTAACTGTTGCCCTGGATAGATGAGAATACCACTCTATGGATGCCCTGGTTAAACTGTCTTCGAAGTAAAACATCCACAGTTTTTCATCCATGGTATAAGCTTTCAATCTTCCCAGAAAAGATTGCAAATGGGTACGAGGACAAGAGATACCATTATACTTTTCAAAGCATGGAGGCTTGAACTTGTGAGTAATCCTCACTCCCTCAACTAGACCCATATCCATCACATCAAATCCCAAAGAGTTATGGGATTCAAAGGACCTCAGCTTCTCAGATATCTCATCCAGACGACGATCATAAGCTTCATCAGCCCCAACACTTAATACTGTAAACTGCTCATCTTGAGGATCTTCTTGCAGAACACAATCTCCAGTGTTTCTTTGGGTATTTCCAATAACATTGACTTCAGGCTTGATGTGGGGCCCAAACTCTGGTGGATTTGTTCGCGGCTACCTGTGATCATTGTTACTAGTACCTCCAGTGCCTGCGTGGTTCTCGTCTGGAGTTTGCTGCTCGACTAACTCCCTCAATCTTTCTTGGGTCTGTGCCAGCCCAGTCATCACAGCCATGAATTGATTCATCTGGGTTCTCACTTATTTCCTCACATCAGTCATCTGAGTCCTTACATCTGTCAATTCCTGCTGTAGCTGATCCATCTGTAGACTCGGAAGGTTGTTGCGAGTTGGATATCTGTGGATGCGATTGACGGGAAAGACCCTCCTGCGAGCAATATTTCCTGAGACAATCAGCAGAGTGAGAAAACAACAACAAAACTCCTGCAAAACAAAGGATATGAGATTAGCATGCAATGTAATATGTTTATTTGTCTTCCAAGGGTATCCGGTTTGGTTCTTTGGTTTTGACCTTCCAAACCTCTGGGAATGATGGAGATGTTGAAGTGAATGAAGCTCATAAGAAAACCCAGGTAAACCATATATTACAAATGCAAAAATACATAGTTTATGATTACAACAAGCTCCCATAGTGGGTCAAAATATAATCAAATCAAGAATACAAACAAAATCACCATGGTGAGTTAAAGTACAACCAAAATAAAATACAAGTCAAGAAAATCAAACATCCAGCCCAAAGTTATCTTCCTTGACTTCTTTCAGGAGAGCATCAGTCACTGGCCCAACCGGGTGCTCTGTGATGGTCCTGATAAGAAGGTTTCTGGTTGTAATGGCACTTGTCAACTTCTGATACTTGTCTTGTTCTTTGGATCTCTTTAACCCCGCCCGGAGTTTCAACTCTGAGATCTCCTTCTGAGTTGCTAGCAGTGCCTCTTAGCTCTTCTTCTCATTGGCTTCCAGCTGCTCTATCTTAGCCTGTGTCTTCTGATCTTCTTGCAAACGAGCTTCAGTGATCCTGATCCACCTATCCTGACTCTCCTCTAGGTAGTCTTCAGCTCTGGCCTTCTGAATCTTGGCTTCTTTGAAAGCATTCTTCAATACCAACTCCCCTGCTCGGGCTTTTCTGATGAAGTCCTATGTCTTCTCAATTTTGGTTACATGCTCGATGCATAGATTTTCTAACCTCTCAATGTCTAGGCAACCATCATTCCTTTCCCAAAGGGTCTTCTTTAGAGCTTCAGCTAACTGGGCATTTCTTTCCTTCATCTTTTCAAACTCTTCCATACTGACTGTGGTTATGGGCTCAACTGCTGATGGCCCTGGTACATCTTCTAGGGAGAATGGCATACGAGTAACCTGTCCCCTGACGCGTGACCATTCAGTGTACTGAGCAGATGCTATGTGTCGAAGGAGTACAGACGCGAACGGTCGGCGAAAGGAGAACAAAAAAGGTGAACTAAAAAGAGTCGCCAGCTAGGCATTTTTATCCCGAAGGAAAGGTAATGTTGCATAAACCTAAGAAAAGATGGATAAGATGGTTGTGAACCAGAGAAACTGAGAAAGGGGGTTGGTTACAACCTGGGAAGGTATTAGCACCCAGATTGTCCGTCGTACTCGACGGGATCCAAGCTTGAAAGTTTGTGTTTAAAAGGGGTAGTGTCAGTGATATTTTGTGTGCAACAAGCTGGAAAAGAAATCAAGTGTCAGTGCTGGAAAAAAGTGTGGAGTAAAACAAATGAGTGTCAGTGCAAGAAGAGAATGTCAAGCTCAAGACTATGAGGCTTAAAGAATAATGCTGGAATAGGGGGGTGTATACAGAGACTTTTGTTCGATAACTGTTAAGTTATGCCAACGTATCCTCTCGTGCAATGAGGAAGTCAGAACACCGTAGTTCGACTCAAAGAGACTAGAAAATAAATTGACTTGTGAACTGCTTACTTGTCTATGCTCAAGTGTATGACCTGTCTGGCTCAGGTGCTAATTGTCTTGCATTAGACGGAAGAAGCAAGTTCTCGTTTGTGAGTGAATGAGATGAGAAGAGAATCCCGGAGGAGACGATTATTGTTTGTTTTCAGTGTTTTTAATCTTTTATTTCTTTTTTGAAGTTTGTCATAGGTTAATGAGCTTAAGCCTAAACCAAGGGTTAGTAAACTCATCACATCCTCCCTCTGATTAGGGGTAACGAGAATACCTTAAGTATGAAGTAAACACCCCACACTTAATCACCATGATGTAGGATTAAGATCATTAACCTACTTGCATTTTATTTAGATATTTTTGGAGTTTTTGTTTAGTGTTGAGTAATGAGTTTAAGCCATAATCAAGGATTTAATGGACTCATTACACCATCCTAATAGAAGGATAATAGATGAGAACATTTAAGTTGAGAAAGACTCCTCAACTTAATCCATGATTCGGGATTAACCTCATGACAAAACAAAACCTTTATTAAAGTGGATTTTAGTTAATGGTAAGATTAAGAAGTGGATTTTATGGTGTGTAAGACAACTTGAGAAGGACTTGTCCATTAACACTAGGGTTAGTCCTTCTTAACCAATTAAGGAAGAATTAGAACCATAATGCAAGGCCCAAGTTACAAGCTTGATGTCTTAGTGATTTATTAGGTGGATTGATTAAAGGATTTAAACACATTAAGGGTTTAATACTTAGGATTAAAGTTATACACTCCATCCTAATAGAAGGATACAGGCATAACCCTAATTACAAAGCCTTAAAACCTTTATGGTTTAGTCCTTGATTAAGAGATGAGAAGAGAAGACTCAAAGATGACACAAAGGTAAAAATAATGGGGGGACTAATCAAACCATAATTATGATCATGCTTGGGTGTTCCTAGGGTTTATGAAGCTTGCAAGAAGATCTTCAAGGAAAAGCCACCAAGGAAGAAGAAAGATGAAAGGAGGAGAAGCAGAAAGAAGCAAGACAACTTACTTCACTTAAGAAGATAAATTTCTTGAAGAAAGAAGAGAGAAGAAGGCATGAGCAAGCAAGATCACTCCAATAAAAAGATAAAATTCAGCAATGAAATGCATAAAAGAGGTGACAAGAGGTTGTGAGAAGTGAAGGCAAATTCACTTCTCAATGACTTACCACCTGAAAAGTTAGCAACAAGAAATGAAATGAAATGAAAATGAGATGAAATGCAAAGATGAACACCAAAGTCAGAAGCATAACAAGATGTAAATGATGCTAAGAGATAATACAAATGGATGTCATGAGATGTGGATGATCACACAAGTAATGAAGATGCAAAGGAGACATGAAGGGAGGCATGAAAGTTCATGAAAACTTATGAAATACAATGGATGCATAACATGGAAAATGGATGATGCAATGATCAAGAATGATTTCAACATGTCCTAAGATGTCTTACATGTCATGTGGATGCACAAAATGTCATGACAAGTTCATGGATGCAAGCATATGAGGAATGAATGCAAATGAAGGCAAAGATTAGGGTTTATGTGCAAGATGCAATACAAAATTCAAAATCAGAAGAAAATGACAAGATGAAAAATTGAAAATGGGATCAAAGGTGCCCAAAACCCATACAAGTTCACTACCTAAAGGGGAAGGTCAGAAGTTAAACCCTAAAGGACTTATGATTTTTCTAAGTTTGCCAGGGTTTTAAGGTGCCTCACAAGGAAAAATGCAAAACAAATCAAAAATGAAAGATAAATTCATGCCAATTTTATCCTAGAAACTACATGTTATGTGGAATGCAATGCAAAAAGAATCATTATCAAACTCTTCATGGTTAGGCAGAAAAGATTTTTCTAAGTTAGGGTCAAAATATTGATTTTTAAGAACCCTAAATCCCAAGAAAAATGTCAAAATGGATCAAGAACCAAAAATAAATTTGAATGAATGGTTTGATAATGTCTCTAAATATGTTAAGATGCAATGTGATTTTTTTGGTGATTTTTAGAAACTTAAATGGTATTTTAATTAATTAGTTTCCATTAATTAATTAAAATAATCATTTAAATATTTTAAAAATACAAATTTTATGCAAAAAATAAAATAAAAATTATTTTCAGAATGAGAAAAATATTTAAAGTCAGGGTGCAAAAAATGAAAAATTTTGAATGCATTTTGCTATTTTAAATAAAATGAACAAAGAAATGCAAATAAAATGAAAATGAAATTAATTTAAATGAAAAGTCAACAGATCAAAAGGCCAGGGTTTAAAATGGGGACGCGGGAATTGACCAGTGCACGCATCTGGATGGCTGACATTCAAACTTCACTAATTACACAATTAAACCCTAATCTGAACCCTAATGACCCTCAGGTGACCGGAATATTGTTCCGGTCATCTTCTCCGGCTAGTTCAAAAACCTAACTTCTTCCCTAGGCAATTTTAACCCCTCTAAAACTCCAGATCACATCTTCTAAACACCCTAAGCAAGAATCAAGCACGAAAATTCATTTATCTTTCAACATAAACAAGAATCGAATCAAACAAGTTTTCAGGTCAAACTTTCAGAGACATGGTTCAGGCTCAAAACTTAATCATTTTCAAAACCAACAAGCACAGTATGATCAGTGAATCATAAGCAACATTTCTATGGCATAAAAAAAAGTTCTGGAAAAAAAGTTCTTGGTGATACCTGAACTGAAGCTTTCGAAAATGGCACTGGATGGCTGCTTCTTTGCCTCAAATCAACTTCAATGACCCCCCTGAAGAGTTTGCAATGCTTGATTGGGGTTTATATGGCCTCTATGTGAAGTTGGCTGAAGCTCAGTTCAAGAAATGTGAAAATCGTGTTTTTGATATGGGATGTTTCAAGGAAAAATGAAGGGTGGAAAATGATCAGTGATGAACGTGGAGTTGAATGGTGGAAAAAGTTTGGAGATTTGTTGGCTGAGCTATGAGTTTCGAAAGCTTTTGCAAGTTGGAGTGATTTTGTGTATGCTGAGGATTCTGATGTTTCAGCTTGCAATGTTGTCTGAAATGGCTTGCCTTTGGTACATATATCAATCCTTGATAGGTCAGAGAGTGGGTGGTGGCCTATGGTGATTGGTATGGGCAAGTTGCCAAAATGTCAACATGACTTGTACTTGAGGTATGGGCATGTGGCGGGCTTGGATTTGGGTATGGCTGTGCGCAACAAAGATCAAGGAATGCTTGTGAATCAGCTTTGATGAGTTGTGGCAAGTGGATGAGAGGTTTTGTACCATTTTGCAAATTATGGAAGTTTGTGATTCAAGGCATAAATCTGATCCAAATGAGTTGCACTAGGATGGTATGATGTGTAGAGATTCATTAGAGGTCCCAAATTGGCTTGGCATGAGATTTTCAAACTTCCCTCTTTGGTACATAAGTGAAATTTTTGTGATTTTTCCCACCTTTGCAAGGCCATAACTTGAGTTCTATGTTGAATTAGATCAAGTTCTTGTACTTTTTGAAAAGGGAATGATCCAATCTACAACTTTCATGACCAAGAATTTTTCATTTGAAGCATTTTTGAATCAAAAAGAGGAGGTTAAAAAACTTTCCCAAAATGGCAAGTTTGCATTACAAGTCACTTTCCCAAAATGGCAACTTTGCAAATGGCTTGAAATTCTTCAATTTTGTGAACTTCTAACTTCTTCTAAGATCAAATAAAGATCATATAAATGATTTAAAAATACATATTTAATGCAAAAATTAAAAATAAACTTTTTTTGAGTTTAGAAAAATATTTAAAATGAAAATGCAGAGAATGGTGATTTTAGAAATGCTATTGTTATTTTTAATAAATATAAGAAAATAAATGAAATAAAATAAAAATGAAAATGAAAAGTATGCATAAAGGATGGCCAGGATTGGATTTTGAGGGATCCAAGGGCTGAGATTGGGAGTCCACGTGTCTTTAAGTATGAAGATCTGATGGCTAGGGTTTGAAGTTCCAATTGGTGCGTGATCTGAGAGTCACAAATTAATCTGATTTAATTAATTCAATTAATTTAATTAATTAGGTTTTAGGGTTTAATGACATGATCCTGGCCATCCAAAATGCGCGCTAAGCACAGATCCTAGGGTCCATATTCAAACCTGACTAATTAATGAGATTAGCCCTAATTAAACTCAGGTGGCCGGAGAAGAACTCCGGTCGTCTTCTCCGACGTGTCCCTCACCTGAGCTCACTCAAAACACCACCCCAAGTGTCGCTCCCGATAAATGGGGAATGGCCCAAATAAAGGTACAGACGCGAACGGTCGGCGAAAGGGACAATGAGAACACACAGCCGTGAACTCACTGGAGATGAATAGAGTCGCCAGCTAGGCATTTTTATCCCGAAGGAAAGGTAATGCTGCATAAACCTAGAAAGATACGGATAAGACGGTTGCGAACCAGAGAGACTGAGAAAGGGGGTTGGTTACAACCTGGGAAGGTATTAGCACCCAGATTGTCCGTCGTACTCGACGGGATCCACGCTTAAAATATTTGTGTTTTAAAGGGGTAGTGTCAGTGCAATTTGTGTGTAAAAGAGCTGGAAAGAGATGTACAGGTGTCAGTGTAAAAAGAATGTGAGGTGTGTAGATGTACAGTGTCAGTGTAAGAACAGGAATAAGATGCTCAAGATCATGAGGCTAAAGAATTAGGCTAGAAAGAGGGGGAATATACAGAGACTTTTGTTCGATAACTGTTAAGTTATCCCTACGTATCCTCTCGTGCAATGAGGAAGTCAAAACACCGTAGTTCGACCCAAAGAGACTGAAAGATGAATTGACTTGTGAACTGCTTGCTTGTCTATGCTCAAGTGTATGACCTGTCTGGCTCAGGTGCTAATTGTCTTGCATTAGACGGAAGAAGCAAGTTCTCGTTTATGAGTGAATGAGATGAGAGAAGAATCCCGGAGGAGACGATTATTGTTTGTTTTTGAGTTTTCAGTCTTTTATTGCTTTTGAAAGTTTGTTATAAGAAAATGAGCTTAAACCTAAACCAATGGATTAGTAAACTCATCACATCATCCCTCTGATTAGGGGTAATGAGAATATCTTAAGTGTGAAGTCAGCTTCTCACACTTAATCACCTTTGGTGTAGGATTAAGATCATTAACCTACTTGTGACTATTTAGATGTTTTTGTTGTTTTTGTTTAGTGTTGAGTAATGAGATTAAGCCATAATCAGGGATTAAACAGACTCATTACACCATCCTAATAGAAGGATAATAGATGAGAATGTTTAAGCTGAGGAAAGCTCCTCAACTTAATCCATGATTAGGGATTAAACTCATGACAAAACAAAACCTTTATTAGATGGATTTTAGTTAATGGTATGATGAAGAAGTGAATTTTAGGGTTTGTAAGACAACTTGAGGGGGACTTGTCCATTAACACTAGGGTTAGTCCTTCTTAACCAATTAAGGAAGAGTTAGAACCCTAATGCAAGGCCCAAGTTACAAGTGTGATGTCTTGATGATTATTAAGTGGATTGATTAAAGGAGTTAAACACATTAAGGGTTTAACACTTAGGATTAAAGTTATACACTCCATCCTAATAGAAGGATGCAGGCATAAGCTTAATCACAAAGTCTTAAAGCCTTTAGGGTTTAGTCCCTGATTATGAGATGAGAAGAGAAGACTCAAAGAGACACAAAGGTAAAACTAAGTGGGGGACTAATCAAAACCCTAATCATTGTCATGCTTGGTTGTTCCTAAGGTTTGTGTGGTTTGCAAGAAGAATCTTCAATTGAACCACCAGGAAGCAGATGAATTGAGCAAAGGGAAGCAAAGCAACTTGCTCCATTCAAGAAGTCAAGTCACTTGAAAAAAGAAAGTAAGAAGAAGAAGAATGAGCAAGCTCAATCTCAAACACATATCAAAATGCAGCATGGATGCAAAAGAGAGATATGAGAAGAAAGTATGAGAAGTGAAGGCAAATTCACTTCTCAAAGTGACTTACCACCTGAAAAGTTAGTAAAGGAATGTAATGCAATGTCAAATGGAATGAAATGGCATGATGAGAAACAAAACCAGAAGAACATACATGATGTTAATGATGCTATGAGATGCTACAAACATGAAACAACACATGAGGATGATCATACAAGCTTATGGATGCAAATGAAACAAGTTAAGACACATGAACATACATGGAAAGTTATGATATGCAAATGGCATACAACATGGCAAATGCAAGGTGCAATGATCAAACATGCTTTCAATATGTCTTATGATGTTAAATGAATCACATGGATGCATAAAATGTCATGGCAAGTCAAGGTATGAATGCAAATGCAAGATGAGTGCATATGGAAGCCCAAATTAGGGTTTATGATCAAAGCATCAAACACAAACCAAAATCAGAAGCAAACATCAATACAAAAAATTGAAAATGCACTCAAAGGACCCCTAATCCTATACTAACTCACTGCCCAAAGGAGAGGTTCCAACTCTTAACCTAATTCAAGTTATGATTTTCCTAAGTTTTCTAGGGTTTTAGGGTTCCTTGACAAGAAAATTACCAAACAAATTGAAAATGAAAGATCAAATCATGACCATTTAATCTCAAAAACTACATGACATGCTAAACACAATGCAAAAAGAATCAAAGTCCAACTCTTTAGGGTTAGGCAGAAATGATTTTTGGAAGTTTGGATCAAAATAATGCATCAAAATGATTTTAATTCCATGGAAAATTCTCAAAATGCATCAAGATCAAAAAAGGAATTTGGTTTGAGGGTTGGACAATGTTTCTAAATGTTTTTAAAGGTTTCATGAATTTTTTGGTGATTTTTAAATACCTAAAAGTATTTTTAATTAATTAATTCTCATTAATTAATTAAAAATAAACTTTTAAATATTTAAAAATACTTTTTAAATGCAAAAAATGGAAATAAAAATATTTTTGTGTTCTAAAATTAAATAATAACTTGTATAAAAAATTTCATATTTTTTGAAGTATTTTTGCTATTTTTAATAAATTGTGGAAATTAAATGGGAAAAAATGAAAATAAATATAAATAAATGAAGAAGTAAGCAGATCTGATGGCTGATATTCAAACTGGGGTGAGATTGGTAGACTGGCGCGTCATCCAAGGGCTGAGGCTTGTCCTGATTAAATTAACTTAATTATGATTAATTAAACTAATAAATGAGGATTAGGGCAAAACGGATGCATCTGGGCCAGTCATTCACGCGCCAAGTCAACAAAGTCAAGGGATCCAACGCTCAGCATTCAAACGCCATTTAATTACAGGATTAGGGTTAAGCATTTTCAGGTGACCGGAGGGAAGCTCCGGTCATCTTCTCCGGCGGGTTGAAAACCCTAGATCATGATTCAGGCTACCATTCATCAAATTAAAAGCAGGGAAATGTTCCTCTACCCAAACCCCACTCAAATCACCTCTCAAACTAAATTTATCATGCACAAACAGGGAGAATCGAAACAACAAGATTCACGGGCAAAGTTTCAGAGCCTTGGGAAATCCTCATTTCTCACTCATTTTCGATTCTAAGCACATCCCCATGATCAGGAAGACATACACAATCAAATTATAACATAAAATGCAAGCTCTGAGAGAAAAAGTTCATGGCCATACCTGAGGTGGAAGCTTCTGATTCTGGGCTTTCTGGGCTGTTCTTTGATGCAGACTCACTCCAACGGTTCCCCTGGTGCTAATGGCAAGCTTGGATGGAGCTTAAACAAGCTATTTTGAGAGGTCCAGTTCTGGTGTATCAGAAAATGAGGTCTGTGTGTGTGATGTTTCAAGCTCTACCAATGGTTGATTCTTGTTCCTTTTAGTGTGTTTGATTTGTTGGTGAAGAGAGATTGGATGTTTGATGGCTGGAAAATGAGATTCGATGAAGGGAAGCTCTTTGACAGTTTTTTGTGGGGACTGAGTTCTTCCTTGCTTCAAGGGCCAATGTTGTGCTATATCTTTCCCACAATGTGTGAATAGCCTGTGGAGCAGGTTAGTAGGGGTGGCTGCTTACTGTTCCATGAGTATGGGAGTTTTGGCCAAAAAGTCAAGTTGGCTTGTACTTGCAGCATGGGCTATGGCAGCAGCAGTTTGAGGTCATGTCTTGCTTCAGCTTGGGTCAAGGATGACGCTTAGATTGCTTGAGAGTGACTGCAACATATGGATCATGAGCTATGCTAGCTTTTGCAACTTGCCCACTTGTGCTTTCTTGTGATTTTATGCTATGTACATGAGGCATTTCTTGCTGAATTTTGTTACATGAAACTTCTTTTAGTCATGGAAATGCATAGAAATCAGTTGGTGATCACATAGCTCTTTGGAGAATGACTTTGCCAAAAATCCATCTTTTGCACTTGTAATGGAAAATGACTTAAGGATCTTTGAAAACCAAAGCAAACAATGCAAAATCCCTTGGGCCAATTCTGTTTTTTAGGTTATGTATGATCATGTGATGAAGTTTTGAAGCCATTTTGAAGTCAATAGGATGCTTGGTACATGAATTTGCAAGTTTTCCATTTGGTGCCTAACTTGAATTTTAGTGATTTTTGCCAACTTTGACAAACCATAACTTTTGATCCAAAATGAATTAGGTCATGTTCTTGTACTTTTTGAATAGGGAAAGATCTAATCTACAACTTTCATGACCAAAGTTTTTCCATTTGAAGCATTTTTGGATCAAAAAGTAAGGTTTGAAAAGTTGTCCAAAATGACAAATTCCTTAAAAGTCAAACTTGCCTCCAAAAGTCAACTTTGCAAAAACTTGTAATCCTTGAATTTTGTGAACTTCCAACCTCTTCCATGACCAAATAAAGATCACATACACTCAAAATGATGAAGATCACCCCTTGGTTGGGTCATTGGGGGCCTCAGATGCCCTGATTTTGCACTGACTTGTCTGAAAAGTCAACTCTTGATCAGATGACTTCCCCATGGAATTTCTTTAAGAAAATTGGTATGCATATCCCCTATACCATGTAGAGACCAATAGAAATAAGAATGACCAAAAAATTTGAAGTTATGGCCTCTGAAACCAAAACCCTAATTTCAGGTCATCTGTGCAATCAAGCCTGGCTGTGCTTCCATACCAAACCCAGTTCTTGTGATTCCTTGGCATTCTTGACTTTGAGAGGATACAATGTGATACTTGAACACACATGGACCCCTTTGAAGTGATTTTTGACCTTTGGAGTGGCTCAAGAAGCTCCTGGATTGCTCAGATCACAAACCCTAGATGCAGATGACTTAGAACCAATGCCAAGACTCAAAATTGTGGTATGAGATGTTATGATTGTGTTTATGCATATGAAATAATCACAAGCCATGGTGTGAATGGGTGAGGGCAAATTTGGGGTGTTTACACCAAGCCCCCAAAATCTCCAAAATGAATCATCTTACATCCCTAAAAATGAATCCATCCCCAAAAACAATTTATTTTGCATCAAACTTATGAATCGAACAAGAACAAGTTTTAGGTCAAAATTTCAGAGCAAGCATACATTCTCATTTCTAAATCATTTTCAAAAGTAAAGACATCATGATGATCAGGAGAGCACATATAATCAATTTATAACTTAAAATGAAGGTTCTGGAAAAATGTTTTGAGATGATTACCTGAGCTGGAGCTTTCCAAGCCTGAGCTTTCTAGACCTCTTCCTTGTGCAATCAACCTCCAATGATCCCCCTTGAGTGAATGAAATGCTTAGATGGAGCTTAAATGGCTTGGTTTGTGTGTTTTAGTTCTGATAGTGTAGGAATCGTGTTTTTGGAGTGATTTTCTTGTTTGGCACGAAAATGAGCATTTATTTGGAGCAAATTGGTCACAATGTAATGTATATTAAGTTTGAAACACAATTGAGCCCATACCAAGTCTCACAAACAAGTTTGGAAGCATTTTGCTTTTGGTGGCATGCATGAAATTTGGAATTTGCCCTAGAATCAGCCAATTTTCGAAGGACTTATAGGGAGATCCACAAATCCTATGAAAATGTACTTGTAATTTTTGAAAATGGGAGCCCTTACTCTTAAACTTTCATGTTTGACTTTGGTCCATTTGAAGAATTTTTGATCATGTTAAAGCCATTTGAAAATTAGGGCAAAAGTTGCCAAATTTAGAAATTCCTTAAAACCAACTTTGTACCATTTTTGCAAAACCCTTCAAATCTCCATGATTATTGAACTTTGATCATTCAAAACCTCTTATAACATTGTAAGGACCCCTCTTGGCCAAAAAATTTGGGTTAGACCCCTTGAAATCACACAGTTGACTTTTTAAGGGCATAGTTGACTTTTCACTTCATCTGCAAGCAACTGAGGCATTGTCTGACTTCCACATGGAATTTTCTCATGAAAATTGACACCTAGGATCCTCTTAACATATAGAAGGCTTTGCCTAAATGAAATGGCCAAAGTTGTGAGATCTTGGTGCTTGAATCACAAACCCTAATTTGGGTGCCTTGTATAGGAGCTTTGCCTTGTCTTGAGATCTCTGATGATCATGCAATCTTCTGAGCTTTTGCCAATGGAATTGATCTTGTAAATGGAGTGTAGAATCACCATAAGACTTGTACAAACTCATTGGGACCCTTGTCATGGCTGGAAATGCTTCACAGACCTCCACAGATGACCATATGCTTGATGCTAGGACATGAGGGATGTGATGCCTCATCTTTCCATGATATGATGCTAAAAAAATGATATGAGTATGATGAATATGATGTGGTATGATGCTTAAATTGAAGAGGGAAAATTTGGGGTGTTACAGCTGCCCATATTCAATCATTAGTTAATCTGAAAAGGACGGTAGCACAAGCTATCGACCATTCAAGATAAACTGTGGTTGAATACCAAGAAGACCAGAAATTTGCACTCTGACGAAAAATGCAACACCGGGAAATAAACCCAACTAGATGATGCTCTGGGGATATGAAGGGGAGGAAGCAGATGAGCTTCTTCCAAGTTGAAACTGATATCTGGAGTAAGAATACCAAGACAGACGAGTCTTCTTCAAATAATCCTGTGACGCCAGGAGCTGGATATACGAATCCTTAAACACTCTGCAAGAACATAATCTGAGACAGACGAGCCTTCAAACAATCCTGTTATGCCAGGAGCTGGACATACGAGTCCTCAAACACTTCAAGAAAATAATCTGAGACAGACGAGTCTCCAAACAATCCTGTGACGCCAGGAGCTGGACATACGAGTCCTCAAACACTTCAAGAACATATGACTAGAGACAGACGAGTCTCCTTCGGTTATACCTTTTACGCCAGGACCAGGATGCACTTAAGTCTGTGGGATAGACATGCATAAACAAGGTAGACGAACCTTCTTCATATATTATCCGTGGATATATGGTATAAGACAGACGAGTCTTCTGAGCAAACCTGTGACGCCAGGTGCAACAACAATAATTGGTGCTTGAGACAGACGAGCCTCCTTCGGAATTACCTGTTACGCCAGGACCGGTAACCATTTTGACATTAATTCCCACTGTCGGGATTTGAAACCTCTTCAATACAGACGAGTATTGGATGATCATCAAGAAAACACAGACGAGTGCCAACAGTCAATGATACAGACGAGTATCATACGATGATCTGAGAAACACAGACGAGCGCTTCAGGCAATGATACAGACGAGTATCAACAACTCGTATAGACGAATACCAGAAATTCAAACACAGACAAGCATTTGAATCAGCAATAGAAGAATACCAGGATAATCAGGAAATTCCAACATACAGATGTAAGCTAGCACATACGAGTGTTGGGGACGATACAGACGAGTATCCAGACAAAGCAGACGAGCTTCAAAAGGTGATCAACACAGACGAGTGCTGGGGATGATACAGACGAGTATCCAGACAAAGCAGACGAGCTTCAAAAGGTGATCAACACAGACGAGTGTTGGGGGTGATACAGACGAGTATCCACAAATATCAGGCATACCAAACACAAACGAGTGTTGGAAAGTTGCAGACGAGCAACAATTTGAAATTACATATCAAGGCACAGACAAGTGCAGCAAAGGATCCGATACCAAACACAGATGAGTGTTGGAAGTTACAGACGAACAACAGCATATGAGATATCAGAACACAGACGAGTGTTGAGAATTGCAGACGAGCAACAACAAAGAGATAACCAAACACAGACGAGTGTTGAAGGGCAACAACAAGGATGTAACATCTCAAAGCACAGACGAGTTCTAGAAATTGCAGACGAGCAACAGCAAATATCATATCAAATACAGACGAGTGTTGAACATTGCAGAAAAGCAAGCTCAAGGTAATCATGAACCACTGCTGGGGAGAGAAAACGAGCAATACCAAAGTTATAACACAGACGAGTGTTAAAAGATGCGGACGAGCAGCAATAAAGCAATAATATATCACTGCTGGGGAAAACTCTGCTTAGGGATAACACATACGAGTGTTGAAAAATGCAGACGACCGGCAAACAAATGCCTGATTGGCAGAAGGAGGTACAATTCTGCAGGGGAAGACAAGTCAAGAGGTCTGGACACCTCATCTGACTGAGGTGATGAATACCTGACATAATCATCAAATTACCCAAAAGTATGGCAGCTTCGCTGGGGAATATTTCACTGACGGAAGTGAAGATCAAATATGAACTCTGCGGGGACAGGATCATCTTCAGCCTTGGTTGGAAAGATGTATCAACAATACTCTAGCTGGGGAGAGCATCTGCTGATTCAAAGCTCTAGCTGGGAAAGACTCTTGCTGAGGATAGAATTCTGATAATTCCAACTCTGGTGATGTCACGCTTTCAGATACCTGCTGGGAATACTCCACTGGGGAAGAATGGACTGCTACTTCACTGGGGAAGAAGAAATTGCTTGGGCTACTGCCAAGGCTTAGCTGGAGAAAATCCCTGCTGGAAATGTCAGGCTTTCAGATACCTGCTGGGGAATAAATCTCTGCTTGGGGAGGTACTCTACTGGGGAAGAGTAAATTGCTTGGGAGAATGTGACACCATCCTGCAACCTGCAACAACAGAAAACACAAGTGTGCCCCGGGGATTTGCATGGTATGACCTGTTCATCCATTGTCACCCGACACTCAAAGAGGGTTACAGTTTCCCTGCATGTCAGTTTTTCTTTTCAAATATCACCATGTTTTAATGCAATGTTATTTTTTGCCAAAAATTCAGGACATTTTGCAAACAAAAATAAAAACACACATAGATTTTTGACTGAATATTCTTTTTATTGAATGGCCTCTGAATAGGCAAAGATTTACAACAGGAAGCAACCACCTGGAAAGAGGTAGCCACTATAAAACTAGAAAAAAGAAACTATCCTAATGGCAATGTACACGGCATTCCAAGGAGTTCCATTTCTGCTATGACCAGCATGTCTTCGAGACTCTCCATTCTGCTTTGGCTTTCTGAGAGGATGAGGGGACTGTTTCCTATCCTTCTGATATTGTCAAGGTGTGCGAAACGATGATATGGTTCAGATTACTCGGATCGCAGTTGTTCGCTTATTCCCTTGTTTTGCGTGGGTCGCCCTTTCGGGTTTTCAATCCACCGGGATACCCTTTTTTGCCTGAGCTGTTTAATGTGGCTTTTCAACTCAGCGGGTGTACATTTTTTTTTATATTTATTTTCCCTAACTTTTGCCCAAGCTTTTTATTCTGATTTTAGCTCGCCGGGATGCCCTTTTTTGCCTGAACTATAATTTTGTTTTTGTGTCCAGCGGGTCTCTTTGTGCGAAGTGATGCGTGTTTTTCGCAAGTGTACGAACACGTCAGAGTAATATAAAAGATTGTCGAATCCACAGAGACCAAGTGTCAATCTATCGTACCTTTTGTTATGGTGTGTATCTAAGGCAACTAAATATAAGGGTTTTAATAAGGGTGCAATGGTAAATAAAATGATAATTTTAAATAATAAATAAAAGACAGGCTCGAATGTAATTCACGTAATCAATGATAATCCAGTACTTGTTAATGGAACTACTTATGGGCAATGTTTTCTCCTTTGAAAAGAACTAATTTAACAGGAACTGTCGCTTTCGCGTATTCAGAACCGAGTTGTACTCTTTAATCAACCCCTCCTATTGTCACGGATAAAAAGGTGCGTACTGCATTAGAGTAGTAAACCTATTTTTAAGAAATGTAGTATCTTAACTAAGTTGAAAAGTATTTTAACCTGAACTTCTTAGCAAAAAGAGGTTCTTACGAACCAGACTCTAAACTTCCTAACGCGTCCGAAAATCGTTTTAAAATCTCTTTTCTTTTTAATCTAAAAACTCCTAATGAACTATACAAAGCGCTTTTGACTGTTTTTGAAATAGTTAAAAACAATTAGATTGAAAGATAAAATAGCCCTTAGGTGTTTCCACGAACAATTATACGGATTACTGGTTTAATTACGATCCTTACATCCTAACCTTTATGGAATTAGTTAGACATAATAATGTAAAGATTCTTTTTATAATTTTTCATAAAAGTAATTTAGTGCGAGTGCGGAAAGTAAATGAATTTAGTGCGAGTGCGAGAAATAAAGTAATTTAAAGCGAGTGCGAGTAATAAACGAAAGTAAAGCGAGTGCGAGAAATAAATAAAATAAAGTGCGAGTGCGGATAATAAAGAAAGTAAAGCGAGTGCGGGAAATAAATAAAATAAAGTGCGAGTGCGGATAATAAAGAAAGTAAAGCGAGTGCGAGAAATAAATAAAAGTAAAGCAATGCAGAAATAAATAAAGTAAAATACGAACTTGAATTAAAATGGCGGCAGGATTAACTTCCTCCAGAGTGCTCCAAAACTTCGATCACACAGACAGATTACAGACTTGATCACTCGATTGCAGAAACACCCCGATGTGGAATGGCAACTACATTGAAACTGATATATGCCTAGAGAAATCTAATTTTGGATGATGAAAAACGAAAAACTAAAGTCCTATTTATAGGAAAACTAAAAGCATGAAAAGACTGGGATGCCCCTCCACTAAAAAGTGGAGGTTACTGAAATTTGCCTTGTGGCGCCCGCCACAAGGTCATGGCGCCCGCCATTGTGCTGACAGGGGATGAGAGAGTGGGGATCGTGGGTCTTGGAAGTTGTGGAGTGGTATTGAGATGTGGCCACGTCATGGCTAACCCCATGGCGCCCGCCACAGTGGGTGCCGTAAGTGCAAAACGCTGAATTTCTAGGTTTTCGTCCGTTTCCACTCCTTTTTCGCTCCTTTTCTCGATTCAAGCCCCGATTACTATAAAAACCTGAAAACATAAGAAAACAAAGTAATAACATAACAAAATAACAATAAAAGCTAAGAATGCATGCGAAATCGGAGTCAGAAACACGGTGAATTTTAGTGTGATCAAATTCTCCCACACTTAAACCTTTGCTTGTCCTCAAGCAAACATTAAAGCTCAAGAAAATATGGTGTCAACACATGTCTCTGGGCTAAAGGGCTTCTAAGTTCAATTCAGGATGCAGTGACAGATACTAACTAAGTGAACCAAGGGTACCATAGTAACACAAACACAAACTTCAATCCTATATTAACTACTCCATGTCATCCCACAGTACCTAGGCCTATCTTCTCATCTTTTTGTGTCCTTTTCATTCAGGTGCAATCACATTAAGCCCGTTATCCGTACATTCCTCATAGTAGAGTGACCGGTTAGTGATTCTGATCCATAACATAAGGTTTCTGGCACATAAGCATGTGTAAACCTGTTTTATTTGACCTAATTGTAGCTGCGGGGGATCGGATCGTAATCCGCCCTACCAAGTTCAGTGCCAGATACCTCTGAACAACCTAACAATAGGTGACTTGCAATTTTTTTTCTTTTTGTGGCAAAAAAAAATTTTCTTCTCTTTTTTTTTCGGTTTAAATGACTTTGTGAGGGTCACCTATACCAGAGTTTGCCTTTTTTTTTATTAGCACTGGATCATTCACTTATGTTCATCGGCCCCCTACGTAGAGCATGCTTAGGCCGGAGCTGACTGCTAAAATAAACTACTTAGGACAATTTTTTAAATGATAATAAAGGCCATGGTGGTGGGGTTTAGGAGTGATTCCTATATTCAAGAGGTCAATGGTGCTAAAATGGTTCTGATGTTTCAAAAAGTTAACCTAAGTCACCACATCCTAATCTAAACCTGTCTCAAAGCCCAAAAAACATGTGAAACAACATCATTTTCTTTTTAAAATTTTTCTGGTAAGGCTAAGGAAATGGGAAAAAATGAAGATGAACTAAAAATACACTATACTGGTGACTCGTCAGACTCATGCATTATCTAAGAAAAATAAATTACTGAAAAGGGAAATAACTGAAAGGAAATAATTAACTAAAAAGGAAAATGACAGAAAGCAATAAAATCCCCTCCCACACTTAAATCGAACATTGTCCCCAATGTTTCGAAATAAGATAAGGGGGGTAACCTGAAAAAGACTACTGAGGAGGAGCACTGGTGCCCTCGCCGTCCTGCTGTGATGGTCTGGAACGACGGGATCTACTACGATGCTGGTCCCTCCGGTCGAGTTGTGCTGATAAAGCAGCCTGAGCACTCCGGACCTCTCGAAGGTTACCTAAGATGGAACCCTGAGTAGCCTCTACAAGCTGGTAGTGTCGGCTGTTGAACTCTCTCTGACGGTTCTGGTCTAATGAGATATCATTCAAGGTACGGCAAACGTTGCTATAAGCACGATCCGAAACCAATCGCGATTGTTGCATGAAGCTCATGTTGTCCGTCAGCTGTTGTGAAATAGTAGAGAGAAGGCCATCTCGCCTTTCCTCTCTAGCTGTGATATCACGCCACATCTCATCGGTGACAAAGAATCCAGGAGCAGTACCTGCAACAGGGTTAGAGGAAGATGGTGCGGTGTGTGACTGTGAAGGACGATGGGGGGACATGTGAGGGATGGGAGACTGCTCTCTCCGATCGTACTCTTCATCAGTGTCATGTGCCTCCCCATCGGGAATATTAGGAGGAAGTGGACCCAAAACACGTGGAGCATTAAGATCATAGGTCCAATTCCTTTCATCACGTACATCAGTACGTCTACTGCATGGTAAAGCAACAGATGGGATAGCTACCTCATGAACCATCAACTCATAACCACCTTCTCTCCTCGTTCGGCACAATTTCATGTCTTTCAGAAATTTTAAATTAATTGTGCGAGGAGGTAGTGGTTCAAGTGTAGCTATCTCATCGTTCAGGCCAAGAGCCCGAGCAATAGACGTAACAAGCCCTCCAAAGACAATCGGTCCTGTTTTATTAGTGAGTAAAGACATGTGGGCAAGCATAAACGGGACCGGATTGATGGGGGTTCTAGTGAGGCATCCTTGCAAAAATAGGAGTTCTCGAGCTTTTACCTTGTTTGGACTTTCCCGGCCAAAAATAGTACATGCCAAAAGAAGTCTAAAAACTCTTATGGCCGGGTTGTGAATGGTCGACGCAAGTATCCCTTCAAAAGAATTAATTGAAGTACTTGAAAGCCTTTGCCAGAAGGTAAATACCTCGGCCGACCATTCCGCATCCAAAGGTGCCTCACAAATCGCACCTTCCCTATGAGGGATTCCTAACAAACCTGCTAGCTCGTTGGTACTGAATTCATATTCAATTCCAAACAGTCTAAAAATAACAGTACCGACAGTGCTAGCAGTGTTAGGACTGACAGTGTATATCAAAGAACTCAAAAACTCAATTGTCAATTTCTCATAGGTAGGTTCCTGATTAATGAAAATATTATACAAAGCCTAAAAATTCTAATAAATTAAAAACACTATGATAAATACCCAAAGCATACAGACAGTTATCGTCGACGTACCTAGTCGAGAGAATTTCTCGACTTTGAAGCCTCTGAATAATTTTTCGTTGCCTATCGCCCGGTCTTCCATCACGAAGAAGAAATCCATTGAACTCCATTGTTGAATGCTCCTTAGGTAGTGAAAATGGTAGAAAAATGGTTTATGAGGGGAATGATAAAGTTTTGATTTTTTTGGTTTTTGGTGGATGAAAATGAAAATGGATGTTGGATATGTTTTATGGATGGAGGGTATTTTGGAAATGGGGGAGCTTTAATGGGGTTCAAGGAGGTTTTGGAAGGTTGTAAAATTGGTTTTTGGAGAAGAAAGGGATGAAAATGGTGGAAATGGGGATTCAGCCCCATATTTGTTGTGGGTACGGTGTGGCGCCCGCCACAGGGCCTATGGCGCCCGCCATAAGGTCATTTCCTGGGCCTTGGGTTTTTGAATCCTCCTTTTTGGGCCTTCCTTGCACCTTTGGTCTTCGGGGGGTCTGGATAGCGTTTTCTTCTTCTTTTCAAGGCATGAGGCTTGCATATTTTTTTTGTGAAGACAAAAAATGAAAATATTTTTGTCTTATATTTTTTTTCTTTGCACGACAAAAAATAAAATAATTAAAAGTCAAAAAAGAAAAAGAAAAAACGACATTAGTGCATAATATGTATATATAGGAGGAATTCAAAGTACATGAAAATATAATAGATGCAAAAGAAATAATATATGTTTGGAAATGCGATAAATAAAATAAAGCATATAAAAGGAAATTAAATACTAGGGTAGCGCTGTCAGTGTAGAATGAGTCATGTGGTAGGCTTCTTTTCCTGGCTTGATCCACGAATCTCAGCTATCTCCCTCCGAAGCTCTTCAATCGCCTGATATAGAGCATCGGCCTCTGAGGCATGAGTGAGATCAGAAACCTGCATCTGTAACTCTAAGTCTGCCACTTCCTGCTTGAGCAGGGCAGTCTCCTTACGGAGCTCATAAATCTGTGTCTGTAGGTCAGGTGGCTGCAGAGACATATTGTTAGACATAACGGTGATTCGGGGAGTAAGAGGTGTAGGAGTGTACTCAGAGGCGGGAGGCGATTTCGGCTCTTCGACAGTCTCTCCATAACCCTCTAGAGCATAACTCCAATTTTCAGGATCATGGACACTGGTCATCAGCGGATCTGGTAATGTAAAATAGTGTATCGCTTCGCCGTCGATCAGCAATCTAAACATGTTGGGCTCAAAAGAAGCCCTCCTCATCAGTCCTCTATCAAGACAAAACTCAATATCCAGGGTGGTGTAGCAGCAGAAGGTCCTGAGGTGCAATAATTTGCGAGACAAACCCAATGCAGTAGCTATCTGTGTAACAATCCCACCGACATGGATGATGCCTACTGATGATCTGGAAACACTAGCCAGGCCCTTCAACAGAAAGTTGCCACAAGCAACTGAGCGAGACTGAGTCGCACAAAACAGTAGGAAAATCTCCTCTTCACTTAGCAGGGTCTCTGTATCTGGCAAACCTAGGAAAGAATGTGCTAGAATCATCTGGAAGTACCTCAATGCAGGGTTGTGGATTACCTGAGAAAACTGGGTAGAAGGATCTTGGCTCCCTCCACCTGATATTTTAGTCCAAAACTTTTCCACTTCTCTGCTCATAAAATACCCCATCGGTGTCTCTGGAATAGCATCAGGAGTAGTCTGGAAACCTAGCAAATCACCAAACTCTTTGTGAGAGAATGAGTAGTCAATCTCGAACAACCTGAAAACAGCGAGTCCATCGGGTCCAGCCCAAGGGTCATGATGAAACGAGCTGAGGAACTCAAGAGTCAAGTTCCTATAAGTGTTGTTCCTGTAGTCAAACTGGCCCCAATGGAGTTGATGGCATAAAAATCTGATGCTTGGCTCTATCCCCAAGGCATCCATGCAGTCATGGTCAGGGTACCTGGTAGGAGCCATAGGGCGTCTCATGTGGACATAGTAACGCTCTCTCTGTGTGTCGTCTCTAAAGGCCACGTGCATGTCATCAGGGTTCTGCATTCTGTACAAGGTTAGCAAACAAGTCCTGAAAGCACATAAAACATTCAATCGTTAGTCCTGACATAATAATAATATAAACAAATTGAAATAAAATAAAAATAAATATAAAGTACATAAATAAGAAAACCATGGGTTGCCTCCCATGCAGCGCTTGTTTAACATCATTCGCTCGACGACCGATATTTAAACATCATTGGAAGGATATGGTGGATCACTCAGAGTATGACAGGTGTATGTTGTTGGGATGTCACCTCCTTCGTAGGGCTTCAACCTCTTTCCATTGACGATGAACGGTTTACATGTCTGGTTCTTGATTTCAATAGCACCGGATCTTAGGATCTTAGATACTTCGAAAGGGCCAGTCCATATCGAACGAAGTTTTCCTGGAAAAAGTCGTAACCTAGAATCGAACAGGAGAACAGGATCGCCTATTTTGAAGTCTCTTCTTATGATTCTTTTGTCATGCCAAGCTTTTGTTCTTTCTTTGTATATGATGGCATTTTCGTAGGCAGATTGTCTGAGCTCTTCTAATTTGTGGATATCAAGGATACGTTTCTCACCAGCAGTCAAGTAATCCAAATTCAAAGTTTTGATGGCCCAATAGGCCTTATGCTCCAACTCAAAAGGTAAGTGACACGATTTTCCATAGACCAGTTGATAAGGGGTTGTTCCTATAGGGGTTTTGAAAGCGGTTCTATAGGCCCATAATGCTTCTTGAAGTTTCTGTGACCAATCCTTTCTAAATATAGAGACAGTCTTCTCGAGGATTTGTTTGATCTCCCTATTAGATACTTCCACTTGTCCATTGGTCTATGGGTGGTATGGTGTTGATACTCTAGGCTTAACTCCATACTTGCTTAAAAGTTTATCAAATATTCTCGATATGAAGTGTGATCCTCCATCACTTATGACTAAACGGGGGGTTCCAAACCTGGGAAATATATAGTTTTTGAATAATTTGATGACTACTCTGGTGTCGTTTGTGGGTGCAGCGATAGCTTCAATCCATTTAGACACGTAGTCAACTGCTACTAAGATGTACTGATTTCCAAAAGATGGTGGGAACGGTCCCATAAAGTCTATACCCCATACGTCGAAGAGTTCTACTTCTTGGATATTTCTTAACGGCATTTTATTACGTCTTGAAATATTTCCTGTGCGTTGGCATCTATCACACTTGACAATGAAAGCATGGACATCACGCCACATAGTAGGCCAGAATAGGCCAGCTTGAAGAATCTTGGCGTAGGTCTTAGATGTGCTCGCATGTCCACCATAGGGTGCAGAGTGACAATGCTCAATTATATTATTTACCTCTTCTTCTGGAACACAACGGCGGAAAATGCCATCTTTACCTCTCTTGAAAAGAAACGGCTCGTCCCGATAGAAGTTTCTCACATCACTATAGAACTTCTTCTTCCGGTGGTAGTTTAGATCAGGGGGTATGATGTCAGCGGCTAGGTAATTAACAAAGTCTGCATACCAAGGTACATTGCCTATAGCTAAGGATTTATGAAAATGCTCATGAGGGTCTGGGTTATCTTCTTCAATAGTTTCTAGTTGGGCTATCAGTCTATCATAGGCAAAATCGTCATTTATGGGTATTGAATCAGGTTTCAAGTATTCTAGCCTAGATAGGTGATCAGCTACCACATTATTAGTGCCTTTCTTATCACGGATATCCAAATCAAACTCTTGCAGTAATAGAATCCATCGAAGTAACCTAGGTTTGGCATCCTTTTTGCTTAGCAAGTAACGAATGGCAGCATGGTCGGTGTAAACTATAATCTTGGCTCCTACTAGATAAGATCTAAATTTCTCTATTGCAAAAACTACAGCTAGGAGCTCTTTTTCGGTTGTTGCGTAGTTGAGCTGTGCAGCGTCTAGGGTTCTACTGGCATAATAAATTACATGTAACTTTTTGTCTTTTCTTTGACCTAGAACGGCTCGAATAGCATAATCACTGGCGTCACACATTATCTCAAACGGTTCTGACCAATCAGGGGGTTTCATTATAGGTGCTGAAATCAGAGCTTGCTTCAGAAGATTAAATGCTTCAGTACATTTTTCATCGAAGATGAATTCAGCATCTTTCATTAAAAGACCAGTTAAGGGCTTTGTTATTTTGGAGAAATCCTTGATAAAACGTCGGTAAAATCCGGCATGTCCAAGAAAACTTCTTATCTCCCTGATAGTCTTCGGCGGTTTTAGATTCTCTATGACTTCTATTTTTTCTTTATCTACCTCTATACCTTTTTCGGAAACTATATGTCCTAAAACAATCCCTTCGGTGACCATGAAATGACATTTCTCCCAATTTAGCACAAGGTTTACCTCCACACATCTCTCCAGGATTTTCTCAAGGTTGACAAGACAATTTTTGAAATCTGATCCACAAACTGAGAAATCGTCCATAAATACTTCCATAATTCCATCTAAATAATCAGCAAAGATAGACATCATGCAGCGTTGGAAAGTGGCAGGGGCATTACAGAGTCCAAAAGGCATTCTTCTATAGGCAAAGGTTCCAACTGGGCATGTAAAGGTAGTTTTTTCTTGATCTTCGGGGTGAATAGGTATTTGGAAGAATCCAGAATATCCATCTAAGTAACAAAAGTAAGAGTGTCTGGCTAGGCGCTCCAACATTTGGTCTATGAATGGTAATGGGAAATGGTCCTTCCTAGTTGCTTTATTTAATTTTCTATAATCTATGCACATACGCCAACCTCCATCGGTTCTTTTTGCTACAGATTCGCCCTTCTCGTTTTGCACGACTGTGATGCCTCCCTTTTTAGGTACTACATACACAGGACTCACCCATTTACTATCCGAGATCCGATATATTATACCTGCCTCTAGTAACTTAAGAACTTCAGTCTTAACTACAGTACTCATTATAGGATTTATTCTTCGTTGGTGTTCTCTGGAAGGTTTTGAATCTTCTTCAAGCAAAATCCGATGCATGCATACGGATGGGCTTATTCCTTTTAGATCAGAGATCTTATATCCTAAGGCTGAGGGGTACCTACGTAAAACTTCTAATAATTGATCGGTTTCTTCTTGGTTTAAGGTAGCACTGACTATAACTGGACGATTCATATCTTCATCAAGAAATTCATATCTCAGGTTTTTAGGCAGTTCCTTAAGTTTTACGGTCGGTTTCATAGGGCAAGGCATAGGATCTGGGGTAAGAGATAAACATTCGTGAAGGTTATCATCAATGTAGGGTGTTTTATAATTGTCATCTTCCAAAATAAGGGTTGATGGCAATTTTATAGATTCAGTTTCTTCTTCTTGTTCTAATTCCCTAATGCTTTCTTCGATGATATCTAAGGCATAACAAGCATCTCCTATCACAGGTGCCATAAGAAATTTTGACAATATAAATTCTATCTTCTCGTCACCTACCTCAAAAGTTAGTTTTCCCTTTTTAACATCTATTACGGCTCTAGCAGTCGATAAGAACGGTCTACCTAGGAGGATTGGTATGTCGTCATCTTCTTTAATGTCCATGACAACAAAATCAGTAGGTATAAACAGCTGACCTATCCTAACAGGGACGTCTTCAAGTATGCCTATAGGGTATTTAACGGATCTATCGGCTAATTGAAGTGACATCTTAGTAGGTTGTAATTCTCCTAAGTTTAATCTCTCACAAACTGCTAAAGGCATTAAGCTTACACTAGCTCCTAAGTCTAGAAAAGCTTTTTCGATGACATTATTCCCCAAAACACAAGGAATGGAAAAATTTCCGGGATCTTTATCTTTCTTTGCTAACCTATTTTCGGAAATAGAATTACATTCCACGGGTTTCGGATCTTCAAGTCTACGTTTATTCGTAAGTATGTCTTTGAGAAACTTAGCATAAGAAGGTATTTGGGTGATGGCTTCAGTAAAGGGGATTTCTACGTGAAGTTTTTCTATAACCTTAACGAATTTTTGATATTGATTATCGATTTGGGTTTTCTTTAATCTTTGAGGGTAAGGAATTGGTGGTTTGTATGGCGGTGGTGGTACATAGGTTTTATTAGGTTCTTCTCCTTTTTCTTGACTTTCCGGGGTTTCAGACTTCTCTGGTTCCTTCTCCTCATTCCTCTCAGAAGTTTCGGGCTCACTCAATCTAGGGTTTAAAGGCTCCTTATAAGCGGTTCCACTTCGTAGAGTAATGGCATTGGCTTGCCCTTTCGGGTTTTGTTGAGGTTGTCCAGGGAACTGTCCTCCAGGTGTAGTCTGTGGGGCTTGGTTTAACGCTACCTGAGAGATTTGGGTTTCAAGCATCTTATTATGAGTAATGATTTGATCAACCTTGGTTCCTAACTGGGTAATTAGTTCGTTAACATGGACATTTTGGTTCATGAACTCTTTGTTTTGTTTTGCTTGAGCAGTGATAAAGTTTTTTACAACTTCCTCAAAGCTCGGACTTGGTGGTACAGGTTGCATAGGTTGATTTGTTCTTGGGGCTTGGTAACCTTGTTGTCTCGGAGGTGCGGTATTTTGAATAGGGTTATTATTTTTGTAGGAGAAGTTTGGGTGATTCCTCCATCCAGGGTTATATGTGTTTGAAAATGGGTTCCCTTGGGTATAGTTCACTTGCTCAGTGTTGGTTTCATTCAACAGATTGCATTCGGCGGATTGGTGTCCTTGCGTTCCACATATCTCACAATTCAGCGAAACTGCGGCTACAGTATTCGGAGTTGTACACATATGTTCGACTCTAAGGGCCAACGCGTCCATTTTAGCCTGCATCATGTCTATAGAGCTCAGCTCATGTACTCCTCCTTGGGATTCCTTCTTTTCCATTGTCGCTCGTTCTACTCCCCATGACTGATGGTTTTGGGCCATATCCTCGATAAGGGCACTAGCTTCAGGGTAAGGTTTGTTCATCAGTGCACCACCAGCGGCAGCGTCGATGGTCATCTTAGTGTTATAATGAAGTCCATTATAGAAGGTTTGAATGATTAGCCAATTCTCTAAGCCATGATGTGGGCATGCTCTTAATAGTTCTTTATATCTCTCCCAGGCTTCGAACAACGACTCTCCTTGGTGCTGGGTAAATCTAGTTATTAGGTTTCGAAGAAGAGCGATCTTACTCGGGGGAAAATATCTAGCAAGGAAAACTTTCCTAAGGTCATCCCAAGTTGTTATTGAATTGGGTGGAAGGGAATCTAACCATGATAGAGCTTTATCTCTGAGGGAAAAGGGAAATAATCTTAAGCGTATTTCCTCAGGAGAAGCTCCATTGGTTTTAAAGGTGTCTGCTAACTGAAGAAAATTTTTTAAATGTTGGTTCGGGTTATCAGTAGCGAGACCTGCGAATTGTCTCTGTTGCACTAATTGCAGCAGGGATGGTTTAAGTTCAAAATTATTTGCTGGGATAGTGGGGTTTACTATACTAGAACTAGGTTCCTCGTTTGATGGTTGGGCGAAGTCCTTAAGAGGTCTTCGGTTTGGATCTTCGGCCATAGCTCTCCTATTCCTATGGAAAAATAAATGTGCGCGAGCGTAACGTTCAGGTTCAGCTAGAGGGTCTACTAAACTTCCGGCACTGCGAGTCTTTCGCATTGACCGGTGGGTAACAACCTTAGTCTAAACGGTATAACTACAGGGTAATGAAATTTGACGAAATTGGTCCCCGGCAACGGCGCCAAAAACTTGATGCGTGTTTTTCGCAAGTGTACGAACACGTCAGAGTAATATAAAAGATTGTCGAATCCACAGAGACCAAGTGTCAATCTATCGTACCTGTTGTTATGGTGTGTATCTAAGGCAACTAAATATAAGGGTTTTAATAAGGGTGCAATGGTAAATAAAATGATAATTTTAAATAATAAATAAAAGACAGGCTCGAATGTAATTCACGTAATCAATGATAATCCAATACTTGTTAATGGAACTACTTATGGGCAGTGTTTCTCCTTTGAAAAGAACCAATTTAACAGGAACTGTCGCTTTCGCGTATTCAGAACCGAGTTGTACTCTCTAATCAACCCCTCCTATTGTCACGGATAAAAAGGTGCGTACTGCGTTAGAGTAGTAAACCTATTTTTAAGAAATGTAGTATCTTAACTAAGTTGAAAAGTATTTTAACCTGGACTTCTTAGCAAAAAGAGGTTCTTACGAACCAGACTCTAAACTTCCTAACGCGTCCGAAAATTGTTTTAAAATCTCTTTTCTTTTTAATCTAAAAACTCCTAATGAACTATACAAAGCGCTTTTGGCTGTTTTTGAAATAGTTAAAAACAATTAGATTGAAAGATAAAATAGACCTTAGGTGTTTCCACGAACAATTATACGGATTACTGGTTTAATTACGATCCTTACATCCTAACCTTTATGGAATTAGTTAGACATAATAATGTAAAGATTCTTTTTATAATTTTTCATAAAAGTAATTTAGTGCGAGTGCGGAAAGTAAATGAATTTAGTGCGAGTGCGAGAAATAAAGTAATTTAAAGCGAGTGCGAGTAATAAACGAAAGTAAAGCGAGTGCGAGAAATAAATAAAATAAAGTGCGAGTGCGGATAATAAAGAAAGTAAAGCGAGTGCGGGAAATAAATAAAATAAAGTGCGAGTGCGGATAATAAAGAAAGTAAAGAGAGTGCGAGAAATAAATAAAAGTAAAGCAATGCAGAAATAAATAAAGTAAAATACGAACTTGAATTAAAATGGCGGCAGGATTAACTTCCTCCAGAGTGCTCCAAAACTTCGATCACACAGACAGATTACAGACTCGATCACTCGATTGCAGAAACACCCCGATGTGGAATGGCAACTGCTTTGAAAATGATATATGCCTAGAGAAATCTAATTTTGGATGAAGAAAAACGAAAAACTAAAGTCCTATTTATAGGAAAACTAAAAGCATGAAAAGACTGGGATGCCCCTCCACTAAAAAGTGGAGGTTACTGAAATTTGCCTTGTGGCGCCCGCCACAAGGTCATGGCGCCCGCCATGGTGCTGACAGGGGATGAGAGAGTGGGGATCGTGGGTCTTGGAAGTTGTGGAGTGGTCTTGAGATGTGGCCACGTCATGGCTAACCCCATGGCGCCCGCCACAGTGGGTGCCGTAAGTGCAAAACGCTGAATTTCTAGGTTTTCGTCCGTTTCCACTCCTTTTTCGCTCCTTTTCTCGATTCAAGTCCCGATTACTATAAAAACCTGAAAACATAAGAAAACAAAGTAATAACATAACAAAATAACAATAAAAGCTAAGAATGCATACGAAATCGGAGTCAGAAACACGGTGAATTTTAGTGTGATCACGAAGTATTTTTTAACTGTGTCCGAGTTAACAGGGGATTGGAAATCACTCCATCCATAGTGGTGAGCATCAGTGCTCCTCCTGAGAAGACTTTCTTCACTATGAATGGTCCTTTGTATCTCGGGGTCCACTTGCCCCTGTGATCTGAACTTGGAGGAACGATCCTCTTCAACATAAGCTCTCCCACTTGATACTCCCGAGTACGTACTCGTTGGTCGAATGCACGCTTCATTCTCCTCTGATAAAGTTGACCATGACAGATAGACGCTAATCTCTTTTCCTCAATTAGACATAGCTGATTGTAACGAGCACGCACCCATTCAGCCTCATCAAGCTTTACATCCATCATCACACGCAATGAAGGAATCTCTACTTCAACAGGCAGGACTGCTTCCATACCATACACCAGAGAGAAGGGAGTTGCCCCTGTTGACGTCCTGACTGACGTTCGATACCCATGCAAAGCAAATGGTAACATCTCATGCCAATCTTTGTAAGTGACAACCATTTTCTGCACAATCTACTTGATATTCTTATTTGCTGCCTCTACCGCACCATTCATCTTTGGTCGGTAAGGAGAAGAATTGTGATGCTGTATCTTGAAGTCCCGACACAAGTCTGCCATCATCTTGTTGTTGAGATTAGAACCATTGTCAGTAATGATCCTTTCGGGCACTTCGTATCTGCATATGATATCTCTTTTCAAAAATCTTGCCACCACTTGACGAGTGACGTTGGCATAAGATGCTGCTTCTACCCATTTGGTGAAGTAATCAATCGCGACCAGGATGAAGCGATGACCATTTGAAGCAGTAGGCTCTATCTTCCCGATCATGTCAATGTCCCAGTTGGGTATTCTTGCTTTTCCAGGAATAGCTTGATATCAAAGTACCAAGGTTTCTCGTCAGACATGGCGTCTACAGAGAAGGCATGAGCTGGAGCGTCAAGCCTAGAGATGTAAATTCTGGGAACATAATTCCAACACAAGACTTTGATAGACGAAGAAAGAGTGGTCAATGCGTCGGCAAACTGATTTTCATCACGTGGTATGTGTTGAAGTTTAACCGTTGTGAAGAACGTCAACATTTTTCTAGCATAATCCCTGTATGGAATTAAATGCTCTTGATGCATATACCACTTGCCGGTAACTTGGTTAATGACGAGGGCTGAATCTCCAAATATATCGAGGTTCTTAATCCGAAGATTAATTGCCTCCTGTATTCCCATTATGCATGCCTCGTATTCCGCTTCATTGTTGGTGCAGCCAAAAGTAATTCTGGCAGCGAAGGGTAAGTGAACACCTTCAGGAGTAATGAGTACGGCACCAACTCCACGAACATTGATATTGACTGCCCCATCAAACATCAGCTTCCATTTGGATTCAGGGTCTGGCCCCTCCTCCGGAAGTGGTGCCTCATAATCTTTTGCTTTGAGGTACATGATGTCCTCGTCAGTGAAATCAAACTTCATTGGCTGATAATCATCTTCAAGAGGTTGCTGTGCAAGGTAATCCGACAATACACTTCCCTTGATGGCTTTCTGAGAAGTATATTGGATGTCATATTCAGTTAAAATATTCTACCACCTAGCAACCCTTCCGGTTAATGCTGGTTTCTCAAAGATGTACTTGACAGGATCCATTTTGGAAATGAGCAGTGTGGTATGAGTCAACATGTACTGCCTCAGTCGGCGAGAAGCCCATACCAAAGCGCAACAAGTCTTCTCGAGCAGTGAGTATCGGGATTCACAGTCGGTAAACGTTTTGCTAAGGTAATAAATGGCATACTCTTTTCGACCAGACTCGTCATGTTGGCCTAGAACACACCCCATTGACCCTTCTAGCACGGTCAAGTACATGATTAAAGGTCTCCCTTCCACTGGAGGCATTAGAATTGGAGGCTCCTGCAAATATTCTTTTATTTTGTCGAAAGCTCTTTGGCAGTCTTCGTTCCACCTGACCGTTTGCTCTTTTCTTAGCAGTTTGAATATTGGCTCGCACATGGCAGTTAGATGAGATATGAACCGAGAAATGTAGTTCAACCTCCCTAAAAACCCACGCACTTCCTTTTCTGTTTTTGGTGCAGGCATATCTTGAATAGCTTTTACTTTAGCAGGATCTACCTCAATTCCTCTTTGACTAACAATGAAACCCAGCAGTTTCCCGGAACGCACTCCGAAAGTGCACTTGTTTGGATTCAACCTCAGCTTGTACTTGATCAGTCTATCAAAGAGCTTCTTCAGGTTGAACAGATGCTCTCCTTCATCTCGGGACTTAGCAATCATATCATCCACATAACACTCAATCTCCTTATGTATCATGTCGTGGAACAATGTGACCATCGCCCGCTGATAAGTTGCCCCGGCATTCTTCAAACCAAAGGGCATGACCTTATAGCAGAATGTACCCCACGGGGTAATGAACGTTGTCTTCTCCATGTCTTCCGGCGCAATCTTAATCTAGTTATATCCGGAGAAGCCATCCATGAAGGAAAATACCGAGAATTGAGCAGTTGTCGCTCCCACCAAAGACACCTGGTCAAGAGGGGTACAGACGCGAACGGTCGGCGAAGGAGAGAACATGAAGATGAACTGAAAAGAGTCGCCAGCTAGGCATTTTTATCCCGAAGGAAAGGTAATGCTGCATAAACCTAAAGAAGGATGGATAAGACGGTCGCGAACCAGAGAAACAGAGAAAGGGGGTTGGTTAAAACCTGGGAAGGTATTAGCACCCAGATTGTCCGTCGTACTCGACGGGATCCACGCTTAAAAGATTTGTGTTTAAAAGAGTAGTGTCAGTGCTATTCTGTGTGCAAAAAGCTGGAAAAGAATGCAAGTGTCAGTGTAAAAGAAATGTGAAGTGAAGTAAAGAGTGTTAGTGCAAGGAAAGAATGCAAAGCTCAAGACAATGAGGCTTAATAGAATAAAGTTGGAAGAAGGGGGGAATATACAGAGACTTTTGTTCGATAACAGTTAAGTTATGCCTACGTATCCTCTCGTGCAATGAGGAAGTCAGAACACCGCAGTTTGACTCAAAGAGACTGAAAGATAAATTGACTTGTGAATTGCTTACTTGTCTATGCTGAAGTGTATGACCTGTCTGGCTCAGGTGCAAATTGTCTCGCATTAGACGGAAGAAGCGAGTTTCCGTTTGTGAGTGAATGAGGTGAGAAAAGAATCCCGGAGGAGACGATTATTGTTTGTTTTTTGAGTTTTCAGTCTTTTATTGATTTTTGTGAGTTTGTCATAAGAAAAAGAGCTTAAGCCTAAACCAAGGGTTAGTAAACTCATCACATCCTACCTCTGATTAGGGGTAATGAGGATACCTTAAGTGTGAAGTAAACACCTCACACTTAATCACCATGATGTAGGATTAAGATCATTAACCTACTTGCATTTATTTAGATGTTTTTGGTATTTTGTTTGGTGTTTAGTAATGAGTTTAAGCCATAATCAGGGATTTAATGGACCCATTACATTATCCTAATAGAAGGATAATAGATGAGAACATTTAAGCTGAGAAAGGCTCCTCAACTTAATCCATGATTAGGGATTGACCTCATGACAAAACAAAGTCTTTATTAAAGTGTGTCGCTCCCGATAAGTGACACAGGGTCAGATAAAGGTACAGACGCGAACGGTCGGCGAAGGGAACAGTGAGAACACACAGCCGTGAACTCACTGGAGAATGAATAGAGTCGCCAGCTAGGCATTTTTATCCCGGAGGAAAGGCAATGCTGCATAGGCCTAGAAAAAGATGGATAAGACGGTTTGCGAACCAGAGAGACTGAGAAAGGGGGTTGGTTACAACCTGGGAAGGTATTAGCACCCAGATTGTCCGCCGTACTCGACGGGATCCACGCTTAAAAGATTTGTGTTTCAAAGGGGTAGTGTCAGTGCAATCTGTGTGTAAAGAGCTGGAAAGCAATATGTACAGGTGTCAGTGTAAAGTGTATAAGTGATGTGAAGTGTATAAGAGAAGTGTCAGTGTAAAAGAGAAAGAAGTGAAATGCTCATGATAATGAGGCTAAAGAATGAAGCTGGAAGGAGGGGGAATGTACAGAGACTTTTGTTCGATAACCGTTAAGTTATGCCTACGTATCCTCTCGTGCAATGAGGAAGTCAGAACACCGTAGTTCGACCCAAAGAGACTGAAAGATGGATTGACTTATGAACTGCTTGCTTGTCTATGCTCAAGTGTATGACCTGTCTGGCTCAGGTGCAAACTGTCTTGCATTAGACGAAAGAAGCAAGTTCTCGCTTATGAGTGAAGATGATGAGAAAAGAATCCCGGAGGAGACGATTATTGTTTGTTTTTTAAGTTTTCAGTCTTTTATTGCTTTTTGAATTTTGTCATAAGATAATGAGCTTAAGCCTAAACCAATGGGTTAGTAAACTCATCACATCTTCCCTCTGATTAGGGGTAATGAGAATACCTTAAGTGTGAAGTCATATTCTCACACTTAATCACCTTTGGTGTAGGATTAAGATCGTTAACCTACTTGTGATTATTTAGATGTTTTTGTGGTTTTTGTTCAGTGTTGAGTAATGAGGTTAAGCCATAATCAGGGATTTAACAGACTCATTACACCATCCTAAAAGAAGGATAATAGATGAGAATGTTTAAGCTGAGGAAAACTCCTCAACTTAATCTATGATTAGGGATTAAACTCATGACCAAACAAGCCTTTGATTAAGTGGATTTTATTAATGGTATGATGATGAAGTGAATTTTATTGTTTGTAAGACAACTTGAGGAGGACTTGTCCATTAACACTAGGGTTAGTCCTTCTTAACCAATTAAGGAAGAATTAGAACCCTAATGCAAGGCCCAAGTTACAAGTGTGATGTCTTGATACTTATTAAGTGAATTGATTAAGAGATTTAAACACATAAAGGGTTTAATACTTAGGATTAAAGTTATACACTCCATCCTAAAAGAAGGATACAGGCATAACCCTAATCACAAAGTCTTAAAACCTTTAGGGTTTAGTCTCTGATTATGAGGTGAGAAGAGAAGACTCAAAGAGAGACACAAAAGGTAAAAACTATGAAGGGGGACTAATCAAAACCCTAATTCATTATCATGCTTGGTTGTTCCTAAAGTTTATGAGGTTTCAAGAAACAATCTTCAGATGAACCACCAGGAAGCAGATGAACAAGATCAAGAGAAGCAAAGTGACTTGCTTCACTCAAGAAGTCAAGTCACTTGAGGAAAGAAAGTGGGAGAAACAAGAATGAACAAGCTCAATCTCAAACACATATAAGAATGCAGCAATGGATGCAAGAGAGATGAAAAGAAAAGTTATGAGAAGTGAAGGCAAATTCACTTCTCAAGTTACTTACCACCTGAAATGTTAGAAACAAATGCAATGCAATGCTAAATGAAATGAAATGACATGATGCTAGGCCAAACCAGAAGCATACACATGATGATTATGATGTTATGAAGTGCTGCAAACATGAGACAAGGCATAGGGATGTTCATACAAAGTCATGGATGCAAATGATGTAAGTTAAGGAACATGAATAAACATGAAATGTTATGAAGCATACAAGGCAAATGGCATGGCAAAGATGTAATGCAATGATCAATGATGCTTCATACATGTCTTAAGATGTCAAATGAATCATAAGAATGCACAAAATGCAATGGCAAGTCAAGTTATGCAAGGAAATACAAGAAGGATGCAAGAGAAAGCCCAAATTAGGGTTCATGGATCAAACATCAAACACAAACCAAAAACAGAAGCAAACCCCAATATAAAAAATGGAAAATGGCACTCAAAGAAACCCTAGACCTATAACAAACCACTGCCCAAAGGGGAGCTCTCAACTCTTAACCAATCTCAAGATATGATTTTTGCAATTTATTAGGGTTTTTTAGGGTTCTTATCAAAACAAATGCCAATCAATTAGAAAATGCAAGATCAAATCATGGCCTTTTTATCCTTGAAAATACATGTCAAATGGAAAACAATGCAAAAAGAATCAATGTCCCAACCTTTACCAAAAGACAGAAATGGATTTTTAAACATATGATCAAAATAATGCACAAAATGTGATTTAATTCAATGAAAAATTCTTAAAATGCATCAAGATCAAAAAAGAAATTTGGTTTGAAGGTTGGACAATGTTTCTAAATGTCTTAGAACATTTCATGAATTTTTTTGTAATTTTTAAATAACTAAAAGTATTTTTAATTAATTAATTCTCATTAATCAATTAAAAATAATCTTTTAAATATTTAAAAATACTTTTTTAATGATAAAAATAAAATAAAAAATATTTTTGTGTCATAAAAATTAATAAAACCTTAAAGAAAAAGTTTCATAATTTTTATGATTTTTTAACTATTTTAAATAAATTTTACAAATTAAATGAAATAAATATGAATTAAAATCAAATTAAATGGAAAGTAAGCTGAATGGATGGCCAGGATTGCGTATGGGTTTAAAAAGGTTGACTGGCGCGCAATCTTGTGGCCAGGATTCAAACTGAATTAATCTTGATTTATTAATTTAATTAAACCTAATTAAAACTAATGAACTGATCTGAACCACTCAAACACGCGCGCGAAACCTGATCCAATGGCCCACGTTTGAACTTTGCCCTAATTAAACGCAATTAACCCTAATCACTCTCAGGCTGCCGGAGAAGACTTCCGGTCGTCTTCTCCGGCCAGCCCTCACCTGAGAAACACCTAACTTCCTCAAAACGTAATAAAAATGAAAACTAAAGCCAGGGAAATATTCCTCTCACTCTCACGAACCAAAACCCTAACCTAAAACAAATTTATATTACCTAAATCATCTGAATCGAAGAAACTAAGTTCTAGGGTTCGTAAGCTTCAAACAGAAATTAAATTCTTAAAACGCAACCATTTCAAAAACTAAAGGTACCAGAATGATCAGTGCATCATGAAGAACAAGTTTGTAACTTAAAAAGAGATTTCTGGAAAAATTATTTTCGAGCTACCTGAGATTTGCAGCTTTTGGTTTAGGAACTTTCAGGCTGTTTCCTTTGACGCCAACTGCTCTACTTGATCCCCCAAGTGTGTTTGAATGTTCAAAATGAGTTTGTGTTGGCTGGAGAAGAAGATTCGAAAGGAACTGCTTCAGTTCAGTCAACAATGGCAGATGAGATTCTGGCACTTTCAGGCTGTGAAAAGGGGTTGTTTGTGATCTATGAAGTGTGTTGAGAAGGTTTGTGGTGTTGGTTGATGTGTTTGTGAGCTAGGGTGATAGTTTCAAGTGAAACTGCAAACTGAGGTGAGAGATGGCAGCAGGAGTTTCTGGTTGTTCCAAGCTTGGGCTTTGGGTGCTTTGTGATCTATGAGGTCAGGTGAGATGAATGGTGAAGGTTGCTTGGGTGTTTGATGGCTGTGTAGAGAGATTCGATAGAAGTTGCAAGTTGGGGTGTTTTTATGTAAGTGATGAATGTGTGTCTTTCAGCCTTGGTTGCTATGTGATATGGCTTGCAAATTGATTCAATAAACAATTCTGATTGGCCTCTTGATGTGACATGGCCTGCTATGATAGGTGAGTTTGCTTTTGCATAAAGGTTAACTTTTTGTAAGATAGGGCATGGCTCAACTCTAGCCAAGTACAAAGCATGGCTGGCGCAGCAAAAGGTGAGGGAGAGGCTAGCCAAAGTCAGCTTCTAATGTCATAAGTTGTAGGAAGTGAAATGAGTGGTTTTTGCAAGTTGACTAGCCTTTGGTTCACATGTGATCTTTTGTCCAACCAAGCATGAAACCATGAGCAAACTTAGTCCAATTCTGATCTTTAGGACTTAGAGAATGTTGGTGTAATGGTTTGTAGTGAATTAGAGGCTGCAATGTGCATTGGTTCAAGATTTTGCAAAGTTTCCATTTGAAGCATAACTTGAAAATAAGTGATTTTTGGCAACTTTGCATGGCCATAACTTTTGATCCAAGAAGAGTTTGATCATGTTCTTGTACTTTTTGAAAAGGGAAAGATGAGATCTACAACTTTCATGACCAAAGTTTTTCCATTTGAAGCCTTTTTGGATCAATAATCAAGGCTTGAAAAATGACCTAAAATGAAGCATTCTTGAAAAGTCAACTATGCCCAAAAAGTCAACATTTGCAAAAACCCTAAATTCTTGATTTCTATGAACTTCAACCTTCTTCCATGATCAAATAAAGATCATATACACTCAAAATGATGAAGATCACCCATTGGTTAGGTCATTGGGGGCCTCAGATGCCCTGATTTTGCACTGACTTGCCTGAAAAGTCAACCCTTGATCAGATGACTTCCCCATGGAATTTCTTCATGAAAATTGATATGCATACTCCCTATACCATATAGAGACCAATGGAAACAAGAATGACCAAAAAATTTGGGGTTATGGCCTCTGAAACCAAAACCCTAATTTTCAGTCAACTGTGCAGTCTAGCCTGGCTCTGCATCCACTCAAACCCTAGTTCTTGTGATTCTTTTGCAATCTTGACTTTGAGAGGATGTACTATGATGCTTGAACACATGTAGACCCCTTTGAATTGATTGGTGACCTTTGGAGTGGCTCAAGATGCCCTTGGATTGCTCAGTTCACAAACCCTAGGTGCAGATGACTTAGAAACTATCCAGTGAACCAAAAATGAGATATGAGATGGTATGATTGTGTTTATGCATATGAGATGATCACAAGCCATGGTGTGAATGGGTGAGGGCAAATTTGGGGTGTTTACAGCTGCCCCTATTCAAACATGAGTTAGCTGTGCAGGGTGTAAGCGACGGCTTAACAGGCAAACAAGATAACTTGTGGTTGAATACCAAAGACAGTCCAAAATTTGCACTCACAGAATGAAGAAGAAAAGGGATATAGATTGTAAAGGAAAATAAAGTATATTGTAAAGTATGGGCGACGGAGGACGACCGTCGAGCAGAGGACGACTGCTGGGTAAATAGCAATGACGGGGACGGCCGACATGCTGGAAAAAGTGTGTGAAGCGATGACGGGGACGGCCGACATGCTGGGGATAAAAGGCGAAGTTAAGACGGGGACGGCCGACTAGCTGGAGAAAATAAGATATCATGATGGGGACGGCCATCAAGTAAAGCTATAAAGTTCTCTGAGGGTCTAATGAAACATGATGGGGACGGCCATCAAGTTCACAAAGGTAAAGTAACCAACGATAGGGACGGCCATCGGGTTGAAAAGGGAAAGGGACCACGACGGGGACGGCCATCGGGTTAAAGAATAAATGAAATAAACAGATGATGGGGTACGGCCATCAAAAGGTGAAGGACGATCACCTAGCAGGGGACGGCTGCTCTGTTGGGAGCAAAAGGCAAATATGATGGGGACGGCCATCAAAGGTGGAGGACGACCACCTGGCAGGGTACGGCTGCCGAAAATATCGACGATGGGGACGGCCATCGGATAGAAAAGGTCAACGATGGGGACGGCCATCGGACGAGCATGATGGAGGACGACCATCAAGAAGTGGAGGACAACCACTCAGCAGGGGACGGCTGCTCTCAAGGTTTATCGTAACACAGGACGAGTGTTAGATAACCAAAATCAACAATGGGGACGGCCATTGGATAAAGTGATGAAGGACGATCATCAAAAGGTGGAGGGCGACCACCTAGCAGGGGACGGCTGCTAAAAGTCAACGATGGGGACGGCCATCGGATGAGCATGATGGAGGACGACCATCAAGAAGTGGAGGACGACCACTCAGCAGGGGACGGCTGCTCTCAAGGTTATCATAACACAGGACGAGTGTTAGATAGAAAAGAAAAATAGTTAGCGATTTACTGGGGATGTAGTAAACACGGACGAGTGTTTATATCCAAGAAACAAAAGATATAAGTGTTTGGTATTGTGTATAGACTAAAGATGCGGACGAGCATCCTTAAGACTATGATACGGACGAGTATCATATAGAAACAAAACTGACACATGTTCAGAGATGATGATACGGACGAGTATCAACTGGTTAACAAAGAACACGGACGAGTGTTGCATCTGAAAAAGACTCTGGGGAATAGTAGACACAGGCAAGTATCTATATTCAAGAAGACATAAGTGTTTGACACAGTGTATGGATTAAAGATGCGAACGAGCATCCTTAAGACTATGATACAGACTAGTATCATGTAGAAACAAACATTAGACGCAATGTTCTGAGATGATGGTACGGACGAGTACCAACTGGTTAACAAAGAACAAGGACTATTGTCGAATCTGTGGGGATATGAGTGATGATGTATACAAGATACGGACGAGTATCTGTATAGGTGTACCAATGAGTAGTGAGTATTGTATATGAGTGTTTATCTGCTAGGGGGAGGTGACACTGACGAGTGTCAAGAGAGAAAAGTATAATATTAACAAGTATATGGGTGCTGGGGATATGACACGGACGGGTGTCAAGAAAGTGTAGATATAAGCATATGTGAGTGCAAAGAGGATGTCTTTGGCTTTTGCTGGTGACTTGACACGGACGGGTGTCGTGACGTATCTGTAATACTGATGATCTTGTTTGTAAAGTGTATTCGGGCAACCTGCTTGGGGAAATGATGACACGGACAGGTGTCAAAAGGGAATATGTTGGTGTTTGTAATTGGAGAGGCAACTGCTTTTGCCGGGACCTTGGTGGGGATTTTTCTGTACTGTATTTTGTATGATGACAGATTGTCAACCTTTACAAGTGTTCAATTCACACATGACTTATGATTATGCTATGCATTTGATTTTTGCCGTAATGCTCCGTATTAAACGGAATGCTACGCTCTGAGGGGGTGAATATGATGCGAATGCTATGATTATGCAAAGAGGCACAGATCTGGGATTCGGATCCCGTTGCTGCAAAGATTTCTGGTTGATCTGCTCGAAGTGAGCATCCCAGCTGGGGATGAGATCATTGGTAGATCTAATGATGTATCTGCTTGGGGATATAGGTCACTGATTGACGTATCCTTATAACACGGGACCCAGCTGGGGTTTGTAGATGCCTTTTCCTCTCTGTTGTGACTTCTTCGTGCATTGCTCTTCCGAATGGAGGCTTGAAGCTCTGTGGGGAGATGATTCCCTGATTCTTGCATCTTGCTGAGGAAGGACAGTTGATTCTTCAGCTGGAAGAGTGATGAGAAGCAACTTGGCTGGGGATAGAGCATTTCGGATGCTGATATCTTTTGTTGATTTGCCAGCTGGCTGAGATATACCTTGTATGCCCCAAGTTGCGTTCTGGATACCTGCAACCCTGCAAAGATAAAGAAACGCGCAAATGGTCCCGAGGTATCCTTTACTGGATTCCGTCATAAAAAATAAGTACTTTCGAGAGTAAGTAATATTCCCTGCAAGCATGTGCTTTGTTTTTTTTAGAGAAAGGCATCTGTACTTATGCAATTGTATTTTTAGAGATATCAGACGATTCTTTGCAAAACATAAATGTAAAAGACGAGACATGACTGAAAAATCTGATTTTATTAATTCATGTGCCCTGAATTGGCAAGATACAGTCAAAGAAACATATCTCCTGAAATGAGGAGATTGTTACAAATTGAGAAATAAAGTGCTGGCAGTGTTGATGACGCTTTGAGGAGCTTCCTCTCCCGCTATGACTCGTATGACGATGACGTTCTTCTCGTCTTGCTTTCTGGAGAAAGTTGATTCTGATCGGAGCTTGATTCCTTTGGGGCTTACCAAGTTGCAGACAATACAGACGAATTCAGAACGCAGCTGTTCGCTCATTCCCTTATTTTGCATGGATCGCCCTTTCGGGTTTTCAATCCATCGGGATACGCATTTTTGCCTGAGCTGTCCAATGCGGCTTTTCAACTCAGCGGGTGTACATTTTTTATTTATTTCCCTTATTTTTGCCCGAGTCTCTTATTCTGTTTTTGACTCGCCGGGATGCCCTATTTTTGCCTGGACTTACATTCTGTTTTTATGTCCAGCGGGTCATTTTTATGCGAAGTATTTTTTAACTGCATCTGAATTCACAGGGGACGGAAAATCTTCACCATCCATGGTGCTGAGCATCAGTGCTCCACCAGAGAAAACTTTCTTGACGACGAATGGTCCTTCGTAGTTAGGAGTCCATTTGCCCCTGTGGTCTGTATGAGGAGGGAGGATTCTTTTCAGCACAAGATCCCCTACTTGGTACTCTCGGTGCCTGACTTTCTGATCAAAGGCTCTCTTCATTCTCTTCTGATATAGCTGCCCATGACAGATTGCAGCCAATCTCTTCTCTTCGATCAGACTCAGTTGCTCGTATCGGGACCGAACCCATTCTGCTTCACTCAGTTTGACATCCATTAATACCCGCAGCGAGGGTAACTCAACTTCAACTGGTAGGACTGCTTCCATACCATACACAAGCTGATACGGTGTTGCCCCAGTGGATGTCCTGATTGATGTGCGGTACCCATGTAAGGCAAATGGTAGCATTTCGTGCCAGTCTCTGTAGGTGACTACCATCTTTTGCACAATCTTCTTAATATTCTTATTTGCCGCCTCAACAGCGCCATTCATCTTTGGCCTGTAAGGAGAAGAATTGTGATGTTGGATCTTGAAGTCCCGGCATAATTCAGCCATCATTTTGTTGTTTAGATTTGAACCATTATCAGTAATGATTCGCTCGGGCACTCCATATCTACAGATGATATCTCTTTTCAGAAATCGCGCTACCACTTGCCTTGTGACATTTGCATATGAGGCTGCTTCAACCCACTTTGTAAAATAGTCGATGGCGACCAGGATGAATCTGTGGCCGTTTGAAGCAGTTGGCTCAATCTTGCCAATCATGTCAATGCCCCACATGGCAAAAGGCCATGGTGAAGACATGATGTTCAAAGGGTTGGGAGGCACATGCACTTTATCTGCATAGATCTGGCATTTGTGACATTTCCTGGCATAGGCACAACAGTCTGCATCCATCGTGATCCAGTAATAGCCTGATCTTAGCAATTTCTTAGCCATTGCATGTCCTCCAACATGGGTACCGAAAGAGCCTTCATGCACTTCATGCATCAGCAAATCTGCTTCCGTCTTATCAACACATCTGAGGAGTACCATGTCAAAGTTCCTTTTGTATAAAGATCCATCAGTGTTCAGAAAGAAACTTCCAGCAAGCCTTCTCAAAGTCTTCTTATCATTGGAAGATGCCCCGGGTGGGTATGTTTGATCCTCCAAGAAGCACTTGATGTCGTGGAACCAAGGCTTATCATCTTTTACAACATCCGCTGCAAATACATATGCTGGTCTATCAAGTCTCGACACTGAGATCTGAGGTACAAAGTTAGCAGCTTGAACTTTGATCATGGATGAAATGGTAGCAAGGGCATCTGCGAACTGGTTCTCGTCCCGAGGGATATACTCAAGTTTGACTGTTGTGAAGAAAGTCAGTAACCTTCTTGTATAATCCCTGTAAGGTATCAGGTGATCCTGGTGTGTATACCATTTTCCGTTGGTCTGATTGATTACCAAAGCTGAATCTCCGAATACGGTTAATGCCTTGATCCTGAGGTCAATGGCTTCCTCAAGACCCATAATACAAGCTTCGTATTCAGCTTCGTTGTTAGTGCAGTTGAAAGTGAGTTTTGCCGAGAAAGGCATGTGAACTCCTTTGGGTGTAATGAGTACTGCACCAACACCACGGCCATTCATGTTAACAGCCCCATCAAACATCATGATCCATTCTTCCTCCGGGTCAGGCCCTTCAGTGTGAATAGGCTCTTCATGGTCTTTTGCTTTAATGAACATGATGTCCTCATCAGGGAAGTCAAACCTCATAGGCTGGTAATCATCAATGGGTTGCTCAGCAAGATATTCAGATAGTACACTGCCCTTGACGGCTTTCTGAGATGTGTACTGTATGTCGTATTCTGTGAGAATCATCTGCCATCTTGCAACCCGTCCGGTAAGAGCTGGCTTCTCGAAAATGTACTTGACTGGGTCCATCTTTGAGATTAACAAGGTAGTGTGGGTCAACATATACTGCCTTAGTCGGCGAGCAGCCCACGCTAAAGCACAGCAAGTTTTCTCGAGCAGTGAATAACGTTGTTCACAGTCGGTAAACTTTTTGCTCAGGTAGTATATTGCATACTCTTTTCGACCAGACTCGTCATGCTGGCCCAGCACACACCCCATTGACTCTTCCAATACTGTCAAATACATAATCAGAGGTCTTCCTTCAACTGGCGGCATAAGGATTGGAGGTTCTTGCAGATACTCTTTGATTTTGTCAAACGCCTTCTGGCAATCTTCGTTCCACCTGACCGTTTGTTCCTTTCTTAACAGCTTGAACAAGGGTTCACAGGTTGCTGTGAGGTGAGATATGAACCGTGAGATGTAGTTCAATCTACCCAAGAACCCTCGAACTTCTTTCTCGGTCTTTGGTGCAGGCATCTCTTGGATGGCTTTGACTTTATCAGGGTCAACCTCAATCCCTTTCTCGCTTACAATAAAGCCCAGCAGTTTACCGGATCGCACCCCGAATGTGCATTTGTTGGGGTTCAACTTCAGTTGATACTTTCTCAGACGCTTGAATAACTTGAGCAGATTCACCAGATGGTCTTCCTCTGTAAGGGACTTGGCAATCATGTCATCCACATAACATTCTATTTCCTTATGAATCATATCATGGAATAATGTTACCATAGCCCGTTGATATGTCGCACCGGCATTCTTGAGCCCAAACGGCATTACCTTGTAGCAGAACGTGCCCCAGGGTGTGATGAATGTTGTCTTCTCCATGTCTTCAGGTGACATCTTGATCTGGTTATATCCTGAAAATCCATCCATGAAGGAGAATACCGAGAACTGAGCCGTGTTATCCACCAATACGTCAATGTGAGGTAATGGGAAATCATCTTTCGGGCTAGCTCTATTCAGGTCCCTGTAATCAACACACATTCTTACTTTGCCGTCCTTCTTAGGCACAGGTACTATGTTAGCAACCCACGGCGGGTAGCTAGTCACAGCAAGGAACCCGGCGTCCCATTGCTTTTGTACCTCTTCCTTGATTTTCATAGCCATGTCTGGACGAGTACGGCGTAGCTTCTGTTTGACTGGAGGGCACTCTTCTCTCAAAGGCAGCTTGTGCACAACAATATCGGTATCCAACCCTGGCATGTCTTGGTAGGACCAAGCAAACACATCAACATACTCTTGAAGCAGATCTATCAGTTGCTTCTTCACTGAGTCTTGCAGGCAGGCCCCGATCTTGACTTCTTTCACATTTTCCTCTGTACCAAGATTAATCACTTCAACCTCCTCCTGATGAGGAGTAATGATCCTTTCCTCTTGTCTTAACAACCTGGCTAGCTCTTCAGGAAGCTCGTATTCTTCTTCAACCCCTTCTTCAGCTTGATTGATCGGATTGTCAAAGTCATACGATGTCATAGCCGTGCTGTTGTCGGTGCGGTCAGGATGGCACTCTCTGCAAGGGTTTAATTGGTTCATTTTAGTGATCTGATTTTAGTCTTATTTAGAAAAGTGAAATGAAGTTGTCATTTTGAAAAACACTGCCATTTATTTTTGTACAAAAAGAAAATGGAAAAACAGTGAGCATAAAAGAAAAAGACTCGTTTGCAAAAAGATTGTCTGATATTTCATTAATTTAATCTTGTTTGCACAAAAGTACAGATGGCCCTGATTACAAAATGAGTCTTGTCATCTTGGGCAAGATGCAAGACTTTGATGCATGCTTATAAAAATACAGGAAATAATAATTACTCTGCTCGAGTAACACTTATAATTCCCTGGGAAGACCAGTTCGAGACACTGCTCCCCGGGATCTTCGGACGAATCCAATTCTCCAGGTTGCGCTCCTCTTCCAGCTCGTCTTCCAGACAGTTGATAGCATCGGGGGTAAGCATTCCCCCACTGACAAAACCAGGCTCTCCAGCAGCCTTCACTTGATGTTGAGTTGGTCTGTAACCCAACCCAAATTTGTCCTTCTTCTCTTCCACAGCTAAAACCTTGCCCCAGCCTAGGGCAGTTCCTTCCTCAACAACCTTCCGGGCTTGTTGGTATGATGACATGGAGATCCCTGACACAGCAGATGCTTCATTGACATTCAAGGCCTCAAAGCCTTGGCTCATGGTTTCAACGATCTCTCCATCCATTTCAATATACTTGTAAGTAGCCAGATGGCTCACAAATATATCCTCCTCCCCGCAGATTGTGACAACTTGGCCTTCCCACTCATATTTTAACTTTTGGTGAAGGGTAGACGTTATTGCGCCAGCGGCGTGAATCCAGGGTCTACCCAACAAACAGCTGTAGGCGGGCTGAATGTCCATCACATAAAAGATAGTTTTGAAGGTCTGCGGGCCAATTGTCACGGGCAGCTCAACCTCTCCCAGAACCGATCTCTTTGAGCCATCAAAAGCTCTAACCACCAGGTTGCTGGGTCTCAATGCCAGTCCATCATATTCAAGCTTCACCAGAGCCTTCTTTGGTAAGACATTCAGGGATGATCCTGTGTCCACCAGCACATGTGAAAGGACAGCTCCTTTGCATTCCATGGTTATGTGCAAGGCTTTGTTGTGATTGCGGCCATCCACTGTCAGGTCAGAATTGGTAAACCCTAGCCCATTGCTAGCAGTAACATTTCCAACAACGGTTTCCAATTGGTTGACAGTAATCTCCTCGGGCACGTAAGCTGCGTGCAGTACCTTCAGTAGTGCATTCCGATGGGCTTCGGAGCACATGAGCAGTGAGAGGATGGAGATTTTGGATGGTGTCTGATGAAGCTGATCCACAACTTTATAATCGCTCTTTTTGATGATCCGCATAAACTCATCAACTTCCTGATCGAATGGAGTCTTCAGGGCTTCTTTGGCAGCTGGATCTTCCTGCACTGGGCCTTTTCCTTTTGCCTTGGCAGCAGCTTCTGCCTCGGCAGTAGGTCTTTGGACTTGTGAAGCAAAGAGACGTCCGCTTCGGGTGAAGCCTCCGCCTCCGCCCACATTATCAATTTGTGGTGCAGGTGCTGATGTTTCAAGAGTGATTCTTTTCCCTTCACAGTATACGTCAGAGCCATAGTGCCAAGGGATGGCCCTATTGCTTTCATATGGTACAGGTCCAGGTACCGTGACGGTGACTGGACTGATTGCTGCTGCTGAAGGGATCGCAATTGTTTGTGGATCATAAAAGATCGTAACTGGTGCTCTGGTGGGAGCAGCGCCTTCTGAATGGTATGCGGAGTTATTTTCTGGATCGTAGAAGATGGTAACAGTAGAGACATCTTCATGATCGTTTGCTGGTGTTGTAGGAGGTACCATTGGAAGGACTGTTGTTGTTGTAGATGGAGAGTCGAAATGGAATGAAGCTGATGTTGTAGCAGGAGAAACTGTTGAAAACTGATCATTTGGTAGGACAGATGAAGTACTTGCCGATGCTGTTGATGAATTGTCGGGAACAATAGTTGCTGCAGTTGTAGGAGGGTCTGAAACCGTTGTTGATGAAGTTGCCGGATTTGCCGGAAATGATGTAGTGATTTGTAAGAGGCCACTCTTAATAAGGTTGTCAATGCCATTCCTCAAGTCTTCACACCCATTCCATGAGATATTGCAGTAGGGGCACCCCAGCTCACACCCTGGAAATATATTGTTTTCACGGAGCTGAGCTTTGATTTCCACCAATGGCGTCCTGATCTGATCCACACTAGTTATCAAATAAGACTGTTGGTCTTCTTCAATAGCATTAATTCGGGGACCACCATGGTGTGGCATCGGGTTTTTATTGACATTGGGCGGAGGCGCAAAATTCAAAGCCTTGGAGTCTACTAAATCTTGTACCTTCATATGCAGAGCCCTGCATTTTTCTGTACTGTGACCAAGTGCGTTCGAATGAAAAGCACACCTAGCATTGGAGTCATAATTTCTTGGTAGACTGTTTGGATCCGGAGGTGCCAACGTTCTTAGCTCAACCAGGTTGAGTTTCAGAAGTTGTGGCAGCAAGGCAGCATACGGCATCGGGATCGGGTCGATCACTCGGTTAGCTTGAGAGGGCCTCTGCTGGAATGGCCTCTGTTGATTGTTGTTGTTGGAGCTGTTGTTGTAGTTGTTTCTTGGAGGATATTGATTCTGATGATACTGAGGTTGCTGTTGGAAATTTTGTTGAGGAGGTTGATAGACGGGCTGAGGATGAGCTGGAGCAGGGATAGTGACTGCTGCTATTGTTCTGGGAACATAATGGGGCCTACCCCTGCTGGTGTGAATGGCATTGGTCTCGCCAGATCTTCTCGGGCCTGCGAAAGGCTTTCTTGTGCCACTGGACGAGCTTGCACCATTATCAGATATCTTACCCATTTTTAACAGGCTTTCGATTCTCTCCCCAGCTATGACAACATCGGCGAAGCTGGTGGAAGAGAAAGCAGCCAACCTGTCAATATACGTTCCCTGGAGAGTGTTCATAAACATGTCTGCCATTTCTCTCTCAGACATTGGTGGTTGAACGGCAGCAGCCAATTGCCTCCATCTTTGGGCGTATTCTCTGAAACTCTCCCTTGACGACTGTGACATTCCCATTAGGAGGGTCCTGTTGGGTGCCATGTCTAAGTTGTATTGGTACTGTCGGATGAAGGCCTCTGCCAGGTCCTTCCAGCATCTTACAGTTGCCCTTGTCAAGTGGGAATACCATTCCCTTGATGCTCCAGTCAAGCTATCTTCGAAATAGAACATCCAAAGCTTCTCATCCATTGTATAGGCCTTCAGCCTTCCCAGAAACGATTGCAAATGAGTCCGGGGGCATGAAGTCCCATTATACTTTTCGAAACAAGGAGGCTTGAACTTGTGGGGGATCCTGACCCCGTCTACCAGCCCCATGTTCATGACGTCGAAGCCCAAAGAATTTTGAGACTCCAGTGACCTCAACTTTTCAGCTATTTCATCCAATCGCCTATCATAGGCCTCTTCTCCAGCACCCATTACAGTAAATTGGTCCTCCTGAGGATCTTCTTGAAGTATTCTAGCTGCAGTAGCTGTTCCTTGAACGTTTGCAGGAATATTAACCTCAGGATGTAGATGTGGGCCAAACACAGGAGGGTTAATATGTGGTTGCACCCTTTCATTATTGCTGGTGCCAGCAGTTCCTACATGAGGCTCCTCTTGATTCTGTCTTTCAACCATGGCCCTCAGCCTCTCCTGGCTCTGAGCCATGTTGTTCATGACCTCCATGAACTGCGTCATCTGCGTTCTCATCTCTAACCTTTCGTTGGCCAGCTGGTTTCTAACATCAGCAAGATCTTGTTGAACTTGATCCATTTGAATTCCCGGAAGGTTGTTTCTAGTGGGATACCTGTGTGGCCTGTTGAGGGGAAACACCCGGCGACGAGCAATACTGCCTGAATATCACAACAGAGGTTAGTAACAATAAAACAAAACCTACAAAACAAACAAAAAGGGTTAGTATGCAATGCGGTTATGCTTATTTGCTCTCAAGGTATCCGGTTTGGTCTTCAGTTTTGACCCTTCCAGACCCTTGAAGATGATACTGTTGAAGTTGTCTCCGGAGTGAACTCAGATGAAAACCAACACAAATATACATTACATAAGATGAAATAATACAACTTGTTCATTTTACAACACAAGCCCTTAAAAGGGTCAAAATACATCAACAAAAAGCAAAAGTACATGGAATAGAAATGACAACAAGCAAATGATCAAACTCCAAGGCCAAACTCATCCTCACGAACTTCCTTAAGAAGTGCTTCGGTCACAGGATCAGCCGGGCGCTCCGTGAGACTTCTGATGAGAAGGTTTCTTGTTGCAACAACTGCAGTCAACTTCTTGTTCTGACTTTGGTCCTTAGACCTCTTCACTCCGGCTCTGATTTCTAGCTCTGATATTTCCTTCTGGGCTGCTGCCAGGGCTTTTTCCATCTGCTCCATCTTGTCCTGAACTCTCTTGTCTTCTAGAGTACGGGCCTCAGTGATACGGACCCACCTGGCCTGACTCTCCTTCAAATACAAGTCTGTTCTTGCCCTCTGGAACTGGGCTTCTTTACAAGCATTCTTCAGAATTTGCTCACCAGCTTTAGACTTGTTGATATACTCTCCAGATTTCTCAATTTTAGTCAAGTGCTCAACTCTCAGCTTCTCTAATCTTTCAATCTCCCTCACACCTTCACTCCTCTCCCGGAGGGTTTTCTGCAAGGCTTGGGATAACTTCTCATTCCTTTCCTTCAGGCTTTCAAGCTCCTCCAGACTGATAGTAGCAGGGGGTGGTGCTGATGATGACTCAGGCATGTCTTCTATGGTGAAAGGCAATCCAGAGAATTGGGATCTAGCATAAGACCATTCATGATATTGGGCTGATGCCACATTATTGCACTTTCCCAAAATGGTGACTCCTTTGGTTTGAACATGATCCCAGGCCCAGGCAGCCTGCCTAACAACAGCCAAGTTAACCTTGTTCTCACAGTAGAGGGTTTTAACCAAATCCTGTACCCTAGGAGCATGGATCAGTGCATAGCCTAATTGCCTCTTGAACAGCAGAGGGTTGTAGTTGATACTCCCCTTAACTCCTACCAAAGGCACATTGGGAAAGTGTCCACAACTTGTGATAATATCTCTGCCCTTGGTGCTCTGAGTGCACCATCTGATATCTGCTGAAGTGAGAGTAGTGAGCCTCTTAGCCCAGTTGCTTTGCTGGTGAGGGTTCAGGAATGCATCTGTCCTGGGTAGATGCCGGAGAAGCCAAGCATGGAATAGTGGAGCACAACACCTTACTAACTTCCCCCTTTGCTTCTCATTCCTCTGATGTATTGAGTAGTAGAGATCACCCAGCAAAGTTGGCACTGGGTTCTTCAGAATGAACAAATGGATTGCATTCTTGCTGATGAATCTGGGCTCATCTGCAAACAACACAATTCCATATACACTTAAGGCCAACAAAGCACAGACAGCTTTCCAATCCCCCAGGGAGGCCTTCAGACTAGCTTGAGAGATCAGAAAATCCAGGTGAAAACCAGGGACCTTAGCCTTAGAGGTCATATGTTGCTCAACCAAAACAGGCTCCAGATGTAAAGCTTTTGCTATCTCTCCATTGCTGGGAAAGACCATTTCAGGGTTGAAAGGGATCTCCCTCTTGATAGGCAAACCAGTCAGGTATGAGTATTCTTCCAATAAAGGCCCCAGCTGAAAGTCTTGAAAGGTGAAGCACCTCAATGGGGGGTCATAAAACTGGAGGCATGTATGGATCAGACTCCTCTGAGATGGGTCCAGATCCATGACCAGGTCAAGTATATCCCCATAGCTTTCTCTGAACAAAGATATGTAATCCGGAGTAATCAGGGTTTGGATCCTCCTGATGTCTGATAGGTCTGGTTGGAAGAAATGATAAGTGATGTTGCTTTTCTTTGGAGCCATGATGCTGAAGACTGAGTAGAATAAATGCTGATGAAGATGCTGAGAAGTGGGCCACTGGTTGGCTAATGCAAGTAACTGAAGAACTGAGGCAAATGCTGGTGGAGACAGGTCAAAACTGCAGATGGGGTCAAAACCAAAACCTGATGAAAATGGATACCCTGAAAAACAAATAAGCACATGTTAATATGATGCAATGAGTATGTATGCAGATGGAATGCAAAGGTTTGTGACTGAGCTGGATCTGATTAACTGCCTTGGTATAGATCCATGTGCGTTCAAGAATTCCAGATGGAGGTCTAAAAATCCAGTAACCAAGGTGGGGGACTCAAATAAAGAGCCACATATCCAGGGTTTTAGAATCACAAGAACTATCCAACATGGAGCATTCTTAACAAAGTCAAAGTAACAGGGTATTCTGAGGTCAAGGTACCTGCAAACCTGTAAACAGCCCAACCCCCTCACAGGTAGTGATCTAGAACAAGGATCTTCAGACTTGGATCAGTTATGAGAAGTGTAAACACTTCTAACCCAGAGGTACAGTGTTTACAATAACCATAACAATTCCTCCTTTAATTCACCTCAGTTTCTGAAGGTCAAACTAAAAGGTCATCCAGACTTAGCAGGCTTCCCAGATCCCCCTAGTATTGCAGGAAATCCGCAACACAGAGTTCTCAAGAAGAAACCCATATCTGAACCGTGTTCCATATTCCCGCACCAGACCGAAATGGAATGGGAAAGAATATGGTTCACTCTATCCTAGGTGTCACTCAGGTCCCAGGTGTAGGACCTTAACTCTCAATGAAATACCCACCCACCAAGGCAAACAACAGATCCAGCCAGCAACAATGACAGTATGATATATAAATGCAATAAAGAAAGCAGTAAATAAGCTGTACAGAAAGCAATGAAAAAAAGCAAATATACAAACACAAATAACACATAACACCCCAATAAACACAAATCAATCAAGCGCTAGGAGGAACCCACAAAAAGAACCAGAAGCCCTGGTTGCAGCATAAGTCTCCCCAGCAGAGTCGCCAAGCTGTCGCTCCCGATAAGTGACACAGGGTCAGATAAAGGTACAGACGCGAACGGTCGGCGAAGGGAACAGTGAGAACACACAGCCGTGAACTCACTGGAGAATGAATAGAGTCGCCAGCTAGGCATTTTTATCCCGGAGGAAAGGCAATGCTGCATAGGCCTAGAAAAAGATGGATAAGACGGTTTGCGAACCAGAGAGACTGAGAAAGGGGGTTGGTTACAACCTGGGAAGGTATTAGCACCCAGATTGTCCGCCGTACTCGACGGGATCCACGCTTAAAAGATTTGTGTTTCAAAGGGGTAGTGTCAGTGCAATCTGTGTGTAAAGAGCTGGAAAGCAATATGTACAGGTGTCAGTGTAAAGTGTATAAGTGATGTGAAGTGTATAAGAGAAGTGTCAGTGTAAAAGAGAAAGAAGTGAAATGCTCATGATAATGAGGCTAAAGAATGAAGCTGGAAGGAGGGGGAATGTACAGAGACTTTTGTTCGATAACCGTTAAGTTATGCCTACGTATCCTCTCGTGCAATGAGGAAGTCAGAACACCGTAGTTCGACCCAAAGAGACTGAAAGATGGATTGACTTATGAACTGCTTGCTTGTCTATGCTCAAGTGTATGACCTGTCTGGCTCAGGTGCAAACTGTCTTGCATTAGACGAAAGAAGCAAGTTCTCGCTTATGAGTGAAGATGATGAGAAAAGAATCCCGGAGGAGACGATTATTGTTTGTTTTTTAAGTTTTCAGTCTTTTATTGCTTTTTGAATTTTGTCATAAGATAATGAGCTTAAGCCTAAACCAATGGGTTAGTAAACTCATCACATCTTCCCTCTGATTAGGGGTAATGAGAATACCTTAAGTGTGAAGTCAGATTCTCACACTTAATCACCTTTGGTGTAGGATTAAGATCGTTAACCTACTTGTGATTATTTAGATGTTTTTGTGGTTTTTGTTCAGTGTTGAGTAATGAGGTTAAGCCATAATCAGGGATTTAACAGACTCATTACACCATCCTAAAAGAAGGATAATAGATGAGAATGTTTAAGCTGAGGAAAACTCCTCAACTTAATCTATGATTAGGGATTAAACTCATGACCAAACAAGCCTTTGATTAAGTGGATTTTATTAATGGTATGATGATGAAGTGAATTTTATTGTTTGTAAGACAACTTGAGGAGGACTTGTCCATTAACACTAGGGTTAGTCCTTCTTAACCAATTAAGGAAGAATTAGAACCCTAATGCAAGGCCCAAGTTACAAGTGTGATGTCTTGATACTTATTAAGTGAATTGATTAAGAGATTTAAACACATAAAGGGTTTAATACTTAGGATTAAAGTTATACACTCCATCCTAAAAGAAGGATACAGGCATAACCCTAATCACAAAGTCTTAAAACCTTTAGGGTTTAGTCTCTGATTATGAGGTGAGAAGAGAAGACTCAAAGAGAGACACAAAAGGTAAAAACTATGAAGGGGGACTAATCAAAACCCTAATTCATTATCATGCTTGGTTGTTCCTAAAGTTTATGAGGTTTCAAGAAACAATCTTCAGATGAACCACCAGGAAGCAGATGAACAAGATCAAGAGAAGCAAAGTGACTTGCTTCACTCAAGAAGTCAAGTCACTTGAGGAAAGAAAGTGGGAGAAACAAGAATGAACAAGCTCAATCTCAAACACATATAAGAATGCAGCAATGGATGCAAGAGAGATGAAAAGAAAAGTTATGAGAAGTGAAGGCAAATTCACTTCTCAAGTTACTTACCACCTGAAATGTTAGAAACAAATGCAATGCAATGCTAAATGAAATGAAATGACATGATGCTAGGCCAAACCAGAAGCATACACATGATGATTATGATGTTATGAAGTGCTGCAAACATGAGACAAGGCATAGGGATGTTCATACAAAGTCATGGATGCAAATGATGTAAGTTAAGGAACATGAATAAACATGAAATGTTATGAAGCATACAAGGCAAATGGCATGGCAAAGATGTAATGCAATGATCAATGATGCTTCATACATGTCTTAAGATGTCAAATGAATCATAAGAATGCACAAAATGCAATGGCAAGTCAAGTTATGCAAGGAAATACAAGAAGGATGCAAGAGAAAGCCCAAATTAGGGTTCATGGATCAAACATCAAACACAAACCAAAAACAGAAGCAAACCCCAATATAAAAAATGGAAAATGGCACTCAAAGAAACCCTAGACCTATAACAAACCACTGCCCAAAGGGGAGCTCTCAACTCTTAACCAATCTCAAGATATGATTTTTGCAATTTATTAGGGTTTTTTAGGGTTCTTATCAAAACAAATGCCAATCAATTAGAAAATGCAAGATCAAATCATGGCCTTTTTATCCTTGAAAATACATGTCAAATGGAAAACAATGCAAAAAGAATCAATGTCTCAACCTTTACCAAAAGACAGAAATGGATTTTTAAACATATGATCAAAATAATGCACAAAATGTGATTTAATTCAATGAAAAATTCTTAAAATGCATCAAGATCAAAAAAGAAATTTGGTTTGAAGGTTGGACAATGTTTCTAAATGTCTTAGAACATTTCATGAATTTTTTTGTAATTTTTAAATACCTAAAAGTATTTTTAATTAATTAATTCTCATTAATCAATTAAAAATAATCTTTTAAATATTTAAAAATACTTTTTTAATGATAAAAATAAAATAAAAAATATTTTTGTGTCATAAAAATTAATAAAACCTTAAAGAAAAAGTTTCATAATTTTTATGATTTTTTAACTATTTTAAATAAATTGTACAAATTAAATGAAATAAATATGAATTAAAATCAAATTAAATGGAAAGTAAGCTGAATGGATGGCCAGGATTGCGTCTGGGTTTAAAAAGGTTGACTGGCGCGCAATCTTGTGGCCAGGATTCAAACTGAATTAATCTTGATTTATTAATTTAATTAAACCTAATTAAAACTAATGAACTGATCTGAACCACTCAAACACGCGCGCGAAACCTGATCCAATGGCCCACGTTTGAACTTTGCCCTAATTAAACGCAATTAACCCTAATCACTCTCAGGCTGCCGGAGAAGACTTCCGGTCGTCTTCTCCGGCCAGCCCTCACCTGAGAAACACCTAACTTCCTCAAAACGTAATAAAAATGAAAACTAAAGCCAGGAAAATATTCCTCTCACTCTCACGAACCAAAACCCTAACCTAAAACAAATTTATATTACCTAAATCATCTGAATCGAAGAAACTAAGTTCTAGGGTTCGTAAGCTTCAAACAGAAATTAAATTCTTAAAACGCAACCATTTCAAAAACTAAAGGTACCAGAATGATCAGTGCATCATGAAGAACAAGTTTGTAACTTAAAAAGAGATTTCTGGAAAAATTATTTTCGAGCTACCTGAGATTTGCAGCTTTTGGTTTAGGAACTTTCAGGCTGTTTCCTTTGACGCCAACTGCTCTACTTGATCCCCCAAGTGTGTTTGAATGTTCAAAATGAGTTTGTGTTGGCTGGAGAAGAAGATTCGAAAGGAACTGCTTCAGTTCAGTCAACAATGGCAGATGAGATTCTGGCACTTTCAGGCTGTGAAAAGGGGTTGTTTGTGATCTATGAAGTGTGTTGAGAAGGTTTGTGGTGTTGGTTGATGTGTTTGTGAGCTAGGGTGATAGTTTCAAGTGAAACTGCAAACTGAGGTGAGAGATGGCAGCAGGAGTTTCTGGTTGTTCCAAGCTTGGGCTTTGGGTGCTTTGTGATCTATGAGGTCAGGTGAGATGAATGGTGAAGGTTGCTTGGGTGTTTGATGGCTGTGTAGAGAGATTCGATAGAAGTTGCAAGTTGGGGTGTTTTTGTGTAAGTTATGAATGTGTGTCTTTCAGCCTTGGTTGTTATGTGATATGGCTTGCAAATTGATTCAATAAACAATTCTGATTGGCCTCTTGATGTGACATGGCCTGCTATGATAGGTGAGTTTGCTTTTGCATAAAGGTTAACTTTTTGTAAGATAGGGCATGGCTCAACTCTAGCCAAGTACAAAGCATGGCTGGCGCAGCAAAAGGTGAGGGAGAGGCTAGCCAAAGTCAGCTTCTAATGTCATAAGTTGTAGGAAGTGAAATGAGTGGTTTTTGCAAGTTGACTAGCCTTTGGTTCACATGTGATCTTTTGTCCAACCAAGCATGAAACCATGAGCAAACTTAGTCCAATTCTGATTTTTAGGACTTAGAGAATGTTGGTGTAATGGTTTGTAGTGAATTAGAGGCTGCAATGTGCATTGGTTCAAGATTTTGCAAAGTTTCCATTTGAAGCATAACTTGAAAATAAGTGATTTTTGGCAACTTTGCATGGCCATAACTTTTGATCCAAGAAGAGTTTGATCATGTTCTTGTACTTTTTGAAAAGGGAAAGATGAGATCTACAACTTTCATGACCAAAGTTTTTCCATTTGAAGCCTTTTTGGATCAATAATCAAGGCTTGAAAAATGACCTAAAATGAAGCATTCTTGAAAAGTCAACTATGCCCAAAAAGTCAACATTTGCAAAAACCCTAAATTCTTGATTTCTATGAACTTAAACCTTCTTCCATGATCAAATAAAGATCATATACACTCAAAATGATGAAGATCACCCATTGGTTGGGTCATTGGGGGCCTCAGATGCCCTGATTTTGCACTGACTTGCCTGAAAAGTCAACCCTTGATCAGATGACTTCCCCATGGAATTTCTTCATGAAAATTGATATGCATACTCCCTATACCATATAGAGACCAATGGAAACAAGAATGACCAAAAAATTTGGGGTTATGGCCTCTGAAACCAAAACCCTAATTTTCAGTCAACTGTGCAGTCTAGCCTGGCTCTGCATCCACTCAAACCCTAGTTCTTGTGATTCTTTTGCAATCTTGACTTTGAGAGGATGTACTATGATGCTTGAACACATGTAGACCCCTTTGAATTGATTGGTGACCTTTGGAGTGGCTCAAGATGCCCTTGGATTGCTCAGTTCACAAACCCTAGGTGCAGATGACTTAGAAACTATCCAGTGAACCAAAAATGAGATATGAGATGGTATGATTGTGTTTATGCATATGAGATGATCACAAGCCATGGTGTGAATGGGTGAGGGAAAATTTGGGGTGTTTACAAAGTGGATTTTAGTTAATGGAAAGATTGAGAAGTGAATTTTATGGTTTGTAAGACAACTTGAGGGGGACTTGTCCATTAACACTAGGGTTAGTCCTTCTTAACCAATTAAGGAAGAATTAGAACCCTAATTCAAGGCCCAAGTTACAAGTTTGATGTCTTGATTATTATTAGGTGAATTGATTAAAGGATTTAAACACATTAAGGGTTTAACATTTAGGATTAAAGTTATGCACTCCATCCTAATAGAAGGATACATGAATACCCCTAATCACAAAGCCTTATAACCTTTAAGGTTTAGTCCTTGATTAAGAGATGAGAAGAGAAGACACAAAGATGAAACAAAGGTAAAACTAATGGGGGACTAATCAAACCCTAATTGTTATCATGCTTGGGTGTTCCTAAGGTTTATGAGGCTTGCAAGAAGATCTTCAGGAAGAGCCACCAAGGAAGAAGCAGATGAAAGGAGGAGAAGCAGAAAGAAGCAAGTCAACTTACTTCACTTAAGAAGATAAGTTGCTTGGAGAAAGAAAGAGAGAAAGGAGCATGAATGCTCACTCTAATTCACAAGTAAAATGTAGCAAAGAATGCATAAATGAGATGAGAAGAGATTATGAGCAGTGAAGGCAAATTCACTTCTCAAACACTTACCAGCTGAAAAGTTAGCAACAAGAAATGAAATGAAATGAAAATGAGAAAGATGCAATGATGGAAACTAAAACCAGAAGCATGATCAAGATGTAAATGATGCTAAGAGATGATGCAAATGGATGTCATGAGATGTGGATGATCATACAAGCAATGAAGATGCAAATGAGACATAAAAGGAGGCATGAAAGTTCATGAATGCATATGACATCAAATGAAAGCAAAAGCATGGCAAAGGGATGATGCAATGATCAAACATGATTCTAATATATCCTAAGATGTCTCATATGTCATTTGGATGTACAAAAAGTCATGGCAAGTTCATGTATGCAAGCATATGAAGAATGGATGCAAATGAAGGCAAAGATTAGGGTTTATGTACGAGATGCAAAGCAAAATTCAAAATCAGAAGCAAATGACAAGATAAAAAATTGAAAATAGGATCAAAGGTAACCTAAACTTATACAAGTTCACTGCCCAAAGGGGAAGGTCAGAAGCTAAACCCTAAAGGACTTATGATTTTTCTAAGTTTGCTTGGGTTTTAAGGTACCCCACAAGGGAAAATGCAAAACAAATTAAAAATGAAATATAAATTCATGTCAATTTTATCCTAGAAACTATATGATATATGGAATGCAATGAAAAAATAATCATTATCAAACCCTTCATGGTTAGGCAGAAAAGATTTTTCTAAGTTAGGGTCAAAAATATTGATTTTTAAGAACCCTAAATCTAAAGAAAATGTCAAAATGGATCAAGAACCAAAAAGAAATTTGTATGAATGGTTTGATAATGTCTCTAAATGTGTCAAGACGCAATGTGATTTTTTTGGTGATTTTTAGAAACTTAAATGGTATTTAATTAATTAACTTCCATTAATTAATTAAGATAAGCATTTAAATATTTTAAAAATACAAATTTTATGCAAAAAATAAAATAAAAATTATTTTCAGAATAAGAAAAATATTTAAAGTCATGGTGCAAAAAATGAGAATTTTTGGATGCATTTTGCTATTTTAAATAAAATGAACAAAGAAATGCAAATAAAATGAAAATAAAATTAATTTTAATGAGAAGTCAGCGCATTTGGTGGTCAGGATTCAAACTGGGGTGGAGGGAATTGACCCGTGCGCAAATGGAAGGCTGAGATTGAATCTGAGAATTTGAATTTAATAAAACCTAATTAAGCTAGTTAATGACTGATTAGGGTTTTAATGTGAAATCTGGGACGTTGGTTGCGCACGGGAAAGAGGATCCAAGGGTTCTCATTCAAACTGGCCTAAACCCTAACCCTAATCTAATCACTTTCAGATGACCGGAACAGTGGTTCTGGTCATCTTCTTCGGCGAGTTCAAAAAGCTAACTTCTTCTCTAGACAAAATCAAGAGCTCTAAAGCTCCAGATCGTATCTCCTAATCACCCTGAACATGAATCAATCATTAAAACAAATTTTCACAACCTAAAACTCAAGATATGGATCAAAACACAAAATCTGGAAAAATTTCAGAGCTTCGATACAGGCTTATTTCTCAACCATTTTCAAAAATTTCAAGTTCAGTGTGTTCAGGGAAGCAAGCTTAAGCATTTAGAAACTTAAAACAAGAGTTATGGAAAAATAAATTCCATGGCTACCTGAAGTGAAGCTTTCAACCCTGGAGCTTTCTGACCAGTTCTTTTCCTCAAATCAGCCCCAATGATCCCTCTGAAGAGTTTGCAATGCTTGGTTGGAGTTTATATGGCCTCTATGTGAAGTTTGCTGAAGCTCAGGTCAAGGAGGGGCCAGAATCGTGTTTTTGATTTGGAGTGTTTCAGGTTGTTTCAAGGGGTGGGAAATGATCAGAGGATCATGGTGAGTTGTTCTATGGAATTTGTTTTGATGTTTGTGGCTTGTGTGATCAGTTTCGAAGAAAAATGCAAATAGGGGAGTTTTGGTGCATGCTGAGTTGTGGTAGGATTCAGCTTATGTTGTTGTGTGTGTTGAGTTGCTTTTGGTCCATGTATCAATTCTTGATAGGTCAGAGTGTTGTTGTGGAGCAGTTTGATTGGTATGGCTCAATTTGCAAAAAGTAAAGAAAGTTGTCCTTTGAGGTATGGGCTCATGGTAGGCTGAGGACAAGGGGGTGTCTGGCGCAGCTTGATTCATGGGCAACCATGGAATTCAGATTGAGGCAAAATATCAAGTGGAATGAAGTTTGTGGGTGGTTTTGCAATTTGTGAAGGTTTTGGCCCCTTTTGAAATACTTGATGATCAAGGCATGAAACTTGAGAATTCTTTGGGCAATTCTGAATTATAGGTCATGTATGATGTTTGTGTAATGGTTAGAAGTCACTTTGAGGCTACAAATTGGTTTGACATGAGTTTTTTGCAAGTTTCCCTCTTTGGTACATAAGTGAAATTTTGTGATTTTTCCCAACTTTGCAAGGCCATAACTTGAGTTCTATGATGAGTTAGATCAAGTTCTTGTACTTTTTCAAAAGGGAATGATCCAATATACAACTTTCATGACCAAGAATTTTTCATTTGAAGCACTTTTGAATCAAAAAGAGGAGAAGGCCAAGAATTTTTCATGACCAAGAATTTTTCATTTGCATTACAAGTCACTTTCCCAAAATGGCAACTTTGCAAATGGCTTGAAATTCTTCAATTTTTTGAACTTATAACTTCTTCTAAGATCAAATAAAGATCATATACACCCAAAATGATGGAGAAGGCCCTTTGGTTGGATGATTGGGGGCGTTAGATGCCCTGATTTTACACTGACTTGTTCAAGAAGTCATCTATTGATCAGATGCCTTCCCCATTGAATTTCTTCATGAAAATTGGTATGAATGATCCTTATATCATATAGAGACCAATATAAACAAGAATGACCAAAAACTTTGGAGTTATGGCCTCTGAAACCAAAACCCTAATTTTAGGTCATCTGTGCAGTTAAGCTTGGCTCTGCTTCCATGCCTTTCTCAGTTCTTGTGCTTTTCTGACTTTCTTGATCTTGGGAGGATATAATATGATGCTTGAACATACATGGACCCTCTTGAGATTATTGGAGACTCTTGGAGTGGCTCAGATAGCTCAGGGATTGCTCAGATCACAAACCCTAGATGCAGATGACTTTGAACCAATGCAGTGAAGCAAAAATGTAATATGAGATGATATGATTGAACTTATGCAAATGAAAAGAATCACAAGCCATGGTGAAATGAGTGAGGGCTAATTTGGGGTGTTTACATCTGCCCCTATTCAAACATGAGTTAGTTGTTTAGGATGTAAGCAACAGCTTAACAGGCAAACAAGATAACTTGTGGTTGAATACCAAAGACAATACAAAATTTGCACTCACTGAATGAAGAAGAAAAGGGATATAGATTGTAAAAGGAAGTAAAGTATGTTTATAAAGTGCGGGTGACGGAGGACGACCATCGAGCAGAGGACGATTGCTGGGGATAAAGTAATGCCAGGGACGACCGACATGCTGGGGAAATTGAGAAATTATGATGGGGACGGCCATCAAATACAGTAACAGGGTTCGCTGGGGTTTTAAGGATAAAGGTAATGATGGGACGGCCATCAGGTTAATGAAATAAATGATGAGGTACGGTCATCAAAGGTGAAGGACGATCACCTAGGAGGGGACGGCTGCTCCGTTGGGGATAAGGATGAGGGACGGTCATCTAAGGTGAAGGACGATCACCTTGCAAGGTACGGTTGCCGAAAGTATCCCGACATAGGACGAATGTCAGATAGAAAAGGTCAACGATGGGGACGACCATCGGATAAACATGATGAAGGACGATCATCAAGAGGTGAAGGACGATCACCTAGCAGGGTACGGCTGCTCTCGGGGTTTATCATGACATAGGACGAATGTCAGATAATAAGATCAACGATGGGGACGACCATCGGATAAAATGATGAAGGACGATCATCAAGTGGTGAAGGACAATCACCTAGCAGGGTACGACTGCTAAAAATATCACGACATAGGACGAATGTCGGATAGGAAAGGGTTCCAATAATGGAGACTCCACTGGGGATGATGAAGGACGATCATCAAAAGGTGAAGGACGATCACCTGGCAGGGTACGGCTGCCGAAATTATCATGACATAGGACGAATGTCAGATAGAAAGGAAATAATTTATTTTTACTGGGGATTTGCTGGGGAATGGTAGACACGGACAAATGTCTACATTCAAGAAAGGAAGGTATAAGTGTTTCGACGCTTTGTATAGATTAAAGATGTGGACGAGCATCCTTAAGATTATGACACAGATGAGTATCGGTAGAAACAAACGCTGACGCATGTGCATAGATGATGGTACGGACGAGTACCAACTGGTTAACAAAGAACATGGACGAGTGTCGAATCTGAGAAAGATAAGTGGTGTATACAAGATACGGACGAGTATCTGTATGAGTAAAAAGTATGAGTGAGACACAGACGAGTGTTCAACTTGCTGGGGAGAATATGACACCGACGAGTATCGTAAGAGAAATTGTATAAGTTATGAACTTATAAATGTAAGAGATATTCTAACGCTCTGTGGGGATAAGATGACACGGACGGGTGTCGGAGGAAGTGTGTTATAAACAAGTGTTTGATTTACAATAAGTGTTTAGGCAACCATGTTGGGGAATGGTGACACAGACGAGTGTCTAAAGAGTGTATAGATATCTGTTTGTGGTTTATATCTATAGGGGAGTGATACGACACGGACGAGTATCAGAAAAAGTATATATGTGTATTAGTGAGTGCAAAGGGGATGCTTTGGCTTTCCGCTGTGACTGTGGGTCTTTGTATATACACATATTGCTGATGGAATGTTGGTGCATACAAATGTTTGATTCAAAGCATGTCTTATGATTATGCAGTATGTTTGATTTTTGCCGTAATGCTCCGTATTAGATGGAATGCTACACTCTGAGGGGAAATATGATGTGAATGCTATGTTTATGCAAATATACCAATCCGGGGTTCGGATCCCGTTGCTCTGAAGATCTCTGGCTGATATGCTTTGAAAGAATATCCCAGCTGGGGGAAAAGATCATTGGTAGATCTGATATGACTTCGCTTGGGGAAACAAGTCACTGATAAACCTATCTTTGGTGATGGGGAGCCCAGCTGGGGTCTGTGGAGGCTTTTCGCCACTTTGTTGTGAAATCTTCAGACATTTCTCTTCTGGATAGAGGTTGAAACTCTGTGGGGAGATGGTTCTCTGTCTAACACTTGGCTGGGGAGGAATGATCACCGAACGACCTTCCTAGTGATTTTTGTGGGGATCCTGCCGAGGATGACGAACTCATTTGGGGAAATGAGCCCCTTCTGATGCTGCTTTAGGGAAAAGTGCTGGAGAAGTGGTGTCCAGCAACTCTGATGGGGAGAGAGCACCTCTGATGTTGTTTGGAGGATGTGTCGAGGAAATAATGATTTGGCAGCCATCTGTGGAGAAGCTTTCATGCCCCATGTTGTGCTTTGAACACCTGCAATCCTGTTATGACAAAAATGCACAAGTACCCCGAGGTATCTCTTACTGGATTCCATCATAGGAGTTTAGATACTCCCGGGAGCAAATATATTTCTTGTAAGCATGATGATTTAGAAAAGGCGCATCTGTATTCACGCAATCAATATATTAATGATATCGGACATTTTTTGCAAATGAAAATAAAATGTACGAGACAAAACGTGACTAAAAATATCATTTTATTAATTTGTGTGCCCTGAATTGGCAAGTACAGTCAAAGGAACAAATCCCCTGAAATGAGGAGATTGTTACAAATTGAGAAACAAAACAATGCTGGCAATGTTGATGACGCTTCAGTGCACTTCCCTTTTGCTATGACTCATATGACACTGACGTTCTTCTCATCTTGCTCTTGAAGAAAGCTGATTCTGACGAAGCTTTAACCTTTTGAAGTGATACAGACGAATTCAGGATGCAGTTGTTCGCTTATTCCCTTATTTTGCATGGATCGCCCTTTCGGGTTTTCAATCCACCGGGATACCCATTTTTGCTTGAGTTGTCCAATGTGGCTTTTCAACTCAGCGGGTGTACATTTTTTATATTTTCCCTTATTTTTGCCCGAGTCTTTTATTCTGTTTTTGACTCGCCAGGATGCCCTATTTTTGGCTGGACTTACATTCTGTTTTTGTGTCCAGCGGGTCATTTTATGCGAAGTATTTTTTAACTGCATCTGAATTCACAGGGGACAGGAAGTCTTCACCATCCAGAGTACTGAGCATCAGTGCTCCTCCAGAGAAAACCTTCTTTACTATGAATGGACCATCATAATTCGGAGTCCATTTGCCCCTGTGGTCTGTATGAGGAGGGAGAAGTCTTTTCAGCACAAGATCTCCCACTTGGTATTCCCGAAGCCTGACTTTCTGATCGAAGGCTTTCTTCATTCTCTTCTGATATAACTGCCCATGATAGATTACAGCTAATCTCTTTTCTTCGATCAAACTCAGTTGTTCGTACCGGGATCAGACCCATTCTGCTTCATTCAGCTTGACATCCATCAGTACCCGCAAGGAGGGTAATTTAACTTCAACAGGTAGGACTGCCTCCATACCATACACAAGCTGATATGGTGTTGCCCCAGTGGATGTTCTGATTTTTGTACGGTACCCATGCAAGGCAAATGGTAGCATTTCATGCCAGTCTTTGTAGGTGACCACCATCTTCTGCACAATCTTCTTGATATTCTTGTTAGCTGCCTCTACAGCGCCATTCATCTTTGGCCTGTAAGGAGAAGAGTTGTGATGTTGGATATTGAAGTCTCGGCAAAGTTCTTCCATCATTTTGTTGTTCAAGTTGGAACCATTATCAGTAATGATTCTCTCGGGTACTCCATACCGGCAGATGATATCTCTCTTCAGGAATCGGGCTACCACTTGCCTGGTGACATTTGCATAGGAAGCTGCTTCAACCTACTTGGTAAAATAGTCAATGGCAACCAGGATGAATCTGTGGCCATTTGAGGCAGTCGATTCAATCTTCCCAATCATATCAATGCCCCACATGGAAAAAGGCCAAGGTGAAGACATCACATTCAGAGGATTCGGAGGCACATGCACTTTATCTGCATAAATCTGGCATTTATGGCATTTCCTGGCATAAGCACAACAGTCTGCATCCATTGTGATCCAGTAATAGCCTGATCTTAACAACTGTTTAGCCATTGCATGTCCTCCGACATGGGTACCAAAAGATCCTTCGTGCACCTCGTGCATCAACAAGTCTGCCTCTGCTTTATCAACACATCTAAGGAGTACCATATCAAAGTTTCTCTTATACAAGGAACCATCAGCATTAAGGAAGAAACTACCAGCTAGCCTTCTTAGTGTCTTCTTATCATTGGATGATGCCCTAGGTGGGTATGTTTGATCCTCCAAGAAGCATTTGATGTCATATAACCAAGGCTTATCATCTTTAGCAAGGTCTACAGAGAATATATATGCTGGTCTATCAAGTATGGATACTGAAATCCGAGGCACAAAGTTGGTAGCTTGAACTTTGATCATGGATGAAATGGTAGCCAGAGCATCTGCAAACTGATTTTCGTCTCGAGGGATATACTCAAGCTTGACTGTGGTGAAGAATGTGAGTAACCTCCTTGTATAATCCCGATAAGGTATCAGATGCTCCTGGTGAGTATACCATTTTCCATTGGTTTGATTGATTACCAGAGTTGAATCTCCGAATATAGTTAAAGTCTTGATCCGGAGGTCAATGGCTTCCTTAAGGCCCATGATACAAGCTTCGTATTCAGCTTCGTTGTTAGTGCAGTTAAAGGTGAGTTTTGCCTAGAAAGGCATGTGAACCCCCTTAGGTGTAATAAGTACTGCACCAACACCACAACCATTCATATTAACAGCCCCATCAAACATCATTGTCCATTCTTCTTCTGGGTCAGGCCCTTTAGTGTGAATAGGCTATTCATGATCTTTTGCTTTTATGAACATGATGTCTTCATCAGGGAAGTCAAATCTCATAGGCTGGTAATCATCAATGGGTTGCTCAGCCAGATAATCAGACAATACACTGCCTTTGATGGCTTTTTGAGATGTGTACTGAATGTCATATTCTGTGAGAATCATTTTCCATCTTGCAACCCGTCCGGTAAGTGATGGCTTCTCAAAAATGTACTTGAATAGGTCCATCTTGGAGATCAATAAAGTAGTGTGAGTCAACATATACTGTCTCAGTTGGCGAGCAGCCCACGCTAAAGCACAACAAGTTTTCTTGAGCAGTGAATAACGTTGTTCACAGTCGGTAAATTTTTGCTTAGGTAGCAAATTGCATACTCTTTTCGACCAGACTTGTCATGCTGGCCCATCACACACCCCATTGACTCTTCTAATACTGTCAAGTACATTATTAGAGGTCTTCCTTCAACTGGAGGCATAAGGATTGGAGGCTCTTGTAAGTATTCCTTGATTTTTTCGAAATCCCTTTGGCAGTCTTCATTCCACCTGACCGTTTGTTCTTTTCTTAACAACTTGAATAAAGGCTCACAAGTTGCTGTTAGGTGAGATATGAACCTTGAAATGTAGTTCAATCTACCTAGAAACCCCCGAACTTCTTTTTCAGTCTTTGGTGCAGGCATTTCTTGAATGGCTTTGACTTTATCAGGGTCAACTTTAATCCCTTTCTCACTTACAATAAATCCCAGCAACTTACCAGATCATACCCCAAATGTACACTTGTTGGGGTTTAACTTCAATTGGTACTTCCTCAGACACTTGAATAGCTTCAACAAATTTACCAGGTGGTCTTCTTCTGTGAGGGACTTGGCAATCATGTCATCCACATAACATTCAATTTCTTTGTGGATCATGTCATGGAATAATGTTACCATAGCCCGTTGATAAGTGGCACTAGCATTCTTCAGGCCGAATGGCATCACCTTATAACAGAGCGTGCCCCAGGGCGTGATGAAGGTTGTCTTCTCCATGTCTTCAGGTGACATTTTGATCTGATTATATCCTGAAAATCCATCTATGAAGGAGAACACCAAGAACTGAGCCGTATTGTCGACCAATACATCAATGTGAGGTAAAGGGAAGTCATCTTTCGGGCTGGCTCTGTTCAGATCCCGGTAATCCACCCACATCCTCACTTTTCCATCTTTCTTAGGCACAAGTACAATGTTAGCGACCCACGGCGGATAGCTAGTTACAGCAAGAAAATTGGCATCCCACTGCTTTTGTACCTCGTCTTTTATCTTCATTGCCATATCCGGGCGAGTACGGCGCAACTTCTGTTTTACTGGCGGACAATCTTCTTTCAGAGGCAGTTTGTGCATAACAATGTCGGTGTCCAACCCTGGCATATCCGTATAAGACCAAGCAAAAACATCCACATACTCCCGAAGCATGTCAATCAGTTGCTCTTTTACTGAATCTTGCAGACAGGCCCCGATCTTAACTTCTCTAAAGTCTTCTTCTGTACCAAGATTAACCGTTGTAAACACCCCAAATTTGCCCTCACCCATTCACCATGGCTTGTGATCATTCTCATATGCATAAACACAATCATAACTTCTCATATCTCATTTTTGATTCACTGCATGGTTTCTAAGTCATCTGCACCTAGGGTTTGTGATCTGAGCAATCCCAATGCTTCTTGAGCCATTCCAAAGGCTACTAATCAACTCAAAGGGGTCCATGTGTGTTCTTATATCATATTCCATCTCCTCAAAGTCAAAATTGCAAAGGAATCACAAGAACTAGGGTTTGAGTGGATGCAGAGCCAGGATGAACTGCACAGTTGACTGAAAATTAGGGTTTTGGTTTCAGGGGCCATAACTCCAAATTTTTTGGTCATTCTTGTTTCCATTGGTCTCTATATGGTATAGGGAGTATGCATATCAATTTTCATGAAGAAATTCCATGGGGAAGTCATCTGATCAAGAGTTGACTTTTCAGACAAGTCAGTGTAAAATCAGGGCATCTGAGGCCCCCAATGACCCAACCAATGGGTGATCTTCATCATTTTGAGTGTATATGATCTTTATTTGATCATGGAGGAAGATTGAAGTTCATAGAAATCAAGAATTTAGGGTTTTTGCAAAAGTTGACTTTTTGGGTTTTGTTGACTTTTCAAGAATGCATCATTTTAGGTCAATTTTCAAGCCTTGATTCTTGATCCAAAAAGGCTTCAAATGGAAAAACTTTGGTCATGAAAGTTGTAGATCTCATCTTTCCCTTTTCAAAAAGTACAAGAACATGATCTAACTCTTCTTGGATCAAAAGTTATGGCCATGCAAAGTTGCCAAAAATCACTTATTTTCAAGTTGTGCACAAAGTGGGAATTTTGCAAAACCTTGAACCAATGCACATTGCAGCCTCTAATTCACTACAAACCAGTACACAAACATTCTCTAAGCCCTAAAAATAAGAATTGGACTAAGTTTGCTCATGGTTTCATGCTTGGTTGGACAAAAGATCACATGTGAACCAAAATGCCACAACTTGCAAAACTCATCATCATGCTTGCTACAACTTGCTGCATTGAGTGCTGAGCCAAGCTAGCCTCTCACCTCACCTTGCTGCGCCAGCCCATGCCCATGTACTTGCCTAGCACCTCACCTTACTTTCTCTTACACAAGAGTTGACAAAGTTGCAAAAGTTAACCTACCAATCCAAAAAGCACAAGTCACATCAGCCAGCCAATGAGAGAGAGTCACATGTACAATTTGCAAGCTGAACATATCAAGAACAAGGGCTGAAACCAACACATTCTCAACTTACACAAAAACCTCCCAACTTGCAAGTTCTATCGAATCTCTTCACACAGCCTCTAAACACAAAAACTTTCTTCATCAATCATCTCACCACACTCCATAGACCACCCAGCACCCAAAGCACAAGCCCAAAACAGCCTGAATACCCCATAGCCATTGCTCACCTTCATTCTGCAACTTCATTCGAATCTCTTTCCACAAGCCACAAACAGCCAAACCAACACCACCAAGCTTCTCTACACACTTCATAGATCACAAACAAACACTCACCATGACCTGAAACCTCCTGAATCTCATCTGCCATTGTTGACTGAACTGAAGCAGTTCTCTTCGAAACTCATCATCCAACAAATCTAAACTCCATTTGAGCATCCAAGGACCTTTGGGGGACCAAGAGGAGCAGCTTGCACTGAAAGAAGAGGCCTGAAAGTTCCAGAACTGAAAGCTCCAAAACTCAGGTAGCTCAAAAATAATTTTTCCAGAAGTCTCTTTTTAAGTTACAGACTTGTTCTTCATGATGCACTGATCATTCTGGTACCTTTAGTTTTTGAAATGGTTGCGTTTTAAGAATTTAATTTCTGTTTGAAGCTTACGAACCCTAGAATTTGTTTGCTTCGATTCAGTTGATTTAGGAACTTTAAATGTGTTTTGGGAGAGGGGTTTAGTTCGTGAGTTGATGGGGATCATTTCCCAGGTCTTAGGATTCATTTATATTACGTTTTGAGAGGTTTTGAAGATTTTCAGGTGACCTTCTGGCCGGAGAAGACGACCGGAAGTCTTCTCCGGCCACCTGAGTGTAATTAGGGTTTAATCCCATAATTAATGTCAGTTTGAATTCTGGCCGTGGATACGCGTTGACTTGTTGACTTCCCTCCTGTTTCAGTGGCCCAGATGCGTTTGATTAACCCTAATCCACGTGTTAGGGTTAATTAATCCATGTTTTATTTAATTTAATCTGAAGCAATCCTAGCCTCTCATTCTGGCGCGCAGTCAATGTTTTTAAACCCAGAGTGCATCCTGGCCATTCATCCTGCTTACTTCTCATTTAATTTGATTTTAATTCATTTTTATTTCAATTAATTTGTATAATTATTTTAAAATAGTTAAAAAATCATAAAAATTATGAAACTTTTTCTTTAAGGTTTTATTAATTTTTATGACACAAAAAATATTTTTATTTTATTTTTATCATTAAAAAAGTATTTTTAAATATTTAAAAGATTATTTTTAATTGATTAATGAGAATTAATTAATTAAAAATACTTTTAGGTATTTAAAAATTACAAAAAAATTCATGAAATGTTCCAAGACATTTAGAAACATTGTCCAACCTTCAAACTAAATTTCTTTTTTGTTCTTGATGCATTTTAAGAATTTTTCATGGAATTAAATCACATTTTGTGCATTATTTTGATCATATGTTTGAAAATTCATTTCTGACTTTTGGTAAAGGTTGAGACATTGATTCTTTTTGTATTGTTTTCCATTTGACATGTACTTTCAAGGATAAAATGGCCATGATTTGATCTTGCATTTTCTAATTGATTGGCATTTCTTTTGTTACAAACCCTAAAAAACCCTAATAACTTGCAAAATTCATAACTTGAGTTTGGTTGAGAGTTGAGAGCTCCCCTTTGGGCAGTGGTTCATTATAGGTCTAGGGTTTCTTTAGGTACCATTTTCCATTTTTTATGTTAAGGTTTGCTTCTGTTTTTGGTTTATGTGTGATGTTTGATCCATGAACCCTAATTTGGGCCTTCTCTTGCATCCTTCTTGCATTTCCTTGCATAACATGACTTGCCATTGCATTTTGTGCATTCTTATGATTCATTTGACATCTTAAGACATGTATGAAGCATCATTGATCATTGCATCTCATATTTGCCATGCCATTTGTCTTGTATGATCCATAACATTTCATGTTTGTCCATGCTCCTTAACTTGCATCATTTGCATCCATGACTTTGTATGAACATCCCCATGCCTTGCCTCATGTTTGCAGCACCTCATAACATCATAATCATCATCAACATGCTTCTGGTTTTGCTTTGCATCATACCATTTCATCTCATCTTGCATTGCATTGCATTTCTCTCTAACATTTCAGGTGGTAAGTAACTTGAGAAGTGAATTTGCCTTCACTTCTCACAACTTTTCTTTTCATCTCTTTTGCATACCTTGCTGCATCCTTACTTGTGTTTGAGTTTGAGCTTGCTCATTCTTCCTCCTCCCACTTTCTTTCTTCAAGTGACTTGACTTCTTGAATGAAGCAAGTCACTTTGCTTCTCTTATTCCTGTTCATCTGCTTCCTGGTGTTTCTCTTTGAAGATTAGTCTTGAAAACCTCACAAACATTAGGACCAACCAAGCATGATAATGAATTAGGGTTTTGATTAGTCTCCCCCATAGTTTTTACCTTTGTGTCTCTCTTTGAGTCATCTCTTCTCACCTCACAATCAGGGACTAAACCCTCAAGGCTTTAAGACTTTGTGATTGAGATCATGCCTGCATCCTTCTTTTAGGATGGAGTGTATAACTTTAATCCTAAGTCTTGGACCCTTAAGGTGTTGAAATCTCTTAATTAATCCATCTAATAATCATCAAGACATTACACTTGTAACTTGGGCCTTGCATTAGGGTTCTAATTCTTCCTTAATTGGTTAAGAAGGACTAACCCTAAAGTTAATGGACAAGTCCCCCTCAAGTTGTCTTACAAACCATAAAAAACACTTCATCATCATACCATCAATAAAATTCACTTAATCAAAGGTTTGTTTTGTCATGGGGTTAATCCCTAATCATGGATTAAGTTGAGGAGTCTTCCTCAGCTTAAACACCCTCATCTATTATCCTTCTTTTAGGATGGTGTAATGAGTCTGTTTAATCCTTGATTATGGCTTAACCTCATTACTTAACACTGAACAAAAATCACAAAAACATCTAAATAATCACAAGTAGGTTAATGATCTTAACCCTATATCAAAGGTGATTAAGTGTGAGAATCTGACTTCACACTTAAGGTAATTCTCATTACCCCTAAACAGAGGGAAGATGTGATGAGTTTGCTAAATCCATTGGTTTAGGCTTAAGCTCATTATCTTATGACAAACTCCAAAAAGAAATAAAAGACTGAAAACTCAAAAACAAACAATAATCGTCTCCTCCGGGATTCTTTTCTCATCATCCTCACTCACAAACGAGAACTCGCTTCTTCCGTCTAATGCAAGACAGTAAGCACCTGGGCCAGACAGGTCACACAATTGAGCATTGACAAGCAAGCAGTTCACAAGTCAATTCACCTTTCAGTCTCCTTGGGTCGAACTACGGTGTTCTGACTTCCTCATTGCACGAGAGGATACGTAGGCATAACTTAACAGTTATCGAACAAAAGTCTCTGTACATTCCCCCTCTTCCAGCTTCTTTCTCTTAGCCTCATTATCATGAGCAATTCATTTCATTCCTGATCTCACACTGACACTTTCATACTTCATATCACTTATACACTATACACTGACACCTGTACATATTGCTTTCCAGCTATTCTACACACAGATTGCACTGACACTACCCCTTTAAAACACAAATCTTTTAAGCGTGGATCCCGTCGAGTACGACGGACAATCTGGGTGCTAATACCTTCCCAGGTTGTAACCAACCCCCTTTCTCAGTCTCTCTGGTCCGCAAACCGTCTTATCCATCTTTTTCTAGGCTTATGCAGCATTGCCTTTCCTCCGGGATAAAAATGCCTAGCTGGCGACTCTATTCATCTCCAGTGAGTTCACGGCTGTGTGTTCTCATTGTCCCTCTCGCCGACCGTTCGCGTCTGTACCTTTATCTGACCCAGTGTCACTTATCGGGAGCGACAGCTTGGCGACTCTGCTGGGGACCCTTATACTGCAACCAGGGCTTCTGGTTCTTTTTGTGGGTTCCTCCTAGCGCTTGATTGATTTGTGTTTACTGGGGGTGTTATGTGTTGTTTGTGCTTGTATTTATTTTTATTGCTTTATGTACAGTTTACTTTACTGCTTTCTTTATTGCATTTGTGTATATCATATTATCATACTGTGCCGGCTGGCTGGATTTGGTTTCCCTTTGGTGGGTGGGTATTTCATTGAGAGTTGAGGTCCTACACCTGGGACCTGAGTGACACCTAGGATAGAGTGAACCATATTCTTTCCCATTCCATTTCGGTCTGGTGCGGGAATATGGAACACGGTTCAGATATGGGTTTCTTCTTGAGAACTCTGTGTTGCGGATTTCCTGCAATGCTAGGGGGATCTGGGAAGCCTGCTAAGTCTGGATGACCTTTTAGTTTGACCTTCAGAAACTGAGGTGAATTAGAGGAGGAATTGTTATGGTTATTGTAAACACTGTACCTCTGGGTTAGAAGTGTTTACACTTCTCATAACTGATCCAAGTCTGAGGATCCTTGTTCTAGATCACTACCTGTGAGGGGGTTGGGCTGTTTACAGGTTTGCAGGTACCTTGACCTCAGAACACCCTGTTACTTTGACTTTGTTGAGAATGCTCCATGTTGGATAGTTCTTGTGATTCTAAAACCCTGGACATGTGGCTCTTTATTTGAGTCCTCCACCTTGGTTACTGGATTTTTAGACCTCCATCTGGAATTCTTGAACACACATGGATCTATACCAAGGCAGTTAATCAGATCCAGCTCAGTCACAAACCCTTGCATCCCATCTGCATACATACTCATTGCATCATATTAACATGTGCTTATTTGTTTTTCAGGGTATCCATTTTCATCAGGTTTTGGTTTTGACCCCATCTGCAGTTTTGACATGTCTCCACCAGCATTCGCTTCAGTTCTTCAGATACTTGCACTAGCCAACCAGTGGCCCACTTCTCAGCATCTTCATCAGCATTTATTCTACTTAGTCTTCAGCATCATGGCTCCAAAGAAAAGCAACATCACTTATCATTTCTTCCAACCAGACTTGTCAGATATCAGGAGGATTCAGACCCTGATTACTCCGGACCACATATCTCTGTTCAGAGAAAGCCATGGGGATATACTTGACTTGGTCATGGATCTGGACCCATCTCAGAGGAGCCTGATCCATACCTGCATCCAGTTCTATGACCCCCCATTGAGGTGCTTCACTTTTAGAGACTTCCAGTTGGGGCCTCTATTGGAAGAATACTCATATTTGACTGGTCTGCCTATTAAGAGAGAGATCCCTTTCAACCCTGAAATGGTCTTTCCCAGCAATGGAGAGATAGCCAAAGCTTTGCATCTGGAGCCTGTTGTGGTTGAGCAACATATGACCTCTAAGGCTAAGGTCCCTGGTTTTCATCTGGACTTCCTGATTACTCAAGCTAGTCTGAAGGCCTCCCTGGGGGAGTGGAAAGCTGTTTGTGCACTGTTGGCCTTAAGTATATATGGAATTGTGTTGTTTGCAGATGAGCCCAGATTCATCAGCAAGAATGCAATCCATTTGTTCATCCTGAAGAACCCAGTGCCAACTTTGCTGGGTGATCTTTATTATTCAGTACATCAGAGGAATGAGAAGCAAAGGGGGAAGTTAGTGAGGTGTTGTGCTCCACTATTCCATGCTTGGCTTCTCAGGCATCTACCCAGGACAGATACATTCCTGAACCCTCACCAGCAAAGCAACTGGGCTAAGAGGCTCACTACTCTCACTTCAGCAGACATCAGATGGTGCACTCAGAGCACCAAGGGCAGAGATATTATCACAAGCTGTGGGCACTTTCCCAATGTGCCTTTGGTAGGAGTTAAGGGAAGTATCAACTACAACCCTCTGCTGTTCAAGAGGCAATTGGGCTATGCACTGGTCCATGCTCCTAGGGAACAAGACTTGGTTGAGACCCTCTACTGTGAAAACAAAGTTGATCTTGCAACTGTTAGGCAGGCTGCTTGGGCCTGGGATCATGTTCAAACCAAGGGAGTCACCATTTTGGGAAAGTGCAATAATGTGGCATCAGCCCAATATCATGAGTGGTCCTATGCTAGAGCCCAATTCTCTGGTTTACCTTTCACCATAGAGGACTTGCCTGAGTCATCAACAGCACCACCCCCTGCCACTGTTGGTCTAGAAGAGTTTGAAAGTCTGAAGGAAAGAAATGAGAAGTTATCCCAAGCCTTGCAGAAGACCCTCCGGGAGAGGAGTGAAGGTGTGAGGGAGATTGAAAGATTGGAGAAGCTGAGAGTTGAGCACTTAACTAGAATTGAAAAGTCTGGAGAGTACATCAACAAGTCTAAAGCTGGTGAGCAGATTCTGAAGAACGCTTGTAAAGAAGCCCAGTTCCAGAGAGCAAGAACAGACTTGTATTTGAAAGAGAGTCAGGCCAGGTGGGTCCGGATCACTGAAGCCCGTACTCTAGAAGACAAGAGAGTTCAAGATAAGATGGAGCAGATGGAAAAAGCCCTGGCAGCAGCCCAGAAGGAAATATCAGAGCTAGAAATCAGAGCTGGAGTGAAGAGGTCTAAAGACCAAAGTCAGAACAAGAAGTTGACTGCAGCTGTTGCAACAAGAAACCTTCTCATCAGAAGTCTCACGGAGCGTCCGGCTGATCCTGTGACCGAAGCACTTCTTAAGGAAGTTCGTGAGGATGAGTTTGGCCTTGGAGTTTGATCATTTGTTTGTTGTTATTCCTATTCCATGTACTTTTGCTTATCTTTTGTGATGTATTTTGACCCTTTTAAGGGCTGGCGTTGTAAAATGAACAAGTTGTATTTGTTATATCTTATGTAATATATTTGTGTTGGTTTTCCATCTGAGTTCATTTCAGAAGCGACTTCAACAGCATCATCTTCAGGGGTCTGGAAGGGTCAAAACTGAAGACCAAACCGGATACCCTTGATAGCAAATAAGCACAACTGCATTGCATACTAACCCTTTTTGTTTGTTTTGTAGGTTTTGTATTTTTGTTACTAACCTCTGTTGTGATATTCAGGAATTATTGCTCGCCGCCGGGTATTTCCTCTCAACAGGCCACACAGGTACCCAACTAGAAGCAACCTTCCGGGCATCCAAATGGACCAGTTGCAGCAAGATCTCAATGAGGCCAGAACCCAGATGGCTAACGAAAGGGTGGAGATGAGAACCCAGATAACTCAATTCATGGAAGTGATGAATAACTTAGCTCAAAGCCAAGAGAGGCTTAGAGTTTTGGTAGAGGGGAGAACTCAAGAGGACCCCCATGTGGGAACTGCTGGCACGAGTAACAACGAAAGGGTGCAACCACATGTTAATCCCCCGGTGTTTGGCCCACATCTACATCCTGAAATCCACATTCCCGCAAACGTTCAGGGAACAGCTACTGCAGCCAGAGTGCTTCAAGAAGATCCTCAGGAGGACCAATTCACGGTAATGGGTGCTGGAGAAGAGGCCTATGATAGGCGATTGGATGAAATAGCTGAAAAGTTGAGATCACTGGAGTCTCAAAATTCTTTGGGCTTCGACGTCATGGACATGGGGCTGGTAGACGGGGTCAGGATCCCCCACAAGTTCAAGCCTCCATGTTTCGAAAAGTATAATGGGACTTCATGCCCCCGGACTCATTTGCAGTCGTTTCTGGGAAGGCTGAAGGCCTATACGATGGATGAGAAACTTTGGATGTTCTACTTCGAAGATAGCTTGACTGGAGCATCGAGGGAATGGTATTCCCACTTGACAAGGGCAACTGTGAGATGCTGGAAGGACTTGGCAGAGGCCTTCATCCGACAGTATCAATACAACTTAGACATGGCACCCAACAGGACACTCCTGATGGGAATGTCACAGTCGTCAAGGGAAAGTTTCCGTGAATATGCCCAAAGATGGAGGCAATTGGCTGCTGCCGTTCAACCACCAATGTCTGAGAGAGAAATGGCAGACATGTTTATGAACACTCTCCAGGGAACGTATATTGACAGGTTGGCTGCTTTCTCTTCCACTAGCTTCGCCGATGTTGTCATAGCTGGGGAGAGAATCGAAAGCCTGTTAAAAATGGGTAAGATATCTGATAATGGTGCAAGCTCGTCCAGTGGTACAAGAAAGCCTTTTGCAGGCCCGAGAAGAACTGGCGAGACCAATGCCATTCACACCAACAGGGGTAGGCCCCATTATGTTCCCAGAACAATAGCAGCAGTCACTATCCCTGCTCCAGCTCATCCTCAGCCGGTCTATCAGCCTCCTCAACAAAATTTCCAACAACAACCTCAGTATCATCAGAATCAATATCCTCCAAGAAGCAACTACAACAACAACTCCAACAACAACAATCAACAGAGGCCATTCCAACAGAGGCCCTCCCAAGCTAACAGGGTGATAGACCCGATTCCAATGCCATATGCTGCCTTATTGCCACAACTTCTGAAACTCAACCTGGTTGAGCTAAGAACGTTGGCACCTCCGGACCCCAACAGTCTACCAAGAAACTATGATTCCAATGCTAGGTGTGCTTTTCATTCCAACGCACCTGGTCACAGTACAGAAAAATGCAGGGCTCTGCATATGAAGGTACAAGATTTGGTAGACTCCAAGGCTCTGAATTTTGCGCCCCCACCCAATGTCAATAAGAACCCAATGCCACACCATGGTGGTCCTCGTATTAATGCTATTGAAGAAGACCAACCGTCTCATTTGATAACTAGTGTGGATCAGATCAGGACACCATTGGTGGAAATCAAGGCTCAGCTCCGTGAAAATGATATATTTCCGGGGTGTGAACTGGGGTGCCCTTACTGCAATATCTCTTGGAATGGGTGTGAGGACTTGAGGAATGGCATTGACAGCCTTATCAAGAGTGGCCTCCTACAAATCACTACATCATTTCCGGCAAATCCTGCAACTTCATCAACAACGGTTCCAGACCCTCCTACAACTGCAGCAACAATTGTTCCCGATAATTCATCAACAACATCAGCAAGTACTTCATCTGTCCTACCAAACGATCAGTTTTCAACAGTTTCTCCTGCTACAACATCAGCTTCATTCCATTTCGACTATCCATCAACAACAACAACAGTTCTGCCAACAGAACCTCCTACAACACCAGCAAACAATCATGAAGATGTCTCCACTGTTACCATCTTCTACGATCCAGAAAATAACTCCGCCTACCATTCAGAGGGTGCTGCTCCCGCTAGAGCACCAGTTACTATCTTTTATGATCCACAAACAATTGCAGTCCCTTCAGCAGCATCAATCAGTCCGGTTACCGTCACGGTGCCTGGACCGGTACCATATGAGAGCAATAGGGCCATCCCCTGGCACTATGGCTCTGACTTATACCGTGAAGGGAAAAGAATCACTCTGGAAACATCAGCACCTGCACCACAAATTGATAATGTGGGCGGAGGCGGAGGCTTCACCCGAAGCGGACGTCTCTTTGCTTCACAAGTCCAAAGACCTACTGTCGAGGCAGAAGCTGCTGCCAAGGCAAAAGGAAAAGGCCCGGTGCAGGAAGATCCAGCTACCAAAGAAGCCCTGAAGACTCCATTCGACCAGGAAGTCGATGAGTTTATGCGGATCATCAAAAAGAGCGATTATAAAGTTGTGGATCAGCTTCATCAGACACCATCCAAAATCTCCATCCTCTCACTGCTCATGTGCTCCGAAGCCCATCGGAATGCACTACTAAAGGTACTGCACGCAGCTTACGTGCCCGAGGAGATTACTGTCAACCAATTGGAAACCGTTGTTGGAAATGTTACTGCTAGCAATGGGCTAGGGTTTACCAATTCTGACCTGACAGTGGATGGCCGCAATCACAACAAAGCCTTGCACATAACCATGGAATGCAAAGGAGCTGTCCTTTCTCATGTGCTGGTGGACACAGGTTCTTCCCTGAATGTCTTACCAAAGAAGGCTCTGGTGAAGCTTGAATATGATGGACTGGCATTGAGACCCAGCAACCTGGTGGTACGAGCTTTTGATGGCTCGAAGAGATCGGTTCTGGGAGAAGTTGAGCTGCCAGTGACAATTGGCCCGCAGACATTTAAAACTATCTTTTATGTGATGGACATTCAGCCCGCCTACAGCTGTTTGTTGGGTAGACCCTGGATTCACGCCGCTGGCGCAATAACATCTACCCTTCACCAAAAGTTAAAATATGAGTGGGAAGGCCAAGTTGTCACAATCTGCGGGGAGGAGGATATATTTGTGAGTCATCTGGCTACTTACAAGTATATTGAAATGGATGGAGAGATCGTTGAAACCATGAGCCAAGGTTTTGAAGCCTTGAATGTGAATGAAGCATCTGCTGTTTCGGGGATCTCCATGTCGTCATATCAACAAGCCCGGAAGGTTGTTGAGGAAGGAACTGCCCTAGGCTGGGGCAAGGTTTTAGCTGTGGAGGAAAAGAAGGACAAATTTGGGTTGGGTTACAGACCAACTCAACATCAAGTGAAGGCTGCTGGAGGGCCTGGTTTTGTCAGTGGGGGGATGCTTACCCCCGATGCTATCAACTGTCTGGAAGACGAGCTGGAAGAGGAGCGCAACCTGGAGAATTGGATTCGTCCGAAGATCCCGGGGAGCAGTGTCTCGAACTGGTCTTCCCAGGGAATTATAAGTGTTACTCGAGCAGAGTAATTATTATTTCCTGTACTTTTTTAAGCATGCATCAAAGTCTTGCATCTTGCCCAAGATGACAAGACTCATTTTGTAATCAGGGCCATCTGTACTTTTGTGCAAACAAGATTAAATTAATGAAATATCAGACAATCTTTTTGCAAACGAGTCTTTTTTCTTTTATGCTCACTGTTTTTCCATTTTTCTTTTTGTACAAAAAATAAATGGCAGTGTTTTTCAAAATGACAACTTCATTTCACTTTTCTAAATAAGACTAAAATCAGATCACTAAAATGAACCAATTAAAACCCTTGCAGAGAGTGCCATCCTGACCGCACCGACAACAGCACGGCTATGACATCGTATGACTTTGACAATCCGATCAATCAAGCTGATGAAGGGGTTGATGAAGAATACGAGCTTCCTGAAGAGCTAGCCAGGTTGTTAAGACAAGAGGAAAAGGTTATTACTCCTCATCAGGAGGAGGTTGAAGTGATTAATCTTGGTACAGAGGAAAATGTGAAAGAGGTCAAGATCGGGGCCTGCCTGCAAGACTCGGTGAAGAAGCGACTGATAGATCTGCTGCAAGAGTATGTTGATGTGTTTGCCTGGTCATATCAGGACATGCCAGGGTTGGATACCGATATTGTTGTGCACAAGCTGCCTTTGAGAGAAGAGTGCCCTCCAGTCAAACAGAAGCTACGCCGTACTCGTCCAGACATGGCTATGAAAATCAAGGAGGAGGTACAAAAGCAATGGGATGCCGGATTCCTTGCTGTGACTAGCTACCCACCGTGGGTTGCTAACATAGTACCTGTGCCAAAGAAAGACGGCAAAGTAAGAATGTGTGTTGATTACAGGGACCTGAATAGAGCCAGCCCGAAAGATGATTTCCCATTACCTCACATTGATGTATTGGTGGATAATACGGCTCAGTTCTCGGTATTCTCCTTCATGGATGGGTTTTCAGGATATAACCAGATCAAAATGTCACCTGAAGACATGGAGAAGACAACATTCATTACACCTTGGGGCACGTTCTGTTATAAGGTGATGCCATTCGGACTGAAGAATGCGGGTGCCACGTATCAACGGGCTATGGTAACATTATTCCACGATATGATTCATAAGGAAATAGAATGTTATGTGGATGACATGATTGCCAAGTCCCTTACAGAGGAAGACCATCTGGTGAATCTGCTCAAGTTGTTCAAGCGTCTGAGAAAGTATCAACTGAAGTTGAACCCCAACAAATGCACATTCGGGGTGCGATCCGGTAAGTTGCTGGGCTTTATTGTAAGTGAGAAAGGGATTGAGGTTGACCCTGATAAAGTCAAAGCCATCCAAGAGATGCCTGCACCGAAAACGGAGAAAGAAGTTCGAGGGTTCTTGGGTAGATTGAACTACATTTCAAGGTTCATATCTCACCTCACTGCAACCTGTGAACCCTTGTTCAAACTGTTAAGAAAGGAACAGACGGTCAGGTGGAATGAAGATTGCCAAAGGGCTTTTGACAAGATTAAAGAATATCTGCAAGAACCTCCAATCCTCATGCCGCCAGTTGAAGGAAGACCTCTGATTATGTACTTGACAGTATTGGAAGAATCAATGGGGTGTGTGCTGGGCCAACATGACGAGTCTGGTCGAAAAGAGTATGCAATATACTACCTAAGCAAAAAGTTTACCGACTGTGAACAACGTTATTCACTGCTCGAGAAAACTTGCTGTGCTTTAGCGTGGGCTGCTCGCCGACTAAGGCAGTATATGTTGACCCACATTACCTTGTTAATCTCAAAAATGGACCCAGTCAAGTACATATTCGAGAAGCCAGCTCTTACCGGACGGGTTGCAAGATGGCAGATGATTCTCACAGAATACGACATACAGTACACATCTCAGAAGGCCATCAAGGGCAGTGTACTATCTGAATATCTTGCTGAGCAACCCATTGATGATTACCAGCCAATGAGGTTTGACTTCCCGGATGAGGACATCATGTTCATTAAAGCAAAAGATCACGAAGAGCCTATTCACACTGAAGGGCCTGACCCAGAAGAAGAATGGACTATGATGTTTGACGGGGCTGTTAACATGAATGGCCGTGGTGTTGGTGCAGTACTCATTACACCAAAAGGAGTTCACATGCCTTTCTCGGCAAAACTCACTTTCAACTGCACTAACAACGAAGCTGAATACGAAGCTTGTATTATGGGTCTTGAGGAAGCCATTGACCTCAGGATCAAAACATTGACTGTATTCGGAGATTCAGCTTTGGTAATCAATCAGACCAATGGAAAATGGTATACACACCAAGACCATCTGATACCTTACAGGGACTATACAAGAAGGTTACTGACTTTCTTCACAACAGTCAAACTTGAGTATATCCCTCGGGACGAGAATCAGTTTGCAGATGCCTTGGCTACCATTTCGTCTATGATCAAAGTTCAAGCTGCTAACTTTGTACCTCAGATTTCAGTATCAAGACTTGATAGACCAGCGTATGTATTTGCAGCAGATGTTGTCAAAGACGATAAGCCTTGGTTCCATGACATTAAGTGCTTCTTGGAGGATCAAACATACCCACCTGGGGCATCTTCCAATGATAAGAAGACTTTAAGAAGGCTCGCTGGAAGTTTCTTTCTGAACACCGAGGGATCTTTATACAAGAGGAACTTTGACATGGTGCTCCTCAGATGTGTTGACAAGACGGAAGCAGGTCTACTGATGCATGAAGTGCATGAAGGCTCTTTTGGTACCCATGCTGGAGGGCATGCAATGGCTAAGAAGTTGTTAAGATCAGGCTATTATTGGATCACAATGGAAGCAGACTGTTGTGCTTATGCTAGAAAATGTCACAAATGCTAGATCTATGCAGACAAAGTGCATGTGCCTCCAAATCCTTTGAACATAATGTCTTCACCATGGCCTTTTGCCATGTGGGGCATTGACATGATTGGCAAGATTGAGCCAACTGCTTCAAACGGCCACAGATTCATCCTGGTCGCCATCGACTATTTTACAAAGTGGGTTGAAGCAGCCTCATATGCAAATGTCACAAGGCAAGTGGTAGCGCGATTTCTGAAAAGAGATATTATCTGTAGATATGGAGTGCCCGAGCGAATCATTACTGATAATGGTTCGAATCTAAACAACAAAATGATGGCTGAATTATGCCGGGACTTCAAGATCCAACATCACAATTCTTCTCCTTACAGGCCAAAGATGAACGGCGCTGTTGAGGCAGCAAATAAGAATATCAAGAAGATTGTGCAGAAGATGGTAGTCACTTACAGAGACTGGCATGAAATGTTGCCCTTTGCCTTGCATGGGTACCGCACATCAATCAGGACATCCACTGGGGCAACACCGTATCAACTTGTATATGGCATGGAAGCAGTCCTGCCAGTTGAAGTTGAATTACCCTCCCTACGGGTATTAATGGATGTCAAATTGAGTGAAGCAGAATGGGTTAGGTCCCGATACGAGCAACTGAGTCTGATCGAAGAGAAGAGATTGGCTGCAATCTGCCATGGGCAGCTATATCAGAAGAGAATGAAGAGAGCCTTCGATCAGAAAGTCAGGCGTCGAGAGTACCAAGTGGGAGATCTTGTGCTGAAAAGAATCCTCCCTCCTCATACAGACCACAGGGGCAAATGGACTCCAAATTATGAAGGACCATTCGTGGTGAAGAAAGTTTTCTCTGGTGGGGCACTGATGCTCAGCACCATGGATGGTGAAGATTTCCCATCTCCTGTGAATTCAGATGCAGTTAAAAAATACTTCGCATAAAATGACCCGCTGGACATAAAAACAGAATGTAAGTCCAGGCAAAATAGGGCATCCCGGCGAGTCAAAAAACAGAATAAAAGACTCGGGCAAAAATAAGGGAAATGAATAAAAATGTACACCCGCTGAGTTGAAAAGCCGCATTGGACAACTCAGGCAAAAATGGGTATCCCGATGGATTGAAAACCCGAAAGGGCGATCCATGCAAAATAAGGGAATAAGCGAACAACTGCATTCTGAGTTCGTCTGTATGGTCAGTAACTTGGAAAGCTTTGACAGAATCAAGCTCCGATCAGAATCAACTTTCTCCAGAAAGCAAGACGAGAAGAACGTCATTGTCATACGAGTCATAGCGGGAGAGGAAGCTCCTCAAAGCTTCATCAACACTGCCAGCACTTTGTTTCTCAATTTGTAACAATTTCCTCATTTCAGGAGATTTGTTTCTTTGACTGTATCTTGCCAATTCAGGGCACACGAATTAATAAAATCAGATTTTCAGTCATGTCTCGTTTTTACATTTTTGTGTTGCAAAGAATTGTCTGACATCTCTAAAAATACAATTGCATAAGTACAGATGCCTTTCTCTAAAAATAAAAGTACATGCTTACAGGGAATGTACTTACTCTCGAAAAGTACTTATCTCCTATGACGGAATCCAGTAAAGGATACCTCGGGACCATTTGCGCGTTTCCTTATCTTTGTAGGATTGCAGGTTTCCAGAACGCAACTTGGGGCATGCAAGGTATATCTCAGCAAGGTGGCACATCAACAAAAGATATCAGCATCCGAAATGCTCTATCCCCAGCCAAGTTGCTTCTCATCACTCTCCCAGCTGAAGGATCAACTGTCTTTCCTCAGCTAAATACAAAGATCAGGGAATCATCTCCCCACAGAATCCCCAGCCTCTATTCAGAAGAGCAACGCACGGAGAAGTCACAACAGAGAGGAAGAAAGCTTCTACAAACCCCAGCTGGGTCCCGTATTATAAGGATATGTCAATCAGTGACCTATATCCCCCAAGCAGATACATCATTAGATCTATCAATGATCTCATCCCCAGCTGGGATGTTCACTCCAAGTAGATCGACCAGAGATCTTCATAGTGACGGGATCCGAATCCCGGATTCGTGCCCTTTGCATAATCATGGCATTCGCATCATATTATCCCCCAGAGCGTAGCATTCCGTCTAATACGAAGCATTACGGCAAAAATCAAACGCATAGCATAATCATAAGTCATGTGTGAATTGAACACTTGTAAATAATGACAATCTGCATACAACATCCCCATCAGAGTCCCAGCAAAAGCAGCCGCCTTTCAAGTCACAAACACCAATACATAACCCCTTTTGACACCCGTCCGTGTCATCATTCCCCAAGCAGGTTGCCCAAACACACTTTACAAACAAGATCACCAGTATTACAGATATTTTCTGACACCCGTCCGTGTCAAGTCACCAGCAAAAGCCAAAGACATCCTCTTTGCACTCACATATACCTATACACAATCCTTGACACCCGTCCGTGTCATATCCCCAGCGTGGTCGCCTATATTTACACATACTTTTCTTTGACACCCGTCCGTGTCATATCCCCAGCGCAGTCGCTTACACTTTTACAACCCATATACTTGTTAATATTATACCTTTCTCTTTTGACACTCGTCCGTGTCGCTCTCCCCAGCAGATAAACACTCATATACATATATATACTACTCATTGGTACACTTATACAGATACTCGTCCGTATCTTGTATACACCATTTATATCCCCACAGATTCGACGGTAGTCCTTGTTCTTTGTTAACCAGTTGGTGCTCGTCCGTACCATCATCTCAGAGCATTGCGTCTAGTGTTTGTTTCTACATGATACTCGTCCGTATCATAGTCTTAAGGATGCTCGTCCGCATCTTTAATCCATACACCGTGTCAAACACTTATGTCTTCTTGAATATAGATACTCGTCCGTGTCTACTATTCCCCAGAAGAGTCCTTTCAGATACAACACTCGCCCGTGTTCTTTGTTAACCAGTTGATACTCGTCCGTATCATCATCTCTGAACATGTGTCAGTTTTGTTTCTACATGATACTCGTCCGTATCATAGTCTTAAGGATGCTCGTCCGCATCTTTAGTCTATACACAATACCAGACACTTATACCTTTTATTTCCTGGATATGAACACTCGTCCGTGTTTACTATTCCCCAGTAGATCACCAACAAAACATTTTCTTTCTTATCTAACACTCGTCCTGTGTTATGATAACCCTGAGAGCAGCCGTACCCTGCTGAGTGGTCGTCCTCCACTTCTTGATGGTCATCCTCCATCATGCTCATCCGATGGCCGTCCCCATCGTTGATTTTAGCAGCCGTCCCCTGCTAGGTGGTCGTCCTCCACCCTTTGATGATCGTCCTTCATCAACTTTATCCAATGGCCGTCCCCATTGTTGATTTTGGTTATCTAACACTCGTCCTGTGTTACGATAAATCTTGAGAGCAGCCGTCCCCTGCTGAGTGGTCGTCCTCCACTTCTTGATGGTCATCCTCCATCATGCTCGTCCGATGGCCGTCCCCATCGTTGACCTTTTCTATCCGATGGCCGTCCCCATCGTCGATATTTTTCGGCAGCCGTACCCTGCCAGGTGGTCGTCCTCCACCTTTGATGGCCGTCCCCATCATATTTCTTTCATGCCCAACAGAGCAGCCGTCCCCTGCTAGGTGATCGTCCTTCACCTTTGATGGCCGTACCCCATCATCTGTTTATTTCATTTATTCTTTAACCCGATGGCCGTCCCCGTCGTGGTCCCTTTTCCCCTTTAACCCGATGGCCGTCCCCATCGTTGGTTACTTTACCTTCGTGAACTTGATGGCCGTCCCCGTCATGTTTCATTGACCCCCAGAGAATTCTACAGCTTTACCTTGATGGCCGTCCCCATCATAATATCTTAGTTTCCCCAGCTAGTCGGCCGTCCCCGTCTTAGCTTTTCCTTATATCCCCAGCATGTCGGCCGTCCCCGTCATCGCTTTATTTTACACACTTTTCCCAGCATGTCGGCCGTCCCCGTCATTGCTCTTTACCCAGCAGTCGTCCTCTGCTCGACGGTCGTCCTCCGTCACACACACTTTACAATATACTTTATTTGCTTTTACAATCTATATCCCTTTTCTTCTTCATTTTTGTGAGTGCAAATTTTGGACTGTCTTTGGTATTCAACCACAAGTTATCTTGTTTGCCTGTTAAGCCGTCGCTTACAACCTGCACAGCTAACTCATGTTTGAATAGGGGCAGCTGTAAACACCCCAAATTTGCCCTCACCCATTCACCATGGCTTGTGATCATTCTCATATGCATAAACACAATCATAACTTCTCATATCTCATTTTTGATTCACTGCATGGTTTCTAAGTCATCTGCACCTAGGGTTTGTGATCTGAGCAATCCCAATGCTTCTTGATCCATTCCAAAGGCTACTAATCAACTCAAAGGGGTCCATGTGTGTTCTTATATCATATTCCATCTCCTCAAAGTCAAAATTGCAAAGGAATCACAAGAACTAGGGTTTGAGTGGATGCAGAGCCAGGATGAACTGCACAGTTGACTGAAAATTAGGGTTTTGGTTTCAGGGGCCATAACTCCAAATTTTTTGGTCATTCTTGTTTCCATTGGTCTCTATATGGTATAGGGAGTATGCATATCAATTTTCATGAAGAAATTCCATGGGGAAGTCATCTGATCAAGAGTTGACTTTTCAGACAAGTCAGTGTAAAATCAGGGCATCTGAGGCCCCCAATGACCCAACCAATGGGTGATCTTCATCATTTTGAGTGTATATGATCTTTATTTGATCATGGAGGAAGATTGAAGTTCATAGAAATCAAGAATTTAGGGTTTTTGCAAAAGTTGACTTTTTGGGTTTTGTTGACTTTTCAAGAATGCATCATTTTAGGTCAATTTTCAAGCCTTGATTCTTGATCCAAAAAGGCTTCAAATGGAAAAACTTTGGTCATGAAAGTTGTAGATCTCATCTTTCCCTTTTCAAAAAGTACAAGAACATGATCTAACTCTTCTTGGATCAAAAGTTATGGCCATGCAAAGTTGCCAAAAATCACTTATTTTCAAGTTGTGCACAAAGTGGGAATTTTGCAAAACCTTGAACCAATGCACATTGCAGCCTCTAATTCACTACAAACCAGTACACAAACATTCTCTAAGCCCTAAAAATCAGAATTGGACTAAGTTTGCTCATGGTTTCATGCTTGGTTGGACAAAAGATCACATGTGAACCAAAATGCCACAACTTGCAAAACTCATCATCATGCTTGCTACAACTTGCTGCATTGAGTGCTGAGCCAAGCTAGCCTCTCACCTCACCTTGCTGCGCCAGCCCATGCCCATGTACTTGCCTAGCACCTCACCTTACTTTCTCTTACACAAGAGTTGACAAAGTTGCAAAAGTTAACCTACCAATCCAAAAAGCACAAGTCACATCAGCCAGCCAATGAGAGAGAGTCACATGTACAATTTGCAAGCTGAACATATCAAGAACAAGGGCTGAAACCAACACATTCTCAACTTACACAAAAACCTCCCAACTTGCAAGTTCTATCGAATCTCTTCACACAGCCTCTAAACACAAAAACTTTCTTCATCAATCATCTCACCACACTCCATAGACCACCCAGCACCCAAAGCACAAGCCCAAAACAGCCTGAATACCCCATAGCCATTGCTCACCTTCATTCTGCAACTTCATTCGAATCTCTTTCCACAAGCCACAAACAGCCAAACCAACACCACCAAGCTTCTCTACACACTTCATAGATCACAAACAAACACTCACCATGACCTGAAACCTCCTGAATCTCATCTGCCATTGTTGACTGAACTGAAGCAGTTCTCTTCGAAACTCATCATCCAGCAAATCTAAACTCCATTTGAGCATCCAAGGACCTTTGGGGGACCAAGAGGAGCAGCTTGCACTGAAAGAAGAGGCCTGAAAGTTCCAGAACTGAAAGCTCCAAAACTCAGGTAGCTCAAAAATAATTTTTCCAGAAGTCTCTTTTTAAGTTACAGACTTGTTCTTCATGATGCACTGATCATTCTGGTACCTTTAGTTTTTGAAATGGTTGCGTTTTAAGAATTTAATTTCTGTTTGAAGCTTACGAACCCTAGAATTTGTTTGCTTCGATTCAGTTGATTTAGGAACTTTAAATGTGTTTTGGGAGAGGGGTTTAGTTCGTGAGTTGATGGGGATCATTTCCCAGGTCTTAGGATTCATTTATATTACGTTTTGAGAGGTTTTGAAGATTTTCAGGTGACCTTCTGGCCGGAGAAGACGACCGGAAGTCTTCTCCGGCCACCTGAGTGTAATTAGGGTTTAATCCCATAATTAATGTCAGTTTGAATTCTGGCCGTGGATACGCGTTGACTTGTTGACTTCCCTCCTGTTTCAGTGGCCCAGATGCGTTTGATTAACCCTAATCCACGTGTTAGGGTTAATTAATCCATGTTTTATTTAATTTAATCTGAAGCAATCCTAGCCTCTCATTCTGGTGCGCAGTCAATGTTTTTAAACCCAGAGTGCATCCTGGCCATTCATCCTGCTTACTTCTCATTTAATTTGATTTTAATTCATTTTTATTTCAATTAATTTGTATAATTATTTTAAAATAGTTAAAAAATCATAAAAATTATGAAACTTTTTCTTTAAGGTTTTATTAATTTTTATGACACAAAAAATATTTTTATTTTATTTTTATCATTAAAAAAGTATTTTTAAATATTTAAAAGATTATTTTTAATTGATTAATGAGAATTAATTAATTAAAAATACTTTTAGGTATTTAAAAATTACAAAAAAATTCATGAAATGTTCCAAGACATTTAGAAACATTGTCCAACCTTCAAACTAAATTTCTTTTTTGTTCTTGATGCATTTTAAGAATTTTTCATGGAATTAAATCACATTTTGTGCATTATTTTGATCATATGTTTGAAAATTCATTTCTGACTTTTGGTAAAGGTTGAGACATTGATTCTTTTTGTATTGTTTTCCATTTGACATGTACTTTCAAGGATAAAATGGCCATGATTTGATCTTGCATTTTCTAATTGATTGGCATTTCTTTTGTTACAAACCCTAAAAAACCCTAATAACTTGCAAAATTCATAACTTGAGTTTGGTTGAGAGTTGAGAGCTCCCCTTTGGGCAGTGGTTCATTATAGGTCTAGGGTTTCTTTAGGTACCATTTTCCATTTTTTATGTTAAGGTTTGCTTCTGTTTTTGGTTTATGTGTGATGTTTGATCCATGAACCCTAATTTGGGCCTTCTCTTGCATCCTTCTTGCATTTCCTTGCATAACATGACTTGCCATTGCATTTTGTGCATTCTTATGATTCATTTGACATCTTAAGACATGTATGAAGCATCATTGATCATTGCATCTCATATTTGCCATGCCATTTGTCTTGTATGATCCATAACATTTCATGTTTGTCCATGCTCCTTAACTTGCATCATTTGCATCCATGACTTTGTATGAACATCCCCATGCCTTGCCTCATGTTTGCAGCACCTCATAACATCATAATCATCATCAACATGCTTCTGGTTTTGCTTTGCATCATACCATTTCATCTCATCTTGCATTGCATTGCATTTCTCTCTAACATTTCAGGTGGTAAGTAACTTGAGAAGTGAATTTGCCTTCACTTCTCACAACTTTTCTTTTCATCTCTTTTGCATACCTTGCTGCATCCTTACTTGTGTTTGAGTTTGAGCTTGCTCATTCTTCCTCCTCCCACTTTCTTTCTTCAAGTGACTTGACTTCTTGAATGAAGCAAGTCACTTTGCTTCTCTTATTCCTGTTCATCTGCTTCCTGGTGTTTCTCTTTGAAGATTAGTCTTGAAAACCTCACAAACATTAGGACCAACCAAGCATGATAATGAATTAGGGTTTTGATTAGTCTCCCCCATAGTTTTTACCTTTGTGTCTCTCTTTGAGTCATCTCTTCTCACCTCACAATCAGGGACTAAACCCTCAAGGCTTTAAGACTTTGTGATTGAGATCATGCCTGCATCCTTCTTTTAGGATGGAGTGTATAACTTTAATCCTAAGTCTTGGACCCTTAAGGTGTTGAAATCTCTTAATTAATCCATCTAATAATCATCAAGACATTACACTTGTAACTTGGGCCTTGCATTAGGGTTCTAATTCTTCCTTAATTGGTTAAGAAGGACTAACCCTAAAGTTAATGGACAAGTCCCCCTCAAGTTGTCTTACAAACCATAAAAAACACTTCATCATCATACCATCAATAAAATTCACTTAATCAAAGGTTTGTTTTGTCATGGGGTTAATCCCTAATCATGGATTAAGTTGAGGAGTCTTCCTCAGCTTAAACACCCTCATCTATTATCCTTCTTTTAGGATGGTGTAATGAGTCTGTTTAATCCTTGATTATGGCTTAACCTCATTACTTAACACTGAACAAAAATCACAAAAACATCTAAATAATCACAAGTAGGTTAATGATCTTAACCCTATATCAAAGGTGATTAAGTGTGAGAATCTGACTTCACACTTAAGGTAATTCTCATTACCCCTAAACAGAGGGAAGATGTGATGAGTTTGCTAAATCCATTGGTTTAGGCTTAAGCTCATTATCTTATGACAAACTCCAAAAAGAAATAAAAGACTGAAAACTCAAAAACAAACAATAATCGTCTCCTCCGGGATTCTTTTCTCATCATCCTCACTCACAAACGAGAACTCGCTTCTTCCGTCTAATGCAAGACAGTAAGCACCTGGGCCAGACAGGTCACACACTTGAGCATTGACAAGCAAGCAGTTCACAAGTCAATTCACCTTTCAGTCTCCTTGGGTCGAACTACGGTGTTCTGACTTCCTCATTGCACGAGAGGATACGTAGGCATAACTTAACAGTTATCGAACAAAAGTCTCTGTACATTCCCCCTCTTCCAGCTTCTTTCTCTTAGCCTCATTATCATGAGCAATTCATTTCATTCCTGATCTCACACTGACACTTTCATACTTCATATCACTTATACACTATACACTGACACCTGTACATATTGCTTTCCAGCTATTCTACACACAGATTGCACTGACACTACCCCTTTAAAACACAAATCTTTTAAGCGTGGATCCCGTCGAGTACGACGGACAATCTGGGTGCTAATACCTTCCCAGGTTGTAACCAACCCCCTTTCTCAGTCTCTCTGGTCCGCAAACCGTCTTATCCATCTTTTTCTAGGCTTATGCAGCATTGCCTTTCCTCCGGGATAAAAATGCCTAGCTGGCGACTCTATTCATCTCCAGTGAGTTCACGGCTGTGTGTTCTCATTGTCCCTCTCGCCGACCGTTCGCGTCTGTACCTTTATCTGACCCAGTGTCACTTATCGGGAGCGACAACCGTCTCAACTTCCTCATGATGAGGAGTGATAACCTTCTCTTCTTGTATTAATAACCTGGCTAGTTCTTCAGGTAGCTCATAATCTTCTTCAACCCCTTCATCGGCTTGATTAATCGGATTGTCAAACTCATACGAAGTCATAGCGGTGTTGTTGTCGGTGCAGTCTGGAGGGCACTCTCTGCAAGGGTTTAGATTTGTTTATTTTAGTGATCAGTTTTATCTTGTTTAGAAAAAGTGAAAATGAAGTTATTATTTTGAAAAACATTGCCATTTTATTTTTGTACAAAAAATGAAAAATGAAAAACAGTGAGCGGAAAAGAAAAGACTCATTTGCAAAAGATGTCCTGATATTTATTAATTGATCGTTTGCACAAAATACAAGATGGCCCGATTACAAAATGAGCCCTGACATCTTGGGCAAGATGTAGGACTTGATGCATGCTTTAAAGACAGGAAATAATAATTACTCTACAGGAGTAACTCTTATTATTTCCTGGGAAGACCAGTTTGAGACATGGTTCCCCGGGATCCTTGGACGTATCCAGCTTTCCAGGTTACGCTCGTCTTCTGACTCGTCTTCCAAACTGTTCACAGCATCCGGGGTGAGCATCCCCCCGCTGACAAACTTGGGCTCCGTTGCAGCCTCTGGTTGATCTTTTCGAGTTGGTCTGTAACCCAACCCGAAATGGTCTTCTTTCTTTTCTAGTGGCAGCAGCTTGCCCCAGCCTTGAGCGGTACCCTCCTTAACAACCTTTCGGGCCTGTTGATATGATGTGACGGAAGTCCCAGACACAGCAGATGCTTCATTGATATTAAGGGCTTCAAACCCTTGACTCATGGTCTCATGGATCTTCCCATCCATTTCAATGTATTTGAAAGTAGCCAGCTGGCTAACGAAGATATCCTCTTCCCCACAAATGGTAATGACTTGGCCCTCCCACTCAAATTTTAACTTCTGGTGAAGGGTTGACGTCACGGCGCCGGCGGCGTGTATCCATGGTCTACCCAATAGACAACTGTAGACAAGCTGTATATCCATCACAAAGAAGGTCACTTTGAAAACCTGTGGGCCAATCATTATTGGCAACTCTATCTCTCCCAGAACTGATCTTTTAGAACCGTCAAAGGCTCTCACTACTAAGTTGCTTTGGCGTAGTGCCATTCCATCATGTTCCAGCTTCACAAGGGCTCTCTTGGGTAGGACATTGAGTGATGACCCTGTGTCCACCAATACGTGAGAAAGAACTGCACCCTTACACTCCAAGGTAATGTGCAAAGCCTTGTTGTGATTGTGACCTTCCGTTGTCAGATCAGCGTTGGTAAATCCTAGTCCATGACTAGCGTTGACATTTCCAACCACAGCCTCTAACTGATTGACAGTAATCTCCTCCGGCACATAAGTTGCATGCATGACTTTTAATAGTGCGTTCTGATGAGCCTCAGAGCATATTAGCAATGATAGTATGGAGATTTTGGAAGGTGTCTGGTGAAGCTGGTCCACCACCTTATAATCACTTTTCTTGATTATCCGCATGAATTCATCAACCTCTTGATCAAAAGGAGTCTTCAAAGTTTCTTTAGCAACCGGTTCTTCTTGCACCACGTTCTTCCCTTTTGCCTTAGCAGCAGCTTCTGCTTCAGCAATGGGTCTTGGTATTTGCGAGGCAAAGAGACGTCCGCTTCTAGTGAAGCCTCCGCCTCCCCCCACATTGTCTATCTGAGGTGAAGAAGTTGATGACTCTAAAGTGATTTTCTGCCCCTCGCAGTATAGATCTGAGCCATAATGCCAAGGGATGGCATTATTGCTTTCGTAAGGAACTGGCCCAGGCACTGTGATGGTGACCGGACTGATAGCAGCTGCAGAGGGGACCACAATTGTGTGTGGATCATAATATATGGTAACTGGAGCTCTGACAGGAGTAGCATTTTGTTGTGAGTTGTTGGAAGGAACATTTGCGGGATCGTAGTATATCGTAACCGTTGAGACGCTTTCATTAACTGTTGCTGATGTTGTAGACGGTACTGTTGACTGGATGGGTGTTGAAGTTGTAGCAGGAACTGATGGAGTAATGGGTGTTGTCATTGTAGAAGGAATTGTGACTGAACTTGTATCCGTTGAAGTGATTGATTGAGTAATTGTTGGAGTTGTAGCACAATCTGTTGGAACAAGGGTTGCTGATGTTGTAGGAGTATCTGTGATTGTCGATGAAGGAATTGTTGGAGTTGTAGTCGCTGTTGTTGTAATCTGAAGAGTGCCATCTCTAATGAGGCCATCTATGCCGTTTCTCAGTCTCTCACATCCATTAACGGTGATATTGCAGTATCCACAGCCGACCTCACACCCAGGGAACACTTGGCATTCTAACAACTGAGCTTTGATTTCAACCAAAGGTGTTCGGATATGTGCAACTCTACTAATTAATGGGGATGGTTTGCCCTCCTCAATAGCATTAATCCTAGGTCCGTTGTGACTAGGAATTGGATTTCTTGTAACGTTCGGAGGATACGCAAAATTGAGAGCCTTTGAGTCCACCAAATCCTGGACTTTCATCTTTAGTGTCGCTCCCCGGATTTCCATCCTGGTACAAACGCGAAAGTGGCGCGGAAAATAATTGAGTCGCCAGCCAAGCATTTTTATCCCGAAGAAAGGGAATGGTAATGTTGCACAAACCAGAAGAATGAAGAGGAAGGACACAGGTCCTACGAACCAAAGAGACTGAGTTCGGGAGTCGGTTACGACTTTGGAAGGTATTAGCACCCAGATCGTCCGCCGTACCTGACGGGATCCACGCTTGCAAAAGAAAACTATTTCAAAGGGTGAGGGTATGAAAGCTGCAACAATGAAAATAAAAGAACTGGAAATGGAACTGAGAAAAGAACTGAATAAGAGAACAAAGAGAAAAAATGTAGGGAAAATAAAGATTGTGCTCGAACGGGCCCTACCCCGCTGCCTACGTACCTCATCAGGATAATGAGGATTAGAGACACCGTAGTTCCCCTAACTAGGGGTACTAAAAGGAAATTGCTTGTGATTAAAGCTTGAACTGCCTATGCCATTGCTCAGGTGTTGCAGACTCGGACGACGAGTGCGTAACCGTCTTGCAAAAGTGACAAGTAGGAGCAAGTTCGCGTACGGAGCGAATGAGATGAGAAAATAATTCCCGAAGGAAGGACGCTTATTTTTTGTTTGTGTTTTTTATGAAGCTTTTATGAGTGTGTCACAAGGAAGTGAACTCAAGCTCTTTCCATGGAATGTGCACTTGTCACTACATTCCAAGATGGAATAATAGAACAAGCACACTCAAGTAAGGAGAAGATCCCCAAAACATGAACCCAAAGATTAGGGCTTAGGCTCACTAACTTGTTTACTAATTAAGTGTTTTGGTATTTACAGATGAAGAAGTGTTTTTTATGCTTTTCTTTTATGAAGGATGATATTCTGTGATCAGGTATGAGATGTCCTAAGAGATGTCCCAACACTTGACAGATTTAACCAAAACTTAAATAGCAAGAAAAGTAAACAACACAGAAGTTTGTGAACCCAGTTCAGTGTATAACCACACTTACATCTGGAGGCTACCAAGCCAGGAGGAAATCCACTATAAGTAATATTAGTTCTAGACTTAAACCACCCTGTTTAATCTATCACTTAATAACTACCCAATGCAATTTCTACCTAAGACACAACTTAGATAAGAGTACCCTACTCACTCCCCCTCAATCACACAGTGATCAAGTTTACAAGTTTAATAAAATTGAAGACATTCTTCAAACAATACAGCTTGATCTTACTTCACAGTTTCAATCAAGTCACAAATGCACTTTTGCTTAAAAGCTCATAAAGTGGTACAATGAAAACAACCTGCTATTAAAACACTAGACACCCTATTTGGTCTTCTGAAAATCGTACTCAATTCTATGAGTTTCTGTTGATTAAATAGGTATCTGTAATTTGGGCTTTCTGTAGAATGATCCAGCCCTAATGCGCATGCAGCTTCCACCTTGAATTTAGGGTTTGTTACTTCCTAGATTCTAGGTGATTTAGGCCTTCTGTTTTAATCTGAATCCTCAATATAAAAATCCCTACAGATGCGCCTTGTTCTGTTTTTATCCATCATTAATTAATTCGAGATAACTCTCCTTAAATATCTCTGATCAGTTAGTCAATAATTAATTCTGGTAGCAGGTTTGAGATGTCTCAACATCTGTTGGGACATCCTGAAAAACTGAACTTAAGTCATTAACACAATGTCCCAACATCTGATAAGACATCCTGAAATAAGTTCATATACTCTGTTTGATAATGTCCCAACATTTGATAGGACATTCTGAACTGAATTCAATAATTCTTGTTGGTCAAAAATTCTGCCAATTCAAGACATCTACAAACTCCCCCTTTGGCTAATTTTTGGCTAACATCTTTTCTAGTTTTCAGAGTACAGCAGAAGTTCTTTTATCAGAGTATAATCCTACTTTTCTGTTGATTCATATTTGAGATTACTCCCCCTCAAACATATATGTGTCCAATCTTGTTGCAACAGAAAAAAACTTATTCAGTTCAGAAGCAAACAGAATTCATTCATAATCAAACAGCATTACATTGTTGGTGTTGTTCTCCCCCTTGTTAGACACAAATTATGGGGCCAAAGAGACTAAATCTAAATTACACTGCAGCTCTCAATACATTTGTCCTCACATACAATGATCACTCAGACTCATCACTTTCAGTTTCTTCATCAACTTCAGTTTCTTCTTCAGCTTTCCTTTTCTGAGTTTGGACTTTACTCCATTGTTTTGTTGGACCAAAAGCAGTTTTGGCTTTGTCTTTCTTTGGAGTGGCTTGCTTCTTCTCAGGGACAGCATGTTCTGCTTGCATCTTTCCTTTCCTAGACCTGAGCCTTTTGGCTATGCTAGGTCTTACAGAGGCTATGATCTATGTATCAGAATCCTGTTCCAGGTTCACCACAGGAGGAGATTGAGCAGTCTCCTCTTCAGCTGGTTGATCAGCAAGGCTATTATCTTCAGATGAGGCTCTGGTCTGATCCTCAGATTCTTCTTCATCACTTTCACTTGAGGCCTTTTTCTGGTCCTCAGATTCTTCTGCAGCAGCATCAGATGAGTTCTTTTTCTCATCCTCAGATGTTCCAACATCTATTGGGACATCCTGTTGAGCAGGAGTGTCCTCTGCAGCTTGAGCTTGTTCTTCTTGAGGGGCAGGCATGGTGTTCAGAGGAATAGAAATCCCACTAACCACTCTCTGTTCAAAAAGAATCTGGTTGACTATCTCCTTGATGGAAGCATCCACATATTCTGAAGATTTTGGGGGCATATTAGCTGGTGAAGGAATGCCTTTGGATTTGCTGCAGACTTGATCTTTTGCTCTTTTTGGAGTTCTTGGCTTTTTAGCATGAGAAGCACTTCCTCTGAGTTCGTCCAATGGGGTTGATTTCATTGGTACCACAGAGATGGGAGTTGCATGAACTACATCTTCTTTGTTGAGAACTTCTTCAGGAGTGCTAGGGTTTTGAGACATTGTCAAGATGGATGGATGAAAAGTTTTAGGGTTTATGATTTCTGAATAACAGCTTGATAATATGATTTGCTTTTGATGGTGTGATGAGAAACTTGATAGCTGATTATAAGCTGTTACTAAATAAGTAGCCGTTATATTGAAAATGATTAGGAATGGAATACCCAAGGTTCTTGTCCAGACTGGTGTTGCCATCTGGAACTTATGCCATACAATGTCATATGACATGTTGGCACATCTCATTAACTGCTAAATCTCACATAAACAGATTCCCAGTTTGCCCCTTAAGTTCTCAAATTGTGTAGCATCCAATGCTTTTGTAAAGATATCAGCCAACTGCAGATTTGTAGCTACATGTTCCAATGAAATCACCTTTTCTTCTACAAGATCTCTGATGAAATGATGTCTGATATCAATATGCTTGGTCCTGATATGTTGAATGGGATTCTTTGATATGTTGATTGCACTTAAGTTGTCACAGTACAATGTCATGACATCCTGTGGGACATTGTACTCAGTGAGCATTTGCTTCATCCAAACCAACTGAGAACAACTGCTTCCAGCTGCTATATATTCAGCTTCAGCTGTAGATAAGGATACACAATTTTGTTTCTTACTGAACCAAGAAATCAAATTGTTTCCTAGAAAGAAGCATCCTCCTGAAGTGCTTTTTCTGTCATCAGCACTTCCAGCCCAATCAGCATCACAGAAGCCAGTGAGAATTGGTTTACATCCATGAAAGTACATTATGCCATAGTCACAAGTACCATTAACATATTTAAGAATTCTCTTGACTTGATTGAGATGACTGACTTTTGGATCAGCTTGATATCTTGCACATACACCTACTGCAAATGCTATGTCAGGTCTGCTAGCAGTCAAGTATAACAAGCTTCCAATCAGGCTTCTGTATAAGCTTTGATATACATTCTCACCCTTTTCATCTTTAGTCAGCTTTAAATGTGTGGGGGCAGGAGTTCTCTTATGAGTAGCATTTTCCATTCCAAATTTCTTGACTATGTTCTTGGTATACTTGCTTTGGGAAATGAAAATTGAATCTTCCATTTGCTTTATTTGCAGACCAAGAAAGTAGGTTAACACTCCTACTAGGCTCATTTCAAATTCAGATTCCATCTGCTTGACAAAATGTTTGACCATCCTGTCAGACATCCCACCAAAGACAATATCATCAACATATATTTGAGCAATTATGATATTTCCTTCTTCATCTTTAACAAACAAGGTTTTGTCAATTCCACCTTTTCTGTACCCTTGCTTGATAAGAAATGTAGTCAGTCTTTCATACCATGCCCTTGGAGCTTGCTTCAGACCATAAAGTGCCTTCTTTAGTTTGTATACATGATTTGGACAGCTTGGATCAACAAATCCTTTAGGTTGTTCTACATATACCTCTTCATTAAGATAACCATTTAAAAAGGCACTTTTCACATCCATTTGAAATAGCTTGAACTTTAAGATACAAGCAATTCCTAAAAGTAGTCTAATTGATTCAAGCCTTGCTACTGGTGCAAAGGTTTCATCAAAGTCTACTCCTTCAATTTGAGTGTATCCTTGAGCTACAAGTCTAGCTTTGTGCTTTGTAACAACTCCTTGTTCATTTGACTTGTTCTTATACACCCATTTTGTTCCAATCACATTTATGTCATCAGGTCTAGGAACAAGATTCCATACTTCATTCCTTGTGAATTGACCTAATTCCTCTTGCATAGCACTAATCCAGTATTCATCAGTAAGAGCTTCCTTGATGTTCTTAGGTTCTATTTTAGAAACAAAACAAGAACCTGAAATTACTTCTCTTGATCCAGTGCTCACACCTCTGTTGGGATCACCAATTATCAAATCTTTGGGATGATCCTTCTGTATTCTGATGGAGGGAGGTTTGCTGGATTCTTCTGTCCTTGTATCAGTTTGAGTGAAGTTATAATGATCATTCTTTTCTTCAGCTTCAATCTTGATATCAGCAGATGTTCCAACATCTTCTGGGACATCTGTAGGAGCATCATCAATTATCACATTTATGGACTCCATGATAACCTTGGTTCTAGAATTAAATACTCTATATGCTCTGCTGTTGATAGAGTATCCAAGGAAAATCCCTTCATCACTTTTAGGATCCATTTTTCTTCTTTGCTCCCTATCTGCCAGAATGTAACAGTTACTTCCAAACACATGAAAGTACTTAACTGTGGGTTTTCTGCCCTTCCAGACTTCATATATTGTGGACAAAGTTCCTTTCCTTAAGGTAACTCTGTTATGGATGTAACAAGCAGTGTTCATAGCTTCAGCCCAGAAGTACAAAGGTAACTTTTTAGCATGGATCATAGCTCTTGCTGATTCTTGAATAGTTCTGTTCTTCCTCTCAACAATCCCATTCTGTTGAGGAGTGATAGGTGAAGAATATTCATGATTGATTCCTTCTGAAGAGCAGAAATCTAAGAACTTTTGGTTCTCAAATTCTTTTCCATGATCACTTCTTATTCTGATCACACAGCTGGATTTTTCCCTTTGTAATCTTTGGCATAATTCTTTGAATACATCAAATACATCAGACTTTTCTTTGATGAAATTTATCCATGTATATCTTGAAAAGTCATCAACCACCACATAGGCATACCTCTTACCACCAAGGCTTTCAACCTGCATAGGTCCCATAAGATCCATATGCAAAAGTTCCAAAACTTTGGAAGTTGTCAGATGTTGGAGCTTTGGATGGGACATCTTGGTTTGCTTGCCTATTTGACATTCACCACATATTTTGCCATCATCAATCTTCAGTTTAGGAATACCTCTTACAGCATCCATAGATATTATCTTCTTTATGCCTCTGAAATGAAGATGACCTAGCCTTTGGTGCCATAGTTTCACTTCTTCTTCTTTAGCTAAGGAGCAGGTTGAAGTAAGACTGAAGTCTTGAGATTCCCACATGTAACAGTTGTCTTTAGATCTGGCTTCTTTCATGATAACCTCTTGTTCTTTGTTAGTCACTATGCATTCAGTTTTGGTAAATTTTACATTGTACCCTTGATCACATAATTGACTTATGTTGATCAGGTTAGCAGTTAAACCTTTAACTAGCAGCACATCATCTAGTCTTGGAACATCTTGACAGTCCAAGGTTCCAACTCCCTTGATTTCTCCTTTAGCTCCATCTCCAAAGGTTACATACCTGGATGAATGTGACTTTAAGTTTACTAGCAGATTCTTCAATCCAGTCATGTGCCTTGAACATCCACTGTCAAAGTACGAGTCTTCTTTAGCTGATACTCTTAGTGATGTATGTGCTATATATGCAGCACTTTTCTTTGACCATTTGAGTTGAGATTTCTTTTGATGCCTCTGCCCTGTGTGTTGTTCATCAGTAGATCTCCAAGATTGATTGTTGATCTTGTTCTTGTAGCTTTGATCAGCCTGAATGCTAGCTTTTGGTCTCCATACCTTCTTGATGACTTCTGTCTTCTGCTTAGGAGGTTGCTGATTTCTTTGATGTCTATGCAGCACTTTCTTGGTAACTTCTATTTTCTGCTTAGAAGGTTGCTGATACATCTGATTTGGATATCCATGAAGCTTATAACAATGAGGTTTGATATGTCCAAATCTTCCACAGTGATGGCATCTCCATCTTTGATACTTCTTCTTCATTTTGTTCTTTCCAGAATGTTGAGACATCTGTTGGAACATTATGTTTGACTTTGTGTTCTTTTCCTGATGTTGAAGCATCTGTTGGGACATCTTGTTTGACTGTATGGATTTTGAAGTTGTTTTGCTAGAGCTAGCTTCATCTTTATGTACTCTGTTAAATCCCAGTCCACTTTTATCCCCTGAGTGCTTATTGTTGTTGAGAATAACATCCAGTGTATTTGAGCTGTTGTTCAACATTCTAACAGATTTGGACATATGTTCCAACTTGGAGTTGAGAAGACTTACTTCACTTTTCAAGGTGTCAATGATCTCTTGATCACTTGCTTTTTCATCTTCTAATGCCTCATTCTGCTTCTTTAGCTTTATAACCTCACTGCATATTTCAGTGCTTCTTTTGTATAGATCTTTGAATGCTTGCTCAAGTTCTTCATAAGTAAGCTCTCCATCACTGGAATCACTTTCAGATTCACATAGTCCAGCTAAAGCAGTGATATGCTTAGCTGATTCTTCTTCTGAGTCACCTCCTGAGTCTTCATCAGACCAGGTCACAGAGAGTCCTTTCTTTTGTCTTTTTAAGTATGTAGGGCATTCATTCCTGAAGTGTCCATATCCTTCACATCCATGGCATTTGACTCCTTTTTCTTGACTGGTCTTATCAGCATAATTTGACCTTCTGTTAGCATCATAAGGTCTCTTGTTCTCAGAAGAGTTTGTGTATCTTCCACTTGGATTGGATTTGCCTTTCATCCCTCTGAGAATCTTTTTGAATTGTCTTCCAAGCATAGCAATGTTGTCTGATAGGCTTTTACCAGTTTCTGATTCATCATCTTCTTCTTCATCAGTGTTTGTCACCAAGGCTATGCTTTTGTTCTTCTTAGCATTTGTGTCACTCATTCCCATCTCAAATGTTTGAAGGGAACCAATAAGTTCTTAAACTTTCATAGTGCATATGTCTTGAGCTTCTTCTATTGCTGTGACCTTCATGTCAAATCTTTTTGGCAAAGATCTGAGGATCTTTCTTACAAGTTTTTCATCAGTCATCTTTTCTCCCAAAGCTCCAGAAGTATTAGCTACTTCCAAGATGTTCACGTATAATTCATGAACTGTCTCATCTTCCTTCATTCTCAAGTTTTCAAACTTGGTGGTGAGAAGTTGAAGTCTTGACATCTTTACCTTTGATGTTCCTTCATGAGTTGTTTTGAGAGTATCCCACACATCTTTGGCTAGCTCACAGTGATGCACAAGTCTAAAGATGTTCCTACCAATGCCATTGAATAAAGCATTTAAGGCCTTTGAGTTGCCTAGTGCTGAATCTTCTTCCTCCTTACTCCATTCTTCTTCAGGTTTCAGCACTTTTAATCCATCTTTGGTATCTTGGACAGGATGATCCCATCCAACATTGACTGCTCTCCATGCCCTATTGTCAAGTGATCTTAAGAATGCAATCATTCTTGGCTTCCAGTAGTCATAATTAGATCCATCCAGAATAGGTGGTCTATTTACTGACCCTATATCTCTGTCCATGTTACAGAATTTGTATTCCCTAGATCTCACCCAGTATAAACAGGCAGGGTGCCTGCTCTGATGCCAATTGAAATTCTGTGATCAGGTATGAGATGTCCTAAGAGATGTCCCAACACTTGACAGATTTAACCAAAACTTAAATAGCAAGAAAAGTAAACAACACAGAAGTTTGTTAACCCAGTTCAGTGTATAACCACACTTACATCTGGACGCTACCACGCCAGGAGGAAATCCACTATAAGTAATATTAATTCTAGACTTAAACCACCCTGTTTAATCTATCACTTAATAACTACCCAATGCAATTTCTACCTAAGACACAACTTAGATAAGAGTACCCTACTCACTCCCCCTCAATCACACAGTGATCAAGTTTACAAGTTTAATAAAATTGAAGACATTCTTCAAACAATACAGCTTGATCTTACTTCACAGTTTCAATCAAGTCACAAATGCACTTTTGCTTAAAAGCTCATAAAGTGGTACAATGAAAACAACCTGCTATTAAAACACTAGACACCCTATTTGGTCTTCTGAAATTCGTACTCAATTCTATGAGTTTCTGTTGATTAAATAGGTATCTGTAATTTGGGTTTTCTGTAGAATGATCCAGCCCTAATGCGCATGCAGCTTCCACCTTGAATTTAGGGTTTGTTACTTCCTAGATTCTAGGTGATTTAGGCCTTCTGTTTTAATCTGAATCCTCAATATAAAACTCCCTACAGATGCGCCTTGTTCTGTTTTTATCCATCATTAATTAATTCCAGATAACTCTCCTTAAATATCTCTGATCAGTTAGTCAATAATTAATTCTGGTAGCAGGTTTGAGATGTCTCAACATCTGTTGGGACATCCTGAAAAACTGAACTTAAGTCATTAACACAATGTCCCAACATCTGATAAGACATCCTGAAATAAGTTCATATACTCTGTTTGATAATGTCCCAACATTTGATAGGACATTCTAAACTGAATTCAATAATTCTTGTTGGTCAAAAATTCTGCCAATTCAAGACATCTACAAAGGAGATACCTTGATCAGACTTGTGCATCACAAGGTAAACATGTACTATCCCAAGATTGGAAGACTACAAGCATACCTCATGGGATAAGGCTATGGATCAAGACATCACTTCAAACTTATTAGAGTGTTTTTTAAGATTTATGATATGAGAAGAAAAGAAGAACCAAAAGGATCACAAAGGAAAAGTTCTAAAGGGGGACTAAAATAATCCTAACTGTTAACATGCATGGATGTCCTATGGGTTAGTGAGGTTTCTATCCTAATGAAGAAGGAAAGAAGAAGAGAAGAAGAAGATAGAAGAAGGTATGAGAAAGGCCTAAGCCCAACAACAAAGAGTTAGTACAATATAAACATAAGAGGAGAAGAGGAGAATTGGAGATGTGGAACTCAATTCCCACACCTCACACTTACCAAGCCCCTGCAAGGTTAGTATGCATACAAGTGAAACACAATAAATCAAATTAACATGATAACATCACGCAATCAGAATTGAAATGTTATAAACATATGCACAATGCAAATGCAACTCAAAGGAATGAGGAGAAGAAGTATGCAAGCTAAAGATGCAACATGAAACACTTATGAGAATAAATGCACACTTATGAAATATGCAAAGCAAAATGCACAAGATATGAACACAAAGCTCACAACCAGAACCAAAACAAGATGAAAAATGGCTTAAGAAGCCAAAAAGATGAAGAGAAGAAAGATACAAGACCAAATAATACCAAATGGAAGCAAAAGAAACAATAAGATGAAGTGAAAGCACTTAAGGAAACAAATGACTTAAAGAAGAAGTAAACACCAAAATTCATAAGACACAAACCCTATCCTAGGACCAGGAAGGTACCCCCACCCCAAAGGAACCCCAAATGAGAAGAAGAAGTTGGCACAAGTGCCCTTCTAGGCTTATAAGATACTTAAAGGTTCAAAGGAAGCAAAATGGGAAAAGGTTCAAACTAAAATTCAAAACAAATCAACCAACCATCTAAAAATTCCACAATTGAAGCCAAATGATCTTCAAACATGTTATATCAACTAGCCAAAAGGATTTGAAAAGATTCAGAAGCAAACTAGGTTTAATGGAGGCAAGAACACAAGTGAGGGTTACAAACTTACATCACAAGTCACAAGATCAAGACTCAAGAAATAAGTTTCTAAAAATTCATAGAAAAATCACATGAAAAGATCAATGTCTTAAGAAATCAAAGAAAAAAGAATGGGATCAAAACTCAAAGTATTGAAGAGTATGGAAAATATACAAGGCAGAGTGGTCAAGAAGAACTTAAAAAGAAGCTAGGTGAAAGGATGATTTAATTCAGACACGTGGCAAATGAAATAAAATAAAATAAAAATATGATAAAATAATAGAGACATTAAATGAGACTCGTGATGTTTTTGGGATTTTTTAGATGGAGGAAACTATTTTAATTAAATGGAAACTAAACTGAATAAAAAAGGAAATAAATGAAAAAGAAAAATGAAAAAGAAAATGGAAGGGAGGTGTGAAGAGTGAGATTATACAGTTGAAGTAAAATGGACCAAAATAGAGGGGGGTGCGAATAGTGGATCCGGGTAAAAGCCCACCCGAAGCCATGATAATTCTACAAAAGATTAAATCAGCTTTGCTTATTTCTTTTTTTTTCTTTATTTTATGAACAAAAAACAATGTGGACCTCATATCAATTGGTCCATCTACATTTAAATGACTGAAAAAAATAAAAATAATAGTAAAAAACGAAAAAGAAACACGACCAACCAAATGATGCCACCGCATCATCCCCTACCTTAAGCCATGAAGATAACCGAAAAACAGCAGAAGAACAAAACAACAAGCAACGTGATTTTCCGCATCATCACCGCCAACCCAGATCAACATAACTTCTTCAATTCTCAGCGAAAATCAAAACCATAAGGACCAAAATTGAAGCCCCAAGCAAGAAGAATACGGACATACCATTGATTTTTGCAAACAAGCATTATACAATGAGAAACAAAGATTTGAAATCGCCTTGACAAAACTGAAAACCAAGATTAAGAACATCTACTAGCTTCTAAACACCTCCTAGAGTTCTTATCAAGCAAGATTGACAAGAGATAAGCAAGGAATCAGACAAATCAGAGCAAAACAAGATTAATGGTAAAACCTGAATACGAAAATTCTTGAGCCCGTTAAGAGAACCAGAGGAATGTCTTGCTCCCTTGAACTCCCTTGACCTTCTTTAAAACCAAATAAAGGTTTGTTGAGCTGAGATATGGGGAAAATGAAGGAAACCGGAATCTAAGTTGAAAGCACAAATCCAATCGTTGAGCTCCAAAAACGATGATGAGAGTGTAGTAATGACTCTGAGGCCGATGGATTGAAGAAGATGATCCATTTTTGATCCGAAATGCCCATGAGAAAATTAAAGAAAAGGAGAATCAAATTTTGCTGGTGGTCACCTCCCTTGTTTCAAACCCGTGAGTGAATATTTTTCTCCTGGGGGTGAGCTTTCTTTGCACCCAATAAAAGTGCAAAACCAGAAGTTTATTACTCTTCCCCCACCTGCCAAAGTCATGCCACTTTTTATTCATTTCCTTTTTGCTTTTCAAAACACTTAATGCAATGAAGGTCCACAATTGTTATCATGTGCCGGATGGATTCGGGCAACATGATATTGAAATGATGAGAACAAGGTGGCGGTCAAAGGCACTGTTTGGTTGAGGCTGGTGAAGTGCATGGCGTGAGGATTAGTGAGTCACGTAGGATCTTTTCCCTTAGTGTATCATGCGTGTGACCAAGCTGATCATGCATCTGTTGCCCTCACCTTTGTACTACATCTTTGCAACTTTCTCTAATTTCCACTAAACATGTCAAGCAAAGAAAATGCCTTCCTCATGAAATTTGTTCACGTGAGGTGTCCACTTGTACCACTAGGAAATGTTAGTACATGATAAAAAAGTGTCACGAAAAATATAATAATAATGGACCAATCACAAAATAACAAGTGTGCATCTAAATATGCCTCAAACTTCAAAAATTCATATCTTGAGTTCTAAAGATGCTATGAAGGTGTTCTTGGACTTTTCGGAAAGGAAAAATCGTGTTCTACAACTTTCGTGTTCACTAGAAAATCATTCGGAGCCTTTTCGCACATGAAATAATAGCCTGAAGTTTAGGATCAAATAATTTCTAAAAAATAGAAATTTCCAAATTTAGTAACCTTTTGCATACTTCCGACTTTTGACATTTAAGCTCAAATGAAATACTCCCTGACATAATGTGACCTCAAAAAAAGATAATCCTGACCAAAAACTCTGAAATTGTCATGTTGACTTTTCTGACTGCGCAGTTGACTTTCTTGCTCCACCTTCAAGCGAATGAACCAAATCTTGACTTCTTCAGTGAATTTTTGCCTCAAATCTCATACATAAGCCATGCAGACCATTATATATCCTTTAACCACGAGAATCGGTCAAAGCTAAGAAGATGCAAAACCCTAGTTAGGGTTTGTCTGTGCAGGAGAAAATATACTGTTGAGCTTCTAATGAAATCCCAAACTCCTAAGCCCTTGAGAAGGACTTTCGGCTTCATGCAGTGTCACTGGACTTTTAGCTTTGCTTGTAGAATCAAGAAACTTCAGCTGATTGATCAAATGCCCTATGCTAGAATATGTGAGTGACATGCTTCATTTTCTATGCAGAGGATGCAGTGACGAAGTATGAAAATGATATGCTAAATGCTATGAAAAAGAGAGGGCATATTTGGGGTGTTACAGCTACCCCTATTCAAGTAACTATTAATCTGAAAAGGACGGTAGCACGGGCTATCGACCATTCAAGATAAAATGTGGTTGAATACCAAGAAGACCTAAAATTTGCACTCTAATGAAGAATGCAAACAATGGGAAATAAACCCAACCAAATGACGCTTTGGTGACTGCGGTGAGAGAAAGAAGACGAGCTTCTTCCAAGTTGAAATTGATATCTGGAGTAAGAGTGCTGAGACAGACGAGTCTTCAAAAATTCCTGTGACGCCAGGAACTGGACATACGAGTCCTCAAACACTGCGAGAACATAATCTGAGACAGACGAGTCTTCAAACAATCCTGTGACGCCAGGAGCTGGACATACGAGTCCTCAAACACTTAACATAGACTTGAGACAAACGAGTCTCCTTCGGATTTACCTGTTACGCCAGGACCGGGAATGCATTAAAGTCTGTGGGAAAGACATGCATAAACAAGGTAGACGAACCTTCTTCGCATATTATCCGTGGATATATAGTATAAGACATACGAGTCTTCCTCGAGCAAACCTGTTACGCCAGGTGCAACAACAATAATTGGTGCTTGAGACAGACGAGCCTCCTTCGGATTTACCTGTTACGCCAGGACCGGTAACCATTTTGACATTAGTTCCCACTGACAGGATTTGAAACCTCTTCAATAATGACGAGTATTGGATGATCATCAAGATAACACAGACGAGTTCCATAAGTCCATGATACAAACGAGTATCAGACGATGATCTGAGAAACACAGACGAGTGCTTCAGGCGATGATACAGACGAGTATCATCCACTGGTATAGACAAATACCAGAAATTCAAACACAGACGAGCGTTTGGAGTAGTCATACGGGAGAATACCAGGATAAACAGCAAATCCTTACATACACAGGTATAGGCTAGCACAGACGAGTGCTGGGATTGATACAGACGAGTATCCAGGCAAAGAAGACGAGCTTCAAACAGATATTAGAACATCACAACACAGACGAGTGTTGGAAACTGCAGACGAGAAATCAGAAATAGATATCAAGCACAGACGAGTGCTGGAAATTGCATACGAGCAAACAGCAAAGTGATAACACAGACGAGTGTGGAGAGATGCAGACAAGCAGCAATAAAGCAATAATATGTCACTGCTGGGGAAAACTCTGCTTAGGAATAACACAGACGAGTGTTGAGGATTGCAGACGAGCAACAAACAAATGCCTGATTGGCAGCAAGAGGTACAACTCTGCAGGGGAAAACAAGTCAAGAAGTCTGGACACCTATCTCTAACTGAGGTGATGAATACCTGTTTGTATCATCAAATTGTCCCAAAATTATGGCAACTTTGCTGGGGAATATTTCACTGGAGGAAGTGAAAATCAAATATGAACTTTGTGGTGAATATCATATAGTGACATCTTGCATTTTCTGGACTAGTTAACTGCCTGAAGATCAATCCAAGAGGATTTTACAGAAGACATGACATCCAAAATGTCCAAGTCTTCAAACTCTTTAGAGATTCGTCAAATCTTGACATAACTGCCCCAAACTGCATGGATTGGAAGAATTTGTCTCGCGAGCATTCATGAAAACCCTTGTATCACTATGAAATACCGTGCCCTGCAAGCACAAAGATATGCACACCTTCCCCGGGCATAAATGAACCAAGTATGGTTGAACTTTGGTGTTATGATTTTGAATTTTTCTTGTATGACAGACTTCCTAGGTATCAACTCAAGGATTGAAGAAGTGAAGACTACGATATTGACTCAAAGGTCATTAGAAATAGAAATATTGACTCAAGGGTCGAGGATAACACAACAACATCAACTCGAGGGTTGAGGAATAAATCAACAACAACATCGAGTCGAGGGTCGAGGAAATAAGGCAGCAACATCGACTCGAGGGTCGAGAAAAATAAAGCAACATCAACTCGAGGGTTGAGGGAACGACAGCAACAATATTGACTCGAGGATCGAAGAGAACAAAACAACATCAACTCGAGGGTTGAGGAAACAAGATGGCAATATCGACTCGAGGGTCGAGGAGAACAAAACAACATCAACTCGAGGGTTGAGGCAACGAAGGAAGCAACATCGACTCGAGGGTCGAGAAACAGAAGCGATGATATCGACTCGAGGGTCGAAGCAAACCAAAGTGAAGATTTCCACACTCAGCTAAAGTGAGAGGTTGAACGCATATAGATACCAACTAGTCATAGTTGAAAGATGCCCACAAAGATTGGACTTTAACCGTGTACGATGCTCAGACGAAGTAACCATAACGACTGAGGAGAAATTCTCTTATTAGGAAAACATGCTTCCCGCGCCCTACTGGGATCAATCATCAGACATTTATTCTGGGAATGGCCTTGCATACCGTAATATTGTCTCAAGAGGATTTTACAGAAAACCTAGAATCTGAAATGCTTCAGTGTTTCCAAACTCTTGTAGATCTCAAAGTAACCACCTCAAACTGTATGGTCCATGAAGGAATTTTCCGCAAGATATCGCATCATCGTGAGGTGTTCTGCCCCAGTATTATGAACCTTGGGTAGGTGCATCTGACTAACCGTCTTCTGGAGAGAGTAACTTCTAGTGCTTCTCGGGTGACCTGCCCCAGTACGAGCCTTGCTTTGGAGAAAACACCCAGGCTAACTGCTTTGTGAGAGATTTAAAACTCGAAGTGATTCCCCAGTTTGGCTGGAATTTGAAGAGATTGATCGACGTGATTGCCACTGAGTGGTTGCATTTAACCCAACTGGTTAGAAAATTCCATATTCAAAGGAGTTTCTTGGAAAAGTGCCCCTTGACATGAATGTCCTTCAGAAGTTTCCGCCTTCTCAACTTGGCAAGATTAAGCTTCTAGACTGAGGTTCCATATATGAACTTCTTTGATGCCAAAAAAGTGTATGCAAGTGTCGCTCCCGATAAATGGGAATAGGCCCAGATAAAGGTACAGACGCGAACGGTCGGCGAAAGGAACAATGAGAACACACATCCGTGAACTCACTGGAGATGAATAGAGTCGCCAGCTAGGCATTTTTATCCCGGAGGAAAGGCAATGCTGCATAGGCCTAGAAAGATACGGATAAGACGGTTTGCGAACCAGAGAGACTGAGAAAGGGGGTTGGTTACAACCTGGGAAGGTATTAGCACCCAGATTGTCCGTCGTACTCGACGGGATCCACGCTTAAAAGATCTGTGTTTTAAAGGGGTAGTGTCAGTGCAATCTGTGTGTAAAATAGCTGGAAAGCAATATGTACAAGTGTCAGTGTAGGAATGAAGTGAAATGCTCAAGATCATGAGGCTAAAAGACTGAGGCTAGAAGGAGGGGGAATGTACAGAGACTTTTGTTCGATAACTGTTAAGTTATGCCTACGTATCCTCTCGTGCAATGAGGAAGTCAGAACACCGTAGTTCGACCCAAAGAGACTGAAAGATGGATTGACTTGATGAACTGCTTGCTTGTCTATGCTCAAGTGTATGACCTGTCTGGCTCAGGTGCTAACTGTCTTGCATTAGACGGAAGAAGCAAGTTCTCGCTTATGAGTGAAGGTGATGAGAAAAGAATCCCGAAGGAGACGATTATTGTTTGTTTTCGTGTTTTCAGTCTTTTATTTCTTTTTGGAGTTTGTCATAAGATAATGAGCTTAAGCCTAAACCAATGGGTTAGTAAACTCATCACATCTTCCCTCTGATTAGGGGTAATGAGAATTACCTTAAGTGTGAAGTCAGATTCTCACACTTAGTCACCTTTGGTGTAAGATTAAGATCATTAACCTACTTGTGATTATTTAGATGTTTTTGTTGTTTTTGTTTAGTGTTAAGTAATGAGGTTAAGCCATAATCAGGGATTAAACAGACTCATTACACCATCCTAAAAGAAGGATAATAGATGAGGGTGTTTAAGCTGAGGAAGACTCCTCAACTTAATCCATGATTAGGGATTAAACTCATGACAAAACAAGCCTTTGATTAAGTGGATTTTATTTAATGATATGATGATGAAGTGATTTTTAGGATTTGTAAGACAATCTTGAGGGGGACTTGTCCATTAACACTAGGGTTAGTCCTTCTTAACCAATTAAGGAAGAATTAGAACCCTAATGCAAGGCCCAAGTTACAAGTGTGATGTCTTGATACTTATTAAGTGAATTGATTAAGAGATTTAAACACATAAAGGGTTTAATACTTAGGATTAAAGTTATACACTCCATCCTAAGAGAAGGATGCAGGCATAACCCTAATCACAAAGTCTTAAAACCTTTAGGGTTTAGTCTCTGATTATGAGGTGAGAAGAAGAAACTCAAAGAGAGACACAAAGGTAAAAACTATGGGGGAGACCAATCAAAACCCTAATTCATTGTCATGCTTGGTTGATCCTAAGGTTTGTGAGGTTTCCAAGAGAAATCTTCAGAGGAGCCACCAGGAAGCAGATGAACAAGATCAAGAGAAGCAAAGTGACTTGCTTCATTCAAGAAGTCAAGTCACTTGAAGAAAGAAAGTGGGAGGAACAAGAATGAGCAAGCTCAAACTCAAACACAAATAAAAATGCAGCAATGGATGCAAGAGAGATGAAGAGAAAAGTTATGAGAAGTGAAGGCAAATTCACTTCTCAAGTTACTTACCACCTGAAATGTTAGAAAGAAATGCAATGCAATGCTAAATGAAATGAAATGGTATGATGCTAGACCAAACCAGAAGCATGTTGATGATGAGAATGATGCTATGAGGTGCTGCAAACATGAGGCAAGACATGGAGATGTTCATACAAGATTATGAATGCAAATGATGCAAGCTAAGGAGCATGAACAAGCATGAAATGTTATGAAGCATACAAGACAGATGACATGGCAAATGTGTAATGCAATGATCAAAGATGCTTCATACATGTCTTAAGATGTCAAATGAATCATGAGAATGCACAAAATGAAATGACAAATCAAGTTATGCAAGAGAATGCAAGAAGGATGCAAGAGAAGGCCCAAATTAGGGTTCATGGATCAAACATCAAACACAAACCAAAAACAGAAGCAAAGTTTAACACAAAAAATGGAAAATGGTGCTCAAAGAAACCTTAGACCTATAACAAACCACTGCCCAAAGGGGAACCTTCAACTCTCAACCAAACTCAAGTTATGATTTTTGCAAGTTATTAGGGTTTTTTAGGGTCCTTAACAAAAGAAATGCCAATCAAATAGAAAATGAAGAAACAAATCATGGCCATTTTATCCTTGAAAGTACATGCCAAATGGAAAACAATGCAAGAAGAATCAATGTCTCAACCTTCACCAATAGGCAGAAATGAATTTTCAAACATGTGATCAAAATAATGCACAAAATATGATTTAATTCAATGAAAAATTCTTAAAATGCATCAAGATCAAAAAATAAATTTGGTTTGAAGGTTGGACAATGTTTCTAAATGTCTTAGAACATTTCATGAATTTTTTTGTAATTTTTAAATACCTAAAAGTATTTTTAATTAATTAATTCCCATTACTCAATTAAAAATAATCTTTTAAATATTTAAAAATACTTTTTAATGATAAAAAAATAAAATAAAAATATTTTTGGGTCTTAAAAATTAATAAAACCTTAAAGAAAAAGTTTCATAATTTTTAAGAATTTTTAGCTATTTTAAATTAATTGTACAAAATAATTGAAATAAAATGGATTAAAAATTAAATTAAACTGAAGTCAAACGAATGAGGGGCCAGGATGCAATCTGGGGAGGGGACAGTTGACCACGCGCCAAATCCAGTGGTTCAGATTCAAACTTCTTAAATTTAATTAATTAAACTAATTAAACCTAATTATGAATTAATGACTTGATCCAGACCACACAAACACGCGCGCGAAGCCTGATCCAATGGTCCACTTTTGAACTTTGCCCTAATTAATTACACTTAACCCTAATTACTTTCAGGCTGCCGGAGAAGACTTCCGGTCGTCTTCTCCGGCCAGCTCTCACCTGAGAAACCTCAAACTTCCTAAAAACGTTACAAAAATGAAATCTAAGACCAGGGAAATGTTCCTCTCATCCTCACGAACCAAACCCCTAACCTAAAACAAATTTATTTTTCCTAAACAAGATGAATCGAAGAAAGAAAGTTCTAGGTCACGCAAGCTTCAGAGACAAATTAAATGTTCAAATCACAACCATTTCAAAAACAAAAAGCATCAGGATGATCAGCAAGACATGTAGAACAAGTTTGTAACAAGAGAAATGATTTCTGGAAAAATTATTTTCGAGCTACCTGAGATTTGGAGCTTTCAACCTGAGAACTTTCTGGTCACCTCTTTCAGTGCAAACCCTTCCACTTGATCCCCAGATGATGTTTGAATGCTCAAATGGAGTTTAAATTTGCTGGATAATGAGATTCAAAAGGAACTGCTTCAGCTTGCTCAGAAATGGCAATGGAGATTCTGGCACTTTCAGGTCATGGTGATGGGTTGTTTGAGGTCCATGCAATGTGTAGAGAAGATCTGTGGTGTTGGTTTGTGTGTTTGTGAGCTAGGATGGAAGATTCGAAAGTTTTTGCAAACTGAAGTGAGAAATGGCAGTGGGATTTCCTGGCTGTTTTAGGCTTGTGCTTTGGGTGGGTTGTGATCTATGGAGTGTATTGAGTTGGATGATGAAGAAAGCTTGAGTGCTTTGTGGCTGTGCTGAAGGATTCGAAGCAAGTTGCAAAATGGGAGGTTTTTGTGAATGTGTCAAATGTGGATGCTTCAGCCTTGCCTTGTGTTATGTTTAGCTTGCAAGTTGTCCACATAAACAAATCTGATTGGCTGGCTGATGTGACTTGTGCTTTATGGATAGGTAAGTCAACTTTTGCTCAAAATCCACTTTATGTGTAAGAAAAGTATGGCTCCAAGTCTAGGCAAGTACAAAGCATGGCTGGCGCAGCATGAGTGAGGTGAGAGGCCTAGCAAAGCTCAGCAGCCAATGCATCAAGTTGGTGAAAAGATCATGAGTGTTTTGCAACTTGGTTAGCTTTATGGATTTTCATGAAAATGCCTTGTTACACAAACCAAACCATGGGCAAACTTGATCAAATTCTGATTTTTGTAACTTAGAGGATGTTTACATGCTGGTTTGAAGTGGATTAGAGGTTGCATTTGGCTTTGGTTCAAGACTTTGCAAAATTTCCATTTGGTGCATAACTTGAAAATTAATGATTTTTGCTAACTTTGCATTGCCATAACTTTTGATCCATGAAGAGTTTGATCATGTTCTTGTACTTTTTGAAAAGGGAAAGATGAGATCTACAACTTTCATGACCAAAGTTTTTCCATTTGAAACCTTTTTGGATCATGAATCAAGGCTTGAAAAATGACCTAAAATGATGCATTCTTGAAAAGTCAACTATGCCCAAAAAGTCAACTTTTGCAAAAACCCTAAATTCTTGATTTCTATGAATTTCAACCTTCTTCCATGATCAAATAAAGATCATATACACTCAAAATGATGAAGATCACCCATTGGTTGGGTCATTGGGGGCCTCAGATGCCCTGATTTTGCACTGACTTGTCTGAAAAGTCAACCCTTGATCAGATGACTTCCACATGGAATTTCTTCATGAAAATTGATATGCATGCTCCCTATACCATATAGAGATCAATGGAAACAAGAATGACCAAAAAATTTGGAGTTATGGCCTCTGAAACCAAAACCCTAATTTTCAGTCAACTGTGCAGTTCATCCTGGCTCTGCATCCAACCAAACCCTAGTTCTTGTGATTCCTCTGCAATTTTGACTTTGAGGAGATGGAATATGACATAAGAACACACATGGACCACTTTGAGTTGATTGGTGGCCTTTGGAATGGCTCAAGATGCTTTGGGATTGCTCAGATTACAAACCCTAGGTGCAGATAACTTAGAAACTATGCAGTGAATCAAGAATGAGATATGAAATGATATGATTGTGTTTATGCATATGAGAATGATCACAAGCCATGGTGTGAATAGGTGAGGGCAAATTTGGGGTGTTTACAGCAAGCAGAAAATGTCTTATTCTAAGAATGAAAATTCTAATGCAACACATGTTAATCTTGAAGCTTTTATTGAAAAGATGTCGTTTATGAACGAATCACTGGTTAAGACAGTATAATATTTTTTATGAAATAAACATGCATATACAATACCAACGAGGGTCTTTTAGCAACACTCGTAGGAGTCAGGGACGCTATCTCATTGTGGAACGATCTTGAATTAACCCTATTTCAGTTAGGACTTTTAAGGGTTGTATCGTGGCTTGGCTCACGGTTATAGAAACAAAGATATAGGCTCAAAATTTATTGGTGCCCACCCATTTTCGTGATGTCCTTCAATCCTATGTTCAACTAGTTTTCACAAGCGCACACCTCTCAAAAGGGTTTCGTGATGGTTGAGGAACCATTACTACTAACAGTCTAAGCACCACTGAGGTTGTTGTGGGTATAACAGTCACCCTTGTTGTCTTTTTCCTTTGTGTCTGTATCACACGACTTTGTTCTTGTGCAATCCTTTCCATTTTTCGCCTTTTCATTTTTTGTTTATCCCTAACTTTTGCCTGGACTGGTTCTTTTGAATCTTTTGCAATTGAAATCCAGCGGGATGCCCTAATTTTTGCCTAAGTCGCTTGTTTTCAAGTTTCGACTTAGCGGGCTATTTATTTCTTTTTTTTTCCGAACGAATCGTGTGACACTTTTTGTCTTGACTGTTTTGTAAGGGTTGCGACTGTCTCACTCTTTGGTAGCTGATGGATAACCGTTGTGGTTTCCGGTCTTTGGACCTCTTGATTTGGTACAATGAAATGTTAAGGATCCTCAGATACACTCCTTTATGGAAGCATGAACGCCTGGTCCAACTAGCTGACACCTACCCTGCCCCGGGTTAAATGTAATGGTTTTTTCATGAGAAAAGAAACTCCTACTTCAAGGCTCAAAGGGGTTAACGAGGGTCTCTCCCTTATGTCTCCGGTGTTTAGGATTTGAAACAATGCATGTACATCGTCAACAAGGTCTTATTCAAGAGCACACAAATGGAGATTTTTGCGTTTTCATTTCGTCATCCTCCATCACAGAGTTTAAGAACAACAGTTGGTATTGCAATGCACACACAAAATTGTAAGTAACAAAACGAATTAATTACTTCAAGAAAAACATGTGCATTTCATTATGATTAACATTCAAAAAGAAAACAAGTTTCATGCAAGCATACAAATGTTTAGACAAACATATAAAAGCTACACATGAAAATGCAAAAAAGAAACTGAGCAATGCCATCGTTGAGGAGACTTGACTCCGTCTGGACTCGTTGATCTTGAATACTTTTAGTAGTCAGCAACCTTTTCCTGATGGAGTTTGCAGTCTTCAATCAAATGGCCATGTGCCTAGAATCATATTTCATTCCCAATTATTCTGACCTTAAGCCTTCGACGTTAAAACATTCACACAAGACGTCTGAAGAAAAGTAACACTGAGATGAAGTTGACTCACAAGTTTGACACCTAAGGTTGCTCGGAAAGACCTGACGATCTTCTGCCTACGTATCTCCATTGACCAAAGACCAATGAAGAATCAGAGCGACGTAGTTCCCCGCAATAGGGATCAAAATGAGGTACATAGCCGCTCTTCAAAATCAAACTGAGAATCACCTTCACATATATATTCAATAAATTCCTCCATAACATGAGCTGATGAACCCACATGACAAAACGGATACTTGTTAACTTGAATGCCTTGAGGCGTCACTGAAATCAACCCAGACTCAATCAAATCTTGAACCTTATCCCTGAGAGGCTTGCATTCTTTAGCTGAATGTCCTGGTGCGTTGCCATGGAAACCACATCGAACACTGGGATCAAAACTTGGCGGATATGGAAAAGGTACCGGACCCGGTTTCTTCGGCACTATCAATCCACTATCGATCAGGCATGGAAGTATCTGACTGTATGGTACTGGCAATGGATCAAAATACCTTTTAGATCTCTTAGTGTAGTAACGACGCCTTTGCGGAGTATGCTGCAGTTGGCATGGTCCCTGTTGATACTGAGGAGATTCACTATTAACTGATATCTGACATATATCTTCAAAAGGTTGCTGACTCTGAGTAGTTGAAATGCCTGGGTATTGTGGATAAGTCAATGGAGTTTGAGGATCTTCCCATATTGCATCAATCACATCCTTTCCTTGGGAACTGACAAAAGATTCATTCTCTTCAGCTGAGCTATCTGAAATGCCTTGGATCTTTCCCATCTTGATAAAACTCTCAATGCGCTCTCCAACTAGCACCAAGTCCGAGAAACTCGAAGTTCCACTGCCACTCAACCTCTCCAAGTACGCCCCCTGTAAGGTCTCTATGAAAAGATCAACCAATTCTTTATCCAATAGTGGGGGTTGCACCCGAGCAGCTACTTCTCTCCACGTCTGGGCATATTCTCTGAAAGATTCACCATCTCCTTGGGATAAAACTTGCCAATCCATGCGGCTAAGAGCCCTATCAAGATTGTAGTCATACTGCTTCACAAATGAATTGGATAGGTCTGACCATGACTGAATACAACTGCTCTCTAACTGCATATACCAATTCGACGATGTCTCACTCAGACTGTATTGGAAACAATGAATCATTAATTTTTCGTTATAATCATGTGAGGTCATCCTTCTGCAAAACTTTACCAAATGTTGCCTTGGACAACTATCCCCTTTGTACTTTTCAAACTTCGGCACTTTGAACTCTGGAGGTATTACAAGGTCGTGTACCAGACACATGCTCGCAGCACTTAGATCAATGACATTACAATTTTGAAGGGCTTTGATCTCTTCCTCCAACATACAGAATCTTTCCTCCGTCTCCACAACTCGTGGATCTTGGATTCTCACCACAGGGATTGCCTCTTGGGGATCTGGCATAGTGAAAGCAAAACCGTGATAATCTGCAGCATCAACAGAAGAAGAATGTCCACTTCGGGCGACCTGGCGCTCTTGAACATATGGATTCCCAACAAGGATCTTTGCAGGCTGAGCTTGAGCGGAATTACGGTCATCCTGCCTTGCCAAAGTCATCATAGCCTCCAAAAGTTGGTCCCACTGATCTCTTGTCAACCCAACACTGGCAGACTGGCTTTTCTCTCCAGGTTCCATGATCTTCTCAAAAGTTGCTTCAAGTCTGATACGCGAACTGGAGTCTCAACTGAAGATGGTGAACAAAGAACGGATGAGCCCTGCCTGCTGAATGGAAATGCAATGCAAATGCTATGAGATGCCATGTTCGGTTACTTCCAAAGAATTTAGCTGCTTTGATTCACCTTTTGATACAAAAAATACAACAACAATAGTTCAGATATGAGATTCTCGGAAATAACTGAACATGTATGCTAAAATGCTATGATGGCATGTATGCAGCTGGCAAGTGATCAAGAACTGGTCTCTGTCTGGATACGGAACACGGAGCTGAGAACCAAGCAACTGATGATATATGTCCTCTGAATAATAACCATCTGATAAGAACTCAAAACCAAGGATCAAGAACTCCAGGAGTATATTAATCGGACCAAATCATAAGATCACACTGATGAGGAAGGGTATGTTGAGGTCAAGGGTTCCTGCAAACCTGTAAACCCCTCCCAATCTCACGGGTAGGCTCCAGGTCAGACATCACGGACTCTCAAAGCTGAATAGCAATAATACTGTCACCATCTCCAAGAAATGGCTCATGACCAAATAAGGGAATTGGTTTGGCATTATATACTACGCAGGGAGGCCTCGGTTGAGTCCAGGACACAAGGTCATCCTATGTGATCCCCAGGTGGGCCCTCGGATGCGAATGGGTTTTCCACAAAATGTGGGCTGCCACTGTCATCACTAAAGAGGGATGTTTCCACAAGGTTCTCAAAGATCGATCCCCAGCTGCACATAAATGTCAAGGTTATGTAATGAGAGAGGAAGATCCCCAAATCAATACATTTCCAAGACAATCGCAACCTGGGTGTGGAACTCACTACTACCCCCTTGACAAGATCTCATGAGGCCAAAGTGGAACCACTCTAAATCCTATGGTGCACTCGAGCCGAGTACTTGGCTCATCTCTCAGGAACAAGTAACACCCATCCCACCAAACAGAAAACCAGCCCAGACAGTCCAGTATGTATACATGATGCAGAAAATAAAGACTGAAACTGTAAATAAAGCTGTAAATAAACAACAATAAAATACAACAAGCCCCAGCAAAAAAACATCACCCAATGAAACAAAGACACACAAGCGCTAGGAGAGACTCACAGGGGAACCAGAGATCTCTGGTGTGCAGTCCCCAGCAGAGTCGCTAGCTGTCGCTCCCCGGATTTCCATCCTGGTACAAACGCGAAAGTGGAGCGGAAAAGAATAGAGTTGCCAGCTAGGCATTTTTATCCCGAAGAAAGGGAATGGTAATGCTGCACAAACCAGAAGAAAGAAGAGGAAGGACACAGGTCCTACGAACCAAAGAGACTGAGTTCGGGAGTCGGTTATGACCTGGGAAGGTATTAGCACCCGGATTGTCCTCCGTACCCGACGGGATCCAAGCTTGCAAAAGAAAATTATTTCAAAGGGTGAGGGTATGAAAGCTGTAGAAATGAAAATAAAAGAACTGGAAATGGAACTGAGAAAAGAACTGAATAAGAGAACAAAGAGAAAAAATGTAGGGAAAATAAAGATTGTGCTCGAACGGGCCCTACCCCGCTGCCTACGTACCTCATCAGGATAATGAGGATCAGAGACGCCGTAGTTCCCCTAACTAGGGGTACTAAAAGGAAATTGCTTGTGAATTAAAGCTTGAACTTCCTATGCCATTGCTCAGGTGTTGCAGACTCGGACGACGAGTGTGTAACCGTCTTTCAAAGTGACAAGTAGGAGCAAGTTCACATACGGAGCGAATGAGATGAGAAAAGAATTCCCGAAGGAAGGACGGTTATTCTTTGTTTGTGTTTTTTATGAAGCTTTTATGAGTGTGTCACAAGGAAGTGAACTCAAGCTCTTTCCATGGAATGTGCACTTGTCACTACATTCCAAGATGGAATAATAGAACAAGCACACTCAAGTAAGGAGAAGATCCCCAAAACTTGAACCCAAAGATTAGGGCTTAGGCTCACTAACTTGTTTACTTATTAAGTGTTTTGGTATTTACAGATGAAGAAGTGTTTTTTATGCTTTTCTTTTATGAAGGAGATACCTTGATCAGACTTGTGCATCACAAGGTAAACTTGTACTATCCCAAGATTGGAAGACTACAAGCATACCTCATGGGATAAGGCTATGGATCAAGACATCACTTCAAACTTATTAGAGTGTTTTTTAAGATTTATGATATGAGAAGAAAAGAAGAACCAAAAGGATCACAAAGGAAAAGTTCTAAAGGGGGACTAAAATAATCCTAAGTGTTAACATGCATGGATGTCCTATGGGTTAGTGAGGTTTCTATCCTAATGAAGAAGGAAAGAAGAAGAGAAGAAGAAGATAGGAGAAGGGATGAGAAAGGCCTAAGCCCAACAATAAAGAGTTAGTACAAGATAAACATAAGAGGAGAAGATGAGAATTGGAGAAGTGGAACTCAAATCCCACACCTCACACTTATCAAGCCCCTGCAAGGTTAGTATGCATACAAGTGAAACACAATAAAGCAAATTAACATGATAACATCACACAATCAGAAGTGAAATGGTATAAACATATGCACAATGCAAATGCAACTCAAAGGAATGAGGAGAAGAAGTATGCAAGCTAAAGATGCAACATGAAACACTTATGAGAATAAATGCACACTTATTAAATATGCAAAGCAAAATGCACAATATATGAACACAAAGATCACAACCAGAACCAAAACAAGATGAAGAATGGCTTAAGAAGCCAACAAGATGAAGAGAAGAAAGATACAATACCAAACGATACCAAATGGAAGCAAAAGAAACAATAAGATGAAGTGAAAGCACTTAAGGAAACAAATGACTTAAAGAAGAAGCAAACACCAAAATTCAGAAGACACAAACCCTATCCTAGGACCAGGAAGGTACCCCCACCCCAAAGGAACCCCAAATGAGAAGAAGAAGTTGGCACAAGTGCCTTTCTAGGCTTATAAGATACTTAAAGGTTCAAAAGAAGCAAAATCGGATAAGGTTCAAACTAAAATTCAAGACAAATCAACCACCATCTAAAAATTCCACAATTGAAGCCAAATGATCTTCAAACATGTTATATCAACTAGCCAAAAGGATTTGAAAATATTCATAAGCAAACTAGTTTTAATGGAGGCAAGAACACAAGTGAGGGTTACAAACTTACATCACAAGTCACAAGATCAAGACTCAAGAAATAAGTTTCTATAAATCCATAGAAAAATCACATGAAAAGGTCAATGTCTTAATAAATCAAAGCAAAAAGAATGGGATCAAAAATCAAATTATTGAAGAGTATGGAAAATATACAAGGCAGAGTGGTCAAGAAGAACTTAAAAAGAAGCTAGGTGAAAGGATGATTTAATTCAGACACGTGGCAAATGAAAAAAAATAAAATAAAAATATGATAAAATAATAGAGACATTAAATGAGACTCATGATGTTTTTGGGATTTTATAGATGGAGGAAACTATTTTAATTAAATGGAAACTAAACTGAATAAAAAAGAAAATAAATGAAAAAGAAAAATGAAAAATAAAATGGAAGGGAGGTGTGAAGAGTGAGATTATACAGTTGAAATAAAATGGACCAAAATAGAGGGGGTGCGAATAGTGCATCCGGGTAAAGGCCCACCTGAAGCCATGATAATTCTACAAAAGATTAAATCAGCTTTTCTTATTTTTTTTTTTCTTTATTTTATGAACAAAAAACAATGTGGACCTCATATCAATTGGTCCATCTACAGTTAAATGACTGAAAAAAATAAAAATAATAGTAAAAAATGAAAAATAAACACGACCAACCAAATGATGCCACTGCATCATCCCCTACCTTAAGCTATGAAGATAACCAAAAAACAGCAGAAGAACAAAACAACAAGAAACGTGATTTTCCACATCATCACCGCCAACCCAGATCAACATAACTTCTTCAATTCTCAGCGAAAATCAAAACCGTAAGGACCAAAATTGAAGCCCCAAGCAAGAAGAACACGGACATACCATTGATTTTCGCAAACAGGCATTATACAATGAGAAACAAAGGTTTGAAATCTCCTTGACAAAACTGAAAACCAAGATTAAGAACATCTACTAGCTTCTAAACACCTCCTAGAGTTCATATCAAGCATGATTGACAAGAGATAAGCAAGGAATCAGACAAATCAGAGTAAAACAAGATTAATGGTAAAACCTGAATACAAAAATTCTTGAGCCCGTTAAGAGATCCAGAGGAATGTCTTGCTCCCTTGAACTCCCTTGACCTTCTTTAAAACCAAATAAAGGTTTGTTGAGCTGAGATATGGGGAAAATGAAGGAAACCGAAATCTAAGTTGAAAGCACAAATCCGATCATTGAGCTCCAAAAACGATGATGAGAGTGTAGTAATGACTCTGAGGCCTATGGATTGAAGAAGGTGATCCATTTTTGATCCGAAATGCCCAAGAGAAAATTAAAGAAAAGGAGAATCAATTTTTGCTGGTGGTCACCTCCCTTGTTTCAAACCCGTGAGTGAATATTTTTCTCCTGGGGGTGAGCTTTCTTTGCACCCAATAAAAGTGCAAAACCAGAAGTTTGTTACTCTGCACCCACCTGCCAAAGTCATGCCACTTTTTATTCATTTCCTTTTTGCTTTTCAAAACACTTAATGCAATGAAGGTCCACAATTGTTATCATGTGCCGGATGGATTCGGGCAACATGATATTGAAATGATGAGATCAAGGTGGCAGTCAATGGCACTGATTGGTTGAGGCTGGTGAAGTGCATGGCGTGAGGATTAGTGAGTCACATATGATCTTTTCCCTTAGTGTATCATGCGTGTGACCAAGCTGATCATGCATCTGTTGCCCTCACCTTTGTACTACATCTTTGCAACTTTCTCTAATTTCCATTAAACATGTCAAGCAAAGAAAATGCCTTCCTCATGAAATTTGGTCACGTGATGTGTCCACTTGTACCACTAGGAAATGTTAGTACATGATAAAAAAAGTATCACAAAAAATATAATAATAATGGACCAATCACAAAATAACAAGTGTGCATCTAAATATGCCTCAAACTTAAAAAATTCATATCTTGAGTTCTAAAGATGCTATGAATGTGTTCTTGGACTTTTCGGAAAGGAAAAATCATGTTCTACAACTTTCGTGTTCACTAGAAAATCATTCGGAGCCTTTTCGCACATGAAATAATAGCCTGAAGTTTAGGATCAAATAATTTCTAAAAAATAGAAATTTCCAAATTTAGTAACCTTTTGCATACTTCCGACTTTTGACATTTAAGCTCAAATGAAATACTCCCTGACATAATGTGACCTCAAAAAAAGATAATCCTGACCAAAAACTCTGAAATTGTCATGTTGACTTTTCTGACTGCGCAGTTGACTTTCTTGCTCCACCTTCAAGCGAATGAACCAAATCTTGACTTCTTCAATGAATTTTTGCCTCAAATCTCATACATAAGCCATGCATACCATATGATATCCTTTGACCATGAGAATCGATCAAAGCTAAGCTTCTAATGAAATCCCAAACTCCTAAGCCCTTGAGGAGGACTTTCGGCTTCATGCAGTGTCACTGGACTTTTAGCTTTGCTTGTAGAATCAAGAAACTTCAGCTGATTGATCAAATGCCCTATGCTAGAATATGTGAGTGACATGCTTCATTTTCTATGCAGAGGATGCAGTGACGAAGTATGAAAATGATATGCTAAATGCTATGAAAAAGAGAGGGCAAATTTGGGGTGTTACAGCTACCCCTATTCAAGCAACTGTTAATCTGAAAAGGAAGGTAGCACGGGCTATCTACCATTCAAGATAAACTGTGGTTGAATACCAAGAAGACCTAAAATTTTCACTCTAACAAAGAATGCAAACAATGGGAAATAAACCCAACCAAATGACGCTTTGGTGACTGCGGGGAGAGAAAGAAGACGAGCTTCTTCCAAGTTGAAATTGATATCTGGAGTAAGAGTGCTGAGACAGACGAGTCTTCAAACAATCCTGTGACGCCAGGAACTGGATATACGAGTCCTCAAACACTGCGAGAACATAATCTGAGACAGACAAGTCTTCAAACAATCCTGTGACGCCAGGAGCTGGACATACGAGTCCTCAAACACTTAACATAGACTTTAGACAAACGAGTCTCCTTCGGATTTACCTGTTACACCAGGACCGGGAATGCATTAAAGTCTGTGGGAAAGACATGCATAAACAAGGTAGACGAACCTTCTTCGCATATTATCTGTAGATATATGGTATAAGACAGACGAGTCTTCCTCGAGCAAACCTGTTACGCCAGGTGCAACAACAATAATTGGTGCTTGAGATAGACGAGCCTCCTTCGGATTTACCTGTTACTCCAGGACCAGTAACCATTTTGACATTAGTTCCCACTGATAGGATTTGAAACCTCTTCAATAACGACGAGTATTGGATGGTCATCAAGATAACACAGACGAGTGCAATAAGTCCATGATGCAGACGAGTATCAGACGATGATCTGAGAAACACAGACGAGTGCTTCAGGCGATGATACAGACGAGTATCATCCACTGGTATAGACAAATACCAGAAATTCAAACACAGACGAGCGTTTGGAGTAGTCATACGGGAGAATACCAGGATAAACAGCAAATCCTTACATACACAGGTATAGGCTAGCACAGACGAGTGCTGGGATTGATACAGACGAGTATCTAGGCAAAGCAAACGAGCTTCAAACAGATATTAGAACATCACAACACAGACGAGTGTTGGAAACTGCAGACGAGCAATCAAAAATAGATATCAAGCACAGACGAGTACTGGAAATTGCAGACGAGCAAACAACAAAGTGATAACACAGACGAGTGTGGAGAGATGCAGACAACCAGCAATAAAGCAATATTATGTCACTGCTGGGGAAAACTCTGCTTAGCAATAACACAGACGAGTGTTGAGGATTGCAGACGAGCAACAAACAAATGCATGATTGGCAGCAAGAGGTACAACTCTGCAGGGGAAAACAAGTCAATAAGTCTGGACACCTATCTCTGACTGAGGTGATGAATACCTGTCTGTATCATCAAATTGTCCCAAAAGTATGGCAACTTTGCTGGGGAATATTTCACTGGCGGAAGTGAAAATCAAATATGAACTCTGTGGGGAATATCATCTAGTGACATCTTGCATTTTCTGGACTAGTTGACTGCCTGAAGATCAATCCAAGAGGATTTTACAGAAGACATGACATCCAAAATGTCCAAGTCTTCAAACTCTTTAGAGATTCGTCAAATCTTGACATAACTGCCCCAAACTGCATGGATTGGAAGAATTTGTCTCGCGAGCATTCATGAAAACCCTTGTATCACTATGAAATACCGTGCCCTGCAAGCACAAAGATATGCACACCTGCCCTGGGCATAAATGAACCAAGTATGGTTGAACTTTGGTGTTATGATTTTGAATTTTTCTTGTATGATAGACTTCCTAGGTATCAACTCAAGGATTGAAGAAGTGAAGACTACGATATCGACTCAAAGGTCATTAGAAATAGAAATATCGACTCAAGGGTCGAGGATAACACAACAACATCAACTCGAGGGTTGAGGAATAAAGCAACAACAACATCGAGTCGAGGGTCGAGGAAATAAGGCAGCAACATCGACTTGAGGGTCGAGAAAAATAAAGCAACATCAACTCGAGGGTTGAGGGAACGACGGCAACAATATTGACTCGAGGATCGAAGAGAACAAAACAACATCAACTCGAGGGTTGAGGAAACAAGATGACAATATCGACTCGAGGGTCGAGGAGAACAAAACAACATCAACTCGAGGGTTGAGGCAACGAAGGAAGCAACATCAACTCGAGGGTCGAGAAACAGAAGCGATGATATCGACTCGAGGGTCGAAGCAAACCAAAGTGAAGATTGCCACACTCAGCTGAAGTGAGAGGCTGAACGCATATAGAAAATATACTGCTGAGCTTCTAATGAAATCTCAAACTCCTAAGCCCTTGAGGAGGACTTTGGGCTTCATGCAGTGTCACTGGACTTTTAGCTTTGCTTGTAGAATCAAGAAACTTCAGCTGATTGATCAAATGCCCTATGCTAGAATATGTGAGTGACATGCTTCATTATCTATGCAGAGGATGCAGTGACAAAGTATGAAAATGATATGCTAAATGCTATGAAAAAGAGAGGGCAGATTTGGGGTGTTACATGTAGGGCCCTGCAATTTTCAGTATTATGCCCAGGTGCATTTGAGTGGAATGCACACCTAGCATTTGCATCATAGTTCTTTGGCAGATTGAGAGGATCTGGAGGAGCCAACGTCCTTAACTCAACTAGGTTGAGCTTTAGGAGTTGTGGCAAGAGTGCAGCATACGGCATTGGGATTGGGTCAATTACCTTGTTTGCTTGTGATGGCCTCTATTGGAAGGGATGTTGTTGTTGGTTGCTATTGCTGTTATTGTAAGTCCTCTATTGCGGAAAATGAGATGGTTGCTGATAGTGAGGTTGTTGTTGTTGAGGATACAATGGTTTTTGTGATATTGGAGCTGGGATGGTAACAGCTGCTACTGACCTGTGAGGATACTGGGGCCTGCCCCTGCTTGCATGAATAGAATTTGTTTCACCTGCCCTTCGGGGTCCCGCAAAAGGTTTTCTGGGGTTGCTGGATGAACTCGCACCACTGTCGGAGATTTTTCCCATCTTCAAGAGACTTTCAATCCTCTCACCAGCTATGACCACATCAGCAAAACTTGTAGAGGAGAAAGTAGCCAGTCTATCAATATAAGTCCCTTGCAACGTGTTCATGAACATGTCAGCCATTTCTCTTTCTGACATGGGTGGTTGGACAGCAGCAGCAAGCTGTCTCCATCTTTGAGCATAATCCCGGAAGCTCTCTCTAGAAGACTGAGAGATGCCCATTAGAAGAGTTCTATTGGGAGCCATGTCCAGGTTGTATTGATATTGCCGGATGAAAGCTTTGGCCAAATCCTTCCAACTTCTTATAGTAGCCCTTGTTAAGTGCGAATACCATTCACTTGAAGCTCCAGTCAGACTGTCCTCAAAGTAGAACATCCATAATGTTTCATCCATGGTATAAGCCTTGAGCCTTCCCAAGAAACACTGCAGATGAGTGCGAGGACAGGAGGTACCATTGTATTTTTCAAAGCATGGGAGTTTAAATTTGTGGGGAATTCTCACCCTATCTACTAGTCCCATGTCCATCACATCGAAGCCCAAAGAATTCTGAGATTCCAACGATCTTAACTTTTCGGCAATCTCGTCCAATCTTCTGTCATATACCTCATCTCCTGCCCCTATAACAGTAACCTGTTCTCCTTGGGGATCCTCCTGCAGGACTTGCCCCCAGCAGTATTACCTTGACCATTCCTCGGGATGTTAACTTCTGGATTCAGATGGGGCCTATACTCCGGTGGGTCAATGCGAGGTTGTCCCCGTTCATTGTTGCTAGTTCCTCTTGTTCCAAGATGAGGTTCCTCAGGAGTTTGTCTTTCCACCAGCTCTCTTAGCCTTTCTTGACTCTGGGCTAAGCCAGTCATCACTGCCATAAACTGAGACATCTGATTTCTCATCTCTACTCTCTCATTGGCCATCTGATTTATGACCTCAGTCAGATCCTGCTGTACTTGCTCCATTTGAATGTCGGGAAGGTTGTTACGAGTCGGGTACCGGTGCGTGCGGTTGACAGGGAACACTCGGCAGAGCAATGTTTCCTGAGATCACAAAAAAGTTAGAAACAATAATAACAAAACCTACAAAACAAAAACAAAGTTAGTATGCAATGCAGTATGCTTATTTGTTTTCCAAGGTGTCCGGTTTGGTTCTTGGTTTTGACCTTTCTAGACCTCGAGGAAGATACTTGATGTTGTTGAGAGAAAACCCAAATGAAAAAAACAAGCTAAAATATATTACAAATGATGAACAATACATAGTTTGTTTTACAATACATGCCCATGGAGGGTCAAAATACAACAAAAGGAAAAGTACATCAAATGGAAACAAACAACAAGCAAAGAATCAGACATCCAGTCCAAACTCATCTTCTCTGACCTCCTTCAAGAGTGCCTCAGTCATTGGACCAGCTAGGTGCTCTGTAATGGTCCTAATGAGGAGGTTCCTAGTAGCAATGGCAGTAGTCAGTTTCTTATGTTTGTCCTGATCCTTTGATCTCTTCAATCCTGCTCTGAGCTTCAATTCTAAAATATCCTTCTGAGTTGCCAACAAAGCTTCCTGCTGCTCCTTCTCATTGGCCTCTAGTTGTTCAATCTTGGCTTGAGTCTTCTGGTCTTCTTGTGTACGGGCTTCAGTGATCCTGACCCATCTAGCCTGGCTCTCTTGCAAGTAGTGCTCAGCCCTAGCTTTCTGAATCTTGGCCTCTTTACAGACATTCTTCAATATTTGTTCCCCAGCCCTTGCTTTCCTTATGTAGTCTTCTGTCTTTTCAATTTTTGCAAGACGCTCAACCCTGAGCTTTTCCAATCTCTCAATGTCCAGGCGACCATTACTTCTTTCCCAAAGAGTCTTCTTCAAGGCTTGGGATAACTGCTCATTCCTTTCCTTCAACTTTTCAATTTCCTCCAGGCTAACTGTTGCTGCAGGTTGTACTGTAGATGGTCAAGGTATGTCTCCAAAGGTGAAAGGCATTCTGGTAATCTGAGCTCTGGTACGGGACTAGTCTGAGTACTGAGCTGAAGCAACATTGTTACATCCTCCAAGAATTGCTACCCCTTTTGTCTGGATGTTGTCCCAAGCCCAGGATGCTTGTCTGACAACAGCTGAATTAGGTTGCACTTCACAATATAGGGTCTCAGCTAAATCTTGTCCTCTGGGAGGGTGAACTAAGGCATAGCCCAGTTGTCTCTTAAATAGTAAGGGGATGTAGTTGATGCAACCCTTTACTCCTATCAGAGGCACATTAGGGTATTGCCCACAACTGGTGATGATGTCCTTGCCCTTGGTGCTCTGGGTGCACCATCTGATATCATCTGAAGTCAAGGCAATGAACCTCTTGGCCCAATTCTTCTGCTGGTGGGGGTTCAAGAAATCATTTGACTTAGGCAGGTGTCTGAGACGCTAGGTGTAGAACAGAGGAGCACAACATCTTACCAACTTCCCCCCTCTGTTTCTCATTCCTCTGATGAATGGAGTAGTAGAAATCTCCTAGCAATGTAGGTACTGGGTTCTTCAGAAGAAAGAGATGGATGGCATTCTTGCTGACAAATTTTGGCTCATCTGCAAATAGTATAGCCCCATATATGCTGAGGGCCAACAGTGCACAGACTGCCCTCCACTCTCCCAATGAAGCCTTCAGGATGGCCTGAGAAATCACGAAGTCCAAATGCAAACCGAGAAATCCCAGCTTTTGTTGTCATACTTTGCTCGATAAAGGTAGGCTCCAAGTACATTTCCCTTGCTATCTCTTCATTTCTGGGAGCAGCCATTTCTGGGTTGAAGGGGATTCCACCCCTGATAGGTACTCCAATCAATAAAGAAAACTCTTCCAGCAGAGGCCCTAACTGAAAGTCTGGAAAGGTGAAACATCTCAATGGAGGGTCATAAAACTGCAAGCATGTGTGGATCATGCTCCTTTGAGAAGGATCAAGGTCCATAACCATGTCCAAGATACCCCCATAGTGCTCTCTAAACAATGGGATGTGGTCAGGGGTGATAAGTGACTGGACCTGCCTGATACCAGTCAACACAGGCTCAAAAATGTGGTAGGATATGTTGCTCTTCCTGGGAGTAGCCATGAATGCTGCTGAAGAAGCTGAAAAATAAGTGCTGATGAAGATCACAGACTGAGATGTTGAAGGTGGACCACTTGACAGACTGGTGCTGATGAGGATAGAGATAACTGAAGCAGATAACTGATGAAGACAGCTGAAGCAGAGGTCTATGCAGAAGAAGGAGTCAAAACCAAAACCAAGATACAATCAAATGGATACCCTGAAAAGCAAATAAACAAATGTTAAATGATGCAATGATGATATATGCAAATGATATGCAAGGGTTTGTGATCAAGAGCCGGATCTGATTATCTGTCTTGATATAAGGCCCATGTATGTTCAAAAGTCCAGATGAAGGCTCAGAAATCCAGTAATCAGGGTGGGGGACTCAAATAAAGAGTCACATGTCCAGGGTTAATCACAAGAACTGTCCAAAGTGGAGTACTCTTAAACAAAACAGTAACAGGGTATGATATGGCCAAAGGTTCCTGCAAACCTGTAAACAGCCCAACCCCCTCACAGGTAATGTTCTAGAACAAGGATCCTCAGACTTGGATCAGTTATGAGAAGTGTAAACACTTCTAACACGGAGGTACAATGTTTACAATAACCATAAAGGATCCTCCTCTAATTCACCTCAGCTTCTGAAGGTCATAATAGAAGGTCATCCAGACTTAGCAGGCTTCCCAGATAGCCCTAGCACTACAGGAAATCTGTAGCACAGAGTTCTCAAGAAGAAACCCACATCTGAACCGTGTTTCATATTCCCGCACCAGACCGAAATGGAATGGGAAAGAACATGAACCACTCTAGCCTAGGTGTCACTCAGGTCCCAGGTATAGGACCTTAAACTCTCAATGGAAACCCCACCCACCAAAACAACAATCCAGATCTAGCAAATGACAATATGAAATATGCAAAAACTGTAAAGGAAGCAATAAATAAAGCTGTACATAAAGAAATAAATAAAGCAAATAAATAAACACACATAGCACATAACACCCCAGTAAACACAAATCAGACAAGCGCTAGGAGGAACCCACAAAAAGAACCAGAAGCCCTGGTTGCAATATAAGGGTCCCCAGCAGAGTCGCCAAGCTGTCGCTCCCACCAAATGACACCTGGTCAAGAGGGTTACAGACGCGAACGGTCAGCGAGAGGAGAAGATGAAATGAAGGTGAATAGAGTCGCCAGCTAGGCATTTTTATCCCGAAGGAAAGGTAATGCTGCATAAACCTAAAGAAGGATGGATAAGACGGTCGCGAACCAGAGAAAATGAGAAAGGGGGTTGGTTACAACCTGGGAAGGTATTAGCACCCAGATTGTCCGTCGTACTCGACGGGATCCACGCTTAAAAGATTTGTGTTTAAAAGGTTAGTGTCAGTGCTATTCTGTGTGCAAAAAGCTGGAAAAGAATGCAAGTGCCAGTGTAAAAGAAATGTGAAGTGAAGTAAAGAGTGTCAGTGCAAGGAAAGAATGCAAAGCTCAAGACAATGAGGCTTAAAAGAATAAAGCTGGAAGAAGGGGTGAATATACAAAGACTTTTGTTCGATAACAGTTAAGTTATGCCTACGTATCCTCTCGTGCAATGAGGAAGTCAAAACACCGTAGTTCGACTCAAAGAGACTGAAAGATAAATTGAATTGTGAACTGCTTACTTGTCTATGCTCAAGTGTATGACCTGTCTGGCTCAGGTGCAAACTGTCTTGCATTAGACGGAAGAAGCGAGTTCTCGTTTGTGAGTGAATGAGGTGAGAAAAGAATCCTGGAGGATACGATTATTGTTTGTTTTTGAGTTTTCAGTCTTTTATTTCTTTTTGTGAGTTTGTCATAAGAAAATGAGCTTAAGCCTAAACCAAGGGTTAGTAAACTCATCACATCCTCCCTCTGATTAGGGGTAATGAGGATACCTTAAGTGTGAAGTAAACACCTCACACTTAATCACCATGATGTAGGATTAAGATCATTAACCTACTTGCATTTATTTAGATGTTTTTGGTATTTTGTTTGGTGTTTAGTAATGAGTTTAAGCCATAATCAGGGATTTAATGGACCCATTACATTATCCTAATAGAAGGATAATAGATGAGAACATTTAAACTGAGAAAGGCTCCTCAACTTAATCCATGATTAGGGATTAACCTCATGACAAAACAAAGTCTTTATTAAAGTGGATTTTAGTTAATGGAAAGATTGAGAAGTGAATTTTATGGTTTGTAAGACAACTTGAGGGGGACTTGTCCATTAACACTAGGGTTAGTCCTTCTTAACTAATTAAGGAAGATTTAGAACCCTAATGCAAGGCCCAAGTTACAAGCTTGATGTCTTGATGATTATTAGGTGAATTGATTAAAGGATTTAAACACATTAAGGGTTTAACACTTAGGATTAAAGTTATGCACTCCATCCTAATAGAAGGATACAGGCATACCCCTAATCACAAAGCCTTAAAACCTTTAAGGTTTAGTCCTTGATTAAGAGATGAGAAGAGAAGACACAAAGATGACACAAAGGTAAAACTAATGGGGGACTAATCAAACCCTAATTTTTATCATGCTTGGGTGTTCCTAAGGTTTATGAGGCTTGCAAGAAGATCTTCAGGAAGAGCCACCAAGGAAGAAGCAGATGAAAGGAGGAGAAGCAGAAAGAAGCAAGTCAACTTACTTCACTTAAGAAGATAAGTTGCTTGGAGAAAGAAAGATAGAAAGTAGCATGAATGAGCAATTCCACTCTAATTAACAAGTAAAATGCAACAAAGAATGCATAAATGAGATGAGAAGAGATTATGAGAAGTGAAGGCAAATTCACTTCTCAAACACTTACCACCTGAAAAGTTAGCAACAAGAAATGAAATGAAATGAAAATGAGAAAGATGCAATGAGGCAAACTAAAACCAGAAGCATGATCAAGATGTATGATGCTAAGAGACGATGCAAATGGATGTCATGAGATGTGGATGATCATACAAGCAATGAAGATGAAAATGAGACATAAAAGGAGGCATGAAAGTTCATGAATGCATATGACATCAAATGAAAGCAAAAGCATGGCAAAGGGATGATGCAATGATCAAACATGATTCTAATATATCCTAAGATGTCTCATATGTCATTTTGATGTACAAAAAGTCATGGCAAGTTCATGTATGCAAGCATATGAAGAATGGATGCAAATGAAGGTAAAGATTAGGGTTTATGTACAAGATGCAATGCAAAATTCAAAATCAGAAGAAAATGACAAGATAAAAAATTGAAAATGGGATCAAAGGTACCCTAAAATTATACAAGTTCACTGCCCAAAGGGGAAGGTCAGAAGCTAAACCCTAAAGGACTTATGATTTTTCTAAGCTTGCTTGGGTTTTAAGGTACCCCACAAGGGAAAATGCAAAACAAATTAAAAATGAAAGATAATTTCATGCCAATTTTATCCTAGAAACTATATGATATATGGAATGAAATGCAAAAAGAATCATTATCAAACCCTTCATGGTTAGGCAGAAAAGATTTTTCTAAGTTAGGGTCAAAAATATTGATTTTTAAGAACCCTAAATCCAAAGAAAATGTCAAAATGGATCAAGAACCAAAAAGAAATTTTTATGAATGGTTTGATAATGTCTCTAAATGTGTCAAGATGCAATGTGATTTATTTGGTGATTTTTAGAAACTTAAATGGTATTTTAATTAATTAACTTCCATTAATTAATTAAAATAAGCATTTAAATATTTTAAAAATACAAATTTTATGCAAAAAATAAAATAAAAATTATTTTCATAATAAGAAAAATATTTAAAGTCATGGTGCAAAAAATGAGAATTTTTGGATGCATTTTGCTATTTTAAATAAAATGAACAAAGAAATGCAAATAAAATGAAAATAAAATTAATTTTAATGAGAAGTCAGCGCATCTGGTGGTCAGGATTCAAACTGGGGTGGAGGGAATTGACCCGCGCGCAAATGGAAGGCTGAGATTGAATCTGAGAATTTGAATTTAATAAAACCTAATTAAGCTAGTTAATGACTGATTAGGGTTTTAATGTGAAATCTGGGACGTTGGTTGCGCGCGGGAAAGAGGATCCAAGGGTTCTCATTCAAACTGGCCTAAACCCTAACCCTAATCTAATCACTTTCAGATGACCGGAACAGTGGTTCCGGTCATCTTCTCCGGCGAGTTCAAAAAGCTAACTTCTTCTCTAGACAAAATCAAGAGCTCTAAAGCTCCAGATCGTATCTCCTAATCACCCTGAACATGAATCAATCATCAAAACAAATTTTCACAACCTAAAACTCAAGATATGGATCAAAACACAAAATCTGGAAAAATTTCAGAGCTTCGATACAGGCTTATTTCTCAACCATTTTCAAAAATTTCAAGTTCAGTGTGTTCAGGGAAGCAAGCTTAAGCATTTAGAAACTTAAAACAAGAGTTCTGGAAAAATAAATTCCATGGCTACCTGAAGTGAAGCTTTCAACCCTGGAGCTTTCTGACCAGCTCTTTGCCTCAATGTGAAGTTTGTTGAAGCTCAGGTCAAGGAGGGGCCAAAATCCTGTTTTTGATTTGGAGTGTTTCAGGTTGTTTCAAGGGGTGGGAAATGATCAGAGGAATATGGTGAGTTGTTCTATGGAATTTGTTTTGATGTTTGTGGCTTGTGTGATCAGTTTCGAAGAAAAATGCAAAGAGGGGAGTTTTGGTGAATGCTGAGTTGTGGGAGGATTCAGCTTATGTTGTTGTGTGTGTTGAGTTGCTTTTGGTCCATGTATCAATTCTTGATAGTTCAGAGAGTTGTTGTGGAGCAGTTTGATTGGTATGGCTCAATTTGCAAAAAGTTAAGAAAGTTGTCCTTTGAGGTATGGGATCATGGCAGGCTGAGGACAAGGGGGTGTCTGGCGCAGCTTGATTCATGGGAAACCAAGGAATTCATATTGAGGCAAAATATCAAGTGGAATGGAGTTTGTGGGTGGTTTTGCAATTTGTGAAAGTTTTGGCCCCTTTTGAAATACTTGATGATCAAGGCATGAAACTTGAGAATTCTTTGGGCAATTCTGAATTATAGGTCATGTATGATGTTTGTGTAATGGTTAGAAGTCACTTTGAGGCTACAAATTGGTTTGACATGAGTTTTTTGCAAGTTTCCCTCTTCGGTACATAAGTGAAATTTTGTGATTTTTCCCAACTTTGCAAGGCCATAACTTGAGTTCTATGATGAGTTAGATCAAGTTCTTGTACTTTTTGAAAAGGGAATGATCCAATCTACAACTTTCATGACCAAGAATTTTTCATTTGAAGCACTTTTGAATCAAAAAGAGGAGGTTGAAAAACTTTCCCAAAATGGCAAGTTTGCATTACAAGTCACTTTCCCAAAATGGAAACTTTGCAAATGGCTTGAAATTATTCAATTTTGTGAACTTATAACTTCTTCTAAGATCAAATAAAGATCATATACACCCAAAATGATGGAGAAAACCCTTTGGTTGGATGATTGGGGGCCTCAGATGCCCTGATTTTACACTGACTTGTTTAAGAAGTCATTTATTGATCAGATGCCTTCCCCATTGAATTTCTTCATGAAAATTGGTATGCATGATCCTTATATCATATAGAGACCAATAGAAACAAGAATGACCAAAAAATTTGGAGTTATGGCCTCTGAAACCAAAACCCTAATTTTAGGTCATTTGTGTAGTTAAGCTTGGCTCTGCTTCCATGCCTTTCTCAGTTCTTGTGATTTTCTGACTTTCTTGATCTTGGGAGGATATATATGATGCTTGAACATACATGGACCCTCTTGAGATGATTGGAGACTCTTGGAGTGGCTCAGATAGCTCAGGGATTGCTCAGATCACAAACCCTAGATGCAGATGACTTTGAACCAATGCAGTGAAGCAAAAATGTAATATGAGATGATATGATTGAACTTATGCAAATGAAAAGAATCACAAGCCATGGTGAAATGAGTGAGGGAAAATTTGGGGTGTTTACAGCATTATTTTCCACCAACACATCAATGTGTGGCAACGGAAAGTCATCTTTTGGGCTTGCTCTATTCAAATCCCAGTAGTCAACGCACATCCGGACCTTGTAGTCCTTCTTTGGTACAGGTACAATGTTAGCTACCCAAGGTGGGTAACTAGTTACAGCAAGGAAACCGGCATCCCATTGCTTCTGAACCTCCTCTTTGATCTTCATCGCCATGTCAGGACGAGTTCTTCTTAATTTCTGTTTCACATGAGGACAGTCCTCTCTTAAAGGTAGCTTATGCACAACGATGTCGGTATCCAACACTGGTATATCTTGATATGACCAAGCAAATATATCCACATACTCTTTCAGCATATTGATCAGCTCCTTCTTGACGTCGGCCTGCAGACTGGCCCCAATTTTGATTTCCTTCTTCACATCTTCACTGCCAATGTTGATGATCTTAATTTCTTCTTAATGAGGCTGAATAACCCGTTCCTCTTGTTTCAACAATCTGACCAATTCTTCAGGGAGGTCACAGTCTTCCTTAACCCCTTCGTCGGCTTGGTAGACAGGATTGTCAAAGTCATGCATAGTCATAGCAGGAACGTTATCAATGGAATCCGGATGATCAACACTGCACAGATGATGTGCTTATTCAGAATCTGCTTATTTTGAAAAAAGAGACGCTAACACAAAAACAAAAGGAAAACACATTGCCATTTTTATATTTTTTTGAAAAGTTAAAAACAAAGAAAGAGAACACAATTTGTCTGAAAATGTCCTTTTATTTCATAGCAAAATAAGATGCAATACAAAACATGGTGGCCCAATACAATGGATCCAAGCATCTTGGGTAGAATGCTGGATTTGACAATGCAGTATGCTAATAAAAGGAAAAAAAATAATTACTCTGAGTTCCATGTGACTTGTATGATGTCTTCAGCAGACCAGTTTGTTAGCTCCTTGCCGGGCGCACACGGGTGAATCCAGTTGTCCCAGTCACCGTCATTGTCCCCATCTTGGCTTGTCACACAGATCTGGTAGCGGTCGAGCAATCCAGCGCTCGTAAACGAAATGGCTTTACCACTTGGAGTAGATCCACCAGGCTGATACCCTAAGCCAAACTTGTCGTCTTTCTTTTCCAGCTCCAACAGCTTGCCCCATCCTTGGGCACTTCTTTATTGAACAACCTCCTTTGCTTCTTTGTAGGAATGGATGGACGTACCTTCCTTCTCACTGCTCTTCTCCATGGGAGTCAAGATGCTGACATTGACTGCTTTGAAGGCTTGACATAAAGTTTCATGGATTTCTCCATCCATCTCTACATACTTGAATGTTGACAAGTGGCTTACGAAGATGTCATCCTCTCCGCGGACTGTATTGACATGGCCGTCAACCACATATTTGAGCTTCTGATGTAGGATTAAAGTAACAGCTCCAGCAGCATGTATCCATGGGCGTCCCAACAGGCAACTATACACAGGCTGGATGTCCATGACGTAGAAGACACTTTTGAAGACTTGAGAACCTATCTTGACGGGAAACTCAACTTCCCCAAAAACTGATCTTCTCGAACCATCAAAAGCTTTGACAATAAGATCACTTGGTCTCAGGACAATCCCATCAACATTGAGCTTCATTAATGCCTTCTTCGGAAGCACATTAAGGGAAGAGCCTGTATCTACAAGAACGTGTGACAACACAGCACCCTTGCACTCCATAGTGATATGTAGTGCTTTTTTGTGGTTTCTGCACTCGGACGTGAGGTCTCTGTCTGTAAAGCCTAAGCCATGGCTTGCATTAACACTGCCTACAACAACTTCAAGTTGGTTGATAGTGATTTCTTGAGGAACATAGGCCATTTGCAGCACCTTCAGTAAGGCCTCTCTGTGTGCGGGAGAACACATCAGCAGTGATAAGATGGATATCTTGGAAGGTGTCTGGTTCAGTTGATCGACCACCTTATAGTCACTCTTTTTGATAATACGCATGAATTCCTCGACCTCTTTTTCAAATGTACCCTGCCCAGCAACAGGAGTAGTTGATTCATCAGTCACAACTTGCTTTCCTTTGGCTTTGGATGAAGCTTCAGCCACATGATCCCCTCCCAGCACAGGGGGAGCAAATAAACGACCACTTCTGGTGAAACCCCCAACTCCTCCGACATTCTCTACAGTCAGGTCCACATCAACAGACTTTCTCTCAATCTTCTGTCCAGCTACATATACATCTAAGCCATAATGCCAGAGAATGGCTTTATCGTCTGTGTATGGAACAGGCCCAGGTACGGTTATAGTCACGGGACTAATCTCAGGAGCATAAATTGTAATAGACTCTCTTCTGACAGGCATGTCAGCTTCATCATAGAAAATGGTGATTGTTGACATATCATCAGCTTCATCATTGTCGTACCCCGAAAAATACGACCTTACGCGATCCGAATGGACGGAGCCGCGCGCCGGACGGACTGAAGAGTCGCCACCTAAATCTATTTATTCCTGAAGAGGGAAAGGGAAGATATAGATACAACCCGGGAGGAGAAGGATGAGGACAAAGGTCAACGGAACCATTGCCTGGGTTCGGGAGTCGGTTATGCAGGGGGAAGGTATTAGCACCCCCTACATCCATCGTACTCGATGGGAACCATCTAAGTTAACGCGCGCGAAAGGATGTCTATGCTTAAACGAATTGCTTGCTAGAGGGAAATGAGTTGAATTATAAGTTAGATTGAACCTAGGTGCTCGGCAAGGATTGAGATCCTCGTGCCTACGTACTCCCGCGTGCAATGGGAAAGTCAGAGCCTCGTAGTTCGGCCTACTAAGGGTAATGGTTGTTGATTTTATTACCTTTCGTCGATGAAAGGATTTAGGAGGTGAAGTGCACTAAAGACTATGGATAGTTTATCTCGCCCAACAAGACGAGTGTCCTGCGTCGAAATAATCGGAGCGAGTAACGAAAGCTCGTTATCCCCCTTTCTACCGCTTAAGGCTCGTGGCGTACAAATTCTTCTCGTATTTATTAAAGTGTTTTTATTTCCTAAAGCCGCTTGACGTTGGATCAAGGGTTTGGATCTAATCGAAACATTTTGGTTTTTTGAGGTTAAAGGGTAAATGCAATTGGAGGTTTATTTTTGTAGTTTTGTTAGCGAGGCACGAATCGCTCGGCTCGCAAAGGTGGAGTGGATCCTAAACGAAAAAGATAACTGAAAAATAAAGTGCAAGTGTGCAAAGTGCAATCGCTTGGCGTTGGACCAAGGATTCAGAATTAAATAAATGCGGAAAATAAAATGCGTACAAAATAAGGGGAGAGGGATACAAAATAAATACAGGGGATTGCGAAAAATAAATGGTCTCGTTGTAATTAGCCCAAGAGAAAGCGTGTGTGCAGTGTGTTTGAACTATTCGAAGGCGTTCGGCCTGTTTATTCGGGACGCAACTATTCGGAGGCGTTGGACCTTTTTCGAGCGCAACTATTCGGAGGCGTTGGACCTTTTTCGGGACGCGGCGAAATTTGGTTCGTTTACTGCCTTAGAGCCGATTTAATGAAATCGTTCTATGAGGAGTCGAATCGTAATTTTTAAATGCGAAAATAATTGAATAAACAAATGAATAAATAAATGAATTGAATTGTTAGAAAAATAAAATAATGAATATAAATAATAAATGAATTAAATAAAATCAAGAATAAATAAATTGAATTAAATTAAAATACATGATTGTTTGTCGGAATGAAAAATTAAATACAAAGGGGGCCTCATATTGACCAAAAATCACCGATTTAATGAAACCGGGCGAAAATGGCCTTTTGTTATATCATCGGCCCAAACATAAAAAAGATATTAATACTAACCAATTTAACTTATGAAATTCTAAACATTAAGAATGATAATAATGCAAATTATAAGATAAGATAAATAATAAAATTGAACAATAGAAAAAAAAACGGTTTTTTTTTGTGTGTTGCATGTGGTGTAAACAGCAAATATGTTGGGCCTAGAAGCCTAGTCCATTGATTACAAAATAGAGTATATAAAAAAAATCAGCAAAAACAATAGGGGGTACATGCTGGATTTGTGTGTATAGCAGACTAATGGTATGTATATAAAAAAGAAGAACAATATTATGGGCTAAGCCCAACAATCTAAACCCTAAACTCTTATGTGATAATTGAGAAATAATAAAAATTATTTCTTTCTTTTTTTTTTAAAAATAAATAAATGAAGCATCAATAAAAAAACTTGTATCAGTAAAACAGAACCTAAACATGTTTTTAATAACAAATGAAAAAATGAATTCACGCCTCAAAAGATGTAAACGAAGAAAAACCAACCAGAGCCTCAAACGCAAATCAGAAAAGCAAACGGAAACCTCGAGTCATTTCAATCGGCCTCAACGGCTCACCTTTCGATCTCTCTGTTTCTCTCGCGCGATGCTCCTCCCTCGGTCTGCTTTTTTTCCGGCGCCGGTGGAACGCCCTCACGGTTTGGACTCATGAAAGGGCTTCGCGGCGGAATGGTGGCTTGAACGGCGAGGTTCCGGCAGATTCGTCTCTCGGTCTAGCTTCGCATTCAGTTGCGGCGGCCGGATGTGGTTTGCTGCTTCTCTCACTCACAGCGTCGATTGCGGTATGGTACTGTTCGCTGGGTTTCGCTCGCGGTAAGTGTTTGGTCACAGTTTGTGTTTGGCGAAGAAGGAGGTGTTTGAAGGTTTGTTGTTGTGCAGTTCCGGCGGTGGGTTGGCCGGTTGATGTGGGTAGCTATGGTTTGAAGCGGATTTGATTTGTTTCTGGTTTCACAGGTTTGTGCTAATGGTCTTCGCGGCTAGTTGAGACGGGTTCGTTTCGGTGGCTTCCGTCGGTGAGGTGTGCACGGCTGATTTCGCGATTTGGGATGGTGGCCGGCCTTGACGGTTTGAACGACGGCGGCTGATGGTTGGGTTTCGGCGCGGTGGGTGAGTTGTTGTTTTGCTGAAAAAAGTTGAGGTTATTTCTGTGGATTTTTTGAAAGTTTTTGGGGTTATTTCTGTTATTTTCGGTTTAGTTGAATCTGAAGATGAGATTTTCTACTTTATATTTTTGCTGGGTTTGCAGGTTAAATGGTGGTTTTGAAATGTAGTTGAGGTTCAGATTCATGTGAGTGTTTGAGAAGGGAGGAAATTTTGTGAAAGAGTTTATGGATCTGTGTTTTGACAGTTTTGAGAGTGAAAAAATTTCTCTGATTTTTTTGGTTATTTTCTGCAATGTTTCTGAGTGATTTTTCAGCTTCTCAGGTTTATGGTGAGGGATTTGAGGGAGACGAATTATTGTGTTGTATGGTGAGTTTATTGAAAGGCAGGTTATGAAAATATGGAGGTTGGTTGTTATTTATTTGAAGGGAGAAATGAAAGAGAATATGTGTAAGGTTGCCGAAAAATACTCCCTCAAATCTGTTATGCAGGACACGGATAGTACAAAGCCAGGCTGTGTGGAGTGAGAAAAATGTGGATTATGAAAATGTGAGTGGAAGTTTGTTATTCTTTGATACAAAAGGTGCATTGCTAGCTGTGATCCTGCTGGAAAAAGTAAAAACTGATGTGCATTATGGAAGAAAAAAAAGTGGGAGTGAGATATTGGATAATAATAATAATACTAATATTCAAAAGTAATAATAATAATAAATAGATAAAAATGGTATTTATAGTAATAAGAAATGAAAATATAATAAGAGGAACAAAATAAGAAATAAAGTAATAAAAAAAAAAAAATAATAATAATAATAATAATATTAATAATGGCAAAGGTATTAAAAAAAAAATGCTGATGATAATTGAAAAAATAAAATGGTGACAATAATGGACATAATAATAATAATAATTATAATAATAATAATAATGTTAGTAATAAAAAGTGAATAATAATAATAATAAAAAAAAAGTTAATGGTAATAATAGTGAAAAATTGTTTAGCAATGGAAAATTAAAATAGTGATGGTTATAATAATAATAATAATAAAAAGAAAATGAAACATGCTAACAATAATATAAGTAATAATAGAAATAATAGAAAATGAAAATACTAATAATAACAATAATATTAAAAGGTATTAATGATAACAATAAGAAATAGTTTTTTTTTTTAATTTTTTTTTTGAATAATGACTAAATAAGTAAAATATTCATGATAATACTAAAGATAAAAGAAGATATGAATTTTTAATTTTAAAGAGAAATAAACGCATTTTTTTTACTTTTTCGAATATCACACAGAAAAATAAAATGGTACATATTTTGAACTTTTTGAAATAATGTTTTAGACAGAAAATAAAATGATGCAGGTAGGACAAATTTGGGGTATGACAGATGCCCCTATCGAATTGGCTTAGACCGAGTAAGATGAAATGGCTCGTGTTCAATCGTTCATGGTATAAGATAATTAGATATTAACAGACTCCAAATTTGTCCGACGAAGAAAGAATTTGTGAAAATAGCAAATGAAATAAGCTGGAAATGATGGGTGACACAGCAAAACAAATTAACAAAATAAATCACTTATCACCAGAGGATGATAAGGCAATAAACAGAAAAATAAACTCACTTATCAACAGAGGATGATAAGGCAATAAACTGAAAACAAACTCACTTATCAACAGAGGAAGATAAGGCAATAAACAGAAAAATAAACTCACTTATCAACAGAGGATGATAAGGCAACAAACAGAAAGATAAACTCACTTATCAACAGAGGAAGATAAGGCAATAAACAGAAAAATAAACTCAACTTATCAACAGAGGAAGATAAGGCAATAAACAGAAAAATAAACTCACTTATCAACAGAGGATGATAAGGCAATAAACAAAAAAATAAACTCACTTATCAACAGAGGATGATAAGGCAATAAACAAAAAAAATAAACTCACTTATCAACAGAGGATGATAAGGCAATAAACAGAAAAATAAACTCACTTATCAACAGAGGATGATAAGGCAAATAACTGAAATTAAAATCACTTATCACCAGAGGATGATAAGGCAATAGACTGAAAAATAAAATCACTTATCACCAGAGGATGATAAGGCAAATAACTGAAAAATAAATTCACTTATCACCAAAGGATGATAAGGCAAAGGGACTGAAATTTAAACACGGCTATTGAATCCGCCAAGAGAATGCCTGGAATCTGATTGATGTGATCCTCCGCTGGGGAAAGGACTGGAAACTTGTATGGATCCTGGATCCTGAATTATGCAATTATGCTTGATTGTTGTGAAATGGTATTCCATAATGATGGAAATACGATGCAAATGTTTATGCACTGAGATGTAAGTTTGATAATGTTGGGGAAGATAAAAGCTGATTTATTTAGGCATGCATATGATGCATAATGTTGCAAATGATTGATGTAAATGATGCGTATGATATTTGATGATGCGTAATGATGCATATGAGCGATTGAAAGGTGCCAGCTTGGTGGACTTTTGGTCTGGTAGTTGCCAATAGTGATTGGACTTTGGGTGGGTGGAGGGATTGATTTCCCGACACTTGATCTTCGACAATGCGCGATCAGACGATGAGTCTGAAAATTCCGAGTTTGGCTCTCCGCTGATGAGCGAAGCGACCTAATTAACACATGAAGACTGATTTTGCTTTGGTATGATCGACAACGTCTGGCAATAATTGCTTGTTCAGCTGGGGAGGAGGGATATGAAGATTTGCTCCTGTATGGCTGCCCCTGTCTGTAGGGTTTTTGAGATAAATCTGGTGGGGAAGCTTTGATAATGACCATGGCATGATCTGCCTCGGAGCCTAGATTTGATAAGCGTCTGCCCTTGATTGAGCTGTTGGAAGATAATTTGCCCCTGATTGGGCTGTTGAAGTAGTCTTGATTCATGTTGGCGATGAAGTTCAAGCTTCTCTTTTGATTGCCCCTTGTTGGGTTTGCACTGATGTCAAGCACTAAATTGCAATTAAATTGTTCATACACAAATGGTAGTGTTAATGTAAAGTTCATGTAAGTTTGAAAAAGTCGATTTATTTGAATGCTGTGAAAGTGTGACGAATGGACTGTTGGCCCAAACGAGGTGCTAATTTAGAAAGTGCGTAAAAAGATGCAGCAAGAATAATGTGCAATCGAGATTGAAGATTAGCAAATATATGGGAGTCAATTTACGCAACCTTGCTGGTAGCATGCTTTCAGAATAAACCCTGCCTCAATTAGGACTTTTGGGGGTTGTAACGTGGTCTGGTTAATCGCTTGAGAAACAAAAGTATAAGGCTCAAAGTTTGATTTGTACCCATCCCTTCTTCGTGATGTTCTCCAGTCCTACGTTCAGTTAACTCTACATATGCATTTGTTTTGACTTTGCAAGAATGAAGATGAAGCTTTGAAGTTCGTTTGGAAATGGCAGTCATCTTTTTTGCTTTGATGTTGGTGCCCCTTTGATTTTGTTTTGGTGGTCACCTGATATTTGTTTTGCTTTTGCTGAGGATCTGAGCTCCTCTTTTGATTTTTTTCCGACTAAGTCTCCCTTCGGGTGCTCAACTTAGTGATTTTTTCTTTTTTCTTTTCTTTTTGTTTGAATGTTGTGACTGCCAAGTCATTTGTTGATGGTCCTCTGACGGGATGTCTCATCTTGCGATTCGAAGGTGTAGCCAGGTTAACTGAACACTACCCTGCCCCGGGTTAGATGTAAGGGTTGTATCCGAAAGAAACTCCTACTTCTAGGCTCGAAGTGGTTGACTAGGGATTAACTCCTTATATCTCCAGTGTTTGGGGATTTGAAAGAATGCCTGTACATCATTGACGAGGTTTTATCCGAAAGCATACCGCAACAGTTATGGGTATTTCGTTTTCATCATCCTCCCTCAAATATTTGCTAAAGTGAAGTGAGGAAATATTTTTGTGATTTTTGCGATAAATGATAGATATGAGCGAATGCGAATAAATTGATTCAAAACATGCATAAACATAACATTAACATAACCAAGTACAAATAACAATGTTCAAAGAAAATAGTACTTAAACAAACATTACAAAACAACAAGGATGCGGAAATAATAAATGGCACAGGCTGCCTTGATTTGAGGAATTGAACTTCTCTTGATTGAATGCTTCAAAGTTGGTGATTACTCAGCTTGGTCTTCAACAACCCTTTCACATGTCTTCACTTGTTGGCACCGTGTGACGGCATTGGATCATTCTGGACATTTGGATTTCTCGGAGTGAGAGTGAGGTCCTTAGAGTTGATCATATCCTGAATCAAGTGTTTGAAGGCATGGCAGTTCTCGATGTTGTGGCCTGGAGCGCCTTTGTGATACTCACAGCGAGCATTGGCATCATAGTTCCGGGAATTAACAGTCTGAGGTGGCATATCTCTCAGAGTAAGAGGTCCTTTTGCCGTTAGCTGTTTAAAGATTTCGGTATACGTCATAGGCAGGGGATCAATGTGCCTATCATATCCTCTTTGCTGATATGGGGGACGCTGTTGAGGAGCGCGTTGTTGTTGCTGACCAGGCCGTGGTTGATAAGCCTGTTGCTGGTATGGATTGGGCGCATACTGCGCAGCTGCAATCATTGGAGGTGGACGTGGTTGATGAGCCATCTGAGGCGGAAATAGAGCTTGAAAGGCCTGCTGATAAGGCATTGGAGGAACTGGCTGATATGGCATAGGAGCATATTATGCAGCAGCAACATAAGGATACTGGTAGTAGGGAACTGGCGCAGGTGCACTCTGTTGAAAATTCCCACTTGCAGCAGAAATGGCATTTGTTTCGCCCTTTTTGTACCCGTTGAAAGGCTTCTTGGCATTGTTCTGGCTGCTAGAGCCTCCTTGGATCTTTCCACTTTTCAGACCCTCTTCGATTCTTTCTCCTACCATCACCATGTCGGAAAATCCAGAAGATACGCTGCTGATCAGCTTCTCGTAGTATTGCCCTTGTAGGGTACCCATGAATATGTCGATCAATTCACGGTCAACCAATGGAGGATGCACTCTGGCGGCTAGCTCTCTCCAGCGTTGGGCGTACTCTTTAAAGGATTCGCTCTCCTTTTGAGACATACTCTGAAGCTGAGTACGGTTAGGAGCTAAGTCAGTGTTGTACTTGTACTGCTTTTTGAATGCATCAGATAGATCAAGCCAAGTACGAACATTGTTGCGTTCGAGCTGCATGTACCATTCTAGAGACGCTCCAGACAGGCTGTCTTGGAAGCAATGGATCATGAGTTTATCGTCTTGGGCGTGAGCGGCCATTTTTCTGCAGTACATCCTCAAATGAAGCTCAGGACAGCTGAGGCCCTTGTATTTTTCGAACTCTGGAAGTTTGAACTTAGTAGGGATCACAACATCTGGAACTAAGCACATGTCTGAGGCACTCAGAGAAGTTGAGTTGTGTCCTTCCATGATTCGGAGTTTTTCAGCTAACTCACGACACATCTTCATAGCTTCAGACTCTTGAACAGCCTGAGGATTGGTGATTGGAACAGCAGTATGCATCTCATACTCAACTTGATGGTTTTCTTCAGTTTGAGGAAACTGGACTTGAGTTGGAATAGGTTGAGCTTGAGGAATAACACCAACAGTAACACCAGAAGCAGGTATTGGTTGGGAAGTGACCTCTTCAACAGCAGGAGTGAAGCCTGGAGGCAAACCGTAGACCAAAGGATTTGGAACGGGAACTGAAGGCATTGCTCGTGAGGTATGAAATTCTGTAATGAGATGTCCTAAGAGATGTCCCAACACTTAATAGGACATTTGACAAATTTAACCAAAAACTTAAACAGTAAGAAAAATAAACAACACAGAAGTTTGTTAACCCAGTTCAGTGTATAACCACACCTACATCTGGAGGCTACCAAGCCAGGAGGAAATCCACTATTAGTAATATTAATTCTAGACTTAAACCACCCTGTTTAATCTATCACTTAATACTTACCCAATGCAATTTCTACCTAAGACTCACTTAGATAAGAGTACCCTACTCACTCCCCCTCAATCACCCAGTGATCAAGTTTACAAGTTTAATAAAATTGAAGACATTCTTCAAACAATACAGCTTGATCTTACTTCACAGTTTCAATCAAGTCACAAATGCACTTTTGCTTAAAAGCTCATAAAGTGGTACAATTAAAAACAACCTGCTATTTAAAAACACTAGACACCCTATATTTGGTCTTCTGAAATTCGTACTCAGTTCTATGAGTTTCTGTTGTTTAAATAGGTATCTGAATTTTTGGGCTTTCTGTAGAATGATCCAGCCCTAATGTGCAGCAGCTGTCACCTTGAATTTAGGGTTTGTTACCTCCTATATTCTAGGTGCATTAGGTCTTCTGTTTTAATCTGAATCTTCAATTTAAAACTCCCTACAGATGCGCCTTGTTCTGTTTTATATCCATCATTAATTAATTCCAGATAATTCTCCTTAAATATCTCTGATCTGTTAATCAATAATTAATTCTGGTAGCAGGTCTGAGATGTCTCAACATCTGTTGGGACATCCTGACAAAACTGAACTTAGTCATTTACACTGTGTCCCAACATCTGATGAGACATCCTGAAATAAGTTCACATACTCTGTTTGCTAATGTCCCAACATCTGATAGGACATTCTGAACTGAATCTAACATTTCTTGTTTGGTCAAAAATTCTGCCAATTCTTAAACATCTACAAACTCCCCCTTTGGCTAATTTTTGGCTAACATCTTTTCTGGATTTCAGAGTGCAGCAGAAGATCTTTTTATCAGAGTATAGCAGTACTTTTCTGTTGATTCTTATTTGAGATTACTCCCCCTCAAACATGTATAAGTCAGCCTTGTTGCAACAGAAATATTCACACTTATTCAGTTCAGTCAGAAACAAACAGATTTCATTTAATTAAAACAGCAATTACATTTTGATGTTGTTCTCCCCCTTGGTAGACACAAAATTAGGGGCCAAAGAACTATTATCCAGAATTACAAAACATTGCTGTCACATACAAATGCCTCACATACAAAGATCACTCAGATTCATTACTCTCAGTATCCTCCTCCACTTCAGTGTCTTCTTCATTCTCCAACCTTTGAATTATTTCCTCAAGTTTTAACTTCCTTGATTCAAGCTCCTTGCATGTGCACTTTAGCTCAGCAATTAACTCTTTCTTGGAGATTGAAGTCTTAGCAGTTGAGGGACCAGCAGATGTCCCAGAAGAAGCTTCAACATCTGCAGCATGGTGACTGAGAAATAATTTGTAGTGAAAGGCCAGGGGGCTCTCTCTCTTGCAGACAATGTCCTTCTCATTTAAAATCCTAGGGTATTGACTTAGAACAATACCACATAGCAAGGAGGGAAAAGCTATGGGCATCTTTGTTGCAGAGGAGTTGGCATGCTTCATAGTTTGATCAAAAATATAAGCTCCATAATCCATCTTGGTTTGAGTTCCCACAGCATAGATGAATCTGGCCAGACCAGTTGAGATTGAGGAAGTGTGATTGGTAGGCACCCAATTAGCAGTTCCAATTCTGTTCAGCATAGCATACTTTCTGGTAAGCATGCTCACAGAAAGCTTTTCCTTCACAGGCCATGTCTTGACCTGATTTGCAGTGATCACCTTGCATACTTGATTATCTGTTTTACCTAGCTCATTGGGTCCATCTGTTTCTCTTCCTAGGTATTCATTTATGATTTGGGGAGAAAACTTTACACATTTACCTCTAACATACACTTTGTGAAACTCAGAGGACTTACCATTGGAGCAATCCTCCTGAAGATTCACAATGAACTCTTTGACAAGAAGTTCATAGCAGGAAGAGAATTCTGAGACTGTCTTGAATAGTCCTGCAGCAGAGATTAGGTCAATGAGTTCTGTGCACTCAAGTGCATTGCTGCTCAGTTCTCTTTCCAAGGCAATCCTTCTTTGGTACACATATTTCCATCTGTTGACACTGGAGACAAGATGGAAGGATATGTTGTCCAAGGGAGCTTCTGGAACCACAGTTGAAGCTCTAGCTGGTGCTGGTTTCTTCTTGGGAGGAGATGTTGGGACATCTGATCCAACATCTGAATCTGAAGGTGTTGCAGCTTTTCTTTTCTGGGATTGAACTTTGCTCCATGGTTTTGCTGGACCAAAGGTGGCTTTAGCCTTGCCTTTCTTTGGACTAGCCTTCTTCTTCTCAGGAATAACAGGATCAGCTTGCATTTTTCCTTTCCTGGACCTTAGCCTTTTGACAATGCTTGGTTTCACAGATGATATGATCTCTGCATCAGAATCCTGCTCCAGATTGACCACTGGAGGAGATTGAGCATCCTCCTCTTCAGCTGGTTGATCAGCAGGGATTTGATCTTCATTTGAATCTTTAGCCTGTTCCCCAGAAACTTCTTTATCACTTTCACTTGAGGCCTCTTTCTGGTCCTCAGTCTGTTCAGCATCAGCACCAGATGATTTTGCTTTCTCATCTGCAGATGTTCCAACATTTGTTGGGACATCTTGTTCTGCAGCAATGTGCTCTGTATTTTGAGCTTGGTCATCTTGAGGTGCAGGAATGGTGTTCAAAGGAACAGAGATTCCTCTCACCACTCTTTGTTCAGAAAAAACTTGATTGACAATCTCCTTGATGGAATCATCAACATATTTGGAGTATTTAACATGAGAGGGAATGTCTTTAGCTTTGCTTTGAGCTTTACCTCTTTTTGGTGTTCTTGCCTTTTTAGTGTGAGAGGCGCTTCCTCTTAGCTCGTCTAATGGTGTTGATTGCATTGGTACCACAGAGATAGGAGTGGCATACACCACGTCTTCCTGGTTGAGAACTTCTTCAGCTGTTTTAGGGTTTTGAGACATTGTTGAAGAAGATGAATGTGCAGCGTTAGGGTTTAAGATTTTTGAAGGATTGCTAGTTAATGTGATTCGCTTGTGATGGTTTGATGAGACTCTTGATAGCTGATTATAAGGAGTTACTAAAAATGTAACCGTTACAGTCCAAATGATTAGGGATGGAATTCCCAAGAATCTAGACCAAGCTAGCTTTGCCATCTGGACCTTATGCCATGCAATGTCAAATGACATGTTGGCACATCTCATTAATTGCTAGATATCACATAAGCAGATTCCAAGTTTGCCCCTTAAGTTCTCAAATTGTGTAGCATCCAATGCCTTGGTAAAGATATCAGCTAACTGCAGATCTGTAGCTACATGTTCCAATGAAATCACCTTTTCTTCTACAAGATCTCTGATGAAATGATGTCTGATATCAATATGCTTTGTCCTGCTGTGTTGGATAGGATTCTTATATATGTTGATTGCACTTAAGTTGTCACAGTACAATGTCATGACATCCTGTGGGACATTGTACTCAGTGAGCATTTGCTTCATCCAAACCAACTGAGAACAACTGCTACCTGCTGCTATGTACTCAGCTTCAGCTGTAGATAAGGAAACACAATTCTGTTTCTTACTGAACCAAGAAATCAGATTGTTTCCAAGGAAGAAGCATCCTCCTGAAGTGCTTTTTCTGTCATCAGCACTTCCTGCCCAGTCAGCATCACAGAAGCCAGTGAGAATTGGTTTGCACCCATGAGAGTACATTATGCCATAGTCACAAGTACCATTAACATATTTAAGGATTCTCTTGACTTGATTGAGATGACTGACTTTAGGATCAGCTTGATATCTTGCACAAACTCCTACTGCAAAAGCAATGTCTGGTCTGCTAGCAGTCAAGTACAACAAGCTTCCAATCATTCTTCTATATAAACTTTGATCTACATTCTCACCCTTTTCATCTTTAGTTAGCTTTAAATGTGTGGGAGCAGGAGTTCTTTTATGAGAAGCATTTTCCATTCCAAATTTCTTCACTATATTCTTGGAGTACTTACTTTGGGAAATAAACATTGAGTCTTCCATTTGCTTTACTTGCAGACCAAGAAAGTAGGTTAATTCACCTACTAGACTCATTTCAAATTCAGATTCCATCTGCTTGACAAAATGCTTAACCATCTTATCAGACATCCCACCAAACACAATGTCATCAACATATATTTGAGCAATCATGACATTTCCTTCTTCATCTTTAACAAATAGGGTTTTATCAATCCCACCTTTTCTGTATCCTTGCTTGATAAGAAATGTGGTCAGTCTTTCATACCATGCCCTTGGAGCTTGCTTCAAACCATAAAGAGCTTTCTTTAATTTGTATACATGATTTGGACAGCTTGGATCAACAAATCCTTTAGGCTGTTCTACATATACTTCTTCATTAAGATAACCATTAAGAAAGGCACTTTTCACATCCATTTGAAATAGCTTGAACTTCAAGATACAAGCAATTCCCAACAGTAGTCTTATTGATTCAAGCCTTGCTACTGGTGCAAAGGTTTCATCAAAGTCTACCCCTTCAATTTGAGTGTATCCTTGAGCCACAAGTCTAGCTTTGTTCTTTGTAACAATTCCTTGTTCATTTGACTTGTTCTTATACACCCATTTTGTACCAATCACATTTATGTCATCAGGTCTAGGTACAAGATTCCACACTTCATTCCTTGTGAATTGACCTAATTCCTCTTGCATAGCACAAATCCAGTATTCATCAGTAAGAGCTTCCTTGACATTTTTAGGTTCTATTTTGGAAACAAAACAAGAACCTGAAATCACTTCTCTTGATCTAGTGCTTACACCTCTGTTGGGATCACCAATTATTAAATCTTTGGGATGATCCTTCTGTATTCTGATGGAGGGAGGTTTGCTTAAATCTTCTGAGCTTGTATCATTTTGAGTGAAGTTATATTGATCATTCTTTTCTTCAGATTCAATCTTGATATCATCAGATGTTCCAACATCTTCTGGGACATCTGTAGAAGCATCATCAATTATCACATTTATGGACTCCATGATAACCTTTGTTCTGTAATTAAATACTCTATATGCTCTGCTGTTTATAGAGTATCCAAGAAAAATCCCTTCATCACTTTTAGGATCCATTTTTCTCCTTTGCTCCCTATCTGCCAGAATATAGCATTTACTTCCAAACACATGAAAGTACTTCACAGTGGGTTTTCTGCCCTTCCAGACTTCATATATTGTGGACAGGGTTCCTTTTCTCAAGGTAACTCTGTTATGGATGTAGCAGGCAGTGTTCATAGCTTCAGCCCAGAAATACAGAGGTAACCTTTTAGCATGGATCATAGCTCTTGCTGATTCTTGAATAGTTCTATTCTTCCTTTCAACAATCCCATTCTGTTGAGGAGTGATGGGAGAAGAATACTCATGATTGATTCCTTCTGAAGAGCAGAAGTCTAAGAACTTTTGATTCTCAAATTCTTTTCCATGATCACTTCTTATTCTGATCACACAGCTGGATTTTTCCCTTTGCAATCTTTGACATAATTCTTTGAATACATCAAATACATCTGACTTTTCTTTGATGAAGTTTATCCATGTATATCTTGAAAAATCATCAACCACAACATAAGCATACCTCTTACCACCAAGACTTTCAACCTGCATAGGTCCCATAAGATCCATATGTAAAAGTTCCAAAACTTTGGAAGTTGTCAGATGTTGGAGCTTGGGATGGGACATCTTGGTTTGTTTGCCTATTTGACATTCACCACATATTTTGCCATCATCAATCTTCAGTTTAGGAATACCTCTTACAGCATCCATAGATATAATCTTCTTTATGCCTCTGAAATGAAGATGACCTAGCCTTTGGTGCCATAATTTTACTTCTTCTTCTTTAGCTAGAGAACAGATTGAAGTTGAACTGAAGTCTAGTGGTTCCCACATGTAGCAGTTGTCTTTAGACCTTGCTCCTTTCATGACAACTTCTTGTTCTTGGTTAGTCACTATGCATTCAGTTTTTGTAAAGTTTACACTGTACCCTTGATCACATAGTTGACTTATACTGATCAGGTTAGCAGTTAAACCTTTAACTAGCAATACATCATCTAGTCTTGGAACATCTTGACAGTCCAAGGTTCCAACTCCTTTGATTTCTCCTTTAGCTCCATCTCCAAAAGTTACATACCTGGATGAATGTGATTTTAAGTTCACTAGAAGGTTCTTCAATCCAGTCATGTGCCTTGAACATCCACTGTCAAAGTACCAGTCTTCTTTGGCTGATACTCTTAGTGATGTATGTGCTATATATGCAGTACTTTTCTTTGACCAGATGAGTTGAGATTTCTTTTGATTCATCTGCCCTGTGTGTTGCTCAGCTGTTCTCCAATCTTGATTGTTGATCTTGGTCTTGGGTATGAGGCTTTGATCAGTCTGAGTGCTAACTTTTGGTCTCCATTCCTTCTTGGTGATCTCTGTCTTTTGCTTAAGAGATTGCTGATTTCTTTGATGTTCTTGCAACACTTTCTTGGTTCCTTCTGCTTTCTGCTTGGAAGGTTGCTGATACATCTGATTTGGGTATCCATGTAACTTATAACAGTGAGGCTTGATATGCCCAAATCTTCCACAGTGATGGCATCTCCATCTTTGATACTTCTTCTTCATTTTGTTCTTTCCAGAATGTTGAGACATCTGTTGGAACATTATGTTTGTCTTTGATTTCTGATGTTGAAGCATTTGTTGGGACATCTTGTTTGATTGTGTTATTTTTGAAGTGGCTTTGCTAGAGCTGGCTTCATCTCTGTTATATCCCAGACCACTTTTGTCCCCTGAATGTTTATTATTGCAGAGAATAACATCCAGTGTATTTGAGCTGCTATTCATCATTCTAACAGATTTGGACATATGTTCCAACTTAGAATTGAGAAGAGTTACTTCACTTTTTAAGGTATCAATGATTACTTGATCACTTGCTTTTTCCTCTTCTAGTACTTCATTCTGCTTCTTTAGCTTTATAACCTCACTGCATATTTCAGAGCTTCTTTTGTATAGATCTTTGAATGCTTGCTCAAGTTGTTCATAAGTAAGCTCTTCACAACTGGAATCACTATCATATTCACACAGTCCAGCTAAAGCAGTAACATGCTTAGCTGATTCTTCTTCTGAATCTCCTCCTGAGTCTTCATCAGACCAGGTTACAGATAGTCCCTTCTTTTGTCTTTTTAAGAAGTTAGGACATTCCTTCTTGATGTGTCCATATCCTTCACATTCATGGCACTTGATTCCTTTTTCTTGACTGGTCTTTTCAGCAAGATTTGATCTTCTGTTAGCATCATAGGTTCTCTTGTTTTCAGAAGAGTTTGTGAATCTTCCACTGGAATTTGATTTACCTTCCATACCTCTGAGAATCTGTTTGAACTGTCTTGTAAGCATAGCAATGTTGTCTGACAGGCTCTTATCATTTTCTGGTTCATTATCTTCTTCTTCATCAGTATTAGACACCAATGCTATGCTTTTGTTCTTTTTAACACTTGTCTCATTCATTCCCATCTCAAAAGTTTGAAGAGAACCAATAAGCTCTTCAACTTTCATGGAGCATATGTCTTGAGCTTCTTCTATTGCTGTGACTTTCATGTCAAATCTTCTTGGCAAAGATCTGAGAATCTTTCTTACAAGCTTTTCATCAGTCATCTTTTCTCCCAAGGCTCCAGAGGTATTGGCTATATCCAAGATGTTCATGTAAAACTCATGAATTGATTCATCTTCCTTCATTCTCAAGTTTTCAAACTTGGTGATGAGAAGTTGAAGTCTTGACATTTTTACTTTTGATGTTCCTTCATGAGTTGTTTTGAGAGTATCCCAAACATCTTTGGCCAGCTCACAATGATGCACAAGTCTGAAAATATTCCTATCAATGCCATTGAATAAAGCATTTAAGGCTTTTGAGTTGCCTAGTTCTGAATCTTCTTCCTCTTTACTCCATTCTTCTTCAGGTTTCAGAACTTTTGATCCATCTTTGGTGTCTTGGACAGGATGTTTCCATCCAACATTTACTGCTCTCCATGCCCTGTTGTCAAGTGATTTTAAGAATGCAATCATTCTTGGCTTCCAGTAGTCATAATTAGATCCATCCAATATAGGTGGTCTATTTACTGACCCTATATCTCTGTCCATGTTACAGAATTTGTTTTCCCTAGATCTCACCCAGTATAAACAGGCAGGGTGCCTGCTCTGATGCCAATTGAAATTCTGTAATGAGATGTCCTAAGAGATGTCCCAACACTTAATAGGACATTTGACAAATTTAACCAAAAACTTAAACAGTAAGAAAAATAAACAACACAGAAGTTTGTTAACCCAGTTCAGTGTATAACCACACCTACATCTGGAGGCTACCAAGCCAGGAGGAAATCCACTATTAGTAATATTAATTCTAGACTTAAACCACCCTGTTTAATCTATCACTTAATACTTACCCAATGCAATTTCTACCTAAGACTCACTTAGATAAGAGTACCCTACTCACTCCCCCTCAATCACCCAGTGATCAAGTTTACAAGTTTAATAAAATTGAAGACATTCTTCAAACAATACAGCTTGATCTTACTTCACAGTTTCAATCAAGTCACAAATGCACTTTTGCTTAAAAGCTCATAAAGTGGTACAATTAAAAACAACCTGCTATTTAAAAACACTAGACACCCTATATTTGGTCTTCTGAAATTCGTACTCAGTTCTATGAGTTTCTGTTGTTTAAATAGGTATCTGAATTTTTGGGCTTTCTGTAGAATGATCCAGCCCTAATGTGCAGCAGCTGTCACCTTGAATTTAGGGTTTGTTACCTCCTATATTCTAGGTGCATTAGGTCTTCTGTTTTAATCTGAATCTTCAATTTAAAACTCCCTACAGATGCGCCTTGTTCTGTTTTATATCCATCATTAATTAATTCCAGATAATTCTCCTTAAATATCTCTGATCTGTTAATCAATAATTAATTCTGGTAGCAGGTCTGAGATGTCTCAACATCTGTTGGGACATCCTGACAAAACTGAACTTAGTCATTTACACAATGTCCCAACATCTGATGAGACATCCTGAAATAAGTTCACATACTCTGTTTGCTAATGTCCCAACATCTGATAGGACATTCTGAACTGAATCTAACATTTCTTGTTTGGTCAAAAATTCTGCCAATTCTTAAACATCTACAAGGTAGATCCTTGCACTTGAGCATTGTTCATTGCGGCAGCAGCTTCGCGACGTCCTTCCATTCTTGCCAAAGATTGCAAAGTCTCATAAATCTGGTCAATTTTGCTCTTGACCGAGTCAATCTCTTCCCTCATGGCAGCTTGTTCTTCCTGAATCACGTCCATCAGTCTTCTAGTGTTGGCTCGAGTTAAATACGGTCGTCTAGCTCGATACGGGCGTCGGGAAACCAGCTTGATTTACTGAAGATGGAGGAGCATGAAAATAAGTTTTTGGCTTTCGGAATGAAATGCAAGATGAATAAATGATGCAAATGAAATAATATGCAATGTCAGAATCCAGGATCACAAGAACAAAGTCTTGGTATTAATCCAGAATTTCGATAACAGGAATCCATGAGTCCGAGGTACAAATGGAGGATACTCTGATCAGGAACTCACTGGGTAGACTCTAAAGTTTTAGGGATCCCAAAGTTATCAATTCAAATGGCTGTTCATCACACGCGCCATAAGCATGACGGTTGATTGACTCCGCCATATGAATCTATTTTGGGTGAGATCTTCGTATCGACAACCCACGAGATCAAATTTTCTCGGGAGTCCATACTACGTGATCATCGACACAAGGTTTAAACAAAGTCTTGGAGTTATGGAACTTTCTCAACTGTTTGATGCACGTGTCAATTTCATACATTCTTGACAGTCAATCAACTCCATTGAGTAAGTCTATTCCAAGTGAGGTTTTCGTATCGAGCCACGCGAGGGCGAACCCTGGTGCCCAATACTACGCAACCATCAACCGATGTTTTAACCAAAAGGTTCTAAAGGTCCTCAGAGTCGACGACTTTAATGAAAATAACTGAGCACACACGCCAAGAGCTTGACGGTTGTCAGTATTTCCATTAAAATCTACTCCGAGTGAAGTTTTCGTATCGACAACCCACGAGAGAGGTTCTCTCGGGAGCCCATACTACACAACCTCGCTAACTTAAGTTTATACTCGAAAGCCCGGGTATAGAGCTTTTCCCTCAAATTCTTTTGCAAAGTATCGATCCAAATTACAGTACCAAGGAGCCACAAGATATATAAGATGGAATGCGATAAAGAAAGCGATAAAAATAAACAAGCAAGGCATAAAAGAAAACATCCAAACAAACACGAAAACCTAGACTAGGCTTGACTCGCATAGGGGTAAACCATTCCCCAGCAGAGTCGCCAGCTGTCGTACCCCGAAAAATACGACCTTACGCGATCCGAATGGACGGAGCCGTGCGCCGGACGGACTGAAGAGTCGCCACCTAATTCTATTTATTCCTGAAGAGGGAAAGGGAAGATATAGATACAACCCGGGAGGAGAAGGATGAGGACAAAGGTCAACGGAACCATTGCCTGGGTTCGGGAGTCGGTTATGCAGGGGGAAGGTATTAGCACCCCCTACATCCATCGTACTCGATGGGAACCATCTAAGTTAACGCGCGCGAAAGGATGTCTATGCTTAAACAAATTGCTTGCTAGAGGGAAATGAGTTGAATTATAAGTTAGATTGAACCTAGGTGCTCGGCAAGGATTGAGATCCTCGTGCCTACGTACTCCCGCGTGCAATGGGAAAGTCAGAGCCTCGTAGTTCGGCCTACTAAGGGTAATGGTTGTTGATTTTATTACCTTTCGTCGATGAAAGGATTTAGGAGTTGAAGTGCACTAAAGACTATGGATAGTTTATCTCGCCCAACAAGACGAGTGTCCTGCGTCGAAATAATCGGAGCGAGTAACGAAAGCTCGTTATCCCCCTTTCTACCGCTTAAGGCTCGTGGCGTACAAATTCTTCTCGTATTTATTAAAGTGTTTTTATTTCCTAAAGCCGCTTGACGTTGGATCAAGGGTTTGGATCTAATCGAAACATTTTGGTTTTTTGAGGTTAAAGGGTAAATGCAATTGGAGGTTTATTTTTGTAGTTTTGTTAGCGAGGCACGAATCGCTCGGCTCGCAAAGGTGGAGTGGATCCTAAACGAAAAAGATAACTGAAAAATAAAGTGCAAGTGTGCAAAGTGCAATCGCTTGGCGTTGGACCAAGGATTCAGAATTAAATAAATGCGGAAAATAAAATGCGTACAAAATAAGGGGAGAGGGATACAAAATAAATACAGGGGATTGCGAAAAATAAATGGTCTCGTTGTAATTAGCCCAAGAGAAAGCGTGTGTGCAGTGTGTTTGAACTATTCGAAGGCGTTCGGCCTGTTTATTCGGGACGCAACTATTCGGAGGCGTTGGACCTTTTTCGAGCGCAACTATTCGGAGGCGTTGGACCTTTTTCGGGACGCGGCGAAATTTGGTTCGTTTACTGCCTTAGAGCCGATTTAATGAAATCGTTCTATGAGGAGTCGAATCGTAATTTTTAAATGCGAAAATAATTGAATAAACAAATGAATAAATAAATGAATTGAATTGTTAGAAAAATAAAATAATGAATATAAATAATAAATGAATTAAATAAAATCAAGAATAAATAAATTGAATTAAATTAAAATACATGATTGTTTGTCGGAATGAAAAATTAAATACAAAGGGGGCCTCATATTGACCAAAAATCACCGATTTAATGAAACCGGGCGAAAATGGCCTTTTGTTATATCATCGGCCCAAACATAAAAAAGATATTAATACTAACCAATTTAACTTATGAAATTCTAAACATTAAGAATGATAATAATGCAAATTATAAGATAAGATAAATAATAAAATTGAACAATAGAAAAAAAAACGGTTTTTTTTTGTGTGTTGCATGTGGTGTAAACAGCAAATATGTTGGGCCTAGAAGCCTAGTCCATTGATTACAAAATAGAGTATATAAAAAAAATCAGCAAAAACAATAGGGGGTACATGCTGGATTTGTGTGTATAGCAGACTAATGGTATGTATATAAAAAAGAAGAACAATATTATGGGCTAAGCCCAACAATCTAAACCCTAAACTCTTATGTGATAATTGAGAAATAATAAAAATTCTTTCTTTCTTTTTTTTTAAAAATAAATAAATGAAGCATCAATAAAAAAACTTGTATCAGTAAAACAGAACCTAAACATGTTTTTAATAACAAATGAAAAAATGAATTCACGCCTCAAAAGATGTAAACGAAGAAAAACCAACCAGAGCCTCAAACGCAAATCAGAAAAGCAAACGGAAACCTCGAGTCATTTCAATCGGCCTCAACGGCTCACCTTTCGATCTCTCTGTTTCTCTCGCGCGATGCTCCTCCCTCGGTCTGCTTTTTTTCCGGCGCCGGTGGAACGCCCTCACGGTTTGGACTCATGAAAGGGCTTCGCGGCGGAATGGTGGCTTGAACGGCGAGGTTCCGGCGGATTCGTCTCTCGGTCTAGCTTCGCATTCAGTTGCGGCGGCCGGATGTGGTTTGCTGCTTCTCTCACTCACAGCGTCGATTGCGGTATGGTACTGTTCGCTGGGTTTCGCTCGCGGTAAGTGTTTGGTCACAGTTTGTGTTTGGCGAAGAAGGAGGTGTTTGAAGGTTTGTTGTTGTGCAGTTCCGGCGGTGGGTTGGCCGGTTGATGTGGGTAGCTATGGTTTGAAGCGGATTTGATTTGTTTCTGGTTTCACAGGTTTGTGCTAATGGTCTTCGCGGCTAGTTGAGACGGGTTCGTTTCGGTGGCTTCCGTCGGTAAGGTGTGCACGGCTGATTTCGCGATTTGGGATGGTGGCCGGCCTTGACGGTTTGAACGACGGCGGCTGATGGTTGGGTTTCGGCGCGGTGGGTGAGTTGTTGTTTTGCTGAAAAAAGTTGAGGTTATTTCTGTGGATATTTTGAAAGTTTTTGGGGTTATTTCTGTTATTTTCGGTTTAGTTGAATCTGAAGATGAGATTTTCTACTTTATATTTTTGCTGGGTTTGCAGGTTAAATGGTGGTTTTGAAATGTAGTTGAGGTTCAGATTCATGTGAGTGTTTGAGAAGGGAGGAAATTTTGTGAAAGAGTTTATGGATCTGTGTTTTGACAGTTTTGAGAGTGAAGAAATTTCTCTGATTTTTTTGGTTATTTTCTGCAATGTTTCTGAGTGATTTTTCAGCTTCTCAGGTTTATGGTGAGGGATTTGAGGGAGACGAATTATTGTGTTGTATGGTGAGTTTATTGAAAGGCAGGTTATGAAAATATGGAGGTTGGTTGTTATTTATTTGAAGGGAGAAATGAAAGAGAATATGTGTAAGGTTGCCGAAAAATACTCCCTCAAATCTGTTATGCAGGACACGGATAGTACAAAGCCAGGCTGTGTGGAGTGAGAAAAATGTGGATTATGAAAATGTGAGTGGAAGTTTGTTATTCTTTGATACAAAAGGTGCATTGCTAGCTGTGATCCTGCTGGAAAAAGTAAAAACTGATGTGCATTATGGAAAAAAAAAAGTGGGAGTGAGATATTGGATAATAATAATAATACTAATATTCAAAAGTAATAATAATAATAAATAGATAAAAATGGTATTTATAGTAATAAGAAATGAAAATATAATAAGAGGAACAAAATAAGAAATAAAGTAATAAAAAAAATAATAATAATAATAATAATAATAATAATATTAATAATGGCAAAGGTATTAAAAAAAAATGCTGATGATAATTGAAAAAATAAAATGGTGACAATAATGGACATAATAATAATAATAATTATAATAATAATAATAATGTTAGTAATAAAAAGTGAATAATAATAATAATAAAAAAAAAGTTAATGGTAATAATAGTGAAAAATTGTTTAGCAATAGAAAATTAAAATAGTGATGGTTATAATAATAATAATAATAAAAAGAAAATGAAACATGCTAACAATAATATAAGTAATAATAGAAATAATAGAAAATGAAAATACTAATAATAACAATAATATTAAAAGGTATTAATGATAACAATAAGAAATAGTTTTTTCTTTTAATTTTTTTTTTGAATAATGACTAAATAAGTAAAATATTCATGATAATACTAAAGATAAAAGAAGATATGAATTTTTAATTTTAAAGAGAAATAAACGCATTTTTTTTACTTTTTCGAATATCACACAGAAAAATAAAATGGTACATATTTTGAATTTTTTGAAATAATGTTTTAGACAGAAAATAAAATGATGCAGGTAGGACAAATTTGGGGTATGACAATCATTACCCACTTTGTTGAACTGCAAGGATCCATCATCAATCAAACTCTGCAATCCTCTCTTCAGCTTCTCACAGCCATTCTCTGCATTCATACAGTCTTCACAATCAAAACAGCAACCAGGAAACACTTGACCATTCAGCAGTCTCTCTTTCACTACCCTCAAAGAAGTCCTTACCTCCTCAATACTCAGCACAAGACTCAACTTGTCACCACCCTCAACAGCATTGATTCTTGCCCCTCCGTGATTAGGGATAGGGTTCGAAGTAACATTCGGAGGCGGTGCAAAGTTGATTGCTTTAGAGTCTATAAGATCTTGAACCTTTTGATGGAGTGCCCTGCACTTCTCAGTCGAGTGCCCAGGTGCTCCAGAGTGGAAAATGCATCGTGCATTGACATCATAACCCACTGGAAGCTCTCCAGGAGGTGGTGGTGCCAAAGTTCTCAGTTGAATCAGGTTCAAATCCAGCAGTCTTGGAAGCAAAGCAGCATAAGTCATAGGGATGGCCTCAATCACCCTATTAGTCGGGCGAGTTTGCCTTGGCTGATACGGTCTCTGCTGATAGTTGGTACGAGGTTGTTGTTGTTGTTGATGTTGAGGTTGTTGCATCTGTTGCACTAGAGCAGAAGGAATTGTGACTGCTGCCACATGCTCATACGGTGTTCTATAACCACAGCCCCGGCCTCGGCCAAATACAACATTTGTCTCACCCTCTCTTCTCCTAGGAGGTCCACTAAAAGCTTTCCTCGCCCCATTAGAGCTGCTAGCACTCACATCTTGGATCTTCCCCATCTTCAGCAAGGTCTCAACCCTCTCTCCAGCAATAACAATATCATTGAATTTGGTGGCAGAGCTGGACGCCAATCTTTCAAGAAACACACCCTGCAAAGTCCCCATAAACATGTCAGCCATCTCGTTCTCTAGCAGCGGTGGTTGCACTCTGGCAGCGAGCTGACGCCACCTCTGAGCATATTCTTTGAAACCTTTCTTAGCAGTCTCAGCCATGTGCTGCAATTGCGTGCGGTTTGGAGCCATGTCCAAATTATATTGATATTGTCTCACAATGGCTTCTTCTAGGTCTTTCCAGCTTTTGATATTGACTCTGCTAAGCTTCATATACCATTCCAGAGAAGCTCCAACCAAGCTGTCTTGGAAATAGTACATCCATAGTTTTTCATCATCGGTATGAGCAGCGATCCTTCCTACGAAGGACTGAAGATGGGTCTCCGGGCATGCAGTGCCATTATATTTCTCAAAGGTTGGAACTTTGAACTTGTATGGGATCCTGACCCCAGGAACCAAGCCCAAGTCTGTTATGTCAAAGCCCAAAGAACTCTGGGACTAGATAACTTTGATTTGTTCTGCCAATTCCTCAAACCTCTTGTTCATCTCAGCTCCCTGACCTTCAGCTTCGTCGAGCAGAGTGAACTGTTAGTCCTGATTATCTATTTGAACATTATTCAAACCATCATTGATTATAGTCACCCCTGGCTGTGTAACAGGGATTTCCACTTGTCGTGCGCCTGCACCATTACGATTATCAGCAGCAACAGCAGCAGTGTTGTTCCTGGTTTGATTCTCAATCATCTCCCGCAGACGCTCTTGGTTCTGACCCATGCCTGCCATCAGAGTCATAAAGTTATCCATTCTCAGCCTCAAATCTGCTAAGTCAGCTTGCATCTGGTCCATGACTCGCTCTCTGTTAATCTTTGTTGGATATCTGTGTGCGACTGGTTATTCCCGAACTTTTCGGGGAGCTATAGTTCCTGAAACACAAAACACGTTAGCAACTGAGACACTACATGCAAAACAAACAAACAGGTTATATGCAATGCAATGTAATTGTTCATGTTCCCAGGTTTTAAGCATTTGCAATGCCCCAGTTCTGGCATCTATTCTCAGACAGTCACTTTAACTTTCAAACTTTCTCTTTAATGAGTGTTCAGTCGTTAGCAGTAATCAGACAAACGAGTCTTGCACATTCAAAATGATAACTTGCACATTAATACTGTATATGGAAAAACTACTGCCGGCTAAAGGTCAGAATACAAACAGAAATATTCCCCGAAGGGTTACAAGCTAGTACATAAATAAAAGACAAAAGAAAATACAAGCAAGACTCCTACAACAAGTCTGTAGGTAGTGTGAAAAAATAAACTAAGCTAAAGACCCAGGCTCTGCCCCCTCTGCCCTGCTCTTCTTGACACCCGCTCTCAGCTTGAGCTCTTCAATCTCTTTCCTTGCTTCCTCCAGGGCTAACTGGCTTTGTGCTAGCTGTTGGGTCTTTTCCCTCCGGATGGTGTGGACCTGCTCCACCTCATCCTTCTTGAAAGCCATCTGCACTTCAAAGAACTCTTCTTTCTCTATGAATTTCTTCTACTCTTCCTCCCTTTGGCCTTGCAACCAAAAAATGGATTGTCGAGCATCCTTGAGAGTCTTTAAAGTCTTTTTGCGTTCAGCTTCTCTCTTGGCCTCCATCAGACCCAACCTGTGGAAATGGGCTTCCCTTCCAGCAAAGTCCTTCTCTTTGGCTTCCAGAGAGGCTTGGAGCTTCTGCAGCTTGTCTTCAGCTTCATTCTTGGCCCTGTTGGTATGATGGTACAGGCTTACCATCTCAGCATTCTCCACTCTGACTTCGTGCAGCTGAGCTTCTAGCTTCTGGTACTCTTCAAGGGAAACAGTACCACTCTGACTTGGCACTTCTCTGGGATAAAGTGGAGCCTCAACTGATAAAGGCATGAGAACTGCTTCTACATGTCTTTGCAACCATGCAGCATATGGTGGATACGTCTTGGGATCAACTATGCCGAAGTCTTTCTTACCCTTTCTTATCCTGTGAGCCCAAGCATGGACTGTTTGTTGAACTAACTCCTTGTTTCCTTCACCAGGAAAGTACAAAGATTCAGCAAACTCTTCCATCTGAGGAGGATCTTTCAAAGGATAACCAAACTGTTTCCTGGCTAATGTTGGATAATAACTGATGACACCCTTCCTTCCCAGCAAAGGCACTCCAACAAATCTTCCACAACTGACCAGCAACTCTTTACCTAGCAGATCTTTGTCGTATCCCTAGGCAATATCTTCAGTAGTTAGCCCCATCAGTCTTCTGGACCATCTTCATTCATCCCTCATCTCCTTGAAGGCACCTGACTTAGGCAGTTGTCTGGCAAACCACTCAGCAAACAAAGGAGCACAGCAGACTACTGGACCACCCATACCCTTCTCATTTATGTAATGAACACTGTAGTAGAAGTCACCCAAGAGAGTAGGCACTGGATTGCCTTTTGCAAAGATTGAAATCACCTCTAAGCTGACAAACTCTTTCTCTCCAGGGAACAAACTGGACCCATACACCATCAATGCAAGCAAAGCACCAAAGTCATTCCACTTAGCCTCTGTAGCATACCTCTCTGCCTCTGGGATGAGCACACTCCAGGGGAGTCCTTTACCTTCACTCTCTTGCAGAGCCTTCCTGATGGTAGCAGCTGGAAAACGACAAACTTTGGCTATGTCTTCATCTTTAAGCACAACCTCAGACCCATAGAATGGAAATGTCTCTCTGACTAGAACATTCAGCATGCTGGAGATCTCTTCCAATGTTGGAGCTAAGATGTAACCTGGAAAAACAAAGCAACGCAGCAGAGGATCATAAAACTGCAACAAGGTATGCAAACTGTCCTTCTGGTCTGCAGTGGGCTTGTCCACAAACTTCAGTATCTGGCCATATCTTTTCTTGAAATTGCCCAAGACTTGGTCATTCATTAGACCGACTAACTTCTGAACACTTCTAACTTCAGGCTGAAGAAAAGTATAGTGCACATTCTTTTTCCTTGGATCTCTTCTGATTTCTGTCATGGAGATAAGATTACCAGAACTGGGAGCAGATTATGAACAATGACCTGAAAAATGGGAACCATAAACAGTTAATGCAAAGATGATGCAAATGCAATGCAATGCAAGCATATGATCAACTGAGACCATCTGAACTGGACACTGACAAGGGCCCCTCTGATCAACTGGCAAACCAAAAGTCCTCTGAGTCACAACTCTCTGATAGAAGATCTCAGGACCACAGTATCAAGAATACCAGAACCAAGAAAATCAGAACTCCAGAACCATAGGACCATAGAACCAAAGATCATAACCATAAGACCACAGATCATAACAAGGACCACTGAATAATGAGTGTATGTTGAGGCCATGGGTTCCTGCACACCTGTAAACCCCTCCCAATCTCACTGGTAATAGGCTCCGGGTCAGACATCACGGACTCTCAAAGCCGAATAGCAATAATACTGTCACCATCTCCGAGAAATGGCTCATGACCAAATCAGGGAATCGGTTTGGTATTATATACTACTCAGGGAGGCCTCAGCTGAGTCCAGGACACAAGGTCATCCTATGTGATCCCCAAGTGGGCCCTCAGATGCGAATGGGTTTGCCACAAAATGTGGGCTGCCACTGTCATCACTAAAGAGGGATGTTTCCACAAGGTTCTCAATGATCGGTCCCCAGCTGCACATAACTGTCAAGGTTATGAAATGAGAGAGGAAGATCCCCAAATCAAGACATTTCTAAGACAATCGCAACCTGGGTGTGGAACTCACTACTACCCCCATAACAAGATCTCATGATGCCAAAGTGGAACCACTCTAAGTCCTATGGTGCACTCGAGCCGGGTACTTGGCTCGTCTCTCAAGAACAAGTAACACCCATCCCACCAAACAGAAAACCAATCCAGACAGTCCAGTATATATACATGATGCAGAAAATAAATACTGCAAACTGTAAATAAAGCTGTAAATAAAGTTGTAAATAAACAACAATAAAATACAACAAGCCACAACAAACAAACATCACCCAATGAAACAGAAACAAACAAGCGCTAGGAGAGACTCACAGGGGAACCAGAGATCTCTGGTGTGCAGTTCCCAGCAGAGTCACCAGCTGTCGCTCCCCGGATTTCCATCCTGGTACAAACGCGGAAGTGGCGCGGAAAAAGAATAGAGTCTCCATCCAGGCATTTTTATCCCGAAGAAAGGGAATGGTAATGCTGCACAAACCAGAAGAAAGAAGAGGAAGGACACAGGTCCTGCGAACCAAAGAGACTGAGTTCGGGAGTCGGTTACGACCTGGGAAGGTATTAGCACCCAGATCGTCCGTCGTACCCGACGTGATCCACGCTTGCAAAGAGACTGTTTCAGAGGGTGAAGAAATGAAAGCTGCTGCAAAAGAAAAGGAACTGAACTGGATAAAAGAAACGAAAAGGGAACTGAAAAAGAAATGAAAAGGAAAAAATGTAGGGAAAATAAAGATTGTGCTCGAACGGGCCCTACCCCGCTGCCTACGTACCTCATCAGGATAATGAGGATCAGAGACACCTTAGTTCCCCTAACTAGGGGTACTAAAAGGAAATTTCTTGTGAATTAAGGCTTGAACTGCCTATGCCATTGCTCAGGTGCTGCAGACTCGGACGACGAGTGTGTAACCGTCTTGCAAAATGACAAGTAGGAGCAAGTTCACGTAAGGAGTGAATGAGATGAGAAAAGAATTCCCGAAGGAAAGACGCTTATTTTTTGTTTGTGTTTTTTTAGAAGCTTTTATGAGTGTGTCACAAGGAAGTGAACTTAAGCTCTTTTCCATGGAATGTGCACTTGTCACTACATTCCAAGATGGAATAACAGAACAAGCACACTCAAGTAAGGAGAAGATCCCCAAAACTTGAACCCAAAGATTAGGGCCTAAGATCACTAACTTGTTGAATTATTAAGTGTTTTTGGTTATTTACAGATGAAGAAGTGTTTTTTATGCTTTTCATTATGAAGAAGATATCTTGATCAGACTTGTGCATCACAAGGTAAACTTGTACTATCCCAAGATGGGAAGACTACAAGCATACCTCATGGGATAAGGATATGGATCAAGACATCACTTCAAACATTATTAAGTGTTTTTCAAGAGTTATGAGATGAGAAGAGAAGAAGAACCAAAAGGATCTCAAAGGAAAAATTCTAAAGGGGGACTAAATAATCCTAAGTGTTAACATGCATGGATGTTCTAAGGGTTAGTGAGGTTTTCTATCCTAATGAAGAAGGAAAGAAAAAGAGAAGAAGAAGATAGAAGAAGGGATGAGAAATGCCTAAGCCCAACAAAATAGTTAGTACAAATAAACATAAGAGGAGAAGATGAGATTTGGAGATGTGGAACTCAATTCCCACATTTCACACTTACCATAGCCCCTACAAGGTTAGTAAAGTGAACACAAATGAAACACAATGAGCAAGATAACATGCTAACATCACACAATCAGAAGTGAAATGATATGAACATATGCATAATGCAAATGCAACTTAAAGGAAAGAAGCATGAAGCTTACAAGCAAAAGATGCAACATGAAACACATATGAAAACAAATGCACATTTATGAAAGATGCAAAGCAATATGCACAAGACATGGACTCAAAGCTCACAACCAGAACCAAAACAAGATGAAGAAGGGCTTAAGAAGCCAACAATATGAAGAGAAGAGAGGTACAAGACCAAACAATTACAAAATGGAAGTAAAAGAAACAATGAGATGAAGTGAAAGCACTTAAGGAAATAAATGACTTAAAGAAGAAGCAAACACAAAAATTCTTAAGACTCAAACCCTATGCTAGGACCAGGAAGGTACCCATACCCCAAAAGAACCCCAAATCAGAAGGAGAAGTTGGCACAAGTGCCCTTCTAAACTTATATGAGAGCTAAAGGTCCAAAGGAAGCAAAATGGGACAAGGTTCAAAGTAAAATTCACATCAAATAAACCAAGCATCTAAAAATTCCACAATTCAAGAAAAATAATCTTCAAACATTTTATATCAATGTGCCAAAAGGATTTGAAATAATTCAGAAGAAAACTAGGTCTAATGGAGGCAAGAACACAAGCTAGGGTTACAAACTTCCATCACAAGTCAAAGGGCTAAGACTCAAGAAATAAAATTCTAAAAATCCAGAGAAAAATCACATGGGAAACAAAATTTCTTAATAATCCAGAGAAAAAGTAATGGGATCAAAATTCAAAATATTGAAGTGTATGGAAAATTGACAAGGCAGTGTGGTCAAAATGGACTTAAAAAGAAGTTACTTGAAACAATGATTTAATTTGGACACGTGGAAATGGGAAAAAAATAAAATAAAAATATAAAAAAATAAAAGAGGCTCAAAATAATATTCATGATTTTTTTGGGATTTTTTATATGACTAGAACTATTTTAATAAAATAGAAATTGAAACTGAATAAAAGAAATAAAAAGTGGAAAAGAAAATAAAAAGAAATGGTGAGGAGGTGTAGGAAGCAGGGGATTGCATTGAGAATGAATTGGGCTGAGATGGTTGGGGTGCGAAAAGCAAAGCTGAGGGCCCATTATGGCGCAGGTTTATGGTTTTTATGGTGGTATTTTGTGAAATAAAAATGGAAAATAAGAGGTCCACAGGATTGATCCTACTCGTGTGGTTCATGGCTCATTAATTGAGCTGGCAGTATGGTGCGTTGTGAATGGTTGGAACATGTTAAGTATGGTGTGCGTGCAACATAATGATTAAATGAAATAAAAGAAACAAACACATGAGACAGGAGAAGGTTAGGGCTACGTGGTTGCATATGGGACGCTAGATGAGCAGATCCAGTGGCTGTGGTTCATCTTCTCCACACAAACCCTAACATGAACGGAATCCAGCTTCCGGTGATCGGAGCTAGGCTCCGGCACCGGAACTCACGACAGTCACTCAAACCACCATAATAATGAATCAAATACTCCAGATTGGCTAATTGAACATCACTGAACCCAAAAATGAGCTTAAAAACACCTAAAACCTAATGAATTGAATGGATCGAAGCAAAACATAAATGACCATCAAAACTGAAATTCGTATAACTTATGCTATGGTGCACCAAATTCAAATCTACAAAGTGCAGCATGATCTGCAAACATCAAGGATTGCAAAACACCGCATCAATTTCATTTTTAGATCATGTGATTTTGAGCCATACCTGAAGTGTAGATCCTGATTCAGTGAGCTATAATACCAAAGAATGGATGCAATGCACTCCTCTTACTCCCTAGATGCAAAATAAATGCATCTAAGGTCTTGAAACAAGCTGGATCTGAGGTTTCTTTCACACTTGCTCTGAAATGGCAATGTTACTAAACTTGAGAATAAGCTTCAATGAGTGGTTGCTTAAGGATCCTGAGCTTGCCTAGATCACAGATCCACAATTGGTTTTGAGTTTGCTTGCTTGATGAAGAGAAATGAGAGAAAATGAAAAGTTGCATGAAGTTTGTGAATGAGAGAATGAGAGAGAGATCTATCTTTCTAAAACCCTAATTGCTCTTTGTGTGACCTCATAAGCCTTTGCTGAAAGAATGAAATGAAATGCACGAGTGAATCATGAGAGAAGTGTGATTTTGCAATTTTTGCAACATGTGAGATAAGCATGCTATGCTCATGCTTCCTTGGGCATCTCAGCACATGTGCAATACATTTACCACCCTTTATTCAAATCCAATCAATAATGGCCTTTAGATTCAAGCATCACACTTTTCTCATGATTTTGCCAATTTTGCATTTTTGGAGTGATTTTCTTGTTTGGCACGAAAATGAGAATTTCTTTGGAGAAAATTGGTCACAATGTAATGTATTTTAAGTTTGAAACACAATTGAACCCATACCAAGTCTCACAAACAAGTTTGGAAGCATTTTGCTTTTGGTGGCATGCATGAAATTTGGAATTTGCCCTAGAATCAGCATATTTTCGAAGGACTTATAGGGAGATCCACAAATCCTATGAAAATGTACTTTTACTTTTTGAAAATGGGAGCCCTTACTCTTCAACTTTCATGTTTGACTTTGGTCCATTTGAAGAATTTTTTATCATGTTAAAGTCATTTGAAAATTAGGGCAAAAGTTGCCAAATTTGGAAATTCCTTAAAACCAACTTTGTACCATTTTTGCAAAAACCGTTCAAATATCCATGATTCTTTAACTTTGATCATTCCAAACCTCTTATAACATTTTAAGTACCCCTCTTGGCCAAAAAAATTTGGGTTAGACCCCTTGAAATCACACAGTTGACCTTTTAAGGGCACAGTTGACTTTTTACTTCATCTGCAAGCAACTGAGGCATTGTCTGACTTCCACATGGAATTTTCTCATGAAAATTGACACCTAGGATCCTCTTAACATATAGAAGGCTTTTCCCAAATGAAATGGCCAAAGTTGTGAGATCTTGGTGCTTGAATCACAAACCCTAATTTGGGTGTCTTGTATAGGAGCTTTGCCTTGTCTTGAGATCTCTGATGATCATGCAATCTTCTGAGCTTTTTCCAATGGACTTGATCTTGTAAATGGAGTTTAGACTCACCATAAGACTTGTACAAACTCATTTGGACCCTTTTCATGGCTTGAAATGCTTCACAGACCTCCACAGATGACCATATGCTTGATGCTAGGACATGAGGGATGTGATGCCTCATCTTTCCATGATATGATGCCAAACAATTGATATGAGTATGATGAATATGATGTAATATGATGCTTAAAATGAAGAGGGCAAATTTGGGGTGTTACAGGGAGCATATTATGATCATGGAACACATATGGGCCCTCTTGACAAGTTTCAAGACCTTTGAGATAGCTCAGATCACTTCTTGGATTCATCTGATCACAAACCCTAGCTATGCAACTTATGAAGTGAAACAAATATGCAATGTGAGATGATATGCTTATGCAATGCAACATGAAAGATCACAAGCCAAGGTGTCAGAAAAATTGAGGGCAAATTTGGGGTGTTTACAGTATGCAAAACTCGATTACCACATACATTTTCAAGTCACATATGAATATATTCATATCAACATGATCCTCGTGATCTTCATCAAACATCATACATCCCAGCATAGGGGTCACATAAATAATCAGATAATGTTCACACATATTATCACTACAGTTCATATGGTTTACCATCAAGAATCATATAAATCAACATAAGCACATATATACCTACACACTAATTACTAATTATCATATCCTATGAACTCCTCATTAATTCCACTCTCAATCATTTTCTATACATATATTCTAATACAACACGATCCTTCCGATCTTCCCCGCTACCAACCCTTACATCATGGGGCCTAAGCAAGACATATAACCAACTATATTACCAATCACCACGATCCTCTTCGTTTATCACCCATTCCTTCATATAATTGTGCAAGATTTAAAATAAACATTTTCATCATCAACACCTTCAAATCGACATATTAATAAAGTTATACTATCCACAATAATCACATAACACACACACTCTTATTATCTATCGTCGGGTCATATGGTTACACATGGATGTCATCATCAAGACCCTAGACTAATGGTACAAGTATCGAACAAGAACTCGGGATTAAACCAACTTAAGATACGGAAAATTCCTCAAAATAGAGGCCTAGCATGGCCCCCCGTGTCCCATGACACGACCCGTGTCACACAGCCTGATGGAACATCCCAAAAATCTCTTTTCCCAAAGTACAGAAGGGTGACACGGCCGCCCGTGTCGTGTGACATGGCCCGTGCCACACCCTCTGAGCCAAAATCCCCAAAATCCACTTTCCTGTAGCCTGACACGGCCACCCGTGTTGTGTGACACAGCCCGTATCAGGGTACCTGCGTCCAAAACTCAATTTTTCCCAAAAATCACTTCTTCTTTCTTCTTTGATACCAATTCAGATTCTATTGCTTATCTCTCACTTGTATCACTCAAAGCGGTCCAAATGTTGTTCTTATACTTATTTTATACCTCTAAATCCTTATAATCTTCACAACCTAATATTATGAATCAAATTAAGAAAGATCCTAGGTTTGTTTCCAATTCTCCATTTACATCATCATCAACATCATTATCTCCAAACTTATCATATAACTCAAATCATCACCATTCCAATTACAACAATCAAGCATATAATTCAACATCAATTTCACACAACCATAATCAATCATGATAACATATATATATATATATATATATATATATATATATATATATATATATATATATATACATCATATCACAAATTCGTCATAATCAACAACATTAGAAAATCCCTAAGGGAATAAGGAACTCCCAATTACCCTTTCCTGTTAGATCACCAATAACTTCTTCAAAAAGCAGGATGAGAAGAACGTCAAAAGTCATACGAGTCATAGCAAAAGGGAAGCTCACTGAAGCGTCATTGCCAGCACCTTTTGTTTCTCAATTTTGTAAAAATATTCTCATTTCAGGGGATTTGTTTCGTTGACTGTACTTGCCAATTCAGGGCACACAAATTAATAAAATCAGATCTTCAGTCATACTTAGTTTCGTACAGTTTATTTTATTTTCATTTGCAAAAATGTCTTATGTCCTTAAAATATTGATAGCATAGATACAAATGCGTCTTTTCTAAATTACGTGCTTATAGGAAATAGATTTGCTCCCAAGAGTGTCTAAACTCCTATGATGGAATCCAGTAAGGGATACCTCGGGGTACTTGTATGTTTCTTTGTCATAACAGATTGCAGGTATTCAAAGCGCAACATGGGGCATGAAAGCTTCTCCCCAAGCAGAACAACATCAGAAGGGGCTCCTTTCCCCAGCAAATTTCATCATCCTCAGCAGGATCCTCTACAGAAATCACTAAGATGGTCGTTCAGTGATCATTCCTCCCCAGCCAAGTGCTAGACATGGAATCATCTCCCCGCAGAGTTTCAACCTCTATCCAGAAGAGAAATGTCTGAAGATCTCACAACAAAGTGACGAAAGCTTCCGCAGACCCCAGCTGGGCTCCTCATCATTAAGACAGGTCTATCAGTGACCTGTTTCCCCAAGCAGCCAGAGATCTTCACTGCAACAGGATCCGAAACCCGGATCGGTATCTTTTGCATAATCATAGCATTCACATCATATTTCCCCTCAGAGCGTAGCATTCCGTCTAATACGGAGCATTACGGAAAAAATCAAACATATTGCATAATCATAAGCCATGTTTTGAGTCAAGCACCTGTATGTACCAACATTCCATTAGCAATATGTATATACAAAGACCCACAGTAGCAGCAGAAAGCCAAAGCGTCCCCTTTGCACTCACTAACACACATATATACTTTTTCTGATACTCATCTGTATCATGCTCTCCCCAACAAGCTGAACACTCATCCGTGTCTCACTCATGCTTACTTTCTACTCATACAGATACTCTTTTGTATCTTGTATACACCACTTATCTCTCCTCAGAGTCAACACTTGTCCGCATTCTTAGTTAACCTGTTGGTACTTGTCCGTACCATCATCTCTGAACATGCGTCAGCGTTTGTTTCTATCGATACTCGTCCGTATCGTAATTTTAAGGATGCCCGTCCGCATCTTTAATCTATACACAATTTCAAACACTTATACCTTTTTCTTGAATTTAGACACTCGTCTGTGCCTACCCTTCCCCAGAAGAGTCCCCGGAAAATCCCCACTAAAAAGCAAATTTCTCCTCTATCTGACATTCGCCCTATGTCATTATACTTTCGGCAGTCGTACCCTGCCAGGTGATCATCCTTCACCTCTTGATGATCGTCCTTCATCATCCCCAGCGGAGTCTCCATTATTGGAACCCTTTCCTATCCGACATTCATCCTATGTTGTGATGTTTTAGCAGTCGTACCCTGCTAGGTGATCGTCCTTCACCTCTTGATGATCGTCCTTCATCATTTTATCTGATGGCCGTCCCCATCATTGATCTTCTTATCTGACATTCGTCCTTTGTCATGATAAGCCCCGAGAGCAGCCGTACCCTGCTAGGTGATCGTCCTTCACTTCTTGATGATCGTCCTTCATCATGCTTATCCGACGGCCGTCCCCATCATCGACCTTTTCTACGCGGCATTCGTCCTATGTCATGGTACTTGTCGCTCCCACCAAATGAAGCCGGGTCAAATGGGGTACAGACGCGAACGGTCGGCGAAAAGAGATGCGAGAACACACGGGAGTGAACTCACAGGGAATGAAAAGAGTCGCCAGCTAGGCATTTTTATCCCGGAGGAAAGGCAATGTTGCATAGACCTAGAAAGAACATGGATAAGACGGTTGTGAACCAGAGAGACTGAGAAAGGGGGTTGGTTACAACCTGGGAAGGTATTAGCACCCAGATTGTCCGTCGTACTCGACGGGATCCACGCTTAAAAGATTTGTGTTTTAAAGGGGTAATGTCAGTGCAATCTGTGTATAAAAGGGCTGGAAACAGATGTACAGGTGTCAGTGTAAAAGGAGTGCAAAGTGTATAAATGTACAGTGTCAGTGTAAGAACTGGAATAAGATGCTCAATAATATGAGGCTAAAAGAATGAGGCTAGAAGGAGGGGGGATATACAGAGACTTTTGTTCGATAACTGTTAAGTTATGCCTACGTATCCTCTCGTGCAATGAGGAAGTCAGAACACCGTAGTTCGACCCAAAGAGACTGAAAGGTAAATTGACTTGTGAACTGCTTGCTTGTCTATGCTCAAGTGTATGACCTGTCTGGCTCAGGTGCTAACTGTCTTGCATTAGACGGAAGAAGCAAATTCTCGTTTGTGAGTGAATGAGATGAGAAAAGAATCCCGAAGGAGACGATTATTGTTTGTTTTTGAGTTTTCAGTCTTTTATTGCTTTTGAAAGTTTGTCATAGATTAATGAGCTTAAGCCTAAACCAATGGATTTAGTAAACTCATCACATCCTCCCTCTGATCAGGGGTAATGAGAGTACCTTAAGTGTGAAGTCAGCTTCTCACACTTAATCACCTTTGATGTAGGTTTAAGATCATTAACCTACTTGTGATTATTTAGATGTTTTTGGTGTTTTTGTTTAGTGTTAAGTAATGAGATTAAGCCATAATCAGGATTAAACAGACTCATTACACCATCCTAATAGAAGGATAATAGATGAGAATGTTTAAGCTGAGGAAAGCTCCTCAACTTAATCCATGATTAGGGATTAAACTCATGACAAAACAAAGCCTTTATTAAGTGGATTTTATTTAATGATAAGATGAAGAAGTGAGTTTTAGGGTTTGTAAGACAACTTGAGGGGGGACTTGTCCATTAACACTAGGGTTAGTCCTTCTTAACCAATTAAGGAAGAATTAGAACCCTAATGCAAGGCCCAAGTTACAAGCTTGATGTCTTGATGATTATTAAGATGGATTGATTAAAGGATTTAAACACATAAAGGGTTTAACACTTAGGATTAAAGTTATACACTCCATCCTAATAGAAGGATGCAGGCATAAGCTTAATCAAAAAGCCTTAAAGCCTTTAGGGTTTAGTCCCTGATTATGAGGTGAGAAGAGAAGACTCAAAGAGACACAAAGGTAAAAACTAAGTGGGGAGACTAATCAAAACCCTAATCATTGTCATGCTTGGTTGTTCCTAAAGTTTGTGAGGTTTAAGAAAGAAATATTCAATGGAACCACCAGGAAGCAGATGAAAGGAGCAAAGAGAAGCAAAGTAACTTGCTTCACTCAAGAAGTCAAGTCACTTGAGAAAAGAAAGTAAGATGAAGAAGAAAGAGCAAGCTCAATCTCAAACACATAACAAAATGCAGCAAAGATGCATAAGAGAGATGAAAAGAAGTTGTGAGAAGTGAAGGCAAATTCACTTCTCAAGGTAACTTACCACCTGAAAAGTCAGTGAAAGGAATGCAATGCAATGCAAAATGAAATGAAATGGCATGATGCAAATCAAAACCAGAAGCACATACATGGTGATAATTATGCTATGGGATGATACAAACATGAAACAACACATGGGGATGATCATACAAACTTATGGATGCAAATGAAGCAAGTTAAGAACCATGATCATACATGAAAAGTTATGAAGTGCAAATGGCATACAACATGGAAAATGCAAGGTGCAATGATCAAACATGCTTACAGTATGTCTTAAGATGTCAAATGAATCAAATGGATGCACAAAATGCTATGGCAAGTCAAGGTATGCAAGCAAATGCAAGATGGATGCATATGGAAGCTCAAATTAGGGTTTATGATCAATGCCTCAAACAAAAACCAAAATCAGAAGCAAACATCAAGATAAAAAATTGAAAATTCACTCAAAGGAACCCTAACCCTACACAAACTCACTTCCCAAAGGAGGGGTTCTAACTCTTAACCTAATAAAAGTTATGAAATTCCTAAGATTTCTAGGGTTTTAGGGTACCTTAACAAGAAAAATGTCAAACAAATGGAAAATGAAAGATCAATTCATGCCAATTTAATCTCACAAACTACATGATATGCACAACACAATGCAAAAAGAATCAAAGTCCAACTCTCAATGGTTAGGCAGAAATGATTTTTTGAAGTTTGGATCAAAATAATGCTTTGAAAATGAATTAATTCCATGGAAAATTATCAAAATGCATCAAGATCAAAAAAGAAATTTGGTTTGAAGGTTGGACAATGTTTCTAAATGGTTTTAAATGTTTCATGAATTTTTTGGTGATTTTTAAATACCTAAAAGTATTTTTAATTAATTAATTCTCATTAATTAATTAAAAATAAACTTTTAAATGATTTAAAAATATTTTTTAATGCAAAAAATAAAAATAAAAATGATTTTGGTTTCTGAAAATTAATAAAAGTGTGTATAAAAAATTTCAGAATTTTTGAATAATTTTTGCTATTTTAAAATAAATGGACAAAAGAAATATAAAACAAATGAATTAAAATTAAAGAAAATGAAAAGTAATCCAATCCAAAGGCTGACATTCAAATCTGGGAGAAAGAGCTTGACTGCGCGCGTGAATCAAGGGTCAGGATTGGTTCTGGCTTAATTAAATTAATTATGATTTATTAAATTAATTAAAACAGGTTAGGGTTTAATGACTCCATTTGGACCATCCATAACTTAAGCTAATCCATATCCAACGGCCACGAATGCATCTGGCACGCTAATTAGGGTTAGGGCTTAACAACTTTCAGGTGACCGGAGGGAAGCTCCGGTCATCTTCTCCGGCGGGTTTGAAACCCTAAAACATGCTACAGGCCACCATTCACCAAATTGAAAGCAGGGAAATGATCCTCTACCCAAACCCCATTCAAATCACCCCTCAAACAATATTTATCATTCAAAAACAGAGAGAATCGAAGCCAACAAGATTCACGGGTGAAATTTCAAAGAGCAACAAAATACTCATTTCTTCACTATTTTTGATTCTAAAGGTACCATCATGATCAGCAAGACATGCACTATCAATTTGTAACATAAAATACAAGCTCTGAAAAGTTGGAGATTCGAAGCTACCTGAAGTGATAAACTATGGATATGAGCTCTCCAGACCTTGCTTTGATGTAGAATGTCTCCTCTGAACCCCCTGAAGCCAATGGAATGCTCACAATCCTTTGTAGGTGGCTAATTTGAGAGCTTGAGTTCTGATATGGCAGGTTTCACAGTCAGGATTTATGGGGTTTCAAGTTGTTTCAATGGTGGATTCTGGTTCTATGGAAGGTGTGTGATGCAATGGTGAATAGAAAATGAGTGTTTTATGGCTGTAGAGAGAGATTCGAAGAAAAGGAGTTTTTGACAGATTTTTGTGAAGGCTGTGTTGTGTCTTGTTTCAATGGCCAATGAGTTTCTATAACACTCCCATGATGTGTGAGTAGCCTGTGGAGCAGGTCAGTAGAGGTGGCTGCTCACTGTTCCAAGAGTATGGGGGTTTTGGCCAAAAAGTCAAGTTGATTTGTACTTGCAGCATGGGCTATGGCATCAGCAGTCTAAGGGCTTGTCTTGCTTCAGCTTGTGTCAAGGATGGCCCTTGGATTGCTTGTGAAAGTCTGCAGCATTTGGATCATGAGTTGTGAGAGATTTTGCAACTTGCCCACTTGTGTTTTCTCATGATTTTGGCTATGTGAATGTAGGAACTCTTGCTAGATTTTTGATGTGGAATGCCTCATTGGATCATGACAATGCATAGAAACCAACTAGTGATCACATAACTCCTTTGAAAATGATTTTGCCAAAAATCCCTCTTTGCATCTTTATGAAAATGACTTATGGATACTTGGAAATCAAGGCACACAAATGAGAAGTTCCTTGGGCCAATTCTGATTTTATGTCATGTGTAGCATTGGTATGATTATTAGAGGTCATGTGGAAGTCACATAAAGGCTTGCCATGAGAAATTGCAAGTTTTCCATTTTGGTGCAAAAGTGAATTTTTAATGATTTTGCTCAACTTTGCAATGCCATAACTTTTGATCCAAAATGAATTAGGTCACGTTCTTGTACTTTTTGAAAAGGGAAAGATCTATTTTACAACTTTCATGACCAAAGTTTTTCCATTTGATGCATTTTTGAATCAAAAAGTAAGGTTTGAAAAAGTTGCCCAAAATGACAATTTCATTAAAAGTCAAACTTGCCCAAAAAGTCAACTTTGCAAAAGACTTGAAATTCTTCAATTTTGTGAACTTCCAACATCTTCCATGATCAAATAAAGATCATATACAATCAAAATGATGAAGAACACCCTTTGGTTGGGTCATTGGGGGCCTCAGATGCCCTGATTTTACACTGACTTGCCCAGAAAGTCAACCTTTGATCAGATGACTTCCTCATGGAATTTCTTCATGAAAATTGATATGCATACTCCCTATACCATATAGAGACCAATAGAAACAAGAATGACCAAAAAATTTGGAGTTATGGCCTCTGAAACCAAAACCCTAATTTTAGGTCAACTGTGCAGTCAAGCCTGGCTCTGCTTCCATACCAATCCCAGTTCTTGTGATCCTTTGACATTCTTGACTTTGAGAGGATGTAATATGATACTTTAACACACATGGACCTCTTTGAAGTGATTTATGACCTTTGGAGTGGCTCAAGAAGCTCTTGGGTTGCCCAAATCACAAACCCTATATGCAGATGACTTAGAATCTATGCAGTGAATCAAAATGTGGTATGAGATTTTATGATTGAGTTTATGCATATGAAATGATCACAAGCCATGGTGTGAATGGGTGAGGGCAAATTTGGGGTGTTTACAGTACTCAGAGCAGCCGTCCCCTACTAGGTGATTGTCCTTCACCTTGGATGACCGTCCCTCATCCTTATCCCCTACAGAGCAGCCGTCCCCTGCTAGGTGATCGTCCTTCACCTTTGATTTCACTAACCCGGTGGCCGTCCCCATCGTTGTTTACCAGTTACTCTAGAAACCTGATGGCCGTCCCCATCATGATACTTCCAGCATGTCGGCCGTCCCCGTCATTGCTTTATCCCCAACAGTCGTCCTCTGCTCGACGGTGGTCCTCCATCGCCCGTACTTTATAATCATACTTTACTTCCTTTTACAATCTATATCCCTTTTCTTCTTCATCTAGTGAGTGCAAATCTTGGACTGTCTTTGGTATTCAACCACAAGTTATCTTGTTTGTCTGTTAAGCCGGGCACTTACACCCTACACAGCTAACTCATGTTTGAATAGGGGCAGTTGTAAACACCCCAAATTTGCCCTCACTCATCTCACCATGGTTTATGATCTTTTCATTTGCATAAGTTCAATCATATCATCTCATATTGCATTTTTGCTTCATTGCATTGGTTCAAAGTCATCTGCATCTAGGGTTTGTGACCTGAGCCATCCATGAGCTATCTGAGTCACTCCAAAGGTCTTCAATCATCTTAAGAGGGTCCATGTATGTTCAAGCATCATATTATATCCTCCCAAGAACAAGAAAGTCAAAAAAAATCACAAGGACTGAGGAAGCATGGAAGCAGAGCCAAGCTTAACTGCACAAATGACCTAAAATTAGGGTTTTGGTTTCAGAGGCCATAACTCCAATTTTTTGGGCCATTATTATTTCTATTGGTCTCTATATGTTATAAGGATCATACATGCCAATTTTCATGAAGAAATTCAATGGGAAAGGCATCTGATAAAATAGATGACTTCTTGAACAAGTCAGTGCAAAATCAGGGCATCTGAGGCCCCCAATCACCAAACCAAAGGGTCTTCTCCATCATTTTGGGTGTATATGATCTTTATTTGATCTTAGAAGAAGTTATAAGTTCACAAAATTGAAGAATTTCAAGCCATTTGCAAAGTTGACATTTTGGGAAAGTGACTTGTAATGCTAACTTGCCATTTTGGGAAAGTTTTTCAACCTCCTCTTTTTGATTCAAAAATGCTTCAAATGAAAAATTCTTGGTCATGAAAGTTGTAGATTGGATCATTCCCTTTTCAAAAAGTACAAGAACTTGATCTAATTCATCATAGAACTCAAGTTATGGCCTTGCAAATTTGGGAAAAATCACAAAATTTCACTTATGTACCAAAGAGGGAAACTTGCAAAAACTCATACCAAGGCAATTTGTGACCTCTAATTGACTTCTAACCATTACACAAACATAATACATGACCTATAATTCATAATTGCTCAAAGAAATCTCAAGTTTCATGCCTTGATCATCAAGTATTTCAAAAGGGGCCAAAACCTTCACAAATTGCAAAACCACCCACAAACTTCATTCCACTTGATATCTTGCCTCAATCTGAATTCCATGGACCTCCCTAAAGCCAGCTGCGCAAGACACCCCTTTGTCATTGGCCTGCCATGAGCCCATACCTCCAAGTACAACTTTCTTGACTTTTTACAACATGAGCCATACCAATCACACTGCTCCACAACAACTCTCTGCCCAATCAGAACATGTTATGTGGACTTCAAGCAAGCCATTTCATACAACAACATAGCCTGAGCTCTCCCACAACTCAGCATTCACCAAAACCTTCCTCTTTGCATTTTCATTCGATACTCATCACACAAGCTACAAACATCCAAACAAACTTCATAGAACAACTCACCATCAACCCCTGATCATTTCCCACCCATCATCTTGCCCTAAAAGCAGCAATATCAAAAACACGATTTTCCTCCCCCATTGAACTGAACTGTATCAAACTCACAAATTAGCCTCAAAACACTCCAACCAAGCATCAAAGCTTCTTCAGGGAGTTCATTGGAGGCATTTGGAAGCAAGAAAGCAGCCTGAAAGCTCTAGGGTTGAAAGCTTCATCTCAGGTAGCCATGTGAAAACATTTTTCCAGAACCTTTATTTTAAGTTCTTAATTGGTTGAGTCTGATCCCCTGAATGTAATGAACTTAAAATTATTGAAAATGATGAAGAAATGAGGATGTATTGCTTGTCTAAAAGTTTTGCATATTTTGTTCTTAGCTTCGAATCATGTTAATGGCTGGAAATAAATTCCATTTGAGGGTGGATTTAGGTTTAAGGGAGTGAGAGGAACAAATCTGGAGCTTTAGAGCTCCAGAAATGGCCTGGGGAGTGAGATTGAAATTCTCAAGGAAGGGTGTGGCCGGAGAAGATGACCGGAGGTCATTTCCGGCCACCTGAAAGTCATTAATGTTAATTAGGGTTTAGGGGTGAGTTTGAACCTGGAGCGTACGATCTTGCTTCCCGCGTGTGAACCAATGGCCTGGATGGTCTCATTAAACCCTAATCTCATAATTACTATTAATTAATTAGGTTTAATTTTAAAAAAGGCCAGATTGAACCACATCCTTAGGATTGCGTGCGCAGTCAATCTCAAACCTCCAACTTTGAATCTGGATCTTTGGATTAGATTACTTTTCATTTTTATTATTTTTATTCTATTTTTCTATGTATTTCTTTCTACATTTTATTAAAAATAGCAAATGATATCAAAAAATTATGAAAATTTTTATCCAAACTTTAATTAATTTTCAGAACCCAAAAATAATTTTTATTTTATTTTTTGCATTAAAAATTATTTTTCAATCATTTAAATGTTTATTTTTAATTAGTTAATGGAAATTAATTAATTAAAAATACATTTAGGTATTTAAAAATCCCAAAAAAATTCAGAGAGCATTTTAAAACATTTACAAACTCACAAAACAAATTTCTTTTTGGTTTTGATCATGCTTTGACAATTTTCATTTGAATTAGGGTTCTTTAATTTGAATATTTCTAACCCTAACTTCAAAAATTCACAACTTTTGATCCAAGTTGAGTTTGTGAATGGTTCTTTTTGCATTGTGTTAAGCATACTTTCAAGCATCTAAAAACATTTTTATTTCATTTTTATCTTGCATTTTCAATTTGTTTGGCATTTTCCCTTTAGGATCACCCTTAAAACCCTAGAAAACTTAGAAAAATCATAAGTCCTTTCGGGTTTAACTTCTGACCTTCCCCTTTGGGTAGTGAACTTGTATGGGTTTAGGGTACCTTTGATTCCATTTTCATTTTTTTATCTCATGTTTTGCTTCTGATTTTGAATTTTGCATTGCATCTTGTACATAAACCCTAATTTTTGCCTTCATTTGCATTCATTCTTCATATTCTTGCATACATAAACTTGCCATGAAATTTTGTGCATCCACATGACATGTAAGACATCTTAGGACATGTTGAAATCATGTTTTATCATTGCATCATCCATTTTCAATGTTATGCATCCATTGTATTTCATAAGTTTTCATGAACTTTCATGCCTCCTTTCATGTCTCATTTGCATCTTCATTACTTGTATGATCATTCACATCTCATGACATCCATTTGTATTATCTCTTAGCATCATTTACATCATGAATATGTTTCTGACTTTGGCTTTCATCTTTGCATTTCATCTCATTTTCATTTCATTTCATTTCCTTCTGCTAACTTTTCAGGTGGTAAGTGTTTGAGAAGTGAATTTGCCTTCACTTCTCATAATCTCTTCTCATCTCTTTAATTCATTCATTGCTGAATTTTAATTGTGAATTAGAGTGAGCTTTCTCATTCATGCTCTTTCTACTCTTCCTTCCCTCAAGCAACTTATCTTCTTAAGTGAAGTAAGTTGTCTTGCTTCTTGCTGCTTCTTTTCCTTCCATCCTGCTTCTTCCTTGGTGGCTCTCTTGAAGATCTCTTGCAAGCCTCATTAACCCTAGGAACAACCAAGCATTATCACAATTAGGGTTTGATTAGTCCCCCCATTAGTTTTACCTTTGTGTCATATTTGAGTCTTCTCTTCTCATCTCTTAATCAAGGACTAAACCTTAAAGGTTTTAAGGCTTTGTGATTAGGGTTATGCCTGTATCCTTCTATTAGGATGGAGTGTATAACTTTAATCCTAAGTGTTAAACCCTTAATGTGTTTAAATCCTTTAATCAATCCATCTAATAAATCATCAAGACATCAAGCTTGTAACTTGTGCCTTGCATTAGGGTTCTAATTCTTCCTTAATTGGTTAAGAAGGACTAACCCTAGTGTTAATGGACAAGTCCCCCTCAAGTTGTCTTACAAACCATAAAATCCACTTCTTAATCTTACCATTAACTAAAATCCATTTAATAAAGGTTTTGTTTTGTCATGAGGTTAATCCCTAATCATGGATTAAGTTGAGGAGCCTTTCTCAGCTGAAATGTTCTCATCTATTATCCTTCTATTAGGATGGTGTAATGGGTCCATTAAATCCCTGATTATGGCTTAAACTCATTACTTAACACTAAACAAAAACAACAAAAACATCTAAATAATTGTAAGTAGGTTAATGATCTTAATCCTACATCATGGTGATTAAGTGTGAGGTGTTTACTTCATACTTAAGGTATTCTCATTACCCCTAATCAGAGGGAGGATGTGATGAGTTTACTAACCCTTGGTTTAGGCTTAAGCTCATTTTCTTATGACAAACTCCAAAATCAATAAAAGATTAAAAATACAAAAAAAAAACAATAATCGTCTCCTCCGGGATTCTTTTCTCATCTCATTCACTCACAAACGAGAACTTGCTTCTTCCGTCTAATGCAAGACAGTTTGCACCTGAGCCAGACAGGTTATACACTTGAGCATAGACAAGTAAGCAGTTCACAAGTCAATTTATCTTTCAGTCTCTTTGAGTCGAACTACGGTGTTTTGACTTCCTCATTGCACGAGAGGAGACGTAGGCATAACTTAATAGTTATCGAACAAAAGTCTCTGTATATTCCCCCCCCCTTCCAGCATTATTTTTTAAGCCTCATAGTCTTGAGCTTCACATTCTTTCCTTAGCCTGACACTTGCATTCTTTTCCAGCTTTTATACACAAAATAGCACTGACACTACCCCTCTAAAACACAAACTTTCAAGCGTGGATCTCGTCGAGTACGGTGGACAATCTGGGTGCTAATATCTTCCCAGGTTGTAACCAACCCCCTTTCTCAGTTTCTCTAGTTCACAACCGTCTTGTCCATCCTTTTCTAGGTCTATGCAGCATTACCTTTCCTTCGGGATAAAAATGCCTAGCTGGCGACTCTTTTCAGTTCACCCTTGTGTTCTCTCCTTTCGCCGACCGTTTGCGTCCGTACCCCTCTTGGCCAGGTGTCATCGGGTGGGAGAGACAAAATGAGTTTACTAACCCTTGGTTTAGGCTTAAGCTCATTAACTTATGACAAACCCCAAAAACAATAAAAAACTGAAGACACAAAAACAAACAATAATCATGTCCTTCGGGATTCTTTTCTCATCACATTCATTCACAAGCGAGAACATGCTTCTTCTGTCTAATGCAAGACAGTTAGCACTCGAGCCAGACGAGTCATACACTTGAGCATAGACAAGCAGGCAGTTCACAATCAATTTTTTTTCCAGTCTCTTTGAGTCGGACTACGGTGTTCTGACTTCCTCATTGCACGAGAGGATACGTAGGCATAACTTAACTGTTATCGAACAAAAGTCTCTGTCTCTTTCCCCCTCTTCCAACATTATCCTTTAAGCCTCATTCCTGAGCATTTCACTTCACTTTCTTGCACTGACACTTGTACATTATTTTCCACCTTTTTGCACACAGACAGCACATACACTACCCCTTTAAACAAAAATCTTTCAAGCGTGGATCCCGTCGAGTACGACGGACAATCTGGGTGCTAATACCTTCCCAGGTTGTAACCAACCCCCTTTCTCAGTTTCTTTGGTTCGCAACCGTCTTATCCATCCTTTTCTAGGTTTATGCAGCATTACCTTTCCCTCGGGATAAAAATGCCTAGCTGGCAACTCTTTTCAGTTCATTCATTCTCTCCTCTCGCCGACCATTCGCACTTGTACCGGGATGCAAATCTTCGGGAGCGACAGCTTGGCGACTCTGCTGGGGACCCTTATATTGCAACCAGGGCTTCTGGTTCTTTTTGTGGGTTCCTCCTAGCGCTAATTTTATTTGTGTTTACAGGGGTGTTATGTGCTGCTTGTGCTTATTTATTGCTTTATTTTATTGCTTTCTGTACAACTTTATTTACATCTTTCATTTACAGTTTTTTTGCATTTCATATTGTCATTATCATGTGTTGGATCTGTGTTTTCCTTGGTGGGTGGGGATCATTGAGTGATTAAGGTCATATACCGGGGACCTGAGTGACACATAGGCTAGAGTGACTTCATATTCTTTCCCATTCCATTTCAGTCTGGTGCGGGAATATGAAACATAGTTCAGACATGGGTTTCTTCTTGAGAACTCTGTGATATGGATTTCCTGTAGTACTAGGGCTATCTGGGAAGCCTGCTAAGTCTGGATGACCTTTTATGACCTTCAGCATCTGAGGTGAATTAGAGGAGGATCTTTTATGGTTATTGTAAACACTGTACCTCTGGGTTAGAAGTATTTACACTTCTCATAACCGATCCAAGTCTGAGGATCCTTGTTCTAGAACATTACATGTGAGGGGGATTGGGATGTTTACAGGTTTGCAGGAACCCTTGCACTCATTATACTGTGTTACTAGACTTGTTAAGGTTGTATTATTTGGACAGTTCTTGTGATTACCCTGGACTTGTGACTCTTTATTTGAGTCCCCCACCTGGTTACTGGATTTCTAAGCCTCCATCTAGACTTATGAACATACATGGACTTTTACCAAGGCAGATACTAGATCCAGCACTTGATCACGAACCCTTTGCATATCATTTTACATACATCATTTGTGCATCATTTAACATTTTCCTATTTGTTTTACAGGGTATCCACCATATTGTCTTTGGTTTGGTTTTGACCCCTTCCGCTGCTCAAACTTCTTCAGTTATCTTCTCCAGCACCTTCATCAGTTTGTCAATGATTCTTCTCTAGCTATCTTCATCAGAGACCCACCTCCAGCATCTCATTCAGTGACCTTCATCAGCAATTGCTCTCAGTCTCCTGCACCAGCATCCATTATCAGCATGGACACTTCCAGGAAGAGCAACATCACATACCACTTCTTTGATCCCACCCTGACTGGCATCAGGCAGATCCAGTCTCTCATTACTCCTGATCATGTCGCACTATTCAGAGAACATTATGGAGGCATAATGGACATGGTCATGGACCTGGATGCATCTCAGAGGAGCATGATCCATACTTGCTTGCAGTTTTATGATCCTCCACTCAGATGCTTCACTTTTCCTGATTTCTAGTTGGGACCTCTGCTAGAAGAATTTTCCATGTTGTTAGGAGTTCCTATCAGGAGAGGGATTCCTTTCAACCCTGAGATGGTTGCTCCCAAAAGTGAAGACATAGCTAGGGCATTACATTTGGAGCCTGCCCTCATTGATCAGAGCATGACCACCAAGGCTGGGGTTCCAGGCCTTCACCTAGACTTCCTGATATCCCAGGCCACCCTGCATGCTGCAGTAGGGGAATGGAAGGCTGTCTGTGCACTTCTAGCCCTCAGTATATATGGGATTATCTTGTTTGTAGATGAGCCAAAGTTTGTGAGCAAGAATGCCATTCACTTGTTCTTCCTAAGGAACTCAGTTCCTACCTTTCTAGGAGACTTCTACTACTCAGTAAACCATAGGAATGAGAAGCAAAGAGGAAGACTGGTCAGATGCTGTGCTCCTCTTTATTACTCTTGGCTGCTAAGACACCTGTCAAAGTCAGATACTTTCCTGAACCCTCATTAGCAAAAGAACTGGGCTAAGAGATTTATTGCCTTGACATCAGAAGACATCAGATGGTGCACTCAGAGCACCAAAAAGGCAAGGACATCATTACTAGTTGTGGGCAATATCCTAATGTTCCTTTTATTAGAGTAAAAGGTTGCATCAACTACAACCCTTTATTGTTTAAAATACAATTAGGGTATGCTTTGGTTCATCCTCCAAGGGGATAAGACTTGACTGAGACCCTTTGTAACACCCCAAATTTGCCCTCTTCATTTTAAGCATCATATCACATCATATTCATCATGAACATATAATTTTCTTAGCATCCTAGCATGGAAAGATGAGGCATAATGTAACACCCTTCTAAACCCCGCGAAAAATACATAAATAATCAGAGTAAATTATCATGCATCTCAAATAAGGGTGTCACATATTTTCAAAACATCATACAAACACCTGTCATGCTCAATAACACTTAAAATAAATTCATGATTTCATATACTTTCACATTATCATGTAGCAACGAATCTCTTTCATTAAGAATCTCATAATATTCGAGTCTCAAATAATTTCATTCATTAAATTAACTTGGGCATAACAAGCCACTTCACCATAATTTCAAATTCGATTAGAAAAATAAATAGAGTATACAATTGTAACTCTTAAAACATGAATTGAAATGATCCCCGGTGTTACATGATCAGAGCACGACTCGACCCAAAATAAATAAAGAAACTAAGACAAGATACTCCAACGACTACCTCACGCTGAAAGCAACTCTACTCCTCGGTACCTGAGTGATGTCGTATAAAACATCATTCCAACAGAAGGGTGAGAATTCATATAATTATCGAAATCATAAGATAATATATAATTTAAGGCCTATATGCATAATCATAATTATTCGCACACTTCAAAAGTATATACTCACTCAAGTCACCATACTATTCACAAGTATATACTCACAATCCACAATTTCACCAATTAACCAATTCACATAATCCATATAATCTTATGTTTCAACCATAAACACAATGAGACTCAATGCAAGACTCAAATGCAACTCATGCATGTGGTACCAATCACATGTTATCATTTTTCGATTTTTACATTTAAACCGGGTCCTTCCTCGAGACCGATAACACAACAAAATCCCGTCCTATAAGCTTTCAAACCCGTCCTCTAGGTTTGGGACAAGTCACTAGCTCCCACGAAACTAGCAAACATTATCTCTTGACACAAATGATGCATGTGCAATTACAATCACCATATGCAATTAAGACCATTCTCTAATCTTAATACTCATGCATATCTCAATAATTCTTCACATTTGAATTATCACACAATTGCACATACAACACAATTTACAACACATTTTCAAATTACAAAATTCATTACTCAAATATTGTCACCACACTTAGCAAATAAACTACAAGATATCAACACAATTCAATCTCAATTTGCAAACCACCTGATATTAATTAAATCTAAAATAATTGATCCATCAAAATAATCACCAAAGTAATCACCAAAAGAATCACCAAATTAATCACTAATTAATCATTAAATTAATCACTAAATTAATCATCAAATTAATTACTAAATTAATTTAGTAGACAAAACAAAATAAGGAATTATTAGATTAAAAACATGACATTTTAGGAACTATTAATTAATATCATTTTCAAAACATAGAAGCATGTTATTGATTACAAGATGTAGGAGATATAGTACAATTGGATAGTTTCAGGAAATTTGAAAATGAGGTACTACATTTGTTTTTCTCCTACACTCAGTGTGCTATGTACATAAATAATTAACATCACCATTCAGTTCATTAAAGTGTATAGCAGAGTATACATAAGGTTACTACATTTTCCACTTTCCTTTCATACCATAGACTATTAAAATAATAAACATCACTTTCTAAAATCAAATGGATATCACTTTATCTTATTAATAAACTAGGTAGTATAATATCATGGTTTTCGTTTAGCTTCATGAAACACTTCAGTATACCACACAAACATTAGAACATGTAAAATTACAAACTCATAATCTCAATTTCCTCCCTAGTCCAAAAATAGGATATACCGAGTTAGCCAAAGACTAGTACATAATCAATGAGCATATTATTAATCACCATCGAGAACTACATGTTAAACAGTAGGATAGATTAATTGTATATTTTAATATACTCAATGTCTTACTTGAACTTTACTCATTGTAATTGCCTGTGAATTTGTGTTTCGGCCACCAAGTACATCAATACTGAAGGATTTGGTGCAACATGGCTTGGAATATTTAGAAATGGCATAGTACTACCTTTTATTAATACTACACTAGCTATTACTTTTATTCGTTCAAATCTCTACGGTATAAGCTAAAGATAAAGAACATTTACATTTCATTCTATTCACTACAGTACCAAAATCAATGATATTTCACAATTCCAATAATGAATTGGTCTCTATAGTATGCCAAAATATCAATTTCAAACACAATTAGTTACCACATTTTTAAGGATTATCATCAAATCTAAAAATGTCAAAATCATAAAAATTAGGAATTTCAACCTAAACATGTTTCTATCCATCAATATATTATCATACAACCCAATAATTATACAATAACTCACCCTTACCTTGTTTTTTTCTTTTGGATTCTTGAACTTTGTTCTTGAGTTTTCTCCTCTTTTTCTACATCTCTCTCTCTCTTTGCCTCTTTTTCCCATTTCCAACTTCTAAATCTTCTAACCCTAACAATTAACTCATAAACATTTTATTCTCTTATTGGGCTTTCTAACCCACACTTACTATCTTATTACTCACACTCTCAAAATAATCAAAATTATTAAATCTATTTCATTCCACTAAATTAAATAAATCTAATAAATTAAATTATTCAATTTAAAAATAATAATTAAATTATTTCCAATAAACCAAGTAAATCAAATAATTAAATTATGAGAAATGTTAATCTTACACTCATTGTTAGACACTTACACCATATATTTATACTGTTTTATTTATTTTATCATATTAATAATTATATTTCACTTTTTACTGACACAACCAACATATAAGCATAATGTAGTTTAGACCGTGTAAATACGGTGTGTTGCTTTTTGGTGTAGAAATAACAAGTCTCTTAAATTATATCCAATAATCAAATTAAATTAATTAATTCAATTAGGCACAAAATCACACAATTAATCAATTAATATAATAAATAAATAATTATTAAAATTCGGGATGTTACCTTTTTTTGTAACAGCCCGGGCCCCTCACAAGGCAATCCCGACACTGCCACCTCACGATCTTCTCTATCCCCCTCACTAGTAGAGTTTTTGCCTTCCGTGGGAGTCGAACCCTGTACCCTGGGGTTCAAGTACTTGCTCAATCCATTCCCACTACCACTTGAGCTACTAGCTCAAGTGGTAGTGGGAATGGATTGAGCAAGTACTTGAACCCCAGGGTACAGGGTTCGATTCCCATGGAAGGCAAAAACTCTACTAGTGAGGGGGGTAGAGAAGATCGTGAGGTGGCAGTGCCGGGATTGCCTTGCGAGGGGCCCGGGCTGTTACACATAACATTTCTCATGTCCTAGCATTAGGCATATGCTCATCTGTGGAGGTTCTTGAAGCATCACAAGCCATGACAAGGAGCCCAATGGTTTTTTGTAAGTCCTATGAGAGGTCTATAGTGAATTTAAAAGTTCAAGTTCATTTGCAAAAGCTCAGAAGGTTTGAAGATCATCAAGGATTCCAGGTTAAGGCAAAGCTCTTACACAATGGACCTAAACTAGGGTTTGAGATTCAAGCTTGAAAACCTTAAAACTTTGGCCATTTCATTTGGGCAAAGTATTTTATATGTCAAGAGGATCCTAGGTACCAATTTTGGTGAGAAAATTCCTTGTGGAAGTCAGGAAATTCTTCAGTTGCTTGCAGATGAAGTAATTGGTCAACTGTGCCTCAAAAAAAGTCAACTGTATAGTTTCAAGGGGTCCAACCCAATTTTTCTAGCCAAGGTATGTTCTTACAATGTTATAAGAGGTTTGGAAAGTTCAAATATCAAGAATCATGAAGTTTTGAGGGTTTTTGCAAAATTGGTGCAAAGTTGGTTTTAAGAAAATTCCATTTTTGGTAACTTTTGCCCTAAAATTCAACTGACCTAAACTTAATCAAAAATTCTTCAAATGGACCAAAGTCAAACATGAAAGTTGGATATTAAGACCTCCCATTTTCAAAAAGTACAAGTACTTTTTTCATAGCATGTGTGGTTAGGGAGTTATGCCCCTCGAAAATTTGGCAAAATTAGGGCAAAAAGTAGATTTTCATGCATGCACCAAGGGCCAAAAGTCTTGAAACTTCATTTTTAGTGTTGGTATGGATCCAATATGTTTACAAAGTTAAAATGCAATGCAGTTGGATCATTTTGCTCAAGAGAATTCACAAATTTCGTGCACAACAAGAATGAAATTACATAAGTGGATTTTTTGCATATTCATGAGGCCAAGGAAAGCATGAGGATTACATGATATCACACCAAAATTGCAAAATTGGAAAAATCACAAAATTCTTTTCATTCCCACGTGCAAACTCCTTCATTTTTTCAGCATTGGCTCATGAGGGGATATATAACAAATTAGGGTTTCAGCTTGCCTCAGTTCTCTCTCATTCTTCAGTTTCAAAGTTCTTGCACAACTTGCATTTTCTCTTAAAAAGCCAACCTCTCTCTCACGTGCCTAGGCATGTGTATCTGTTTCTGTTTTAATCCATTGTGTAGTGCGTCTCACCATAACACACATATTCCCTCAGTCCTAAGCCAATCAAAGAGCCACGTCATTTAATGAGCCCATGCGTTAGATTCGTTCATTCAATCTGAAGGTCATTTATTTTTCCAATTATTTTGTGAATTTCCACCCAGCCTTTGGTGAACCAGTGCAAGTCCATTGGGCTATGCTTTCTATTCGCACCCCCCACAGCCATAAGCCCAATTCATTTGAACTATATTCCTGACTATCCACACATCCTGCTTATTTCCTCATTTTAGTTTTCTTTTCTTTTATTTCTTTTATTTCCATTTTGCTTTCCATTTATTAAAAATACCTCCAAGTGTCTACAAATACCAAATTAATTCATGGTTATTCATTTGAGTTTTCTCTAATTTTCTATATTTTTCTTTTCCATCTATTTTAATTATCCACGTGTCATTTAATTGTGCATCTTATTTAATTCTTTTTTATTCCTTTTTGAGCATCCTGACTTGTCCAATTTTCCTAGGGTTCATCTTTTTGAGTTTGGTGTTGATTCTTTTTGCTTTGGATTCCTAAGATGATATATTTCATGGGTGATATTTCCCCTGATTTTTAGAAATTTATTCATTTGGTTTTGATCCTTGGCTTGTGAGTGAAGTTTCTTAACCCCAGTTCATGTTTAAGGCTTCTCTTGACCTATCTAGCTTCTGAATTTCTCCCAACCCTTTTGGCTCATTGTTATATCATGTTTGAAGATCATTTGTCCTAAGTTGTGGAATTTTTAGATGCATTGTTGATTTGATTTGAATTTTGTCTTGTACCTTGTCCCATTTTGCTTCTTTGTGATCTTAAGCTCTCTCATTAGCATAGAAGGGCACTTGTGCCAACTTCTTCTTCTCATTTGGGGTCTCTTTGGGGTATAGGTACCATTCTGATCTTAGTTTAGGGTTTGTGTCTTAGAAATTTTGTGTTTTGCTTACCTTTTAAGTTCTTCCATTTCTTATGTGCTTTCATCTCATCTCCTTACTTCTTTCCTTCCATAAGTTGATTGTTTGGTCTTGTGCTTCTCTTCTCTTCATCTCTCTTGCTTCTTAAGCATTTCTTTGACTTTATTTGGTTCTGGTTGTGTACTTTGAGTTCATGTTGTGTGAATTTTGCTTTGCATCTTTCCTAGGTTTGCATTTGTTTGCCATGTGATTCATTATGCTTCATATTTGATTTGCATGCTTCATTTCTCATTCTTGTAACTTGCATATCCATTGAGCATTTATATATATGACTTCACTTATGTTTGTATGATGTTGGCATGTCATTTAGTCCATTTGGTTTTGCTTTTAAGCTTATGTTTCTAACCTTGCAGGGGCTATGGTAAGTGAGAGGTGTGGAAGTGATTCCCACATCTCAAAATCTCATCTCTTCTTTTCTTATTCTTTATTGTGCTAACCCTCTGCTTGTTGGGCTTAGGCCTTACTCATCCCTCTTCTTCTTTCTTCTTCTTCTCTTCTTCTTTCTTTCTTCTTTAGGATAGAAAACCACACTAACCCTAGGATGTCCATGCATGACAACACTTTGGATTTCTTTAGTCCCCCATTAGACTTTTGCGTTTATGGTCCTTTGGTTCTTCTTCTCTTCTCATCTCATAACCTTAAAGAAAACACCTAATAAAGTTTGAAGTGATACCTTGAGCAATAGCCTTATCCCATGAGGTACTTGTAGTCTTCCCATCTTGGGATAGTACAAGCTTACCTTGTGATGCACAAGTCTGATCAAGGTATCTTCTTCACAAAGAAAAGCATAAAAAACACTTCTTTACTGTAAATACCAAAAACACTTAATAAGTTAATGAGTTAGTGAGCTTAGGCCCTAATCTCTGGTTTCATGTTTTGGGGATCTTCTCCTTACTTGAGTGTGCTTGTTCTATTATTCCATCTTGGAATGTAGTGACAAGTGCACATTCCATGGAAAAGAGCTTGAGTTCACTTCCTTGTGACACACTCTTAAAAAGCTTCATAAAAAACACAAACAAACAATAAGCGTCTTTCCTTCGGGAATTCTTTTCTCATCAACTGAGCAATGGCATAGGCAGTTCAAGCCTTAATTCACAAGCAATTTCTTTACTACCCCTAGTTAGGGGAACTACGGCGTCTCTGATCCTCATTATCTTGATGAGGTACGTAGGCAGCGGGTTAGGGCCCGTTCGAGCATAATCTTTATTTTCCCTACAATTTTTTACTTTTCATTTCTTGTTCAGTTTCTTCTTATTTTCTTTGTATCCAATTCAGTTCATTTTCTTTGCAGCAGCTTTCATTTCTTCACCCTTTGAAACAGTTTTCTTTGCAAGCGTGGATCCCGTCAGGTACGGCGGACGATCTGGGTGCTAATACCTTCCCAGGTCTTAACCGACTCCCGAACTCAGTCTCTTTGGTTTGCAGGACCCGTGTCCTTCCTTTTCTTTCTTCTGGTCTGTGCAGCATTACCATTCCCGTTCCTTCGGGATAAAAATGCATGTCTGGCGACTCTATTCTTTTCCGCGCCACTTTCGCGTTTGTACCAGGATGGAAATCCGGGGAGCGACAGCTGGCGACTCTGCTGGGGACCGAACCCAGAGTCTCTGGTTCCCCTGTGAGTGTCTCCTAGCGCTTGTGTGTTTCTGTTTCTTTGGGTGATGTTTGTTTGCTGTGGCTTGTTGTATTTTACTGTTGTTTATTTACAACTTTATTTACGACTTTACTTATAGGTTTCAGTATTTAATTTCCGCATCATATACCATACTAGACTGTCTGGAATGGTTTTCTGCTTGGTGGGCTTGAGTGATACTGTTTCTGAGAGATGAGCTCATTACCACGGCTCGAGTGCACCTTAGGACTTAGAGTGGTTCCACTTTGGCTTCATGAGATCTTGTCATGGGGGTAGTAGTGAGTTCCACGCCCAGATTTGTGACCGTCTTGGAAATGTTTTGATTTGGGGATATTCCTCTCTCATTTCATAACCTTGACAATTATGTGCAGCTGGGGACCGATCATTGAGAACCTTGTGGAAACATCCCTCTTTAGTGATGACAGTGGCAGACCACATTTTGTGGCAAACCCATTCGCATCCGAGGGCCCACTGGGGACTTACATAGGATGACCTTGTTTCCCGGACTCAACTGAGGCCTCCCTGCATAGTATATAATGCCAAACCGATTCCCTGATTTGGTCATGAGCCATTTCTCGGAAATGGTGAAAGTATTGTTGCTATTCTGCTTTGAGAGTCCGTGATGTCTGACCCAGAGCCTACTAGTGAGATTGGGAGGGGTTTACAGGTTTGCAGGAACCCTTGGCCTCTACATACACTCATTATCAGTGGTCCTTATTATGATTTCTGGTTCTATGGTCCTATGGTTATGGTGTTCTGGTTTTCTTGGTAATGTGGTTCTGAGATCTTCTATCAGAGAGAGTTGTGATTCAGAGGATTTTGTTTGCAGTTGATCAGAGAGTCCTTATGTTCAGTGTCCAGTATCCAGATGGTCCCAGTTGATCATATGCCTACATTGCATTTGCATTTGCATCATTCTTGCATTAACTATTTATGTTTCCATTTTTCTGGTCATTGTTCATAATCAGCTCCCAGTTCTGGTAAATCTTATCTCCAGATGGCAGAAATCAAAAGAGTTACAAGGAAAAAGAATGTTCACTATACTTTTCTTCAACCTGAAGTCAGAAGTGTTCAGAAATTAGCAGGTCTGATGAATGACCAAGTCTTGGGCAATTTCAGGAAAATATATGGCCAGATATTGAAGTATGTGGACAAGCCCACTGCAGACCAGAAGGACAGTTTGCATACCTTGTTGCAGTTTTATGATCCCCTGATGCGTTGCTTTGTGTTTCCACATTACATCTTAGCTCCTACCTTGGAGGAGATTACCAGCATTCTGAATGTTCCAGTAAGAGAGACCTTTCCCTTCTATGGGTTTGAGGTGGTGCTTAAGGAAGAAGACATAACCAAAGTTTGTCGTTTTCCAGCTGCTACAGTCAAGAGGGCTCTGAAGGATAGTGAAGGCAAAGGACTCCCTTGGAGTGTGCTCATACCAGAGGCAGAGAAATATGCTAAAAAAAGGTAATTGGGGTGACTTTGGTGCTGTGCTTGCTTTGATGGTGTATGGGTCTAGCTTGTTCCCAGGAGAGAAAGAATTTGTAAGCTTGGAAGTGATCTCTATCTTTGCAAAAGGCAATCCTGTGCCAACTCTTTTGGGCGACTTCTATTACAGTGTTCATTACAGGAATGAGAAAGGTAGGGGTAGACCAGTGGCCTGCTGTGCTTCTTTGTTTGCTGAGTGGTTTGCCAGACAACTGCCAAAATCAGGTGCCTTCAAGGAGATCATGAGGGATGAGTGGAGATGGTCAAGAAGGTTGATGGGGTTAACTGCTGAAGATATAGCCTGGTGATATGACAGAGAACTGCTAGGTAAAGAATTGATGGTCAGTTGCGGAATATTTGCTGGAGTACCTTTGCTGGGAAGGAATGGTGTGATCAGTTATTATCCAACATTAGCCAGGAAGCAGTTTGGTTACCCTTTGAGAGATCCTCCACGGATGGAAAAGTTTGCTGAGTCTTTGTATTTTCCTATGGAAGGAAACAAGGAGTTAGTTCTACAAGCCTCCCAAGCTTGGGCTCACAGGATAAGGAAGGGTAAGAAATACTTTGGCAGAGTAGATCCCAAGACGTATCCACCTTTTGCTGCATGGTTGCAAAATCATGTAGAAGAGGTTCTCATGCCTTTCTCAGTAGAAGCTCCCCTTTATCCCAGAGAAGTTCCAAGTCAGAGTACTTTCTCCCTTGAAGAGTACAAGAAATTGGAAGCTCAGCTGCATGAAGTTAGAGTGGAGAATGCTGAAATGGTAAGTCTGTACCATCTTGCCAACAGGGCCAAGAATGAAGCAGAAGGAAAGTTGCAGAAGATCTAAGCCTCCTTGGAAGCTAAAGAGAAATACTTTGCTGGAAGGGAAGCTGACTTTAACAGGTTGGGTCTGATGGAAGCAAAAAGAGAAGCTGAACGCAAAAAGACTTTGAGGACTCTCATGGAAGCTCGACAATCCATTGTTTGGTTGCAAGGCCAAAGGGAAGAAGAGCAGAAGAATTTTAAAGAGAAAGAAGAGTTCTTTGAAGTGCAAATGGCCTTCAAGAAGGAAGAGGTGGAGCAAGTCCACAATATTCGAAGGGAAAAGACTCAGCAGTTAGCGCAAAACCAGTTAGCCTTGGAGGAGGCGCGGAAGGAGATTGAAGAGCTCAAGCTGAGAGAAGGTGTCAAGAAGAGCAGAGCAGAGGTGGCAGAGCCTGGGTCCTTAGTTTAGTTTATTTTTCAGACTACCTACAGACTTGTTGTAGGAGTCTTGCTTATTTTGTTTTATCTTTTATTCATGTAATGGTTTGTAACCCTTCAGGGAATATTTCTGTTTGTGCTCTAACTTTTGGCCGGCAGTGGTTTGTCCATGATATATAGTGTTAATATGCAGATTATCATTTCTGAATGTGCAAGGCTCGTTTGTCTGATACTACTAATATCTGAACATTCTTCAAAGAGAAAGCTTGAAAGTTAATACTCAAAGTGACTGCCTGGAGTAAATACCAGAACTGGGGCATGCAAATGCTTAAAACTTGGGAACATGAGCAGTTACATTGCATTGCATATGACGTGTTTGTTTGTTTTGCAGGTAGTGCTTCAGTTTCTAACGTTCTTGTTGTTTCAGGCACTATAGCTCTCAGGAAAGTTCGGGAACAACCAGTTGCACACAGATATCCAACAAAGGTTAATAGAGAGAGAATCATGGATCAGATGCAAGCTGACTTAGCTGACTTGAGACTAAGGATGGACAATTTTATGAACTTGATGGAAGGCATGGTTCAGAATCAAGGACATCTGCGGGAGTTGATAGAAAATGGTCAAGCCAGAAACAATGGTACTGCTGAGGGAGGTAATCGTAACGGTGCGGGCGCACATCAGTTTGAAGTCCCTGTAACACAGCCAGGGGTTACCATAATCAATAATGGGATGAACAATGTGCGAATGGACGGACAGGAAGAACAATTCACTCTGCTGGACGAGACTGAAGGTCAGGGGGCTGAGATGAACAGGAAGTTTGAGGAAATGGCAGAAGAAATCAAGGCTATTCAATCCCAGAATTCTTTGGGATTTGACATTACTGACTTGGGCTTGGTTCCCGGGGTTAGAATACCTTACAAGTTCAAGGTCCCAACTTTTGAGAAATACAACGGCACAACGTGCCCAAAGACCCACCTTCAGTCCTTTGTAGGGAGGATCGCTGCCCACACTGATGATGAAAAGCTATGGATGTATTATTTCCAGGACAGCCTGGTTGGGGCCTCCTTGGAATGGTATATGAAGATAAGCAGAGTCAACATTAAGAGCTGGAAGGACCTGGAAGAGGCTTTTGTGAGACAATACCAGTATAATTTGGACATGGCTCCAAATCGCACTCAATTGCAACACATGTCTCAAACTGCTAAGGAGGGATTCAAAGAATATGCTCAAAGATGGCGTCAGCTCGCTACCAGAGTGCAACCCCCACTACTGGAGAATGAGATGGATGATATGTTTATGGGGACATTGCAAGGTGTGTTTATCAAAAGATTGGCGTCTTGTTCAGCTACCAAGTTCAACGATATAGTAATTGCTGGAGAGAGGGTTGAGACCTTGCTAAAAATGGGAAAGATCCAGGATACAAGTGCGAGCAGTTCTAATGGAGAAAGAAAAGCTTTCAACGGACCCCCAAGAAGGAGTGAAGGGGAGACTAATGTTGTGTTTGGCCGAGGACGGGGCCGAGGATATATAAGACCGTATGAGCAAGTGGCAGCAGTCACAATTCCTTCTAGTCCTGTGCAGCAGGTGCAACCTCAACAACAACAGCCACAACAGCAGCCACAACGTAACAACTATCAGCAGAGACCTTATCAGCCAAGGCAAACTTGCCCGGATAATAGGGTGCTTGAGGCAATCCCCATGACATATGCTGCTTTGCTACCAAGATTGCTGGACCTGAAGCTGATTCAATTGAGAACTTTGGCAACACCACCACCTGGAGAGCTTCCAGTTGGGTACGATGTCAATGCCAGATGCGCTTTCCATTCAGGGGCACTCAGGCACTCGATTGAGAAGTGCAGGGCGTTGCAGCACAAGGTTCAAGATCTGATAGACTCCAAGGCGATTAACTTTGCACCACCGCCGAATGTTACTTCGAGAAGTTAAGTTTGATGCTGAGTGTAGAAGAAGTGAAGACTTTGTTATTGGTAGTGAAAGAGAGGTTGCTGAAAGGTCAAGTGTTTCCAGGATGCTGTTCTGATTGTGAGGAATGTGTGAATTCAGAGAATGGGTGTGAAGACCTGAAGATGGGATTGCAGAGTATGATTGATGAGGGATTTTTGCAGTTCAACAAAGTTGTTAGTGAAGTTGATGATGTGTCCACCATAACCATATTCTATGATGAAGTAGAGATGCCTGCCAGTAGGGAACCCGTGACCATCTATGTTCCCGAAGTTAGTCCTGTGACTATCACCGTGCCTGGGCATGTCCCTTATACAGACGATAAAGCCATTCCATGGCATTACGGCTCAGATGTATACGTGGCTGGACATAAAGTTGAGAGCAGGTCTGTTGCTATTGACCCGACTGTAGTGAACGTCGGAGGAGTTGGTGTTTTCACGAGAAGTGGTCGTCTATTTGCTCCCCTAGTTCTGAGAGGGGATCCTGAGGCTGAGGCTTCGGTAAAGGCTAAAGGAAAGCAAGTTGGGACTGAAGAATCAACAACTCCTGCTGCTGGACAGGGTACCTTTGAGAAGGAGGTCGAGGAATTTATGCGCATAATTAAAAAGAGTGATTATAAGGTGGTCGAGCAGTTGAACCAGACACCTTCCAAGATATCCATTTTATCTTTGCTGATGTGTTCTCCTGCACATAGAGAGGACTTATTGAAAGTGTTGCAGATGGCGTATGTTCCTCAAGAAATCACTTTCAATCAACTAGAAGTTGTAGTGGGCTGTGTGAATGCAAGCCATGGGCTGGGCTTTACAGACAGAGACCTCACGTCAGAGGGCCGTAACCATAACAAAGCACTACATATTACTATGGAGTGTAAGGGTGTTGTGTTGTCGCATGTCCTTGTTGACACGGGATCTTCTCTGAATGTACTTCCGAAGAAAGCATTAATGAAGCTCAGTGTTGATGGTATCGTCCTAAGACCAAGTGATTTGACTGTCAAAGCTTTTGATGGGTCCAGAAGGTCCGTGTTTGGAGAAGTTGAGTTACCCGTGAAAATAGGTTCTCAAGTTTTCAAAAGTACCTTCTACGTCATGGATATTCAGCCCGCGTACAACTGCTTGTTGGGACGCCCATGGATTCATGCTGCTGGAGATGTAACTTCCACTCTGCATCAGAAACTCAAGTATGTGGTTGATGGCAAGGTAATCACAGTGTGCGGAGAGGAGGACATCTTTGTAAGCCACTTATCAACCTTCAAATATGTGGAGATGGATGGAGAGATCCATGAGACTATATGTCAAGCCTTCAAAGTAGTTAATGTCAGCATCTTGACTCCTGTAGAGAGAAGCAGTGAGAAAGAAGGTACCTCCATTCATTCATACAAGCAAGCAAAGGAGGTGGTTCAGTCAGGAAGCGCCCAAGGCTGGGGCAAACTTCTGGAGTTAGAAAAGAAAGACGACAAGTTTGGTTTGGGTTATCAGCCTGGTGGATCTACTTCAAGTGGTAAGGCCATTACCTTTACAAGTGCTGGGATGCTCGACCACAACCAAATCTGTGTGACAAGCAAAGATGGAGACGGTGATGGTGACTGGGACAACTGGATTCATCCGTGTGCGCCCGGAGAGGAGCTGAAGAACTGGTCTGCTGAAGACATTGTCCAAGTTACCTGGCACTCAGAGTAATTTATTTGTTTCCTTTTTCTTATCATACTGCATTGTCAAATCCAGCATTCTTCCCAAGATGCTAGAATCCATTGTATTGGGCCACCATGTTTTGTATGCATCTTATTTTACCATGAAATAAAGGACATTTTTAGACAAATTTGTGTTCTCTTTCTTTTGTTTTTAAATTTTTCACAAAAAAATATTAAAATGGCAATGTGTTTTTCCTTTTTGTTTTTGTGTTTGCGTCTCTTTTGAAAAATAAGCAGATTTTGAAATAAGCACATCATCTATGCAGTGTTGATCATCCGGATTCCATTGATAACATTCCTGCTATGACTATGCATGAATTTGACAATCCTGTCTACCAAGAGGAACGGGTTATTCAGCCTCATCAAGAAGAAATTGAGATCATCAACATCGGCATTGAAGATGTGAAGAAAGAGATCAAGATCGGGGCTAGTCTGCAGGCTGAAGTAAAGAAAGAGTTGATTGGTATATTGCGTGAGTATGTGGACATCTTTGCCTGGTCGTATCAAGATATGGTAGGGTTGGATACCGACATTGTTGTGCATAAGCTACCATTGAGAGAGGATTGTCCTCCTGTTAAACAAAAGTTAAGAAGAACTCGTCCTAACATGGCAATGAAGATCAAGGAGGAAGTTCAGAAGCAGCGGGATGCCAGATTCCTTGCCGTAACTAGTTACCCACCTTGGGTAGCTAACATTGTACCTGTACCAAAGAAGGACGGCAAGGTCCGGATGTGCGATGATTATCGGGATTTAAATAGAGCGAGCCCAAAAGATGACTTTTCGTTACCTCACATTGATGTGTTGGTAGACAACACTGCTCAATTCTCGGTATTTTCCTTCATGGATGGCTTCTCCGGGTATAATCAAATTAAGATGGCGCCAGAAGACATGGAGAAGACAACGTTGATTACCCCATGGGGTACATTCTGCTATAAGGTCATGCCCTTTGGTTTGAAGAACTTCGGGGCAACTTATCAGCGGGCAATGGTCATATTGTTCCATGACATGATACACAAGGAGATAGATTGTTATGTGGACGATATGATTGCTAAGTCCCGAGAGGAAGAGGAGCATCTGGTCAACCTTAAGAAGCTGTTTGATAGACTGATAAAATACAAGCTGAGGTTGGATCCAAACAAGTGGACTTTCGGAGTGCGTTCCTGGAAACTGCTGGGTTATATTGTTAGTCAGAAGGGAATTGAGGTAGATCCTGCCAAAGTAAAAGCAATTCAAGATATGCCTACTCCGAGAATAGAAAAATAAGTATGCGGTTTTTTAGGGAGGTTGAACTACATTTCACGGTTCATATCTCATCTAACTGCCACGTGCGAACCGATATTCAAATTGCTAAGAAAAGAGAAAACGGTCAGGTGGAATGAAGACTGCCAAAGAGCTTTCGACAAGATAAAAGAATATTTGCAGGAGCCTCCAATTCTAATGCCTCAAGTTGAAAGAAGACCTTTAACCATGTACTTGACTGTGCTAGAAGGGTCAATGGGGTTGTTCTAGGCCAACATGACGAGTCTGGTCGAAAAGAGTACGTTATTTATTACCTTAGCAAAAAGTTTACCGACTGTGAATCCCGTTACTTACTGCTCGAGAAAACTTACTGCGCTTTGGTATGGGCTGCTCGCCGACTGAGACAGTACATGTTGACTCATACCACACTGCTAATTTCCAAAATGGATCCTGTCAAGTACATCTTTGAGAAACCAGCGTTAACCGGAAGTGTTGCTAGGGGGCAGATGATTTTAACTAAATATGACATCCAATATACTTCTCAGAAAGCCATCAAGGGAAGTGTATTGTCAAATTACCTTGCACAGCAACCTCTTGAAGATGATTATCAGCCAATGAAGTTTGATTTCCCTGATGAGGACATCATGTACCTCAAAGAAAACGGTTGCGAGGAACCACTTCCGGAGGAGGGGACAGACCCTGAATCCAAATGGAAGTTGATGTTTGATGGGGCAGTCAATATCAATGGACATGGAGTTGGTGTTGTTCTTATTACTCCCAAAGGGGTTCACTTTCCCTTCGCTGCCCGAAAGGATCATTACTGACAATGGTTCTAATCTCAACAACAAGACGATGGCAGAGTTGTGTCGGGACTTCAAGATTCAGCATCACAATTCTTCTCCTTACCGACCAAAGATGAATGGTGCAGTAGAGGAAGAAAACAAGAATATCAAGAAGATTGTGCAAAAAATGGTTGTCACTTACAAAGATTGGCATGGGATGTTACCATTTGCGCTCCATGGGTACCGAACGTCAATCAGGACGTCAACTGGGGCAACTCCCTTCTCATTGGTGTATGCTATGGAAGAAGTCTTGCCTGTTGAAATGGAGATCCCTTCATTGCGTGTGATGATGGATGTGAAGCTTGATGAGGCTGAATGGGTGCATGCTCGTTACAATCAGCTATGTCTAATTGAGGAAAAGAGATTAGCGACTATCTGTCATGGTCAGCTTTATCAGAGGAGAATGAAGTGAGCCTTCAATCAACGAGTACGTACTTGGGAGTATCAGGTGGGAGAGCTTGTGCTGAAGAGGATTGTTCCTCCAGGTTCAGATCACAGGGGCAAGTGGACCCCAAACTACGAAGGACCATTCATAGTGAAGAAAGTCTTCTCAGGAGGAGCACTGATGCTCACCACTATGGATGGAGATGACTTCCAGTCCCTTGTTAACTCGGACGCAGTTAAAAAATACTTCGCATAAAAAGACCCGCTGGACATAAAAACATAATTAAAGTCCAGGAAAAAAAGGGCATCCCGGAGAGCTAAAAACAAAATAAAAAGCTTGGGCAAAAGTTAGGGAAAAAAAATAAAAAAATGTACACCCGCTGAGTTGAAAAGCCACATTGGACAGCTCAGGCAAAAAAGGGTATCCCGGTGGATTGAAAACCCGAAAGAGCGATCCATGCAAAATAAGGGAATAAGTGAACAACTGTGATCCGAGTAATCTGAACCACATCATCGTTTTGTACAACTTGACAATATCAGAAGGGTAGGAAACAGTCCCCTCATCTTCTCAGAAAGCAAAGGCAAGAATGGAGAGTTTTGAAGACATGCTTGTCATAGCAGAAATGGAACTCATTGAGATGTCGTGCCCATTGCCATTAGGATAGTTTATTTTCTCAATTTTATGGTGGCTACCTCTTTCCAGGTGGTTGCTTCCTGATGTAAATATTTGCCTATTCAAAGGCCTTTCAATAAAAAGAATATTCAGTCAAAAAGTTGTGTTGTGTTTATTTTTGTTTGCAAAATGTCCTGATTTTTTGGCAAAAATAGCATTGCATCTAAACATGGTGATAATTTGAAAGAAAATGTCATTGCAGGGAAACATTTGAAACCCTCTTTGAGTGTCGGGTGACGATGGATGAACAGATCATACCATGCAAGTCCCCGGGGCACACTTGTGTTTTTTGTTGTTCCAGGTTGCAGGATGGCGTCACATTCTCCCAAGTAGAATTATCTCCAGCTAAGCCTTGGCAGGTAGCCCAAGCATTTTATTATTCCCCAATGGAGTATGCCCAGCAGGAAGCTGAAAGCTTGATGTCCCCACAGAGCTCAGAATTAGCAAAATTCTCTCTCCAACTAGGGCATCAGTGAAACATTTCCCAGCTAAGTCTGAAGATGATTCTTCCCCACAGGGTTCATATTGATTTTCACTTCCATAAGTGAAATATTCCCCAGCGAAGTTTCCATTATTTTGGTCAATATGATGATACAATCAGGTATTCATCACCTCAGTCAGAGTTAGGTGTCAAGTCCTCTTGACTTGTTCTTCCCTTGCTGAGTTGTAACTCTTGTGGCCAATCAGGCATTTGTTTGTTGCTCGTATGCACTTCTCCGACACTCGTCTGTGTTCGTACTTTATTAGTGCTCGTCTGCATCTCTCAACACTCGTCTGTGTTATCACTTTGATATTGCTCGTTTGCATTCCCCAGCAGTGGTCTATGATTACCTTGGTATTACTCGTCTGCAATTTCAAACACTCGTCTGTGTTCGGTATATGATTACTTTGTTGTTGCTTGTCTGCACCTTCCCACACTCGTCTGCGTTTGATATCGTTAATACTTGTGGTTTCTCGTCGGCACTCTCCAGCACTCGTCTGTGTTCATTATCTGTTTGAAGCTCGTTTTCTTTGTTTGGATACTCATTTGTATTATCTCCAACACTCGTCTGTGTTAACTTATATCTGCGTGTGTGGATTTGCTGATTATCCTGGTGCTCTTTTGTATTGCTACTCCAAATGCTCGTCTGTGTTTGAATTTCTGGTATTCGTCTGTACCAGTGGCTGATATTCGTCTGTATCATTGCCTGAAGCACTCATCTGTGTTTCTTAGATCATTGTATGATACTCGTCTGTATCATTGACTTTTGACACTCGTCTGTGTTATCTTGATGATCATCCAATACTCGTCCGTATTGAAGAGGTTTAAAATCCTGACTGTGGGAATAAATGTCAAAATGGTTACTAGTCCTGGCGTAACAGGATTATTTGAAGGAGGCTCGTCTGTCTCAGGCACCAATTATGATTGATGCACCTGTCATAGCAGGTTTGCTCGAAGAAGACTCGTATGTCTTGTACCATATATCCACGGATAATATACGAAGAAGGTTCGTCTACCATGATTATGCATGTCGATCCCACAGACTTTAGTGCATCCCGGTCCTGGCGTAACAGGTATATCCGAAGGAGATTCGTCTGTCTCAAGTCATATGTTCTTGCAAAGTGTTTGAGGACTCGTATGTCCATTTCCTGGCGTAACAGGATTGTTCGAAGAAGACTCGTCTATCAGTGTATTCTTATTCCAGATAACAGTTTCAACTTGGAAGAAGCTCATCTGCTTTTTTCTCCCCTGCAGTCACCAAGGCGTCATTTGGTTGGGTTTATTTCCCAATGTTGCATTCTTCGTCAGAGTGCAAATTTCAGGTCTTCTTGGTATTCAACCACAATTTATCTTGAACGGTCGATAGCCCGTGCTACCGTCCTTTTCAAATTAACAGTTGTTTGAATAGGGGCAGCTGTAACACCCCAAATTTTCCCTCTTCATTTTAAGCATCATATCACATCATATTCATCATGAACATATCATTTTCTTAGCATCCTAGCATGGAAAGATGAGGCATAACATTTCTCATGTCCTAGCATTAGGCATATGCTCATCTGTGGAGGTTTTTGAAGCATCACAAGCCATGACAAGGAGCCAAATGGTTTTGTGTAAGTCCTATGAGAGGTCTATAATGCATTTAAAATTTCAAGTTCATTTGCAAAAGCTCAGAAGGTTGGAAGATCATCAAGGATTCCAGGTTAAGGCAAAGCTCCTACACAATGGACCTAAACTAGGGTTTGAGATTCAAGCTTTAAAACCTTAAAACTTTGGCAATTTAATTTGGGCAAAGTATTTTATATGTCAAGAGGATCCTAGGTACCAATTTTGGTGAGAAAATTCCTTGTGGAAGTCAGGAAATTCTTCAGTTGCTTGCAGATGAAGTAATTGGTCAATTGTGCCTCAAAAAAAGTCAACTGTGTGGTTTCAAGGGGTCCAACCCAATTTTTCTAGCCAAGGGATGTTCTTAAAATGTTATAAGAGGTTTGGCAAGTTCAAAGATCAAGAATCATGACGTTTTGAGGGTTTTTGCAAAATTGGTGCAAAGTTGGTTTTAAGAAAATTCCATTTTTGGCAACTTTTGCCCTAAAATTCAAGTGACTTTAACTTAATCAAAAATTCTTCAAATTGACCAAAGTCAAACATGAAAGTTGGAGATTAAGACCTCCCATTTTCAAAAAGTACAAGTACTTTTTCATAGCATGTGTGGTTAGGGAGTTATGCCCCTTGAAAATTTGGCAAAATTAGGGCAAAAAGTTGATTTTCATGCATGCACCAAGGACCAAAAGACTTGAAACTTCATTTTTAGTGTTGGTATGGATCTAATATGTTTACAAAGTTAAAATGCAATGCAGTTGGATCATTTTGCTCAAGAGAATTCACAAATTTCGTGCACAACAAGAATGACATTACATAAGTGAATTTTTTGCATATTCATGAGAAAAGTGTGACAACTTAATCTAAGGGTCAATATCTTTTGGATTCAGATTAAGGGATCAGATTAGAGTGCACATGGGCAAGAGGCCAAGGAAAGCATGAGGATTACATGATATCACACCAAAAGAATCACCAAATTAATCACTAATTAATCATTAAATTAATCACTAAATTAATCATCAAATTAATTACTAAATTAATTTAGTAGACAAAACAAAATAAGGAATTATTAGAATTAAAAACATGACATTTTAGGAACTATTAATTAATATCATTTTCAAAACATAGAAGAATGTTATTGATTACAAGATGTAGGAGATATAGTATAATTGGATAGTTTCAGGAAATTTGAAAATGAGGTACTACATTTGTTTTTCTCCTACACTCAATGTGCTATGTACATAAATAATTAACATCACCATTCAGTTCATTAAAGTGTATAGCAGAGTATACATAAGGTTACTACGTTTTCCACTTTCCTTTCATACCATAGACTATTAAAATAATAAACATCACTTTCTAAAATCAAATGGATATCACTTTATCTTATTAATAAACTAGGTAGTATAATATCATGGTTTTCGTTTAGCTTCATGAAACACTTCAGTATACCACACAAACATTAGAACATGTAAAATTACAAACTCATAATCTCAATTTCCTCCCTAGTCCAAAAATAGGATATACTGAGTTAGCCAAAGACTAGTACATAATTAATGAGCATATTATTAATCACCATCGAGAACTACATGTTAAACAGTAGGATAGATTAATTGTATATTTTAATATACTCAATGTCTTACTTGAACTTTACTCATTGTAATTGCCTGTGAATTTGTGTTTCGGCCACCAAGTACATCAATACTGAAGGATTTGGTGCAACATGGCTTGGAATATTTAGAAATGGCATAGTACTACCTTTTATTAATACTACATTAGCTATTACTTTTATTCGTTCATATCTCTACGATATAAGCTAAAGATAAAGAACATTTACATTTCATTCTATTCACTACAGTACCAAAATCAATGATATTTCACAATTCCAATAATGAATTGGTCTCTATAGTATGCCAAAATATCAATTTCAAACACAGTTAGTTACCACATTTTTAAGGATTATCATCAAACCTAACATTGTCAAAATCATAAAAATTAGGAATTTCAACCTAAACATGTTTCTATCCATCAATATATTATCATACAACCCAATAATTATACAATAACTCACCCTTACCTTGTTTTTTTCTTTTGGATTCTTGAACTTTGTTCTTGAGTTTTCTCCTCTTTTTCTACATCTCTCTCTCTTTGCCTCTTTTTCCCATTTCCAACTTCTATATCTTCTAACCCTAACAATTAACTCATAAACATTTTATTCTCTTATTGGGATTTCTAACCCACACTTACTAACTTATTACTCACACTCTCAAAATAATCAAAATTATTAAATCTATTTCATTCCACTAAATTAAATAAATCTAATAAATTAAATTATTCAATTTAAAAATAATAATTAAATTATTTCCAATAAACCAAGTAAATCAAATAATTAAATTATGAGAAATGTTAATCTTACACTCATTGTTAGACACTTACACCGTATATTTATACTGTTTTATTTATTTTATCATATTAATAATTATATTTCACTTTTTACTGACACAACCAACATATAAGCATAATGTAGTTTAGACGGTGTAAATACGGTGTGTTGCTTTTTGGTGTAGAAATAGCAAGTCTCTTAAATTATATCCAATAATCAAATTAAATTAATTAATTCAATTAGGCACAATATCACACAATTAATCAATTAATATAATAAATAAATAATTATTAAAATTCAGGATGTTACCTTTTTTTTTAATAGCTCGGGCCCCTCGCAAGGCAATCCCGGCACTGCCACCTCACGATCTTCTCTACCCCCCTCACTAGTAGAGTTTTTGCCTTCCGTGGGAATCGAACCCTGTACCCTGGGGTTCAAGTACTTGCTCAATCCATTCCCACTACCACTTGAGCTACTAGCTCAAGTGGTAGTCGGAATGGTTTGAGCATGTACTTGAACCCCAGGGTACAGGGTTCGATTCCCACGGAAGGCAAAAACTCTAATAGTGAGGGGGATAGAGAAGATCGTGAGGTGGCAGTGTCGGGATTGCCTTGCGAGGGGCCCGGGCTGTTACACATAACATTTCTCATGTCCTAGCATTAAGCATATGCTCATCTGTGGAGGTTCTTGAAGCATCACAAGCCATGAAAAGGAGCCCAATGGTTTTTTGCAAGTCCTATAAGAGGTCTATAGTGCATTTAAAAGTTCAAGTTCATTTGCAAAAGCTCAGAAGGTTAGAAGATCATCAAGGATTCCAGGTTAAGGCAAAGCTCCTACACAATGGACCTAAACTAGGGTTTGAGATTCAAGCTTGAAAACCTTAAAATTTTGGCCATTTCATTTGGGCAAAGTATTTTATATATCAAGAGGATCCTAGGTACCAATTTTGGTGAGAAAATTCCTTGTGGAAGTCAGGAAATTCTTCAGTTGCTTGCAGATGAAGTAATTGGTCAACTGTGCCTCAAAAAAAGTCAACTGTGTGGTTTCAAGGGGTCCAACCCAATTTTTCTAGCCAAGGGATGTTCTTACAATGTTATAAGAGGTTTGGAAAGTTCAAAGATCAAGAATCATGAAGTTTTGAGGGTTTTTGCAAAATTGGTGCAAAGTTGGTTTTAAGAAAATTCAATTTTTGGCAACTTTTGCCCTAAAATTCAACTGACCTAAACTTAATCAAAAATTCTTCAAATGGACCAAATTCAAACATGAAAGTTGGAGATTAATACCTCCCATTTTCAAAAAGTACAAGTACTTTTTCATAGCATGTGTGGTTAAGGAGTTATTCCCCTCGAAAATTTGGCAAAATTAGGGCAAAAAGTTGATTTACATGCATGCACCAAGGGCCAAAAGTCTTGAAACTTCATTTTGAGTCTTGGTATGGATCCAATATGTTTACAAAGTTAAAATTCAATGCATTTGGATCATTTTGCTCAAGAAAATTCACAAATTTCGTGCACAACAAGAATGACATTACATAAGTGGATTTTTTGCATATTCATGAGAAAAGTGTGACAACTTAATCTAAGGGTCAATATCTTTTGGATTCAGATTAAGGGATCAGATTAGAGTGCACATGGGCAAGAGGCCAAGGAAAGCATGAGGATTACATGATATCACACCAAAATTGCAAAATTGGCAAAATCACAAAATTCTTTTCATTCCCACGTGCAAACTCCTTCATTTTTTCAGCATTGGCTCATGAGGGAATATATAACAAATTAGGGTTTCAGCTTGCCTCAGTTCTCTCTCATTCTTTAGTTTCAAAGTTCTTGCACAACTTGCATTTTCTCTCAAATCTCCTCACACACTAGCTCTCTCGAAAAACAAATTGTAGATCCTTGATCCTTGGAAGCTCAGGATCATTAATCACACACTTGTTCAAGCTATCTCTCAAGATCAAGAACCTTGCCATTTCAGGGCAGTTGCTTGCAAAGCTCAAGATCCAGCAGGATTCAAGGCTCTAGTTGCATTTATTTTGCAACTAGAGAGCATTTGGAGTGATTTTGCTTCATCATCTGGCATTCTAGCAAGCTCTCTCAAGATCTACAAGTTCAGGTAACATTCAAATCCTCAGATCTGAAAATGAAATTGGTTGTTTGTTCTATGATCCTTGATGTTCACTGATCATTCTTCTATGTTTATTTTCAAAATTGATGCACTAATGAGCTTGTAATGTGAGTTTGAAATTTCATGGTCATTTCTGTTTTTGCTCGATCCATAGGATTCTTTGATCCAATGAACTTTTCAATGCCATTTTTGAATTCAGGGCATCTCAATTACCCAATCTGGAGCTATTTGTTCATTTTAATTGTTGTTTGTTCATGTTGTTTAACTTCCGGTGCCGAAGCCCTAGCTCCGGTCACCGGAATCTGGAAATGTGATGAACTAGGGTTTTGAGGTTGAAGACAAGTCCTGGTCCCTTCGATCTTCTTCCTCACCTCACCAGATCTTGCCACGTCAATTAAAAAGCCAACCTCTCTCTCACGTGCCTAGGCTTGTGTATCTGTTTCTGTTTTAATCCATTGTGTAGTGCGTCTCACCATAACACACATATTCCCTCACTCCTAAGCTAATCAAAGAGCCATGTCATTTAATGAGCCCATGCATTAGATGCGTTCATTCAATCTGAAGGTCATTTATTTTTCCAATTATCTTGTGAATTTCCACCCAGCCTTTGGTGAACCAGTGCAAGTCCATTGGGCTATGCTTTCTATTCGCACCCTCCACAGCCATAAGCCCAATTCATTTGAACTATATTCCTGACTATCCACACCTCCTGCTTATTTCCTCATTTTAGTTTTCTTTTCTTTTATTTCTTTTATTTCTATTTTGGTTTCCATTTATTAAAAATAACTCCAAGTGTCTACAAATTCCAAATTAATTCATGGTTATTCATTTGAGTTTTCTCTAATTTTCTATATTTTTCTTTTCCATCTATTTTATTTATCCACGTGTCATTTAATTGTGCATCTTATTTAATTCTTTTTTATTCCTTTTTGAGCATCCTGACTTGTCCAATTTCCCTAGGGTTCATCTTTTTGAGTTTGGTGTTGATTCTTTTTGCTCTGGATTCTTAAGATGATATACTTCATGTGTGATATTTCCCCTGATTTTTAGAAATTTATTCATTTGGTTTTGATCCTTGGCTTGTGAGTGAAGTTTCTTAACCCTAGTTCATGTTTAAGCCTTCTCTTGACCTATCTAGCTTCTGAATTTCTCCCAACCCTTTTGACTCATTGTTATATCATGTTTGAAGATCATTTGTCCTAAGTTGTGGAATTTTTAGATGCATTGTTGATTTGATTTGAATTTTGTCTTGTACCTTGTCCCATTTTGCTTCTTTGTGATCTTAAGCTCTCTCATTAGCATAGAAGGGCACTTGTGCCAACTTCTTCTTCTCATTTGGGGTCTCTTTTGGGGTATAGGTACCATTCTGATCTTAGTTTAGGGTTTGTGTCTTAGAAATTTTGTGTTTTGCTTACCTTTTAAGTTCTTCCATTTCTTATGTGCTTTCATCTCATCTCCTTACTTCTTTCCTTCCATAAGTTGATTGTTTGGTTTTGTGCTTCTCTTCTCTTCATTTATCTTGCTTCTTAAGCATTTCTTTGACTTTATTTGGTTCTGGTTGTGTACTTTGAGTTCATGTTGTGTGAATTTTGCTTTGCATCTTTCCTAGGTTTGTATTTGTTTGCCATGTGATTCATTATGCTTCATATTTGATTTGCATGCTTCATTTCTCATTCTTGTAACTTGCATATCCATTGAGCATTTATATATATGACTTCACTTCTGTTTGTATGATGTTGGCATGTCATTTAGTCCATTTGGTTTTGCTTTTAAGCTTATGTTTCTAACCTTGCAGGGGCTATGGTAAGTGAGAGGTGTGGAAGTGATTCCCACATCTCAAAATCTCATCTCTTCTTTTCTTATTCTTTATTGTGCTAACCCTTTGCTTGTTGGGCTTAGGCCTTACTCATCCCTCTTCTTCTTTCTTCTTCTTCTCTTCTTCTTTATTTCTTCTTTAGGATAGAAAACCACACTAACCATAGGATGTCCATGCATGACAACACTTAGGATTTCTTTAGTCCCCCATTAGAATTTTGCCTTTATGGTCCTTTGGTTCTTCTTCTCTTCTCATCTCATAACCTTAAAGAAAACACCTAATAATGTTTGAAGTGATACCTTGAGCAATAGCCTTATCCCATGAGGTACTTGTAGTCTTCCCATCTTGGGATAGTACAAGCTTACCTTTTGATGCACAAGTTTGATCAAGGTATATTCTTCACAAAGAAAAGCATAAAAAACACTTCTTCACTGTAAATACCAAAAACACTTAATAAGTTAATGAGTTAGTGAGCTTAGGCCCTAATCTCTGGTTTCAAGTTTTGGGGATCTTCTCCTTACTTGAGTGTGCTTGTTCTATTATTCCATCTTGGAATGTAGTGACAAGTGCACATTCCATGGAAAAGAGCTTGAGTTCACTTCCTTGTGACACACTCTTAAAAAGCTTCATAAAAAACACAAACAAACAATAAACGTCTTTCCTTCGGGAATTCTTTTCTCATCTCCTTCGCTCCGTACGCGAACTTGCTCCTACTTGTCACTTTTCTCACCTGAGCAATGGCATAGGCAGTTCAAGCCTTAATTTACAAGCAAATTCTTTTCTACCCCTAGTTAGGGGAACTACGGCGTCTCTGATCCTCATTATCCTGATGAGGTACGTAGGCAGCGTGGTAGGGCCCGTTCGAGCACAATCTTTATTTTCCCTACAATTTTTTCCTTTTCATTTCTTGTTCAGTTTCTTCTTAATTTCTTTGTATCCAGTTCAGTTCATTTTCTTTGCAAGCGTGGATCCCGTCGGGTACGGAAGACGATCTGGGTGCTAATACCTTCCCAGGTCGTAACCGACTCCCGAACTCAGTTTCTTTGGTTCGCAGGACCCATGTCCTTCCTTTTCTTTCTTTTGGTTTGTGCAGCATTACCATTCCCGTTCCTTCGGGATAAAAATGCCTGTCTGGCGACTCTATTCTTTTCCGCGCCACTTTCGCGTTTGTACCAGGGTGGAAATCCGGGGAGCGACAGCTGGCGACTCTGCTGGGGACCGAACCCAGAGTCTCTGGTTCCCTTGTGAGTCTCTCCTAGCGCTTGTGTGTTTCTGTTTTTTTGGGTGATGTTTGTTTGCTGTGGCTTGTTGTATTTTACTGTTTTTTATTTACAGCTTTATTTACGACTTTATTTACAGTTTTCAGTATTTATTTTCCGCATCATATACCATACTGGACTGTCTGGAATGTTTTTCTGCTTGGTGGGCTTGGGTGATATTGTTTCTGAGAGATGAGCTCATTACCACGGCTCGAGTGTGTCGCTCCCACCAAATGACACTTAGGTCAGAAGGGGTACAGACGCGAACGGTCGGCGAAAGGAAAGAGAACACACAAGGGTGAACTCAAAAGACAAGAGTCGCCAACTAGGCATTTTTATCCCGGAGGAAAGGTAATGTTGCATAAACCTAGAAAGATATGGATAAGACGGTTGCGAACCAGAGAAACTGAGAAAGGGGGTTGGTTACAACCTGGGAAGGTATTAGCACCCAGATTGTCCGCCGTACTCGACGGGATCCATGCTTAAAAAATTTGTGTTTTAAAGGGGTAGTGTTAGTGCAATTTTGTGTAACAAAGCTGGAAAAGAATGCAAGTGTCAGTGTAAACGATATGTGAAGTGAAATAAAGAAGTGTCAGTGTAAGAACAAAAGTGGAATACTCAAGACTATGAGGCTTATAGAATGATGCTGGAAGGAGGGGGAATATACAGAGACTTTTGTTCGATAACTGTTAAGTTATGCCTACGTATCCTCTCGTGCAATGAGGAAGTCAGAACACCGTTGTTCGACTCAAAGAGACTGAAAGATAAATTGACTTGTGAACTGCTTACATGCCTATGCTCAAGTGTATGACTTGTCTGGCTCAGGTGCAAACTGTCTTGCATTGGACGGAAGAAGCAAGTTCTCGTTTGTGAATGAATGAGATGAGAAAAGAATCCCGGAGGAGACGATTATTGTTTGTTTTTGTGTTTTCAGTCTTTTATTGCTTTTTGATGTTTCTCATAAGTCAATGAGTTTAAGCCTAAACCAAGGGTTAGTAAACTCATCACATCCTCCCTCTGATTAGGGGTAATGAGAATACCTTAAGTGTGAAGTAAACACCTCACACTTAATCACCATGATGTAGGATTAAGATCATTAACCTACTTGTGTTTATTTAGATGTTCTTTGGAGTTTTTGTTTAGTGTTAAGTAATGAGTTTAAGCCATAATCAAGGATTTAATGAACTCATTACACCATCCTAATAGAAGGATAATAGATGAGAACATTTAAGCTGAGGAAGGCTCCTCAACTTAATCCATGATTAGGGATTAACCTCATGACAAAACAAAGCCTTTATTAAATGGATTTTAGTTAATGATAATATTAATAAATGGATTTTATGGTTGGTAAGACAACTTGAGGGGGACTTGTCCATTAACACTAGGGTTAGCCCTTCTTAACCAATTAAGGAAGAATTAGAACCCTAATGCAAGGCCCAAGTTAGAAGTTTGGTGTCTTAGTGATTATTAGATGGATTGATTAAAGGATTTAAACACATTAAGGGTTTAACACTTTAGGATTAAAGTTATACACTCCATCCTAATAGAAGGATGCAGGCATAAGCTTAATCACAAAGCCTTAAAACCTTTAGGGTTTAGTCCTTGATTATGAGGTGAGAAGAGAAGACTCAAAGATGACACAAAGGTAAAACTAATGGGGGACTAATCAAACCCTAATTGTGATCATGCTTGGGTATCCTAGGGCTTGTGAGGCTTAAGAGAGAAAGAAACTTCAAAGAGCCACCAAGGAAAGAAGCAGATGAAAGGAGCAAGAAGCAGAGAGAAGCAAGACAACTTGCTTCACTTAAAAAGACAAGTTGCTTGAAGAAAGAAAGTGGGAAAGATCATGAATGAGCAAGCTCACTCTAATACACAAGATAAAATGCAGCAATGGTGCATAAAAGAGATGAGAAGAGATTGTGAAAAGTGAAGGCAAATCCACTTCTCAAAACCACTTACCACCTGAAAAGTTAGCAAAAGTAATTAAATGCAATGAAGATGAGATGAAATGCAATGATGAAAACCAAATTCATAAGCATAAACATAATGTTAATGATGCTAAGAGATGATGTAAACACATGTCAAGAGTTGTGGATGATCATACAAGGATGAGGATGCAAATGAAGCATACTTTGAACCATAAAGATTCATGAAAGTTTATGAAATGCAAAGGATACATAACAAGGAAAATGAAAGATTCAATGATCAAACATGATTCTAATATGTCATAAGATGTCTTATATGTCATATGGATGCACAAAATGTCATGACAAGTTCTTGAATGCAAGCATATGGGAGATGGATACAAGTGAAGGCACAAATTAGGGTTTACATACAATATGCAATGCAAAATTCAAAATCAGAAGCAAATGACATAAAGAAAAAATTGAAAATGGGATCAAAGGAACCCTAACCCTACACAAGTTCACTGCCCAAAGGAGGAGACCTAAATCTAAACCTAATGGAAGTTGTGATTTTTCTAAGTCAACTAGGGTTTCAAGGTACCTTAAAAGGAAAAATGCTCATTAAATTGAAAATGAAAGATAAAATCAAACCAATTTAACACTAGAAACTACATGTTATGAAGGATGCAATGCAAGAAGAACCATCATCAAACTCTTCATGGTTAGGCAGAAAGGATTTTTCCAAGTTAGGATCAAAATATTGCCTTTAAACAAACTTAATTCCAATGGAAATTGTCAAAATAGGTCAAGGACCAAAAAGAAAATTGTTTTGAGAGTTTGATAATGTTTCTAAATGTTTAAGAATGCAATGTGAATTTTTTATTTATTTTTAAATACCTAAATGCATTTTTAATTAATTAATTTCCATTAACTAATTAAAAATAAACATTTAAATGATTTAAAAATGATTTTTAATGCAAAAAATAAAAATAAAAATATTTTTTGGTTCTGATAATTAATGAAAGGCTTGACAAAAAATTTCAGAATTTTTCAATGCATTTTTCTATTTTTAAAAATTCGTGGAAGTTAAATGAAAAGAAAATGAAATAAAATGAAAAGTATGCAAAAGGGAAGGACCAGATTGAATCTGGGCTTGGGGTTGTTGACTTGGCGCGCAATCCTACGGCCCAAGTTCAAACTTGGCTAAACTTATTTAATATTTAATTAATCCTGAAATTAATTAATTAATGACTGATTAATGGCTAATGGGGTGATCTGGTCCACACAAACACGCGCGGGAAAGCAGATCCAAGGGTCTCAATTTAAAAACTGGCCTAAACCCTAATTAGGGTTAATAACTTTCAGATGACCGGAACAGTGGTTCCAGTCATCTTCTCCGGCAAGCACAAACCCTAGTTTTCTCTACAGGTTACCAAACTTCAAATTCCTTTCACCAAAATGATCCTCTCATCAATCTAAACCTAAACCCTCATCTCAAACTCATTTATTTCAACTCACAAGCACGAATTGAAACAAAATACAAAACACGGGAAAATGTTCAAAGTCATCATACATGCTGGTTTCTTCACCATTTTCAAAAGTAAATACATATTCATGATCAGGGGAACACATAGCATCATAAAAGAACATAAAAATTAGTTTCTGGGAAAAATGTTCTTCATGTTACCTGAGATGAAGCCTCTCTGATTTTGAACTTTCTGGACTTTTTCTTTGTGTAATCCTGCTTCCTTGAACCTCCTGATGATGGAATGAAGCTTAGAAAACTTGGGGAGTGGCTGGTTTGAATGTTTCAACTCTGGTGTAGCAGAAATGGTAGTTTGTGTTTGTGGGGATTTAAGCTGTTTCAGGGGGGTGATTCTGGTTCTATGAGTGATTTGTGACTTGTTGGTGGAAGAAAAATGAAGGTTTGATGGTTGTGGAAGGACTTTCGAAGAATAGAAGTTTTTGGACAGATTTTGTGGATGCTGGATTGTGTCTTGTTTCAATGCTGAATGAGTTGCTATATCACTCCCATAATGTTTGAGTAGGTTGTGGAGCAGGTTAGTAGAGGCTGTTGATCACTATTCCAAGAGCATGGGAGAAATTGCAAAAAGTCAAGGTTTGGTGTACTTGAGGCATGGGCTGTGACAGAGATGGTTTCCTGGCTTGTACTGCACCAGCTAAGTTCAAGGATGACTCTTGGATCAATTGTGGTGAGCTGTATGGCTTGGATCACAAGCTTGAAGTGATTTTGCATTTTGGCAACTTGCTACATTTTGTGACTTTTTTTCATGAACATGTGACACTCTTTGCTGAATTTTGGTTATGATAGGTTACATGATGTTATGGTGGTGTCTTAAAATCAGTTAGAGACCAAACAAAACCTCGGGGATCAATTTTGCAAGAGTTCCTCTTTGGAGAATTTCATGGAAAATGGCTTATGAAAGTTTGTGATTTAAAGCATGGACCTTGAAAACTCTTGGGCAATTCTGATTTTGCTAAGTTGCAATATGCTATAATGATGCAAAGAAGTCATTTAGAGGTCTTGAAAGTGCTTGAAACTTGAATTTGCAAAAATTCCTCTTCGGTGCCAAAAGTGGAAATTTAGTGATTTTGCCCAACTTTGGCAAGCCATAACTTTTGATCCAAAATGAATTAGAATGAGTTCTTGTAGTTTTTGAAAAGGGAATGATCCAATCTACAACTTTCATGACCAAAGTTTTCTCATTTGAAGCATTTTTTAATCAAAAAAGAGGAGGTTGAAAAACTTTCCCAAAATGGCAAGTTTTCATTATAAGTCACTTTCCCAAAAAGGCAATTTTTCAAATGGCTTGAAATTATTCAATTTTGTGAACTTATAACATCTTATATGATCAAATAAAGATCATACAAATTCAAAATGATGGAGAACACCCTTTGGTTGGGTCATTGGGGGCCTCAGATACCCTGATTTTGCACTGACTTGCTCAAGAAGTCATCTTTTGATCAGATGCCTTCCCCATGGAATTTCTTCATGAAAATTGATATGAATGATCCTTATAACATATAGAGACCAATAGAAACAAGAATGGCCAAAAAATTTGGAGTTATGGCCTCTGAAACCAAAACCCTAACTTTAGGTCATCTGTGCAGTTAAACCTGGCTCTGCTTCCATGCCTTTCTCAGTTCTTGTGATTCTTTGACTTCCTTGACTTTCTGAGGATATAATATGGTACTTAAACATACATGGACCCCTTTGAAGTGATTGATGACCTTTGGAGTGGCTCAAATGGCCCATGGATTGCTCAGGTCACAAACCCTAGATGCAGATGACTTCGAATCAATGCAGTGAAGCAAAAAGGCAATATGAGATGCTATGATTGAACTTAATGCATATGAAAAGATCACAAGCCATGGTGAAATGAGTGAGGGCAAATTTGGGGTGTTTACAGAGTGCACCTTAGGACTTAGAGTGGTTCCACTTTGGCCTCATGAGATCTTGTCATGGGGGTAGTAGTGAGTTCCACGCCCAGATTTGCGACCGTCTTGGAAATGTTTTGATTTGGGGATCTTCCTCTCACATTTCATAACCTTGACAGTTATGTACAGCTGGGGACTGATCATTGAGAACCTTGTGGAAACATCCCTCTTTAGTGTTGACAGTGGAAGACCACATTTTGTGGCAAACCCATTCGCATCCGAGGGCCCACTGGGGACTTACATAGGATGACCTTGTTTCCCGGACTTAGGTGAGGCCTCCCTACGTAGTATATAATGCCAAACCAATTCCCTGATTTGGTCATGAGCCATTTCTCGGAAATGGTGAAAGTATTATTGCTATTCGGCTTTGAGAGTCCGTGATGTCTGACCCAGAGCCTACTAGTGAGATTGGGAGGGGTTTACAGGTTTGCAGGAACCCTTGGCCTCTACATACACTCATTATTAGTGGTCCTTATTATGATTTCTGGTTCTATGGTCCTATGGTTCTGGTGTTCTGGTTTTTCTTGTACTGTGTGTAAACACCCCAAATTTGCCCTCACCCATTCACACCATGGCTTGTGATCATTCTCATATGCATAGACACAATCATATCATCTCATATCTCATCTTTGATTCACTGCATAGTTTCTAAGTCATCTGCACCTAGGGTTTGTGATCTGAGCAATCCAAGAGCTTTTTGAGCCACTCCAAAGGCCACCAATCACTTCAAAGGGGTCCATGTGTGTTCTTGTATCATATTACATCCTCTCAAAGTCAAGATTTCAAAAGAATCACAAGAACTGGGTTTGGAATGGATGCAGAGCCAGGTTAGACTGCACAGTTGACCTAAAATAGGGTTTTGGTTTCAGAGGCCATAACCTCAAATTTTTTGGTCATTCTTGTTTCCATTGGTCTCTATATGGTATAGGGAGTATGCATATCAATTTTCATGAAGAAATTCCATGGGGAAGTCATCTGATCAAGAGTTGACTTTTCAGACAAGTCAGTGCAAAATCAGGGCATCTGAGGCCCCCAATGACCCAACCAATGGGTGATCTTCATCATTTTGAGTGTATATGGTCTTTATTTGATCATGGAAGAAGGTTGAAGTTCACAAAAATCAAGAATTTGGAGTTTTTGCAAATGTTGACTTTTTGGGCATAGTTGACTTTTCAAGAATGTATCATTTTAGGTCATTTTTCAAGCCTTGATTCTTGATCCAAAAATGCTTCAAATGGAAAAACTTTGGTCATGAAAGTTGTAGATTACATCTTTCCCTTTTCAAAAAGTACAAGAACATGATCAAACTCTTTGTGGATCAAAAGTTATGGTGTGACAAAGTTGGCCAAAATCATTGATTTTCAAGGCATGCCTCAAATGAAAATTTTGCAAAACCATGAACCAATGCCTTTTGTAACCTCTAGTTCATTTCAAACCATGACACAAACATTCTATAAGTCATAAAAATCAGAATTGAACCAAGAATGCCCATGTATTATGGCTTGTGGGATAAGGAAATCACATGCAACAACTTGCAAAACTCATGATCACACTTCCTACAACTTGCAACCTTGGATGCTGACTTTGGCTAGCCTTTCCCCTCACCCTTGCTGCGCAGCCCCATGCCTTGTACTAGCCTAGAACCACACCATACTTCTCTTACACAAAAGGTGGACTTTGAGCAAAAGCAAACTTACCAATCACTATAGGCCATGTCAAATCATCTGACCTATAGGATTAAAATACAATATCCTTTGGCAAGCAAAACATATCAAGAGGCCAAGCTGAAACATGCCCTAACAACACATACACAAAAACACTCCCTTGTGCAAATTGCTTCGAATCTCTCTGCCCAGCTCACAAACACTCAAACCATTTCCATACATCAACTCACCATGCCTCATTAAGCACAAAGCAACAAAGAACCAAGCCTGAAAGGAGCCATAACCTCACTGCACCATTTTCACTCCAACTTGCAGTTTCATTCGAAACTCTCTCCACAGTTCACAAACATCAAAACAAACTCCATAGACCTTCTCCACTCATCACCTGGACCACAAACAACCACCTACATTGGCCTGAAACTACCTGAATCACCATTGCCATTTCCAACTGAGCTTGAGCAGAAGCTTGTCAAACTCCTTATCCAGCCAACATAAACTCTTCCTAAGCATTCAAGAATCATCTGGGGACCAAGTAGAGTGGATTGCACTGAAGGAAGTGGTCAGAAAGTGGCTGAAGTGAAAGCTTCGAATCTCAGGTAGCTCAAGAAATATTTTTCCAGAAATCATTTTTTGTGTTCTAAACTTGTTCTATATGTCTTCCTGATCATGAATGTGCCTTTGGTTTTGCAAATGGTGATGAAATGAGAGTTTAATTGCTCTCTGAAACTTCCGTGCCCTAGTTCTTATTTGTTTCGATTCAGCCTTGTTAGGAAATATAAATCTGTTTTGATTAGGGGTTTTAGTTCGTGAGTGAGTGGGGATCATTTCCCAGTTTTTAGATTTTGTTTTAGTTAGGTTTTTAGAGTTTTGGGGATTCTCAGGGGGGGATGCTGGCCGGAGAAGACGACCGGAAGTCTTCTCCGGCAGCCTGAATGTCATTTGTGCCCTAATCACGTAATTAACTCCCATTTGAATTTGGACCGTAGATTGCCTTTGACTGGTTGACTTCGCGCGTGAGTGGAAGGCTCAGATCACTTTGATTAGCCCTAATTCATTTAATTAGTTTAATTAATTTGTAATTAAGTTAATTGGTTCAGATGCAACCCCAGCCGTCCAGATGCGCACTGGTCAACCAATTTAAATCCAGGGCCCATCTCATCCCTCCATCCTGATTACTTCTCCTTTTATTTATTTTAATTTCATTTCTTTTCCATTTAATTTGCACAATTAATTTAAAATAGTAAAAAGTCTTAAAAAATTATGAAACTTTTTCTCTTAAGTTTTATTAATTTTCATGACACAAAAATATTTTCATTTTTATTTTTATCATTAAAAAAGTTTTTTTAAATATTTAAAAGATTATTTTTAATTGATTAATGGAAATTAATTTATTAAAAATACTTTTAGGTATTTAAAAATCACCAAAAAATTCATGAAATGTTCTAAGACATTTAGTAACATTGTCCAACCATCAAACCAAATTTCTTTTTTGATCTTGATGCATTTTGAGAATTTTACATTGAATAAAAATCATTTTTGTGCATTATTTTGATCCTAAGTTCAAAAATTCATTCCTGCCTATTCATGAGGAGTTGGACATTGATTCTTTTTGCATTGCATTGTGTTTAGCATGTAGTTTTTGAGATAAAATGGCCATGATTTGATCTTGCATTTTTCATTTGTTTGACATTTCTTTTGTTTAAGAACCCTAAAAACCCTAATAACTTGTAAAAATCATAACTTGAGATTGGTTGAGAGTTGAGAGTTCTCCTTTGGGCAGTGGTTTAGTATAGGATTAAGGGTCCTTTGTGTGGCATTTTCCATTTTTCATCTTAAGGTTTGCTTCTGTTTTTGGTTTTTGTTTGATGTTTGATCCATGAACCCTAATTTGGGTTCCATATGCATCCTTCTTGCATTCTCTTGCATAACATGACTTGCCATGACATTCCAAGCATCCATTTTATTCATTTGACATCATAAGACATGTAGAAAGCATGTTTGATCATTGCATCACATATTTGCCATCTTGTATGCCATGTATGCTTCATAACTTTTCATGTATGTTCATGGTTCCTAACTTGCCTCATATGCATTCATAAACTTGTATGATCATTTCCATGTGTTGCCTCATGTTCATAGCACTTCATAGCATCATTATCATCATCAACATGCTTCTGGTTTGGTTTTGCATCATGTCATCTCATCCCATTTTGCATTGCATTGCATTTCTTTTCTAACATTTCAGGTGGTAAGTAATGTTGAGAAGTGAATTTGCCTTCACTTTTCATAACTTTTCTCTTCATCTCTCTCTTGCATCCATGCTTCATTTTGTTTGTGTTTGAGATTGAGCTTGCTCATTCCTCCTCTACCCACTTTCTTTCTTCAAGTGACTTGACTTCTTGAATGAAGCAAGTCACTTTGCTTCTCTTGATCCTTTCATCTGCTTCCTGGTGTTTCCATTGAAGACTTCTCTTGAAAACCTCACAAACCTTTAGGAACAACCAAGAATGACAATGATTAGGGTTTTGATTAGTCTCCCCTCTTAGTTTTACCTTTGTGTCTCTTTTGAGTCATCTCTTCTTATCTCATAATCAGGGACTAAACCCTAAAGGCTTTAAGGCTTTGTGATTAAGCTTATGCCTGCATCCTTCTCTTAGGATGGAGTGTATAACTTTAATCCTAAGTGTTAAACCCTTAATGTGTTTAACTCCTTTAATCAATCCATCTAATAATCATCAAGACACCACACTTGTAACTTGGGCCTTGCATTAGGGTTCTAATTCTTCCTTAATTGGTTAAGAAGGACTAACCCTAGTGTTAATGGACAAGTCCCCCTCAAGTTGTCTTACAAACCATAAAAATCACTTCATCATCTTATCATTAACTAAAAACCACTTAATAAAGGCTTTGTCTTGTCATGAGTTTAATCCCTAATCATGGATTAAGTTGAGGAGCTTTCCTCAGCTTAAGCATTCTCATCTATTATCCTTCTATTAGGATGGTGTAATGAGTCTGTTTAATCCCTGATTATGGCTTAACCTCATTACTTGACACTAAACAAAAACACCAAAAACATCAAAATAATCACAAGTTGGTTAATGATCTTAATCCTACATCAAAGGTGATTAAGTGTGAGAATCTGACTTCACACTTAAGGTATTCTCATTACCCCTAATCAGAGGGAAGATGTGATGAGTTTACTAATCCATTGGTTTAGGCTTAAGCTCATTAACTTATGACAAACTTTCAAAAGCAATAAAAGACTGAAAACACAAAAAACAAACAATAATCGTCTCCTCCGGGATTCTTTTCTCATCTCATTCACTCACAATCGAGAACTTGCTTCTTCCGTCTAATGCAAGACAGTTTGCACCTGAGCCAGACAGGTCATACACTTGAGCATAGACAAGTAAGCAATTCACAAGTCAATTCATCTTTCAGTCTCTTTGGGTCGAACTACGGTGTTCTGACTTCCTCATTGCACGAGAGGATACGTAGGCATAACTTAACAGTTATCGAACAAAAGTCTCTGTACATCCCCCCTCTTCCAGCTTTATTCTTTTAGCCTCATGATCTTGAGCTTTATACTCCTGTTCTCACACTGACACTGAATATATCACACTTCACTTATCATACACTGACACCTGTACATCCTTTTCCAGCTCTTTTATACACAAATTGCACTGACACTACCCCTTTAAAACACAAATCTTTTAAGCGTGGATCCCGTCGAGTACGACGGACAATCTGGGTGCTAATACCTTCCCAGGTTGTAACCAACCCCCTTTCTCAGTCTCTCTGGTTCGCAACCGTCTTATCCATATCTTTCTGGGTTTATGCAGCATTACCTTTCCTCCGGGATAAAAATGCCTAGCTGGCGACTCTTTTCATCTCCAGTGAGTTCACTGCTGTGTGTTCTCATTGTCCCTCTCGCCGACCGTTCGCGTCTGTACCCTATGTGACCCGGTTTCATTTAGTGGGAGCGACACTGTGGTTCTGAGATCTTCTATCAGAGAGAGTTGTGATTCAGAGGATTTTGTTTGCAGTTGATCAGAGAGTCCTTATGTTCAGTGTCCAGTATCCAGATGGTCCCAGTTGATCATATGCCTGCATTGCATTTGCATTTGCATCATTCTTGCATTAACTATTTATGTTTCCATTTTTCAGGTCATTGTTCATAATCATCTCCCAGTTCTAGTAAATCTTATCTCCAGATGGCAGAAATCAGAAGAGTTACAAGGAAAAAGAATGTTCACTATACTTTTCGTCAACCTGAAGTCAGAAGTGTTCAGAAATTAGCAGGTCTGATGAATGACCAAGTCTTGGGAAATTTCAGGAAAAGATATGGCCAAATATTGAAGTATGTGGACAAGCCCACTGCAGACCAGAAGGACAGTTTGCATACCTTGTTGCAGTTTTATGATCCCCTGCTGCGTTGCTTTGTGTTTCCAGATTACATCTTAGCTCCTACCTTGGAGGAGATTGCCAGCATTCTGAATGTTCCAGTCAGAGAGACCTTGCCCTTCTATGGGTTTGAGGTGGTGCTTAAGGAATAATACATAGCCAAAGTTTGCCGTTTTCCAGCTGCTACAGTCAAGAGGGCTCTGAAGGATAGTGAAGGCAAAGGACTCCCTTGGAGTGTGCTCATACCAGAGGCAGAGAAATATGCTAAAGAAGGTAATTAGGGTGACTTTGGGGTTGTGCTTTCTTTGATGGTGTATGGGTCTAGCTTGTTCCCAGGAGAGAAAGAATTTGTAAGCTTGGAAGTGATCTCTATCTTTGCAAAAGGAAATCCTGTGCCAACTCTTTTGGGCGACTTTTATTACAGTGTTCATTACAGGAATGAGAAAGGTAGGGGTGGACCAGTGGCCTGCTGTGCTTCTTTGTTTGCTAAGTGGTTTGCCAGACAACTTCCAAAATCAGATGCCTTCAAGGAGATGAGGGTTGAGTTGAGATGGTCAATAAGGTTGATGGGGTTAACTGCTGAAGATATAGCTTGGGGATATGACAGAGATCTGCTAGGTAAAGAATTGATGGCCAGTTGCGGAAGATTTGCTGGAGTACCTTTGCTGGGAAGGAAAGGTGTGATCAGTTATTATCCAACATTAGCCAGGAAGTAGTTTGGTTACCCTTTGAGAGATCCTCCACGGATGGAAGAGTTTGCTGAGTCTTTGTATTTTCCTGTGGAAGGAAACAAGGAGTTAGTTCTACAAGCCTCCCAAGCTTGGGCTCACAGGATAAGGAAGGGTAAGAAAGACTTTGGCAAAGTAGATCCCAAGACGTATCCACCTTTTGCTGCATGGTTGCAAAAACATGTAGAAGAGGTTCTCATGCCTTTCTCAGTAGAAGGTCCCCTTTATCCCAGAGAAGTTCCAAGTCAGAGTACTGTCTCCCTTGAAGAGTACAAGAAATTGGAAGCTCAGCTGCATGAAGTTAGAGTGGAGAATGCTGAAATGGTAAGTCTGTACCATCTTGCCAACAGGGCCAAGAATGAAGCAGAAGGAAAGTTGGTGAAGATCCAAGCCTCCTTGGAAGCTAAAGAGAAAGACTTTGCTGGAAGGGAAGCTCACTTTAACAGGTTGGGTCTGATGGAAGCAAAAAGAGAAGCTGAACGCAAAACGACTTTGAAGACTCTCAAGGAAGCTCGAAAATCCATTGTTTGGTTGCAAGGCCAAAGGGAAGAAGAGCAGAAGAAGTTTAAAGAGAAAGAAGAGTTCTTTGAAGTGCAAATGGCCTTCAATAAGGAAGAGGTGGAGCAAGTCCACAATATTCGAAGGGAAAAGACTCAACAGTTAGCGCAAAACCAGTTAGCCTTGGAGGAGGCGCGGAAGGAGATTGAAGAGCTCAAGCTGAGAGAAGGTGTCAAGAAGAGCAGAGCAGAGGTGGCAGAGCCTGGGTCCTTAGTTTAGTTTATTTTTCAGACTACCTACAGACTTGTTGTAGGAGTCTTGCTTATTTTCTTTTATCTTTTATTCATGTAATGGTTTGTAACCCTTCGGGGAATATTTCTGTTTGTGCTCTAACTTTTGGCCGGCATTGGTTTGTCCATGATATACAGTGTTAATATGCAAATTATCATTTCTGAATGTGCAAGGCTCGTTTGTCTGATACTGCTAATATCTGAACATTCTTCAAAGAGAAAGCTTGAAAGTTAATACTCAAAGTGACTGTCTAGAGTAGATACCAGAACTGGGGTATGCAAATGCTTAAAACTTGGGAACATGAGCAGTTACATTGCATTGCATATGACGTGTTTGTTTGTTTTGCAGGTAGTGCTTCAGTTTCTAACGTTCTTGTTGTTTCAGGCACTATAGCTCCCAGGAAAGTTCGGGAAAACCCAGTTGCACACAGATATCCAACAAAGGTTAACAGAGAGAGAATCATGGATCAGATGCAAGCTGACTTAGCTGACCTGAGACTAAGGATGGACAATTTTATGACCATGATGACAGACATGGGACAGAATCAAGAATGTCTGCGGGAGTTGATAGAAAATTGTCAAGCCAGAAACAATGGTACTGCTGAGGGAGGTAATCGTAACGGTGTGGGCGCACGTCAGTTTGAAGTCCCTGTAACACAGCCAGGGGTTACCATAATCAATGATGGGCTGAACAATGTGCAAATGGACGGACAAGACGAATATTTCACTCTGCTGGACGAGACTGAAGGTCAGGGGGCTGAGATGAACAAGAAGTTTGAGGAAATGGCAAAACAAATCAAGGCTATTCAATCCCAGAATTCTTTGGGATTTGACATTACTGACTTGGGCTTGGTTCCCGGGGTTAGAATCCCTTACAAGTTCAAGGTCCCAACTTTTCAGAAATACAACGGAAAAGCATGCCCAAAGACCCATCTTCAGTCCTTTATAGGGAGGATCGCTGCCCACACTGATGATGAAAAGCTATGGATGTATTATTTCCAGGACAGCCTGGTTGGGGCCTCCTTGGAATGGTATATGAAGCTAAGTAGAGTCAACATTAAGAGCTGGAAGGACCTAGAAGAGGCTTTTGTGAGACAATACCAGTATAATATGGACATGGCTCCAAATCACACTCAATTGCAACACATGTCTCAAACTGCTAAGGAGGGATTCAAAGAATATGCTCAAATATGGCGTCAGCTCGCTGCCAGAGTGCAACCCCCATTGCTGGAGAATGAGATGGCTGATATGTTTATGGGGACATTGCAAGGTGTGTTTATCAAAAGATTGGCGTCTTTTTCAGCTACCAAGTTCAACGATATAGTAATTGCTGGAGAGAGGGTTGAGACCTTGCTAAAAATGGAAAAGATCCAGGATACAAGTGCGAGCAGTTCTAATGGAGCAAGAAAAGCTTCCAACGGACCCCCAAGAAGGAGGGAAGGGGAGACTAATGTTGTGTTTGGCCGAGGACGGGGCCGAGGATATAGAAGACCATATGAGCAAGTGGCAGCAGTCACAATTCCTTCTAGTCCTGTGCAGCAGGTGCAACCTCAACATCAACAGCAACAACAGTAGCCACAACGTAACAACTATCAGCAGAGACCTTATCAGCCAAGGCAAACTTTCCCGGCTAATAGGGTTCTTGAGGCAATCCCCATGACATATGCTGCTTTGCTACCAAGATTGCTGGACCTGAATCTGATTCAATTGAGAACTTTGGCACCACCACCACCTGGAGAGCTTCCAGTTGGGTACGATGTCAATGCCAGATGTGCTTTCCATTCAGGGGCACTCGGGCACTCGATTGAGAAGTGCAGGGCACTGCAGCACAAGGTTCAAGATCTGATAGACTCCAAGGCGATTAACTTTGCACCACCGCCGAATGTTACTTCGAACCCTATTCCGAATCACGGAGGGGCTAGAATCAATGCTGTTGAAAGTGGTGAGAAGTTAAGTCTGATGCTGAGTGTAGTAGAAGTGAAGACTCAGTTATTGGTAGTGAAAGAGAGGTTGCTGAAAGGTCAAGTTTTTCTAGGATGCGGTTCTGATTGTGAGGAATGTGTAAATTCAGAGAATGGGTGTGAAGACCTGAAGATGGGATTGCAGAGTATGATTGATGAGGGATTTTTGCAGTTCAACAAAGTTGATAGTGAAGTTGATGATGTCTCCACCATAACCATATTCTATGATGAAGCAGAGATGCCTGCCAGAAGGGAACCCGTGACCATCTATGTTCCCGAAGTTAGTCATGTGACTATCACCGTGCCTGGGCCTGTCCCTTATACAAACGATAAAGCCATTCCATGGCATTACGGCTCAGATGTGTACGTGGATAGACAGAAAGTTGAGAGCAAGTATGTTGCTATTGACCCGACTATAGTGAACGTCGGAGGAGTTGGAGGTTTCACGAGAAGTGGTCGTCTATTTTCTCCCCCAGTTCTGAGAGGGGATCCTGAGGCTGAGGATTCGGTAAAGGCTAAAGGAAAGCAAGTTGTGACTGAAGAATCAACAACTCCTGCTGCTGGACAGGGTACCTTTGAGAAGGAGGTCGAGGAATTTATGCGCATAATTAAAAAGAGTGATTATAAGGTGGTCGAGCAGTGTAACCAGACACCTTCCAAGATATCCATTCTATCTTTGCTGATGTGTTCTCATGCACATAGAGAGGCCTTATTGAAAGTGCTGCAGATGGCATATGTTCCTCAAGAAATCATTGTCAATCAACTAGAAGCTGTAGTGGGCAGTGTGAATGCAAGCCATGGGCTGGGCTTTATAGATAGAGACCTCACGTCAGAGGGCCGTAACCATAACAAAGCACTACATATTACTATGGAGTGTAAGGGTGATGTGTTGTCGCATGTCCTTGTTGACACAGGCTCTTCTCTGAATGTACTTCCGAAGAAAAAATTAATGAAGCTCAATGTTGATGGTATCGTCCTAAGACCAAGTGATTTGATTGTCAAAGCTTTTGATGGGTCCAGAAGGTCAGTGTTTGGAGAAGTTGAGTTACCCGTGAAAATAGGTTCTCAGGTTTTCAAAAGTACCTTCTACGTCATGGACATTCAGCCTGCGTACAGCTGCTTGTTGGGATGCCCATGGATTCATGCTGCTGGAGTAGTAACTTCCACTCTGCATCAGAAGCTCAAGTATGTGGTTGATGGCCAGGTAATCACAGTGTGCGGAGAGGAGGACATCTTTGTAAGCCACTTATCAACCTTCAAATATGTGGAGATGGATGGAGAGATCCATGAGACTCTATGTCAAGCCTTCGAAGTAGTTAATGTCAGCATCTTGACTCCTGTAGAGAGAAGCAGTGAGAAAGAAGGTACCTCCATTCATTCATACAAGCAAGCAAAGGAGGTGGTTCAGTCAGGAAGCGCCCAAGGCTGGGGCAAATTGCTGGAGTTAGAAAAGAAAGACGACAAGTTTGGTTTGGGTTATCAGCCTGGTGGATCTACTTCAAGTGGTAAGGCCATTACCTTTACAAGTGATGGGAAGCTCGACAACAACTAAATCTGTGTTACAAGCCAAGATGGAGACGGTTATTGTGACTGGGATAACTGGATTCATCCGTGTGCACCCGGAGAGGAGCTGAAGAACGGGTCTGCTGAAGACATTATCCAAGATACCTGGCACTCAGAGTAATTTATTTGTTTCCTTTTTCTTATCATACTGCATTGTCAAATCCAACATTCTACCCAAGATGCTAGGATCCATTGTATTGGGCCACCATGTTTTGTATGCATCTTATTTTACCATGAAATAAAGGACATTTTCAGACAAATTTGTGTTCTCTTTCTTTTGTTTTTAAATTTTTCACAAAAAATATAAAAATGGCAATGTGTTTTTCCTTTTTGTTTTTGTGTTTGCGTCTCTTGTGCAGTGTTGATCATCCGGATTCCATTGATAACATTCCTGCTATGACTACGCATGACTTTGACAATCCTGTCTACCAAGCTGATGAAAGGGTTGAGGAAGACTTTGAACTCCCTGAAGAATTGGTCAGATTGTTGAAACAAGAGGAACGGGTTATTCAGCCTCATCAAGAAGAAATTGAGATCATCAACATCGGCACTGAAGATTTGAAGAAAGAGATCAAGATTGGGGCCAGTCTGCAGGCCGAAGTAAAGAAAAAGATGATTGGTATGTTGCGTGAGTATGTGGACATCTTTGCCTGGTCGTATCAAGATATGCTAGGGTTGGATACCGACATTATTGTTCATAAGCTACCATTGAGAGAGGATTGTCCTCCTGTGAAACAAAAGTTGAGAAGAACTCGTCCTAACATGGCAATGAAGATCAAGGAGGAAGTTCAGAAGTAGTGGGATGCCAGATTCCTTGCCGTAACTAGTTACCCACCTTGGGTAGCTAACATTGTACATGTACCAAAGAAGGACGGCATGGTCCGGATGTGCGTAGATTACCGGGATTTAAATAGAGCGATCCCAAAAGACGACTTTCCGTTACCTCACATTGATGTGTTGGTAGACAACACTGCTCAATTCTTGGTATTTTCCTTCAATGATGGCTTCTCCGGGTATAATCAAATTAAGATGGCGCTGGAAGACATGGAGAAGACAACTTTCATTACCCCGTGGGGTACATTCTGCTATAAGGTCATGCCCTTTGGTTTGAAGAACGCCGGGGCAACTTATCAGCGGGAAATGGTCACATTGTTCCATGACATGATACACAAGGAGATAGAGTGTTATGTGGACGATATGATTGCTAAGTCCCGAGATGAAGAGGAGCATCTGGTCAACCTTAAGAAGCTGTTTGATAGACTGATAAAATACAAGCTGAGGTTGAATCCAAACAAACGCACTTTCGGAGTGCGTTCCGGGAAACTGCTGGGTTTCATTGTTAGTTAGAAGGGAATTGAGGTAGATCCTGCCAAAGTAAAAGCAATTCAAGATATGCCTGCACCGAGAACAGAAAAAGAAGTATGCGGTTTTTTAGGGAGGTTGAACTACATTTCACGGTTCATATCTCATCTAACTGCCACGTGCGAACTGATAACGAGAAATCGTATCACTTTATTACTACGTTTTAAGTCCGTTTCATCGCACATTTATCCTATTAACTCCCGATTCTTCGAGTTATTTATGTCACATTACAGGTATAACATTTCTAGAGCTAAATCATGAGATAAAGATCAAATGAACAAAAACAAGCATGAAAAGAAGATGAAGAGAGGAATTATGCTGATTCTGCATATTTTGCAGCACTCACGGTTGTCACAACATCACTCACGATCGTGACGCCCTACTTGGAGGTCTCACGACCGTTACTTATGTGTCACGACCGTGACAAGCTTGAATTGGAAAAAGTGGCCGTTACGCCCTTGTCACGAACGTGACAAAGGAAAATAGTTTTAATTAATTTGAAGAATTCATAAGGACGTGCGCAACGTGAGTCAAATGTGACTCCTATTATTTCTCAAACCCAGTATGCACTTTCGCTGGATTTTCTCTTCATGGAACGATGCCCACGCTTAGGAATTTCAACTGCCCAAGCCCAGAAAATTATTTCTATAAATACCCTAGTTACGAATTGAAAAACACAAAGTATTTTTTATACTTTTCCGCGGAAGCTCTGCCGTAATTTTGTTGCATCCTTATTTAATTTTTCTAGCAATTGTTCTTGTTATTTTTCTGCTTCTATATCCAACCCAAACTCAATAACAATTTCCAACATTAGGAAATTGTTATTATTAATTTCTTTTTAAGCCTTCAGAATTTGTTTAGTATTATTTTCGATTTCGGTTCCGAACGCTCCGAGCTTACCAGTCTGTGGAAGAAAGAGTTTTAAGATTGTAATCATTCAGGTTTTTATATTTTTGCATTTATATTAAGTCATTTATTTTTTTATGTTAAGATATTGTTATTATTTTATAATGTATGTTTTAATTAATATTTGTCTATTTCTGCATCTGTCTGGTACAACAAAAATGAGTAGCTAAATTAATTATGCGGTATGTAATAAACTAAACCAAACCGGTAAAATCGAATCTAAGCTAAAATAATTAAGAACTTATATTCTGGATGTGACTTTTTATAATAAAAATTAATCTTTTTGTTACGAGAGTAAGAAAAGTGTAATAGGTTAGGTCAAGACCACGAGAGTGTGAGATTTTAACCGGATAGCTAAAGTTAGACATTTGATTTAAATACAGCGAGAGCGCTTTAAAATGAATTCGACTTATTAAGTTTTCAAAAATTATTTTCTAAACACTTATGGGCTAGCGAGAGCAGGCATAGGGCTTTAGGAGTAAGATCTGAGATAAGACCACGAGAGTGTGAGTCGAGGGTATTTAAACTGATAATCTCTACAAAACAATTTAAGTGAGCCATCTTTATAAGCTTAGGTTAGATTGACCCGCATAGGTTAACATAATTACATACCGACCGCCTTCTCATTATTTCCTTAAAACTAAATTTAAATCCCGTTTTTAATCCTTAAAACCAAAATCGTGACAAACATCCGCCTTAGCTAAACTAGCAGACCTTCTAGCACTAAGTGATTATAAAGTCCCTGTGGGATCGACAAACTTTTATATTACTTCGATAGGCTGTGCGCTTGCAGTTCAGATACCGCTAGACACATATTGCATCTTCGCCCCATCAAGTTTTTGGCGCCGTTGCCAGGGACCTTAATTTAGTTACTAGTGCACTATTAGAGTAACATTGTCTAGACTAAGGTAACAACTTATTCTTTTCCTAATCTAATTTCCCGAGTGTATGCCAAGTACTCGCTCTGAAGGCGAAGACTTGCAACCTCCAGTCCAAGAATTAGAACGCTTCTTACACGTAAGAAGACGAATATTCGATTACGAACGAAAATACAACATTCCAGATCTTCAAGTTGATCCACCTAAACCAGTTGGAACATCAAAGGACACAGAGATGGCTGAAGAACCAAATCATCCACTCAAATATTACGCTAGTCCTTTACAAGCTGAGCCGCATTCCAGCATTGCTGCACCGGCTATCAACCGAAACGATTTCGAATTGAAACCTTCGCTGATATCAGTCGTGCAACAAAACCAATTCGCCGAAAATCCTACCGAGGATCCGAACCTTCATCTTTCGATATTTGTGCAGTACGCAGATACTGTAAAAGCTAATGGAGTTACCCAAGAAGCTATTAGATTACGTCTTTTTCCTTTTTCACTTCGAGACAGAGCGAGAGCTTGGCTTCAATCTCTACCCTCGAATTCAGTAACTACGTGGGAGGAACTAAAGAGAGTATTCTTGACAAGATATTTCCCACCTAGCAAGACAAATATGCTAAGAGCTCAAATCAACGGATTTAAGCAAAAGGAAAATGAGTCACTTTTCGAAACTTGGGAACGCTACAAAGATATGTTGAGGCTTTGTCCACATCACGGATTAGTAGAATGGATGGTCATCCATACTTTCTATAATGGACTCTTGTACAATACAAGAATGACAATTGACGCTGCCGCAGGCGGCGCACTAATGGACAAAGAATATAATGATGCTTATGCACTTATCGAGAGTATGGCTCAGAACCATTACCAATGGGGAAGCGAGAGAGTCGCAACTGAGAAACCAACAAAAGGAGGTATGTACGAAGTGAGTAGTATGGACCAAGTCAATGCAAAGTTTGACCAACTTAACCAAAAGATCGACAACTTGGCCATAACACCAACAGCCACCGTGGCTGCGGTAACACCTAACTGTGAGTTATGTGGAGTTCCAGGACATGCTGTCCCTGATTGTCAACTATTAGCAGGAATTCCCACAGATCAATTGAATTATGCTCAAGGAAACCCGTACTCAAACACATACAACCCAGGTTGGAAGAATCATATGAACTTCTCCTATAAGAACAACAATTCTTTATACGCACCAGGTTAAGCACCAGCTACACCACCAGGATATCAAAAGACTGCTCCTAATGTTCCTAGAAAATCAAACCTTGATTTGATGATGGAGAACTTCATAGCTACCCAATCTCAAACAAACAAGGATTTCCTAAATCAAAACATACACACTACTGAGCATATTAAGCAATTAGTGAGCAAGGTAGATGCGTTAGCTACACATAACAAAATGCTTGAAACTCATATTTCACAAGTAGCTCAACAACAAGCACCTACCGCTACACCGGCTGGAGTATTTCCTGGACAACCCCAACCTAATCCAAAAGGACAGGCCAATGATGTGATATTAAGAAGTGGCAAGGAACTTGACGGACCTTCCGATCCAAGACTTGACAATCCAGCCATGTACCAAAAACTAGATAAGCCGACTGAAAAGGAGAATGAACCAGAAGAAAAGGAAGATAAGAATCAAGAGGAAGTGGAGAAAGAAAAGCCTTATGTGCCTCCACCATCTTATAAACCACCAATTATGTACCCTCAGAGATTAACCAATTCTAAGACGATGGGCCAGTTTAAGAAATTTGTTGAACTTCTGAAACAGTTGAATATTACTATTCCGTTTACAGAAGCTATCACTCAAATGCCCTCGTATGCTAAGTTTCTAAAGGAAATCTTATCTAATAAGAAGAAGATAGAGGATAACGGAACCGTTACACTTACTGCTGAGTGTAGCGCAATAATTCAAAATAATATGCCTCCTAAGTTAAAAGATCCAGGTAGTTTCTCTATACCCTGTGTAATAGGAAAATTAGTCATTGACAAAGCTCTATGCGATTTAGGAGCCAGTATCAGTGTTATGCCCTTAACAATTTGCAAAAGGCTAGACATGGGAGACCTAAGACCAACTAAAATGTTTGTTCAACTAGCCGACCGCTCTATTAAACATCCTGTAGGCATACTAGAAAATGTCCCAGTACGTATAGGACAATTCTATATTCCTACTGATTTTATAATCATGGACATCTCTGAAGACTCCACTACACCTATCATACTAGGAAGACCATTCTTAGCTACCGCCGGAGCTATTATAGACGTAAAGAAAGGAAAGCTAACCTTTGAAGTAGGTGAAGAGAAAGTTGAATTTATTTTAACACAATTCTTACAATCACCAGCTATAGAGGATACATGCTATTTATTTGATGTAATTGACGAATGTGTAAGAGAAATGGAAATGAAAGAAACTACCTATTCTGAAATTATGAAAATTCAAATCCCTCCGATTTTCGAAGATGACAATTGGCGTAAACCATATCAGGATGATAGTCTAAGCGAAAGTTTAGCACTTACACCGGATCCCATGCCAAGTAAGAATAAACCTACATTAGAGTTAAAAACTTTACCCAAGAACCTAAGATACGAATTCCTAGACACTGAATGTACAAGACCAGTTATAATCAATTCCAGTTTAGGAACAATTGAAACAAAGAAACTTTTAGATGTTTTAAAGAAATATCCAACTGCATTAGGATATAACATATCTAATCTCAAAGGAATATGTCCTTCAATCTGTATGCATCGTATTCTGCTAGAAGAAGATTGGAAAACCTCCAGAGAATCTCAAAGAAGAATTAACCCAATCCTTAGCACTGTAGTAAAGGAAGAAGTTAAGAAACTACTAGACGCTGGAATAATATATCCAATCTTTGATAGTAAATGGGTTAGTCCAGTACATGTAGTACCAAAGAAAGGAGGTATCACTGTTGTGAAAAACGCTAAAGGCGAATCGATATTACAAAGAGTAGTGACCGGACATAGAGTGTGCATCGATTATCATAAACTAAACAAAGCCACTCGAAAAGATCATTTCCCACTACCTTTTATAGATCAAATGTTAGAACGATTAGCCAAACACTCATATTTATGTTATCTTGATGGTTACTCAGGATTTTTCCAAATCCCTATCCACCGAGATGATCAAGAGAAGACTACATTCACATGCCCTTATGGAACGTTCGCTTATAGACGAATGCCCTTTGGATTATGCAACGCTACTGCAACCTTTCAAAGATGTATGATATCAATCTTCGCAGATTTCATAGACAACATCATGGAAGTGTTCATGGACGACTTCTCTGTATGCGGGCAAAGTTTTGAAGGATGTCTATCAAATTTAGAAATGGTATTAGAAAGATGTGTAAAAGTAAACCTCGTGCTTAACTGGGAGAAATGTCATTTTATGGTCAGAGAGGGAATCGTACTAGGACACGTTATATCTGATAAGGGAATTGAAGTTGATAAAGCTAAGATAGAAGTCATAAAAGATCTTCAACCCCCTAAGACCGTTCGAGAAATACGAAGCTTTTTAGGACATGCCAGTTTCTACCGACGATTCATCAAAGATTTCTCGAAAATCACTAAACCTCTTACCGGTTTATTAATGAAAGACGCTGAGTTCATATTCAATAAAGATTGTCTTAAAGCATTCGAAACTCTGAAAACAACCCTCATCACCGCACCAATCATGCAACCCCCTGACTGGAGATTACCTTTCGAAATCATGTGCGATACGAGTGACTATGCTGTAGGCGCAGTTCTAGGACAAAGGAAGGACAAGAAACTTCACGCAATTTACTATGCCAGTAGAACCTTAGATTCTGCTCAGATGAACTATGCCACTACTGAGAAAGAATTATTAGTAGTTGTCTTTGCGCTTGATAAATTCCGTTCCTACCTAGTAGGAGCGAAAATCATCGTCTACACAGACCACACTGCTATCAGATATCTATTAACAAAGAAAGATGCTAAACCAAGACTCTTGAGATGGATTTTACTCTTACAAGAGTTTGATCTCGAAATAAAAGATAAGAAAGGTACTGAAAACGTCGTAGCGGACCATTTATCTAGAATAGAAGGTATTAAACCCGAACAAGTGCCGATTAACGACGATTTTCCGTATGAACAACTGATAGCACAAATAGGAAGCGACCCAGTTCAGTTAGACATAGATGAACCAAAAACCGTGGAAACAATCCAAACAACCGTAGGACTGCCATGGTACGCTGACATTGTCAACTACTTAGCTGCAGGAGCACTTCCACCTGACTTAACCTATCAGCAGAAAAAGAAATTCTTTCACAATCTCAAGCATTACTATTGGGACGAACCATTATTGTTTAAAAGAGGACCTAACGGAATCTTTCGTCGGTGTATTCCCGAAGAAGAAATAGAAGATGTCATTGCTCATTGTCATTCATCTCCTTATGGTGGACATGCAAGCACTTCCAAGACTTGTGCAAAAATATTACAAGCCGGCCTATTTTGGCCTAATTTATGGAAAGATGTCCACATCGCTGTTATAAGTTGCGATCGGTGTCAACGCACCGGTAATATTTCAAGAAGAGATGAAATGCCTCAAAGAGGAATATTAGAAGTAGAAGTCTTTGACGTCTAGGGAATAGATTTCATGGGACCATTCCCATCATCTTTCGGTAATAAGTACATACTCGTAGCTGTCGATTATGTTTCAAAATGGATTGAGGCTATAGCTTCTCCTACAAATGACACACGAGTAGTAATTAAGCTTTTCAAGAATATAATCTTTCCGAGATTTGGTGTGCCTAGACATGTCATAAGTGACGGTGGCTCGCATTTCATTTCGAAAGTATTTGACAAATTACTATCTAAGTATGGAGTCAGACATCGTGTAGCAACACCATATCATCCACAAACAAGTGGACAGGTCGAAGTCTCAAACAGAGAAATTAAACAAATCCTAGAAAAGACTGTCGCCATATCTAGGAAAGATTGGTCATCTAAACTTAATGAAGCTTTATGGGCTTATAGGACAGCCTACAAGACACCCATAGGAACTACACCTTTCAAACTAGTGTATGGGAAGGCTTTTCATCTCCCAGTAGAACTAGAACACAAAGCGTATTGGGCGATTAAAACACTCAATATAAACTACAATGCCGCAGGAGAAAAGCGAATCCTCAACATTAATGAATTAGAAGAATTAAGGTTAGATGCTTATGAGAATGCTAAGATATATAAAGAAAGAACCAAGCGATGGCATAATAAACGCCTATCTAGGAAAGAATTTAGTGTGGGAGACGTTGTACTCCTCTTTAATTCAAGACTTAGGCTCTTTCCTGGAAAACTAAAATCTAGATGGTCAGGACCCTTTGAAATAACTAGAGTGTTCCCGAGCGGAGCAATAGAAATTAAGGGTAGGAATAGTGAACCGTTCACAGTAAACGGACAATGATTAAAACATTATCATAACGTTGAAAATAGAGATTATGCGAATAGTCTAAAGCTTTTAGATTTTTCCACTAACTTCCCTGATTAATCTACCCCTAAGCATTACGTCAGGCTTATGACGATAAAAACAACGCTTAGTGGGAGGCAACCCATTTTATCATTTTATCAATTTACCCATTTTATCATTTTATTTCATTATTATCATTATTGATTTTATTTATGCATTTATTTTCTTATTTTCTTTATTTTAATTTTTATTTTCTAAATCACTTTTACAGATTTTCTAAAGTCTTTTCCACTTTCCTTTTCCCCCTGATTTGTTTCCTCCACATTTACACTAACTATGGCTAACCAACCAAGAAACATTATGGAAACCAAATTTAGAGGTAGAAACCAAAGAATGAAATTTGAGGAGTTATCACAGAGACAAATGGATTTGACTCTGTACTATGATGAACAGACCATGGAAACTTTAGGTATACATGATAACATCCTATACCTGTTTAACCAACTTGGATGGGAGAATGCTCTCATAAAACATAGGTTTGTGACTTACCGCGAGCTCACCCTTGAGTTTTTAAGCTCCTTAGTTTACTTACCCGAGCGCGGATTTGGATTAAGAAAAGGATTTATTAGTTCCCGACTATTCGGGATCGAATATGACTTTAACCATAAGGAACTAGCTGACTTATTAGGATTCCCTAGTGGACCCTTTGCCTTTACTACCACCTAGGTAGAATTAATGGATATTGAGCTAGACTTCTTCTGGGGAACCTTAACCGGAAATTACCATCCTGAGCCGGATAACATGAACAATGATGAAATACATAACCCTGTTATCCACTATTTCCATAAGATCCTTGCCCACACCTTCTTTGGAAAGGAAGAGAACCTCACTGGAGTATCTAAAGATGAGATATTCATAATATCCTGTTTGACCAATGGAAAACCCGTTAATGTTGTACCATTCATGATGCAAACCTTTACCCGAATCCAAGAGGAATCTGATCTACCAATATTGGTAGGTGGCCTGGTCATCATGATTGCTGATGCCCTTGGACTTAGATACCAATTACACAAGTGCAACCGCTTAGGTACCATCCGCCCTATGAATCTGAACTTTTGCTTTAACCGCCAAATTATAAGAAACTTAGGACAACCACCTTACGAGTACCTAATCAGAAATGAAATAGTAACCCTGTTCACATTACCGAACCATGCTAAAGTCAGTGTTCACAACAAAGATAATTGGCTTTATGAGCTTACCCCTCTTGACTATCCATCCACACCCGAAACACCACAATCTTACCAAATTAGGGATGGCATAATGACTGATGTAGAAAGTGACCCTGAGACACCTCCTGGTTACCATGACATCGACCACACTGATGAAGTTATTGAAACCCCTGAAATAAATCAAGTAGGATATGCTGACAACTTAAAGAAAATTATGAATACTCTTGAAGTTTACCAAGCTGATATTAATGTTGTTAAGGATGAGGTTAAAAGCATGCAATTGGACGTTATAGGTTTAACTGACATAACATGTGAACAATTCTATCATTTAAACTCCGCACTTGAAGATTTGAAGAAGCAACTTTGATAATGTTGTAGTGATTTGATTTATTTTACTTTTTGCTTTTGTTTCTAGTTATTTTTAACATTTTGCAAACATTTCGTAGCTTATTTTTATCATTGTAATTTCTTTCTATTATGTCAAAAGCAAAGTACTTTTATTTTTGCAACTTTCTAATTTAATCAATTTCCATGCTTTTCATCATTTGCTGATATATTTGAATTGCTTGATATTTTATGAATTCTCGTGTGATGAAATCTACTGCTTATATATATTGATCCACTATTATGTTTATGTTAGAATTAATTGGAAGTGATAAAAAAATTGCAATTGAACTGAACTGAGGTAAGACATTCTGTGAAAATTACATGTTTTGTAGTCATCACGGTCGTCACCATTCCCTCACGATCGTAACGAGCTATTTAGCGCGTCACGACCGTAAGACCCCCTTCACGACCGTGACAACCCTATTTTACGAATTCTGAAGTTACAGAACCGTTCACCTTCGCAGAACCCCATTCTCATTCTCACAAAAACGAAAACCTCCCATTATCTCCTCTTCTCCCGTAACCACCCATTACTCTCAAGCAATTCCATTAACCTGTTCAACCTCTCCATTTATTCACAACCCCTCATATTCACTTCATTCCTTATTAATCTGAACAATTTCTTCACATTTCTTCATTTTCTACCAAAACCTCAAAAGCACTTATCTCTCATTTACCTCATTTGCATGCAATGGAGAATATACAATTTAGAGATGGTGACCAAGGAGAAGCACAAAGACAGAAGTTTGTCAGGTTTCAAAACCGTGGCATCCAACCCACTCGGTATGTCGACCTTGACTGCTTGAGGGAGTTAGGATTGCTAGACGGCGTGAAGCTACTGCTTGAGCATGTTGGCTTGTGGGACTTGTGCAGTCAACCGCAACCGACATTCGAAAACCTCACCTTGGAGTTTCTGAGTTCGTTTCAGTATATCACACCATCCGGTTCAACAAGTCAACTCACCGACATTGCAAAGTTCAGAATGCTCGGAAGAGAGTTCCAAATCACTCAAACCAGAATCGCTGAACTGTTAGGTTTCAGCCACGGCGACGATGCTCATCTCCGCGTGCCCGACAACTTCAATGAAGTTGCTTTCACTTTGTGGCACAACATCACTAACAGCCGTGCTACCGCCTACCAGAGTCTGAATGCCACCCACATCCATAATCCTGCGATTCAGTATTTCCATCGTATCATCTGCAACACTATTTTTGCAAGAGAGAGTAACCACAAGCTCAATTCCAAAGAGCTCTTATTCTTGCATTGTGCCTTGAATGAGGAACGCATCAATGCTGCCCCGTTCCTTTTAGCCCATATTCAGTCTGTAGCACATAGAGGCGCAACTCCCTTCTACATTGGTGGGATTGTCACCACCCTTGCCATACAGCTAGAGCTTGGTGACCAGATTACTCATTTTCCTCATAGAGCAGCGGAGTTGCTTACAAAGAGCTATTGCAAGTCCGCTCATTTGATTTCTCAGAGAGAGGATGGCAGGTTGATCACACTAAATTTCACCGTATTTCTGACTCCGATTTCGCATGCATTCTTAGCATTTATTGCTATTTTGTTATGTTATTACTATGTTTTCCTTTGTTTTCAGGTATTTATCCATTTAAGAGTCACATGCAAAGAAACGAAGCAATTATGATGAAAAAATGAGAGAAATAGAGCAATTTGCACACAAGACTATGTCCGACGATTTTGACCATAACTTTCGATCCGTAAATCAGAATGACGCCCCGTTCGAAGCACTGGAAAGCTAACACAGAGAGCTACACCATGGAAAATGGACCTAACACTCATGGCGGGCGCCATGGGCACATGGCGGGCGCCATGGGCACATGGCGGGGGCCACATTCACAAAATTGGTTTCGGTCAAAAACGGTTAGAGAAAACCACCCACAATCCCCACTTTCTCCACTCTTTTACACTCATGGCAGGCACCATGAGCCTGTGGCGGGCGCCACAAGGCTAAAACTTTTCCCTCCACTTTTTAGTTGAGGGGGCATCCTTGTCTTTTCCCATTTAATGTTTGCCTATAAATAGGACTTCAGAATTACGTTTTTAATCAATCAAACTTAGATTTCTCTAGGCATATATCAGTTTCAAAGCAATTACCATTCCACATCGGGGTGTTTCTGCAATCGAGTGATTGAGTCTGTAATCTGTCTGTGTGATCGAGTTTTGGAGCACTCTGGAGGAAGTTAATCCTGCCGCCATTTTAATTCCAGTTCGTATTTTACTTTTCCGCATTGCTTTACTTTTATTTATTTCTCGCACTGCTTTACTTTCTTTATTATCCGCACTCTCTTTACTTTCGTTTATTTTCCGCACTCGCACTAAATTCCTTTATTTTCCGCACTCGCACTAAATTACTTTATTTCTCGCACTCATACTACTTTTATTTACTTTCCGCACTCGCACTACTTTTATTTACTTTCCGCACTCGCACTAAATTACTTTTATGAAAAATTATAAAAAGAACTTTTACATTATCATGTCTAACTAAATATATAAAGGTTAAAATGTAAGGATCGTAATTAAACAAGTAATCCGTACAATTGTTCGTGGAAACACTTAAGGGCTATTTTATCTTTCAATTTTAGTTTAATTGTTTTTAACTATTTCAAAAACAGCCAAAAGAAAGAAGATTTTAGATTAAAAAGAAAGAAGATTTTAAAACGACTTTTGGACACGTTAAAGAAGTTTAGAGTCTGGTTCGTAAGAACCTCTTTTTGCTAAGAAATCCATGTTAAAGTACTTTTCAACTTAGTTAAGATACTATATTTCTTAAAAATAGGTTTACTACTCTAACGCAGTACACACCTTTTTATCCGTGACAATAGGAGGGGTTGATTAGAGAGTACAACTCGGTTCTGAATACGCGAAAGCGACAGTTCCTGTTAAATTAGTTCTTTTCAAAGTAGAAAACATTGCCCGTAAGTAGTTCTATTAACAATTACCAGATTATCTATTGATTACGTGAATTACATTCAAGCCTGTCTTTATTAATTGTTTAAAATTATTATTTTATTTACCATTGCACCCTTCTTAAAACCCTTATATTTAGTTGCCTTAGATACACACCATAACAACAGGTACGATAGATTGACACTTGGTCTCTGTGGATTCGACAATCTTTTATATTACTCTGACGTGTTCGTACACTTGCGAAAAACACGCATCAAGTTTTTGGCGCCGTTGCCGGGGACCAATTTCGTCAAATTTCGTACCCTGTAGTTATACCGTATAGACTAAGGCTTTTACAACAAATTAAAAAAAATCACTATGTTTCACTCAAAAAAATTCTACAATCATCACTCCCAGTATTTCGGGGGATCACAAGAATCACATATGTCCAACCTCGAAATACTAATGGTGAATTTCTATGCATCACTAACTTATTCTCACCCAAATCACCACTCACAAAATTTTGAGGAACCGCTAGAATCTGTTAATTTAAACCTCGAAAGGTTATTGGATGATTTCATTGAAACAACAACTAATGCTAGGATAGAATCTATGATGAAGCGCTTTGTGGAAACACACACCCTCAAGAATGAAGAGTTTAGAAGTCAACATCTCGATACTTATGAAACCTTTAGGCAAATAAACACTAAGGTCGATTCCCTCGTGAATCACACTAAGGCATTAGGGACTCAAATCTTCCTACTTGCACAAACACCTATAGGACCACCTCCTAAGGAGAATGCATATGTTATAACAACTAGTAGTGAAGAACATATCGAAAATCCTAAGGAGAGGGATAATGAGCATAACAAGAGTTGTGGTGAGAATAGAGTAGAGAAAAATCCACTGAAACCATCCGAAAGGAAGGTTGCCATAAAGGTAGAGGATGTAGCAACTATTGGTGTTACCCCTCCATATATCCCACCATTTCCTTTCCCGCAAAGTTTTGTGGAAGATAAGGTAGAATCCCAATCCAAAACATACGTGGAAGTATTGAAATATACCCGCACCAATGTACCCTTATTCGAGCTCCAACATAAAAAGAGAAAAATTGAGGACCATGAAACTAGGGGAATCATTAGTGCTAAGAGGGTAAGGCTAACCTTTGAGATGGTGAATGAAATGACTAAGCTCAAATTTGAAAAGCTAATACTTAGCATAGATCCAGAATCACCACCACAAGTTCAAAAGAATGAGCCAACCTACAGAAGGAAGAAAAGAAAAGGTGAAGGATATGTGAGATGGCTTGATAAATGGGCCTACATAACTGTTTTCAAAACCCCTATAGGAACAACCCCCTACCAACTAGTTTATGGGAAATCATGTCATTTACCTTTTGAGTTAGAGCATAAAGCCTATTGGGCCATCAAAACTTTGAATTTGGATTACTTAACTGCTGGTGAAAAATGTATCCTTGATATCCACAAATTAGAAGAGCTCGGACAATCTACCTACAAAAATGCCATCATATACAAAGAAAGAACCAAAGCTTGGCATGACAAAAAAATCATAAGAAAAGACTTCAAAATAGGCGATCCTGTTCTCCTGTTCGATTCTAGGTTACGACTTTTTCCAGGGAAGCTTCATTCGAGATGGACTGGCCCTTTCGAAGTATCTAAGATTCTAAGATCTGGTGCTATTGAAATCAAGAACCAAACATGTAAACCGTTCATCGTTAATGGACTGAGGTTGAAGCCCTACGAAGGAGGTGACATCCCAACAACATACACGTGCCATACTTTGAGTGATCCACCATATCCTTCAAACGATATATAAAAATCGGTCGTCGAGCTAATGACGTTAAACAAGCGCTGCATGGGAGGCAACCCATGGTTTTCTTATTTACGTACTTTTTATTTATTTTTACTTTATTTCAATTTGTTTATTTTATTATTATGTTAGGACTAACGATTGAATGTTTTATGTGCTTTCAGGACTTGTTTGCTAACCTTGTGCATAATGCAGAACCCCGATGACATGCACATGGCCTTTAGAGACGACACACAGAGAGAGCGTTACTATGTCCACATGAGACGCCCTATGGCTCCTACCAGGTACCCTGACCATGACTGCATGGATGCCTTGGGGATAGAGCCAAGCGTCAGATTCTTATGCCATGAACTCCAGTGGGACCAGTTTGACGATAGGAACAACACTTACAGGAACTTAACTCTAGAGTTCCTCAGCTCGTTTCATTATTACCCTTGGGTTGGACCCGATGGATATGCTGTTTTCAGGTTGTTCGGGATTGACTACTCCTTCTCTCACAAAGAGTTTGGTGATTTACTAGGTTTTCAGATTACTCCTGATGCTATTCCAGAGACACCGATGGGGTATTTTATGAGCAGAGAAGTGGAAAAGTTTTGGTCTAACATCTCAGGTGGAGGGAGTTAAGATCCTTCCACTCAGTTTTCTCAAGTAATCCACAACCCTGCGTTAAGGTACTTCCAGATATTCTGGCGCATTCTTTCCTAGGTTTGCCAGATACAGAGACTCTGCTGAGTGAAGAGGAGATTTTCCTACTGTTTTGTGCGACTCAGTCTCGCCCAGTTGCTTGTGGCAACTTTTTGTTGAAGGGCCTTGCTAGTGTTGTCAGATCATCTGTAGGCATCATACATGTTGGTGGGATTGTTACACAGATAGCTACGACATTGGGTTTGTCTCGCAAATTATTGCACCTCAGGACCTTCTGCTGCTACACCACCCTGGATGTTGACTTTTGTCTTGACAGAGGACTGATGAGGAGGGCTTCTTTTGAGCCCAACATGTTTAGATTACTGATCAATGGTGAAGTGATAAATTACTTTACATTACCAGATCCGCTGATGACCAATGTCCACGATCCTGCAAATTGGAGTTATGCTCTAGAGGGTTATGGAGAGACTGTCGAAGAGCCGAAATCACCTCCCGCCGCTGAGTACACTCCTACACCTCTTACTCCCCTAATCACTGTTATGTCTAACAATATGTCTCTGCAGCCGCCTGATCTACAAACTCAGATTTATGAGCTCCGTAAGGAGACTTCCCTGCTCAAGCAGGAAGTAGCGGACTTGGAATTACAAATTCAGGTTTCTGATCTGACTCATCCTCAGAGGCCGATGCTCTATATCAGGAGATTGAAGAGCTTCGGAGGGAGATAGTTGAGATTCGTGGATCAAACCAGGAGGAGAAGCCTACCACATGATTCGTTCTACACTGACGATATTACCCTAGTATTTAATTTCTATTTTTCATGCTTTATTTTATTTTTCGCATCTTCAGACATATCTTACATTATTGCATCTATTACATTTTCTTTTTCATGTACTTTGATTTTACCATATATATTATCTCATGCACTAATCTCATTTTTTCTTTTTCTTTCATTTTATTTTATTTTATACCCAATAATGAAAAAAAAGGGAACAAAAATATTTTTACAGTCACACGCCGCACCATCTTCCTCTAACCCTGTTACGGGTGCTGCTCTTGGATTCTATGTCACTGAGGAGATGTGGCGTGATATGACAATTAGAGAGGAAAGGCGAGACGACCTTCTCTCTACTATTTCACAACAACTGACGGACAACATGAGCTTCATGCAACAATCGCGATTGGTTTCAGATCGTGCTTACAACAACGTTTTCCGTACCTTGCACGATATCACATTAGAGTAGGACCGTCAGAGAGAAGTCAACCGCCGGAACTACCAGCTTGTGAAGGCCACTCAGGGTTCCATCTTAGGTGACCTTCGAGAGGTCCGGGGTGCCCAGGCTGCCTTATCGGCACGACTTGACCGGAGGGACCAACATCGCAGTAGATCCCGTCGTTCCAGACCATCACAGCAGGACGGCGAGGGCACCAGTGCTCCTCCACAGTAGTTTTTCAGGTTACCCCCCTTATCTTATTTCCAAACATTGGGGACAATGTTCGATTTAAGTGTGGGAGGGGATTTTATTGCTTTCTGTCATTTCATTTTTTAGTTATTTATTTGCTTTCAGTTATTTCCCTTTTCAGTAAGTTATTTAGTTTAATTTTCTTAGATAATGCATGAGTCTGACGAGCCACTAGTATAGTGTATTTTTAGTACATCTTCATTTTTCCCACTTCCTTAGCCTTACCAGAAATTTTTTAAAAAGAAAACAATGTTGTTTCACATGTTTTTTGGGCTTTGAGACAGGTTTAGATTAGGATGTGGTGACTCAGGTCAACTTTTTGAAACATCAACACCATTTTAGCACCAAAGACCTCTTGAATATAGGAATCACTCCTAAACCCCACCACCATGGCCTTTATTATCGTTCAAAAAATTGTCCTAAGTAGTTTATCCTAGCAGTCAGCTCCGGCCTAAGCATGCTCTACGTAGGGGGCGATGAACATAAGTGAATGATCCAGTGCTAATAAAAAAGAAAGAAAAAAAAAAGGGCAAACTCTGGGATAGGTGACCCTCACAAAGTCATTTAAACCGAAAAAAAAAAGAGAAGAAAAAAAATGTTGCCACAAAAAGAAAAAAATTGCAAGTCACCTATTGTTAGTTGGTTCAGAGGTATCTGGCACTGAACTTGGTAGGGCGGATTACGATCCGATCCCCCGCAACTACAATTAGGTCAAATAAATCAGGTTTACACATGCTTATGTGCCAGAAACCTTATGTTATGGATCAGAATCACTAACCGGTCACTCTACTATGAAGCATGTACGGATAACGGGCTAAATGTGATTGCGCCTGAATGAAAAGGACCCAAAAAGATGAGAAGATAGGCCTAGGTATTGTGGGATGACATGGAGTGGTTAATATAGGATTGAAGTTTGTGTTTGTGTTACTATGGTACCCTTAGTTCACTTAGTTAGTACCTGTCACTGCATCCTGACTTGAACTTAGAAGCCCTTTAGCCCGAAGACACGTGTTGACACCATTTTTTCTTGAGCTTTAATGTTTACTTGAGGACAAGCAAAGGTCTAAGTGTGGGAGAATTTGATCACACTAAATTTCACCGTATTTCTGACTCCGATTTCGCATGCATTCTTAGCCTTTATTGCTATTTTGTTATGTTATTACTATGTTTTCCTTTGTTTTCAGGTATTTATCCATTTAAGAGTCACATGCGAAGAAACGAAGCAATTATGATGAAAAAATGAGAGAAATAGATCAATTTGCACACAAGACGTTGTCCGACGATTTTGACCATAACTTTTGATCCGTAAATCAGAATGACACCCCGTTCGAAGCACTGGAAAGCTAACACAGAGAGCTACACCATGGAAAATGGACCTAACACTCATGGTGGGCGCCATGGGCACTTGGAGGGCGCCACATTCACAAAATTGGTTTCGGTCAAAAACGGTTAGAGAAAACCACCCACGATCCCCACTTTCTCCACTCTTTTACACTCATGGCGGGCGCCATGAGCCTGTGGCGGGCGCCATGAGCCTGTGGCGGGCGCCACAAGGCTAAAAATTTTCCCTCCACTTTTTAGTGGAGGGGTCATCCTTGTCTTTTCCCATTTAATGTTTGCCTATAAACAGGACTTCAGAATTTCGTTTTTAATCATCCAAACTTAGATTTCTCTAGGCATATATCAGTTTCAAAGCATTTACCATTCCACATCGGGGTGTTTCTGCAATCGAGTGATCGAGTCTGTAATTTGTCTGTGTGATCGAGTTTTGGAGCACTCTGGAGGAAGGTAATCCTACCGCCATTTTAATTCCAGTTCGTATTTTACTTTTCTGCATTGCTTTACTTTTATTTATTTCTCGCACTGCTTTACTTTCTTTATTATCCTCACTCGCTTTACTTTCGTTTATTTTCCGCACTCGCACTAAATTACTTTATTTCTCGCACTCGCACTACTTTTATTTACTTTCTGCACTCGCACTAAATTACTTTTATGAAAAATTATAAAAAGAACTTTTACATTATCATGTCTAACTAAATCTATAAAGGTTAGAATGTAAGGATCGTAATTAAACAAGTAATCCATACAATTGTTCGTGGAAACACTTAAGGGCTATTTTATCTTTCAATTTAAGTTTAATTGTTTATAACTATTTCAAAAACAGCCAAAAGCGCTTTGTCTAGTTCATTAGGAGTTTTTAGATTAAAAAGAAAGGAGATTTTAAAACGACTTTTGGACGCGTTAAAGAAGTTTAGAGTCTGGTTCGTAAGAACCTCTTTTTGCGAAGAAATCCAAGTTAAAGTACTTTTCAACTTAGTTAAGATACTATATTTCTTAAAAATAGGTTTACTACTCTAACGCAGTACACACCTTTTTATCCGTGACAATAGGAGGGGTTGATTAGAGAGTACAACTCGGTTCTGAATACGCGAAAGCGACAATTCCTGTAGAATTAGTTCTTTTCAAAGTAGAAAACATTGCCCGTAATTAGTTCTATTAACAAGTACCAGATTATCTATTGATTACGTGAATTACATTCAAGCTTGTCTTTATTAATTATTTAAAATTATTATTTTATTTACCATTGCACCCTTCTTAAAACCCTTATATTTAGTTGCCTTAGATACACACCATAACAACAGGTACGATAGATTGACACTTGGTCTCTGTGGATTCGACAATCTTTTATATTACTCTGACGTGTTCGTACACTTGCGAAAAACACGCATCACAGGTTCAACCCTTTGATCCAAGGCACCATCTATCATCACATCTCCTTGCCTTGAAGTGACCGAACCGATCCATCGAACAGAGCCAATTGGCTATTTGCTTTACCGGATGCCGCAGGCCACGTTCCGATTATTGACGAGCAGACTGATGCACCTGTGGACGAGATGCAGGATGCGATGGATGTTGCTGAGCCAGTTCAGGACATCCCTGAGTCCTCCACCAGGCAGCCACCTTCAGATGACATAACACTTGAAGACGTCCTCCGTGCCATTCATCAGCAGAATCAGATGAATGTCGCACTCGAGCGAAGGCAGAAAGAGCAACACGATGCACTCCTTTCAACTGTTGCCAATAACTAGAGGACAACAGATGAAAAGCTAAGAGAGATTTTTAGCGAGCTGGAAGCTTTGCATATAGATATCACTGCTCTCACCACCACCGGTTCTGATCTGGAAGCCACTCCTACCAGACGCTCCCGCACCAGAAGCCGAGGCCGTGGTCGTCAGCAGCCTTAGTTTATGTTTTTTGTTTTTGCATTTCTGATTTTGTATTGTATTTTCCCCGGTATTATATCACAACATTGAGGACAATGTCTGATATAGTGTGGGAGAGATACCTTTCCCTTTCCGCATTTTCCATTTCATTGTATTTCCCTTTCCGTATTTTCAATTAAACAAAGTAATATTTGTGCTATTTCTTCAGTTTCAATTTTCCCCGCTTTATTTAGCCATACCGAAAATTTCTGCTTTATCTTCGCATTACCCGACTTACCTATGAAATCGTAGTTAGGAAGCTGAGAAAGATCCAACAAGATCAATACAGTCTTGACACCTTAGACTTCCTACTTAAGCATTCCGTTCCGATAATTGTTACGACTACACCTTAAGTTTTAGTTCTAAAGTAACCCCTAGTAGTTTATACTAGCAATCAGCACCGTCTGAACACAAACCACGTGGGGAGCCGATGAACATAAGTGTTTGATGCCTAATCTATAAACGATCCTTCATATCTCGATGCCAATAAAAAGAAATTGCACCAAAGTACACGGTCGCATATAAGAAATGAGAAATATAAGAAGGAGTTCATTGTAGGTTGGTTCAAAGGTACCTGGTTCTGGACTTGGTAGGGCGTGCTACGGCTCGATCCCCCACAACCTCCAATTTGGATAATATATAGGGTTGCCACATTCGTGTACCAGACCCCGTGCTTATAAAGGATCAAAGTCACTAACCGGCTACTCCACTACGTGCGTGCTAAGGCAAAGGGCTTAATGTGATTGCGCTAGAATGAAACGCGGTGAAATAAGATCGAAAGACTCTAGGTAGAATCATAACGCAATTACCGAATGTTTCGTTTAACGGGAAGTCGACAACTTAGCTTGTTGCTTGTGTCATTAGTGTATCGTTAGTGTTCTATTCTAGTACCGATTTATCTCGCTAAATGATTTCTCGTATGGTTTGTTATGTGTATGCGTCCGATGAAAATTGTCCGATCATTTTTCAACCGACTATTTGCTTGAGGACAAGCAAAGGTTTAAGTTTGGGGAAGTTTGATAACGAGAAATCGTATCACTTTATTACTACGTTTTAAGTCCGTTTCATCGCACATTTATCCTATTAACTCCCGATTCTTCGAGTTTTTTATGTCACATTGCAGGTATAACATTTCTAGAGCTAAATCATGAGATAAAGATCAAATGAACAAAAACAAGCATGAAAAGAAGATGAAGAGAGGAATTCTGCTGATTCTGCATATTTTGCAGCACTCACGGTCGTCACAACATCACTCACGATCGTGATGCCCTACTTGGAGGTCTCACGACCGTTACTTATGTGTCACGACCGTGACAAGCTTGAATTGGAAAAAGTGGCTGTTACGCCCTTGTCACGAACGTGACAAAGGAAAATAGGTTTAATTAATTTGAAGAATTCATAAGGACGTGCGCAACGTGAGTCAAATGTGACTCCTATTATTTCTCAAACCCAGTATGCACTTTCGCTAGATTTTCTCTTCATGGAACGATGCCCACGCTCAGGAATTTCAACTGCCCAAGCCCAGAAAATTATTTCTATAAATACCCTAGTTACGAATTGAAAAACACAGAGTATTTTTTCTACTTTTCCGCGGAAGCTCTGCCGTAATTTTGTTGCATCCTTATTTAATTTTTCTAGCAATTGTTCTTGTTATTTTTATGCTTCTATATCCAACCCAAACTCAATAACAATTTCCAACATTAGGAAATTGTTATTATTAATTTCTTTTTAAGCCTTCAGAATTTGTTTAGTATTATTTTCGATTTCGGTTCCGAACGCTCCGAGCTTACCAGTCTATGGAAGAAGGAGTTTGAAGATTTTAATCATTCAGGTTTTTATATTATTGCATTTATATTAAGTCATTTATTTGTTTATGTTAAGATATTGTTATTATTTTATAATGTATGTTTTAATTAATATTTGTCTATTTCTGCATCTGTCTGGTACAACAAAAATGAGTAGCTAAATTAATTAGGCGGTATGTAATAAACTAAACCAAACCGGTAAAATCGAATCTAAGCTAAAATAATTAAGAACTTATATTCTGGCTGTGACTTTTTATAATAAAAATTAATCTTTTTGTTACGAGAGTAAGAAAAGTGTAATAGGTTAGGTCAAGACCACGAGAGTGTGAGATTTTAACCGGATAGCTAAAGTTAGGCATTTGATTTAAATACAGCGAGAGCGCTTTAAAATGAATTAGACTTATTAAGTTTTCAAAAATTATTTTCTAAACACTTATGGGCTAGCGAGAGCAGGCATAAGGCTTTAGGAGTAAGATCTGAGATAAGACCACGAGAGTGTGAGTCGAGGGTATTTAAACTGATAATCTCTACAGAATAATTTAAGTGAACCATCATTATAAGCTTAGGTTAGATTGACCCGCATAGGTTAACATAATTTAATACCGACCGCCTTCTCATTATTTCCTTAAAACTAAATTTAAATCCTGTTTTTAATCCTTAAAACCAAAATCATGACAAACATCCGCCTTAGCTAAACTAGCAGACCTTCTAGCACTAAGTGATTATAAAGTCCCTGTGGGATCAACAATATTTTATATTACTTCGATAGGTTGTGCGCTTGCAGTTCAGATACCGCTAGACACATATTGCGTCTTTGCCCCATCACGAACCGATATTCAAATTGCTAAGAAAAGAGCAAACAGACAGGTGGAATGAAGACTGCCAAAGAGCTTTCGACAAGATAAAAGAATATTTGCAGGAGCCTCCAATTCTAATTCCTCCAGTTGAAGGAAAACCATTAATCATGTACTTGACTGTGCTAGAAGGGTCAATGGGGTGTGTTCTAGGCCAACATGACGAGTCTGGTCGAAAAGAGTAAACTATATATTACCTTAGCAAAAAGTTTACCGACTGTGAATCCCGTTACTCACTGCTCGAGAAAACTTGTTGCGCTTTTGTATGGGTTGCTCGCTGACTGAGACAGTACATGTTGACTCATACCACACTGCTAATTTCCAAAATGGATCCTGTCAAGTACATCTTTGAGAAACCAGTGTTAACCAGAAGGGTTGCTAGGTGTCAGATGATTTTAACTGAATATGACATCCAGTATACTTCTCAGAAAGCCATCAAGGGAAGTGTATTGTCAGATTACCTTGCACAGCAACCTCTTGAAGATGATTATCAGCCAATGAAGTTTGATTTCCCTGATGAGGACATCATGTACCTCAAAGAAAACGGTTGTGAGGAACCACTTCCGGAGGAGGGGCTAGACCCTGAATCCAAATGGAAGTTGATGTTTGATGGGGCAGTCAATATCAATGGACGTGGAGTTGGTGTTGTTCTTATTACTCCCGAAGGGGTTCACTTTCCCTTCGCTGCCAGAATTACTTTTGGTTGCACCAACAATGAAGTGGAATACGAGGCATGCATAATGGGAATAGAGGAGGCAATTAATCTTCGGATTAAGAACCTCAATATATTCGGAGATTTAGCCCTCGTCATTAACCAAGTTACCGGAAAGTGGTATATGCATCAAGAGCATCTAGTTCCATACAGGGATTATGCTAGAAAACTGTTGACGTTCTTCACAACAGTTAAGCTTCAGTACATACCACGTGACGAAAATCAATTCGCCGACGCATTGGCCATTCTTTCTTCGTCTATCAAAGTCTTGTGTTGGAATTATGTGCCCATAATTGACATTTCCAGGCTTGACGCTCCAGCTCATGCTTTCTCTGTAGACGCAGTGTCTGACGAGAAACCTTGGTATTTTGATATCAAGTTATTCCTGGAAAAGCAAGAATACCCAACTGGGGCATCTCCCAATGACAAGAAGACCTTAAGGCGACTTGCAGCTGGCTTCTTCTTGAATACAGACGGAGTTCTGTATAATAGAAACTTTGACATGGTCTTTCTCAGATGCGTGGATAAACACGAAGCAAGCTTGTTAATGCAGGAAGTCCACGAAGGATCTTTCGGTACCCATGCAGGAGGGCATGCTATGGCAAAGAAATTACTGAGATCGGGGTATTACTGGATGATAATGGAAGCCGACTGTTGTTCATTCGCTCGTAAATGCCACAAGTGCCAGATATATGCAGACAAGGTGCATGTTCCTCCAAGCCCGCTCAACGTCATGTCATCTCCTTGGCCCTTTTCTATGTGGGGAATTGACATGATTGGAAAAATAGAGCCTACTGCTTCAAATGGTCATCGCTTCATCTTGGTCGTGATTGATTACTTCACCAAATGGGTTGAAGCAGCATCTTATGCCAACGTCACTCCTCAAGTGGTTGCAAGATTTCTGAAAAGGGATATCATTTGTAGATACGGAGTGCCCGAAAGGATCATTACTGACAATGGTTCTAATCTCAATAACAAGATGATGGCAGAGTTGTGTCGGGACTTCAAGATTCAGCATCACAATTCTTCTCCTTACCGACCAAAGATGAATGGTGCGGTAGAGGCAGAAAACAAGAATATCAAGAAGATTGTGCAAAAAATGGTTGTCACTTACAAATATTGGCATGATATGTTACCATTTGCGTTGCATGGGTAACGAACGTCAATCAGGACGTCAACTGGGGCAATTCCCTTCTCATTGGTGTATGGTATGGAAGTAGTCCTGCCTGTTGAAGTGGAGATCCCTTCATTGCGTGTGATGATGGATGTGAAGCTTGATGAGGATGAATGGGTGCGTGCTATCTGTCATGGTCAGCTTTATCAAAGTAGAATGAAGCGAGCCTTCGATCAACGAGTACGTACTCGGGAGTATCAAGTGGGAGATCTTGTGCTAAAGAGGATTGTTCCTCCAGGTTCAGATCACAGGGGCAAGTGGACCCCAAACTACGAAGGACCATTCATAGTGAAGAAAGTCTTCTCAGGAGGAGCACTGATGCTCACCACTATGGATGGAGATGATATCCAGTCCCCTGTTAACTCAGACGCAGTTAAAAAATACTTCGCATAAAAAGACCCGCTGGACATAAAAACAAAATTAAAGTCCAGGAAAAAAAGGGCATCCCGGCGAGCTAAAAATAGAATAAAAAGCTCAGGCAAAAGTTAGGGAAAATAAATAAAAAAATGTACACCCGCTGAGTTGAAAAGCCACATTGGACAGCTCAGGCAAAAAAGGGTATCCCGGTGGATTGAAAACCCGAAAGGGAGATCCACGCAAAATAAGGGAATAAGCGAACAACTGGGATCCGAGTAATCTGAACCACATTATCGTTTCGTACAACTTGAAAATATCAGAAGGGTAGGAAACAGTCCCCTCATCTTCTCAGAAAGCAAAGGCAAGAATGGAGGGTTTTGAAGACATGCTGGTCATAGAAGAAATGGAACTCATTGGGATGTCGTGCCCATTGCCATTAGGATAGTTTATTTTCTCAATTTTATGGTGGCTACCTCTTTCCAGGTGGTTGCTTCCTGATGTAAATCTTTTCCTATTCAGAGGCCTTTCAGTAAAAAGAATTTTCAGTCAAAAAGTTGTGTTGTGTTTATTTTTGTTTGCAAAATGTCCTGATTTTTTGGCAAAAATAGCATTGCATCTAAACATGGTGATAATTTGAAAGAAAATGACATTGCAGGGAAACATTTGAAACCCTATTTGAGTGTCGGGTGACGATGGATGAACATATCATACCATGCAAGTCCCCGGGGCACACTTGTGTTTTCTGTTGTTGCAGGTTGCAGGATGGCGTCACATTCTCCCAAGCAGAATTATCTCCAACTATGCCTTGGCAGGTAGCCCAAGTAGTTTATTATTCCCCAGTGGAGTATGCCCAGCAGGAAGCTGAAAGCTAAATGTCCCCACAGAGCTCAGAATTAGCAAAATTCTCTCTCTATCTAGGGTATCAGTGAAACATTTCCCAGCCAAGTCTAAAGATGATTCTTCCCCACAGGGTTCATATTTGATTTTCAATTCCATCAGTGAAATATTCCCCAGCGAAGTTGCCATTCTTTTGGTCAATATGATGATACAGTCAGGTATTCATCACCTCAGTCAGAGTTAGGTGTCAAGGCCTCTTGACTTGTTCTTCCCCTGCAGAGTTGTAACTCTTGACTTGTTCTTCCCCTGCAGCGAAGTTGCCATTCTGTTTGTTGCTCGTATGCACGTCTCCAGCACTCGTCTGTGTTTGTACTTTATTAGTGCTTGTCTGCATCTCTCAACACTCGTCTGTGTTATCACTTTGGTATTGCTCGTTTGCATTCCCCAACAGTGGTCTATGATTACCTTGGTATTGCTCGTCTGCAATTTCAAACACTCGTCTGTGTTCGGTATATGATTACTTTGTTGTTTCTCGTCTGCACCTTCCCACACTCGTCTGCGTTTGATATCGTTAATACTTGTGGTTGCTCATCGGCACTCTCCAGCACTCGTCTGTTTTCATTATCCGTTTGAAGCTCGTTTGCTTTGTTTGGATACTCGTATGTATTGTCCCCAACACTCGTCTGTGTTAGCTTATATTTGTGTGTGTGGATTTGCTGATTATCCTGGTGCTCTTTTGTATTGCTACTCCAAATGCTCGTCTGTGTTTGAATTTCTGGTATTCGTCTGTACCAGTGGCTGATATTCGTCTGTATCATTGCCTGAAGCGCTCGTCTGTGTTTCTTAGATCATTGTCTGATACTCGTCTGTATCATTGACTTTTGACACTCGTCTGTGTTATCTTGATGATCATCCAATACTCGTCTGTATCAAAGATACTTAGATGTTTTGGTGTGAACTGCTTGCTTATCTATGGTCAAGTGTATGACTCTTTTGACTCGAGTGCTAACTGTCTTGCATTAGACGGGAGAAGCGAGTTCTCGTTTTCAGAGTGAGTGTGATGAGAAAAGAATATCGGAGGAGACGTTTATTGTTTGTTTTTTTGTTTTCAGTTTTTTATTTGTTTTTGGTGTTTTGCATAAGATAATGAGCTTAAGCCTTAATCAAGGATCGTAAACTCATTATATCATCCTTGTTTAGGGATAATGAGTCTACTTAAGTGTGAGATGAATATCCCAACTTAATTAACCTAATGATACAGGGTTAAGATCATTAACCTACTTGTAATTATCAAGTGTTTTTGGATTTTATTTTGTGTTAAGTAATGAGTTTAATCTCTAATCATGGATTAGTGAACTCAATACACCGTCCTAAGAGAAGGATGATAGATGAGGACACTTAAGATGAGGAAGATACCTCAACTTAATCCATGGTCAGGGATTAAAATCATTATATAACAAACCTTTATTAAAGTGGATTTTGATTAAAGGTTAGATTAAGAAGTGAGTTTTATATTTGTAAGACTAAACCTGAGGGGGACTTGTCCATTAAACACTAGGGTTAGTCCCTCTGACCCAGAGGCAGAGATGTAACCCTGATATAAGGCCCAAGTTACAAGCTTAAGTCTTAATGATTATTAGATGTTTTGATTAAGAGGAGAAAACAACTTAAAGGTTTAATACTAAGTATTAAAGTTATATACTACATCCTAAGATAATGATATAGGCATAACCCTAATTCAGAGTCTTAAAACTTTAACTGTTTAGCCATTGTTATTAAGGTGAGAAGCAGAGACTCAAAGAGACTCAAAAGGTAAAAGACTAAGGGGAACTATTCACAACCCTAAGGTTATCATGCGTGGATGTTCCTATGGTTTATGAGGCTTTAGGAGAAGTCTTCATATGGCCACCAAGGGAGAAGCAAATGAAAGAGAAAGAAAAAGAAAGATAGGTTACTTACTTCCTAAAGAGGTGAAGTAACCTAGGAGGGGAGAGAAACAAACATAAGTGAATCAAATTCACTTCAAACACAAATAAATAAGAGGATGAGAAGAGATTGGATGTGGATGCACATCCACATCCCAATTAACTTTCCATTTGCACCTGAAAAGTTAGTATGTACATTCACAAATCCCATGATCAAAATCAGAAGCAAATCACATGATAAAAAATTGAAATTGCATCCAAACAAACCCTAAACATACATGAGAACACCCTCCAAAGGTGGAAGTCTAAAGCTAAAACAAAGTCAAGTTATGGTTTTCCTAAGTTTGGCTAGGGTTTTGGACACTTTGCAAAGAAAAAGTCAAAACAAATTGAAAATTCAATACAAAAATATGACTTAAATGTCCTAGATACTAGATGCAACATGTTAAATAATGCAAAAAGAGCCAAGTACAAACTCATTTTGGTTAGGCAAAAATGATTTTTTGAATTAGGGTTATGAAAAAGGGGGTTTTCAAAACCCTAATTCAAGTTTAATTGTCAAAACATGATCAAACCCTAAAATAAATTTGTGAAATGAGTTTGTAAATTGACCTTAATGTTCAAAGAGGCTCTTTGATTTTTTTTTGTGATTTTTAAATACCTAAAAGTACTCTTAATTAATTAAAATGAATTAATTAATTAAATAATAAAATTAAATGATTTAAAAATAATTTTTTAATGCAAAAAATGAAAATAAAAATATTTTTGGGTTTTTAATATTAATTAGAGTGAAAGTGTAAAAAATCAGAATTTTTGAAAATGTTTTGCTATTTTAAATAAATAAAAGAAAACAAAAATGAAATAAATAAAAATAAAATGAAAAGTAATTAAAATGGAGGGCTCGGATTGTGTGGAAGTCAGATCAAGGGTTGAGGGTGTGAGTCAGCTTGACTGAAGGTAAGTAAATCCAATGGTCCAAAGGCTCACATTCAATCTGAGTTAATTAATTATGATTTAATTTAATTAATTAAAATTAGGGTCAATAAATAATCTGAACCGTACACTCCCTAATCTAATCAAGATCTAAGGGCTCTCATTCAATCTGGACACCCTAACCCTAATAACTTTCAGATGACCGGAACAGTGCTCCGGTCATCTTCTCCGGCCAACCAAAACCATATCTTCTTCCCTAGGCCATCCCAAGACCTCTAACCTGCCCAAAAATACTCCCCACACTTCATGGAACACAAATCAATCATCAAACAACATTTAAAACACATGAATCAAGAGAATCGAAGCAAAAATCAAAACACGGGCAAACTTTCAGAACAACATGATATGGTCATTTCTTGCTCATTTTCAATTCTAAAGACATCTATGTGATCAGTGCAACATTTAGATTCATCTTGTAACAAGAAAATGAAGTTCTGAGAAAAACGTTCTTGAGCTATACTTGAGCTGGAGACCTTAGAAAGTGAGCTTTCAGAGCCTCCCTCTTGTGCAAATGACCTCCTTTGAACCTCTTGAGGCTAATGGAATGCTTGGAATGCTTTGAAAGTGGCTAGTTTGAGAGGTTCAGTACTGATATAGTAGAAAATGAGGTTCTTTTGTGTTGTGTTTTAGGCCATTGTAAGGGTTGGGATTTGTTCCTTAGGTGAAGTGTGACTTGTTGGTGAAAGAATTTTTGAATTTTGATGGCTGGATTAGGAGAATCGAAGAGAGGAAGTTTTTGGGAATTTTTGTGCAATCTGAGTGTGTGTTTTCTCTGAGTTCTTGGGTGTTGTGTTTTATGATCCTTAGGCAATGCATAAACAAATGGAATGAGTCAGAAGAGTAGATATCCACTGTGGGAATGGCATTGCTCATTTGGCCAAAAAGTCAAAAGTTGTGTACTTGAGGTATGGGCCATGGCAAAACTGACTTGAGGGCTTGAGCTGCCTTAGCTGGCTTCAAGGAGAACCCTAGGATCAAATGTTATGAGCTGTATGGCTTGGATCAAAAGTTTGCATAGGTTTTGCAATTTTGCAACTTTGTGATTTCTTGAGAAATAAGTCATGGAATCCCTTGGTTTAAAGCTCAAATATGACTTTGAGATGTTGTTTGATCATGCCATGATACATTTGAGTGGATTAGAAGTCATGTAGAGGCCTGAAATTCACTTTTGCACATTTCCCTCTTTGGCCTAAACTTGAAATTTACAAGAATTTTCCCAACTTTGATCCATCATATTTTGATTTCTAGGATGAATCAAGATGAGTTCTTGTACTTTTTAGAAAGGGGAAGATCCAATCTACAACTTTCATGTATGAAGAAAAATCATTTGAAACATTTTTTATTAAGAAAGAGGAGGTTGAAAATCTTTCCCTAAATGGAAAGTTTGCATTTCAAGTCATGTCCAAAAATGGCAACTTTTGCAATGGCTCAAAATTATTCAATCTTGTGATCTTTCAAGAATTCCTATGACCAAATAAAGGTCATAGGACCTCAAATTGATGATGATGACCCTTTGGAACCCTTAGATGCCCTAATCCTGACGTTTCTTACACAACAAGTTACCATTAGATCAGATGACTTCCACATTGAATTTTTCCATCAAACTTCATCCACACACTCCTTATATCATATAAAGATCATTTGAATCAATAATGACCAAAATTTTTGGTTGTAAGGGCCTCAAACCCAAAACCCTAATTTTAGGTCATTTGTGCAGCAACCCTGAGCCTGCCTGGGTGGCTCTGCAATCTCCTGTGATCTTTTGACTTCCAAGAACCCTTGGGGGTACAATATGACCTTAGAACATTCAAGTATCTTCTTGTCATGCTTCATGGCCTCTGAGATACCTCATACTCTCTTCAAGATTCATCTGATCACAAACCCTAGTTATGCATATATGCAATGAGATGTTAAAGGTGAAAATGCAATGAAAGATGTAATGATATTCTATGCAATATGTAATCATAAGCCAAGGCATAAGAAAGTGAGAGGGAAAATTTGGGGTGTTTACACTAGGTAGGAGTATAAGCAAAGGGAAACAACTTCTATTACCTTTTTACTGGGTAGAAAGAAGAACTCTCGACTACCAGATTTACTGGGTAGGAGTACACGCAAAAGAGCTTGATTAGCTTGGTAATGTTACCCACTATCGAATAATGGATAACTTAATTCCAAAGTGACATACTCAAGCTGGGGAAACTATTGCCCACTCTCAAACAATGATAGCTTAATTCCAAAGAAAATATTAACCCATCAAAAGGGACCAAAATTTAATCCAAGAACAAATTGGAGAGAAACGGTCAAACAAGACTCATCCCGAGGAGGAAATATCTCAATTGGGGAAATTCCATCCAGATAATAAACTGGGGAGGAAACTGAGTCAAAATCAACCATGAGAAACAAACTGAGTGGGGAAATAGAAAGGATCAACACTTTCTGCTTAGTGGTCGACACTCTAAATTTGAGAGGAAGACAACACACACACTCTGTGGGGAAAGATCACACCCAAGAGCGGGGAACAAAGATAAATGCAAGAATGCAAGCAAATGATGCTATGCTTATGCGTATGAATATGCGTATGAATATGTTGACAAAACAAACATAAAGATAAGCAATGAGTGACATAAACAACAAAACAACCGGTTACTCGACTAATCCCAAGGCAATAAGGTTAGGGGATCCTGCTGGAAATTCAACTTGACATCCTGCAGGAGAACATCAAAAACCATCAATGGAATAAAATCCTACTACAAGGCTTAACTAATACTGAGAAAACATCTGCTAGGGATCCAATCCATAAAGCAATCTTCAAGAATCCATGAAGGATAACATCAGAAATTCCTCTCTAAGAGGATGGCATGTTGGAGGAACACCAACATCGCAAAATCTTCCACTCTTTGGGGAAAAAGGGAAATGTCCCTGTTAAACACTGATGGGGACAAATATCTTTACAACTCTGTTTGAGGAAACAAGATAAAGAACTACCAGTGATACAAGTAAAGCATAGCCTACTGGAGTATCAAACATCAAACATCAACTCTGCATAGGGATATCACCCTGCTGAGGAAATGTAATAATATGTCGAGGATGGGGAAACGCTTCCACAATCCTTTCTAGTGTCAAAAGTATTCTTATGTATCGCTCCCGAAGATTTGCATCCCGGTACAAGCGCGAACGGTCGGCAAAAGGATAAGATGAAGGTGAATATGAATAGAGTCACCAGCTAGGCATTTTTATCCCGAAGGAAAGATAATGCTGCATAAACCTAGAAAAAAGATGGATACGACGGTTGCGAACTAGAGAAACTGAGAAAGGGGGTTGGTTACAACCTAGGAAGGTATTAGCACCCAGATTTTCTGTCGTACTCGACAGGATCCATGCATAAAAGATTTTTTTTAAAGGGGTAGTATAAGTGTTATCTGTGTGCAAAAGCCAGAAAAGAATATACATGTGTCAATGCAAAAAGGTGAATGCTCAGGAACTGAGGCTTTTAAAGAATGCTGAAAGAGGGGGAAGACATAGAGACTTTTGTTCGATAACAGTTGAGTTATGCCTACGTATCCTCTCGTGCAATAAGGAAGTCATAACACCGTAGTTCGACTCAAAGAGACTAAAATATAAATTGACTGTGAACTGCTTGCTGTAACACCCCAAATTTGCCCTCTTCATTTTAAACATCATATCATATCATATTCGTCATACTCATATCATTTCCTCAGCATCATGTCATGGAAATATGAAGCATAACATTCTCATGACCTAGCATTAGGCATATGATCATCTGTGGATGGATTTGAGGAATTACAAGCTATAACAAGAGGCCCAATGGATTTGTTCGAGTCCTATGAGGGGTCTACATGGCATTCACAAGTTCAAATTCATTTACAAAAGCTCAGAAGGTTGGAAAATCATCAGGGAATTCAAGCTAGGGCAAGGCTCCTACACAATGATCCCAAGTTAGGGTATGAGTTTCAGGCAGGGAAACTTTGTGACTTTGGCTATTTTCAGAGAAGTCAGCTATTTCATCAGAAGTTCAAAGTACAACTTTTCTCTTGTATGAAGAAATCCTGATTAGGGTTTTGGGACAGATACTCGTATCTTCTTAATTTTGACCATTTCTTATGGACAAAGGTTCTCATTTAGTCTGCATGGATCATGTATGATGTTTGAGGCAAAAATTCACTGAAGAAGTCAAGACTTGGTTCAGTTGCTTAAGGGTGAAGCAAGAAAGCCAAATGTGCAGTCAGAAAAGTCAACAGGAAGTTTTCAGAGTTTTTTAATCAGGATTATCATTTTTGAGGTCATATTATATCAAGGAATAATTCAGTTGAGTTTAAATGTCAAAAATCGGGAGTATGCAAAAAGTTACCAAATTTGGAAATGTGGAGGTTTCCATTTTTAGAAATTATTTGTACTTAAACTTCAGGCTATTATTTCATGTGCGAAAAAGCTCCGAATGATTTTCCGGTAAACACGAAAGTGAAAGAGCACGATTTTCCCTTTCCAAAAAGTCGTGGAACACCCTCATAGCCTTCATAGAACTCAAGTTACGATTTTTTGAAGTTTGGAGCATTTTTAGGGTTTTTGGGGACACTTGTCAATTTTTCATTGGTCTATATTATCTTCTTGTGTCACATTATTATTCCCTCATTTTTCTATACATTTTAGTGATGCCATTTTCTTGATTCACGTGGCCAAAAAGTGGATAAATATTTCATATTGGTTTGCTTAACTTTTGTGGAATTTTTAGAGAAAAAACAATGGCATGGGAAGTACCATGGAAGGGTGAGAATTCCAGCCACTTTTCACCACTCTCTCACGGACTCCCTCACGTTTCCTGCTTCTTATTTCCACCTTTTTCTCTTTATTTTTTTCTCCCCCCACGCGCCAGCTCACAGCACACACATTTCATACTTTTTCTTTCTCTCACTCTCCCACCTCACTTTTTCGGATTTTCTCACGCGCTCCCTCACTGCTTGTGTTGCTTTCCACTCACTTTTTCTCTCATTCCTCTCTCCTATACCTCACACCACTCATACACACTCACTATTTTGTTTTCACACACTTTTCCACTCACCTGGTATCACTCACATTTTCACGCCAGCTCACATACCTCCCACGAAAAACCTCACTCACACACACATTCTTCAGGCACACATTTTTGCTCTCGCGTCAACAACTTATTTTCACATTCTCAAGTTTTTCTGCTCACACTTTCATCCACATACCTCACGCAGAACCGCATTTTTTCACCACGGCAAATCATTCAACAAAACTTCACATTCTCTCTGTTCTCTTTTTCTCATCCGCATTTCAAATTCGAGAGCGGCTTATCCATCATTTTCCTTCGATCGAACTGCCTCAAAACAGCATCACTGTGCTTTCATCATCCTCATTAGAGCCTTGCTTTGAAGTGGTAGATTCAATAATTCGCGGTCCTGCATTTTGTGCTCATCAAGCCTTTATTTGGCTTGGAGAAAATCAAAGGGAAGGATAAGAAGACTCTCATCTCTGGATTTCTCAACGTTCTTCGTAAGATCGCATACCAGGTTTGTAGTTCCACCTTATCATGCTTCAGACTTGATTTTAACTGATTTAATTCATGCTGTTTGTGTTGGATCTAAACTATGTGAAGCTTGTGGATGCTTTGAGTGGAGGTTTTCCGATTTGGTGTTAAACTTTAATCATTCGATTCTCTTCATGTGTGATGTGTTTGTGTGAACTAAATGCGTGATGCTGTTCCTTGTGCTTCATAGATTAATTTTGGTTTTGGGATATGGGTACCTTTGGGGTATGGGTACCTTTGGGGTATGGGTACCTTCCTGGTCCTAGGATAGGTCTTGTTTCTTCTGAATTTTTGAGTTTGCTTCATATTCAAGTCATTTGTTTCTTTAAGTGTTTAAATTCCGTATTTTGATTCCGTTGCTTTTATTTTGGCATTGTTTGGTATTGTGTGATTTCTCCCTTCATCTTGCTGGCCTCTTAGGCCATTCTTCATATCATTTTGATTCTGGTTGTGAATTTTATGCTTGTGTTCATTTGTATATGCTAACCTTGCAGGAGTTATGGTAAGTGTGAGATGTGGGAATTGAGTTCCACATCTCCAATTCTCATCTCTTCCTCTTTTGTTTATGTGAACTAACTTTTTTTGTTGGGCCTAGGCCTTTCTCATCCCTTCTTCTATCTTCTTCTTCCTTCTTCATTAGGGTAGAAACCTCACTAACCCTTAGGACATCCATGCATGTGAATACTCAGGATTATTTTAGTCCCCCTTTAGAATTTTTCCTTTGGGTTCCTTTTGGTTCTTCTTCTCTTCTCATCTCATAACTCTTAAAAAGAAAACACTTTAATAAATGTGAAGTGATGCATTGATCCATAGCCTTATTCCATGAGATATGCTTGTAGTCTTCCCATCTTGGGATAGTACATGTTTACCTCGTGATGCACAAGTCTGATCGCGGCAGCTTCTTCATAAAAGAAAAGCATAAAAAACACTTCTTCATGTAAATAATCAAAACATCTAATAAGTAAACAAGTTAGTGAGCCTAAGCCCTAATCTTTGGGTTCAAGTTTTGGGGATCTTCTCCTTACTTGAGTGTGCTTGTTCTATTATTCCATCTTGGAATGTAGCGACAAGTGCACATTCCATTGGTGAGAGCTTGAGTTCACTTCCTTGTGACACACTCATAAAAGCTTCTAAAAAAAAAACACAAACAAACAATAAACGTCTTTCCTTCGGGAATTCTTTTCTCATCTCATTCGCTCCGTACGCGAACTTGCTCCTACTTGTCACTTTGCAAGACGGTAACGCACTCGTCGTCCGAGCCTGCAACACCTGAGCATTGACATAGGCAGTTCAAGCCTTTAATTCACAAGCAATTTCTTTTCTACCCCTAGTTAGGGGAACTACGGCGTCTCTGATCCTCATTATCCTGATGAGGTACGTAGGCAGCGGGGTAGGGCCCGTTCGAGCACAATCTTTATTTTCCCTACATTTTTCCCTTTGTTTCTTATTTCATTTCTTTCCAGTTCCAGTTTCTTTTCATTTTCATTTCTTTTGCTGCAGCTTTCATACCCTCACCCTTTGAAACAGTTTCTTTTGCAAGCGTGGATCCCGTCGGGTACGACGGACGATCTGGGTGCTAATACCTTCCCAGGTCGTAACCGACTCCCGAACTCAGTTTCTTTGGTTCGCAGGACTTGTGTCCTTCCTCTTCTTTTCTTCTGGTTTGTGCAGCATTACCATTCCCTTTCTTCGGGATAAAAATGCCTGGCTGGCGACTCTATTCTTTTTCCGCGCCACTTTCGCGTTTGCACCAGGATGGAAATCCCGGGAGCGACAGCTGGCGACTCTGCTGGGGATCGAACCCAGAATCTCTGGTTCCCCTGTGAGTCTCTCCTAGCGCTTGTGTGTTTTGTTTCATTGGGTGATGTTTGTTTGATGTGGCTTGTTGTATTGTATTGTTGTTTGTTTACTGCTTTATTTACAACTTTCTTTACAGCTTTATTTACGATTTTCAGTATTTATTTTCTGCATCATATATATCATACTGGACTGTCTGGACTGGTTTTCTTTGGTGGGATGGGAGTTACTGGTTCTTGAGAGATATGAGCCAAGTACCCGGCTCGAGTGCACCATAGGACTTAGAGTGGTTCCACTTTGGCCTCATGAGATCTTGTCATGGGGGTAGTAGTGAGTTCCACACCCAGGTTGCGATTGTCTTGGAAATGTCTTGATTTGGGGATCTTCCTCTCTCATTACATAACCTTGACAGTTATGTGCAGCTGGGGACCGATCATTGAGAACCTTGTGGAAACAACCCTCTCCAGTGGTGACAGTGGCAGACCACATTTTGTGGCAAACCCATTCGCACCCGAGGGTCCACTGGGAACTCGCATAGGATGGCCTGGTTCTCTTATAAGAACTCAGTCAAAGCATCTGGTCATATGACATTAGTACTGTATCCTACGGGCTGAATGTACTATTGTTTCTCGATTTCAGCGCTTGAAGCTGGGGACTTATAAGGGATGCTTGTTTTCCCGGACTCAGCTGAGGCCTCCCTGCGTAGTACATAATGCCTAACCGATTCCCTGACTTGGTCATGAGCCATTTCTCGGAGATGGTGACAGTATTATTGCTATGTGGCTTTGAGAGTCTGTGATGTCTGACCCGGAGCCTTTTACCCGCGAGATTGGGGGTGTTTACAGGTGTGCAGGAACCCACGACCTCAACATACACTCATTTGTTCAGTTATGATCTTTGGTCCTGTGATTATGATCTGTGGTTCTATTGACTCTATGGTTCCGAAGTTATGGTCCTGGAATTCTGGATTTCTTGATACTGTGATTCTGAGATCTTCTATCGGAGGGTTGTGATTATCAGAGGGTGTGACTCAGTGAACTTTAGGGTTTGCCAGTTATTCAGAGGGGCCTTTGTCAGTGTTCCGGTCCAGATGGTCCCAGTTGGTCATATGCTTGCATTGCATTACATTTGCATCATTCTTTGCATTAACTGTTTATGTTTCCCATTTTTCAGGTCATTGATCACATCTGTTCCCAGTTCTGGTATTCTTATCTCTATGGCAGAAATCAGAAGCGATTCGAGAAAAAAGAATGTGCATTATACCTTTCTTCAGCCGGAAGTCAAAAGTGTTCAGAGGTTAGCAGGTTTGATGAATGATCAAGTCTTGGGTAATTTCAAGAAAAGATATGGCCAGATACTGAAGTTTGTGGACAAGCCCACTACAGACCAAAAGGACAGCTTGCATACCTTGTTGCAATTTTATGATCCCCTGTTGCGTTGTTTTATTCTCCCAGGTTACATCTTAGCTCCGACATTAGAAGAGATCTCCAGCATGCTGAGTGTTCCGATCAGAGAGACATTGCCGTTCTACGGTTCAGAGGTTGTGCTTAAAGATGAAGACGTAGCTAAGGTTTGTAGGTTGCCAATTGTTTCAGTCAGAAAGGCTTTGCAGGAGAGTAAAGGCAGAGGTCTACCATGGAGTGTGCTTATCCCAGAGGCTGAGAAGTATGCTACAGAAGCTAAGTGGAATGACTTTGGGGCTTTGCTGGCATTGATGGTATATGGGTCTAGCTTGTTTCCCGGAGAGAAAGAGTTTGTCAGCTTAGAAGTGATTTCAATCTTTGCAAAAGGCAATCCAGTGCCTACCTTATTGGGTGACTTTTATTTTAGTGTCCATTACAGAAACGAGAAATGTAGAGGTGGTCCGGTGGTCTGTTGCGCTCCTTTGTTTGCTGAATGGTTTGCCAGACAGTTGCCTATGTCAGGTGCCTTCAAGGATATACGTGGCGAATGGAGATGGTCCAGAAGATTGATGGGACTGACTGAAGAAGACATTGCTTGGGGTTATGACAGGGATTTGCTAGGAAAAGAGGTGATGGTTAGTTGCGAAAGGTTTGCTGGAGTACCTTTTCTAGGAAGGAAAGGTGTCATCAGTTACTACCCAACATTAGCCAGAAGGCAGTTTGGCTACCCTTTGAAGGATCCTCCTCAGATGGAAATGTTTGCTGAATCTTTGTATTTTCCTGTTGATGGAAACAGAGAGCTAGTCCAACAAGCGGTTCAATCCTGGGATCATAGGAAAAGGAAAGGGAAGAAGGACTTCGGCCGAGTTGATCCCAAGACATATCCACCATATGCTGAATGGTTGCAAAGGCATATCGAGTCAGTTCTCATGCCTTTTTCAGTCGGAGCTCCACTTTATCCCCGAGAGGTACCAGGTCCGAGCAGTACGGTTTCCTTGGAGGAGTACAAGAAACTAGAAGCCCAGCTGCATGAGGTCAGAGTAGAGAATATTGAGATGGTAAGCTTATACCACCAGGCCAATAGAGCTAAGAAGGAAGTCGAAGACAAGCTGCAGAAGCTCCAAGCCTCGTTAGAAAACAAAGAGAAGGATTTTGCTGGAAGAGAAGCCCATTTCCACAGATTGGGTATGATGGAAGCTCGAAGAGAAGTTAAGCACAAGGAGACCTTAAAGACTCTCAGGAGTGCTCGGCAGTCCATTGTTTGGTTGAAAGGCCAAAGGGATGAAGACCAAAAGAATTTCAAAGAGAAGGAAGAGTTCTTTGAAGTTCAGATGGCTTTCAAGAAAGAGGAAGTGGAACAAGCCCACGCCATCCGGAGGGAGAAGACCCAACAGTTGGCCCAAAGTCAATTAGCTCTGGAGGAAGCCAGGAAAGAGATCGAAGAGCTCAAGCTGAGAGCAGGTGTCAAGAAAAGCAGGGCGGAGGTGGCAGAACCGGGGTCCTTAGCTTAGTTTATTTTTCAGACTACCTACAGGCTTGTTGTAGGAGTCTTGCTTTCATTTCCTTTGTCTTTATGTACTGATTTGTAGCCCTTCGGGGAATTTTCTTGGAGGTATTCTGACTTTTAGCCTATAGTGGTTTGTCCATATTCAGTATTAATGTGCAAGTTATCACTTTGAATGTGCAAGACTCGTTTGTCCAGATACTGCTAAAGTCTGAACACTTATCAAAAAGAAAGATTGAAAGATAAAAAGTGATTGCCGAGATGGATGCCAGAACTGGGGTATGCCAAATGCTCAAAATTGGGAACATGAACAGTTACATTGCATTGCATATAACCTGTTTATTTGTTTTGCAGGTGTTGCATCAATTACTAACGTGTTTTGTGTTACAGGCATTATAGCTCCTCGTAAAGTCCGAGAGCAACCAGTAGTGCACAGATACCCAACCAAGACTAACAGAGAGCGAGCTATGGATCAGATGCAGGCAGATTTGGCAGATCTAAGGCAGAGAATGGATAATTTCATGACGTTATTGGCCGGCATGGGGCAGAATCAAGAGCGTCTGCGAGAGATGGTTGAGAATCAGAACAGAAACGCTGCTGCTGCTGCTAATGCTGATAATCATACCGGTGCGGGCGCACGTCAGGGTGGACCTCCTTTTACGCAACCAGGAACGACAGTAATCAACGAAGGGGTGCATAACATTCATATGGACCACCAGGATGACCAGTTCACTTTACTTGATGAAGCCGAGGGTCAAGGGGTAGAAATGAACAAGAGATTCGAAGAGATGGCCGAGCAAATCAAGGCTATTCAGTCCCAGAGTTCTTTGGGATTCGATATAACAGACTTGGGCTTGGTCCCGGGAGTCAGGATTCCGTATAAGTTCAAAGTTCCTACTTTCGAGAAGTATAACGGCACTGCTTGCCCAAAAACCCATCTGCAATCATATGTTGGGAGAATTGCTGCGCATACAGACGACGAAAAACTGTGGATGTATTACTTTCAGGACAGCTTGGTGGGAGCTTCCCTTGAGTGGTACATGAAGCTCAGCAGGGTCAATGTCAAGAGCTGGAAAGACCTCGCTGAAGCCTTTGTGAGGCAGTACCAATATAACATGGACATGGCTCCGAATCGCACCCAGTTGCAACATATGGCTCAGACAGCAAAAGAAGGCTTTAAAGAATATGCCCAGAGGTGGCGCCAGCTAGCTGCCAGGGTGCAACCCCCCTTGTTAGAGAATGAAATGGCCGATATGTTTATGGGTACCCTCTAGGGGGTATTTCTTGAGAGATTGGCGTCAAGTTCTGCTACTAAGTTCAACGATATTGTCATTGCAGGAGAAAGGGTTGAAACGCTGTTGAAAATGGGGAAGATACAAGATCCCGGTGCTAGTAGCTCAAATGGGGCGAGGAAAGCTTTTAGCGGACCTCCAAGAAGGAGAGAAGGCGAGACCAATGCTGTATTCGGCCGAAGCCAGGGTCGTGGTTACAGAAGACCTTATGAGCATATGGCTGCTGTTACTATTCCTGCAGCTCCCGTACAACAGATGCTACGTCCACCACAACAACATCAGCAACAACAACAACCTCGAACCAACTACCAGCAAAGACCATATCAGTCTAGGCAGGCTCGCCCGGCTAATAGGGTGATTGAAGCTATTCCGATGACATATGCTGCCTTGTTGCCGAGACTACTAGATTTGAACCTTATTCAATTGAGGACTTTGGCACCACCACCTCCTGGAGAGCTTCCAGCTGGTTATGATGTCAACGCGCGATGCGCTTTTCATTCAGGAGCACCCGGGCACTCAACTGAGAAGTGCAGGGCGCTGCACCACAAAGTTCAGGATCTTCTAGATTCCAAGGCAATCAATTTTGCGCCTCCACCGAATATCAACTCGAACCCTATACCTAATCATGGCGGGGCAAGAGTTAATGCTGTTGAGCGAGATGACAAGTTGAGTTTGGTGCTGAGTATTGAGGATGTCAAGACACCTTTGAGGGTGGTGAAAGAGAGGTTGTTGAAAGGTCAAGTATTTCCTGGTTGCTGTCTCGATTGCGAAGACTGTATAAGTGCTGTGAACGGCTGCGAGAAATTGAAGATGGGTTTGCAAGAGTTGATTGATGATGGGTCTCTGCAATTTAGCAAGATTAGTAATGAAAAGGCTGATGATGTGTCAACCATTACTATCTTCTACGATGAAGCTGACATGCCCGTCAGACGAGAGCCAGTTACCATTTACGCTCCTCAGATTAGTCCTGTGACTATAACTGTACCTGGGCCAGTGCCGTACACCGATGATAGGGCCATTCCGTGGCATTATGGTTCCGATGTCTATGTGGCGGGACAGAAGATGGAAAGTAGACCTGTTGCTGACCTGACTATTGAAAATGTGGGAGGTGTTGGGGGATTTACTCGAAGCGGTCGTTTATTTGCGTCCCCTGCACTGAGAAAGGATCCAGAGGCCGAAACTTCGTCCAAAGACAAAGGAAAGCAGACTGCGAGTGATGAGTCAAATACTCCTGTGGCTGGGCAGGGGACGTTTGAAAAGGAGGTAGAGGAGTTCATGAAGATCATCAAAAGGAGTGACTATAAAGTGGTTGATCAACTGAATCAGACGCCTTCAAAGATTTCTATCTTGTCACTGTTGATGTGCTCTCCCGCGCACAGGGAAGCTTTGCTGAAAGTACTTCAAATGGCTTATGTTCCTCAAGAGATCACTGTCAATCAACTCGAAGCTGTTGTTGGGAGTGTCAATGCTAGCCATGGCTTAGGCTTCACTGACAGAGATCTTACTTCAGAGGGAAGAAATCACAATAAAGCACTGCATATCACGATGGAATGCAAGGGCGCTGTTTTGTCTCATGTCCTTGTAGACACAGGCTCTTCCTTGAATGTGCTCCCGAAGAAGGCGCTGATGAAGCTTAACATTGATGGGGTTATCCTGACGCCGAGTGATCTGGTGGTTAAAGCTTTCGATGGTTCAAGAAGGTCAGTTTTCGGAGAGGTTGAGTTGCCTGTTAAGATAGGCTCTCAAGTCTTCAAGAGTGTCTTCTATGTTATGGACATCCAGCCTGCGTATAGTTGCTTGTTGGGCAGACCGTGGATACATGCAGCTGGAGCTGTCACTTCAACCTTGCACCAGAAGCTTAAATATGTGGTGGATAGCCAGGTCATCACGGTTTGTGGGGAAGAAGATATATTCGTCAGCCATCTGTCAACGTTTAAATATGTGGAAATGGACGGAGAAATTCACGAGACTTTGTGCCAAGCTTTTGAAGCAGATGTCAGTATCTTGACTCCGGTGAAGAAAAACAACGAAGGCACGTCAATTCATTCCTACCAGGAAGCAAAGGAGGTCGTCCAATCAGGCAATGCCCAAGGCTGGGGCAAGCTATTGGAGCTGGAAAAGAAGGATGACAAATTCGGCTTAGGATATCAGCCTGGAGGGTCTACTCAGAGTGGTAAAGCTATCTCATTCACAAGTGTTGGGTTGCTCGGCCGCGATCAAATCTGTATGGCAAGCCAAGACGGGGATAGTGACAGAGATTGGGACAACAATTGGATCCGTCCGTGTGCACCCGGCGAGGAGCTAGGAAATTGGTCTGCTGAAGACATTGTTCAAGTCACCTGGCTCTCAAAGTAATTGTTTGTTTCCTTTTATTAGCATACTGCATTGTCAAATCCAGCATTCTACCCAAGATGCTTGGATCCATTGTATTGGGCCACCATGTTTTGTATCGCATCGTTATTTTGCTATGAAATAAAAGGACATTTTCAGACAAACTGTGTTCCCTGTCTTTGTTTTTAAACTTTTTCACAAAAAAATATATAAAAAGGGCAATGTGTTTTTCATTCTTCTGTTTTGTGTTAGCGTCTCTTTTCAAAATAAGCAGACTCTGAATAAGCACATCATTTGTGCAGTGTTGATCATCCGGATTCCACGGATAACGTTCCTGCTATGACTATGCATGACTTTGATAATCCAGTCTACCAAGCTGATGAAGGGGTTGAGGAAGACTGTGACCTCCCTGAAGAGTTGGTCAGATTGTTGAAACAAGAGGAACGAGTTATTCAGCCTCATCAAGAAGAGATTGAGGCCATCAACATTGGCAGTGAAGATGCAAAGAAAGAAATCAAGATAGGGGCCAATCTGCAGGCCGACGTCAAACAAGAGTTGATCAGTATGCTGAGAGAGTATGTAGATATCTTTGCTTGGTCATATCAAGATATGCCAGGGTTGGATACCGACATCGTGATGCATAAGCTACCCCTGAGAGAAGACTGTCCTCCTGTAAAGCAAAAATTGAGAAGAACTCGCCCGGATATGGCGATGAAGATTAAAGAGGAGGTACAGAAGCAGTGGGATGCCGGGTTCCTTGCCGTGACTAGTTACCCACCTTGGGTAGCTAACATCGTACCAGTACCTAAGAAGGACGGCAAGGTCCGGATGTGCGTTGACTATAGAGATTTGAACAGAGCAAGCCCGAAGGATGATTTTCCGTTGCCACACATTGACGTGTTGGTCGACAATACTGCTCAATTCTCAGTGTTCTCCTTCATGGATGGATTCTCCGGTTTTAATCAGATAAAAATGGCGCCGGAAGACATGGAGAAGACAACGTTCATTACCCCGTGGGGAACATTCTGCTATAAGGTCATGCCCTTCGGTCTGAAGAATGCAGGGGCAACTTATCAACGGGCAATGGTCACGTTGTTCCATGACATGATCCACAAGGAGATCGAATGTTATGTGGATGATATGATTGCAAAGTCCAAAGACGAAGAGGAGCATTTGGTTAACCTGAAGAAGCTATTTGATAGGTTGATCAAGTACAAGCTGAGGTTGAATCCGAACAAGTTCACTTTCGGAGTGCGTTCCGGAAAATTGCTGGGTTTCATTGTAAGTCAAAGAGGGATTGAGGTAGATCCTGCTAAAGTGAAAGCTATTCAAGATATGCCTGCACCAAAGACAGAAAAGGAAGTGCGCGGTTTCTTAGGTAGATTGAACTACATTTCTCGGTTCATATCTCACCTAACTGCCACGTGCGAACCGATATTCAAACTGCTAAGAAAAGAGCAAACGGTCAGGTGGAATGACGATTGCCAAAGAGCTTTCGACAAAATAAAGGAATATTTGCAGGAGCCTCCAATTCTGATGCCTCCGGTGGAGGGGAGACCATTAATCATGTACTTGACCGTGTTAGAAGGGTCGATGGGGTGTGTGCTCGGCCAACATGACGAGTCTGGTCGAAAAGAGTACGCCATTTATTACCTTAGCAAAAAGTTTACCGACTGTGAATCCCGATACTCACTGCTCGAGAAAACTTGCTGCGCTTTGGTATGGGCTGCTCGCCGACTGAGGCAGTACATGTTGACCCATACTACGCTTCTCATTTCCAAGATGGACCCTGTCAAGTATATCTTTGAGAAGCCAGCATTGACCGGAAGGGTTGCTAGATGGCAGATGATTTTAACTGAATACGACATCCAGTACACTTCTCAGAAAGCCATCAAAGGAAGTGTATTGTCGGAATATCTTGCTCAGCAACCTCTTGAGGATGACTATCAGCCGATGAGATTTGATTTCCCTGATGAGGACATCATGTACCTCAAAACCAATGATTATGAGGAACCACTTCCGGAGGAGGGGCCTGACCCTGAATCCAAATGGAAGTTGATGTTCGATGGGGCTGTCAATATCAATGGTCGTGGAGTTGGTGCCGTACTCATTACTCCTGAAGGTGTCCACTTACCCTTCGCTGCCAAAATTACTTTTGGCTGCACCAACAATGAAGCGGAATACGAGGCGTGTATAATGGGAATAGAAGAGGCAATTGATCTTCGGATTAAGAACCTCGACATATTTGGAGATTCAGCCCTCGTCATTAACCAAATCACCGGCAAGTGGTATACACATCAAGAGCATCTAGTTCCGTACAGGGATTATGCTAGAAAACTGTTGACATTCTTCACAACAGTTGAACTCAAGTACATACCACGTGACGAAAATCAATTCGCCGATGCTTTGGCCACTCTCTCTTCGTCGATTAAAGTCCTGTGTTGGAACTTTGTGCCCAGAATTGACATCTCCAGGCTTGACTCTCCAGCTTATGCTTTCTCTGTAGACGCCGTGTCTGACGAGAAACCTTGGTATTTTGATATCAAATTATTCCTGGAGAAGCAAGAATACCCTACAGGGGCATCTTCCAAAGACAAAAAGACCTTGAGACGACTTGCTGCTAGTTTCTTCTTGAACACAGACGGGGTTTTGTACAAGAGGAACTTCGACATGGTCTTGCTCAGATGCGTGGATAGACACGAAGCAGGCCTGTTGATGCAGGAAGTCCATGAAGGATCTTTTGGTACCCATGCAGGCGGGCATGCTATGGCAAAGAAACTGATGAGATCAGGGTATTACTGGATGACAATGGATGCAGACTGTTGTTCATTCGCTCGTAAATGCCATAAGTGCCAAATATATGCAGATAAAGTGCATGTTCCTCCTAACCCGCTCAACGTCATGTCATCTCCTTGGCCTTTCTCTATGTGGGGCATTGACATGATCGGGAAGATTGAGCCAACTGCTTCGAATGGTCATCGCTTCATCCTGGTCGCGATTGATTACTTTACCAAGTGGGTAGAAGCAGCGTCTTATGCCAATGTCACTCGTCAAGTGGTGGCAAGATTTCTGAAAAGAGATATCATATGCAGATATGGAGTGCCCGAGAGGATCATTACTGATAATGGTTCTAATCTCAACAACAAAATGATGGCAGACTTATGTCGGGACTTCAAAATACAGCATCACAATTCTTCTCCTTACCGACCAAAGATGAATGGTGCGGTAGAGGCAGCTAACAAGAATATCAAGAAGATTGTGCAGAAAATGGTTGTCACCTACAAGGATTGGCATGAGATGCTACCGTTTGCTTTGCATGGGTACCGAACGTCGGTCAGGACGTCAACAGGGGCAACTCCCTTCTCTCTAGTGTATGGTATGGAAGCAGTCCTGCCTGTTGAAGTAGAGATTCCTTCATTGCGCGTGATGATGGATGTCAAGTTGGATGAGGCTGAATGGGTGCGTGCTCGTTACAATCAGCTATGTCTAATTGAGGAAAAGAGATTAGCGGCTATCTGTCATGGTCAGCTTTACCAGAGGAGAATGAAGCGGGCATTCGATCAACGAGTACGTACTCGAAAGTATCGAGTGGGAGAGCTCGTGTTGAAGAGAATCGTTCCTCCAGGTTCAGATAACAAGGGCAAGTGGACCCCAAATTACGAAGGACCATTCATAGTGAAGAAAGTATTCTCAGGAGGAGCGCTGATGCTCACCACTATGGATGGAGATGACTTCCCATCCCCTGTTAACTCGGACGCAGTTAAAAAATACTTCGCATAAAGAGACCCGTTGGACACAAAAAACAGAATGTAAGTCCAGGCAAGAAAAGGGCATCCCGGCGAGCTAAAAACAGAATAAAAAGCTCGGGCAAAAATTAGGGAAATAAATGAATAAAAAAAATGTACACCCGCTGAGTTGAAAAGCCACATTGGACAGCTCAGGCAAAAAAGGGTATCCCGGTGGATTGAAAACCCGAGAGGGCGGTCCACGCAAAATAAGGGAATAAGCGAACAACTGTGATCCGAGTTATCTGAACCACCGCATCGTTTCGTACAGCTTGACAATGTCGGAAGGATAGGAAGCAGTCCCTTTGTCCTCTCAGAAAGCCAAAGCAGAATGAAGAGTCTTGAAGACATGCAGGTCATAGCAGAAATGAAACTCCTTGGAATGCCGTGTACATTGCCATTAGGATAGTTGCTTTTCTCAATTTCTATAGTGGCTACCTCTTTCCAGGTGGTTGCTTCCTGATGTAAATCTTTGCCTATTCAGAGGCTATCCAATAAAATAATATTCAGTCAAAAAGCTGTGTGTGTTTATTTTTGTTTGCAAAATGTCCTGAATTTTTGGCAAAAATAGCATTGCATCCAAACATGGTGATAATCTTGAAAAGAAAACTGACATGCAGGGAAACTGTAATCCTCTTTGAGTGTCGGGTGACGATGGATGAACCGATCATTCCATGCAAATCCCCGGGACACACGTGTGTTTTCTGTTGGTGCAGGTTGCAGGATGGCGTCACTTTCTCTCAAGCAGTCTATTCTTCCCCTGTAGAGTATCTCCCCAAGCGGGGATTTCTTCTTCCAGCAAGTATCTGAAGCCTGGCATCACTGACAGAGATGTTATCCAGCTAAGTCTTGGCGGCGGCCCAAGCGGGTTCTGCTTCCCTAGTGAAGTAGCAGTCTTTTCTTCCCCAGTGAAGTAGCAGTCTTTTCTTCCCCAGTGGAGTATACCCAGCAGGTGCCTGAAGACCTGACATCACCAAAGTTGGAGTTATCAGTATTCTTTCCCCAGCAAGAATTATTGCCTATCAGGTACCTGAAAGCTTGTTATCCCCTCAGAGTTTTGAATCATCAGATGCTATCCCCAGCCAGTGTATTTGCCCAGGAAGCCTCCCGAACCAAGTCTGAAGATGATCTGTCCCCGCAGAGTTCATATTGGATTTTCACCTCCGTCCGTGAAATATTTCTCAGCCAAGTTGCCATACTTTTGGGTATTTGATGATACAGCCAGGTATTCATCACCTCAGTCAGAGTTGAGTGTCCAGACCTCTTGACTTGTCTTCCCCTGTAGAGTTGTATCTCTTGCTGCCAATCAGGCATTTGTCTACCGCTCGTCTGCGTTTGTCAACACTCGTTTGTGTTATCCCTAAGCAGGTTTTTCCCCAGCAAGGACATATTACTGCTTTATTGTTGCTCGTCTGCTTCTTTCAACACTCGTCTGTGTTAGCTCTGCGGTATTGCTCGTTTGCTTTCCCCAGCGGTGGTTTATGATTACTTTGATTCTGCTCGTTCGCAATTCCAAACACTCGTTTGTGTTTGGTTATATCAGTTGCTGTTTGCTCGTCTGCAATTTCCAGCATTCGTCTGTGCTTTGAAATGGTTACCTTGTTATTGCTCGTCTGCAATTTCCAGCACTCGTCTGTGTTTGGTTATGATAGTTGTTATTGCTCGTCCGCAACTCCTCAACACTCGTCTGTGTTCTGATATGATATTTGTTGTTGCTCGTCTGCAACCTCCCAACACTCGTCTGTGTTTGGTATTAGATCCTTCGCTGCACTCGTCTGTGCCTTGATATGTATTCTCTGTTGTTGCTCGTCTGCAACTGTCCAGAACTCGTCTGTGTTTGTTTAAAGCTCGTCTGCTTTTATCCCCCAGAAGTCGTTTGTGTTCTGAAGCTCGTCTGCTTTGCTTGGATACTCGTCTGTATCATCCTCAGCACTCGTCTGTGCTAGCTTACATCTGTATGTGAGGATTTTCTGTTTACCCTGGTATTTCTGTATTGCTACTTCAAATGCTCGTCTGTGTTTGAATTTCTGGTATTCGTCTATACCAGTGGCTGATACTCGTCTGTATCATTGCCTGAGACACTCGTCTGTGTTTCTCAGATCATCGTCTGATACTCGTCTGTATCATTGACTTATGGCACTCGTCTGTGTTATCTTGATGATCATCCAATACTCGTCTGTATTGAAGAGGTTTCGAATCCTGACAGTGGGAATTAAATGTCGAAATGTTTACCGGTCCTGGCGTAACAGGTGAATCCGAAGGAGGCTCGTCTGTCTCAGGCATCAATTATTGTTGTTGCTGCACCTGGCGTAACAGGTTGGCTCAGAAGACTCGTCTGTCTTATACCATATATCCGCGGATAATATATGAAGAAGGTTCGTCTACCTTGATTGCATGTCTATCCCACAGACTTATATGCATTCCCGGAGCCTGCGTAAGGGTTATCCGAAGAAGACTCGTCCGTCTTATCCCACTTATCTGCGTAAGGATTAGTGAAGGAGGTTCGTCTATCTCAGGTTACTTTGAAGATCCTTAAGGGTTCGTTCGCTCTCTGCACCTGGCGTCACAGGTCATTTGAAGACCCGTCTGTCACCATGATAATATTCCAGATATCAGTTTCAACTTGGAAGGAGCTCGTCTGCTCTTTTCTCCGACTCATATCCCCAGAGCATCATCTGGTCGGGTTTATTTCCCGGTGTTGCATTCTTCGTCAGAGTGCAAATTTCAGGTCTTCTTGGTATTCAATCACAATTTATCTTGAATGGTCGATAGTCCGTACTATCGTCCTTTTCAGATTAACAGATGATTGAATAGGGGCAGCTGTAACACCCCAAATTTGCCCTCTTCATTTTAAACATCATATCATATCATATTCGTCATACTCATATCATTTCCTCAGCATCATGTCATGGAAATATGAAGCATAACATTCTCATGACCTAGCATTAGGCATATGATCATTTGTGGATGGATTTGAGGAATTACAAGCTATAACAAGAGGCCCAATGGATTTGTTCGAGTCCTATGAGGGGTCTACATGGCATTCACAAGTTCAAATTCATTTACAAAATCTCAGAAGGTTGGAAAATCATCAGGGAATTCAAGCTAGGGCAAGGCTCCTACACAATGATCCCAAGTTAGGGTATGAGTTTCAGGCAGGGAAACTTTGTGACTTTGGCTATTTTCAGAGAAGTCAGCTATTTCATCAGAAGTTCAAAGTACAACTTTTCTCTTGTATGAAGAAATCCTGATTAGGGTTTTGGGACAGATACTCGTATCTTCTTAATTTTGACCATTTCTTATGGACAAAGGTTCTCATTTAGTCTGCATGGCTCATGTATGATGTTTGAGGCAAAAATTCACTGAAGAAGTCAAGACTTGGTTCAGTTGCTTAAGGGTGAAGCAAGAAAGCCAAATGTGCAGTCAGAAAAGTCAACAGGAAGTTTTCAGAGTTTTTTAATCAGGATTATCATTTTTGAGGTCATATTATATCAAGGAATAATTCAGTTGAGTTTAAATGTCAAAAATCGGGAGTATGCAAAAAGTTACCAAATTTGGAAATGTGGAGGTTTCCATTTTTAGAAATTATTTGTACTTAAACTTCAGGCTATTATTTCATGTGCGAAAAAGCTCCGAATGATTTTCCGGTAAACACGAAAGTGGAAGAGCACGATTTTCCCTTTCCAAAAAGTCGTGGAACACCCTCATAGCCTTCATAGAACTCAAGTTACGATTTTTTGAAGTTTGGAGCATTTTTAGGGTTTTTGGGGACACTTGTCAATTTTTCATTGGTCTATATTATCTTCTTGTGTCACATTATTATTCCCTCATTTTTCTATACATTTTAGTGATGCCATTTTCTTGATTCACGTGGCCAAAAAGTGGATAAATATTTCATATTGGTTTGCTTAACTTTTGTGGAATTTTTAGAGAAAAAACAATGGCATGGGAAGTACCATGGAAGGGTGAGAATTCCAGCCACTTTTCACCACTCTCTCACGGACTCCCTCACGTTTCCTGCTTCTTATTTCCACCTTTTTCTCTTTATTTTTTTCTCCCCCCACGCGCCAGCTCACAGCACACACATTTCATACTTTTTCTTTCTCTCACTCTCCCACCTCACTTTTTCGGATTTTCTCACGCGCTCCCTCACTGCTTGTGTTGCTTTCCACACACTTTTTCTCTCATTCCTCTCTCCTATACCTCACACCACTCATACACACTCACTATTTTGTTTTCACACACTTTTCCACTCACCTGGTATCACTCACATTTTCACGCCAGCTCACATACCTCCCACGAAAAACCTCACTCACACGCACATTCTTCAGGCACACATTTTTGATCTCGCGTCAACAACTTATTTTCACATTCTCAAGTTTTTCTGCTCACACTTTCATCCACATACCTCACGCAGAACCGCATTTTTTCACCACGGCAAATCATTCAACAAAACTTCACATTCTCTCTGTTCTCTTTTTCTCATCCGCATTTCAAATTCGAGAGCGGCTTATCCATCATTTTCCTTCGATCGAACTGCCTCAAAACAGCATCACTGTGCTTTCATCATCCTCATTAGAGCCTTGCTTTGAAGTGGTAGATTCAATAATTCGCGGTCCTGCATTTTGTGCTCATCAAGCCTTTATTTGGCTTGGAGAAAATCAAAGGGAAGGATAAGAAGACTCTCATCTCTGGATTTCTCAACGTTCTTCGTAAGATCGCATACCAGGTTTGTAGTTTCACCTTATCATGCTTCAGACTTGATTTTAACTGATTTAATTCATGTTGTTTGTGTTGGATCTAAACTATGTGAAGCTTGTGGATGCTTTGAGTGGAGGTTTTCCGATTTGGTGTTAAACTTTAATCATTCGATTCTCTTCATGTGTGATGTGTTTGTGTGAACTAAATGCGTGATGCTGTTCCTTGTGCTTCATAGATTAATTTTGGTTTTGGGATATTCAAGTTTAGTAGATTTAGGAGAGAGATATGTGAGACTGAAAGAGTCATGTGGGAGCTGTGTTTGCTCTGTTTTGTTTTCTTCTGGTTGTTCATATCAGTTAGCTTCATGCTTGATTTAGGATGCAGGGTGTATTTAGAAGGTTTATTCTGTTTAGATCTTGAAGTGCAGATTTGAGATAAGATGTTGTTGGAGTTGTTGCTCTTTGTATGCGTTTGTGTGGTGAAAGCTAATGGCATGTGTAGATTCGCCTCATTTCATAGATCAATTTTGGTGTTTACATCTTTGAAATTCGTTAAGAATTGAAGGAGTTGTATTGAGTTGAATGTGGGTTGTTCATGTTGCTTCTTTTCGGGTTCCAGGAAGCTATTATGCAGGTTGTAGCTTTTGTTGCATTGCATGGGGTTGATGACGGTGAGGTGGCAGCGCACCATTGGCGCTGGGTTGGGTTTTCATGTTGCTTTCCCGTTGTTGTTTTTTAATCCATTGGACCAATTGATGTTATGTCCACATGATTTTGTTCATAAAAAAAAGGGGAAATAAAGAAAAGAAACTGATTTAATTTTTTGGTTGGGATTTATTTTGTTTCGGGTGGGCCTAGCTAGATCCGCTAACGGCACCCCCTCTTCCTGGCCCGTTCCATTTTCAGCTGTATACCATTGCTTTTCCCACCTCCCTTCAATTCTTTTATTCTTCTTTTTTCATATTAATTCTATTTTTAATTCAGTTTGATTTTAATTCAAATAAAATAGTTATAGTCTTCAAAAAATTCTCAAATAAATCATGAATATTCCTTAGTGTCTCTAAAATTTTTGCAAATTTTTATTTTATTTTTTTTCATTAAGTGGCATGCCAGAATTAAATCAATAATGTACATAGCTTCTTTTGATCCCTTTCTTGACTAGTCTGTTTTGTGGATTTTCTGTAGACTTCAATATTTGGAGTTTTGATCCCATTCTTTTTGCATTATGTTCCTAAGATCATCTAGTTGCCATGTGATTTTTCTCAGAATTTTTAGAAATTTATTTCTTAAGTTTTGGTTTGGCATCTTGTGATGTAAGTTTTTTGTCCTAGCTTGTGTTTATGCATCCATTTGACCTAGTTCCTTTCTGAATTTTTGCAAATCCTTTTGGCAAGTTAATATAGTGTGTTTTAAGATCATTTGGTTCCATTTGCAGAATTTTTAGGTGGCTGGTTGATTATTTGTGAATTTTTGTTCTCATCTTGTCCCATTTTGCTTCTTTTGATTCATTAGATCTCCTATAGGCTTAGAAGGGCACTTGTGCCAACTTCTTCTTCTTATTTGGGGTTCCTTTGGGGTATGGGTACCTTCCTGGTCCTAGGATAGGTCTTGTTTCTTCTGAATTTTTGAGTTTGCTTCATATTCAAGTCATTTGTTTCTTTAAGTGTTTAAATTCCGTATTTTGATTCTGTTGCTTTTATTTTGGCATTGTTTGGTATTGTGTGATTTCTCCCTTCATCTTGCTGGCCTCTTAGGCCATTCTTCATACCATTTTGATTCTGGTTGTGAATTTTATGCTTGTGTTCATTTGTATATGCTAACCTTGCAGGAGTTATGGTAAGTGTGAGATGTGGGAATTGAGTTCCACATCTCCAATTCTCATCTCTTCCTCTTTTGTTTATGTGAACTAACTTTTTTTGTTGGGCCTAGGCCTTTCTCATCCCTTCTTCTATCTTCTTCTTCCTTCTTCATTAGGGTAGAAACCTCACTAACCCTTAGGACATCCATGCATGTGAATACTCAGGATTATTTTAGTCCCCCTTTAGAATTTTTCCTTTGGGTTCCTTTTGGTTCTTCTTCTCTTCTCATCTCATAACTCTTAAAAAGAAAACACTTTAATAAATGTGAAGTGATGCATTGATCCATAGCCTTATTCCATGAGATATGCTTGTAGTCTTCCCATCTTGGGATAGTACATGTTTACCTCGTGATGCACAAGTCTGATCGCGGCAGCTTCTTCATAAAAGAAAAGCATAAAAAACACTTCTTCATGTAAATAATCAAAACATCTAATAAGTAAACAAGTTAGTGAGCCTAAGCCCTAATCTTTGGGTTCAAGTTTTGGGGATCTTCTCCTTACTTGAGTGTGCTTGTTCTATTATTCCATCTTGGAATGTAGCGACAAGTGCACATTCCATTGGTGAGAGCTTGAGTTCACTTCCTTGTGACACACTCATAAAAGCTTCTAAAAAAAAACACAAACAAACAATAAACGTCTTTCCTTCGGGAATTCTTTTCTCATCTCATTCGCTCCGTACGCGAACTTGCTCCTACTTGTCACTTTGCAAGACGGTAACGCACTCGTCGTCCGAGCCTGCAACACCTGAGCATTGACATAGGCAGTTCAAGCCTTTAATTCACAAGCAATTTCTTTTCTACCCCTAGTTAGGGGAACTACGGCGTCTCTGGTCCTCATTATCCTGATGAGGTACGTAGGCAGCGGGGTAGGGCCCGTTCGAGCACAATCTTTATTTTCCCTACATTTTTCCCTTTGTTTCTTATTTCATTTCTTTCCAGTTCCAGTTTCTTTTCATTTTCATTTCTTTTGCTGCAGCTTTCATACCCTCACCCTTTGAAACAGTTTCTTTTGCAAGCGTGGATCCCGTCGGGTACGATGGACGATCTGGGTGCTAATACCTTCCCAGGTCGTAACCGACTCCCGAACTCAGTTTCTTTGGTTCGCAGGACTTGTGTCCTTCCTCTTCTTTTCTTCTGGTTTGTGCAGCATTACCATTCCCTTTCTTCGGGATAAAAATGCCTGGCTGGCGACTCTATTCTTTTTCCGCGCCACTTTCGCGTTTGCACCAGGATGGAAATCCCGGGAGCGACACTTGCTTTCCTATGTTCAAGTGTATGACTCGTCTGGCTCGAGTGCTAATGTCTTGCATTAGACGGAAGAAGCAAGTTCTCGTTTATGAATGAGTGTGATGAGAAAATAATCCCGAAGGAGACAATTATTATTTGTTTTTGTATTTCAGTTTTGTTATTGTTTTTGGTGTTTTGCATAAGTTAATGAGCTTAAGTCTAAATCAAAGGTTTGTAAACTCATTATATCCTCCCTGATTAGGGATAATGAGAATACTTAAGTATGAGATAAGCATATCAACTTAATTACCATGATGATATAGGATTAAGATCATTAACCTATTTGTGATTAATTAGATGTTTTTGGGTTTTTGTTTAGTGTTAAGTAATGAGTTTAATCTCTAATCACAGATTAGTGGACTCATTACACCATCCTAATAGAAGGATAATAGATGAGAACACTTAAGTTGAGGAAGATACCTCAACTTAATCCATGTTTAGGGATTAAATTCATTATATAACAAAGCCTTTATTAAGTGGATTTTAATTAAGGGATGAGATTAAGAAGTGGATTTTAAGTTTGTAAGACAACTTGAGGGAGACTTGTCCATTAAACACTAGGGTTAGTCCTTCTTAACCATAAAGGAAGAATTAGAATCCTAATGTAATGCCCAAGTTACAAAGATAAAGTCTTGATGATTATTAATGATTTGACTAAGAGGTTTAAACAAATTAAAGGTTTAACATTTAGGATTAAAGTTATACACTCCATCCTAAGAGAAGGATGCGGACATAACCTTAATTCCAAAGTCCTAAAACATTAAGAGTTTAGTCTCTGATTATTGAGATGAGAAGAGAGACTCAAGGAGACTCAAAGGTAAAAAACTAAGGGGGACTTATCACAACCCTAATTATTATCACGATTGGATATCCTATGGTTTGTAAGGCTTGAGAAAGATCTTCAAAGAAGCCACCAATGGAAGAAGCAGAAGAAAGGAGGAAGAAGCAGGAGAATAAGTTACTTACTTCATTGAAGAAGATAAGTAACTTAAAGAAAGAAAGTGAGAGATAGAACACAAGTGAATAAGTTCACTTAAAAGACAAGTTAAATGCATATGAAAGAGATGAAAAGAAGTGAGAGGTGAAGGAAAATTCACCTCCCAACATAACTTACCAAAACCTGAAAAGTTAGTATGGATGCATAAGGTACAAATCATAAAGAAATGAAATGAAATGATATGAAATGAGATGAAATGTCCAAAGTCAGAAGCGTTTATGCAATGTAAATGTCATGTAAGATGATGCAAAGTCATACAAAATGCATATGTATGATCATACAAAGATGAGATGCAAAGGAAGCATGCTTTGAAGTTTGAAAACACATGAAAGTTTACGAAATGAAATGAATGCAAAGCATGGAAAATGAATGAAGAAATGATCAAGCAAGGTCTTAACATACTGTAAGATATCTAAGATGACATATGAATGCAAGAAATTTCATGGCAAGTTCATGTAATGATGCATATGCAAGGTGAATGCAAGTGAACATGAGAAATTAGGGTTATATGGAAGTATGAGATGGAAATGAACAAAACAGAAGCATATGACATGATAAAAATTTGCAATAAATCTCAAACAAACCCTAATCCTATATTAGGTCACACCCCAAAGGAGAAGGTCAGAAGCCTAACCAATCAAAAGTTATGATTTTCCTAAGTTTTCTAGTTTTTTTGGGTGGTTCAAAGGGAAAAATGAAAATAAAATTGAAAATACAAGATAAATTATGAGGCAAGAGACCTATAAACTACATGCAATATTCAAAAAAATTCAAAAAGAATCAACTTTAAACTCTTCTTTGTTTGGCATAAATGAATTTTTCAAGTTAGGGTTTAAAAATGTGATTTTAATGACCCTTAATTCAAAGAAAATTCACAAACTATGATCAAACCTAAAAATAAATTTGTTAGAAGAGTTTGAAAATGTTTCTAAATGCATTGGAATTATTCATGATTTTTTTTGGTGATTTTTAGAAACCTAACTGTATTTTTAATTAATTAAAAGACTTTAATTAATTAAAAATAACATTTAAATATTTTAAAAATACTTTTTTGATGCAAAAAATAAAATAAAAATCATTTTTGGAATGAGAAAAATATTTAAAGTCAGAATGCAAAAGAAAATATTTTTGTGATGCTTTTCGGTATTTTAAATTAATTATGCAAGAAAATGCAATTAAAATGAAATAAAAATGATTTAAAATGGAAGTATGTTGATCCTAAGGCCCAGATTCAAATTGGGGTTGGAGGGAATTGACCACGCGCGCATCTGGAAGGCTCACATTCAAACTGAGTTTAATTATGTTCTATAATTAATTAATCTGGATTAAACTTAATGGACTAATCTGAACTACTCAATGCCTAACCCTAATCTAGATCTAAGGGCCACGAACCAATCTGGTGATTTAATCACGGTTTAGCCCTAATTACTTTTAGGTTGCCGGAGAAGACATTCGGTCATCTTCTCCGACCAACCCCTCACCTGAGCTTCCTCAAATCACCACCCCAAGCCCCCAAAACCTCCATAATTAATCAACTAACTACCCTAAACAATAATCCAGCCTCAAAAATCATTTATCATTCATCATCAAGATTCGAATGAAAACATCAAAACGACAAAAATTTCAGAACATCATGAAATTCTTAAAACTCAACCATTTTTAAAAGTAAAGACATCAGCATGATCAGTGAAGCATGGGGAATCATTCTATAACATGAAAACACATTTCTGGGAAAAAAGTTCTTTATGACTACCTGAGTTGGAGCTTTGCAATCTGGACTTTCAAAGCTCTCCCTTTATGAAATCCACTCCCCTTTGACCTCCTGAAGCTATTGGCAAGCTTGAATGAAGCTTAGAGTGCCTATTTTGAGTGCTTTGTTTCTGAAGTTGCAGAAATCGTATTTGTGTTTGGAGGTGTTTTAAGCTATGGTGATGGGTGGGAAATGATCCTGGGGTGATGCTGAGTTGATTGGTGGAAGAGTTTGTGATTCTTTTGGTTGTGTTATTAAATTCGATAAAGGGAAGGATTCTTGAGGTTTTTGTGATTCCGATGCTAATGATGGATTCAGGCCTCAATGTTGTGTGAAATGAGTTGCTTATTGTCCACATAAACAATGTTGATTGGTCAGAGAGTTGTTGTGGCACAGGCTGATTGGTATGGGAGTTTTTGCAAAAAGTCAAGATTTTGTACTTTGAGGTATGGGCACGGGTCAGAGGAGATTTCATGGGGTGTCTGGCCTCAGGTGTGTTCAAGGATGGCCATGGGATTGGTTTTTATGTGCTGGATGGCTTGGATGAAGAGTTATCACATGTTTTGCAAAATTCCCTCTTTGAAGTGTCTTGGATCATAAGTCATGGAAACCCTAAGTTCAATGCACAATTCTGATCCTTTGAGGTTTGTTTGACATATTGTGAAGTGTTTGTGTACATTTGAAGTCATTAGAATGCCTGAACATGCCAATTTGCAAAATCCCTCTTTGACATGAAACTTGAAATTATAAGATTTTTGCCAACTTTGAAAGGCCATAACTTGAGTTATATGATGAATCAAGACATGTTCTTGAACTTTTTGAAAAGGTAACGACCTAATCTACAACTTCCATGACCAAGAATTTTTCATTTGATGCATTTTTGGTTAAGAAAGAGGAGGTTGAAAAACTTTCCCAAAATGGAAAGTTTGCATTTCAAGTCATTTCCATTTTTGGCAAGTTTGCAATTGGCTCAAAATTCTTCAATATTGGAACTTCAAACCTCTTCTAAGATCAAATAAAGATCATAAAACTTCAATTTGATGAAAATACCCCTTTGGTTCCATTGTTGGGGGCCTCAGATGCCCTGATATTGACTTAACTTGCTCAAGAAGTTACCCAGTGAACAGATGACTTCCACAATGAGTTTCTTCATCAAACCTGGTACATATGATCCTTATGACATATTAAGAACATTAGAAACAAGAATGGCCCAAAAATTTGGAGTTAAGGCCTCTTAAACCAAAACCCTAATTTTGGTCATCTGTGGAGTGAAACCCTGGCTCTGCTTCCATGCCTTTTCCTGATCTTGTGATTTCTTGACTTCCATGAACCTTGAGGAGCATAATATGATGATAGAACACACATGGACCCTCTTGGAAAGCTTTTAGGCCTTTGGGATGGCTCAGATGGATTCTTGGATTGCTCATATCACAAACCCTAGATGCAGATGAATTTGAACTTATTTAGTGAAGCAAATATGCAATATGAGATGTAATGCTTATGTTAATGCAAACATGAAAGATCACAAGCCATGGTGTGATGAAGAGTGAGGTTAAATTTCGGGTGTTTACAGCTGCCCCTATTCAAACATGAGTTAGTTGTGCAGGGTGTAAGCGCCTGGCTTAACAGACAAACAAGATAACTTGTGGTTGAATAACAAAGACAGTCCAAAATTTGCACTCGCTGGATAGAAGAAGAAAAGGGATATAAATTGTAAAAGATAGTATAGTATGATTATCAAATGAAGGAGATGGAGGATGGCCATCGAGCAGAGGACGACTGTTGGGTATAAAATAGTAAGAAAAGAAATGACGGGGACGGCCGACAAGCTGGAGAAATAAAGATACCATGATGGGGACGACCATCAGGTAAAGAAACAAGATTCTCTGGGGGTCCAAGTAAAGGCAATGATGGGGACAGCCATCAGGTTTGCAAAGTAAAGTAAACAACGATGGGGACGACCATCGGTTTAAAGAATAAATGAAATAATGATGAGGGACGGTCATCAAAGGTGAAGGACGATCACCTAGCAGGGGACGTCTGCTCTTTATCACGACATAGTGTCATACCCCAAATTTGTCCTATCTGCATCATTTTATTTTACTGTCTAAACTATTATTTCAAAAATCCAAAAAATATGTACTACTTTATTTTTCTGTCTGACATTTGAAAAATTCAAAAATATGTCATTTATTTCTAAATTATTGGTCTGTGCGAGAGATCAGATTCAGAAAGGTCGGTGTGTTATGCGAGGATCTGTCATTCGATTTTGTAATTCATTCCATTGTCCTCTAATTATTTTAAAATCACTTTTATAAATAATTTACATTTTAACATTTTATTTTTTAAGCCCATTGGTTCATTATCTTTTTCCAAGCCCATTATTAAAAAAATCAAAAAAAATATCATTGTTACTATTACTATTTTTCTTTGATTTATTGCTAATTTTACATCACCATTTTTCATTTTTAAAATAATAATATTTTTTTATCAAAATTATTATTTCTATTATCCATTTATTATTATTATTATTATTCCCCAAAAAATTGTTTTTTGCATTTTACTAAGTCATCAATTCACAAGTCTTTCTTTTATTCCTTTTCTTTTATTACTATTATTTTGGTTCCATTTCTGTTTTTATTATTATTATTATTATTTACTATTTTGTTTTTATTATTATTACTTTTCTTATCGTCATTATTCTTGCTCTTACTAAAAGTTTTATCAGTATTTTTATGATACTCAAGGACCACACAATCTCACTACAACATCAACAAGATTTTACCAACAAAATTTGAACATGCCAAAAGATTTTTAGAATATTCTTGTAACAGTTTTTCTTTCCACCCACAAACATTCAACTCCTCAATTTTAACAGCTCATTTGCAATCCAATTTCAAGCTCACATACTTTCTCCCCAATTCTTCCATTTATACCTTCAAACATTCCTCTATAAAAGAAAAAGAAAGAAAAAAGGTTGAGGAAGGATTAACCAAAAAATCCTGAAAATTCATCCCCAAACTCAAAAAAATCAGAATAACCACACAAAAAAATGAGAATCCCTCCCATCTACTTTTTCATTTTAACGCATATACACACTTTCAACCTTCCTTAAGCCTTCCATTACTCAATCCATTTTTACAACCTTCAAACATAACTCTTCTCACCAATAAACCATTAAAACTTCTTCCACCCTGCATCCACGCATACAAAAAACCAAATAAACAATCATCCATCAATAACCCATCTGCATTCATAAAACCAAATCTCAACCTTAAACTTTCACTAACATTAACCATACCTACAAAAATCATCTCTCACAGAACCTTAAACTCATATTCATAAACCTTCTTCAAGCAAAACCAAAAAACTGCACTCAACAACAACAGTCCTCAACTACCACTGCATCACCTTCACAAAACCAAATCTGAAACCACCAACACAAACTCGCAAAACCACAAACCTAAAAAAAACCGCAGCACTGAACCGTCGAAAAAACTGAATCATCCGAAACCGAACTTTACGAACAAGAACCACCACCCTCATACAAGTCGTGAACCATACCTTTCATAAACCACCACGCCGAAACCGTCCTTCCCAAAACAACTGAAAAAATCCGCTGCAAATACATCTAAGCCATCCAAAACCAAAACACGATTCGAAAACAAAGGTTTTCTGAGAGAGTAGAATCGCGAGAAACACTGAAACCGCACAAAATCGTGAAACATTGAGAAACCGTGGGCATCCGAGCATCATGATAGCAGTGACTTCAAACCTCCGAGATCTTTGAGCGACCACCACTGAACCATCTGAAACCGTAAGAACCATTCGCGAGCCCTCACTGTGAATCACCGAGCATCTGGCCGACGTGAATCCGTGAGCGATTGAGTGAGAGATGACTGAATCGTGAGCAATCGTCACCGCCGCTAAGACCGTCGTGAGGGGTGGGTCTTTCTTTTTACGGCAACCGCAAATCGTGAGGGTGGGTTTCGTTTTCATCGTGTTTTCACATAAATATTTTGAAAAGTAATTGTGTTTTGAAGACCATGAACAATGGAATGTTGGGGTCTTTTGTTATTTGTCTTATTTTAATTTTTTTTAACCAATTTTTTTTTACATAATGACAATGACTGAAAAGTGGTATGTGGCTAGGGTTCTTATGTTGAGAAAGCTCTTTCATGTCGCTTGGGCCTTTCCTTTGGTGCTGACCCGTTTCGTTTTGTAAAATTAAACTTCATTTCTTTTCTTTTCTTTTTTGGTATTTAATGTTATATTCTCGTTTTTTATATATAAAAATTATGGATAATATTTCTATCTCAAAAGTCTATTCTTCTAAACATATACATTTTTATTTTATATTTTTTTATTCACTTTGGGGCCAATGATATATTAAATGGTTGACTTTAGCCCGATTTCGTTAAATCGGCAAAAGTCGACCAATATGAGGCCAAAGTAGTTAGTTTTTTATTTATCGTTTATTTTTTTTTCTCCATTTAATTTAGTTTATTTTTATTTATTATATTTATTCCGATTATTTGCCATATTATCTAATTCAGTTTAATTTATTTGTATTTATAATTCCATTCCAATTTAATTTTCGCAATTCAATTTAATTTAATTTATTTATTTTATCGCATTCCAACAAATTGTTTCGACTCCTCATAGAACGATTTGAATTTTAAATCGGCTCTAAGGCAGTAAATGAATTATATTTCGACGGGTTCGAATAAAATGTCCAACGCCTCCGAAGAGTTGTCGTTATTTTATTTTTTTCGCATTTAATCGCTTTAATCGATTCGCAAACCCATGTAAGCCGAGCGTATCGTGCCTCGCCATTAATTCCTTCCAACTCGAATATTAAAATATTTTTTATATTTAAATAATGGAAAAACTGAATTCTGGAGTCTCACATTCCTCGAATTCTTGAATGAACGCTCCTGAGGCTCGCCCCGTGGGATGTGGTTCATTCGACTTTCCGTAATTAAAATTTTTAATATACATATCAAATAATGAAAGAATTGAATTCTGGAGTCTAGCATTCCTCGAATTCTTGAATAAACTCTCCTGAGGCCCGCCCCTCAAGACGCAGTTTATTTACCCTTTCATTCTTAAAAAACCCTAACTAGATCAAACATCTTTTAAGAGCGAACATTATTTAAATCCTTTTTATCTCGCAAACAAGCTTGCGCTTCCGCCTCCTATCGCAAGCAGACAAGCCAACGCTTAGCAGTTAGAATGCGATTTAAGTACTCGTTCATTAAAACAAATCAACCGACCAACCTTAGTACCACGAACTACGAGGCTCTGACTTTCCCATTGCACAAGGGAATACGTAGGCACACGGATCTTACTCCTTACCGAGCACCCTAGGAACAAAATAACCCATTTCCCCTATTAACCTTATATTAGAATCGTTCGAATTTATTTTATTATTCGAAGAAAACAGAAAGCATAAGTCAGTGTTAGATCGCAAGTTAAACTAAGAGGTTCCCGTTGAGTACAACGGACGTAAGGGGTGCTAATACCTTCCTCTGACGGAATCGACTCCCAAACCTAGAATCTGGTTTCAAAGACCTTGTTCTATCCGCTTTTTCAAAAAGGTTTCTCGATATTTTCCTTTTCCTTAATTGGAATAAAATAAGTTTGGTGGTGACTATTGTTTTAATTTTCATCCGCGGTATTTTCTTATCGTGAGGTCGTATTTTTCGAGGTACGACAAATGGCGACTCTGCTGGGGATTTGAAGGAATTCCTAACTTGGTTTACTTTGCGATCAATGTCTACTTTGTTTATCTGCTCTCTTTATGCTTTTTATTTATGTTTGTTTATTCACTCTTCTTATTATCATCATGATCATACTTGCTTGTTGGATCCTGGGACGACATCTGAGTTTGCGAAAAATAAGAGGGAACACCTAGTTTAAAATTGGAAGTTATTAGTGTTAGTCTCCAAGGACTCGCTCCTTGCAAGCCTAGCATGAAAGCTCCCCCCAGAGAGTATACCTATTCGTATATCTTGTCATAACACAGCTAGCCTGTCACATGACTTGATTCATGAAAGGGCTGTGACTCTGGGACCACTTTTAGAACCAGTTTCAATGTTGGTAGTTGTGTATTGTTAGTCTCCGAGGACCCACTCCTCATACGGCTAACATAAGAAATCCAATCAAGGTAGACCCTATCGTTATTATCATCATAATACAGCTAGCCTGTGGCAGGACGTTAGTACGATTAGCGTCCGTGACCTTGAGTATCTTATCCATAACCGTAGAAACTATCATGTGAGTGGTTTTACGGGTAAAGAATTTAGAACAATCCTTTTAAGAGCCTACCTGCTAAGGTTACTTTTATCAGAGATACCAGTTATTTATTCGTTACTATGGTTTACCTCAGAGCAGATTATACTCGTGATCCTGGATCTTGCATTGCATCCATGCACATATTAATTTCATTTGCATATTTGTTCATATTGCATTTCATTCCAAAGTCGTAAACTCATTGCATGTTCCTTCATCTTCAGTAAATCAAGCTGGTTTCCCGACGCCCGTATTGTGCTAGACGCCCGTATCTAACTAGAGCCAGCACTAGAAGACCGATGGACGTGATTAAAGAAGAACAAGCTACTATGAGTGAAGAGATTGACTCGGTCAAGAACAAGATTGACCAGATTTATGAGACCATACAAGCTTTGGCTAGGATGGAAGAACGTCGTGAAGCTGCTGCCGCAATGAACAATGCTCTAGTGCAAGGATCTACCTCACGCGCAATGCCTTCAGTTCCAGTTCCAAATCCTTTGTGTAGCGGTAAAATCGTGAGTGTAAGCTATTGATTAACTTAACTCGATGTACACAGAGTCGCCACCGCGCTTTTGTTTATTTCCGAAAGGAAAAAGGTAAAACAACGAATAAAAACCTAGGATTCTAAAAGCAAAAGCTAAAAGAAATAAACAGAGATTGGGTAAGGCTAGCGGAAGCATTGGCTGGCGAGAGTTTGGCTTGCAAGTGCTTAAGGAAAAGCTTGCGGCGTGTTGGCTTTCACATGCATTTCACTTTTGTGTTTGAAGCTGAGTTTGTTGGCTTGGGTGTATTTGGCAAGGTGTGGGCCAGGCTTGAGGAATTTGCTTGCATCTTGGCTTACGGATTGATGTGAGGCTAGGAAAAGTTGGAAATGTTGCACGTGATGTGAGATGCAAAGCTGCAAAAGGGAATTAATTTTGTGAAGTGAAATGGGCAATGACTATTATGAATTGAATAAAAATATTGGATATTTGGAATAATAATAAAAAAGGATATTAATGGATATAGAATATAATGAGAATATTAAAAAAAAATGGACTTATTATTTTGATTATTTATTTTTATGACATAGAAATTAAAGGGAAAAAAAATATGCTAGAGAAAAAAATGAATATTTGGATTTTGTTAAATGGAAAATATTTGGTATGGTAATGAATAAAGGATGGATGAAAAAAAAATAATAAAAAATGAGATAATCGAATAATAAAAAAATGGTAATTCGGTCAATGAAAATGATAAAAGAAAAATGATAATTGGGAATGGTGATTTGGAATGATTTAATCGGAAAAAGATAATGGATATTTGTGAAATGGAAAAAAAACGAAAAAATGAAATATAAATTGGTTATTGGAGATTAAAATGGTTTAATGGATGATAATTTCCTCTTAAGGCCCACGGCCAATTCCCGATTTTTCCACAAGCCTCTGATAATGGATACCGCCAACACAGCCCCACTGAATATTTCACAAAGTAAACCAACTGTCATCTGAAAACTGACTGATTACATGCCTTGATGATTCGAAACCAAACTGAGGAAAATAAATCCTCATATGAATCACTGATGAACTGATGAACAAACCAAACTTCGCACAAAAAACACTGTCTGATAACTGATGGGCAAACCAAACTTCACACCAAAAACACTATCAGACAACCCAACTTGTACTTTGAAAACACATTTCCTGATGAATGAATTACTGGCACACACAACTGGCAGTCGAAACAATTTATCTGATAGTTTGACCAATATTAGGTCAAACATCCATTTGAATCGAATTGTGACTGAACAAACGCATTTGAATGAAATTACTGTCTCATCTTCGCAAACCTGCAACACAGAGAAGAAGAACACTGCAACATATTTTTTGATATTTTGGTTAGTGATCAGTAAATATAAACAAATAATGAAGTAAAAACAATGGTGATCCCCTGTGAAGCATAGACCCTTCATCTGAGGAGAAACTCGAAAGCCAGTGCGATCTTGTTTGTATGCAGATGAAATGTGAAACAATCTTAGGGCAAAAATTAGGGTGTTACAGCTGCCCCTATTTAAGTTTCTTCAATCCGGAGATATGAAGATTGACATCTTCGTCTCTACAAGATGGGAGAGACTAAAATACAGAATACCCAATTTTTGTCCTAAGAGAACAATGATATGAATATGATATGCAAAGCCAAGATCTCTGTGGGGAAAATAATGACCACCAGAGAAAAGCAAAAACTTGGGGACACAGAAGAAAATCCCACTGGGGAAACACAAACGGACAACCAAAGGGTTACCAGGAAAATAAATCACTGGATAACAGACTCCACTTGGGAAAAGTTATGATATATTCAAGGAACAAAATTCAACCAGGGAAAGATAAACACCCTGCCAGGAAATATCAATCCAACAAAATATTCGAATCCAACAATGGAGAAATACTGTGTTAGATAAGAATCATCCACTACCTGTTTACTGGGTAGGAAATACAACAGACTCGACTATCAATTTACTGGATAGGAGCAAAATACAGAGGGATAACCTCAATTACCTTTTTACTGGGTAAGAAAAAATTTTCGACTACCTGATTTACTGGGTAGAAAAATAACAGACTCGACTATCAATTTACTGGATAGGAGCAAAATACGGAGGGATAACCTCAACTACCTTTTTACTGGGCAATAAAAAATTCTCAACTACCTGATTTACTGGGTAGAGAATATAAAGGACTCGACTATCGATTTACTGGATATGAGCATGATCAACTACCTGATTTACAGGGTAGGAACTCAATCAAAGGGAAATAACTTCTATTACCTTTTTACTGGGTAAGAGGAAAATATCTGATTCTATTACCTTTTTACTAGGTAAGAGGAACATAACTTGACTACCGGATTTACTGGGTAGAACAATTCTCGACTACCGAATTTACTGGGTAGGAGCTTAAGCAAAGGAAAACAAACTCTATTACCTTTTTACTGGGTAAGAGGAAGAAATCTCGACTACCGAATTTACTGGGTAGGAGCACAAGTAAAAGAACTTGATCAAATCTGGTAATATTACCCACTATAAATTACTGATAGCTTAATTCCAAAGCAATAATACTCAAGCTGGAGAAAATATTGCCCACTATCAAACAATGATAGCTTAATTCCAAAGCAATATATCCACGAAAGGGGACCAAAGTTCAATCCAAGAACAAATTGGAGAGAAACGGTCAAACAAGACTCATCCCGATGAGGAAATATCTCAACTGGGGAAAATCCATCCAGATAATAAAATGGGGAGGAACCTGAATCAACATCATCCACGAGAAATAAACTCAGTGGGGAATTAGAAAGGATTAACTATTTTTGCTTAATGATCGACACTCTAAACTTGAGAGGAAGACGACACACACACTCTGCGGGGAAAAATCCACACCAAAGAGCAGAGAACAATGATAAACGCAAGAATGCAAGCAAACAATGTTATGCTAATGCGTATGAATATGCTTATGAATATGCTGACAAAACTGACATAAAGATAAGAAACAGGTGACATGAACACCACAACCACCGGATACTCGGCTAATCCCAAGGCAACAGTGCAGGGAAACATGCTGGAGATTCAATTTGAAATCTGCAGGGGAATATCATAAGCCATCAAAGGAATAAAATCCTACTACAAGGCTTAAATCATGATAAGACAACATCTGCTAGGAATATCATCCTGCTGAGGAATGGTAATAATCTGCTGAGGATGAAAATATCTTGATAAAAAAATCAAACTTCACGAGGAATAACTGTCATCCCACTCTTGCTCCATCTGGGGGTAGAGTGCCAGACCTGCTAAAAATCACATAGGAATTTGCTGGAAATCAACACATGCAGACCTACTGGGGATCCATATGGGGATATCAGAAGTTAACATCATAGCCAATATACATTTAAGAGGGATTTTAAATCCATACCCAACATTGGGTAAATGAAAACCTCTAAACTGACTACTATATCAATACTTCTAAATTCAAGGATGCAAATAATTCAGGCTGAGGAACATGAGCTCGGCTGGGGGATTCCCAATGCTTCTCAAAATAACTTGTTGAGGAAAAGATCAAAACTCAGCTAGGGATTCATAAGAACATCCCTTTCAACAACTCTTCTGGGGAATACATACAATCTTCGTTCAACATCATTGTTGGGGGACAAAACATCATTAACATAAATCTGTTAAGACTATCCAGGAACTTCGCATGGACACAACCGAATCAAACCCTGCTTTGGGAGAGACGAGTTACACACATCCAGACTTTACCATTCTTGGAATCACTATCGATATCCTTTCTTTGTTCATATATCAAAAGAAAAATGTTTTTAAAATCTTTAAAAATTAAATTTATTAAATTTGTTTCAAAAATCATCATCAACAATAAATTGAAATTTTGCAAACAGAAACAATATAAATAATTGCAAACAATTCGATAAAAGCTCAAATTCATTGATAGAATGGTAGTCAGCAAATGGCATGACTCCGTGGATCATTACAAGTTTGAAAAATGGTAAATACATGGAAAAGGGCTACATTGATATACAATGATCACTATTCTCCCTATCAACTTTGAATTCCACTGTGTCTGAAACTTCAGTCAAGGATGATTGAATAAGAATCTTTGATGAATAATTCTCTGAATGGTAGAATCTGAAATCCTCGGTTACTACAAGCGATTCAGTCTGTCGACGCAGTTACTTGCCATGATCCCTAACTTTAGCCTAGATTGCCCTTTCGGGTTTTCAATCTACCAGGATAATTATTTCTGTATATGTCTCTAATTTTTCCCTGGACCGCCCTTTCGGGTTTTCAATCCACCGAGACGCTCATTTTTGCCTAAGCCGCCCTTTCGGGTTTTCAACTTAGCGAGCTGTTCTTTTATTTTTTTAGGCGAAGTATTTCTTGACTGCATCCGCATTCACAGGGCGAGTGATCTCTTCACCATCCATAGTTGCAAGAATTAATGAACCGCCAAAGAAGGCTTTCTTAACAACATATGGGCCATCATAGTTCGGAGTCCACTTGCCCCGAGAATCTTTAAGGAAAGACTAAATCTTTTTGAGCACGAGGTCGCCTTCTATGAATACACGAGGTTTGACCTTCTTATCAAAAGCTTTCTTCATTCTTTGCTGGTACAACCGACCATGACACAAAGCTGTTATTCTCTTTTCTTCAATCAAATTCAACTGATCAAATCTACTCTGACACCATTCAGCCTCAAACAACTTGGCTTCCATCAAAACTCTCATTGATGGGATCTCAACTTCGACGGGGAGCACTGCTTCTGTACCATAAACAAGTGAGAAAGGGGTTGCCCCTGTTGAAGTGCGGACAGATGTACGATACCCATGCAAAGCAAACGGGAGCATCTCATGCCAATCCTTGTACGTCACAACCATCTTCTGAATGATCTTCTTAATGTTCTTATTCGCAGCTTCAACAGCCCCATTCATCTTCGGTCTATAAGGAGAGGAATTATGGTGTTGAATCTTGAAATCTTCACAAAGCTCTTTCATCATCTTATTATTCAAGTTTGAACCATTATCAGTAATGATTCTATTCGGAACACCATATCTGCAGATAATATTGTTCTTGATAAACCGAACCACAACTTGCTTGGTCACATTAACATACGATGCCGCTTCCAACCACTTGGTGAAGTAGTCAATCGCCACAAGAATAAAACGATGTCCATTCGAAGCCTTGGGTTCAATCATACAAATCATATCAATTCCCCACATGGAGAAAGGCCATGGAGAAAAAATCACATTGAGATAAGCTGGTGGCACGTGAATCTTATCAGCATACACCTGACACTTATGGCACTTTTTCACATACTTGCAACAATCAGATTCCATTGTCAGCCAATAGTAACCTGCTCTCAACATCTTTTTAGCCATTGCATGCCCATTAGCATGAGTGCCAAAAGATCCTTCATGAATTTCTTTCATTAACATGTCTGCTTCGTGTCTATCCACGCATCTGAGCAAGACCATGTCAAAATTTCTCTTGTAAAGCACATCTCCATTCAGGAAGAAATTTCCTGCCAATCTCCTCAAAGTCCTCTTATCTTTATCGGATGCCCCAAGCGGGTATTCTTGACTCTGGAGGAAACATTTAATATCGTGATACCAAGGCTTGTCATCATGGACCTCTTCAACTGCAAACACATGAGCTGGTCTTTCAAGTCGCATCACACTGATCATGGGAACATCATTCCACTGGTGCACTTTTATCATAGAAGCTATGGTTGCTAAAGCATTTGCCATCTAATTCTCATCACGAGGAATATAATGAAACTCAACTTTGGTGAAGAAAGTTGATATCTTCCTGGCATAGTCTCTATAAGGGATCAAGTGGGGTTGATGAGTTACCCACGTACCCTGAATCTGATTAATTACCAAGGCAGAATCTCCATACACATCAAGATGTTTAATCCTCAAATCAATAGCTTCTTCAAGACCCATAATGCAGGCTTCATACTCAGCTTCATTATTGGTACAAGGAAAGGTCAGCCTTGCGGCAAAAGGAATATGTGAACCATGGGGAGTAATGATCATTGCCCCAATTCCTCTTCCACGTGCATTCAAAGCACCATCAAAAACTAAACCCCATCGAGATCCAGGCTCCGACCCTTCCTCAATCAAAGGTTCATCACAATCTTTCACTTTCAAAAACATCACATCTTCATCTGGAAAATCAAACTTGACAGGTTGGTAATCATCAATCGGTTGATGTGCCAAATAGTCAGCCAAGATACTACTTTTTATAGCTTTTTGAGTTCGGTACTCGATATCATATTCTGATAATAACATTTGCCAACAAGCAATCCTCCCAGTCAAAGCAGGCTTTTCAAAGATATACTTGATTGGATCCATTTTAGAGATCAACCAAGTTGTATGATTCAGCATATACTGGCGAAGACGCTTTGCAGCCCAAGTTAAGGCACAACAAGTTTTTTCAAGCATGGAATACCGAGACTCACAATCAGTGAATTTCTTACTCAAGTAGTAAATTGCATATTCTTTTCTTCCAGTTTCATCTTGCTGACCAAGCACACAACCCATGGAATCTTCCAACACAGTTAAATACATGATCATCGGTCTACCTTCCACCGGAGGAGACAAAATAGGAGGTTCAAGCAGATATTCTTTGATACTTTCGAACGCTTTCTGACAATCATCCGTCCAGACATAGCCTTTATCTTTCCGAAGCAACTTGAAAATCGGAGCACATGTGGCAGTCATGTGAGAGATAAACCTTGAGATATAATTCAAGCGGCCCAAGAATCCTCTCACTTGCTTTTCGGTTCTTGGAGCAGGCATTTTCTGAATAGCTTTCACTTTATCAGGATCGACTTCAATACCTCTTTGGCTGACAATGAAACCTAACAGCTTTCCAGAATGTACACCAAATGTGCACTTGTTTGGATTCAGACGAAGCTTATACTTCCTCAACCTTTGAAACAACTTCAGCAAATGTTCCACATGATCTTCTTCAGTCTTCGACTTGGCGATCATATCATCAACATATACTTCGATTTCTTTGTGCATCATATCATGGAAAAGTGTAGTCATAGCTCTTTGGTACGTCGCACCAGCATTCTTCAATCCAAAGGGCATCACTCTGTAGCAGAATGTTCCCCATGGTGTAATAAATGTGGTCTTTTCCATGTCCTCGGGTACCATCTTTATTTGATTATAACCGGAAAATCCGTCCATAAAAGAGAACACATCAAACTTAGTTGTATTATCTACCACCATATCAATGTGTGGCAATGGAAAATCATCTTTCGAACTAGCTTTGTTCAAATCTCTGTAATCAACGCACATTCGGACTTTTCCGTCTTTCTTTGGAACTGGAACAATATTGGCCACCCATTCAGGATAAGTTGACGTCACAAGAAAACCGGCATCAATCTGCTTTTGAACCTCCTCTTTGATTTTTACTGCCATGTCTGGATGAGTTCTTCTTAGCTTTTGCTTCACAGGTGGACATTCAAGCTTCAACGGCAATCTATGCTCCACAATATCAGTATCAAGACCTGGCATGTCTTGATAAGACCAAGCAAATACATCAACATATTCTCTGAGAAGTTCTATAATCCTCTTCTTAACATCAGGACCAAGCAATGCTCCAACTTTGACTTCTTTCTTTTCATCTTCAGAACCCAAGTTGACCATCTCTATAGACTCTCCATGAGGCTGAATAATCTTCTCCTCGTGCTCAAGCAACCGAGAAATTTCATCAGGAATCTCTTCATCATCCTCTTCCTCAGCTTCAAACACATGGAATTCAAAGTTGGGAGAGGGCATAGGATCATTTTTTTCAATGGGTTTATCAATCAATCTGCACAATGATGTTATTTTTATTTTAGATCATGAACAAAAGTGAAAACAATATGCAAATAAGCATTTATTATATTTTGGTTTTTTTTATGTTACCATTTTTCAGAATAAAGCAAAAATGAAAACACATATGGAAATAACAAAATAACATTTTATTGATGATGATAAAATTTGAAACAAAACCCGACAAACATCACTTTCACCTTGGGCAGAGTGAAAGGATTTTTTGGAAGAAAATAAAAACAAATTACTTTGAAGAATGAACAATAAAAGGAACATCAACAGCGATCCAGTTCTGGCAAATCTTTCCATGCGTAACGAAATCAATCATTTCTTCATCTTCATCATCATCAATGATGGAAGCAGCGGAATGATCGTTGATAAATCCAGTACTTCGGAAGCCTTCTTGAATAGTCTTTGATATCATCCACTCTTCTTCGGCATCAATATAGGAGAAAGAAGACAGATTGCTCACAAGCATCGCTCTTTCACCTTCAATGGTTACCAATTTCCCTTCTCTCACAAACTTCAGCTTCTGATGAAGAGTGGATGTTACAGCTCCAGCCTCGTGTATCCATGGTCTTCCAAGAAGACAACTGTATGCGGGACGTATATCCATTACTTGAAAAGTAATCTTGAATATAAACGGTCCAATAAGAATAGGAAGATCCACTTCACCGATCACTGTCTTCTTCGACCCATCAAACGCTTTCACTATAATCCCACTGTGCCTCATGGGAGCACCTTGAAGCGCAAGCTTTGACAACGTCGACTTTGGCATAACATTCAGAGACGATCCGGTATCCACTAGCACCTTGTACATAGCATCTTCTTGACAATTCACCGAGATGTGCAACGCCAAGTAATGATTTCTTCCATCTTCAGGAAAATCATCATCACAGAAGCTTAAATTGTTGCAAGATGTGATATTCTCTACAATACTATCAAATTGATCAACAGTCACATCATGGTCAACATATGCTTGATCCAGAATCTTCTGCAATGACTGCCTGTGAGCCTCAGAACTCATCAAAAGAGACAAAACTGATATTTTCGAGGGAGTCTGCAATAGCTGCTCAGTGATGTTATACTCACTCTTCTTTATCAACTTTAGCACCTCATCATCACTATTACCAGACTGGCCCGATTGGGCAACAACATCCATAATCTGCCTACTTGCATTTGTATCTTCAACTCTCTTCGGAGGATCTGAAGCATACACTCTACCACTTCGGGTGACCTTCGTCACATCAGCAATGCTAACCACAGACTTTGGAGTAGGAAGAGGGACTTCCCTACCATTTTCTATCATCGTAGCATTATACCGGTACGGAACAGCTTTATCAGACTCATATGGCATTGGACCAGGTACATTGATCACCAATGGAGTAACAGCAGTCTTGTGACTATCAAAAGAAATAACCACCCTCTCAGGAGCAACCCTCTCAGGAAGATTGAACTGAGGCATAATGACATTCACTTCATTCTCATATTCATCTCTCTTTGCTGTTACTTCAATCAATTTATCGTCCATCATCTTTTGAATATCCCTCTTGACAATCACGTGTCGCTCCCACCAAATGACACCGGGTCAAATGGGGTACAGACGCGAACGGTCGGCGAAAGAAATGAGAACACACAGGAGTGAACTCAGAAAGACAAGAGTCGCCAGCTAGGCATTTTTATCCCGGAGGAAAGGCAATGCTGCATAGACCTAGAAAGATATGGATAAGACGGTTGCGAACCAGAGAGACTGAGAAAGGGGGTTGGTTACAACTTGGGAAGGTATTAGCACCCAGATTGTCCGTCGTACTCGACGGGAACCACGCTTAAAAGATTTGTGTTTTAAAGGGGTAGTGTCAGTGCAATCTGTGTATTAAAGAGCTGGAAAAGGATGTACAGGTGTCAGTGTAAAAGAAGTGTGAAGTGTATAAATGTATGGTGTCAGTGTAAGAACAGGAGTGAAACGCTCAAGATCTTGAGGCTAAGAGAATGATACTGGAAAGGGGGAGGATATACAGAGACTTTTGTTCGATAACTGTTAAGTTATGCCTATGTATCCTCTCGTGCAATGAGGAAGTCAGAAAACCGTAGTTCGACCCAAAGAGACTGAAAGATGAATTGACTTGTGAACTGCTTACTTGCCTATGCTCAAGTGTATGACCTGTCCGGCTCAGGTGCAAACTGTCTTGCATTAGACGGAAGAAGCAAGTTCTCGTTTATGAGTGAATGAGATGAGAAAAGAATCCCGAAGGAGACGATTATTGTTTGTTTTTGAGTTTTCAGTCTTTTATTGCTTTTGGAGTTTGTAATAAGTTAATGAGCTTAAGCCTAAACCAACGGATTTAGTAAACTCATCACATCTTTCCTCTGATGAGGGGTAATGAGAATACCTTAAGTGTGAAGTCAGATTCTCACACTTAATCACCTTTGGTGTAGGATTAAGATCATTAACCTACTTGTGATTATTTATATGTTTTTGGTGTTTTTGTTTAGTGTTAAGTAATGAGATTAAGCCATAATCATGGATTAAACAGACTCATTACACCATCCTAATAGAAGGATAATAGATGAGAATGTTTAAGCTGAGGAAAGCTCCTCAACTTAATCCATGATTAGGGATTAAACACATGACAAAACAAGCCTTTGATTAAGTGGATTTTATTTAATGGTATGATGATGAATTTATTTTTATGATTTGTAAGACAACTTGAGGGGGACTTAGAACCCTAATGCAAGGCCCAAGTTACAAGTGTGATGTCTTGATGATTATTAAGTGAATTTATTAAAGTATTTAAACACATTAAGGGTTTAACACTTAGGATTAAAGTTATACACTCCATCCTAATAGAAGGATGCAGGCATAAGCTTAATCACAAAGCCTTAAAGCCTTTAGGGTTTAGTCCCTGATTATGAGGTGAGAAGAGAAGACTCAATGAGACAGAAAGGTAAAAACTAAGTGGGGGACTAATCAAACCCTAATCATTGTCATGCTTGGTTGTTCCTAGAGTTTGTGAGGTTTACAACAGAAGTCTTCAATGGAACCACCAGGAAGCAGATGAAAGGATCAGGAGAAGCAAAGCAACTTGCTTCATTGAAGAAGACAAGTCACTTGAGAAAAGAAAGTAAGAAGAAAATTAATGAGAAAGCTCAATCTCAAACACAAACAAAAATGCAGCAAGGATGCATAAAGGAGATGAAAAGAAATTGTGAGAAGTGAAGGCAAATTCACTTCTCAAAGTTGCTTACCACCTGAAAAGTTAGTGAAAGAAATGCAATGCAATGCAAAATGAGATGAAATGGCATGAGTCAAACCAAAACCAGAAGCATATATGAGATGATAATTATGCCATGATATGATGCAAACATGAAACAAGGCATGGTGATGATCATACAAACTTATGGATGCAAATGAAGCAAGTTAAGAACCATGAACATACATGAAAAGTTATGAGATGCATATGGCATACAACATGGTAAATGCAAGATTCAATGATCAAACATGATTTCAATATGTCTTAAGATGTTAAATAAATCAAATGGATACACAAAATGCTATGGCAAGTCATGTTATGCAAGCAAATGCAAGATGGATGCATATGGAAACCCAAATTAGAGTTTATGATCAAAGCACCAAACAAAAACCAAAATCAGAAGCAAACATCAATATAAAAAATTGAAAATGCATTCAAAGGATCCCTAAACCTATACTAACTCACTGCCCAAAGGAGAAGCTCCAACTCTTAACCTAATTCAAGTTATGATTTTCCTAAGTTTTCTAGGGTTTTAGGGTTCCTTAACAAGAAAAATGCCAAACAAATGAAAAATGAAAGATCAAACCATGCCAATTTAATCTTACAAACTACATGATATGCTAAACACAATGCAAAAAGAATCAAATTCCAACTCTTTATGGTTAGGCAGAAGTGATTTTTGGAAGTTTGGATCAAAATAATGCATTAAAATGATTTTAATTTCATGAAAAATTCTCAAAATGCATCAAGATCAAAAAGGAAATTTGGTTTGAGGGTTGGACAATGTTTCTAAATGTTTTTAAATGTTTCATGAATTTTTTGGTGATTTTTAAATACCTAAAAGTATTTTTAATTAATTAATTCTCATTAATTAAATAAATATAAACTTTTAAATATTTAAAAATATTTTTTTAAATGCAAAAAATAAAAATAAAAATGTTTTCTGATTAAGAAAAATATTTAAAACAAAAATGCAAAGGGAAATATTTTTAGGATTTTTCTAACTATTTTAAATAAAATGTGTAAAACAAATAAGAAAAATATGAATTAAAAATTGAATTATGAGAAAGTATGCAGAATGAAAGGATGAGATGCAATCTGGGCAGGGAAGGTTTGACTGCGCGCCAGATCCTGTGGCTGGAATTCAAACTTGCTAAAACGAATTAATTAACTTAAATAATTAAGATTAGGGCTAAGTGGATGATCTGAACCATTGAATGCACGCGGGAATGGACTTGGTCAACTCATCCAACGCTCACAATTCAAACTTCATTAATGACTGGGATTAAACCCTAATCATTTTCAGGTGGCCGGAGAAGACCTCCGGTCGTCTTCTCCGGTGGGAACCCCACCTGAAAATTCCTAAAATCCTCAAAACGTTACTAAAATGAAATCTAAAAGAACAGGAATCAACCCCACACCCCCTGAATCAAAACCCTAACACAAACATCATTTATCTTTCATCAATCGCATGAATCGAAAGCAAACATTTATAGGTCAAAAAGTTTCAGACAAAGATTAAACTCTCATTTCTTCACCATTTTCGAAACCAAAGACATCAGAGTGATAAGTGAGTCATGAAGAACAACTTAGTAACTTAAAAATCCATTTCTGGAAAAAATGTTCATGAAGCTACCTGAGTTTGAAGCTTTCCAGTCTGCAACTTTCTGGCCTCTTCTCTTTGTGAAATCAACTCCTTTTATGCTCCTGATGAACTCTTGATGCTTAGAAAAGGTTTGTGTTGGCTGGTTTGGAAGTTTGAACAAGTTCTGTTCAGGCTCAGGTGAGAATCGTGTTTATGATTCAGGCAGTTTAAGGCAAGGATGAGGGGTGCTTTATGACCAGGATGATGAGTTGAGTTGATCTATGAAGTTTGTTTGTGAGTTTGTGAGTTGTATGATGAGTTTCGAAAGCTTTTGCTTTTGGGAGTGGAAATGAGAATGTCATGCTATGGCTTCTTTCAGGCTTGCTGGTTATGTGCTTTTGCTTGCAATTTGTTTGTATAAACAATGCTTATTGGTCAGATGAAGTGACATGTCCTTTTGTGATAGGTATGGTTACTTTTGAAATTTGTCAACTTTTGTGTAAGAAGGGCATGGGTTATGTTCTAGCCAAGTACATGGAGAGTGGGCTGCGCAGCAAGGTGAGAGAGAAAGGCTAGGATTGATCAGCAGGCTAGGCAACAAGTGGGTGAGGAGATATGATGACTTTTGCAACTTGGCTTGCTTTTGATCTTCATGAAAATATCTTGCTCCAAAGGCCAAACAATATGAGAAACTCTTGGCCCATTCTGATTTTTAAGACTTGTGTGATGTTTGTGTAATGGTTTGACATCAATTAGAAGTCTCAAATTGCCTTGATACAAGATTTTGCAAGTTTCCCATTTGGTGCATAACTTGAAATTTAGTGATTTTTGCCAACTTTGATGAACCATAACTTTTGATCCAAAATGAATTAGGTCATGTTCTTGTACTTTTTGAAAAGTGAAAGATCTATTCTACAACTTTCATGACCAAAGTTTTTCCATTTGAAGCTTTCTTGAATCAAAAAGTAAAGGTTGAAAAAGTTGCATAAAATGACATTTTCATTAAAAGTCAAACTTGCCCAAAAAGTCATCTTTGCAAAAACTTCAAATCCTTCAATTTTGTGAACTTCCAACCTCCTCTATGATCAAATAAAGATCATACACACTCAACATGATGAAGAATGCCCTTTGGTTGGGTCATTGGGGGCCTCAGATGCCCTGATTTTGCACTGACTTGTCTGAAAAGTCAACTCTTGATCAAATGACTTCCCCATGGAATTTCTTCATGAAAATTGATATGCATACTCCCTATACCATATAGAGACCAATAGAAACAAGAATGACCAAAAAATTTGGGGTTATGGCCTCTGAAACCAAAACCCTAATTCTAGGTCATTTGTGCAGTCAAGCCTGGCTCTGCTTCCATACAAATCCCAGTTCTTGTGATTCTTTGGCATTCTTGACTTTGAGAGGATATAATATGATACTTGAACACACATGGACTCCTTTGAAGTGATTGATGGCCTTTGGAGTGACTCAAGAAGCTCTTGGATTGCTCAAATCACAAACCCTAGATGCAGATGACTTTGAATCTATGCAGGGAATCAAAAATGGGATATGAGATGGTATGATTGTGTTTATGCATATGAAAAGATCACAAGACATGGTGTGAATGGGTGAGGGAAAATTTGGGGTGTTTACAGCTGCCCCTATTCAAACATGAGTTAGCTGTGCAGGATGTAAGCGACGGCTTATCAGGCAAACAAGATAACTTGTGGTTGAATACCAAAGACAGTCCAAAATTTGCACTCACAGAATGAAGAAGAAAAGGGATATAGATTGTAAAAGGAAAATAAAGTGTATTGTAAAGTATGGGCGACGGAGGACGACCGTCGAGCAGAGGACGACTGCTGGGTAAAGAGCAATGACGGGGACGGCCGACATGCTGGGGTTAAAAGGTATTATGATGGGGACGACCATCAAGTAAAGCTGTAAGATTCTCTGGGGATTAATGAAACATGACGGGGACGGCCATCAAGTTCATAAAGTAAAGCAATCAATGATGGGGACGGCCATCGGGCTAAAGCTGTAAGATTCTCTGGGGATTAATGAAACATGACGGGGACGGCCATCAAATTCATAAAGTAAAGCAATCAATGATGGGGATGGCCATCGGGCTAAAGCTGTAAGATTCTATGGGGATTAATGAAACATGACGGGGACGGCCATCAAGTTCATAAAGTAAAGCAATCAATGATGGGGACGGCCATCGGGCTAAAAAGAAGAGGGACCACGACGGGGACGGCCATCGGGTTAAAGAATAAATGAAATAAACAGATGATGAGGTACGGTCATCAAAGGTGAAGGACGATCACCTAGCAAGGGACGGCTGCTCTGTTGGGTTAAGATGAGGGACGGTCATCTAAGGTGGAGGACGACCACCAGGCAGGGTACGGCTGCCGAAAATATCACGATATAGGACGAACGCCGGATAAAAGGTCAACGATGGGGACGGCCATCGGACGAGCATGATGGAGGACGACCATCAAGAGGTGGAGGACGACCACCTAACAGGGGACGGCTGCTCTCGAGGTTTATCATGACGTAGGACGAACGCCAGATAACCAAAATCAACAATGGGGATGGCCATTGGATAAAATGATGGAGGACGATCATCAAGAGGCGGAGGACGACCACCTAGCAGGGGACGGCTGCTAAATATCACGACATAGGACGAATGTCAGATAGAAGTCAACGATGGGGACGGCCATTGGACGAGCATGATGGGGGACGACCATCAAGAGGTGGAGGACGACCACCTAGCAGGGTACGGCTGCTCTCAGGGTTTATCATGACATAGGACGAATGTCAGATAAAAAAGAAAATTGCTTACTGGGGAATAGTAAACACGGACGAGTGTTTACAATCCAAAAATAAAAGGTATAAGTGTTTGGTATTGTGTATAGATTAAAGATGCGGACGAGCATCCTTAAGACCATGATACAGACGAGTATCAGGTAGAAACAAATATTGACACACGTTCAGAGATGATGATATGGACGAGTATCAACTGGTTAACAAAGAACACAGACGAGTGTTGAATCTGAGAGAAACTCTTCTGGGGAATAGTAGACACAGACGAATATCTATATTCAAGAAGACACAGTGTATGGATTAAATATGCGGACGAGCATCCTTAAGATTATGATACGGACGAGTATCGTGTAGAAACAAACGCTTGACGCATGCTCTGAGATGATGGTACGGATGAGTACCAACGGGTTAACAAAGAACACGGACGAGTGTTGAATCTGCGGGGATATAAATGGTGTATACAAGATACGGACGAGTATCTGTATACGTATGATTAATGTATATTTGAGTGTTCAATCTGCTGGGGAGAATGACACAGGCGAGTGCTAAAAGAGAAAGGTATAGTATAAACAAGTATCTGGTATACAAAGTGTTTATGTTACTGTGCTGGGAAAATGACATGGACGGATGTCAAAGGCAATGTATATATATAAGTATATGTGAGTGCAAAGAGGATGTCTTGGCTTTCTGTTGGGGATATGACACGGACGGGTGCCACAAGGGGTGTGTATTTGTACTGGCGAATGTGAGGCAACTGCTTTTGCTGAGGAATCTGGGGAGAATTCTGTATATTGTTGATGGATTAATAACATTCACAAGTGTTTGATTCAGATCATGACTTATGATTATTGTTTGATTTTTGCCGTAATGCTCCGTACTAAACGGAATGCTACGCTTTGTGGGTGAATATGATGCAAATGCCATGATTATGCAAAGATACCAAACCGGGATTCAGATCCCATTGCTATGAAGATCTCTGGCCGATCTGCTTGAAGTAAACATCCCAGCTGGGGATGAGATCGTTGGTAGATCTGATGAAAAGATTCTGCTTTGGGAAATGGGTCAATGATAGACCTATTCCTGTAATGAGGGACCCAGCTGGGGGTTTGTAGAAGCTTTCTTCACTCTGTTGTGACTCCTTCGTGCGTTGCTCTTCTGGATAGAGGTTGGAACTCTGTGGGGAGATGATTCCCTGGCTTTTGTACCTGACTGAGGAAGAATGATTGGCAACTCGGCTGGGAGAAGCAACAAGTGGCAACTCAGCTGGGGAGAAAGTACTTGGAATGCTAAGGCTGAGTGAGTGCTGATTTGCCAGCTTGCTGGGATGAAGCTTCCATGCCCCATGTTGCGCTTCGGATACCTGCAATCCTGCAAAGACAAGATACGCACAAGTAATCCCGAGGTATCCCTTACCGGATTCCATCATAGGAGTTAGAGACTCCTGAAAGTAGGTATATTCCCTGTAAGCACGTGTTTTATTTTCTTTGCTTTTTAAAGGTAAACATCTGTATTCATGCAATCAGTTTCCTTTAAGACATCAGACATTTTTTGCAAATAAAAATGTACAAAACGAAACATGACTGAAAAATCTGATTTTATTAATTCATATGCCCTGAATTGGCAAGATACAGTCAAAGAAACATGTCTCCTGAAATGAGGAGATTGTTACAAATTGAGAAACAAAGATGCTGGCAAAGTTGACGACGCTTCAAGGAGCTTCCTCTTTTGTTATGACTCGTATGACATTCGACATTCTTCTCGTCTTGCTTTCTGAAGAAGGCTGATTCTGAAAGAGGCTTGATCCTTTCGAAGCTTATCAAGTTGTAGGTGATACAGACGAATTCAGAGTGCAGTTGTTCGCTTATTCCCTTATTTTGCATGGATCGCCCTTTCGGGTTTTCAATCCATCGGGCTACTCATTTTTGCCTGAGTTGTCCAATGCGTCTTTTCAACTCAGCGGGTGTACATTTTTTTGTTTATTTTCCCTTATTTCTGCCCGAGTCTTTTATTCTGTTTTTTGACTCGCCGGGATGCCCTATTTTTGCCTGGACTTACATTCTGTTTTTATGTCCAGCGGGTCATTTTTTATGCGAAGTATTTTTTAACTGCATCTGAATTCACAGGGGACGGGAAATCTTCACCATCCATGGTGCTGAGCATCAGTGCTCCACCAGAGAAAACTTTCTTTACAACAAATGGTCCTTCATAATTTGGAGTCCATTTGCCCCTGTGGTCTGTATGAGGAGGGAGGATTCTTTTCAGCACAAGATCTCCTACTTGGTACTCTCAGTGCCTGACTTTCTGATCGAAGGCTCTCTTCATTCTTTTCTGATACAACTGCCCATGACAAATTGCAGCCAATCTTTTCTCTTCAATCAGACTCAGTTGTTCGAATCGGGATCGGACCCACTCTGCTTCGTTCAGCTTAACATCCATCAGTACTCGTAAGGAGGGTAATTCAACTTCAACAGGTAGGACTGCCTCCATACCATACACAAGTTGATACGGTGTTGCCCCAGTGGATGTTCTGATTGACGTGCGGTACCCATGCAAAGCAAATGGCAGCATCTCATGCCAGTCTTTGTACGTAACTACCATCTTCTGCACAATCTTCTTGATATTCTTATTAGCTGCCTCAACATCGCCGTTCATCTTTGGCCTGTAAGGAGAAGAATTGTGGTGTTGGATCTTGAAGTCCCGGCATAGTTCTGCCATCATTTTGTTGTTCAAGTTAGAACCATTATCAGTAATGATTCGCTCGGGAACTCCGTATCGACAGATGATATCTCTCTTCAGAAATCTGGCTACCACTTGCCTTGTAACGTTGGCATATGAAGCTGCTTCGACCCATTTGGTAAAGTAGTCAATGGCTACCAGGATGAATCTGTGGCCGTTTGAAGCAGTCGGTTCAATCTTGCCAATCATATCAATGTCCCACATGGCAAAGGGCCAGGGTGAAGACATTATATTCAGAGGATTGGGAGGCACATGCACTTTATCCGCGTAGATCTGACATTTATGGCATATTCTGGCATAGGCACAACAGTCAGCATCCATTGTGATCCAGTAATAGCCTGATCTTAGCAACTTCTTTGCCATGGCATGCCCTCCGGCATGGGTACCAAAGGATCCTTCGTGCACTTCGTGCATTAACAGGTCTGCTTCTGTTCTATCAACGCATCTGAGGAGTACCATATCAAAGTTTCTCTTGTACAGGGAACCATCAGTGTTCAGAAAGAAACTACCAGCAAGCCTTCTCAAATTCTTCCTATCATTGGAAGATGCCCCAGGTGGGTATGGTTGATCCTCCAAGAAGCACTTAATGTCATGGAACCAAGGCTTATCATCTTTGGCAACATCTGCTGCAAATACATAAGCTGGTTTGTCAAGTCTGGACACTGAAATCTGAGGTACAAAGTTGGCAGCTTGAACTTTGATCATAGATGAAATGGTAGCCAGAGCATCTGCAAACTGATTCTCGTCCCTAGGGATATACTCAAGCTTGACTGTTGTGAAGAAAGTCAATAACCTCCTTGTATAATCCCTGTAAGGTATCAGATGATCCTGGTGTGTGTACCATTTGTCGTTGGTTTGATTAACTACTAGAGCTGAATCTCGGAATACAGTCAAAGTCTTGATCCTGAGGTCAATGGCTTCCTCAAGACCCATAATGCAAGCTTCGTATTCAGCTTCGTTGTTAGTGCAGTTGAAAGTGAGTTTTGCCGAGAAAGGCATGTGAACTCCTTTAGGTGTAATGAGCACTGCACCAACACCACGACCATTCATGTTAACAGCCCCATCAAACATCATAGTCCATTCTTCTTCCGGGTCAGGCCCTTCAGTGTGAACAGGCTCTTCATGATCTTTTGCTTTTATGAACATGATGTCTTCATCGGGGAAGTCAAATTTCATAGGCTGGTAGTCATCAATAGGTTGCTCAGCAAGATATTCAGACAATACACTGCCTTTGATGGCTTTCTGAGATGTGTACTGAATGTCATATTCCGTGAGAATCATTTGCCATCTTGCAACCCGTCCGGTAAGCGCTGGCTTCTCAAATATGTACTTAACTGGGTCCATTTTGGAGATCAATAAAGTGGTGTGGGTCAACATATACTGTCTCAGTCGGCGAGCAGCCCACGCTAAAGCACATCATGTTTTCTCGAGCAGTGAATAACGTTGTTCACAGTCAGTAAACTTTTTGCTCAGGTAGTATATTGCATACTCTTTTCGACCAGACTCGTCATGCTGGCCCAGCACACACCCCATTGACTCTTCTAATACTGTCAAGTACATTATCAGAGGTCTTCCTTCAACTGGAGGCATAAGGATTGGTGGTTCTTGCAGGTATTCCTTGATCTTGTCAAAAGCCCTTTGGCAGTCTTCATTCCACCTGACCGTCTGTTCTTTTCTTAACAGCTTGAACAAAGGCTCACAGGTTGCAGTAAGGTGAGATATGAACCTTGAGATGTAGTTCAATCTACCCAGAAACCCTCGAACTTCTTTCTCAGTTTTTGGTGCAAGCATTTCTTGAATGGCTTTGACTTTATCAGGGTCCACTTCAATCCCTTTCTCGCTTACAATAAAACCCAGCAGCTTACCAGATCGCACCCCGAATGTGCACTTGTTGGGGTTCAGCTTCAGTTGGTACTTCCTCAGACGCTTGAATAACTTCAGCAGATTTACCAGGTGGTCTTCTTCTGTAAGGGACTTGGCAATCATGTCATCCACATAACACTCGATTTCCTTATGGATCATATCGTGGAATAATGTTACCATAGCCCGTTGATATGTTGCACCAGCATTCTTCAATCCGAATGGCATCACCTTGTAAAAGAACGTGCCCCAGGGTGTGATGAATGTTGTCTTCTCCATGTCTTCAGGTGACATCTTAATCTGATTGTATCCTGAAAACCCGTCCATGAAGGAGAATACCGAGAACTGAGCCGTATTATCAACCAATACGTCAATGTGAGGTAATGGGAAATCATCTTTCGGGCTGGCTCTGTTCAGGTCCCGGTAGTCAACACACATCCTTACTTTGCCGTCTTTCTTAGGCACAGGTACTATGTTAGCAACCCACGGTGGATAGCTAGTCACAGCAAGGAACCCGGCGTCCCATTGCTTTTGTACCTCTTCTTTGATCTTCATTGCCATGTCCGGGCGAGTACGGCGCAGCTTCTGTTTAACCGGTGGGCATTCTTCCCTCAAAGGCAGCTTGTGCATAACAATGTTGGTGTCCAACCCTGGCATATCCTGATAAGACCAAGCAAACACATCCACATACTCTTGAAGCAGGTCAATCAGCTGTTTCTTCACTGAGTCTTGTAAGCCGGCCCTGATTTTAACTTCTTTCACATCTTCATTTGTACCAAGATTAATTGTTTCCACCTCCTCCTGATGAGGAGTGATAACCTTCTCCTCTTGTCTCAACAATCTGGCTATCTCTTCAGGAAGCTCATAATCTTCTTCAACCCCTTCATCAGCTTGATTGATCGGATTGTCAGAGTCATACGAAGTCATAGCCGTGTTGTTGTCGGTGCTGTCTGGAAGGCACTCTCTGCAAGGGTTCAGTTTGTTCATTTTAGTGATTGATTTTAGTCTTGTTTAGAAAAGTGAAATAAAGTTGTCATTTTGAAAACATTGCCATTTATTTTTTTGTACAAAAAGAAAAATGGAAAAACAGTGAGCGGAAAAGAAGAAGACTCGTTTGCAAAAGATGTCTGATATTTCATTGATTAATCTTGTTGCACAAAAATTACAGATGGCCCGATTACAAAATGAGTCTTGTCATCTTGGGCAAGATGCAAGACTTGATGCATGCTTAAAATATACAGGAAATAATAATTACTCTGCAGGAGTAACTCTTATAATTTCCTGGGAAGACCAGTTTGAGATACTGCTCCCCGGGATCATTGGACGAATCCAGCTTTCCAGGTTGCGTTCATCTTCCGACTCATCTTCCAAGTTGTTGACAGCATCGGGGGTGAGCATCCCCCCACTAACAAAGTTGGGCTTCTTAGCAGCCTCTGCTTGATCTTCTTGAGTTGGTTTGTAACCCAACCCAAATCTATCTTCTTTCTTCTCCACAGGCAACAGTTTTCCCCAGCCTTCAGCGTTTCCTTCTTCCACCACCTTCCGGGCCTGTTGGTAGGACGTCATGGAAGTCCCAAGTACATCAGAGGTTTCATTAATATTCAGGGCCTCAAACCCTTGACTCATCGTCTCGTGGATCTCCCCATCCATCTCAATGTATTTATAAGTAGCCAGATGGCTAACAAAAATATCCTCCTCTCCACAAATAGTAACGACTTGGCCTTCCCACTCAAATTTTAACTTCTGGTGAAGGGTAGACGTAACTGCGCCAGCGGCATGAATCCATGGTCTACCCAACAAACAGCTGTAGGCAGGCTGAATGTCCATCACGTAGAAGGTCGTTTTGAAAGTTTGTGGGCCAATCGTTACAGGCAACTCAATTTCTCCCAGAACTGATCTCTTAGAGCCGTCAAAGGCCCTCACCACCAAGTTGCTGGGACGTAATGCCAATCCTTCATATTCCAGCTTCATAAGGGCTTTTTTAGGTAAGACATTGAGGGATGACCCTGTGTCTACCAGCACATGGGAAAGGACTGCACCTTTACATTCCATGGTAATGTGCAAAGCCTTGTTATGATTGCGGCCTTCCGAAGTCAAATCAGTGTTGGTGAACCCTAGTCCATTACTAGCATTAACATTTCCAACCACAGCTTCCAACTGATTGACGGTGATCTCTTCTGGCACATAAGCTGCATGCAAGACTTTGAGTAGTGCGTTCCGATGGGCCTCGGAGCACATAAGCAATGATAGAATGGAGATCTTGGAAGGTGTCTGGTGAAGCTGGTCCACTATCTTGTAATCACTCTTCTTGATGATTCTCATGAATTCATCAACTTCTTGATCAAAAGGTGTTTTCAAAGCTTCTTTAACAATTTGCTCTTCTTGCACCATGCTCTTCCCTTTTGCCTTGGCAGCAGCTTCTGCTTCAGCAGTGGGTCTATGAATTTGCGGGGCGAAGAGACGTCCGCTTCGAGTGAAGCCTCCACCTCCCCCCATATTGTCTATTTGTGGTGAAGAAGTTGATGATTCGAAAGTGATTTTCTGTCCTTCGCAGTATAAGTCAGAGCCGTAATGCCAAGGGATGGCATTACTGCTTTCATAAGGTACTGGCCCAGGCACTATGACAGTGACTGGACTGATGGCAGCTGCAGAAGGGACTGTGATAGTCTGTGGATCATAGTATATTGTGACTGGTGCTCTGGTAGGAGTGGCATTTTGTGAGTTGTAGGCAGAATCATCGACAGGATCATAATAAATTGTAACTGTTGAGACACTTGCACTATTTGTTGCTGATGTTGTAGGAGACATTGTTGGAAGGATGGGTGTTGCTGTTGTAGGAGTTTCCAAATGAAGGGGTGCTGAAGTTGTAAAAGGGACGTTTGCTGATATCTGGTCTGTTGAAATAACAGATGAAGCATTTGTTGATGAAACTGAAAAGTTGTTTGGAACAATGGTTGTTGCAGTTGTAGGAGGTTCTGGAGCCGTTGTTAAGGAGATTGCTGGATTGGTAGGTATTGATGTTGTAATTTGAAGCAGGCCACTCTGGATGAGACCATCTATGCCGTTCCTCAAGTTATCACAACCATGCACTGAAATGTTGCAATAAGCACACCCTAACTCGCATCCCGGGAATATTTGACATTCAAGGAGTTGAGCTTTAATCTCCACCAAGGGTGTCCGAATCTGATCCACACTGGTTATCAAGTAAGACGGCTTGTCTTCTTCAATAGCATTGATTCGGGGGCCACCATGGTGTGGCATAGGGTTCTTGTTGACATTTGGTGGTGGTGCAAAGTTTAAAGCTTTGGAATCTACCAAGTCCTGTACTTTCATGTGCAAAGCTCTGCACTTCTCTGTACTATGGCCAGGTGCATTTGAGTGAAAAGCACATCTGGCGCTGGCGTCGTAATTTATGGGTAGATTGGTAGGATCTGGAGGTGCCAACGTCTTTAGCTCAACTAGGTTGAGTTTCAGGAGTTGTGGCAGTAATGTGGCATAGGGCATAGGGATCGGATCGATCACCCTATTGGCCTGAGAGGGCCTCTGTTGAAATGGTCTTTGCTGACTGTTGTTGTTGGTGTTGCTGTTGTTATAATTTCTCTGAGGAGGATACTGAGTTTGTTGCTGGTAACTTTGTTGCTGAGGTTGATAAGCTGGTTGAGGATGAATTGGAGCGGGAATGGTGACTGCTGCCACAGACCTATGAACATATTGGGGTCTGCTCCTGTTGGTATGGATAGCATTGGTCTCACCAGTTCTTCTTGGGCCCACAAAAGGCTTTCTTGGGTTGCTAGACGAGCTAGCACCGTTGTCAGAAATCTTACCCATCTTTAATAGGCTTTCAACTCTTTCCCCGGCTATGACCACATCAGCAAAGCTAGTGGAGGAGAAAGCAGCCATCCTGTCAATGTATGTTCCTTGGAGGGTGTTCATAAACATATCAGCCATCTCCCTCTCTGACATAGGTGGCTGGACAGCAGCAGCAAGCTGTCTCCACCTTTGAGCGTACTCCCGGAAGCTTTCCCTGGATGATTGTGACATCCCCATCAGGAGGGTCCTGTTGGGAGCCATATCTAAGTTGTACTGATACTGTCTGATAAAGGCCTCTGCCAGGTCCTTCCAGCATCTAATGGTTGCTCTGGTCAGATGAGAGTACCATTCCCTCGAAGCTCCAGTTAAGCTATCCTCAAAATAAAACATCCATAGCTTTTCGTCCATGGTATAGGCTTTCAGCCTCCCCAGAAAGGACTGTAGATGGGTCCGGGGACAGGAAGTCCCGTTATACTTCTCAAAGCATGGTGGTTTAAATTTGTGGGGAATCCTGACCCCGTCCAAAGAATTCTGGGACTCCAAAGATCTCAGTTTCTCAGCAATCTCTTCTAGCCTTCTGTCATAGGCTTCCTCCCCAGCTCCCATCACTGTGAACTGATCTTCCTGGGGGTCTTCTTGCAGCACTCTACCAGCTGTGGCAGTCCCTTGCACATTGACAGGGATGTTGATCTCTGGATGCTGGTGGGGTCCAAAGACTGGGGGATTAACATGAGGCTGTACTCTCTCATTGTTGCTTGTCCCAGCAGTCCCTGGATGATGGTCTTCCTGATTCCTCCCCTCTACCAGTGCTCTTAACCTCTCCTGGCTTTGAGCCATATTATTCATCACCTCCATAAATTGTGTCATCTGATTCCTCATTTCCAACCTCTCGTTGGCCATTTGATTTCTGACCTCTGTAAGGTCCTGCTGTACTTGGTCCATCTGTATGCCCGGAAGGTTGTTGCGGGTGGGATATCTGTGTGGACGGTTGAGTGGAAACCCTCGACGTCGAGCAATAGTTCCTGAGGTCACAACAGAGTTAGTAACAATAAAACAAAAACCTACAAAACCAAACAAAAGGTTAGTATGTAATGCAGTATGCTTATTTGTATCCAAGGTATCCGGCTTGGCACTTGGTTTTGACCTTTCCAGACCCCTGAGAAAGATGCTTGTGATGTTGCTTTGAAAGAACTCAGATAAAACAAACCAACACATATATTACAAAAGGTAAATGATACATAGTTTGTTTTTCCTTACAATACATGCCCTCTGAGGGGTCAAAAATACAACATAAAGAAAAAGTACATGAAATGAAAGCAACAACAAGCAAAAGTCAAACACCCAGACCAAACTCATCTTCCTGGAATTCCTTTAGAAGTGCTTCAGTCACAGGATCAGCTGGACGCTCTGTAAGATTCTTGATGAGGAGATTCCTTGTATTAACAGCTGCAGTTAGCTTCTTGTGTTGACTCTGGTCCTTTGACCTCTTTACACCAACTCTAATCTTCAACTCTGAGATCTCCCTCTGGGCTGCTGCCAAGGCTTCCTGTTGTTCTTTTGCACTAGCTTCCAGCTGCTCAATCTTATCCTGAGTCCTTTTGTCCTCCTGAGTACGGGCTTCGGTGATCCTAACCCACCTAGCCTGACTCTCCTTCAGATACAAATCAGTCCTAGCTCTCTGGAATTGGGCCTCTTTGCATGCATTCTTCAAGATCTGTTCTCCAGCCCTAGACTTCTTAATGTAATCCTCTGACTTCTCAATTTTTGCCAGATGCTCCACCCTTAGCTTTTCTAGCCTTTCAATGTCCAAGCGACCATCACTCCTCTCCCAGAGGGTCTTCTGTAGAGCCTGAGTCAACTTCTCATTTCTCTCTTTCAATTTCTCAAACTCCTCTAAGCTGACAGTTGCTGGAGGTGGTGTTGTGGAAGGTCCAGGCATATCTTCCATAGTGAAGGGCATTCAAGAAACTTGAGCCCTGGCATGAGACCACTCATAGTACTGGGCTGAGGCCACATTATTGCATCTCCCAAGAATGGTTACCCCCTTAGTCTGCACATTGTCCCAGGCCCAGGATGCCTGCCTGACAATAGCCAGATTAGGCTTGATTTCACAATAGAGGGTCTCAGTCAGATCCTGTGCTCTAGGAGGATGGACCAATGCATAGCCCAGTTGTCTTTTGAATAGCAGAGGGTTGTAGTTGATGAAACCTTTTACCCCAATCAGAGGTACATTGGGAAATTGCCCACAACTTGTAATGATGTCTCTGCCCTTGGTGCTCTGAGTGCACCATCTGATGTCATCTGAGGTTAGAGAAACAAGCCTCTTAGCCCAATTTCTTTGCTGGTGAGGGTTTAAGAATGCATCAGTCTTTGGCAGATGCTTGAGCAGCCAAGTATGGAACAAAGGAGCACAACATCTCACTAGTCTTCCCCTTTGCTTTTCATTCCTTTGATGAACAGAGTAGTAAAGATCTCCCAGTAAGGTGGGCACTGGGTTTCTCAGGATGAAAAGATGGATTGCATTCTTGCTAACAAACCTAGGCTCATCTGCAAAAAGTATGACCCCATATATGCTAAGGGCCAACAGAGCACAGACTGCCTTCCACTCCCCCAAGGAGGCCTTCAGACTAGCCTGAGAAGTTAAGAAATCCAGATGAAAACCAGAGACTCCAGCTTTGGCTGTCAAATTCTGCCCAATCAGAACTGGTTCCAGATATAATGCTTTTGCTATCTCCTCATTACTAGGGAAAGCCATCTCAGGTTGAAAGGGATTCCACCCCTGATAGGTACACCCACCAATGATGAATATTCCTCCAGCAAGGGTCCCAACTGAAAATTCTGGAAGGTGAAGCACCTCAGAGGGGGATCATAGAACTGTAGGCAAGTATGTATCAAGCTCCTCTGTGAAGGGTCCAAATCCATAACCACATCAAGGATTCCTCCATAATATTCTCTGAAAAGTGGTATATGGTCTGGAGTAATCAGGGTCTGAATCTTCCTGATGCTAGCCAACTCAGGCTCAAAGAAATGATAGGAGATGTTACTCTTCTTAGGTGCCATGCTGCTGAAAGAGAACTGAGACAGGTGCTGAGAGTAATACTGAAGATAGGCCTCCAACAGGCTGAGACTGGTGATGCAGGTGACTGAAGCAGGTAGCTGATAGCTGGAGCAAGCACTGATGAAGACAGGTCTAAGCTGAAGAAAGGGTCAAAACCAAGCCAAAATGATAGGATGGATACCCTGAAAAACAAATAAACATATGTTAAAATGATGCAATGAGGATGTATGCAAATGATATGCAAAGGTTTGTGACTGAGCTGGATCTGATCAAGTGCTCTGATATAAGTCCAGGTATGTTCAAGAAATCCAGATGGAGGTTCATAAGTCCAGTAACCAAGGTGGGGGACTCAAATAAAGAGTCACATGTCCAGGGTTAACAATCACAAGAACTGTTCCAACATGGAGTACTCTTAATCAATACAAAGTAACAGGGTATGCTAAGGTCAAGGGTACCTGCAAACCTGTAAACAGCCCAACCCCCTCACAGGTGATGTTCTAAAACAAGGATCCTCAGACTTGGATCAGTTATGAGAAGTGTAAACACTTCTAACCCGGAGGTACAGTGTTTACAATAACCATAAAAGATCCTCCTCTAATTCACCTTAGTTTCTGAAGGTCAATGCTAAAGGTCATCCAGACTTAGCAGGCTTCCCAGATAGCCCTAGCACTACAGGAAATCTGCAGCACAGAGTTCTCAAGAAGAAACCCATATCTGAACCGTGTTTCATATTCCCGCACCAGACCGAAATGGAATGGGAAAGAACATGAACCACTCTAGCCTAGGTGTCACTCAGGTCCCCGGTATAGGACCTCAACTCTCAATAGAACACCCACCCACCAAAGCAACAAAACAGATCCAGCCAGCATAGTATGACAGTATGATATGTGTAAAGCTATAAAGAAAGCAATAAACAACTGTACATAAAGCAAAAAAAAATGCAAATACAAGCACACATAACACCCCAGTAAACATAAATCAATCAAGCGCTAGGAGGAACCCACAAAAAGAACCAGAAGCCCTGGTTACAGTATAAGGATCCCCAGCAGAGTTGCCAAGCTGTCGCTCCCACCAAATGACACTGGGTCAAATGGGGTACAGACGCGAACGGTCGGCGAAAGAAATGAGAACACACAGGAGTGAACTCAGAAAGACAAGAGTCGCCAGCTAGGCATTTTTATCCCGGAGGAAAGGCAATGCTGCATAGACCTAGAAAGATATGGATAAGACGGTTGCGAACCAGAGAGACTGAGAAAGGGGGTTGGTTACAACCTGGGAAGGTATTAGCACCCAGATTGTCCGTCGTACTCGACGGGATCCACGCTTAAAAGATTTGTGTTTTAAAGGGGTAGTGTCAGTGCAATCTGTGTATTAAAGAGCTGGAAAAGGATGTACAGGTGTCAGTGTAAAAGAAGTGTGAAGTGTATAAATGTATGGTGTCAGTGTAAGAATAGGAGTGAAACGCTCAAGATCTTGAGGCTAAGAGAATGATACTGGAAAGGGGGAGGATATACAGAGACTTTTGTTCGATAACTGTTAAGTTATGCCTACGTATCCTCTCGTGCAATGAGGAAGTCAGAACACCGTAGTTCGACCCAAAGAGACTGAAAGATGAATTTACTTGTGAACTACTTACTTGCCTATGCTCAAGTGTATGACCTGTCTGGCTCAGGTGCAAACTGTCTTGCATTAGACGGAAGAAGCAAGTTCTCGTTTATGAGTGAATGAGATGAGAAAAGAATCCCGAAGGAGACGATTATTGTTTGTTTTTGAGTTTTCAGTCTTTTATTTCTTTTGGAGTTTGTAATAAGTTAATGAGCTTAAGCCTAAACCAACGGATTTAGTAAACTCATGACATCTTTCCTCTGATGAGGGGTAATGAGAATACCTTAAGTGTGAAGTCAGATTCTCACACTTAATCACCTTTGGTGTAGGATTAAGATCATTAACCTACTTGTGATTATTTAGATGTTTTTGGTGTTTTTGTTTAGTGTTAAGTAATGAGATTAAGCCATAATCATGGATTAAACAGACTCATTACACCATCCTAATAGAAGGATAATAGATGAGAATGTTTAAGCTGAGGAAAGCTCCTCAACTTAATCCATGATTAGGGATTAAACTCATGACAAAACAAGCCTTTGATTAAGTGGATTTTATTTAATGGTATGATGATGAAGTGATTTTTATGATTTGTAAGACAACTTGAGGGGGACTTGTCCATTAACACTAGGGTTAGTCCTTCTTAACCAATTAAGGAAGAATTAGAACCCTAATGCAAGGCACAAGTTACAAGTGTGATGTCTTGATGATTATTAAGTGAATTGATTAAAGGATTTAAACACATTAAGGGTTTAACACTTAGGATTAAAGGTATACACTCCATCCTAATAGAAGGATGCAGGCATAAGCTTAATCACAAAGCCTTAAAGCCTTTAGGGTTTAGTCCCTGATTATGAGGTGAGAAGAGAAGACTCAATGAGACACAAAGGTAAAAACTAAGTGGGGGACTAATCAAACCCTAATCATTGTCATGCTTGGTTGTTCCTAGAGTTTGTGAGGTTTACAAGAGAAGTCTTCAATGGAACCACCAGGAAGCAGATGAAAGGATCAGGAGAAGCAAAGCAACTTGCTTCATTGAAGAAGACAAGTCACTTGAGAAAAGAAAGTAAGAAGAAAAAGAATAAGCAAGCTCAATCTCAAACACAAACAAAAATGCAGCAAGGATGCATAAAGGAGATGAAAAGAAATTGTGAGAAGTGAAGGAAAATTCACTTCTCAAAGTTGCTTACCACCTGAAAAGTTAGTGAAAGAAATGCAATGCAATGCAAAATGAGATGAAATGGCATGAGTCAAACCAAAACCAGAAGCATATATGAGATGATAATGATGCCATGAGATGATGCAAACATGAAACAAGGCATGGTGATGATCATACAAACTTATGGATGCAAATGAAGCAAGTTAAGAACCATGAACATACATGAAAAGTTATGAGATGCATATGGCATACAACATGGTAAATGCAAGATGCAATGATCAAACATGATTTGAATACGTCTTAAGATGTTAAATGAATCAAATGGATACACAAAATGCTATGGCAAGTCATGTTATGCAAGCAAATGCAAGATGGATGCATATGGAAACCCAAATTAGGGTTTATGATCAAAGCACCAAACAAAAACCAAAATCAGAAGCAAACATCAATATAAAAAATTGAAAATGCATTCAAAGGATCCCTAAACCTATACTAACTCACTGCCCAAAGGAGAAGCTCCAACTCTTAACCTAATTCAAGTTATGATTTTCCTAAGTTTTCTAGGGTTTTAGGGTTCCTTAACAAGAAAAATGCCAAAAAAATGAAAAATGAAAGATTAAACCATGCCAATTTAATCTTACAAACTACGTGATATGCTAAACACAATGCAAAAAGAATCAAAGTCCAACTCTTTATGGTTAGGCAGAAGTGATTTTTGGAAGTTTGGATCAAAATAATGCATTAAAATGATTTTAATTTCATGAAAAATTCTCAAAATGCATCAAGATCAAAAAGGAAATTTGGTTTGAGGGTTGGACAATGTTTCTAAATGTTTTTAAATGTTTCATTAATTTTTTGGTGATTTTTAAATACCTAAAAGTATTTTTAATTAATTAATTCTCATTAATTAAATAAAGATAAACTTTTAAATATTTAAAAATATTTTTTTAAATGCAAAAAATAAAAATAAAAATGTTTTCTGATTAAGAAAAATATTTTAAACAAAAATGCAAAGGGAAATATTTTTAGGATTTTTCTAACTATTTTAAATAAAATGTGTAAAACAAATAAGAAAAATATGAATTAAAAATTGAATTATGAGAAAGTATGCAGAATGAAAGGATGAGATGCAATCTGGGCAGGGAAGGTTTGACTGCGCGCCAGATCGTTTGGCTGGAATTCAAACTTGCTAAAACGAATTAATTAACTTAAATAATTAAGATTAGGGCTAAGTGGATGATCTGAACCATTGAATGCACGCGGGAATGGACTTGGTCAACTCATCCAACGCTCACAATTCAAACTTCATTAATGACTGGGATTAAACCCTAATCATTTTCAGGTGGCCGGAGAAGACCTCCGGTCGTCTTCTCCGGTGGGAACCCCACCTGAAAATTCCTAAAATCCTCAAAACGTTACTAAAATGAAATCTAAAAGAACATGAATCAACCCCACATCCCCCTGAATCAAAACCCTAACACAAACATCATTTATCTTTCATCAATCGCATGAATCGAAAGCAAACATTTATAGGTTAAAAAGTTTCAGACAAAGATTAAACTCTCATTTCTTCACCATTTTCGAAACCAAAGACATCAGAGTGATCAGTGAGTCATGAAGAACAACTTAGTAACTTAAAAATCCATTTCTGGAAAAAATGTTCATGAAGCTACCTGAGTTTGAAGCTTTCCAGTCTGCAACTTTCTGGCCTCTTCTCTTTGTGCAATCAACTTCTTTTATGCTCCTGATGAACTCTTGATGCTTAGAGAAGGTTTGTGTTGGCTGGTTTGGAAGTTTGAACAAGTTCTGTTCAGGCTCAAGTGAGAATCGTGTTTATGATTCAGGCAGTTTAAGGCAAGGATGAGGGGTGCTTTATGACCAGGATGATGAGTTGAGTTGATCTATGAAGTTTGTTTGTGAGTTTGTGAGTTGTATGCTGAGTTTCAAAAGCTTTTGCTTTTGGGAGTGAAAATGAGAATGTCATGCTATGGCTTCTTTCAGGCTTGCTGGTTATGTGCTTTTGCTTGCAATTTGTTTGTATAAACAATGCTTATTGGTCAGATGAAGTGACATGTCCTTTTGTGATAGGTATGGTTACTTTTGCAATTTGTCAACTTTTGTGTAAGAAGGGCATGGGTCATGTTCTAGCCAAGTACATGGAGAGTGGACTGCGCAGCAAGGTGAGAGAGAAAGGCTAGGATTGATCAGTAGGATAGGCAACAAGTGGGTGAGGAGATATGATGACTTTTGCAACTTGGCTTGCTTTTGATCTTCATGAAAATATCTTGCTCCAAAGGCCAAACAATATGAGAAACTCTTGGCCCATTCTGATTTTTAAGACTTGTGTGATGTTTGTGTAATGGTTTGACATCAATTAGAAGTCACAAATTGCCTTGATACAAGATTTTGCAAGTTTCCCATTTGGTGCATAACTTGAAATTTAGTGATTTTTGCCAACTTTGATGAACCATAACTTTTGATCCAAAATGAATTAGGTCATGTTCTTGTACTTTTTGAAAAGGGAAAGATCTATTCTACAACTGTCATGACTAAAGTTTTTCCATTTGAAGCTTTCTTGAATCAAAAAGTAAGGGTTGAAAAAGTTGCATAAAATGACATTTTCATTAAAAGTCAAACTTGCCCAAAAAGTCAACTTTGCAAAAACTTCAAATCCTTCAATTTTGTGAACTTCCAACCTCCTCTATGATCAAATAAAGATCATACACACTCAACATGATGAAGAATGCCCTTTGGTTGGGTCATTGGGGGCCTCAGATGCCCTGATTTTGCACTGACTTGTCTGAAAAGTCAACTCTTGATCAGATGACTTCCCCATGGAATTTCTTCATGAAAATTGATATGCATACTCCCTATACCATATAGAGACCAATAGAAACAAGAATGACCAAAAAATTTGGGGTTATGGCCTCTGAAACCAAAACCCTAATTCTAGGTCATCTGTGCAGTCAAGCCTGGCTCTGCTTCCATACAAATCCCAGTTCTTGTGATTCTTTGGCATTCTTGACTTTGAGAGGATATAATATGATACTTGAACACACATGGACCCCTTTGAAGTGATTGATGGCCTTTGGAGTGGCTCAAGAAGCTCTTGGATTGCTCAAATCACAAACCCTAGATGCAGATGACTTTGAATCTATGCAGTGAATCAAAAATGGGATATGAGATGGTATGGTTGTGTTTATGCATATGAAAAGATCACAAGCCATGGTGTGAATGGGTGAGGGCAAATTTAAGGTGTTTACATCACGCAACCACGCGGATTCACCGAGCAGATACAACATCCAGCATAGTCGTGATCAATATCGTGATATTCACTCAAGAAAGCATGCATCTCCACCAAAGATCTTCGAATATGACGAACTTCATTGATATTGAACAAACCAGGACAACCATCAACCATATTCATAGTCGCATTACCATGCTTCGGCAACGGATTTTTCTGCACATTGGGATTAACGTCATTGAAATACAGAACATTGTTCCTCATCAACTTCTGTACTTCAAACTTTAAGGGATAACAATTCTCAACATCGTGCCCCGGGGCACCTTGATGAAAAGCACAACGAGTCTCTGGCTTATACCACCATGGAATAGTCTCTGGAACTGGAGGTGGAGGACGTGTTTGCACAAGATTCTTTGCAATCAAAGATGGAAGCAAGTCCCCATACGGCATTGGAATAGGATCAAAACTTGGTTTAACCCGAGCTTGTTGATTACCACCTTGTTGCACAGAAGGTTTCTGATAACGGGGTTGATACTTTGGAACAGCTGGCATAGTTGGAGCCACGTTAATCATTGGTGTTACAGAAGCCACATGCTGCGAATGGTGATTCCCACGACTGTGAGGTCTTCTATAACTTTCACGGGATACTGCATTAGTCTCATTTTCCTTCTTTTTCACAAAGTTGAACCTTCTAGAGCTTGAGCCATTGCCATTCTCTTGACTCAACCGTCCATCACGGACACCTTCTTCTAAACGCATCCCCATGCTCACCATCTCAGTGAAATCAGAAGGAGCGCTTGCTATCATCCTCTCATAATAAAAAGAACCCAACGTCTTCAAGAAGATCTTCGTCATTTCTTTTTCTTCCAGCGGAGGAACAATCTGGGCTGCCAGCTCTCTCCATCTCTGCGCATATTCTTTAAAAGTCTCTTTGTCCTTCTGGGACATAGCACGAAGTTGATCTCTATCAGGCGCCATATCAACGTTGTACTTGTACTGCCTCACAAAAGCTTCTCCTAAATCGTTGAAGGTCTTGATTTGGCTATTATCTAGACTCATATACCACCTCATGGGTGCACCGGTCAAACTGTCCTGGAAATAGTGAATCAGCAGCTTATCATTATCAGTCTGAGCAGACATCTTTCTTGCATACATCGTCAGATGGCTCAACGGAAAAGTGTTGCCTTTGTACTTCTCAAACTCAGGCAGCTTGAATTTGTAAGGAACTTTAACATTTAGGACCAGACAAAGGTCATAAGCATCTTTTCCGAACAAATCCTTATGTTTCAAAGCTCCGATCTCCCTCTGGATCTCAACAAAGCGTCCCTGGAAGTCATCAAGTCTTTCAGTAACTCCAGCGCCTTCACTGGGCTCAGCATGGTAAATCATTTCATCATGGTGTGGAATATTGTGCACCACAGGCGGTATAGTAGTCACAATTGGAGGAAGAGTAGTCCAAACAGGCGGTGGGAGAGTATTAAATGCAGCAGTCTCTTGATGATAAGGAGGACGGTAACCAGCAGGAAAAAATTCAACGGACATGCCCCAAGGTGTGCCAGCAAGCATACGATAGCGAGGAGAAATAATAGTCTCAACAGGAATGGATGCGGTAACAACCTCGGAAATGACAGTATTATGAACAGGAGGACTAGGAGGTGGCTGATTCTGAGCAGCCACCAAATTTTCCATCATAGCAGACACTCTTTCCAAGCTTTCTCTCAGATAAGTAACCTCTTCGCGCAGCTCGTGATTCTCTTGTTGCAAAGTTTCCAACACTCTTCTCCGATTATCCCGAGTATCAAAGCGATGAGTCAGCTTGACAGGAGAACTGAATGAAGACCAGAAAACAACATAAGATCCTTGGAGAACACTCAAAAAGCAAGACAAATGCAAGTATGATGCATGCTATGCATATGCAAATGCAAAGATTTCAAAGGATTATAAGTTAATTTGCAATATTCATAAAGAAATATTTTTTGAAATACTTAAAACTCATTCTCATTAATATCAAAGTGAGGATTACAAATGAAGTACAACCATCAATAATCCTAATACATAAGAGGAAAAGTAAACTAGGCCTAAGGAATCATATCCGAAGAAGCTCCGAATCCTGGCTGATACTTCATGCGAATTCTCTTGATCTCATTCTTGTACCGCTCTTCCATATCTTCCTTATCCTTCACCAACTTGTCGACAATGGCCTTCCAAGCACCGGAAGTAGGAGGAATAGTAGATGGAGTACTAGAGGAAAATAAATCCTCTCTCAGCCTCTTCGTGACGCGCCACTCAAGTAGCTCGATAAGATCATCCTTCTCCTTAAGCTGCTCCTGCATAGTAGTCCTCTCAAGTAGCCATTCTTCTTTTTCTTTCTTCATCTTGTCTAACTCTTCTTGAAGAGCCAACTTCTCAACAACGGGATGTAGAAAAGCAGACAAAGGCAATATGGGAAACAAAGGCTCCTCAGGTGGATAAGGCATCTTGAGCTTGGAAGCTCTAGATCGAACCCACTGAATATAACATTTGGAAGGAGGAAGGTGTTGTCTTCCCAACTGACCTCTCTCTTTCCTATGAGCAGCATGCCAAGAATGAGCAATCCTTTTCTTCATCTCTATATGATCAACACCATTAAGAAAGAAGAAACGGGATAAGGCAAGATTGTTCGGAACATCCTTCAAACAATAACCGAACTGTCGTCTAGCCAAAATGGGGTTGTAGAAAATTCCCCCACGTGTTCCAAGAAGAGGTACATTAGGAAATTCTCCACAACTATCAATAAGAACTCCAGTGTCATAATGAGAACTATACCATGTCATGTCCTTATGAGAAAGCGACATCAACTTCTGAGACCATCTTCGATTCTCTCTATTGTCCTTGAAAACATCCGACTTTGGTAGGCGCGAAATAAACCACCTATAGAGAAGAGGCGCACAACATACAATCTCTTCGTCACCTTTGGAAGTCCTATAGTGAAAAGCATGATACATATCTCCCAACAAAGTAGGAATCGGGTTCTTCTTCAAGAAGATCTGAATAGCATTCTCATCCACAATACCATCCAAGTTCGGAAACAAGACAATCCCGTAAATAAGCAAAGCAAGAATAGTCTCAAATGCATCCTTATGACCCAAAGTAAGTGAAGTAGAATCCTTTCCCATCAAGAACTTAGCATTAATACCACGAACACTCCCCTTTGGAAGAAACTTCCCATTAAGATCAGATTCCTTAAGAAACAGTGCTTTGGCGATGACCTTGATAGTAAGCTCCTTCTCTAAACCAGTGAAAAGAAACTCCTTGTCCAGAATAGGCAAACCTAACCAATAAGAATACTCCTCCAAAGTCGGCACAAGCTGATAATCCAGAAAAGTGAAACAATGGTGCAACGGGTCATAAAACTGAGCTAAAGTTGGGAGAATCCCCTCAGGTACATCAATATCCAACATATACAAAAGCTTCCCATGACATCTTCGGAACTCTTGGGTATCAACAACCAAAGCTCCTAGCTTTCTCAACTCTACTACATTAGGATTCTTGAAGGTGTACTTCTTTGTGTTCCTCCTTTCAAAAGTCATAGCCATGGACATCTGAAATTTTGCAAAAGTTCCTTATAAGTCCCTTGAAATCTTACGAACAATGCTCATTAATGTTATGATGGCATGTATGCAACAAACACAAACAAGATCACACAAGGCACACGGGCGTAGGTTCCGAGTCACGAGCATGAAGTCAAGGTAACAGAACACTAACCCCACAGGTAAGTACTAAGGTTTTGTCTTCATTGTACCTGCAGAAAACCAAAAGGGTGCTAACAGAGGTGCCCGGAGTTAACAACCATCTTTAGAATATCATCGGTACGTTGGATTACTCCCCAACCGATAACATTCTTAAAATAGACCTCGTCCGAGTGTAGTATCGCGTGACAACTTCCTTAGGTTTACACCCAGACAGTTTCCTCACTACGTTCCTAAATTGGTTTAGATGGGTTAAGGGTTCTACGGTCCTCAGTATGATCAGCTCAAGGTCGGAAAATAATGCCACGTACGATTAATCGTCATGACATTGATAGTCCAAAAGAGCCTAACCGAGTGGAGATTATCAAATTGATATTGCTTTGGACTACTCCATCACATATCGCTTCGAATATCGCCGTCCTATCATAAGTTTCAACTCAGATCCGGGTTAGAATCTATCTCACACAGAGGATCACCAAAACCAAAACAGAACAACCAAATAACAAACAAATCAAACCAAAGCAGTAAATAAATCAAAGTAGGCTAAATCCGCTTAAAGATTACTCCCCAGCAGAGTCGCCACTTTTCTGTAGCGGTAAAATCGTGAGTGTAAGCTATTGATTAACTTAACTCGATGTACACAGAGTCGCCACCACGCTTTTGTTTATTTCCGAAAGGAAAAAGGTAAAAAAACGAATAAAAACCTAGGATTCTAAAGGCAAAATATAAAAGAAATAAACAGAGATTGGGTAAGGCTAGCGGAAGCATTGGCTGGCGAGAGTTTGGCTTGCAAATGCTTCAGGAAAAGCTTGCGGCGTGTTGGCTTTCACGTGCATTTCACTTTTGTGTTTGAAGCTGAGTTTGTTGGCTTGGGTGTATTTGGCAAGGTGTGGGCCAGGCTTGAGGAATTTGCTTGCAGCTTGGCTTACGGATTGATGTGGGGCTAGGAAAAGTTGGAAATGTTGCACGTGATGTGAGATGCAAAGCTACAAAAGGGAATTAATTTTGTGAAGTGAAATGGGCAATGACTATTATGAATTGAATAAAAATATTGGATATTTGGAATAATAATAAAAAAGGAAATTAATGGATATAGAATATAATGAGAATATTAAAAAAAATGGACTTATTATTTTGATTATTTATTTTTATGACATAGAAATTAAAGGGAAAAAAATGCTAGAGAAAAAAATGAATATTTGGATTTTGTTAAATGGAAAATATTTGGTATGGTAATGAATAATGGATGGATGGAAAAAAAATAATAAAAAATGGGATAATAGAATAATAAAAAAAATGGTAATTCGGTCAATGAAAATGATAAACGAAAAATGATAATTGGGAATGGTGATTTGGAATGATTTAATCGGAAAAAGATATTGGATATTTGTGAAATGGAAAAAAAAACGAAAAATGAAATATAAACTGGTTATTGGAGATTAAAATGGTTTAATGGATGATAATTTTCTCTTAAGGCCCACGGCCAATTCCCGATTTTTCCACAACCCTCTGATAATGGATACAACCAACACAGCCCCACTGAATATTTCACAAAGTAAACCAACTGTCATCTGAAAACTGACTGATTACATGCCCTGATGATTCGAAACCAAACTGAGGAAAATAAATCCTCATATGAATCGTTGATGAACTGATGAACAAACCAAACTTCGCACAAAAAACACTGTCTGATAACTGATGAGCAAACCAAACTTCACACCAAAAACACTATCACACAACCCAACTTGTACTTTGAAAACGCATTTCCTGATGAATGAATTACTGGCACACACAACTGGCAGTCGAAACAATTTATCTGATAGTTTGACCAATATTAGGTCAAACATCCATTTGAATCGAATTGTGACTGAACAAACGCATCTGAATGAAATTACTGTCTTATCTTCGCAAACCTGCAACACAGAGAAGAAGAACACTGCAACATATTTTTTAGTATTTTGGTTAGTGATCAGTAAATATAAACAAATAATGAAGTAAAAACAATGGTGATCCCCTGCGAAGCATATACCCTTCATCTGAGGAGAAACTCGAAAGCCAGTGCGATCTTGTTTGTATGCAGATGAAATGCGAAACAATCTTAGGGCAAAAATTAGGGTGTTACACTTTGGTCTATGGTTTGCCTCCAGGCTTTACTCCTGATGTTGAGGAAGTCACTTCACAACCAATACCTACCTCTGGTGTTACTGTTGGTGCTATCCCTCAAGCTCAACCTATTCCAACTCAAGTCCAGTTTCCTCATGTTGAAGAGGATCATCAAGTCGAGTATGAGATGCATATTGTTGTTCCAATCACCAATCCTCATGTTGTTCAAGAATATGAAGCTATAAAGATGTGTCGCGAGTTAGCTGAAAAACTCTGAATCATGGAAGGACACAATTCAACTTCTCTGAGTGCCTCAGACATGTGCTTAGTTCCAGATGTTGTGATCCCTAATAAGTTCAAACTGCCAGAATTCGAAAAATACAAAGGAATTAGTTGTCCTGAACTCCATTTGAGAATGTACTGCAGAAAAATGGCCTCTCATGCCAAAGATGATAAGCTCATGATCCATTGCTTCCAAGAAAGCCTGTCTGGAGCGTCTCTAGAATGGTACATGCAGCTCCAACGCAACAATGTTCGTACTTGGCTTGATCTATCTGATGCATTCAAAAAGTAATACAAGTACAACACTGACCTTGCTCCTAACCGTACTCAACTTCAGAGTATGACTCAAAAGGAAAACGAATCCTTTAAGGAGTACGTCCAACGCTGGAGGGAGCTAGCCGCCAGAGTGCATCCGCCATCGGTTGACCGTGAAATGATCGATATCTTCATGGGCACCTTACAAGGGCAATACTACGAGAAGCTGATCAGCAGTGTATCTTCTGGATTTTCAGACATGGTGATTTGTTGGAGAAAGAATCGAAGAAGGTCTGAAAAGTGGAAAGATTCAAGGATGTTCTAGCAGCCAATCTGGAACCAAGAAACCTTTCAACGGGTACAAAAAGGGCGAAACAAATGCCATTTCTGCTGCAAGTGGGAATCCGCAACAGAGTGCACCTACTCCAATTCCCTACTACCAGTATCCCTATGTTGCTGCTGCATAATATGCTCCCGTGCCATATCAGCCAATTCCCCCAATGCCTTATCAGCAAGCCATTCTAGCTCCATTTCCGCCTCAGATGGCTTATCAACCACGTCCTTATCCTATGATTGCAGCTGCACAGTATGCGCCCAATCCGTACCAGCAACCGGCCTACCCACAACGGCCTGGTCAACAACAACAACGCGCTCCTCAATAGCGCCCACCATATCAATAAAGAGGATCTGATAGGCACATTGATCCCCTGCCTATGTCATATTCCGAAATCTTTATTGAGCTGATGGCAAAAGGATCTCTTACTTTGAAAGATATTCCACCTCAGACTGATAACGCTCGGAATTACGATGCCAATGCTCGCTGTGAGTATCACAAAGGCGCTCCAGGTCACACAATCGAGAACTGCCATGCCTTCAAACACAAGGTTCAAGATATGATCAACTCTCAGGATCTCACCCTCATTCAGAGAAACCCAAATGTCCAGAATAATCCAATGCCGCCGCACGGAGCCCACAAGTGAAAGCATTTGAAGGGGTTGTTGAAGACCAAGCTGAGTAGTCTCCAACTTTGAAGCATTCAATCAAGAGAAGTTCATTCCTCAAATCAAGGCAACCATCGCCATTTATCTTTCCGCATTCTTGTTATTTTTTATTGTTTGTTTAAGTACTATTTTCCATTGAACATTGTTATTTGTACTTGGTTTTGTTAATATTATGTTTATGCATGTTTTGAATCAATCTATTCGCATTCGCTCATCATTTATCATTTATTACAAAATCACAAAAATATTCTCTCACTTCACTTTAGCAAATATTTGAGGGAGGATGATGAAAACGAAATACCCATAACTGTTGCGGTATGCTTTCGGATAAAACCTCGTCAATGATGTACAAGCATTTTTTTTCAAAATCCCCAAACACTGGAGATATAAGGAGTTAATCCCTTGTCAACCACTTCGGGCCTAGAAGTAGGAGTTTCTTTCGGATACAACCCTTACATCTAACCCGGGGCAGGGAAGTTGTTCAATTAACCTGACTACACCTTCAGATCGCAAGATGAGAAATCCCGTCGGAAGACCATCAACAAATGATTTGGCAGTCACGACATTCAACAAAATACAAAAAAAAAATAGAAAAAAACCACTAAGTTGAGCACCCGAAGGGAGACTTAGTCGGAAAAAAAACAAATCAAAAAGAGCAACTCAAATCCTCAGCAAAAGCAAAAGCAAATATCAGTGACCACCAAATCAAGTATCAAAGGGTCACCAACAACAAAATAAGATGACTTCCATTTTCAAGCAAACTTTAAAAAGCTTCATCTTCACTCTTGAAAATTCAAAACAAATGCATGTGTAAAGTTAACTGAACATAGGACTGGAGAACATTACGAAGAACTGGTGGGTACAAATCAAACTTTGAGCCTTATATCCTTTATTTCTCTAACCATTAACCAGACCATGTTACAACCCTCAAAAGACATAATTGAGGCGCGGTTTATTCTGAAAGCATGCTACCAACAAGGTTGCGTAAACTGACTCTCATATATTTGCTAATCTTCAATCTTGTTTGCACATTATTCTTGCTGCATCTTTCACGAACTTTCTAAATCAGCACCACGTTTGGACCAACGGTCCATTCGTCAGACTATCACAGCATTCAAATAAATTTACTTTTTCAAAACTCGCATGAACGTTACATTAACACTACCATTTGTGTATGAATAATTTAATTGCAATTCAGTGCTTGACATCAGTGCAATCCCAACAAGGGGCAATCAAAAGAGAAATTTGAACTTCATTGGTGCCAACATGAATCAAGGTTACCTCAACAGTCCAATCAGGGGCAAAATCATTCTTAACAGCTCAATCAGGGGCAAGATCACCTTCGAAGGCTCAATCAGGGGCAGACACCTATCAAATCCAGACACTAGAGCAGATCATGTCTTAGTCACTCTCAAAGCTTCCCCACTAGAATTTTTCAAATACCCTACAGACAGGGGCAAGCAAACAAGGAATAAACCTTCCTATCTCTTCTCCCCGGCTAAACAAGTAGATCTTGTTGGACGTTGGAAATCATTCAAAGTAAAATCAGTCTTCATGTGTCAATTACGTCGCTTCGCTCACCAGCAAATAACCAAACTTGGAGCTTTCAGATCCATTTTCTAACCATACATCGTCGAAGATCGAGTGTCGGGGAATCAAACCCTCCACCCACCCAAATTTCAATCATTATTGGCAACTACCAGACCAAAAGACCACTAAGCTGACACCTTTTCATTTTCCAATCAGTCATAAGCATCATTATGCATCATTTACCTCATACGCATCATTTGCATACCTAAATAAATCAGCTTTTCATATCTCTTAAGATTTTTAATTTTCAGCAGTGCATAAACACTCTCATCGTATTTCCATCATTAGGGAATACCATTTCAAAACAATCGAGCATACGTGCATAAGTCAGGATCCGGGATCAATCGAAGATCCCAGGCATCTCCTTAGCGGATTCAGTGGCCGTCCCCCATTGAATCTTTTCTCTTCAACTATTTTTATTTTTCAGCCACTCGGTTTTCCCTTTAGTGACGGGAGTCGTATTTAAATTTCATTCGCCTTATTATCTTTTGGTGATAAGTGATTTTTTTATTTTCAATTCCTCACCTTATCATCTTTTGGTGATAAGTGATTTTTTATTTTCAGTCAGTTGCCTTATCATCCATTTGGTGATAAGTGATTTTATTTTTAATCCTTCGCCTTATCATCCTTCGGTGATAAGTGATTTTATTTTTAGTCATTCGCCTTATTATTCTGCAGTGATAAGTAATTTTATTTCCAGTCCTTCGCCTTATCATCCTTCGGTGATAAGTGATTTTATTTTTAGTCATTCTCCTTATCATTCTTCAGTGATAAGTGATTTTATTTTCAGACATTCGCCTTATCATTCATCAGTGATAAGTGATTTTTTTTAGTCATTCCCATTATCATTCTTCGGTGATAAGTAATTTTATTTTCAGTCATTCGCCTTATCATCCTTCGGTGATAAGTGATTTTATTTTCAGTCATTCGTCTTATCATCCTTCGGTGATAAGTGATTTTATTTTTCAGTCCTTCGCCTTATCATTCTTCGGTGATAAGTGATTTTATTTTTAGTCATTCGCCTTATCATTCTTCCGTGATAAGTGATTTTATTTTCAGTCCTTCGCCTTATCATCCTTAGGCGATAAGTGATTTTATTTTCAGACATTCGCCTTATCATCCTTCTGTGATAAGTGCATTTATTTCCAGTCATTAGCCTTATCATGCTTCAGTGATAAGTGATTTTATTTTCAATCATTCGCCTTATCATTCTTCGGTGATAAGTGATTTTAATTTTAGTCATTCGCCTTATCATTCTTCAGTGATAAGTGATTTTATTTTTAGTCCTTCGCCTTATCATCCCTCGGGGATAAGTGATGTTATTTTCAGTCATTCGCCTTATCATCCTTCGGTGATAAGTGATTTTATTTTTAGTCATTCGCCTTATCATTCTTCAGTGATAAGTGATTTTTTTAGTCATTCGCCTTATCATCCTTCGGTGATAAGTGATTTTATTTCCAGTCATTCGCCTTATCATCGTTTGGTGATAAGTGATTTTATTTTTCAGTCATTCACCTTATCATCTTTTGGCGATAAGTGATTTTATTTTCAATCATTCGCCTTATCATCCTTCGGTGATAAGTGATTTTATTTTTAGTCACTCGCCTAATCATTCTTCGGTGATAAGTGATTTTATTTTCAGTCACTCGCCTTATCATCTTTTGGTGATAAGTGATTTTATTTTCGGTCACTCGCCTCATCATCCTTCGGTGATAAGTGATTTTATTTCCAGTCACTCGCCTCATCATCCTTTGGTGATAAGCGATTTTATTTTTAGTTACTCACTTTATCATCCATCGGTGATAAATGATTTATTTTGTCAACTTGTTTCTTGCTCTGTCACCCATCATTTCCAATTTTAATCATCTGCTATTTTCACAATTTCATTCTTTTCGGACAAATTCGGAGTCTGTTAGTATCTAGTTATCATATACCTTTAAAGTTCGAACGCGAATTGGTTCATCTTCGGTCTAAGCCAATTCGTTAGGGGCATCTGTCATACCCCAAATTTGTCCTATCTGCATCATTTTATTTTACTGTCTAAACCATTGTTTCAAAAATCCAAAAAATATGTACTACTTTATTTTTCTGTCTGACATTTGAAAAATTCAAAAATATGTCATTTATTTCTAAATTCTTGGTATGTGCGAGATATCAGATTCAGAAAGGTCGGTGTGTTGTGCGAGGATCTGTCATTCGATTTTGTAATTCATTCCATTGTCCTCTAATTATTTTAAAATCACTTTTATAAATAATTTACATTTTTAAATTTTATTTTTTAAGCCCATTGGTTCATTATCTTTTTCCAAGCCCATTATTAAAAAATTCAAAAAAAATATCATTGTTATTATTATTATTTTTCTTTCATATATTGCTAATTTTACATCACCATTTTTCATTTTTAAAATAATAATATTTTTTTATCACAATTATTATTTCTATTATCCATTTATTATTATTATTATTCCCAAAAAAATTGTTTTTTGCATTTTACTAAGTCATCAATTCACAAGTCTTACTTTTATTCCTTTTCTTCTATTACTATTATTTCGGTTCCATTTCTGTTATTATTATTATTATTATTATTATTATTATTATTATTATTATTATTATTATTTTCTATTTTGTTTTTGTTATTATTACTTTTCTTATCGTCATTATTCTTGCTCTTACTAAACCTTTTATCAGTATTTTTATGATACTCAAGGACCACACAATCTCACTACAACATCAACAAGATTTTACCAACAAAATTTGAACATGCCAAAAGATTTTTAGAATATTCTTGTAACAGTTTTTCTTTCCACCCACAAACATTCAGCTCCTCAATTTTAACAGCTCATTTGCAATCCAATTTCCAGCTCACATACTTTCTCCCCAATTCTTCCATTTATACCCTCAAGCATTCCTCTATAAAAGAAAAAGAAAGAAAAAAGGCTGAGGGGGGATTAACCGAAAAATCCTGAAAATTCTTCCCCAAACTAAAAAAAAATCAGAATAACCACACAAAAAAATGAGAATCCCTCCCATCTACTTTTTCATTTTAACGCATAAACACACTTTCAACCTTCCTTAAACCTTCCATAACTCAATCCATTTTTACAACCTTCAAACATAACTCTTCTCACCAACAAACCATTAAAACCTCTTCCACCCTGCATCCACGCATACATAAAACCAAAACTAAACCTTAAAGTTTCACTAACATTAACCATACCTGCAAAAATCACCGCTCACAGAACCTTAAACTCATACATAAACCTTCTTCAAGCAAAACCAAAAAACTGCACTCAACAACAATAGTCCTCAACTACCACCGCATCACCTTCACAAAACCAAATCTGAAACCACCAACACAAACTCGCAAAACCTCAAACCTAAAAAAAACCGCAGCACTGAACCGTCGAAAAAACCGAATCATCTGAAACCGAACTTTACGAAAAAGAACCACCACCCTCATACAAGCCGTGAACCATACCTTTCATAAAACACCGCGCCGAAACCGTCCTTCCCAAAACAACTGAAACAATCCGCTGCAAATACATCTAAGCCATCCAAAACCAAAACACGATTCGAAAACAATGGTTTTCTGAGAGAGTAGAATCGCGAGAAACACTGAAACCGCACAAAATCGTGAAACATTGAGAAACCGTGGGCATCCGAGCATCATGATAGCGGTGACTTCAAACCTCCGAGATCTTTGAGCGACCACCACCGAACCATCCAAAACCATAAGAACCATTCGCGAGCCCTCACCATGAATCACCGAGCATCTGGATGACGTGAATCCGCGAGCGATTGAGTGAGAGATGACTGAATCGTGTCGTCACCGCCGCTAAGACCGTCGTGAGGGGTGGGTCTTTCTTTTTCCGGCAGCCGCAAATCATAAGGGTGGGTTTCGTTTTCATAGTGTTTTCACATAAATATTTTTAAAAGTAATTGTGTTTTGAAGACCATGAACAATGGAATGTTGGGGTCTTTTGTTATTTGTCTTATTTTTATTTTTTTAAACCATTTTTTTTACATAATGACAATGACCGAAAAGTGGTATGTGGCTAGGGTTCTTATGTTGAGAAACCTCTTTCATGTCGCTTGGGCCTTTCCTTTGGGTGCTGACCCGTTTCGTTTTGTAAAATTAAACTTCATTTTTTTTTGGGTATTTAAAGTTATATTTTTCGTTTTTTATATATAAAAATTATGGATAATATTTCTATCTCAAAAGTTTGTTCTTCTAAATATATTAAACGGTTGACTTTAGCTCGATTTCGTTAAATTGGTAAAAGTCGACCAATATGAGGCCAAAGTAGTTAGTTTTATATTTATCGTTTATTTTTTTCTCCATTTAATTTAGTTTATTTTTATTTATTATATTTATTCCGATTATTTGCCACATTATCTAATTCAGTTTAATTTATTTGTATTTATAATTCCATTCCAATTTAATTTTCGCAATTCAATTTAATTTAATTTATTTATTTTATCGCATTCCAACAAATTGTTTCGACTCCTCATAGAACGATTTCAATTTTAAATCGGCTCTAAGGAAGTAAACGAATTATATTTCGACGCGTCCGAATAAAAGGTCCAACACCTCCGAAGAGTTGTCGTTATTTTATTTTTTTGCATTTTATCGCTTTAATCGATTCGCAAACCCATGTAAGCCGAGTGCATCGTGCCTCGCCATCAATTCCTTCCAACTCGAATATTCAAATATTTTTTATATTTAAATAACGGAAAAACTGAATTCTGGAGTCTCGCATTCCACGAATTCTTGAATGAATGCTCCAGAGGCTCGCCCCACGGGATGTGGTTCATTCGACTTTCCGTAATTAAAACTTTTAATATACATATCAAATAATGAAAGAATTGAATTCTGGAGTCTAGCATTCCTCGAATTCTCGAATAAACTCTCCTGAGGCCCGCCCCTCAAGACGCAGTTTATTTACCCTTTCATTCTTAAAAAACCCTAACTAGATCAAACATCTTTTAAGAGCGAACATTATTTAAATCCTTTCTATCTTGCAAACAAGCTAGCCCTTCCGCCTCCTATCGCGAGCAGACAAGCCAACGCTTAGCAGTTAGAATGAGATTTAAATACTCGTTCATTAAAACAAATCAACCTACCAACCTTAGTACCATGAACTACGAGGCTCTGACTTTCCCATTGCACAAGGGAATAAGTAGGCACACGGATCTTACTCCTTGCCGAGCACCTTAGGAACAAAATAACCCATTTCCCCTATTAACCTTATATTAGAATCGTTCGCATTTATTTTATTATTCGAAGAAAACAGAAAGCATAAGTCAACATTAGATCGCAGGTTAAACTAAGAGGTTCCCGTTGAGTACAACGGACGTAAGGGGTGCTAATATCTTCCTCTTACGGAATCGACTCTCGAACCTAGAATCTGGTTTCAAAGACCTTGTTTTATCCGTTTTTTCAAAAAGGTTTCTTGATATTTTCCTTTTCCTTAATTGGAATAAAATAAGTTTGGTGGCGACTCTGTTGTTTTAATTTTCATCTCGGTATTTTCTTATCGCGAGGTCGTATTTTTCGAGGTACGACACATAGGACGAATGTCGGATATAAAAGGTCGACGATGGGGATGGCCATCGAATAAGCATAATGAAGGACGATCATCAAGAGGTGAAGGACGATCATCTAGCAGGGTACGGCTGCTCTCGGGGTTTATCATGACATAAGAAGAATTTCGGATAACAAGATCAACGATAGGGACGACCATCGGATGAAATGATGAGTGACGGTCATCAAGAGGTGAAGGACGATCACCTAGCAGGGGACGAATGCTCTTTATCCCGACATAGGACGAATACCGGATAGAAAAGGGTTCCACTAATGGGCACTCCACTAGGGAAAGGGATGAGGGACGGTCATCTGAAGGTGAATGATGATCACTTGGCAGGGTATGGCTGCCGAAAGTATCACGACATAGGACGAATGTCGGATAGAAAGAAGGTTGTTCTATTAGCGACTTGCCGAGGATTGGTAAACACAGACGAGTGCTTACGCTTAAAAATAAAAGGTATAAGTGTTTGACATTGTGTATAGATTAAAGATGCGGACGAGCATCCTTAAGACCATGATACGGACGAGTATCAGTAGAAACAAACGCTGACGCGTGTTTAGAGATGATGGTACGGACAAGTACCAACTGGTTAACAAAAAATACGGACGAGTGTCGAATCTGTTGAGGAGTGATATATATACAAGATACGGACGAGTATCAGAGACTTCTATATAAGTATGAGTGAGTATTGGTTTTATTGGCGAAGTATGAGCAAGACACGGACGGGTGTTCAACTTGCTGGGGAATGTATGACACGAACGAGTGTCAAGTATGTACTATATAAATAGGCATCGGTTTCGAGAATGCAAAGGATATGCTTTGGCTTTCTATGGGGATAGGATGACACGGACGGGTGTCGAAAAGAGTGTGTTATAAATAAGTGCTTGGTTTGCAGAAAGAGTTCTGGCAACTATGTTGGGGAAGTATGACACGGACGAGTGTCAAAAAGAGCATGTATAGGTATTTGTATTTGAGAGTGCAAAGGGGACGCTTTGGCCTATATCTGCAGGGGATATGAGTTTTTATATACATTGCTGATGAAATACTCATGGTAATTGCAGGTGACTGACTCGAACCTGACTTGTTGGTAAATCTATTAGGAGGGGGAACTCTGCTTGGGGAAATAGATCATTGGTCGATCTATCTGTAAGGAGAACTCAGCTAGGGAGAAGGAAACTTTCGTCACTTTGTTGGGTAAGAGTTTCAGGCATTCCTCTTCTAGGGAGAGGATGGAAACTCTGTGGGGAGATAGTTCTTTTCACCTTACTGAGGATGAGAGATCTGGTACTCTGGTGGGGCTCTCGGCTGGGGAAGCTCCTGTTGAGTAGACTTGTGCTGGGGATGAGTAGGCTTTGGCAACTCCGCTGGGGAAAAGCAGTCCAGATATTGCTCGGGAGATCCCGCTTTAGGAAGTAGTATGTTGGGGATTCGGTGCTTGGCATGCCCCATGTTGCGTATTGAATACCTACAACCTGTTAAGACAAAAGAAACGCACAAGTATCCCGAAGTATCCCTTACCGGATTTCTTCATAGGAGTTAGGATTTCCTGAAAGTAAACTTATTTCCTGCAAGCATTTATTAAAAAAGGCTCATTTGTTTTATGCAAGTATTGAATCATGAATATTGGACATTTTGCAACGAAACAAGAATGTACAAAATGAGGTGTGACTGCAAACTTCTGATTTTATTAATCTGGGTACCCTGAATTGGCAAATACAGTCAAAGAAACAAATCCCATGGAATGAGGAGATTGCTATAAACCGAGAAAATAAAAATGTTGGCAATGTTGACGACGACGCTCCATTGGACTTCCTTTGCTATGACATGTATGACCTTGACGTTCTTCTCATCTTGCGTTCTGAAGAAAGTTGACTCTGACCGATGCTTTGCCCTTTCGAAGCTTGCCAAGTTATGAGTGACACAGACGAATTCAGAATGCAATTGTTTGCTTATTCCCTGATTTTGCGTGGATTTCCCTTTCGGGTTTTCAATCCACTGGGATACCCATTTTTGCCTGAGCTGTCCGATGCGGCTTTTCAACTTAGCGGGTGAACATTTTTATTTTATTTTAAATTTTCCCATATTTTTGCCCGAGTCTTTTATTCTGTTTTTCACTCGCCGGGATGCCCTATTTTTTCCTGGATTTACATTCTGTTTTTATATCCAGCGGGTCATTTTATGCGAAGTATTTTTTAACTACATCTGAATTCACAGAGGATAATAAATCCTCGCCATCCATAGTAGTGAGCATCAGTGCTCCACCAGAGAAAACCTTCTTTACTATGAATGAGCCATCTTAGTTTGGAGTCCACTTGCCCTTGTGGTCTGTATGAGGAGGAAGAAGTCTTTTCAGCATAAGATATCCCATCTGGTATTCCCAAAGCCTGACTTTCTGATCGAAGGCTTTCTTCATCCTTTTCTGATATAACTGCCCATGACAGATTGCATCTAATCTCTTTTCTTCGATCAAATTCAATTGATTGTACCGAGACCGGACCCATTCCGCCTCGTCCAGCTTTACATCCATCATTACCCGTAAGGAGGGTAGCTCAACTTCAATAGGTAGGACTGCCTCCATACCATACACAAGCGGATACGGTGTTGCCCCAGTGGATGTTCTGATTAAGGTTCGATACCCATGCAAGGCAAAAGGTAGCATTTCATGCCAGTCTTTGTAAGTAACCACCATCTTCTTCACAATCTTCTTGATGTTCTTGTTAGCTGTCTCGACAACGCCATTCATCTTTGGCTTGTAAGGAGAAGAGTTGTGATGTTGGATTTTGAAGTCCCGACACAGTCCTGCCATCATTTTGTTGTTTAAATTGGAACCATTGTCAGTAATGATTCGCTCGGGAACTCCATATCGACAGATGATGTCTCTTTTCAGAAATCTGGCTACCACTTGTCTGGTGACATTTGCATATGAAGCTGCTTCGACCCATTTGGTGAAGTAATCAATGGCTACCAGGACGAATCTGTGGCCATTTGAAGCAGTCAATCCGATCTTTCCAATCATGTCAATTCCCCACATGGCAAAGGGCCAAGGTGAAGACATCATGTTCAAAGGATTCGGAGGCACATGCACTTTGTCTGCGTAGATCTGGCACTTGTGACATTTCCTGGCATTAGCACAAAAATCTGCATCCATTGTGATCCAGTAGTAACCTGATCTGAATAATTTCTTAGCCATTGCATGTCCTCCAGCATGGGTACTGAAAGATCATTCAGCACCTCGTGCATCAGCAAGTCTGCTTCTTTCTTATCAACACATCTGAGTAGCACCATGTCAAAGTTCCGCTTGTATAATGAACCATCAGTATTAAGGAAGAAACTATTGGCCCGCCTTCTTAAAGTCTTCTTATCATTGGATGATGCCCCAGGTGGGTATGTCTGATCCTCTAAGAAGCTTTTGATGTCATGGAACCAAGGCTTGTCATCTTTAGCAATGTCCACAGAGAAAACGTAATTGGCAGTCTGAACCTTGATCATGGAGGAAATGGTAGCTAAATCATCTGCGAACTGATTTTCGTCTCGAGGCATGTACTAAAGTTTGATTGTTGTGAAGAAAGTCAATAATCTCCTCGTATAGTCACGATACAGAATTAGATGCTCTTGGTGAGTGTACCATTTGTCGTTGATTTGATTGATAACCAAAGCTGAATCACCGAATACATTCAATGTTTTGATCCTGAGGTCAATGGCTTCCTCAAGACCCATGATACAGGCTTCGTGTTCAGCTTCATTGTTAGTGCAGGCAAAGGTGAGTTTTATGGAGAAAGGCATATGAACTCCTTTAGGTTTAATGAGCACTGCACCAACTCCACGACCATTCATATTGACAGACCCATCAAACATCATCGTCCACTCTTCTTCTGGGTCAGGCCCTTCAGTGTGAACAGGCTCTTCATGATCTTTTGCTTTTAGGAACATGATGTCTTCATCAGGGAAGTCAAATCTCATGGGCTGCTAATCATCAATGGGTTGCTCATCTAGATAATCAGAAAATACACTGCCTTTGATGTCCTTTTGAGATGTGTATTGAATGTCATACTATGTCAGAATCATTTGCCATCTAGCAACCCTTCCGGTAAGTGCTGGCTTCTCAAATATGTACTTGATGGGGTCCATTTTTGAGATCAATAAAGTAGTGTGAGTCAGCATATACTGTCTTAGTCGGCGAGCAGCCCACGCTAAAGCATAACAAGTTTTCTCAAGCAGTGAATAACGTTGTTCACAGTCGGTAAACTTTTTGCTTAGGTAGTATGTTGCATACTCTTTTCGACCAGACTAGTCATGCTGGCCCAACACACACCCCATTGACCCTTCTAATACTGTCAGGTACATTATCAGAGGTATTCCTTCAACTGGAGGCATGAGAATCGAAGGTTCTTGCAGGTACTCCTTGATCTTGTCAAAAGCTTTCTGACAATCGTCGTTCCACCTGACTGTTTGTTCCTTTCTTAATAGTTTGAACAAGGGTTCACAGGTTTTAATGAGGTGAGATATGAACCTTGATATGTAGTTCAATCTACCTAAGAACCCTCGAACTTCTTTTTCAGTCCTAGGTGCAGGCATCTCCTTAATGGCTTTGACTTTGTCAGGATCAACTTCAATTCCCTTTTCACTTACGATAAATCCCAGCAACTTACCGGAATGTACCCCGAATGTGCATTTGTTGGGGTTCATCTTCAGCTGATATTTCCTCAGACGCTTGAACAACTTCAACAGATTTTCCAGGTGATCTTCTTCAGTAAGGGACTTGGCAATCATATCATCCACATAACATTCAATTTCTTTGGGGATTATATCGTGGAATAATGTTACCATAGCCCGTTGATAAGTGGCACCTGCGTTCTTCAGTCCAAAAGGCATTACCTTGTAACAGAATGTGCCCCAAGCTGTGATGAAGGTCGTTTTCTTCATGTCTTCGGGTGACATCTTAATCTGATTATACCCGTAAAATCCGTCCATGAAAGAAAATACCGAGAACTGAGTTGTGTTGTCGACCAATACATCATATGTAAGGTAATGGGAAATCATCCTTCGGGCTAGCTCTGTTCAGATCCCGGTAATCCACACACATACGCATCTTGCCATCCTTCTTAGGCACTGGTACAATGTTAGCGACCCACAGCGGATAACTAGTTACATCAAGGAAATCGACGTCCCACGGTTTTTGTACTTCTTCCTTAATCTTCATGGCCATATCTAGGCGAGTACAGCGTAGCTTTTGCTTCACTGGAGGGAAATATTCTTTCAAGGGTAGCTTGTGCATGACGATATCCGTATCTAGACCCGGCATGTCCTGATAGGACCGAGCAAAGATGTCGACGTATTCTCGAAGCATGTCGATAAGTTGTTCTTTTACCGAGGCTTACAGACTGGCCCCAATCTTCACTTCTTTCAAATCCTCCTCGGTACCAAGATTAACAGTTTCAACCTCCTCCTGATGAGGAGTAATCACTTTCTCTTCTTGCCTCAACAACCTGGCTAACTCTTCCGGTAACTCATAGTCTTCCTCAACCCCTTCATCATCTTGATTGATTGGATTGTCGAAGTCATATAAGGTCATAGCAGTGTTGTTGTCGGTGCAATCTGGAGGATAATCTCTACAAGGGTTGAGATTTGTTCGTTTTAGTGATAAAATTTAATCTTGTTTAGAAAAAGTGTAAAATGAAGTTAGTATTTTGAAAACATTACCATTTTTATTGTTTTGTGCGAAAAATAACAAAAATGAAAAGACAGTGAGCGAAAAAGGAAATTGTTTGCAAAAGATGTCCATTGTTCATTGATATTCCATTTGCATAAAATACAAATATGACCCTATTACAAAATGAGTCCTGACACCTTGGGCAAGATGCAGGACTTGATGCATGCTAAAAAAAGCAGAAAATAATAATTACTCTGCAGGAGTAACTCTTATAATTTCCTAGGAAGACCAGTTAAGGACTTGTTGGCCCGGGATCCTTGAACGAATCCATCTTTCCAGGTTGAGGTTTCTTTCCACCTCGTCTTCCACATTATTGACCGCATTTGGGGTGAGCATCCCCCCACTTATGAACTTGGGCTCCTTAGCAGCTTCTGCTTGATCTTACCGGGATGGTTTGTAACCCAAACTGAATATGTCATCCTTCTTCTCCACCGATAGCAGCTTGCCCCAGCCTTGGGCGTTTCCATCTTCAACAACCTTCCGAGCTTGTTGTCGCTCCCCCGAAAAGACACCTGGTCAGATAGGGTACATACGTGAATGGTCGGCGAAGAGAAAAAATGAAGGTGAAGTGAATAGAGTCGCCAGCTAGGCATTTTTATCCTGAAGGAAAGGTAATGTTGCATAAACCTAAGAAAAGATGGATAAGACTGTTGCGAACCAGAGAAACTGAGAAAGGGGGTTGGTTACAACCTGGGAAGGTATTAGCACCCAGATTAACCGTCGTACTCGACGGGATCCACGCTTACAAGATTGTGTTTAAAAAGGGGTAAGTGTATGTGCTATCTGTGTGCAAAAGCTAGAAAAAGAAATATACAAGTGTCAGTGCAATATGGTGAATTGCTCAGGACTGAGGCTTAAAAGAGAACGCTGAAAGAGGGGGAAGACCCAGAGACTTTTGTTCGATAAATGTTAAGTTATACATACGTATCCTCGCGTGAAATGAGGAAGTCAGAACACCGTAGTTCGACTCAAAGAGACTGAAAGATAAATTGACTGTGAACTGCTTGCTTGTCTATGCTCAAGTGTATAACTTGTCTGGCTCGGGTGCTAACTGTCTTGCATTAGACGGAAGAAGCAAGTTATCACTTGTGAATGAGTATGATGAGAAAATAATCCCGAAGGAGACGATTATTGTTTGTTTTGGTGTTTTCAGTCTTGTTATTGTTTTTTGGTGTTCTGCATAAATTAATAAGCTTAAGCCTAAATCAAGGGCTTGTAAACTCATTATATCCTCCCTGATTAGGGATAATGAGAATACTTAGGTATGAGATAAACATCTCAACTTAATTACCATGATGATGTAGGATTAAGATCATTAACCTACTTGTGATTAATTAATTTTTTTTTGGTTTTTGTTTAGTGTTAAGTAATGAGTTTAATCTCTAATCACAGATTAGTGAACTCATTACACCATCCTTATAGAAGGATAATAGATGAGAACACTTAAGCTGAGGAAGATACCTCAACTTAATTTATGGTTAGGGATTAGATTCATTATATAACAAGCCTTTATTAAGTGGATTTTAATTAAGGGATGAGATTAAGAAATGGATTTTAAGTTTGTAAGACAATTTGAGGGGGACTTGTCCATTAAACACTAGGGTTAGTCCTTCTTAACCATAAGGAAGAATTAGAAACCTAATGTAAGGCCCAAGTTACAAGATAAAGTCTTAGTGGTTATTAGATGATTTGATTAAGAGGTTTAAACAAATTAAAGGTTTAACACTTAGGATTAAAGTTATACACTCCATCCTAAGAGAAGGATGCATGCATAACCCTAATTTCATAGTCTCTGATTATTAGGTGAGAAGAGAGACTCAACGAGACTCAAAGGTAAGAAGCTAGGGGGGACTAATCACAATCCTAATTATTATCATGCTTGGATGTTCCTATGGTTTGTAAGGCTTAAGAAATATATTCAAGGAAGCCACCAATGGAAGAAGCAGAAGAAAGGAGGAAGAAGCAGAAGAATAAGTTACTTACTTCAATGAAGAAGATAAGTAACTTAAAGAAAGAAAGAGAGAAAGAATGAACACAAGTGAACAATTTCACTTCAAAGAAACCAGCAAGATGCATATGAAAGAGATAAAGAGAAATGAGAAGTGTAAACACCCCAAATTTGCCCTCACCCATTCACCATGGCTTGTGATCATTCTCATATGCATAAACACAATCATAACTTCTCATATCTCATTTTTGATTCACTGCATGGTTTCTAAGTCATCTGCACCTAGGGTTTGTGATCTGAGCAATCCCAATGCTTCTTGAGCCATTCCAAAGGCTACTAATCAACTCAAAGGGGTCCATGTGTGTTCTTATATCATATTCCATCTCCTCAAAGTCAAAATTGCAAAGGAATCACAAGAACTAGGGTTTGAGTGGATGCAGAGCCAGGATGAACTGCACAGTTGACTGAAAATTAGGGTTTTGGTTTCAGGGGCCATAACTCCAAATTTTTTGGTCATTCTTGTTTCCATTGGTCTCTATATGGTATAGGGAGTATGCATATCAATTTTCATGAAGAAATTCCATGGGGAAGTCATCTGATCAAGAGTTGACTTTTCAGACAAGTCAGTGTAAAATCAGGGCATCTGAGGCCCCCAATGACCCAACCAATGGGTGATCTTCATCATTTTGAGTGTATATGATCTTTATTTGATCATGGAGGAAGATTGAAGTTCATAGAAATCAAGAATTTAGGGTTTTTGCAAAAGTTGACTTTTTGGGTTTTGTTGACTTTTCAAGAATGCATCATTTTAGGTCAATTTTCAAGCCTTGATTCTTGATCCAAAAAGGCTTCAAATGGAAAAACTTTGGTCATGAAAGTTGTAGATCTCATCTTTCCCTTTTCAAAAAGTACAAGAACATGATCTAACTCTTCTTGGATCAAAAGTTATGGCCATGCAAAGTTGCCAAAAATCACTTATTTTCAAGTTGTGCACAAAGTGGGAATTTTGCAAAACCTTGAACCAATGCACATTGCAGCCTCTAATTCACTACAAACCAGTACACAAACATTCTCTAAGCCCTAAAAATCAGAATTGGACTAAGTTTGCTCATGGTTTCATGCTTGGTTGGACAAAAGATCACATGTGAACCAAAATGCCACAACTTGCAAAACTCATCATCATGCTTGCTACAACTTGCTGCATTGAGTGCTGAGCCAAGCTAGCCTCTCACCTCACCTTGCTGCGCCAGCCCATGCCCATGTACTTGCCTAGCACCTCACCTTACTTTCTCTTACACAAGAGTTGACAAAGTTGCAAAAGTTAACCTACCAATCCAAAAAGCACAAGTCACATCAGCCAGCCAATGAGAGAGAGTCACATGTACAATTTGCAAGCTGAACATATCAAGAACAAGGGCTGAAACCAACACATTCTCAACTTACACAAAAACCTCCCAACTTGCAAGTTCTATCGAATCTCTTCACACAGCCTCTAAACACAAAAACTTTCTTCATCAATCATCTCACCACACTCCATAGACCACCCAGCACCCAAAGCACAAGCCCAAAACAGCCTGAATACCCCATAGCCATTGCTCACCTTCATTCTGCAACTTCATTCGAATCTCTTTCCACAAGCCACAAACAGCCAAACCAACACCACCAAGCTTCTCTACACACTTCATAGATCACAAACAAACACTCACCATGACCTGAAACCTCCTGAATCTCATCTGCCATTGTTGACTGAACTGAAGCAGTTCTCTTCGAAACTCATCATCCAGCAAATCTAAACTCCATTTGAGCATCCAAGGACCTTTGGGGGACCAAGAGGAGCAGCTTGCACTGAAAGAAGAGGCCTGAAAGTTCCAGAACTGAAAGCTCAAAAACTCAGGTAGCTCAAAAATAATTTTTCCAGAAGTCTCTTTTTAAGTTACAGACTTGTTCTTCATGATGCACTGATCATTCTGGTACCTTTAGTTTTTGAAATGGTTGCGTTTTAAGAATTTAATTTCTGTTTGAAGCTTACGAACCCTAGAATTTGTTTGCTTCGATTCAGTTGATTTAGGAACTTTAAATGTGTTTTGGGAGAGGGGTTTAGTTCGTGAGTTGATGGGGATCATTTCCCAGGTCTTAGGATTCATTTATATTACGTTTTGAGAGGTTTTGAAGATTTTCAGGTGACCTTCTGGCCGGAGAAGACGACCGGAAGTCTTCTCCGGCCACCTGAGTGTAATTAGGGTTTAATCCCATAATTAATGTCAGTTTGAATTCTGGCCGTGGATACGCGTTGACTTGTTGACTTCCCTCCTGTTTCAGTGGCCCAGATGCGTTTGATTAACCCTAATCCACGTGTTAGGGTTAATTAATCCATGTTTTATTTAATTTAATCTGAAGCAATCCTAGCCTCTCATTCTGGCGCGCAGTCAATGTTTTTAAACCCAGAGTGCATCCTGGTCATTCATCCTGCTTACTTCTCATTTAATTTGATTTTAATTCATTTTTATTTCAATTAATTTGTATAATTATTTTAAAATAGTTAAAAAATCATAAAAATTATGAAACTTTTTCTTTAAGGTTTTATTAATTTTTATGACACAAAAAATATTTTTATTTTATTTTTATCATTAAAAAAGTATTTTTAAATATTTAAAAGATTATTTTTAATTGATTAATGAGAATTAATTAATTAAAAATACTTTTAGGTATTTAAAAATTACAAAAAAATTCATGAAATGTTCCAAGACATTTAGAAACATTGTCCAACCTTCAAACTAAATTTCTTTTTTGTTCTTGATGCATTTTAAGAATTTTTCATGGAATTAAATCACATTTTGTGCATTATTTTGATCATATGTTTGAAAATTCATTTCTGACTTTTGGTAAAGGTTGAGACATTGATTCTTTTTGTATTGTTTTCCATTTGACATGTACTTTCAAGGATAAAATGGCCATGATTTGATCTTGCATTTTCTAATTGATTGGCATTTCTTTTGTTACAAACCCTAAAAAACCCTAATAACTTGCAAAATTCATAACTTGAGTTTGGTTGAGAGTTGAGAGCTCCCCTTTGGGCAGTGGTTCATTATAGGTCTAGGGTTTCTTTAGGTACCATTTTCCATTTTTTATGTTAAGGTTTGCTTCTGTTTTTGGTTTATGTGTGATGTTTGATCCATGAACCCTAATTTGGGCCTTCTCTTGCATCCTTCTTGCATTTCCTTGCATAACATGACTTGCCATTGCATTTTGTGCATTCTTATGATTCATTTGACATCTTAAGACATGTATGAAGCATCATTGATCATTGCATCTCATATTTGCCATGCCATTTGTCTTGTATGATCCATAACATTTCATGTTTGTCCATGCTCCTTAACTTGCATCATTTGCATCCATGACTTTGTATGAACATCCCCATGCCTTGCCTCATGTTTGCAGCACCTCATAACATCATAATCATCATCAACATGCTTCTGGTTTTGCTTTGCATCATACCATTTCATCTCATCTTGCATTGCATTGCATTTCTCTCTAACATTTCAGGTGGTAAGTAACTTGAGAAGTGAATTTGCCTTCACTTCTCACAACTTTTCTTTTCATCTCTTTTGCATACCTTGCTGCATCCTTACTTGTGTTTGAGTTTGAGCTTGCTCATTCTTCCTCCTCCCACTTTCTTTCTTCAAGTGACTTGACTTCTTGAATGAAGCAAGTCACTTTGCTTCTCTTATTCCTGTTCATCTGCTTCCTGGTGTTTCTCTTTGAAGATTAGTCTTGAAAACCTCACAAACATTAGGACCAACCAAGCATGATAATGAATTAGGGTTTTGATTAGTCTCCCCCATAGTTTTTACCTTTGTGTCTCTCTTTGAGTCATCTCTTCTCACCTCACAATCAGGGACTAAACCCTCAAGGCTTTAAGACTTTGTGATTGAGATCATGCCTGCATCCTTCTTTTAGGATGGAGTGTATAACTTTAATCCTAAGTCTTGGACCCTTAAGGTGTTGAAATCTCTTAATTAATCCATCTAATAATCATCAAGACATTACACTTGTAACTTGGGCCTTGCATTAGGGTTCTAATTCTTCCTTAATTGGTTAAGAAGGACTAACCCTAAAGTTAATGGACAAGTCCCCCTCAAGTTGTCTTACAAACCATAAAAAACACTTCATCATCATACCATCAATAAAATTCACTTAATCAAAGGTTTGTTTTGTCATGGGGTTAATCCCTAATCATGGATTAAGTTGAGGAGTCTTCCTCAGCTTAAACACCCTCATCTATTATCCTTCTTTTAGGATGGTGTAATGAGTCTGTTTAATCCTTGATTATGGCTTAACCTCATTACTTAACACTGAACAAAAATCACAAAAACATCTAAATAATCACAAGTAGGTTAATGATCTTAACCCTATATCAAAGGTGATTAAGTGTGAGAATCTGACTTCACACTTAAGGTAATTCTCATTACCCCTAAACAGAGGGAAGATGTGATGAGTTTGCTAAATCCATTGGTTTAGGCTTAAGCTCATTATCTTATGACAAACTCCAAAAAGAAATAAAAGACTGAAAACTCAAAAACAAACAATAATCGTCTCCTCCGGGATTCTTTTCTCATCATCCTCACTCACAAACGAGAACTCGCTTCTTCCGTCTAATGCAAGACAGTAAGCACCTGGGCCAGACAGGTCACACACTTGAGCATTGACAAGCAAGCAGTTCACAAGTCAATTCACCTTTCAGTCTCCTTGGGTCGAACTACGGTGTTCTGACTTCCTCATTGCACGAGAGGATACGTAGGCATAACTTAACAGTTATCGAACAAAAGTCTCTGTACATTCCCCCTCTTCCAGCTTCTTTCCCTTAGCCTCATTATCATGAGCAATTCATTTCATTCCTGATCTCACACTGACACTTTCATACTTCATATCACTTATACACTATACACTGACACCTGTACATATTGCTTTCCAGCTATTCTACACACAGATTGCACTGACACTACCACTTTAAAACACAAATCTTTTAAGCGTGGATCCCGTCGAGTACGACGGACAATCTGGGTGCTAATACCTTCCCAGGTTGTAACCAACCCCCTTTCTCAGTCTCTCTGGTCCGCAAACCGTCTTATCCATCTTTTTCTAGGCTTATGCAGCATTGCCTTTCCTCCGGGATAAAAATGCCTAGCTGGCGACTCTATTCATCTCCAGTGAGTTCACGGCTGTGTGTTCTCATTGTCCCTCTCGCCGACCGTTCGCGTCTGTACCTTTATCTGACCCAGTGTCACTTATCGGGAGCGACAGCTTGGCGACTCTGCTGGGGACCCTTATACTGCAACCAGGGCTTCTGGTTCTTTTTGTGGGTTCCTCCTAGCGCTTGATTGATTTGTGTTTACTGGGGGTGTTATGTGTTGTTTGTGCTTGTATTTATTTTTATTGCTTTATGTACAGTTTACTTTACTGCTTTCTTTATTGCATTTGTGTATATCATATTATCATACTGTGCCGGCTGGCTGGATTTGGTTTCCCTTTGGTGGGTGGGTATTTCATTGAGAGTTGAGGTCCTACACCTGGGACCTGAGTGACACCTAGGATAGAGTGAACCATATTCTTTCCCATTCCATTTCGGTCTGGTGCGGGAATATGGAACACGGTTCAGATATGGGTTTCTTCTTGAGAACTTTGTGTTGCGGATTTCCTGCAATGCTAGGGGGATCTGGGAAGCCTGCTAAGTCTGGATGACCTTTTAGTTTGACCTTCAGAAACTGAGGTGAATTAGAGGAGGAATTGTTATGGTTATTGTAAACACTGTACCTCTGGGTTAGAAGTGTTTACACTTCTCATAACTGATCCAAGTCTGAGGATCCTTGTTCTAGATCACTACCTGTGAGGGGGTTGGGCTGTTTACAGGTTTGCAGGTACCTTGACCTCAGAACACCCTGTTACTTTGACTTTGTTGAGAATGCTCCATGTTGGATAGTTCTTGTGATTCTAAAACCCTGGACATGTGGCTCTTTATTTGAGTCCTCCACCTTGGTTACTGGATTTTTAGACCTCCATCTGGAATTCTTGAACACACATGGATCTATACCAAGGCAGTTAATCAGATCCAGCTCAGTCACAAACCCTTGCATCCCATCTGCATACATACTCATTGCATCATATTAACATGTGCTTATTTGTTTTTCAGGGTATCCATTTTCATCAGGTTTTGGTTTTGACCCCATCTGCAGTTTTGACCTGTCTCCACCAGCATTCGCTTCAGTTCTTCAGATACTTGCACTAGCCAACCAGTGGCCCACTTCTCAGCATCTTCATCAGCATTTATTCTACTTAGTCTTCAGCATCATGGCTCCAAAGAAAAGCAACATCACTTATCATTTCTTCCAACCAGACTTGTCAGATATCAGGAGGATTCAGACCCTGATTACTCCGGACCACATATCTCTGTTCAGAGAAAGCCATGGGGATATACTTGACTTGGTCATGGATCTGGACCCATCTCAGAGGAGCCTGATCCATACCTGCATCCAGTTCTATGACCCCCCATTGAGGTGCTTCACTTTTAGAGACTTCCAGTTGGGGCCTCTATTGGAAGAATACTCATATTTGACTGGTCTGCCTATTAAGAGAGAGATCCCTTTCAACCCTGAAATGGTCTTTCCCAGCAATGGAGAGATAGCCAAAGCTTTGCATCTGGAGCCTGTTGTGGTTGAGCAACATATGACCTCTAAGGCTAAGGTCCCTGGTTTTCATCTGGACTTCCTGATTACTCAAGCTAGTCTGAAGGCCTCCCTGGGGGAGTGGAAAGCTGTTTGTGCACTGTTGGCCTTAAGTATATATGGAATTGTGTTGTTTGCAGATGAGCCCAGATTCATCAGCAAGAATGCAATCCATTTGTTCATCCTGAAGAACCCAGTGCCAACTTTGCTGGGTGATCTTTATTATTCAGTACATCAGAGGAATGAGAAGCAAAGGGGGAAGTTAGTGAGGTGTTGTGCTCCACTATTCCATGCTTGGCTTCTCAGGCATCTACCCAGGACAGATACATTCCTGAACCCTCACCAGCAAAGCAACTGGGCTAAGAGGCTCACTACTCTCACTTCAGCAGACATCAGATGGTGCACTCAGAGCACCAAGGGCAGAGATATTATCACAAGCTGTGGTCACTTTCCCAATGTGCCTTTGGTAGGAGTTAAGGGAAGTATCAACTACAACCCTCTGCTGTTCAAGAGGCAATTGGGCTATGCACTGGTCCATGCTCCTAGGGAACAAGACTTGGTTGAGACCCTCTACTGTGAAAACAAAGTTGATCTTGCAACTGTTAGGCAGGCTGCTTGGGCCTGGGATCATGTTCAAACCAAGGGAGTCACCATTTTGGGAAAGTGCAATAATGTGGCATCAGCCCAATATCATGAGTGGTCCTATGCTAGAGCCCAATTCTCTGGTTTACCTTTCACCATAGAGGACTTGCCTGAGTCATCAACAGCACCACCCCCTGCCACTGTTGGTCTAGAAGAGTTTGAAAGTCTGAAGGAAAGAAATGAGAAGTTATCCCAAGCCTTGCAGAAGACCCTCCGGGAGAGGAGTGAAGGTGTGAGGGAGATTGAAAGATTGGAGAAGCTGAGAGTTGAGCACTTAACTAGAATTGAAAAGTCTGGAGAGTACATCAACAAGTCTAAAGCTGGTGAGCAGATTCTGAAGAACGCTTGTAAAGAAGCCCAGTTCCAGAGAGCAAGAACAGACTTGTATTTGAAAGAGAGTCAGGCCAGGTGGGTCCGGATCACTGAAGCCCGTACTCTAGAAGACAAGAGAGTTCAAGATAAGATGGAGCAGATGGAAAAAGCCCTGGCAGCAGCCCAGAAGGAAATATCAGAGCTAGAAATCAGAGCTGGAGTGAAGAGGTCTAAAGACCAAAGTCAGAACAAGAAGTTGACTGCAGCTGTTGCAACAAGAAACCTTCTCATCAGAAGTCTCACGGAGCGTCCGGCTGATCCTGTGACCGAAGCACTTCTTAAGGAAGTTCGTGAGGATGAGTTTGGCCTTGGAGTTTGATCATTTGTTTGTTGTTATTCCTATTCCATGTACTTTTGCTTATCTTTTGTGATGTATTTTGACCCTTTTAAGGGCTGGCGTTGTAAAATGAACAAGTTGTATTTGTTATATCTTATGTAATATATTTGTGTTGGTTTTCCATCTGAGTTCATTTCAGAAGCGACTTCAACAGCATCATCTTCAGGGGTCTGGAAGGGTCAAAACTGAAGACCAAACCGGATACCCTTGATAGCAAATAAGCACAACTGCATTGCATACTAACCCTTTTTGTTTGTTTTGTAGGTTTTGTATTTTTGTTACTAACCTCTGTTGTGATATTCAGGAATTATTGCTCGCCGCCGGGTATTTCCTCTCAACAGGCCACACAGGTACCCAACTAGAAGCAACCTTCCGGGCATCCAAATGGACCAGTTGCAGCAAGATCTCAATGAGGCCAGAACCCAGATGGCTAACGAAAGGGTGGAGATGAGAACCCAGATAACTCAATTCATGGAAGTGATGAATAACTTAGCTCAAAGCCAAGAGAGGCTTAGAGTTTTGGTAGAGGGGAGAACTCAAGAGGACCCCCATGTGGGAACTGCTGGCACGAGTAACAACGAAAGGGTGCAACCACATGTTAATCCCCCGGTGTTTGGCCCACATCTACATCCTGAAATCCACATTCCCGCAAACGTTCAGGGAACAGCTACTGCAGCCAGAGTGCTTCAAGAAGATCCTCAGGAGGACCAATTCACGGTAATGGGTGCTGGAGAAGAGGCCTATGATAGGCGATTGGATGAAATAGCTGAAAAGTTGAGATCACTGGAGTCTCAAAATTCTTTGGGCTTCGACGTCATGGACATGGGGCTGGTAGACGGGGTCAGGATCCCCCACAAGTTCAAGCCTCCATGTTTCGAAAAGTATAATGGGACTTCATGCCCCCGGACTCATTTGCAGTCGTTTCTGGGAAGGCTGAAGGCCTATACGATGGATGAGAAACTTTGGATGTTCTACTTCGAAGATAGCTTGACTGGAGCATCGAGGGAATGGTATTCCCACTTGACAAGGGCAACTGTGAGATGCTGGAAGGACTTGGCAGAGGCCTTCATCCGACAGTATCAATACAACTTAGACATGGCACCCAACAGGACACTCCTGATGGGAATGTCACAGTCGTCAAGGGAAAGTTTCCGTGAATATGCCCAAAGATGGAGGCAATTGGCTGCTGCCGTTCAACCACCAATGTCTGAGAGAGAAATGGCAGACATGTTTATGAACACTCTCCAGGGAACGTATATTGACAGGTTGGCTGCTTTCTCTTCCACTAGCTTCGCCGATGTTGTCATAGCTGGGGAGAGAATCGAAAGCCTGTTAAAAATGGGTAAGATATCTGATAATGGTGCAAGCTCGTCCAGTGGTACAAGAAAGCCTTTTGCAGGCCCGAGAAGAACTGGCGAGACCAATGCCATTCACACCAACAGGGGTAGGCCCCATTATGTTCCCAGAACAATAGCAGCAGTCACTATCCCTGCTCCAGCTCATCCTCAGCCGGTCTATCAGCCTCCTCAACAAAATTTCCAACAACAACCTCAGTATCATCAGAATCAATATCCTCCAAGAAGCAACTACAACAACAACTCCAACAACAACAATCAACAGAGGCCATTCCAACAGAGGCCCTCCCAAGCTAACAGGGTGATAGACCCGATTCCAATGCCATATGCTGCCTTATTGCCACAACTTCTGAAACTCAACCTGGTTGAGCTAAGAACGTTGGCACCTCCGGACCCCAACAGTCTACCAAGAAACTATGATTCCAATGCTAGGTGTGCTTTTCATTCCAACGCACCTGGTCACAGTACAGAAAAATGCAGGGCTCTGCATATGAAGGTACAAGATTTGGTAGACTCCAAGGCTCTGAATTTTGCGCCCCCACCCAATGTCAATAAGAACCCAATGCCACACCATGGTGGTCCTCGTATTAATGCTATTGAAGAAGACCAACCGTCTCATTTGATAACTAGTGTGGATCAGATCAGGACACCATTGGTGGAAATCAAGGCTCAGCTCCGTGAAAATGATATATTTCCGGGGTGTGAACTGGGGTGCCCTTACTGCAATATCTCTTGGAATGGGTGTGAGGACTTGAGGAATGGCATTGACAGCCTTATCAAGAGTGGCCTCCTACAAATCACTACATCATTTCCGGCAAATCCTGCAACTTCATCAACAACGGTTCCAGACCCTCCTACAACTGCAGCAACAATTGTTCCCGATAATTCATCAACAACATCAGCAAGTACTTCATCTGTCCTACCAAACGATCAGTTTTCAACAGTTTCTCCTGCTACAACATCAGCTTCATTCCATTTCGACTCTCCATCAACAACAACAACAGTTCTGCCAACAGAACCTCCTACAACACCAGCAAACAATCATGAAGATGTCTCCACTGTTACCATCTTCTACGATCCAGAAAATAACTCCGCCTACCATTCAGAGGGTGCTGCTCCCGCTAGAGCACCAGTTACTATCTTTTATGATCCACAAACAATTGCAGTCCCTTCAGCAGCATCAATCAGTCCGGTTACCGTCACGGTGCCTGGACCGGTACCATATGAGAGCAATAGGGCCATCCCCTGGCACTATGGCTCTGACTTATACCGTGAAGGGAAAAGAATCACTCTGGAAACATCAGCACCTGCACCACAAATTGATAATGTGGGCGGAGGCGGAGGCTTCACCCGAAGCGGACGTCTCTTTGCTTCACAAGTCCAAAGACCTACTGTCGAGGCAGAAGCTGCTGCCAAGGCAAAAGGAAAAGGCCCGGTGCAGGAAGATCCAGCTACCAAAGAAGCCCTGAAGACTCCATTCGACCAGGAAGTCGATGAGTTTATGCGGATCATCAAAAAGAGCGATTATAAAGTTGTGGATCAGCTTCATCAGACACCATCCAAAATCTCCATCCTCTCACTGCTCATGTGCTCCGAAGCCCATCGGAATGCACTACTAAAGGTACTGCACGCAGCTTACGTGCCCGAGGAGATTACTGTCAACCAATTGGAAACCGTTGTTGGAAATGTTACTGCTAGCAATGGGCTAGGGTTTACCAATTCTGACCTGACAGTGGATGGCCGCAATCACAACAAAGCCTTGCACATAACCATGGAATGCAAAGGAGCTGTCCTTTCTCATGTGCTGGTGGACACAGGTTCTTCCCTGAATGTCTTACCAAAGAAGGCTCTGGTGAAGCTTGAATATGATGGACTGGCATTGAGACCCAGCAACCTGGTGGTACGAGCTTTTGATGGCTCGAAGAGATCGGTTCTGGGAGAAGTTGAGCTGCCAGTGACAATTGGCCCGCAGACATTTAAAACTATCTTTTATGTGATGGACATTCAGCCCGCCTACAGCTGTTTGTTGGGTAGACCCTGGATTCACGCCGCTGGCGCAATAACATCTACCCTTCACCAAAAGTTAAAATATGAGTGGGAAGGCCAAGTTGTCACAATCTGCGGGGAGGAGGATATATTTGTGAGTCATCTGGCTACTTACAAGTATATTGAAATGGATGGAGAGATCGTTGAAACCATGAGCCAAGGTTTTGAAGCCTTGAATGTGAATGAAGCATCTGCTGTTTCGGGGATCTCCATGTCGTCATATCAACAAGCCCGGAAGGTTGTTGAGGAAGGAACTGCCCTAGGCTGGGGCAAGGTTTTAGCTGTGGAGGAAAAGAAGGACAAATTTGGGTTGGGTTACAGACCAACTCAACATCAAGTGAAGGCTGCTGGAGGGCCTGGTTTTGTCAGTGGGGGGATGCTTACCCCCGATGCTATCAACTGTCTGGAAGACGAGCTGGAAGAGGAGCGCAACCTGGAGAATTGGATTCGTCCGAAGATCCCGGGGAGCAGTGTCTCGAACTGGTCTTCCCAGGGAATTATAAGTGTTACTCGAGCAGAGTAATTATTATTTCCTGTACTTTTTTAAGCATGCATCAAAGTCTTGCATCTTGCCCAAGATGACAAGACTCATTTTGTAATCAGGGCCATCTGTACTTTTGTGCAAACAAGATTAAATTAATGAAATATCAGACAATCTTTTTGCAAACGAGTCTTTTTTCTTTTATGCTCACTGTTTTTCCATTTTTCTTTTTGTACAAAAAATAAATGGCAGTGTTTTTCAAAATGACAACTTCATTTCACTTTTCTAAATAAGACTAAAATCAGATCACTAAAATGAACCAATTAAAACCCTTGCAGAGAGTGCCATCCTGACCGCACCGACAACAGCACGGCTATGACATCGTATGACTTTGACAATCCGATCAATCAAGCTGATGAAGGGGTTGATGAAGAATACGAGCTTCCTGAAGAGCTAGCCAGGTTGTTAAGACAAGAGGAAAAGGTTATTACTCCTCATCAGGAGGAGGTTGAAGTGATTAATCTTGGTACAGAGGAAAATGTGAAAGAGGTCAAGATCGGGGCCTGCCTGCAAGACTCGGTGAAGAAGCGACTGATAGATCTGCTGCAAGAGTATGTTGATGTGTTTGCCTGGTCATATCAGGACATGCCAGGGTTGGATACCGATATTGTTGTGCACAAGCTGCCTTTGAGAGAAGAGTGCCCTCCAGTCAAACAGAAGCTACGCCGTACTCGTCCAGACATGGCTATGAAAATCAAGGAGGAGGTACAAAAGCAATGGGATGCCGGATTCCTTGCTGTGACTAGCTACCCACCGTGGGTTGCTAACATAGTACCTGTGCCAAAGAAAGACGGCAAAGTAAGAATGTGTGTTGATTACAGGGACCTGAATAGAGCCAGCCCGAAAGATGATTTCCCATTACCTCACATTGATGTATTGGTGGATAATACGGCTCAGTTCTCGGTATTCTCCTTCATGGATGGGTTTTCAGGATATAACCAGATCAAAATGTCACCTGAAGACATGGAGAAGACAACATTCATTACACCTTGGGGCACGTTCTGTTATAAGGTGATGCCATTCGGACTGAAGAATGCGGGTGCCACGTATCAACGGGCTATGGTAACATTATTCCACGATATGATTCATAAGGAAATAGAATGTTATGTGGATGACATGATTGCCAAGTCCCTTACAGAGGAAGACCATCTGGTGAATCTGCTCAAGTTGTTCAAGCGTCTGAGAAAGTATCAACTGAAGTTGAACCCCAACAAATGCACATTCGGGGTGCGATCCGGTAAGTTGCTGGGCTTTATTGTAAGTGAGAAAGGGATTGAGGTTGACCCTGATAAAGTCAAAGCCATCCAAGAGATGCCTGCACCGAAAACGGAGAAAGAAGTTCGAGGGTTCTTGGGTAGATTGAACTACATTTCAAGGTTCATATCTCACCTCACTGCAACCTGTGAACCCTTGTTCAAACTGTTAAGAAAGGAACAGACGGTCAGGTGGAATGAAGATTGCCAAAGGGCTTTTGACAAGATTAAAGAATATCTGCAAGAACCTCCAATCCTCATGCCGCCAGTTGAAGGAAGACCTCTGATTATGTACTTGACAGTATTGGAAGAATCAATGGGGTGTGTGCTGGGCCAACATGACGAGTCTGGTCGAAAAGAGTATGCAATATACTACCTAAGCAAAAAGTTTACCGACTGTGAACAACGTTATTCACTGCTCGAGAAAACTTGCTGTGCTTTAGCGTGGGCTGCTCGCCGACTAAGGCAGTATATGTTGACCCACACTACCTTGTTAATCTCAAAAATGGACCCAGTCAAGTACATATTCGAGAAGCCAGCTCTTACCGGACGGGTTGCAAGATGGCAGATGATTCTCACAGAATACGACATACAGTACACATCTCAGAAGGCCATCAAGGGCAGTGTACTATCTGAATATCTTGCTGAGCAACCCATTGATGATTACCAGCCAATGAGGTTTGACTTCCCGGATGAGGACATCATGTTCATTAAAGCAAAAGATCACGAAGAGCCTATTCACACTGAAGGGCCTGACCCAGAAGAAGAATGGACTATGATGTTTGACGGGGCTGTTAACATGAATGGCCGTGGTGTTGGTGCAGTACTCATTACACCAAAAGGAGTTCACATGCCTTTCTCGGCAAAACTCACTTTCAACTGCACTAACAACGAAGCTGAATACGAAGCTTGTATTATGGGTCTTGAGGAAGCCATTGACCTCAGGATCAAAACATTGACTGTATTCGGAGATTCAGCTTTGGTAATCAATCAGACCAATGGAAAATGGTATACACACCAAGACCATCTGATACCTTACAGGGACTATACAAGAAGGTTACTGACTTTCTTCACAACAGTCAAACTTGAGTATATCCCTCGGGACGAGAATCAGTTTGCAGATGCCTTGGCTACCATTTCGTCTATGATCAAAGTTCAAGCTGCTAACTTTGTACCTCAGATTTCAGTATCAAGACTTGATAGACCAGCGTATGTATTTGCAGCAGATGTTGTCAAAGACGATAAGCCTTGGTTCCATGACATTAAGTGCTTCTTGGAGGATCAAACATACCCACCTGGGGCATCTTCCAATGATAAGAAGACTTTAAGAAGGCTCGCTGGAAGTTTCTTTCTGAACACCGATGGATCTTTATACAAGAGGAACTTTGACATGGTGCTCCTCAGATGTGTTGACAAGACGGAAGCAGGTCTACTGATGCATGAAGTGCATGAAGGCTCTTTTGGTACCCATGCTGGAGGGCATGCAATGGCTAAGAAGTTGTTAAGATCAGGCTATTATTGGATCACAATGGAAGCAGACTGTTGTGCTTATGCTAGAAAATGTCACAAATGCCAGATCTATGCAGACAAAGTGCATGTGCCTCCAAATCCTTTGAACATAATGTCTTCACCATGGCCTTTTGCCATGTGGGGAATTGACATGATTGGCAAGATTGAGCCAACTGCTTCAAACGGCCACAGATTCATCCTGGTCGCCATCGACTATTTTACAAAGTGGGTTGAAGCAGCCTCATATGCAAATGTCACAAGGCAAGTGGTAGCGCGATTTCTGAAAAGAGATATTATCTGTAGATATGGAGTGCCCGAGCGAATCATTACTGATAATGGTTCGAATCTAAACAACAAAATGATGGCTGAATTATGCCGGGACTTCAAGATCCAACATCACAATTCTTCTCCTTACAGGCCAAAGATGAACGGCGCTGTTGAGGCAGCAAATAAGAATATCAAGAAGATTGTGCAGAAGATGGTAGTCACTTACAGAGACTGGCATGAAATGTTGCCCTTTGCCTTGCATGGGTACCGCACATCAATCAGGACATCCACTGGGGCAACACCGTATCAACTTGTATATGGCATGGAAGCAGTCCTGCCAGTTGAAGTTGAATTACCCTCCCTACGGGTATTAATGGATGTCAAATTGAGTGAAGCAGAATGGGTTAGGTCCCGATACGAGCAACTGAGTCTGATCGAAGAGAAGAGATTGGCTGCAATCTGCCATGGGCAGCTATATCAGAAGAGAATGAAGAGAGCCTTCGATCAGAAAGTCAGGCGTCGAGAGTACCAAGTGGGAGATCTTGTGCTGAAAAGAATCCTCCCTCCTCATACAGACCACAGGGGCAAATGGACTCCAAATTATGAAGGACCATTCGTGGTGAAGAAAGTTTTCTCTGGTGGGGCACTGATGCTCAGCACCATGGATGGTGAAGATTTCCCATCTCCTGTGAATTCAGATGCAGTTAAAAAATACTTCGCATAAAATGACCCGCTGGACATAAAAACAGAATGTAAGTCCAGGCAAAATAGGGCATCCCGGCGAGTCAAAAAACAGAATAAAAGACTCGGGCAAAAATAAGGGAAATGAATAAAAATGTACACCCGCTGAGTTGAAAAGCCGCATTGGACAACTCAGGCAAAAATGGGTATCCCGATGGATTGAAAACCCGAAAGGGCGATCCATGCAAAATAAGGGAATAAGCGAACAACTGCATTCTGAGTTCGTCTGTATGGTCAGTAACTTGGAAAGCTTTGACAGAATCAAGCTCCGATCAGAATCAACTTTCTCCAGAAAGCAAGACGAGAAGAACGTCATTGTCATACGAGTCATAGCGGGAGAGGAAGCTCCTCAAAGCGTCATCAACACTGCCAGCACTTTGTTTCTCAATTTGTAACAATTTCCTCATTTCAGGAGATTTGTTTCTTTGACTGTATCTTGCCAATTCAGGGCACACGAATTAATAAAATCAGATTTTCAGTCATGTCTCGTTTTTACATTTTTGTGTTGCAAAGAATTGTCTGACATCTCTAAAAATACAATTGCATAAGTACAGATGCCTTTCTCTAAAAATAAAAGTACATGCTTACAGGGAATGTACTTACTCTCGAAAAGTACTTATCTCCTATGACGGAATCCAGTAAAGGATACCTCGGGACCATTTGCGCGTTTCCTTATCTTTGTAGGATTGCAGGTTTCCAGAACGCAACTTGGGGCATGCAAGGTATATCTCAGCAAGGTGGCACATCAACAAAAGATATCAGCATCCGAAATGCTCTATCCCCAGCCAAGTTGCTTCTCATCACTCTCCCAGCTGAAGGATCAACTGTCTTTCCTCAGCTAAATACAAAGATCAGGGAATCATCTCCCCACAGAATCCCCAGCCTCTATTCAGAAGAGCAACGCACGGAGAAGTCACAACAGAGAGGAAGAAAGCTTCTACAAACCCCAGCTGGGTCCCGTATTATAAGGATATGTCAATCAGTGACCTATATCCCCCAAGCAGATACATCATTAGATCTATCAATGATCTCATCCCCAGCTGGGATGTTCACTCCAAGTAGATCGACCAGAGATCTTCATAGTGACGGGATCCGAATCCCGGATTCGTGCCCTTTGCATAATCATGGCATTCGCATCATATTATCCCCCAGAGCGTAGCATTCCGTCTAATACGGAGCATTACGGCAAAAATCAAACGCATAGCATAATCATAAGTCATGTGTGAATTGAACACTTGTAAATAATGACAATCTGCATACAACATCCCCATCAGAGTCCCAGCAAAAGCAGCCGCCTTTCAAGTCACAAACACCAATACATAACCCCTTTTGACACCCGTCCGTGTCATCATTCCCCAAGCAGGTTGCCCAAACACACTTTACAAACAAGATCACCAGTATTACAGATATTTTCTGACACCCGTCCGTGTCAAGTCAACAGCAAAAGCCAAAGACATCCTCTTTGCACTCACATATACCTATACACAATCCTTGACACCCGTCCGTGTCATATCCCCAGCGTGGTCGCCTATATTTACACATACTTTTCTTTGACACCCGTCCGTGTCATATCCCCAGCGCAGTCGCTTACACTTTTACAACCCATATACTTGTTAATATTATACCTTTCTCTTTTGACACTCGTCCGTGTCGCTCTCCCCAGCAGATAAACACTCATATACATATATATACTACTCATTGGTACACTTATACAGATACTCGTCCGTATCTTGTATACACCATTTATATCCCCACAGATTCGACGGTAGTCCTTGTTCTTTGTTAACCAGTTGGTGCTCGTCCGTACCATCATCTCAGAGCATTGCGTCTAGTGTTTGTTTCTACATGATACTCGTCCGTATCATAGTCTTAAGGATGCTCGTCCGCATCTTTAATCCATACACCGTGTCAAACACTTATGTCTTCTTGAATATAGATACTCGTCCGTGTCTACTATTCCCCAGAAGAGTCCTTTCAGATACAACACTCGCCCGTGTTCTTTGTTAACCAGTTGATACTCGTCCGTATCATCATCTCTGAACATGTGTCAGTTTTGTTTCTACATGATACTCGTCCGTATCATAGTCTTAAGGATGCTCGTCCGCATCTTTAGTCTATACACAATACCAGACACTTATACCTTTTATTTCCTGGATATGAACACTCGTCCGTGTTTACTATTCCCCAGTAGATCACCAACAAAACATTTTCTTTCTTATCTAACACTCGTCCTGTGTTATGATAACCCTGAGAGCAGCCGTACCCTGCTGAGTGGTCGTCCTCCACTTCTTGATGGTCATCCTCCATCATGCTCATCCGATGGCCGTCCCCATCGTTGATTTTAGCAGCCGTCCCCTGCTAGGTGGTCGTCCTCCACCCTTTGATGATCGTCCTTCATCAACTTTATCCAATGGCCGTCCCCATTGTTGATTTTGGTTATCTAACACTCGTCCTGTGTTACGATAAATCTTGAGAGCAGCCATCCCCTGCTGAGTGGTCGTCCTCCACTTCTTGATGGTCGTCCTCCATCATGCTCGTCCGATGGCCGTCCCCATCGTTGACCTTTTCTATCCGATGGCCGTCCCCATCGTCGATATTTTTCGGCAGCCGTACCCTGCCAGGTGGTCGTCCTCCACCTTTGATGGCCGTCCCCATCATATTTCTTTCATGCCCAACAGAGCAGCCGTCCCCTGCTAGGTGATCGTCCTTCACCTTTGATGGCCGTACCCCATCATCTGTTTATTTCATTTATTCTTTAACCCGATGGCCGTCCCCGTCGTGGTCCCTTTTCCCCTTTAACCCGATGGCCGTCCCCATCGTTGGTTACTTTACCTTCGTGAACTTGATGGCCGTCCCCGTCATGTTTCATTGACCCCCAGAGAATTCTACAGCTTTACCTTGATGGCCGTCCCCATCATAATATCTTAGTTTCCCCAGCTAGTCGGCCGTCCCCGTCTTAGCTTTTCCTTATATCCCCAGCATGTCGGCCGTCCCCGTCATCGCTTTATTTTACACACTTTTCCCAGCATGTCGGCCGTCCCCGTCATTGCTCTTTACCCAGCAGTCGTCCTCTGCTCGACGGTCGTCCTCCGTCACACACACTTTACAATATACTTTATTTGCTTTTACAATCTATATCCCTTTTCTTCTTCATTTTTGTGAGTGCAAATTTTGGACTGTCTTTGGTATTCAACCACAAGTTATCTTGTTTGCCTGTTAAGCCGTCGCTTACAACCTGCACAGCTAACTCATGTTTGAATAGGGGCAGCTGTAAACACCCCAAATTTGCCCTCACCCATTCACCATGGCTTGTGATCATTCTCATATGCATAAACACAATCATAACTTCTCATATCTCATTTTTGATTCACTGCATGGTTTCTAAGTCATCTGCACCTAGGGTTTGTGATCTGAGCAATCCCAATGCTTCTTGAGCCATTCCAAAGGCTACTAATCAACTCAAAGGGGTCCATGTGTGTTCTTATATCATATTCCATCTCCTCAAAGTCAAAATTGCAAAGGAATCACAAGAACTAGGGTTTGAGTGGATGCAGAGCCAGGATGAACTGCACAGTTGACTGAAAATTAGGGTTTTGGTTTCAGGGGCCATAACTCCAAATTTTTTGGTCATTCTTGTTTCCATTGGTCTCTATATGGTATAGGGAGTATGCATATCAATTTTCATGAAGAAATTCCATGGGGAAGTCATCTGATCAAGAGTTGACTTTTCAGACAAGTCAGTGTAAAATCAGGGCATCTGAGGCCCCCAATGACCCAACCAATGGGTGATCTTCATCATTTTGAGTGTATATGATCTTTATTTGATCATGGAGGAAGATTGAAGTTCATAGAAATCAAGAATTTAGGGTTTTTGCAAAAGTTGACTTTTTGGGTTTTGTTGACTTTTCAAGAATGCATCATTTTAGGTCAATTTTCAAGCCTTGATTCTTGATCCAAAAAGGCTTCAAATGGAAAAACTTTGGTCATGAAAGTTGTAGATCTCATCTTTCCCTTTTCAAAAAGTACAAGAACATGATCTAACTCTTCTTGGATCAAAAGTTATGGCCATGCAAAGTTGCCAAAAATCACTTATTTTCAAGTTGTGCACAAAGTGGGAATTTTGCAAAACCTTGAACCAATGCACATTGCAGCCTCTAATTCACTACAAACCAGTACACAAACATTCTCTAAGCCCTAAAAATCAGAATTGGACTAAGTTTGCTCATGGTTTCATGCTTGGTTGGACAAAAGATCACATGTGAACCAAAATGCCACAACTTGCAAAACTCATCATCATGCTTGCTACAACTTGCTGCATTGAGTGCTGAGCCAAGCTAGCCTCTCACCTCACCTTGCTGCGCCAGCCCATGCCCATGTACTTGCCTAGCACCTCACCTTACTTTCTCTTACACAAGAGTTGACAAAGTTGCAAAAGTTAACCTACCAATCCAAAAAGCACAAGTCACATCAGCCAGCCAATGAGAGAGAGTCACATGTACAATTTGCAAGCTGAACATATCAAGAACAAGGGCTGAAACCAACACATTCTCAACTTACACAAAAACCTCCCAACTTGCAAGTTCTATCGAATCTCTTCACACAGCCTCTAAACACAAAAACTTTCTTCATCAATCATCTCACCACACTCCATAGACCACCCAGCACCCAAAGCACAAGCCCAAAACAGCCTGAATACCCCATAGCCATTGCTCACCTTCATTCTGCAACTTCATTCGAATCTCTTTCCACAAGCCACAAACAGCCAAACCAACACCACCAAGCTTCTCTACACACTTCATAGATCACAAACAAACACTCACCATGACCTGAAACCTCCTGAATCTCATCTGCCATTGTTGACTGAACTGAAGCAGTTCTCTTCGAAACTCATCATCCAGCAAATCTAAACTCCATTTGAGCATCCAAGGACCTTTGGGGGACCAAGAGGAGCAGCTTGCACTGAAAGAAGAGGCCTGAAAGTTCCAGAACTGAAAGCTCCAAAACTCAGGTAGCTCAAAAATAATTTTTCCAGAAGTCTCTTTTTAAGTTACAGACTTGTTCTTCATGATGCACTGATCATTCTGGTACCTTTAGTTTTTGAAATGGTTGCGTTTTAAGAATTTAATTTCTGTTTGAAGCTTACGAACCCTAGAATTTGTTTGCTTCGATTCAGTTGATTTAGGAACTTTAAATGTGTTTTGGGAGAGGGGTTTAGTTCGTGAGTTGATGGGGATCATTTCCCAGGTCTTAGGATTCATTTATATTACGTTTTGAGAGGTTTTGAAGATTTTCAGGTGACCTTCTGGCCGGAGAAGACGACCGGAAGTCTTCTCCGGCCACCTGAGTGTAATTAGGGTTTAATCCCATAATTAATGTCAGTTTGAATTCTGGCCGTGGATACGCGTTGACTTGTTGACTTCCCTCCTGTTTCAGTGGCCCAGATGCGTTTGATTAACCCTAATCCACGTGTTAGGGTTAATTAATCCATGTTTTATTTAATTTAATCTGAAGCAATCCTAGCCTCTCATTCTGGCGCGCAGTCAATGTTTTTAAACCCAGAGTGCATCCTGGCCATTCATCCTGCTTACTTCTCATTTAATTTGATTTTAATTCATTTTTATTTCAATTAATTTGTATAATTATTTTAAAATAGTTAAAAAATCATAAAAATTATGAAACTTTTTCTTTAAGGTTTTATTAATTTTTATGACACAAAAAATATTTTTATTTTATTTTTATCATTAAAAAAGTATTTTTAAATATTTAAAAGATTATTTTTAATTGATTAATGAGAATTAATTAATTAAAAATACTTTTAGGTATTTAAAAATTACAAAAAAATTCATGAAATGTTCCAAGACATTTAGAAACATTGTCCAACCTTCAAACTAAATTTCTTTTTTGTTCTTGATGCATTTTAAGAATTTTTCATGGAATTAAATCACATTTTGTGCATTATTTTGATCATATGTTTGAAAATTCATTTCTGACTTTTGGTAAAGGTTGAGACATTGATTCTTTTTGTATTGTTTTCCATTTGACATGTACTTTCAAGGATAAAATGGCCATGATTTGATCTTGCATTTTCTAATTGATTGGCATTTCTTTTGTTACAAACCCTAAAAAACCCTAATAACTTGCAAAATTCATAACTTGAGTTTGGTTGAGAGTTGAGAGCTCCCCTTTGGGCAGTGGTTCATTATAGGTCTAGGGTTTCTTTAGGTACCATTTTCCATTTTTTATGTTAAGGTTTGCTTCTGTTTTTGGTTTATGTGTGATGTTTGATCCATGAACCCTAATTTGGGCCTTCTCTTGCATCCTTCTTGCATTTCCTTGCATAACATGACTTGCCATTGCATTTTGTGCATTCTTATGATTCATTTGACATCTTAAGACATGTATGAAGCATCATTGATCATTGCATCTCATATTTGCCATGCCATTTGTCTTGTATGATCCATAACATTTCATGTTTGTCCATGCTCCTTAACTTGCATCATTTGCATCCATGACTTTGTATGAACATCCCCATGCCTTGCCTCATGTTTGCAGCACCTCATAACATCATAATCATCATCAACATGCTTCTGGTTTTGCTTTGCATCATACCATTTCATCTCATCTTGCATTGCATTGCATTTCTCTCTAACATTTCAGGTGGTAAGTAACTTGAGAAGTGAATTTGCCTTCACTTCTCACAACTTTTCTTTTCATCTCTTTTGCATACCTTGCTGCATCCTTACTTGTGTTTGAGTTTGAGCTTGCTCATTCTTCCTCCTCCCACTTTCTTTCTTCAAGTGACTTGACTTCTTGAATGAAGCAAGTCACTTTGCTTCTCTTATTCCTGTTCATCTGCTTCCTGGTGTTTCTCTTTGAAGATTAGTCTTGAAAACCTCACAAACATTAGGACCAACCAAGCATGATAATGAATTAGGGTTTTGATTAGTCTCCCCCATAGTTTTTACCTTTGTGTCTCTCTTTGAGTCATCTCTTCTCACCTCACAATCAGGGACTAAACCCTCAAGGCTTTAAGACTTTGTGATTGAGATCATGCCTGCATCCTTCTTTTAGGATGGAGTGTATAACTTTAATCCTAAGTCTTGGACCCTTAAGGTGTTGAAATCTCTTAATTAATCCATCTAATAATCATCAAGACATTACACTTGTAACTTGGGCCTTGCATTAGGGTTCTAATTCTTCCTTAATTGGTTAAGAAGGACTAACCCTAAAGTTAATGGACAAGTCCCCCTCAAGTTGTCTTACAAACCATAAAAAACACTTCATCATCATACCATCAATAAAATTCACTTAATCAAAGGTTTGTTTTGTCATGGGGTTAATCCCTAATCATGGATTAAGTTGAGGAGTCTTCCTCAGCTTAAACACCCTCATCTATTATCCTTCTTTTAGGATGGTGTAATGAGTCTGTTTAATCCTTGATTATGGCTTAACCTCATTACTTAACACTGAACAAAAATCACAAAAACATCTAAATAATCACAAGTAGGTTAATGATCTTAACCCTATATCAAAGGTGATTAAGTGTGAGAATCTGACTTCACACTTAAGGTAATTCTCATTACCCCTAAACAGAGGGAAGATGTGATGAGTTTGCTAAATCCATTGGTTTAGGCTTAAGCTCATTATCTTATGACAAACTCCAAAAAGAAATAAAAGACTGAAAACTCAAAAACAAACAATAATCGTCTCCTCCGGGATTCTTTTCTCATCATCCTCACTCACAAACGAGAACTCGCTTCTTCCGTCTAATGCAAGACAGTAAGCACCTGGGCCAGACAGGTCACACACTTGAGCATTGACAAGCAAGCAGTTCACAAGTCAATTCACCTTTCAGTCTCCTTGGGTCGAACTACGGTGTTCTGACTTCCTCATTGCACGAGAGGATACGTAGGCATAACTTAACAGTTATCGAACAAAAGTCTCTGTACATTCCCCCTCTTCCAGCTTCTTTCCCTTAGCCTCATTATCATGAGCAATTCATTTCATTCCTGATCTCACACTGACACTTTCATACTTCATATCACTTATACACTATACACTGACACCTGTACATATTGCTTTCCAGCTATTCTACACACAGATTGCACTGACACTACCCCTTTAAAACACAAATCTTTTAAGCGTGGATCCCGTCGAGTACGACGGACAATCTGGGTGCTAATACCTTCCCAGGTTGTAACCAACCCCCTTTCTCAGTCTCTCTGGTCCGTAAACCGTCTTATCCATCTTTTTCTAGGCTTATGCAGCATTGCCTTTCCTCCGGGATAAAAATGCCTAGCTGGCGACTCTATTCATCTCCAGTGAGTTCACGGCTGTGTGTTCTCATTGTCCCTCTCGCCGACCGTTCGCGTCTGTACCTTTATCTGACCCAGTGTCACTTATCGGGAGCGACAAGAAGTGAAGGCAAATCCACTTCTCAAAGTAACTTACCACCTGAAAATGTTAGCATGAATGCATAAAGTTCAAGGCATAAAGAAATGAAATGAAATGAGATGCAATGAGATGAAATGGCCAAAGTCAGAAGTGTTTATGCAATGTTAATGTCATGTGAGATGATGCAAACGCATACAAAGTACATATGTATGATCATACAAGAATGAGATGTCATGTAAGCATGCTTTGAAGTATGAAAACACATGAAAGTTAATGAAATGAAATGAATGCAAATCATGCAAAATGAATGAAGAAATGACCAAGCATGGTTCTAACATGTCCTAAGATGTCTAAGATGACATATGAGTGCAAGAGATGTCATGGCAAGTTCATGTAATGATGCATATGCAAGGTGAATGCAAATGAACATGGGAAATTAGGGTTATATGAAAGTATGAGATGCAAATGAATATAATAGAAGCATATTACATGATAAATTTTTTTTACCAAGCTCAAACAAACCCTAATCCTATACTAGGTCACACCCCAAAGGAGAAGGTCAGAAGCCTAACCAATCAAAAGTTATGAATTTCCTAAGTTTCTAGGGTTTTTGGATGGTTCAAAAGGGAAAAATGCAAATCAAATTGAAAATGCAAGATAAATTCATGAGATAAATATCCTATAAACTACATGCCATGCACAAAACAATGCAAAACGAATCATCTTCAAAATCTTCTTGGTTAGGCAGAAATGATTTTTTAAAGTTAGGGTTCAAAAATATGATTTAAATGACCCTTAATTCAAAGAAAATTCACAAACTATGATCAAACCTAAAAAGAAATTTGTATGAAGAGTTTGAAAATGTTTCTAAATTCCATGGGATGATTCATGATTTTTTTGGTTATTTTTAGAAACCTAAATGTATTTTTAATTAATTAAAAGACTTTAATTAATTAGAAATAACATTTAAATATTTTAAAAATATTTTTTTAATGCCAAAAAATAAAATAAAAATCATTCACAAGTTGAGAAAATTATTTAAAACAGAAATGCAAAAAGAAATATTTTTTGGATGATTTTTGCTATTTTTAATTAATTATGCAAAAGAAATGGAAAGAAAATAAAATAAAATGAAATAAATGAGAAAGTATGAAGATCTGATGGTCCAGATTCAAACTGGGGTTATAAACGTTGACTGGCGCGTGATCCAAAGGCTGGGATTTAACCTGACTTAATTAATTGATTAATTTAATTAATTTGGAGATTAGGGCTAAGTGAGAGGATCCTGACCATCCACACACGCGGGAAACAACATCCAACGACCTAAATTCAAACTAAACTAATTAATCAGAGATTAAGCCCTAATGACTTTCAGATGGCCGAAGGGGACCTCCGGTCATCTTCTCCGGCGAGTCAAAAATGTCATCTTCTTCCCTAAGCCATTAATCCCCATAAAAACTGCCCAAAATCAATCCCTAAACATCATACATCATGAATTAACAAACAAACAACATTTATATTGCACAATGAGGCAGAATAGAATCAAAACAAATTTTAGGTCAAACTTTCAGAACATCGTATCATACTCATTTCTTGCTCATTTTTAAAATTAAACACATCCCCATGATCAGTGCAACATATAGAACAATATTTTAACAAGAAAACAAGATTCTAGAAAAAATGTTCTTGAGGTTACCTGAGGTTGAACTTCCTGATTCTGGGCTTTTTGGCCTCCCCCTTGAGCCAATCAATTTCAATGAACCCCCTGAGGATGATGTGAAGCTTAGAACAAGTTTGTATGGCCTGGTTTTTATGTTTCAACTCTGCTGCACCAGAAATCGTATTTGTGTTTGGTTGTGTTTTAGGCTATGATGAAGGGTGGGAAATGCTCCTTAGGTCATGTGGAGATGATTGGTGAAGAAAGATTGAGGTTTCAGTGGTTGGTTTTTGAGATTCGAAGACTTAAAGTTTTTTGCATGTTTTGGGCAATCTGAGTTGTAAGATGATTCAGCTGCTTGTGTTATGTCTTTTGTTTTGCTTGAGGTTTGTATAATGTGTAGTGATTGGTTCAAAGAGTTGTTGTGGCATAGTGTGATTGGTATGGTGTGAAATGCAAAAAGTCAAGATTTTGTACCTTGAGGTATGGGCATGGTGCATGCCTGATTTCTTGGGGTTTCTGGCCTCAGCTGACTTTGTGGAGAGTCATGGAATTGGTTTTGGCATGCTGGCACAAGTGTATGAAGAGTTTCATACCATTTTGCAATTTTTGTGAGTTTTGGCCCTTTTGAGATTTCTTGAGGTTCAAGGCATGAAAGCAAATAAAACATGGGCCAATTCTGATGTTTAGAGGTTTGTTTGACATGTTGTGAAGTATTTGTGCATGTTAGAAGTCATTAGAATGCTTGAATATGCCAATTTGCAAAATCCCTCTTTGACATGAAACTTGAAATTTTAGGATTTTTGCCAACTTTGAAAGGCCATATCTTGAGTTCTAGGATGAATCAAGACATATTCTTGTACTTTTTGAAAAGGGAAAGACCTAATCTACAACTTTCATGACCATAAATTTTTCATTTGAAGCATTTTTGGTTGAGAAAGAGGAGGTTGAAAAACTTTCCCAAAATGGAAAGTTTCCATTACAAGTCATTTCCATTTTTTGCAAGTTTGCAAATGGCTCAAAATTATTCAATCTTGTGAACTTCCAACCTCTCAAATAAAGATCATATAACTTCAATTTGATGAAAATACCCCTTTGGTTCCATTGTTAGGGTCTTCAGATGCCCTGATTTTGACTTAACTTGCTCAAGAAGTTACCCAGTGAACAAATGACTTCCACAATGAATTTCTTCATCAAACTTGGTACACATGATCCTTATAACATCTTAAGAACATTAGAAAAAGAATGCCCCAAAAATTTGGAGTTAAGGTCTCTAAAATCAAAACCCTAATTTTGGTCATCTGTGGAGTGAAATCCCTAACTCTGCTTCCATGCCTTGCCAGTTCTTGTGATCTCTTGACTTCCATGAACTTTGAGGGACATAATATGTTGATAGAACACACATGGACCATATTGGAACACTTTGAGGCCTTTGGGATGGCTCAGATGTAATTTTGGATTGCTCAGATAACAAACCCTAGATGCAGATGAATTTGAACTTATGTAGTGAAATAAAAATGCAATATGAGGTGGTATGCTTATGCCAATGCAAACATGAAAGATCACAAGCCATGGTGTGATAAAGAGTGAGGGAAAATTTGGGGTGTTTACAGCTTCCCCTATTCAAGCATGAGTTAGCCGTGCAGGATGTAAGCGCCTGGCTTAACAGACAAACAAGATAACTTGTGGTTGAATACCAAAGACAGTCCAAAATTTGCACTCGCTGGATAGAAGAAGAAAAGGGATATAAATTGTAAAAGGTAGTATAGTATGTTTATCAAATGAACGCGATGGAGGACGACCATCGAGCAGAAGACGACTACTGGGGATTAGACGATAAGTAAAGCCATGACGGGGACGGCCGACATGCTGGAAAAAAGCGGTAAATAAAGCAATGAAGGGACGACCGACAAGCTGGGGAAATAAAGAGATCATGATGGGGACACCCATCAAGGGAAGAAACAAGATTCTCTAGGGATTAAAGTAAAGGCAATAATGGGGACGATCATCAGGATTGCAAAGTAAAGTAAACTACGATAGGGGACGGCCATCGGTTTTAAGAATAAATGAAATAGATGATGAGGGACGGTCATCAAAGGTGAAGGACAATCACCTAGCAGGGGACGACTGATCTTTACCGCGACATAGGACGAATGTCGGATAGAAAAGGTCGACGATGGGGACGGCCATCAGATAAGCATGATGAAGGACGATCATCAAGAGGTGAAGGACGATCACCTAGCAGGGTACGGCTGCTCTCGGGGTTTATCACGACATAGGACGAATGTCGCATCACAAGATCAACGATGGGGACAAACATCGGATAAATGATGAGGGACGGTCATCAAAAGGTGAAGGACGATCACCTAGCAGGGGACGACTGCCCTTTATAACGACATAGGACGAATGCCAGATAGAAAGGTTCCAATAATGGAGATTCCACTGGGGAAATAGATGAGGGACGGTCATCCAAAGGTGATGGACTATTACCTGGAAGGGGACGGCTGCAGAAAGTACCATGACATAGGACGAATGTCGGATAGAAGAAAAGTGTTTTGTTGGTGACTTACTGGGGAATGGGAAACACGGACGAGTGTTTACGCTCAAGAATAAAAAGGTATAATTGTTTGACATTGTTTATAGATTAAAGATGCGGACGAGCATCCTTAGGACCATGATACAGACGAGTACCGGTCGAAACAAACGCTGACGCATGTTCAGAGATGATGGTACGGGCGATTACCAACTGGTTAACAAAGAACACGGACGAGTATTGAATCTGTTGAGGAGTGATATATAAAAAAAATACGGACGAGTATCGAAGACTTCTGTATAAGTATGAGTGAAAATTAGTTTGTTGGCGAAGTATGAGCAAGACATAGGTGAATGTTTGATTTGCTGGGGAATGTATGACACAGAAGAGTGCCAAGTATATATGAGTATAAACAGGTATTTGTTTTGAGAGAGCAAAAAGGTGCTCTAGCGACCTGTGGGGATCGGATGACACGGACAGGTGTCAAAAGAAGTGTGTTATAAATAAGTACTTGGTTTGCAACAAGTGTTTTGGCACCATGCTGGGGGAATATGACACGGACGAGTGTCAAAAGAGCATGTATAGGTATCTGTATTTGAGAGTGCAAATGGGACGTTTTGGCTTATATCTGTAGGGGATATGAGTATTATATACATTGCTGATGAAATACTGATGATAATTGCAGGTGACTGGCTCGAACCTGGCTTGTGATCATGCAAATGTTTGTTTGTTTTTTTGTCGTAATGCTCCGTATTAGACGGAATGCTACGCTTATTTGGTGAATATGATGCAAATGCTATGATTAAGCAAAGAGAAACCGATTCGGGATTCAGATCCCGCTTGAGGAAAAGATCTTTGGCTGATCTTCTTGGAGAGATATCCCAGCTGGGAAGAGAGATCATTGAATTTTTCGAGAGATGTAGCCCTGCTTGGGGAATAAATCTTTGGTAGATCTATCCTGTAAGGAGAAATTAGCTGGGGAGAAGGAAACTTTCGTCACTTTGTTGTGTAAGAGTTTCAGGCATTGCTCTTTTGGAAGAGGCTGGAAACTTCTGTGGGGAGATAGTTCTTTTATCCTTGCTGAGGATGAGAGATCTGGCACTCTGGTGGGTTCTTGGCTGGGGAAGCTCCTGTTGAAGAGACTTATGTGGGGAATGAGGAGGCTTTGACAACTTTCCTGGGGGAAAAACAATTCAGATACTGCTTGGGGAGGAGGTATGCCGGGGATTTTTGCTTGGCATGCCCCACGGTGTGTATTGAGTACCTGCAATTTATTAAGACAAAAGAAACGCACAAGTATCCTGAGGTATCCCTTACCGGATTCCATCATAGGAGTTAGGCTTTCCTGCATGTAATGTTATTTCCTGCACGCATTCATTAAAGGTGTCTCATTTGTTTTATGCAAGTACTTATCATGAATATTGGACATTTTGCAAACGAAACAAAAATGTACAAAACGAGGTGTGACCAAAAACTCTGATTTTATTAATCTGGGTGCCCTGAATTGGCAAATACAGTCAAAGAAACCAATCCTCTGGAATGAGGAGATTGCTACAAATTGAGAAAAGTAAAAGTGTTGGCAATGTTGACGACGCTCCAGTGAACTTCCTTTGCTATGACCTGTATGACCTTGACGTTCTTATTATCTTGCTTTCTGAAAAAGTTTATTTTGACTGATGCTTTATCCATTCGAAGCTTGCCGTGTTGTGAGAAATACTGATGAATTCAGAATGCAGTTGTTCGCTTATTCCCTGATTTTGTGTGGATCTCCCTTTCAGGTTTTCAATCCACCGGGATACCCATTTTTTGCCTGAGCTGTCTAATGCAGCTTTTCAACTCAGCGGACGTACATTTTTTTAATTTTCTCTTATTTTTTCCCGAGTCTTTTATTCTGTTTTTGACTTGCCGGGATGCCCTATTTTTGCCTGGACTTACATTCTGTTTTTATGTCCAGCGGGTCATTTTATGCGAAGTATTTTTTTAACTGCATCTAAATTTACATGGGATAAGAAATCTTCACCATCCATAATAGTGAGCATCACTGCTCCACCAGAGAAAACCTTCTTTACTATGAATGGACCATCATAGTTTGGAGTCTATTTTCCCCTGTGGTCTGTATGAGGAGGAAGGAGTCTTTTCAGCACAAGATCTCCCACTTGGTATTCCCGAAGCCTGACTTTCTGATCGAAGGCTTTCTTCATCCTTTTTTGATATAACTGCCCATGACAGATTGCAACTAATCTAATTTCTTCGATCAAATTCAGTTGATTGTACCGAGATCGGACCCATTCTACTTCGTCCAACTTTACATCCATCATTACCCGTAAGGAGGGTAGCTCAACTTCAACAGGTAGGACTGCCTCCATACCGTACACAAGCTGATAAGGTGTTGCCCTAGTAGACGTTATGATTGAGGTCCGATACCCAAGCAAGGAAAATGGTAGCATTTCATGCCAGTCTTTGTAAGTAACCACCATCTTTTGCATAATCTTCTTGATGTTCTTGTTAGCTGCCTCAACAGTGCCATTCATCTTTGGCCTGTAAGGAGAAGAGTTGTGATGTTGGATTTTGAAGTCCCGACACAGTCCTGCCATCATTTTGTTGTTCAGATTGGAACCATTGTCAGTAATGATTCGCTCGGGAACTCCATATCGACAAATGATGTCTCTTTTTAGAAATCTGGCTACCACTTGTCTGGTGACATTTGCGTATGAAGCTGCTTCAACCCATTTGGTGAAGTAATCAATGGCTACCAGGATGAATCTGTGGCCATTTGAAGTAGTTGGTTCGATCTTTCCAATCATGTCAATGCCCTACATGGCAAAGGGCCAAGGTGAAGACATCGCATTCAAAGGAATTGGAGGTACATGCACTTTGTCTGCGTAGATCTGGCATTTGTGGCACTTTCTGGCATAGGCATAACAGTCTGCATCCATTGTGATCCAGTAGTAACCTGATCTTAATAATTTCTTAGCAATTGCATGTCCTCCACCATGGGTACCGAAAGATCCTTCATGCACCTCGTGCATCAGCAAGTCTTTTTCTTTCTTATCAACACATATGAGTAAAACCATGTCAAAGTTTCCCTTGTATAATGAACCATCAGCATTAAGGAAGAAACTACCGGCCAACCTTATTAATGTCTTCTTATCATTGTATGATGCCCCAGGTGGGTATGTCTGATCCTCTAAGAAGCATTTGATGTCATGGAACCATGGCTTGTCATCTTTAGCAATGTCCACGGAGAATACGTATGTTGGTCGGTCTAGTATGGATACCGAAATCCGAGGTATATAATTGGCAGTTTGAACCTTGATCATGGAGGAAATGGAAGCTAAAGCATCTGCGAACTGATTTTCATCTCGAGGGATGTACTCAAATTTGACTGTTGTAAAGAAAGTCAATAATCTCCTCGTGTAGTCACAATATGGGATCAGATGCTCTTGGTGGGTGTACCATTTGCCGTTGGTCTGATTGATTACCAAAGCTGAATCTCTGAAAACATTCAAAGTTTTGATCCTGAGGTCAATGGCTTCGTCAAGACCCATGATACAGGCTTTGTATTCAGCTTCGTTGTTTGTGCAGGCAAAGGTGAGTTTTGCCGAGAAAGGCATATGAACTCCTTTAGGTGTAATGAGCACTGCACACACTCCGCGACCATTCATATTGACAGCCTTATCAAACATCATTGTTCATTATTCTTCTGGGTCAGGCCCTTCAGTGTGAACAGGCTCTTCATGATCTTTTGCTTTTAGGAACATGATGTCTTCATCAGGGAAGTCAAATCACATGGGCTGGTAATCATCAATGGGTTGCTTAGCTAGATAGTCAGACAATACACTTCCCTTGATGGCCTTTTGGGATGTGTACTGAATGTCATACTCTGTCGAATCATTTTCCATCTTGCAACCCTTCCGGTAAGTGCTGGCTTCTCAAATATGTACTTGACAGGGTCCATTTTTGAGATCAACAAGGTAGTGTGAGTCAACATGTACTGTCTTAGTCGGCGAGCAGCCCACGCTAAAGCACAACAAGTTTTCTCGAGCAGTGAATAACATTGTTCACAGTCGGTAAACTTTTTGCTTATGTAGTATATTGCATACTCTTTTCGACCAGACTCGTCATGCTGGCCCATCACCCACCCCATTGATCCTTCTAATACTGTCAGGTACATTATTAGAGGTCTTCCTTCAAACGGAGGCATAAGAATCGGAGGTTCTTGGAGGTACTCCTTGATTTTGTCAAAAGCCTTCTGACAATCTTCATTCCACCTGACCGTTTGTTCCTTTCTTAACAATTTGAAAAGGGGCTCACAGGTTGCAGTAAGATGAGATATAAACCTCGATATGTAGTTCAATTTACCTAGAAATCCCCGAACTTCCTTTTCAGTCCTAGGTGCAGGCATCTCCTGATTGGTTTTGACTTTGTCAGGATCAACTTCAATCCCCTTTTCACTTACAATGAATACCAGCAGTTTACCGGACCGTACCCCGAATGTGCATTTGTTGGGGTTTAGCTTCACCTGATACTTTCTCAGATGCTTGAACAACTTCAAAAGATTTACCAGATGATCTTCTTCAGTGAGGGACTTGGCAATCATATCATCCACGTAGCATTCAATTTCTTTGTGAATCATGTCGTGGAATAATGTCACCATAGCCCGTTGGTAAGTCGCACCGGCATTCTTTATTCCAAATGGCATTACCTTGTAACAAAATGTGCCCCAAGGTGTGATGAAGGTTGTTTTCTTTATGTCTTCGGGTGACATCTTGATCTGATTATACCCAGAAAAACCATCCATGAAGGAAAACACTGAGAACTGAGCTGTGTTGTTGACCAATACATCAATGTGAGGTAATGGGAAATCATCCTTCGGGCTAGCTCTGTTCAGGTCCCGGTAATACACACATATACGTACTTTGCCATCCTTCTTAGGCACTGGTACAATGTTAGCGACCCATGGAGGGTAACTAGTTACAGCAAGGAAACCGGCGTCCCACTGTTTTTGTACTTCTTCCTTAATCTTCTAGGCCATATCTGGACGAGTACGACGTAGCTTTTGCTTCACTGGAGGGCAATCTTCCTTTAATGGCAGCTTGTGCATAACAATATTCGTATCTAGACCTGGCATGTCTTGATAGGACCAAGCAAAGACGTCTACGTATTCTCGAAGCATGTCAATGAGCTGTTCTTTTACTGAAGCTTGCAGACCGGCCCCAATCTTCACTTCTTTAAATCCTCTTCGGTACCAAGATCAACCGTTTCAACCTCCTCCTGACGAGGAGTAATCACTTTCTCTTCCTGCCTCAACAACCTGGCTAACTCTTCAGGCAACTCATAGTCTTCTTCAAACCCTTCATTAGCTTGATTAATTGGATTGTCGAAGTCATACAAGGTCATAGCAGTGTTGTTGTCGGTGCAATCTGGAGAGTAATCTCTGCAAGGGTGGAGATTGGTTCGTTTTATTGATCAATTTTAATCTTGTTCAGAAAAATGAAGTTATTTATTTTGAAATCATTGTCATTTTATTGTTTTGTACAAAAGTAAAAAATGAAAAGACAGTGAGCGAAAAAAGACTTGTTTGCAAAAGATGTCTGATTATCATTAATATTCCATTTGCACAAAATTACAATATGGCTCTATTACAAAATGAGTCCTGACACCTTGGGCAAGATGCAAGACTTGATGCATGCTGAAAAAAAGCTGGAAATAATAATTACTCTGCAGGAGTAACCCTTATAATTTCCTGGGAAGACCAGTTAAGGACTTGGTGGCCCGGGATCCTTGGACGTATCCAGCTCTCCAGGTTGAGGTCGCTTTCCGCCTCGTCTTCCACGTTATTAGCAACATCTGGGGTGAGCATCCATGTCGCTCCCCCGAAAAGACACCTGGTCAGATAGTGTACAGACGCGAACGGTCGGCGAAAGGAGAAAAGAAGAATGAAATGAATAGAGTCGCCAGCTAGTCATTTTTATCCCAAAGGAAAGGTATTTCTGCATAAACCTAGAAAAAGATGGATAAGACGGTTGCGAACCAGAGAAACTGAGAAAGGGGGTTGGTTAGAACCTGGGAAGGTATTAGCATCCAGATTTTCCGTCGTACTCGACGGAATCCACGCTTAAAAGATTTGTGTTTAAAGGGCTAAGTATATGTGATATCTATGTGCTAGAGCTAAGAAAAGAATATACAAGTGTCAGTGCAAATGGGTGAAGTGCTCAGGAACTGAGGCTTTTAAAGAATGCTGAAAGAGGGGGAAGACAAAGAGACTTTTTTTTATAACAGTTAAGTTATGCCTACGTATCCTCTCGTGCAATGAGGAAGTCAGAACACCTTAGTTCGACTCAAAGAGACTGAAAACAAAATTGACTGTGAACTGCTTACTTGTCTATGCTCAAGTGTATGACTCGTCTGGCTCGAGTGCTAATTGTCTTGCATTAGACGGGAGAAGCAAGTTCTCGTTTGTGATTGAAGATGATGAGAAAAGAATCCCTAAGGAGACGATTATTGTTTGTTTTTGTGTTTTCAATCTTTTATTGTTTTTGGTGTTTGTCATAAGTTAATGAGCTTAAGTCTAAATCAAAGGCTTGTAAACTCATTATATCCTCCCTGATTAGGGATAATGAGAATACTTTAAGTGTGAGATAAGCATCTCAACTTAGTTGCCATGATGATGCAGGATTAGGATCATTAACCTACTTGTGATTATTTAGATGTTTTTGGGTCTTTGTTTAGTGTCAAGTAATGAGTTTAAGCCATAATCAAGGATTAGGGAACTCATTACACCATCCAAATAGAAGGATAATAGATGAGAAAACTTAAGCTGAGGAAGATACCTCAACTTAATCCATGGTGTAAACACCCCAAATTTGCCCTCACCCATTCACACCATGGCTTGTGATCTTTTCATATGCATAAGTTCAATCATAGCATCTCATATTGCATTTTTGATTCATTGCATTGCTTCTAAGTCATCTGCATCTAGGGTTTGTGATATGATCAATCCAAGAGCCATTTGAGCAGCTCCAAAGGTCATCAATCACTTCAAAGGGGTCCATGTATGTTCAAGCATCATATTATATCCTCTCAAAGTCAAGAATGTCAAAAAAATCACAAGAACTGAAAATGGTATGGAAGCAGAGCCAGGTTTAACTGCACAAATGACCTAGAATTAGGGTTTTGGTTTCAAAGGCCATAACTCCAAATTTTTTGGTCATTATTGTTTCTATTGGTCTCTATATGTTATAAGGAGCATGCATATCAATTTTCATGAAGAAATTCCATGGGGAAGTCATCTGATCAAGAGTTGACTTTTTAAGCAAGTCAGTGCAAAATCAGGGTATCTGAGGCCCACAATGACCCAACCAAAGGGTGTTCTTCATCATTTTTATTTATGATCTTTATTTGATCATAGAAGATGTTGGAAGTTCACAAAATTGAATAATTTCAAGCCATTTGCAAAGTTGACTTTTTGGGAAAGTTGACTTATAATGAAAATTGCCATTTTGGGAAACTTTTTCAACCCTTGCTTTTTGATTCAAAAATGCTTCAAATGGAAAAACTTTGGTCATGAAAGTTGTAGAATGGATCATTCCCTTTTCAAAATGTCAAGAACATGACCTAATTCATTTTGGATCAAAAGTTATGGTTTGTCAAAGTTGGGGAAAATCACATAATTTGAAGTTTTCTACCAAAGAGGCATTTTGCAAAATGGTATGATCAAGTGTTCTAAAGACTTCAAATATGCACAAACTCATTACAACATGATCATATGACTCATTAAAATCATAATTGGCCCAAGAATCATCTTATTTCATGCCTTGAACCTCAAGAAATCCCAAAGGAACCAAACTTTGTGAAACTTGCAAAACCTATCACAAACCACAAACCACTTGCTGCATTGCCTCTAGACCTTTTCCATAGCTTTCCTTGATTCAAGATGAGCCAAAGCAAGCCAAAAAGCAAGTTGTACCATTTCCCATACCTCTCTTACACAAAGTTTGACATTTTGGCAACTTGCCCATACCAATCACCATAGGCCACCAACAACTCTCTGACCTATCACCACTTGATACATGGACCAAAGCCAGCATAACACACCACACATCCAAGCCTGAATCATATTAGAAGACATAGTTCCAAGTTTATTCTTCATTTGCAAAACTTTTCGAAACACTCTCCACAAGCATCAAACACACAAACAGACTTCACAAACAATCTCAACATGACTCACTGATCACAAACCAACCATTAAAACAGCCTAAAAGCCACTGAAACCAAAACACGATCACCCCCCCCCCTTGAACAGAACTTTTGCCATCTGCCAAATCAGCCATCAACAAGAGTTGTGAAGCATTCCATTGAGCTTAGGGGGACCAGAGGAGTCAGTTTGCATAGGAGAAAGGCTCAGAAAGCTCCTGTTCGAAGGACTTCAGTTCAGGTATCCATCAAGAACAAATTTTCTAGAACTTCACTTACTTGTTATAAATTGATTCTACATGTTATCCTGATCATCATGATGTGTTTAAAAATGAAAATGGTGAAATATTGAGCATGTATGAGTTGTCTGAAACTTTCTGCCCTAAATTTGCTTTGCTTCGATTTGCATGATTGATGAATGAAAAATGGTTTTTGTTTGGGGGTTTTGATTCAGTGTTGAATGGGGTTTGATTCTGGGCAGAGAGATTACATTTTCATTGCGTGGAGAGAGAGATAGTGATTTCACCTTGCCGGAGAAGATGACAGGAACACTGTTCCGGTCATCTGAAAGTGATTAGGGTTAATTAATTAGGGTTTAGTCTTAATTACATAAGTTTGAATGTGAGCCGTCCAGATGCGCGCGCTGGTCAATTCCCTCCCTTTTCGTTTGAATCTTGGCCCTTGGATGCGCTGACTTTCTCATTTTCAGTTTAAATTCATTTTTATTTTCATTTTATTTCATTTGTTTTGTACATTTTATAAAAAATAGTAAAAATCATCAAAAAATTCTGAAAATTTTTATCAACCCTTTTATTAATTTTCAGAAACTAAAAATATTTTTATTTTTATTTTTTGCATTAAAAATTATTTTTAAATCATTTAAAAGTTTATTTTTAATTAGTTAATGAAAATTAATTAATTAAAAATACTTTTAAGTATTTAAAAATCACAAAAAAATTCATGAAACATTTAAAATCATTTAGAAACATTGTCCAACTCTCAAACCAAATTTATTTTTTGATCTTGATGCCTTTTGACAATTTTCAATGGAATTAATTTCATTTCAAGGCATTATTTTGATTCAATCTTCAAAAATTCATTTCTGCCTAGCCTTTAATAGTTGGACAATGATTCTTTTTGCATTGCATCTTGCTTATCATGTAGTTTATAGGATTAAATTGGCATGATTTGATATTGCATTTTCAATTTGTTTGACATTTTTCTTGACAAGGTACCTTAAAACCCTAGCCAACTTAGGAAATTCATAACTTACACTAGGTTAAGAATTGGGTCCTCTCCTTTGGGAAGTGAGTTTGTATAGGTTTAGGGTTCCTTTTATTGCATTTTCATATTTTTATCATAATGTTTGCTTCTGGTTTAGAATTTTGTTTTGTGCATTGATCATGAACCCTAATTTGGGCTTTCTTTTGCATTCATCTTACATTTGCTTGCATACCATGACTTGCCATGACATTTTAGGCACTCATTTGATTCATAACACATCTTAGGACATATTATAATCATGTTTGATCATTGCATCCTTCATTTGCCATGTTGTAGTTCATTTGCATTTCATAACTTTTCATGTATGTTCATGGTTATAAGCATGTTTCTTTTGCATTCCATATGTTTGTATGATCATCCTCATGCCTTGTTTCATGTTTGCATCATCTCTTGGCATCATTAACATCATGTATTTGCTTCTGACTTTGTCTTGCATCATGCCATTGCATCTCATTTGCATTGCATTTCATTTCTTTCACTAACCTTTCAGGTGGTAAGTTACTTTGAGAAGTGAATTTGCCTTCACTTCTCACAATCTCTTTTCATCCCTCTTATGCACCATTGCTGCATTTTTTGTATGTGTTTGGATTGAGCTTGCTCACTCTTGTTCATTTCACCTTCTTTCTTCAAGCAACTTGTCTTCTTAAGTGAAGTAAGTTGTTTTGCTTCTCTTTGCTCCTTTCATCTGCTTCTCTGCTTGGTGGTTTCTTGAAGATTTCTCTCTTAAGCCTCACAAACTCTAGGGGTGACCAAGCATGATAACAATTAGGGTTTGATTAGTCCCCCAGTTAGCTTTTACCTTTGTGTCTCATTGAGTCTTCTCTTCTCATCTCATAATCAGGGACTAAACCCTAAAGGCTTTAAGGCTTTATGATTGAGCTTATGCCTGTATCCTTCTATTAGGATGGAGTGTATAACTTTAATCCTAAGTGTTAAACCCTTAATGTGTTTAAATCCTTAATCAATTCACTTAATAATCATCAAGACATCAAGCTTGTAACTTGGGCCTTGCATTAGGGTTCTAATTCTTCCTTAATTGGTTAAGAAGGACTAACCCGAGTGTTAATGGACAAGTCCCCCTCAAGTTGTCTTATAAACCATAAAACTCACTTCTTCATCTTATCATTAACCAAAATCTACATTAATAAAGGCTTTGTTTTGTCATGAGGTTAATCCCTAATCATGGATTAAGTTGAGGAGCTTTCCTCAGCTTAAACATTCTCATCTATTATCCTTCTATTAGGATGGTGTAATGAGTCTGTTTAATCTTTGATTATGGCTTAATCTCATTACCTAACACTAAACAAAAACAACAAAAACATCTAAATAATCACAAGTAGGTTAATGATCTTAATCCTACACCATGGTGATTAAGTGTGAGACACTGACTTCACACTTAAGGTATTCTCATTACCCCTAATCAGAGGGAGAATGTGATGAGTTTACTAACCCATTGGTTTAGGCTTAAGCTCATTAACTTATGACCAACTTCCATAAGTAATAAAAGACTAAAAATACAAAAACAAACAATAATCGTCTCCTCCGGGATTCTTTTCTCATCACCTTCACTCATAAATGAGAACTTGCTTCTCCCGTCTAATGCAAGACAGTTTGCACCTGAGCCAGACAGGTCATACACTTGAGCATGGACAAGTAAGCAGTTCACATGTCAATTCACCTTTCAGTCTCTTTGGGTCGAACTACGGTGTTCTGACTTCCTCATTACACGAGAGGATACGTAGGCATAACTTAATAGTTATCGAACAAAAGTCTCTGTATATTCCCCCTCCTTCCAGCATCATTCTTTTAGCCTCATAATCTTGAGCATTTCACTCTTGTTCTTACACTGACACTTCACTCATACACTTCACTCCTTACACTGACACCTGTACATCCTTTTCCAGCTCTTTTATACACAGATTGCAGTGACACTACCCCTTTAAAACACAAATCTTTTAAGCGTGGATCCCGTCGAGTACGGCGGACAATCTGGGTGCTAACACCTTCCCAGGTTGTAACCAACCCCCTTTCTCAGTCTCTCTGGTTCGCAACCGTCTTATCCATATCTTTCCAGGTCTATGCAGCATTACCTTTCCTCCGAGATAAAAATGCCTAGCTGGAGACTCTTGTCTTCTGAGTTCACCCTTGTGTGTACTCATCCCTTTCGCCGACCGTTCGCGTCTGTACCCCTCTTGGCCCTGGGTGTCATTTGGTGGGAGCGACACATGGTTAGGGATTAAAATCATTAGATGACAAGCCTTTATTAAGTGGATTTTAATTAAGAGTTGAGATTAAGAAATGGATTTTATGTTTGTAAGATAACTTGAGGGGGACTTGTCCATTAAACACTAGGTTTAGTCCTTCTTAACCATAAAGGAATAATTAGAACCCTAATGTAAGGCCCAAGTTACAAGTTAATGTCTTAGTGATTATTAAATGTATTAATTAATAGGTTTAAACAAATTAAGGGTTTAACACTTAGGATTAAAGTTATACACTCCATCCTAAGAGAAGGATGCATGCATAACCCTAATTCCAAAGTCCTAAAGCCTTAAAGGTTTAGTCTCTAAAGATGAGATGAGAAGAGAGACACAAAGAAGACTCAAAGGTAAAAAACTAAGGGGGACTAATCACAACCGGAATTATTATCACGCTTGGATGTTCCTATGGTTTGTAAGGCTTGAAAGAGATCTTCAAAGAAGCCACCAATGGAAGAAGCAGATGAAAGGAGGAAGAAGCGGAAGAATAAGTTACTTACTTCATTGAAGAAGATAAGTAACTTAGAGAAAGAAAGTGAGAGATGAACATGAATGAGCAAGCTCACTCAAAGAAAAATTAATAATGCAACAAAGATGCAAATGAAAAAGATGAAGAGAAATGAGAAGTGAAGGCAAATCCACTTCTCAATTACAAAGATCATAACCAGAAGCAAATGACCTGAAAATGTTAGCACAAGATGCATATGCAATGACAAAGATCAAAACCAGAAGCAAACACATGATGTAAATGATTCTATGACATGATGCAAAGGCATACCAAGTGCAATGAATGGTCATACAAGAGAATGACTGTAAATGAAGCATGCTTTGAAGTTTGAAAGTTCATGAAGTTTAATGAAAAGAAATGAATGAAAACCATGGCAAATGAATGAAGAAATGATCAAGCATGACTCTAACATGTCCTAATATGTCTAGATGACATGTGAATGCATGAAATGTCATGGCAAGTTCATGTATGGATGCATATGCAAGATGAATGCAAATGAAGTTGCAAAATTAGGGTTTTAAGGCAACATGAGATGCATATGGCAAAGACAGAAGCAAATGACATGATAAAATTTTTAAATCACACTCAAACAAACCCTAAACCTATGCTAGGTTACCATCCAAAGGGGGAGGTCAGAAGCTAAACCTAAAAGGAGTTATGAATTTCCTAAGTTTCTAGGGTTTTTGGGGTGATCTTCAATGAAAAATGCAAATCAATTTGAAAATGCAAGATAAATTCATGAAAAAAATATTCTAGCGACTACATGTTATGTGGAAAACAATGCAAAAAGAATCATCATCAAACACTTCATGGTTAGGCAGAAAAGATTTTTCAAAGTTAGGGTTCTAAAAAAGGGATTTTATGAACCCTAAATTCAAAGAAATTGTCAAGTTATGATCAAACCTAAAAAGAAATTTGTATGAAGGGTTTGAAAATGTTTCTAAATGTGTTAGGATGCAACATGGATTTTTTTGGTGATTTTTAGAAACCTAAATGGTATATTAATTAATTAATTTCTATTAATTAATTAAAATAAACATTTAAATATTTTAAAAATGCTTTTTAAATGCAAAAAATGAAATAAAAAATGTTTTTGGATGAAGAAAAATATTTGAATCAGAAATGCAAAGTTTAAAATTTTTTGGATGAGTTTTGATATTTTAAATTAAATATGCAAGAAAAATGCAAAGAAAATAAAATAAAAATGAATTAAAAGGGAAGTATGATGATCCTGTGGCCCTGATTCAAATTGTGGGTGAAAGGAATTGACCTAGCGCATAAATGGAAGGCTGGGAAGCGTTCTGGAAAATTCAAATACTAAACCTAATTAATTTAATTAATTAAGGCTTAGGGTTTAAGTAAAACAATCTAGACCGTGGAAACACGCGCTAAGAAAGATCCAAAGGCTGGTATTCAAACTGGACGCTAACCCTAATTAATTAACCCTAACAACTTTCAGGTGACCGGAGCAAGCTCCGGTCATCTTCTCTGGTCACTCTTCTTCCCTATCTCTCTCAAAACACCATAAAAATGCCTCAAACTCTCCAGAAATGATCCTCACACCACTCTAAACATGAATAAACCAACAAAATCCATTTATTTCACATGAACAGCATGAATTAAAGCAAAACGGAAAAGCAATCAAAATTTCAGAAGCTCGTCAAATGCTTAAAACTCAACCATTTTCAAAACAAATCATATCATGGTAATTAGGGGAGCATGTAGAATCATTCTATAACATAAAAGACAGGTTCTGGAAAAAAGTTTGAAGGTGACTACCTGAGCTGGAGCTTTCACTTCTGGAGCTTTTTGGCCTCTTCTCCTATGCAAATCCACCCCATTGAACTCCTTGATGATGTTGAGAAGCTTTGCAAGAGTTTATATGGCTTGGTTTGAGAGATTGCAACTCAGTTGGTCCAAAATCGTGTTTGTGTTTGGCTAACTTTTAGGGCTTGGCAATGTGTGATTTATGATCCTTGAGTCATTTTGAGATGAATGGTAGAAAAACATTTTAGGTGTTATGCTTGTGCAGTGTGTTTCGAAGAGATGAAGATTGAGGGTGATTTTGTGAAACTTTTCTTGTGTATGGTTCTGAGCTCCAAGATGTTATGAAAAGGCTTGCTTGAGGCATGTATGTGAAGTCCTGATTGGTCCAGAGAGTGGTTGTGGCATAGTGTGATTGGTATGGGAGATTTTGCAAAAATGTCAACTTTGGTGTACTTGAGGTATGGGCCATGGAAGGAGTTGTTCAAGGGCATGTCTAGCCTCAGCTTGGTTCAAGGAAGTCCATAGAAACTGATTTCGGGTGCTGATGCAAGTGTATGAGAAGATTCATGCCATTTTGCAAATTTGAAGAACTTTGGCCCTTTTGGAATTTCTTTAAGTTCAAGGCATGAAAGTGAATGATTCTTGGTCCAATTCTGATCAAAATGAGTTTCACTATGATGGTATGATGTTTAGAGATGCATTAGAGGTCATGAAATGGCTTGGCAAGTGGTTTTGCAAAAATCCCTCTTTGGTGTATTCTTGAAAATTATAGGATTTTTGCCAACTTTGAAAGATCATAACTTGAGTTCCATAATGAATTAGAACATGTTCTTGTACTTTTTGGAAAGGGGAAGACCTAATCTACAACTTTCATGACCAACAATTTTTCATTGGAAGTATTTTTGGTTGAGAAAGTGGAGGTTGAAGAACTTTCCCAAAATGGAAAGTTTCCATTACAAGTCATTTCCATTTTTGGCAACTTTTGGTTTAGCTCAAATTTCTTCAATTTTGTGAACTTCCAAGAACTTCAATTATCAAATAAAGATCATATAACTTCAATTTGATGAAAATACCCCTGTGGTTCCATTATTGGGGGCCTCAGATGCCCTGATTTTGTTCTGACTTGCTCAAGAAGTTACCCAATGAACAAATGACTTCCACAATGAATTTCTTCATAAGACATGGTACACATGATCCTTATAACATATTAAGAACATTAGAAACAAGAATGACCAAAAAATTTGGAGTTATGGCCTCTGAAACCAAAACCCTAATTTTGGTCATCTATGTAGTGAAAAACCCTAGCTCTGCTTCCATGCTTTCCCAGTTCTTGTGATTTCTAGACTTCTTTGAACTTTGAGGGATATAATATAATGATAGAAAACCCATGGACCCTCTTGGAATGCTTGTAGGCCTTTGGAGTGGCTCAGATGGATCCTTGGATTACTCAGATCACAAACCCTAGATGCAGATGAACTTGAACTAATGCAGTGAAACAAAAATGCAATATGAGATGGTATGCTCATACTAATGCAATCATGAGATATCACAAGCCATGGTGTGAAATTAGTGAGGGCAAATTTGGGGTGTTTACAATCCCCCCTCTGATGAACTTGGGCACCTTAACAGCCTCTGCTTGATCTTGTCGGAATGGTTTGTAACCCAAACCGAATTTGTCCTCCTTCTTCTCCACTGGTAGCAGCTTGCCCCAGCCTTGGGCATTTCCATCTTCAACAACCTTCCGGGCTTGCTGATAGGAGACAATTGAAGTACCCATCCTATCCTCCTGGGATGCAGCAAACACCTCAGTCGTCTCCTCATTGACATTCAAAGCCTCGAACCCTTGGCTCATGGTTTCATGGATTTCACCATCCATCTCAATGTATTTGTATGTAGCCAGATGGCTAACAAAGATGTCCTCTTCACCACATATGTGATAATTTGTCCTTCCCACTCATATTTCAATTTTTGGTGAACGATCGACGTAACTGCGCCAGCGGCGTGAATCCATGGTCGACCCAACAAACAACTGTAGGCCGGCTGAATGTCCATCACATAGAAAGTAGTCTGAAAGACCTGCGGACCGATTATCACAGGCAGATCCACCTCTCAAAGAATAGACCTCTTGGAGCCATCAAAAGCCCTGACCACCAGATTGCTTGGTCGGAGAGCTATTCCATCATATTCGAGCTTGACAAGAGCTTTCTTCGGCAAGACATTGAGTGAAGACCCAGTGTCAACAAGAACATGAGAGAGCACAGCCCCTTTACACTCCATGGTGATGTGTAAAGCTTTGTTGTGGTGACGTCCTTCCATTGTTAAGTCAGCATTGGTGAAGCCTAGCCCATGGCTAGTATTAACATTGGACACTACTGTCTCAAGCTGATTCACTGTGATCTCCTACGGCACGTAGGCAACGTGCAAAAATTTAAGTAGTGCATCCTGATGAGCTTCGGAACACAACAACAGGGATAAGATGGAGATCTTAGAAAGAGTCTGGTGAAGCTGGTCCACAACTTTGTAGTCACTTCTTTTAATTATCCTCATAAATTCATCCACATCCTAATCAAAGGATGATTTATGGGCTTCTTTTGGTACAGGTTCTTCTGGTGCCACACTTTTCCCTTTGGCTTTGGCAACAGCCTCTGCCTCAGTGTTGGTTCTTCGAGCTTGTGACGCGAAGAGACTTCCGCTTTGGGTGAAGCCTCCGCCTCCCCCGACATTATCCACTTGGGGGGTGTGAACCGAAGAATCAAGAAGGACTCTTTCTCTGTTGCAGTAAAGGTCTTCACCATAGTGCCATGGTACAACATTATCTTTGTCATATGGAATAGGCCCTGGTACCATGATGGTAACTGGGCTAACTGCAGCAGAGGTCGGAACTGTTATTGTTTGCGGATCGTAGAAGATGGTGACAGGACTTCTTGTGGATGCTGGGGGTGATGAATTGAAGCTTGATTGTTGCTAAAACAGTTGCTGAGGTTGTTGTTGAAAGTTGCTGGAGTTTGGGACCGTTGTAGGATCATAATAAATAGTGACAGTGGAGATGTTGTTGTTGGTGGTTGCTGAAGTTGTAGAAGGAGATGAAATGGAACTGTTGTTTGTTGAAGTGATGGAAGAGTTGATTGCTGATTTTGTAGACGAGTCGGTAGGAACAATTGTTGTTGCAGTTGTAGAAGAATTATTTGTTGTTGAAAAAGGAGTTTCTGGTGTTGTATGAGATGTTGTTGTTATTTTCATAATGCCTTCTTTGATCAAGCCACTGATGCCATTCCTCAAGATTGCACACCCGTTCACAGAAACTTTGCAAGATTCACAACATGCCTTACAACCTGGGAACACTTGGCATTTCAAAAGCTGAGCTTTAACCTCTGCCAGAGGTGTCTAAATACTTGTCGTATATTCAATTGAAATCATGGGTGAGCCTTCCTCTATAGCATTAATCCTTGGCCCACCATGGTTGGGCATAGGATTTTTCATGACATTGGGAGGTGGTGCAAAGTTTAGGGCCTTTGAATCTACCAGATCCTGGACCTTCATATGCAGAGCCCTGCATTTTTCCGCGGAGTGACCAGGTGCATAAGAATGAAAAGCACACCTAGCACTGACGTCGTAATTTCTCGGAAGGTTCTGAGGATCAGGTGGAGCCAATGTCCTTAACTCTACAAGATTGAGCTTTAGGAGTTATGGCAGCAATGTGGCATACGACATTGGTATAGGGTCAATCACCCTGTTGATCTGAGATGGCCGCTGTTGGAAAGGGCGTTGTTGTTGATTGTTGTTATTGTTGTTGTAGGATCTCTGTTGAGGAAACTGTGGTTGTTGAGGAAAATGTTGTGGTTGTTGAGCATATTGAGGAGGTGGAGCAAGAATAGTGACGGCAGCAACTAATCTTAGCAGGTATTGGGGCCTTCCTCTTCCCATTTGTACAAAATTTGTTTCACCGGATCTGTGGGGCCCATCAAATGGCTTCCTTGCACTGCTTGAACTAGCACCGTTGTCGGAAATCTTTCCCATCTTCAGTAAGCTCTCAATTCTTTCCCCAACTATCAACACGTCTGCAAAGCTGGTGGAAGAAAATGCAGCCAACCTCTCAATATAAGTTCCCTGGAGAGTATTCATGAACATATCTGCCATCTCCCTTTCTGACATTGGGGGTTGAACGGAAGCAGCTAGTTGCATCCACCTTTGGGCGTACTCTCTAAAGCTTTCTCGGGAAGACCGTGACATTCCCATCAGAAGGGTTCTGTTTGGAGCCATGTCCAGATTATACTGATATTGACGAATGAAAGCTTTTGTCAAGTATTTCCAATTCCTTATTATGACTCTGGTCAAATGAGAATACCACTCTCGGGATGCCCCTGTCAAGCTATCCTTAAAGTAAAAACATCCACAACTTCTCATCCATGGTGTAGGCTTTCAATCTCCCCAGGAAAGACTGAAGATGGGTACGTGGGCAGGATGTGCCATTGTATCTTTCAAAACAAGGAGGTTTGAACTTGTGAGGAATTCTAACCCCCTCCACTAATCCCATATCCATGACATCAAAACCCAGAGAGTTTTGGGATTCAAGAGACCTTAACTTTTCTGCAATTTCATCCAACCGACGATCGTAAACTTCGTCTCCAGCCCCAACCATAGTAAACTATTCTTCCTGAAGGTCTTCCTGCAAAGCCCTCCCCCCAGTATTGCCTTGGGTGTTTCTTATAACATTGATTTCTTGGTTCAGATGAGGTCCAAACTCTAGGGGATCAGTACGAGGCTGTATGTGATTGTTGTTGCTGGTACCCCTTGTACCTGGATGGTTTTCCTCGGGAGTTTGTCGCTCGACTAGCTCTCTCAGTCTCTCCTGGCTCTGAGCCAATCCAGTCATCACTGTCATAAATTGATTCATTTGGGCCCTCGTCTTTGTCCTCTCATTGGCCATTTGGGCTCTCACTTCAGTCAAGTCTTGTTGAACCTGATCCATTTGTAATCTCGGAAGGTTGTTTCTTGTCGGATACCGGTGCACTCTATTGACAGGGAACACCCTTTTGCGAGCAATGTTTCCTGAAACCACAACAAAGTGAGAAACAACAACAAAACAAAACCTACAAAACAAAGAGAAAATGTTAGTATGCAATGCAGGATGCCTATTTGTCTTCCAAGGGTATCCGATTTGGTTCTTTGGTTTTGACCTTTCCAGACCTCGAGGAAATGATGATGTTGAAGAAAGATTAAGCCCATAAAATAATACAAACCATATATTACAAAGAGTGAAGATACATATTTTGATTACAATAAAGTCCCCATGGTGGGTCAAAATACAACAACAAAATCAAAAGTACAAACAAAAGGAGGTACAAATACAGGGAAATCAAACATCCAGCCCAAAGTCATCCTCTCTGACTTCTTTTAGGAGAGCCTCGGTCACCGGGCCAACTGGGTGCTCTGTGATGGTCCTGATAAGAAGGTTCCTGGTGGCAATGGCACTGGTCAACTTCTTATGCTTAGCCTGGTCCTTTGATCTCTTCAACCCCGCCCGGAGCTTCAACTCAGAGATCTCCTTCTGTGATGCTAATAAGGCCTCCTGACCCTTCTTTTCATTGGCTTCCAGCTGCTCTACCCTAGCTTGGGTCCTTTGATCTTCATGTGCACGAGCCTCAGTGATCCTGATCCACCTAGCCTGACTCTCCTCTAAGTAATGCTCAGCTCTGGCCTTCTGAGTCTTAACTTCCTTGCAAGCATTCTTCAGCACTAACTCCCTTGCTCTAGCCCTTCTGATGTAATCATCCGTCTTCTCAATCTTGGTCAAGTGCTCAATCCGGAGCTTCTCTAACCTTTCATTATCCAGACGGCTGTCATTCCTCTCCCAGTGGGTCTTCTTCAAGCCTTCAGAGAGCTGAGTATTCCTCTCCTTCAATTTCTCAAACTCCTCTAAACTGACAGTAGCTGCAGGCTCCACTGTTGATGGTCCAGGTACATCCTCTAGGTGAATGGCATACAGATGATCTGTCCCCTGGTATGAGACCAATCAAGATACTGAGCTGAAGCTATGTTGTTGCACTTGCCAAGAAGAGTTGTCCCCTTAGTATAAATATTGTCCCAAGCCCAGTCAGCTTGTCTGACAATGGAAAGGTTGTGCTGGATGTCACAATAGAGGGTTTCTGTCAAGTCTTGCTCTCTTGGGGGATGTACCAAAGCATAACCTAATTGCCTCTTGAAAAGAAAAGAGTTTTAGTTGATGAAACATTTTAATCCAATCAAGGGTACATTGGGATATTGCCCACAGCTAGTAATGATATCTTTCCCCTTGGTGCTCTGAATGCACCATCTGATGTCTTCTGATGTAAGGGCAATCAATCTCTTAGCCTAGTTCCTTGGCTGATGGGGATTCAGGAAAGTGTCTGACTTCGGCAAGTGTCTTAACAACTAACATTAGAAGATGGGTGCACAGCATCTGACCAATCTTCCCCTTTGCTTCTCATTCCTTTGATGTACTGAATAGTAGAAGTCTCCAAGTAGGGTAGGGACTGGATTCCTCAACAAGAACAGGTGAATAGCACTCTTGCTTACAAACTTAGGCTCGTCTGCAAATAAGATAACTCCATATATGATGAGGGATAGGAGAGCACAAACAGTTTCCCACTTTCCTACTACAGCATGCAGGGTGGCCTGGGAGATCAAGAAATCCAAGTGAAGGCCTGGGATCCCAGCCTTGGTGGTCATGCTATGGTCAATGAGGGTGGACTCCAAGTGCAAAGCCTTAGCTATATCTTCATTCTTGGGAGAAACCATCTCAGGGTTGAAGGGAATCCCTCTCCTGATAGGGACACCTAACAACATGGAGAACTCTTCCATCAATGGTCCTAGCTGAAAATCTAGTAATGTGAAGCATCTGAGAGGAGGGTCATAAAATTGCAAGAAAGTGTGGATCATGCTCCGCTGGGATGCATCCAGGTCTATGATCATGTCCATAATGCCTCCATAATGTTCCTTTAAATAAGGGACATGATCAAGAGTGATGAGAGACTGGATCTGTCTGATGCCTGTCAGAGTGGGCTACAAGAAATGGTATGTGATGTTGCTCTTCCTGGATGTGTCCATGCTGACAATGGATGCTGGTGAAGAAGACTAAGAGTAACTGCTGATAAAGGTCACTGAAAAAGATGCTAAAGAAGAGTCTCTGATGAAGACCACTAGTGAAGAGGGCTGACAGGAATCTCTGGTGAAGATAGCTGGAGAAGGTAGCTAATGCAGATAACTGGAGGGATCTGAGCAGTAGAACAGGTCAAAACCAAACCAAAGATAAGATGTGGATACCCTGTAAAACAAATAGACAAATTTTAAATGATGCAAAATGATGTATGCAGAATGATATGCAAAGGGTTTGTGATCAAGTGTTGGATATGTTATCTGCTTTGATAGGGTCCATGTGTGTTCATAAGTCCGGATGGAGGCTTAGAAAACTAGTAACCAGGTGGGGGACTCAAATAAAGAGTCACAAGTCTAGGGTTTCACAAGAATAGTCCAAAATGATACAACCTTAATAAAACTAGTAACAAGTTATGATGAGGCCAAGGGTTCCTGCAAACTAATAAACATCCCAACCCCCTCACATGTATTGTTCTAGAACAAGGATCCTCAGACTTGGATCAGTTATGAGAAGTGTAAACACTTCTAACCCGGAGGTACAATGTTTATAATAATCATACAGGTTCCTCCTCTAATTTACCTCAGATGCTGAAGGTCATAAAAATGTCATCCAGACTTAGCAGGCTTCCCAGATAGCCCTAATACTACAGGAAATCCGTAGCACATAGTTCTCAAGAAGAAACCCATGTCTGAACCGTGTTTCATATTCCCGCACTAGACCGAAATGGAATGGAAGAGAATATGAACCCACTCTATCCTATGTGTCACTCAGGTCCCCAGTATGGAACCTTACTCACTCAATGATCCCTCCCACCAAGGAAAACAACAGATCCAACACAGGTGATAAGATGATAACAGTATGAAATGCATATAAACAATAAATGAAAGCAATAAATAAAGTTGTACAGAAAGCAATAAATAAAGTAATAAACAAAAAGCACAAGTAGCATATAACACCCCCGTAAACACAAATCAAACAAGCGCTAGGAGAAACCCACAAAAGGAACCAGAAGCCCTAGTTGCAAGATGATCCCCAGAAGAGTCGCCAAGTTGTCGCTCCCCCAAAAAGACACCTGGTCAGATAGGGTACATACGCGAACGGTCGGTGAAGAGAAAAAATGAAGGTGAAGTGAATAGAGTCGCCAACTAGGCATTTTTATCCCGAAGGAAAGGTAATGCTGCATAAACCTAAGACAAGATGGATAAGACGATTGCGAACCAGAGAAACTGAGAAAGGGGGTTGGTTACAACCTGGGAAGGTATTAACACCCAGATTGTCCATCGTACTCGACGGGATCCACTCTTACAAGATTGTGTTTAAAAAGGGGTAAGTGTATGTGCTATCTGTGTGAAAAAGCTGGAAAAGAAATATACAAGTGTCAGTGCCAGAGGGTGAATTGCTCAGGATTGAGGCTTAAAACAGAATGCTGAAAGAGGGGGAAGACCCAAAGACTTTTTTTCGATAACTTTTAAGTTATGCCTATGTATCCTCGTGTGCAATGAGGAAGTCAGAACACCGTAGTTCGACTCAAATAGATTGAAAGATAAATTGATTGTGAACTGCTTACTTCTCTATGCTCAAGTGTATGACTCATCTGGCTCGAGTGCTAACTGTCTTGCATTAGACGGAAGAAGCAAGTTCTCGCTTGTGAATGAGTATGATGAGAAAAGAATCCCGAAGGAGACGATTATTGTTTGTTTTAGTGTTTTTAGTCTTGTTATTGTTTGTTGGTGTTTTGCATAAATTAACGAGCTTAAGCCTAAATCAAGGGCTTGTAAACTCATTATATCCTCCCTGATTAGGGATAATGAGAATACTTAAGTATGAGATAAGCATCTCAACTTAATTACCATGATGATGTAGAATTAAGATAATTAACCTACTTGTGATTATTTAGATGTTTTTGGTTTTTTTTTAGTGTTAAGTAATGATTTTAATCTCTAATCACATATTAGTGAACTCATTACACCATCCTAATAGAAGGATAATAGATGGGAACACTTAAGCTGAGGAAGATACCTCAACTTAATCCATGGTTAGGGATTAGATTCATTATATAACAAGCCTTTATTAAGTGGATTTTAATTAAGGGATGAGATTAAGAAATGGATTTTAAGTTTGTAAGACAACTTGAGGGGGACTTGTCCATTAAACACTAGGGTTAGTCCTTCTTAACCATAAGGAAGAATTATAACCCTAATGTAAGGCCCAAGTTACAAGATAAAGTCTTAGTGGTTATTAGATGATTTGTTTAAGAGGTTTAAACAAATTAAAGGTTTAACACTTAGGATTAAAGTTATACACTCCATCCTAAGAGAAGGATGCAGGCATAACCCTAATTCCAAAGTCCTAAAACTTTAAGAGTTTAGTCTCTGATTATGAGGTGAGAAGAGAGACTCAAGGAGACTCAAAGGTAAAAGCTATGGGGTACTAATCAAAACCCTAATTATTATCATGCTTGGATGTTCCTATGGTTTGTAAGGCTTAAGAAAGATCTTCAAGGAAGCCATCAATGGAAGAAGCGGAAGAAAGGAGGAAAAATCAGAAGAATAAGTTACTTACTTCAATGAAGAAGATAAGTAACTTAAAGAAGGAAAGTGAGAAAGAATGAACATAAGTGAACCAGTTCACTTCAAAGAAACCAGCAAGATGCATATGAAAGAGATAAAGAGAAATGAGAAGTGAAGGCAAATCCATTTCTCAAAGTAACTTACCACCTGAAAATGTTAGCATGAATGCATAAAGTTCAAGGCATAAAGAAATGAAATGGAATGAGATGCAATGAGATGAAATGACCAAAGTCAGAAGTGTTTATGCAATTTTAATGTCATGTGAGATTATGCAAATGCATACAAAGTGCATATGTATAATAATACAAGAATGAGATGTCATGTAAGCATGCTTTGAAGTTTGAAAGCACATGAAAGTTAATGAAATGGAATGAATGCAAATCATGGCAAATGAATGAAGAAATGACCAAGCATGGTTCTAACATGTCCTAAGATGTCTAAGATGACATATGAGTGCAAGATATGTCATGGCAAGTTCATGTAATGATGCATATGCAAGGTGAATGCAAATGAACATGGGAAATTAGGGTTATATGAAAACGGAAACATATGACATGATAAAAAATTGAAACCAAGCTCAAACAAACCTTAATCCTATACTAGGTCACACCCCAAAGGAGAAGGTCAGAAGCCTAACCAATCAAAAGTTATGAATTTCCTAAGTTTATGGGGTTTTTGGATGGTTCAAAAGGGAAAAATTCAAATCAAATTGAAAATTCAAGATAAATTCATGAGATAAATATCCTATAAACTAAATGCAATGCACAAAACAATGCAAAACGAATCATCTTCAAACTCTTCTTGGTTAGGCAGAAATGATTTTTTAAAGTTAGGGTTCAAAAATATGATTTAAATGACCCTTAATTCAAAGAAAATTCACAAACTATGATCAAACCTAAAAAGAAATTTGTATGAAGAGTTTGAAAATGTTTCTAAATGCCATGGGATGATTCATGATTTTTTTGGTTATTTTTAGAAAGCTAAATGTATTTTTAATTAATTAAAAGACTTTAACTAATTAGAAATAACATTTAAATATTTTAAAAATACTTTTTTAATGCAAAAAATAAAATAAAAATCATTCTCAGGTTGAGAAAATTATTTAAAACAGAAATGCAAAAAGAAATATTTTTTGGATCATTTTTGCTATTTTTAATTAATTATGCAAAAGAAATGGAAAGAAAATAAAATAAAATAAAATAAATGAGAAAGTATGAAGATTCAAACTAGGGTTATAAACGTTGACTGGCGCGTGATCCAAAGGCTGGGATTTAACCTGACTTAATTAATTGATTAATTTAATTAATTTGGAGATTAGGGCTAAGTGAGAGGATCCTGACCATCCACACACGCGGGAAACAACATCCAACTACCTAAATTCAAACTAAACTAATTAATTAGAGATTAAGCCCTAATGACTTTCAGATGGCCGAAGGGACCTCCGGTCATCTTCTCCGGCGAGTCAAAAACGCCATCTTCTTCCATAAGCCATTAATCCCCATAAAAACTGCCCAGAATCAATCCCCAAACATCATACATCATGAATCAAAAAACAAACAACATTTATATTGCACAATGAGGCTGAATCGAATCAAAACAAATTTTAGGTCAAACTTTCAAAACATCGTATCATACTCATTTCTTGCTCATTTTTAAAATTAAACACATCCCCATGATCAGTGCAACATATAGAACAATATTTTAAGTAGAAAACAAGATTCTGGAAAAAATGTTCTTGAGGTTACCTGAGGTTGAACTTCCTGATTATGGGCTTTCTGGCCTCCTCCCTTTTGCAAATCAACTTCAATGAACCCCCTGAGGATGATATGAAGCTTATAACAAGTTTGTATGGCTTGGTTTTGATGTTTCAACTCTGCTGCACCAGAAATCGTATTTGTGTTTGGCTGTGTTTTAGGCTATGGTGAAGGGTGGAAAATGCTCCTTAGGTCATGTGGAGATGATTGGTAAAGAAAGATTGAGGTTTCAGTGGTTGGTTTTTGAGATTTGAAGACTTGAAGTTTTTTGCAAGTTTTGGGAAATCTGAGTTCTAAGATGATTCAGCTGCTTGTGTTATGTCTTTTGTGGTGCTTGAGGTTTGTATAATGTGTAGTGATTGGTTCAGAGAGTTGTTGTGGCATAGTGTGATTGGTATGGTGTGAAATGCAAAAAGTCAAGATTTTGTACTTTGAGGTATATGCATGGTGCAGGCCTGAGTAATTGGGGTGTCTGGGCTCAACTGACTTTGTGGAGAGCCATGGAATTGGTTTTGGCATGCTGGCACAAGTGGATGAAGAGAATCATACCATTTTGCAATTTTTGAGAGTTTTGGCTCTTTTGAGATTTCTTGAAGTTCAAGGCATGAAAGCAAAGAAAACTTGGGCCAATTCTGATGTTTAGAGGTTTGTATGACATGTTGTGAAGTATTTGTGCATGTTAGAAGTCATTAGAATGCTTGAATTAGCCAATTTGCAAAATCCCTCTTTGACATGAAACTTGAAATTTTAGGATTTTTGTCAACTTTGAAAGGCCATATCTTGAGTTCTAGGATGAATCAAGACATGTTCTGTACTTTTTGAAAAGAGAAGGACCTAATCTACAACTTTCATGACCAAGTATTTTTCATTTGAAGCATTTTTGGTTGAGAAAGAGGAGGTTGAAAAACTTTCCCAAAATGGAAAGTTTCCATTACAAGTCATTTCCATTTTTGGCAAGTTTGCAAATGGCTCAAAATTCTTCAATCTTGTGAACTTCCAACCTCTTATAAGATCAAATAAAGATCATATAAATTCAATTTTATGAAAATACCCCTTTTGTTCCATTGTTGGGGGCCTCAGATGCCCTGATTTTGACTTAACTTGCTCAAGACGTTACCCAGTGAACAGATGACTTCCAAAATGAATTTCTTCATCAAACTTGGTACACATGATCCTTATAACATCTTAAGAACATTAGAAACAAGAATGGCCCTAAAATTTGGAGTTAAGGTCTCTGAAACCAAAACCCTAATTTTGGTCATCTGTGTAGTGAAAACCCTAGCTCTGCTTCCATGCCTTGCCAGTTCTTGTGATCTCTTGACTTCCATGAACTTTGAGGGACATAATATGATGATATAACACACATGGACCATCTTGGAACACTTTGAGGCCTTTGGAATGGCTCAGATGTAATCTTGGATTGCTCAGATCACAAACCCTAGATGCAGACGAATTTGAACTTATGCAGTGAAATAAAAATGCAATATGAGGTGGTATGTGTCGCTCCCTGGATTTCCAACCTGGTACAAACGTGAAAGTGGTAATGGTGCACAAACTGAAGAAAAGAAAAGGAAGGCACATGTCCTGCGTGTAACACCCCAAATTTGCCCTCTTCATTTTAAGCATCATATCACATCATATTCATCATGAACATATCATATTCTTAGCATCCTAGCATGAAAAGACGAGGCATAACATTTCTCATGACCTAGCATTAGGCATATGATCATTTGTGGAGGGTTTTGAAGCATCACAAGCTATGACAAGGGGCCCAAAGGATTTGTCCAAGTCCTATGAGGGGTCTATGTTGCATTCACAAGTTCAAGTTCATTTACAAAAGTTCAGAAGGTTGGAAGATCATCTGAGAATCCAGGCTAGGGCAAAGCTCCTACACAAGGATCCTAAATTAGGGTTTGAGATTCAAGATTGAAAACCTTAAAACTTTGGCCATTTAATTTGGGAAAAGTCTTTTATATGTCAATAGGATCCTAGGTACCAATTTTGGTGAGAAAATTCCTTGTGGAAGTCAAGAAATTCCTCAGTTGCTTACAGATGAAGTAATTGGTCAACTATGCCTTAAAAAAGTCAATTGTGTGATTTCAAGGGGTCCAACCCAATTTTTCTAGCCAAGGGATGTTCTTACAATGTTAGAAGACGTTTGGAAAGTTCAAAGATCAAGAATCATGAAGTTTTGAGGGTTTTTGCAAAATTGGTACAAAGTTGGTTTTGAGAAAATTCCATTTTTGGCAACTTTTGCCCTAAAATTCAAGTGACCTTAACTTAATCAAAAATTCTTCAAATGGACCAAAGTCAAACATGAAAGTTGGAGATTAATGCCTCCCATTTTCAAAAAGTACAAGTATTTTTTCATAGAATGTGTGGTTTGGAATCTAAGGCCCTCGAAAATTCCTTCAAAATTAGGGCAAATGTTGATTTTCATGCATGCACCAAGAGCCAAAAGTCTTGAAACTTCATTTTGAGTGTTGGTATGGATCCAATATGTTTACAAAGTTAAAATACAATGTATTTGGCATACTTTGCTCCAAAGAAATTCACAAATTCGTGCACAACAAGAATGTCATTGCAAAAGTGTAAAAAATGCATGAACATGAAAAGAGTGTGATACTTTGATCTAATGGCCAGGATTTTGTTTGTTTGAGATTAAGGGATCATATTAGAGTGTACATGGGCAAGAGGCCAAGGAAAGCATGAGGATTACATGATATCACACCAAAATTGCAAAATTTGCAAAATCACCAAAACTTGTGATCTACACGTGCAAACTTCTTCATTTTTTCAGCATTGGCTCATGAGAGGATATATAACAAATTAGGGTTTCAGCTTGCCTCAGTTCTCTCTCATTCTTCAGCTTCCAAGTTTTTGCATAACTTGCATTTTCTCTCAAATCTCCTCACACAATAGCTCTCTCCAAAAACAAATTGTAGATCCTTGATCCTTGGAAGCTCAGGATCATTAATCTCACCATTGTTCAAGCTATCTCTCAAGATCAAGAACTTTGCCATTTTAGGGCAGTTGCTTGCAAAGCTCAAGATCCAGCAAGATTCAAGGCTCTAGTTGCATTTATTTTGCAACTAGAGAGCATTTGGAGTGATTTTGCTTTATCATCTGGACTTCTAGCACGTTTTCTTAAGATCTGCAAGTTCAGGTAACATCCAAATCTTCAGATCTGAAAATTAAATTGGTTGTGTGTTTTATGATCCTTGATGTTCACTGATCATTCTGCCACGTTTAGTTTCGAAATTGATGCACTAATGAGTTAGATATGTGAGTTTGAATTTTCTTGGTCATAGTTGTTTGTGTTCGATCCAGAGAATCCATGGATCTATAGACTTTTTCATGCCCATTTTTGAACTCAGTGTAGTCTAATTACTTGATCTGGAGGTCCTTGTTCATTTTCATTGTTGTTTGTTCATGTTGTGTGACTTCCGGTGCCAGAGACCAAGCTCCGGTCACCGGAATCTGGAAACATGAGATTAGGGTTTCGTGAGGTTAGTGATGACCTCTCTGCCATTAGATTTTGCCTCCCATTGCCCAGATCTTGCCACGTCAATTAAAAAGCCAACCTTTCTCTCAAGTGAGCTTCAGTTATGTTTTAATTCCAAATATTTCTCACCTCACCATAATTCTTATGCGTCCTCAGCTCTCAGCCAACCAATTTGCCACGTCAATTAATGAGCCCTTTCATAAGATGCGTCCGTTTCATCCTCTGTCCAGTTATTTTCCATTTTTATTTTATGAATTTCCACCCAGTCTTTTGTACACTTGCGCAGGGTTGTGGGCTCAACCACTTCTATTCGCACCCCCATAGCTTTAAGCCCATTCCATTTCCACTAAATTCCTGACTATCCACACCTCCCAGCATATTTCCCCATTTTTATTCTTTTTTCTTTTTATTTCTTTATATCATTTTGGTTTCTATTTTTTTTAAATACCTCCAAGTGTCTAAAAATTCCAAAATAATTCATGTAAGTAAATTTGAGTTTTCTTTATTTTTTTTCATATTTTTCTTTTCCTTTTTTTCTTAATATCCATGTGTCAATTAATTGTGCATCTTATTTAATTCTTTTTAAGTCCTTTTTTAGCACCCTGTCTTGTTCAATTTCCATAGGGTTCATATTTTTGAGTTTCTTGTTGATTCGTTTTGCTCTGGATTCCAAAGAGGATGTTTCATGTATGATTTTTGCCCTGATTTTTAGAAATTTGTTCATTGAGTTTTGGTCTTTGCCTTGTAAGTGAAGTTTCTTAACCCTAGTTCATGTTCTTGTCCTCATTTGACCTATCTAGCTTCTGAATTTCTCCCAACCCTTTTGGCTCATTGTTATATCATGTTTGAGGATCATTTGTCCTAAGTTGTGGAATTTTTAGATGCATTGTGGATTTGATTTGAAATTTGATTCATACCTTATCCCATTTTGCTTCCTTTTGATCATAAGGTCTCTCATTAGCTTAGAAGGGCACTTGTGCCAACTTCTTCTTCTCATTTGGGGTCTCTTTGGGGTGTGGGCACCTTCCTGGTCTTGGTCTAGGGTTTGTGTCTTAGAATTTTTGTGATTTGCTTACCTTTTAAGTTCTTCCTTTTCTTATGTGCTTCCACCTCACCTCTTTACTTATTTCCTCCCATTTTGTGATTGTTTGGTCTTATGCCTCTCTTTTCTTCATCTCTCTTGCTTCTAAATCTCTTCTTTGACTTGATTTGGTTCTGGTCTTGGGATTTTAGTTCTTGTTTTGTGCATTGTTGCTTTGAATCTTCTTAAGTGTGCATTTGTTTGCCATGTGATTCATGTTGCCTCATAATTTGCTTGCATCCTTCATTTCTCATTCTTATGGTTTGCATTTGCATTGAGCATTTGTATATGTGACTTCACTTCTGTTTGTATGATGTTGGTTGTCATTGTATTCATTTTGCTTTGCTTATTTGTTGTATTACTAACCATTTCAGGGGCTATGGTAAGTGAGAGGTGTGGAAGTGATTCCCACATCTCCAAATCTCATCTTTTCTTCTATTATTCTCATTTGTACTAACCATTTGCTTGTTGGGCTTAGGCCTTACTCATCTATTCTTCTTTCTTCCTTTTCTCTTCTTCTTTCTTCCTTCTTTAGGATAGTAAACCACATTAACCTAGGATATCCATAAATGATAACACTTAGGATTCTTTATGTGAGCAACCCTTTAGTTTTGTATGATAACAAATTTTAGGTGTTTGTGATTTTATCATATGCTTTATATTAATACACTTTGTATGTATTGCTAGCCTTTATACACATGTCTTATTTTAAACAAATAATGTTCTTGAATTTCTGAAAAATTTGCAAAATGAACCGATTCATTCCATCATGCATTGATTCATGCTGTAGAAATAATTCTGGAAATTCGCAAAATGAATTGATTCATTCCATCATGCATCAATTCATGCTGTAAGAATGATTCTGGAATTTCTTCTATGAATCGATTCATACAAACATGCATCTATTCATTATATGTTCATTTCTCTTCTTTTCTTCATTTGTTCAGTATGTATCAATTCATGATATTATGCATTGATACATAACAGTTTAAATACAATTATGTATCGATTCATTCGTGTCTTGAATCGATTCATTTTTCTGTTTCACTTCTAACAGAATCTGCATAGTATATGTTGTTGTTTCTATTAGTGCAGAAAAACAAAGGAATTGCTTACGAAATTCATTGTCAAGGATCATTGAAGAACACATCAAGAAAAGGAATTTTAGTGTGGACAAGTCAATGTTGAGTAGGATTGAAACCTAGAATCAAATTCATATTCATCATCTTCTCAAATACCTTGATTCAAGAACATTAACAAGGAATTAGTGTTGTTTTATGAATTAAAGGTTTATGAGATAACGTTCAGTGGTACGATCGGAGATCTAGCTGAGTTGAAGAGTGAAAGAAGGTTTCAAGGAAAAACCAGCTGGGTTTTCCTTCAAGAATGGGCGTGTTCTTGAGGGTTTGTTAGTCACGTTTACGAAACAGATTCAGCCGCAGCGTATGGTTTGGAAATTGGGAGATTTCGCAAATAGATCGTGGAACCGGTGAATTGTTTGTATTACTTGCAGGGAATCTTGATTTGGCTCAGATCAAGTGAAGGTTGATACAATAAGAAGATCTAGGTGTATAGATTTCTGGTGTTTATATAGCAACCTTTTAAACGACGATTTCAGCAATATTGATATAAAAGTTCTCAATTTCGGTTTGAAATTGAGAGGGAGACGTACCCACACGCGAGGACGAACGTGGGGAACTTCCTTACCAAATCTCTACGTATTGTATTCCTTCTCCATATCTATTTACATTTTTAATCGTTTTTGATTCATTGGAAATAGCTTTTGTGATAGGTGCATTCAACACTTTTACAGCTTGTGTGTTTAATCCTTTATCATCTCAATTGTAAATCCAGCATGTTATCACATGTCCAGTCTTCTAGTGGCTGGTCCAGAATAGACGCAAGTATATTTGGGACCGTGATTTCCGTTAATCTTTGAAAACTCTGAAAAATCTTTTAAATCCTTATAAACTAGGAGGTGATCCATTCACCCCCCCCTCTAGATCACTAGCCACAATGTCTAACAAGTGGTATCAGAGCACCGGTTCGCTGGTGCTTTGTGGCTGCCTGTAACGTTATGGATTCTGAACCAAAGGGGCGTATAATAGAGCTCCTGTTTTCAATGGTGAAAATTATGGCTACTGGAAAGACTGCATGCGAGTTCACATAAATTCTGTGGATAGGCGCGTATGGACTGCCATTCAAAATGGTCCTTTTCAAATTACCATGATGAATGAGGCAGGTGCCATAGTACCTAAACCATAAGATGATTGGGATGAGAAAGATGAGAAAAAGTGGTCAAGTGATTGGAGAGCTCGAAATATGCTAATTTCAGCACTTAGTGCAGATGAGTATTATCGAGTATCCCATTGCTCGACATCTAAAGAAATGTGGGACGCTTTAGAAATTGCACATGAAGGTACAACTAAAGTAAAACAGTCCCGCATTAACACACTTAATAAAGAGTTCGAACTCTTTCGCATGAAACAAGGAGAATCTATTCCCGACATGCAAAAGAGATTTGTCCATCTCATTAATCATTTGAATGCACTTGGAAAACCTGTTTCCAATGAAATTGCTACTAATAAAATTCTGAGATGTCTTAGCAGGGAATGGCAACCTAAAGTAACAGCTATCAAGGAAGCCAACGATCTAACGACACTCACAATGACTACTTTGTTTGGAAAGCTGGAGGAACATCAGCAAGAACTAGAAAGTCTAGAAAAGTTTGAGAACAAAAGTAAAAATGGAAAGGAGAAGAATAAAGACAAAGAGGGTGAGATGAGGCCTATAGCTCTTATGGCTTCTAACTCAAAGTCCTCACAAAAAGAGCTAAGCAACAATGAGTCAAGTAGTGACGAAGACTCCGATGACGAAGAAATGGGACTTTTTGTTAGGAGATATAATAGATTCATTCGAAAGAATGGAATCAAGCATTTCGACAAAAATATCATAAAGTTTAGAAGACAATCTATAGATTCAAAACAGGAAGAGATTAAGAAGAATAGAGAAAGAGGGTCTTGCTTTAATTGTGGCAAGTCCGGACATTATAAGACGGATTGTCCTTTAAAGAAAAAGGATAAAGGAAAAGTTCCACCAAAAAGGTATAATAAGCAAAGAAGAGCTTATATTGCTTGGGAAAGTGATAGTGATTCATCAAGTACACAATGCTCAAGTGATAGCGATGAAACCGAAAATTTGTGTCTTATGGCTCACACCAAAAATCAGTCCCACCACAAGAAGAAAAGTGATGATAAAAAGGTAAAACAAGCTTACTATAATAATTTCTCTTCTATGTCCTTTTCTGAATTGAAAATAGCTTTTGAAAAACTGCATAATGAAGCTATAGAAGCATTTAAAAGATTATCTTCCGATAAACAAATTTTTTCATACTTGGAAGGTAAAGTACAACATGCTGAAAAAGATTTAGAGTACTTGAAAGCTAGCATTGCAGAAAATTCAAAAGCTATTGATATTGATGGTTGTAGTAAAATAAGACATTGTGAACCTTATCACATTTGGTAACAAGAGGTTATTTCTCTTAAAGTCAAATTGGAAAAAGCTTTGCAACCTAATATTACTTATGCCATTGATACTAGGTTGTTCAAAAAGTCATTAAATCCTCCATATGCAAAATATTCTTTTGTTCCAAAGGATTTAAGGACCAATCATAAACAACAACATTATCGTCGTGTATGTCATTATTGTTGTCATGCTGGCCATACCATTGAAAAATGCAAATTTAGAAGATTTCTAGTGCCTAAAGGTATTTATCAATGGAAGCCTAAAGACAACCATGTTACCACTTACCCACTTGGACCCAATAAAAATTGGGTACCTACCTCTCTCTTTTGATATTGTAGGATGAGTGTCTTGCATCCGTGGAAAGAAGATGGTTTCTGGACAGCGGGTGTTCAAGGCACATGACGGGTGACATATCACTTTTTATTGACTTCAAAGCAAAGAAGAAGGGGTATGTTACTTATGGAGACAATAACAAAGGAGCTATACCTGGTAAAGGTAGTGTAGGTAATCCCTCTACCACTACTATTTCTGATGTCCATCTTTTAGAGGGACTTAAACACAATTTGTTGAGTATAAGTCAATTATGCGACAAAGGTTATAAAGTTTCTTTCACAAAAACTTGTTGCAAAATTGAACATACCGAACAAAATGTTGTGTTTAAGGGTGTAAGAGTAAACAACATATATATGCTTGATCTTTTGAGTGTATCTCTAACAAGCACTAAATGTCTAGTAGCCCTAAATGATGATTCATGGCTGTGGCATAGACGCATAGCGCATGTTAATTTCGATTTGCTTAATAAGGTTGTATCTAAGGATCTAGTAGTAGGTCTTCCAAAAATAAAACTTTCAAAAGACCACCTATGTGATGCTTGCCAAATGGGGAAACAAACAAGGGTCTCCTTTAAATCTAAAAACATAATTTCAACTTCAAGACCCCTTGAGCTTCTCCATATGGACCTCTTTGGACCATCTAGGACAAAGAGCTTAGGTGGAAACTATTATGGTTTCGTAATAGTAGATGACTACTCTAGATTCAGTTGGACTATATTCCTTCATAGCAAAGATGAAACTTTTTATGCTTTTAAAAGTTTTGCAAAGCTGTCCCAAAACAAAATGAATTCTAAAATAGTTACAATCCGAAGCGATCATGGAGGTGAATTTCAAAACCATCTCTTTGATAAGTATTGTGACAAGTATGGCATTGAGCACAACTTTTCAACTCCTCTAACTCCATAACAAAATGGTGTTGTGGAGCACAAAAATCGAGTTTTAGAGGAATTGGCAAGAACAATGCTCAATGAGGGTGGATTACCAAAATATTTTTGGGATGATGCAATTAGCACAGCTTGTTATGTTCTGAACAGGATTTTAATTCGTCCAATTTTGAATAAAACCCCTTATGAAATTTTAAAAGGTAGAAAGCCAAACTTGTCTCATCTTCATGTGTTCGGTTGTAAGTGTTTTGTTTTAAATAACGGTAAAGAAAATCTTGGGAAGTTTGATGCCAAAGCTGATGAAGGTATTTTTCTTGGATACTCTCAATCAAGCAAAGCATATAGAGTGTATAATAGGCGTTTACTTTCTGTTGAAGAATATGTCCATGTTTCTTTTGATGAGTCTTACCCAGAAATTGTCGGAAAAGGTATCTCTTTTGATGATGCAGGTGTATCTACAGAAGACATACTCAAAGAAGCTATTTCAGAAATTGATCAATCTGAAACCGCTGAAAATGAGAAGGAGGAAGATACTAGTCATGAAAAAGATTAAGAGGAAGGAACATCTGAAGTGAAGGAACTTCCACCAGCTTGGAAATCCTCTAAAGACCATCCTATAGACAATATATTGGGAGATATTTCAAAGGGAGTGTTGACTCGTTCTAAGATAAGTAACTTTTGTTCTCACTTCGCTTTTGTATCACAAGTGGAACCTAAAAATGCTAAAGAAGCCTTGATTGATGAATTTTGGCTAATGGCCATGCAAGAAGAGCTTAATCAATTTAAAAGAAATTACGTTTGGGAACTTGTCCCTCGTCTGCGAGATCATCATGTCATAGGTACTAAATGGGTGTTTAGGAATAAACTTGATGAAAGCGGAGTGATAACTAGGAACAAGGCACACTTGGTAGCACAAGGGTATAACCAAGAGGGGGGCATAGATTATGAGTAGACTTATGCTCCAGTGGCTCTCCTTGAAGCTATACGTCTTTTGATTGCTTATTCATGTTCTATGAATTTCAAGCTTTACCAAATGGACGTAAAGAGTGCGTTTTTAAATGGTGTCATAAATGAAGAAGTATATGTTTCACAACCTCCCGGTTTTGAAAATTCTGAATATCTAAATCATGTTTACAAATTAAAGCGTGCTTTATATGGTCTTAAGCAAGCACCTCGTGTGTGGTACGAAAGAATTAGTAAATTTTTAATTGATCATGGATATTCTAGAGGTAAAGTGGATAATACACTCTTCATTAGACATAAAGGAAAGCACATTCTTTTAGTTCAAGTTTATGTAGACAATATAATTTTTGGTTCAACTAACATACACTTGGTCGAAGAATTTTCTAATGTTATGCAGGGTGAGTTTGAGATGAGTCTCATGGGGGAGTTGACTACTTCTTAGGCCTCCAAATAAAGCAACTCGATGAAGGTACAACAGTATGTCAAACAAAATACTGCAGAGAGCTGCTCAAGCGTTTTGGAATGAATAATTCAAAACCAATTGACACTCCCATGCCTACCAACGGAAACTTGGACAAAGATGAACATGGTAAGTGTGTTGATGTCAAAAGGTATAGAGGTATGATTGGGTCTCTCTTGTATCTTACTGCTTCTAGACCGGACATCATGTTTAGTGTGTGTATGTGTGCACGATATCAATCAAATCCTAAGGAATCTCACTTAAAATCAGTCAAGCGTATATTTAGGTATCTTAATGGAACACCTAAATATGGGCTTTGGTATTCCAAAGGGAGCGATTGCAGCTTAGTAGGTTACTCTGATTTTGATTTTGCTGGCTGCAAATCAGATAGGAAAAGCACTAGTGGTACATGTCATTTGTTTTCAAATTATTTAATAAGTTGGCATAGTAAAAAGCAAGTATCCGTAGCCTTGTCTACTGTAGAGGCAGAGTATGTTGCAGCCGGTAGCTGTTGCGCTCAAATTTTGTGGCTAAGACAACAACTACAAGATTTTGTGATTGAACTTAAATGCATTCCAATTAAGTGTGACAACACTAGTGCCATTAATCTCACCAAGAATCTTGTTTTACACTCACGCACCAAACATATAGAGATTAGACATCACTTCCTTCACGATCATGTTCAAAAAGGAGATGTTGTTTTTGAGCATGTTGACACTAAAAATCAACTTGCTGACATTTTCACTAAACCTTTGGTAACTGAACCATTCTTCAACATTCGTCGCGAATTAGGGATTCTTGATCTCTCCGCAATAGTGTCTTAAGTTTGTTTGATTTAGTTTATATTTATCTCATCGTGTTTACTAAGTTCTGGATGTAGACTCCACTAGTACCTCATGAGATTACTACGACGGAGGTAATATTGTTTCTCTCTTAACTATATTGATATTGTGTGATCAATGTATGTTTGAGCATTGATATGAATGTTTGAGCATTGATATTTTGTTTGTAAAGTATTCTTAAGCATCCGTACAATGTTATGATTCATTCTGCATTCTGCATAATGTTTGTTTTGCATATTCATTTTTGTGTCAATTAATGCTAAATTTATTTTATCACTGTAAAAATTATTACAGTATGTATCGATCCCAACCATCTTGTATCGATTCAAGTTCACTTTCATTTATTTCTGTCAAAATTGTTACAATATGTATCGATACATTCGTGGCTTGTATCGATACATAGCCACTTGAATTTCAAAAATTTCGCATTATGTTTCGATCACATCCATATTGAATCGATTCATGTTCATTTTCTTTTAAATCTGTCAAAATAATTACAGTATGTATCGATACATTCGTGGTTTGTATCGATACATAGCAACCTGATTTTAAAAAAATTTCGTCAAATGAATCGATTCATAAGGTCATGAATCGACGCACACTGTTTTAAATTCAGTTTCTTTCTTATGAATCGACACATCAACAACTGCTATGACATGTCCATCAGTTATAAAACTCTATTCTATCTCTTTCTTCATTCCATTTGCATCATTTACAGTTTCCTAACCCTAACACCACAAAACCCCTCTTCTCTCAAAACCCTAATCTCATCATTATGCCTCCAAGCGTCATGCTTCCTAGAGCAAAAGGAAAAGGTAAAGGCAAAGAACCCGTTGAGGCTTCCCGTCAAGCTCCTTCTGTTCCAGAAATTCCTCTCTCTGGGGATTCCATTCTCCATCCTGCCATTGTTGAAGAGTTTGAGGTTTCTTTTAAGATGAGGTTAGTCACGAAACAACATGTTTTCAATACTAGTGATGTACGTACTCTTTGTTTAGAAGAAGTTGCTGACTTAATCGACGCACAAAATCTTGGGTCCTTTTTAACTGCTAATGATGATTATCATGAGGACTTTATTCGCGCTTTTTATGCTAGTGTGAAAACTGGTAAAGGTTACATGTTCAAGTGTTCTATTGGAACCAGAACTTACCGTTTTGAGGCTGATGATTGGCCCAAAGTGTTCAAACTGCCATCTCTGTTGCCTGAGTTGCAGATGTGGTATGATCAGAACTTTGAAACACAGTTTAATCTGAAGGAATATTGTGCATCCATTTCAAAATTAGAAAGACCTCTTGGTGATGATGAGAATCTGATAGAGATGATGCAGAGTCTTGTGGTGTCTACTTTCCTCACTGAGGTTGCATTTCATTTTGCATAACATCATTGTTTCTTGCTTAAGTTTCTTTGCATTTTCTGTTTAAACATTGTATGCGTTTGGTTTGTTTCTGTAATTCGCAACTCTAATTGACAATTTCACTGCCTATGCTTATTTGATGCTTTTGCCTAATTTGTTTGCCCTTTATATTTCATTCTTTGGGAGTGAATTTTGCTTATATATCTTGGTATTGCTGTAATTTTGCTTCACCTCTGCATTCTTTCTTGATGTTGACAAATGGGGAGAAAGGCTTAAGTGTGAAAAATGACAGGCATGCACAAACTCAGGGGGAGTGGTTCTCACACTTCTTGCAAAAATTTGTCATCATCAAAAATGGGGAGCTTGTGAGCAACCCTTTAGTTTTGTATGATAACAAATTTTAGGTGTTTGTGATTTTATCATATGCTTTATATTAATACACTTTGTATGCATTGTTAGCCTTTATACACATGTCTTATTCTAAACAAATAATGTTCTTGAATTTCTGAAAAATTCGCAAAATGAATCGATTCTTTCCATCATGCATCGATTCATGCTGTAGAAATAATTCTGGAAATTCGCTAAATGAATCGATTCATTCCATCATGCATCGATTCATGCTGTAAGAATGATTCTGGAATTTCTTCTATGAATCGATTCATACAAACATGCATCTATTCATTATATGTTCATTTCTCTGCTTTTCTTCATTTGTTCAGTATGTATCGATTCATGATATTATGCATTGATATATAACAGTTTAAATACCATTATGTATCGATTCATTCGTGTCTTGAATCGATTCATTTTTCTGTTTCACTTCTAACAGAATCTGCATAGTATATGTTGTTGTTTCTGTTAGTGCAGAAAAACATAGGAATTGCTTACGAAATTCATTGTCAAGGATCATTGAAGAACACATCAAGAAAAGGAATTTTAGTGTGGACAAGTCAATGTTGAGCAGGATTGAAATCTAGAATCAAATTCATCTTCATCATCTTCTCAAATACCTTGATTCAAGAACATTAACAAGGAATTAATGTTGTTCTATGAATTAAAGGTTTATGAGATAACGTTCAGTGGTACGATCAGAGATCTAGCTGAGTTGAAGAGTGAAAGAAGGTTTCAAGGAAAAACCAGCTGGGTTTTCCTTCAAGAACGGGCGTGTTCTTGAGGGTTTGTTAGTCACGTTTACGAAACAGATTCAGCTGCAGCGTAAGGTTTGGAAATTGGGAGATTTCGCAAATAGATTGTGGAACCGGTGAATTGTTTGTATTACTTGCAGGGAATCTTGATTTGGCTCAGATCAAGTGAAGGTTGATACAATAGGAAGATCTAGGTGTATAGATTTCTGGTGTTTGTATAGCAACCTTGTAAACGACGATTTCAGCAATATTGATATAAAAGTTCTCAATTTCGGTTTGAAATTGAGAGGGAGACGTACCCACACGCGAGGACAAACATGGGGAACTTCCTTACCAAATCTCTGCGTATTGTATTCCTTCTCCATATCTATTTAAGTTTTTAATCGTTTTTTATTCATTGGAAATAGCTTTTGTGATAGGTGCATTCAACACTTTTACAACTTGTGTGTTTAATCCTTTATCATCTCAATTGTAAATCCAGCACGTTATCACATGTCCGGTCTTCTAGTGGCTGGTCCAGAATAGACGCAAGTATATTTGGGACCGTGATTTCCGTTAATCTTTGAAAACTCTAAAAAATCTTTTAAATCCTTGTAAACAAGGAGGTGATCCATTCACCCCCCCTCTAGATCACTAGCCACAACGTCTAACACTTTAGTCCCCCATTAGACTTTTACCTCTGTGATCCTTTTGGTTCTTTTTCTATTCTCATCTCATAACCTTAAAGAAAACACTTAATAAAGTTTGAAGTGATGCCTTGAGCAATAGCCTTATCCCATGAGGTACTTGTAGTCTTCCCATCTTGGGATAGTACAAGCTTACCTTGTGATGCATAAGTCTAATCAAGGTATCTTCTTCACCAAGAAAAGCATAAAAAACACTTCTTCATTGTAAATACCAAAAGCACTTAATAAGTTAATGAGTTAATGAGATTAGGCCCTAATCTTTGGGTTCAAGTTTTGGGGATCTTCTCCTTACTTGAGTCTGCTTGTTCTATTATTCCATCTTGGAATGTAGTGACAAGTGCACATTCCATGGAAAAGAGCTTGAGTTCACTTGCTTGTGACACACTCATAAAAGCTTCATAAAAAACACAAACAAACAATAACCGTCTTTCCTTCGGGAATTCTTTTCTCATCTCTTTCGCTCCGTACGCGAACTTGCTCCTACTTGTCACTTTGTAAGACGGTTACGCACTCGTCGTCCGAGTCTGCAACACCTGAGCATTGACATAGGCAGTTCAACCCTTAATTCACAAGCAATTTCTTTTCCACCCCTAGTTAGGGGAACTACGGCGTCTCTGATCCTCATTGTCAAGATGAGGTACGTAGGCAGCGGGGTATGGCCCGTTCGAGCACAATCTTTATTTTCCCTACAGTTCTTTTCAATTTTCTTTTCCAGTTCCCTTTTCTTTTCTTTTATTCAGTTCATTACCTTTTCTTTGCAGGAGCTTTCATTTCTTCACCCTTTGAAATAGATTTCTTTGCAAGCGTGGATCCCGTCAGGTACGGCGGACGATCTGGGTGCTAATACCTTCCCAGGTCGTAACCGACTCCCGAACTCAGTCTCTTTGGTTCGCAGGACCCGTGTCCTTCCTCTTCTTTCTTCTGGTTTGTGCAGCATTACCATTCCCGTTCCTTCGGGATAAAAATGTCTGGCTGGCGACTCTATTCTTTTCCGCGCCACTTTTGCGTTTGTACCAGGATGGAAATCCAGGGAGTGACAGCTGGCGACTCTGCTAGGGATATACCCAGAATCTCTGGTTCCCCTGTGAGTCTCTCCTAGCGCTTGTGTGTTTCTGTTTCTTTGGGTGTTGTTTGTTTGCTGTTGAGTGTTGTATTTTACTGTTGTTTGTTTACGGTTTTATTTACAGCTTTATTTACAGTTTTCAGTATTTATTTTCCGCATCATATATATTATACTGGACTGTCTGGACTGGATTTTCTGTTAGGTGGGACTTGGGTGATACTGTTTTTGAGAGATGAGCTCATTACCACGGCTCGAGTGCACTTTAGGACTTAGAGTGGTTCCACTTTGGCCTCATGAGATCTTGTCATGGGGGTAGTAGTTAGTTCCACGCCCAGATTTGCGACCGTCTTGGAAATGTCTTGATTTGGGGATCTTCCTCTCTCATTTCATAACCTTGACAGTTATGTGCAGCTGGGGACCGATCATTGATAACCTTGTGGAAACATGCCTCTTTAGTGATGACAGTGGCAGACCACATTTTGTGGCAAACCCATTCGCATCCGAGGGCCCACCTGGGACTCACATAGGATGACCTTGTTTCCCGGACTCATGTGAGGCCTCCCTGTGTAGTATATAATGCCAAACCGATTCCCTGATTTGGTCATGAGCCATTTCTCGGAGATGGTGAAAGTATTATTGCTATTCGGCTTTGAGAGTCCGTGATGTCTGACCCGGAGCCTACCAGTGAGATTGGGAGGGGTTTACAGGTTTGCAGGAACCCTTGGCCTCTACATACCCTCATTATCAGTGGTCCTTATTATGATTTCTGGTCCTATGGTCCTATGGTTCTGGTGTTCTGGTTTTCTTGGTACTGTGGTTCTGAGATCTTCTATCAGAGAGTTGTGATTCAGAGGACTTTTGGTTTGCAGTTGATCAGAGGGTCCTTGTGTTCAGTGTCCAGTATCCAGATGGTCCTAGTTGATCATATGCCTGCATTGCATTTGCATCATTCTTGCATTAACTGTTTATGTTTCCATTTTCAGGTCATAGTTCATAATCAGCTCCCAGTTCTGGTAAATCTTATCTCCAGATGGCAGAAATCAGAAGAGTTACAAGGAAAAAGAATGTTCACTATACTTTTCTTCAACCTGAAGTCAGAAGTGTTCAGAAATTAGCAGGTCTGATGAATGACCAAGTCTTGGCGAAATTTCAGGAAAAGATATGGCCAGATATTGAAGTATGTGGAGAAGCCCACTGCAGACCAGAAGGACAGTTTGCATACTTTGTTGCAGTTTTATGATCCCCTGCTGCGTTGCTTTGTGTTTCCAGGTTACATCTTAGCTCCTACCTTGGAGGAGATTGCCAACATTCTGAGTGTTCCAGTCAGAGAGACATTGCCTTTCTATGGGTCTGAGGTGGTGCTTAAAGAAGAGGACATAACCAAAGTTTGTCGTTTGCCAGCTGCTACAGTCAAGAAGGCTCTAAAGGATAGTGAGGGAAAAGGACTCCCTTGGAGTGTGCTCATACCAGAGGCTGAGAGATATGTTACAAAGGGTAGTTGGGGTGACTTTGGTGTTGTGCTTGCTTTGATGGTGTATGGGTCCAGCTTGTTCCCTAGAGAGAAAGAATTTGTAAGCTTGGAAGTGATCTCTATCTTTGCAAAAGGCAATCCTGTGCCAACTCTGTTAGGTGACATCTATTACAGTGTGCATTACAAGAATGAGAAAGGTAGGGGTGGACCAGTAGCCTGTTGTGCTTCTTTGTTTGCTGAGTGGTTTGCCAGATAACTGCCAAAATCAGGTGCTTTCAAGGAAATGAGGGATGAGTGGAGATTGGGCTAACTGTTGAAGATATTGCCTGGGGGTATGACAGAGATCTGTTAGGTAAAGAATTGCTGGTCAGTTGTGGAAGATTTGCTGGAGTACCTTTGCTGGGAAGGAAGGGTGTAATCAGTTATCATCCAACATTAGCCAGGAAGCAATTTGGTTACCCTTTGAAGGATCCTCCACAGATGCAAGAGTTTGCTGAGTCTTTGATTTTCCTGTGGAAGGAAACAAGGATTTAGTTTTGCAAGCAGCTCAAGCTTGGGCTTACAAGCCAAGACGTATCCTCCATTTGCTGCATGGTTGCAAAAACATGTAGAAGAAGTTCTCATGCCTTTCTCAGTAGAAGCTCCACTTTATCCCAGAGTGGTGCCAAGCCAGAGTAGTACTATCTCCCTTGAAGAGTAGAAGAAATTGGAAGCTCAGCTGCATGAAGTTAGAGTGGAGAATGCTGAAATGGTAAGCCTGTACCATCTTGTCAACATGGCCAAGAATGAAGCAGAAGGAAAGCTGCAGAAGATCCAAGCCTCTTTGGAAGCTAAAGAGAAAAACTTTGCTGGAAGGGAAGCTCACTTTCACAGGTTGGGTCTGATGGAAGCAAAAAGAGAAGTTGAACGCAAAAAGTCTTTGAAGACTCTCAAGGAAGCTCGTCAATCCATTGTTTGGTAGCAAGGCCAAAGGAAGGAAGAGCAAAAGAAGTTCAAAGAGAAAGAAGAGTTCTTTGAGGTGAAAATGGCCTTCAAGAAAGAAGAGGTGGAGCAAGTCCACAACATTCGGAGGGAAAAGACTCAACAGTTAGCACAAAGCCAGTTAGCCTTGGAGGAGGCACGAAAGAAGATTGAAGAGCTCAAGCTGAGAGCAGGTGTAAAGAAGAGTAGAGAAGAGGTGGCAGAGCCTGGGTCCTTAGTTTAGTTTATTTTTCAGACTACCTACAAACTTGTTGTAGGAGTCTTGCTTTATCTGTTTTGTCTTTATTCATGTAATGGCTTGTAACCCTTCGGGGAATATTTCTGTTTGTGCTCTAACTTTTGGCCGGCAGTGGTTTGTCCATGATATACAGTGTTAATGTGCAAAATTATCTTTACTGAATGTGCAAGACTCGTTTGTCTGATACTGCTAATATCTGAACACTCATCAAAGAGAAAGTCTGAAAGTTAATACTCAAAGTGTCTGTCTGGAGTAGATGCCAGAACCGGGGCATGAAAATGCTTAAAACTTGGGAACATGAGCAGTTACATTGCATTGCATATGACGTGTTTGTTTGTTTTGCAGGTAGTGCTTCAGTTTCTAACGTTCTTGTTATTTCAGGCACTATAGCTCCTAGGAAAGTTCGGGAACAGCCAGTCACACACAGAAATCCAACAAAGGTCAACAGAGAGAGAGTCATGGATCAAATGCAAGCTGACTTAGCTGACTTGAGACTGAGGATGGACAATTTTATGACCTTGATGGCAGACATGGGTCAGAATCATGAACGTCTGCGGGAGTTGATAGAAAGTGGTCAAGCTAGAAACAATGGTACTGCTGAGGGAGGTAATCATAACGGTGCGGGCGCACGTCAAGTTGAAATACCTGTAACACATCCAGGGGTTACCATAATCAATGATGGATTAAACAATGTGCAAATGGATGGACAAGACGAACAATTCACGTTGCTGGACGAAACGGAAGGCCAGGGGGCTGAGATGAACAGGAAGTTTGAGGAAATGGCAGAACAGATCAAGGCTATTCAATCCCAAAATTCTTTGGGATTTGACATTACTGACCTGGGCTTGGTTCTAGGGGTTAGAATCCCTTACAAGTTCAAGGTTCCAACTTTTGAGAAATACAATGGCACTGCATGCCCAAAGACCCATCTTCAGTCCTTTGTAGAGAGGATTGTTGCTCACACTTATGATGAAAAGCTATGGATGTACTATTTCCCAGACAGCCTGGTTAGGGCCTCTTTGGAATGGTATATGAAGCTAAGAAGAGTCAACATTAAGAGCTGGAAGGACCTGGCAGAAGCTTTTGTGAGACAATACCAGTATAATTTGGACATGGCTCCAAATCGCACTCAATTGCAGCTCATGTCTCAAACTACTAAGGAGGGTTTCAAAGAATATGCTCAGAGGTGGCGTGAGCTTGCTGCCAGAGTGCAACCCCCACTGCTGGAGAATGAGATGGCTGATATGTTTATGGGGACATTGCAAGGTGTGTTTATCGAAAGATTGACGTCTTGTTCAGCCACCAAGTTCAACGACATAGTAATTGCTGGAGAGAGGGTAGAGACCTTGTTAAAGATGGGAAAGATCCAAGATACAAGTGCGAGCAACTCGAATGGAGCAAGAAAAGCTTTCAGCGGACTGTCGCTCCCACCAAATGACACAGGGACAAGAGGGGTACAGACGCGAACGGTCGGCGAAAGGAGAAAGAAAATGAATAGAGTCACCAGCTAGGCATTTTTATCCAGAAGGAAAGGTAATGCTGCATAGACCTAGAAAAGATGTGGATAAGACGGTTGCGAACCAGAGAGACTGAGAAAGGGGGTTGGTTACAACCTGGGAAGGTATTAGCACCCAGATTGTCCGCCGTACTCGACGGGATCCATGCTTGAAAGGTTTGGGTTTTAAAGGGGTAGTGTCAGTGCAATTTGTGTATCAAAGCTGGAAAAGGAAGCAAGTGTCAGTGTAAAAGAGGTGTGAAGTGTACAAGAGAAGTGTCAGTGTAAGAACAAGAGTATGAAGCTCAAGACTATGAGGCTTAAAGAATAGTGCTGGAGGAGGGGGAATATACAGAGACTTTTGTTCTATAACTGTTAAGTTATGCCTACGTATCCTCTCGTGCAATGAGGAAGTCAGAACACCGTAGTTCGACTCAAAGAGACTGAAAGGTAAATTGACTTGTGAACTGCTTGCTTGTCTATGCTCAAGTGTATGACCTGTCTGGCTCAGGTGCAAACTGTCTTGCATTAGACGGAAGAAGCAAGTTCTCGTTTGTGAGTGAATAAGATGAGAAAAGAATCCCGGAGGAGACGATTATTATTTGTTTTTGTGTTTTCAGTCTTTTATTGCTTTTGGATGTTTGTCATAAGTTAATGAGCTTAAGCCTAAACCAAGGGTTAGTAAACTCATCACATCTTCCCTCTGATTAGGGGTAATGAGAATACCTTAAGTATGAAGTAAGCACCTCACACTTAATCACCATGATGTAGGATTAAGATCATTAACCTACTTGTGATTATTTAGATATTTTTGTTGTTTTTGTTTAGTGTTAAGTAATGAGTTTAAGCCATAATCAGGGATTTAATGGACTCATTACACCATCCTAATAGAAGGATAATAGATGAGAACATTTAAGCTGAGAAAGACTCCTCAACTTAATCCATGATTAGGGATTAACCTCATGAAAAAACAAAACATTTATTAAAGTGTATTTTAGTTAATGATAAGATGAAGAAGTAATTTTTAGGGTTTGTAAGACAACTTGAGGGGGACTTGTCCATTAACACTAGGGTTAGTCCTTCTTAACCAATTAAGGAAGAATTAGAACCCTAATGCAAGGCCCAAGTTACAAGCTTGATGTCTTAGTGATTATTAGGTGAATTGATTAAAGGATTTAAACACATTAAGGGTTTAACACTTAGGATTAAAGTTATACACTCCACCCTAATAGAAGGATGCAGGCATAAGCTTAATCACAAAGCCTTAAAGCCTTTAGGGTTTAGTCCTTGATTATGAGATGAGAAGAGAAGACTCAAAGAGACACAAAGGTAAAAGCTAAATGGGGGACTAATCAAACCCTAATTATTATCATGCTTGGTCATTCCTAGGGTTAGTGAGGCTTAAGAGAGAAAGATCTTCAGCGAAACCACCAGGATGGAAGCAAATGAAAGGAGCAAGAAGCAAAGAGAAGCAAAACAATTTGCTTCACTTAAGAAGACAAGTTGCTTGAAGAAAGAAAGTAAGAGAGAGCATGAATGAGCAAGCTCACTCTAATACAAATACAAAATGCAGAAATGATGCAAGAGAGATGAAAAGAGATTGTGAGAAGTGAAGGCAAATCCACTTCTCAAACACTTACCACCTGAAAAGTTAGCAAAGAAAAGGAAATGAAATGAAAATGCAAAGGATGCAAACCAAAACCAGGAGCATAGACATGATGTTAATGATGCTAAGAGATGATGAAAACACAAGACAATAGATGAGAATGATCATACAAGCATAAGGATGTCAATGGAGAATGTTTTTGACCATGAAAGTTCATGAAAGTTTATGAAATGATATGAATGCACAAGATGGAAAATGAAAGATGCAATGATCAAACATGATTCCAATATGTCTTAAGATGTATTATGAATTATGTGGATGCACAAAATGTCATGGCAAGTCATTGGATGCAAGCAAATGAGAAATGGATGCAAAGGAAGGCACAAATTAGGGTTACATGCATCATTCAATGTAAAAACTCCAAAACCAGAAGCAAATCACATGATAAAAAATTGAAAATACAATCAAAGATACCCTAAACCTACACAAGCTCACTGCCCAAAGGAGGGGATCCAACTCTTAACCTAGTGAAAGTTTTGAATTTCCTAAGATTACTAGGGTTTTAAGGTACCTCATCATGAAAAATGCAAAACAAATTGAAAATGGAAGATCAAATCAAACCAATTTTATCCTATAAACTAAATGCCATGAAGGATGCAATGCAAAAAGAATCATCATCAAACTCTCAATGGTTAGGCAGAAGGGATTTTTCAAAGTTTGCACAAAAATATTGCCTTAAAATGAATTTAATTCCAATGAAAATGATCAAAAGGCATCAAGAACAAAAACGAAATTTGGTTTGAGAGTTGGATAATGTTTCTAAATGTTTCTAAATGCAATGTGAAGTTTTTGGTGATTTTTAAATACCTAAATGCATTTTTAATTAATTAATTTTCATTAACTTATTAAAAATAAACATTTAAATGATTTAAAAATAATTTTCAGTGCAAAAAATAAAAATAAAAATATTTTTGGGTTTTAAAAATTAATGAAATCTTTGACAAAAATTTTCATAATTTTTAAATGATTTTTGCTATTTTAAATAATTCGTATAAATAAAATGAAAAGAAAATGAAATAAAAAATGAAAATAATGAAAAGTAATCCAAAAGAAAGGCCAGGATTTGATCTGGGCTTGAGGGGGTTGACTTGGCGCGCAATCCTACGGCCCAGGTTCAAACCTGGCTAATTTTTATTTAATAATTAATTAAACTTAGATTAGGTTAATTAAATGCTGATTAGGGTTTAATGGGCCATCTGAGCCATCCACACGCGCGCGGGAAAGAGGATCCTAGGGACAGAATTCAAAGTTGGCTAATTAATGAGATTAGGGCTTAATGACCCTCAGGCGACCGGAACAGTGTTCCGGTCGTCTTCTCCGATGACTCAAAAACCTAGCTTCTTCTACAGGTCACCATTCTTCAAATTTCTTTCACCAAAATGATCCCCTAATTATCCTAAACCTAAACCCCCACATAAAATCCATTTATTTTACTTCACAAGCATGAATCGAAGAAAAATATAAAACACGGGCAAACTTTCAGAACAACATGAAATGGTTATTTCTTGCTCATTTTCAATTCTAAACACATCTAGATGATCAGTGCAACATGTAGATTCAATTTGGAACAAGAAAATGAAGTTCTGAGAAAAAAGTTCTTAGGTCATACCTGAGCTGGAGACCTTCGAAAGTGAGCTTTCAGAGCCTCCCTCTTGTGCAAATGGTCTCCTTTGAACCTCTTGAGGCTAATGGAATGCTTGAATGGGGTTGAAAGTGGCTAGTTTGAGAGGTTCAGTTATGATATGGCAGAAAATGAGGTTCTTGTGTGTTGTGTTTTAGACCATTGTGAGGGGTGGGATTTGTTCTATGGGTGATGTGTGGTTGATTGGTGAAGGAATTTTTGAAGTTTGATGGTTGTGTTGAGAGATTCGAAGAGGGAAAGGTTTTGATAGTTTTTTGTGTATGCTGCAATGTGTGTCTTCTGAGCCTCTTTCCTTTTGTGTTTTATGATCCTTAGGTGATCCATAAGCTATCCCAACAAATCTGGAGAGCAGGTATGCACTGTGGGATTGGTATGGGATGATTGGCCAAAAAGTCAAAAATGGTGTACTTGCAGCATGGGTTGTGGCAGAGATGGTTTCTTGGCCTATACTGCATCAACTGAGTTCAAGGATGACTCTTGGATCAGTTGTGGTGAGCTGTATGGCTTGGATCATAAGTTTGAGATGATTTTGCATCTTGGCAAATTGTCACATTTCATGATTTTTGGCCATGTACATGTGATAAGTCTTGCTGAATTTTTGGAGTGAGATGCCTCATGAGGTTATGGCAATGTCTTGAAACCAGCTAGAGATCATACAATACCTTTGAGAATGATCTTGCAAGAAATCCCCCTTTTGCATTTTATGGAAAATGGCTTATGGTTACTTTGCAAATTAAGACATGGAAATGGGAAACATCTTGGGCCAAACTGAATTTTAGGTCATGCATTTTGTTTGTGTGATTATTAGAGGTCACATTGAAGTCACATAAAGGTTTGCCATGAGAATTTGCAAGTTTTCCATTTTGTGCAAAAGTGAAATTTCAACGATTTTATCCAACTTTGACAAGCCATAACTTTTGATCCAAAATGATTTAGAATGAGTTCTTGTACTTTTTGAAAATGGGAGGATCCATTCTACAACTTTCATGACCAAAGTTTTCTCATTTGAAGCATTTTTGAATAAAAAAGACAGGGTTGAAAAACTTTCCCAAAATGGCAAGTTTTCATTACAAGTCACTTTCCCAAAATGGAAACTTTGCAAATGGCTTGAAATTCTTCAATTTTGTGAACTTCCAACATCTTCTATGATCAAATAAAGATCATACACATTCAAAATGATGGAGAACACCCTTTGGTTGGGTCATTGGGGGCCTCAGATGCCCTGATTTTGCACTGACTTGCTCAAGAAGTCAACCCTTGATTAGATGCCTTCCCCATAGAATTTCTTCATGAAAATTGATATGCATGATCCTTATATCATATAGAGACCAATAGAAACAAGAATGACCAAAAAATTTGGAGTTATGGCCTTTGAAACCAAAACCCTAATTTCAAGTCATCTGTGCAGTTAAACCTGGCTCTGCTTCCATGCCACTCTCAGTTCTTGTGATTCTTTGACTTTATTTACTTGGTGAGGATATGATATGATGATTGAACATTAATGGACCCTTTTGAAGTGATTGTAGACCTTTGAAGTGGCTCAAATGGCTCAGGGATGGCTCAGATCACAAACCCTAGATGCAGATGACTTAGAAACAATGCAGTGAAGCAAAGGTGCCATATGAGATGCTATGATTGAACTTATGAATATGAAAAGATCACAAGCCATGGTGTGAATGGGTGAGGGCAAATTTGGGGTGTTTACAGCTGCCCCTATTCAAACATGAGTTAGCTGTGCAGGATGTAAGCAACGGCTTAACAGGCAAACAAGATAACTTGTGGTTGAATACCAAAGACAGTCCAAAATTTGCAATCACAGAATGAAGAAGAAAAGGGATATAGATTGTAAAAGGTAATAAAGTATGTTTATGAAGTGCGAGCGACGGAGGACGACCATCGAGCAGAGGAGGACCGTCGGGGATGAAGCAATGACGGGGACGACCGACATGCTGAAAAATACGGGAAATAAAGCAATGACGGGGACGGCCGACAAGCTGGGGATATAAGAGATTATGATGGGGACGAACATCAAATAAAGATATAAGACTCTCTGGGGATTATAGGTAGATGATAGGGACGACCATCAGGTTGAAGAAATAAATGATGAGGAACGGTCATCAAAGGTGAAGGACGATCACCTAGCAGGAGACGGCTGCTCTGTTGGGGATAAGATGAGGGACTGTCATCTAAGGTGAAGGACGATCACCTGGCAGGGTACAGCTGCCGAAAGTATCACGACATAGGACGAATGCCGGATAAAGAGGTCGACGATGGGGACGGCCATCGGACAAAATGATGAAGGACGATCATCATGAGGTGAAGGACGATCACCAAGCAGGGTACGACTGCTCTGAGGGTATCATGACATAGGATGAATGTCAGATAACAAAATCGACGATGGGGACGACCATCGGATAAAATGATGAAGGACGATCATCAAAAAGGTGAAGGACGATCACCAAGCAGGGTACGGCTGCTCTGAGGGTATCATGACATAGGACGAATGTCAGATAACAAAATCGACGATGGGAACGACCATCGGATAAAATGATGAAGGACGATCATCAAAAAGGTGAAGGACGATCACCAAAAAGGTGAAGGACGATCACCTGGCAGGGTACGGCTGCCGAAAGGTATCATGACATAGGATGAATGCCAGATAGAAAGGAAATAATTCACTGGGATTTGCTGGGACTCTTCTGGGGAACAGTAGACGCAGACGAGTGTCTATATTCAAGAAGACAAAAGTGTTTGACACGGTGTACAAATTAAAGATGCGGACAAGCATCCTTAAGACTATGATACGGACGGGTATCAGGTAGAAACAAACGCTGGACGCATGTTCAGAGATGATGATACGGACGAGTATCAACTGGCTAACAAAGAACACAGACGAGTGTCGAGTCTGAGGGGATTTAAGTGGTGTATACAAGATACGGACGAGTATCTGTATAAGTGAAAGGTATGAGTGAGACACAGACAAGTGCTCAACTTGCTGGGGAGAGTGCGACACGGATGGGTGTCGGAAAAAATGTATTATAAACAAGTATATGGTTCCAAGGTGTTTTCTTAGGCAACTATGCTGGGGAAGGCGACACGGACGAGTGTCAGGGAGTTGTATATATATATATATCTGTGAGTGCAAAGGGGACGCTTTGGCTTTCTGCTGGGGATATGACACGGACGAGTGTCAAGAAGTATTTGTAATGTATAAGTGTCTGTTTGTAAAGAATTCCCGGGTAAATTTACTGGGGAATGTCGACACGGACGAGTGCCAAAAGCAGGGTGTATCTATATCTGAAATGTTTTGGCCCTCTGGTGAGGAATTGGGGAAGTATACTGTATATTGTTGATGGATTGTCGGCATTTACAAGTGTTCAGTTCGACACATGGTTTGTGATTATGCAATATGTTTGATTTTTTCTGTAATGCTCCGTATTAGACGGAATGCTACGCTCTGTGGAGAAAATATGATGTGAATGCTATGATTATGCAAAGATGCCGATCCGGGATTCAGATCCCGTTGCTGTGGAGATCTCTGGCTGATCTGCTTGAAGTAGATATCCCAGCTGGGGATGAGATCATTGGTAGATCTGACAATCATGACCCTGTATGGGGAAGTAGGTCATCGATAGACCTATCTTGGTAATGAGGGACCCAGCTGGGGTTTGTAGAAGCTTTCGTCACTCTGTTGTGAGATTTTCAGGCGTTGCTCTTCTGGATATAAGTTGAAACTCTGTGGGGAGATGATTCCTTGTCTGTCATTCGGCTGGGGAAGGAGAAAGATCACTGAAAGATCCTCCTAGAGATTTCTGCGGGGGATCTTGCTGAGGATGATACTTGACAACTCAGCTGGGGAATATGAGCACCTTCTGGTGCTGCCCTTTGTTGGAGAAGTGATGCCTGGAAACTCTGATGGGGAGAAAGCATCTCCGGTGCTGCTTGGAAGGTGTGCTGATGAAATAACGATCTGGCAGCCTGCTGGGGAGAAGCTTTCATGCCCCATGTTGTGCTTTGAATTACCTGCAATCCTGTAAAGAAATGCACACGTACCCCGAGGTATCCCTTACTGGATCCCATCATAGGAGTTTAGCCACTCCCGGGAGCAAATATATTTCCTGTAAGCACGCATTTTTAGAAAGAAAGCATCTGTATTTATGCAATCAAATATCTCAAGGACATCGGACATTTTTTGCAAACGAAAATAAAATGCACGAGGTGAAACATGACTGAAAATCTGATTTTATTAATTTGTGTGCCCTGAATTGGCAAGATACAGTCAAAGAAACAAATCCCCTGAAATGAGGAGATTGTTACAAATTGAGAAACAAAAGATGCTGGAAATGTTGATGACGCTTCAAAGAGCTTCCCTTTTGCTATGACTTGTATGACGTTGACGTTCTTCTCATCCGGCTTTCTAAAGAGGGTTGATTCTGACCGACGCTCGGACCTTTTGGAGCTTGCCAGGTTGTAAGTGATACAGATGAATTCAGAATGCAGTTGTTCGCTTATTCCATTATTTTGCGTGGATCGCCCTTTCGGGTTTTCAATCCGCCGGGATACACATTTTTGCCTGAGTTGTCCAATGCGGCTTTTCAACTCAGCGGGTGTACGTTTTTCATTTATTTTCCCTTATTTTTGCCCGAGTCTTTTATTCTGTTTTTGACTCGCAGGGATGCCCTATTTTTGCCTGGACTTACATTATGTTTTTATGTCCAGCGGGTCATTTTATGCGAAGTATTTTTTAACTGCATCTGAATTCACAGGGGACGGGAAGTCTTCACCATCCATAGTACTGAGCATCAGTGCTCCACCAAAGAAAACTTTCTTTACTACGAATGGCCCTTCATAGTTTGGAGTCCACTTGCCCCTGTGGTCTGTATGAGGAGGGAGGAGTCTTTTCAGCACAAGATCTCCTACTTGGTATTCTCGGAGCCTGACTTTCTGATCGAAGGCTTTCTTCATTCTTTTCTGATATAACTGCCCATGACAGATTGCAGCTAATCTCTTTTCTTCAATCAGACTCATTTGTTCGTATCGGGATCGGACCCATTCTGCTTCATTCAGTTTAACATCCATCAAAACCCGTAGGGAGGGTAACTCAACTTCAACAGGTAGGACTGCCTCCATACCATAAACAAGCTGATACGGTGTTGCCCCAGTGGATGTTCTGATTGACGTTCGGTACCCATGCAAGGCAAATGGTAGCATTTCATGCCAGTCTTTGTATGTAACTACCATCTTCTGCACAATCTTCTTGATATTCTTGTTAGCTGCCTCAACAGCGCCATTCATCTTTGGCCTGTAAGGAGAAGAATTATGGTGTTGGATCTTGAAGTCCTGGCATAGCTCTGCCATCATTTTGTTGTTCAAGTTAGAACCGTTATCAGTAATGATTCGCTCGGGTACTCCATACCGACAGATGATGTCTCTCTTCAGAAATCGGGTTGCCACTTGCCTTGTAACATTTGCATAGGAAGCTGCTTCGACCCACTTGGTAAAATAGTCAATAGCAACCAGGATGAATCTGTGGCCGTTCGAAGCAGTCGGTTCAATCTTGCCAATCATATCAATGCCCCACATGGCAAAGGGCCAGGGTGAAGACATCACATTCAAAGGATTCGGAGGCACATGCACTTTATCCGCATAAATCTGGCATTTATGACATTTTCTGGCATAAGCACAACAGTCTGCATCCATTGTGATCCAGTAATAGCCTGATCTTAGCAACTTTTTAGCCATTGCATGTCCTCCTGCATGGGTACCAAAGGATCCTTCATGCACCTCGTGCATCAACAAGTCTGCCTCTGTCCTATCAACACATCTGAGGAGTACCATATCAAAGTTTCTCTTATACAGGGAACCATCAGTATTTAGGAAGAAACTACCAGCTAGCCTTCTTAATGTCTTCTTGTCATTGGAAGATGCCCTAGGTGGGTATGTCTGATCCTCCAAGAAGCACTTAATGTCATGGAACCAAGGCTTATCATCCTTAACAACATCTGCTGAGAACACGTATGCTGGTCTGTCAAGTCTGGATACTGATATCCGAGGCACAAAGTTGGCAGCTTGAACTTTGATCATGGATGAAATGGTAGCCAGAGCATCTGCAAACTGATTTTCATCTCGAGGGATATACTCAAGCTTGACTGTTGTGAAGAAAATCAATAACCTCCTTGTATAGTCCCGATAAGGTATCAAATAATCTTGGTGGGTGTACCATTTGCCGTTGGTTTGATTAATTACCAGAGCTGAATCTCCGAATACAGTCAAAGTCTTGATAGAGGTCAATGGCTTCCTCAAGACCCATAATACAAGCTTCGTATTCAGCTTCGTTGTTAGTGCAGTTAAAAGTGAGCTTTGCTGAGAAAGGCATGTGAACTCCTTTAGGTGTAATGAGTACTGCACCAACACCATGACCATTCATATTAACAGCCCCATCAAACATCATAGTCCACTCTTCTTCTGGGTCAGGCCCTTCAGTGTGAACAGGCTCTTCATGATCTTTTGCTTTTATGAACATGATGTCTTCATCAGGGAAGTCGAATCTCATAGGCTGGTAATCATCAATGGGTTTCTCAGCGAGATAATCAGACAATACACTACCCTTGATGGCTTTTTGAGATGTGTACTGAATGTCATACTCTGTGAGGATCATTTGCCATCTTGCAACCCGTCCGGTAAGCGCTGGCTTCTCAAATATGTACTTAACTGGATCCATTTTTGAAATCAACAAGGTAGTGTGGGTCAACATGTACTGCCTTAGTCGGCGAGCAGCCCACGCTAAAGCACAACAAGTTTTCTCGAGCAGTGAATAACGTTGTTCACAGTCGGTAAACTTTTTGCTTAGGTAGTATATTGCATACTCTTTTCGACCAGACTCGTCATGCTGGCCCAGCACACACCCCATTGACTCTTCTAATACTGTCAGGTACATTATTAGAGGTCTTCCTTCAACTGGAGGCATAAGGATTGGAGGCTCTTGTAAGTATTCCTTGATTTTGTCAAAAGCCCTATGGCAGTCTTCATTCCACCTGACCGTTTGTTCTTTTCTTAACAGCTTGAATAGAGGTTCACAGGTTGCAGTAAGGTGAGATATGAACCGTGAAATGTAATTCAATCTACCTAGGAACCCCCGAACTTCTTTTTCAGTCTTAGGCGCAGGCATCTCTTGAATGGCTTTAACTTTATCAGGGTCAACTTCAATCCCCTTTTGACTTACAATAAATCCCAACAACTTACCGGATCGCACCCCGGATGTGCATTTGTTGGGGTTTAACTTCAGCTGGTACTTCCTCAGACGCTTGAATAACTTCAATAGGTTCACCAGGTGGTCTTCTTCTGTGAGGGACTTGGCAATCATGTCATCCACATAACATTCGATTTCTTTGTGGATCATGTCGTGGAATAATGTTACCATAGCCCGTTGATAAGTTGCACCAGCATTCTTCAGTCCGAATGGCATCACCTTATAACAGAACGTGCCCCAGGGTGTGATGAAAGTTGTCTTCTCCATGTCTTCAGGTGACATCTTGATTTGATTGTATCCTTAAAATCCGTCAATGAAGGAGAACACCGAGAACTGAGCCGTATTATCAACCAATACATCAATGTGAGGTAAAGGGAAGTAATCTTTCGGACTGGCTCTGTTCAGATCCCGGTAATCCACATACATCCTCACCTTGCCATCTTTCTTAGACACAGGTACAACATTAGCAACCCACGGCGGATAGCTAGTCACAGCAAGGAACCCGGCGTCCCACTGCTTTTGTACCTCTTCTTTTATCTTCATTGCCATATCTGGGCGAGTATGGAGCAGTTTCTGTTTTACCGGCGGGCAGTCTTCTTTCAAAGGCAGCTTGTGCATGACAATATTGGTGTCCAACCCTGGCATATCCTGATAAGACCAAGCAAAGACATCCACATACTCCCGAAGCATATCAATCAGTTGTTCTTTTACTGAATCTTGTAGGCAGGCCCCGATCTTAACCTTTTTCACATCTTCTTCCGTACCAAGATTAACCGTTTCGACCTCCTCCTGATGAGGAGTGATAACCTTCTCCTCTTGCCTTAACAACCTGGCTAGCTCTTCAGGTAGCTCATAATCTTCTTCAACCCCTTCATCGGCTTGATTGATTGGATTGTCAAAGTCATACGAAGTCATAGCCGTGTTGTTGTCGGTGCAGTCTGAAAGGAACTCTCTGCAAGGGTTTAGATTGTTCATTTTAGTGATTCATTTTAATCTTGTTTTAGAAAAAGTGAAATGAAGTTACCATTTTGGAAAACATTGCCATTTTATTTTTGTACAAAAAGAAAAATGAAAAATAGTGAGCAGAAAAGGAAAAGACTCATTTGCAAAAGATGTCCGATATTCATTGATTGATCTGTTTGCACAAAATTACAAGATGGCCCGATTACAAAATGAGTCTTGACATCTTGGGCAAGATGCAAGACTTGATGCATGCTTTAAAATACAGGAAATAATAATTACTCTGTAGGAGTAACCCTTATAATTTCCTGGGAAGACCAGTTAAGGACTTGGCTCCCCGGGATCCTTGGACGTATCCAGCTCTCCAGGTTGCGGTCGCTTTCTTCCTCGTCTTCCAGGTTTTTTACTGCATCCGGGGTGAGCATTCCCCTGCTGACAAAGTTGGGCTTCTTGGCAGCCTCTGATTGATCTTGTTGAGTTGGTTTGTAACCCAACCCAAATCTATCCTCCTTCTTTTCCACGGGCAGCAGCTTGCCCCAGCCTTGGGCAGTACCCTCTTCAACAACCTTCCTGGCTTGTTGATAAGACGTCATTGAGGTTCCCAGTACAACAGATGCTTCATTTATGTTCAGGGCCTCAAACCCTTGGCTCATAGTTTCATGGATTTCTCCATCCATTTCTATGTACTTGTACGTATCCAGATGGCTAACAAAGATGTCTTCTTCCCCACAGATGGTGATGATCTGGCCTTCCCACTCGAATTTCAGCTTCTGGTGAAGGGGAGACGTAACAGCGCCAGCGACATGGATCCAGGGTCTACCCAACAAACAGCTGTAGGCCGGCTGAATGTCCATCACATAGAAGGTAATCTTAAAAGTCTGCGGGCCAATCATCATAGGCAGATCAATCTCCCCAAGCACTGATCTTTTAGAGCCATCAAATGCTCTTACCACCAAATTACTCGGACGCAAGGCCAAGCCATCATATTCCAGCTTCACTAAGGCTTTCTTTGGTAAGACATTGAGCGATGACCCAGTGTCCACCAGTACATGAGATAAAACAGCACCCTTGCATTCCAAGGTGATATGTAAAGCCTTATTGTGGTTACGTCCCTCAATTGTTAAGTCAGCATTGGTAAAACCCAATCCATGGCTGGTGTTGACATTTACTACCACAGTTTCTAGCTGATTAACGGTAATCTCCTCTGGCACGTATGTTGCATGCAGGACTTTCAGTAATGCATTCCTGTGAGCTTCAGAACACATCAACAGGGATAATATGGAGATTTTTGAGGGAGTTTGGTGAAGCTGATCCACCACCTTGTAATCACTTCTCTTTATTATTCTCATAAACTCGTCTACATCTTGTTCAAAAGACATCTTCTGAGTTTCTTTGACAGTCGGCTCTTCAAATACCACACTCTTTCCCTTTGCTTTGGCAGCAACTTCTGCTTCGGCATTAGGTCTTTGCATTTGTGAGGCAAAAAGGCGTCCGCTTCTGGTGAAGCCTCCGCCTCCCCCAACATTATCAATTTGTGGAGAAGAGGTTGAAGAATCCAAAGTGATTTTCTCCCCGTTGCAATAGAGGTCAGAGCCATAATACCAAGGTATGGCATTACTGCTTTCATATGGAACTGGTCCAGGCACTGTAATGGTAACTGGACTGACTGCTGCAGAGGAGGGTACTGAAATGGTGTGCGGATCATAGTAAATGGTGACTGGTGATCTGGCAGGAGGTGCCACTGTTTGTTGTTGAAAGTTGTTGTTTGGAGGAACATTTGATGGATCATAGTAGATGGTGACTGCTGAGATATCTTCACTAATTTCTGCTGGTGTTGTAGAAGATTCTGCTGAATAAATGGGTCTTGATGTTGTAGAAGGAAGAGTTGTTGACATTTGATTTGTTTAAGTGATGGATGGAGCCATTGTTGATGATATTGATGAATTGGTAGGAATGATCATTGCTGCAGTTGTAGGAGAATCAGGAATTGTTGTCAAAGGGATTGCTGGATTTGTAGGCGCCGTTGTTGTGATCTGAAGGATACCATCCTTGATAAGATTATCTATGCCGCTTCTCAAGTTATCACACCCGTTGACTGCAATGTTGCAATACCCACAACCGAGCTCACACCCGGGGAACATCTGGCCCTCTAGAAGCCGAGCTTTAATTTCAACCAGAGGTGTTCGAATTTGTGCAACACTGGTTATCAAGAAAGATGGCTTGTCTTCCTCAATGGCATTAATTCTTGGCCCTCCATGATTAGGCATGGGATTCTTGTTAACATTTGGAGGGGGTGCAAAGTTGAGGGCTTTAGAATCCACCAGATCTTGTACTTTCATTTGTAAAGCCCTGCATTTCTCAGTATTATGGCCAGGTGCATTGGAGTGGAAAGCACATCTGGCGTTGACATCATAATTCCTTGGGAGATTGGAGGGATCTGGTGGTGCCAATGTCCTTAACTCAACCAAGTTGAGCTTCAGGAGTTGTGGCAATAAGGCAGCATAAGACATAGGGATAGGGTCAATTACCATATTTGCCTGTGACGGTCTTTGCTGAAAAGGTCTTTGTTGTTGATTGCTGTTGTTGTTGTTGTAGGCCCTCTGTGGCGGATACTGAACTTGTTGTTGATAATGTGGTTGTTGTGGTTGTTGATATGCCGGTTGTTGAGGAATCAGAGCTGGAATAGTGACAGCTGCTACTGATCTATGAACATACTGAAGTCTGCTCCTGCTGGCATGGATAGCATTTGTTTCACCAGTCCTTCGGGGTCCCACAAAAGGCTTCCTGGGATTACTGGATGAACTGGCACCATTATCAGAAATTTTGCCCATTTTCAAAAGGCTTTCAATCCTTTCCCCAGCTATAACTACGTCAGCAAAACTGGTGGAAGAATAGGCAGCTAACCTATCAATATATGTTCCTTGCAGAGTATTCATGAACATGTCGGCCATTTCTCTTTCCGACATGGGTGGTTGGACAGCAGCAGCAAGCTGTCTCCACCTCTGGGCATATTCCTTGAAGCTTTCTCTGGAGGATTGAGACATTCCCATCAGAAGGGTTCTGTTAGGGGCCATGTCTAGATTGTATTGGTACTTCCTGATGAAAGCTTCAGCTAGGTCCTTCCAGCATCTGATAGTGGCTCTGGTCAAGTGTGAATACCACTCTCTTGAAGCCCCAGTCAAACTGTCTTCAAAATAGAACATCCACAGCTTTTCATCCATGGTATATGCTTTAAGTCTCCCTAGGAAGGATTGTAAGTGAGTTCGTGGACAGGAAGTTCCATTGTACTTCTCGAAGCACGGGGGTTTAAACTTGTGGGGAATTCTTACCCCATCCAGTAAGCCCATATCCATCACATCGAAATCTAAGGAATTATGAGACTCCAGAGATCTCAACTTCTCAGCAATTTCATCAAACCTCCTATCATAAACTTCATCCCCAACCCCCATTATAGTAAAATGCTCCTCTTGAGGGTCTTCTTGCAAGATCCTGCCTGCAGCAGTGTTGCCTTGTACATTCCTTGGGATGTTGGCCTCTGGATCCAGATGATGTCCAAATACTGGTGGGTTAACATGAGGCTGACCTCCCTCATTGTTGTTGGTTCCTCCAGTGCCAGGATGAGGTTCCTCGGGGGTTTGTCTTTCTACCAATGCCCTTAACCTCTCTTGACTTTAGGCCAGGTTAGTCATCACAGTCATGAATTGGGCCATTTGGTTCCTCATCTCCACTCTTTCGTTAGCCATCTGAGTTCTGACCTCTGTCAGGTCCTGCTGTACTTGATCCATTTGGATACCAGGAAGGTTGTTGCGAGTAGGATACCGGTGCGGACGGTTGAGAGGGAACACTCGGCGGCGAGCAATAATTCCTGAACCACAACAGAGTTAGTAACAAACAAACTAATAACAAAAACCTACAAAACAAAACAAAAGTTAGTATGCAATGCAGTATGCTTATTTGTTTTCCAAGGTATCCGGCTTGGTTATTGGTTTTGACCTTTCCAGACCCCGAGGAAGATACTTTGATGTTGTAAAAGAAACCCCCACAATGGAAACAAACTAAAATATATTACAAATACTGAACAATACATAGTTTGTTTTTACAACAAATGCCCTTAAAGGGTCAAAATACAACACAAAATGAAAAGTACATCAAATGAAAGCAACAACAATCAAACAGGTCAGACATCAAGTCCAAACTCATCCTCCTTAACTTCCTTCAGAAGTGCCTCCGTCACTGGACCAGCTGGATGCTCTGTGATGTTCCTGATGAGGAGGTTTCTGGTGGCAATAGCAGTGGTCAGCTTCTTGTGCATGTCCTGATCATTTGACCTCTTCAATCCAGCCCTAAGCTTCAACTCTAAAATCTCCTTCTGGGCTTCCAGCAAAGCTTCCTGTTGCTTCTTTTCATTGGCCTCTAACTGTTCAATCCTGGCCTGAGTTTTCTGATCTTCTTGTGTCCGGGCTTCAGTGATCCTGACCCACCTAGCCTGACTTTCTTGTAAATAGAGATCAGTCCTAGCCTTCTGAAACTTGGCCTCTTTGCAGGCATTCTTCAATATTTGCTCCCCAGCCCTTGCTTTCTTGATGTAGTCCTCAGTTTTCTCAATCTTGGCCAGATGCTCCACCTTAAGCTTCTCCAACCTCTCAATGTCCAGACGACCATCACTCCTTTCCCAAAGAGTCTTCTTCAGAGCTTGAGACAGATTCTCATTCCTTTCCTTCAGTTTTCAAACTCTTCCAGGCTGACAGTGGCTGCTGGCTATGCTGTAGATGGTCCAGGTATATCTTCAATGGTGAAGGGCATTCCAGTAATCTGAGCCCTAGCATGAGACCAGTCATAGTACTGAGCTGAAGCAACATTATTGCACTTTCCAAGAATAGCCATCCCTTTTGTATGGATGTTATCCCAAGCCCAGGATGCTTGTCTGACAACAACCACATTAGGCTTTATCTCACAATACAGGGTCTCAGCTAAGTCTTTCATTCGAGGAGGGTGAACCAAAGCATAGCCCAGTTGTCTCTTAAACAGCAGAGGATTGTAGTTGATACAACCCTTTACTCCTACCAAAGGTACATTTGGGTATTGCCCACAGCTAGTGATGATATCTTTGCCTTTGGTGCTCTGGGTACACCATCTGATGTCATATGAAGTCAAAGTAATAAGTCTCTTAGCCCAATTCATCTGTTGGTGAGGATTCAGGAAGGTATCTGTCTTAGGTAGGTGTTTGAGCAGCCAAGTGTGGAACAGAGGAGCACAACATCTTACTAACTTCCCCCTTTGTTTCTCATTCCACTGATGAATGGAGTAATAGAAATCTCCCAGCAAGGTGGGTACTGGGTTCCTCAGAAGGAAAAGGTGAATGGCATTCTTGCTGATAAATTTGGGCTCATCTGCAAATAGTATAACCCCATATATGCTGAGGGCTAACAATGCACAGACTGCCCTCCATTCTCCTAAGGAGGCCTTCAGGATGGCCTGAGAAATCAAGAAATCCAAGTGCAAACCAGGGATCCCAGCCTTTGTTGTCATATTCTTCTCATCAAAGTAGGTTCCGGGTACAGTGCCTTTGCCACCTCTCCATTGCTGGGAGAAGTCATATCTGGGTTGAAGGGGATCCCACCCCTGACAGGTACTCCAATAAATGATGAGAATTCCTCCAACAGAGGGCCTAGCTGGAAGTCTGGGAAAGTGAAGCATCTCAAATGAGGGTCATAAAACTGTAGGCAGGTGTGGATCATACTCCTCTGAGAAGGGTTCAGGTCCATAACCATGTAAAGGATACCTCTATAATGCTCTCTGAATAATGGGATGTGGTCTGGAGTGATAAGTGAATGGACCTGCTTGATACCAGTCAACACAGGCTCAAAGAAATGGTATGAAATATTGCTTTTCCTGGGAGGAGCCATGACTGCTGATGAAGAGCTGAAGACAAGTGCTGATGAAGGTCAAGACTGGTACTGGGGATGAGCCACTGATAAGCTGATGATGAAGGTAACTGAAGCAAACAACTGATGAAGATAGCTGAAGTAGATAACTGATGAAACAGAGGTCTAAGCAGATGAAGGGGTCAAAACCAAGCCATATATAATGTGGATACCTTGAAAAACAAATAAACAAATGTTAAATGATGCAATGATGATGTATGCAAATGATATGCAAGGGTTTGTGATCAAGTTGGATCTGATTACTGTCTTGATATAAAGTCCATGTATGTTCAAGAAGTCCAGATGATGGTTCAGAAGTCCAGTAACCAAGGTGGGGGACTCAAATAAAGAGTCACATGTCCAGGGTTAAATCACAAGAACTGTCCAAAATGGAGTACTCTTAAACACAATAGTAACAAGGTATGATGTGGCCAATGGTACCTGCAAACCTGTAAACAGCCTAACCCCCTCACAGGTGGTGTTCTAGAACAAGTATCCTCAAACTTGGATCAGTTATGAGAAGTGTAAACACTTCTAACCCGGAGGTACAGTGTTTACAATAACCATAAAGGATCCTCCTCTAATTCACCTCAGTTTCTGAAGGTCAATAAAGGTCATCCAGACTTAGCAGGCTTCCCAGATAGCCCTAGCACTACAGGAAATCTGTAGAACAGAGTTCTCAAGAAGAAACCCACATCTGAACCGTGTTTCATATTTCCGCACCAGACCGAAATGGAATGGGAAAGAATATGAACCACTCTAGCCTAGGTGTCACTCAGGTCCCAGGTATAGGACCTTAAACTCTCAATGAAACCCCACCTACCAAGACAGAAGAACAGATCCTGCAATGATAATGACAGTATGAAATATGAAAAACTGTAAAGAAAGCAATAAATAACTGTACATAAAGCAGTAAATAAAGCAACTATATAAACACAATTAGCACATAACACCCCAGTAAACACAAATCAAACAAGCGCTAGGAGGAACCCACAAAAAGAACCAGAAGCACTGGTTACAGATCACTATATCCCCAGCAGAGTCGCCAAGTTGTCGCTCCCACCAAATGACACAGGGCCAAGAGGGGTACAAACGCGAACGGTCGGCGAAATGAGAAAGGAAATGAATAGAGTCGCCAGCTAGGCATTTTTATCCCGAAGGAAAGGTAATGCTGCATAGACCTAGAAAAGATGTGGATAAGACGGTTGCGAACCAGAGAGACTGAGAAAGGGGGTTGGTTACAACCTGGGAAGGTATTAGCACCTAGATTGTCCGCCGTACTCGACGGGATCCACGCTTGAAAGGTTTGTGTTTTAAAGGGGTAGTGTCAGTGCAATTTGTGTATCAAAGCTGGAAAAGGAAGCAAGTGTCAGTGTAAAAGAGGTGTGAAGTGTACAAGAGAAGTGTCAGTGTAAGAACAAGAGTATGAAGCTCAAGACTATGAGGCTTAAAGAATAGTGCTGGAGGAGGGGGAATATACAGAGACTTTTGTTAAATAACTGTTAAGTTATGCCTACTTATCCTCTCGTGCAATGAGGAAGTCTGAACACCGTAGTTCGACTCAAAGAGACTGAAAGGTAAATTGACTTCTGAACTGCTTGCTTGTCTATGCTCAAGTGTATGACCTGTCTGGCTCAGGTGCAAACTGTCTTGCATTAGACGGAAGAAGCAAGTTCTCGTTTGTGAGTGAATAAGATGAGAAAAGAATCCCGGAGGAGACGATTATTGTTTGTTTTTGTGTTTTCAGTCTTTTATTGCTTTTGGATGTTTGTCATAAGTTAATGAGCTTAAGCCTAAACCAAGGGTTAGTAAACTCATCACATCTTCCCTCTGATTAGGGGTAATGAGAATACCTTAAGTATGAAGTAAGCACCTCACACTTAATCACCATGATGTAGGATTAAGATCATTAACCTACTTGTGATTATTTAGATGTTTTTGTTGTTTTTGTTTAGTGTTAAGTAATGAGTTTAACCCATAATCAGGGATTTACTGGACTCATTACACCATCCTAATAGAAGGATAATAGATGAGAACATTTAAGCTGAGAAAGACTCCTCAACTTAATCCATGATTAGGGATTAACCTCATGACAAAACAAAACATTTATTAAAGTGGATTTTAGTTAATGATAAGATGTAGAAGTAATTTTTAGGGTTTGTAAGACAACTTGAGGGGGACTTGTCCATTAACACTAGGGTTAGTCCTTCTTAACCAATTAAGGAAGAATTAGAACCCTAATGCAAGGCCCAAGTTACAAGCTTGATGTCTTAGTGATTATTAGGTGAATTGATTAAAGGATTTAAACACATTAAGGGTTTAACACTTAGGATTAAAGTTATACACTCCACCCTAATAGAAGGATGCAGGCATAAGCTTAATCACAAAGCCTTAAAGCCTTTAGGGTTTAGTCCTTGATTATGAGATGAGAAGAGAAGACTCAAAGAGACACAAAGGTAAAAGCTAAATGGGGGACTAATCAAACCCTAATTATTATCATGCTTGGTCATTCCTAGGGTTAGTGAGGCTTAAGAGAGAAAGATCTTCAGAGAAACCACTAGGATGGAAGCAAATGAAAGGAGCAAGAAGCAAAGAGAAGCAAAACAACTTGCTTCACTTAAGAAGACAAGTTGCTTGAAGAAAGAAAGTAAGAGAGAGCATAAATGAGCAAGCTCACTCTAAGACAAATACAAAATGCAGAAATGATGCAAGAGAGATGAAAAGAGATTGTGAGAAGTGAAGGCAAATCCACTTCTCAAACAACTTACCACTTGAAAAGTTAGCAAAGAAAAGGAAATGAAATGAAAATGCAAAGGATGTAAACCAAAACCAGGAGCATAGACATGATGTTAATGATGCTAAGAGATGATGCAAACACAAGACAATAGATGAGAATGATCATACAAGCATAAGGATGTCAATGGAGAATGTTTTTGACCATGAAAGTTCATGAAAGTTTATGAAATGATATGAATGCACAAGATGGCAAATGAAAGATGCAATGATCAAACATGATTCCAATATGTCTTAAGATGTATTATGAATCATGTGGATGCACAAAATGTCATGGCAAGTCGTTGGATGCAAGCAAATGAGAAATGGATGCAAAGGAAGGCACAAATTAGGGTTACATGCATCATTCAATGTAAAAACTCCAAAACCAGAAGCAAATCACATGATAAAAAATTGAAAATACAATCAAAGATACCCTAAACCTACACAAGCTCACTGCCCAAAGGAGGGGATCCAACTCTTAACCTAGTGAAAGTTTTGAATTTCCTAAGATTGCTAGGGTTTTAAGGTACCTCATCATGAAAAATGCAAAACAAATTGAAAATGGAAGATCAAATCAAACCAATTTTATCCTATAAACTAAATGCCATGAAGGATGCAATGCAAAAAGAATCATCATCAAACTCTCAATGGTTAGGCATAAGGGATTTTTCAAAGTTTGCACAAAAATATTGCCTTAAAATGAATTTAATTCCAATGAAAATGATAAAAAGGCATCAAGAACAAAAACGAAATTTGGTTTGAGAGTTGGATAATGTTTCTAAATGTTTCTAAATGCAATGTGAATTTTTTGGTGATATTTAAATACATAAATGCATTTTTAATTAATTAATTTTCATTAACTAAATAAAAATAAACATTTAAATGATTTAAAAATAATTTTCAGTGCAAAAAATAAAAATAAAAATATTTTTGGGTTTTAAAAATTAATGAAATCTTTGACAAAAATTTTCATAATTTTTAAATGATTTTTGCTATTTTAAATAATTCGTATAAATAAAATGAAAAGAAAATGAAATAAAAAATGAAAATAATGAAAAGTAATCCAAAAGAAAGGCCAGGATTTGATCTGGGCTTGAGGGGGTTGACTTGGCGCGCAATCCTACGGCCCAGGTTCAAACCTGGCTAATTTTTATTTAATAATTAATTAAACTTAGATTAGGTTAATTAAATGATTATTAGGGTTTAATGGGCCATCTGAGCCATCCACACGCGCGCGGGAAAGAGGATCCTAGGGACAGAATTCAAAGTTGGCTAATTAAGGAGATTAGGGCTTAATGACCCTCAGGCGACCGGAACAGTGTTCCGGTCATCTTCTCCGACGACTCAAAAACCTAGCTTCTTCTACAGGTCACCATTCTTCAAATTTCTTTCACCAAAATGATCCCCTAATCATCCTAAACCTAAACCCCCACTTAAAATCCATTTATTTTACTTCACAAGCATGAATCGAAGAAAAATATAAAACACGGGCAAACTTTCAGAACAACATGAAATGGTTATTTCTTGCTCATTTTCAATTCTAAACACATCTAGATAATCAGTGCAACATGTATATTCATTTTGTAACAAGAAAATGAAGTTCTGAGAAAAAAAGTTCTTAGGTTATACCTGAGCTGGAGACCTTCGAAAGTGAGCTTTCAGAGCCTCCCTCTTGTGCAAATGGTCTCCTTTGAACCTCCTGAGGCTAATGGAATGCTTGAATGGGGTTGAAAGTGGCTAGTTTGAGAGGTTCAGTTCTGATATGGCAGAAAATGAGGTTCTTGTGTGTTGTGTTTTAGACCATTGTGAGGGGTGGGATTTGTTCTATGGATGATGTGTGGTTGATTGGTGAAGGAATTTTTGAAGTTTGATGGTTGTGTTGAGAGATTCGAAGAGGGAAAGGTTTTGACCAATTTATGTGTATGCTGCAATGTTTGTCTTCCGAGCCTCTTTCCTTTTGTGTTTTATGATCCTTAGGTGATCCATAAGCTATCCCAACAAATCTGGAGAGCAGGTATGCACTGTGGGATTGGTATGGGATGATTGGCCAAAAAGTCAAAAATGGTGTACTTGCAGCATGGGCTGTGGCAAAGATGGTTTCTTGGCCTATACTGCACCAGCTGAGTTCAAGGATGACTCTTGGATCAGTTGTGGTGAGCTGTATGGCTTGGATCATAAGTTTGAGATGATTTTGCATCTTGGCAAATTGTCACATTTCATGATTTTTGGCCATGTACATGTGATAAGTCTTGCTGAATTTTTGGAGTGAGATGCCTCATGAGGTTATGGCAATGTCTTGAAACCAGCTAGAGATCATACAATCCCTTTGAGAATGATCTTGCAAGAAATCCCCCTTTTGCATTTTATGGAAAATGGCTTATGGTTACTTTGCAAATTAAGACATGGAAATGGGAAACATCTTGGGCCAAACTGAATTTTAGGTCATGCATTTTGTTTGTGTGATTATTAGAGGTCACATTGAAGTCACATAAAGGTTTGCCATGAGAATTTGCAAGTTTTCCATTTTGTGCAAAAGTGAAATTTCAACGATTTTATCCAACTTTGACAAGCCATAACTTTTGATCCAAAATGATTTAGAATGAGTTCTTGTACTTTTTGAAAATGGGAGGATCCATTCTACAACTTTCATGACCAAAGTTTTCTCATTTGAAGCATTTTTGAATAAAAAAGACAGGGTTGAAAAACATTCCCAAAATGGCAAGTTTTCATTACAAGTCACTTTCCCAAAATGGAAACTTTGCAAATGGCTTGAAATTCTTCAATTTTGTGAACTTCCAACATCTTCTATGATCAAATAAAGATCATACACATTCAAAATGATGGAGAACACCCTTTGGTTGGGTCATTGGGGGCCTCAGATGCCCTGATTTTGCACTGACTTGCTCAAGAAGTCAACCCTTGATTAGATGCCTTCCCCATAGAATTTCTTCATGAAAATTGATATGCATGATCCTTATATCATATAGAGACCAATAGAAACAAGAATGACCAAAAAATTTGGAGTTATGGCCTTTGAAACCAAAACCCTAATTTCAAGTCATCTGTGCAGTTAAACCTGGCTCTGCTTCCATGCCACTCTCAGTTCTTGTGATTCTTTGACTTTATTTACTTGGTGAGGATATGATATGATGATTGAACATTAATGGACCCTTTTGAAGTGATTGTAGACCTTTGAAGTGGCTCAAATGGCTCAGGGATGGCTCAGATCACAAACCCTAGATGCAGATGACTTAGAAACAATGCAGTGAAGCAAAGGTGCCATATGAGATGCTATGATTGAACTTATGAATATGAAAAGATCACAAGCCATGGTGTGAATGGGTGAGGGCAAATTTGGGGTGTTTACAGCTGCCCCTATTCAAACATGAGTTAGCTGTGCAGGATGTAAGCAACGGCTTAACAGGCAAACAAGATAACTTGTGGTTGAATACCAAAGACAGTCCAAAATTTGCAATCACAGAATGAAGAAGAAAAGGGATATAGATTGTAAAAGGTAATAAAGTATGTTTATGAAGTGCGAGCGACGGAGGACGACCATCGAGCAGAGGAGGACCGTCGGGGATGAAGCAATGACGGGGACGACCGACATGCTGAAAAATACGGGAAATAAAGCAATGACGGGGACGGCCGACAAGCTGGGGATATAAGAGATTATGATGGGGACGAACATCAAATAAAGATATAAGACTCTCTGGGGATTATAGGTAGATGATAGGGACGACCATCAGGTTGAAGAAATAAATGATGAGGAACGGTCATCAAAGGTGAAGGACGATCACCTAGCAGGAGACGGCTGCTCTGTTGGGGATAAGATGAGGGACTGTCATCTAAGGTGAAGGACGATCACCTGGCAGGGTACAGCTGCCGAAAGTATCACGACATAGGACGAATGCCGGATAAAGAGGTCGACGATGGGGACGGCCATCGGACAAAATGATGAAGGACGATCATCATGAGGTGAAGGACGATCACCAAGCAGGGTACGACTGCTCTGAGGGTATCATGACATAGGATGAATGTCAGATAACAAAATCGACGATGGGGACGACCATCGGATAAAATGATGAAGGACGATCATCAAAAAGGTGAAGGACGATCACCAAGCAGGGTACGGCTGCTCTGAGGGTATCATGACATAGGACGAATGTCAGATAACAAAATCGACGATGGGAACGACCATCGGATAAAATGATGAAGGACGATCATCAAAAAGGTGAAGGACGATCACCAAAAAGGTGAAGGACGATCACCTGGCAGGGTACGGCTGCCGAAAGGTATCATGACATAGGATGAATGCCAGATAGAAAGGAAATAATTCACTGGGATTTGCTGGGACTCTTCTGGGGAACAGTAGACGCAGACGAGTGTCTATATTCAAGAAGACAAAAGTGTTTGACACGGTGTACAAATTAAAGATGCGGACAAGCATCCTTAAGACTATGATACGGACGGGTATCAGGTAGAAACAAACGCTGGACGCATGTTCAGAGATGATGATACGGACGAGTATCAACTGGCTAACAAAGAACACAGACGAGTGTCGAGTCTGAGGGGATTTAAGTGGTGTATACAAGATACGGACGAGTATCTGTATAAGTGAAAGGTATGAGTGAGACACAGACAAGTGCTCAACTTGCTGGGGAGAGTGCGACACGGATGGGTGTCGGAAAAAATGTATTATAAACAAGTATATGGTTCCAAGGTGTTTTCTTAGGCAACTATGCTGGGGAAGGCGACACGGACGAGTGTCAGGGAGTTGTATATATATATCTGTGAGTGCAAAGGGGACGCTTTGGCTTTCTGCTGGGGATATGACACGGACGAGTGTCAAGAAGTATTTGTAATGTATAAGTGTCTGTTTGTAAAGAATTCCCGGGTAAATTTACTGGGGAATGTCGACACGGACGAGTGCCAAAAGCAGGGTGTATCTATATCTGAAATGTTTTGGCCCTCTGGTGAGGAATTGGGGAAGTATACTGTATATTGTTGATGGATTGTCGGCATTTACAAGTGTTCAGTTCGACACATGGTTTGTGATTATGCAATATGTTTGATTTTTTCTGTAATGCTCCGTATTAGACGGAATGCTACGCTCTGTGGAGAAAATATGATGTGAATGCTATGATTATGCAAAGATGCCGATCCGGGATTCAGATCCCGTTGCTGTGGAGATCTCTGGCTGATCTGCTTGAAGTAGATATCCCAGCTGGGGATGAGATCATTGGTAGATCTGACAATCATGACCCTGTATGGGGAAGTAGGTCATCGATAGACCTATCTTGGTAATGAGGGACCCAGCTGGGGTTTGTAGAAGCTTTCGTCACTCTGTTGTGAGATTTTCAGGCGTTGCTCTTCTGGATATAAGTTGAAACTCTGTGGGGAGATGATTCCTTGTCTGTCATTCGGCTGGGGAAGGAGAAAGATCACTGAAAGATCCTCCTAGAGATTTCTGCGGGGGATCTTGCTGAGGATGATACTTGACAACTCAGCTGGGGAATATGAGCACCTTCTGGTGCTGCCCTTTGTTGGAGAAGTGATGCCTGGAAACTCTGATGGGGAGAAAGCATCTCCGGTGCTGCTTGGAAGGTGTGCTGATGAAATAACGATCTGGCAGCCTGCTGGGGAGAAGCTTTCATGCCCCATGTTGTGCTTTGAATTACCTGCAATCCTGTAAAGAAATGCACACGTACCCCGAGGTATCCCTTACTGGATCCCATCATAGGAGTTTAGCCACTCCCGGGAGCAAATATATTTCCTGTAAGCACGCATTTTTAGAAAGAAAGCATCTGTATTTATGCAATCAAATATCTCAAGGACATCGGACATTTTTTGCAAACGAAAATAAAATGCACGAGGTGAAACATGACTGAAAATCTGATTTTATTAATTTGTGTGCCCTGAATTGGCAAGATACAGTCAAAGAAACAAATCCCCTGAAATGAGGAGATTGTTACAAATTGAGAAACAAAAGATGCTGGAAATGTTGATGACGCTTCAAAGAGCTTCCCTTTTGCTATGACTTGTATGACGTTGACGTTCTTCTCATCCGGCTTTCTAAAGAGGGTTGATTCTGACCGACGCTCGGACCTTTTGGAGCTTGCCAGGTTGTAAGTGATACAGATGAATTCAGAATGCAGTTGTTCGCTTATTCCATTATTTTGCGTGGATCGCCCTTTCGGGTTTTCAATCCGCCGGGATACACATTTTTGCCTGAGTTGTCCAATGCGGCTTTTCAACTCAGCGGGTGTACGTTTTTCATTTATTTTCCCTTATTTTTGCCCGAGTCTTTTATTCTGTTTTTGACTCGCAGGGATGCCCTATTTTTGCCTGGACTTACATTATGTTTTTATGTCCAGCGGGTCATTTTATGCGAAGTATTTTTTAACTGCATCTGAATTCACAGGGGACGGGAAGTCTTCACCATCCATAGTACTGAGCATCAGTGCTCCACCAAAGAAAACTTTCTTTACTACGAATGGCCCTTCATAGTTTGGAGTCCACTTGCCCCTGTGGTCTGTATGAGGAGGGAGGAGTCTTTTCAGCACAAGATCTCCTACTTGGTATTCTCGGAGCCTGACTTTCTGATCGAAGGCTTTCTTCATTCTTTTCTGATATAACTGCCCATGACAGATTGCAGCTAATCTCTTTTCTTCAATCAGACTCATTTGTTCGTATCGGGATCGGACCCATTCTGCTTCATTCAGTTTAACATCCATCAAAACCCGTAGGGAGGGTAACTCAACTTCAACAGGTAGGACTGCCTCCATACCATAAACAAGCTGATACGGTGTTGCCCCAGTGGATGTTCTGATTGACGTTCGGTACCCATGCAAGGCAAATGGTAGCATTTCATGCCAGTCTTTGTATGTAACTACCATCTTCTGCACAATCTTCTTGATATTCTTGTTAGCTGCCTCAACAGCGCCATTCATCTTTGGCCTGTAAGGAGAAGAATTATGGTGTTGGATCTTGAAGTCCTGGCATAGCTCTGCCATCATTTTGTTGTTCAAGTTAGAACCATTATCAGTAATGATTCGCTCGGGTACTCCATACCGACAGATGATGTCTCTCTTCAGAAATCGGGTTGCCACTTGCCTTGTAACATTTGCATAGGAAGCTGCTTCGACCCACTTGGTAAAATAGTCAATAGCAACCAGGATGAATCTGTGGCCGTTCGAAGCAGTCGGTTCAATCTTGCCAATCATATCAATGCCCCACATGGCAAAGGGCCAGGGTGAAGACATCACATTCAAAGGATTCGGAGGCACATGCACTTTATCCGCATAAATCTGGCATTTATGACATTTTCTGGCATAAGCACAACAGTCTGCATCCATTGTGATCCAGTAATAGCCTGATCTTAGCAACTTTTTAGCCATTGCATGTCCTCCTGCATGGGTACCAAAGGATCCTTCATGCACCTCGTGCATCAACAAGTCTGCCTCTGTCCTATCAACACATCTGAGGAGTACCATATCAAAGTTTCTCTTATACAGGGAACCATCAGTATTTAGGAAGAAACTACCAGCTAGCCTTCTTAATGTCTTCTTGTCATTGGAAGATGCCCTAGGTGGGTATGTCTGATCCTCCAAGAAGCACTTAATGTCATGGAACCAAGGCTTATCATCCTTAACAACATCTGCTGAGAACACGTATGCTGGTCTGTCAAGTCTGGATACTGATATCCGAGGCACAAAGTTGGCAGCTTGAACTTTGATCATGGATGAAATGGTAGCCAGAGCATCTGCAAACTGATTTTCATCTCGAGGGATATACTCAAGCTTGACTGTTGTGAAGAAAATCAATAACCTCCTTGTATAGTCCCGATAAGGTATCAAATAATCTTGGTGGGTGTACCATTTGCCGTTGGTTTGATTAATTACCAGAGCTGAATCTCCGAATACAGTCAAAGTCTTGATAGAGGTCAATGGCTTCCTCAAGACCCATAATACAAGCTTCGTATTCAGCTTCGTTGTTAGTGCAGTTAAAAGTGAGCTTTGCTGAGAAAGGCATGTGAACTCCTTTAGGTGTAATGAGTACTGCACCAACACCACGACCATTCATATTAACAGCCCCATCAAACATCATAGTCCACTCTTCTTCTGGGTCAGGCCCTTCAGTGTGAACAGGCTCTTCATGATCTTTTGCTTTTATGAACATGATGTCTTCATCAGGGAAGTCGAATCTCATAGGCTGGTAATCATCAATGGGTTTCTCAGCGAGATAATCAGACAATACACTACCCTTGATGGCTTTTTGAGATGTGTACTGAATGTCATACTCTGTGAGGATCATTTGCCATCTTGCAACCCGTCCGGTAAGCGCTGGCTTCTCAAATATGTACTTAACTGGATCCATTTTTGAAATCAACAAGGTAGTGTGGGTCAACATGTACTGCCTTAGTCGGCGAGCAGCCCACGCTAAAGCACAACAAGTTTTCTCGAGCAGTGAATAACGTTGTTCACAGTCGGTAAACTTTTTGCTTAGGTAGTATATTGCATACTCTTTTCGACCAGACTCGTCATGCTGGCCCAGCACACACCCCATTGACTCTTCTAATACTGTCAGGTACATTATTAGAGGTCTTCCTTCAACTGGAGGCATAAGGATTGGAGGCTCTTGTAAGTATTCCTTGATTTTGTCAAAAGCCCTATGGCAGTCTTCATTCCACCTGACCGTTTGTTCTTTTCTTAACAGCTTGAATAGAGGTTCACAGGTTGCAGTAAGGTGAGATATGAACCGTGAAATGTAATTCAATCTACCTAGGAACCCCCGAACTTCTTTTTCAGTCTTAGGCGCAGGCATCTCTTGAATGGCTTTAACTTTATCAGGGTCAACTTCAATCCCCTTTTGACTTACAATAAATCCCAACAACTTACCGGATCGCACCCCGGATGTGCATTTGTTGGGGTTTAACTTCAGCTGGTACTTCCTCAGACGCTTGAATAACTTCAATAGGTTCACCAGGTGGTCTTCTTCTGTGAGGGACTTGGCAATCATGTCATCCACATAACATTCGATTTCTTTGTGGATCATGTCGTGGAATAATGTTACCATAGCCCGTTGATAAGTTGCACCAGCATTCTTCAGTCCGAATGGCATCACCTTATAACAGAACGTGCCCCAGGGTGTGATGAAAGTTGTCTTCTCCATGTCTTCAGGTGACATCTTGATTTGATTGTATCCTTAAAATCCGTCAATGAAGGAGAACACCGAGAACTGAGCCGTATTATCAACCAATACATCAATGTGAGGTAAAGGGAAGTAATCTTTCGGACTGGCTCTGTTCAGATCCCGGTAATCCACATACATCCTCACCTTGCCATCTTTCTTAGACACAGGTACAACATTAGCAACCCACGGCGGATAGCTAGTCACAGCAAGGAACCCGGCGTCCCACTGCTTTTGTACCTCTTCTTTTATCTTCATTGCCATATCTGGGCGAGTATGGAGCAGTTTCTGTTTTACCGGCGGGCAGTCTTCTTTCAAAGGCAGCTTGTGCATGACAATATTGGTGTCCAACCCTGGCATATCCTGATAAGACCAAGCAAAGACATCCACATACTCCCGAAGCATATCAATCAGTTGTTCTTTTACTGAATCTTGTAGGCAGGCCCCGATCTTAACCTTTTTCACATCTTCTTCCGTACCAAGATTAACCGTTTCGACCTCCTCCTGATGAGGAGTGATAACCTTCTCCTCTTGCCTTAACAACCTGGCTAGCTCTTCAGGTAGCTCATAATCTTCTTCAACCCCTTCATCGGCTTGATTGATTGGATTGTCAAAGTCATACGAAGTCATAGCCGTGTTGTTGTCGGTGCAGTCTGAAAGGAACTCTCTGCAAGGGTTTAGATTGTTCATTTTAGTGATTCATTTTAATCTTGTTTTAGAAAAAGTGAAATGAAGTTACCATTTTGGAAAACATTGCCATTTTATTTTTGTACAAAAAGAAAAATGAAAAATAGTGAGCAGAAAAGGAAAAGACTCATTTGCAAAAGATGTCCGATATTCATTGATTGATCTGTTTGCACAAAATTACAAGATGGCCCGATTACAAAATGAGTCTTGACATCTTGGGCAAGATGCAAGACTTGATGCATGCTTTAAAATACAGGAAATAATAATTACTCTGTAGGAGTAACCCTTATAATTTCCTGGGAAGACCAGTTAAGGACTTGGCTCCCCGGGATCCTTGGACGTATCCAGCTCTCCAGGTTGCGGTCGCTTTCTTCCTCGTCTTCCAGGTTTTTTACTGCATCCGGGGTGAGCATTCCCCTGCTGACAAAGTTGGGCTTCTTGGCAGCCTCTGATTGATCTTGTTGAGTTGGTTTGTAACCCAACCCAAATCTATCCTCCTTCTTTTCCACGGGCAGCAGCTTGCCCCAGCCTTGGGCAGTACCCTCTTCAACAACCTTCCTGGCTTGTTGATAAGACGTCATTGAGGTTCCCAGTACAACAGATGCTTCATTTATGTTCAGGGCCTCAAACCCTTGGCTCATAGTTTCATGGATTTCTCCATCCATTTCTATGTACTTGTACGTATCCAGATGGCTAACAAAGATGTCTTCTTCCCCACAGATGGTGATGATCTGGCCTTCCCACTCGAATTTCAGCTTCTGGTGAAGGGGAGACGTAACAGCGCCAGCGACATGGATCCAGGGTCTACCCAACAAACAGCTGTAGGCCGGCTGAATGTCCATCACATAGAAGGTAATCTTAAAAGTCTGCGGGCCAATCATCATAGGCAGATCAATCTCCCCAAGCACTGATCTTTTAGAGCCATCAAATGCTCTTACCACCAAATTACTCGGACGCAAGGCCAAGCCATCATATTCCAGCTTCACTAAGGCTTTCTTTGGTAAGACATTGAGCGATGACCCAGTGTCCACCAGTACATGAGATAAAACAGCACCCTTGCATTCCAAGGTGATATGTAAAGCCTTATTGTGGTTACGTCCCTCAATTGTTAAGTCAGCATTGGTAAAACCCAATCCATGGCTGGTGTTGACATTTACTACCACAGTTTCTAGCTGATTAACGGTAATCTCCTCTGGCACGTATGTTGCATGCAGGACTTTCAGTAATGCATTCCTGTGAGCTTCAGAACACATCAACAGGGATAATATGGAGATTTTTGAGGGAGTTTGGTGAAGCTGATCCACCACCTTGTAATCACTTCTCTTTATTATTCTCATAAACTCGTCTACATCTTGTTCAAAAGACATCTTCTGAGTTTCTTTGACAGTCGGCTCTTCAAATACCACACTCTTTCCCTTTGCTTTGGCAGCAACTTCTGCTTCGGCATTAGGTCTTTGCATTTGTGAGGCAAAAAGGCGTCCGCTTCTGGTGAAGCCTCCGCCTCCCCCAACATTATCAATTTGTGGAGAAGAGGTTGAAGAATCCAAAGTGATTTTCTCCCCGTTGCAATAGAGGTCAGAGCCATAATACCAAGGTATGGCATTACTGCTTTCATATGGAACTGGTCCAGGCACTGTAATGGTAACTGGACTGACTGCTGCAGAGGAGGGTACTGAAATGGTGTGCGGATCATAGTAAATGGTGACTGGTGATCTGGCAGGAGGTGCCACTGTTTGTTGTTGAAAGTTGTTGTTTGGAGGAACATTTGATGGATCATAGTAGATGGTGACTGCTGAGATATCTTCACTAATTTCTGCTGGTGTTGTAGAAGATTCTGCTGAATAAATGGGTCTTGATGTTGTAGAAGGAAGAGTTGTTGACATTTGATTTGTTTAAGTGATGGATGGAGCCATTGTTGATGATATTGATGAATTGGTAGGAATGATCATTGCTGCAGTTGTAGGAGAATCAGGAATTGTTGTCAAAGGGATTGCTGGATTTGTAGGCGCCGTTGTTGTGATCTGAAGGATACCATCCTTGATAAGATTATCTATGCCGCTTCTCAAGTTATCACACCCGTTGACTGCAATGTTGCAATACCCACAACCGAGCTCACACCCGGGGAACATCTGGCCCTCTAGAAGCCGAGCTTTAATTTCAACCAGAGGTGTTCGAATTTGTGCAACACTGGTTATCAAGAAAGATGGCTTGTCTTCCTCAATGGCATTAATTCTTGGCCCTCCATGATTAGGCATGGGATTCTTGTTAACATTTGGAGGGGGTGCAAAGTTGAGGGCTTTAGAATCCACCAGATCTTGTACTTTCATTTGTAAAGCCCTGCATTTCTCAGTATTATGGCCAGGTGCATTGGAGTGGAAAGCACATCTGGCGTTGACATCATAATTCCTTGGGAGATTGGAGGGATCTGGTGGTGCCAATGTCCTTAACTCAACCAAGTTGAGCTTCAGGAGTTGTGGCAATAAGGCAGCATAAGACATAGGGATAGGGTCAATTACCATATTTGCCTGTGACGGTCTTTGCTGAAAAGGTCTTTGTTGTTGATTGCTGTTGTTGTTGTTGTAGGCCCTCTGTGGCGGATACTGAACTTGTTGTTGATAATGTGGTTGTTGTGGTTGTTGATATGCCGGTTGTTGAGGAATCAGAGCTGGAATAGTGACAGCTGCTACTGATCTATGAACATACTGAAGTCTGCTCCTGCTGGCATGGATAGCATTTGTTTCACCAGTCCTTCGGGGTCCCACAAAAGGCTTCCTGGGATTACTGGATGAACTGGCACCATTATCAGAAATTTTGCCCATTTTCAAAAGGCTTTCAATCCTTTCCCCAGCTATAACTACGTCAGCAAAACTGGTGGAAGAATAGGCAGCTAACCTATCAATATATGTTCCTTGCAGAGTATTCATGAACATGTCGGCCATTTCTCTTTCCGACATGGGTGGTTGGACAGCAGCAGCAAGCTGTCTCCACCTCTGGGCATATTCCTTGAAGCTTTCTCTGGAGGATTGAGACATTCCCATCAGAAGGGTTCTGTTAGGGGCCATGTCTAGATTGTATTGGTACTTCCTGATGAAAGCTTCAGCTAGGTCCTTCCAGCATCTGATAGTGGCTCTGGTCAAGTGTGAATACCACTCTCTTGAAGCCCCAGTCAAACTGTCTTCAAAATAGAACATCCACAGCTTTTCATCCATGGTATATGCTTTAAGTCTCCCTAGGAAGGATTGTAAGTGAGTTCGTGGACAGGAAGTTCCATTGTACTTCTCGAAGCACGGGGGTTTAAACTTGTGGGGAATTCTTACCCCATCCAGTAAGCCCATATCCATCACATCGAAATCTAAGGAATTATGAGACTCCAGAGATCTCAACTTCTCAGCAATTTCATCAAACCTCCTATCATAAACTTCATCCCCAACCCCCATTATAGTAAAATGCTCCTCTTGAGGGTCTTCTTGCAAGATCCTGCCTGCAGCAGTGTTGCCTTGTACATTCCTTGGGATGTTGGCCTCTGGATCCAGATGATGTCCAAATACTGGTGGGTTAACATGAGGCTGACCTCCCTCATTGTTGTTGGTTCCTCCAGTGCCAGGATGAGGTTCCTCGGGGGTTTGTCTTTCTACCAATGCCCTTAACCTCTCTTGACTTTAGGCCAGGTTAGTCATCACAGTCATGAATTGGGCCATTTGGTTCCTCATCTCCACTCTTTCGTTAGCCATCTGAGTTCTGACCTCTGTCAGGTCCTGCTGTACTTGATCCATTTGGATACCAGGAAGGTTGTTGCGAGTAGGATACCGGTGCGGACGGTTGAGAGGGAACACTCGGCGGCGAGCAATAATTCCTGAACCACAACAGAGTTAGTAACAAACAAACTAATAACAAAAACCTACAAAACAAAACAAAAGTTAGTATGCAATGCAGTATGCTTATTTGTTTTCCAAGGTATCCGGCTTGGTTATTGGTTTTGACCTTTCCAGACCCCGAGGAAGATACTTTGATGTTGTAAAAGAAACCCCCACAATGGAAACAAACTAAAATATATTACAAATACTGAACAATACATAGTTTGTTTTTACAACAAATGCCCTTAAAGGGTCAAAATACAACACAAAATGAAAAGTACATCAAATGAAAGCAACAACAATCAAACAGGTCAGACATCAAGTCCAAACTCATCCTCCTTAACTTCCTTCAGAAGTGCCTCCGTCACTGGACCAGCTGGATGCTCTGTGATGTTCCTGATGAGGAGGTTTCTGGTGGCAATAGCAGTGGTCAGCTTCTTGTGCATGTCCTGATCATTTGACCTCTTCAATCCAGCCCTAAGCTTCAACTCTAAAATCTCCTTCTGGGCTTCCAGCAAAGCTTCCTGTTGCTTCTTTTCATTGGCCTCTAACTGTTCAATCCTGGCCTGAGTTTTCTGATCTTCTTGTGTCCGGGCTTCAGTGATCCTGACCCACCTAGCCTGACTTTCTTGTAAATAGAGATCAGTCCTAGCCTTCTGAAACTTGGCCTCTTTGCAGGCATTCTTCAATATTTGCTCCCCAGCCCTTGCTTTCTTGATGTAGTCCTCAGTTTTCTCAATCTTGGCCAGATGCTCCACCTTAAGCTTCTCCAACCTCTCAATGTCCAGACGACCATCACTCCTTTCCCAAAGAGTCTTCTTCAGAGCTTGAGACAGATTCTCATTCCTTTCCTTCAGTTTTCAAACTCTTCCAGGCTGACAGTGGCTGCTGGCTATGCTGTAGATGGTCCAGGTATATCTTCAATGGTGAAGGGCATTCCAGTAATCTGAGCCCTAGCATGAGACCAGTCATAGTACTGAGCTGAAGCAACATTATTGCACTTTCCAAGAATAGCCATCCCTTTTGTATGGATGTTATCCCAAGCCCAGGATGCTTGTCTGACAACAACCACATTAGGCTTTATCTCACAATACAGGGTCTCAGCTAAGTCTTTCATTCGAGGAGGGTGAACCAAAGCATAGCCCAGTTGTCTCTTAAACAGCAGAGGATTGTAGTTGATACAACCCTTTACTCCTACCAAAGGTACATTTGGGTATTGCCCACAGCTAGTGATGATATCTTTGCCTTTGGTGCTCTGGGTACACCATCTGATGTCATATGAAGTCAAAGTAATAAGTCTCTTAGCCCAATTCATCTGTTGGTGAGGATTCAGGAAGGTATCTGTCTTAGGTAGGTGTTTGAGCAGCCAAGTGTGGAACAGAGGAGCACAACATCTTACTAACTTCCCCCTTTGTTTCTCATTCCACTGATGAATGGAGTAATAGAAATCTCCCAGCAAGGTGGGTACTGGGTTCCTCAGAAGGAAAAGGTGAATGGCATTCTTGCTGATAAATTTGGGCTCATCTGCAAATAGTATAACCCCATATATGCTGAGGGCTAACAATGCACAGACTGCCCTCCATTCTCCTAAGGAGGCCTTCAGGATGGCCTGAGAAATCAAGAAATCCAAGTGCAAACCAGGGATCCCAGCCTTTGTTGTCATATTCTTCTCATCAAAGTAGGTTCCGGGTACAGTGCCTTTGCCACCTCTCCATTGCTGGGAGAAGTCATATCTGGGTTGAAGGGGATCCCACCCCTGACAGGTACTCCAATAAATGATGAGAATTCCTCCAACAGAGGGCCTAGCTGGAAGTCTGGGAAAGTGAAGCATCTCAAATGAGGGTCATAAAACTGTAGGCAGGTGTGGATCATACTCCTCTGAGAAGGGTTCAGGTCCATAACCATGTAAAGGATACCTCTATAATGCTCTCTGAATAATGGGATGTGGTCTGGAGTGATAAGTGAATGGACCTGCTTGATACCAGTCAACACAGGCTCAAAGAAATGGTATGAAATATTGCTTTTCCTGGGAGGAGCCATGACTGCTGATGAAGAGCTGAAGACAAGTGCTGATGAAGGTCAAGACTGGTACTGGGGATGAGCCACTGATAAGCTGATGATGAAGGTAACTGAAGCAAACAACTGATGAAGATAGCTGAAGTAGATAACTGATGAAACAGAGGTCTAAGCAGATGAAGGGGTCAAAACCAAGCCATATATAATGTGGATACCTTGAAAAACAAATAAACAAATGTTAAATGATGCAATGATGATGTATGCAAATGATATGCAAGGGTTTGTGATCAAGTTGGATCTGATTACTGTCTTGATATAAAGTCCATGTATGTTCAAGAAGTCCAGATGATGGTTCAGAAGTCCAGTAACCAAGGTGGGGGACTCAAATAAAGAGTCACATGTCCAGGGTTAAATCACAAGAACTGTCCAAAATGGAGTACTCTTAAACACAATAGTAACAAGGTATGATGTGGCCAATGGTACCTGCAAACCTGTAAACAGCCTAACCCCCTCACAGGTGGTGTTCTAGAACAAGTATCCTCAAACTTGGATCAGTTATGAGAAGTGTAAACACTTCTAACCCGGAGGTACAGTGTTTACAATAACCATAAAGGATCCTCCTCTAATTCACCTCAGTTTCTGAAGGTCAATAAAGGTCATCCAGACTTAGCAGGCTTCCCAGATAGCCCTAGCACTACAGGAAATCTGTAGAACAGAGTTCTCAAGAAGAAACCCACATCTGAACCGTGTTTCATATTTCCGCACCAGACCGAAATGGAATGGGAAAGAATATGAACCACTCTAGCCTAGGTGTCACTCAGGTCCCAGGTATAGGACCTTAAACTCTCAATGAAACCCCACCTACCAAGACAGAAGAACAGATCCTGCAATGATAATGACAGTATGAAATATGAAAAACTGTAAAGAAAGCAATAAATAACTGTACATAAAGCAGTAAATAAAGCAACTATATAAACACAATTAGCACATAACACCCCAGTAAACACAAATCAAACAAGCGCTAGGAGGAACCCACAAAAAGAACCAGAAGCACTGGTTACAGATCACTATATCCCCAGCAGAGTCGCCAAGTTGTCGCTCCCACCAAATGACACAGGGCCAAGAGGGGTACAAACGCGAACGGTCGGCGAAATGAGAAAGGAAATGAATAGAGTCGCCAGCTAGGCATTTTTATCCCGAAGGAAAGGTAATGCTGCATAGACCTAGAAAAGATGTGGATAAGACGGTTGCGAACCAGAGAGACTGAGAAAGGGGGTTGGTTACAACCTGGGAAGGTATTAGCACCTAGATTGTCCGCCGTACTCGACGGGATCCACGCTTGAAAGGTTTGTGTTTTAAAGGGGTAGTGTCAGTGCAATTTGTGTATCAAAGCTGGAAAAGGAAGCAAGTGTCAGTGTAAAAGAGGTGTGAAGTGTACAAGAGAAGTGTCAGTGTAAGAACAAGAGTATGAAGCTCAAGACTATGAGGCTTAAAGAATAGTGCTGGAGGAGGGGGAATATACAGAGACTTTTGTTAAATAACTGTTAAGTTATGCCTACTTATCCTCTCGTGCAATGAGGAAGTCTGAACACCGTAGTTCGACTCAAAGAGACTGAAAGGTAAATTGACTTCTGAACTGCTTGCTTGTCTATGCTCAAGTGTATGACCTGTCTGGCTCAGGTGCAAACTGTCTTGCATTAGACGGAAGAAGCAAGTTCTCGTTTGTGAGTGAATAAGATGAGAAAAGAATCCCGGAGGAGACGATTATTGTTTGTTTTTGTGTTTTCAGTCTTTTATTGCTTTTGGATGTTTGTCATAAGTTAATGAGCTTAAGCCTAAACCAAGGGTTAGTAAACTCATCACATCTTCCCTCTGATTAGGGGTAATGAGAATACCTTAAGTATGAAGTAAGCACCTCACACTTAATCACCATGATGTAGGATTAAGATCATTAACCTACTTGTGATTATTTAGATGTTTTTGTTGTTTTTGTTTAGTGTTAAGTAATGAGTTTAACCCATAATCAGGGATTTACTGGACTCATTACACCATCCTAATAGAAGGATAATAGATGAGAACATTTAAGCTGAGAAAGACTCCTCAACTTAATCCATGATTAGGGATTAACCTCATGACAAAACAAAACATTTATTAAAGTGGATTTTAGTTAATGATAAGATGTAGAAGTAATTTTTAGGGTTTGTAAGACAACTTGAGGGGGACTTGTCCATTAACACTAGGGTTAGTCCTTCTTAACCAATTAAGGAAGAATTAGAACCCTAATGCAAGGCCCAAGTTACAAGCTTGATGTCTTAGTGATTATTAGGTGAATTGATTAAAGGATTTAAACACATTAAGGGTTTAACACTTAGGATTAAAGTTATACACTCCACCCTAATAGAAGGATGCAGGCATAAGCTTAATCACAAAGCCTTAAAGCCTTTAGGGTTTAGTCCTTGATTATGAGATGAGAAGAGAAGACTCAAAGAGACACAAAGGTAAAAGCTAAATGGGGGACTAATCAAACCCTAATTATTATCATGCTTGGTCATTCCTAGGGTTAGTGAGGCTTAAGAGAGAAAGATCTTCAGAGAAACCACTAGGATGGAAGCAAATGAAAGGAGCAAGAAGCAAAGAGAAGCAAAACAACTTGCTTCACTTAAGAAGACAAGTTGCTTGAAGAAAGAAAGTAAGAGAGAGCATAAATGAGCAAGCTCACTCTAAGACAAATACAAAATGCAGAAATGATGCAAGAGAGATGAAAAGAGATTGTGAGAAGTGAAGGCAAATCCACTTCTCAAACAACTTACCACTTGAAAAGTTAGCAAAGAAAAGGAAATGAAATGAAAATGCAAAGGATGTAAACCAAAACCAGGAGCATAGACATGATGTTAATGATGCTAAGAGATGATGCAAACACAAGACAATAGATGAGAATGATCATACAAGCATAAGGATGTCAATGGAGAATGTTTTTGACCATGAAAGTTCATGAAAGTTTATGAAATGATATGAATGCACAAGATGGCAAATGAAAGATGCAATGATCAAACATGATTCCAATATGTCTTAAGATGTATTATGAATCATGTGGATGCACAAAATGTCATGGCAAGTCGTTGGATGCAAGCAAATGAGAAATGGATGCAAAGGAAGGCACAAATTAGGGTTACATGCATCATTCAATGTAAAAACTCCAAAACCAGAAGCAAATCACATGATAAAAAATTGAAAATACAATCAAAGATACCCTAAACCTACACAAGCTCACTGCCCAAAGGAGGGGATCCAACTCTTAACCTAGTGAAAGTTTTGAATTTCCTAAGATTGCTAGGGTTTTAAGGTACCTCATCATGAAAAATGCAAAACAAATTGAAAATGGAAGATCAAATCAAACCAATTTTATCCTATAAACTAAATGCCATGAAGGATGCAATGCAAAAAGAATCATCATCAAACTCTCAATGGTTAGGCATAAGGGATTTTTCAAAGTTTGCACAAAAATATTGCCTTAAAATGAATTTAATTCCAATGAAAATGATAAAAAGGCATCAAGAACAAAAACGAAATTTGGTTTGAGAGTTGGATAATGTTTCTAAATGTTTCTAAATGCAATGTGAATTTTTTGGTGATATTTAAATACATAAATGCATTTTTAATTAATTAATTTTCATTAACTAAATAAAAATAAACATTTAAATGATTTAAAAATAATTTTCAGTGCAAAAAATAAAAATAAAAATATTTTTGGGTTTTAAAAATTAATGAAATCTTTGACAAAAATTTTCATAATTTTTAAATGATTTTTGCTATTTTAAATAATTCGTATAAATAAAATGAAAAGAAAATGAAATAAAAAATGAAAATAATGAAAAGTAATCCAAAAGAAAGGCCAGGATTTGATCTGGGCTTGAGGGGGTTGACTTGGCGCGCAATCCTACGGCCCAGGTTCAAACCTGGCTAATTTTTATTTAATAATTAATTAAACTTAGATTAGGTTAATTAAATGATTATTAGGGTTTAATGGGCCATCTGAGCCATCCACACGCGCGCGGGAAAGAGGATCCTAGGGACAGAATTCAAAGTTGGCTAATTAAGGAGATTAGGGCTTAATGACCCTCAGGCGACCGGAACAGTGTTCCGGTCATCTTCTCCGACGACTCAAAAACCTAGCTTCTTCTACAGGTCACCATTCTTCAAATTTCTTTCACCAAAATGATCCCCTAATCATCCTAAACCTAAACCCCCACTTAAAATCCATTTATTTTACTTCACAAGCATGAATCGAAGAAAAATATAAAACACGGGCAAACTTTCAGAACAACATGAAATGGTTATTTCTTGCTCATTTTCAATTCTAAACACATCTAGATAATCAGTGCAACATGTATATTCATTTTGTAACAAGAAAATGAAGTTCTGAGAAAAAAAGTTCTTAGGTTATACCTGAGCTGGAGACCTTCGAAAGTGAGCTTTCAGAGCCTCCCTCTTGTGCAAATGGTCTCCTTTGAACCTCCTGAGGCTAATGGAATGCTTGAATGGGGTTGAAAGTGGCTAGTTTGAGAGGTTCAGTTCTGATATGGCAGAAAATGAGGTTCTTGTGTGTTGTGTTTTAGACCATTGTGAGGGGTGGGATTTGTTCTATGGATGATGTGTGGTTGATTGGTGAAGGAATTTTTGAAGTTTGATGGTTGTGTTGAGAGATTCGAAGAGGGAAAGGTTTTGACCAATTTATGTGTATGCTGCAATGTTTGTCTTCCGAGCCTCTTTCCTTTTGTGTTTTATGATCCTTAGGTGATCCATAAGCTATCCCAACAAATCTGGAGAGCAGGTATGCACTGTGGGATTGGTATGGGATGATTGGCCAAAAAGTCAAAAATGGTGTACTTGCAGCATGGGCTGTGGCAAAGATGGTTTCTTGGCCTATACTGCACCAGCTGAGTTCAAGGATGACTCTTGGATCAGTTGTGGTGAGCTGTATGGCTTGGATCATAAGTTTGAGATGATTTTGCATCTTGGCAAATTGTCACATTTCATGATTTTTGGCCATGTACATGTGATAAGTCTTGCTGAATTTTTGGAGTGAGATGCCTCATGAGGTTATGGCAATGTCTTGAAACCAGCTAGAGATCATACAATCCCTTTGAGAATGATCTTGCAAGAAATCCCCCTTTTGCATTTTATGGAAAATGGCCTATGGTTACTTTGCAAATTAAGACATGGAAATGGGAAACTTCTTGGGACAAACTGAATTTTAGGTCATGCATTGTGTTTGTGTGATGATTAGAGGTCACATTGAAGTCACATAAAGGTTTGCCATGAGAATTTGCAAGTTTTCCATTTTGTGCAAAAGTGAAATTTCAATGATTTTATCCAACTTTGACAAGCCATAACTTTTGATCCAAAATGATTTAGAATGAGTTCTTGTACTTTTTGAAAATGGGAGGATCCATTCTACAACTTTCATGACCAAAGTTTTCTCATTTGAAGCATTTTTGAATCAAAAAGAAAGGGTTGAAAAACTTTCCTAAAATGGCAAGTTTTCATTACAAGTCACTTTCCCAAAATGGCAACTTTGCAAATGGCTTGAAATTCTTCAATTTTGTGAACTTCCAACATCTTCTATGATCAAATAAAGATCATACACATTCAAAATGATGGAGAACTCCCTTTGGTTGGGTCATTGGGGGCCTCAGATGCCCTGATTTTGCACTGACTTGCTCAAGAAGTCAACCCTTGATTAGATGCCTTCCCCATAGAATTTCTTCATGAAAATTGATATGCATGATCCTTATATCATATAGAGACCAATAGAAACAAGAATGACCAAAAAATTTGGAGTTATGGCCTTTAAAACCAAAACCCTAATTTCAAGTCATCTATGCAGTTAAACCTGGCTCTGCTTCCATGCCATTCTCAGTTCTTGTTATTCTTTGACTTTATTGACTTGGTGAGGATATGATATGATGCTTGAACATTCATGGACCCCTTTGAAGTGATTGTAGACCTTTGAAGTGGCTCAAATGGCTCAGGGATGGCTCAGATCACAAACCCTAGATGCAGATGACTTAGAAACAATGCAGTGAAGCAAAAGTGCCATATGAGATGCTATGATTGAACTTATGCATATGAAAATATCACGAGCCATGGTGTGAATGGGTGAGGGAAAATTTGGGGTGTTTACACGGACCCCCAAGACGAAGGGAGGGTGAGACCAATGCTGTGTTTGGCCGAGGACGGGGTCGAGGATATAGAAGACCATACGAGCATGTATCAGCAATCACAATTCCTTCCAGTCCTGTGCAGCAGGTACAACCTCAACAACAACAACAACAGCCACAACATAACAACTATCAACAAAGACCTTATCAGCCAAGGAAAACTCGCCCAGCTAATAGGGTGCTTGAGGCAATCCCCATGACATATGTTTCTTTGCTACCAAGATTGTTGGACCTGAATTTCATTCAATTGAGAACTTTGGCACCACCACCAACTGGAGAGCTTCCAGTGGGGTACGATGTCAATGCAAGATGCGCTTTCCATTCAGGGGCACCCGGGCACTCAATTGAGAAGTGCAGGGCGCTACAGCACAAAGTTCAAGATCTGATAGACTCTAAGGCGATTAACTTCGCACCACCGCCGAATGTTACTTCAAACTCTATTCCGAATCACGGACGGGCTAGGATACATGTTGTTGAAAGTGGTGAGAAGTTAAGTCTGATGCTGAGTATTGAAGAAGTGAAGACTCCGTTGTTGGTAGTGAAAGAGAGGTTGTTGAAAGGTCAAGTGTTTCCAGGATACAGTCCTGATTGTGAGAGATGTATGAATTCAGAGAATGGGTGTGAAGACCTGAAGAGAGGATTGCAGAATCTGATTGATGAAGGATCTTTGCAGTTTAACAAGGTTGGTAATGAAGTTGATGATGTGTCCACTATAACCATATTCTATGATGAAGCTGAGATGCCTGCCAGAAGAGAGCCGGTGACCATTTATGCACCTGAAGTTAGTCCTGTGACTATCACTGTGCCTGGTCCTGTTCCTTATACAGACGATAAAGCCATGCCATGGAATTACGGCTCAGATGTGTACGTGGCTGGGCAGTAAGTTGAGAGAAAGTCTGTTGCTATTGACCCGACTGTAGTGAACGTCGGAGGGGTTGGAGGCTTTACAAGAAGTGGTCGTCTATTTGCTCCCCTAGTTCTGAGAGGGGATCCTGAGGCCGAGGCTTCGGAAAAAGCTAAAGGAAAGTAAGCTGTGACTGATGAGATAACAACTCCTGTTGCTGGGCAGGGTGCTTTTGAGAAGGAGGTCGAGGAATTTATGCGCATAATTAAAAAAAGTGATTATAAGGTGGTCGAACAGTTGAACCAGACACCTTCCAAGATATCCATTCTATCTTTGCTGATGTGTTCTCCTGCACACAGAGAGGCCTTGTTGAAAGTGCTACAGATGGCCTATGTTCCCCAAGAAATCACTGTCAATCAATTGGAAGTTGTAGTGGGCAGTGTGAATGCGAGCCATGGGCTGGGCTTTACAGACAGAGACCTCACGTCAGAGGGCCGTAACCATAACAAATCACTACATATCACAATGGAGTGCAAGGGTGTTGTGTTGTCGCATGTCCTTGTTGATACAGGATCCTCTCTTAATGTACTTCCGAAGAAAGCATTAATGAAGCTCAATGTTGATGGTATAGTCCTGAGGCCCAATGATTTGATTGTCAAACCTTTTGAAGGGTCCAAAAGGTCAGTGTTTGGAGAAGTTGAGTTACCCGTGAAAATAGGTTCTCAAGTATTCAAAAGTATCTTCTACGTCATGGACATTCATCCCGCGTACGGCTGCTTGTTGGGGCGCCCATGGATTCATGTTGCTGGAGCTGTAACTTCCACTCAGCATCAGAAGCTTAAATATGTGGTGGATGGCCAGGTAATCATAGTGTGCTGAGAGGAAGACATCTTTGTAAGCCACTTATCAACGTTCAAGTATGTGGAGATGGATGGAGAGATCCATGAGACTTTAGGTCAAGCCTTCAAAGCAGTTAATGTCAGCATCTTGACTCCTGCAGAGAGAAGCAGTGAGAAAGAAGGTACCTCCATTCACTCCTACAAGCAGGTAAAGGAGGTGGTTTAGTCAGAAAGTGGCCAAGGCTGGGGCAAATTGCTGGAATTGGAAAAGAAAGACGACAAGTTTTGTTTGGGTTATCAGCCTGCTGGATCTACTCCAAGTGGTAAAGCCATTACTTTTACAAGCGCTGGGATGCTCGACCGCAACCAAATCTGTGTGATAAGCCAAGATGGAGACAGTGATGGTGACTGGGACAACTGGATTCATTCGTGTGCGCCCGGAGAGGAGGTGAAGAACTAGTCTGCTGAAGACATTGTCCAAGTTACCTGGCACTCAGAGTAATTTATTTGTTTCCTTTTTATTCTCATACTGCATTGTCAAATCCAACATTCTACCCAAGATGCTAGGATCCACTGTATTGGGCCACCATGTTTGTTATGCACTTATCTTACCATGAAATAAAGGACATTTTCAGACAAAATTGTGTTCTCTTTCTTTGTTTTTAAATTTTTTACAAAAAAAATATAAAAACGGCAATGTGTTTTTCCTTTTTGTTTTTAGTGTTTGCGTCTCTTTTTGAAAATAAGCAGATTTTGAAATAAGCACATCATTTGTGCAGTGTTGATCATCCGGATTTCATTGATAACATTCCTGCTATGACCACACATGACTTTGACAATCCTGTCTACCAAGCTGATGAAGGGGTTGAGGAAGATTGTGAACTCCCTGAAGAATTGGTCAGATTGTTGAAACAAGAGGAACGAGTTATTCAGCCTCATCAGGAAGAAATTGAGATCATCAACATTGGTAGTGAAGATGTGAAGAAAGAGATAAAGATTGGGGCCAGTCTGCAGGCCAAAGTCAAGAAAGAGTTGATCAGTATGCTGCGAGAGTATGTGGATATCTTTGCCTAGTCATATCAAGATATTCTAGGGTTGGATACCGACATCGTTGTGCATAAGCTACCATTGAGAGAAGAATGTCCTCCTGTGAAACAGAAGTTGAGAAGAACTCGTCCTGACATGGCGATGAAGATTAAAGAGGAGGTTCAAAAGCAATGGGATGTCGGGTTCCTTGTCGTAACTAGTTATCCACCTTGGGTAGCTAATATTGTACCTGTACCAAAGAAGGACGACAAGGTCCGGATGTGCGTTGATTACCGGGATTTGAATCGAGCAAGCCCAAAAGATGAATTTCCGTTACCACACATTGATGTGTTGGCAGACAATACTGCTCAATTCTCAGTATTTTCCTTCATGGATGGCTTCTCCGGATATAATCAGATTAAGATGGCACCGGAAGACATGGAGAAAACAACATCATTACTCCATGGGGCACATTCCGTTATAAGGTCATGCCCTTTGGTTTGAAGAACGCCGGGGCAACCTATCAACGGGCCATGGTCACATTATTCCACGACATGATACACAAGGAGATTGAGTGTTATGTGGACGATATGATTGCTAAGTCCCGAGATGAAGAAGAGCATCTGGTCAATCTCAAGAAGCTGTTTGATAGACTGATAAAATATAAGCTGAGGTTGAATCCAAACAAGTGCACTTTCGGAGTGCGTTCCGGGAAACTGCTGGGTTTCATTGTTTGTCAGAAAGGAATTGAGGTAGATCCTGCAAAAGTAAAAGCAATTCAAGATATGCCTGCACCGAAAAACAGAAAAAGAAGTGCGCGGGTTTTTAGGGAGGTTGAACTACATTTTTCGGTTTATATCTCATCTAACTGCCACGTGCGAACCAATATTCAAATTGCTAAGAAAAGAGCAAACCGTCAGGTGGAATGAAGACTGCCAAAGAGCTTTTGACAAGATAAAAGAATATTTGCAGGAGCCTCCAATTATAATGCCTCCAGTTGAAGGAAGACCTTTGATCATGTACTTGACTATGCTAGAAGGGTCAATGGGGTGTGTTCTAGGCCAACATGATGAGTCTAGTCGAAAAGAGTACGCTATTTATTACCTTAGCAAAAAGTTTACCGACTGTGAATCCCGTTACTCACTGCTCGAGAAAACTTGTTGCGCTTTGGTATGGGCTGCTCACCGACTGAGACAATACATGTTGACTCATACCACACTGCTAATTTCCAAAATGGATCCTGTCAAGTACATTTTTGAGAAACCAGCGTTAACCGGAAGGGTTGCTAGGTGGCAAATGATTTTAACAGAATATGACATCCATTATACTTCTCAGAAAGCCATAAAAGGAAGTGTATTGTTAGATTACCTTGCACAACAACCTCTTGAAGATGATTATCAGCCAATGAAGTTTGATTTCCCTAATGAGGACATCATGTACCTCAAAGCAAGCGATTGCGAGGAACCACTTCCGGAGGAGGGGCCAGACCCTGAATCCAAATGGAAGTTGATGTTTGATGGGGCAGTAAATATCAACGGACGTGGAGTTGGTGTTGTTCTTATTACTCCCGAAGGTGTTCACTTTCCCTTTGCTGCCAGAATTACTTTTGGCTGCACTAACAATGAAGCGGAATACGAGGCATGCATAATGGGAATAGAGGAGGCAATTAATCTTCGGATTAAGAACCTCGATATATTCGGAGATTCAGCCCTCGTTATTAACCAGGTTACCGGAAAGTGGTATACGCAACAAGAGCACCTAATTCCATATAGGGATTATGCCAGAAAACTGTTGACGTTCTTCACAATAGTTAAGCTTTAGTACATACCACGTGATGAAAATCAATTTGCCGACGCATTGGCCACTCTTTCTTCGTCTATCAAAGTCTTGTGTTGGAATTATGTGCCCAGAATTAACATTTCCAGGCTTGACGCTCCAGCTCATGCCTTCTCTGTAGACGCCGTGTTTGACGAGAAACCTTGGTATTTTGATATCAAGTTATTCCTGGAAAAGCAAGAATACCCAGCTGGGGCATCTTCCAATGACAAGAAGACCTTAAGGTGACTTGCTGCTTGCTTCTTCTTGAATACAGACGGGGTTTTGTACATGAGAAACTTTGACATGGTCTTGCTCAGATGTGTGGATAGACACGAAGCAAGCATGTTAATGCTGGAAGTCCACGAGGGATCTTTCGGTACCCATGCAGGAGGGCATGTAATGGCTAAGAAATTGCTGAGATCGGGGTATTACTGGATAACAATGGATGCAGACTGTTGTTCATTCGCTCGTAAGTGCCACAAGTTCCAGATTTATGCAGACAAATTTCATGTTCCTCCAAGCCCGCTCAATGTCATGTCATCTCCTTGGCCCTTTTCTATGTGGGGCATTGACATGATCGGGAAGATAGAACCTACTGCTTCAAATGGTCATCGCTTCATCTTGGTCGCGATTGATTACTTCACAAATTGGGTTGAAGCAGCATCTTATGCCAATGTCACTCGTCAAGTGGTTGCTAGATTTCTGAAAAGGGATATCATATGCAGATACGGAGTGTCCGAAAGAATCATTACTGACAATGGTTCTAATCTCCACAACAAGATGATGGCAGAGTTATGTCGGGACTTCAAGATTCAGCATCACAATTCTTCTCCTTACCGACCAAAGACGAATGGTGCGGTAGAGGCAGCAAACAAGAATATCAAGAAGATTGTGTAAAAAATGGTTGTCACTTACAAATATTGGCATGAGATGTTACCATTTGCGCTGCATGGGTACTAAACGTCAGTCAGGACGTCAACTGGGGCAACTCCCTTTTCATTGGTGTATGGCATGGAGGCAGTCTTGCCTGTTGAAGTAGAGATTCCTTCATTGCGTGTGATGATGGATGTGAAGCTTGATGAGGCTGAATGGTTGTGTGCTCGTTACAATCAACTATGTCTAATTGAGGAAAAGAGATTAGCGGCTATCTGTCATGTTCAGCTTTATCAGAGGAAAATGAAGCGAGCCTTCGACCAACGAGTACGTATTCGGAAGTATCAAGTGGGAGAACTTGTGCTTAAAAGGATCATTCCTCCAGGTTCAGATCACAGGGGCAAGTGGACCCCAAACTACGAAGGACCATTCATAGTGAAGAAAGTTTTCTCAGGAGGAGCACTGATGCTCACCACTATGGATGGAGATGACTTCTAATCCCCGGTTAACTCGGACGCAGTTAAAAAATACTTCGCATAAAGAGACCCACTGGACATAAAAACATAATTAAAGTCAAGGCAAGAAAAGGGCATCCCGACGAGCTAAAAACAGAATAAAAAGCTCGGGCAAAAGTTAGGGAAATAAATAAAAAAAAAGTGTACACCCGCTGAGTTGAAAAGCCACATTGGACAACTCAGGAAAAAAAGGGTATCCCGGTGTATTGAAAACCCGAAAGGGCGATCAACGCAAAACAAGGGAATAAGCGAACAACTGCGATCCGAGTAATCTGAACAAATCATCGTTTCATACAACGTGACAATATCAGAAGGATAGGAATCAGTCCCATCATCCTCTCAAAAATCAAAGGCAAGAATGGAGAGTTTTGAAGATATGTTGGTCATAGCAGAAATGGAACTAATTGGGATGTCTTACCCATTTCCATTAGGATAGTTTCTTTTCTCAATTTTGTGGTGGCTACCTCTTTCCAGGTGGTTGCTTCCTAATGTAAAATCTTTTCCTATTCAGAGGCTTTTCAATAAAAAGAATATTCAGTCAAAAAGTTGTGTTATGTTTATTTTTGTTTGCAAAATGTCCTAAATTTTTGGCAAAAATAGCATTGCATTTAAAATATGGTGATATTTGAAAGAAAAATGACATTGCAGGGGAACATATGAAACCCTTTTTGAGTGTCGGGTGACAATGGATTAGCAGATCATACCATGCAAGTCCGCGGGGCACACTTGTGTTTTCTGTTGTTGCAGGTTGTAGGATGGTGTCACATTCTCCCAAGCAGAAGTTTCCCCAGCTAAGTCTTGGCAAGTAGCCCAAGCAGTTTATTATTCCCCAATGGAGTATGCCCAGCAGGAAGCTGAATGCCTGCTGTCCCCACAAAGTTGAGAATCAGCAAAATTCTCTCCCTGTCTAGAGCATTGTTGAAGAATCTTTCCCAGCCAAGCCTGAAGATGATCCTTCCCCACAGAGTTCATATTTGATTTTCACTCCCATCAGTGAAATATTCCCCAGCAAAGATGCCATTCTTTTGGTTAATATGATGATACAGTCAGGTATTCATCACCTCAGTCAGAGTTAGGTGTCAAGGCCCCTTGACTTGTTTTTCCCTGTAGAGTTGTAACTCTTGTGGCCAATCAGGCATTTGTTGTTGCTCGTCTACACTTCTCCAGCACTCGTCTATGTTCACGTTTTATTGTTGCTCGTCTGCATCTTTCAACACTCGTCTGTGTTATCCCTTTGGTATTGCTCGTTTGCTTTCCCCAGCAGTAGCCTGTGATTACCTTGATATTGCTCGTCTTCAATTTCCAACACTCGTTTGTGTTTGATATTTGTTGTTGCTCGTCTGCAATTTTCCAACACTCGTCTGTGTTTGATATGTACTCTCTGCTGTTGCTCGTTTGCAACTTCCCAACACTCGTCTGTGTTTGATATTTGATGATTGATGTTGCTCGTCTACAACTTCCCAATTCTCGTCTGTGTTGGATGTTTAATGATCTTTGCTATTGCTCGTCTGCGCTTCCCAACACTCGTATGTGCTTGATATCTGTAATATTTCTGATTGCTCGTCTGCATTCCCCGACACTCGTCTGTGTTTGTTATCTGTTTGAAGCTCGTCTGCTTTTTCTGGATACTCGTCTGTATCCTCTCTAACACTTGTCCGTGTTAGCTTATGTCTGTATGTGTTGATTTGCTGATTATCCTGGTACTCTTCTGTATTGCTACTCCAAATGCTCGTCTGTGTTTGAACTTCTGGTATTCGTCTATACCAGTGTCTGATACTCGTCTGTATCATTGCCTGAAGCGCTCTTCTGTGTTTCTTAGATCATTGTCTGATACTCGTCTGTATCATTGACTTATGGAACTCATCTGTGTTATCTTGATGATCATCCAATACTCGTCTGTATTGAAGAGGTTTAAAATCCTAACTGTGGGAATAAATGTCAAAATGGTTACCGGTCCTGGCATAACAGGAATATCTGAAGGAGGCTCGTCTGTCTCAAGCACCAATTGTTAATGTTGCACCTGGCGTAACAGGTTTGCTCGAAGAAGACTCGTCTGTCTTATACCATATATCCACGAATAATATATGAAGAGGGTTCGTCTAGCTGGATTATCCATGTCTATCCCACAGACTTTAGTGCATCCCGGTCCTGGCGTAACAGGTATATCCGAAGGAGATTCGTCTGTCTCATGTCACATGTTCTTGCAGTGTTTGAGGACTCCTATGTCCATTTCCTGGCATAACAGGATTGTTCGAAGAAGACTCGTCTGTCAATGTATTCTTATTCTAGATAACAGTTTCAGCTTGGAAGAGGCTCGTCTGCTTTTTCTCCCCTTCAATCACCAAATCGTCATTTGGTTGGGTTTATTTCCCAGTGTTTGCATTCCTCGTCAGAGTGCAAATTTCAGGTCTTTTTAGTATTCAACCACAGTTTATCTTGAACGGTCGATAGCCCGTGCTACCGTCCTTTTCAGATTAACAATTGTTTGAATAGGGGCAACTGTAACACCCCAAATTTTCCCTCTTCATTTTAAGCATCATATCACATCATATTCATCATGAACATATCATATTCTTAGCATCCCAGCATGGAAAGATGAGGCATAACATTTCTCATGACCTAACATTAGGCATATGATCATCTGTGGAGGGTTTTGATGAATCACAAGCTATAACAAGGGGCCCCATGGATTTGTCCAATTCCTATGAGGGGTCTATGTTGCATTCACAAGTTCAAGTTCATTTACAAAAGTTCAGAAGGTTGGAAGATCATCTGAGAATCCAGGCTAGGGCAAAGCTCCTACACAAGGATCCTAAACTAGGGTTTGAGATTCAAGCTTGAAAACCTTAAAACTTTGGCCATTTCATTTGGGAAAAGTCTTTTATATGTCAAGAGGATCCTAGGTACCAATTTTGGTGAGAAAATTCCTTGTGGAAGTCAAGCAATTCCTCAGTTGCTTGCAGATGAAGTAATTGGTTAACTGTGCCTTAAAAAAGTCAACTGTGTGATTTCAAGGGGTCCAACCCAATTTTTCTAGCCAAGGGATGTTCTTACAATGTTATAAGAGGTTTGGCAAGTTCAAAGATCAAGAATCATGTAGTTTTTTGGGTTTTTGCAAAATTGGTACAAAATTGGTTTTGAGAAAATTCCATTTTTGGCAACTTTTGCCCTTAAATTAAAGTGACCTTAACTTAATCAAAAATTCTTCAAATGGACCAAAGTCAAACATGAAAGTTAGAGATTAAGGCCTCCCATTTTCAAAAAGTACAAGTACTTTTTCATAGCATGTGTGGTTTGGAATCTAAGGCCCTCGAAAATTCCTTCAAATTTAGGGCAAATGTTGATTTTCATGCATGCACCAAGAGCCAAAAGTCTTGAAACTTCATTTTGAGTGTTGGTATGGATCCAATATGTTTACAAAGTTAAAATACAATTTATTTGGCATACTTTGATCCAAAGAAATTCACAAATTCGTGCACAACAAGAATGTCATTCCAAAAGTGTAAAAAATGCATGAACATGAAAAGAGTGTGATACTTTGATCTAATGGTCAGGATTTTGTTTGTTTGAGATTAAGGGATCATATTAGAGTGCACATGGGAAAGAGGCCAAGGAAAGCATGAGGATTACATGATATCACACCAAAATTGCAAATTTTGCAAAATCACCAAATCTTGTGATCTACACGTGCAAACTTCTTCATTTTTTCAGCATTGGCTCATGAGAGGATATATAACAAATTAGGGTTTCAGCTTGCCTCAGTTCTCTCTCATTCTTCAGCTTCCAAGTTTTTGCATAACTTGCATTTTCTCTCAAATCTCCTCACAAAATAGCTCTCTCCAAAAACAAATTGTAGATCCTTGATCCTTGGAAGCTCAGGATCATTAATCTCGCCATTGTTCAAGCTATCTCTCAAGATCAAGAACCTTGCCATTTCAGGGAAATTTCTTGCAAAGCTCAAGATCCAGCAAGATTCAAGGCTCTAGTTGCATTTATTTTGCAACTAGAGAGCATTTGGAGTGATTTTGCTTTATCATCTGGACTTCTAGCACGTTTTCTCAAGATCTGAAAGTTCAGGTAACATCCAAATCTTCAGATCTGAAAATGAAATTGGTTATGTGTTTTATGATCCTTGATGTTCACTGATCATTCTGCCACGTTTAGTTTCGAAATTGATGCACTAATGGGTTAGATATGTGAGTTTGAATTTTCTTGGTCATAGTTGTTTGTGTTCGATCCAGAGAATCCATGGATCTATAGACTTTTTCATGCCCATTTTTGAACTCAGCATAGTCTAATTGCTTGATCTGGAGGTCCTTGTTCATTTTCATTGTTGTTTGTTCATGCTTTGTGACTTCCGGTGCCGGAGCCCAAGCTCCGGTCACCGGAATCTAGAAACATGAGATTAGGGTTTCGTGAGGTTAGTGATGACCTCTCTGCCATTAGATCTTGCCTCCCATTGCCCAGATCTTGCCACGTCAATTAAAAAGCCAGCCTCTCTCTCACGTGAGCTTCAGTTATGTTTTAATTCCAAATATTTCTCACCTCACCATAATTCTCATGCGTCCATAGCTCACGACCAACCAATTCGCCACGTCAATTAATGAGCCCTTTCATAAGATGCGTCTGTTTCATCCTATGGCCAATTATTTTCCATTTTTATTTTATGAATTTCCACCCAGTCTTTTGTACACTTGCGCAGGCTTATGGGCTCAGCCACTTCTATTCGCACCCCAATAGCTTTAAGCCCATTCCATTTCCACTAAATTCCTGACTATCCACACCTCCCAGCTTATTTCCCCATTTTTATTCTTTTTTCTTTTTATTTCTTTATATCATTTTGGTTTCTATTTTTTTTAAATACCTCCAAGTGTCTAAAAATTCCAAAATAATTCATGTAAGTCAATTTGAGTTTTCTTTATTTTTTTCATATTTTTCTTTTCCTTTTTTTCTTAATATCCACGTGTCAATTAATTGTGCATCTTATTTAATTCTTTTTAAGTCCTTTTTGAGCATCCTGTCTTGTTCAATTTCCATAGGGTTCATCTTTTTGAGTTTCTTGTTGATTCTTTTTGCTCTGGATTCCTAAGAGGATGTAGTTCATGTAAGATTTTTTCCCTGATATTTAGAAATTTGTTCATTGAGTTTTGGTCTTTGCCTTGTAAGTTAAGTTTCTTAACCCTAGTTCATGTTCTTGTCCTCATTTGACCTATCTAGCTTCTGAATTTCTCCCAACCCTTTTGGATCATTGTTATATCATGTTTGAGGATCATTTTTCCTAAGTTGTGGAATTTTTAGATGCATTGTGGATTTGATTTGAATTTTGGTTCATACCTTATCCCATTTTGCTTCCTTTTGATCATAAGGTCTCTCATAAGCTTAGAAGGGAACATGTGCCAACTTCTTCTTCTCATTTGGGGTCTCTTTGGGGTGTGGGTACCTTTCTGGTCTTGTTCTAGGGTTTGTGTCTTAGAATTTTTGTGATTTGCTTACCTTTTAAATTCTTCCTTTTCTTATGTGCTTCCACCTCACCTCTTTACTTCTTTCCTCCCATTTTGTGATTGTTTGGTCTTATGCATCTATTCTCTTCATCTCTCTTGCTTCTAAAGCTCTTCTTTGACTTGATTTGGTTCTGGTCTTGGGCTTTGAGTTCTTTTTTTATGCTTTGTTGCTTTGAATCTTCTTAAGTGTGCATTTGTTTGCCATGTGATTCATGTTGCCTCATAATTTGCTTGCATCCTTCATTTCTCATTCTTATGGTTTGCATTTGCATTGAGCATTTTTATATGTGACTTCACTTATGTTTGTATGATGTTGGCTTGTTATTGTATTCATTTTGCTTTGCTTATTTGTTGTGTTACTAACCATTTCAGGGGCTATGGTAAGTGAGAGGTGTGGAAGTGATTCCCACATCTCCAAATCACATCTTTTCTTCTCTTATTCTCATTTGTACTAACCCTTTGCTTGTTGGGCTTAGGTTTTACTCATCTCTTCTTCTTTCTTCCTCTTCTCTTCTTCTTTCTTCTTTCTTTAGGATAGTAAACCACACTAACCTAGGATATCCATGCATGATAACACTTAGGATTCTTTAGTCCCCCATTAGACTTTTACCTTTGTGATCCTTTTGGTTCTTTTTCTCTTCTCATCTCACAACCTTAAAGAAAACACTTAATAAAGTTTGAAGTGATGCCTTGAGCAATAGCCTTATCCCATGAGGTACTTATAATCTTCCCATCTTGGGATAGTACAAGCTTACCTTGTGATGCACAAGTCTGATCAAGGTATCTTCTTCACCAAGAAAAGCATAAAAAAAAACTTCTTCATTGTAAATACCAAAAGCACTTAATAAGTTAATGATTTAGTGAGATTAGGCCCTAATCTTTGGGTTCAAGTTTTGGGGATCTTCTCCTTACTTGAGTGTGCTTGTTCTATTATTCCATCTTGGAATGTAGTGACAAGTGCACATTCCATGGAAAAGAGCTTGAGTTCACTTCCTTGTGACACACTCATAAAAGCTTCATAAAAAACACAAACAAACAATAAACATCTTTCCTTCGGGAATTATTTTATCATCTCTTTCGCTATGTACGCGAACTCGCTCCTACTTGTCACTTTGCAAGACGGTTACACACTCGTCGTCCGAGTCTGCAACACCTGAGCATTGACATAGGCAGTTCAAGCCATAATTCACAAGCAATTTCTTTTCCACTCCTAGTTAGGGGAAATACGGCGTCTCTGATCCTCATTATCCAGATGAGGTACGTAGGGAGCGGGGTAGGGCCCGTTCGAGCACAATATTTATTTTCCCTACATTTTTTCTCTTTGTTTTCTCATTCAGTTCTTTTCAGTTTTCTTTTCCAGTTCCCTTTTCTTTTCTTTTATTCAGTTCATTACCTTTTCTTTGCAGCAGCTTTCCTTTCTTCACCCTTTCAAATAGATTTATTTGCAAGCGTGGATCCCGTCGGGTACGCTGGACGATCTGGGTGCTAATACCTTGCCAGGTCGTAACCGACTCCCGAACTCAGTCTCTTTGGTTCGTAGGACCCGTGTCCTTCCTCTTCTTTCTTCTTGTTTGTGCAGCATTACCATTCCCGTTCCTTCGGGATAAAAATGCCTAGCTGGCGACTCTATACTTTTCCGCGCAACTTTCGCGTTTGTACCAGGATGGATATCCAGGGAGCGACACTGCGAACCAAAGAGACAGAGTTCGGGAGTCGGTTATGACCTGGGAAGGTATAAGCACCCAGATCTTCCGCAGTACCCGACTGGATCCACGCTTGCCAAGAAGTCTGTTTCAAAGGGTGAAGAAATGAAAGCTGGTGCGAAGAAAAGGAACTGGCTGGATAAAAGAAAAAGAAAAGGGAACTGAAAAAGAAATGAAAAGGAAAAATGTAGGGAAAATAAAGATTGTGCTCGAACGGGCCCTACCCCGCTGCCTACGTACCTCATCGAGAAAATGAGGATCAGAGTCGCCGTAGTTCCCCTAACTATGGGTGGAAAAGATTGCTTGTGTCTTAAGGCTTGAACTGCCTATGTCAATGCTCAGGTGTTGCAGGCTCGGACGACGAATGTGTTACTGTCTTGCAAAGTGACACGTAGGAGCAAGTTCGCGGACGGAGCGAAGGAGATGAGAAGAGAATTCCCGAAGGAAAGACGCTTATTGTTTGTTTGTGTTTTTTAGAAGCTTTTATGAGTGTGTCACAAGGAAGTGAACTCAAGCTCTTTTCAATGGAATGTGCACTTGCCACTACATTCCAAGATGGAATAATAGAACAAGCACACTCAAGTAAGGAGAAGATCCCCAAAACTTGGCTCCAGAGATTAGGGCTTAGGCTCACTAACTCATTGAATTTATTAGGTTTTTTTTCTATTTATGATGAAGAAGTGTGTTTTATGTTTTTCTTGGTGAAGATGGCATCCTGATCAAACTTGTGCATCATGAGGAACAAGCTTGTACTATCCCAAGATGGGAAGACTACAAGTGTTCCATGGAATAAGGCTATTGCACAGGAGACCACTTCAATCTTTATTAAGTGTCTTTTATGATTTTGTTTTGAGATGAGAAGAGAAGAGAAACCAAAAGGATCTTAAAGGTAAAAGTCTAATGGGGGACTAATGAATCCTAATTGTTATCATGCAAAGGAACACCTAGGTTAGTGAGGTTTACCTATCCTAATGAAGAAGGAGATAAGAAAAGAAGAAGGAAAAAGAAGAAGGACCATGGTGGCCTAAGCACACCTCAAGTTAAGAAAGAAAGAAAGAAGATGAGGAAGAAGTTGAGATGAAGAAGAAATAAGATAAGGAGAGGAGAATGCGATACGGAGTAATCGACAATGCACAAACAGAGCCTACACCAATAGGACTTCCAGATGCAACAACACGCAATGAGTAAAATCGGGCCTCAGTGGTACCTTACGGAGAAGGTCCGTTGCCTCTTCAATACACGCACAAGAGCTCAGAAAAGAATATCAAGTCCAAAGCGGATTTACAAGTCCAGCATAAATTCCAGTTATCCGGGTATCAGACGAAAGTCAAATATGAGCATCTAGCATCCAAGTCGACCAACAAAGAGAATCAGAACTAACAAGATATCAGGACAAGTCTTCAAGTCCAAGGAATAATCCAACACAAGGCTATCACCGAAATCAAACAATAAGCCTACAAAACAACGAGCACAAACTACAACCAAAATTGAACATAATTATATTTAATTAAACTCAAACTAATCGAAATTAAAACTAAAGCTATAGAAATTATAATAAAAATAAAAATTAACAAAATTATAATAGAATAGAAATTAAACATATGATAAGTATTAACTAATAATTAAATAGTAATTAATTGAACAAAATTAAATAAAAGAAAATCTAATTAGAATAAAAATAAGAATAATCAAAGGGGGAGGAGCTGTCTGCAAGAAATGGGGTGGATTCAGAAAGCTTCAATGGGCCTGGAAGCCCAATAGCAGCAATGAGGGACAAGGAGGGCGTTGATATTCGTGGTGTGATTAGCAAGAGAAAACGGTGGACTCAAGCCACCTTTATCAACAAACATCCAAATATTTAATAAATAAAAAAAAGAAGAAAGACAAAGGGAAAGGGGTGACGCCTGGAAATTGGGGAGGTGTGTGAATTAGTAGGCTGAGCCCACAACAACAACTATAAAGCGGACAAAAACTTAATGGTCAGCTGAAATGTCTTGTGGATAGAAACTTAATCTGGCCCAAAACAAATACAGTTTACAAAAATAAATCTTAAATAATAACATAATAGTAATAGCAATTAAAAAGAAAAAAGAAAAATAAACATTGTCAAAAGAAAACGGTCATCTCCTTCAAACGCATAAACTCGCCTTCCTCTCCAACTACCATCGACGGTGGTTCCATCACGGAGGTCAACGTACACGGCGCGAATGACGCGACAGACCAAGAGGGCAAGCGGAAAGGTGCTTGCGACGACGATTAGAAATCAGAGCAAATCACCATGTCTCTCTCGATTTGTTTCCGCATCTTCGTCTCGGATCTCGCGGTTCGCTCTCAATCGACCCCCCCTTTTTTTTCACTTCTTCTCGGTCTCAGATCTCTCTTCTTCCATTTCTGTTTTCTATTTCTGATTTGGATCTGTAATGGTTGTTGATGGAAGTCTGATGAAGGTTAGCTAGAGGTGGTGTTTGCGCTGTGAGGAGAGCGATGAAGAAGGTTTGCACGATGATGATGAAAGGTAATCTGATTCTGGTTTTGGCTTGGTGTTATTGGTTATTGTTGTTGTTTGTAGAGGGTTTGCGGTTTGTTGTTTGAGTGAAGGTTTGGTTTGAAGATGAAGAAGGGAGGATGGGAGTGGCGATTACGAACAAGGTTTGTGTTGGTTGGAGAAAAATGCGAGTGAAGAAGGCATTCATAGTGTGTTTGAAGGGATATTAAAGGTGGCTGGCGTGATTGAGGTTTTTCTGTTAATGAGTGGGAAGCTGAGTGTTGAGAAAAAAATTTATTGCAATTCAGATCATGAGTGAGGCTCGGTTGGCGGTTGATTTTGTTATGCGGTTGCAGGAAAGTGTGTATTCATCTGTGACGATAGTGAGGGTGAAAATCGTGAATGGTGTAGGCGTGTGTTTGTTGAGTGTGGGGCCATGAACCATGCTTTTGCCGTAAGTTTGTTGTTGTGGGAATGAATTCAATTGTGCACAAGTTTTTGTTGTGAGAGGAAAATTATACCAAGGTTTCTGTGAGGTAATTGTGTGGGGCCTCCTAATTTTTCAGACGCATTACAGGATGCAGTGCGTACAAAAATGCAGATTATGAGAGCTGGAAAAGTATTGTGGCTTTATTGTATTTCTAAATTTCTAATAATGATAATGGTACAAAAAGATAATAATAAAAAGAAATGGTTAGAAAATAAATGATCATTTGGCCATTAAAATGAAAGGTGGATTTGAGAAATGGCTAATTATAATATGGATAGTGAAAATGGAAACAAGATGGATTAAAAATATTAAAATGTGGATTTTGGTTTTAATATTGGATAGGAGAAAGGTTTAGTAAAATTGAAAATGAATATTAATATGGACTTAAAATAGAAAAATGTTTATTACAAAAATGGATAGAAATAGGATGAATAAATGGATAGAAATGGTTAATTGAATATGGGGGAAAAATGAATTAAATTCGAAAGTGGATATGTAAAAGAATATGGACAATGGATAGGAAAATGAGTGTGACTAAAAAGAAATTGATGTGGATAATTAGTTTATGTGAAATTGGACTCGACTTCGAAATTAAATGACGAGGAGCATGATTCATCCACACACGCCTTTATTGGATTTGATCCAACAACCACATATGAACCTCTTCCATACATCCATGACAAAAATGAATCTCGTGAGCCACTTAAAAACGTTATTGAAACAACGATCAACTGAATTAATCATCCTCTGAATTTCCGACCAAATGAACTATGAATCACCTTGAATTCTTCTAACTCAACCTATTGGAAAATAAATCCATAGATGGACCACTAATGAACAAACAAACAGACAAATTGGCCCAAAACTTCTCATAAACCACAACTTGATGATCCGACGAAGCAGAAATCCATGGTGACGAGCCAAATGAATCGGTGAATAGCTTTCAGACCTGAAATCCTTATCAGGGAAATAAACCCTAATTCTGTGACAGGAGCATGGCAGAATGATTCCACCGAGGATTGTATAGACGAAAGCTTGAATTCTCTGATAATCCACAAATGAAGACGTGAAACCCTAATCCTCAAAAAACAACAATCTCATGTCTTATGCACGTGACATGAATTCTAAATGTTAATGATCTAATGATGATGTGTATGAATGCAAAACGAAAAGCAGACAAAGACAGAAAAGCAAGAAGGCAAATTTGGGGTGTTATAGCTGCCCCTATTCAATCAACTGTTAATCTGAAAAGGATGAGAGCAACGACTATTAGACGTTCAAGATAAACAGTGATTGAATACCAAGAAGACCCAGAAACTTGCACCCTGCTGGAGAATGCAGAAATGGGAAACAAACCCAACCAAAATACTCTGGATAACTGAAGTGAAGACAAAGCAGACGAGCTCCTTCCAAAATGAACTGTTACGCCCGATAAGGATAACTTAGATAGACAAGTCTTCTTCAAACAAACCTGTTATGCCAGGTACTGGGCATACGAGCCCTCTTCGAATAAACCTGTTACGCCAGGAATGGACAGACGAGCTCTCTTCATAAATTTTGCAAAGATATATAACTTGAGATAGACGAATCCCCTTCGGATAACCCATTACACTAGGTGCGATATTAGGATTGGACGAACCCTCTTCACAAATATTGCGTAGATACGTGATGCTTGAGAGAGACGAACCTCCTTCGGATAATCTGTTACGCTAGTACCGACGACCATTTCGACGTTTAATCCCACCGTCGGGACTTCCAACCTCTTCAACATAGACGAGTATTGGATGATCATCAAGAGAACACAGACGAGTGCCAAGTCACTGATACAAATGAATATCAGACGATGATCTAAGAAACACAAACGAGTTCCTCGGGCGATGATGCAGACATATATCAGCCACTGGTACAGACGAATACCAGAAATGCAACACAGACGAGAATTTGGAGTAGCAATACAGACGAGTACCAGAATGCTTATAAAACCAACACATGTGGATATAAGCTAACACAGAGGATTATGAGAGATGATACAAATGAGTATCCAAACAATGCAGACGAGCTTCAAACAGATAACAAACACAGACGAGCGTAGGAGATTGCAGACGAGCAACACCTAAGATCAAACACAAACGAGTGTTGAGCAATGCAGACGAGCAACAACAACGTGCCCTGGTTGGCAATAAGATTCACAACTCTGCAGGGGAGAACTAGGTCAAGAGTTTTGGACGATGCTTAACTCTGACTGGGGAGATGAATAACTGTATGTGTCATCACATTGGCCAAAAATAAATTGGCAACTTCTTTGGGGAATATCCCAATGATGGGAGTGAATCCCTAAACCTGAAACTCTATGGGGAACGACCATCTTCAGACTTGGCTGGGGAGATGCCTGATCAAAAACTCTAGCTGAGGAGAGAATTCTGACAATTTGACTTCTGTGGGGAAACGAGGCCTTCAACTGCCTGCTGGAAATACTTCATTATGGAAAGACGACTCCGCTTGGGGATGAGAACAATTCAATTAGCCTTGAAGTTTTGCTGGGGATATCATCTGCTCTGACTCAGTTGGGGAAACGACAACCTTCTGACTTGGCTGAGGAAAAGATTTGGAAATGCTCTACTGAGGAAAGACTTTACTGGAGAATTAGTGATCAAAATAAGCCAAATTATGCCCCGGGTATAGTATAACGACTGTATTGGGAAGGATGTGAAAAAGAATAACCAAATCCTCACGAGGAAATCTTGTCGACTGAAAGAAAACCTTCTGCTTGGGGAAGAAATAAACTTCCAATGCCCTGTTGGGAAAAGAAATACCACACATTCCCTGAGAATTGATTTAGTGCTTCAAACTTACGAGCTCAACAGTCGCATACTGATTATCAAGAGTGCACGAGCATTCCTTACTCCTCAATTGTGTCATATTGCATCGTCTATGAAAAAGGTTTAGAGGATTTTATATAAGACATGGCATCCAGAATTGCCCCAGTGTCTTCAAACTCTCGCAGAAATCAAACGGATCTTGAGATAACAGCCCCAGGCTGCATCATGTAACGATTCTGCCCCACACCAGAGAAAAAACAAAAACCATGTGGTATAAAGATGCAATGCAAATGGTGCAAGATGCAGACGTATGCTCATGATGCTAAGGATATGAATATGCAAGCCACAAGAGAAGATTTAAACAAGGATGGTTGGGCGGCCAGGGCCAGGTTGATAGATATTTTTTGTTGTTTGGGTTGCCAAGCAAATGGACTTTGAAGGTGAGATACCGGAAGAGAACCAGTTTATTAAAGGTGGGCCAACAGATGAGAACTAATGGGCAAAGAATAAGTCGTCAGACGAGAACTGACTCCTTGGGTTCATTGTTAAACGAGAATTGACTCTGAAGAAGAATGACTACCAGACGAGAACTGGCATTCAACGGGCTAAATGAAAAAGTGACCAGACGAGAACTGGTTAAAAGATTCGCCTACCAGACGAGAACTGGTATTTGAAGTTGGTTTTCTAGACGAGAACTGGACTTTGGGGTTGGTTTGCCAGAAGAGAACTAGACTCTGAAACGGCTTGCCATACGAGAACAGGACTTTGAACTGTCAAGAAGTTGGGGTTACGAGGCCCTGGATGTGAGACTGATGATACGGGGTTCAGATGTGAGATTGAAGTTGCGGGGTATGCTCAATGCAAATATGATGCGTATGCTCTATATAAACAAGCGAAGCGACATGAATAACGTATGCAAATGATTTATGCAATGCTCGTGAAAAGCTATAAAAACTCCCAAGGATGGGAAGAAAGGTCTTAGTGACAAGGCTTCTAGTTGAGAAGGGTGACAAAGGCGAGGGTGTGTAGCATGATTTCCCGATACTCGTCTTGAACTTGGATATTGTAAACACCCCAAATTTTCCCTCACCCATTCACAGCATGGCTTGTGATCTCCTCATATGCATAATCTCAATCATACCATCTCATATCACATTTTTGATTCACTGCATAGATTCAAAGTCATCTGCATCTAGGGTTTGTGATCTGAGCAATCCAAGAGCTTCTTGAGCCACTCCAAAGGTCATCAATCACTTCAAAGGGGTCCATGTGTGTTCAAGCATCATATTGTATCCTCACAATGTCAAGAAAGTCAAAGAATCTCAAGAACTGGGAAAGGCATGGATGCAGAGCCAGGTTTAACTGCACAGATGACCTAAAATTAGGGTTTTGGTTTCAAAGGCCATAACTCCAATTTTTTTTTCATTCTTGTTTCTATTGGTCTCTATATGGTATAGGGGTCATGCATATCAAGTTTCATGAAGAAATTCCATGGGGAAGGCATCTAATCAAGAGTTGACTTCTTGAGCAAGTCAGTGTAAAATCAGGGCATCTGAGGCCCCCAATGACCCAACCAAAGGGTGTTCTTCATCATTTTGGATGTGTATGATCTTTATTTTATCATAGAAGATGTTAGAAGTTCACAAAATTGAAGAATTTTAAGCCATTTGCAAAGTTGCCTTTTTGGGAAAGTGACTTGTAATGAAAACTTGCTATTTTGGGAAAGTTTTTCAACCTCCTCTTATTGATTCAAAAATGCTTCAAATGAGAAAACTTTGGTCATGAAAGTTGTAGATTGGATCATTCTCTTTTCAAAAAGTACAAGAACGTTTTCTAATTCATTTTGGATCAAAAGTTATGGCTTTGCAAAGTTGGGAAAAATCATTGAAATTTCACTTTTGCACAAAGAGGGAAACTTGCAATTTCACATGCCAAGCATTCTATTGACTTCAAAATGACTTCTAATCTTCATACAAACACAATGCAATGCATAAAAGTCAGATTGGCCCAAGAAATTTCTCATTTTCATGCCTTGATGTCCAAGTATCATAAGCCTTTTTTTCATGAAAATCACAAAGAGGGAAGTCTTGCAAGAAGGTTTCCTTTGGTTTTGTTTGGTCTCTAATCATTATCAAAGTGTCATAACAACATTATGTGATGCATTTTGCTGCATATTTCTTAAGAGATGTCACATGTTCATGGCCAAAAGTCACAAAGTGTAACAAGTTGCAAAATTGCAAAATATGTGAGATCTCACCCTTCATCCATTACAGCTCACATCAACTGATCCAAGAGTCATCCTTGAACTCAGCTGATGTAGTATAAGCCAGAAAATCATCTCTGCCACAGCCCATGCCTCAAGTACACCTAACCATGACTTTTTGCAATTTCTCCCATGCTTTTGGAATAGTGACCAGCAGCCTCTACTAACCTGCTCCACAGCCTACTCAAACTTTATGGGAGTGATATAGCAGCTCATTTGGCATTGAAACAAGACACAATCCAACTTGCACAAAATCTGTCCCAAACTTCTTCTCTGAATTTTTCTTCACACAGCCAAGAAACTTCACTTTTTCTTTCACCAACAAGTCACAAATCACCCTTAGAAAAAAAAACACCTCCTGAAACAGCTTGAAACATCATACACCAAGACCTCCATTTCTGCTACACCAGAGCAAAATAGCCATAACCAGCCATTCTCAAAGCTCTTCAAGTTTCATTTCATCATCAGGGTGTTCAAAGGAGAGGGATTGCACCAAGTTTGAGGCCAGAAAGCTCCAAAGCTCAAAGCCCCGGTTCAGGTATCAACAAGAACACCCTTTTTTTAGAAATGCAATCTCTTTTTATAGGATGATAGAGTTTGTTTCACTGATCATGTCAAGCTTTGAAGCACTGAAAACGGTTGAGAAATGAGTGTGTATGCATGTTCTGAAGTTTTTGCAGTGTTCTTGATTTTGCTCAAATCTTGTTGTTGATGCATTGTAAATGTGATCTTATGATTGATTCATGTTTGGGGTGGGTAAAGGATGAAATATGGAGAGTTAGAGCACTTAAAACAGCCTAGGGAATGAGTTTGATTATGCATTTTTGAAAAAAACAGCATAATGAATCGATTCATTCTAGCATGAATCGATTCATTCTGTTGAAAGGTTCCTGGATTTCGCAAAATGAATCGATTCATCCCATTATGAATCGATTCATGTTGTTTAACTAATTCTGTTTTGATCATTATGAATTGATTCATCCAAACATGAATCGATTCATTCTTCTGTTAACCAATTTTAATTCATTTTGTTTGTATTTTATTTGCATGAATTTTAAAAAATTGCAAAACACTTTAAAAAATTCTGAAATTTTTTGTCAAACATTTCATTAATTTTCAGAACCCAAAAATATTTTTATTTTTATTTTTTGCATTAAAAACTATTTTTAAATTATTTAAATGTTAATTTTTAATTAGTTAATGAAAATTAATTAATTAAAAATACATTTAGGTATTTAAAAATTCCAAAAAAATTCACATTGCATTTTAAAACATTTAGAAACATTATCAAACTCTCAAAACAAATTTCTTTGTGGTTCTTGATCTATTTTGACAATTTTCATTGGAATTAAATTTGTTTAAAGGCAATATTTTGGTCCTAAGTTTGAAAAATTCATTCTGCCTAACCCTTGAGAGTTTGATGATGGTTCTTCTTGCATTGCATCCTCCATAGCATTTAGTTTATAGGATAAAATTGGTTTGATTTGATCTTGCATTTTCAATTTGTTTGGTATTTTTCTTTGTGAGGCACCCCAAAACCCTAGTAATCTTAGGAAATTCATAACTTTCACTATGTTAAGAGTTAGATCCCCTCCTTTGGGCAGTGAACTTATATAGGTTTAGGGTACCTTTGATCCCATTTTCAATTTTTTATCTCATGTTTTGCTTCTGATTTTGAATTTTGCATCTCATGTTGTACATAAACCCTAATTTGCATCTTCATTTGCATTCATCTTGCATAAGCTTGCATACATGAACTTGCCATAGCATTTTGTGCACCCATTTGATTCATTAGACATCTTAAGACATATTAGAAGCATGTTTGATCATTGCATCTTTCATTTGCCATTTTTGTATGTCATTTGCAATTCATAACTTTTCATGTATGTTCATAGTTCTAAGCATGCTTCTCTTGCACCCATATGTTTGTATGATCATCCCCATGCCTTGTTTCATGTTTGCATCATCTCATAGCATCATTATCATCACACTCATGCTTCTGGTTTTGGTTTGCATCATGTCATTCCATCTCATTTTTGCATTGCATTGCATTCTTTTCACTAACTTTTCAGGTGGTAAGTTGTTTTGAGAAGTGGATTTGCCTTCACTTCTCACAATTTCTTTTCATCTCCTCTTATGCATCATTGCTGCATTTTATCTTGTGTTTGAAGTTGAGCTTGCTCTTTCTTCTTCTTCTTACTTTCTTTCCTCAAGTAACTTGTCTTCTTAAATGAAGCAAGTTACTTTGCTTCTCTTTGCTCCTTTCATCTGCTTCCTGGTGGTTCCTCTGAAGATTTCTCTTGTAAACCTCACAAACCTTAGGAACAACCAAGCATGACAATAATTAGGGTTTTGATTAGTCCCCCCACTTAGTTTTACCTTTGTGTCTCATTGAGTCTTCTCTTCTCACCTCATAATCAGGGACTAAACCCTAAAGGCTTTAAGGCTTTGTGATTAAGTTTATGCTTGCATCCTTCTATTAGGATGGAGTGTATAAATTTAATCCTAAGTGTTAAACCCTTAATGTGTTTAAATCCTTTAATCAATTCACTTAATAATCATCAAGACATCAAGCTTGTAACTTGGGCCTTGCATTAGGGTTCTAATTCTTCCTTAACTGGTTAAGAAGGACTAACCCTAGTGTTAATGGACAAGTCCCCCTCAAGTTGTCTTACAAACCATAAAACTCACTTCTCCATCTTATCATTAACTAAAATCCATCTAACAAAGGCTTTGTTTTGTCATGAGGTTAATCCCTAATCATGGATTAAGTTGAGGAGCTTTCCTCAGCTTAAACATTCTCATCTATTATCCTTCTATTAGGATGGTGTAATGAGTCTGTTTAATCCCTGATTATGGCTTAAACTCATTACTTAACACTAAACAAAAACAACAAAAACATCTAAATAATCACAAATAGGTTAATGATCTTAATCCTACATCAGGGTAGTTAAGTGTGAGATGCTGACTTCACGCTTAAGGTATTCTCATTACCCCTAATCAGAGGGAAGATGTGGTGAGTTTACTAACCCATTGGTTTAGGCTTAAGCTCATTAACTTATGACAAACTCCAAAAAGCAATAAAAGACTGAAAACTCAAAAACAAGCAATAATCGTATCCTTCGGGATTCTTTTCTCATCTCATTCACTCACAAACGAGAACTCGCTTCTTCCGTCTAATGCAAGACAGTTTGCACCTGAGCCAGACAGGTCATACACTTGAGCATAGACAAGTAGGCAGTTCACAAGTCAATTTATCTTTCAGTCTCTTTGGGTCGAACTACGGTGTTCTGACTTCCTCATTGCACGAGAGGATACGTAGGCATAACTTAACAGTTATCGAACAAAAGTCTCTGTATATTCCTCCTCTTCCAGCTTCATTCTTTAAGCCTCATAGTCTGGAGCATTTCATCTTTGTTCTTACACTGACACTTCACATATTTCACCTCACACTTCTTTGCACTGACACTTGCATTCTTTCCAGCTTTGATACACAAATTGCACTGACACTACCCCTTTAAAACACAAATCTTTTAAGCGTGGATCCCATCGAGTACGACGGACAATCTGGGTGCTAATACCTTCCCAGGTTGTAACCAACCCCCTTTCTCAGTCTCTCTGGTTCGCAACCGTCTTATCCATATCTTTCTAGGTTTATGCAGCATTACCTTTCCTTCGGGATAAAAATGCCTAGCTGGCGACTATATTCATTCCATCTTTTCGCCGACCGTTCGCGTCTGTACCCCATTTGACTTAGCCTCATTTTGGTGGGAGCGACAGCTTGGCGACTCTGCTGGGGACCCTTATACTGTAACCAGGGCTTCTGGTTCTTTTTGTGGGTTCCTCCTAGCGCTTGTTTGATTTGTGTTTACGGGGGTGTTATGTGCTGTTTGTGCTTGTATATTTGCTTTATTTACTGCTTTCTGTACAGTTATTTATTGCTTTCTTTTACAGCTTTATATACATCATACTGTCATACTGTTCTGGCTAGATCTGGTTTTGTTGCTTTGGTGGGTGGGGTTCTATTGAGTGTTAAGGTCCTATACCTGGGACCTGAGTGACACCTAGGCTAGAGTGGTTCATGTTCTTTCCCATTCCATTTCGGTCTGGTGCGGGAATATGAAACACGGTTCAGATATGGGTTTCTTCTTGAGAACTCTGTGCTACAGATTTCCTGTAGTGCTAGGGCAATCTGGGAAGCCTGCTAAGTCTGGATGACCTTTAGTATTGACCTTCAGAATCCGAGGTGAATTAGAGGAGGATCTTTTATGGTTATTGTAAACACTGTACCTCCGGGTTGGAAGTGTTTACACTTCTCATAACTGGTCCAAGTCTGAGGATCCTTGTTTTAGAACACCACATGTGAGGGGGTTGGGATGTTTACAGGTTTGCAGGTACCCTTGACCTCAGCATACCCTGTTACTTTGTTTTGATTAAGAGTACTCCATCTTAGAACAGTTCTTGTGATTTTAACCCTGGACATGTGACTCTTTAATTGAGTCCCCTACCTTGGTTACTGGACTTATGAACCTCCATCTGGATTTCTTGAACATACATGGACCTATATCAAGGCAGTTAATCAGATCCAGCTTGATCACAAACCCTTGCATATCATTTGCATACATCATCATTGCATCATTTAACATTTGCTTATTTGTTTTTCAGGGTATCCATACTATATTTTTGGCTCGGTTTTGACCCCTTCATCTGCACAAACCTATCTTCATCAGTATCTGTTTCAGCTATCCTCATCAGCTACCTGCTTCAGTCACCTGCATCACCAGCATCAGCCTGTCAGTGGCCCATCTTCTAGCATCAGTCATCACCATCAGTATCTGTTTCAGCTCTTCTTCAGCAACATGGCACCCAAGAAGAGCAACATCTCATATCATTTCTTTGAGCCTGAGTTGACTGGCATCAGGAAGATCCAGGCCCTTATCACTCCAGACCATATACCACTATTCAGAGAACATTATGGAGGCATCCTTGATGTGGTTATGGATTTGGACCCTTCCCAGAGGAGCTTGATTCATACTTGCCTGCAGTTCTATGATCCTCCTTTGAGATGCTTCACCTTCCAGGATTTTCAGTTGGGGCCTTTATTAGAGGAGTATTCATCACTGGTTGGAGTACCTATCAGGGGTGGTATCCCCTTCAACCCAGAAATGGTTTTTCCCAGCAATGAAGAAGTGGCAAAGGCAATGTATCTGGAACCTTTTCTGATTGAGCAGAACATGACAACCAAGGCAGGAATCTCTGGCCTACACTTGGATTTTTTGACTTCCCAGGCTATCCTGAAGGCCTCCTTGGGAGAATGGAGGGTAGTATGTGCTTTGTTAGCCCTCAACGTATATGGGGTTATACTTTTTGCATATGAGCCTAAGTTTATTAGCAAGAATGCCATTCACCTTTTCATTCTGAGGAACCCAGTGCCCACCTTGTTGGGAGACTTCTACTACTCTGCTCATCAAAGGAATGAAAAGCAAAGAGGAAGATTGGTGAGATGCTGTGCTCCCCTGTTCCATACCTGGCTGCTCAAACACTTGCCCAAGACTGATGCATTCTTGAATCCTCACCAACAAAAGAATTGGGCTAGAAGACTCATTGCTTTGACCTCAGCTGACATCAGGTGGTGCACTCACCAAGGGCAGGGACATCATTACTAGTTGTGGGCAGTTCCCCAATGTACCCCTGATAGGAGTGAAGGGTTGCATCAACTACAACCCTCTGCTAATCAAAAGACAATTGGGCTATGCATTGGTCCACCCTCCTAAAGCACAAGACTTGGCTGAGACCCTTTATTGTGAGATTAAGCCTAATCTGGCTGTTGTCAGGCAAGCATCCTGGGCTTGGGACAATGTTCAGACCAAAGGAATGGCCATTCTTGGGAGATGCAACAATGTGGCCTCAGCTCAGTACTATGAGTGGTCTCATGCCAGGGCACAAGTTTCTGGGATGCCCTTTACCATTGAGGATGCACCTGGACCATCCACAACACCACCTCCAGCCACTGTCAGCTTAGAGGAATTTGAGAAACTGAAAGAGAGGAATGAGAATCTGACTCGAGATCTACAGAAGACCCTCTGGGAGAGGAGTGATGGCCGTCTGGACATTGAGAGGTTAGAAAAGCTAAAGGTGGAGCATCTAGCCAGGATTGAGAAGTCAGAAGACTACATCAAGAAGTCAAGGGCTGGAGAGCAGATTCTGAAGAATGCCTGTAAGGAGGCTCAGTTCCAGAAGGCCAGGACTGATTTATATCTAAAAGAGAGTCAAGCTAGGTGGGTCAGGATCACCGAAGCTCGTACTCAGGAAGATAAGAGGACTCAAGACAAGATTGAGCAGTTGGAGGCAAATGCAAAGGAACAACAGGAAGCCCTGCTAGCAGCCCAGAGAGAGATCTCAGAGTTGAAGATTAGGGCTGGTGTGAAGAGGTCAAAGGACCAGGGCAGACACAAGAAGCTAACTACTGCTGTCACCACCAGGAATCTTCTTATAAGAATCTCACAGAGCGTCCAGCTGATCCGGTAACTGAAGCACTTCTAAAGGAAGTTCAGGAGGATGAGTTTGGTCTTGGTGTCTGACTTTTGCTTGTTGTTGCTTTCATTTCATTGTACTTTTCTTTCTTATGTTGTATTTTGATCCCTTAGGGGCATGTATTGTAAAAAACAAACTATGTATCATTCACTTTTTGTAATATATCCATTAGTTTGTTTCATTTGAATCTCTCTCTCAAAGCAACATCAAAAAAGCATCCTCCTCAGGGGTCTGGAAAGGTCAAAACCAAATGCCATGCCGGATACCTTGGAAACAAATAAGCATACTGCATTGCATACTAACTTTTGTTTTGTTTTGTAGGTTTTGTTTTGTTTGTTACTAACTCTGTTGTGATTCAGGAACTATTGCTCGACGACGGGTGTTCCCTCTCAACCGTCCGCACAGATATCCTACCCGCAACAACCTTCCGGGTATACAAATGGACCAAGTACAGCAGGACCTTACAGAGGTCAGGACTCAAATGGCCAATGAGAGGCTAGAAATGAGAAACCAGATGACCCAGTTCATGGAGGTGATGAATGGCTTGGCTCAAAGTCAAGAGAGATTAAGGGCATTGGTAGAGAGGCAGACTCAGGAAGACCCCCATCTAGGGACTGGTGGAACAAGCAACAATGAGAGGGTTCAGCCTCATGTCAGCCCACCTGTGTATGGGCCCCATCTTCATCCAGAGATCAACATCCCTGCTAATGTACAAGGGAATGCTACTACAGGCAGAGTACTACAAGAAGACCCCCAGGAAGATCAGTTCACTGTGATGGGAGCTAGGGATGAAGCCTATGACAGAAGGCTAGATGAAATTGCTGAAAAATTGAGATCTCTAGAGTCTCAAAATTCCCTGGGATTTGATGTTATGGACATGGGCTTAGTGGACGGGGTAAGGATTCCCCACAAGTTTAAACCTCCGTGCTTCGAGAAGTACAACGAAACTTCCTGTCCCCGAACCCATTTACAATCCTTTCTGGGGAGGCTGAAGGCATATACCATGGACGAAAAGCTATGGATGTTTTATTTTGAAGATAGCTTAACAGGAGCTTCAAGGGAATGGTACTCTCATTTGACCAGAGCAACCATCAGGTGCTGGAAAGACCTAGCTGAGGCCTTCATTAGACAATACCAGTACAACTTGGATATGGCTCCCAACAGAACTCTCCTGATGGGAATGTCTCAATCATCTAGGGAAAGCTTCCGGGAGTACGCCCAGAGGTGGAGACAGCTTGCTGCTGTTGTCCAACCACCCATGTCGGAAAGGGAGATGTCCGACATGTTTATGAACACCCTCCAAGGGACATACATTGATAGGCTAGCTACTTTTTCTTCCACTAGCTTCGCGGATGTAGTCATAGCTGGAGAAAGAATTGAGAGCCTACTAAAGATGGGTAAGATTTCCGACAATGGTGCGAGCTCGTCCAGCAACCCAAGAAAGCCTCTTGTGGGCCCAAGAAGAACTGGTGAGACTAATGCTATCCATACCAGCAGGGGCAGACCCCAGTATGTTCATAGGTCAGTGGCAACTGTCACCATTCCCGCTCCAATTCATCCACAACCAGCATATCAACCACAACAACAATCCCACTACCAGCAACAAGCTCAGTATCCACCTCAGAGAAATTATAACAACAACAACACCAGCAACAACAATCAGCAAAGACCATTTCAACAGAGACCATCTCAGGCCAATAGGGTGATTGATCTGATCCCTATGCCTTATGCCGCTTTACTGCCGCAGCTCCTGAAGCTCAACTTGGTTGAGTTAAGGACGTTAGCGCCACCAGATCCTTCCAGTTTGCCAAGAAATTATGACGCCAGCGCCAGATGTGCTTTTCATTCCAACGCACCTGGCCACAGTACAGAAAAATGCAGAGCTTTGCACATGAAAGTGCAGGATCTAGTAGATTCCAAAGCTCTAAACTTTGCACCCCCGCCAAATGTTAACAAGAACGCCATGCCCAACCACGGTGGACCCAGAATCAATGCTATTGAGGAAGATAAGCCGTCTTACTTGATAACCAGTGTGGGGCAGATTCAGACACCCCTGGTAGAGATTAAAGCTCAACTCCTTGAATGTCAAATATTCCCCGGGTGTGAACTCGGGTGCGGTTATTGCAACATTTCGGTAAATGGGTGTGACAACCTGAGAAACGGCATAAATGGTCTCATCCAGAGTGGCCTACTTCAAATCACAACATCAATACCTTCAAATCCAGCAATCTCTCTAACAACAACTCCTGAGTCTCCTACAACTGCAACAACAATTATTCCAAACAATTCTTCAGTTTCTTCAACAAATGCTTCATCTGTCACTTCAACGGACCAAATATCAACAACCATCTCTTCTACAACTTCAACATCCATCCAGTCAACAGTGCCTCCTACAACATCAACAGCAAACAATGAAAGTGTCTCAACGGTTACAATTTATTATGATCCTGCAAATGATTCTGCCTACAACTCACAAAATGCCACTCCTATCAGAGCACCAGTAACAATATACTATGATCCACACACTATCATGGTCCCTTTTGCAGCCGCTATCAGTCCAGTCATTATCACAGTGCCTGGGCCAGTTCCTTATGAAAGCAATAATGCCATCCCTTGGCATTACGGCTCCGATCTATACTGTGAAGGGCAGAAAATCACTCTAGAATCATCAACTTCTTCACCACAAATAGACAATGTGGGGGGAGGCGGAGGCTTCACTCGAAGCGGACATCTCTTTGCCCCGCAAATTCCAAGACCCATTGCTGAAGCAGAAGCTGCTGCCAAGGCAAAAGGGAAGAGCATGGTGCAAGAAGAACAAGTTGCTAAAGAAGCTTTAAAGACCCCTTTTGACCAAGAGGTTGATGAATTCATGAGAATCATCAAGAAAAGTGATTACAAGATAGTGGACCAGCTTCACCAGACACCTTCCAAAATCTCCATTCTATCATTGCTAATGTGCTCCGAGGCTCATCGGAACGCACTACTAAAAGTCTTGCACGCAACTTATGTGCCAGAGGAGATTACCGTCAATCAGTTGGAAGCTGTAGTTGGAAACGTCAACGCTAGTCATGGGCTAGGATTTACCAACACTGATTTGACAACGGAAGGCCGCAATCACAACAAGGCTTTGCACATTACCTTGGAGTGTAAGGGTGCAGTTCTTTCTCATGTATTGGTGGACACAGGGTCATCCCTCAATGTCCTACCCAAGAAAGCCCTTGTAAAGCTGGAGTATGAAGGATTGGCATTACGCCCCAGTAACTTGGTAGTGAGAGCATTTGACGGTTCTAAGAGATCAGTTCTGGGAGAAATTGAGTTGCCTATAATGATTGGCCCACAGACTTTCAAAACAACCTTCTTCGTGATGGATATACAGCCTGCCTACAGCTGTCTATTGGGTAGACCATGGATACACGCTGCTGGCTCCGTGACATCAACCCTTCACCAGAAGTTAAAATTCGAGTGGGAGGGCCAAGTCGTTACTATTTGTGGAGAGGAAGATATCTTTGTTAGCCATCTGGCTACATACAAATACATTGAGATGGATGGGGAGATCCACGAAACTATGAGTCAAGGGTTTGAGGCCTTGAACATAAATGAAGCATCCGCTGTACCTGGAACCTCAATGACATCTTATCAACAATCCCGGAAGGTTGTTGAAGAAGGGACTGCCCAAGGCTGGGGCAAGTTGCTGCCTGTAGAGAAGAAGGAGGACAGATTTGGGTTGGGTTACAAACCAACTTAACAAGATCAAGCAGAGGCTGCTAAGAAGCCCAATTTCGTCAGTGGGGGGATGCTTACCCCCGATGCAGTAAACAACTTGGAAGATGAGTCGGAAGATGAGCGCAACCTGGAGAGCTGGATACGTCCAAGGATCCCGGGGAGCCGTATCTCAAACTGGTCTTCCCAGGAAATTATAAGGGTTACTCCTGCAGAGTAATTATTATTTCCTGTATATTTTAAGCATGCATCAAGTCTTGAATCTTGCCCAAGATGACAAGACTCATTTTGTAATCGGGCCATCTGTAATTTTGTGCAAATGGATTAATCAATGAACATCGGACATCTTTTGCAAATGAGTCTTTTTCCTTTTCTGCTCACTGTTTTTCATTTTTCTTTTTGTACAAAAATAAAATGGCAATGTTTTCAAAATAAATAACTTCATTTTCACTTTTTCTAAACAAGATTAAAATTGATCACTAAAATAAACCAATCTAAACCCTTGCAGAGAGTGCCCTCCAGACTGCACCGACAACAACACTGCTATGGCTTCGTATGACTTTGACAATCCAATCAATCAAGCTGATGAAGGGGTTGAAGAAGATTATGAGCTTCCTGAAGAGCTAGCCAGGTTGTTAAGGCAAGAGGAGAAGGTTATCACTCCTCATCAAGAGGAGATTGAAACAATTAATCTTGGTACGAAAGAAGACATGAAAGAGGTTAAAATCGGGGCCTGCCTACAAGATTCGGTGAAAGAGCAACTGATTGATATGCTCCGGGAATATGTGGATGTGTTTGCTTGGTCTTATCAGGACATGCCAGGGTTGGACACCGATATTGTCGTGCACAAACTGCCTTTGAAAGAGGACTGCCCACCGGTTAAATAGAAGCTGCGTCGTACTCGCCCAGATATGGCAATGAAGATAAAGGAAGAGGTGCAAAAGCAGTGGGACGCCGGGTTCCTTGCTGTAACTAGCTATCCGCCGTTGGTTGCTAATATTGTGCATGTGCCTAAGAAAGACGACAAAGTAAGGATGTGTGTTGACTACCGGGATCTGAATAGAGCCAGCCCGAAAGATGACTTCCCATTACCTCACATTGATGTATTGGTTGATAATACAGCTCAGTTCTCGGTGCTCTCCTTCATGGACGGATTTTCAGGATACAATCAGATCAAGATGTCACCTGAAGACATGGAAAAGACGACTTTCATCACACCCTGGGGCACGTTCTGTTATAAGGTGATGCCATTCGGACTGAAGAATGCTGGTGCAACGTAACAACGGGCTATGGTAACATTATTCCACGACATGATCCATAAAGAAATCGAATGTTATGTGGATGACATGATTTCCAAGTCCCTCACAGAAGAAGACCACCTGGTGAATCTGCTGAAGTTATTCAAACGTCTGAGGAAGTACCAACTGAAGTTGAACCCCAACAAGTGCACATTCGGGGTGCGATCTGGTAAGTTGCTGGGATTTATCGTAAGTGAAAAAGGGATTGAAGTTGACCCTGATAAAGTCAAAGCCATTCAAGAAATGCCTGCACCGAGGACAGAAAAAGAAGTTCGAGGGTTTCTAGGTAGATTGAACTACATTTCGCGGTTCATATCTCACCTTACAGCAACCTGTGAACCTTTATTCAAGCTGTTAAGAAAGGAACAAACGGTCAGGTGGAACGAAGACTGCCAGAGGGCTTTTGAAAAAATCAAGGAATACTTGCAAGAGCCTCCAATCCTTATGCCTCCAGTAGAAGGAAGACCTCTGATAATGTACTTGACAGTATTAGAAGAGTCAATGGGGTGTGTGCTGGGCCAGCATGACGAGTCTGGTCGAAAAGAGTATGCAATTTACTACCTAAGCAAAAAGTTTACCGACTGTGAAAAACGTTATTCACTGCTCGAGAAAACTTACTGTGCTTTAGCGTGGGCTGCTCGCCGACTGAGACAGTATATGTTGACCCACACTACTTTATTGATATCAAAGATGGACCCAGTTAAGTACATTTTTGAGAAGCCAGCACTTACCGGACGGGTTGCAAGATGGCAAATGATCCTCACAGAATATGACATCCAATACACATCTCAGAAAGCCATCAAGGGCAGTGTATTGTCTGATTATCTTGCTGAGCAACCCATTGATGATTACCAGCCTATGAGATTTGACTTCCCTGATGAAGACATCATGTTCATAAAAGCGAAAGATCATGAGGAGCCTGTTCACACTGAAGGGCCTGACCCAGAAGAAGAATGGACTATGATGTTTGATGGGGCTGTTAATATGAATGGTCGTGGTGTTGGTGCAGTACTCATTACACCTAAGGGGGTTCACATGCCTTTCTCGGCAAAGCTCACCTTCAACTGCACTAACAACGAAGCTGAATACGAAGCTTGTATTATGGGTCTTGAGGAAGCCATTGACCTCAGGATCAAGACTTTGACTGTATTCGGAGATTCAGCTCTGGTAATCAATCAAACCAACGGCAAATGGTACACACACCAGGATCATCTGATACCTTACAGGGATTATACAAGGAGGTTATTGACTTTCTTCACAACGGTCAAGCTTGAGTATATCCCTCGGGACGAGAATCAGTTTGTAGATGCTCTGGCTACCATTTCATCCATGATCAAAGTTTAAGCTGCCAACTTTGTGCCTCGGATTTCAGTGTCCAGACTTGACAGACCAGCATATGTATTTGCAGCAGATGTTCCCAAAGATGATAATCCTTGGTTCCATGACATTAAGTGCTTTTTGGAGGATCAAACATACCCACCTAGGGCATCTTCCAATGATAAGAAGACTCTAAGAAGGCTTGCTGGTAGTTTCTTCCTGAATATTGATGGTTCCCTGTACAAGAGAAACTTTGATATGGTACTCCTCAGGTGCGTTGATAGAACAGAAGCAGACTTGTTAATGCACGAAGTGCACGAAGGATCCTTTGGTACCCATGCAGGAGGGCATGCCATGGCTAAAAGGTTGTTAAGATCAGGTTATTACTGGATCACAATGGATGTTGACTGTTGTGCTTACGCAAGAAAATGCCATAAATGCCAGATTTATGCGGATAAGGTGCATGTGCCTCCCAATCCTCTGAATGTGATGTCTTCACCCTGGCCCTTTGCTATGTGGGGCATTGATATGATTGGCAAGATTGAACCGACTGCTTCGAATGGCCACAGATTCATCTTGGTTGCAATTGACTATTTTACCAAGTGGGTCGAAGCAGCTTCCTATGCAAATGTTACAAGGAAAGTGGTAGCCCGATTTCTGAAGAGAGATATCATCTGTCGATACGGGGTTCCCGAGCGAATCATTACTGATAATGGTTCCAACTTGAACAACAAAATGATGGCAGAACTATGCCGGGACTTCAAGATCCAACACCACAATTCTTCTCCTTACAGGCCAAAGATGAACGGCGCTGTTGAGGCAGCTAATAAGAATATCAAGAAGATTGTGCAGAAGATGGTAGTCACCTACAAAGACTGGCATGAAATGCTACCGTTTGCCTTACATGGGTACCGCACGTCAATCAGAACATCCACTGGGGCAACACCGTATCAGCTTGTGTATGGTATGGAAGCAGTCCTACCTGTTGAAGTTGAATTACCCTCCCTACGAGTACTAATGGATGTTAAGCAGAACGACGCAGAGTGGGTCCGATCCCGATACGAACAACTGAGTCTAATCGAAGAGAAAGGATTGGCTGCAATCTGTCATGGGCAGTTGTATCAGAAAAGAATGAAGAGAGCCTTCGATCAGAAAGTCAGGCACCGAGAGTACCAAGTAGGAGATCTTGTGCTGAAAAGAATCCTCCCTCCTCATACAGACCACAGGGGCAAGTGGACTCCAAACTATGAAGGACCATTCGTGGTAAAGAAAGTTTTCTCTGGTGGAGCGCTGATGCTCAGCACTATGGATGGTGAAGACTTCCCGTCCCCTGTGAATTCAGATGCAGTTAAAAAATAATTCGCATGAAAATGACCCGCTGGACATAAAAACAGAATGTAAGTCCAGGCAAAAATAGGGCATCCCGGCGAGTCAAAAACAGAATAAAAGACTCGGGCAAAAATAAGGGAAAATAAACACAAAAAATGTACACCCGCTGAGTTGAAAAGCCGCATTGGACAACTCATGCAAAAATGGGTATCCCGATGGATTGAAAACCCGAAAGGGCGATCCATGCAAAATAAGGGAATAAGCGAACAACTGCATGCTGAATTCATCTGTATCACCTACAACTCGGTAAGCTTCAAAAGGATCAATCCTCTTTCAGAATCAGCCTTCTCCAGAAAGCAAGACGAGAAGAGCGTCAAATGTCATACGAGTCATAGCAAAGAGGAAGCTCCTTGAAGCGTCGTCAACATTGCCAATATTTTGTTTCTCAATTTATAAGCAATCTCCTCATTTCAGGGGATGTGTTTCTTTGACTGTATCTTGCCAATTCAGGGCATACGAATTAATAAAATCAGATTTTCAGTCATGTCTCGTCTCGTACATTTTATTTTCATTTGCAAAATGTCCGATGTCTGTTTGCATAAACACAGATGTTTCTTTTCTAAAGAATGTGTGCTTGCAGGGAATATATTCACTCTCGGGAGTGTCTGAACTCCTATGAAGGAATCCAGTAAGGGATACCTCGGGATTACTTGCACGTTCCTATCTTTGCAGGATTGCAGGTATTCAAAGCACGACATGGGGCATGAAAACTTCACTCCCAGCAAGCTGGCAAATCAATACTCACTCAGCTTTAGCACCAGAAATGTTTGCTCCCCAGCTGAGTTGCCACTTGTTGTTTCTACCCAGCCGAGTTACCATTTACTATTCCTCCACAGTCAAGGCAGGGAACCATCTCCCCCACAAAGTGTCAATCTCTACCCGGAAAAACAACACACGAGAGAGTCACAACAGAGTGACGAAGGCTTCTACAAACCCCAGCTGGGTCCCTCATTACCAAGAATGGGTCTATCAGTGACCTGTTCCTCCAAGCAGATACATCTCAATGGTCTCATCCCCAGCTGGGATACCCACTTCAAACAGATCGGCCAGAGATCTTCGCAGCAACGGGACCCGAATCCCGGGTCGTTATCTTTTGCATAAACATAGCATTCGCATCATACTCACCCCAAAAAAAAGCGTAGCATTCCGTCTAATACGGAGCATTACGGCAAAAATCAAACATGTTGCATAATCATAAGTCATGGTCTGAATCAAACACTTGTGAATAATGACAATCCATCAACAATATACGGAATGCTCCCCAGATTCCCCAGCAAAGAGCTAAAGCAGTTGCCTTACACCCACAAACACTAATATATACCCTTTGTGGCACCCGTCCGTGTCACATCCCCAGCAGAAAGCCAAAGTATCCCCTTTGCACTCACAAATACATATATATATAATTTTCTTGACATCCGTCCGTGTCACCTTCCCCATCATAATTACCTAAACACTTTGTATATCAAATACTTGTTTACTATACTTTTCTCCTTTTTGACATTCGTCCGTGTCACTTTCCCCAGCAGGTTGAACACTCAACTGTATACCACTCATACTCTTATTTCACATATACAAATACTCGTCCGTATCTTGTATATACCACTCAAAACTCTTCAGATTCGACACTCGTCCGTGTTCTTTGTTAACCAGTTGGTACTCGTCCGTACCATCATCTCAGAACGTGCGTCAAGCGTTTGTTTCTACCTGATACTCGTCCGTATCGTAGTCTTAGGGATGCTCGTCCGCATCTTTAATCCATACACTGTGACAAACACTTATGTCTTCTTGAACTTAGACACTCGTCTGTGTCTACTTTTCCCCAGAAGAGTCCCCTCATAATCAACACTCGTCCGTGTTCCTTGTTAACCAGTTGATACTCGTCCGTGTCATCATCTCTGAACATGTGTCAGTATTTGTTTCTACCCGATACTCGTCTGTATCGTAGTCTTAGGGATGCTCGTCCGCGTCTTTAATCTATACACAGACACCAAACACTTATATCTCTTATTTTCTTTTGGATGTAAACACTCGTCTGTGTATACTATTCCCCAGTAGAGTAAGATTTTCTTTTCTATCTGACATTCGTCCTATGACATGATAAACCCTGAGAGAAACCGTACCCTGCTAGGTGATCGTCCTTCACCTCTTGATGATCGTCCTTCGTCATCCTCATCTGATGGCCGTCCCCATCGTTGATCTTTTCTATCCGACATTCGTCCTATGTCGTGATATTTAGCAGCCGTCCCCTGCTAGGTGATCTTCCTTCACCTTTTGATGATCGTTCTTCATCATTTTATCCGATGGCCGTCCCCATCGTTGATCTTTTTATCTGACATTCGTCCTATGTCACGATAAACCTTGAGAGCATCCGTCCCCTGCTAGGTGATCGTCCTTCACCTCTTGATGATCGTTCTTCATCATGCTCGTCAGATGGCCGTCCCCATCGTTGACCTTTTATCCGACATTCGTCCTATGTCATGATATTTTCGGCAGCCGTACCCTGCCAGGTGATGGTCGCTCCCACCAAATGACACCTGGTCAAATAGGGTACAGACGCGAACGGTCGGCGAAAGAGGGATGTGAGAACACACAGGAGTGAACTCACGGGAAATGAATAGAGTCGCCAGCTAGGCATTTTTATCCCGGAGGAAAGGTAATGCTGCATAAACTTAGAAATATATGGATAAGACTGTTGCGAACCAGAGAGACTGAGAAAGGGGGTTTATTACAACCTGGGAAGGAATTAGCACCCAGATTGTCCGTCGTACTCGACGGGATCCACGCTTAAAAGATTTGTGTTTTAAAGGGGTAGAGTCAGTGCAATTTGTGTATAAAGAGCTGGAAAAGGATGTACAGGTGTCAGTGTAAGAGAAGTGAAGTGTAATATGTAAAGTGTCGGTGTGAGAACAAGAATGAAGTGCTCATGATAATGAGGCTAAAAGAATGAAGCTGAAAGAGGGGGGGATGTACAGAGACTTTTGTTCGATAACTGTTAAGTTATGCCTACGTATCCTCTCGTGCAATGAGGAAGTCAGAACACCGTAGTTCGACCCAAAGAGACTGAAAGATGAATTGACTTGTGAACTGCTTGCTTGCCTATGCTCAAGTGTAAGACCTGTCTGGATCAGGTGCAAACTGTCTTGCATTAGACGGAAGAAGCAAGTTCTCGTTATGAGTGAATGAGATGAGAAAAGAATCCCGGAGGAGACGATTATTGTTTGTTTTTGAGTTTTCAGTCTTTTATTGCTTTCGAAAATTTGTCATAAGTTAATGAGCTTAAGCCTAAACCAAGGGTTAGTAAACTCATCACATCTTCCCTCTGATTAGGGGTAATGAGAGTACCTTAAGTGTGAAGTCAGCTTCTCACACTTAATCACCTTGGTGTAGGATTAAGATCATTAACCTACTTGTGATTTTTTAGATGTTTTTTGGTGTTTTTGTTTAGTGTTAAGTAATGAGATTAAGCCATAATCAGGGATTAAACAGACTCATTACACCATCCTAATAGAAGGATAATAGATGAGAATGCTTAAGCTGAGGAAAGCTCCTCAACTTAATCCATGATTAGGGATTAAACTCATGACAAAACAAGCCTTTGGTTAAGTGGATTTTATTTAATGGTGAGATGATGAAGTGAATTTTATGGTTTGTAAGACAACTTGAGGGGGACTTGTCCATTAACACTAGGGTTAGTCCTTCTTAACCAATTAAGGAAGAATTAGAACCCTAATGCAAGGCCCAAGTTACAGGCTTGATGTCTTGATGATTATTTAGTGGATTAATTAAAGGAGTTAAACACATTAAGGGTTTAACATTTAGGATTAAAGTTACACACTCTATCCTAATAGAAGGATGCAGGCATAAGCTTAATCACAAAGCCTTAAAACCTTTAAGGTTTAGTCCCTTATTATGAGGTGAGAAGAGAAGACTCAAAGAGACACAAAGGTAAAAACTAAGTGGGGAGACTAATCAAAACCCTAATCATTGTCATGCTTGGTTTTTCCTAAGGTTTGTGAGGTTTACAGGAGAAGACTTCAATGGAACCACCAGGAAGCAGATGAATGGAGCAAAGAGAAGCAAGGCAACTTGCTTCATCTAAGAAGACAAGTCACTTGAAGAAATAAAGTAAGAAGGAGAAGAAAGAGCAAGCTCAATCTCAAACACATAACAAAATGCAGCAAGGATGTATAAGAGAGATGAAGAGAAGTTGTGAGAAGTGAAGGCAAATTCACTTCTCAAAGTGACTTACCACCTGAAAAGTTAGTGAAAGGAATGCAATGCAATGCAAAATTAAATGAAATGGCATGATGTAAATCAAAGCCAAAAGCACATACATGATTTTAATGATGCTATGAGATGATGCAAACATGAAACAAAGCATAGGGATGATCATACAAACTTATGGATGCAAATGAAGCAAGTTTAGAACCATGATCATACATGAAATGTTATGGAATGCAAATGGCATACCACATGGCAAATACAAGATGCAATGATCAAACATGCTTCTAATATGTCTTAAGATGTCAAATGAATCAAATGGATGCACAAAATGCTATGGCAAGTCAAGGTATGCAAGCAAATGCAAGATGGATGCATATGGAAGCCCAAATTAGGGTTTATGATCAATGCATCAAACAAAAACCAAAATCAGAAGCAAACATCAAGATAAAAAATTGAAAATGCGTTCCAAGGGACCCTAACCCTACACAAACTCACTGCCCAAAGGAGAGGTTCCAACTCTTAACCTAATTAGAGTTATGAATTTCCTAAAATTTCTAGGGTTTTTGGGTACCTTAACAAGAAAAATGCCAAACAAATTGAAAATGAAAGATCAAATCATGCCAATTTAATCTTACAAACTACATGATAGGCAAAACACAATGTAAAAAGAATCAAAGTCCAACTCTCAAAGACTAGGCAAAAATGATTTTTTGAACATTGGATCAAAATAATGCTTAAAAATGAAATTAATTCCATGGAAAATTGTCAAAATGCATCAAGATCAAAAAAGAAATTTGGTTTGAGGGTTGGACAATGTTTCTAAATGATCTTAGGGTTTTCATGAATTTTTTGGTGATTTTTAAATACCTAAAAGTATTTTTAATTAATTAATTCTCATTAATTAATTAAAAATAAACATTTAAATGATTTAAAAATAATTTTTAATGCAAAAAATAAAAATAAAAATGTTTTTGGTTTCTGAAAATTAATAAAAGTGTGTATAAAAAATTTCAGAATTTTTAAGATTGTTTTGCTATTTTAAATAAAATGGAGAAAATAAATGAAATAAAAAGAAAATAAAATTGAATTAATGAGAAGTCAAACAGATCAATGGTCAGCATTCAAATGAAACACGCGCGCGTTTGACTTGGCGCCACATCCAAGGGCTGAGATTCAAACTTCCATAATTATGATTAGCCCTAATTAATTATGCCCTAATGACTTTCAGGCGACCGGAACACTGTTCCGGTCGTCTTCTCCGGCCATCTCAAATCTCAAACTCTTTCTACACGCATCCAAAACAAAATCTAACTACCCATAATTCATCCCCACTTAAAAACGAATCAAACCCCTCAATCAAACAACATTTTTCATTCATTAATCAGCCAAATCGAATCAAAACATTTTTTAGGGCAAAAGTTTCAGACAGTGCATACATCCTAGTTTCTCAACTATTTTCAAAAGTAAGCACATATTCATGATCAGGGGAGTGCATAGAAGCTATTAAGAACTTAAAAACATGTTTCTGGAAAAAAGTTTTGAGTTGACTACCTGAATTGAAGCTTTCGATTTAGGAGCTTTCTGGCTGTTTCTTTGGCTCAAATGCACTCCAATGATTCCCCTAAGAAGCTTGCAATGTTTGTTTGAAGTTTGCAATGGCTGGTTTGAGAGATGGCAGGAGTTCTGTTCAATGGCAGGTGGTGATCGTGTTTTTGATTCTTTGAGTTTCAGGCTATGGTGAAGGGTGCTTTGTGACCAGGAAGATGTGTTGAGTTGATTTGTGAAGTTTGTTTGTGTGTTTGTGGCTTGTGCTGAGAGTTTCGAAGGCTCTTGCAAGATGGTGTGAAAATGAGAATGTTGTGTTATGGAGTGTTTCAGGCTTGTGTTCTTGTTGCTTTTGCTTGCTTTTGGCTTGTATAAACTATGATGATTGGTCAGAAGAAGTGATGTGTGCTTTATTGATTGGTATGGGTCTTTTTGCCAAAATGTCAAAGTTGGTGTAAGAGAGGTATGGGCTACTTTCTAGCCAAGGACAAAGAGTGTGTCCTGCGCAACATGATGTGGGGAAAGGCCTAGGATGGTTCAGCAAGCTAGCAAGCAAGTGGATGATAAACTATGATGAGTTTTGCAACTTGCCTTGCTTTTGATCTTTATGAAATATCTTGATCCATAGGCCATAAAAGTGAGATGTTTCTTGGCCCATTCTGACTTTTAGGTCTTGTATGATCATGTGGTGATGTTTAGAAATGCATTTGATGACTTAATTTGCCTTGAGAAGTGAATTTGCAACTTTGCCTCTTTGGTGGAAACATTGAAATTTTGTGATTTTAGCCAACTTTGACAAGCCATAACTTTTGATCCAAAATTAATTAGGTCATGTTCTTGTACTTTTTGAAAAGAGAATGATCCATTCTACAACTTTCATGACCAAAGTTTTTCCATTTGAAGCTTTTTTGAATCAAAAAGTAAAGGTTGAAAAAGTTGCCTAAAAGGGCAATTTCATTAAAAGTCAAACTTCCCAAAAAGTCAACTTTACAAAAGACTTGAAATTCTTCAATTTTGTGAACTTATAACATCTTCCATGATCAAATAAAGATCATATACAATCAAAATGATGAAGAACACCCTTTGGTTGGGTCATTGGGGGCCTCAGATGCCCTGATTTTGCACTGACTTGCCCAGAAAGTCAACCCTTGATCAGATGACTTCCCCATGGAATTTTTTCATGAAAATCGATATGCATACTCCCTATACCATATAGAGACCAACAGAAACAAGAATGACCAAAAAAATTGGAGTTATGGCCTCTGAAACCAAAACCCTAATTTTAGGTCATCTGTGCAGTCAAGCCTGGCTCTGCTTCCATACCATTCTCAGTTCTTGTGATTTTTTGACATTCTTGACTTTGAGAGGATATAATATGATGCTTGAACATACATGGACCTCTTTGAAGTGATTGATGACCTTTGGAGTGGCTCAAGAAGCTCTTGGATTGCTCAGATCACAAACCCTAGATGCAGATGACTTTGAATCTATGCAGTGAATCAAGAATGTAATATGAGATGCTATGATGGTGTTTATGCATATGAAATGATCACAAGCCATGGTGTGAATGGGTGAGGGCAAATTTGGGGTGTTTACAGCTGCCCCTATTCAAACATGAGTTAGCTGTGCAGGATGTAAGCGACGGCTTAACAGGCAAACAAGATAACTTGTGATTGAATACCAAAGATAGTCCAAAATTTGCACTCACAGAATGAAGAAGAAAAGGGATATAGATTGTAATGGAAAAAGTATATTGTAAAGTGCGGGCGACGGAGGTCGATCGTCGAGCAGAGGACGACTGCTGGGGATAAAGCAATGACGGGGACGACCGACATGCTGGGAAAAATGCGGGAAATAAAGCAATGACGGGGACGACCGACATGCTGGGGATAAAAAGAATAATGATGGGGACGGCCATCAAGTTCATAAAGCAAAGCAACCAACGATGGGGACGACCATCGGGCTAAAAAGAAAAGGGACCACGACGGGGACGGCCATCGGGTTAAAGAATAAATGAAATAAACAGATGATGAGGTACGGTCATCAAAGGTGAAGGAAGATCACCTAGCAGGGGACGACTTCTCTGTAAGGGTTAAGATGAGGGACAGTCATCTAAGGTGGAGGACGACCACCTGGCAGGGTACGGCTGCCGAAAATATCGCGACATAGGACGAATGCCGGATAAAAGGTCAACGATGGGGACGGCCATCGGACGAGCATGATGAAGGACGATCATCAAGAGGTGGAGGACGACCACCTAGCAGGAGACGGCTACTCTCAAGGTTTGTCATGACATAGGATGAGTGTCAGATAACCAAAATCAATGGGGACGGCCATTGGATAAAAGAATGAAGGACGATCATCAAAGAGGTGAAGGACGATCACCTAGCAGGGGACGGCTGCTAAATATCACGACATAGGACGAACGTCGGATAAAAGGTCAACGATGGGGACGGCCATCGGATGAGCATGATGAAGGATGATCATCAAGAGGTGGAGGAAGACCACCTAGCAGGGTACGGCTGCTCTCAAAATCTATCATGACATAGGACGAATGTCAGATAAAAAAGAAAATTGCTTTGTTGACGATCTACTGGGGAATAGTAAACACGGACGAGTGTTTGTATCCAAGAAAATAAAAGGTATAAGTGTTTTAGATGTGTATAGATTAAAGATGCGGACGAGCATCCTTAAGACTTATGATACGGACGAGTATCAGGTAGAAACAAATATTGACACGTGTTCAGAGATGATGATACGGACGAGTATCAACTGGTTAACAAAGAACACGGACGAGTGTTGAATCTGAGGGGACTCTTCTGGGGAATAGTAGACACAGACAAGTGTCTATATTCAAGAAGACAAAAGTGTTTGACACGGTGTATGGATTAAAGATGCGGACGAGCATCCTTAAGATTACGATACGGACGAGTATCGGGTAGAAACAAACGCTTGACACATGTTCTGAGATGATGATACGGACGAGTATCAACTGGTTAACAAAGAACAAGGACTAGTGTTGAATCTGCGGGGATATAAATGGTGTATACAAGATACGGACGAGTATCTGTAAGAGTATGACTGGTGTATATTTAAGTGTTCAAACTGCTGGGGAGAGCGACACGGACGAGTGTTGAAAGGAGAAGAGTAATATAAACAAATAACTGATATACCAAGTGTTTTCATTACTGTGTTGGAAAATGACATGGACGGATGTCAAGGAAATGTATATATGTGAGTGCAAAGAGGATGTCTTTGGCTTTCTGCTGGTGATATGACACGGACGGGTGCCACAAGGAGTATATACTGATGTTTGTGAGTGTGAGGCAACTGCTTTTGCTGGGGAATCTGGGATGTATTCTGTAAGTGCTTGATTCAGACCATGACTTATGATTATGCTACATGTTTGATTTTTGTCGTAATGCTCCGTATTAAAACGGAATGCTAAGCTTTGTTTGGGTGAATATGATGCGAATGCTATGACTATGCGAAAGATACTGATCCGGGATTCGGATCCCATTGCTGTGGAGGTCTCTGGTCGATTTGTTTAAAGTGAACATCCCAGCTGGGGATGAGATCGTTGGTAGATCTGATGAGATGGTTCCGCTTGGGGAAATGGGTCAATGATGGACCTATTCCCGTAAATGAAGGACCCAGCTGAGGTTTGTAGAAGCTTTCGTCACTCTGTTGTGATCCCTTCATGCGTTGCTCTTCTGAATAGAGGCTGACACTCTGCGGGGGAGCAGTTCCCTGGCTTTTGTACTCGGCTGAGGAAGAATGATCGGCAACTCGGCTGGAAGAAGTAACAAGTGGCAACTCAGCTGGGGGGACAACACTTTGGGTGCCAAGACTGAGTGAGTACTGATTTGCCAGCTTGCTGGGGTGAAGCTTACATGCCCCATGTTGCGCTTTTAATACCTGTAATCCTGCAAAGACAAGAGACACACAAGTAATCTCGAGGTATCCCTTACCGGATCCCGTCATAGGAGTTAGACACTCCCGAGAGTAAGTATATCTCCTGCAAGCACGTAGTTTTTATCTTTTTGAGGATAAGCATCTGTATTCATGCAATCAGTATTTTAAAGATATCAGACATTCTTTGCAAATGAAGTGTACGAGGTGAAACTTGACTGAAAATCTGTTTTTATTAATTCATATGCCCTGAATTGGCAAGATACAGTCAAAGAAACATATCTCCTGAAATGAGGAGATTGTTACAAATTGAGAAACAAGAAGCTGGCAATGTTGATGACGCTTTAAGGATCTTCCTCTTTTGCTATGACTCGTATGACTTTTGACGTTCTTCTCGTCTTGCTTTCTGAAGAAGGCTGATTCTGAAAGAAGCTTGATCCTTTCGAAGCTTACCAAGTTGTAGGTGATACAGACGAATTCAGAGTGCAGTTGTTCGCTTATTCCCTTATTTTGCATGGATCGCCCTTTCGGGTTTTCAATCCATCGGGATACCCGTTTTTGCCTGAGTTGTCCATTGCGGCTTTTCAACTCAGCGGGTGTACATTTCTTTTTTATTTATTTCCCTTATTTTTGCCCGAGTCTTTTATTCTGTTTTTGACTCGCCGGGATGCCCTATTTTTGCCTGGACTTACATTCTGTCTTTATGTCCAGCGGGTCATTTTTATGCGAAGTATTTTTTAACTGCATCCGAGTTCACAGGGGACGGGAAATCTTCACCATCCATGGTGCTGAGCATCAGTGCTCCACCGGAGAAAACTTTCTTTACCACGAATGGTCCTTCATAGTTCGGAGTCCATTTGCCCCTGTGGTCTGTATGAGGAGGGAGGATTCTTTTCAGCACAAGATCTCCTACTTGGTACTCTCGGTGCCTGACTTTCTGATCGAAGGCTCTCTTCATTCTTTTCTGATACAGCTGTCCATGACAGATTGCAGCCAATCTCTTCTCTTCAATCAGACTCAGTTGCTCGTATCGGGACCGAACCCATTCTGCTTCGTTCAGCTTAACATCCATCAGCACCCGCAGGGAGGGTAGTTCAACTTCAACAGGTAGGACTGCTTCCATACCATACACAAGCTGATACGGTGTTGCCCCAGTGGATGTTCTGATTGACGTGCGGTACCCATGCAAGGCAAACGGTAGCATCTCATGCCAGTCTTTGTAGGTAACTACCATCTTCTGCACAATCTTCTTGATATTCTTATTAGCTGCCTCAACAGCGCCGTTCATCTTTGGCCAGTAAGGAGAAGAATTGTGGTGTAGGATCTTGAAGTCCCGGCATAGCTCAACCATCATTTTGTTGTTTAAGTTGGAACCATTATCAGTAATGATTCGCTCGGGAACTCCGTATCGACAGATGATATCTTTCTTCAGAAATCTGGCTACCACTTGCCTTGTAACATTGGCATAGGAAGCTGCTTCGACCCACTTGGTGAAGTAGTCAATGGCGACCAGGATGAATCTGTGGCCATTTGAAGCAGTTGGTTCAATCTTACCAATCATATCAATGCCCCACATAGCAAAGGGCCAGGGTGAAGACATTACGTTCAGAGGATTGGGAGGCACATGCACCTTATCCGCATAAATCTGGCATTTATGGCATTTTCTGGCATAGGCACAACAGTCAGCATCCATTGTGATCCAGTAATAGCTTGACCTTAGCAACTTCTTGGCCATGGCATGCCCTCCTGCATGGGTACCAAAGGATCCTTTGTGCACTTCATGCATTAACAAGTCTGCTTTTGTTCTATCAACGCATCTGAGGAGTACCATATCAATGTTTCTCTTGTACAAGGAACCGTCAGTATTCAGGAAGAAACTACCAGCAAGCCTTCTCAAAGTCTTCTTATCATTGGAAGATGCCCCAGATGGGTATGTTTGATCCTCCAAGAAGCACTTAATGTCATGGAACCAAGGCTTGTCATCTTTAACAACATCTGCTGCGAACACATATGCTGGTCTGTCAAGTCTGGACACTGAAATCTGAGGTACAAAGTTGGCAGCCTGAACTTTGATCATTGATGAAATGGTAGCTAGAGCATCTGCAAACTGATTCTCATCTCGAGGGATATACTCAAGCTTGACCGTTGTGAAGAAAGTCAATAACCTCCTTGTATAATCCCTGTAAGGTATCAGATGATCCTGGTGTGTGTACCATTTGCCGTTTGTTTGATTAACTACCAGAGCAAAATCTCTGAATACAGTCAATGTCTTGATCCTGAGGTCGATGGCTTCCTCAAGACCCATAATGTAAGCTTCGTATTCAGCTTCGTTGTTAGTGCAGTTGAAAGTGAGTTTTGCCGAGAAAGGCATGTGAACTCCCTTAGGCGTAATGAGTACTGCACCAACACCACGACCATTCATATTAACAGCCCCATCAAACATCATAGTCCATTCTTCTTCCGGGTCAGGCCCTTCAGTGTGAACAGGCTCTTCATGATCTTTTGCTTTTATGAACATGATGTCTTCATCAGGGAAGTCAAATCTCATAGGCTGGTAATCATCAATAGGTTGCTCAGCAAGATATTCAGACTGTACACTGCCCTTGATGGCTTTCTGAGATGTGTACTGGATGTCATATTCCGTGAGAATCATCTGCCATCTTGCAACCCGTCCGGTAAGAGCTGGCTTCTCAAAAATGTACTTAACTGGGTCCATCTTTGAAATCAATAAAGTGGTGTGGGTTAACATATACTGTCTCAGTCGGCGAGCAGCCCACGCTAAAGCACATCAAGTTTTCTCGAGCAGTGAATAACGTTGTTCACAGTCGGTAAACTTTTTGCTCAGGTAGTATATTGCATACTCTTTTCGACCAGACTCATCATGCTGGCCCAACACACACCCCGTTGACTCTTCTAATACTGTCAAGTACATTATCAGAGGTCTTCCTTCAACTGGAGGCATAAGGATTGGTGGTTCTTGCAGGTATTCTTTGATTTTGTCAAAAGCCCTCTGGCAGTCTTCATTCCACCTGACCGTCTGTTCTTTTCTTAACAGCTTGAACAAGGGTTCACAGGTTGCTGTAAGGTGAGATATGAACCTTGAAATGTAGTTTAATCTACCTAGAAACCCTCGAACTTCTTTCTCAGTTCTTGGTGCAGGCATTTCTTGAATGGCTTTAACTTTATCAGGGTCAACCTCAATCCCTTTCTCGCTTATGATAAAACCCTGTAGCTTACCAGATCGCACCCCGAATGTGCACTTGTTGGGGTTTCAGCAGGTTTACCAAGTGGTCTTCTTCTGTGAGGGACTTGGAAGTCATGTCATCCACATAACACTCGATTTCCTTATGGATCATATCGTGGAATAATGTTACCATAGCCCGTTGATATGTTGCACCAGTGTTCTTCAATCCGAACGGCATCACCTTGTAACAGAACGTGCCCCAAGGTGTGATGAAAGTTGTCTTCTCCATGTCTTCAGGTGACATTTTGATCTGATTGTATCCTGAAAATCCGTCCATGAAGGAGAATACCGAGAACTGAGCCGTATTATCCACCAATACATCAATGTGAGGTAATGGGAAATCATCTTTCGGGCTGGCTCTGTTCAGATCCCGGTAGTCAACACACATCCTTACTTTGCCGTCTTTCTTAGGCACAGGCACAATATTAGCAACCCACGGTGGATAGCTAGTTACAGCGAGGAACCCGGCGTCCCATTGCTTTTGTACCTCTTCTTTAATCTTCATTGCCATGTCTGGGTGAGTACGGCGCAACTTCTGTTTTACTGGTGGGCAGTCTTCTTTTAATGGCAGCTTGTGCATGACGATATCGGTGTCCAACCCTGGCATGTCTTGGTAAGACCAAGCAAACACATCCGCATATTCCTGAAGCAGGTCAATCAGTTGTTTCTTCACTGAGTCTTGTAAGCAGACCCCGATTTTAACTTCTTTCACATCTTCATCTGTACCAAGATTGATCGTTTCTACCTCCTCCTGATGAGGAGTGATAACCTTTTCCTCCTGTCTAAACAACCTAGCTAGCTCTTCTGGAAGCTCATAATCTTCTTCAACCCCTTCATCAGCTTGATTGATCGGATTGTCAAAGTCATACGAAGTCATAGCCGTGTTGTTGTTGGTGCAGTCTGGAAGGCACTCTCTGCAAGGGTTCAGTTTGTTCATTTTAGTGATTGATTTTAATCTTGTTTAGGAAAGTGAAATAAAGTTGTCATTTTGAAAACATTGCCATTTATTTTTTGTACAAAAAGAAAAATGGAAAAACAGTGAGCGGAAAAGAAAAAGTCATTTGCAAAAGATGTCTGATATTTCATTGATTAATCTTGTTGCACAAAAATTACAGATGGCCCGATTACAAAATGAGTCTTGTCATCTTGGGCAAGATGCAAGACTTGATGCATGCTTAAAACATACAGGAAATAATAATTACTCTGCAGGAGTAACCCTTATAATTTCCTGGGAAGACCAGTTTGAGATACGGCTCCCCGGGATCCTTGGACGTATCCAGCTCTCCAGGTTGCGTTCATCTTCCGACTCATCTTCCAAGTTGTTGACAGCATCAGGGGTGAGCATCCCCCCACTAACAAAGTTGGGCTTCTTAGCAGCCTCTGCTTGATCTTGTTGAGTTGGTTTGTAACCCAACCCAAATCTATCCTCTTTCTTCTCCACAGGCAACAGTTTGCCCCAGCCTTGAGCATTCCCCTCCTCAACAACCTTCCTGGCTTGCTGGTAGGATGTCATGGAAGTCCCAAGTACAGCAGATGTTTCATTAACATTCAAGGCCTCAAACCCTTGACTCATCGTTTCATGGATCTCCCCATCCATCTCAATGTATTTGTATGTAGCCAGATGGCTAACAAAAATATCCTCCTCTCCACAAATAGTAACGACTTGGCCTTTCCACTCGAATTTTAACTTCTGGTGAAGGGTAGACGTAACTGCTCCAGCGGCATGAATCCATGGTCTACCCAACAAACAGCTGTAGGCAGGCTGAATGTCCATCACGTAGAAGGTCGTTTTGAAAGTTTGTGGGCCAATCGTTACAGGCAACTCAATTTCTCCCAGAACTGATCTCTTAGAGCCGTCAAAGGCTCTCACTACCAAGTTACTGGGACGTAATGCCAATCCTTCATACTCCAGCTTCACAAGGGCTTTTTTAGGTAAGACATTGAGGGATGACCCTGTGTCTACCAGTACATGGGAAAGAACTGCACCCTTACAGTCCATGGTAATGTGCAAAACCTTGTTATGATTGCGACCTTCCGAAGTCAAATCCGTGTTGGTAAATCCTAGTCCATTACTAGCATTAACATTTCCAACCACAGCTTCCAACTGATTGACGGTAATCTCCTCCGGCACATAAGCTGCGTGCAAGACTTTTAGTAGTGCGTTCCGATGAGCCTCAGAGCACATAAGCAATGATAAAATGGAGATCTTGGAAGGTGTCTGGTGAAGCTGGTCCACTATCTTGTAATCACTTTTCTTGATGATTCTCATGAATTCATCAACCTCTTGATCAAAAGGTGTTTTCAAAGCTTCTTTAGCAATTTGTTCTTCTTGCACCATGCTCTTCCCTTTTGCCTTGGCAGCAGCTTCTGCTTCGGCACTGGGTCTTGGAATTTGCGGGGCAAAGAGACGTCCGCTTCGAGTGAAGCCTCCACCTCCCCCCACATTGTCTATTTGTGGTGAAGAAGTTGATGATTCAAGAGTGATTTTCTGTCCTTCGCAGTATAGATCAGAGCCGTAATGCCAAGGGATGGCATTACTGCTTTCATAAGGTACTGGCCCAGGCACTGTGATAGTGACTGGACTGATGGCAGCTGCAGAAGGGACCATGATAGTCTGTGGATCGTAGTATATTGTGACTGGTGCTCTGATAGGAGTGACATGTTGTGAGTTGTAGGCAAAATCATTTGCAGGATCATAATAAATTGTAACCGTTTAGACATTCTCATTGCTTTCTGTTGATGTTGTAGGAGACACTGTTGAATGGATGGGTGTTGTTGTTGTAGGAGACTCTGAGTGAAGGTGTGCTGAAGTTGTAGAAGGGATGTTTGTTGATATTTGGTCCATTGAAGTAACAGATGAAACAATTGTTGATGAGATTGAAGAGTTGTTTGGAACAATGGTTGTTGCAGTTGTAGAAGACTCGGGGACCGTTGTTAAGGAGATTGTTGGATTGGTAGGTATTGATGTTGTGATTTGAAGCAGGCCACTCTGGATGAGACCATCTATGCCATCTCTCAAGTTATTACACCCATTCACTGAAATGTTGCAATAAGCACATCCTAGCTCACATCCAGGGAACATTTGACATTCAAGGAGTTGAGCTTTAATCTCCACCAAGGGTGTCCGGATCTGACCCACACTGGTTATCAGGTAAGACGGCTTGTCTTCTTCAATAGCATTGATTCTGGGCCCTCCGTGGTGTGGCATAGGGTTCTTGTTAACATTTGGTGGTGGTGCAAAGTTTAGAGCTTTGGAATCCACTAGATCCTGCACTTTCATGTGCAAAGCTCTGCACTTCTCTGTACTGTGGCCAGGTGCATTTAAGTGAAAAGCACATCTGGCGCTGGCGTCATAATTTCTGGGTAGACTGGCAGGATCTTGAGGTGCCAATGTCCTTAGCTCAACCAGGTTGAGTTTCAGGAGTTGTGGCAGTAAGGTGGCATAGGGCATAGGGATCGGATCGATCACCCTATTGGCTTGAGAATGTCTCTGTTGAAACGGTCTTTGCTGATTGTTGTTGTTGTTGTTGTTGTTATAATTTCTCTGAGGAGGATACTGAGTTTGTTGCTGGTAATTTTGTTGCTGTGGTTGATAAGTTGGTTGTGGATGAACTGGAGCGGGAATGGTGACTGCTGCCATAGACCTATAAACATATTGGGGTCTGCCCCTGCTGGTATGGATAGCATTGGTCTCGCCAGTTCTTCTTGGGCCTACAAAAGGCTTTCTTGTGTTGCTGGACGAGCTTGCACCGTTGTCAGAAATCTTACCCATCTTTAATAGGCTCTCAATTCTTTCCCCAGCTATAACGACATCTGCAAAGCTGGTAGAAGAAAAGGCAGCTAGCCTATCAATGTATGTCCCTTGGAGGGTGTTCATAAACATATCAGCCATCTCCCTCTCTGACATGGGTGGCTGGACAGCAGCAGCAAGCTGTCGCCACCTTTGAGCGTACTCCCGGAAGCTTTCCCTGGATGATTGAGACATCCCCATCAAGAGGGTCCTGTTAGGGGCCATATCCAAGTTGTACTGGTATTGTCTGATAAAGGCCTCATCCAGGTCCTTCCAACACCTGATGGTTGCTCTAGTCAAGTGAGAGTACCATTCCCTTGAAGCTCCTGTTAAGCTATCCTCAAAATAAAACATCCATAGCTTTTCATCCATGGTATATGCCTTCAGCATCCCCAGAAAGGATTGTAAATGGGTCCGGGGACAGGAAGTTCCGTTGTATTTCTCAAAACATGGAGGTTTAAATTTGTGGGGAATCTTGACCCCGTCCACTAAGCCCATGTCTATAACATCAAAACCCAAAGAGTTTTGAGACTCCAAGGACCTTAATTTTTCAGCAATTTCATCTAGCCTTCTGTCATAGGCTTCCCCCCCAGCTCCCATCACTGTAAATTGATCTTCCTGGGGGTCTTCTTGTAACACTCTGCCTACAGTGGCAGTCCCTTGCACATTAGCAGGAATGTTGATCTCTGGATGAAGGTGGGGTCCATAGACTGGAGGATTAACATGAGGTTGGACTCTCTCATTATTGCTTGTCCCAGCAGTCCCTAGATGGGGGTCTTCCTGATTCTGCCTCTCTACCAGTGCTCTTAATCTCTCTTGGCTTTGAGCCATATTATTCATCACCTCCATAAACCGAGTCATCTGATTCCTCATTTCTAGTCTCTCATTGGCCATTTGGGTCCTGACCTCTGTAAGGTCCTGCTGTACTTGGTCCATTTGTATACCCGGAAGGTTGTTGCGGGTCGGATATCTGTGTGGACGGTTGAGTGGGAACACCCGACGTCGAGCAATAGTTCCTGAAGTCACAACAGAGTTAGTAACAATAAAACAAAAACCTACAAAACAAAACAAAAGGTTAGTATGCAATGCAGTATGCTTATTTGTTTCCAAGGTATCCGGCTTGGCACTTGGTTTTGACCTTTCCAGACCCTTGAGGAAGATGTTTGTGATGTTGCTTTGAAAGAACTCAAATAAAACAAACCAACACATATATTACAAAAAGTAAATGATACATAGTTTGTTTCTTTTTACAATACATGCCCTCTGAGGGGTCAAAAATACAACATAAAGAAAAGTACATGAAATGAAAGCAACAACAAGCAAAAGTCGGACACCAAGACCAAACTCATCCTCCTGAACTTCCTTTAGAAGTGCTTCAGTCACAGGATCAGCTGGACGCTCTGTGAGATTCCTGATGAGGAGATTCCTGGTAGTAACAGCTGCAGTTAGCTTCTTGTGTCGACTCTGGTCCTTTGACCTCTTCACACCAGTTTTAATCTTCAACTCTGAGATCTCTCTCTGGGCTGCTGCCAGGGCTTCCTGTTGCTCTTTTGCACTAGCTTCCCGCTGCTCAATCTTATCCTGAGTCCTTTTATCCTCCTGAGTACGAGCTTCAGTGATCCTGACCCACCTAGCTTGACTCTTCTTCAGATACAAATCAGTCCTGGCCTTTTGGAACTGAGCCTCTTTGCAGGCATTCTTCAAAATTTGTTCCCCAGCCCTTGACTTCTTGATGTAATCCTCTGACTTTTCAATTTTGGCTAGATGCTCCACCTTTAGCTTTTCTAACCATTCAATGTCCAGCCGACCATCACTCCTCTCCTAGAGGGTCTTCTGTAGAGCCTGAGTCAGATTCTCATTTCTCTCTTTCAATTTTTCAAACTCCTCCAGGCTGACAGTAGTTGGAGGTGGTGTTGTGGATGGTCCAGGCGCATCTTCAATGGTAAAGGGCATCCCAGAAATTTGAGCCCTGGCATGAGACCACTCATAGTACTGAGCTGAGGCCACATTGTTGCATCTTCCCATAATGGTTACCCCTTTAGTCTGGACATTGTCCCAAGCCCAGGATGCTTGCCGGACAATAGCCAGATTAGGCTTAATCTCACAATAAAGGGTCTCAGCTAGATCTTGTTCTCTGGGAGGGTGTACCAATGCATAGCCCAGTTGTCTTTTGAATAGCAGAGGATTGTAGTTGATGCAACCCTTCACTCCTATCAGAGGTACATTGGGAAATTTCCCACAACTAGTAATGATGTCTCTGCCCTTAATGCTCTGAGTACACCACCTGACATCATCTGAGGTTAAAGCAACAAGTTTCCTAGCCCAGTTCTTCTGCTGGTGAGGGTTCAAGAATGCATCAGTCTTTGGCAAATGTTTGAGCAGCCAAGTATGGAACAAAGGAGCACAGCATCTCACTAATCTTCCCCTTTGCTTTTCATTCCTCTGGTGGACAGAGTAGTAGAAATCTCCCAGTAAGGTGGGCACTGGGTTCCTCAGGATGAAAAGATGGATTGCATTCTTGCTAATAAACTTAGGCTCTTCTACAAATAATATAACCCCATATATGCTAAGGGATAATAATGCACAAACTTCCTTCCACTCCCCCAAGGAGGCCTTCAGAATAGCCTGAGATGTTAAGAAATCCAAGTGTAGACCAGAGATTCCAGCCTTTGCTGTCATGTTCTGCCCAATCAGAACTGGTTCCAGATATAATGCCTTTGCCACCTCTTCATTACTAGGAAAAGCCATCTCAGGGTTGAAGGGGACTCCACCCCTGATAGGTACACCAATCAGTGATGAATAATCCTCTAATAAAGGCCCCAACTGAAAATCCTGAAAGGTGAAGCACCTCAGAGGGGGATCATAGAATTGCAGGCAAGTATGAATCAAGCTCCTCTGTGAGGGGTCCAAATTCATAACCACATCAAGGATTCCTCCATAATGTTCTCTGAATAGTGGTATATGGTCTGGAGTAATCAGGGTCTGGATCTTCCTGATGCTAGCCAACTCAGGCTCAAAGAAATGATAGGAGATGTTACTCTTCTTGGGTGCCATGTTGCTGAAGAAGAGCTTAGACAAATGCTGAGAATAACACTGAAGATGGGCCACTGACAGGCTGAGACTGGTGATGCAGGTGACTGAAGTAGGTAGCTGATAGCTGAAGTAGATACTGATGAAAACAGGTCTATGTTGATGAAGGGGTCAAAACCAAGCCAAACTATAGTATGGATACCCTGAAAAACAAATAAACACATGTTAAAATGATGCAATGATGATGTATGCAAATGATATGCAAGGGTTTGTGACTGAGCTGGATCTGATTAACTGCCTTGATATAGGTCCATGTATGTTCAAGAAATCCAGATGGAGGTTCATAAGTCCAGTAACCAAGGTGGGGGACTCAAATAAAGAGTCACATGTCCAGGGTTTAAAAATCAAAAGAACTGTTCCAACATGGAGTACTCTTAATCAAAGTAACAGGGTATGCTGAGGTCAAGGGTACCTGCAAACCTGTAAACAGCCCAACCCCCTCACAAGTGATGTTCTAAAACAAAGATCCTCAGACTTGGATCAGTTATGAGAAGTGTAAACACTTCTAACCCGGAGGTACAATTTTTACAATAACCATAAAAGATCCTCCTCTAATTCACCTCAATTTCTGAAGGTCAATACTAAAGGTCATCCAGACTTAGCAGGCTTCCCAGATAGCCCTAGCACTACAGGAAATCTGTAGCAAAGAGTTCTCAAGAAGAAACCCATATCTGAACCGTGTTTCATATTCCCGCACCAGACCGAAATGGAATGGGAAAGAACATGAACCACTCTAGCCTAGGTGTCACTCAGGTCCCAGGTATAGGACCTCAACTCTCAGTAGAACCCCACCCACCAAAGCAACAAAACAGATCCAGCCAGCACAATATGACAGTATGATATATGTAAAGCTATAAAGAAAGCAATAAAACAACTGTACATAAAGCAAAAATAAATATAAATACAAGCACAAATAGCACATAACACCCCAGTAAACACAAATCAATCAAGCGCTAGGAGGAACCCACAAAAAGAACCAGAAGCCCTGGTTACAGTATAAGGGTCCCCAGCAAAGTCGCCAAGCTGTCGCTCCCACCAAATGACACCTGGTCAAATAGGGTACAGACGCGAATGGTCGGCGAAAGAGGGATGTGAGAACACACAGGAGTGAACTCACGGGAAATGAATAGAGACGCCAGCTAGGAATTTTTATCCCGGAGGAAAGTTAATGCTGCATAAACCTAGAAAGATATGGATAAGACGGTTGCGAACCAGAGAGACTGAGAAAGGGGGTTGGTTACAACCTGGGAAGGTATTGGCACCCAGATTGTCCGTCGTACTCGACGGGATCCACGCTTAAAAGATTTGTGTTTTAAAGGGGTAGTCTCAGTGCAATTTGTGTATAAAGAGCTGGAAAAGGATGTACAGGTGTCAGTGTAAGAGAAGTGAAGTGTAATATGTAAAGTGTCGGTGTGAGAACAAGAATGAAGTGCTCATGATAATGAGGCTAAAAGAATGAAGCTGAAAGAGGGGGGATGTACAGAGACTTTTGTTCGATAACTGTTAAGTTATGCCTACGTATCCTCTCGTGCAATGAGGAAGTCAGAACACCGTAGTTCGACCCAAAGAGACTGAAAGATGAATTGACTTGTGAACTGCTTGCTTGCCTATGCTCAAGTATAAGACTTGTCTGGCTCAGGTGCAAACTGTCTTGCATTAGACGGAAGAAGCAAGTTCTCGTTATGAGTGAATGAGATGAGAAAAGAATCCCGGAGGAGACGATTATTGTTTGTTTTTGAGTTTTCAGTCTTTTATTGCTTTCGAAAATTTGTCATAAGTTAATGAGCTTAAGCCTAAACCAAGGGTTAGTAAACTCATCACATCTTCCCTCTGATTAGGGGTAATGAGAGTACCTTAAGTGTGAAGTCAGCTTCTCACACTTAATCACCTTGGTGTAGTATTAAGATCATTAACCTACTTGTGATTATTTAGATGTTTTTTGGTGTTTTTGTTAAGTGTTAAGTAATGAGATTAAGCCATAATCAGGGATTAAACAGACTCATTACACCATCCTAATAGAAGGATAATAGATGAGAATGCTTAAGCTGAGGAAAGCTCCTCAACTTAATCCATGATTAGGGATTAAACTCATGACAAAACAAGCCTTTGGTTAAGTGGATTTTATTTAATGGTGAGATGATGAAGTGAATTTTATGGTTTGTAAGACAACTTGAGGGGGACTTGTCCATTAACACTAGGGTTAGTCCTTCTTAACCAATTAAGGAAGAATTAGAACCCTAATGCAAGGCCCAAGTTACAGGCTTGATGTCTTGATGATTATTTAGTGGATTAATTAAAGGAGTTAAACACATTAAGGGTTTAACATTTAGGATTAAAGTTACACACTCCATCCTAATAGAAGGATGCAGGCATAAGCTTAATCACAAAGCCTTAAAACCTTTAAGGTTTAGTCCCTTATTATGAGGTGAGAAGAGAAGACTCAAAGAGACACAAAGGTAAAAACTAAGTGGGGAGACTAATCAAAACCCTAATCATTGTCATGCTTGGTTTTTCCTAAGGTTTGTGAGGTTTACAGGAGAAGACTTCAATGGAACCACCAGGAAGCAGATGAATGGAGCAAAGAGAAGCAAGGCAACTTGCTTCATCTAAGAAGACAAGTCACTTGAAGAAATAAAGTAAGAAGGAGAAGAAAGAGCAAGCTCAATCTCAAACACATAACAAAATGCAGCAAGGATGTATAAGAGAGATGAAGAGAAGTTGTGAGAAGTGAAGGCAAATTCACTTCTCAAAGTGACTTACCACCTGAAAAGTTAGTGAAAGGAATGCAATGCAATGCAAAATTAAATGAAATGGCATGATGTAAATCAAAGCCAAAAGCACATACATGATTTTAATGATGCTATGAGATGATGCAAACATGAAACAAAGCATAGGGATGATCATACAAACTTATGGATGCAAATGAAGCAAGTTTAGAACCATGATCATACATGAAATGTTATGGAATGCAAATGGCATACCACATGGCAAATACAAGATGCAATGATCAAACATGCTTCTAATATGTCTTAAGATGTCAAATGAATCAAATGGATGCACAAAATGCTATGGCAAGTCAAGGTATGCAAGCAAATGCAAGATGGATGCATATGGAAGCCCAAATTAGGGTTTATGATCAATGCATCAAACAAAAACCAAAATCAGAAGCAAAAATCAAGATAAAAAATTGAAAATGCGTTCCAAGGGACCCTAACCCTACACAAACTCACTGCCCAAAGGAGAGGTTCCAACTCTTAACCTAATTAGAGTTATGAATTTCCTAAAATTTCTAGGGTTTTTGGGTACCTTAACAAGAAAAATGCCAAACAAATTGAAAATGAAAGATCAAATCATGCCAATTTAATCTTACAAACTACATGATAGGCAAAAATTAATGCAAAAAGAATCAAAGTCCAACTCTCAAAGACTAGGCAGAAATAATTTTTTGAACATTGGATCAAAATAATGCTTAAAAATGAAATTAATTCCATGGAAAATTGTCAAAATGCATCAAGATCAAAAAAGAAATTTGGTTTGAGGGTTGGACAATGTTTCTAAATGATCTTAGGGTTTTCATGAATTTTTTGGTGATTTTTAAATACCTAAAAGTATTTTTAATTAATTATTTCTCATTAATTAATTAAAAATAAACTTTTAAATGATTTAAAAATATTTTTTAATGCAAAAACTAAAAATAAAAATGTTTTTGGTTTCTGAAAATTAATAAAAGTGTGTATAAAAAATTTCTGAATTTTTAAGATTGTTTTGCTATTTTAAATAAAATGAAGAAAATAAATGAAATAAAAAGAAAATAAAATTGAATTAATGAGAAGTCAAACAGATCAATGGTCAGCATTCAAATGAAACACGCGCGCGTTTGACTTGGCGCCACATCCAAGGGCTGAGATTCAAACTTCCATAATTATGATTAGCCCTAATTAATTATGCCCTAATGACTTTCAGGCGACCGAAACACTGTTTCGGTCGTCTTCTCCGGCCATCTCAAATCTCAAACTCTCTCTACACGCATCCAAAACAAAATCTAACTACCCAGAATTCATCCCCACTTAAAAACGAATCAAACCCCTCAATCAAACAACATTTTTCATTCATTAATCAGCCAAATCGAATCAAAACATTTTTTAGGGCAAAAGTTTCAGACAGTGCATACATCCTGGTTTCTCAACTATTTTCAAAAGTAAGCACATATTCATGATCAGGGGAGTGCATAGAAGCTATTAAGAACTTAAAAACATGTTTCTGGAAAAAAGTTTTGAGTTGACTACCTGAACTGAAGCTTTCGATTTAGGAGCTTTCTGGCTGTTTCTTTGGCTCAAATGCACTCCAATGATTCCCCTAAGAAGCTTGCAATGTTTGTTTGAAGTTTGCAATGGCTGGTTTGAGAGATGGCAGGAGTTCTGTTCAATGGCAGGTGGTGATCGTGTTTTTGATTCTTTGAGTTTCAGGCTATGGTGAAGGGTGCTTTGTGACCAGGAAGATGTGTTGAGTTGATTTGTGAAGTTTGTTTGTGTGTTTGTGGCTTGTGCTGAGAGTTTCGAAGGCTCTTGCAAGATGGTGTGAAAATGAGAATGTTGTGTTATGGAGTGTTTCAGGCTTGTGTTCTTGTTGCTTTTGCTTGCTTTTGGCTTGTATAAACTATGATGATTGGTCAGAAGAAGTGATGTGTGCTTTATTGATTGGTATGGGTCTTTTTGCCAAAATGTCAAAGTTGGTGTAAGAGAGGTATGGGCTACTTTCTAGCCAAGGACAAAGAGTGTGTCCTGCGCAGCATGATGTGGGGAAAGGTCTAGGATGGTTCAGCAAGCTAGCAAGCAAGTGGATGATAAACTATGATGAGTTTTGCAACTTGCCTTTCTTTTGATCTTTATGAAATATCTTGATCCATAGGCCACAAAAGTGAGAAGTTTCTTGGCCCATTCTGACTTTTAGGTCTTGTATGATCATGTGGTGAAGTTTAGAAATGCATTTGATGACTTAATTTTCCTTGAGAAGTGAATTTGCAACTTTGCCTCTTTGGTGGAAACTTTGAAATTTTGTGATTTTAGCCAACTTTGACAAGCCATAACTTTTGATCCAAAATGAATTAGGTCATGTTCTTGTACATTTTGAAAAGGTAATGATCCATTCTACAACTTTCATGACCAAAGTTTTTCCATTTGAAGCTTTTTTGAATCAAAAAGTAAAGGTTGAAAAAGTTGCCTAAAATGGCAATTTCATTAAAAGTCAAACTTCCCAAAAAGTCAACTTTACAAAAGACTTGAAATTCTTCAATTTTGTGAACTTCTAACATCTTCCATGATCAAATAAAGATCATATACAATCAAAATGATGAATAACACCCTTTGGTTGGGTCATTGGGAGCCTCAGATGCCCTGATTTTGCACTGACTTGCCCAGAAAGTCAACCCTTGATCAGATGACTTCCCCATGGAATTTCTTCATGAAAATTGATATGCATACTCCCTATACCATATAGAGACCAATAGAAACAAGAATGACCAAAAAATTGGAGTTATGGCCTCTGAAACCAAAACCCTAATTTTAGGTCATCTGTGCAGTCAAGCCTGGCTCTGCTTCCATACCATTCTCAGTTCTTGTGATTTTTTGACATTCTTGACTTTGAGAGGATATAATATGATGCTTGAACATACATGGACCTTTTCGCTCCCGATAAATTGGAAATGGCCCAGATAAAGGTACAGACGCGAACGGTCGGCGAAAGAGACAATGAGAACACACAGCAGTGAACTCACTGGAGATGAAAAGAGTCACCAGCTAGGCATTTTTATCCCGGAGGGAAAGTAATGCTGCATAGACCTAGAAAGATATGGATAAGACGGTTGCAAACCAGAGAGACTGAGAAAGGGGGTTGGTTACAACCTGGGAAGGTATTAGCACCCAGATTGTCCGTCGTACTCGACGAGATCCACGCTTAAAAGATTTGGGTTTTAAAGGGGTAGTGTCAGTGCAATTTGTGTATAAAAGAGCTGGGAAAGGATTTACAGGTGTTAGTGTAAAAGAAGTGTAAAGTGTGTAAGTGTACAGTGTCAGTGTAAGAACAAAGATGAAATGCTCATGATTATGAGGCTTAAAGAATGAAGCTGGAAGAGGGGGAATATACAGAGACTTTTGTTCGATAACTGTTAAGTTATGCCTACGTATCCTCTCGTGCAATGAGGAAGTCAGAACACCGTAGTTCGACCCAAAGAGACTGAAAAATGAATTGACTTGTGAACTGCTTACTTGTCTATGCTCAAGTGTATGACCTGTCTGGCTCAGGTGCAAACTGTCTTGCATTAGACGGAAGAAGCATGTTCTCGGTTATGAGTGAATGAGATGAGAAAAGAATCCCGAAGGAGACGATTGTTGTTTGTTTTTGTGTTTTCAATCTTTTATTGCTTTTGAGAATTTGTCATAAGTTAATGAGCTTAAGCCTAAACCAATGGGTTAGTAAACTCATCACATCTTCCCTCTGATTAGGGGTAATGAGAATACCTTAAGTGTGAAGTCAGCTTCTCACACTTAATCACCATGATGTAGGGTTAAGATCATTAACCTACTTGTGATTACTTAGATGTTTTTGGTGTTTTGCATAAGTTAATGAGCTTAAGCCTAAACCAATGGATTTAGTAAACTCATCACATCTTCCCTCTGATTAGGGGTAATGAGAATACCTTAAGTGTGAAGTCAGCTTCTCACACTTAATCACCATGATGTAGGGTTAAGATCATTAACCTACTTATGATTACTTAGATGTTTTTGGTGTTTTTGTTTAGTGTTAAGTAATGAGGTTAAGCCATAATCAGGGATTTAAACAGACTCGTTACACCATCCTAATAGAAGGATAATAGATGAGAATGTTTAAGCTGAGGAAAGCTCCTCAACTTAATCCATGATTAGGGATTAAACTCATGACAAAACAAGCCTTTGATTAAGTGGATTTTTATTTAATGATATGATGAAGAAGTGAGTTTTAGGGTTTGTAAGACAACTTGAGGGGGACTTGTCCATTAACACTAGGGTTAGTCCTTCTTAACCAATTAAGGAAGAATTAGAACCCTAATGCAAGGCCCAAGTTACAAGTGTGATGTCTTGATTATTATTAAGTGGATTGATTAAAGGGGTTAAACACATTAAGGGTTTAACACTTAGGATTAAAGTTATACACTCCATCCTAATAGAAGGATGCAGGCATAAGCTTAATCACAAAGCCTTAAAACCTTTAGGGTTTAGTCCTTGATTATGAGATGAGGAGAGAATACTCAAAGAGACACAAAGGTAAAACTAAATGGGTGACTAATCAAACCCTAATTATTGTCATGCTTGGTTGTTCCTAAGGTTTGTGAGGTTTACAAGAGAAATCTTCAATGGAACCACCATGAAGCAGATGAAAGGATCAGGAGAAGCAAAGTAACCTTCTTCATTCAAGAAGTCAAGTCACTTGGAGAAAGAAAGTAAGAAGAAGAAGAGTGAGCAAGCTCAATCTCAAGCACATGTTAAAATGCAGCATGGATGCAAGAGAGAGATAAAAAGAAATCATGAGAAGTGAAGGCAAATTCACTTCTCAAATCCACTTACCACCTGAAAAGTTAGAAAAGAAATGCAATGCAATGCAAAATGGGATGGAATGGCAAGATGAGAAACAAGACCAGAAGCAACATTCATGATGTTAATGATGCTATGGGATGCTACAAACATGAAACAACTCATGAGGATGATCATACCAGCTTATGGATGCAAATGAAGCAAGTTAAGACACATGAACATACATGAAAAGTTATGACATGCAAATGGCATACAACATGGCAAATGCAAGATGCAATGATCAAACATGCTTTCAATATGTCTTATGATGTTAAATGAATCACATGGATGCATAAAATGCTATGGCAAGTCATGTTGTGCAAGCAAATGCAAGATGTATGCATATGGAAGCCCAAATTAGGGTTCATGATCAAAGCATCAAGCAAAAACCAAAATCAGAAGCAAACATCAATACAAAAAATTGAAAATTCACTCAAAGGATCCCTAATCCTATACTAACTTGCTTCCCAAAGGAGGAGTTCCAACTCTTAACCTAATTCAAGTTATGATTTTCCTAAGTTTTCTAGGGTTTTAGGGTTCCTAAACAAGAAAATTTCCAAAAAAATGGAAAATGAAAGATCAAATCATGGCCATTTAATCTCATAAACTACATGCTAAACACAATGCAATGCAAAAAGAATCAAGGTCCAACTCTTTAGGGTTAGGCAGAAATGATTTTTGGAAGTTAGGATCAAAATAATGCATCAAAATGATTTTAATTCCATGAAAAATTCTCAAAATGCATCAAGATCAAAAAAGAAATTTGGTTTGAGAGTTGGACAATGTTTCTAAATGTTTTTAAAGGTTTCATGAATTTTTTGGTGATTTTTAAATACCTAAAAGTATTTTTAATTAATTAATTCTCATTAATTAATTAAAAAGAAACTTTTAAATATTTAAAAATACTTTTTTAATGCTAAAAATGAAAATAAAAATATTTTTGTGTTCTGAAATTAAATAATAACTTGTATAAAAAATTTCAGAATTTTTGAATAAGTTTTACTATTTTTAAATAAATGGACAAATTAAATGGAATAAAATGCAAAATAAAATGGATTTATGGAGAAGTCAACGCATCCAATGGCCTGTATTTGAATAAAAAGAGAGGGAATTGACACGCGCGAGATTGGAAGGCCAGGATTCATTCTGGGGAATTCAAAATTAATCCCAATTAATTAATTCAAATAATCAGGATTAGGGTTTAATGAGAGATCTGGGCCATTGGTTCGCGCGGGAGTCAACTAAAGTCATCCAGATCAAGGGTCCAAATTCAAACTTGCATTAATTACACTGGTTAACCCTAATCTTTTTCAGGTGGCCGGAGAAGACCTCCGGTCGTCTTCTCTGGTGGGAACCCCACCTGAAAATTCCTAGAATCTTCAAAACTCAACTAAAATGAAATCTAAACAAACAGAAATCCTTCCCATACTCTACTGAATCAAAACCCTAACATAAACATCATTTATATTGCATCAATCACATGAATCGAAACAAAAGAAATTTTAGGGCAAAACTTTCAGAACACGATTAAACCCTCATATCCTCACCATTTTCAAAACCAAAGGCATCAGAGTGATCAGTGAACTACAAAGAACAACTTAGGAACTTTAAAAATCATTTCTGGAAAAAAAGTTCTTGAGCTACCTGAGTTTTGAAGCTTTCAGTTCTGCAACTTTCTGACCTCTTCCCTTGATGCAAACCACTCCCTTTGGTCCCTTGATGATGTCTGGATGCTTAGCAAGAGTTTATGTTGGCTGGTTTGAGAGTTTGAACAGGTTCTGCTCAAGCTCAGGTGAGAATCATGTTTTGGATTCAGGCAGTTTCAGGCAAGGGTGAGGGGTTCTTTGTGATCAGGATGATGAGTTGAGAAGGTCTGTGAAGTTTGTTTTGGTGTTTGTGGCTTGTATGAAGAGTTTCGAATACTTTTGCTCTAAGGATGAAAAAATGAGAAAGTTGTGTTCTTGTTGATTTCAGGCTTGTGTGTTATGTTGTTTGGCTTGCAATTAGTTTGTATAAACAATGCTGATTGGTCAGAAGATGTGACATGCCCTTTTGTGATAGGTGTATCTACTTTTGCCAATTTGTCAACTTTTGTGTAAGAGAAGCATGGGTCATGTCTTGGCTAAGTACAAGGGTGTGGGCTGTGCAGCATGGTGTGAGGGAAAGGCTAGGATAGTTCAGCAATGTAGCTAGCAAGTGGATGAAGTGTTATCATTGGTTTTGCAACTTGGTTCCTTTTAGTTCTCATGGAAAAATCTTGCCTCACAAACCATGAAACATGGGATCTCTTTGGTTCAATCTGAACTTTAAGACTTGTATGATGCTTGTGTAATGGTTTGACACCAATTGGAAGTCACAAATTGCTTTGGTACAAGTTTTTGCAAGTTTCCCATTTTGTGCATAACTTGAAATTTAGTGATTTTTGCCAACTTTGATGCACCATAACTTTTGATCCAAAATGAATTAGGTCATGTTCTTGTACTTCTTGAAAAGGGAAAGATCTATTCTACAACTTTCATGACCAAAGTTTTTCCATTTGAAGCATTTTTGGATCAAAAAGTAAGGATTGGAAAAGTTGCATAAAATGACATTTCATTAAAAGTCAACCTTGCCCAAAAAAGTCAACTTTGCAAAAACTTGTAATTCTTGAATTTTGTGAACTTCAAACTTTTTCCATGATCAAATAAAGATCAAATACACTCAAAATGATGAAGATCACCCCTTGGTTGGGTCATTGGGGGCCTCAGATGCCCTGATTTTGCACTGACTTGTCTGAAAAGTCAACTCTTGATCAAATGACTTCCCCATGGAATTTCTTCATGAAAATTGACATGCATACTCCCTATACCATATAGAGACCAATAGAAACAAGAATGACCAAAAAAAATTGAAGTTATGGCCTCTGAAACCAAAACCCTAATTTCAGGTCATCTGTGCAGTCAAGCCTGGCTCTGCTTCCACACCCATCCCAGTTCTTGTGATTCTTTGGCATTCTTGACTTTGAGAGGATATAATATGATGCTTGAACACACATGGACCCCTTTGAAGTGGTTGATGGCCTTTGGAGTGGCTCAAGAAGCTCTTGGATTGCTCAGATCACAAACCCTAGATGCAGATGTCTTAGAAGCTATGCAGTGAATCAAAAAATGTTATATGAGATGGTATGATTGTGTTTATGCATATGAAATGAACACAAGCCATGGTGTGAATGGGTGAGGGCAAATTTGGGGTGCTTACAGCTGCCCCTATTCAAACATGAGTTAGCTGTGCAGGATGTAAGCAACGGCTTAACAGGCAAACAAGATAACTTGTGGTTGAATATCAAAGACAGTCCAAAATTTGCACTCACAGAATGAAGAAGAAAAGGGATATAGATTGTAAAAGGAAAATAAAGTATATTGTAAAGTATGGGCGACGGAGGACGACCGTCGAGCAGAGGATGACTGCTGGGAAAGAGCAATGACGGGGACGGCCGACATGCTAGGAAAGGTGCGGGAAATAAAGCGATGACGGGGACGGCCGACATGCTGGGGATAAAAAGAATTATGATGGGGACGGCCATCAAGTAAAGCTGTAAGATTCTCTGGGGATTAATGAAAAATGATGGGGACGGCCATCAAGTTCATAAAGCAAAGCAACCAACGATGGGGACGACCATCGGGCTAAAAAAGAAAAGGGACCACGACGGGGACGGCCATCGGGTTAAAGAATAAATGAAATAAACAGATGATGTGGTACGGTCATCAAAGGTGAAGGACGATCACCTAGCAGGGGACGGCTGCTCTGTAAGGGTTAAGATGAGGGACGATCATCTAAGGTGGAGGACGACCACCTGGCAGGGTACGGCTGCCGAAAATATCGCGACATAGGACGAATGTCGGATAAAAGGTCAACGATGGGGAAGGCCATCGGATGAGCATGATGGAGGACGACCATCAAGAGGTGAAGGACGATCACCTAGCAGGGGACGGCTGCTCTCAAGGTTTATCATGACATAGGACGAATGTCAGATAACCAAAATCAACAATGGGGACGGCCATTGGATAAAATGATGAAGGACGATCATCAAAAAGGTGAAGGAAGATCACTTAGCAGGGGACGGCTGCTCTGTATCACGATATAGGACGAATGTCGGATAGAAAAGGTCGACGATGGGGACGGCCATCGGATGAGCATGATGGAGGACAACCATCAAGAGGTGAAGGACGATCACCTAGCAGGGTACGGCTGCTCTCAAGGTTTATCATGACATAGGACGGATGTCAGATAGAAAAGAAAATTTTCTCTACCGGGGAATAGTAAACACGGACGAGTGTTTATATCCAAGAAATGAAAGGTATAAGTGTTTGGTATTGTGTATAGATTAAAGATGCGGACGAGCATCCCTAAGACTTATGATACGGACGAGTATCAGGTAGAAACAAATACTGACACGTGTTCAGAGATGATGATACGGACGAGTATCAACGGGTTAACAGAGGACACGGACGAGTGTTGAATCTGAGGGGACTCTTCTGGGGAATAGTAGACACAGACGAGTATCTTTATTCAAGAAGGCAGAAGTGTTTGACGCAGTGTATGGATTAAAGATGCGGACGAGCATCCTTAAGATTATGATACAGACGAGTATCATGTAGAAACAAACGCTTGACGCATGCTCTGAGATGATGGTACGGACGAGTACCAACAGGTTAACAAAGAACAAGGACTATCGTTGAATCTGCGGGGATATAACTGATGTATACAAGATACGGACGAGTATCTGTATAAGTATGAGTAGTAGGTATGAGTGATGTATATTTGAGTGTTCAATCTGCTGGGGATGAGTGACACGGACGAGTGTCAAAAGGAGAAAAGTATAGTATAAACAAATATCTGGTATACAAAGTGTTTGCATTACCGTGCTGGGGAAAATGACATGGACGGATGTCAAGGAAATGTATATATATAAGCACTTGTGAGTGCAAAGAGAGTGTCTTTGGCTTTCTGCTGGGGATATGACACGGACGGGTGTCAAAGGGAGTATATACTGGTGTTTGTGAATATGAGGCAACTGCTTTTGCTGAGGACTCTGGGGGGAAAGTTTTCTGTATACTGATGGATTTTTATTATTCACAAGTGTTCGATTCCAAACATGGCTTGGGATTATGCTATATGTTTGATTTTTGCCGTAATGCTCCGTTTTAGACGGAATGCTACGCTTTGTGGGGTGAATATGATGTGAATGCCATGATTATGCAAAGATACCAAACCGGGATTCGGATCCCGTTGCTGCGAAGATCTCCGGCCGATCTGCTTGAAATGGACATCTCAGCTGGGGGTCAGATCATTGGTAGATCTGATGAAAAGATTCTGCTTGGGGAATTGGGTCAATGATAGACCTATTCCTGTAATGGGGGACCCAACTGGGGCTTTGTAGAAGCTTTCTTCACTCTGTTGTGACTCCTTCGTGCGTTGCTCTTCTAGATAGAGGCTGGAACTCTGTGGGGAGATGATTCCCTGGATTTTGTACTTGACTGAGGAAGAATGATTGGCAACTCGGCTGGGAGAAGCAACAAGTGGCAACTCAGCTGGGGAGAAAGTACTTGGAATGCTAGGCTGAGTGAGTGCTGATTTGCCAGCTTGCTGGGATGAAGCTTCCATGCCCCATGCTGCGCTTTTGAATACCTGCAATCCTGAAAAGACAGAGAAACGCACAAGTAATCCCGAGGTATCTCTTACCGGATTCCGTCATAGGAGTTATACACTTCTGAGAGTAAGTATATTCCCTGCGAGCATGTGTTTTATTTTCTTTATTTTTAAAGATAACATCTGTATTCATGCAATCAGTTTTTCTAGGGACATCAGACATTCTTTGCAAACAAAAATGTACAAGACGAAACATGACTGAAGAATCTGATTTTATTAATTCATGTGCCATGAATTGGCAAGATACAGTCAAGGAAACATATCTCCTGAAATGAGGAGATTGTTACAAATTGAGAAACAAAATGCTGGCAATGTTGACGACGCTTTGAAGGAGCTTCCTCCTGCTATGACTCGTATGACTATTGACGCTCTTCTCGTCTTGCTTTCTGAAGAAGGCTGGGTCCGACAGAAGCTTGATCCTTTCGGGGCTTACCAAGTTGTAGGTGGCACAGACGAATTCAGAATGCAGTTGTTCGCTTATTCCCTTGTTTTGCATGGATCGCCCTTTCGGGTTTTCAATCCATCGGGATACCCATTTTTGCCTGAGTTGTCCAATGCGGCTTTTCAACTCAGCGGGTGTACGATTTTTTTGTTTATTTCCCTTATTTTTGCCCAAGTCTTTTATTCTGTTTTTGACTTGCCGGGATGCCCTATTTTTTCCTGGACTTACATTCTGTTTTTATGTCCAGCGGGTCATTTTTATGCGAAGTATTTTTTAACTGCATCCGAATTCACAGGGGACGGGAAATCTTCACCATCCATGGTGCTGAGCATCAATGCTCCACCAGAGAAAACTTTCTTTACTACAAATGGTCCTTCATAGTTCGGAGTCCACTTGCCCCTGTGGTCTGTATGAGGAGGGAGGATTCTTTTCAACACAAGATCTCCCACTTGGTACTCTCGGTGCCTGACTTTCTGATCGAAGGCTCTCTTCATTCTTTTCTGATACAACTGCCCATGACAGATTGCAGCCAATCTTTTCTCTTCAATCATACTCAGTTGTTCGTATCGGGATCGAATCCATTCTGCTTCATTCAACTTAACATCCATTAGTACTCGCAGAGAGGGTAACTCAACTTCAACAGGTAGGACTGCTTCCACACCATATACAAGCTGATACGGTGTTGCCCCAGTGGATGTCCTGATTGATGTGCGGTACCCATGCAAGGCAAATGGTAGCATTTCATGCCAATCTTTGTAGGTGACTACCATCTTTTGCAAAATCTTCTTGATATTCTTATTAGCTGCCTCAACAACGCCGTTCATCTTTGGCCTGTAAGGAGAAGAATTGTGGTGTTGGATCTTGAAGTCCCGGCACAGTTCAGCCATCATCTTGTTGTTCAAGTTGGAACCATTATCAGTAATGATTCGTTCGGGAACTCCATATCGATAGATGATATCTCTCTTCAGAAATCTGGCTACCACTTGCCTTGTAACATTTGCATATGAGGCTGCTTCAACCCACTTGGTAAAATAGTCAATGGCGACCAGGATGAATCTGTGGCCGTTTGAAGCAGTTGGCTCAATCTTGCCAATCATATCAATGCCCCACATAGCAAAGGGCCATGGTGAAGACATTATGTTCAAAGGATTGGGAGGCACATGCACCTTGTCTGCATAAATCTGGCATTTATGGCACTTCCTGGCATAGGCACAACAGTCTGCATCCATTGTAATCCAGTAATAGCCCGATCTTAGCAGCTTCTTGGCCATGGCATGCCCTCCAGCATGGGTACCAAAGGATCCTTCGTGCACCTCGTGCATCAACAAGTCTGCTTCTGTTCTATCAACGCATCTGAGGAGTACCATATCAAAGTTTCTCTTGTACAAAGAACCATCAGTGTTCAGAAAGAAACTACCAGCAAGCCTTCTCAAAGTCTTCTTATCATTGGAAGATGCCCCAGATGGGTATGTTTGATCCTCCAAGAAGCACTTAATGTCATAGAACCAAGGCTTATCATCTTTGACAATATCTGCTGCAAATACATACGCTGGTCTGTCAAGTCTGGATACTGAAATCTGAGGTACAAAGTTGGCAGCTTGAACTTTGATCATGGATGAAATGGTAGCCAGAGCATCTGCAAATTGATTCTCGTCCCGAGGGATATACTCAAGCTTGACCGTTGTAAAGAAAGTCAGTAACCTCCTTGTATAATCCCTGTAAGGTATCAGATGATCCTGGTGTGTATACCATTTGCCATTGGTTTGATTAACTACCAGAGCTGAATCTCCAAATACAGTCAATGTCTTGATCCTGAGGTCAATGGCTTCCTCAAGACCCATAATGCAAGCTTCGTATTCAGCTTCGTTGTTAGTGCAGTTGAAAGTGAGTTTTGCCGAGAAAGGCATGTGAACTCCCTTAGGTGTAATAAGTACCGCACCAACACCACGACCATTCATATTAACAGCCCCATTAAACATCATAGTCCATTCTTCTTCCGGGTCAGGCCCTTCAGTGTGAACAGGCTCTTCATGATCTTTTGCTTTTATGAACATGATGTCTTCATCAGGGAAGTCAAATCGCATAGGCTGGTAGTCATTAATTGGTTGCTCAGCAAGATATTCAAATAGTACACTGCCCTTGATAGCTTTCTGAGAGGTGTACTGGATGTCATATTCTGTGAGGATCATTTGCCATCTCGCAACCCGTCCGGTAAGAGCTGGCTTCTCGAAAATGTACTTGACTGGGTCCATTTTTGAGATCAATAAGGTAGTGTGGGTCAACATATACTGTCTCAGTCGGCCAGCAGCCCACGCTAAAGCACAGCAAGTTTTCTCGAGCAGTGAATAACGTTGTTCACAGTCGGTAAACTTTTTGCTCAGGTAGTATATTGCATACTCTTTTCGACCAGACTCGTCATGCTGGCCCAGCACACACCCCATTGACTCTTCTAATACTGTCAAGTACATTATCAGAGGTCTTCCTTCAACTGGAGGCAGAAGGATTGGAGGTTCTTGCAGGTATTCCTTGATCTTGTCAAAAGCCCTCTGGCAGTCTTCGTTCCACCTGACCGTTTGTTCTTTTCTTAACAGCTTGAACAAGGGTTCACAGGTTGCTGTAAGGTGAGATATGAACCTTGAGATGTAGTTCAATCTACCTAGAAATCCTCGAACCTCTTTCTCAGTTTTTGGTGCAGGCATTTCTTGAATGGCTTTGACTTTATCAGGGTCAACCTCAATCCCTTTCTTGCTTACAATAAAGCCCAGCAGCTTACCAGATCTCACCCCGGATGTGCATTTGTTGGGGTACAGCTTTAGTTGGTACTTCCTCAGACGCTTGAATAGCTTCAGCAGATTCACCAGGTGATCTTCCTCTGTAAGGGACTTGGCAATCATGTCATCCACGTAACACTCGATTTCCTTATGAATCATATCGTGGAATAACGTCACCATAGCCCGTTGATATGTTGCACCAGCGTTCTTCAATCCGAATGGCATCACCTTGTAACAGAACGTGCCCCAGGGTGTGATGAAGGTTGTCTTCTCCATGTCTTCAGGTGACATTTTGATCTGATTGTATCCTGAAAATCCGTCCATGAAGGAGAATACCGAGAACTGAGCCGTATTATCCACCAATACATCAATGTGAGGTAATGGGAAGTCATCTTTCGGGCTAGCTCTGTTCAGATCCCGGTAGTCAACACACATCCTCACCTTGCCATCCTTCTTAGGCACAGGTACTATATTAGCAACCCATGGCGGATAGCTAGTTACAACAAGGAATCCGGCGTCCCACTGCTTTTGCACCTCCTCTTTGATCTTCATTGCCATGTCTGGACGAGTACGACGCAGTTTCTGTTTGACCGGTGGGCATTCTTCTCTTAAAGGCAGCTTGTGCATGACGATATCGGTGTCCAACCCTGGCATATCCTGGTAAGACCAAGCAAACACATCCACATATTCCTGAAGCAGGTCAATCAGTTGTTTCTTCACTGAGTCTTGTATGCCGGCCCCGATTTTAACCTCTTTCACATCTTCAACTGTATCAAGATTAATCGTTTCCACCTCCTCCTGATGAGGAGTGATAAACTCCTCCTCTTGTCTCAACAATCTGGCTAGCTCTTCAGGAAGCTCGTAATCTTCTTCAACCCCTTCATCAGCTTGATTGATTGGATTGTCAAAGTCATACGAAGTCATAGCCGTGCTGTTGTCGGTGCTGTCTGGAAGGCACTCTCTGCAAGGGTTCAGTTTGTTCATTTTAGTGATTGATTTTAATCTTGTTCAGAAAAGTGAAATAAAGTTGTCATTTTGAAAACATCGCCATTTATTTTTTGTACAAAAAGAAAAATGGAAAAACAGTGAGCGGGAAAGAAAAAGACTCGTTTGCAAAAAGATGTCCGATATTTCATTGATTAATCTTGTTGCACAAAAAGTACAGATGGCCCGATTACAAAATGAGTCTTGTCATCTTGGGCAAGATGCAAGACTTTGATGCATGCTATAAAAATACAGGAAATAATAATTACTCTGCATGAGTAACTCTTATAATTTCCTGGGAAGACCAGTTTGAGATACTGCTCCCCGGGATCTTTGGACGAATCCAGCTTTCCAGGTTGCGTTCTTCTTCCAACTCGTCTTCCAAGTTGTTGACAGCATCAGGGGTGAGCATCCCCCCACAAACAAAGTTGGGCTTCTTAGCAGCCTCTGTTTGATCTTCTTGAGTTGGTTTGTAACCCAACCCAAATCTATCTTCCTTCTTCTCCACAGGCAATAGTTTGCCCCAGCCTTGAGCGTTTCCTTCTTCCACCACCTTCCGGGCTTGTTGGTAGGATGCCATAGAGGTCCCAAGTACAGCAGAGGTTTCATTAATATTCAGGGCCTCAAACCCTTGACTCATGGTCTCGTGGATCTCCCCATCCATCTCAATATACTTATAAGTAGCCAGATGGCTAACAAAAATATCCTCCTCTCCACAGATAGTAACGACTTGACCTTCCCACTCAAATTTTAACTTCTGGTGAAGGGTAGACGTTACTGCGCCAGCGGCATGAATCCATGGTCTACCCAACAAACAGCTGTAGGCAGGCTGAATGTCCATCACGTAGAAGGTCGTTTTGAAAGTTTGTGGGCCAATCGTTACAGGCAACTCAATTTCTCCCAGAACCGATCTCTTAGAGCCGTCAAAAGCTCTCACTACCAAGTTACTGGGTCGTAATGCCAATCCTTCATATTCCAGCTTCACAAGGGCCTTTTTAGGTAAGACATTGAGGGATGATCCTGTGTCTACCAGCACATGGGAAAGAACTGCACCCTTACATTCCATGGTAATGTGCAAGGCCTTGTTATGATTGCGGCCTTCCGAAGTCAAATCAGTGTTGGTGAATCCTAGTCCATTGCTAGCATTAACATCTCCGACCACAGCTTCCAACTGATTGACGGTGATCTCTTCCGGCACATAAGCTGCGTGCAAGACTTTGAGTAGTGCATTCCGATGGGCCTCGGAGCACATTAGCAATGATAGAATGGAGATCTTGGAAGGAGTCTGGTGAAGCTGGTCCACTATTTTGTAATCACTTTTCTTGATGATTCTCATGAATTCATCAACTTCCTGGTCAAAAGGTGTTTTCAAAGCCTCTCTAACAACTTGTTCTTCTTGCACCATGCTCTTCCCTTTTGCCTTGGCAGCAGCTTCTACCTCGGCAGTGGGTCTTTGAATTTGCGGGGCAAAGAGATGTCCGCTTCGAGTGAAGCCTCCGCCTCCTCCCACATTGTCTATTTGTGGTGCAGAAGTTGATGATTCAAAAGTGATTTTCTGTCCTTCGCAGTATAAATCAGAGCCGTAATGCCACGGGATGGCATTGCTGCTTTCATAAGGTACTGGCCCAGGCACTGTAACGGTGACTGGACTGATGGCAGCTGCAGAAGGGACTGTGATAGTCTGTGGATCATAATATATTGTGACTGGTGCTCTGATAGGAGTAGCACTTTGTGAGTTGTAGGCGGAATCATTGGCAGGATCATAATAAATCGTAACTGTTGAGACATCTTCATAGTTTGCTGCTGATGTTGTAGGAGACATTGTTGGAAGGATGGGTGTTGTTGTTGTAGGAGACTCAAAATGAAGTGGTGCTGAAGTTGTAGAAGGAAAGTTTTTGATATCTGGTCAGTTGAAATGACAGATGGAACATTTGTTGATGAAGCTGAAGAGTTATCTGGAACAATGGTTGTTGTAGTTGTAGGAGGTTCTGGAGCTGTTGTTAAGGAGATTGCTGGATTGGTAGGATTTGATGTTGTAATTTGAAGCAGGCCACTCTGAATGAGACCATTTATGCCATCCCTCAAGTTATCTCAACCATTCACTGAAATGTTGCAGTAAGCACACCCTAGCTCGCATCCTGGGAACATTTGACATTCGAGGAGCTGAGCTTTGATCTCTACCAAAGGTGTCCGAATCTGACCCACACTGGTTATCAAGTAAGACGGTTTGTCTTCTTCAATAGCATTGATTCGGGGACCACCATGGTGTGGCATAGGGTTCTTGTTGACATTTGGTGGTGGTGCAAAGTTTAAAGCCTTGGAATCCACTAGATCCTGCACTTTCATGTGCAAAGCTCTGCACTTTTCCGTACTATGACCAGGTGCATTTGAGTGAAAGGCACATCTGGCGCTGGCGTCGTAGTTTCTGGGCAGACTGTTTGGATCCGGAGGTGCCAACGTCCTTAGCTCAACTAGGTTGAGTTTCAAGAGTTGTGGCAGTAATGTGGCATAGGGCATAGGGATCGGATCGATCACCCTATTGGCCTGAGAGGGCCTCTATTGGAATGGTCTCTGCTTATTGTTGTTGTTGGTGTTGCTGTTGTTGTAATTTCTCGGAGGATACTGAGTTTGTTGCTGATACTGAGGTTGTTGCTGATAATTTTGTTGCGGTGGTTGATAAGCTGGTTGTGGATGAGCTGGAGCGGGAATGGTGACTGCTGCCACAGACCTATGAACATATTGGGGCCTGCACTTGTTGGTGTGGATAGCATTGGTCTCACCAGTTCTTCTTGGGCCTGCAAAAGGCTTTCTTGTGTTGCTGGATGAGTTTGCACCGTTGTCTGAGATCTTACCCATCTTCAATAGGCTTTCAATTCTCTCTCCGGCTATGACCACATCTGCAAAGCTGGTGGATGAGAAGGCAGCTAGCCTATCAATGTAAGTCCCCTGGAGGGTGTTCATAAACATATTAGCCATCTCCCTCTCTGACATAGGTGGCTGGACAGCAGCAGCAAGCTGTCTCCATCTTTGAGCGTACTCTCGGAAGCTCTCCCTGGATGACTGTGACATTCCCATTAGGAGGGTCCTGTTGGGTGCCATATCCAAATTATACTGGTATTGTCTAATGAAGGCTTCTGCCAAATCCTTCCAACACCTGATGGTTGCTCTTGTCAAGTGGGAGTACCATTCCCTTGATGCTCCAGTTAAGCTATCCTCGAAATAAAACATCCATAGCTTTTCGTCCATGGTATAGGCCTTCAGCCTCCCCAGAAAAGACTGTAAATGGGTCCGGGGACAGGAAGTCCCGTTATACTTCTCAAAGCAAGGAGGCTTAAACTTGTGGGGAATCCTGACCCCGTCTACCAAGCCCATGTCCATGACATCAAAACCCAAAGAGTTTTGAGACTCCAAAAATCTTAATTTCTCAGCTATCTCATCCAGCCTTCTGTCATAGGCTTCCTCCCCAGCTCCCATCACTGTGAACTGATCTTCCTGGGGGTCTTCTTGCAGCACTCTACCTGCTGTAGCAGTCCTTTGCACATTGACAGGGATGTTGAAACTTTTAAATATTTAAAAATACTTTTTTAATGCTAAAAATGAAAATAAAAATATTTTTGTGTTCTAAAATTAAATAATAACTTGTATAAAAAATTTCAGAATTTTTGAATAAGTTTTACTATTTTTAAATAAATGGACAAATTAAATGGAATAAAATGCAAAATAAAATGGATTTATGGAGAAGTCAACGCATCCAATGGCCTATATTTGAATAAAAAGAGAGGGAATTGACGCGCGCGAGATTGGAAGGCCAGGATTCATTCTGGGGAATTCAAAATTAATCCCAATTAATTAATTCAAATAATCAGGATTAGGGTTTAATGAGAGATCTGGGCCATTGGTTCGCGCGGGAGTCAACTAAAGTCATCCAGATCAAGGGTCCAAATTCAAACTTGCATTAATTACACTGGTTAACCCTAATCTTTTTCAGGTGGCCGGAGAAGACCTCCGGTCGTCTTCTCCGGTGGGAACCCCACCTGAAAATTCCTAGAATCTTCAAAACGCAACTAAAATGAAATCTAAACAAACAGAAATCCTTCCCATACTCTACTGAATCAAAACCCTAACATAAACATCATTTATATTGCATCAATCACATGAATCGAAACAAAAGAAATTTTAGGGCAAAACTTTCAGAACACGATTAAACCCTCATATCCTCACCATTTTCAAAACCAAAGGCATCAGAGTGATCAGTGAACTACAAAGAACAACTTAGGAACTTTAAAAATCATTTCTGGAAAAAAAGTTCTTGAGCTACCTGAGTTTTGAAGCTTTCAGTTCTGCAACTTTCTGACCTCTTCCCTTGATGCAAAACACTCCCTTTGGTCCCTTGATGATGTCTGGATGCTTAGCAAGAGTTTATGTTGGCTGGTTTGAGAGTTTGAACAGGTTCTGCTCAAGCTCAGGTGAGAATCGTGTTTTGGATTCAGGCAGTTTCAGGCAAGGGTGAGGGGTTCTTTGTGATCAGGATGATGAGTTGAGAAGGTCTGTGAAGTTTGTTTTGGTGTTTGTGGCTTGTATGAAGAGTTTCGAATGCTTTTGCTCTAAGGATGAAAAAATGAGAAATTTGTGTTCTTGCTGGTTTCAGGCTTGTGTGTTATGTTGTTTGGCTTGCAATTAGTTTGTATAAACAATGTTGATTGGTCAAAAGATGTGACATGCCCTTTTGTGATAGGTGTATCTACTTTTGCCAATTTGTCAACTTTTGTGTAAGAGAAGCATGGGTCATGTCTTGGCTAAGTACAAGGGTGTGGGATGCGCAGCATGGTGTGAGGGAAAGGCTAGGATAGTTCAGCAATGTAGCTAGCAAGTGGATGAAGTGTTATCATTGGTTTTGCAACTTGGTTCCTTTTAGTTCTCATGGAAAAATCTTGCCTCACAAACCATGAAACATGGGATCTCTTTGGTTCAATCTGAACTTTAAGACTTGTATGATGCTTGTGTAATGGTTTGACACCAATTGGAAGTCACAAATTGCTTTGGTACAAGTTTTTGCAAGTTTCCCATTTTGTGCATAACTTGAAATTTAGTGATTTTTGCCAACTTTGATGCACCATAACTTTTGATCCAAAATGAATTAGGTCATGTTCTTGTACTTTTTGAAAAGGGAAAGATCTATTCTACAACTTTCATGACCAAAGTTTTTCCATTTGAAGCATTTTTGGATCAAAAAGTAAGGATTGGAAAAGTTGCATAAAATGACATTTCATTAAAAGTCAACCTTGCCCAAAAAAGTCACCTTTGCAAAAACTTGTAATTCTTGAATTTTGTGAACTTCAAACTTTTTCCATGATCTAATAAAGATCAAATACACTCAAAATGATGAAGATCACCCCTTGGTTGGGTCATTGGGGGCCTCAGATGCCCTGATTTTGCACTGACTTGTCTGAAAAGTCAACTCTTGATCAGATGACTTCCCCATGGAATTTCTTCATGAAAATTGACATGCATACTCCCTATACCATATAGAGACCAATAGAAACAAGAATGACCAAAAAAAATTTGAAGTTATGGCCTCTGAAACCAAAACCCTAATTTCAGGTCATCTGCTTCCACACCCATCCCAGTTCTTGTGATTCTTTGGCATTCTTGACTTTGAGAGGATATAATATGATACTTGAACACACATGGACCCCTTTGAAGTGGTTGATGGCCTTTGGAGTAACTCAAGAAGCTCTTGGATTGCTCAGATCACAAACCCTAGATGCAGATGTCTTAGAAGCTATGCAGTGAATCAAAAAATGTTATATGAGATGGTATGATTGTGTTTATGCATATGAAATGAACACAAGCCATGGTGTGAATGGGTGAGGGCAAATTTGGGGTGCTTACAGACCTCTTTGAAGTGATTGATGACCTTTGGAGTGGCTCAAGAAGCTCTTGGATTGCTCAGATCACAAACCCTAGATGCAGATGACTTTGAATCTATGCAGTGAATCAAGAATGTAATATGAGATGCTATGATGGTGTTTATGCATATGAAATGATCACAAGCCATGGTGTGAATGGGTGAGGGCAAATTTGGGGTGTTTATAGTGATCGTCCTTCACCTTAGATGACCGTCCCTCATCTTATCTCCAACAGAGCAGTCGTCCCCTGCTAGGTGATCGTCCTTCACCTTTGATGACCGTCCCTCATCATTATTTCATTTATTATTTAAACCCGATGGCCATCCCCGTCGTGGTCCCTTTTCCTTTTCCTGATGATCGTCCTTCATCAGTTTAGCCCGATGGCCGTCCCCGTCGTTGTTTGCAGTACTTTATGAACCTGATGACCGTACCTCATCATGTACCTTTACATATTTTCTAGAGAATCTTACAGCTTTATTTGATGGCTGTCCCCATCATAACCTCATTCTCCCCAGCATGATGGTCGTCCCCGTCATTGCTTTACTTCACACACTCTCCCCAGCATGTTGGTCGTCCCCGTCATTGCTCTTTCCCCAGCAGTCGTCCTCTGCTCGACGGTCGTCCTCCGTCGCCCACACTTTATAATATACTTTATTTCCTTTTACAATCTATATCCCTTTTCTTCTTCATGCTGTGAGTGCAAATTTTGGACTGTCTTTGGTATTCAACCACAAGTTATCTTGTTACCCTGTTAAGCCGCTGCTTACATCCTGCACAGCTAACTCATGTTTGAATAGGGGCAGCTGTAAACACCCCAAATTTTCCCTCACCCATTCACACCATGGCTTGTGATCTCCTCATATGCATAATCTCAATCATACCATCTCATATCACATTTTTGATTCACTGCATAGATTCAAAGTCATCTACATCTAGGGTTTGTGATCTGAGCAATCCAAGAGCTTCTTGAGCCACTCCAAAGGTAATCAATCACTTCAAAGGGGTCCATTTGTGTTAAAGCATCATATTGTATCCTCACAAAGTCAAGAAAGTCAAAGAATCACAAGAACTGGGAAAGGCATGGATGCAGAGCCAGGTTTAACTGCACAGATGACCTAAAATTAGGGTTTTGGTTTCAAAGGCCATAACTCCAAATTTTTTGGTCATTCTTGTTTCTATTGGTCTCTATATGGTATAGGGGTCATGCATATCAAGTTTCATGAAGAAATTCCATGGGGAAGGCATCTAATCAAGAGTTGACTTCTTGAGTAAGTCAGTGTAAAATCAGGGCATCTGAGGCCCCCAATGACCCAACCAAAGGGTTTTCTTCATCATTTTGGATGTGTATGATCTTTATTTGATCATAGAAGATGTTAGAAGTTCACAAAATTGAAGAATTTTAAGCCATTTGCAAAGTTGCCTTTTTGGGAAAGTGACTTGTAATGAAAACTTGCTATTTTGGGAAAGTTTTTCAACCTCCTCTTATTGATTCAAAAATGCTTCAAATGAGAAAACTTTGGGCATGAAAGTTGTAGATTGGATCATTCCCTTTTCAAAAAGTACAAGAACTTTTTCTAATTCATTTTGGATCAAAAGTTATGGCTTTGCAAAGTTGGGAAAATCATTGAAATTTCACTTTTGCACAAAGAGGGAAACTTGCAATTTCACATGCCAAGCATTCTATTGACTTCAAAATGACTTCTAATCTTCATACAAACACAATGCAATGCATAAAAGTCAGATTGGCCCAAGAAATTTCTCATTTTCATGCCTTGATGTCCAAGTATCATAAGCCTTTTTTTCATGAAAATCACAAAGAGGGAAGTCTTGCAAGAAGGTTTCCTTTGGTTTTGTTTGGTCTCTAATCATTATCAAAGTGTCATAACAACATTATATGATGCATTTTGCTGCATATTTCTTAAGAGATGTCACATGTTCATGGCCAAAAGTCACAAAGTGTAACAAGTTGCAAAATTGCAAAATATGTGAGATCTCACCCTTCATCCATTACAGCTCACATCAACTGATCCAAGAGTCATCCTTGAACTCAGCTGATGTAGTACAAGCCAGAAAATCAGCTCTGCCACAGCCCATGCCTCAAGTACACCTAACCATGACTTTTTGCAATTTCTCCCATGCTTTTGGAATAGTGACCAGCAGCCTCTACTAACCTGCTCCACAGCCTACTCAAACTTTATGGGAGTGATATAGCAGCTCATTTGGCATTGAAACAAGACACAATCCAACTTGCACAAAATCTGTCCCAAACTTCTTCTCTGAATTTTTCTTCACACAGCCAAGAAACTTCACTTTTTCTTTCACCAACAAGTCACAAATCACCCTTAGAACAAAAACCACCTCCTGAAACAACTTGAAACATCATACACCAAGACCTCCATTTCTGCTACACCAGAGCAAAACAGCCATAACCAGCCATTCTCAAAGCTCTTCAAGTTTCATTTCATCATCAGGGTGTTCAAAGGAGAGGGATTGCACCAAGTTTGAGGCCAGAAAGCTCCAAAGTTCAAAGCTCCGGTTCAGGTATCATCAAGAACACCCTTTTTTTAGAAATGCAATCTCTTGTTATAGGATGATAGAGTTTGTCTCACTGATCATGTCAATCTTTGAAGCACTGAAAACGGTTGAGAAATGAGTGTGTATGCATGTTCTGAAGTTTTTGCAGTGTTCTTGATTTTGCTCAAATCTTGTTGTTGATGCATTGTAAATGTGATCTTATGATTGATTCATGTTTGGGGTGGGTAAAGGATGAAATATGGAGAGTTAGAGCACTTAAAACAGCCTAGGGAATGAGTTTGATTATGCATTTTTGAAAAAAACAGCATAATGAATCGATTCATTCTAGCATGAATCGATTCATTCTGTTGAAAGGTTCCTGGATTTCGCAAAATGAATCGATTCATCCCATTATGAATCGATTCATGCTGTTTAACTAATTCTGTTTTGATCAGTATGAATCGATTCATCCAAACATGAATCGATTCATTCTTCTGTTAACCAATTTTAATTCATTTTGTTTGTATTTTATTTGCATGAATTTTAAAAAATAGCAAAACACTTTAAAAAATTCTGAAATTTTTTGTCAAACATTTCATTAATTCTCAGAACCCAAAAATATTTTTATTTTTATTTTTTGCATTAAAAATTATTTTTAAATTATTTAAATGTTTATTTTTAATTAGTTAATGAAAATTAATTAATTAAAAATACATTTAGGTATTTAAAAATTCCAAAAAAATTCACATTGCATTTTAAAACATTTAGAAACATTATCAAACTCTCAAAACAAATTTATTTGTGGTTCTTGATCTATTTTGACAATTTTCATTGGAATTAAATTTGTTTAAAGGCAATATTTTGGTCCTAAGTTTGAAAAATTCATTCTGCCTAACCCTTGAGAGTTTGATGATGGTTCTTCTTTCATTGCATCCTCCATAGCATTTAGTTTATAGGATAAAATTGGTTTGATTTGATCTTGCATTTTCAATTTGTTTGGTATTTTTCTTTGTGAGGCACCCCAAAACCCTAGTAATCTTAGGAAATTCATAACTTTCACTATGTTAAGAGTTAGATCCCCTCCTTTGGGCAGTGAACTTATATAGGTTTAGGGTACCTTTGATCCCATTTTCAATTTTTTATCTCATGTTTTGCTTCTGATTTTGAATTTTGCATCTCATGTTGTACATAAACCCTAATTTGCATCTTCATTTGCATTCATCTTGCATAAGCTTGCATACATGAACTTGCCATAGCATTTTGTGCACCCATTTGATTCATTAGACATCTTAAGACATATTAGAAGCATTTTTGATCATTGCATCTTTCATTTGCCATTTTTGTATGTCATTTGCAATTCATAACTTTTCATGTATGTTCATAGTTCTAAGCATGCTTCTCTTGCACCCATATGTTTGTATGATCATCCCCATGCCTTGTGTCATGTTTGCATCATCTCATAGCATCATTATCATCACACTCATGCTTCTGGTTTTGGTTTGCATCATGCCATTCCATCTCATTTTTGCATTGCATTGCATTCCTTTCACTAACTTTTCAGGTGGTAAGTTGTTTTGAGAAGTGGATTTGCCTTCACTTCTCACAATTTCTTTTCATCTCCTCTTATGCATCATTGCTGCATTTTATCTTGTTTTTGAAGTTGAGCTTGATCTTTCTTCTTCTTCTTACTTTCTTTCCTCAAGTAACTTGTCTTCTTAAATGAAGCAAGTTACTTTGCTTCTCTTTGCTCCTTTCATCTGCTTCCTGGTGGTTCCTCTGAAGATTTCTCTTGTAAACCTCACAAACCTTAGGAACAACCAAGCATAAAAATAATTAGGGTTTTGATTAGTCCCCCCACTTAGTTTTACCTTTGTGTCTCATTGAGTCTTCTCTTCTCACCTCATAATCAGGGACTAAACCCTAAAGGCTTCTATTAGGATGGAGTGTATAACTTTAATCCTAAGTGTTAAACCCTTAATGTGTTTAAATCCTTTAATCAATTCACTTAATAATCATCAAGACATCAAGCTTGTAACTTGGGCCTTGCATTAGGGTTCTAATTCTTCCTTAACTGGTTAAGAAGGACTAACCCTAGTGTTAATGGACAAGTCCCCCTCAAGTTGTCTTACAAACCATAAAACTCACTTCTCCATCTTATCATTAACTAAAATCCATCTAACAAAGGATTTGTTTTGTCATGAGGTTAATCCCTAATCATGGATTAAGTTGAGGAGCTTTCCTCAGCTTAAACATTCTCATCTATTATCCTTCTATTAGGATGGTGTAATGAGTCTGTTTAATCCTTGATTATGGCTTAAACTCATTACTTAACACTAAACAAAAACAACAAAAACATCTAAATAATCACATATAGGTTAATGATCTTAATCCTACATCAGGGTAGTTAAGTGTGAGATGCTGACTTCACGCTTAAGGTATTCTCATTACCCCTAATCAGAGGGAAGATGTGGTGAGTTTACTAACCCATTGGTTTAGGCTTAAGCTCATTAACTTATGACAAACTCCAAAAAGCAATAAAAGACTGAAAACTAAAAAACAAACAATAATCGTCTCCTTCGGGATTCTTTTCTCATCTCATTCACTCACAAACGAGAACTCACTTCTTCCATCTAATGCAAGACAGTTTGCACCTGAGCCAGACAGGTCATACACTTGAGCATAGACAAGTAGGCAGTTCACAAGTCAATTTATCTTTCAGTCTCTTTGGGTCGAACTACGGTGTTCTGACTTCCTCATTGCACGAGAGGATACGTAGGCATAACTTAACAGTTATCGAACAAAAGTCTCTGTATATTCCTCCTCTTCCAGCTTCATTCTTTAAGCCTCATAGTCTGGAGCATTTCATCTTTGTTCTTACACTGACACTTCACATATTTCACCTCACACTTCTTTCCATTGACACTTGCATTCTTTCCAGCTTTGATACACAAATTGCACTGACACTACCCCTTTAAAACACAAATCTTTTAAGTGTGGATCCCGTCGAGTACGACGGACAATGTGGGTGCTAATACCTTCCCAGGTTGTAACCAACCCCCTTTCTCAGTCTCTCTGGTTCGCAACCGTCTTATCCATATCTTTCTAGGTTTATGCAGCATTACCTTTCCTTCGGGATAAAAATGCCTAGCTGGCGACTCTATTCATTCCATCTTTTCGCCGACCGTTCGCGTCTGTACCCCATTTGACTTAGCCTCATTTTGGTGGGAGCGAAAGATATCTCTGATATAACCTGCTTTGTATAGCTAAAGTTTTCCCTTGTCTGGTAAGTCTCTGAACAGACTATCACTGATTATCCGATTCTTGGCATGGCGGACTCAGATGTCCTCTCGTAAAGAGTTACACTTAGTGAGCTCTGGAAGTGTCATGTCTCGGTATGAGCGTGGAAGCGACTTAAATCATTCTGATTGAGCATTGGAAGAATATATCCTTGGTCAACATCCGGGTGTCCTGCCCCTGTTTGGTAAATTCAGCTCTGATCAACTGACTCTTGAATGATTTCGCTCAATCAACTGATGCTTGGGAACTTGCTTTAGAATAACTGATTCTCTGGTCGACGAAATGACTGGATAACATGCCCCTAATTCATAGGCCTGCAAGATGCTCTTGATTCTGGCTATCATAGTTGAATGATCAAGTCCTCTGATTGCTCTTTGTAGGAACTTCCCTGGTGTCACAGACTGACTTGCAATTAAAACTGTTCATATACAAATGGTAATTTTAATGCAGTGTACATGCATGTTTTGAAAATTATTTATTTGAATGTTGTGACAGTGTGTGACGAATGGACCGTTAGTCCAGACGTAGTGCTGAGTTAGCAAATCTTTAGGAGTCAGTTTACGCAACCTCGTCGCAGTATGCTTTCAGATATGACCCTGATTCCATTAGAACTTCTAAGGGTTATGACGTGGCCTGGTTAACGGTTTTAGAAAGAAGGATTTATGGCTCAAAGTTTATTTATGCCCACCCATTCTCCTTGATGTTCTCCAGTCCTAAGTTCAGATAATTTGGCCTGAGCGCTCACCTCTCGGTAGGGTTTTGAAATGGTTGAGGAACCAACAACGTTAACAGTTTAAGCACCCACGAGGTTTCTTGGAGTAACAGTTACCCCTTCTGACTTTGTGTCTGGAGTCACACGACTTTGTTCTAATGGAAGTTTTTCTTTCTGATACATTTACTCCCTAACTTTTGCCTGGACTGATTCTTTTTGAATTTTTTTCGATTTTAAAGTCCAGCGGGTTGCCCTAACTTTTGCCTAAGTCATCATTCATTTTTTTTATGTCATCATTTTTTTAGACTTAGTGGGCTTTTATTTCTCTTTTTTAATTTTATTTTTGAACAAATCGTGTGACACTGGTTTGTATGACTTACATGAAAGGGTAATGACTGCCTCATTCCTTTGTTTTTGAGGGGTAACCATTGTGGTTTCACGTCTCTTGACCTCTTGAGGTGTAATGAATAAAGGTAATGGATCCTCGGATGCACACTCCTTTGGAAATTTGAACGCTTAGTCAAATTAACTGATGACTACCCTGCCCCGGGTTAGATGTGATGGTTTTTTTTTCGTTCAGAAAAGAAACTCCTACTTCAAGGCTCAAAGGGTTTGACGAGGGTCTATCTCCCTTATATCTCCGGTGTTTGGGAATTGAAGCAATGCATGTACATCGTCAGCAGGTTCTACTCTGAAAGCATACTTTCAACAATTATGGGTATTCAGTTGTCATCATCCTCCCTCAAACCTGCTAAACAACAGTGAAATAAATAGGAGGTAAATGGATGCAATTTTTTGTTTTTTTTGTTTTTTTTCTTTTCAATGCAAGTAAAGAAAAATGAGCGAATGCGACGTAATTGATTCAAAAAGTGCAAGATCACTACATTAACATTACCATTCAAAATAACAATGCTTAAAAGACAAGTAGCTGCTAACAGGAACGAAACTACAATTCAAATGATAAAAGGATACGATGATCGCCAATTCTGATGACATCTTGTTGTCTGAGCCACTGAAATCAGGAGATGCTCCTTCGAAATCCTTGAACTCAATCCGGCGAGAGGTTGATATTCACAACCAAGCTTCCTTCCGGAAAGGATATGTACCCCTTGTCGATCAACTGTTGTACTCTGGCTTGAAAATCTTTGCAATCTTCAGTTGAATGCCCCATTGATCCACGATGATACCCACATTTCTCTTGAGGATTGTACCCTGGAGGGTACAACTCTGGCAACGGCTTGAGAGGCTTAGGAGCCACCAATGAGCTCTGAATTAAATGTGGAAATAGTTCACTGTATGCCATGGTGTAAACACCCCAAATTTGCCCTCACCCATTCACACCATGGCTTGTGATCTTTTCATATGCATAAGTTCAATCATAGCATCTCATATTGCATTTTTGCTTCACTGCATTGATTCAAAGTCATCTGCATCTAGGGTTTATGATCTGAGCCATCCCTGAGCCATTTGAGCCACTCCAAAGGTCATCAATCACTTCAAAGGGGTCCATGTATGTTCAAGCATCATATTATACCCTCACAAGGCCAAGGAAGTCAAAGAATCACAAGAACTGACAAAGGCATGGAAGCAGAGCCAGGTTTAACACCAGATGGCCTAGAATTAGGGTTTTGGTTTCAGAGGCCATAACTCCAATTTTTTTGGTCATTCTTGATTCTATTGGTCTCTATATGTTATAGGGATCATGCATATTAATTTTCATGAAGAAATTCCATGGGGAAGGCATCTGATCAAGAGTTGACTTCTTGAGCAAGTCAGTGCAAAATCAGGGCATCTGAGGACCCCAATGACCCCAACCAAAGGGTGTTCTTCATCATTTTGAATATGTATGATCTTTATTTGATCAAAGAAGATGTTAGAAATTCACAAAGTTGTAGAATTTCAAGCCATTTGCAAAATTGCCTTTTTGGGAAAGTGACTTGTAATGTAAACTTGCCATTTTGGGAAAGTTTTTCAACCTCCTCAAATTGATTCAAAAATTCTTCAAATGAGAAAACTTTGGTAATGAAAGTTGTAGAATGGATCATTCCCTTTTCAAAAAGTACAAGAACTCATTCTAATTCATTTTGGATCAAAAGTTATGGCTTGTCAAAGTTGGGAAAAATCATATAATTTCAAGTTTTACACCAAAGAGGCAATTTGCAAAATGATATGATAAGGCATTCTAAAGGCTTCAAATGTGCACAAACACTTTACAACATACTCATATGACCTCTAAAGATCAGAATTGGCCCAAGAATATTGCATTTTGGGTGCTTTGACCTTGAAGAATTTCAAAAGGGGCAAAGTTGTGCCAATTTGCAAGATGGATCAAAGCTTCTCATCCACTTGCCTCAGTTCACAAAATCTGATCCACAAGAACTCCATGATCTCAGCTGAGCCAAGCCATGCCCCTATCACAGCCTCCCACTTGCCCATACCTCAAGTACACCTAACATTGACTTCATGCAAAATTGCCCATACCAATCAGCATAGGCCACACCAACTCCACAGACCTATCACAGTGTGATAAGTGGACAAAAAGCAACTCAAAGCAACACACACACAAGCCTGAAACATCTCATAAGCCATAGTTGACAAAACTCTCCTCTTATGCACTTTCCTTCGAATCTCAACACACAAGCATCAAACATCAAAACAAACTTCATAGAATCACTCAACATGTTCCTCTGATCATTTCCCAACCCTCATTTGTCCCTGAAACCTCCCACATCAAAAACACGATTTCCCTCCTCCATTAACCTGAGCTTCTGCAAACTTTCTCTGGAGGCCATATAAACTCCAGCTAAGTGTCACAAACTTCTGGGGATGATCATTGGAGCTTGTTTGGACCAAAGAAGCAGCCAGAAAGCACCTAAGGCAAAAGCTCCAGCTCAGGTACCTCAAGAACTTTTTTTTCTTCAGAAATTGCTTTTTATGCTATAGAATTGTTGCTTATGCTCCACTGATCATTCTGGTGTTTTTAGTTTTTAAAATGATTGAGTTTTGAGCCTGAACCATGTCTCTGAAAGTTTGACCTGAAAACTTTTTTGATTCGATTCGTGTTTGTGTTGAAGGATAAGCATGATTTTGTGATTGATTCGTGTTTGGGGTGGGTAGAGGATGAAATCTGGAGAGTTAGAACATTTGAAACAGCCTAGGGAGTGAGTTTGATTTTCGGTTGGCCGGAGAAGATGACCGAAACACTGTTCCGGTCATCTAAAAGTCATTATGGTTTAGGATTAGGGTTTAATCATAATTAGGCAAGTTTGAATTTGGACCGTTCGTTTGCGCGCTAAGTCAATTCCCGCGCCCCTGGATTTGAATCTCATCCCTCAGATTGTTTGACTTTCTCATTTTCCTCATTAATTTCATTTTATTTTCATTTGTTTTACATTTATTTATACAAATTATAAAAAATAGAAAATCATGTTTAAAAATTCTGGAAATTTTTATCAAATCTTTTATTAATTTTCAGAACCCAAAAATATTTTTATTTTTATTTTTTGCATTAAAAATCAGTTTTAAATCATCTAAATGTTTATTTTTAATTAGTTAATGAAAATTAATTAATTAAAAATACATTTAGGTATTTAAAAATCACAAAAAAATTCAAATTGCATTTAAAAACATTTAGAAACATTATCCAACTCTCAAAACAAATTTCTTTTTGGTTCTTGATGCCTTTTGATCATTTTCATTGGAATTAAATTCATTTTAAGGCAATATTTTGGTTCAAACTTTGAAAAATTCATTATGCCCAACCCTTGAGAGTTTGATGATGGTTCTTCTTGCATTGCATTCTTCATGGCATGTAGTTTATAGGATAAATTTGGTTTGAATTGATCTTCCATTTTCAATTTGTTTTGCATTTTTCATGATGAGGTACCTTAAAACCCTAGTAATCTTAGGAAATTCATAACTTTCACTAGGTTAAGAGTTAGATCCCCTCCTTTGGGCAGTGAGCTTGTATAGGTTTAGGGTATCTTTGATTGCATTTTCATTTTTTATCATGTCATTTGCTTCTGATTTTGAATTTTGCCTTGCATGTTGCATGTAAACCCTAATTTGTGTCTTCCTTTGCATCCATCTTTCATTTGCTTGTATCCAATGACTTGACATGACATTTTGTGCATCCACATGATTCATAATACATCTTAGGACATATTAGAATCATGTTTGATCATTTCATCTTTCCTTTGCCATGTTATATGTTCATTTCATTTCATAAACATTCATGAATCTTTATGGTTCAAAGCATGCCTCATTTGCATCCTTATGCTTGTATGATCACTCTCATCTCTTGTCATGTGTTTGTATAATCTCTTAGCATCATTAACATCATATTTATGCTTCTGACTTTGGTTTGCATCATGACATTTCATCTCATTTTGCATTGCATTTCATTTCTTTGCTAACTTTTCAGGTGGTAAGTTGTTTTGAGAAGTGAATTTGCCTTCACTTCTCACAATCTCTTCTCATCTCTCTTGCATCTTTGCTGCATTTTATCTTTGTATTAGAGTGAGCTTGCTCATTCATGTTCATCTTCATCTTTCTTTCTTCAAGCAACTTGTCTTCTTAAGGGAAGCAAGTTGTTTTGCTTCTCCTTGCTCCTTTCATCTGCTTCCTTCCTTGTGGTTTCTCTGAAGATCTTCTTGCAAACCTCATTAACCCTAGGAATAACCAAGCATGATAACAATTAGGGTTTGATTAGTCCCCCATTAGTTTTTACCTTTGTGTCATCTTTGAGTCTTCTCTTCTCACCTCATAATCAGGGACTAAACCCTAAAGGTTTTAAGGCTTTGTGATTAAGCTTATGCCTGCATCCTTCTATTAGGGTGGAGTGTATAACTTTAATCCTAAGTGTCAAACCCTTAATGTATTTAAATCCTTTAATCAATTCATTTAATAATCATCAAGACATCAAGCTTGTAACTTGGGCCTTGCATTAGGGTTCTAATTCTTCCTTAATTGGTTAAGAAGGACTAACCCTAGTGTTAATGGACAAGTCCCCCTCAAGTTGTCTTACAAACCATAAAATCCATTTCTTAATCTTACCATTAACTAAAATCCACTTAATAAAGGTTTTGTTTTGTCATGAGGTTAATCCCTAATCAATGATTAAGTTTAGGAGTCTTTCTCAGCTTAAATGTTCTCATCTATTATCCTTCTATTAGGATGGTGTAATGGGTCCATTAAATCCTTGATTATGGCTTAAACTCATTACTTAACACTAAACAAAAACAACAAAAACATCTAAATAATCACAAGTAGGTTAATGATCTTAATCCTACACCATGGTGATTAAGTGTGAGGTGCTTACTTCACACTAAAGGTATTCTCATTACCCCTAATCAGAGGGAAGATGTGATGAGTTTACTAACCCATTGGTTTAGGCTTAAGCTCATTTTCCTATGACAAACTCCAAAAGCAATAAAAGATTGAAAACACCAAAAACAAACAATAATCGTCTCCTCCGGGATTCTTTTCTCATCATCTTCACTCACAAACAAGAACTTGCTTCTTCCGTCTAATGCAAGATAGTTAGCACCTGAGCCAGACAGGTCATACACTTGAGCATAGATAGTAAGCAGTTCACAAGTCAATTTATCTTTCAGTCTCTTTGAGTCGAACTACGGTGTTCTGACTTCCTCATTGCACGAGAGGATACGTAGGCATAACTTAACAGTTATCGAACAAAAGACTCTGTATATTCCCCCTCCTCCAGCTTTATTCTTTTAGCCTCATTATCTTGAGTTTTACACTCCTGTCCTTACACTGACACTTCTCTTATACACTTCACATTTCTTTTACACTGACACTTGCATTCTTTTCCAGCTTTGATACACAGATTGCACTGACACTACCCCTTTTAAACACAAATATTTCAAACGTGGATCCCGTCGAGTACGACGGACAATCTGGGTGCTAATACCTTCCCAGGTTGTAACCAACCCCCTTTCTCAGTCTCTCTGGTTCGCAACCGTCTTATCCATCTTTTCTTAGGTTTATGCAGCATTACCTTTCCTCCGGGGTAAAAATGCCTAGCTGGCGACTCTTGTCTTCTGCCTTTACCCCTGTGTGTTCTCTCTCCTTTCGCCGACCGTTCGTGTCTGTACCCCATTTGACCTAGCCTCATTTGATGGGAGCGACAGCTTGGCGACTCTGCTGGGGAACCTTATACTGTAACCAGGGCTTATGGTTCTTTTTGTGGGTTCCTCCTAGCGCTTGTTTGATTTGTGTTTACTGGGGTGTTATGTGCTAATTGTGTTTATATAGTTGCTTTATTTACTGCTTTATGTACAATTATTTATTGCTTTCTTTATAGTTTTATATATCATATTGTCATACTGTCATTGCTGGATCTGGTTTTCTTTGGTGGGTGGGGTTCCATTGAGAGTTTAAGGTCCTCTACCTTAGACCTGAGTGACACCTAGGCTAGAGTGGTTCATGTTCTTTCCCATTCCATTTCGGTCTGGTACGGGAATATAAAACACGGTTCAGATGTGGGTTTCTTCTTGAGAATTCTGTGCTACAGATTTCCTGTAGTACTAGGGCCATCTGGGAAGCCTGCTAAGTCTGGATGACCTTTATTATGACCTTCAGAAACTGAGGTGAATTAGAGGAGGATCTTTTATGGTTATTGTAAACATTGTACCTCCGAGTTAGAAGTTTTTACACTTCTCATAACTGATCCGAGTCTGAGGATCCTTGTTCTAGAACACTACCTGTGAGGGGGTTTGGCTGTTTACAGGTTTGCAGGAACCCTTGGCCACATCATACCCTGTTACTTGTTTGATTAAGAGTACCTCATTTTGGATAGTTCTTGTGATTTAACCCTGGACATGTGACTCTTTATTTGAGTCCCCCACCTTGGTTACTGGATTTCTAAACCTTCATCTGGACCTTTGAACATACATGGACTTTATATCAAGACAGATAATCAGATCCAGCTTGATCACAAACCCTTGCATATCATTTGCATACATCATCATTGCATCATTTAACATTTGTTTATTTGTTTTTCAGGGTATCCACATTATATTTTGGCTTGGTTTTGACCCCTTCATCTGCATAGACCTCTGTTTCATCAGCTATAATCTTCAACTATCTTCATCAGTTGTCTGCTTCAGTCATCTTCGTCATCACCAGCATCGGCCTATCAGTGGCCCATCTCCAGTACCAGTCTTGATTTTCATCAGCACTTGTCTTCAGCTCTTCATCAGCAGTCATGGTTCCTCCCAGGAAGAGCAACATTTCATACCATTTCTTTGAGCCGGTGTTGACTGGTATCAGGCAGGTCCCGTCACTTATTACCCCTGACCACATCCCATTATTCAGAGAGCATTATGGAGGTATCCTGGATATGGTTATGGACCTGGACCCTTCAAAGAGGAGCATGATCCACACATGCTTGCAGTTTTATAACCCTCCTTTGAGATGCTTCACATTTTCAGACTTCCAGCTAGGACCTCTGTTGGAGGAATTCTCATCATTGATTGGAGTACCTGTCAGGGGTGGGATCCCCTTCAACCCAGAGATGACTTCTCCCAGCAATGGAGAAGTGGCAAAAGCACTGTACCTGGAGCCTGCTTTGATTGAGCAGAATATGACAACAAAAGCTGGGATCCCTGGTTTGCACTTGGATTTCTTAATCTCTCAGGCCATCCTGAAGGCCTCTTTGGGAGAATGGAGGGCAGTTTGTGCATTACTAGCTCTCAGCATATATGGGGTTGTACTGTTTGCAGATGAGCCCAAATTTATCAGCAAGAATGCCATTCATCTTTTCCTTCTGAGGAACCCAGTACCCACATTGCTGGGAGACTTCTATTACTCCATTCATCAGAGGAATGAGAAACAAAGAGGGAAGTTAGTGAGGTGTTGTGCACCTTTGTTTCACACTTGGCTGCTCAAACACCTACCTAAGACAGATGCCTTCCTGAATCCTCACCAACAGAAGAATTGGGCTAAGAGACTTATTGCTTTGTCTTCAGATGACATCAGATGGTGCACCCAGAGCACCAAAGGCAAAGACATCATTACTAGTTGTGGGCAAAACCCAAATGTACCTCTGATAGGAGTAAAGGGTTGCATCAACTACAATCCTTTGTTGTTTAAAAGGCAACTGGGCTATGCTTTGGTTCACCCTCCTAGAGTGCAAGATTTAGTCTATTGTGAGATAAAGCCTAATCTGGCTGCTGTCAGACAAGCATCCTGGGCTTGGGACAACATCCAGACAAAAGGGATGGCTATTCTTGGAAGATGCAATAATGTTGCTTCAGCTCAGTACTATGACTGGTCTCATGTTAGGGCTCAGATTACTGGAATGCCCTTCACCATTGAAGATATACCTGGACCATCCACAGCACAGCCAGCAGCAACTATCAGCCTGGAAGAATTTGAGAAGCTGAAGGAAAGGAATGAGAATCTATCTCAAGCTCTGAAGAAGACCCTTTGGGAAAGGAGTGATGGTCGTCTGGACATTGAGAGGCTGGAAAAGCTTAAGGTGGAGCATCTGGCCAAGATTGAGAAAACAGAGGACTACATCAAAAAAGCCAGAGCTGGGGAACAAATATTGAAGAATGCCTGCAAAGAGGCCAAGTATCAGAAGGTTAGGACTGATCTCTATCTTCAAGAAAGTCAGGCTAGGTGGATCAGGATCTTTGAAGCCCGGACACAAGAAGATCAGAAAACTCAGGCCATGATTGAACAGTTAGAGGCCAATGAAAAAAAGCAACAGGAAGCTTTGCTGGCAGCCCAAAAGGAGATTTCAGAGTTGAAGCTCAGGGCTGGTTTGAAGAGGTCAAAGGACCAGGACAGGCACAAGAAGCTGGCCACTGCCATTGCCACCAGAAACCTCCTTATCAGAAACATCACAGAGCATCTAGCTGGTCCAGTGACCGAGGCACTTCTGAAGTAGGTTAAGGAGGATGAGTTTGGACTAGATGTCTGACCTTTTGATTGTTGTTGTTTTCATTTGATGTACTTTTCATTTTGTGTTGTATTTTGACCCTTCAGGGGCATATGTTGTAAAACAAACTATGTATGACTCACCATTTGTAATATATTTTAGTTTATTTCCATTTTGGGGTTTCTTTTCTCAACAACATCAAAGCATCTTCCTCGGGGTCTGGAAAGGTCAAAACCAAGAACCAAGCCGGATACCTTGGAAAACAAATAAGCATACTGCATTGCATACTAACTTTTGTTTTGTTTTGTAGGTTTTGTCATTATGTTTGTTTCTAACTCTGTTATGCTTCAGGAAATATTGCTCGCCGCCGGGTGTTCCCTCTCAACCGTACGCACCGGTACCCTACTCGCAACAATCTTCCTGGTATCCAAATGGACCAAGTACAGCAGGACCTGACAGAGGTCAGAACTCAGATGGCTAATGAAAGAGTGGAGATGAGGAACCAAATGGCTCAATTCATGACTGTGATGACTAACTTGACCCAGAGTCAGGAGAGGCTAAGGGCATTGGTAGAAAGACAAAACCCCGAGGAGCCTCATCCTGGGACTGGAGGGACTAGTAATAATAAGGGGGGTCAGCCTCATGTTAACCCACCAGTATTTGGACCTCATCTAGACCCATAGGTCAACATCCCAAGAAATGTACAGGGCAACACTGTTGCAGGCAGGATCTTGCAAGAAGATCCTCAAGAGGAGCAGTTTACTATAATGGAAGCTGGGGATGAAGTCTATGATAGGAGGTTTGATGAAATTGCTGAGAAATTGAGATCTCTGGAGTCTCAAAATTCCTTAGGCTTCGACGTAATGGATATGGGGTTAGTGGATGGGGTGAGAATTCCCCACAAGTTCAAACCCCCGTGCTTTGAGAAATACAATGGAACTTCCTGTCCACGAACTCACCTACAGTCCTTCCTAGGAAGACTTAAAGCATACACCATGGATGAAAAACTATGGATGTTCTATTTTGAAGATAGCTTGACTGGAGCTTCAAGAGAGTGGTATTCACACTTGACCAGAGCTACTATCAGATGCTGGAAGGACCTAGCTGAAGCTTTCATCAGGAAATACCAATACAATCTGGACATGGCTCCTAACAGGACCCTCTTGATGGGAATGTCTCAATCCTCCAGGGAAAGCTTCAGGGAATACGCCCAAAGGTGGAGACAGCTTGCTGCTGCTGTCCAACCACCCATGTCGGAAAGAGAAATGGCCGACATGTTCATGAATACTCTGCAAGGAACATATATCGATAGGTTGGCTGCCTTTTCTTCTACTAGCTTCGCAGACGTGGTTATAGCTGGTGAAAGAATTGAAATCCTGCTAAAAATGGGCAAAATTTTTGATAATGGTGCAAGTTCGTCCAGTAATCCCAGGAAGCCTTTTGTGGGACCTAGAAGAACCGGTGAGACAAATGCCATTCACGCCAACAGGGGCAGACCTCAGTATGTCCACAGATCAATAGCTGCTGTCACTATTCCAGCTCCGATTCCTCAGCAACCAGCATATCAATAACCACAACAACCACATTATCAACAGCAAGTTCAGTACCCGCCACAAAGAACCTACAACAACAACAACAACAATCAACAACAAAGACCTTTTCAGCAAAGACCGTCACAGGCAAACAGGGTGATTGACCCTATCCCTATGCCTTATGCCACCTTATTGCCACAACTCCTGAAACTCAACTTGGTTGAATTAAGGACATTGGCACCACCAGATCCCTCCAATCTCCCAAGGAATTATGATGTCAACGCCAGATGTGCTTTCCACTCCAATGCACCTGGCCACAATACAGAAAAATGCAGGGCTTTGCAAATGAAAGTTCAAGATATGGTGGACTCTAAAGCCCTCAACTTTGCACCCCCTCCAAATGTCAACAAGAATCCTATGCCTCATCATCGAGGGCCGAGGATTAATGCCATTGAGGAAGACAAACCATCTACTTTGATCACCAGTGTTGCACAAATTCGGACACCTCTGGTCGAAATTAAAGCTCAGCTTCTAGAGTGCCAGGTATTTCCCGGGTGTGAGCTCGGTTGTGGGTATTGCAACATTGCAGTCAACGGGTGTGATAATTTAATAAGCGGCATAGATGGTCTTATCAAAAATGGTATACTTCAGATCTCAACAACGGCACCTACAAATCCAGCAATTCCTTTGACAACAATTCCTGAGTTTCCTACAACAGCAGCAACAATCATTCCTACCGATTCATCAATATCATCAACAATGGCTCCGTCCATCACTTCAACAAATCAAATGTCAACAACCCTTTCTTCTACAACATCAGCATCCATTTATTCAGCCGAATCTTCTACAACATCAACAAAAATTAATGAAGATATCTAAGCAGTCACCATCTTCTATGATCCATCAAATGTTCCTCCAAATAGCAACTTTCAGCAACAAACAGTGGCACCTCCTGCCAGGTCACAAGTCACAATTTACTACGATCCACACACCATCACAGTACCATCCTCTGCAGCAGTCAGTCCAGTTACCATTACGGTGCCTGGACCAGTTCCTTATGAAAATAGTAATGCCATACCTTGGCATTATGGCTCTGATCTCTACTGCAACGGGGAGAAAATCACTTTGGATTCTTCAACCTCTTCTCCACAAATTGATAATGTTAGGGGAGGCGGAGGCTTCACCAGAAGCGGACGCTTTTTTGCCTCACAAACTCAAAGGCCTAATGCTGAAGCAGAAGCTGCTGCCAAAGCAAAAGGAAAGAGTGTAGTGCTTGAAGAGCCAGCTATCAAAGAAACTCAGAAGCCATCTTTTGAGCAAGATGTAGACGAGTTTATGAGAATTATAAAGAGAAGTGATTACAAGGTGGTGGATCAGCTTCACCAAACTCCCTCAAAAATCTCCATATTATCCCTGTTGATGTGTTCTGAAGCTCACAAGAATGCATTATTGAAAGTCCTGCACGCAACATACGTGCCAGAGGAGATTACCGTTAATCAGCTAGAAACTGTGGTAGCAAATGTCAACACCAGTCATGGACTGGGCTTTACCAATGCTGACTTAACAACTGAGGGACGTAACCACAACAAGGCTTTACATATAACCTTGGAATGAAAGGGTTCTGTTTTATCTCATGTACTAGTGGACACTGGGTCGTCGCTCAATGTTCTACCAAAGAAAGCCTTAGTGAAGCTAGAGTACGATGGCTTGTCACTGCGTCCAAGTAATTTGGTGGTGAGAGCATTTGATGGCTCTAAAAGATCAGTGCTTGGAGAGATTGATCTGCCTGTGATGATTGGCCCGCGGACTTTTAAAATTACCTTCTATGTGATGGACATTCAGCCGGCCTACAACTGTTTGTTGGGTAGACCCTGGATCCATGTCGCTGGCGCTGTTACGTCTACCCTTCACCAGAAGCTGAAATTCGAGTGGGAAGGCCAGATCATCACCATCTGTGGGGAAGAAGATATCTTTGTTAGCCATCTGGCTACGTATAAGTACATAGAGATGGATGGAGAAATCCATGAAACCATAAGCCAGGGGTTTGAGGCCTTGAACATTAATGAAGCATCTGCTGTACTGGGAACCTCCATAACGTCTTATCAGCAAGCCAGGAAGGTTGTTGAAGAGGGTACTGCCCAAGGCTGGGGCAAGCTGCTGCCCATGGAGAAGAAAGAGGACAGATTTGGGTTGGGTTACAAACCAACTCAACAAGATCAATCTGAGGCTGCAAAAGAGCCCAACTTTGTCAGTGGGGGGATGCTCACCCCGGATGTTGTAAACAACTTGGAAGACGAGGAGGAAAGTGACCGCAACCTGGAGAGCTGGATACGTCCAATGATCCCGGGGAGCCAAGTCCTTAGCTGGTCTTCCCAGGAAATTATAAGGGTTACTCCTGTAGAGTAATTATTATTTCCTATATTATTAAGCATGCATCAAGTCTTGCATCTTGCCCAAGATGTCAAGACTCATTTTGTAATCGGGCCATCTTGTAATTTTGTGAAAACAGATCAATCAATGAATATCGGACATCTTTTGCAAATGAGTCTTTTCCTTTTCCGCTCACTGTTTTCCATTTTTCTTTTTGTACAAAAATAAAATGGCAATGTTTTCCAATATGATAACTTCATTTCACTTTTTCTAAACAAGATTAAAATCTATCACTAAAATAAACAATCTAAACCCTTGCAGAGAGTGCCTTTCAGACCGCACCGACAACAACACTGCTATGACTTCGTATGACTTTGACAATCCAATCAATCAAGCTAATGAAGGGGTTGAAGAAGATTATGAGCTTCCTGAAGAGCTAGCCAGGTTGTTAAGGCAAGAGGAGAAGGTTATCACTCCTCATCAGGAGGAGGTCGAAACAGTTAATCTTGGTACAGAAGAAGAAGTGAAAGAAGTTAAGATCGGGGCCTGCTTACAAGATTCAGTGAAAGAGCAACTGATTGACATGCTTCGGGAGTATGTGGATGTCTTTGCTTGGTCTTATCAGGATATGCCAGGGTTGGATACCGATATTGTCATGCACAAGCTGCCTTTAAAAGAAGACTGCCCGCCGGTAAAACAGAAACTGCGCCGTACTCGCCCAGATATGGCAATGAAGATTAAAGAAGAGGTGCAAAAGCAGTGGGACGCGGGGTTCCTTGCTGTAACTAGTTACCCGCCGTAGGTTGCTAACATTGTACCTGTGCCTAAGAAAGACGACAAGGTGAGAATGTGTGTGGATTACCAGGATATGAACAGAGCCAGCCCAAAAGATGATTTCCCTTTACCTCACATTGATGTATTGGTCGATAATACGACTCAGTTCTCAGTGTTCTCCTTCATGGATGGATTTTCAGGATACAATCAGATCAAAATGTCACCTGAAGACATGGAGAAGACAACTTTCATCACACCCTGGGGCACGTTCTGTTATAAGGTGATGCCATTTGGACTGAAGAATGCTGGTGCCACTTATCAACGAGCTATGGTAACATTATTCCATGACATGATCCATAAAGAAATTGAATGTTATGTGGATGACATGATTGCCAAGTCCCTCACAGAAGAAGACCACCTGGTAAATCTGCTGAAGTTATTCAAGCGTCTGAGGAAGTACCAGCTGAAACTAAACCCCAACAAGTGCACATTTGGGGTACGATCTGGTAAGCTGCTGGGATTTATTGTAAGTGAGAAAGGGATTGAAGTTGACCCTAATAAAGTCAAAGCCATTCAAGAAATGCCTGCACCGAAGACTGAAAAAGAAGTTCGGGGGTTCCTAGGTAGGTTGAACTACATCTCAAGGTTCATATCTCACCTTACAGCAACATGTGAGCCTTTGTTTAAACTGTTAAGAAAAGAACAAATGGTCAGGTGGAATGAAGACTGCCAGAGGGCTTTTGACAAAATCAAGGAGTACTTACAGGAGCCTCCAATCCTTATGCCTCCAGTTGAAGGAAGACCTCTAATCATGTACTTGACAATATTAGAAGAGTCAATGGGGTGTGTGCTTGGCCAGCATGACGAGTCTGTTCGAAAAGAGTATGCAATTTACTACCTAAGCAAAAAGTTTACCGACTGTGAACAACGTTATTCACTGCTCGAGAAAACTTGCTGTGCTTTAGCGTGGGCTGCTCGCCGACTGAGACAGTATATGTTGACCGACACTACCTTATTGAACTCGTAGACGGATCCAGTTAATTACATTTTTGAGAAGCCAGCACTTACCGGACGGGTTGCAAGATGGCAAATGATTCTCATAGAATATGACATTCAGTACACATCTCAGAAAGCCATCAAAGGCAGTGTATTGTCTGATTATCTTGCTGAGCAACCCATTGATGATTACCAGCCTATGAGATTTTACTTTCCTGATGAAGATATCATGTTCATAAAAGCAAAAGATCATGAAGAGCCTATTCACACTGAAGGGCCTGACCCGGTGTCGCTCCCACCAAGTGACACCTCTGGCCAGAAAGGGTACAGACGCGAACGGTCGGCGAAAAGAGAAAGAGAACACACAGGGGTGAACTCAGGAGAAAAGAAGAGAGTCGCCAGCTAGGCATTTTTATCCCGGAGGAAAGGTAATGCTGCATAGACCTAGAAAAAGATATGGATAAGACGGTTGCGAACCAGAGAGACTGAGAAAGGGGGTTGGTTACAACCTGGGAAGGTATTAGCACCCAGATTGTCTGCCGTACTCGACGGGATCCACGCTTAAAAGATTTGTGTTTTAAAGGGGTAGTGTCAGTGCAAGTTGTGTATCAAAGCTGGAAAGAATGCAAGTGTCAGTGCAAAAAAAAAGTGAAGTGAAATAATGTGAAGTGTCAGTGTAAGAACAAGAGTAAGAAGCTCAAGGCTATGAGGCTTTAAAAGAATAATATTGGAAGAGGGGGAATATACAGAGACTTTTGTTCGATAACTGTTAAGTTATGCCTACGTATCCTCTCGTGCAATGAGGAAGTCAGAACACGGTAGTTCGACTCAAAGAGACTGAAAGATGAATTGACTTGTGAACTGCTTGCTTGTCCATGCTCAAGTGTATGACATGTCTGGCTCAGGTGCAAACTGTCTTGCATTAGACGGAAGAAGCAAGTTCTCGTTTATGAATGAATGAGATGAGAAAGGAATCCTGGAGGAGACGATTATTGTTTTTTTTTTTGTGTTTTCAGTCTTTTATTGCATTTTGAAGTTTGTCATATGAAAATGAGCTTAAACCTAAACCAATGGGTCAGTAGACTCATCACATCCTCCCTCTGATTAGGGGTAATGAGAATACCTTAAGTATGAAGTAAGCACCTCACACTTAATCACCATGATGTAGGATTAAGATCATTAACCTACTTGTGATTATTTAGATGTTTTTGTTGTTTTTGTTTAGTGTTAAGTAATGAGATTAAGCCATAATCAGGGATTAAACAGACTCACTACACCATCCTAATAGAAGGATAATAGATGAGAATATTTAAGCTGAGGAAGACTCCTCAACTTAATCCATGATTAGGGATTAACCTTATGACAAAACAAAGCCTTTATTAAGTGGATTTTAGTTAATGATAAGATGAAGAAATGAGTTTTATGGTTTGTAAGACAATTTGAGGGGGACTTGTCCATTAACACTAGGGTTAGTCCTTCTTAACCAGTTAAGGAAGAATTAGAACCCTAATGCAAGGCCCAAGTTACAAGCTTGATATCTTGATGATTGTTAGATGGATTGATTAAAGGATTTAAACACATTAAGTGTTTAACACTTAGGATTAAAGTTATACACTCCATCCTAATAGAAGGATGCAGGCATAAGCTTAATCACAAAGCCTTAAAGCCTTTAGGGTTTAGTCCTTGATTATAAGGTGAGAGGAGAAGACTCAAGGATGACACAAAGGTAAAAGCTAAATGGGGGACTAATCAAACCCTAATTGTTATCATACTTGGGGATCCTAGGGTTTGTGAGGCTTAAGAGAGAAAGAATCTTCAAAGAACCACCAGGAGGAGCAAGATGAAAGGAGAAAGAAGCAGAATGAAGCAAGACAACTTGCTTCACTTAAAGAGACAAGTTGCTTGAAGAAAGAAGGTAAGAGATGAACATGAATGAGAAAGCTCAATCCAATACACATACAAAATGAAGCAAGGGAAGTATGAAAGAGATAAGAAGAGATTATGAGAAGTGAAGGCAAATTCACTTCTCAAACAACTTACCACCTGAAAAGTTAGTGAAAGAAATGAAATGCAATGTAAATGAGATGGAATGTGATGATGAAAACCAAAACCAGGAGCATAAACATGATGTTGAGGATGCTAAGAGATGATGCCAACACATGACAAGAGATGAGAATGATCAAACAAACATATGGATGCAAATGAAGCATGCATTGAACCATGAATGTTCATGAAAAGTTATGAAATGCAATGGACATATACCATGGAAAATGAAATATGCAATGACCAAACATGATTCTAATATGTCTTAAGATGTATTATGAATCAAATGGATGCACAAAATGTCATGGCAAGTCATGGTATGCAAGCAAATGGAAGATGGATGCAAAGGAAGGCATAAATTAGGGTTTATGATCAACACACAAAGAAAAATCCAAAACAAGAAGCAAATGTCATGATAAAAATTTGAAAATACAATCAAAAGGAACCCTAAACCTATACAAACTCACTGCCCAAAGGAGGGGATCCAACTCTTAACCTAGTGAGAATTATGAATTTCCTAAGATTGCTAGGGTTTTAAGGTACCTTGTCAAGAAAAATGTAAAACAAAATGAAAATGGAAGATCAATTCAAACCAATTTTACCCTATAAACTACATGCTATACAAGAGGCAATGCAAAAAGAATCATCATCCAACTCTCAATGGCTAGGCAGAAATGAATTTTTGAAGATTGAACCAAAATATTGCCTTGAAAGAAAATTAATTCCAAAGAAAATGATCAAAAGGCATCAAGATCAAAAAAGAAATTTGGTTTGAGAGTTGGACAATGTTTCTAAATGTTTCTAAATGCTAAGTGAATTTTTATGTGATTTTTAAATACCTAAAAGTATTTTCAATTAATTAATTTTCATTAACTAATTAAAAATAATCTTTAAAATGATTTAAAAATAATTTTTAATGCAAAAAATAAAAATAAAAATATTTTTGGGTTCTGAAAATTAATGAAATGTTTGACAAAACATTTCAGAATTTTTTAACATGTTTTGCTATTTTTTAAAATTCGTACAAAATAAATATAAAACAAATGAATTTAAAATGATTTTAATGAGAAAATGGGAAAGTCAGCCAATCTGATGGCAGAGATTCAAACTCATATGGGCGGGAATTGACTACGCGCGTGAATGGACGGCTTGAATTCAAACTTGCCTAATTATGATTAAACCCTAATCCAGTGCCCTAATTACTTTCAGATGACCGAAACAGTGTTCCGCTCATCTTCTCCGGCAAGCCAAAATCTCAATCTCTCTCAAAACGCATCAAAACCTCAATAAACTCTCCAGAATCAACCTATGAACATCACTAAACATAAACCCTAAGTCAAACAACATTTATTTTTCGTGAATCAAAGGAAACGAGCAAAAACATTTTTACGGGCAAACTTTCAGAACATCATAACATGCTTGTTTCTGGCTCATTTTCAAAAATAAATAGATCCCCATGATCAGGGCAACATATAGAACAACATTCTAACAAGAAATCAAAGTTCTGGAAAATTTGTTCATCATGTTACCTGAGATTGGGCTTTCGAAACAGGGACTCTCTGGCTGCTTCTTTGGTTCAAACAAACTCCAATGATCCTCCTATGAAGCTTTTGACACTTAGCTGGAGTTTATATGGCCTCTAGAGAGAGTTGGCAGAAGCTCAGGCCAAGGGAGTGTGAAAATCGTATTGGTGATGTGGGAGGTTTCAGGACAAAACAATGGTTGGGGAATGATCAGAGGATCATGGTGAGTGATTTGGTGAAGTTTGCTTTGATGTTTGATGCTTGTGTGATCGGATTCGATGGAAAGTGCATAAGAGGTGAGTTTCTTGAACTATGGCTTATGAGAGGTTTTAGGCTTGTGTGTGTGATGCAAATGAACCCTTGGAGTGTGTTTGTAAAGTCTGGATTGGGCAGAGAGTTGTTGGTGGCCTGTTGTGATTGGTATGGGCAAGTTACCAAAATGTCAACTTGACTTGTACTTAAGGTATGGGCAATGGTACAGCTAGCTTTTTGGCTTGTCTTGGCTCAGCTGAGATTAAGGATGTCCATGGAATTAGTTTTGAGACAAATCAGCAAGTTGAGTGAAGTTTATGTAGTGTTTTGCAAATTTGTGAACTTTTTTGGCCCTTTTGGAATTTCTTAATGCACAAGCCATGAATTTGGACAAATCTTTGGTGCATTCTGACCTAGAAGCAATGTACTATGATGTTTTGATGTATTGAAGTGTGTTTGAAGTCATATTTTTCCTTGGCAAGAGATTTTGCAACTTTGCCTCTTTGGTGCATAACTTGAAATTATGTGACTTTTCCCAACTTTGACAAGCCATAACTTTTGATCCAAAATGAATTAGAATGAGTTCTTGTACTTTTTGAAAAGGGAATGATCCATTCTACAATTTTCATGACCAAAGTTTTCTCATTTGAGGCATTTTTGAATCAAAAAGAAAGGTTTGAAAAAGTTTCCCAAAATGGCAAGTTTCCATTACAAGTCATTTCCCAAAAAGTCAACTTTGCAAATGGCTTGAAATTCTTCAATTTTGTGAACTTCCAACATCTTCTATGATCAAATAAAGATCATACACAATCAAAATGATGAAGAGCACCCTTTGGTTGGGTCATTGGGGGTCTCAGATGCCCTGATTTTGCACTGACTTGCTCAAAAAGTCAACTATTGATCAGATGCCTTCCCCATGGAATTTTTTCATGAAAATTGATATGCATGATCCCTATACCATATAGAGACCAATAGAAACAAGAATGACCAAAAAAATTGTAGTTATGGCCTTTGAAACCAAAACCCTAATTTCAGGTCATCTGTGCAGTTAAACCTGGCTCTGCTTCCATGCCTTTCTCAGTTCTTGTGATTCTTTGGCTTCCTTGACTTTGAGAGGATACAATATGATGCTTGAACATACATGGACCCCTTTTAAGTTATTTATGACCTTTGGAGTGGCTCAAATGGCTCTTGGATTGCTCAGATCACAAACCCTAGATGCAGATGACTTTGAACCAATGCAGTGAATCAAAAATGCAATATGAGATACTATGATTGAGCTTATGCATATGAAGAGGTCACAAGCCATGGTGTGAATGAGTGAGGGCAAATTTGGGGTGTTTACAGCTGCCCCTATTCAAGCATGAGTTAGCTGTGTAGAATGTAAGCAACGGCTTAACAGGCAAACAAGATAACTTGTGGTTGAATACCAAAGACAGTCCAAAATTTGCACTCACAGAATGAAGAAGAAAAGGGATATAGATTGTAAAAGAAAACAAAGTATATTATAAAGTGCGGGAGACGGAGGACGACCGTCGAGCAGAGGACGACTGCTGGGGAAAGAGCGATGACGGGGACGGCCGACATGCTGGGGATATGAGAAATTATGATGGGGACGGCCATCAAGCAAAGATATAAGACTCTCTGGGGATTATGGGTAAAAACAAATGATGAGGTACGGTAATCAAAGGTGAAGACGATCACCTAGCAGGGGACGGCTGCTCTGTTGGGGATAAGATGAGGGACGGTCATCTAAGGTGAAGGACGATCACCTGGCAGGGTACGGCTGTCGAAAGCATCGCGACATAGGACGGATGTCGGATGAAAAAGGTCGACGATGGGGACGACCATCAGATAAGCATGATGAAGGACGATCATCAGGAGGTGAAGGACGATCACCTAGCAAGGTACGGCTGCTCTTGGGATTTATCTTGACATAGGACGAATGTCAGATAACAAGATCAACGATGGGGACGACCATCGGATAAAAGTGACGAGGGACGATCATCAAAGGGTGAAGGACATTCACCTAGCAGGGGACGGCTGCCAAATATCACGACATAGGACGAATTCCGGATAGAAAAGGGTTCCAATAATGGAGACTCCGCTGGGGAAAGGATGAGGGACGGTCATACAAAGGTGAAGGACGATCACCTGGCAGGGTACGGCTGCCGAAAAGGGGTATCATGACATAGGACGAATGTCAGATAGAAAGGAAATAGTTCGCTGGAATTTGCTGGGATAAGTAAACACGGACGAGTGTCTATATTCAAGAAATGAGAGGTATTAATGTTTGGGTATTGTGTATAGATTAAAGATGCGGACGAGCATCCTTAAGACTATGATACAGACGAGTACCGGTAGGAACAAATACTGACACATGTTCAGAGATGATGATACGGACGAGTATCAACTGGTTAACAAAGAACACAGACGAGTGTTGAATCTGAAGGGACTCTTCCGGGGAATGGTAGACACAGACGAGTGTCTAAATTCAAGAGGACGTAAGTGTTTGACACGTTTATGGATTAAAGATGCGAACGAGCATCCCTAAGACTATGATACGGACGAGCATCAGGTAGAAACAAACGCTTGACGCATGTTCTGAGATGATGATACGGACGAGTACCAACGGGTTAACAAAGAACACGGACGAGTGTCGGATCTGAGGAGGTATGAGTGGTGTATACAAGGTACGAATGAGTATCTGTATGATTGAAACAGGAGTAATTAGTACGAGTGGCGTACAAGAGTGTTTAACTTGCTGGGAGAGTGACACGGACTAGTGTCGGAAAACGTATATTATAAACAAATGTATGGTTTACAAAGTGTTTAGGTAATTATGCTGGGGAAGGTGACACGGACGGGTGTCAGGAAATCTGTATAGATATATGTATCTGTGAGTGCAAAGAGGACGCTTTGGCTTTCTACTGGGGATATGACACAGACGGGTGTCAAGAAGTGTCTGTAATATATAAGTGCCTGTTTGTAAAGAATGCCCGGGCGACCTTGCTGGGGAATGATGACACGGACGAGTGCCAAAAGGAGTGTGCATCTGTATTTGTGAGTGTAAGGCAAATGCTTTGGTTCTCTGTCGGGGAATTTGGGGAGTTTTCTGTATATTGCTGACGGATTGCTAGTATTCACAAGTGTTTGATTCAGAACCTGGCTTATGATTATGCAATATGTTTGATTTTTGCCGTAATGCTCCGTATTAGACGGAATGCTACGCTCTGCGGGGAGAATATGATGCAAATGCTATGATTATGCAAAGATAACGACTCGGGATTCGGATCCCATTGCTGCAAAGATCTCTGGCTGATCTACTTGGAGTGGACACCCCAGCTGGGGATGAGATCATTGGTAGATCTGACCTATGGGACTCTGCTTGGGGATATAGGTCACTGATAGACCTATTTTTGGTAATGAGGGACCCAACTGGGGTTTGTAGAAGCTTTCGTCACTCTGTTGTGAGATCTTCAGGCATTGCTCTTCTGGATAGAGGTTGAAAATCTGTGGGGGAGATGGTTCCCTGGCTTTTGTACTTGGCTGAGGAGGAAGTAACAAATGGCAACACAGCTGGGGAGAAAACACCTCTGGTGCTAGGATTGAGTAGATGGTGATTTGTCAGATTGCTGGGATGGAGTTTTCATGCCCTATGTTGTGCTTTGAACACCTGCAATCCTTAAAAGACAGAGAAATGCACAAGTAATCCCGAGGTATCCCTTACCGGATTCCATCATAGGGGTTTAGACACTCCCGGGAGTAAGTATATTTACTGCACGCACGTATTTTAGAAGAAAAGCATTTGTATTTATGCAATCAGTATCTTAAAGACATCGGACATTCTTGCAAATGAAACTAAAATGTACGAGACAAAACATGACTGAAAAATCTGATTTTATTAATTTATGTGCCCTGAATTGGCAAATACAGTCAAAGAAACAAATCCCCTAAAATGAGGAGATTGTTACAAATTGAGAAATAAAAGGTATTGGCAATGTTGATGACGCTTCAAGGAGCTTCCCTTTGCTATGACTCGTATGACATTTGACGTTCTTCTTATCTTGCTTTCTGAAGAAGGTTGATTCTGACCGGCGCTTGATCCTTTTGAAGCTTGCCAAGTTGTAAGTGATATAGATGGATTCAGAGTGCAGTTGTTCGCTTATTCCCTTATTTTGCATGGATCACCCTTTCGGGTTTTTAATCCATCGGGATACCCCTTTTTGCCTTAGTTGTCCAATGCGGCCTTTCAACTCAGCGGGTGTACATTTTTTTTTGTTTATTTTCCCTTATTTTTGCCCGAGTCTTTTATTCTGTTTTTGACTCACCGGGATGCCCTATTTTTGCCTGGACTTACATTCTGTTTTTATGTCCAGCGGGTCATTTTTATGCGAAGTATTTTTTAACTGCATCTGAATTCACAGGGGACGGGAAGTCTTCACCATCCATAGTGCTGAGCATCAGTGCTCCGCCAGAGAAAACATTCTTTACTATGAATGGCCCTTCATAGTTCGGAGTCCAATTACCCCTGTGGTCTGTATGAGGAGGGAGGAGTCTTTTCAGCACAAGATCTCCTACTTGGTATTCTCGGAGCCTGCCTTTCTGATCGAAGGCTTTCTTCATTCTTTTCTGGTACAGCTGCCCATGACAGATTCCAGCCAATATCTTCTCTTCAATTAGATTCAGTTGTTCGTATCGGGATCGGACCCATTCTGCTTCGTTCAGCTTAACATCCATCAGTACCCGCAAGGAGGGTAATTCAACTTCAACAGGTAGAACTGCCTCCATACCATACACAAGCTGAAACGGTGTTGCCCCAGTAGATGTTCTGATTGACGTACGGTACACATGCAAGGAGAACGGTAGCATTTCATGCCAGTCCTTATAAGTGACTACCATCTTCTGCACAATCTTCTTGATATTCTTATTTGCTGCCTCGACAGCGCCATTCATTTTTGGCCTGTAGGGAGAAGAATTGTGATGTTGGATCTTGAAGTCCCGGCACAGTTCTGCCATCATTTTGTTATTCAAGTTGGAACCATTATCAGTAATGATTCGCTCGGGCACTCCATACCGACAGATGATGTCTCTCTTCAGAAATAGGGCTACCACTTGCCTTGTAACATTTGCATAGGAAGCTGCTTCAACCCATTTGGTGAAATAGTCAATAGCAACCAAGATGAATCTGTGGCCGTTTGAAGCAGTCGGTTCAATCTTGTCGATCATGTCAATTCCCCACATGGCAAAGTGCCAGGGTGAAGACATCACATTCAGAGGATTTGGAGGCACATGCACTTTATCCGCATAAATATGGCATTTATGGCATTTTCTGGCATAAGCACAACAATCTGCATCCATTGTGATCCAGTAATAGCCTGATCTTAACAACTTTTTGGCCATGGCATGCCCTCCTACATGGGTACCAAAGGATCCTTCGTGCACTTCGTGCATTAACAAGTCTGCTTCCGTTTTATCAACGCATCTGAGGAGTACCATATCAAAGTTTCTCTTGTACAGGGAACCGTCAGTATTTAGGAAGAAACTACCATCTAGCCTTCTTAATGTCTTCTTATCATTGGAAGATGCCCCAGGTGGGTATGTTTGATCCTCCAAGAAGCACTTAATGTCCTGGAACCAAGGCTTATCATCTTTAACAACTTCTGCCGAGAATACATATGCTGGTCTGTCAAGTCTGGATACTGAAATCCGAGGTACAAAGTTGGCAGTTTGAACTTTGATCATGGATGAAATGGTGGCAATGGCATCTGCAAATTGATTCTCGTCCCGAGGGATATACTCAAGCTTGACTGTTGTGAAGAAAGTCAATAACCTCCTTATATAATCCCTGTAAGGTATCAGATGATCCTGGTGTGTGTACCATTTGCCGTTGGTTTGATTGATTACCAAAGCTGAATCTCCGAACACAGTCAAAGTATTGATCCTGAGGTCAATGGCTTCCTCAAGACCCATAATGCAAGCTTCGTATTCAGATTCGTTGTTAGTGCAGTTAAAGGTGAGTTTTGCCGAGAAGGGCAAGTGAACTCCTTTGGGTGTAATGAGTACTGCACCAACACCACGACCATTCATATTAACCGCCCCATCAAACATCATAGTCCATTCTTCTTCTGGGTCAGGCCCTTCAGTGTGAACAGGCTCTTCATGATCTTTTGCTTTTATGAACATGATGTCTTCATCCGGGAAGTCAAATCTAATAGGCTGGTAATCATCAATGGGTTGCTCAGCAAGATAATCAGATAATACACTGCCCTTGATGGCTTTCTGAGATGTGTACTGAATGTCATATTCTGTGAGGATCATTTGCCATCTTGCAACCCGTCCGGTAAGTGCTGGCTTCTCAAATATGTACTTAACTGGGTCCATCTTTGAGATCAACAAGGTAGTGTGGGTCAACATATACTGCCTTAGTCGGCGAGCAGCCCACGCTAAAGCACGACAATTTTTCTCGAGCAGTGAATAACGTTGTTCACAGTCGGTAAACTTTTTGCTTAGGTAGTATATTGCATACTCTTTTCGACCAGACTCGTCATGCTGGCCTAGCACACACCCCATTGACTCTTCTAATACTGTCAAGTACATTATCAGAGGTCTTCCTTCAACTGGGGGCATAAGGATTGGAGGCTCTTGTAAGTATTCCTTGATTTTGTCAAAAGCCCTCTGGCAATCTTCGTTCAACCTGACCGTTTGTTCTTTTCTTAATAGCTTGAACAAAGGCTCACAGGTTGCTGTAAGGTGAGATATGAACCGTGAAATGTAGTTCAATCTACCTAGGAACCCCCAAACTTCTTTTTCAGTCTTCGGTGCAGGCATCTCTTGAATGGCTTTAACTTTATTAGGGTCAACTTCAATCCCTTTCTCACTTACAATAAATCCCAACAACTTACCGGATCGCACCCCAAATGTGCACTTGTTAGGGTTTAACCTCAATTGGTACCTTCTCAGACGCTTGAATAACTTCAACAGATTTACCAGGTGGCCTTCTTCTGTAAGGGACTTGGCAATCATGTCATCCACATAACATTCAATTTCTTTATGGATCATGTCATGGAATAATGTTACCATAGCCCGTTGATATGTTGCACCAGCATTCTTCAGTCCGAATGGCATCACCTTGTAACAGAACGTGCCCCAGGGTGTGATAAAAGTTGTCTTCTCCATGTCTTCAGGTGACATCTTGATCTGATTGTATCCTGAAAATCCATCCATGAAGGAGAACACCGAGAATTGAGCCGTATTATCCACCAATACATCAATGTGAGGTAAAGGGAAGTCATCTTTTGGGCTGGCTCTGTTCAGATCCCGGTAGTCCACACACATCCTCACCTTGCCATCTTTCTTAGGTACGGGTACAATATTAGCAACTCACGGCGGATAGCTAGTCACAGCAAGGAACCCGGCGTCCCACTGCTTTTGTACCTCTTCTTTGATCTTCATTGCCATATCTGGGCGAGTACGGCGCAGTTTCTGTTTTACTGGCGGGCAGTCTTCTTTCAAAGGCAGCTTGTGCATGACAATATCGGTGTCCAACCCTGGCATATCCTGATAAGACCAAGCATACACATCCACATACTCACGAAGCATGTCAATCAGTTGCTCTTTTACCGAATCTTGTAGGCAGGCCCCGATCTTAACCTCTTTCACGTCTTCTTCCGTACCAAGATTAACCGTTTCGACCTCCTCCTGATGAGGAGTAATAACCTTCTCCTCTTGCCTTAACAACCTGGCTAGCTCTTCAGGAAGCTCATAATCTTCTTCATCAGCTTGATTGATTGGATTGTCAAAGTCATACAGAGTCATAGCCATGTTGTTGTCGGTGCAGTCTGAAAGGCACTCTCTGCAAGGGTTTAGATTGTTCATTTTAGTGATCGATTTTAATCTTGTTTAGAAAAAGTGAAAGGAAGTTATCATTTTGGAAAACATTGCCATTTTATTTTTGTACAAAAAGAAAAATGAAAAACAGTGAGCGGAAAAAGAAAAGACTCATTTGCAAAAGATGTCTGATATTCATTGATTGATCTGTTTGCACAAAATTACAAGATGGCCCAATTACAAAATGAGTCTTGTCATCTTGGGCAAGATGCAAGACTTGATGCATGCTTAAAAATACAGGAAATAATAATTACTCTGCAGGAGTAACCCTTATAATTTCCTGGGAAGACCAGTTTGAGATACGGCTCCCCGGGATCCTTGGACGTATCCAGATCTCCAGGTTGCGCTCATCTTCCGACTCATCTTCCAAGTTGTTCACTGCATCGGGGGTGAGCATTCCCCCACTGACAAAACTGGGCTTCTTGGCAGCCTCTGATTGATCTTGTTGAGTTGGTCTGTAACCCAACCCAAATATGTCCTCCTTCTTATCCACGGGCAGCAGCTTGCCCCAGCCTTGGGCAGTACCCTCTTCAACAACCTTCCTGGCTTGCTGATAAGATGTCATGGAGGTTCCCAGTACAACAGATGCTTCATTAATATTCAGGACCTCAAATCCCTGGCTCATGGTTTCATGGATTTCTCCATCCATCTAAATGTACTTGTACGTGGCCAGATGGCTAACAAAGATGTCCTCTTCCCCACAGATGGTGATGATTTGACCTTCCCACTCGAATTTCAGCTTCTGGTGAAGGGTAGACATAACTGCGCCAGCGGCATGGATCCAAGGTCTACCCAACAAACAGCTGTAGGTCGGCTGAATGTCCATCACATAGAAGGTAATTTTAAAAGTCTACAGGCCAATCATCACAGGCAGATCAATCTCCCCTAGCACTGATCTTTTAGAGCCATCAAATGCTCTTACCACCAAATTACTCGGACGCAATGCCAAGCCATCATATTCCAGCTTCACTAAGGCTTTCTTTGGTAGAACATTGAGTGAAGACCCAGTGTCCACCAGTACATGGGATAGAACAACACCCTTGCATTCTAGAGTGATGTGTAAAGCCTTGTTGTGGTTACGTCCCTCAGTTGTTAAGTCGGTATTGGTAAAGCCCAATCCATGACTGATGTTGACATTTGCCACCACAGTTTCTAGCTGATTAACAGTGATCTCCTCTGGCACGTATGCTGCGTGCAGGACCTTCAGTAATGCATTCCTGTGAGCTTCAGAACACATTAACAGGGATAATATGGAGATCTTTGAGGGAGTTTGGTAAAGCTGATCCACCACCTTGTAATCACTTCTCTTTATTATTCTCATAAACTCGTCTACATCTTGCTCAAAAGATGTCTTCTGAGTTTCTTTGACAGCCGACTCTTCAAATACCACACTCTTTCCCTTTGCCTTGGCAGCAGCTTCTGCTTCGGCATTAGGTTTTTGAGTTTGTGAGGCAAAATGGCGTCCGCTTCTGGTGAAGCCTCCGCCTCCCCCAACATTATCAATCTGTGGAGAAGAAGTTGAAGAATCCAAGGTGATTTTCTCCCCATTGCAGTAAAGATCGGAGCCATAATGCCAGGGTATGGCATTACTGCTTTCATATGGAACTGGTCCAGGCACCGTGATGGTAACTGGACTGACTGCTGCAGAGGAAGGTACTGAAATGGTGTGCGGAAGGAGGTGCCACTATTTGTTGTTGAAAGTTGTTGTTTGGAGGAACATTTGATGGGTCGTAGTAAATGGTGATTGCTGAGATATCTTCATTAATTTCTGTTGGCATTGTAGAAGATTCTGCTGAATAAATGGGTGCTGATGTTGTAGAAGAAATGGTTGTTGACATCTGCCTTGCTGAAGTGATGGACGGAGCCATTGTTGATGATATTGATGAATTGGTCGGAATGATTGTTGTTGCAGTTGTAATAGAGTCAGGAATTGTTGTCAAAGGGATTGCTGGATTTGTAGGCGCTGATGTTGTGATCTGAAGTACACCACTTTTGATAAGACCATCTATGCCGCTTCTCAAATTATCACACCCGTTGACCGAAATGATACAATAACCACAACCGAGCTCACACCGGGGGAACATCTGGCATTCTAGAAGCTGAGCTTTAATTTCTACCAGAGGTGTCCGAATCTGTCCAACACTGGTGATTAAGAAAGATGGCTTATCTTCCTCAATAACATTAATTCTTGGTCCTCCATGATTGGGCATGGGATTCTTGTTGACATTTGGTGGGGGTGCAAAGTTGAAGGCTTTAGAATCTACTAGATCTTGTACCTTCATTTGTAAAGCCCTGCATTTTTCCGTATTGTGGCCAGGTGCATTAGAGTGAAAAGCACATCTGGCGTTGACATCATAGTTTCTTGGCAGATTAGAGGGATTTGTTGGTGCCAATGTCCTTAATTCAACCAAGTTGAGTTTCAGGAGTTGTGGCAATAAGGCAGCATAAGGCATAGGGATAGGATCAATCACCCTATTTGCCTGCGACGGTCTTTGCTGAAAAGGTCTTTGTTGTTGATTGTTGTTGTTGTTGTTGTAGGTTCTTTGTGGCGGATACTGAACTTACTGTTGGTAATGTGGCTGTTGTTGTGGTTGATATGCTGGTTGTTGAGGAATTGGAGCTGGAATTGTGACAGCTGCTACTGATCTGTGGACATGCTGAGGTCTGCCCTTGTTGGCATAAATGGCATTTGTCTCACCGGTTCTTCTAGGTCCCACGAAAGGCTTTCTGGGATTACTTGACGAACTTGCACCATTATCAGAAATCTTACCCATCTTCAAAAGCCTTTCAATTCTTTCTCCCGCTATGACTACGTCCGCGAAGCTGGTGGAAGAAAAGGCAGCGAGCCTATCAATATATGTTCCTTGCAGGGTATTCATAAACATGTCGGCCATTTCCCTTTCCGACATGGGTGGTTGGACAGCAGCAACAAGCTGTCTCCACCTCTGGGCATATTCCCTGAAGCTTTCTCTGGAGGATTGAGACATTCCCATCAGAAGGGTTCTGTTAGGAGCCATGTCTAGATTGTATTGGTACTGCTTGATGAAAGCTTCAGCTAGGTCCTTCCAGCACCTGATAGTAGCTCTGGTTAAGTCAGAGTACCACTCCCTTGAAGCCCCAGTCAAACTATCTTCAAAGTAAAACATCCATAGTTTTTCGTCCATGGTGTATGCCTTAAGTCTCCCCAGAAAGGACTGCAAGTGAGTTCTTGGGCAGGAAGTTCCGTTGTACTTCTCGAAGCACGGGGGTTTAAACTTATGGGGAATCCTGACCCCATCCACTAACCCCATATCCATGACATCAAAGCCTAGGGAATTTTGAGACTCCAGAGATCTCAATTTTTCAGCAATTTCATCAAACCTCCTGTCATAAACTTCATCCCCAGCTCCCATCACAGTAAACTGCTCTTCTTGGGGGTCTTCCTGTAAGATCCTTCCTCTAGTAGTATTTCCTTACACATTACCCGGGATGTTGACTTCCGGATGTAGATGAGGCCCATATACTGGTGGATTAACATGAGGCTGACCCCTTTCATTGTTACTTGTTCCTCCAGTTCCCATAGGAGGTTCTTCCGGGGTTTGTCTTTCTACCAATGCCCTAAACCTTTCTTGACTTTGAGCCAAGCCATTCATCACTTCCATGAATTGGGTCATTTGGTTTCTCATCTCCAGCCTTTCATTAGCCATCTGAGTTCTGACCTCTGTCAGATCTTGCTGTACTTGATCCATTTGGATACCAGGAAGGTTGTTGCGAGTAGGATACCGGTGCGGACGGTTGAGAGGAAACACCCGGCGGCGAGCAATAATTCCTGAAGCACAACAAAGTTAGTAACAAACAAAACAAAAACCTACAAAACAAAACAAAAGTTAGTATGCAATGCAGTATGCTTATTTGTTTCCAAGGTATCCGGCTTGGTACTTGGTTTTGACCTTTCCAGACCCTGAGGAAGATGCTTTGATGTTGCTTGAGAGAAAGAAAACTCAGTGAAACAAACTAACAAATATATTACAAACGGTGGATCATACATAGTTTGCTTTTACAACAAATTCCCCTGAAGGGTCAAAATACAAAAGAAAAGTACATCAAATGGAAATAACAACAAGCAAAGTGGTCAAACATCTAAACCAAACTCATCCTCCTTAATCTCCTTCAAAAGTGCTTCAGTTACAGGACCAGCCGGATGCTCTGTAATGTTCCTGATAAGGAGGTTTCTGGTGGCAATAGCAGTGGTCAGCTTCTTGTGCCTGTCTTGTTCCTTTGACCTCTTCACACCAGCCCTAAGCTTCAATTCTGAAATCTCCTTCTGGGCTGCCAGCAAAGCCTCCTGTTGTTTCTTCTCATTGGCCTCCAACTGCTCAATCCTAGCTTGGGTTCTCTTATCTTCTTGAGTGCGAGCTTCAGTGATCCTGACCCACCTAGATTGAATTTCCTCTAGATAGAGATCAGTCCTGGCCTTCTGAAACATGGCCTCTTTACAGGCATTCTTCAATATTTGCTCTCCAGCTCTTGATTTCTTGATGTAGTCCTCTGCTTTCTCAATCTTGGCTAGATGCTCCACTTTGAGCTTCTCCAACCTCTCAATGTCTAGACGACCATCACTCCTCTCCCAGAGGGTCTTCTTCAGAGCTTGAGACAGATTCTCATTTCTTTCTTTCAACTTATCAAATTCTTCCAGGCTAATAGTGGCTGGAGGTGGTACTGTGGATGGTCCAGGTGCATCCTCAATGGTGAAGGGCATCCTAGAAATTTGAGCCCTAGCATGAGACCATTCATAGTACTGAGCTGAAGCCACATTATTGCATCTCCCCAGAATGGCCATCCCTTTGGTCTGGATGTTGTCCCAAGCCCAGGATGCTTGTCTGACAACAGCTAGATTAGGTTTTATCTCACAATACAGGGTTTCAGCCAAGTCTTGCACTCTAGGAGGGTGGACCAAAGCATAGCCCAATTGTCTCTTAAACAGCAAAGGATTGTAGTTGATGCAACCCTTCACTCCTATTAGAGGTACATTGGGGTACTGCCCACAGCTAATAATTATATTTCTGCCATTGGTGCTCTGGTTGCACCATCTGATGTCATCTGAAGTCAGAGCAATAAGTCTCTTAGCCCAATTCTTCTGTTGGTGAGGATTCAAAAAGGCATTAGTCCTAGGTAAGTGTTTGAGCAGCCAGGTGTGAAATCGAGGAGCACAACATCTCACCAATTCCCCTCTCTGCTTCTCATTTCTTTGGTGGACAGAATAATAGAAATCCCCCAGGAAGGTGGGTACTGGGTTTCTCAAAAGGAAGAGATGAATGACATTCTTGCTGATAAACTTGGGCTCATCTGCAAATAGTATAACCCCATATATACTGAGGGCTACCAATGCACAAACTGCCCTCCATTCTCCCAAAGAGCCCTTCAGGATAGCCTGAGAAGTCAAGAAATCTAAGTGCAAACCAGGGATCCCAGCCTTTGTGGTCATGTTCTGCTCAATCACAATAGGTTCCAAGTGCAGTGCTTTTGCCACTTCTCCATTGCTGGGAGAAGCCATCTCTGGGTTGAAGGGTATCCCACCCCTAATAGGCACTCCAGTCAGTGATGAAAACTCCTCTAACAGAGGTCCTAACTGAAAGTTCTGGAAAGTGAAGCATCTCAAAGGAGGGTCATAAAACTGTAGGCAAGTGTGGATCAAACTCCTCTGAGAAGGATCCAGATCCATAACCATATCAAGGATGCCTCCATAATGCTCTCTGAATAATGGGATGTGGTCTGGAGTGATAAGTTCCTGGACCTGCTTGATGCCAGCCAGTACAGGCTCAAAGAAATGGTATGAAATGTTGCTCTTCTTGGGTGCCATGACTGCTGATGAAGAGCTGAAAACAGATGTTGATGATGAAGATTGATATTGGAGATGAGCCACTGATAAGCTGAGGATGGTGATGGAGGTAGCTGAAGCAGGCAACTGATGAAGATAGCTGAAGCAGATAGCTGATGAAACAGAGGTCTATGCAGATGAAGGGGTCAAAACCAAGCCAGATATAATGTGGATACCCTGAAAAACAAATAAACAAATGTTAAAATGATGCAATGATGAGTATGCACATGATATGCAAGGGTTTGTGATCAAGCTGGATCTGATTACTGCCTTGATATAAAGGTCCAGGTATGTTTAAGAAGTCCAGATGGAGGTTCAGAAATCCAGTAACCAAGGTAGGGGGACTCAAATAAAGAGTCACATATCCAGGGTTAAATCACAAGAACTGTCCAAAGTGGGGTACTCTTAATCAAACAAGTAACAGGGTATGATGTGGCCAAGGGTACCTGCAAACCTGTAAACAGCCCAACTTCCCTCACAGGTGATGTTCTAAAACAAGGATCCTCAGACTTGGATCAGTTATGAGAAGTGTAAACACTTCTAACCTGGAGGTACAATGTTTACAATAACCATAAAAGATCCTCCGCTAATTCACCTCAGTTTCTGAAGGTTATAATAAAGGTCATCCAGACTTAGCAGGCTTCCCAGATAGCCCTAGCACTACATGAAATCTGTAGCACAGAGTTCTCAAGAAGAAACCCACATCTGAACCGTGTTTCATATTCCCGCACCAGACCGAAATGGAATGGGAAATAACATGAACCACTCTAGCCTAGGTGTCACTCAGGTCCCAGGTATAGGACCTTATCTCTCAATGAACCCCACCCATCAAGACAAAAAACCAGATCCAGCCAGGTAACAGTATGACAGTATGATATATAAAGTTGTAAAGAAAGCAATAAATAACTGTACATAAAGCAATAAATAAAGCAACTATATAAACACAATTAGGACATAACACCCCAGTAAACACAAATCAAACAAGCGCTAGGAGGAACCCACAAAAAGAACCAGAAGCCCTGGTTACAGTATAAGGGTCCCCAGCAGAGTCGCCAAGCTGTCGCTCCCACCAAGTGACACCTCTGGACAAAAGGGGTACAGACGCGAACGGTCGGGGAAAAGAGAAAGAGAACACACAGGGGTGAACTCAGGAGAAAAGAAGAGAGTCGCCAGCTAGGCATTTTTATCCTGGAGGAAAGGTAATGCTGCATAGACCTAGAAAAAGATATGGATAAGACGGTTGCGAACCAGAGAGACAGAGAAAGGGGGTTGGTTACAACCTGGGAAGGTATTATCACCCAGATTGTCCGCCGTACTCGACGGGATCCACGCTTAAAAGATTTGTGTTTTAAAGGGGTAGTGTCAGTGCAAGTTGTGTATCAAAGCTGGAAAGAATGCAAGTGTCAGTGCTAAAAGAAAGTGAAGTGAAATAATGTGAAGTGTTAGTGTAAGAACAAGAGTAAGAAGCTCAAGGCTATGAGGCTTTAAAAGAATAATACTGGATGAGGGGGAATATACAGAGACTTTTGTTCGATAACTGTTAAGTTATGCCTACGTATCCTCTCATGCAATGAGGAAGTCAGAACACCGTAGTTCGACTAACAGAGACTGAAAGATGAATTGACTTGTGAATTGCTTGCTTGTCCATGCTTAAGTGTATGACCTGTCTGGCTCAGGTGCAAACTGTCTTGCATTAGACGGAAGAAGCAAGTTCTCGTTTATGAGTGAATGATATGAGAAAGGAATCCCGGAGGAGACGATTATTGTTTGTTTTTTGGTGTTTTCAGTCTTTTATTGCTTTTTGAAGTTTGTCATAAGAAAATGAGCTTAAGCCTAAACCAATGGGTCAGTAGACTCATCACATCCTCCCTCTGATTAGGGGTAATGAGAATACCTTAAGTATGAAGTAAGCACCTCACACTTAATCACCATGATGTAGGATTAAGATCATTAACCTACTTGTGATTATTTAGATGTTTTTGTTGTTTTTGTTTAGTGTTAAGTAATGAGATTAAGCCATAATCAGGGATTAAACAGACTCATTACACCATCCTAATAGAAGGATAATAGATGAGAATATTTAAGCTGAGGAAGACTCCTCAACTTAATCCATGATCAGGGATTAACCTTATGACAAAACAAAGCCATTATTTAGTGGATTTTAGTTAATGATAAGATGAAGAAATGAGTTTTATGGTTTGTAAGACAACTTGAGGGGGACTTGTCCATTAACACTAGGGTTAGTCCTTCTTAACCAATTAAGGAAGAATTAGAACCCTAATGCAAGGCCCAAGTTACAAGCTTGATATCTTGATGATTGTTAGATGGATTGATTAAAGGATTTAAACACATTAAGGGTTTAACACTTAGGATTAAAGTTATACACTCCATCGTAATAGAAGGATGCAGGCATAAGCTTAATCACAAAGCCTTAAAGCCTTTAGGGTTTAGTCCTTGATTATAAGGTGAGAGGAGAAGACTCAAGGATGACACAAAGGTAAAAGCTAAATGGGGGACTAATCAAACCCTAATTGTTATCATACTTGGGGATCCTAGGGTTTGTGAGGCTTAAGAGAGAAATAATCTTCAAAGAACCACCAGGAGGAGCAAGATAAAAGGAGAAAGAAGCAGAATGAAGCAAGACAACTTGCTTCACTTAAGAAGACAAGTTGCTTGAAGAAAGAAGGTAAGAGATGAACATGAATGAGCAAGATCAATCCAATACACATACAAAATGCAGCAAGGGAAGTATGAAAGAGATAAGAAGAGATTATGAGAAGTGAAGGCAAATTCACTTCTCAAACAACTTACCACCTGAAAAGTTAGTGAAAGAAATGAAATGCAATGTAAATGAGATGGAATGTGATGATGCAAACCAAAACCAGGAGCATAACCATGATGTTGAGGATGCTAAGAGATGATGCAAACACATGACAAGAGATGAGAATGATCAAACAAACATATGGATGCAAATGAAGCATGCATTGAACCATGAATGTTCATGAAAAGTTATGAAATGCAATGGACATATAACATGGAAAATGAAATATGCAATGACCAAACATGATTCTAATATGTCTTAAGATGTATTATGAATCAAATGGATGCACAAAATGTCATGGCAAGTCATGGTATGCAAGCAAATGGAAGATGGATGCAAAGGAAGGCATAAATTAGGGTTTATGATCAACACACAAAGCAAAATCCAAAACCAGAAGCAAATGTCATGATAAAAATTTGAAAATGCAATCAAAAGGAACCCTAAACCTATACAAACTCACTGCCCAAAGGAGGAGATCCAACTCTTAACCTAGTGAGAATTATGAATTTCCTAAGATTGCTAGGGTTTTAAGGTACCTTGTCAAGAAAAATGTAAAACAAAATGAAAATGCAAGATCAATTCAAACCAATTTTACCCTATAAAATACATGCTATACAAGAGGCAATGCAAAAAGAATCATTATCCAACTCTCAATGGCTAGGCAGAAATGAATTTTTGAATATTGAACCAAAATATTGCCTTGAAATAAAATTAATTCCAAAGAAAATGATCAAAAGACATCAAGATCAAAAAAGAAATTTGGTTTGAGAGTTGGACAATGTTTCTAAATGTTTCTAAATGCTAAGTGAATTTTTTTGTGATTTTTAAATACCTAAAAGTATTTTCAATTAATTAATTTTCATTAACTAATTAAAAATAATCTTTTAAATGATTTAAAAATAATTTTTAATTCAAAAAATAAAAATAAGAATATTTTTGGGTTCTGAAAATTAATGAAATGTTTGACAAAAAATTTCAGAATTTTTTAACATGTTTTGCTATTTTTTAAAATTCGTACAAAATAAATATAAAACAAATGAATTTAAAATGATTTTAATGAGAAAATGGGAAAGTCAGCCAATCTGATGGCTGAGATTCAAACTCACAGGGGCGGGAATTGACTACGCGCGCGAATGGACGACCAGAATTCAAACATGCCTAATTATGATTAAACCCTAATCCAGTGCCCTAATTACTTTCAGATGACCGGAACAGTGTTCCGGTCATCTTCTCCGACAAGCCAAAATCTCAATCTCTCTCAAAACGCATCAAAACCTCACAAAACTCTCCAGAATCAACCTATGAACATCACTAAACATAAACCCTAAGTCAAACAACATTTATTTTTCGTGAATCAAAGGAAACGAGCAAAAACATTTTTATGGGCAAACTTTCAGAACATCATAACATGCTTGTTTCTGGCTCATTTTCAAAAATAAATAGATCCCCATGATCAGGGCAACATATAGAACAACATTCTAACAAGAAATCAAAGTTCTGGAAAATTTGTTCATCATGTTACCTGAGACTGGGCTTTCGAAACAGGGACTCTCTGGCTGCTTCTTTGGTTCAAACAAACTCCAATGATCCTCCTTTGAAGCTTTTGACACTTAGCTGGAGTTTATATGGCCTCTAGAGAGAGTTGGCAGAAGCTCAGGCCAAGGGAGTGTGAAAATCGTATTTGTGATGTGGGAGGTTTCAGGCCAAAACAATGGTGTTGGGGAATGATCAGAGGATCATGGTGAGTGATTTGGTGAAGTTTGCTTTGATGTTTGATGCTTGTGTGATCAGATTCGAAGGAAAGTGCATAAGAGGTGAGTTTCTTGAACTATGGCTTATGAGAGGTTTCAGGCTTGTGTGTGTGATGAAAATGAACCCTTGGAGTGTGTTTGTAAAGTCTGGATTGGGCAGAGAGTTGTTGGTGGCCTGTTGTGATTGGTATGGGCAAGTTGCCAAAATGTCAACTTGACTTGTACTTGAGGTATGGGCAATGGTACAACTAGCTTTTTGGCTTGTCTTGGCTCAGCTGAGATTAAGGATGTCCATGGAATTGGTTTTGAGACAAATCAGCAAGTTGAGTGAAGTTTATGTAGTGTTTTGCAAATTTGTGAACTTTTGGCCCTTTTGGAATTTCTTAATGCACAAGCCATGAATTTGGACAAATCTTTGGTGCATTCTGACCTAGAAGCAATGTACTATGATGTTGTGATGTATTGAAGTGTGTTTGAAGTCATATTTTGCCTTGGCAAGAGATTTTGCAACTTTGCCTCTTTGGTGCATAACTTGAAATTATGTGACTTTTCCCAACTTTGACAAGCCATAACTTTTGATCCAAAATGAATTAGAATGAGTTCTTGTACTTTTTGAAAAGGGAATGATCCATTCTAAAATTTTCATGACCAAAGTTTTCTCATTTGAGGCATTTTTGAATCAAAAAGAAAGGTTTGAAAAAGTTTCCCAAAATGGCAAGTTTCCATTACAAGTCATTTCCCAAAAAGTCAACTTTGCAAATGGCTTGAAATTCTTCAATTTTGTGAACTTCCAACATCTTCTATGATCATACACAATCAAAATGATGAAGAACACCCTTTTGTTTGGGTCATTGGGGGTCTCAGATGCCCTGATTTTGCACTGACTTGCTCAAAAAGTCAACTATTGATCAGATGCCTTCCCCATGGAATTTCTTCATGAAAATTGATATGCATGATCCCTATACCATATAGAGACCAATAGAAACAAGAATGACCAAAAAAATTGGAGTTATGGCCTTTGAAACGAAAACCCTAATTTCAGGTCATATGTGCAGTTAAACCTGGCTCTGCTTCCATGCCTTTCTCAGTTCTTGTGATTCTTTGGCTTCCTTGACTTTGAGAGGATACAATATGATGCTTGAACATACATGGACCCCTTTGAAGTGATTGATGACCTTTGGAATGGCTCAAATGGCTCTTGGATTGCTCAGATCACAAACCCTAGATGCAGATGACTTTGAACCAATGCAGTGAATCAAAAATGCAATATGAGATACTATGATTGAGCTTATGCATATGAAGAGGTCACAAGCCATGGTGTGAATGAGTGAGGGCAAATTTGGGGTGTTTACACCCGGAAGAAGAATGGACAATGATGTTTGACGGGGCTGTTAATATGAACGGTCGTGGTGTTGGTGCGGTACTCGTCACGCCTAAAGGAGTTCACATGCCTATCTCGGCAAAAATCACCTTTAATTGCACTAACAACGAAGCTGAATACGAAGCTTGCATTATGGGTCTCGAGGAAGCCATTGACCTCAGGATCAAGACTTTGACTGTGTTCGGAGATTCGGCTCTGGTAATCAATCAAACCAACGGCAAATGGTACACCCACCAAGATCATCTGATACCTTACCGGGATTATACAGGGAGGTTGTTGACTTTCTTCACAACAGTCAAGCTTGATTATATCCCTCGAGATGAAAATCAGTTTGCAGATGCTCTGGCTACCATTTCATCCATGATCAAAGTTCAAGCTGCCAACTTCGTGCCTCGGATATCAGTATCCAGACTTGACAGACCAGCATATGTATTTACAACAGATGTTGTTAAAGATGATAAGCCTTGGTTCCACGACATTAAGTGCTTCTTGGAGGATCAAACATACCCACCTGGGGCATCTTTAAATGATAAGAAGACGTTAAGGAGGCTGGCTGGTAGTTTCTTCCTGAATACCGATGGTTCCCTGTACAAGAGAAACTTTGATATGGTACTCCTCAGATGCGTTGATAGGACAGAAGCAGGTTTGTTAATGCACGAGGTGCACGAAGGATCCTTTGGTACCCATGCTGGAGGGCATGCAATGGCTAAAAAGTTGCTAAGATCAGGCTATTACTGGATCACAATGGATGCAGACTGTTGTGCTTATGCCAGAAAATGTCATAAATGCCAGCTTTTATGCTGATAAAGTGCATGTGCCTCCGAATCCTTTGAATGTGATGTCTTCACCCTGGCCCTTTGCCATGTGGGGCATTGATATGATTGGAAAGATTGAACCAACTGCTTCAAACGGCCACAGATTCATCCTGGTTGCCATTGACTATTTTACCAAGTGGGTTGAAGCAGCTTCCTATGCAAATGTCACGAGGAAAGTGGTAGCCCGATTTTTGAAAAGAGACATCATCTGTCGGTATGAAGTGCCCGAGCGAATCATTACTGATAATGGATCCAATTTAAACAACAAAATGATGGCAGAACTGTGTCGGGACTTCAAGATCCAACACCACAATTCTTCTCCTTACAGGCCAAAGATGAATGGCGCTGTCGAGGCAGCTAACAAGAATATCAAGAAGATTGTGCAGAAGATGGTGGTTACATACAAAGACTGACATGAAATGCTACCGTTTGCCTTGCATGGGTACCGTACGTCAATCTGAACATCCACTGGGGCAACACCATATCAGCTTGTGTATGGTATGGAGGCATTCCTACCTGTTGAAGTTGAATTACCCTCCTTGCGAGTACTAATGGATGTTAAGCTAAACGAGGCAGAATGGGTCCGATCCCGATACGAACAACTAAATCTGATTGAAGAGAAAAGGTTAGCTGTAATTTGTCATGGGCAGCTGTATAAGAAAAAAATGAAGAGAGCCTTCGATCAGAAGGTCAAGCTCCGAGAGTACCAAGTAGGAGATCTTGTGCTGAAAAGGCTCCTCCCTCCTTATACAGACCATAGGGGCAAGTGGACTATGAATTATGATGGTCCGTTCATAGTAAAGAAAGTTTTCTCCGGTGGAGCCTTAATGCTCAGTACTATGGATGGTGAAGACTTCCTGTCCCCTGTAAATTCAGATGCAGTTAAAAAATACTTCGCATAAATGACCCGCTGGAAATAAAAACAGAATGTAAGTCCAGGCAAAAATAGGGCATCCCGGCGAGTCAAAAACAGAATAAAAGACTCGGGCAAAAATAAGGGAAAATAAATAAAAATAATGTACACCCGCCGAGTTGAAAAGCCACATCGGACAACTCAGGAAAAAAATGGGTATCCCGGTGGATTGAAAACCCGAAAGGGCGATCCACGCAAAATAAGGGAATAAGCGAACAACTGCACTCTGAATTCGTCTGTATCACCTACAACAAGGCGAACTCCGAAAGGTTCGAGCGTCAGTCAGAATCAGCCTCCTTCAAAAGCAAGATGAGAAGAACATCAAACGTCATACAAGTCATAGCAAAAGGGAAGCTCCTAGAAGCGTGATCAACATTGCCACTGTCTTTTTGATTCTCAATTTGTAACAATCTCCTCATTCTAGGAGATTTGTTTCTATGACTGTATCTTGCCAATTCAGGGCACACGAATTAATAAAATCATATTTTCAGTCATGTTTCGTCTCGTACATTTTATTTTCGTTTGCAAAAATGTCCGATGTCATTAAGATATTGATTGCATAAATACATATGCTTCCCCCTCTAAAAATACGTGCTTACAGGAAATATACTTACTCCCGGGAATGTCTAAATTCCTATGATGGAATCCAGTAAGGGATACCTCGGGATACTTGTGTGTTTCTTTGTATTTACAGGATTGCAGGTATCCAAAGCGATACATGGGGCATGAAAGCTTCCCCTCAGTAGGCTGCCAAATCACTGTTTCCTCAGCACACCGTCCAAACAGCACCAGAGATGCTTTCTCCCCATCAGAGTTGCCATGCATCACTTCTCCAACATTTCCTTCAAAGGGCAGCACCTGAAGGTGTTCATATCCCCAGCTGAGTTGTCAAGTATCATCCTCAGCAGGATCCCCACAGAAGTCTCTAGAAGGATCTTTCAAGTGATCTTTCTCCTTCCCCAGCCAAATGCTAAACAGGGAACCATCTCCCCACAGAGTTTCAACCTCTATCCAGAAAATAAATACCTGAAGATCTCACAACAGAGTGACGAAAGCTTCTACAAACCCCAATTGGGTCCCTCATTATCAAGATAGGTTTATCAATGACCTACTTCCCCATACGGAGTCATGGATGTCAGATCTACCAATGATCTCATTCCTAGTTGGGACATCCACTTCAAGTAGATCAGCCGGAGATCTCCTCAGCACCAGGATCCGAATCCCGGATCGGTATCTTTGCATAATCATAGCATTCGCATCATTTTCCCCCACAGAGCGTAGCATTCCGTCTAGCACGGAGCATTACGGCAAAAACCAAACATGTTGCATAATCATAAGCCATGAGTCGAATTGAACACTTGTAAATACTGACAATCCATCAAACGATATACAAAATATTTCCCCAATTCCTCACCGGAGGGCCAAAACATTTCCCCTACAGATACACGCTCCTTTTGGCACTCGTCCGTGTCATCATTCCCCGGTAATGTCGCCCAAAGCAAACAGACGACTCATATATTACAAATGCTTCCCGACACTCGTCCGTGTCATATCCCCGACAGAAAGCCAAAGCGTCCCCTTTGCACTCACAACATATGTGTACATATCTATACAAATTCCCTGACACCCGTCCGTGTCACTCCCCCAGCATAGTTACCCAAGCACTATGTAAACCAAATACATTGTTTATAATACACTTTTTCTAGCACCCGTCTGTGTCATGCCTTCCCCAGCAAATTAGATACTCGTCTGTGTCTCATTCATACCTCTTTACTCATACAGATACTCGTCCGTGTCTTGTATATGCCACTTATATCCCCTCAGAATCAACACTCGTCCGTGTTCCTTGTTAACCAGTTGGTACTAGTCTGTATCATCATCTATGAACATGCGTCAAGCGTTTGTTTCTACTGATACTCGTCCGTATCATAGTCTTAAGGATGCTCGTCCGCATATTTAATCTATACACCGTGTCAAACACTTATGTCTTTTTGAATTTAGACACTCGTCTGTGTCTACCATTCCCCAGAAGAGTCCCAGCAAATCCCATTAAATTATTTCCTTTCTATCCGACATTCGTCCTATGCCATGATACCTTTCGGTAGCCGTACCCTGCCAGGTGATCGTCCTTCACCTTTTTCGGTGATCGTCCTTCATCACCCCCAGTGGAGTCTCTATTCATTAGAACCCCTTTCTATCCGACATTCGTCCTATGTCGTGATATTTTTAGCAGCCGTACCCTGCTAGGTGATCGTCCTTCACCTCTTGATGATCGTCCTTCATCATTTTATCCGATGGCCGTCCCCATCGTTGATCTTGTTATCTGACATTCGTCCTATGTCATGATACCCTCAGAGCAGCCGTACCCTGCTAGGTGATCGTCCTTCATCTCTTGATGATCGTCCTTCATCATGCTTATCCGATGGCCGTCCCCATCGTCGACCTTTTTATCCGGAAATTGTCCTATGTCGCGATACTTTTTGGCAACCGTACGTTTCCAGGTGATCGTCCTTGACCTTAGATGACCGTCCCTCATCTTATCCCCAACAAAGCAGCCGTCCCCTGCTAGGTGATCGCCCTTCACCTTTGATGACCGTTCCTCATCATTTATTTCTTCAACCCGATGGTCGTCCCCATCATTTACCTTTAACCCCCAGAGAGTCTTATAGCTTTACCTGATGGCCGTCCCCATCATGATCTCTTATATCCCCAACTTGTCAGCCGTCCCCGTCATTGCTTTATTTACTGCATTTTCCCCAGCATGTTGGTCGTCCCCGTCATTGCTTCATCCCCAGCAGTCGTCCTCTGCTCGACGGTCGTCCTCCGTCACCCACACTTTATAATTATACTTTATCTTCCTTTTACAATCTATATCCCTTTTCTTCTTCATTCTGTGAGTGCAAATTTTGGACTGTCTTTGGTATTCAACCACAAGTTATCTTGTTTGCCTGATAAGCCGTCGCTTACATCCTGCACAGCTAACTCATGTTTGAATAGGGGCAGCTGTAAACACCCCAAATTTTCCCTCACCCATTCACACCATGGCTTGTGATCTTTTCATATGCATAAGTTCAATCATAGCATCTCATATTGCATTTTTGCTTCACTGCATTGATTCAAAGTCATCTGCATCTAGGGTTTGTGATCTGAGCCATCCCTAAGCCATTTGAGCCACTACAAAGGTCATCAATCACTTCAAAGGGGTCCATGTATGTTCAAGCATCATATTATACCCTCACAAGGCCAAGGAAGTCAAAGAATCACAAGAACTGACAAAGGCATGGAAGCAGAGCCAGGTTTAACACCAGATGGCCTAGAATTAGGGTTTTGGTTTCAGAGGCCATAACTCCAAATTTTTTGGTCATTCTTGATTCTATTGGTCTCTATATGTTATAGGGATCATGCATATTAATTTTCATGAAGAAATTCCATGGGGAAGGCATCTGATCAAGAGTTGACTTCTTGAGCAAGTTAGTGCAAAATCAGGGCATCTGATACCCCCAATGACCCCAACCAAAGGGTGTTCTTCATAATTTTGAATATTTATGATCTTTATTTGATCAAAGAAGATGTTATAAATTCACAAAGTTGAAGAATTTCAAGCCATTTGCAAAATTGCCTTTTTGGGAAAGTGACTTGTAATGTAAACTTGCCATTTTGGGAAAGTTTTTCAACCTCCTCAAATTGATTCAAAAATGCTTCAAATGAGAAAACTTTGGTCATGAAAGTTGTAGAATGGATCATTCCCTTTTCAAAAAGTACAAGAACTCATTCTAATTCATTTTGGATCAAAAGTTATTGCTTGTCAAAGTTGGGAAAAATCACATAATTTCAAATTTTACACCAAAGAGGCAATTTGCAAAATGATATGATAAGGCATTCTAAAGGCTTCAAATGTGCACAAACACTTTACAACATACTCATATGACCTCTAAAGATCAGAATTGGCCCAAGAATATTGCATTTTGGGTGCTTTGAACTTGAAGAATTTCAAAAGGGGCAAAGTTGTGCCAATTTGAAAGATGGATCAAAGCTTCTCATCCACTTGCCTCAGTTCACATAATCTGATCCACAAGAACTCCATGATCTCAGCTGAGCCAAGACATGCCCCTATCACAGCCTCCCACTTGCCCATACCTCAAGTACACCTAACATTGACTTTATGCAAAATTGCCCATACCAATCAGCATAGGCCACACCAACTCCACAGACCTATCACAGTGTGATAAGTGGACAAAAAGCAACTCAAAGCAACACACACACAAGCCTGAAACATCTCATAAGCCATAGTTGACAAAACTCTCCTCTTATGCACTTTCCTTCGAATCTCAGCACACAAGCATCAAACATCAAAACAAACTTCATAGAATCACTCAACATGTTCCTCTGATCATTTCCCAACCCTCATTTGTCCCTGAAACCTCCCACATCAAAAACACGATTTCCCTCCTCCTTTGACCTGAGCTTCTGCAAACTTTCTCTGGAGGCCATATAAACTCCAGCTAAGTGTCACAAACTTCCGGGGAGGATCATTGGAGCTTGTTTGGACCAAAGAAGCAGCCAGAAAGCACCTAAGGCCAAAGCTCCAGCTCAGGTACCTCAAGAACTTTTTTTTTTCTTCAGAAATTGCCTTTTATGCTATAGAATTTTTGCTTATGCTCCACTGATCATTCTGGTGTTTTTAGTTTTTAAAATGATTGAGTTTTGAGCCTGAACCATGTCTCTGAAAGTTTGACCTGAAAACTTCTTTGATTCGATTCGTAATTGTGTTGAAGGATAAGCATGTTTTTGTGATTGATTCGTATTTGGGGTGGGTAAAGGATGAAATCTGGAGAGTTAGAGCATTTGAAACAGCCTAGGGAGTGAGTTTGATTTTCGGTTGGCCGGAGAAGATGACCGGAACACTGTTCTGGTCATCTGAAAGTCATCAGGGTTTAGGATTATGGTTTAATCATAATTAGGCAAGTTTGAATTTGGACCGTTCGTTTGCGCGCTAAGTCAATTCCCGCGCCCCTGTATTTGAATCTCATCCCTCAGATTGTTTGACTTACTCATTTTCCTCATTAATTTCATTTTATTTTCATTTGTTTTACATTTATTTATACGAATTATAAAAAATAGCAAATCATGTTTAAATATTCTGGAAATTTTTATCAAATCTTTTATTAATTTTCAGAACCCAAAAATATTTTTATTTTTATTTTTTGCATTAAAAATCATTTTTAAATCATCTAAATGTTTATTTTTAATTAGTTAATGAAAATTAATTAATTAAAAATACATTTAGGTATTTAAAAATCACAAAAAAAATTCACAATGCATTTTAAAAAATTTAGAAACATTATCCAACTCTCAAAACAAATTTCTTTTTGGTTCTTGATGCCTTTTGATCATTTTCATTGGAATTAAATTCATTTTAAGGCAATATTTTGGTTCAAACTTTGAAAAATTCATTCTGCCCAACCATTGAGAGTTTGATGATGGTTCTTCTTGCATTGCATTCTACATGGCATGTAGTTTATAGGATAAATTTGGTTTGAATTGATCTTCCATTTTCAATTTGTTTTGCATTTTTCATGATGAGGTACCTTAAAACCCTAGTAATCTTAGGAAATTCATAACTTTCACTAGGTTAAGAGTTAGGTCCCCTCCTTTGGGTAGTGAGCTTGTATAGGTTTAGGGTATCTTTGATTGCATTTTCATTTTTTTATCATGTCATTTGCTTCTGATTTTGAATTTTGCCTTGCATGTTGCATGTAAGCCCTAATTTGTGTCTTCCTTTGCATCCATCTTTCATTTTCTTGTATCCAATGACTTGCCATGACATTTTGTGCATCCACATGATTCATAATACATCTTAGGACATATTAGAATCATGTTTGATCATTGCATCTTTCCTTTTCCATGTTATATGTTCATTTCATTTCATAAACACTCATGAATCTTTATGGTTCAAAGCATGTCTCATTTGCATCCTTATGCTTGTATGATCACTCTCATCTCTTGTCATGTGTTTGTATCATCTCTTAGCATCATTAACATCATGTTATTGCTTCTGACTTTGGTTTGCATCATGACATTTCATCTCATTTTGCATTGCATTTCATTTCTTTGCTAACTTTTCAGGTGGTAAGTTGTTTTGAGAAGTGAATTTGCCTTCACTTCTCACAATCTCTTCTCATCTCTCTTGCATATTTTATGCATTTTATCTTTGTATTAGAGTGATCTTTCTCATTCATGTTCATCTTCATCTTTCTTTCTTCAAGCAACTTGTCTTCTTAAGGGAAGTAAGTTGTTTTTCTTCTCCTTGCTCCTTTCATCTGCTTCCTTCCTGGTGGTTTCTCTGAAGATCTTCTTGCAAACCTCATTAACCCTAGGAATAACCAAGCATGATAACAATTAGGGTTTGATTAGTCCCCCATTAGTTTTTACCTTTGTGTCATCTTTGAGTCATCTCTTCTCACCTCAAAATCAGGGAATAAACCCTAAAGGTTTTAAGGCTTTGTGATTAAGCTTATGCTTGCATCCTTCTATTAGGATGGAGTGTAAAACTTTAATCCTAAGTGTCAAACCCTTAATGTGTTTAAATACTTTAATCAATTCATTTAATAATCATCAAGACATCAAGCTTGTAACTTGGGCCTTGCATTAGGGTTCTAATTCTTCCTTAATTGGTTAAGAAGGACTAACCCTAGTGTTAATGGACAAGTCCCCCTCAAGTTGTATTACAAACCATAAAATCCATTTCTTAATCTTACCATTAACTAAAATCCACTTAATAAAGGTTTTGTTTTGTCATGAGGTTAATCCCTAATCATGGATTAAGTTGAGGAGTCTTTCTCAGCTTAAATGTTCTCATCTATTATCCTTCTATTACGATGGTGTAATGGGTCCATTAAATCCTTGATTATGGCTTAAACTCATTACTTAACACTAAACAAAAACAACAAAAACATCTAAATAATCACAAGTAGGTTAATGATCTTAATCCTACACCATGGTGATTAAGTGTGAGGTGCTTACTTCACACTAAAGGTATTCTCATTACCCCTAATCAGAGGGAAGATGTGATGAGTTTACTAACCCATTGGTTTAGGCTTAAGCTCATTTTCCTATGACAAACTCCAAAAGCAATAAAAGATTGAAAACACCCAAAACAAACAATGATCGTCTCCTCCGGGATTATTTTCTCATCATCTTCACTCACAAACGAGAACTTGCTTCTTCCGTCTAATGCAAGACAGTTAGCACATGAGCCAGACAGGTCATACACTTGAGCATAGACAGTAAGTAGTTCACAAGTCAATTTATCTTTCAGTCTCTTTGAGTCGAACTACGGTGTTCTGATTCCTCATTGCACGAGAGGATACGTAGGCATAACTTAACAGTTATCGAACAAAAGTCTTTGTATATCCCCCCTCCTCCAGCTTTATTCTTTTAGCCTCATTATCTTGAGCTTTACACTCCTGTCCTTAGACTGACACTTCTCTTATACACTTCACATTTCTTTTACACTGACACTTGCATTCTTTTCCAACTTTGATACACAGATTGCACTGACACTACCCCTTTTAAACACAAATATTTCAAGCGTGGATCCCGTCGAGTCGGGCGGAAAATTTGGGTGCTAATACCTTCCCAGGTTGTAACCAACCCCCTTTCTCAGTCTCTCTGGTTCGCAACCGTCTTATCCATCTTTTCTTAGGTTTATGCAGCATTACCTTTCCTCCGGGATAAAAATGCCTAGCTGGCGACTCTTGTCTTCTGAGTTCACCCATGTGTGTTCTCTCTCCTTTCGCCGACCGTTCGCGTCTGTACCCCATTTGACCTAGCCTCATTTGGTGTGAGCGACACATGGGAACTGGATGAAGAGGAGCGTTCCTTCTTTCTAGATTGTTGCGAGGCCTAGGATGGCTCTGAAGTTAATTATGAGGTCTTCGACCCTGAGCTCGCAGATTTGGACGAGGATGAGTCCAGGGTTTCTGATATAGTGCTCTGAGCATCACTTGTTGCCCGTAAGAGTAGCCAGACACAGGAAAAGATGATCTCTGAGAAGATAATGGTCTAGAATATTCAATATTTTCCATGAATGCACTGACGTCATACCCTTCTTCCCCTTGGGAACTAACAATAGACTCATCTTCACTAGTTTGGATGTTCGAAGAGTACTGGATCTTTCCACTTTTGAGTAAACTTTCAATGTGTCCTCCAACTATCATCAAATCAGAGAATCTTGATGTCCCAATGCTACTCATTCTTTCCAAGTACGGACCTTTCAAGGTGCCTACGAATAGGTCAACTAATTCTCTGTCTGAAAGTGGTGGTTGCACTTGGGATGCCAACTCTCTCCACCTTTGTGCATATTCTCTGAAAGATTCACTACTCCTCTGAGATAGGCTCTTCAAGTGTGTGCGGATGGGCGCCATGTCCATGTTGTACTGGTATTGCTTTACAAAAGCTCTGGATAAATCATTCCAAGATCGGATACAACTGCTTTCCAAATCCATATACCAACTTAAGGATGCACGCTTAAACTGTCCTGAAAACAATGAATAATCAGCTTATCGTTGCGGGCGTAAGAAGTCATTTTTCTGCAAAACATCACCAAATGACGCTTTGGGCAACTGACACCAGTGTACTTCTCAAACTTCGGTGCTTTGAAATCTGGAGGTATGACAAGACCAGGCACCAAACACAGGTTTAGAGCATCGAAACCAAAGGCATTAGTATCTGCTAAGGGTTTGAGTTGCTCATCATACACACGAAACCTTTCAGCAGGATCAATAGCTCGTGGATCCTTGGCTTTCACAAGAGGGATTTCCCCTTGGAAGTTCGTCATAGGGAAAACAAAACTCTGATAATCTGTAGAATCAGAAGAAGATGAAGGTCCACCTCGGATAACAGATGGTTCAGGTACACTCGGATTCGCGATCGAGGTCTGTGTAGGCTGAGCTTGTGTAAGATTGTTCACTTGTGGAAGATCCTCGTCAGGAGAAAGACCATACAAAGGATTGGTCATCGAAGTGAAACAAGGTGGAAACTAAACATTCTGACGGTTGTTCTCTAACATGGCCACTGACGGCTTCCAATCTGACCTATTACCTCTTGACACTGCTCAGTCTAGCTTCAAACAACTTTCGTCTTCCAACGGTTACATCTTGTTCAAACTGAGTACCGGAAAATCAGCTGGCTGGTCATGGACAAAAGAGGAAGGATGAGCTCTCTGGAAGAAGGAAATGCAATGCAGATGCAAATGCAAAATGCAATATGATGATGCAAAAGATGCAAAGACATGGGATTAAAGCTGGAAACTGTCTGGAATCCGGAATACTGCCAAAAATCGAGTGTCTATAACCACAAGATCTCTGTATAATAACCCAAAAAAGTAACCGAGAACCAAAGGATCAAGAACTTCAGGATCATAGAGACCGGATCAGAACATAAGACTGCACTGGTAATGAGGGTATATTGAGGTCATGGGTTCCTGCAAACCTGTAAACCCCTCCCAATATCACGGGTGTGCTCCGGGTCAAACATCACAGACTCTCAAAGCCGAATAGCAATAATACGTTCACCATTTCCGAGAAATGGCTCATGACCAAATCAGGGAATTGGTTTGGCATTATGTACTACTCAGGGAGGCCTCAGCGTGAGTTCGGGAAAACAAGGTCATCTTATGTGAGTTCCAGGTGGGCCCTCGGGTGCAAATGGGTTTGCCACACAATGTGGTATGCCACTGTCACCACTAAAGAGGGATGTTTCCACAAAGTTCTCAATGATCGGTCCCCAGCTGCACATAACTATCAAGGTTATGAAATGAAAGAGGAAGATCCCCAAATCAAGACATTTCCAAGACGGTCGCAAATCTGGGCGTGGAACTCACATGAGGCCAAAGTGGAACCACTTTAAGTCCTAAGGTGCACTCGAGCCTTGGTAATGAGCTCATCTCACAGTAACAGTATCACCCAAGTCCCACCAAACAGAAAATCCAGTCCAGACAGTCCAGTATAATATATGATGCAGAAAATAAATACTAAAAACTATAAATAAAGCTGTAAATAAACTGTAAATAAAATAACAGTAAAATATACACACAATAACAAACTATCAACACCCAAAGAAACAGAAACACGCAAGCGCTATGAGAGACTCTCAAGGGAACCAGAGACTCTGGGTTCAATCCCCAGTAGAGTCGCCAGCTGTCGCTCCCTGGATTTCCATCCTGGTACAAATGCGAAAGTGGCGCGGAAAAGGTTAGAGTCTCCAGCCAGGCATTTTTATCCCGAAGGAACGTGAATGGTAATGCTGCACAAACCGAAGAAAAGAAAATGAAGGACACAGGTCCTGCGAACCAAAGAGACTGAGTTCGGGAGTCGGTTACGACCTAGGAAGGTATTAGCACCCAGATTTTCCGCCGTACCCGATGGGATCCACGCTTGCAAAGAAGTCTGTTTCAAAGGGTGAAGAAATGAAAGCTGCTGCGAAGAAAAGGAACTGGCTGGATAAAAGAAAAAGAAAAGGGAACTCAAAAAGAAATGAAAAGGAAAAATGTAAGGAAAATAAAGATTGTGCTCGAACGAGCCCTACCCCGCTGCCTACGTACCTCATCGGGAAAATGAGGATCAGAGTCGCCGTAGTTCCCCTAACTAAGGGTGGAAAAGATTGCTTGTGTCTTAAGGCTTGAACTGCCTATGTCAATGCTCAATTGTTGCAGGCTCGGATGACGAGTGCATTACCGTCTTGTGAAGTGACACGTAGGAGCAAGTTCGCGGACGGAGCGAAGGAGATAAGAAGAGAATTCGCGAAGGAAAGACGCTTATTGTTTGTTTGTGTTTTTTAGAAGCTTTTATGAGTGTGTCACGAGGAAGTGAACTCAAGCTCTTTTCAATGGAATGTGCACTTGCCACTACATTCCAAGATGGAATAATAGAACAAGCAAACTCGAGTAAGGAGAAGATCCCCAAAACTTGGCTCCAGAGATTAGGGCTTAGGCTCACTAACTCATTGAATTTGTTAGGTGGTTTTGTATTTTTGATGAAGAAGTGTGTTTTATGTTTTTCTTGGTGAAGATGGCATCCTGATCAGACTTGTGCATCATGAGGAACAAGCTTGTACTATCCCAAGATGGGAAGACTACAAGTGTTCCATGGAATAAGGCTATTGCACAGGAGACCACTTCAATCTTTATTAAGTGTCTTTTATGATTTTGTTTTGAGATGAGAAGAGAAGACAAACCAAAAGGATCTTAAAGGTAAAAGTATAATGGGGGACTAATGAATCCTAATTGTTATCATGCAAAGGAACACCTAGGTTAGTGAGGTTTACTATCCTAATGAAGAAGGAGATAAGAAAAGAAGAAGGAAAAAGAAGAAGGACCATGGTGGCCTAAGCACACCTCAAGTTAAGAAAGAAAGAAATAAGATGAGGAAGAAGCTGGGATGAAGAAGAAATAAGATAAGGAGAGGAGAATGCGATACGGAGTAATCGACAATGCACAAACAGAGCCTACACCAGTAGGACTTCCAGATGCAACAACATGCAATGAGTAAAATCGGGCCTCCGTGGTACCTAACGGAGAAGGTCCGTTGCCTCTTCAATACGTGCACAAGAGCTCAGAAAAGAATACCAAGTCCAAAGCGGATTTACAAGTCCAACATAAATTCCATTTATCCGGGTATCAGAAGAAAGTCAAATATGAGCATGTAGCATCCAAGTTGACCAACAAAGAGAATCAGAACTAACAAGATATCAGGACAAGTCTTCAATTCCAAGGAATAATCCAACACAAGGCTATCACCGAAATCGAACAATAAGCCTACAAAACAACGAGCACAAACTACAACCAAAATTGAACATAATTATATTTAATTAAACTCAAACTAATTGAAATTAAAATTAAAGCTATAGAAATTATAATAAAAATAAAAATTAACAAAATTATAATAGAGTAGAAACTAAACATATGATAAGTATTAACTAATAATTAAATAGTAATTAATTGAACAAAATTAAATAAAAGAAAATCTAATTAGAACAAAAATAAGAGTAAACAAAGGGGAGAGGAGTTGTCCGTAAGAAATGGTGTGGATTCAGCAAGCTTCAATGGGCCTGGAAGCCAAATAGTAGCAATGAGGGACAAGGAGAGCGCTGATATTCGTGGTGTGATTAGCAAGAGAAAACGGTGGACTCAAGCCACCTTTATCAACAAACATCCAAATATTTAATAAAAAAACAAAAGAAGAAAGACAAAGGGAAAGGGGTGACGCCTGGAAATTGGGGAGGTGTGTGAATTAGTAGGTTGAGCCCAGAACATCTATAAAGTGGACAAAAACTTAATGGTCAGCTGAAATGTCCTGTGGATAGAAACTTAATCTGGCCCAAAACAAATACAGTTTACAAAAATAAATCTTAAATAATAACAGAATAGTAATAACAATTAAAAAGAAAAAAGAAAAATAAACACGGTCAAAAGAAAAAGGTCATCTCCTTCAAACGCATAAACTCGCCTTCCTCTCCAACTACCATCGGCGGCGGTTCCATCACGGAGGTCAACGTACACGACGCGAACTGCGCGACGAATCAAGAGGGCAAGCGGAAAGGTGCATGCGACGACGATTAGAAATCAGAGCAAATCACCATGTTTCTCTCGATTTGTTTCCGCATCTTCGTCTCGGATCTCGCGGTTCGCTCTCAATCGACCCCCCTTTTTTTAACTTCTTCCCGGTCTCAGATCTCTCTTCTTCCATTTCTATTTTCTGTTTCTGATTTGGATCTGTAATGGATGTTGATGGAAGTATGATGAAGGTTAGAGAGAGGTGGTGTTTGTGTTGTGAGGAGAGCGATGAAGAAGGTTTGCATGATGATGATGAAAGGTAATCTGAGTCTGGTTTTGGCTTAGTGTTATTGGTTATTGTTGTTGTTTGTAGAGGGTTTGCAGTTTGTTGTTTGAGTGAAGGTTTGGTTCGAAGATGAAGAAGGGAGGATGGGAGTGGCGATTACGAACAAGGTTTGTGCTGGTTGGAGAAAAATGCAGGTGGCTGGAGTGATTGAGGTTTTTCTGTTAATGAGTGGGAAGCTGAGTGTTGAGAAGAAGATTTATTGCAATTCAGATCAAGAGTGAGGCTCGGTTGGCGGTTGATTTTGTTATGCGATTGCAGGAAAGTGTGTATTCATCTGTGACGATAGTGAGGGCAAACAATAGAAAAAAGAGGTTTAAGGTGCGTGAGGGTTAAAATCGTGAATGGTGTAGGCGTGTGTTTCTTGAGTGTGGGGCCATGAACCATGCTTTTGCCTCAAGTTTGTTGTTGTGGGAATGAATTCAACTGTGCAAAAGTTTTTGTTGTGTGAGGAAAATTATACCAGGGTTTCTGTGAGGTAATTTTGTGGGGCCTCCTAGTTTTTCAGACGCGTTACAGGATGCAGTGCATACAAAATGGAGATTATGAGAGCTGGCAAAGTATTGTGGCTTTATTGTATTTCTAAATTTCTAATAATGATAATGGTACAAAAAGATAATAATAAAAAGAAATGGTTAGAAAATAAATGATCATTTGGCCATTAAAATGAAAGGTGGATTTGAGAAATGGCTAATTATAATATGGATAGTGAAAATGGAAACAAGATGGATTAAAAATATTAAAATGTGGATTTTGGTTTTAATATTGGATAAGAGAAAGGTTTAGTAAAATTGAAAATGAATATTAATATGGACTTAAAATAGAAAAATGTTTATTACAAAAATGGATAGAAATAGGATTAATAAATGGATAGAAATGGTTAATTGAATATGGGGGAAAAAAGAATTAAATTCGAAAGTGGATATGTAAAAGAATATGGACAATGGATAGGAGAATGAGTGTGACTAAAAAGAAATTGATGTGGATAATTAGTTTATGTGAAATTGGACTCGACTTCGAAATTAAATGATGAGGAGCATTATTCCTCCATACATGCCTTTATTGGATTTGATCCAACAACCACATATGAACCTCTTCCATACATCCATGACAAAAATGAATCTCGTGAGCCACTTAAAAACGTTATTGAAACAACGATCAACTGAATTAATCATCCTCTGAATTTCCGACCAAATGAACTACGAATCACCTTGAATTCTTCTAACTCAACCTCTTGGAAAATAAATCCATATATGGACCACTAATGAACAAACGAACAGACAAATTGGCCTAAAACTTCTCGTAAACCACAACTTGATGACCAGACGAAGTAGAAATCCATGGTGACGAGCCAAATGAATCGGTGAATAGCTTTCAGACTTGAAATCATTATCAGGGAAATAAACCCTAATTCTGTGACAGGAGCATGGCAGAATGATTCCACCGAGGATTGTATAGCCGAAAGCTTGAATTCTCTGATAATCCACAAATGAAGACATGAAACCCTAATCCTCAGAAAAAAACGATCTCATGTCTTATGCACGTGACATGAATTCTAAATGTTAATGATCTAATGATGATGCGTATGAATGCAAAACGAAAAGCAGACAAAGACAAAAAAGCCATAGGGAAAATTTGGGGTGTTACAGTATGCTTATGCTAATGCAAACATGAAACATCACAAGCCATGGTGTGATAAAGAGTGAGGGAAAATTTGGGATGTTTACACTTGTCGATAGGAGACAATTGAAGTACCCATCCTATCCTCCTGGGATGCAGCAAATACTTCAGTTGTCGCCTCATTGACGTTCAGTGCTTCGAAACCTTGGCTCATGGTTTCATGGATTTCACCATCCATCTCAATGTATTTGTAGGTGGCCAGATGGCTAACAAAAATATCCTCTTCACCGCAGATTGTGATAATTTGCCCTTCCCACTCATATTTCAGTTTCTGGTGAAGGGTCGACGTAATTGCGCCAGCGGCGTGAATCCATGGTCGACCCAACAAACAGCTGTAGGTCGGCTGAATGTCCATCATGTAGAAAGTAGTTTGAAAGACCTGTGGGCCAATTATCACAGGAAGCTCCACCTCTCTAAGAACATACCTCTTGGAACCATCAAAAGCTCTAACCACCAGATTGCTTGGTCGGAGAGCTATACCATCATATTCAAGCATGACAAGGGCTTTCTTTGGAAAGACATTGAGTGATGACCTAGTGTGAACTATAACATGTGAAAGCACAGTCCCTTTACACTCCAGAGTGATGTGTAAAACTTTGTTATGATGACGACCTTCTGTAGTCAAATCTGCGTTGGCGAAGCCTAGACCATGACTAGTATTAACATTAGACACCACTGTCTCTAGCTGATTCACCGTGATCTCCTCGGGCACGTAGGCTGCGTGCAGGACTTTAAGTAATGCATCCCGATGAGCTTCGGAACACAATAGCAATGATAAAATGGAGATCTTGGAAGGAGTCTGGTGGAGCTGATCCACAACCTTATAGTCGTTTCTCTTGATAATCCTCATAAATTCATCCATATCTTGATCAAAGGATGTTTTATGGGCTTCTTTCAAAACTGGTTCTTCAGGCACCACATTTTTACCTTTGGCTTTGGCAGCAGCCTCCTCCTCAGTATTGACTCTTGGAACTTGTGACGCGAAGAGGCGTCCGCTTCGGGTGAAGCCTCCGCCTCCCCCAACATTATCCACCTGTGGAGTTGTAACGCCCTGAAAATCTAAAGTTAATTATTTAATCATTTATTTAATTAATTTAGAAAATTTGGAGAGTTTGGATTATTTTGAGAATTTTGGAGAAAATGAGTATTTTTATATAATAAGGATAAATAGTGTTCTATTATGCTATTTTATTATTATTATTAAAAATATATTAAAGAAAAGGGTATGATGGTCATTTTGTGAAATTATGAGGGTAAGGTGGGAAAAGGCTAAACTGGGATAATGTAACCAAAGAAGAGAATACGATCAGTTTACTCATTTTATTGTTTTCTATCGTGTTTGGAGAAGCGCTCTGAAGAAAGGAGAAGCTCAGAGTCAGGAGGCTGTGGAGAACCCAAGAGAAGAGTGTAAAGCGTCGAAATTCTCTAAGGTATGGGGAGTTTTTATAATCTATGATAAATGTATAGGAATTGGAATATGAATGGATTAGGATGGTATGAGTTTTTGGAGTTTTTGGGGTTTTGAGTTAGGTTGAGTTTTATGAGAAATCTTGATGAATTAGAGCGATTGGAATGAGTTATAAATGTATATTTGTTTGTATAATTGTTGTCTGGATGTTGTTGAGGTTTAATTGATGTTTTTGAATGGTTTTTGAGTGTTATGATGTGAAATCCGTAATGGGGTTTGGGGGTTTTTGGAATTGGAACAGTCTGCAATTGTGTAGCAGAGGACTGCTGGAAAACAGGCGTTAACCGGTTAACGCTTTGGTTAACCGGTTAATCATTGAAAACTTTGAGTATTTTCTAAAATTACGCAGGCGTTAACCGGTTAACGCTTTGGTTAACCGGTTAACACTGTTGGAATGATAAATTTTAATTCTTTACAAATTCATATCTTTTAAACCGTAAGATCGATTCGCATTCCGTTTGAAGCGTCAGAAAGAACACAAACTGAACTTTATTTTGATGAATAGAAACGAGAGAAATGCATAGTTTTTGATAAATTAATTTGTGAAATAACCTTATAATTACCTTATAAATTACCGGGTACGGGTTAATCTTGATGTGTCAGAGTGGTTAGAGAACCAGTGTTCAGGGTGTAATGTCATGATGATATATATATTTATTTAATGATTGTTTTGTTGATTGAAATGAATGATGCGAATTATTTTGATGAAATTACGATGTAGCGCATCATTTCATTTCATAACATTCATGATGGGGCTTCGGCCTATTTATTTGCTTCAATCCCATTGTGTGGATTGAAGTGTCTCGATGATTTACGATGTGCTCCTTTGTGGAGGGTTGATGATCATGTATCCATCTCACGATGAAAATGGTACCACATGCATATTGCATATCAGGATGTTAGAATTGCATATTCTGGATAAATTTCATGATTGTGTTGGTGTTGATTGATTTCATGATAGTGTTGTGGTTGTTGCTGAATTTTGTAGTTGACGATGTCATGATATATGTACTAATTTATTTATGATTCTATATTCTTGTACGTTTATGATATATTATGATTACTCACCCTGTCTGCTTGGAAATGTTGCCTCCTTTGTGGGTAACTTGCAGATGTCGAAGAATAGTCCTGCAGTGCAATAGGAGTAATTCATGAGTCTCAGAGCGTGCTTTAGTGTTCCTCAGGAGTGGTTCTGGTTTATGTGTCCTGCTCTGTGTCATGTAACACTGGGATGGGTTTTATTCTGTTAACTGTTTCAGTTATGTTATTATTGGATAAATGTTTTCCTATTTATATGATGTTAAATTCAGGATGGTGAAAATTAATATTATGAAGTTTTTGAATTATGAAGTAAAATTCCGCTGTGAAATGTTTTATGATATATTGATGTTGATTAACCCGTGTTACGGGATAGGACACTGTTGTGTTGATTTTTGATGATATGTAATACCCTTTTTGATGATTACTCTGATATTATTTAAATATTATGTTTTGGGGTAGAAGGGTGTTACATATGAGTTGAGGAATCAAGAAGGACTCTCTCCCCGTTGCAATAGAGGTCTGAACTATAGTGCCATGGTACAACATTATCTTTTTCATATGGGATGGACCCAGGTACCGTGATAGTGACTTGACTGACTGCAGCGGAGGTAGGAACTGTGATCGTTTGTGGATTGTAATATATAATGACAGGATTTCTGACTGGTGGTGGTGGTGAATGACTGAAGTTGGGTTGTTGCTGAGATTGTTGCTGAAAAATTGTTGGAATCAGGGACCATTGTGGGGTCGTAATATATGGTGACTGTGATGACATCGTTGTTAATGGTTGTTGTAGTTGTAGAAGCGGATATAGTTGAACTAGTGTTTGTTGAAGTGGTGGAAGAGATGGTTGTTGACTTTGTAGACGAGTCCTTTGGAACAATTGTCTTTGAAGTTGTATGAGGAATGTTTGTTGTTGTTGTAAAAGGGGTTGTTGATGTTGTAGAAACCGTTGATGTTATCTGTAGGATACCTTCTTTGATAAGGCCATTGATGCCACTTCTTAAACTTGCACACCCATTGTCAGAAACTTTGCAAGATTCACAGCAGGCCTTACAACCTGGGAATACCTGGCATTTTAAAAGCTGAGCTTTAACCTCTGCCAAAGGTGTTTGAATGCTTGTAGTATCTTCAATTAAATTCATGGGTTGATCCTCCTCAATTGCATTTATCCTGGGCCCACCATGGCTGGGAATAGGATTCTTTGTGACATTAGGAGGTGGTGCAAAATTTAAAGCCTTTGAATCAACTAGATCCTAGACCTTCATGTGAAAAGCTCTGCACTTTTCAGTGGTGTGACTAGGTGCATTAGAATGGAAGGCACATTTGGCATTAACGTCGTAATTCTGTGGAAGGTTCTGAGGATCTGGTGGAGCCAGAGTCCTTAATTCAACAAGAATAAGCTTCAGAAGTTGTGGTAACAAAGTGGCATAAGGCATTGGTATAGGGTCAATCACCCTGTTGATCTGCGATGGCCGCTGCTGAAAAGGGCGTTGTTGTTGGTTGTTGTTATTGTTGTTGTAGGATCTTTGTTGAGGGAACTGTGGCTGTTGAGGAAAGTGTTGTGGTTGTTGAGTATATTGAGGAGGTGGAGTAGGAATAATGATGGCGGCAACTGATCTTGGCAGATACTGTGGTCTTCCTTTTCCCATATGTACACAATTTGTCTCACCAGATCTGCGGGGCCCTTCAAATGGCTTCCTGGCACTGCTTGAACTGGCGCCGTTGTCTGAAATCTTTCCCATTTTCTGTAAACTCTCAATTCTTTCCCCAACTATCACCACGTCTGCAAAGCTGGTGGAAGAAAATGCAGCCAATCTGTCAATATAAGTACCCTGGAGAGTGTTCATGAACATATCTGCCATCTCCCTTTCTGACATCGGGGGTTGAACGACAGTAGCTAATTGCCTCAACTTTTGGGTGTACTCTCTAAAGCTTTCTCGGGAAGACTGTGACATTCCAATCAGAAGGGTTCTGTTTGGAGCCATGTCCAGATTATATTGATATTGACGAATGAAGGCTTCGGCTAAGTCTTTCCAATTTCTAATTGTGGCCCTGGTCAAGTGAGAGTACTATTCCCGGGATGCCCCTATCAAGCTATCCTCAAAGTAAAACATCCACAATTTCTCATCCATGGTGTAGGCTTTCAATCTCCCCAGGAAAGACTGAAGATGGGTACGTGGGCAGGATGTGCCATTGTATCTTTCAAAACAGGGAGGTTTGAACTTGTGAGGAATTCTAATCCCCTCCACTAATCCCATATCCATGACATCAAAACCCAGAGAGTTTTGGATTCAAGAGACCTTAGCTTTTCTGCTATTTCATCCAACCGACGATCGTAGACTTTGTCTCCAGCCCCAACCACAGTAAAATGTTCTTCCTGAGGGTCCTCCTGCAAGGCCCTCCCTCCAGTGTTACCTTGGGTGTTTCTTATAGCATTGATTTTGGGGTTCAGATGAGGTCCAGACTCTGGGGGATTTAGTACGAGGCTGTATGTGATCGTTGTTGCTGGTACCTCCTGTACCTGGATGGTTTTCCTCGGGAGTTTTCCGCTCGACTAACTCTCTTAGTCTCTCTTGGCTCTGAGCCAAACCAGTTATCACTGCCATAAATTGATTCATTTGGGCCCTCATATCAGTCCTCTCATTGGCCATTTGGGTTCTCACATCAGTCAAATCCTGTTGAACCTGATCCATTTGTAGTTCCGAAAGGTTGTTTCTTGTCGGATATCAGTGCACTCTATTGACGGGGAACACTCTTCTACGAGCAATGTTTCTTGAAATCACAAGAAAGTGATAAATAATAAAAACAAAAACCTACAAAACAAAGAAAGATGTTAGTATGCAATGCAGGATGCCTATTTGTCTTCCAAGGGTATCCGGTTTGGTTTTTTTGGTTTTGACCTTTCCAGACCTCGAGGAAATGCCGATGTTGCAGAGAGATAAAGCCCGTGAAGTAAAACAAACCATATATTACAAAGAGTGAAGATACATAGTTTGATTACATCAAAGTCCCCACGGTGGGTCAAAATACAACAACAAAATAAAGAGTACAAACAAAAGGAAATACAAGTACAAGGAAATCAAACATCCAGTCCGAAGTCATCCTCTCTGACTTCCTTCAGGAGAGCCTCAGTCACTGGGCCAACTGGGTGCTCTGTGATGGTCCTGATAAGAAGGTTCCTGGTGGCAATGGCACTGGTCAACTTCTTATGCTTATCCTGATCCTTTGATCTCTTCAACCCCGCCCAGAGTTTCAAATCAGAGATCTCCTTTTGTGCTGCTAACAAGGCCTCCTGATTCTTCTTCTCACTAGCCTCCAACTGCTCTATCCTAGCTTGGGTTCTCTGATCTTCCTGTGCAGGAGCCTCAGTGATCCTGATCCACCTAGCCTGACTCTCCTCTAAGTAATGCTCAGCTCCGGCCTTCTGAGTCTTAGCTTCCTTGCAAGCATTCTTCAACACTAACTCTCCTGCTCTAGCCTTTCTGATGTAGTCATCTGTCTTCTCAAGCTTGGTCAAGTGCTCAATCTGAAGCTTCTTTAACCTTTCATTATCCAGACGGTTGTCATTCCTCTCCCAGAAGGTCTTCTTCAAAGCTTCAGAGAGCTGAGTATTCCTTTCCTTCAATTTCTCAAACTCCTCTAAACTGACAGTAGTTGCAGGCTCCACTGCTGATGGTCCAGGTACATCCTCTAAGGTGAATGGCATCTGGGTGATATGTCCCCTTACATGAGACCAGTCAATATACGGAGCTGAAGCTATGTTGTTGCACTTGCCAAGAATAATTGTTCCCTTAGTCTGAATATTGTCCCAAGCCCAGGCTGCCTGTCTGATAATGGCAAGGTTGTGCTGGATGTCACAATAGAGGGTTTCTGTCAAATCTTGCCCTCTTGGGGGATGTACCAATGCATATCCTAATTGCCTCTTGAAAAGCAAAGGGTTGTAGTTGATGCAACCTTTTACTCCAATCAAAGGTACATTGGGATACTGCCCATAACTGGTGATGATATCTTTACCCTTGGTGCTCTGAGTGCACCATCTAATGTCTTCTGATGTAAGGGCAATCATTCTCTTAGCCCAGTTCCTTGGCTGATGAGGATTCAAGAAAGTGTCTGACTTTGGCAAGTGCCTTAACAACCAACTGTAGAAGAGGGGTTCACAGCATCTGACCAATCTTTCCCTTTGCTTCTCATTCCTTTGATGCACTGAATAATAGAAGTATCGAAGCAAGGTAGGGACTGGATTCCTCAATAGGAAGAGGTGAATAGCACTCTTTCTTACAAACTTTGGCTTGTCTGCAAACAAGATGACTCCATATATGCTGAGTGCTAGAAGAGCATAAACAGTGTCCCACCTCCCTGCTGCAGCATGCAGAGTGGCCTGGGTAACCAAGATATCTAAATGAAGGTCTGGAATTCCATCCTTGGTGGTCATACTTTGGTCAATGAGGGTGGACTCCAAGTGCAAATCCTTAGCTATATCTTCATTCTTAGGAGCAACCAACTCAGGGTTGAAAGGAATTCCCCTCCTGATAGGGACACCTAAAAACATAGAGAATTCTTCCATCAATGGTCCCAACTGAAAATATGAGAAAGTGAAACATCTGAGAGGAGGGTCATAGAACCGGAGATAGGTGTGGATCATGCTCCTCTGGGATGCATCCAGGTCCATGATCATGTCCATAATGCCACCATAATGTTCTCTGAATAAAGGGTATGATCAGGAGGGATGAGAGACTGAATCTGTCTGATGCCTGTTAGAGTGGGCTCAAAGAAGTGATAGGTGATGTTGCTTTTCCTGGAGGTATCCATGATGAAAATGGATGCTGGTGAAGGAGACTGAGGGTAACTGCTGATAAAGGCCACTGAAGAAGATGCTGAAGAAAAGTCTCTGATGAAGATAACTGATGGAGAGGCTGGTGTAGATAGTTGAAGGACTCTGAGCAGTAGAACAGGTCAAAACCAAACCAAAACTAAGATGTGGATACCCTGTAAAACAAAACCAAACCAAAGATATGATGAGGCCAAGGGTTCCTGCAAACCTGTAAACATCCCAACCCCCTCACATGTATTGTTATAGAACAAGGATCCTCAGACTTGGATCAGTTATGAGAAGTGTAAACACTTCTAACCCGGGGGTACAATGTTTACAATAACCATAAAATATCCTCCTCTAATTCACCTCAGATGCTGAAGGTCATAAAAGGTTATACAGATTTAGCATGCTTCCCAGATAGCCCTAGTACTACAGGAAATCCGTAGCACAGAGTTCTCAAGAAGAAACCCATGTCTGAACCGTGTTTCATATTCCCTCACCATACCGAAATGGAATGGGAAAGAATATGAAACCACTCTATCCTATGTGTCACTTAGGTCCCTGGTATGGAACCTTAATCACTCAAACCCTCCCACCAAGGAAAACAACAGATCCAGCACAGGTGATATGATGATAACAATATGAAATGCATAAAACTGTAAATGAAAGCAATAAATAAAGCTTTACAGAAAGAAATAAATAAGCCCTGGTTGCAAATATAGGTTTCCCCAGCAGAGTCGCCAAGCTGTCGCTCCCGAAGATAAACAAGCGCGAACGTTCGGTGAAAGGAGAAGATGAAAGTGAATATGAATAGAGTCGCCATCTAGGAATTTTTATCCCGAAGGAAAGGTAATGCTGCATAAACCTAGAAAAAAGATGGATAAGACGGTTGTGAACTAGAGAAAATGAGAAACGGGGTTGGTTACAACCTGGGAAGGTATTAGCACCCAGATTGTCCGTCGTACTCGACGGGATCCACGCTTAAAAGATTGTGTTTAAAGGGGTAGTGTAAGTGCTATCTGTGTGCAAAAGCCAGAAAAGAATATACATGTGTCAGTGTAAAAAGGTGAATGCTCATGAACTGAGGCTTTTAAAGAATGCTGAAAGAGGGGGAAGACACAAAGACTTTTGTTCGATAACAGTTGAGTTATGCCTACGTATCCTCTCGTGCAATGAGGAAGTCAGAACACCGTAGTTCGACTCAAAGAGACTGAAAGATAAATTGACTGTGAACTGCTTGCTTATCTATGCTCAAGTGTATGACTCGTACGACTCGAGTGCTAACTGTCTTGCATTAGACGGAAGAAGCAAGTTCTCGTTTATGAATGAGTGTGATGAGAAAAGAATCCTGAAGGAGACGATTATTGTTTGTTTTTTGTATTTATAGTTTTGTTATTGTTTTTTGTGTTTTTCATAAGTTAATGAGCTTAAGCCTAAATCAAAGGTTTGTAAACTCATTATATCCTCCCTGATTAGGGATAATGAGAATACTTAAGTATGAGATAAGCATCTCAACTTATTTACCATTAGGATATATGATTAAGATCATTAACCTATTTGTGATTAATTAGACGTTTCTGGGTTTTTGTTTAGTGTTAAGTAATGAGTTTAATCTCTAATTACAGATTAGTGGACTCATTACACCATCCTAATAGAAGGATAATAGATGCGAACACTTAAGCTGAGGAAGATACCTCAACTTAATCCATGGTTAGGGATTAAATTCATTATATAACAAATCCTTTATTAAGTGGATTTTAATTAAGGGATGAGATTAAGAAGTGGATTTTAAGTTTGTAAGACAACTTGAGGGAGACTTGTCCATTAAACACTAGGGTTAGTCCTTCTTAACCATAAAGGAAGAATTAGAACCCTAATGTAAGGCCCAAGTTACAAGATAAAGTCTTGATGATTATTAATGATTTGATAAAGAGGTTTAAACAAATTAAAGGTTTAACACTTAGGATTAAAGTTATACACTCCATCCTAAGAGAAGGATGCAGGCATAACCCTAATTCCAAAGTCCTAAAACTTTAAGAGTTTAGTCTCTAATTATTGAGGTGAGAAGAGAGACTCAAAGGTAAAAAGCTAAGGGGGACTAATCACAACCCTAATTATTATCATGCTTGGATATCCTATGGTTTGTAAGGCTTGAGAAAAATCTTCAAAGAAGCCACCAATGGAAGAAGCAAAAGAAAGCAGGAAGAAGCAGAAGAATAAGTTACTTACTTCATTGAAGAAGATAATTAAATTAAAGAAAGAAAGTGAGATATGGAACACAATTGAACAAGTTCACTTAAAAGACAAGTGAAATGCATATGAAAGAGATGAAAAGAAGTGAGAGGTGAAGGCAAATTCACCTCCCAACATAACTTACCAAAACCTGAAAAGTTAGTATGGATGCATAAGGTACAAAGCATAAAGAAATGAAATGAAATGAGATGAAATATCCAAATTCAGAAGCTTTTATGCAATGTAAATGTCATGTAAGATGATGCAAAGTCATACAAAATGCATATGTATGATCATACAAAGATGAGATGCAAAGGAAGCATGCTTTGAAGTTTGAAAACACATGAAAGTTTATGAAATGAAATGAATGCAAAGCATGAAAAATGAATGAATAAATGATCAAGCAAGGTCCTAACATGCCCTAAGATGTCTAAGATGACATATGAATGCAAGAAATGTCATGGCAAGTTCATGTAATGATGCATATGCAAGGTGAATGCAAGTGAACTTGAGAAATTAGGGTTATATGGAAGTATGAGATGCAAATGAACAAAATAGAAGCATATTACATGATAAAAAATTTCAATCAAGCTCAAACAAACCTTAATCCCATATTAGGTCACACCCCAAAGGAGAAGGTCAGAAGCCTAACCAATCAAAAGTTATGATTTTCCTAAGTTTTCTAGGATTTTTGGGTGGTTCAAAGGGAAAAATGCAAATCAAATTGAAAATTCAAGATAAATTCATGAGGCAAGAAACCTATAAACTACATGCAATATTCAAAACAATGAAAAAATAATCAACTTCAAACTCTTCTCTGTTAGGCAGAAATGAATTTTTCAATTTAAGGTTTAAAAATGTGATTTTAATGACCCTTAATTCAAAGAAAATTCACAAACTATGATCAAACCTAAAAAGAAATTTGTGTGAAGAGTTTGAAAATGTTTCTAAATGCATTGGAATGATTCATGATGTTTTTGGTGATTTTTAGAAACCTAACTGTATTTTTAATTAATTAAAAGACTTTAATTAATTAAAAATAACATTTAAATATTTTAAAAATACTTTTTTGATGCAAAAAAATAAAATAAAAATCATTTTTGGATTGAGAAAAATATTTAAAGTCAGAATGCAAAAGAAAATATGTTTGTGATGCTTTTTGGTATTTTAAATTAATTATGCAAGAAAATGCAATTAAAATGAAATAAAAATGATTTAAAATGGAAGTATGCTGATCCTAAGGCCCGAATTCAAATTGGGGTTAGAGGGAATTGACCACGCGCGCATCTGGATATCTCACATTCAAACTGAGTTTAATTATGTTTTATAATTAATCTGGATTAAACTTAATGGACTAATCTGAACCACTCAATGCCTAACCCTAATCTAGATCTAAGGGCCACGAACCAATCTTGGGATTTAATCAGGGTTTAGCCCTGATTACTTTCAAGTGGCCGGAGAAGACCTCCGATTATCTTCTTCGGCCAACCCCTCACCTGAGCTTCCTCAAATCACCACCCCAAGCCCCCAAAACCTCCAGAATTAATCAACTAACTACCCTAAACAATAATCCAGCCTCAAAAATCATTTATCATTCATCATCAACAAGATTCTAATGAAAACATCAAAACGGAAAAAATTTCAGAACATCATGAAATTCTTAAAACTCAACCATTTTTTAAAGTAAAGACATCATCATGATCAGTGAAGCATGGGGAATCATTCTATAACATGAAAACACATTTCAGGGAAAAACGTTCTTGAAGACTACCTGAGTTGGAGCTTTGCAATCTGGACTTTCAGAGCTCTCCCTTTATGCAATCCACTCCCCTTTGACCTCCTGAAGCTATTGGCAAGCTTGAATGAAGCTTAAAGTGGCATTTTGAGTGCTTTGTTTCTGAAGTTGCAGAAATCGTATTTGTATTTGGAGGTGTTTTAAGCTATGGTGATGGGTGGGAAATGATCTTTCGGTGATGCTGAGTTGATTGGTGGAAGAGTTTGTGATTTTTGTTGGTTGTGTTATGAAATTCGATGAAGGGAAGGTTTCTTGAGGTTTTTGTGATTCTGATTCTATGGATGGATTCAGGCCTCAATGTTGTTTGAAATGAGTTGCTTATTGTCCACATAAACAATGTTGATTGGTCAGAGAGTTGTTGTGGCACAGGATGATTGGTATGGGAGTTTTTGCAAAAAAAGTTAAGATTTTGTACTTTGAGGTATGGGCACGGGTCAGAGGAGATTTCATGGGGTGTCTGGCCTCAGCTGGGTTCAAGGTTGGCTATGGGATTGATTTTGATGTGCTGGATGGCTTGGATGAAGAGTTATCACATGTTTTGCAAAATTCCCTCTTTGAAGTTTCTTGGATCATAAGTCATGGAAACCCTAAGTTCAATGCATAATTCTGATCCTTTGAGGTTTGTTTGACATATTGTGAAGTGTTTGTGTACATTTGAAGTAATTAGAATGCTTGAACATGCCAATTTGCAAAATCCCTCTTTGACATGAAACTTGAAATTATAGGATTTTTGCCAACTTTGAAAGGCCATAACTTGAGTTCTATGATGAATCAAAACATGTTCTTGTAATTTTTGAAAAGGTAAAGACCTAATCTACAACTTTCATGACCAAGAATTTTTCATTTGAAGCATTTTTGGTTAAGAAAGAGGAGGTTGAAAAACATTCCCAAAATGGAAAGTTTGCATTTCAAGTCATTTCCATTTTTGGCAAGTTTGCAATTGGCTCAAAATTCTTCAGTCTTGTGAACTTCCAACCTCTTCTAAGATCAAATAAAGATCATAGAACTTAAATTTGATGAAAATACCCCTTTGGTTCCATTATTGGGGGCCTCAGATGCCCTGATTTTGACATAACTTGCTCAAGAAGTTACCTAGTGAACAAATGACTTCCACAATGAGTAACTTCATCAAACTTGGTACACATGATCCTTATGACATATTAGGAATATTAGAAATAAGAATGGCCCAAAAATTTAGAGTTAAGGCCTCTGAAACCAAAACCCTAATTTTGGTCATCTGTATTGTGAAACCCTGGCTCTGCTTCCATGCCTTTGCATGTTCTTGTGATTTCTTGACTTCCATGAACCTTGAGGAGCATAATATGAAGATGGAACACACATGAACCCTCTTGGAAAGCTTTGAGGCCTCTGTGATGGCTCAGATGGATTCTTGGATTTCTCATATCACAAACCCTAGATGCAGATGAATATGAACTTATGTAGTGAAGCAAATATGAAATATGAGATATAATGCTTATGTTAATGCAAACATGAAAGATCACAAGCCATGGTTTGATGAAGAGTGAGGTCAAATTTGGAGTGTTTACATTATGAAAATCAAACATTGCGAGGAATAACCATCATACCACTCCCGCTCCACTTGGGGAAATAGTGCAAGACTTGCTGAAAATCATATATGAATCTGCTTGAAACCATCACACACAGACCTACTGGGGATTTGTGGGAAAGATCTATGGAGATCATTCACCACTGAAAATTTCGGAATTACTGACCCACATGGGAACACCTGAAGTTAACACCATAGCCAAAACACAGTTACGAGGCATTTTAAATCAATACCCACCATTAGGTGAAAGAAAACCTCTAAACTGACTGCTATAGCAATACTTCTGCTCAGGGATGCAACTAACTCAAGTTGAGGAACAAGAACTCGGCTGAGGATTCCCAAGACCTTTCAAGTCAATGGTAAACTGCTGAGGAAGAGATCAAAACTCAACTGGGGATTTTCTAGGATATACCTTCCAACAACTCTTCTGGGGGAAGGGAACAAAATTAAGAGTATTTACAATCCTTGCTCATGCTGGTAGGGCACAAAACACCCTTAATATCAACATGTCAGGACTAATAAGAAATTCCATAAGGACACAATTGAATGAATCCCCTGCTTTGGGAGAGACAAGTTACACACATCCAAACTTTACCATCTCTGGAATCGCTATTGATATCCTTTCTTTGTTCACATATCAAAAGAAAAATGTTTTTATAATCTTCAAAAATTAAATTTATTAAATTTTTTTCAAAAACCATCATCAACAATAAATTGAAATTTTGTAAACAGAAATAATATAAAGAGTTTCAAACAATTGGATAAAAGCTCAAATTCATTGATAGAATGGTAGTCAGCAAATGGCGTGACTCCATGGATCATTAAAAGTTTGAAAAATGGTAAATACATGGAAATGGGCTACATTGAAATACAATGATCACCATTCTCCCTATCAACTTTGAACTCCACTGTGTCTGAAACTTCAGTCAAGGATGAGTGAATAAGAATCTTTGATGGGCAATTCTTCTGAGGGATAGAATCTGAAATCCTCGATTGTTACAAGTGATCTAGTCTGTCGATGCAGTTACTTGCCATGATCCCTATCTTTTTCCTAGATTTCCCTTTCGGGTTTTCAATCTACCGAGATAATTATTTCTGTTTATGTCTCTAATTTTTGCCTGAACCCACAAAAAGAACCAGAAGCCCTGGTTGCAGTATAAGGATCCCCAACAGAGTCGGCAAGTTGTCACTCCCGCCAAATGACACAAGTTCAGAAGGGGTACAGACGCGAACGGTCGGCGAAAGGAGAACATGAAGATGAACTGAAAAGAGTCGCCAGCTAGGCATTTTTATCCCGAAGGAAAGGTAATGCTGCATAAACCTAGAAATATATGGATAAGACGATCGCGAACAAAAGAAACTGAGAAAGGGGGTTGGTTACAACCTGGGAAGGTATTAGCACCCAGATCGTCCGTCGCACTCGACGGGATCCACGCTTGAAAGATTTGAGTTTAAAGGGGTAGTGTCAATGTTATTCTATGTGCAAAATCTGGAAAAGAATACAAGTGTCAGTGTAAAAGAAATGTGAAGTGAAGAAAAGGAGTGTCAGTGTAAGAAAAGAGTGCAATGCCCAAGACAATGAGGCTTAAAAGAATAACGCTGAAAGGGGGGGAATATACAGAGACTTTTGTTCGATAACTGTTAAGTTATGCCCATGTATCCTCTCATGCAATGAGGAAGTGATCACACCGTAGTTCGACTCAATGATACTGAAAGATAAATTGACTTGTGAACTGCTTATTTGCATATGCTCAAGTGTATGACCTGTCTGGCTCAGGTGCAAACTGTCTTACATTAAACGGAAGAATCCTGGAGGAGACGATTATTGTTTGTTTTTGGGTTTTCAATCTTTTAGTGCTTTTGGAGTTTGTCGTAAGAAAATGAGCTTAAGCCTAAACCAAGGGTTAGTAAACTCATCACATCTTCCCTTTGATCGGGGGTAATGAGAATACCTTAAGTATGAAGTAAACACCTCACACTTAATCACCATGATGTAGGATTAAGATTATTAACCTACTTGCCCTTATTTAGATGTTTTTGGAGTTTTTGTTTAGTGTTAAGTAATGATTTTAAGCCATAATCAAGGATTTAATGGATCCATTACACCATCCTAATAGAAGGATAATAGATGAGAACATTTAAGCTGAGGAAGGCTCCTCAACTTAACCCATGATTAGGGATTAACCTCATGACAAAACAAAGCCTTTATTAGAGTGGATTTTAGTTAATGGTAAGATTAAGAAGTCGATTTTATGGTTTGTAAGACAACTTGAGGGGGACTTGTCCATTAACACTAGGGTTAGTCCTTCTTAACCAATTAAGGAAGAATTAGAACCCTAATGCAAGGCCCAAGTTACAAGCTTGATGTCTTAATGATTATTAAAGTGGTTTGATTAAAGGATTTAAACACATTAAGGGTTTAACACTTAGGATTAAAGTTATACACTTCATCCTAATAGAAGGATGCAGGCATAAACCTAATCACAAAGCCTTAAAACCTTGAAGGTTTAGTCCCTGATTATAAGATGAGAAGAGAAGACACAAAAGATGACACAAAGGTAAAACTAATGGGGGACTAATCAAACCCTAATTGTAATCATGCTTTGTTATTCCTAGGGTTTATGAGGCTTGCAAGAGATCTTCAACAAGATCCACCAAGGAAGAAGCAGATGAAAGGAGGAGAAGCAGAAGAAACAAGTCAACTTACTTCACTTAAGAAGATAAGTTTCTTGAAGAAAGAAGGTGAAGAAGGAACATAAATGAGCAAGCTCACTCTAAGACAAATACAAAATGCATCAAGGATGCATAAGAGAGATGAGAAGAGATTATGAGAAGTGAAGGCAAATTCACTTCTCAAAGTACTTACCACCTAAAAAGTTAGTAAAAATAAATGAAATGAAATGAAAATGAAATGAATACAAGGATGCAAACCAAAACCAGAAGCATATTCATGATTTTAATGTGTCCTAGGATGTCTTAGAAGTCATGTGGATGCAAGAAATGTCATGGCAAGTTCATGAATGCAAGCATATGCAAGAGGTATGCAAAGGAAAGATGAGAAATTAGGGTTTTCATGCAACATAAGATGCAAAACTCAAAAGCAGAAGCAAATGACAAGATAAAAAAATGAAAATGCAATCAAAAGAACCCTAACCCCATATGATATCACACCCCAAATGAGGAGACCTAACTCTTAACCCTAAGGGACTTATGATTTTTCTAAGTTTTCTAGGGTTTTAAGGTACCTAAAGGGGAAAATTCGAATCAATTCAAAAAGGCAGAAGAAATTTGTAAAGATGCAATATGAATTTTTTGGGATTTTTTAGAAACCTAAATGATATTTTAATTAATTAATTAAAATAAACATTTAAATGTCTAAAAAATGATTTTTAAATGCAAAAAAAAAAATTGGGTTAAGAAAATTATTTGGAATGAAAATGAAAAATAAAAATATTTTTGGAATTTTCTAACTATTTTAAATTAATTATGCAAAACAAATAAGAAAAAATTAAATAAAATTAAAATAAATGAGAAGTATGCAAAGGGAAGGGCCATGATTGATTCTGGGGAAGGTTTGGGTTGACTGGCGTCACATCCAATGGCCCAAATTCAAATTTAACTAACCCTATTTAATTAATTAATTAATCCAGTTTAATAATTAATGAGAAGATCCTAGCCACTCAAACATGCGCGGGAAGACAAATCAAAGGGTCCACATTCAAACAGAAACCCTAACCCTAATTAGCCATTAATCACTTTCAGGTGGCCGGAAAAGACCTCCGGTCGTCTTCTCCGGCCACACCTCCCCTGAGTAAAACCAAAACCTCACTTCTAGGTTATTTCTGGAGCTCTAAAGCTCCAGATCAACTCCCCTCATCCCCCTGAACCTAAATCCACCCTCAAACCTCATTTCTTTTCACCAAAAATCAAGATTCGAAGAAAACAACAAAAATGGCAAAAATTTCAAAAGCTCAGTAAATACTCATCTCTCCACCATTTTCAAAAATACAAAGTTCAGTGTACTCAGGGGAACATGCTTAATCATTTAGTAACATAAAATAAAGGTTCTGGAAAAATTAATTTGAATGGCTACCTGAGATGGAGCTTCAACCCTTGAGCTTTATGGCTGCTTCCTTGGTGCAAAATGCCTCCAATGACCTCCCTGAAGAAGCTTTGATGCTTAGAAAGCTTCGAGGAAGGCTGGTTTGTGAGTTTGTACTCCACTGGTCAGAAAATCATGTTTTGCTTGTGGTGTGTTCTTGGTTGTTTTGGTGGGTGGTTTATGATCAGTGATTGATTTAGAAATGAATGATGGTGTTTGTTTGAAGAATGGATGGCTGAGTTATGAGATTCGAAGGTTTTTGCAAGAGGGAGTGTTTTTGGCAATGCTGAGTTCTTGGGGGTTTCAGCTTGTGTGTGTTATGAAAATGTATCCTTAGGGCATGCTTGTAGTGTTCTGGTTGGGCAGAGAGTGGGTGGTGGCTGCAGTTGATTGGTATGGGTGAATTTGCATAAAGTCAACATTTCTTGTACTTGAGGTATGGGCAAGTGGCAGGCTTGGATTTGGGCATGTCCTGGTTCAGCTGAGATCAAGGAATGTTTGTGAATCAGATTTGATGAGCTGTGGCAAGTGGATGAGAGGTTTTGTGCCATTTTGCAAATTCATGAAGTCTTGGCCCCTTTTGGATTTCTTGATGTGCAAGACATGGAATAACATAATTCTTTGGCCAATTCTGGTCTAGAAGAAGTGTACTATGATTTTATGATGTATTGAAGTGTGTTTGAAGTCACAAAATTCCTTGGCAAATGGTTTTTCAAATAATCCCTTTTGGTGCATTCTTGAAATTTATGGGATTTTTGCCAACTTTGACAAGCCATAACTTGAGTTCCATAATGAGTTAGATCTTGTTCTTGTACTTTTTGAAAAGGGAATGATCCAATCTACAACTTTCATGACCAACAATTTTTCATTTGAAGCATTTTTGGTTGAGAAAGAGGAGGTTGAAAAACTTTCCCAAAATGGAATGTTTATATTACAAGTCATTTCCATTTTTGGCAACTTTTGGTTTAGCTCACTTTTATTAAATTTGGTGAAATTCTAAGCACTTAAATGATCAAATAAAGACCATATAACTTCAATTTGGTGAAAAATCCACTTTGGTTCCATTGTTGGGGCCTCAGATGCCCTGATTTTGCTCTAACTTGCTCAAGAAGTTACCTAGTGAACAGATGGCTTTCACAATGAATTTCTTCATCAAACTTGGTATGCATGATCCTCATAACATATTGAGACCATTAGAAACAATAATGACCAAAAAAATTGGAGTTATGGCCTCTGAAACCAAAACTCTAATTTTAGGTCATCCGTGTAGTTAAACCCTAGCTCAGCTTCCATGCTTTGCCAATTCTTGTGATTCTTTGACTTCCTTGATCTTTGGAGGATAAAATATGATGATTGAACATACATGGACCCTCTTGAGATGATTGATGGCCTTTGGAGTAGCTCAGAAGGATCTTGGATTGCTCAGATCACAAACCCTAGATGCAGATGAACTTGAACCAATGCAGTGAAGCAAAAAATGCAACATGATATGATATGATTAAACTAATGCAAGTATGAAAAGATCACAAGCCATGGTATGAACTTAGTGAGGTAAAATTTGGGGTGTTTACACGAAGGAGACGATTATTGTTTGTTTTTGTATTTTCAGTTTTCTATTGTCTTTGGTGTTTTTCATAAGTTAATGAGCTTAAGCCTAAATCAAGGGCTTGTAAACTCATTATATCTTCTTTGATTAGGGATAATGAGCCTACTTAGGTATGAGATAAGCATCTCAACCTAATTACCATGATGATGTAGGATTAAGATCATTAACCTACTTGTGATTAATTAGATGTTTTTGGGTTTTTGTTTAGTGTTAAGTAATGAGTTTAATCTCTAATCACAGATTAGTGAACTCATCACACCATCCTAATAGAAGGATAATAGATGAGAACACTTAAGCTGAGGAAGATACCTCAACTTAATCCATGGTTAGGGATTAAATTCATTATATAACAAGCCTTTATTAAGTGGATTTTAATTAAATGTTAAGATTAAGAAGTGGATTTTATGGTTTGTAAGACAACTTGAGGAAGACTTGTCCATTAAACACTAGGGTTAGTCCCTCTTAACAGTAAGGAAGAGTTAGAACCCTAATGTAAGGCCCAATTTACAAGATAAAGTCTTAGTTATTATTAAGGTGATTTGAGTAAGAGGTTTAAACAAATTAAACGTTTAACACTTAGGATTAAAGTTATACACTCCATCCTAAGAGAAGGATGCATGCATAACCCTAATTCCAAAGTCCTAAAACTTTAAGAGTTTAGTCTCTGATTATTGAGATGAGAATAGAGACTCAAGGAGACTCAAAGGTAAAAATCTAAGGGGGACTAAATACAACCCTAAATATTATCATGCTTGGATATCCTATGGTTTATTAGGCTTTGTCGCTCCCGAAGATTTGCATCCCAGTGCAGACGCGAATGGTCGGTGAAAGGAGGAAATGAAAATATGAAGTGAATAGAGTCGCCAGCTAGGCATTTTTATCCCGAAGGAAATGTAATGCTGCATAAACCTAGAAAAAGATGGATAAGACGGTCGTGAACCAGAGAAACTGAGAAAGGGGGTTGGTTACAACCTGGGAAGGTATTAGCACCCAGATTGTCCGTCGTACTCGACAGGATCCACGCTTACAAGATTTTGTTTAAAATGGGTAGGTGTATGTGCTATATATGTGCAAAAGAAAAAATGAATGTACAAGTGTCAATGCAAAAAGGTGAATTGCTCAGGGACTGAGGCTTAGAAAAGAATGCTGAAAGAGGGGGAAGACATTGAGACTTTTGTTCGATAACAGTTAAGTTATGCCTACGTATCCTCTCGTACAATGAGGATGTCATAGAACATTGTAGTTCAAATCAAAGAGACTGAAAATGAAATGATTGTGAACTGCGTGCTTGCCTATGCTCAAATGTACGACTCGTCTGACTCGAGTGCTAACTGTCTTGCATTAGACGGAAGAAGCAAGTTCTCGTTTATGAATGACTGTGATGAGAAAAGAATCCCGAAGGAGACTATTATTGTTTGTTTTTGTGTTTTCAGTTTTCTATTGTTTTTGGTGTTTTGCATAAGTTAATGAGCTTAAGCCTAAATCAAGGGTTGTAAACTAATTATATCCTCCCTGATTAGGGATAATGAGCCTACCTAAGTATGAGATAAGCATTTCAACTTAGTTACCATGGTGATTTAGGATTAAGATCATCAACCTACTTGTGATTAATTAGATGTTTTTGGCTAATAGAGGATTAAGATCATTATCCTAATAGAAGGATAATAGATGAGAACACTTAAGCTGAGGAAGATACCTCAACTTAATCCATTGTTAGGGATTAAATTCATTATGTAACAAGCCTTTATTAAGTGAATTTTAATTAAAGGATGAGATTAAGAAGTGAATTTTATGTTTGTAAGACAACTTGAGGGGTACTTGTCCATTAAAAACTAGGGTTAGTCCTTCTTAACCATAAGGAAGAATTAGAACCCTAATGTAAGGCCCAAGTTACAAGATAAAGTCTTAGTGATTATTGAGCTGATTTGATTAAGAGGTTTAAACAAATTAAAGGTTTAACACTTATGATTAAAGTTATACACTCCATCCCAAGAGAAGGATGTAGACATAACCCTAATTCCAAAGTCCTAAAACTTTAAGAGTTTAGTCTCTGATTATTGAGATGGGAAGAGAGACTCAAGGAGACTCAAAGGTAAAAAGCTAAGGGGGACTAAACACAACCCTAAATATTATCATGCTTGGATATCCTATGGTTTGCGAGGCTTAAGAGAAAAGATATTCAAGGAAGCCACCAAAGGAAGAAGCAGATGAGAAGAGGAGGAAGCAGAAGAATAAGTTACTTACTTCCTAAGAAGATAAGTAACTGAAAGTAAGAAAGTGCGAAAGATGGGACATAAGTGAATTTGATTCACTTCAAAGACATGTAAAATGCATGTGAAAGAGATATAAGAAGAAGTGAGAGGTGAAGGCAAATCCACCTCCCACAATTACTTCCCAAAAGCTCCTGAAAAGTTAGTATGAATGCATAAGACATAAAGCATGAAGAAATGAGTTGAAATGAGATGAAATGACTAAAGTCAGAAGTGTTTATGCAATGCAAACGGCATATGAGATGATGCAATGTCATACAATGTGCATATGAATGATCAGACAAAGATGAGATGTCATGAAGGCATACTTAGAATTTTTGAAAACACGTGGATGTTTATGAAATGAAATGAATGCAAGACATGGAAAATGGATGAAGAAATGATCAAGCAATGTTCTAACATGTCCTAAGAGGTCTAAGATGACATATGAATGATTGAAATGTCATGGCAAGTTCATGTGATGATGAATATGCAAGGTGAATGCAAATGAACATGAGAAATTAGGGTTAAATGGACATGTGAGATACAAATGGATAAAATAGAAGCATACAACATGATGAAAAAAATGAAATCAAGCTCAAACAAACCCTACTCTCATATTAGGTCATACCCCAAAGGAGAAGGTCAGAAACCTAACCTATCAAGAGTTATGATTTTCATAAGTTTTCTAGGGTTTTTGGGTGATTCAAAAGGAAAAATTAAAATTAAATTGATGACCTTAGGATCAATTTTATGCAGCTGGCACAAGTGGATGAAGAGATGTCATGGTTTTGCAAAGTTTATGCATAATTGTCATTTTGAGATTTCTTGAGAATCAAGCCATCAAAACTCTAGGTTCAAAGGCCAATTTTGATCTTTTGAGGTTGCTTTGACATGTTATGATGCATAGAAGTTGATTAGAGGTCATTAGAATTCTTGGCAAGTGAAATTGCAAAATTCCCTCTTTGACATGAACTTGAAAATTATAGGATTTTTGCCAACTTTGAAAGGCCATATCTTGAGTTCTAGGATGAATCAAGACACGTTCTTGTATGTTTTGAAAAGGTAAAGACCTAATCTACAACTTTCATGCCCAAGAATTTTTAATTTGAAGCATTTTTGGTCATGAAAGAGGAGGTTGAAAATCTTTCCCAAAATGGAAAGTTTGCATTTCAAATCATTTCCAAAAATGGTAAGTTTGTAATTGGCTCAAAATTATTCAATTTTGTGAACTTACAACCACTTCTAAGATCAAATAAAGATCATTGAACTTCAATTTGATGAAAATGACCCTTTGGTTCCATTGTTGGGGCCCCAGATGCCCTGATTTTGACTTAACTTGTTCAGGAAGTTAACTAGTGAACATATGACTTCTATAATGAATTTCTTCATCAAACTTGGTACACATGATCCTTATAACATATTAAGACCACTAGAAACAAGAATGACCCAAAAATTTGGAGTTAAGGCCTCTGAAACCAAAACCCTAATTTTGGTCATCTGTGTAGTGAAAACCCTAGCTCTGCTTCCATGCCTTTGCCAATTCTTGTGATCCCTTGACTTTCATGAACTTTGGGGAATATAATATGATCATAGAACACACATGGACCATCTTGGAAAGCTTTAAGACCTTTGGGATGGCTCAGATGAACTCTTGGATTGCTCAAATCACAAACCCTATATGTAGATGAAATGGAACTATGCAGATGAAACAAATATGTAATATGAGATGGTATGCTTATGCTTATGAAATAATGAAAGATCACAAGCCATGGTGTGAAAAAGAGTGAGGTAAAATTTGGGGTTTTGACAGCTGCCCCTATTCAAACATGAGTTAGCTGTGCAGGGTGTAAGCGCCTGGCGTAGCAGACATATAAGGTAACTTGTGGTTGAATACAAAAGGCAGTCCGAAATTTGCACTCACTGGGAAGAAGAAGAAAATGGATATAAATTGTAAAAGATGATATAGTATGATTATCTAGTGAAAGCGATGGAGGACGACCATCAAGTAGAGGACGACTGCTGGGGATAAAGTGGTAAGTAAAGCAATGACGGGGACGACCGACAAGCTGGGGAGATATAGAGTTCATGATGGGGACGACCATCGGGTAAGGAAATAAGATTATATAGGGATCAAAGTAATGAGAAAAGCAGCGATTGGGGACGGCCACCAGGCTTGGAAAGTAAAGTAAAAAACGATGGGGACGGCCATCGGTTTAAAGAGTAAATGAAATAATGATGAGGGACGGTCATCAAAGGTGAAGGACGATCACCTAACAGGGGACGATTGCTTTTTGTCACGACATAGGACGAATGTCGAATAAAAGAGGTCAACAATGGGGACGACCATCGGATAAACATGATGAAGGACGATCATCAAGAGGTGAAGGGCGATCACCTAGCAGGGTACGGCTGCTCTTGGGGTTTATCACGACATAGGAAGAATGCCAGATAGAAGGTTCCAACAATGGAGATTCCACTGGGGAAAAGAATGAGGGACGATCATCCGAAGGTGAAGGACGATCACCTAGCAGGGGACAGCTGCCGAAAGTATCACGACATAGGACGAATGTCAGATAGGAGAAAGTTGTTATGTTGACGACTTACTAGGGAATGGTAAACATAGACGAGTGCTTACGCTTCCAAAAAATAAAGGGTATAAGTGGTTGATGGTGTGTATAGATTAAAGATGCGGACGAGCATCCTTAGGACCATGATACGGACAAGTATCGGTAGAAACAAACGTTGATGCATGTTCAAAGATGATGATACGAATGAGTATCAACTGGTTAACAAGGAACACGGACGAGTGTCGAATCTGCTGAGGAGGTGATATAATCAAGATATGGACGGATATCATAGATTCTTGTATAAGTATGCACAAGTACATATTTGTTGGTGAGGTATGAGCAAGACACGTACGAGTGTTTGATTTGCTGGGGAAGGACGACACGGACGAGTGTCAAATATGTATAAATATAAACAGGCATCTGTTTTGAGAGTGCAAAGGAGATGCTTTGGCTTTCTGTGGGGAGATAAGAGGACACAGACGAGTGTCAGAAAGGGCATGTATGAAGCAAGTATTTGTTTGCAGAAGGTGCTCTGGTGACTTTACTGGGGAAGGATGACATGGACGAGTGTCAAAAGAGTATGCATAAGTATCTGTAATTGGGAGTGCAAAGTGGATGCTTTGGCTTTTATGTGCAGGGGATGTATTTTTATATTGCTGATGAAATATTGATGGTAATTGCAGGTGACTAGCTTGAACCTGGCTTATGATCATGCAAATGTTTGATTTTTGTCGTAATGCTCCGTATTAGACGGAATGCTACGCTTATTTTTGGTGAATATGATGCGAATGCCATGATTATGCAAAAGAGAAACTGATCCGAGTCTCGGATCCTGCGGGGATAAAGATCTCTGGCCGATCTGTTCAGAAACAAAGCACTCAAAATAGCCACTATAAGCTTCATTCAAGCTTATCAATAGCTTCAGAAGGTCAAAGGGGAGTGGATTGCGCAAAGGGAGAGCTCTGAAAGTCCAGATTGAAAAGCTCCAACTTAGGTAGTCATCAAGAATTTTTTTCCCAAAAATGTGTTTTCATGTTATAGAATGATTCCCAAAGCTTCACTGATCAAGCTGATGTCTTTACTTTTAAAAATGGTTTAGTTTTAAGCATTTCATGATGTTCTGAAATTTTTGCTGTTTTGATGTTTTCATTCAAATCTTGTTGATGATGAATGATAAATGATTTTTGAGGCTGGATTATTGTTTAGGGTAGTTAGTTGATTAATTATGGAGGTTTTGGGGGCTTGGGGTGGTGATTTGAGGAAGCTCAGGTGAGGGGTTGGCCGGAGAAGATGACCGAAGGTCTTCTCCGACCACCTGAAAGTAATTAGGGCTAAACCCTGATTAAATCCCCAGATTGGTTAGTGGCCCTTAGATCTAGATTAGGGTTAGGCATTGAGTGGTTCAGATTAGTCCATTAAGTTTAATCCAGATTAATTAATTATAAAACATAATTAAACTCAGTTTGAATGTGAGCCGTCCAGGTGTGCGCGTGGTCAATTCCCTCCAACCCCAATTTGAATCTGGGCCTTAGGATCAGCATACTTCCATTTTAAATCATTTTTATTTCATTTTAATTGCATTTTCTTGCATAATTAATTTAAAATACCAAAAAGCATCACAAAATTATTTTCTTTTGCATTCTGACTTTAAATATTTCTCTCATTCCAAAAATGATTTTTTATTTTATTTTTTGCATTAAAAAAGTATTTTTAAAATATTTAAATGTTATTTTTAATTAATTAAAGTCTTTTAATTAATTAAAAATACAGTTAGGTTTCTAATAATCACCAAAAAAATCATGAATAATTCCAATACATTTAGAAACATTTTCAAACTCTTCACACAAATTTATTTTTAGATTTGATCATAGTTTGTGAATTTTCTTTGAATTAAGGGTCATTAAAATCACATTTTTAAACCCTAACATGAAAACTTCATTTCTGCCTAACAATGAAGAGTTTGAAGTTGATTCTTTTTGCATTGTTTTGCATATTGCATTTAGTTTATAGGTCTCTTGCCTCATGAATTTATCTTGCATTTTCAATTTTATTTTCATTTTTCCCTTTGAACCACCCAAAAAACCTAGAAAACTTAGGAAAATCATAACTTTTGATTGGTTAGGCTTCTGACCTTCTCCTTTGGGGTGTGAACTAATATGGGATTAGGGTTTGTTTGAGCTTGATTGAAATTTTTTATCATGTCATATGCTTCTGTTTTGTTCATTTTCATCTCATACTTCCATATAACCCTAATTTCTCATGTTCACTTGCATTCACCTTGCATATGCATCATTACATGAACTTGCCATGACATTTATTGCATTCATATGTCATCTTAGACATCTTAGGGAATGTTAGGACCTTGCTTGATCATTTATTCATTCATTTTCCATGCTTTGCATTCATTTCATTTCATAAACTTTCATGTGTTTTCAAACTTCAAAGCATGCTTCCTTTATGTATTCTCTTGTGCCTCGGATTTCAGTGTCCAGCCTTGACAGACCCGCATATGTATTCGCAGCAAATGTTGTCAAAGATGATAAGCCTTGGTTCCATGACATTAAGTGCTTCTTGGAAGATCAAACATACCCACCTGGGGCATCTTCCAATGACAAGAAGACTTTAAGAAGGCTTGCCGGTAGTTTCTTCCTGAACACTGATGGTTCCCTGTACAAGAGAAACTTTGATATGGTACTCCTCAGATGCATGGATAAAACAGAAGCAGACTTGTTAATGCACGAGGTGCACGAAGGATCCTTTGGTACCCATGCTGGAGGGCATGCCATGGCCAAGAAGTTGCTAAGATCAGGTTATTACTGGATCACAATGGATGCTGACTGTTGTGCCTACACCAGAAAATGCCATAAATGCCAGATTTATGCGGATAAGGTGCATGTGCCTCCCAATCCTTTGAACATAATGTCTTCACCATGGCCCTTTGCCATGTGGGGCATTGATATGATCGGCAAGATTGAACCGACTGCTTCAAATGGCCACAGATTCATCCTGGTCGCCATTTATTATTTCACCAAGTGGGTTGAAGCAGCCTCATATGCAAATGTTACAAGGCAAGTGGTAGCCAGATTTCTGAAGAGAGATATCATCTGCCGGTACGGAGTTCCTGAGCGAATCATTACTGATAATGGTTCCAACTTAAACAACAAAATGATGGCTGAGCTATGCTGGGACTTCAAGATCCAACACCACAATTCTTCTCCCTACAGGCCAAAGATGAATGGCGCTGTTGAGGCAGCTAATAAGAATATCAAGAAGATTGTGCAAAAGATGGTAGTCACCTACAAAGACTGGCATGAGATTCTACCGTTTGCCTTGCATGGGTACCGCACATCAGTCAGAACATCCACTGGGGCAACACCGTATCAGCTTGTGTATGGTATGGAGGCAGTCCTACCTGTTGAAGTTGAATTACCCTCTTTGCGAGTATTGATGGATGTTAAGCTGAACGAAGCAGAATGGGTCCGGTCCCGATATGAACAACTGAGTCTGATTGAAGAGAAAAGATTGGCTGCAATCTGTCATGGGCAGTTGTATCAGAAAAGAATGAAGAGAGCCTTCGATCAGAAAGTTAGGCACCGAGAGTACCAAGTAGGAGATCTCGTGCTGAAGAGAATCCTCCCTCCTCATACAGACCACAGGGGCAAATGGACTCCGAACTATGAAGGACCATTTGTAGTAAAGAAAGTTTTCTCTGGTGGAGCACTGATGCTCAGCACCATGGATAGTGAAGACTTCCCGTCCCCTGTGAATTCAGATGCAGTTAAAAAATACTTCGCATAAACATGACCCGCTGGACATAAAAACAGAATGTAAGTCCAGGCAAAAAAAGGGCATCCCGGCGAGTCAAAAACAGAATAAAGAACACGGGCAAAAATAAGGGAAAATAAACAAAAGTGTGTACACCCGCTGAGTTGAAAAGCCGCATTGGACAACTCAGGCAAAAATGGGTACCCTGATGGATTGAAAACCCGAAAGGGCGATCCATGCAAAATAAGGGAATAAGCGAACAATTGCATTCTGAATTCGTCTGTATCACCCGCAACTTGGTAAACCTCGAAAGGATCAAGCTTCTGTCGGAATCAACCTTCTTCAGAAAGCAAGACGAGAAGAGCGTCAACAGTCATACGGGTCGTAGCAAGAGGGGAAGCTCCTTGAAAGCGTCGACAACATTGCCAGCATTTTTGTTTCTCAATTTGTAACAATTTCCTCATTTCAGGAGATTCGTTTCTTTGACTGTATCTTACCAATTCAGGGCATTTGAATTAATAAAATCAGATTTTTCAGTCATGTTTCGTTTTGTACATTTCTGTTTGCAAAGAATGTCTGATGTCCTAAGGAAACTGGTTGCATGAATATAGATGCTAAATCTTTAAAAATAACGAAAATAAAACCCATGCTTGCAGAAAATATGCTTACTCTCAGAAGTGTCTAACTCCTATAACGGAATCCGGTAAGGGATGCGTCGGGATTACTTGTACATTTCTCTGTCTTTGCAGGATTACAGGTATTCAAAAGCGCAACGTGGGGTATGAGAGCTTCACCCCAGCAAGCCGGCAAGTCGACACTCAGCCTTAGCACCCAAGGTGTTTTCTCCCCAGCTGAGTTGCCACTTGGTGCTTCTCCCAACCGAGTTGCCAATCATTTTTTCCTCAGCCAAGTACAAAAGCCAGGGAACCGTCTCCCCACAGAGTTTTATCCTCTATCCAGAAGAGCAACGCATGAAGGAATCACAACAGAGCAACGAAAGCTTCTACAAACCCCAGCTGGGTCCCTCATTACTGGAAAAGGTCTATCAATGACCCATTTCCCCAGGCAGAATCATTTCATCAGATCTACCAACGATCTTATCCCCAGCTGGGATGTTCACTCCAACAGATCAACCAGAGATCTTCACAGCAGCGGGATCCGAGTCCCGGATTGGTATCCTCGCATAATCATAGCATTCGCATCATACTCAAAGTGTAGCATTCCGTTTAAAACGGAGCATTACGGAAAAAATCAAGCATGTGGCATAATCATAAGTCTTGGTCTGAATCAAACACTTGTGAATGCCATCGATCCCTCCACAACATACAGAAAACATCCCCCAGATCCCCTAGCAAAAGCAGTTGCCTCACATTCACAAACACCAGTATATACTCCCTTTGACACCCGTCTGTGTCATATCCCCAGCAGAAAGCCGAAGACATTCTCTTTGCACTCACATATACTTATATATACATTTCCTTGACATCCGTCCATGTCATTGTCCCAGCACAGTAACGTAAACACTTTGTATATCAGATACTCGTTTATACTACACCCTTCTCCCCTTGACACTCGTCCGTGTCACCCTCCCCAGCAAGTTAAACATTCATCTATACACCACTCATACTACTCATACATATACATATACTCGTCCGTATCTCGTATACACCAGTTATATCCCCGCAGATTCAACAATAGTCCTTGTTCTTTGTTAACCAGTTGGTACTCGTCCGTACCATCATCTCAGAACATGTGTCAAGCGTTTGTTTCTACCTGATACTCGTCCGTATCATAGTCTTAAGGATGCTCGTCCGTATCTTTAATCCATACACTGTGTCAAACACTTACGTCTCCTTGAATATAGATACTCGTCTGTGTCTACTATTCCCCAGAAGAGTCCCCTCAGATTCAATACTCGTCCGTGTTCTTTGTTAACCCGTTGATACTCGTCTGTATCATCATCTCTGAACACGTGTCAGTTTTTGTTTCTACCTGATACTCGTCTGTATCATAGTCTTATGGATGCTCGTCCGCATCTCTAATCTATACACAACATCTAAACACTTATACCTTTTGTTTCTTGGATATAAACACTCGTCCGTGTTTACTATTCCCCAGTAGATCGCCAACAAAGAAAATTTTTCCTTTATCTGACATTCGTCCTGTGTCATGATAAACCCTGAGAGCAGCCGAACCCTGCTAGGTGGTCGTCCTCCTCCTCTTGATGGTCGTCCTCCACCATGCTCGTCCGATGGCCGTCCCCATCGTTGACTTTTTCTATCCGACATTCGTCCTATGTTGTGATATTTAGCAGCCGTCCCCTGCTAGGTGATCGTCCTTCACCTTTTGATGATTTTCCTTCATCATTTTCCTCCAATGGCCGTCCCCATTGTTGATTTTGGTTATCTGGCGTTCGTCCTACGTCATGATAAACCTTGAGAGCAGTCGTCCCCTGCTAGGTGGTCGTCCTCCACCTCTTGATGGTCGTCCTCCATCATGCTCATCCGATGGCCGTCCCCATCGTTGACCTTTTATCCGACATTCGTCCTATGTCACGATATTTTCGGCAGCCGTACCCTGCCAGGTGGTCATCCTCCGCCTTAGATGATCGTCCCTCATCTTATCCCCAACAGAGCAGCCGTCCCCTTCTAGGTGATCGTCCTTCACCTTTGATGACCGTACCTCATCATCTGTTTATTTCATTTATTCTTTAACCCGATGGCCGTCCCCGTCGTGGTCCCTTTTCTTTTTTAGCCCGATGGCCGTCCCCATCGTGGGTTACCTTTGCTTTATGAATTTGATGGCCGTCCCCGTCATTTTTCATTAATCCCCAGAGAATTTTGCAGCTTTGCTTGATGGCCGTCCCCATCATAATCCTTTTATCCCCAGCACGTCGGCCGTCTCCGTCATTGCTTGTTCTCCAGCAGTCGTCCTCTGCTCGACGGTCGTCCTCCGTCGCCCACACTTTACAATATACTTTATTTTCTTTTACAATCTATATCCCTTTTCTTCTTCATTCTGTGAGTGCAAACTTTGGACTATCTTTGGTATTCAACCACAAGTTATCTTGTTTGCCTGATAAGCCGTTGCTTACATCCTGCACAGCTAACTCATGTTTGAATAGGGGCAGCTGTAAACACCCCAAATTTGCCCTCACCCATTCACACCATGGCTTGTGATCATTTCATATGCATAAACACAATCATACCATCTCATATCACATTTTTGATTCATTGCATTGGTTCTAAGTCATCTGCATCTAGGGTTTGTGATCTGAGCAATCCAAGAGCCTCTTGAGCCCCTCCAAGGGCCATCAATCACTTCAAAGGGGTCCATGTGTACCCAAGTATCATATTATATCCCCTTAAAGTCAAGAATGCCAAAGAATCACAAAAACTGGGATTTGTATGGAAGCAGAGCCAGGCTTGACTGCACAGTTGACCTAAAATTAGGGTTTTGGTTTCAGAGGCCATAACTCCAAATTTTTTGGTCATTCTTGTTTCTATTGGTCTCCATGTGGTATAGGGAGTATGCATATCAATTTTCATGAAGAAATTCCATGGGGAAGTCATCTGATCAAGAGTTGACTTTTCAGACAAGTCAGTGCAAAATCAGGGCATCTGAGACCCCCAATGACCCAACCAAGGGGTGATCTTCATCATTTTGAGTGTGTATGATCTTTATTTGATCATAGAAGAAGTGTGAAGTTCACAAAATTGAAGAATTTGAAGTTTTTGCAAAGTTGACTTTTTGGGCTAGTTTGACTTTTAATGAAAATGTCATTTTATGCAACTTTTTCAACCCTTACTTTTTGATCCAAAAAAGCTTCAAATGGAAAAAACTTTGGTCATGAAAGTTGTAGAATAGATCTTTCCCTTTTCAAAAAGTACAAGAACATGACCTAATTCATTTTTGATCAAAAGTTATGGTTCATCAAAGTTGGCAAAAATCACTAAAATTCAAGTTATGCACCAAATGAGAAACTTGCAAAATCTTGTACCAAGGCAATTTGTGACTTCTAATTGATGTCAAACCATTACACAAACATCACACAAGTCTCAAAAATCAGAATGGGGCAAAGGGATCACATGTTTTATGGCCTTTGGAGCAAGATATTTTCATGAAAAGCAAAAGCAAAGTCAAGTTGCAAAAGCTCATGATCACTTCCCATCCACTTGCTGCCTTGGATGCTGAACCACCCTAGCCTTTCCCCTCACCATGTTGCGCAGCCCACAACCCTTGTACTTGGCTAGAACAAGACCCATGCCTTCTCTTAAACAAAGTTGACAATTTGCAAAAGTAGCTACACCTATCACAACAGGGCATGTCACATCTTCTGACCAATCAGCATTGTTTATACAAACAAATTGCAAGCCAAACAACATAACACACAAGCCTGAAACCAGCAAGAAGACAACTTTCTCATTTTCACTCTCAAAAGCAAAAGCTTTCGAAACTCAGAAAACAAGCTACAAACTCACAAACAAACTTCATAGAACTCATCACCACATCCTTCTGATCATTTCCCTGCCTTCATAAAACCTCATATAAGCCAAACACGATTCTCACCTGAGCTTGAACAGAACTTGTTCAATCTCCCAAACCAGCCAGCACAAACTCCTTCTAAGCATCCAGACATCATCAAGGGACCAAAAGGAGTGGATTGCATAAAGAGGGGAGGTCAGAAAGCTGCAAAGTTGAAAGCTTCAAAACTCAGGTAGCTCAAGAACTTTTTTTCCAGAAATGATTTTTAAAGTTCCTAAGTTGTTCTTTGTAGTTCACTGATCACTCTGATGTCTTTGGTTTTGAAAATGGTGGAGAGATGAGAGTTTAATCTGTTTCTGAAACTTTTTGCCCTAGGATTTGTTTGATTCGATTCAGCCAGTTTAGGAATGATAAATGTGGTTTGAATGGGGGTTCTGATTCGTTTTTAGGTGGGGATCATTTCTGTTTAATTAGATTTCATTTTAGATGCGTTTAGAGAGAGTTTGAAGTTTGGAGTGATCGGAGAAGATGACCGGAACACTGTTCCGGTCACCTGAGAGTCATTAATGGCTGGATTAGGGTTAATTAATTAGGGTAAGTGAGTTTGAATGCTGGCCGTCCAGATGCGCGCCAGGTCAATTCGCGCGTGTTGGAGTTTGAATCTGGGCCTTCAGATTGGATTACTTTCTTTTTTTTCAGTTTTAAATTCATTTTATTTTCATATTAATTCATTTGTTTTCTATATTTTATTAAAAATAGCAAAACCAATTCAAAAATTCTGAAATTTTTTATACAAGTTATTATTTAATTTCAGAATACAAAAATATTTTTATTTTAATTTTTAGCATTTAAAAAATATTTTTAAATATTTAAAAGTTTCTTTTTAATTAATTAATGAGAATTAATTAATTAAAAATACTTTTAGGTATTTAAAAATCACCAAAAAATTCATGAAACATTTAAAAACATTTAGAAACATTGTCCAACCCTCAAACCAAATTTCTTTTTTGATCTTGATACATTTTGAGAATTTTTCATGGAATTAAAATCATTTTGATGCATTATTTTGATCCAAACTTTCAAAAATCACTTCTGCCTAACCACAAAGAGTTGGACTTTGATTCTTTTTGCATTGTGTTTAGCATATCATGTAGTTTGTGAGAATAAATTGGTTTGAATTGATATTTCATTTTCCATTTGATTGGCATTTTTCTTGTTAAGGAACCCTAAAACCCTAGAAAACTTAGGAAAATCATAACTTGAATTAGGTTAGGAGTTGGAACTTCTCCTTTGGGCAGTGAGTTAGTATAGGTCTAGGGATCCTTTGAGTGCATTTTCAAATTTTTATCTTGATGTTTGCTTCTGATTTTGGTTTTTGTTTGATGCTTTGATCATAAACCCTAATTTGGGCTTCCATATGCATCCATCTTGCATTTGCATTCATACCTTGACTTGCCATGACATTTTATGCCTCCATGTGATTCATTTAACATCATAAGACATGTTGGAAGCATGCTTGATCATTGCATCTTGCATTTGCCATGTTGAATGCCATTTGCATTTCATAACTTTTCAATGTATGTTCATGTGTCTTAACTTGTTCCATTTGCATTTTTGAGCTTGTATGATCATCCCCATGAGTTGTTTCATGTTTGTAGCATCTCATAGCATCATTATCATCTCATGTGTGCTTCTGGTTTTGGTTTGACTCATGCCATTTCATCTCATTTTGCATTGCATTGCATTTCATTCACTAACTTTTCAGGTGGTAAGTTATCATGAGAAGTGAATTTGCCTTCACTTCTCATAATTTCTCTTCATCTATCTTGCATCCATGTTGCATTTTGATATGTGTTTGAGTTTGAGCTTGCTCATTCTTTTTCTTCTTACTTTCTTTCCTCAAGTGACTTGTCTTCTTCAATGAAGCAAGTCACTTTGCTTCTCCTGATCCTTTCATCTGCTTCCTGGTGGTTCCATTGAAGATTTCTCTTGTAAACCTCACAAACCCTAGGAACAACCAAGCATGACAATGATTAGGGTTTTGATTAGTCCCCCTCTTAGTTTTACCTTTGTGTCTCATTGAGTCTTCTCTTCTCATCTCATAATCAGGGACTAAACCCTAAAGGTTTTAAGACTTTGTAATTAAGCTTATGCCTGCATCCTTCTATTAGGATGGAGTGTATAACTTTAATCCTAAGTGTTAAACCCTTAATGTGTTTAACTCCTTTAATCAATCCATCTAATAATCATCAAGACATCACACTTGTAACTTGGGCCTTGCATTAGGGTTCTAATTCTTCCTTAATTGGTTAAGAAGGACTAACCCTAGTGTTAATGGACAAGTCCCCCTCAAGTTGTCTTACAAACCATAAAAGACATTTCATCATCATATCCTTAAATAAAATCCACTTAATCAAAGGCTTGTTTTGTCATGAGTTTAATCCCTAATCATGGATTAAGTTGAGGAGCTTTCCTCAGCTTAAACGTTCTCATCTATTATCCTTCTATTAGGATGGTGTAATGAGTCTGTTTAATCTTTGATTATGGCTTAACCTCATTACTTAATACTAAACAAAAACAACAAAAACATCTAAATAATCACAAGTAGGTTAATGATCTTAATCCTACATCAGTGTGATTAAGTGTGAGAACCTGACTTCACACTTAAGGTATTCTCATTACCCCTAATCAGAGGGAGGATGTGCTGAGTCTACTAAATCCATTGGTTTAAGGCTTAAACTCATTAACTTATGACAAACTGTCAAAAGCAATAAAAGACTGAAAACTCAAAAACAAACAATAATCGTCTCCTTCGGGATTCTTTTCTCATCTCATTCACTCATAAACGAGAACTTGCTTCTTCCGTCTAATGCAAGACAGTTTGCACCTGAGCCAGACAGGTCATACACTTGAGCATAGACAAGTAAGCAGTTCATCAGTCTATTCATCTTTCAGTCTCTTTGGGTCGAACTACGGTGTTCTGACTTCCTCATTGCACGAGAGGATACGTAGGCATAACTTAACTGTTATCGAACAAAAGTCTCTGTATATTCCCCCATCTTTCAGCTTTATTCTTTAGCCTCATTGTCATGAGCATTTTATTCTTGTTCTCACACTGACACTGTATATATTACACTTTACACTTCCTTTACACTGACACCTGTACATCCTTTTCCAGTTCTTTATACACAAATTGCACTGACACTACCCCTTTAAAACACAAATCTTTTAAGCGTGGATCCCGTCGAGTACGACGGACAATCTGGGTGCTAATACCTTCCCAGGTTGTAACCAACCCCCTTTCTCAGTCTCTCTGGTTCGCAACCGTCTTGTCCATATCTTTCTAGGCCTATGCAGCATTGCCTTTCCTCCGGGATAAAAATGCCTAGCTGGCGACTCTTTTCTTTCCCTGTGAGTTCACTCCTGTGTGTTCTCACACCCTCTTTCGCCGACCGTTCGCGTCTGTACCCTATTTGACCCGACTTCATTTAGTGGGAGCGACAATGATATCTTTTTTCAGTAATCAACCTACCATTTGACGAGTGACATTTGTTAGACACTGTTGCGAGTGATCTAGAGGGGGGGTGAATGGATCACACCCTTGTTTTCACGGATTTAAAACTTTATCAGAGTTTTCAAAGTATTATGGAAGCAAAGGTCCCGAATAGAATAAGCGTCTATTCTGAACCGGCCACTAGAAGACCAGACAAGCGATAACGTGCTGGATTTTAACGATTGCTATGATAAAGAATAAACCACACGATATGAAAACAGTTGAATGCACCTATCACTAAATCAATTTCCAATGAATCGAAAAACAAATTTAATACGAAAGGAAAGATAGAGAGAAGAAACAATACGCCGAGATTTGGTAAGGAAGTTCCCCACGGTCGTCCTCGCGTGTGGGTATGTCTCCCTCTCAATTTCAAATCGAAATTGAGAAATCTTATATCAAAGTTGCTGAATCCGTTTATTACAAGGTTCGAATACAAAATCCAGAATTCTAAACTCCTAGAATTTCCTATTGTATCAACCTTCACTCGATTTGAGCCCAATCGAGATTTCCTGCAAGCTTCACAATCAATCCACCGGTTCCACGACTTATTTGCGAAATCCACCGATTCCCAAAACTCTCGCTGCGGCTGAATCTGACTTGAAAACTTGACTCACAAAACCCTCAAGAACACGTCCGTTCTTGAAGAAAAACCCAGCTGTTTTTTCCCTTGAAATCTTCTATCAATCTTCAACTCAGCTAGATCTGCGATCGTACCACTGAACGTTGTCTCCAAAGTCTTCAATTCACAGGACAACAAACACTCTTGTTGATGTTCTTGAATAAGATCTTGAGAAGATGATGAAGATGTCTTGATTCTAGATTTCAAGATTTGCTCAACAAAATTGAAGTTTCCAACACCCCACAAACCCTATCTTGATGTGTTCTTCAATGTTCAATCACTACTGAAAATTCGTATGCACAATTTCTGTAATCTGTGATCTTTATCCAAAATGAAAAACAAATGCATATATATGTTGCAGAAACTGTTAGACAAAAATAACAGAACAATGAATCGATCCCAGTCAACATGAATCGATTCATACTGATTGGTTTTTAGAAAAACAGAATTTATTAAATTGGATGAATCGATACATAGCAAGATGAATCGATTCATTATGCGAAAACCAGAATTCACCTAACAGCATGAATCAATTCAAGACATAATGAATCGATTCATTATGCGAATTTTTCAGCAAATGCCTAATCAATGAACACCAGAATTTACACTACAACATGAATCGATTCAAGCCATAATGAATCGATTCATTATGCGTATTTTTCAGCACATTCACAAACAAGGAAGATCAAAAGAACTAAAGTGATAAAACATATGACATATCATAGAATCAATCATAAACCACTTTAAAATTCATAATCGATCAAAACTAAGAGGCTCACAAACTCCCCCTTTTTGATGATGACAAATTTTGAAGTGAGAGAGAGAGAGAACTCCCCCTGAGTTTGTGCTCATCATTGTTCATTGTTGTCACACTTTTTCTCCCCTATTTGTCAACAGCAAGAAAGGATTATAGAGGATGGATGAAAATACAACAAGACTAAGATATAATGAAAAGAAAAATCACTCACAAAGAATGAATAAGAAGGCGTAAACGAGTGAAACAAAAGCAAATATCATAAACAAGCAGTGAAATTGTCTAGAAAGATACGAATTACAAAGCCAAACCGAAACAAATTGTTCAAACGAGAAATGCAAACTATGTCTTAAGCAACACACAAATATGAAATGCAAAATGAAATGCTTCAATGAGGGGTATGGCCACCACATGACTCCGCATCATCACGGTCAGGATCACGGAAGCTTGGAGGAGGTGGTGGAGGAGGCATCTCATCTGGAATCTGCCCCATAAACGCATAGCGCTGAAAACGCCTCTGAACTTCAGTACTTTGAAACCTTTCCATGATTCCCGGGTGAGAACGATAGTCATCCATAAAGCCGGACATCTCATTATAAAACACTTGATGCCACTTAACTAGCTCCATATGCCAGGAATATTGATTGTGGTACATACGAGTATGTTCGTCATGCCACTCACGATGCTCCTTATGCAATTCAGATTGCTGGACATGCCAAGAACGAGATTCCTCATGCCGAGCATTGTTTGCCACTTCCAGCTGTGCAAACATATCAGTGAGATAAGCTGGAGCAGCAGTGGATGAAGTCGGTGCAGCCGACGAAGGAGCAGGATCATAATTAGTGGGAGACCACCTTTGTGGTATCCACTCACCCCAACCGGTGTTTTCCAGCGCATCGGGAGCAGGAATTTCAGCTTCTTCCATATCTTCATCTCTGATTTCTTCGACATATATGTGTTCAGCTGGGTTATCAAAGTTGTAGATGCGAGTACGTATGCTACGTTCAAAGAAGTAGTAACACCTACGCTCGATGTCCCATCGATACCCCATGTGAGAAAGTGTAACATTGTTGAATTCCTGCACACTTGAAACTGGTAGAAGAGGCACAGGAGGAAATGTAATTTTCCAAAATTTCAGAATCCTCATGATTTGAGAATTATAGGCAAGAGATATATTCTTGGAGCTGTTTCGTGTCAGGAAGATTCGTTTGACAAAGTAATTTGCCCAATTCAGTGGAATCTTTTTCATGAAAATGTATAGCAGATGAATATTCGTTCTATCCAGACGAGAGTGACCACCGGATGTTAGTTGGTCATCATCAGCAAGGGGTCTATCTAACTTAGAAATGGATGCACAGAATGGCTTCAATTTAAAATCTGTTACGAAATTCTGGTCATGCCACATCTGTAAATCGTCCAACTCAGATGGCATACCAAACACAGTAGCCCAGTCAGCAGCATCAAAACGATATGTTCTTGTTCCAATCAAGCATTGAAACATATATCCCCTTGCAGTTTTCACGCCAGCATAAAATGCACATATAAAATCCTCATGATATTCATCTTTGATATATAAAAAGAAACCAAAGTTTTGTGCATCAACCAACCCAGCAACCTCTTCTAATCCTAGAGTACGTGCATCACTAGGATCAAACATATGAGGTTTCATAACTAACCTTGATTTGAAGGAAGTTTCAAACTCTTCAATGACAGCCGGATGAAGGAGAGCAGCCCCGGATGGAGGGATTTCTGGAATAGGAGGAGCTTGAGAAGAAGACCCAATATGTTCCTTTCCTTTTCTCTTGATTCTTTCTCTTGGTACCATTACTCTTGGAGGCATTGTGAAGGTTTTAGGGTTTGAGAGAAGAAGAAGGGTTTTTAGGGTTATGATGCAAATGATGTAACTGATGTAATGAGATAATGAGAGAGATAATGGAGATAATGGGGTATTGAACCAGTTACAAATGTAATGAGGAATGCTGATGTGTCGATTCATTAAAGAAAAACTGAAATTTCGTCAGTATGGATCGATTCATTGATGTATGTATCGATTCATTATTCGAAAATTTTAAGAGGTAACTGCTATGCATCGATTCATGAAAGGATGTATCGATACATACTGTAACTGTCCAAAAAAAATTGACAAAATTAATCCATGAATCGATTCAAGCTAGTTGGGATCGATTCATGTTGCGAATTTTTGTTTTGTAAATGAGAAGGGATCGATCCAAGTGAGCATGAATCGATGCATACTGTAACTGAATTTTTAAAAAATCTGTAAAATTAAATCATGAATCGATTCATAAGTGTAGGGATCGATTCATATTTCGAAATTTTGAATATTTCAGTGATTTTTCAAGAATTGGCACACTTATTATGCAGAAATACACTTATGCAGAAGCAAAAACACTCATTATGCATTTAATAGAAATACAACAAGGTATGCAAACTGAAGAATGCCAAATATTCAAGTTCAAACAATCATATGAACAGAAATTCACATAAACCAATGATCATTAATCAACAACATACATTGATCATATAGCATTATCAAGGAGAAAAGAGGAAACGATATTACCTCCAACGTAGTACTCTTGTAAGGCACTATAGGCTACAAACAAAACTTAACAAATATGATGAGATAAATAGAAGTAGTGTCAATCAAGCTTAAGACAACAAAGTGGAGAGATCAAGAATTCCCAACTCGCGACGAATGTTGAAGAACGGTTCAGTTGCCAAAGGTTTAGTGAAAATGTCAGCAAGCTGATTTTTAGAATCAACATGTTCAAAAATGACATCCCCTTTTTCAACATGATCACGAAGAAAGTGATGTCGAATCTCAATATGTTTGGTGCGCGAGTGTAAAACAGGATTCTTAGTGAGGTTAATGGCACTAGGGTTGTCACATTTAATTGGTATACGTTTAAGTTCAATATCAAAGTCCTGTAGTTGTTGTCTTAGCCACAAAATTTGAGCACAACAGCTACCGGCTGCGACATACTCAGCTTCTGCAGTAGACAAAGCTACGGATACTTGCTTTTTACTATGCCAACTTATCAAAGAATTTGAAAACAGATGACAAGTGCCACTAGTGCTTTTCCTATCTGATTTGCAGCCAGCAAAATCAGAATAAGAATAACCTATTAAGCTACAATCACTTCCTTTGGAATACCAAAGCCTATATTTAGATGTTCCATTGAGGTACCTAAATATACGCTTGACTGATTTTAGGTGAGATTCCTTAGGATTTGATTGATATCTTGCACACATACACACACTAAACATGATGTATGGTCTAGACGCAGTAAGATACAAAAGAGATCCGATCATACCTCGATACCTTTTGACATCAACACACTTACCATGTTCATCTTTATCCAAGTTTCCATTGGTAGGCATAGGAGTGTCAATTAATTTAGAATCATTCATTCCAAACCGTTTGAGCAGCTCTCTACAATATTTTGTTTGACATACTGCTGTACCTTCATCAAGTTGCTTTATTTGGAGGCCTAAGAAATAATTCAACTCCCCCATGAGACTCATCTCAAACTCTCCCTGCATAACTTTAGAAAATTCCTCGACCAAGTGTATGTTAGTTGATCCAAATATGATATCGTCTACATAAATTTGAACTAAGAGAATGTGTTTTCCTTTGTGTTTAATGAAGAGTGTATTATCCACTTTACCTCTAGAATATCCATGATCAAGTAAAAATTTACTAAGTCTTTCGTACCACACACGAGGTGCTTGCTTAAGACCATATAAAGCACGTTTTAACTTGTAGACATGATCTAGATATTCAGAATTTTCAAAACCAGGAGGTTGTGAGACATATACCTCTTCATTTATAACACCATTTAAGAATGCACTCTTTACGTCCATTTGGTAAAGCTTAAAATTCATGGAACACGCATAGGCAAGCAAAAGACGTATAGCTTCAAGGCGAGCAACAGGAGCATAAGTCTCCTCATAATCTATGCCCTCCTCTTGGTTATATCCTTGTGCTATCAAGCGTGCCTTATTTCTAGTTATCACCCCGCTTTCGTCTAGTTTATTCCTAAAAACCCATTTGGTGCCTATGATATGATGATCTCGCGGACGAGGGACAAGTTCCCAAACGTCATTTCTCTTAAATTGATTTAGCTCTTCTTGCATGGCCATTAGCCAAAATTCATCAACCAAGGCCTCTTTGGCATTTTTAGGTTCTACTTGTGATACAAAAGCGAAGTGAGAACAAAAATTACTTATCTTAGAACGAGTCAAGACTCCCTTTGAAATGTCTCCCAATATATTGTCTATGGGATGGTCTTTAGAGGATTTCCAGGCTAGTGGAAGATCCTTTACTTCGGATGTTCCTTCCTTTTTATCTTTTTCAACACATGTATCTTCCTCCTTCTCAATCGCAACCGCCTCGGATTGATCAATTTCCGAACCAGCTTCTTTGAGTATGTCTTGTGTAGATACACCTGCATCATTAAAAGGGATACCTTTTCCGACACTTTTTGGGTAAGACTCATCAAAAGAAACATGGACAGATTCTTCGACAGAAAGTAAACGCCTATTATAAACTCTATATGCTTTGCTTGATTGAGAGTAACCTAGAAAAATGCCTTCATCAGCTTTAGCATCAAACTTCCCAAGATTTTCCTTACCGTTATTCAAGACAAAACATTTACAACCGAACACATGAAGATGAGACAAGTTGGGCTTTCTACCTTTTAGGATTTCATAAGGAGTTTTATTCAAAATAGGACGAATTAGAATCCTATTGAGAACATAACAAGCCGTACTTACTGCATCGGCCCAAAAGTATTTTGGTAAGCCACCCTCATTTAGCATTGTTCTTGCCAATTCCTCTAAAACTCGATTTTTCCGTTCCACAACACCGTTTTGTTGTGGAGTTCGAGGAGCTGAAAAGTTATGCTCAATGCCATACTTGTCACAAAATTTATCAAAGAGGTGATTTTGAAATTCACCTCCATGATCGCTTCGGATTGTAACTATTTTAGAATTCATTTTATTTTGGGACAGCTTTGCAAAACTTTTGAAAGCAGAATATGTTTCATCTTTGCTTTGAAGAAATATAGTCCAAGTAAATCTAGAGTAGTCATCTACTATTACGAAACCGTAATAGTTTCCACCTAAGCTCTTTGTCCTAGATGGTCCAAAGAGATCCATATGGAGAAGCTCAAGGGGTCTTGAAGTTGAAATTATATTTTTAGATTTGAAAGAGACCCTTGTTTGTTTTCCCATTTGGCAAGCATCACATAGGTGGTCTTTTGAAAACTTTATTTTTGGAAGACCTATCACTAGATCCTTGGATATAACCTTGTTAAGCAAATCGAAATTAACATACGCTAAGCGTCTATGCCATAGCCATGAATCATCATTTAAGGCAACTAGACATTTAGTGTTTGTTAAGGATACACTCAATAGATCAAGCATATATATATTGTTTACTCTAACACCCTTAAACACAACATTTTGTTCGGTATGTTCAATTTTGCAACATGTTTTTGTGAAAGACACTTTATAACCTTTGTCGCATAGTTGACTTATACTTAACAAGTTGTGTTTAAGTCCCTCTACAAGATGTACTTCAGAAATAGTAGTGGTAGAGGGATTACCTACACTACCTTTACCAAGTATTTCTCCTTTGTTATTGTCTCCATAAGTAACATACCCCTTTTTTCTTTGCTTTGAAGTCAATAAAAAGTGATATGTCACCCGTCATGTGCCTTGAACATCCGCTGTCTAGAAACCATCTTCCTTCCATGGATGCCAGACACTCATCCTACAATATCAAAAGAGAGAAGCAGGTACCCAATTTTTATTGGGTCCAAGTGGGTAAGTAATAACATGGTTGCCTTTATCCTTCCATTGGTAAATGCCTTTAGGAACAAGAAATCTTCTAAACTTGCATTTCTCAATGGTGTGGCCAGCACGACAACATTAGTGACACACACTACGATAACGATAGTGTTTACTAATAGTCTTTAAATCCTTTGGAACAAAAGAATATTTTGCATACGGAGGATTTAATGACTTTTTGAACAATCTAGTATCAACGGCATAAGTAATCTTAGGTTGCAAGGCTTTCTCCAACTTAGCTTTAAGAGAGATAACCTCTTGTTGCCAAATGTGGCACCTTTCACAATGCCTAATTTTACTACAACCATCAATATCAATAGCTTTTGAATTTTCTGCAATACTAGCTTTTAAGCATTCTAAATCTTTTTCAGCATATTGTACTTTACCTTCCAAGTAAGAAAAGATTCTTTTATCGGAAGCTAACCTTTTAAATGCTTCTTTAGCTTCATTATGCAGTTTTTCAAAAGCTACTTTTAATTCAGAAAAAGATAATGAAGAAAAGTTGTTGTAATAAACTTGTTTTACCTTTTTATCATCATTTTTCTTCTTGTGATGGGACTGATTTTTGGTGTGAGCCATAAGACACAAATTTGTGGTTTCATAGCTATCACTTGTGCATTGTGTACTTGATGAATCACTATCACTTTCCCAAGCAATGTAAGCTCTTCTTTGCTTATTATTAAACCTTCTTGGAGGAGCTTTTCCTTTATCCTTTTTCTTTAAAGGGCAATCCGTTTTATAATGACCGGACTTGCCACAATTAAAGCAAGACCCTCTTTCTCTATTCTTCTTAACCTCTTCTTGTTTTGTATCCATAGATTGTCTTCTAAAGTTTATGAGATTTTTGTCGGAGTGCTTTATCCCATTCTTTCGAATGAATCTATTATATCTCCTAACAAAAAGTTCCATTTCTTCGTCGCCGGAGTCTTCGTCACTACTTGACTCATTGTTGCTTAGCTCTTTTTGTGAGGACTTTGTGTTTGAAGCCATAAGAGCTATAGGCCTCTTCTCACCCTCTTTGTCTTTGTTCTTCTCTTTTCCCTTTTTGCTTTTGTTTTCAAACTTTTCTAGACTTTCTAGTTCTTGCTGATGTTCTTACAGCTTTCCAAACAAAGTAGTCATTGTGAGTGTCGTTAGATCATTTGCTTCCTTGATAGCTGTCACTTTAGGTTGCCATTCCCCGCTAAGACATCTCAGAATTTTATTAGTAGCAATATCATTGGAAACCGGTTTTCCAAGTGCATTCAAACGATTAATAAGATGAACAAATCTCTTTTGCATGTCGGGAATTGATTCTCCTTGTTTCATGCGAAAGAGTTCGAACTCTTGATTTAGTGTGTTAATGCGGGACTGTTTTACTTCAGTTGTACCCTCATGAGCAATTTCTAAAGCATCCCACATTTCTTTAGCTATCGAGCAATGGGAAACTCGATAATACTCATCTGCACTAAGTGCTGAAATTAGCATATTTCGAGCTCTCCAATCACTTGACCACTTTTTCTCATCTTTTTCATCCCAATCGTCTTCTGGTTTAGGTACTATGGCTCCTGCCTCATTCATCATGGTAATTTGAAAAGGACCATTTTGAATGGCAGCCCATACGCGCCTATCATCAGAATTTATATGTACTCGCATGCAGTCTTTCCAATAGCCATAATTTTCACCGTTGAAAACAGGAGCTCTATTGTACGCCCCCTTTGGTTCAGAATCCATAGCGTTACAGGAAGCCACAAAGCACCAGCGAACCGGTGCTCTGATACCACTTGTTAGACACTGTGGCGAGTGATCTAGAGGGGGGGTGAATGGATCACACCTTTGTTTTCACGAATTTAAAACTTTATCAGAGTTTTCAAAGTATTATGGAAGCAAAGGTCCCGAATAGAATAAGCATCTATTCTGAACCGGCCACTAGAAGACCAGACAAGCGATAACGTGCTGGATTTTAATGATTGATATGATAAAGAATAAACCACACGATATGAAAACAGTTGAATGCACCTATCACTAAATCAATTTCCAATGAATCGAAAAACAAATTTAATACGAAAGGAAAGATAGAGAGAAGAAACAATACGCCGAGATTTGGTAAGGAAGTTCCCCACGGTCGTCCTCGCGTGTGGGTACGTCTCCCTCTCAATTTCAAATCGAAATTGAGAAATCTTATATCAAAGTTGCTGAATCCGTTGATTACAAGGTTCGAATACAAAATCCAGAATTCTAAACTCCTAGAATTTCCTAATGTATCAACCTTCACTCGATTTGAGCCCAATCAAGATTTCCTGCAAGCTTCACAATCAATCCACCTGTTCCACGACCTATTTGCGAAATCCACCGATTCCCAAAACTCTCGCTGAGGCTGAATCTGACTTGAAAACTTGACTCACAAAACCCTCAAGAACACGTCCGTTCTTGAAAGAAAAACCAGCTGGTTTTTCCCTTGAAATCTTCTATCAATCTTCAACTCAGCTAGATCTGCGATCGTACCACTGAACGTTGTCTCTAAAGTCTTCAATTCACAGGACAGCAAACACTCTTGTTGATGTTCTTGAATAAGATATTGAGAATATGATGAAGATGTCTTGATTCTAGATTTCAAGCTTTGCTCAACAAAATTGAAATTTCCAACACCCCACAAACCCTATCTTGATGTGTTCTTCAATGTTCAATCACTACTGAAAATTCGTATGCACAATTTCTGTAATCTGTGATCTTTATCCAAAATGAAAAACAAATGCATATATATGTTGCAGAAACTGTTAGACAAAAATAACAGAACAATGAATCGATCCCAGTCAACATGAATCGATTCATACTGATTGGTTTTTAGAAAAACAGAATTTATTAAATTGGATGAATCGATACATAGCAAGATTAATCGATTCATTATGCGAAAACCAGAATTCACCTAACAGCATGAATCGATTCAAGACATAATGAATCGATTCATTATGCGAATTTTTCAGCAAATGCCTAATCAATGAACACCAGAATTTACACTACAACATGAATCGATTCAAGCCATAATGAATCGATTCATTATGCGTATTTTTCAGCACATTCACAAACAAGGAAGATCAAAAGAACTAAAGTGATAAAACATATGACATATCATAGAATCAATCATAAACCACTTTAAAATTCATAACGATCAAAACTAAGAGGCTCACAACATTTGCATACGAAGCTGCTTCAACCCATTGGTGAAGTAATCAATGGCTACCAGGATGAATCTGTGACCATTTGAAGCAGTCGGTTCAATCTTTCAAATCATATCAATTCCCCATATGGCGAAGGTCCAAGGCGAAGACATTAGATTCAAAGGATTCAGAGGCATATGCACTTTATCTGCGTAGATCTGGCATTTATGGCATTTTCTGGCATAGGCACAACAGTCTGCATCCATTGTGATCCAATAGTAACCTGATCTTTGTAAACACCCCAAATTTGCCCTCACTCATAGAACTCAAGTTATGGCCTTGCAAAGTTGGGAAAAATCACAAAATTTCACTTATGCACCAAAGAGGGAAACTTGCAAAAACTCATGTCAAACCAATTTGTGACCTCTAATTGACTTCTAACCATTACACAAGCATAATACATGACCTATAATTCATATTTGCCCAAGGAAATCTGAAGTTTCATGCCTTGATCATCAAGTATTTCAAAAGGGGCCAAAACCTTCACAATTTGCAAAACCACCCACAAACTTCATCCCACTTGCTATCTTGCCTCAATCTGAATTCCATGGACCTCCCTAAAGCCAGCTGCGCAGGACACCCCTTTGTCCTTGGCCTGCCATGTGCCCATACCTCAAGTACACCAACTCTTGACTTTATGCATTTTGCTCCATACCAATCAGCATATCCCATAACAACTACCCTGACCTATCCCAACATGTTATGTGGCCAAGAAGCAAGCCATTTCACATAAGTTTGGAACCTGAATCCTCCCATAACTCAGCATTCCAAAAAATCATCCAACTTGCAAAAACTTTCGAAACTCATAGCTCACTGACTAAAACTCAAAACTACCTTCACCAATCAACTCAGCATCACAAAAGGACCCTTTTCCCCCTTCAAACAAGCCTAAAAGCACCCATATCCAAAACACGATTCTGGTGCAGCAAGGTTGCAAGCTCTCAAACCAGCCACTCTCAAAACTTTTCAAGCATTGAAGCTTCATCAGGAGGCCAAAGGGAGTGATTTTGCATAAAGAGAAAGGTCCAGAAAGCCCAAAGTTGCAAGGTTCAAAGCTCAGGTAACCTCTTCAAACTTTTTTCCAGAAATCTCTTTTTAAGTTTCTAATTGATTCTCCATGATTCACTGATGATCCTAATATGTTTGGTTTTGAAAATGATCAAGTATTGAGCATGTATTGAATGTCTGGAATTTCTGTGATATTTTCCGTTTGCTTTCGATTCTTGATTTTGAGTGAAAATAAATGGATTTTGAGGGCTGAATCTTGTTTAGAATTGTTGGAGGAGTGTTTCTGGAGAATTTGGTGAGTTTTCATTGCGTATTGAGAGAGATAGGGTGAGGAGGCTGCCGGAGAAGACGACGGGAGCTCTTCTTCGGTGGCCTGAAAGTAATTAGGGCAAAACCTCATTAATTAGGGTAGTTTAAATGTCACCCGTTGGATCTGTGTTTAGCGCGTGTTTTAGAGGGCTGAGATCTTTTCATTAACCCTAATTCTGAGTTAATTAAATTTAATTAACTAATTAATAAAAATTAATCCAGAGTGAATCCTGTCGATTAATTTGCGTGCCAGGTCAAACCCAATCCACCAATTTTGAATCTAAGCCCTCAGATTAGATTACTTCCCATTAATTAATTTTTATTTCATTTTTTTACCATTTGTTTTGCATATTTAATTTAAAATAGCTAGAAAACCCTAAAAATATTTTTATTCTGCATTTTTACTTCAAATAATTTTCTTAACCCAAAAATATTTTTATTTTTATTTTTTGCATAGAAAAATCATTTTTAAAACATTTTAATGTTTATTTTAATTAGTTAATGGAAATTAATTAATTAAAATACCATTTAAGTTTCTAAAAATCACAAAAAAAATCACTTTGCATCTTGACATATTTAGAGACATTATCAAACCATTCATACAAATTTTTTTTTGGTTCTTGATCCATTTTGACATTTTTCTTTGGATTTAGGGTTCTTAAAACTCAATATTTTGACCCTAACTTAGAAAAACTCTTTTCTACCAGACCATGGAGAGTTTGATAATGGTTCTTTTTGCATTGCATTCCACATATCATGTAGTTTCTAGGATAAAATTGGCATGAATTTATCTTTCATTTTTTATTTGTTTTGCATTTTTCCTTGTGAGGTACCTTAAAACTCTAGCTAACTTAGAAAAATCATAAGTCCTTTAGGGTTTAGCTTTTGACCTTCCCCTTTGGGCAGTGAACTTGTATAGGTTTAAGGTTCCTTTGATTGCATTTTCAATTTTTTATCTTCTAATTCTTCCTTAACTGATTAAGAAGGACTAACCCTAGTGTTAATGGACAAGTCCCCCTCAAGTTGTCTTACAAACCCTAAAATTCATTTCTTAATTTCATCCATTAATTAAAACCACTTAATTAAGGCTTTGTTTTGTCATGAGATTAATCCCTAATCATGGATTAAGTTGAAGAGCCTTCCTCAGCTTAAATGTTCTCATCTATTATCCTTCTATTAGGATGGTGTAATGGGTCCATTAAATCCTTGATTATGGCTTAAACTAATTACCTAACACTAAACAAAAACTCCAAAAACATCTAAATAATTACAAGTAGGTTAATGATCTTAATGCTACATCATGGTGATTAAGTGTGAGGTGTTTACTTCATACTTAAGGCATTCTCATTACCCCTAATCAGAGGGAAGATGTGATGAGTTTACTAACCTTTGGTTTAGGCTTAAGCCCATTTTCTTATGACAAAATCAAAAAGCAATAAAAGATTGAAAACATCAAAAAAACAAACAATAATCGTCTCCTCCGGGATTCTTTTCTCATCACCTTCACTCACAAACGAGAACTCGCTTCTTTCGTCTAATGCAAGACAGTTAGCACCTGAGCTAGACAGGTCATACACTTGAGCATAGACAAGTAAGCAGTTCACAAGTCAATTTACCTTTCAGTCTCTTTGGGTCGAACTACGGTGTTCTGACTTCCTCATTGAACAAGAGGATACGTAGGCATAACTTAACAGCTTTATTCTTTAAGCCTCATAGTCTTTAGCTTCACATTCTTTTCTTACATTGACACTCTTTCATTTCACTTCACATTTCTTTTACACTGACACTTGTATTCTTTTCCAGCTTTCGCACACATGATAGCACTGACACTACCCCTTTAAGCACAAATCTTTCAAGCGTGGATCCCGTCGAGTACGACGGACAATCTGGGTGCTAATACCTTCCTAGGTTGTAACCAACCCCCTTTCTCAGTTTCTTTGGTTCGCAACCGTCTTATCTATCTTTTCTTAGGTTTATGCAGCATTACCTTTCCTTCGGGATAAAAATGCCTAGCTGGCAACTCTTTTCAGTTCACCCTTGTGTTCTCCTCTTTCGCCGACCGTTCGCGTCTGTACCCCTCTTGGCCATGTGTCATCTGGTGGGAGCGACAATCTTATTAACTTTTTTGCCATTGCATGTCCTCCAGCATGGGTACCGAAAGAACCTTCATGTACCTCGTGCATCAGCAGGTCTGCTTCCTTCTTGTCAACATATCTGAGCAAGACCATGCCGAAATTTCGCTTATATAAAGAACCATCAACATTGAGGAAGAAACTATCGGCTAGCCTTCTTAATTTCTTCTTATCATTGGACGATGCCCCAGGTGGGCCATGGCTTGTCATCAGTGACAATGTCTGCAGAGAATACATATGTCAGTCTGTCCAGTCTGGATACCAAAATCCGAGGTACATAGTTGACAGTCTGTACTTTGATCATAGATGAAATAGTGGCCAAGGCATCTGCAAAATGATTCTCATCTCGAGGGATGTATTCAAGCTTAACCTTTGTGAAGAAGGTCAACAATATCCTCGTATAGTCACGGTAGGGAATCAGATGCTCCTGATGAGTGTACCACTTGTCGTTGGTCTGGTTGATTACCAAAGCTGAATCTCCAAATACGTTTAAGGTTTTGATCCTGAGGTCAATGGCTTCTTCAAGAACCATGATACAAGCTTCGTATTCTGCTTCGTTGTTAGTGCATGCAAAGGTGAGTTTTGCTGAGGAAGGCATATGAACCCCCTTAGGTGTAATAAGCACTACACCAACCCCACGGCTGTTGCAATTAATTGTCCCGTCAAACATCATTGTCCATGCTTCTTCTGGGTCAGGTACTTTAGTGTGAATAGGCTCTTCATAATCCTTTTCTTCCAAGAACATGATGTCTTCATCAAGGAAGTCAAATCTCATAGGCTGGTAATCATCGATGGGTTGCTCGGCCAGATAGTCAGACAATACACTGTCCTTGATGGCCTTCTGAGAGGTGTACTGAATGTCAAACTCTGTTAAAATCATTTTCCATCTTGCAACCCTTCGGGTAAGTGCTGGCTTCTCAAATATGTACTTTACTGGATCCATCTTTGAGATCAATAGGGTAGTATGAGTCAACATATATTGTCTTAGTCAGCGAGCAGCCCACGCTAAAGCACAACAAGTTTTCTCGAGCAGTGAATAATGTTGTTCACAATCGGTAAACATTTTGCTTAGGTAGTATATTGCATACTCTTTTCAACCAGACTCGTCATGCTGGCCCAACACACACCCCATTGACTCTTCTAATACTGTCAGGTACATGATTAGAGGTCTTCCTTCGATTAGAGGCATGATAATTGGAGGTTCTTGTAGGTATTCTTTGATCTTGTCAAAAGCTCTCTGACAATCATCATTCCACTTGACTGTTTGTTCTTTTCCCAATAGCTTGAAAAAGGGTTCGCAGGTTGCATTGAGATGAGATATGAACCTTGAAATGTAGTTCAATCTTCCTAAGAACCCTCAAACTTCTTTCTCAGTCTTAGGTGCATGCATTTCCTGAATAGCTTTGACTTTATCGGGATCAACCTCAATTCCCTTTTCACTTACAATAAAACCCAACAGCTTACCAGAACGTACCCCGAATGTGCACTTGTTGAGGTTCAACCTTAACTGATACTTTCTCAGATGCTTGAACAATTTTAGCAGATTCACCAAATGATCTTCTTTTGTAAGGGACTTGGCAATCATATCATCCACATAGCATTCGATTTCTTTATGGATCATATCATGGAACAATGTTACCATATCCCGTTGATATGTTGCACCGGCGTTCTTCAGACCGAACGACATTACCTTGTAGAAAAAAGTGCCCCAGGGTGTGATGAATGTTGTCTTCTCCATGTCTTCAGGCGACATCTTAATCTGATTGTATCCAGAAAATCCGTCCATAAAGGAAAATACCGAGAACTGAGCATTGTTATCTACCAATACATTGATGTGAGGTAATGGGAAATCATCCTTTGGGCTAGCTCTGTTCAGATCCCGGTAATCCACACACATACACACCTTGCCATCCTTCTTAGGCACGGCTACAATGTGAGCAACCCACGGCGGGTAACTAGTTACAACAAGAAAACCGGCGTCCCATTGCTTTTGTACTTCTTCTTTAATTTTTATGGCCATATCTGGGCGATTACGGCGTAGCTTTTGTTTGACTGGAAGGCAATCTTCTTTCAGTGGCAGTTTGTGCATGACAATATTCGTATCTAGACCTGGCATATCTTGATAGGACCAAGAAAATACATCAACGTATTCCCGAAGCATATTGATGAGTTGTTCTTTTACTGGAGATTGACAATATTCCAGATCCTTACCTCTTTCACATCTTCCTCGGTACCAAGATTGACAGTTTCAACCTCCTCCTGATGAGGAGCAATCACCTTTTCCTCTTGTCTCAACAACCTAGCCAACTCTTCAGGTAAATCATAGTCTCCATCAACCCCTTCATGTGCTTGATTAATCGGATTATGGAAGTCATACGAGGTCATAGCAGTGTTGTCGTCGGTGCAATCTGGAGGATTATCTCTGCAAGGGTTGAGAGTTGTTCATTTTAGTGATTGGTTTTATCTTATTTAGAAAAAGTGAATGAAGTTTATTAAGAAAAACATTGCCATTTATTTGTTTTGTGCAAAAATAACAAAAATGAAAGACAGTGAGCGAAAAGAGATTGTTTGCAAAAGATGTCCATTGTTCATTGATCATTCATTTGCACAAAATACATAAATGGCCATATTACAAAATGAGTCCTGACACCTTGGGCAAGGTGCAGGACTTGATGCATGTTTAAACAGGAAATAATAATTACTCTGCAACAGTAACCCTTATAATTTCCTAGGAAGACCAGTTGAGGACTTGCTGGCCTGGGACTCTTAGACAAATCCTGCTTTCCAGGTTGAAGTCGCTTTCAGACTCATCTTCCACATTGTTGACAGCATCTAGGGTCAGCATACCCCCACTGATAAACTTGGGAGCTTCAGCAGCCTCCTCTTGGATCTGTCGGGATGGTTTGTAACCCAAACCGAACTTGTCTTCTTTGATCTGAACTTGCAGCAACTTGCCCCAACCCTAGGCATTCCCATCTTCAACAACCTTCCGAGCTTGTTTATAAGAAGAGATTGAAGTTCCAGACACTTAAGTTATTTCTTCATTGACATTGAGGGCTTCAAACCCTTGGCTCATTGTCTCATGGATCTCTCCACCCATCTCAATATACTTGTAAGTAGATAGATGACTGAAGAAGATGTCCTTTTCCCCAAAGATTGTGATAATTTGGCCTTCCCACTCGTATTTTAATTTCTGGTGAAGGGTCAACGTAACTGCGCCAGCGGCGTGAATCCAAGGACGCCCAAACAAACAGCTGTAGGTCGGCTGAATGTCCATCACATAGAAAGTAGTTTGAAAGATTTGCGGGCCAATTATCACAGGTAGCTCCACTTCTCCAAGAACAGACCTCTTGGAACCATCAAAAGCTCTGACCACCAGATTGCTTGGTCAGAGAGCTACACCATCATATTCAAGCTTAACAAGGGCCTTCTTTGGCAAGACATTGAGTGAGGACCTAGTGTCAACTAGAACATGGGAAAGCACAACCCCTTTACACTCCAGAGTGTTGTGCAAAGCTCTGTTGTGGTTCCTTCCCTCCGAAGTTAAATCAGTGTTGGTAAATCCTAGTCTGTGACTAGTATTAACATTGGCAACAACCGTTTCCAGCTGATTAACTGTAATCTCCTCAGGCACATATGCAGCGTGCAGGACCTTAAGTAATGCATCTCGATGAGCTTCGAAACACAATAGCAGTGATAGAATTGAGATTTTGGAGGGTGTCTGATGGAGCTGGTCCACAACCTTATAGTCACTTCTCTTGATTATTCTCATAAACTCGTCCACATCCTGATCAAAGGATGTCTTTTGAGTTTCTTTAGCAATTGGTTCCTCAAGCACCACATTCTTGCCTTTAGCTTTGACAGCAGCTTCTGCTTCAACATTAGTCCTGGGAAATTGTGAGGCAAAGAGACGTACGCTTCGGGTGAAGCCTATGTTTCCTCCCACACTATCAATCTGTGGTGTAGAAGATGTTGAAATATCAAGAGTGACTCTCTTCCCGTTGCAGTAGAGGTCTAAACCATAGTGCCAAGGTATAACACTACTACTGTCATATGGAACTGGTCCAGGCATTGTGATAGTGACTGGACTGATTGCTGCGGAAGAAGGTGTTATAATAGTTTGGGGATCATAATAAATGGTGACAGGATGTCTGATGGGAGATGGTGCAGGTGATGAAGGTTTCTGATGTTGTAGAAGATGTTGATGTGAGTTGTTGAGAGAATCTGGAATGTGGATTGTTGTCGGATCATAGTAAATGGTAACTGTGGAGATGTCTTCATTAATGGTTGTTGTTGTTGTAGAAGGAGGTGTTGAAATGATATCTTTTGAAATTGAAGATGTGATGGTTGTTGATGTTGTAGAAGAATCTGTTGGAATGACTGTTGTCGAAGTTGTAGGAGTGCCATCTGATGGGATGACATGTGCTGGAGTTGTAGAAGGAATGGTTGCTGATGTTGTAGGAGCTAGAACTGTTAAAGTGATCTGTAAGGTGCCTTCCTTGATAAGATTGTTGATACCGGTCTTCAAATCTGCACAACCGTTGATAGAAGTCTTGCAGACTTCACAATGGTCCTCACAACCCGGGAAAACTTGGCACTTTAAAAGCTGGGCTTTAACCTCGGCCAGAGGTGTCGGAATGCTTGTAACATCGTCAACTAGGTTCATCGGTTGATCCTCCTTAATAGAATTTATCCTGGGGCCACCATGGCTAGGAATAGGATTCTTTGTGACATTAGGAGGGGGTTCAAAATTCAAAGCCTTGGAATCAACTAAGTCCTGAACTTTCATGTGCAAGGCCCTGCACTTTTCTGTTGTATGGCCAGGTACATTGGAATGGAAGGCACATCTGGCGTTGACATCATAGTTCCTTGGGAGATTTTGGGGATCTGGTGGAGCCAGAGTCCTCAATTCAACCAGATTGAGTTTCAGAAGTTGTGGTAGCAAGGCAGCATAGGGAATTGGAATCAGATCAATAACCCTGTTGATTTATGAAGGCCTTTGTTGGAAAGGACGTTGTTGCTGATTGTTGTTGTTGTTATAAGATCTCTGTTGAGGAAATTGTTGTTACTGAGGGAAGTGTTATGGTTGTGGAGGATACTGTTGTTGTTGGGGTGCTGGAGCGGGAATGGTAATAGTAGCTACTGAACATGGCATATATTAAGGTCTACCTCTGCCCATGTGCACTGAGTTGGTCTCACCTGTCCTACGAGGTCCTGCGAAAGGTTTCCTTGTATTGATAGAACTAGCACCGTTATCTGAAATTTTACCCATCTTCAGAAGACTTTCAATTCTCTCCCCAACTATAACTACATCAGCAAAGCTGGTGGAGGAGAATGCAGCAAGTTTGTCAATGTAAGTTCCTTGCAAGGTATTCATGAACATGTCATCTATCTCTCTTTTTGACATTGGAGGCTGGACAGCAGCAGCAAGCTGTCTTCATCTTTGAGCATATTCACGGAAGATTTCTCTCGAAGATTGAGACATACCCATTAGGAGGGTCCTGTTGGGAGCCATATCCAAGTTATATTGATACTGGCGTATGAAAGCTTCAGCTAAATCCTTCCAATTCCTGACTATTGCTCTGGATAGGTGAGAATACCATTCACGGGATGCCCCAGTCAGACTATCTTCAAAGTAAAACATACATAATTTCTCATCCATGGTATAAGCTTTTAATCATCCCAGAAAAGATTGAAGATGAGTACGAGGACAAGAGGTACCATTATATTTCTCAAAGCAAGGAGGCTTGAATTTGTGAGGAATCCTAACTCCTTCCACTAGTCCTATATCCATAACATCAAATCCCAGTGAGTTATGGGACTCCAAAGATCTCAGCTTTTCTGTTATTTCGTCCAGGTGATGTTCATAGACTTCATCCCCAGCATCAATCACTGTGAATTGTTCTTGTTGAGGGTCCTCTTGCAAGGCACGACCTCTAGTGTTTCCTTGGGTATTTCCAATGACATGGACTTCAGGATTGAGGTGGGGCCCAAACTCTGGTGGATTTGCTCGTGGCTACCCGTGATCGTTGTTACTAGTTCCCCCAGTACCTGGATGATTCTCTTCAGGAGTTTGCCGCTTGACTAACTCTCTTAATCTTTCTTGGCTCTGAGCCAACGCAGTTATCATTGCCATGAACTGGTTCATCTGATTTCTCATCTCAACCCTCTCATTAGCCATTTGAGTTCTAACGTCAGTCAAATCTTGTTTAACTTGATCCATTTGTAAGCTTGAAAGGTTGTTTCTTGTAGGATATCGGTGGACTCTGTTGATGGGAAAAACCCTTCTACGAGCAATGTTTCCTGAAACACACAACAAAGTGAGGAACAAATAACAAAAACACCTACAAAACAAAGAATGAAGTTAGTATGCAATGCAGTATGCTTATTTGTCTTCCAAGGGTATCCGGTTTGGTTCTTTGGTTCTGACCTTCCAGACCTTGAGGAATGATGATGTTGAAGAGAAATGAAGCCCAAAGGAAAAAATTCAATACATAAACCATACATTTCAAATGTAAGAAGACACATAGTTTATGATTACAACAGGTCCCCATGGTGGGTCAAAATACAACAAAATCATCAAAATTACAAACAAAAATAAAGTACAACTACAAAGGAATCAAACATCCAGCCCAAATTCATCCTCCTTGACTTCTTTCAGGAGAGCATCAGTCACTGGTCCATCTCGATGCTCTGTGATGGTCCTGATAAGAAGGTTCCTGGTTGCAATGGGACTTGTCAGTTTCTTATTCTTGTCTTGGTCCTTTGATCTCTTCAACCCCGCCCAAAGTCTTAACTCGGAGATTTCTTTCTGTGCTGCTAACAAGGCCTATTGATTCTTCTTCTCACTAGCCTCCAGCTGCTTCAATCTTAGCTTGTGTCTTATGATCTTCTTGCAGACGACCTTCAGTGATCCTGATCCACCTAGCCTGACTTTGTTCCAAGTAATGTTTAGATCTGGCCTTCTGAATCTTAGCTTCTTTGCGAGCATTCTTTAATACCAACTCCATTGCTCGGGTTCTTCTGATGTAATCATCTGTCTTCTAAATCTTGGTCATATGCTCGATCTGGAGCTTCTCTAACCTCTCATTGTCCAGACGACTATCATTCCTCTCCTAGAGGGTCTTATTTAGAGATTCAGAAAGCTCATCATTCCTCTCTTTCAACTTCTCAAACTCCTCTAAACTGACTGTAGCTGCAGGCTCTACTGCTGAAGGCCCTGGCGCATCCTCCAAGGTGAATGGCATGCGGGTGATCTGTCCTCTGATGCGAGACCATTCAATATACTGAGCTGAAGCTATGTTGTTGCACTTGGCAAGAATAGCAGTTCCCTTTGTCTGTATGTTATCCCAAGCCCAGGCTGCTTGTCGGACAATGGCATGATTATTCTGAGCATCACAGTAAAGGGTCTCTGCTAAATCCTGCTCTCTTGGTGGATGTACTAAAGCATACCCTAATTTCATTTTGAAAAGCAAAGGATTGTAGTTGATGCAACCCTTTACTCCTATGAGAGGTACATTAGGATACTGCCCACAACTTGTAATTATGTCCCTGCCCTTGGTGCTCTGAGTGCACCACCCGATGTCTTCTGAAGTAAGGGCAATCATTCCCTTTGCCCAATTCCTTGACTGATGAGGATTTAGGAAAGATTTTGTCTTTGTCAGGTGTCTCAATAACCAATAGTAGAAGAGAGGTGCACAACATCTGACAAGTCTTCCCCTCTGCTTCTCATTTCTCTGATGCACTGAGTAGTAGAAATTCCCTAGCAAGGTAGGAACTTGATTCTTCAGCAGGAAGAGATGGATAGCATTCTTGCTTACAAACTTAGGCTAGTCCGCAAATAAGATAATTCCATATATGCTGAGGGCCAGGAGGGCACAAACAGATTCCTAGTTCCCTGTTGCAGCTTGACTGGTAGCTTGAGTGATTAAGAAATCTAAATGAAGGCCTGGGATTCCAACCTTGGTAGTCATATGCTGATTAATGAGGGTGGCTTCCAAATGCAGAGCCTTAGCTATGTCTTCATTCCTAGTGTAAGCACCCCAAATTTGCCCTCACCCATTCACCATGGCTTGTGATCTTTTCATTGCATTGCCTCAAAGTCATCTGCATCTAGGGTTTGTGATCTGAGCCATCCCTGAGCCATTAGGGCCACTCCAAAGGTCATCAATCATTTCAAGAGGGTTCATGTATGTTCAATCATCATATTATGTCTTCCCAAGATCAAGGAAGTCAAATAATCACAAGAACTGAGAAAGGCATGGAAGCAGAGCCAGGTTTAACTGCACAGATGACCTAAAATTAGGGTTTTGGTTTCAGAGGCCATAACTCCAAATTTTTTGGTCATTCTTGTTTCTATTGGTCTTTATATGCTATGAGGATCATGCATATCAATTTTCATGAAGAAATTCAATGGGGAAGGCATCTGATCAAGAGATGACTTCTTGAGCAAGTCAGTACAAAATCAGGGCATCTGAGGTCCCCAATGACCCAACCAAAGGGGTTTCTCCATCATTTTGAATGTGTATGATCTTTATTTGATCATAGAAGATGTTAGAAGTTCACAAAATTGAATAATTTCAAGCCATTTGCAAAGTTGCCTTTTTGGGAAAGTGACTTATAATGTAAACTTGCCATTTTGGGAAAGTTTTTCAACCTCCTCTTTTTGATTCAAAAATGCTTCAAATGAGAAAACTTTGGTCATGAAAGTTGTATATTGGATCATTCCCTTTTCAAAAAGTATAAGAAATCTTTCTAATTCATTTTGGATTAAAAGTTATGGCCTTGCAAAGTTGGGAAAAATCATGAAATTTTTCACTTTTGCACAAAGAGGGAAACTTGCAAATTCACATGCCAAGCCTTTATGTGACCTCTAATTGACTTCTAACCATTGCACAAACATAAGTCATGACCTAAAATTCAGAATGCACCAAAGAATTACTCATTTCCATGACTTAAACATCAAGAAATCACAAAGGGGCCAAAGTTGTACCAATTTGCAAAATGACCCAAAGCTTCTCATCCACTTGCCTCGGTTCACAAAATCTGATCCATAAGCATTCCTTGATCTCAGCTGAACCAAGCCATGCCCCTAAACCAGCCTGCCACTTGCCCATACCTCAAGTACAAAACTTTTGACATTTTTGCAACTTGCCCATACCAATCACCATAGGCCACCAACAACTCTCTGACCTATCAGAAGTTGATACATGGACCAAAAGCAACTCAACACACCATACAATCTTGGAAGCTGAAACCTCCCATAACACATCATTCACCAAAATCCCTCTTTATGCATTTTCATTCGAAACTGATCACACAAGCCTCAAACCTCAAAACAAACTTCACAGAACAACTCATCATGCTTCACTGATCATTTCCCAACCATCACCTTGCCCTAAAAAGCCCACAATCAGAAATACGATTTTCACCTTGCACAAATTGAGCTTCTGCAATCTTCATTTTGAGGCCACAAAAACTCTAGCCAAGCATCACAAACACTTGAGGGAGATCATTGGAGAAGTTTTGAAGCAAAGAAGCAGCCAAACAGTGCCACTTTCGAAAGCTTCAGTTCAGGTATCTTCAAGAACAAATTTTCCAGAAGTTTGATTTTAGGTTATAAACTTGTTCCTCATGTTGCCCTGATCATGTTGATGCTTTTATTTTTGAAAATGATTGAGTTTTGAGAATGTTATGTTGTTCTGAAATTTTGCCCGTGAAATGTATTTTGATCTGATTCTCTTGATTCATGAAAAATAAATGAGTTTTGTTGTGGGGTTTAGATTTAGTGATGTTTAAGGGTTGATTCTGGAGAGTTTGATGAAGTTTAGATGCGATTGAGTGAGATTGGAGTTTTAGCTGGGCGGAGAAGATGACCGGAACACTGTTCTGGTCATCTGAAAGTGATTAGGGTTCAGGGTTAGGGCTTAATCATAATTAGGTGAGTTTGAATTTCAGTCGTTCGTTTGCACGCTAAGTCAATTCCCGCCCCCTTGAGTTTGAATCTGGGCCTTCAGATTAGTTGACTTTCTCATTTTCCTTTTAATTTCATTTTTATTTTATTTGTTTTGTATTTTATTTCTACGAATTTTTAAAAATAGGAAAACACATTGAAAAATTCTGAAATTTTTTGTCAAACCTTTTATTAATTTTCAGAACCCAAAAATATATATATATATATTTTTTTTGCATCAAAAATTATTTTTAAATCATTTAAATGTATATTTTTAATTAGTTAATGGAAATTAATTAATTAAAAATGCATTTAGGTATTTAAAAATCACCAAAAAAATTCACATTGCATTTTAAAACATTTAGAAACATTATCAAACTCTCAAAACAAATTTCTTTTTGGTCCTTGATGTATTTTGACAATTTTCATTGGAATAAAATTTGTTTAAAGGCAATATTTTTGTTCAAACTTAGAAAAATTCATTCTGCCTAACCATGAAGAGTTTGATGATGGTTCTTCTTGCATTGCATCCTTAATAGCATGTAGTTTATAGGGTAAAATTGGTTGGAATTTATCTTTCATTTTCTATTTGATGAACATTTTTCCTTTTGAAGTGCCTTGAAACCCTAGCCAACTTAAGAAAATCATAACTCCCATTAGGTTAAGACTTAGGTCCCCTCCTTTGGGCAGTGAAATTGTATAGGTTTAGGGTATCTTTGATTGCATTTCCAATTTTTTATCTTGCCATTTGCTTCTGATTTTGGATTTTGCATTGTATCTTGTTCATAAACCCTAATTCTTGCCTTCCTTTGCATCCATCTTCCATATGCTTGCATTCATGAACTTGCCATGACATTTTGTGCATCAATATGACATATAAGACATATTAGGACATATTATAATCATGTTTGATCATTGCATCATTCATTTGCCATGTTATATGTTCATTCCATTTCATAAACTTTCATGAATCTTTATGGTTCAAAGCATGCTTCACTTGCATCCACATCCTTGCATGATCATCTACAACTCTTGACATGTGTTTGCATCCTCTCTTAGCATCATTAACATCATGTTTATGCTTCTAACTTTGGTTTGCACCATTGCATTTCATCTCATTTTCATGTCATTTCATTTTATTGTTGCTAACTTTTCAGGTGGTAAGTCATTGAGAAGTGAATTTGCCTTCACTTCTCATAATCTCTTCTCATCTCTTTTATGCATTCATTGCTGCATTTTTACTTGTGTATTAGAGTGAGCTTGCTCATTCATGTTCATCTCTTACTTTCTTTCTTCAAGTAACTTATCTTCTTAAGTGAAGTAAGTTAGCTTGTTTCTCTTGCTCCTTCTCCTTTTATCTTGTTCCTCCTTGGTGGCTCTTTGAAGATCTTTCTATCTTAAGCCTCACAAACCCTAGGGACAACCAAGCATGATCACAATTAGTGGTTAGTTAGTTCCCCATTAGTTTTACCTTTGTGTCATCTTTGTGTCTTCTCTTCTCATCCCATATTCAAGGACTAAACCCTTAAGGTTTTAAGGCTTTGTGATTAAGCTTATGCCTGCATCCTTCTATTAGGATGGGGTGTATAAATTTAATCCTAAGTGTTAAACCCTTAATTTGTTTAAATCCTTTAATCAATTCATCTAATAATCACTAAGACATCAAGCTTGTAACTTGGGCCTTGCATTAGGGTTATAATTCTTCCTTAATTGGTTAAGAAGGACTAACCCTAGAGTTAATGGACACGTCCCCCTCAAGTTGTCTTACAAACCATAAAATTCACTTCTTAATCTCACCATTAACTAAAATCCACTTCAATAAAGGCTTTTTTTTGTCATGAGGTTAATCCCTAATCATGGATTAAGTTGAGGAGCCTTCCTCAGCTTAAATGTTCTCATCTATTATCCTTCTATTAGGATGGTGTAATGAGTCCATTAAATCCTTGATTATGGCTTAAACTCATTACTTAACACTAAACAAAAACAACAAAAAACATCTAAATAATCACAAGTAGGTTAATGATCTTAATCCTACACCATGGGGATTAAGTGTGAGGTGTTTACTTCACACTCAAGGTATTCTCATTACCCCTAATCAGAGGGAAGATGTGATGAGTTTATTAATCCTTTGTTTAGGCTTAAGCTCATTTTCTTATGACAAACACAAAAAGCAATAAAAGATTGAAAACATAAAAACAAATAATAATCGTCTCCTCCGGGATTCTTTTCTCATCTCATTCACTCACAAACGAGAACCCGCTTCTTCCGTCTAATGCAAGATAGTTAGCACCTGAGCCAGACAGGTCATACACTTGAGAATAGACAAGTAAGCAGTTCACAAGTCAATTTACCTTCCAGTCTCTTTGGGTCGAACTACGGTGTTTTGACTTCCTCATTGCACGAGAGGATACGTAGGCATAACTTAACAATTATCGAACAAAAGTCTTTGTATATTCCCCCTCCTTCCAGCATTATTCTTTAAGCCTCATAGTCTTGAGAATTTCATTCTTGTACTCACACTAACACTTCTCTTATACACTTCACATTTATTTCACACTGGCACTTGCATTCTTTCCATCTTTGATTCACAGATTGCACTGACACTATCCCTTTAAAACACAAATCTTTTAAGCGTGGATCCCGTCGAGTACGGAGGACAATCTGGGTGCTAATACCTTCCCAGGTTGTAACCAACCCCCTTTCTCAGTTTCTCTGGTTCGCAACCGTCTTATCCATATCTTTCTAGGTTTATGCATCATTACCTTTCCTCTGGGATAAAAATGCCTAGCTGGCGACTCTATTCTTTCCCTCTCCTTTCGCCGACCGTTCGTGTCTGTACCCCATTTGACCTAGCCTCATTTGGTGGGAGTGACACCTAGGAGCACTCATCTAAGGGTTGAAAGGAATTCCCCTCCTGATAGGGACACCCAACAACATGGAAAACTCTTCTAACAAAGGACCCATCTGAAAGTTTGGGAAAGTGAAACATCTGAGAGGAGGATCATAAAACTGAAGGCAAGTGTGAATCATTCTCCTCTGTGATGCATCCAAGTCCATGATCATGTCCAAAATACCACCATAATGTTCCTTGAATAAAGGGACATGATCAGGAGTGATAAGTGTTTGAACCCGCATGATGCCAGCTAGAGAGGGCTCAAAGAAATGATAAGTGATGTTGCTCTTCCTGACTGAATCCATGATGGAGATGAATAATGGTGAAGATAACTGAGGAGAAAAACGGATGAAGAAAACTGGAGGAAGTAACAGCTAAAGATGATCTCTTGGAAGATCACTGATGAAGATATCTGATGAAGATCTCTGACAACTGATGAAGATGGCTGAGCAGAAGAACAGTCAAAACCAACCCAAAGAGGATGTGGACACCCTGTAAAACAAATAGACAAATGTTAAATGATGCAAAATGATGTATGCAAAATGATATGCAAGGGTTTGTGATCAGGTGCTAGATTTGTCATCTACTTTGGATAGGGCCCATGAGTGTTCGGAAATCCAGATGAAGGCTAGAGAACTAGTAACCAGGGTGGGGACTCAAATAAAGAGTCACAAGTCTAGGGTTTCATAAGATCAGTCCAAAGTAGTGTAACCTTTAAAGAATATTCATATAACAAGGTATGTGGAGGCCAAGGGTTCCTACAAAACATGTAAACATCCCAACCCCCTCATAGGTATTGTCCTAGAACAAGGATCCTCATACTTGGATCTATTATGCGAAGTGTAAACACTTCTAACCCGGAGGTACAATGTTTACCCTAATCATAAAGAATCCTCCTCTAATTCACCTCAGATGCTGAAGGTCATCTAAAAGGTCATCCAGACTTAGCAGGCTTCCTAGATAGCCCTAGTACTACAGGAAATCTGTAGTACAAAGTTCTCAAGAAGAAACCCATGTCTGAACCGTGTTTCATATTCTCGCACTAGACCGAAATGGAATGGGAAAGAATATGAAGCCACTCTAATCCTATGTGTCACTAAGGCTCCCGGTATGGAACCTTACTCACTGAGATATCCCTCCCACCAAAGCAAACCAGAAAATCCAGCACATGATATGATAACAATAAATGAAATGCATAAAGAGGTAAATGAAAGCGACAAAGTAAATGCAGTCAATACAGCTGTATAGAAAGCAATAAATAAAGCAAAAACAAAAGCACACATATCACATAACACCCCCAATAAACATAAACAAGCAAGCTCTAGGAGAAACCCTCAAAAGAACCAGAAGCCCTGGTTGCAAAGACCTTTCCCCAGCAGAGTTGCCAAGTTGTCGCTCCCCTGAAAAGACACTGGGGTCCCAAGGTGCAGACGCGAACTGTCGGCAAAAAGAGAAAATGAGGTTAAATTGAATAGAGTCGCCGGCTAGGCATTTTTATCCCGGAGGAAAGGTAATGTTGCATAAACCTATAAAGATATGGATAAGATGGTTGCGGACCAGAGAAACTGAGAAAGGGGGTCGGTTACTGTAACACCCCAAATCTACCCGGCGGAAAATCATAAATCAGAGTTTCAAAATTCTACGATAAAACAGGATGTTACATTTTTTTTCAACTTTAACAAGTTCATTTAATTTCATGAACATCGATACATAACACTTCAAATAGGATGAAACTATACTAGTTAACTCTTATTCAATTCCTTGAAATAAAACAACTTTTACAATTAGGCAGCGGATCCACAAATATTCAACTTTGCATTAGTTAACAACTTGTTAAACCTAACAACTTAGTAATAACATGTTGTTCATTTAAACAACTTAAAATAACAACAACTAAATATAACAACAAAACAATTAAGCGTTCATCCCCCCAAGTGTTACGTATCAGAGCGACGACACCGACTTGATTACGAAAGTAAGCAACTCTAAACTGGAATACCTGCACGTTACCAATCAAGGTAACATTCAACAACAGAAAGGGGTGAGATATCGAACCATATAAACAAGAGTATGATAATTAATACGCTAGATAGAATCATACAATTTTTACACTATCCACAACAACGTCTTACTAAACACCCCAAACAACCAACATACTTTATCATCTTAATTCACACATCAACATAATCAATTCCAACTATAACCTTAGCATACAAACCTTCATCAACTTCGACGAACATTTACAACATATTCAACTTCTTCAATATCAACAAAATCGACATTACAAACATAAATATATAAACAACTCAGGCAACATAATCCTATAATAAACTCATCCATCGTAATAATATAATCAACTTAACAACATAATCAACTTATCCAACATAATAATATAATCAACTTAGCAACATAATCAACTTGTCCAACATAATAATATAATCAACTTAAAAACATAATCAACTTGTCCAACATAATAATATAATCAACTTAGCAACATAATCAACTTGTCCAACATAATAATATAATCAACTTAGCAACATAATCAACTTGTCCAACATAATAATATAATCAACTTAGCAACATAATCAACTTATTCAACTTGAGCAACGTACACAACTTTATGAATGTAGGCAACAAGAACAACTTTATCAACTCGACAACATAAACAACACAAACAACATAATTAATGCAACACGGAATGTGACTCGACTGTGCATATGCATGTGGTACCATTGGAGTAAAACTCCCAACTTAAAATATACCAGGTTATCGAGGTATCTGCAAGGCATAAGCCTTCAACTTAATAAATTTGCCAATCCAGGCCAACGTGGTGAGCATCCGCTCCAACTTAGAAATGCAGTGTATGCCATGATACAACGACTCAACACATCACAACAATCAACTCCAACAACATACAACAAACAACATCGCAACTTTAATTCAACACCGATTCAACTTTGGCCATAGGCCTACAACTTTCAACGTTGGTCATACGACCTACAACTTGAATATCAACATTGGTCTTACGACCTACAACTCAAATAATCAACATGGGTCCTTCGACCTTTAACTTAAAATGCTCCCAAACTGGGACAGAACAACATACGCAACTATAATAGAAAATACACACATTCAACACTAATTAACAAAGTACACCGACTAAAATCAGTTATTTATTATTCCTAACTAACTCGACAATTTTCGTTAAATTTCGGACAACTAATTTTTTATCGCGTAATTTCACCCGGTCGACTAAATCGGTACTGCTTTTACTACTATTACTTCTACCAATAATTCCCACTGAATCTGTTAAATTCCATCTTACTGATACAAATCCTTTTTCTCTTCAATTATTCTATCATGAAATTCAACGAACCATTTTTCTGTCCAACTCCAAAACTCTGTTTTTATCAAAAGACTAGTTAATTACCATTTTTCTATCCAACTCCAAAACTCTGTTTTTATCAAATTAATTTAACAATAAAACTCAATAACATCGATTAATCAAATTCCACAAACAACATTATTCCATCAATTTCACGACCACAATTCGATCGACTCAACTACGGACCACAAAAATTATACGATCCCAAACCCACATATTAATCATCATAATCCCGATTATAGAGTTCGAACCCCACCCTTACCTTAATCGATGGCCGTTTCGAATCTCCGATCGAATTTCCAACCCCTTTGCATATGTGACCCTTTTCCTCTCCTCTTTCATCCATTAAGATTAGAAATACGAACACGCTGCCATTGAGTTCCTACATTAACCTTAATTCAGCATTCATCACCATCAATCCCGTAACTACTATTTGACCAATTTCCAGCATGAACTTCCAAACTTCAAATGCGTTTTTCTCCTTCAATACAGAACTTATTGACACGAAATTATATATCAAATCGAAGGGAATTTTGTAAGCTTTCCAGAAATTCAAGAACCGCTTTAATCAGAATTACGAGTAAAAAGTTATCACCTGTTTAGTGGAAGCTGTACCGAATGTGCGAAAATTAAGATATGAACATGAATCCTTCTTTCTCCTTCTTTTCTCCCAAGCTGTTTTCTCTTCTCTAAAACCCTTATTTTTCTCTAAGACTTTTTCCCTAATTTCCACGATTCCCTCTTCTTCTGTTACTTCTTCTCTTTGACTCATTCTTTTATTCCTTTTTATTATAATAATAATAATCCAATAAAACAATTAATGGGCCTAAACACTGCACCCCTTTAATTGCTAATTCCGACGAAATTCAAGCCCAATAACCAACATGCTCCAATAATCAATACTATCACTGATAATATTATTTCTTCGTTTTTCCGACTTAACAACTTAATTTACCATAACACTAAAAATCAATTAATAATTTGCGACTAATTTTTTTTCTCCCGACTTAATTAAATTATCTTCCAATATTTGATCAAATGGTCCAAGCACCTAAATAACTTATCCAACCATAAACGGGAGAATATTCCACATCAATTCCCACAACTCAGTTAATTCAACTTTATCCAACGAACGACAATGCAACTTAAATCGACTCATTCAACTTAATTCAAACAAACTTAGCAACTTATCACAAACAACTTCGACAATTCAACATAAATCAACACCAATAACGCGAATATAATGAATTAAATAATTAATTAATAAATAGAGCGTTACAACTCTCTCCCACTTAGGATATTTTCGTCCTCGAAAATTCATCCGATTCAACTACTCCAACTACTTATTCCATCCGACTACTCAACTCTCATTTCCAAAGGCAACCCACGTATACCACAAACAATAATACATAACTTAAACACAACATTAACTCAATCAACTATTAACATCTCAACTCATTCACATAAGAATAACAACACTACACTACGCGTTCGCTGCGCACTCTGATTACTTGCAATTTACAAAGTTTACTGAGTCTAAATCCAACTTACAATTATCAAAATCGACATATCCACAAAGCCCTTCGACTCAATCCTTTTGGAATTTCATTCCAACAGATATTCTAATTCTTGTAGTTACCGCATACTTCAACTTAGATTCGTACAATAACACCTTTGAACATTTAATATAATTACAATGACAACTACTTCCAAATCTTGGATAAGACATTCATATACTTCCATGAATTCCAAATTATCATCAACATAGGCTACAACTTTACCATCTTTTAACAACATGTCCTGCAAAATTCATCTTAACCACGCAACATCATCACCCCAATATAAGATACAAAGGTCCAACAAATCTCCATTGGATAACTCATACCCTTCGCTTCCAACTAATTCAACTTACCGAATACTCGATTCTTACTCATACCGACATAACCTTTTATAGATTTTAATCCGAATAGACACAACCAACCAACTATTGTCCAACCAAAAATCGCACCTTAATAAACCAACTTATAATTTAACTTCTAATAATTGCAACTCAATTATATATGACATTCTTATCAAATCATCATTTTACATTTCCACCCACTTTCCCTTCTAATCATCTCAAGAATACTTCAAGTCTCAAGCTACTCAATTCATCACTAAATAACATTCCAATTATTCTGAGTCCAACTATGAATTTTCTTATTACAATTCAATCCAAGCGTAACTTCATACTTCCCTCTTAAATTCCAACTATTACTCTCTTATAATAACTTTCATCAACAAAACAAACAATACTCAAGTGTTCGGCTTGACTTCAACCAATTCGACGTACATACTATACTAGTTGGCATGATACATCTATCCATCAATTATGATTACATCTGCTATCAACAATAGATTAAGGGTGATCAGTTCCTCAATTTGTCAATAGACATCCGACAACCATAACGGTGGCACAAATCATCATTACCCAACGTAATAACGTACTTCAACTTATGCCCAGAGTCCATAAGCATATTGCTCCGCCAACTCTCTACGACTTATCAACTTCTTCTTAGTCTCTTTAATTCCAACTTCGTCAACGATACAAAACATCCAAAAAAATCCAGTACACATTCTCTTATGTACACACATAGTACCACACGACTTTCGATATCCCACTAACACTTTATTCGCTACAACAAGTACCATCCAAAGCGGTTTGCTCCATCTACAATTTTCAACCAAGTTAAAATTCTTAACAACATTGATCAGACATCCATCTTCTTCTCCATACTACCATCATATAACATCGGCACTTTAATCGTCCCTACTCGACATAAATCACATCTCTATGCATTCTCCGATACCAACATTTTATTATTTTTCCAACATTTTCATTTTTCTAAAATTTCCAGCAACACACGCTCCACTTCGAACGAATTATCTTCTTCAATACAGACCTCCAAATCACAAAATTATATTCTAACATGAAGAGAAATTTGTGAATATTCCAGAACTTCAAGAATCTCCCAAATCCGACTTACGAGTAAAAAGTTATCCCCATCGCAATGGGACTGGTCAATAACTCCCGTATACAGAATTTTCCAAAAATCAGCAGCAGACCCAACTATTAAAAGGCACTTATCTCCCTCATCATAAACCTTATGAATGCAAATCTTATATGTAAACTGTAGGGAATTCTGTAAGCTTTCTAAATAGTCCAGAACCGCTTCAATTTGATTCACGGTTAAAGAGTTATACCACTTCTCGTGACAGCTGTTCCAAGGTTGCAAAAACCAGAATTTTTGAGATTGATGAATGTAAATTCCATCTCTCTCCATCTTACTTCCAAGTTCTACAAAAAATATTACTCTACATCCAACTTCGAAAATTACTCGACTTTAATCCAACTACACACAAGGCATAGTGATCTACCGACGTGATCCCTCAACTTGATCCATCAACTTTTCTTTGTATTTGGAATAAATCCTTCATCCTTAAACAATCTCCATCCAAAATCAACGCACTGCTCAACCCGACCGATACGAATTCATGAATCCATGCTCTCGCCATTCTGCAACAGCGTCTCTTCAACAACCTTGCACTCTTGCAATCAACATCAACTTTGAACCAACTTCGACTTTGCAACAACAGTCCGGGAGTCAAGCTTCTCCCCCACTTAATTCCAACAAACACCTGCAGACAACGACTAGAAACTAACAAGTACCGACAGTGTTTCACACACATGTCGCATACTAAGGAATTAACAACGTTAGACAACATTGGCCGGACGGACCGACCTGCTCTGATACCACTATTGTAACACCCCAAATCTACCCGGCGGAAAATCATAAATCAGAGTTTCAAAATTCAACGATAAAACAGGATGTTACATTTTTTTTCAACTTTAACAAGTTCATTTAATTTCATGAACATCGATACATAACACTTCAAATAGGATGAAACTATACTAGTTAACTCTTATTCAATTCCTTGAAATAAAACAACTTTTACAATTAGGCAGCGGATCCACAAATATTCAACTTTGCATTAGTTAACAACTTGTTAAACCTAACAACTTAGTAATAACATGTTGTTCATTTAAACAACTTAAAATAACAACAACTAAATATAACAACAAAACAATTAAGCGTTCATCCCCCCCGAGTGTTACGTATCAGAGCGACGACACCGACTTGATTACGAAAGTAAGCAACTCTAAACTGGAATACCTGCACGTTACCAATCAAGGTAACATTCAACAACAGAAAGGGGTGAGATATCGAAACATATAAACAAGAGTATGATAATTAATACGCTAGATAGAATCATACAATTTTTACACTATCCACAACAACGTCTTACTAAACACCCCAAACAACCAACATACTTTATCATCTTAATTCACACATCAACATAATCAATTCCAACTATAACCTTAGCATACAAACCTTCATCAACTTCGACGAACATTTACAACATATTCAACTTCTTCAATATCAACAAAATCGACATTACAAACATAAATATATAAACAACTCAGGCAACATAATCCTATAATCAACTCATCCATCGTAATAATATAATCAACTTAACAACATAATCAACTTATCCAACATAATAATATAATCAACTTAGCAACATAATCAACTTGTCCAACATAATAATATAATCAACTTAAAAACATAATCAACTTGTCCAACATAATAATATAATCAACTTAGCAACATAATCAACTTGTCCAACATAATAATATAATCAACTTAGCAACATAATCAACTTGTCCAACATAATAATATAATCAACTTAGCAACATAATCAACTTATTCAACTTGAGCAACGTACACAACTTTATGAATGTAGGCAACAAGAACAACTTTATCAACTCGGCAACATAAACAACACAAACAACATAATTAATGCAACACGGAATGTGACTCGACTGTGCATATGCATGTGGTACCATTGGAGTAAAACTCCCAACTTAAAATATACCAGGTTATCGAGGTATCTGCAAGGCATACGCCTTCAACTTAATAAATTTGCCAATCCAGGCCAACGTGGTGAGCATCCGCTCCAACTTAGAAATGCAGTGTATGCCATGATACAACGACTCAACACATCACAACAATCAACTCCAACAACATACAACAAACAACATCGCAACTTTAATTCAACACCGATTCAACTTTGGCCATAGGCCTACAACTTTCAACGTTGGTCATACGACCTACAACTTGAATATCAACATTGGTCTTACGACCTACAACTCAAATAATCAACATGGGTCCTTCGACCTTTAACTTAAAATGCTCCCAAACTGGGACAGAACAACATACGCAACTATAATAGAAAATACACACATTCAACACTAATTAACAAAGTACACCGACTAAAATCACTTATTTATTATTCCTAACTAACTCGAAAATTTTCGTTAAATTTCGGACAACTAATTTTTTATCGCGTAATTTCACCCGGTCGACTAAATCGGTACTTCTTTTACTACTATTACTGCTACCAATAATTCCCACTGAATCTGTTAAATTCCATCTTACTGATACAAATCCTTTTTCTCTTCAATTATTCTATCATGAAATTCAACGAACCATTTTTCTGTCCAACTCCAAAACTCTGTTTTTATCAAAAGACTAGTTAATTACCATTTTTCTATCCAACTCCAAAACTCTGTTTTTATCAAATTAATTTAACAATAAAACTCAATAACATCGATTAATCAAATTCCACAAACAACATTATTCCATCAATTTCACAACCACAATTCGACCGACTCAACTACGGACCACAAAAATTATACGATCCCAAACCCACATATTAATCATCATAATCCCGATTATAGAGTTCGAACCCCACCCTTACCTTAATCGATGGCCGTTTCGAATCTCCGATCGAATTTCCAACCCCTTTGCATATGTGACCCTTTTCCTCTCCTCTTTCATCCATTAAGATTAGAAATACGAACACGCTGCCATTGAGTTCCTACATTAACCTTAATTCAGCATTCATCACCATCAATCCCGTAACTACTATTTGACCAATTTCCAGCATGAACTTCCAAACTTCAAATGCGTTTTTCTCCTTCAATACAGAACTTATTGACACGAAATTATATATCAAATCGAAGGGAATTTTGTAAGCTTTCCAGAAATTCAAGAACCGCTTTAATCAGAATTACGAGTAAAAAGTTATCACCTGTTTAGTGGAAGCTGTACCGAATGTGCGAAAATTAAGATATGAACATGAATCCTTCTTTCTCCTTCTTTTCTCCCAAGCTGTTTTCTCTTCTCTAAAACCCTTATTTTTCTCTAAGACTTTTCCCTAATTTCCACGATTCCCTCTTCTTCTGTTACTTCTTCTCTTTGACTCATTCTTTTATTCCTTTTTATTATAATAATAATAATCCAATAAAACAATTAATGGGCCTAAACACTGCACCCCTTTAATTGCTAATTCCGACGAAATTCAAGCCCAATAACCAACATGCTCCAATAATCAATACTATCACTGATAATATTATTTCTTCGTTTTTCCGACTTAACAACTTAATTTACCATAACACTAAAAATCAATTAATAATTTGCGACTAATTTTTTTTCTCCCGACTTAATTAAATTATCTTCCAATATTTGATCAAATGGTCCAAGCACCTAAATAACTTATCCAACCATAAACGGGAGAATATTCCACATCAATTCCCACAACTCAGTTAATTCAACTTTATCCAACGAACGACAATGCAACTTAAATCGACTCATTCAACTTAATTCAAACAAACTTAGCAACTTATCACAAACAACTTCGACAATTCAACATAAATCAACACCAATAACGCGAATATAATGAATTAAATAATTAATTAATAAATAGAGCGTTACAGTTACGGCCTGGGAGGGTATTAGCACCCAGATCGTCCGTCGTACTCGACGGGATCCACGCTCATAAGATTGTGTTTAAAAGGGATAGGTGTATGTGCTATCTGTGTGCCAAAGCTAAGGGAAGAAAATACAGGTGTCAGTGCAAAAGGGTGAATTTCTCAGGAACTGAGGCTTAGAAAAGAATGCTGAAGGAGGTGGAAGACAAAGAGACTTTTGTTCGATAATCGTTAAGTTATGCCTACGTATCCTCGCGTTCAATGAGGAAGTCAGAACACCGTAGTTCGACTCAAAGAGACTAGATGAATTGACTGTCATCTGCTTTCTTGTCTATGCTCAAGTGTATGACTCGTCTGGCTCGAGTGCTAACTGTCTTGCATTAGACGGAAGATGCGAGTTCTCGTTTGTGAATGAGTGTGATGAGAAAATAATCCCGAAGAAGACGATTATTGTTTGTTTTTTGTGTTTTCAGTTTTTTATTGTTTTTGGTGTTTTGCATAGGATTATGAGCTTAATCCTAAATCAAGGGCTTGTAAACTCATTATATTCTCCCTGATTAAGGGATAATGAGCCTACTCAAGTATGAGATAAGTAATTATTATTAAGTGTTTGGGATGTGGATTTGCCTTCACAACCCACCTCTTCTCATCTTTTCATTTTCATTCTTTACTTGTTTTTAAAGTGAACTTGCTTCACTTATACTCTCTCATTCTTACTTTCTTTCTTTTAGGTTACTTAACTTCTTCAGGAAGTAAGTAACCTATTCTCCTTTATCCTTCTCTTTTCATCTGCTTCTCCTTCCTTGGTGGCCTCCTGAAGATCCTTTTCTTTAAGCCTCACAAGCCATAGGAACATCCAAGCATGATAATTTTAGGGTTGTATATAGTATCCCCTAGTCTTTTTCCTTTGAGTCTCCTTGAGTCTCTCTTCTCATCTCATAATCAAAGGCTAAACACTTAAAGCTTTAGGACTTTGAATTAGAGTTATGTCTACATCCTTATCTTAGGATGAAGTGTAAAACTTTAATCCTTAGTGTTAAACCTTTAATTTATTTACACCTCTTAATCAAAACACCCAATAATGATTAAGACTTAAGCTTGTAACTTGGGCCTTACATTAGGGTTCCATCTCTTCCTTATGGTTAAGAGGGACTAAACCTAGTGTTTAATGGACAAGTCCCCCTCAAGTTGTCTTACAAACTTAAAACCCACTTCTTAATCTCACACTTTAATTAAAATCCACTTAATAAAGGCTTGTTATATAATGAATTTAGTCCCTAACCATGGATTAAGTTGAGGAGCCTTCTTCAGCTTAAGTGTTCTCATCTATCATCCTTCTCTTAGGATGGTGTAATGAGTTCACTAATCCCTTATTAGAGATTAAACTCATTACTTAACACTAAACAAAAAAAACCAAAAACATCTTAATAATCACAAGTAGGTTAATGGTCTTAATCTTATATCATTATGGTAATTAAGTTGAGATACTTATCTCACACTTAAGTAGGCTCATTATTCCTAATCAGGGAGGATATAATGAGTTTACAACCATTGATTTAGGCTTAAGCTCCTTCCACTATGCAAAACACCAAAAACAATAAAAAAAACTGGAAAAAAAAAACAAACAATAAACGTCTCCTTTGGGATTATTTTCTCACCACACTCATTCTGAAAACGAGAACTCTCTTCTTTCGTCTAATGCAAGACAGTTTGCACTCGAGCCAGACGAGTCATACACTTAAGCATAGACAAGAAAGCAGTTCACAACAAAAACACCCAGTCACTTTGAGTCGAACTACGGTGTTCTGACTTCCTCATTGCACGAGAGGATACGTAGGCATAACTTAGCAGTTATCGAACAAAAGTCTCTTTGTCCTCCCCCCTCTCTCCTTTCAGCTTTCTTTTCTAAGCCTCATTCTTGATCACTCACACTCTTTTTGTACTGACACTTTGTACATTCATTCCTAGCTTTCATACATAGTCAGCACATACACTACCCCCTTTAAAACACAATCTTGTAAGCATGGATCCCGTCAAGTACGACAGACAATCTAGGTGCTAATACCTTCCCAGGTTGTAACCAATCCCCTTACTCAGTCTCTCTGGTTCGCAACCGTCTTATCCATATCGTTTTGGGTTTATGCAGCATTACCTTGCCTTCGGGATAAAAATGCCTAGCTGGCGACTCTATTCAACCTTCTCTTTCGCCTCGTCCGTTCGCGTCTGCACCGGGATGTAAATTTTTGGGAGCGACAGCTTGGCAACTCTGCCGGGGACATCTTTGCAACCAGGGGTTCTGGTTCTTTTGAGGGTTTCTCCTAGCGCTTGTTTGTTTGTGTGTACTGGGGGTGTTATGTGCTACTTGTGTTTTGTTTTTGCTTTATTTATTGCTTTCTGTACAACTTTATTTACTGCATTTACTTTATTGCTTTCATTTATTGTTTTATGCATTTCATTTATTATTATCATATCATATGTGTTGGTTAGCTGGTTTGCCATGGTGGGAGGGGTATTCTAGTGAGAAAGGTCTAACACAAAGGCCTGAGTGACAGACATAGGATTAGAGTGGCTTCATATTCTTTCCCATTCCATTTCGGTCAGGTGCGGGAATATGGAAACACGGTTCAGACATTGGTTTCTTCTTGAGAACTCTGTGCTACAGATCTCCTGTAGTGCTAGGGCTATCTGGGAAGCTTTCTAAGTATGGATGACCTTTTTAGATGACCTTCAACATCTAAGGTGAATTAGAGGAGGATCCTCTATGATTAGGGTAAACATTATACCTCCGGGTTATAAGTGTTTACACTTCTCATAATAGATCCGAACCTGAGGATCCTTGTTCTAGAACAATACCTGTGAATGGGTTGGGTTGTTTACAGGTTTGTAGGTACCCTTGGCCCCATCATACCCTGTTACTGGAATTATTTTAAGGTTACACTATTTTGGATTGATTTTGTGAAACCCTGGACAAGTGACTCTTTATTTGAGTCCCCCACCTGGTTACTGGTTCTCAGACCATCATTCGGAATTCTGAACACTCATGGGTCCAACCAAAAGCAATGGACAATCCAACACCTGATCACAAACCCTCGCATATCAATCAACATACATCATATTGCATCATTTAACATTTATCTATTTGTTTTACAGGGTATCCATATCTTCTTTGGTTTGGTTTTGTCCGTTCTTCTGCTCAGATATCTTCTCCAACACTTCTTCAACTATCTTATTCAGCTTTCTGCATCAATTATCTTCTTCAGTTATTTTCATCAGCACCCGTTGTCAGTATGGACTCATCTAGGACGATCAACATCACTTACCATTTCTTTGAGTATCCCCTGGCAGGCATCAGGCAGATACAGGCTCTTATAACTCCTGATCATGTTCCCTTATTCAAAAAGCATTATGGTGGTATCCTGGACATGATCATGGACTTGGATGCATCACAGAAGAGTATTATTCACACTTGTCTTCAGTTTTATGACCCTCCTCTCTGTTGCTTCACTTTCCCAAATTTTCAGATAGGCCTTATGTTGGAAGAGTATTCTATGTTGTTGGGAGTCCCTATCAGAAGAGGAATTCCTTTCAACCCTGAGATGACTGCTCCTAAGAATGAAGATATAGCCAAGGTATTATATTTGGAAGCCACTATCATTGATCAACATATGACTTCCAAGGCTGGAATCCCAAGCCTCCATCTGGATTTCTTAATCACTCAGGCTACCAGTCATGCTGCAACAGGGAAGTGGGAAACTGTTTGTGCTCTCCTGGCTCTCAGTGTCTATGGTATCATCTTATTTACAGACGAGTCTAAGTTTGTAAGCAAGAATGCCATCCATATATTTATGCTCAGGAATCCAGTCCCTACCTTGTTAGGAGATTTCTACTACTTAGTGCACTAGAGGAATGAGAAGCAGAGAGGGAGACTAGTCAGATGTTGTGCACCCATTTTCTACAGTTGGTTAGTGAGGCACATGCCAAAGACAAAATCTTTCTTGAACCCACATCAGACAAGGAACTAGGTTAAGAGGATGATAGCCCTTACTTCAGAAGACATCAGATGGTGTACTCAGAACACCAAGGGCAGGGACATAATTACAAGTTGTGGACATTATCCTAATATGCCACTTATTAGAGTGAAGGGTTGCATCAATTACAATCCTTTGCTATTCAGAAGACAGTTAAGGTATGCATTGGTATGTCCACCGCGAGAGCAAGACTTAGAAAAGTCTCTTTACTGTGCTGTTCAGAATAATCATGCCACCGTCCGACAAGAAGCTTGGGATTGGGACCACATACAGACTAAAGGGACTGCTATTCTGGGTAAGTGTAACAACGTAGCTTCAGCTCAGTACATTGAATGGTCACGCATAAAAGGACAGATTACTCGCATGCCATTCACCCTGGAAGATGTTCCAGGACCATCAGCAGTAGAGCCCATAGCTACAATGAGCCTGGAGGAATTTGAGAATTTAAAAGAAAGGAATGCCCATCTTGCTGAAGCCTTGAAGAAGACCCTTTGGGAAAGGAATGATGGTCGTCTGGACATTGAGAGGCTAGAGAAGCTCCGTATCGAGCATGTGACTAAGATTGAGAAAACATAGGACTTCATTAGAAAAGCCCGAGCAGGGGAACTGGTATTGAAGAATGCTTGCAAAGAGGCAAAGATTCAGAAAGCCAGAGCTGAGCACTATCTGGAAGAGAGTCAGGCTAGATGGATCAGGATAACTAAGGCTCGCATGAGAGAAGACCAGAAGACACAGGCTAAGATAGAGCAGCTGGAAGCCAATGAAAAGAAGAGTCAGGAAGCCCTGTTAGCAGCACAAAAGGAAAAATATGAGCTAAAACTTCAGGCGGGGTTGAAGAGATCAAAAGAACAAAACAAGTACCAGAAGATGACAAGTGCCATTACAACCAGAAACCTTCTCATTAGGACCATCACAGAGCACCCAGTTGGCCCAATGACTGATGCTCTCCTGAAGGAAGTCAACGAGGATGACTTTGTGTTGGATGTTTGATTTCTCTTTTACTTGTATTTTATTTTGGTTGTACTTTAATTATCCATGGTGTTTTTGTTTGTATTCTTGATTGTATTTTGACCCACCATGGGAGCTTGTTGTAATCATAAACTATGTATTTTGGCATTTGTAATGTATGGTTTATGTATTACCTGGATCTTCTCTTGGACTTTGTTCACTTCGGCATCTTCATCATTCCCAGAGGACTGGAAGGTCAAAACCAAGAACCAAACCGGATACCCCCTGAAGACAAATAGACATCTTGCATTGCATGCTAACTTCATATCCTTTGTTTTGCAGGTGTTTCTGTTGTTGTTTTTCTCACTTTATTGTGATTTTAGGAAACATTGCTCGTAGGAGGTTTTTTCCCATTAACAGAGTCCACAGGTATCCTACAAGACACAACCTTCTGAGAGTTCAGATGGACCAAGTTCAGCAAGATTTGACTGACGTAGAACTCAGATGGCTAATGAAAGAACTGATATGAGGGATCAGATGAACCAGTTCATTGCAGTAATGACTGGGTTGGCCTTGAGCCAAGAAAGATTAAGAGAGTTAGTCGAGCGAAAAACTCCAGAAGAGAACCACGCAGGCACTAGAGGTACTAGTAACAACGATCACGGGAAGCCACGAACAAATCCACCAGAGTTTGGGACCCATCTCAACCCTGAAGTCAATGTTATTGGAAATACCCAGAGAAACACTGGAGATCGTATCCTACAGGAAGATCCTCAAGATGAGCAATTAACAGTAGTTAGTGCTGGGGATGAAGCCTATGATCTTCGTTTGGACGACATAACAGAGAAGCTGAGATCTTTGGAGTCCCAAAACTCATTGGGATTTGATGTTATGGATATGGGTTTAGTTGAAAGGGTGAGAATTCCTCACAAGTTTAAGCCTCCATGCTTTGAGAAGTATTATGGTACCTCTTGTCCTCGTACTCATCTTCAATCTTTTCTCGAGAGATTGAAAGCTTATACCATGGATGAGAAACTATGGATGTTCTACTTTGAAGACAGTTTAACTGGGGCATCCCGTGAGTGGTATTCTCACCTATCCAGAGCTAGAGTCAGATGCTGGAAAGACTTAGTTGAAGCTTTTATACGCCAATATCAGTACAACTTGGATATGGCACTCAACCGGACTTTGTTGATGGGTATGTCTCAGTCTTCAAGAGAACGTTTCCGAGAATATGCCTAAAGGTGAAGACAACTTTCTGCTACTGTCCAGCCACCTATGTCTGAAATAGAAATGGCTGACATATTTATGAATACATTACAGGGAACCTACATTGATCGACTTGCTGCTTTCTCTTCCACTAGTTTTGCTAATGTGGTTATAGCTGGTGAGAGAATTGAAAGTCTTTTGAAGATGGGTAAGATCTCTGACAATGGTGCTAGCTCTAGCAATGCCAGAAAACCTTTATCAGGGCCTCGTAGGACGGGTGAAACTAATTCAATACATATGGGCAGAGGTAGGCCTCAATACATGAAAAGATCAGTAGCTGTTGTCACCATTCCCACTCCAGCACCTCAGCAATAGTATCCTCAACAACAATATCCTCAACAACAACAGTTTCCTCAACAACAGAGATCTTATGGAAACAACAACAATAATCAACAACAACGTTTATTCTAACAAAGGACTTCACAAATCAACAGGATTATCGATCCCATCCCGATGCACTATGCAACTCTACTTCCACAGTTATTGAAGCTCAACCTGATTGAATTGAGAACCTTGACTCCACAAGATCCTCTGAATCTTCCAAGGAACTATGATGTCAACGGCAGATGTGCCTTCCACTCCAATGCACCTGGCCATACAACATTGAAATGCAGGGCTTTGCAAATGAAAATTCAAGATTTGATTGATTCTAAGGCAGTCAACTTTGCACCCCCTCCAACTGTTATCAAGAATCCTATGCCTAGTGTAAACACCCCAAATTTGCCCTCACCCATTCACACCATGGCTTTTGGTCATTCTCATATGCATAAACACAATCATATCATCTCACATCTCATTTTTGTTTCACTGCATAGTTTATAAGTCATCTGCACCTAAGGTTTGTGATCTGAGCAATCCAAGAGCCTCTTGAGCCACTCCAAAGACAACCAATCACTTAAAAGGGATCCATGTGTGTTCTTATATCATATTACATCCTCTCAAAGTCAAGATTTCAAAGGAATCACAAGAACTAGGGTTTGAAGGGATGCAGAGCCAGGTTTGACTGCACAGTTGACTAAAAATTAGGGTTTTGGTTTCAGAGGCCATAACCTCAAAATTTTTGGTCATTCTTGTTTCCATTGGTCTCTATATGGTATAGGGAGTATGCATATCAATTTTCATGAAGAAATTCCATGGGGAAGTCATCTGATCAAAGGTTGACTTTTTGGACAAGTCAGTGCAAAATCAGGGCATCTGAGGCCCCCAATGACCCAACCAATGGGTGATCTTCATCATTTTGAGTGTATATGATCTTTATTTGATCATAGAATAAGGTTGAAGTTCACAAAAATCAAGAATTTAGGGTTTTTGCAAATGTTGACTTTTTGGGCATAGTTGACTTTTCAAGAATGCTTCATTTTAGGTCATTTTTCAAGCCTTGATTCTTGATCCAAAATTGCTCCAAATGGAAAAACTTTGGTCATGAAAGTTGTAGATCACATTTTTCCCTTTTCAAAAAGTACAAGAACATGATCAAACTCTTCTTGGATCAAGAGTTATGGTGTGACAAAGTTGGCCAAAATCATTGATTTTCAAGGCATGCCTCAAATGAGAATTTTGCAAAATCATGAACCAATGCCTTTTGTAACCCTCTAGTTCATTTCAAACCAGCACACAAACATTCTATAAGTCATAAAAATCAGAATTGAACCAAGAATGCCCATGTATTATGGCTTGTGGGATAAGGAAATCACATGTGAACCATAAAGCAACAACTTGCAAAAATCATGATCACACTCCCTACAACTTGCAGCCTTGGATGCTGACCTTGCTAGCTCTCTCACCACACCATGCTGCGCAGCCCCTAGCCCTTGTACCAAGCTAGAACCAAGCCATACTTCTCTTACACAAAAGGTGGACTTTGAGCAAAAGCAAACTTACCTATCACAGCAGGCCATGTCACATCATCCAGCCAATTGGATTAGTTTATACTTTTCATTTGCAAGCCATTTCATGTACCAAGCAAGGCTGAAACACTTCACACCATCACATACACCAAAACACACCATTTTGCATATTCCTTCGAATCTGTCTCCATAAACTCATAACATCAAAACCATCTTCACCAATCAACTCACCATGCTTCATTGAGCTCAAAGCAACCAAGAACCAGGCCTGAAACAAGCTGTAACCTCACTTCACCATTTTCACCCCAAGTTGCAGTTTCTTTCGAAACTCTCACCACAGCTCACAAACATCAAAACAAACTCCATAGACCTTCTTTATTCATCACCCTGACCACAAATAACCTCTCACCATTGCCAGAAACAGCCTGAATCACCATTGACATCCTCAACTGAGCTTGGAGCAGAAACTGATCAAACTCTTCATCCAGCCAACATAAATTTCTCCCAAGCATTCAAGCATCATCAGGAGGTCATAAGGAGTGGATTTCACCAAGAGAAGTGGCCAGAAAGTCATCAGAGTGAAAGCTTCGAATCTCAGGTAGCTCAAGAAATATTTTTCCAGAAATCATTTCTTTTGTTCTAAACTTGTTCTTTGTGTCTTCCTGATCATGAGTATGCTTTTAGTTTTTGAAATGGTGATGAAATGAGAGTTTAATTGCTCTCTGAAACTTGCGTGCCCTAATTCTTTCTTGCTTCGATTCAGCCTTGTTAGGAAATATAAATTTGCTTTGATTAGGGGTTTTTGTTCGTGAGTGAGTGGGGATCATTTCCCAATTCTTAGATTTCATTTTAGTTAGGTTTTTAGGGTTTTGGGGATTTTCAGGGGAGATGCTGGCCGGAGAAGACGACCGGAGGTCTTCTCCGGCAGCCTGAAAGTGATTTGTGCCCTAATCCTGTCATTAACTCTAGTTTGAATTTGGACCGTGGATTGCCTTTGACTGGTTGACTTCGCGCGTGAGTGAAAGGCCCAGATTCGTTGATTAGCCCTAATTCTTTACATTAGTTTAATTAATTCATAATTAAATTAATTAACTCAGAGACAACCTGGACCCTTGGATAGCGCGCGTGGTCAACATATTCAAACTCAGACTCAATCCTGGCCCTCCCTTCTGTTTACCTTTCATTTTATTTATTTTAATTTCATTTCTTTTCCATTTAATTTGCACAATTAATTTAAAATAGTAAAAAGTCTTAAAAAATTATGAAACTTTTTCTCTTAAGTTTTATTATTTTTCATGACACAAAAATATTTTCATTTTATTTTTTATCATTAAAAAAGTATTTTTAAATATTTAAAAGATTATTTTTAATTGATTAATGGAAATTAATTTATTAAAAATACTTTTAGGTATTTAAAAATCACCAAAAAATTCATGAAATGTTCTAAGACATTTAGAAACATTGTCCAACCTTCAAACCAAATTTCTTTTTTGATTTTGATGCATTTTGAGAATTTTTCATTGAATTAAAATCATTTTTGTGCATTATTTTGATCCTAAGTTCAAAAATTCATTTCTGCCTATCTATGAAGAGTTGGACATTGATTCTTTTTGCATTGCATTGTGTTTAACATGTAGTTTTTGAGATAAAATGGCCTTGATTTGATTCCTCATTTTTCATTTGTTTGGCATTTCTTTTGTTTAGGAACCCTAAAAAACCCTAATAACTTAGAAAAGTCATAACTTGAGAATTGGTTAAGAGTTGAGACCTCCCCTTTGGACATTTTTTTAGTATAGGTTTAGGGATCCTTTGTGTAGCATTTTCCATTTTTTATCTTAGGGTTTTCTTCTGTTTTGGGTTTTTGTTTGTTGTTTGGTTCATGAACCCTAATTTGAGCTTTCATTTGCATCCATCTTGCATTCTCTTGCATAACATGACTTGCCATGACATTTCAAGCATTCATTTGATTCATTTGACATCATAAGACATATAGAAAGCATGTGTGATCATTGCATCTTGCATTTGCCATGTTGTTTGCCATGTATGTTTCATAACTTTTCATGTAAGTTCATGCTCCTTAACTTGCATCATTTGCATCCATGATCTTGTATGAACATCTCCATGTGCTGCCTCATGCTTGTAGCATCTCATAACATCATTATCATCATCAACATGCTTCTGGTTTGGTTTTGCATCATGTCATTTCATTTCATTTGACATTGCATTGCATTTCCTTTTCTAACTTTTCAGGTGGTAAGTGAATTTGAGAAGTGAATTTGCCTTCATTTCTCATAACTTTTCTTTTCATCTCTCTTGCATCCATTGCTGCATTTTTGTTTGTGTTTGAGATTGAGCTTGCTCATTCTTTTTCTTCCCACTTTCTTTCTTCAAGTGACTTGACTTCTTGAATGAAGCAAGTCACTTTGCTTCTCTTGATCTTGTTCATCTGCTTCCTGGTGGCTCCTTTGAAGATTGTTCTTGCCAACCTCACAAACCTTAGGAACAACCAAGCATGATAATGATTAGGGTTTTGATTAGTCCCCCCTCATAGTTTTACCTTTGTGTCTCTCTTTGAGTCTTCTCTTCTCACCTCATAATCAGGGACTAAACCCTAAAGGCTTTAAGGCTTTGTGATTAAGCTTATGCCTGCATCCTTCTATTAGGATGGAGTGTATAACTTTAATCCTAAGTGTTAAACCCTTAATGTGTTTAAATCTCTTAATCAATCCATCTTAATAATCATCAAGACACCACACTTGTAACTTGGGCCTTGCATTAGGGTTCTAATTCTTCCTTAATTGGTTAAGAAGGACTAACCCTAGTGTTAATGGACAAGTCCCCCTCAAGTTGTCTTACAAACCATAAAACTCACTTCATCATCATATCATTAAATAAAATCCACTTAATAAAAGGCTTGTTTTGTCATGAGTTTAATCCCTAATCATGGATTAAGTTGAGGAGTTTTCCTCAGCTTAAACATTCTCATCTATTATCCTTCTATTAGGATGGTGTAATGAGTCTGTTTAATCCCTGATTATGGCTTAATCTCATTACTCAACACTAAACAAAAACACCAAAAACATCTAAATAATCACAAGTAGGTTAATGATCTTAGTCCTACATCAAAGGTGATTAAGTGTGAGAATCTGACTTCACACTTAAGGTAATCTCATTACCCCTGATCAGAGGGAAGATGTGATGAGTTTACTAAATCCATTGATTTAGGTCTAAGTTCATTAATCTATAACAAACTTTCAAAAGAAATAAAAGACTGAAAACTCAAAAACAAACAATAATCGTCTCCTCCGGGATTCTTTTCTCATCTAATTCACTCATAAACGAGAACTTGCTTCTTCCGTCTAATGCAAGACAGTTTGCACCTGAGCCAGACAGGTCATACACTTGAGCATAGACAAGTAAGCAGTTCACAAGTCAATTCATCTTTCAGTCTCTTTGGGTCGAACTACGGTGTTCTGACTTCCTCATTGCACGAGAGGATACGTAGGCATAACTTAACAGTTATCGAACAAAAGTCTCTGTATATTCCCCCTCTTCCCAGCCTCATTCTTTAAGCCTCATGGTCATGAGCATTTCATTCCTGATCTCACATTGACACTATACATATCACACATCACTTTCGTTTACACAGACACTTGTACATCTTTTTCCAGCTCTTTTTATACACAAATTGCACTGACACTACCCCTTTAAAGCACACATCTTTTAAGCGTGGATCCCGTCGAGTACGACGGACAATCTGGGTGCTAATACCTTCCCAGGTTGTAACCAACCCCCTTTCTCAGTCTCTCTGGTTCGCAACCGTCTTATCTATCTTTTTCTAGGTTTATGCAGCATTACCTTTCCTTCGGGATAAAAATGCCTAGCTGGCGACTCTTTCTTTCCTGTGAGTTCACTCCTGTGTGTTCTCACATCCTCCTTTCGCCGACCGTTCGCGTCTGTACCCTTATTTGACCTTGCCTCATTTATCGGGAGCGACAGCTTGGCGACTCTGCTGGGGAGGGTTATATTGCAACCAGGGCTTCTGGTTCTTTTTGTGGGTTCCTCCTAGCGCTTGTTTGATTCGTGTTTACCGGGGTGTTAGGTGCTTATTTGTGCTTGTATGTTTATTTTTGTTTATTGCTTTATGTACAATTGCTTTATTGCTTTCTTTATTGCTTTTGTATATATCATGCTGTCATGCTGCTGGCTGGATCTGGTCTTTTGTTTTTGTGGGTGGGTGATTCATTGAGAGTTAAGGTCCTATACCTGGGATCTGAGTGACACCTAGGCTAGAGTGAATCATATTCTTTCCCATTCCATTTCGGTCTGGTGCGGGAATATGAAACACGGTTCAGATGTGGGTTTCTTCTTGAGAACTCTGTGTTGCAGATTTCCTGCAATGTTAGGGCTATCTGGGAAGCCTGCTAAGTCTGGATGACCTTTTAGTATTGACCTTCAGAAACTGAGGTGAATTAGAGGAGGAATTTTTATGGTTATTGTAAACAGTGTACTTCCGGGTTAGAAGTGTTTACACTTCTCATAACTGATCCAAATCTGAGGATCCTTGTTCTAGAGCACCACCTGTGAGGGGGTTGGGCTGTTTACAGGTTTGCAGGTACCTTGACCTCAGAATACCCTGTTACTTTGATTTGATTAAGAATGCTCCATGTTGGAACAGTTCTTGTGATTCTATAACCCTGGACATGTGACTCTTTATTTGAGTCCCCCACCTTGGTTACTGAACTTATAGACCTCCATCTGGATTTCTTACACACATGGACTTATATCAGAGCACTTGATCAGATCCAGCTCAGTCACAAACCCTTTGCATAATCATTTGCATACATAACCATTGCATCATATTGACATTTGCTTATTTGTGTTTCAGGGTATCCATCTTCAGTTGGTTTTGGTTTTGACCCCATCTTCAGTATTGACCTATCTTCATCAGCACTTGCTTCAGCTATCTACCTCAATCACTTGCACCAGCCAATCAGTGGCCCATTTCTTTAGCATCTTCACCAGCATTTGTCTCCATTCAGTCTCAACATCATGGCACCTCAAAAGAACAATGTCACCTACCACTTCTTCCAGCCAGACTTAGCAGACATCAGGAGGATTCAAACCCTGATCACTCCAGACCATGTACCATTGTTCAGGGAACACCATGGAGATATACTTGACATGGTTGTGGATCTGGACCCTTCACAGAGAAGCCTGATCCACACCTGCCTTCAGTTTTATGATCCCCCACTGAGATGTTTCACTTTTCAGGACTTTCAGCTGGGGCCCTTAATGGAAGAATACTCATCATTAGTTGGTATACCTATCAGGAGAGAAGTCCCTTTCAACCCTGAGATGGCTTTCCCAAGTAATGAAGAGATAGCCAAGGCATTGCATCTGGAACCAACCCTGATTGGGCAACATATGACTTCTAAAGCTAGAATCCCAGGCCTGCATCTGGATTTCTTAATCTCTCAGGCTACCCTGAAAGCTTCTCTAGGAGAGTGGAAAGCAGTATGTGCTTTATTGGCCTTGAGCATATATGGGATTGTGTTGTTTGCAGATGAGCCCCGATTCATTAGTAAGGATGCAATCCATCTGTTCATCCTAAAGAACCCAGTGCCAACTCTATTGGGGGATCTCTACTATTCAGTGCATCAGAGAAATGAAAAACAGAGGGGAAGGTTAGTGAGGTGTTGTGCTCCTTTGTTCCACACTTGGCTTCTCAGGCACCTACCCAGGACAGATGCATTTTTGAATCCTCATCAACAGAAAAACTGGGTTGGAAGACTTACAACTCTTACTTCAGCTGACATCAGGTGGTGCACTCAGAGCACAAAAGGCAGGGATATCATCACTAGCTGTGGGCATTTTCCCAATGTGCCTTTAATAGGAGTTAAGGGTAGTATTAATTACAACCCTCTGTTGTTCAAGAGACAACTAGGCTATGCACTGGTCCACTCTCCTAAGGCACAAGACTTGGTTGAAACTCTCTACTGTGAGAATAAGTTTAGTCTAGCTACTGTTAGGCAGGCAGCCTGGGCCTGGGATAATGTGCAAACCAAAGGAGTAACCATCCTAGGGAAATGCAACAATGTGGCATCAACACAATACTATGATTGGTCCTATGCTAGGGCTCAATTTTCTGGGATGCCCTTTACTATTAAAGATATGCCTTGGCCTTCCACGGCACCACCTCCAGCAATTATCAGCTTAGAAGAGTTTGAGAAATTGAAGGAAAGAAATGAGAAGCTGACTCAAGCCCTACAGAAGACCCTCTATGAGAGGAGTGATGGAAGACTGGATATTGAAAGATTGGAGAAGCTGAAGAAAGAGCATCTGGCTAAGATTGAGAAGTCTGAAGATTACATTAAGAAGTCTAGGGCTGGAGAGCAAATCCTAAAGAATGCCTGCAAGGAAGCCCAATTCCAGAAAGCTAGGACAGACTTGTATCTGAAGGAGAGTCAGGCTAGGTGGGTCAGGATCACCGAGGCTCGTACTCTGGAGGACAAGAGAGTTCAAGACAAGATGGAACAAATGGAAGCTAATGCAAAAGATCAGCAGGAAGCCCTAGCAGCAGCCCAGAGAGAGATATCAGAGCTGAAGATCAGAGCTGGAGTGAAGAGGTCAAAAGACCAGGGTCAACACAAGAAGCTGGCTGCAGCTATTGCTACAAGGAACCTTCTTATCAGGAACCTTACGGAGCGTCCGGCTGATCCTGTGACCGAAGCACTTCTCAAGGAAGTTCGGGAGGATGAGTTTGGACTGGGTGTTTGACCGTTTGCTTGTTGTTGTTTTATTCTGTGTACTTTTATTTCCTTGTAATATATTTTGACCCCTCAGAGGATTTGTATTTGTAAACAAACTATGTACCTTTGGCTTTTGTAATATATGTATTAGTTTGTTCCATCTGAGTTCACTTCAAAAGCAACATCAACAGCATCTTCAAGGGTCTGGAAGGGTCAAAACTGAACGCCAAGCCGGATACCTTGAACACAAATAAGCATACTGCATTGCATGCTAACTCCTTGTTTTGTTTTGTAGGTTTTCGTTTTGTTGTTGCTAACTCTGTTGTGATGTTCAGGAACTATTGCTCGGCGCAGGGTATTTCCTCTCAACCGTCCGCACCGATATCCAACCCGAAACAACCTTCCGGGAATTCAGATGGATCAGTTGCAGCAGGACCTCAATGAGGCCAAAAACCAGATGGCTAATGAAAGATTAGAGATGAGGACTCAGATAACGCAGTTTATGGAAGTAATGAACAACATGGCTCAGAGCCAGGAGAGGCTGAGAGCTTTAGTGGAAGGGAGAAATCAGGAAGATCATCATCCGGGGACTGCTGGGACTAGTAACAATGAAAGAGTCCAACCACATGTCAATCCCCCTGTCTTTGGTCCCCACCTCCATCCAGAGGCCAACATTCCTGTCAACATTCAAGGACCTGCTACAGCTGGGAGAGTACTTCAAGAGGACCCTCAAGAAGACCAGTTTACAGTAATGGGAGCCGGGGAAGAGGCTTATGATAGAAGATTGGATGAGCTAGCTGAGAAGTTAAGATCCTTGGAATCTCAAAATTCTTTGGGATTCGATGTTATGGATATGGGCTTGGTAGACGGGGTCAGGATTCCCCACAAGTTCAAGCCACCCTGCTTTGAGAAGTATAATGGGACTTCCTGTCCTCGGACCCATCTACAATCTTTTCTCGGGAGACTAAAAGCCTACACCATGGACGAGAAATTGTGGATGTTCTACTTCGAAGATAGCTTGACTGGAGCATCTAGGGAATGGTATTCCCATCTGACAAGAGCAACTGTAAGATGCTGGAAGGACCTGGCAGAGGTCTTCATCAGACAGTATCAGTATAATCTAGATATGGCACCCAACAGGACCCTCCTAATGGGAATGTCACAGTCATCTAGAGAGAGCTTCAGAGAATATGCTCAAAGATGGAGACAGCTCGCTGCTGCTGTCCAGCCACCTATGTCTGAAAGAGAGATGGCTGATATGTTCATGAACACTCTTCAGGGTACTTACATTGATAGGCTGGCTGCCTTCTCATCTACCAGCTTTGCAGATGTGGTTATAGCTGGAGAGAGAATTGAAAGCCTGCTAAAGATGGGAAAGATCTCAGACAATGGCGCAAGCTCATCCAGTAATGCAAGAAAGCCTTTTGCAGGCCCGAGAAGGACTGGTGAGACCAATGCCATTTACACCAACAGGGGTAGGCCCCAATACATTCACAGGTCTATAGCTGCTGTCACCATCCCTGCTCCAGCTCATCCACAGCCAGTTTATCCACCTCCTCAGCAAAACTATCAACAACAACCCCAGTACCATCAGCAAAATCAGTATCCTCCAAGAAATTACAACAACAATAACACCAACAACAATAACCAGCAAAGGCCATTCCAACAGAGGCCGTCTCAAGCTAACAGGGTGATCGATCCGATCCCCATGCCATATGCTACCTTGCTGCCACAACTTCTGAAACTCAGCCTAGTTGAGCTAAGAACGTTGGCACCTCCGGATCCCAACAGTCTACCCAGGAATTACGACTCCAACGCCAGATGTGCCTTCCATTCAAACGCACCTGGCCATAGTACGGAAAAGTGCAGAGCCCTGCACATGAAGGTACAAGACCTGGTAGACTCTAAGGCTCTGAATTTCGCACCTCCGCCTAATGTCAATAAGAACCCCATGCCAAATCACGGTGGTCCCAGAATTAACGCTATTGAAGAAGACAAGCCGTCTTATTTAATAACCAGTGTGGGACAGATCAGGACACCATTGGTAGAAATCAAAGCACAGCTCTTGGAATGTCGGATGTTCCCAGGGTGTGAATTAGGGTGTGCTTACTGCAACATCTCAGTAAATGGGTGCGATAATTTGAGGAATGGCATAGACGGCCTTATTCAGAGTGGCCAGCTTCAGATCACCACATCATTTCCAACAAATCCAGCAATCTCATCGACAGCAACAGTTCATGAACCTCCTACAACTGCAGCAACTATTGTTCCTGACAATTCTTCTGCTTCATCAACAAGTACTTTGTCCGTCTTTTCAAATGACCAGTTTTCAACAAATCTTCCTGCTACAACTTCAGCTTCACTCCATTTTGAATCTCCTACAACAACAATGTCCATTCTTCCAACAATGTCTCCTACAACTCCAGCAACCACTCATGAAGATGTCTCCACTGATACCATATTTTATGATCCTGAAAACAACTCTGCCTACAATTCAGAAGGTGCTGCTCCCATCAGGGCACCAGTTACAATTTATTACGATCCACAAACAATCACAGTTCCTTCTGCAGCAGCCATCAGTCCAGTCACTGTCACAGTGCCTGGACCAGTACCATATGAAAGCAATAGGGCCATCCCTTGGCACTAGGGCTCTGACGTGTACTGCGAAGGAAAAAGAATCGCTCTTGAAACATCAACACCTGCACCACAGATAGATAATGTGGGAGGAGGCGGAGGCTTCACTCGAAGCGGACGTCTCTTTGCTCCACCAATTCAAAGACCCACTGCCGAAGCAGAAGCTGCTGCTAAGGCAAAAGGAAAGAGCCCGGTGCAGGAAGATCAAACTGTTAAAGAAGCTGTGAAGACACCATTTGATCAAGAAGTTGATGAGTTTATGAGAATCATCAAAAAGAGTGATTACAAAATTGTGGATCAGCTTCACCAGACGCCATCCAAGATCTCTATCTTATCTCTGCTCATGTGCTCCGAAGCCCATCGGAATGCACTACTCAAAGTCTTGCACGCAGCTTACGTGCCTGAAGAGATCACTGTCAATCAATTGGAAACCGTGGTTGGAAATGTTACTGCTAGAAATGGGCTAGGGTTCACCAATACTGACTTGACAACGGATGGCCGCAACCACAACAAAGCCTTGCACATCACCATGGAATGCAAAGGAGCAGTCCTTTCACATGTGCTGGTGGACACATGGTCATCCCTGAATGTCTTGCCATAGAAGGCTCTGGTGAAGCTAGAGTATGAAGGATTAGCATTGAAACCCAGCAACCTGGTGGTAAGAGCCTTTGATGGTTCTAAGAGGTCGGTTCTGGGAGAAATAGAGCTACCCGTGACAATTGGCCCGCAGACCTTTACAACTATCTTCTATGTGATGGACATTCAGCCCGCCTATAGCTGTTTGTTGGGTAGACCCTGGATTCACGTCGCTGGCGCAATAACGTCTACCCTTCACCAGAAGTTAAAATTTGAATGGGAAGGCCAAGTTGTTACAATCTGTGGAGAGGAGGATATATTTGTTAGCCACCTGGCTACTTATAAGTACATTGAGATGGATGGGGAGATCCATGAAACAATGAGCCAGGGTTTTGAGGCCTTGAATGTCAATGAAGCATCTGCTGTATCTGGTATCTCCATGTCATCTTATCAACAAGCCCGGAAGGTTGTTGAAGAAGGAACTGCCCAAGGCTGGGGCAAGGTCGTATATGTGGAGGAGAAAAAGGACAAGTTTGGGTTGGGTTACAGACCAACTCAACAGAATCAAGTGGAGGCTGCTGGGAAGCCTGTTTTTATCAGTGGGGGGATGCTCACCCCCGATGCAATCAACAATTTGGAAGACGAATTGGAAGAGGAGCGCAATCTGGAGAATTGGATTCGTCCAAAGATCCCGGGGAGCAGTATCTCGAACTGGTCTTCCCAGGAAATTATAAGAGTTACTCATGCAGAGTAATTATTATTTCCTGTATTTTTTTATAGCATGCATCAAAGTCTTGCATCTTGCCCAAGATGACAAGACTCATTTTGTAATCGGGCCATCTGTACTTTTGTGCAAACAAGATTAAATTAATGAAATATCAGACATCTTTTTGCAAACGAGTCTTTTTCTTTTCTGCTCACTGTTTTTCCATTTTTCTTTTTTGTACAAAAATAAATGGCGGTGTTTTCAAAATGATAACTTCATTCCACTTTTTTCTAAAGCAAGATTAAAATCAATCACTAAAATGAACAAACTGAACCCTTGCAGAAAATGCCTTCCTGACAGCACCGACAACAGCACGGCTATGACATCGTATGACTTTGGCCATCCAATCAATCAAGCTGATGAAGGGGTTGATGAAGAATATGAGCTTCCTGAAGAGCTAGCCAGGTTGTTGAGACAAGAGGAAAAGGTTATTACTCCTCACCAGGAGGAGGTTGAAGTGATTAATCTTGGTACAGATGAAGATGTGAAAGAAGTTAAAATCGGGGCCTGCCTGCAAGACTCGGTAAAGAGACAACTGATTGATCTGCTTCAAGAGTATGTGGACGTGTTTGCTTGGTCTTATCAAGACATGCCAGGGTTGGACACCGACATTGTTGTGCACAAGCTACCTCTGAGAGAAGAATGCCCACCGGTCAAACAGAAGCTGCGCCGAACTCGCCCAGACATGGCTATGAAGATTAAGGAAGAGGTACAAAAGCAATGGGACGCCGGGTTCCTTGCTGTAACTAGTTACCCGCCGTGGGTTGCTAACATAGTACCTGTGCCTAAGAAAGATGGCAAAGTAAGGATGTGTGTTGACTACCGGGATCTGAACAGAGCCAGCCCGAAAGATGACTTCCCATTACCTCACATTGACGTATTGGTGGATAATACGGCTCAGTTCTCGGTATTCTCCTTCATGGACGGATTTTCAGGATATAATCAGATCAAGATGTCACCTGAAGACATGGAGAAGACAACATTCATCACACCGTGGGGCACGTTCTGTTACAAAGTGATGCCATTCGGCCTGAAGAATGCTGGCGCTACATATCAACGGGCTATGGTGACATTATTCCACGATATGATCCACAAAGAAATAGAATGTTATGTGGATGATATGATTGCCAAGTCCCTTACAGAGGAAGATCACCTGGTAAATCTGCTCAAATTATTCAAGCGTCTGAGGAAGTATCAACTAAAGCTGAACCCCAACAAATGCACATTCGGGGTGCGATCCGGTAAGCTGCTGGGATTTATTGTAAGCGAGAAAGGGATTGAAGTAGACCCTGATAAAGTCAAAGCCATTCAAGAGATGCCTGCACCGAGGACTGAGAAAGAAGTTCGGGGGTTCTTAGGTCGATTGAATTACATTTCACGGTTCATATCTCACCTTACAGCAACCTGTGAACCCTTGTTCAAGCTGTTAAGGAAAGAACAGACGGTCAGGTGGAACGAAGACTGTCAGAAGGCTTTTGACAAGATCAAGGAGTACTTACAAGAACCTCCAATCCTTATGCCGCCAGTTGAAGGAAGACCTCTGATTATGTACTTGACAGTATTAGAAGAGTCGATGGGGTGTGTGCTGGGCCAGCATGACGAGTCTGGTCGAAAAGAGTATGCAATACACTACCTGAGCAAAAAGTTTACCGACTGTGAACAACGTTATTCACTGCTCGAGAAAACTTGCTGTGCTTTAGCGTGGGCTGCTCGCCGACTGAGACAGTATATGTTGACCCACACTACCTTATTGATATCAAAGATGGACCCAGTCAAGTACATTTTCGAGAAGCCAGCTCTTACCGGACGGGTTGCAAGATGGCAAATGATTCTCACAGAATACGACATACAGTACACATCTCAGAAAGCCATCAAGGGCAGTGTACTATCTGAATATCTTGCTGAGCAACCCATTGATGACTACCAGCCTATGAGATTTGACTTCCCTGATGAAGACATCATGTTCATAAAATCAAAAGATCATGAAGAGCCCATTCACACTGAAGGGCCCGACCCGGAAGAAGAATGGACTATGATGTTTGATGGGGCGGTTAATATGAATGGTCGTGGTGTTGGTGCAGTACTCATAACACCAAAAGGAGTTCACATGCCTTTCTCGGCAAAACTCACTTTCAACTGCACTAACAACGAAGCTGAATACGAAGCTTGCATTATGGGTCTTGAGGAAGCCATTGACCTCAGGATCAAGACATTGACCGTATTCGGAGATTCAGCATTGGTAGTTAATCAGACTAACGGGAAATGGTACACCCACCAGGATCATCTGATACCTTACAGGGATTATACAAGGAGGTTATTGACTTTCTTCACAACAGTCAAGCTTGAGTATATCCCTCGGGACGAGAATCAGTTTGCGGATGCCCTGGCTACCATTTCATCCATGATCAAAGTTCAAGCTTCTAACTTTGTACCTCAGATTTCAGTGTCCAGACTCGACAGGCCAGCATATGTGTTCGCAGCAGATGTTGTCAAAGATGATAAGCCTTGGTTCCATGACATTAAATGCTTCTTGGAGGATCAAACATACCCACCTGGGGCATCTTCCAATGATAAGAAGACTTTGAGAAGGCTTGCTGGAAGTTTCTTTCTGAACACTGATGGGTCTTTATACAAAAGGAACTTTGATATGGTACTCCTCAGATGTGTTGACAAAACAGAAGCAGATTTATTGATGCATGAAGTGCACGAAGGATCCTTTGGTACCCATGCTGGAGGGCATGCCATGGCTAAGAAGTTGTTAAGATCGGGTTATTACTGGATCACAATGGATGCAGACTGTTGTGCTTATGCCAGAAAATGCCATAAATGCCAGATCTACACAGATAAGGTGCATGTGCCTCCCAACCCTTTGAACATCATGTCTTCACCATGGCCCTTTTCCATGTGGGGCATTGATATGATTGGCAAGATTGAGCCGACTGCTTCAAACGGCCACAGATTCATCTTGGTCGCCATCGACTATTTTACCAAGTGGGTTGAAGCAGCCTCATATGCTAATGTTACAAGGAAAGTGGTAGCCCGATTTCTGAAGAGAGATATCATCTGTCGATATGGAGTTCCCGAGCGAATCATTACTGATAATGGTTCCAATCTAAACAACAAAATGATGGCTGAGTTATGCCGGGATTTCAAGATCCAACATCACAATTCTTCTCCTTACAGGCCAAAGATGAATGGCGCTGTTGAGGCAGCTAATAAGAATATTAAGAAGATTGTGCAGAAGATGGTAATCACATACAAAGACTGGCACGAAATGCTACCGTTTTCCTTGCATGGGTACCGCACATCAATCAGAACATCCACTGGGGCAACACCGTATCAGCTTGTGTATGGTATGGAAGCAGTCCTACCTGTTGAAGTTGAATTACCCTCTCTACGGGTATTGATGGATGTTAAATTGAGTGAAGCAGAATGGATTCGGGCCCGATACGAACAACTGAGTCTGATCGAGGAGAAAAGATTGGCTGCAATCTGTCATGGGCAGTTATATCAGAGGAGAATGAAGAAAGCCTTCGATCAGAAAGTCAGGCACCGAGGGTACCAAGCAGGAGATCTTGTGCTGAAGAGAATCCTCCCTCCTCATACAGACCACAGAGGCAAGTGGACTCCAAATTATGAAGGACCATTTGTTGTAAAGAAAGTTTTTTCCGGTGGAGCACTGATGCTCAGCACCATGGATGGTGAAGATTTCCCGTCCCCTGTGAATTCAGATGCAGTTAAAAAATACTTCGCATAAAAAATGACCCGCAGGACATAAAAACAGAATGTAAGTCCAGGCAAAAATAGGGCATCCCGGCGAGTCAAAAACAGAATAAAAGACTCGGGCAAAAATAAGGGAAGATAAACAAAAAATGTACACCCGCTGAGTTGAAAAGCCGCATTGGACAACTCAGGCAAAAATGGGTATCCCGATGGATTGAAAACCCGAAAGGGCGATCCATGCAAAATAAGGGAATAAGCGAACAACTGCATTCTGAATTCGTCTGTATTACTTACAACTTGGAAAGTTTCAAAAGGATCAAACTTCAACCAGAATCAGCCTCCTTCAGAAAGCAAGACGAGAAGAACGTCATTGTCATACGAGTCATAGCAGAATAGGAAGCTCCTTGAAAGCGTCGTCAACATCGCCAGCATTTTGTTTCTCAATTTGTAACAGTCTCTTCATTTTAGGAGATTTGTTTCTTTGACTGTATCTCGCCAATTCAGGGCGTTTGAATTAATAAAATCAGATTTTCAGTCATGTTTCGCCTTGTACATTTTATTTGCAAAGAATGTCTGATGTCTCTAAAAAACTAATTGCATAAGTACAGATGCTTTTCACTAAAAAAGAAAAATAATAAAAAGCACATGCTTGCAGGGAATATACTTACTCTCAAAAAGTACTTAACTCCTATGACGGAATCCAGTAAAGGATACCTCGGGACCATTAGTGTGTTTCCTTGTCTTTGCAGGATTGCAGGTATCCAAAACGTAACTTGGGGCATGCGAGCTACAGCCCAGCAAGCTGGTAGATCAACACTCACTTTTGGCACCAGAGATGATTTTCCCCAGCCGAGTTGCTTCTTCCCCAGCTGAGTTACTAACAACTCTCCCCAGCTGTAGCACCAATCATTCTCCCTCAGCAGAGTACAGGAATCAAGGAATCATCTCTCCACAGAATCCTCAGCCTCTACTCAAAAGAGCAACGCATGAAGGAGTCACAACAGAGTACAGAAAGCTTCTACAAACCCCAGCTGGGTCCCATATTATAAGGATATGTCAACCAGTGACATATATCCCCAAGCAAATACATCTTATCAGATCTATCACTGATCTCATCCCCAGCCGGGAGGTCCATTTCAAACTGATCAACCAGAGATCTTCGCAGCAACGGGATCCGAGTCCCGGATCTGTACCTCTTTGCACAATCATAGCATTCGCATCATATTATCCCCTCAAAGCGTAGCATTCCGTCTAATACGGAGCATTGCGGCAAAAATCAAATACATAGCATAATCATAAGTCATGTTGTGAATTGAACACTTGTGAATAATGACAATCTGTCAGTATACAGAATACAATACACAAAAATCCCCACCAGAGTTCCCAGCAAAAGCAGTTGCCTCTCGAATCACAAACACACCAATATATACACTTTTGGGACACCCGTCCGTGTCGTTATTCCCCAGTAAATTTGCCTGAACACACTTTACAAACAAAATCACTCGTATTACAGATACTTCCTGACACCCGTCCGTGTCAAATCACCAGCAGAAAGCCAAAGACATCAGCTTTGCACTCATATATACCTCATATACTTGTATATACCCTTTCTTGGCACCCGTCCGTGTCATATCCCCAGCGCAGTCGCTTACACTTTCATCACCCATATACTTGTTGATATTATTATACTTTTCTCCTTTTGACACTCGTCCGTGTCACTCTTCCCAGCAGTTAAAGTATTCATCTATACAATACTCATACTCACTACTCATGCCACACTTATACAGATACTCGTCCGTATCTTGTATACACCATTTATATCCCCACAGATTCGACAGTAGTCCTTGTTCTTTGTTAACCAGTTGGTACTCGTCCGTACCATCATCTCAGAACATTGCGTCTAGTGTTTGTTTCTACATGATACTCGTCCGTATCATAGTCTTAAGGATGCTCGTCCGCATTTTTAATCCATACACCGTGTCAAACACTTATGTCTCCTTGAACATAGATACTCGTCTGTGTCTACCATTCCCCAGAAGAATCCTTTCAGATACAACACTCGTCCGTGTTCTCTGTTAACCAGTTGATACCCGTCCGTATCATCATCTCTGAACACGTGTCAGTTTGTTTCTACCTGATACTCGTCCGTATCATAGTCTTAAGGATGCTCGTCCGCATCTTTAATCTATACACTAACATCTAAACACTTATACCTTTTGTTTCTTGGATGTAAACGCTCGTCCGTGTTTACTATTCCCCAGTAGATCGCCAACAAAACAAACTTTTCCTCTTTATCTGACACTCGTCCTGTGTCATGATAACCCTGAGAGCAGCCGTACCCTGCTAGGTGGTCGTCCTCCACCTCTTGATAGTCGTCCTCCATCATGCTCATCTGATGGCCGTCCCCATCGTTGTTTTTTAGCAGCCGTCCCCTGCTAGGTGGTCGTCCTCCACCTCTTGATGATCGTCCTTCATCACTTTATCCAATGGCCGTCCCCCATTGTTGATTTTGGTTATCTGACATTCGTCCTATGTCATGAGAAACCTCGAGAGTAGCCGTCCCCTGCTAGGTGGTCGTCCTCCACCTCTTGATGGTCGTCCTCCATCATGCTCGTCCGATGGCCGTCCCCATCGTTGACCCTTTTATCCGGCATTCGTCCTATGTCGCGATACTTTTTGGCAGCCGTACCCTGCCAGGTGGTCGTCCTCCACCTAAGATGACCGTCCCTCATCTTAACCCGACAGAGCAGCCGTCCCCTGCTAGGTGATCGTCCTTCACCTTTGATGACCGTACCTCATCATCTGTTTATTTCATTTATTCTTTAACCCGATGGCCGTCCCCGTCGTGGTCCCTTTTCTTTTTTTAGCCCGATGGCCGCCCCCATCATTGATTACCTTACCTTTATGAACTTGATGGCCGTCCCCGTCATGTTTCATCTATACCCAGAGAATCTTACAGCTTTACTTGATGGCCGTCCCCATCATACTATTTTATTTTTCCCAGCTAGTCGGCCGTCCCCGTCTTGGCTTTACCTTTTATCCCCAGCATGTCGGCCGTCCCCGTCATCGCTTTATTTCCCGCACCTCTCCCCAGCATGTCGGCCGTCCCCGTCATTGCTGTTTACCCAGCAGTCGTCCTCTGCTCGACGGTCGTCCTCCGTCGCCTACACTTTACATTATACTTTATTTTCCTTTTACAATCTATATCCCTTTTCTTCTTCATTCTGTGAGTGCAAAGTTTGGACTGTCTTTGGTATTCAACCACAAGTTATCTTGTTTGCCTGTTAAGCCGTTGCTTACATCCTGCACAGCTAACTCATGATTGAATAGGGGCAGCTGTAAACACCCCAAATTTGCCCTCACCCATTCACACCATGGCTTGTGGTCATTCTCATATGCATAAACACAATCATATCATCTCACATCTCATTTTTGTTTCACTGCATAGTTTATAAGTCATCTGCACCTTAGGTTTGTGATCTGAGCAATCCAAGAGCCTCTTGAGCCACTCCAAAGACAACCAATCACTTCAAAGGGATCCATGTGTGTTCTTATATCATATTACATCCTCTCAAAGTCAAGATTTCAAAGGAATCACAAGAACTAGGGTTTGAAGGGATGCAGAGCCAGGTTTGACTGCACAGTTGACTGAAAATTAGGGTTTTGGTTTCAGAGGCCATAACCTCAAACTTTTTGGTCATTCTTGTTTCCATTGGTCTCTATATGGTATAGGGAGTATGCATATCAATTTTCATGAAGAAATTCCATGGGGAAGTCATCTGATCAAAGGTTGACTTTCTGGACAAGTCAGTGCAAAATCAGGGCATCTGAGGCCCCCAATGACCCAACCAATGGGTGATCTTCATCATTTTGAGTGTATATGATCTTTATTTGATCATAGAATAAGGTTGAAGTTCACAAAAATCAAGAATTTAGGGTTTTTGCAAATGTTGACTTTTTGGGCATAGTTGACTTTTCAAGAATGCTTCATTTTAGGTCATTTTTCAAGCCTTGATTCTTGATCCAAAAATGCTCCAAATGGAAAAACTTTGGTCATGAAAGTTGTAGATCACATTTTTCCCTTTTCAAAAAGTACAAGAACATGATCAAACTCTTCTTGGATCAAGAGTTATGGTGTGACAAAGTTGGCCAAAATCATTGATTTTCAAGGCATGCCTCAAATGAGAATTTTGCAAAATCATGAACCAATGCCTTTTGTAACCCTCTAGTTCATTTCAAACCAGCACACAAACATTCTATAAGTCATAAAAATCAGAATTGAACCAAGAATGCCCATGTATTATGGCTTGTGGGATAAGGAAATCACATGTGAACCATAAAGCAACAACTTGCAAAAATCATGATCACACTCCCTACAACTTGCAGCCTTGGATGCTGACCTTGCTAGCTCTCTCATCACACCATGCTGCGCAGCCCCTAGCCCTTGTACCAAGCTAGCACCAAGCCATACTTCTCTTACACAAAAGGTGGACTTTGAGCAAAAGCAAACTTACCTATCACAGCAGGCCATGTCACATCATCCAGCCAATTGGATTAGTTTATACTTTTCATTTGCAAGACATTTCATGTACCAAGCAAGGCTGAAACACTTCACACCATCACATACACCAAAACACACCATTTTGCATATTCCTTCGAATCTGTCTCCATAAACTCAGAACATCAAAACCATCTTCACCAATCAACTCACCATGCTTCATTGAGCTCAAAGCAACCAAGAACCAGGCCTGAAACAAGCTGTAACCTCACTTCACCATTTTCACCCCAAGTTGCAGTTTCTTTCGAAACTCTCACCACAGCTCACAAACATCAAAACAAACTCCATAGACCTTCTTTATTCATCACCCTGACCACAAATAACCTCTCACCATTGCCAGAAACAGCCTGAATCACCATTGACATCCTCAACTGAGCTTGGAGCAGAAACTGATCAAACTCTTCATCCAGCCAACATAAATTTCTCCCAAGCATTCAAGCATCATCAGGAGGTCATAAGGAGTGGATTTCACCAAGAGAAGTGGCCAGAAAGTCATCAGAGTGAAAGCTTCGAATCTCAGGTAGCTCAAGAAATATTTTTCCAGAAATCATTTCTTTTGTTCTAAACTTGTTCTTTGTGTCTTCCTGATCATGAGTATGCTTTTAGTTTTTGAAATGGTGATGAAATGAGAGTTTAATTGCTCTCTGAAACTTGCGTGCCCTAATTCTTTCTTGCTTCGATTCAGCCTTGTTAGGAAATATAAATTTGCTTTGATTAGGGGTTTTTGTTCGTGAGTGAGTGGGGATCATTTCCCAATTCTTAGATTTCATTTTAGTTAGGTTTTTAGGGTTTTGGGGATTTTCAGGGGAGATGCTGGCCGGAGAAGACGACCGGAGGTCTTCTCCGGCAGCCTGAAAGTGATTTGTGCCCTAATCCTGTCATTAACTCTAGTTTGAATTTGGACCGTGGATTGCCTTTGACTGGTTGACTTCGCGCGTGAGTGAAAGGCCCAGATTCGTTGATTAGCCCTAATTCTTTACATTAGTTTAATTAATTCATAATTAAATTAATTAACTCAGAGACAACCTGGACCCTTGGATAGCGCGCGTGGTCAACATATTCAAACTCAGACTCAATCCTGGCCCTCCCTTCTGTTTACCTTTCATTTTATTTATTTTAATTTCATTTCTTTTCCATTTAATTTGCACAATTAATTTAAAATAGTAAAAAGTCTTAAAAAATTATGAAACTTTTTCTCTTAAGTTTTATTATTTTTCATGACACAAAAATATTTCCATTTTATTTTTTATCATTAAAAAAGTATTTTTAAATATTTAAAAGATTATTTTTAATTGATTAATGGAAATTAATTTATTAAAAATACTTTTAGGTATTTAAAAATCACCAAAAAATTCATGAAATGTTCTAAGACATTTAGAAACATTGTCCAACCTTCAAACCAAATTTCTTTTTTGATTTTGATGCATTTTGAGAATTTTTCATTGAATTAAAATCATTTTTGTGCATTATTTTGATCCTAAGTTCAAAAATTCATTTCTGCCTATCTATGAAGAGTTGGACATTGATTCTTTTTGCATTGCATTGTGTTTAACATGTAGTTTTTGAGATAAAATGGCCTTGATTTGATTCCTCATTTTTCATTTGTTTGGCATTTCTTTTGTTTAGGAACCCTAAAAAACCCTAATAACTTAGAAAAGTCATAACTTGAGAATTGGTTAAGAGTTGAGACCTCCCCTTTGGACATTGGTTTAGTATAGGTTTAGGGATCCTTTGTGTAGCATTTTCCATTTTTTATCTTAGGGTTTGCTTCTGTTTTGGGTTTTTGTTTGTTGTTTGGTTCATGAACCCTAATTTGAGCTTTCATTTGCATCCATCTTGCATTCTCTTGCATAACATGACTTGCCATGACATTTCAAGCATTCATTTGATTCATTTGACATCATAAGACATATAGAAAGCATGTGTGATCATTGCATCTTGCATTTGCCATGTTGTTTGCCATGTATGTTTCATAACTTTTCATGTAAGTTCATGCTCCTTAACTTGCATCATTTGCATCCATGATCTTGTATGAACATCTCCATGTGCTGCCTCATGCTTGTAGCATCTCATAACATCATTATCATCATCAACATGCTTCTGGTTTGGTTTTGCATCATGTCATTTCATTTCATTTGACATTGCATTGCATTTCCTTTTCTAACTTTTCAAGTGGTAAGTGAATTTGAGAAGTGAATTTGCCTTCATTTCTCATAACTTTTCTTTTCATCTCTCTTGCATCCATTGCTGCATTTTTGTTTGTGTTTGAGATTGAGCTTGCTCATTCTTTTTCTTCCCACTTTCTTTCTTCAAGTGACTTGACTTCTTGAATGAAGCAAGTCACTTTGCTTCTCTTGATCTTGTTCATCTGCTTCCTGGTGGCTCCTTTGAAGATTGTTCTTGCCAACCTCACAAACCTTAGGAACAACCAAGCATGATAATGATTAGGGTTTTGATTAGTCCCCCCTCATAGTTTTACCTTTGTGTCTCTCTTTGAGTCTTCTCTTCTCACCTCATAATCAGGGACTAAACCCTAAAGGCTTTAAGGCTTTGTGATTAAGCTTATGCCTGCATCCTTCTATTAGGATGGAGTGTATAACTTTAATCCTAAGTGTTAAACCCTTAATGTGTTTAAATCTCTTAATCAATCCATCTTAATAATCATCAAGACACCACACTTGTAACTTGGGCCTTGCATTAGGGTTCTAATTCTTCCTTAATTGGTTAAGAAGGACTAACCCTAGTGTTAATGGACAAGTCCCCCTCAAGTTGTCTTACAAACCATAAAACTCACTTCATCATCATATCATTAAATAAAATCCACTTAATCAAAGGCTTGTTTTGTCATGAGTTTAATCCCTAATCATGGATTAAGTTGAGGAGTTTTCCTCAGCTTAAACATTCTCATCTATTATCCTTCTATTAGGATGGTGTAATGAGTCTGTTTAATCCCTGATTATGGCTTAATCTCATTACTCAACACTAAACAAAAACACCAAAAACATCTAAATAATCACAAGTAGGTTAATGATCTTAGTCCTACATCAAAGGTGATTAAGTGTGAGAATCTGACTTCACACTTAAGGTAATCTCATTACCCCTGATCAGAGGGAAGATGTGATGAGTTTACTAAATCCATTGATTTAGGTCTAAGCTCATTAATCTATAACAAACTTTCAAAAGAAATAAAAGACTGAAAACTCAAAAACAAACAATAATCGTCTCCTCCGGGATTCTTTTCTCATCTAATTCACTCATAAACGAGAACTTGCTTCTTCCGTCTAATGCAAGACAGTTTGCACCTGAGCCAGACAGGTCATACACTTGAGCATAGACAAGTAAGCAGTTCACAAGTCAATTCATCTTTCAGTCTCTTTGGGTCGAACTACGGTGTTCTGACTTCCTCATTGCACGAGAGGATACGTAGGCATAACTTAACAGTTATCGAACAAAAGTCTCTGTATATTCCCCCTCTTCCCAGCCTCATTCTTTAAGCCTCATGGTCATGAGCATTTCATTCCTGATCTCACATTGACACTATACATATCACACATCACTTTCTTTTACACAGACACTTGTACATCTTTTTCCAGCTCTTTTTATACACAAATTGCACTGACACTACCCCTTTAAAGCACACATCTTTTAAGCGTGGATCCCGTCGAGTACGACGGACAATCTGGGTGCTAATACCTTCCCAGGTTGTAACCAACCCCCTTTCTCAGTCTCTCTGGTTCGCAACCGTCTTATCTATCTTTTTCTAGGTTTATGCAGCATTACCTTTCCTTCGGGATAAAAATGCCTAGCTGGCGACTCTTTCTTTCCTGTGAGTTCACTCCTGTGTGTTCTCACATCCTCCTTTCGCCGACCGTTCGCGTCTGTACCCTTATTTGACCTTGCCTCATTTATCGGGAGCGACACCTAGCCATGGTGGGCCTAGGATAAATTCCATTGAGGAAGATCAACCAGCAAGCCTAATTGACGATGTTGCAAGTATTTAAACACCTCTGGCCAAGGTTAAAGCCTAGCTCTTAAAGTGCCAGGTGTTTCCAGGATATGAGGCCTGCTGTGAATCTTACAAAGTTGCTACCAACGGTTGTGCAAATTTGAAGACCAGTATCAACAATCTAATCAAGAAAGGCATCCTACAGATCACTTCAACAATTCCAAATTCAACAACCATCTCTTCTACAACATCAACATATTCCCCTTCTTCAACTTCAACGAACATCAATTCAATAGCATCTTCTACTACAACAACAACAGTCATCAACAATAACATCTCCACAGTTACCATTTATTATGACCCAACAACCATTCACATTTTGGACACCAACTTTCAGCAACATCAACATCAACATCAACAACTCCCTGCACCTGTGTCATCTCCAATCAGACCTCCTGTCACCATCTACTATGATCCACAGATTATCACAACTACTTCTTCCACAACAATCATCCCGGTTACTATCATAGTGCCTGGACCTATTCCTTATGACATCAGCAGTGTTGTGCCTTGGCACTATGGCTCAGATCTATATTGCAAAGGAAAGAAAGTCACTCTTGATTCTTCAACTACACCACAAATTGATAATGTCGGGGGAGGAGGAGGCTTCACTCGAAGCGGATGTCTCTTTGCGTCACAATTTCCCAGAGTTAATGCTGAAGCAGAAGCTGCTGCCAAAGCAAAAGGTAAGAGTCTGGTGACAGAAGAACCAATTGCCAAGGAAACTTTGAAGACATCCTTTGATCAGGATGTGGACGAGTTCATAAGTATTATCAAGAGAAGTGATTACAAAGTTATTGATCATCTCCATCAAACTCCCTCCAGGATCTCTATATTATCTCTGCTCATGTGTTCCAAGGCTCACCGGAATGCACTACTCAATGTCTTACATGCAACTTACGTGCCTGAAGAGATTATAGTTAATCAGCTAGAAACGGTGGTTTCAAATGTCAATACTAGTCATGGACTAGGTTTCACCAATGCTGATATGACTACGGAGGGCCGTAACCACAATAAGGCTTTACATATCACCTGGGTCATTTCTCAATGTTCTTCCAAAGAAAGCCTTAGTCAAGCTGGAATATGATGGTCTTGCACTCCGACTAAGCAACCTAGTTGTCAGAGCCTTTGATGGTTCTAAGAGGTCGGTTCTCGAAGAGATTGAATTACCTATAGTGATTGGCCCACAGATTTTCAAAACTATCTTCTATGTGATGGACATTCAGCCTGCCTACAGCTGTTTGTTGGGTAGACCTTGGATTCATGCCACTGGCGCAGTAACATATACCTTTAACCAGAAGTTAAAATACGAGTAGGAGGGCCAAATTATCACCATCTGTGGAGAGGAAGACATCTTCTCCAGTCATCTAGCTACCTACAAGTATATAGAGATGGACGGGGAGATTCATGAGACAATGAGTCAGGGTTTTGAAGCTTTTAATGTCAATGAAGCAATATCTGAAGTGTCTGGTACTTCAATTGCTTCTTACAAACAAGCTCGGAAGGTTGTTGTAGACGGGAATGCCCAAGGCTGGGGCAAGCTGCTGCATGTTCAGATCAAGGAAGACAAGCTCGGTTTGGGCTACAGACCATCCCGACGGGTCCAAGAGGAGGCTGCTGAAGCTCCCAAGTTCATAAGTGGGGGAATGCTGACTCCATATGTTGTCAACAATGTGGAAGACGAGGCTGAAAGCGACTACAACCTGGAAAGCTGGATTCGTCCAAGAGTCCTGGGCCAACAAGTCCTCAACTGGTCTTCCTATGAAATTATAAGGGTTACTGCTGCAGAGTAATTATTATTTCCTATTTAAGCATGCATCAAGTCTGGCATCTTTCCCGAGATGTCGGGACTCATTTTGTAATAGGGCCATATATGTATTTTGTGCAAATGGAAATTAATGAACAATGGACATCTTTTGTAAACGATCTTTTTTCGCTCACTGTCTTTCATTTTTGTTTTCGCACAAAACAATAAATGGCAATGTTTTTCTCAATAATAACTTCATTCACTTTTTCTAAATAAGATAAAATCAATCACTAAAATGAACCAAATCTCAACCCTTGCAGAGATAGCCTTCCAGATTGCACCGACAACGACATTTCTATGACCTCGTATGACTTCAACAATCCGATTAATCAAGCAGATGAAGGGGTTGATGAAGACTATGATTTGCCTGAAGAGTTGGCTAGGTTATTGAGACAAGAGGAAAAAGTGATTGCTCCTCATCAGGAGGAGGTTGAGACTATCAATCTTGGTACCGAGGAAGATATAAAAGAGGTAAAGATCGGGGCTAGTCTGCAAGCTCCAGTGAAAGAACCACTCATCAGTATGCTCCGAGAATATGTCGACGTGTTCGCTTGGTCTTATCAAGATATGCCGAATCTGGATACAGACATTGTCATGCACAGGCTTCCATTGAAAGAAGATTGTCCGCCAATTAAACAAAAGTTGCGCCGAACTCGCCTAGACGTGGCCATGAAAATCAAAAAGGAAGTACAAAAGTAGTGGGACGCCGATTTTCTTGCTGTAACTAGTTACCCGCCGTGGGTTGCTAACATTGTACCCGTACCTAAGAAGGATGGAAAGGTACGTATGTGCGTCGATTACCGGGATCTGAACAGAGCCAGCCCGAAAGATGACTTCCCATTACCTCACATTGATGTATTGGTAGACAACACAGCTCAGTTCTCAATATTTTTTTTCATGGATGGATTTTCTGGATACAATCAGATTAAGATGTCACCTGAAGACATGGAGAAGACAACTGTCATCACACCGTGGGGCACATTCTGCTACAAAGTAATGTCATTTGGTCTGAAGAATGCTGGTGCAACATATCAATGGGCTATGCTAACATTGTTCCACGATATGATCCATAAGGAAATCGAGTGCTATGTGGATGATATGATTGCCAAGTCCCTTGCAGAGGAAGATCATTTGGGGAATCTGCTAAAATTTTTCAAGCGCCTGAGGAAGTATCAGTAGAAGTTGAACCCCAACAAATGCACATTCGGGGTACGTTCTGGTAAGCTACTGGGTTTTATTGTAAGCGAAGAAGGAATTGAGGTTGATCCAGAAAAAGTCAAAGCAATTCAGGAAATGCCTGCACCTAGGACTGAGAAAGAAGTTCGAGGGTTCTTAGGTAGATTGAACTACATCTCAAGGTTCATATCTCATCTCACTGCAACCTGTGAACCCTTGTTCAAGCTTCTAAGAAAGGAACAAATAGTCAGGTTGAACGAAGACTGTTAGAGAGCTTTTGACAAGATCAAAGAGTATTTGCAAGACCCTCCAATTCTTATGCCTCCGGTCGAAGGAAGACCTCTAATCATGTATTTGGTAGTATTAGAAGAGTCAATGGGGTGTGTGTTGGGCCAGCATGACAAGTCTGGTCGAAAAGAGTATGCAATATACTACCTAAGCAAAAAGTATACCGACTGTGAACAACGTTATTCACTGCTCGAGAAAACTTAATCAGCTTTAGCGTGGGCTGCTCTCCGACTAAGGCAGTATATGTTGACCCACACTACCTTGTTGATCTCAAAGATGGACCCCGTCAAGTACATATTTGAGAAGCTATCACTTACCGGAAGGGTTTCAAGATGGAAAATGATTCTGACAGAGTATGACATTCAGTACACATCTCAAAAGGCCATAAAAGGCAGTGTATTGTCTGACTATCTGGATGAGCAACTCATTGATGATTACCAGCCTATGAGATTTGATTTCCCTAATGAAGACATCATGTTCTTAAAGTCAAAATATTGTGAAGAGCCTATTCACTTTGAAGGGCCTGATCCAGAAGAAGCATGGACTATGATGTTTGATGGGGCAGTTAATTGCAATAGTTGTGGGATTGGTGCAGAGCTTATTACACCTAAAGGGGTTCATATGCCTTTATCAGTAAGGCTAACCTTTGCATGCACTAACAACGAAGCAGAATATGAAGCTTGCATCATGGGTCTTGAGGAAGCCATTGACCTCAGGATCAAAACCTTGAATGTATTCGTAGATTCAGCTTTGGTAATCAATCAGACCAACGGCAAGCGGTACGCACATCAGGAGCATCTGGTTCCCTACTGTGATTATACGAGGAGATTGTTGACATTCTTCACAGCGGTTAAGCTTGAATACATCCCTCGAGATGAGAATGAGTTTGCAGACGCTTTGACTATCATTTCATCCATGATCAAAGTACAAAATGCCAATTATGTACCTCGGATTTTGGTATCCAGACTGGATAGACCGGCCTATGTATTCTCCGTGGACATTGTTTCTGACAGTAAGCCTTGGTTCCAAGACATCAAAAGCGTCTTGGAGACTCAGACATACCTACCTAGGGCATCGTCAAATGATAAGAAGACATTGAGAAGGCTAGCCGGAAGTTTCTTCCTCAATACTGATGGCTCTTTATATAAGCGAAACTTCGACATGGTCTTGCTCAGATGTGTCGACACGAAGGAAGCATACCTGCTAATGCACGAAGTACATGAAGGTTCTTTCGGTACCCATGCCGGAGGACATGCAATGGCAAGGAAATTGTTAAGATCAGGTTGTTACTGGATCACAATGGATACAGACTGTTGTGCCTATGCCAGAAAATGCCACAATTGCCAGATCTACACGGACAAAGTGCATGTGCCTCTGAATCCTTTGAATGTAATGTCTTTACCTTGGCCCTTTGCCATGTGGGGCATTGATATGATTGGAAATATTTAAAATATTGCTTCAAATGGTCACAGATTCATCCTGGTAGCCATTGATTACTTCACCAAATGGGTTGACGCAACTTCATATGCAAACATCACCAGGCAAGTGGTAGCTCGATTTCTGAAAAGGGATATCATCTGTCGATATGGAGTTCCCGAGGGAATCATTACTGATAATATTTCAAACCTTAACAATAAGATAATGGCTGAGTTATGTCGGGACTTCAAGATTCAACATCACAACTCTTTTCCTTACAGGCCAGAGATGAATGGCGTTGTTGAGGCCGCTAACAAGAACATTAAGAAGATTGTGCAAAAGATGGTAGTAACCTACAAAGACTGACATGAAATACTACCATTTTCCTTGCATAGGTACCAAACCTCTATCAGAACATCCACTGGGGCAACACCTTATCAGCTTGTGTATGGTATGGAAGTTGTCCTATCTGTTGAAGTTGAACCACCCTCCTTGTGAGTAATGATGGATGTGAAACTGGACGAAGCAGAATGGGTCCGATCTCAATATGATCAACTAAGCCTGATCAAAGAGAAAAGATTAGCAACTATTTGTCATGGGCAGTTGTATCAGAAACGAATGAAGAAAGCCTTCGATCAGAAAGTCAGACCTCGAGAATACCAAGTGGGAGAGCTTGTTCTAAAAAGACTTCTTCCTCTTCATACAGACCACAGGGGAAAATGGACGCCAAACTATGAAGGCCCATTCATAGTAAAGAAGGTTTTCTCTGGAGGAGCATTGATGCTCACTACTATGGATGGCGGGGACTTCTTATCTCCTGTGAATTCAGAGGCAGTTAAAAAATATTTCGCATAAATGACCCGCTGGACATAAAAATAGAATGTAAGTCCAAGCAAAAGTAGGGTATCCTAGCGATTCAAATACAAAATATAAGACTCGTGCAAAAATAAGGGAAAAATTGAAAAAAAATTTACACCCGCTGAGTTGAAAAGCCACATCGGACAGCTCAGGTAAAAATGGGTATCCCGGTGGATTGAAAACCCGAAAGGGCGATCCACGCAAAATCAGGGAAAAAGCGAACAATTGCATTCTAAATTCTTCTGTATCACTCACATAACATGGCAAGCTTTGAAAGGATAAAGCATCGGTCAAAATCAACCTTCTTCAGAAAGCAAGATAAGAAGAGCGTTCAGGTCATACGGATCATAGAAAACGAAGCTCACTGGAGCGTCGACTTCAACATTGCCAACACCTTTATTTTCTCAATTTACAACAATCACCTCCTTTCAGGGATTCGCTTCTTCACTGTACTTGCCTATTCAGGGCACACAAATCAATAAAACCAGAATATTCAGTCACACTTTGTTTTATACCTTTTGTTCGTAATACAACATTTGAATGAAAACATATAGGCCATTTTTAATAAATGCTTGCAGGAAATGTGCATTCTTGAGAAAATCTAACTCCTTTGATGGAATCCGGTTGAGGATACCTTAGGACACTTGTGTGTTTCCTTTGTTTAACAGGTTTCCGGTACTCAAGGCAGACAAATTTTTCATAGCATGGGGCATATCAAGCATTATCCCCAAGAAAGTTAGCAGTCATATCATCGAAAGGGTTACTTGACAAGAGTATTTCCCCACGAAGTTTTTATCCCCACAGAGGATCCCTCAAGAAAATCATTAATCCCCATCATGCAGCCTGGACGAAAGGGTCACAACAAATTACTTCCCAGAAGTTCTCTCCTCCCCAAGCAGAATCTCCCGAGCAATGCCCGAACTCCTTTTCCTCCGCAGAGTTGCAACGATTCCTTTTTTCCAGCGAAGCCGCCAAGATTCACTCTTTTCCTCAACTGAGTTGTCGGGATTCTTCTTTCCTTAGCTGGTCGCCAAGACTTTCTCATCCTCAGCTGAGTCACCTAAACTGCTCTTCCCCAACGAAGTTTCCATGGACTTCTCCTCCCTAGCAAAGTCGCCAGGAACTTCTTTTTCCCCAAAAAGTTGCTAGAGTCTTCTTTTCCATAGTGAGGTCGCTAGAGTTTTCCTCAAATAAGTTGCCAAGATCCTCTCATCTCCAGCAAGTTGCCAAATTTTTCCCCAGGATCTTCTTTTCCTCAACGGAGTCGCCAGGATTTTCTCATCCTCAGTAGAGTGGGAAGAGTCCCCTTCCTCAGCCAGTCGCCAGGACTTTCTGTTCCCCATCAGAGTTGCTTGGATTTTCTCATCCGCAGTAGAGTTGGCATAATCACTTTCCCACAGAGATTGCCGGGTTCTCCCCAGTAGAGTTGCCAGGATCTCCTATTCCTCAACAGAGTTGCCAGGGTCTTCTATTCCCCAACGGTTTGCCGAAACCCCCTCATCCCCAGCATAAGAGTTTCCCCAAGCAGAAACATCCCCAACCGGGATCCCCATAGAGTTCCCCAGAGAGGCCGTTCAGTGTTCCTCTCTCCCCACAGATAGGCCAATGATCTCTTTCCCCAACGAAGTTCTTCCTCCAGACAGATCGCCCAAAGATATTTCTCCCTACAGGATCCGGATCTCGGATCGATTCTCTCATTTTTCATAATCATAGCATTCACATCATTATTTCCCCAAAATAAGTGTAGCATTCCGTTCAATATGGAGCATTACGGCAAAAATCAAACATTTGCCTGATCATAAGCCAGGTTCGAGCCAGTCACCTGCAAATACACAAAAATCATATCACTTCACCAGCAATATACCAAAACACAGCCCCTGCAGACAAATCCTGAATACCTTTTGCACTCTCAATACAGATATTTGTTCATACTTGTTCATATCCTTTTTGACACTCGTCTGTGTCATACTTCCCCAGCAAGTCAAACACTCGTCCGTGTCTTGCATATATTTCCCCAACAAATCAAACACTTGTACATACTTATACAGAATCCTTTTGATACTCGTATGTATCTTGTATATATCATCACTCCTCAGCAGATCAACACTCGTCTGTATTCCTTGCTTAACTGATTGATACTCGTTTGTATCATCATCCTTAAACACGCGTTGACGTTTCTTTCTACCGATACTCGTCCGTATCGGGGTCCTAAGGATGCACGTCCGCATCTTTAGTCTATACACACCATCAAACACTTATACCTTTTATTTTAAAGCGTAAGCACTCGTCCGTGTTTACCATCCTCCAGTAAGTCGCCAACAAAGAAGCTTTTATATCCGACATTCATCATATGTCGTGATATTTTCGGCACCCGTCCCCTGCCAGGTGATCATCCTTCACCTCTTGATGATCGTCCCTCATCATTTCATCTGATGGTCGTCCCCATCATTGATCCTCTTATCCGACATTCGTTCTATGTCGTAATATTTTTAGCAGACGTACCCTGCTAGGTGATCGTCCTTCACCTTTGGATGACCGTCCCCCATCCTTTCCCCAATGGAGTCCCCGCTGATTGGAACTTTCTATCCGGAATTCGTCCTATGTCATGATATTTTCGGCAGCCTTCCCCTGCCAGGTGATCGTCCTTCACCTTTTGATGACCGTCCCTAATCATTTCATCTGATGACCGTCCCCATCGTTGATTTTTGTTATCCGACATTCGTCCTATGTCGAGATAATCCCCAAAGCAGCCGTACCCTGCTAGGTGATCGTCCTTCACCTCTTGATGATTGTCCTTCATCATGCTTATCCGATGGCCGTCCCCATCGTTGATCTTTTCTATCCAGCATTCGTCCTTCGTCACGACATCTTTTCAGCAGTCGTCCCCTGCTAGGTGATCGTCCTTCACCTATTGATGACCGTCCCTCATCATTATTTCATTTATTCTTGTACCCGATGGTCGTCCCCGTCGCGGTTTATTTACCCTTTAACCTGATGGTCGTCCCCGTCAGTGCTTTCCTCATTTCTTTAATCCCTGGAGAGTTTTATTTATTTACCCGATGGTCGTCCCTATCGTGGTCTTTTCCTTTATCCTGATGTTCGTCCTTCATCAGTTTACCTGATGGTCGTCCCCATCACGGTCTTTTTATTTCCCAGCATGATGGTGTAAACACCCCAAATTTGCCCTCACCCATTCACACCATGGCTTGTGATCATTTCATATGCATATACTCAATCATAGCATCTCATATCACATTTTTGATTCACTGCATAGATTCAAAGTCATCTGCATCTAGGGTTTGTGATCTGAGCAATCCAAGAGCTTCTTGAGCCACTCCAAAGGTCAGCAATCACTTCAAAGGGGTCCATGTATGTTCAAGCATCATATTATATCCTCTCAAAGTCAAGAATGTCAGAAAATCACAAGAACTGGGATTGGTATGGAAGCAGAGCCAAGCTTGACTACAGATGACCCAAAATTAGGGTTTTGGTTTCAGAGGCCATAACTCCAATTTATTTGGTCATTCTTGTTTCTATTGGTCTCCATATGGTATAGGGAGTATGCATATCAATTTTCATGAAGAAATTCCATGGGGAAGCCATCTGATCAAGGGTTGACTTTTCAAGCAAGTCAGTGCAAAACCAGGGCATCTGAGACCCCCAATGACCCAACCAAAGGGTGTTCTTCATCATTTTGATTGTGTATGATCTTTATTTGATCATGGAAGATGTTGGAAGTTCACAAAATTGAAGAATTTCAAGTCTTTTGCAAAGTTGACTTTTTGGGAAAGTTTGACTTTTAATGAAATTGCCATTTTAGGAAACTTTTTCAACCTTTACTTTTTGATTCAAAAATGCTTCAAATGGAAAAACTTTGGTCATGAAAGTTGTAGAATGGATCATTCCCTTTTCAAAAAGTACAAGAACATGACCTAATTCATTTTGGATCAAAAGTTATGGCTTGTCAAAGTTGGCTAAAATCACAAAATTTGAAGTTTTCTACCAAAAAGGCAAAGTTGCAAATTCACTTGTCAAGGCAAATTGAGCTATCAAACAAACTTCTAATCTTCACACAAACATGTACCAAGACCTAAAAGTCAGATTACACCAAAGGATCACTCATTTCTATGGCTTATGGAGCAAGATTTCTCAAAGGAAGCAAAAGTGAGGCAAGTTGCAAAAACTCACTCAAGTGTGAATCCACTTGCTGGCTGACTTCACAAACAATCTAAGGGTTCTCCACGCATCTTGCTGCGCAGGACACCTCATCTGTCCTTGGCTAGCAAGTAGCCCATGCCTCTCTTACACAACTTTGACATTTTGGCAACTTGAGCCATACCAATCACTAAAGCACACATCAACTCATCTGACCTATCACAATTGTTTATGTAAACAAAAAGCCAGCCAAAGCACATACAACACAAGCCTGAAAGTGTCCAGAAACTTAGCATTCTCATTTTCCACCCCATTTGCAAAAGCTTTCGAAACTGATTGCACAAGCCTCACACACACAAACCAACTTCACAAATCAACTCAGCATGCTTCACTGATCAAAAACCACCCATCACCATAGCCTGAAAGTCACTGAATCACAAAACACGATTTCTGCCCCTCATTGAGCAGAACTTCAGCCATCTTTCAAACTAACCATTACAAACTTCAAACAAGCTTTGAAAGCTTCTCAGGAGGTCCAGGGGAGTTGATTGCAAGCAAGACATCAGCCAAAAAGTGCCAGAAACCAAAGCTTCGATTCAGGTAGCCATGGAAATTCATTTTTCCAGAACTCTCTTTTCTTGTTTCTGAAATGATCTATATGCTTCCCTGAGTTCATTGAACTTTTTATTTTTGAAAATGATTGAGTATTGAGTGTGTATTGCTTCTCTGAAAGTTTTTCCATTTTTTCATTTTTTGTTTCGAATCATGGTTTTGAGCAAGAAGAAATGAGCTTTGAGGTTGGATTCTTGTTCTAGAGGGCTTAGGGATCATTCCTGGAGATTTGGGGGGTTTGATTTGACCTAGGGAGTGTTTTGGAGATTTTCAGGGAGGGAGGTCACCGGAGAAGACGACCGGGGCTCGTCTCCGGTGACCTGAAAATAATTAGGGCTAATTAATTAGGGTTAGCCAGGTTTGAATGTGAACCCTTGATTTGGTTGACTTAGTCAATCTCCCGCGCGCATGAATGGCCCAGATTCCTCAATTAACCCTAATCTCATTTATTTAATTTAATTAATTAGGATTTGTCAGTTTGAATCCCAGCCACAGGATCTGGTGCGCAGTCAACAAACCATTTCCCAGATTCAATCCTGGCCTCTCTTTCTGCATACTTCTCCTATTTTAATTTATATTTCATTTATTTTGTATTTTATTTGCACATTTTATTAAAAATAGTAAAACATTTTTCAAAAATTCTGAAAATTTTTATAAAACCTTTTATTAATTTTCAGAAACCAAAAACATTTTTACTTTTATTTTTTGCATTAAAAAATATTTTTAAATCATTTAAAAGTTTATTTTTAATTAATTAATGAGAATTAATTAATTAAAAATACTTTTAGGTATTTAAAAATCACCAAAAAATTCATGAAACCTTTAAAATCATTTAGAAACATTGTCCAACCCTCAAACCAAATTTCTTTTTCGATCTTGATGTCTTTTGACAATTTTTCATGGAATTAATTTCATTTCAAGGCATTATTTTGATCCAATGTTCAAAAATTCATTTTTGCCTAGTATTTAGGAGTTGGACTTTGAATCTTTTTGCATTGCATTTTGCATATCATGTAGTTTATAGGATTAAATTGGCATGATTTGATCTTGCATTTTCAATTTGTTTGACATTTTTCTTGACAAGGTACCTCAAAACCCTATCAATCTTAAGAAATTCATAACCCTCATTAGGTTAAGAGTTTGAACCCCTCCTTTAGGCAGTGAGTTTGTATAGGTTTAGGGTTCCTTTGAATGCATTTTCAATTTTTTATCATGATGTTTGCTTCTGGTTTTGATTTTTGTTTTGTGCATTTATCATAAACCCTAATCTGGGCTTCCTTTTACATTCATCTTGCATTTGCTTGCATACCATGACTTGCCATAGCATTTTATGCATCCATTTGATTCATTAGACATCTTAAGACATATTAGAAGCATGTTTGATCATTGCATCTTTCATTTTCCACTTTGTATGTCATTTGCATTTCATAACTTTTCATGTATGATCATGGTTCTAAACTTGCTTCATTTGCATCCATAAGTTTGTATGATCATCCCCATGCCTTGTTTCATGTTTGCACCATCTCATGACATCATTATCACCTCATATATGCTTCTGGATTTGATTTGCATCATGTCATTTCATCTCATTTTGCATTGCATTGCATTCCTTTCACTAACTTTTCAGGTGGTAAGCAACTTTGAGAAGTGAATTTGCCTTCACTTCTCACATTTTCTTTTCATCCCTCTTATACATCATTGCTGCATTTTGTCTTGTGTTTGAGGTTGAGCTTGCTCTTTCTTCTTCTTCTTCTTACTTTCTTTCTCCAAGTGACTTGTCTTCTTAAATGAAGAAAGTTACTTTGCTTCTCTTTGCTCCTTTCATCTGCTTCCTGGTGGTTTCTCTGAAGATTTCTCTTGTAAACCTCACAAACCTTAGGAACAACCAAGCATGATCATAATTAGGTTTTGATTAGTCCCCCACTTAGTTTTACCTTTGTGTCTCATTGAGTCTTCTCTTCTCATCTCATAATCAGGGACTAAACCCTAAAGGCTTTAAGGCTTTGTGATTAAGCTTATGCCTGCATCCTTCTATTAGGATGGAGTGTATAACTTTAATCCTAAGTGTTAAACCCTTAATGTGTTTAATGTCCTTTAATCAATCCACTTAATAATCATCAAGACATCAAGCTTGTAACTTGGGCCTTGCATTAGGGTTCTAATTCTTCCTTAATTGGTCAAGAAGGACTAACCCTAGTGCTAATGGACAAGTCCCCCTCAAGTTGTCTTACAAACCCTAAAAATCACTTCATCATCTTATCATTAACTAAAATCCACTTAATAAAGGCTTTGTTTTGTCATGGGTTTAATCCCTAATCATGGATTAAGTTGAGGAGCATTCCTCAGCTTAAACATTCTCATCTATTATCCTTCTATTAGGATGGTGTAATGAGTCTGTTTAATCTTTGATTATGGCTTAATCTCATTACTTAACACTAAACAAAAACACCAAAAACATCTAAATAATAACAAGTAGGTTAATGATCTTAATCCTACACCATGGTGATTAAGTGTGAGAAGTTGAGTTCGCACTTAAGGCATTCTCATTACCCCTAATCAGAGGGAAGATGTGATGAGTTTACTAATCCATTGGTTTAGGATTAAGCTCATTAATTTATGACAAATTCAAAAGCAATTAAAGACTGAAAACATCAAACAAACAATAATCGTCTCCTCCGGGATTCTTTTCTCACCTCATTCACTCACAACCGAGAACTTGTTTCTTCAGTCTAATGCAAGACAGTTTGCACCTGAGCCAGACAGGTCTTACACTTGAGCATAGACAAGTAAGCAGTTCACAAGTCAATTCATCTTTCAGTCTCTTTGGGTCGAACTACGGTGTTCTGACTTCCTCATTGCACGAGAGGATACGTAGGCATAACTTAACAGTTATCGAACAAAAGTCTCTGTATATTCCCCCTCTTTCCAGCATTATTTTCTTAGCCTCATGATCTTGAGCATTTCACTCCTGTTCCTACACTGACACTGTACATTTATACACTTCACATTTCTTTTGCACTGACACCTGTACATCCTTTTTTCCAGCTCCTTTATACACAGATTACACTGACACTACCCCTTTGAAACACAAATCTTTTAAGCGTGGATCCCGTCAAGTACGACAGACAATCTGGGTGCTAATACCTTCCCAGGTTGTAACCAACCCCCTTTCTCAGTCTCTCTGGTTCGCAACCATCTTATCCATATCTTTCTAGGTCTATGCAGCATTGCCTTTCCTCCGGGATAAAAATGCCTAGCTGGCGACTCTATTCATTTCCTGTGAGTTCACTCCTGTGTGTTCTCACACCCTCCTTTCGCCGACCGTTCGCGTCTGTACCTTTATTTGGGTTATTCCCATTTATCGGGAGCAACAGCTTGGCAACTCTGCTGGGGACCCTTATACGGTAACCAGGGCTTCTGGTTCTTTTTGTGGGTTTCTCCTAGCGCTTGTTTGATTTGTGTTTACTGGGGTGTTATGTGCTATTTGTGTTTGTATATTTGTTTTATTTATTGCTTTATGTACATTTTGTTTACTGCTTTCTTTACAGCTTTATATACATCATACTGTCATACTATTCTGGCTGGATCTGGTTTTGTTGCTTTGGTGGGTGGGTGTTTTATTGAGAGTTGAGGTCCTATACCTGGGACCTGAGTGACACCTAGGCTAGAGTGGTTCATGTTCTTTCCCATTCCATTTCGGTCTGGTGCGGGAATATGAAACACGGTTCAGATATGGGTTTCTTCTTGAGAACTCTGTGCTACAGATTTCCTGTAGTGCTAGGGCTATCTGGGAAGCCTGCTAAGTCTGGATGACCTTTAGTATTGACCTTCAGAAACTGAGGTGAATTAGAGGAGGATCTTTTATGGTTATTGTAAAAACTGTACCTCCGGGTTAGAAGTGTTTACACTTCTCATAACTGATCCAAGTCTGAGGATCTTTGTTTTAGAACATCACCTGTGAGGGGGTTGGGCTGTTTACAAGTTTGCAGGTACCCTTGACCTCAACATACCCTGTTACTTTGTTTTGATTAAGAGTACTCCATTTTGGAACAGTTCTTGTAATTTTTAACCCTGGACATGTGACTCTTTATTTGAGTCCCCCACCTTGGTTACTGGACTTATGAACCTCCATCTGGATTTCTTGAACATACATGGACCTATATCAAGGCAGTTAATTAGATCCAGCTTGATCACAAACCCTTGCATATCATTTGCATACACCATCATTGCATCATTTAACATGTGTTTATTTGTTTTTCAGGGTATCCATATCACATTTGGCTTGGTTTTGACCCCTTCATCTGCATAGACCTATCTTCACCAGTATCTGCTTCAGCTATCCTCATCAGCTACCTGCTTCAGTCACCTGCATCACTAGTCTCAGCCTGTCAGTTGCCCATCTTCTAGTATCAGTCATCATCATCAACATCTGTTTCAGCTTTTCTTCAGCAACATGGCACCCAAGAAGAGCAACATCTCCTACCATTTCTTTGAGCCTGAGTTGGCTAACATTAGGAGGATCCAGGCCCTGATTACTCCAGACCATATACCACTATTCAGAGAACATTATGGAGGCATCCTTGATGTGGTTATGGATTTGGACCCTTCCCAGAGGAGCTTGATTCATACTTGTCTGCAGTTCTATGATCCTCCTCTGAGGTGCTTCACCTTCCAGGATTTTCAGTTGGGACCCTTGTTGGAAGAGTATTCATCACTGATTGGTGTACCTATCAGGGCTGGAGTCCCCTTCAACCCTGAGATGGCCTTTCCTAGTAATGAAGAGGTGGCAAAGGCATTGTATCTGGAACCAGTTCTGATTGGGCAGAACATGACAACCAAGGCTGGAATCTCTGGTCTACACTTGGATTTCTTGACCTCTCAGGCTATTCTGAAGGCCTCCTTGGGAGAGTGGAAGGCAGTCTGTGCATTATTAGCCCTTAGCATATATGGGGTTATATTATTTGCAGATGAGCCTAAGTTTATTAGCAAGAATGCAATCCATCTTTTCATTCTGAGGAACCCCGTGCCCACCTTACTGGGAGATTTCTACTACTCTGTTCACCAAAGGAATGAAAAGCAGAGAGGAAGATTGGTGAGATGCTGTGCTCCCCTATTCCATACCTGGCTGCTCAAGCACTTGCCCAAAACTGATGCATTCTTGAATCCTCACCAGCAAAAGAATTGGGCTAGAAGACTCATTGCTTTAACCTCAGCTGACATCAGGTGGTGCACCCAGAGCACCAAGGGCAGGGACATCATTACTAGTTGTGGGCAGTTCCCCAATGTACCTCTGATAGGAGTGAAGGGTTGCATCAACTACAACCCTCTGCTATTCAAAAGACAATTGGGCTATGCATTGGTCCACCCTCCTAGAGTACAAGATCTAGCTGAGACCCTTTATTGTGAGATCAAGCCTAATCTGGCTATTGTCAGGCAAGCATCCTGGGCTTGGGACAATGTCCAGACTAAAGGGGTAACCATTCTTGGGAGATGCAACAATGTGGCCTCAGCTCAGTATTATGAGTGGTCTCATGCCAGGGCTCAAATTTCTGGGATGCCCTTCACCATTGAAGATGTACCTGGACCCTCCACAGCACCACCTCCAGCCACTGTCAGCCTGGAGGAGTTTGAAAAGCTCAAAGAGAGGAATGAGAATTTGTCTGAAGCCCTAAAGAGAACCCTCTGGGAGAGGAGTGATGGTCGTCTGGACATTGAAAGGTTAGAAAAGCTTAAGGTGGAGCATCTAGCCAGGATTGAAAAGTCAGAGGACTACATCAAGAAGTCAAGGGCTGGGGAACAAATTTTGAAGAATGCCTGTAAAGAGGCCCAGTTCCAGAGAGCTAGGACTGATCTCTATCTGAAAGAGAGTCAAGCTAGGTGGGTCAGGATCACTGAAGCTCGCACTCAGGAGGATAAGAGAACTCAGGACAAGATTGAGCAGTTGGAGGCTAATGCAAAGGAGCAACAGGAAGCCTTGCTAGAATCCCAGAGAGAGATCTTAGAGTTGAAGATTAGGGCTGGTGTGAAGAGGTCAAAGGACCAGGGCAGACACAAGAAGCTGACTGCAGCTATTGCCACCAGGAATCTGAAGGAAAATTGCGATCTAAACGCAGCGAAAAACAAAATTTTCCTTTAGTGATCCTTACGAATGAGCATGGTCAGTGATAGAATCGTTACCTCTTTGTGGCGATTCAGATCTTTGATGCAGCGATCACAAGCGTTGATGAAGTGCAACGCCTCTACTCAGTCCACACGAACAGCTTCCGGTCACAGTGCTAGCTGCTTACGAACGGAATTATTTGAGTGAGAAAAGAGAATCAAAAACGAAATTGCATCAAGTGAAAGCTTCATCACAAGGGTTCCTTTTATAGACTCTCTTGTGGGCTGCGGGCTAAAAGCCCAATTCACATGATCCATAATAATATTATATATTATAATAACTATTATTATAATAAATATATTTATTTTATTATTATTTTATAACCATTATAAAATAACAATAATTATTATTATATTATCCGAATTTCTATTTTCACTTAAGTGCACCGTACCTTACGGTGTTCCTTTGATTTCTCTATCTCTCATCAAACTGTCCTTATGTGTGTGACCCTGTAGGATTTCGTAACGTTGGTAATTATATTAAATTATATATTTAACATAATAAACAGTGAGCGGTATCTAGCAACACATCACTGCTACCCAAGTCACGAAAATGTCATGTGATCTGACAAAACCTTTTTCGTGATAATATATGTTTGTACAATTACCCTTTGCCCCTATGTCTATATTGAACACAAGGCATACACTGTGTCATCCTTGTCCAGTTCAATATTGGGCCCTTAGACATTTCTCCTGTTATGCAGGATTGGCAAATTCCATCTAGGACACTCATGTCCCTCAGCATGCTTCGTGGAGTGCCCATCAACTGTCTTTATGATCATCCAGTTACGGATAATGTTTGATCAGCAATAAAGCACCCGACTCTACATCTAGGGTCGATAGTGGTTTCAGGTCGAAGGGTGGTAATACACCATTATCACCATGAGAATAACTTATGACACTTTGCATAACATACTATGTAGTATTCTCATAGCGGGTCAATCCGGTATAAATATTACTCCTAATATTTATACCTATGTCAGGACTTGATAACTCTTTATCCATGATCCATGAGATGTGATCATCAGTCTATCTTCATAATAGTCTCAATGCTTTAATGTTATCCCACTTTGCAATAAAGCTTGACTACGGATATTTTAAGAATAATGTCTTTGTGTTTAATGGGATCTCATGATTAAGTCAAACTTAACATTTCATTAAACAGACTAACTATTCTAGGGACTTTATTATTCTGAAAGACAAACATAATAAAGAAATGCCTTTTATTATTAAACGAATAATCCGATACAAGTACCAAAAAGTATTGGCCTCTAGGGCTTACACCAACAAAATCTTCTCATCAGGAACCTCACAGAGCATCCAGCTGACCCTGTAACTGAAGTACTTCTGAAGGAAGTTCAGGAGGATGAGTTTGGTCTTGGTGTCTGACTTTTGCTTGTTGTTGCTTTCATTTTCATGTACTTTTCTTTTTCTTATGTTGTATTTTGACCCCTCAGAGGGCATGTATTGTAAAAAAAAAACTATGTATCATTCACTTTTTTTGTAATATATTCATTAGTTTGTTTCACTTGAATCTCTCTCTCCTAAGCAACATCAAACAGCATCTTCCTCGGGGTCTGGAAAAGTCAAAACCAAAAGCCAAGCCGGATACCTTGGAAACAAATAAGCATACTGCATTGCATACTAACTTTTGTTTTGTTTTGTAGGTTTTAGTTTTGTTTGTTACTAACTCTGTTGTAACTCATGAACTATTGCTCGACGACGGGTGTTTCCACTCAACCGTCCACACAGATATCCTACCCGCAACAACCTTCCGGGCATACAAATGGACCAAGTACAGTAGGACCTTACAGAGGTCAGGACCCAAATGGCCAATGAGAGACTGGAAATGAGAAATCAGATGACCCAGTTTATGGAGGTGATGAATGGATTGGCACAGAGCCAAGAGAGATTAAGGGCACTAGTAGAAAGGCAGTCCCAGGAGGAACCCCATCTAGGGACTAGGGGGACAAGCAATAATGAGAGGGTTCAGCCTCATGTTAATCCTCCAGTGTATGGACCCCACCTTCATCCAGAGATCAACATCCCTGCTAATGTGCAAGGGAATGCCACTGCAGGCAGAGTATTATAGGAAGACCCCCAGGAAGATCAATTTACTGTGATGGGAGCTGGGGATGAGGCCTATGACAGAAGGCTAGATGAGATTGCTGAAAAATTGAGATCCCTGGAGTCCCTGAATTCCTTGGGCTTTGATGTTATGGACATGGGTCTAGTGGACGGGGTAAGGATTCCCCACAAGTTTAAACCTCCGTGCTTTGAGAGGTACAACGGAACTTCCTGTCCCCGAACCCATTTACAATCCTTTCTGGGGAGGCTGAAGGCATATACCATGGATGAACAGCTATGGATGTTTTATTTTGAAGATAGCTTAACAGGAGCTTCAAGGGAATGGTACTCTCACTTGACTAGAGCAACCATCAGATGCTGGAAGGACCTGGCTGAAGCCTTTATCAGACAATACCAGTATAACTTGGATATGGCTCCCAACAGGACCCTCCTGATGGGAATGTCTCAATCATCTAGGGAAAGCTTCCGGGAGTACGCCCAGAGGTGGAGACAGCTTGTTGCTGCTGTCCAACCACCTATGTCGGAGAGGGAAATGGCCGACATGTTTATGAACACCCTCCAAGGGACATACATTGAACGGCTAGCTGCCTTTTCTTCCACTAGCTTTGCTGACGTAGTCATAGCCGGGGAAAGAATTGAGAGCCTATTAAAGATGGGCAAGATTTCTGACAGCGGTGCGAGCTCGTCCAGCAACCCCAGAAAACCTTTTGTAGGTCCAAGAAGAACTGGTGAGACTAATGCTATTCAGGCCAACAGGGGAAGACCACAATATGTTCATAGGTCAGTGGCAGCAGTCACCATTCCCTCTCCACTTCCTCAGCAACCAGCTTATCAACCACATCAACAACCCCATTACTAGCAACAAACTCAGTATCCTCCTCAGAGAAACTACAACAACAACAACAACAACAATCAGCAAAGACCATTTCAACAGAGACCGTCTCAGGCCAATAGGGTGATTGATCCAATCCCTATGCCTTATGCCGCTTTACTGCCACAACTCCTGAAGCTCAACCTGGTTGAGTTAAGGACGTTGGCACCACCAGATCCTTCCAGTTTGCCAAGAAATTACGACGCCAACGCCAGATGCGCTTTTCATTCCAACGCACCTGGCCACAGTACAGAGAAGTGCAGAGCTTTACAGATGAAGGTGCAAGACCTGGTAGATTCTAAAGCTCTAAACTTTGCACCCCCGCCAAATGTTAACAAGAACCCTATGCCCAACCATGGAGGGCCCAAAATTAATGCTATTGAGGAAGATATGCCGTCTTTCTTGATAACCAGTGTTGGGCAAATTAGGACACCCCTGGTAGAGATTAAAGCTCAACTCCTTGAATGTCAAATGTTCCCCGGGTGCGAGCTAGGATGTGCTTATTACAACATTTCGGTAAATGGGTGTGATAACTTGATAAGTGGCATAGATGGTCTCATCCAGAGCGGTCTGCTTCAAATCACAACATCAATACCTACCAATCCAGCAATCTCCTTAACAACAGTTCAAGAATCTCCTACAACTGCAGTAACAATAATTCCAAACAATTCTTCAGTTTCATCGACAAATGCTTCGTCTGTCACTTTAACGGACCAAATATCAACAAACATCTCTTCTACAACTTCAGCACCCCTTCATTCAGAATCTCCTACAACAGCAACACTCATCCAGTCAACAGTGTCTCCTACAATATCAACAGCAAATAATGAAAGTGTCTCAACGGTTACAATATATTATGATCCTGCAAACGATTCTGCCTACAACTCACAGAATGTCGCTCCTGTCAGAGCACCAGTTACAATATACTATGATCCACATACTATCATGGTCCCTTCTGCAGCTGCTGTCAGTCCAGTCACTATCACAGTGCCTGGGCCAGTTCCTTATGAAAGCAGTAATGCCATCCCTTGGCATTACGGCTCCGATCTATATTGCGAAGGACAGAAAATCACTCTTGAATCATCAACTTCTTCACCACAAGTAGACAATGTGGGGGGAGGCGGAGGCTTCACTCGAAGCGGACGTCTTTTTGCCCCACGAATTCCAAGACCCATTGCTGAAGCAGAAGCTGCTGCCAAGGCAAAAGGGAAGAGCATGGTGTAAGAAGAACAAGTTGCTAAAGAAGCTTTAAAGACCCCTTTTGATCAAGAGGTTGATGAATTCATGAGAATCATCAAGAAAAGTGATTACAAGATAGTGGACCAGCTTCACCAGACACCTTCCAAGATCTCCATTTTATCATTGCTAATGTGCTCCGAGGCTCATCGGAACGCACTATTAAAAGTCTTGCACGCAGCTTATGTGCCAGAGGAGATTACCGTCAATCAGTTGGAAGCTGTAGTGGGAAATGTTAACACTAGTCATGGACTAGGATTTACCAACACTGATTTGACAACGGAAGGCCGCAATCACAACAAGGCTTTGCACATTACCTTGGAGTGTAAGGGTGCAGTTCTTTCTCATGTATTGGTGGACACAGGGTCATCCCTCAATGTCCTACCTAAGAAAGCCCTTGTGAAGCTGGAATATGAAGGATTGGCATTACGCCCCAGCAACTTGGTAGTAAGAGCCTTTGACGGTTCTAAGAGATCAGTTCTGGGAGAAATTGAGTTGCCTATAACGATTGGCCCACAGACTTTCAAAACGACCTTCTTCGTGATGGATATACAGCCTGCCTACAGCTGTCTATTGGGTAGACCATGGATACACGCCGCTGGCGCCGTGACATCAACCCTTCACCAGAAGTTAAAATTCGAGTGGGAGGGCCAAGTCGTTACTATTTGTGGAGAGGAAGATATTTTTGTTAGCCATCTGGCTACATACAAATATATTGAGATGGATGGGGAGATCCATGAAACCATGAGCCAGGGATTTGAGGCCCTGAACATTAATGAAACATCTGCTGTATTTGGGACTTCCATGACATCCTACCAGCAAGCCAGGAAGGTTGTTCAAGAGGGGAATGCTCAAGGCTGGGGCAAGCTGTTGCCTGTGGAAAAGAAAGAAGACAGATTTGGGTTGGGTTACAAACCAACTCAACAAAATCAAGCAGAGGCTGCTAAGAAGCCCAGTTTTGTTAGTGGGGGGATGCTCACCCCCGATGCTGTAAACAACTTGGAAGATGAGTCGGAAGATGAGCGCAACCTGGAGAGCTGGATACGTCCAAGGATCCCGGGGAGCCGTATCTCAAACTGGTCTTCCCAGGAAATTATAAGGGTTACTCCTGCAGAGTAATTATTATTTCCTGTATATTTTTAAGCATGCATCAAGTCTTGCATCTTGCCCAAGATGACAAGACTCATTTTGTAATCGTGCCATCTGTAATTTTGTGCAAATAGATCAATCAATGATAATCAGACATCTTTTGCAAATGAGTCTTTTTCTTTTTCGTTCACTGTTTTTCCATTTTTCTTTTTGTACAAAAATAAATGGAAATGTTTTCAAAATGATAAACTTCATTTCACTTTTTCTAAACAAGATTAAAATCAATCACTAAAATGAACAAACTGAACCCTTGCAGAGAGTGCCTTCTAGACCGCACCAACAACAGCACAGCTATGACTCCGTATGACTTTGACAATCCAGTCAATCAAGCTGATGAAGGGGTTGAAGAAGAGTATGAGCTTCCTGAAGAGCTAGCCAGGTTGTTGAGACAAGAGGAAAAGGTTATTACTCCTTATCAGGAGGAAGTCGAAACGATTAATCTTGGTACAGATGAAGACGTGAAAGAGGTTAAGATCGGAGTCTGCCTGCAAAACTCAGTAAAAGAACAGCTGATTGATCTGCTTCGGGAGTGTGCAGATGTGTTTGCTTGGTCTTACCAAGACATGCCAGGGTTGGACACCGATATCGTCATGCACAAGATGCCATTAAGAGAAGACTGCCCGCCAGTAAAACAGAAGTTGCGCCGTACTCGCCCAGATATGGCAATGAAGATAAAAGAAGAGGTACAAAAGCAGTGGGACGCCGGGTTCCTTGTTGTAACTAGCTATCCGCTGTGGGCTGCTAATATTGTACCTGTGCCTAAGAAAGACGGCAAAGTGAGAATGTGTGTTGACTACCGGGACCTGAACAGAGCCAGCCCAAAAGATGATTTCCCATTACCTCACATTGATGTATTGGTTGACAATACAGCTCAGTTCTCGGTATTCTCCTTCATGGACTGATTTTCAGGATACAATCAGATCAAAATGTCACCTGAAGACATGGAGAAGACAACCTTCATCACACCCTGGGGCACGTTCTGTTACAAGGTGATGCCATTCGGACTGAAAAATGCAGGTGCAACATATCAACGGGCTATGGTAACATTATTCCACGATATGATTCATAAATAAATCGAGTGCTATGTGGATGACATGATTGCCAAGTCCCTCACAGAAGAAGACCACCTGGTGAATCTGCTGAAGCTATTCAAGCGTTTGAGGAAGTACCAACTGAAATTGAACCCCAGCAAATGCACATTCAGGGTGCGATCAAGTAAACTGCTGGGATTTATTGTAAGCGAGAAAGGGATTGAAGTCGACCCTGATAAAGTCAATGCCATTCAAGAAATGCCTGCACCGAAGTCGGAAAAAGAAGTTCGAGGGTTCCTAGGAAGATTGAACTACATTTCAAGGTTCATATCTCACCTTACAGCAACCTGTGAACCTTTGTTCAAGCTGTTGAGAAAGGAACAAACGGTCAGGTGGAATGAAGACTGCCAGAGGGCTTTTGACAAGATCAAAGAGTACTTGCAAGAACCTCCAATCCTTATGCCTCCAGTTGAAGGAAGACCTCTGATAATGTACTTGACAGTATTAGAAGAGTCAATGGGGTGTGTGCTGGGCCAGCATGACGAGTCTGGTCGAAAAGAGTATGCAATATACTACCTGAGCAAAAAGTTTATCGACTGTGAACAACGTTATTCACTGCTCGAGAAAACTTGTTGTGCTTTAGCGTGGGCTGCTCGCCGACTGAGACAGTATATGTTGACCCACACCACTTTGTTAATATCAAAAATGGACCCAGTTAAGTACATTTTCGAGAAGCCAGCTCTTACTGGACGGGTTGCAAGATGGCAAATGATCCTCACAGAGTATGACATCCAGTACACATCACAGAAGGCCATCAAAGGCAGTGTATTGTCTGAATATCTTGCTGAGCAACCTATTTATGATTACCAGCCTATGAGATTTGACTTCCCTGATGAAGACATCATGTTCATAAAAGCAAAAGTTCATGAAGAGCCTGTTCACACTGAAGGGCCTGACCCGGAAGGAGAATGGACTATGATGTTTGATGGGGCTGTTAATATGAATGGTCATGGGGTTGGTGCAGTACTCATTACACCCAAGGGAGTTCACATGCCCTTCTCGGCAAAACTCATCTTTAATTGCACTAACAACGAAGCTGAATACGAAGCTTGCATTATGGGTCTTGAGGAAGCCATTGACCTCAGGATCAAAACATTGACTGTGTTCGGAGATTTAGCTCTGGTAGTTAATCAAACCAACGGCAAATGGTACACCCACCAGGATCATCTGATACCTTACATGGATTATACAAGGAGGTTATTGACTTTCTTTACAACAGTCAAGCTTGAGTATATCCCTTGGGACGAGAATCAGTTTGCAGATGCTCTGGCTACCATTTCGTCTATGATCAAAGTTCAAGCTGCCAACTTTGTACCTCAGATTTCAGTATCCAGACTTGACAGACCAACATATGTGTTCGCAGCAGATATTGTCAAAGATGATAAGCCTTGGTTCCATGACATTAAGTGCTTCTTGGAGGATCAAACATACCCACCTGGGGCATCTTCCAATGATAAGAAGACTTTGAGAAGGCTTGCTGGTAGTTTCTTTCTGAACACTGATGGTTCCCTGTATAAGAGAAACTTTGATATGGTACTCCTTAGATGCGTTGACAGAACAGAAGCAAATTTGTTGATGCACAAGGTGCATGAAGGATCCTTTGGTACCCATGCAGAAGGGCATGCCATGGCTAAGAAATTGATAAGATCAGGCTATTACTGGATCACAATGGATGCGGACTGTTGTGACTACGCTAGAAAATGCCATAAATGCCAGATTTATGCGGATAAGGTGCATGTGCCTCCCAATCCTTTGAATGTGATGTCTTCGCCTTGGCCCTTTGCTATGTGGGGCATTGATATGATTGGCAAGATTGAACCGACTGCTTCGAATGGCCACAGATTCATCTTGGTTGCCATTGACTATTTCACCAAGTGGGTCGAAGCAGCCTCCTACTCAAATGTTACAAGGTAAGTGGTAGCCCGATTTCTGAAGAGAGATATCATCTGTCGATACGGAGTTCCCGAGCGAATCATTACTGATAATGGTTCCAACTTGAACAATAAAATGATGGCAGAGCTATGCCGGGACTTCAAGATCCAACACCACAATTCTTCTCCTTACAGGCCAAAGATGAACGGCGCTGTTGAGGCAGCTAACAAGAATATCAAGAATATTGTGCAGAAGATGGTATTCACCTACAAAGACTGGCATGAGATGCTACCGTTTGCCTTGCATGGGTACCGCACGTCGATCAGAACATCCACTGGGGCAACACCGTATCAGCTTGTGTATGGTATGGAAGCAGTCCTACCGGTTGAAGTTGAGCTACCCTCCTTGCGGGTATTAATGGATGTTAAACTGAATGAAGCAGAATGGGTCAGGTCCCGATACGAACAAATGAGTCTGATTGAAGAGAAAAGATTGGTTGCAATTTGTCATGGGCAGTTGTATCAGAAAAGAATGAAGAAAGCCTTCGATCAGAAAGTCAGGCACCGAGAGTACCAAGTAGGAGATCTTGTGCTGGAAAGAATCCTCCCTCCTCATACAGACCACAGGGGCAAGTGGACTCCGAACTATGAAGGACCATTCGTAGTCAAGAAAGTTTTCTCTGGTGGAGCACTCATGCTCAGTACTATGGATGGTGAAGACTTCCCGTCCCCTGTGAATTCAGATGCAGTTAAAAAATACTTCGCATAAAAATGACCCGCTGGACATAAAAACAGAATGTAAGTCCAGGCAAAAATAGGGCATCCCGGCAAGTCAAAAACAGAATAAAAGACTTGGGCAAAAATAAGGGAAATAAATAAAAAAATGTACACCCGCTGAGTTGAAAAGCCGCATTGGACAACTCAGGCAAAAATGGGTATCCCGATGGATTGAAAACCCGAAAGGGCGATCCATGCAAAATAAGGGAATAAGCGAACAACGACATCCTGAATTCGTCTGTATCACCCACAACTTGGTAAGCTTCGAAAGGATTAAGCTTCACTCAAAATCAGCCTTCTTCAGAAAGCAAGACGAGAAAAACGTCAAATGTCATACGAGTCATAGCAAGGGGAAGCTCCTTGAAGCGTCGTCAACATTGCCAACATTTTGTTTCTCAATTTGTAACAATCTCCTCATTTTAGGGGATTTGTTTCTTTGACTGTATCTTGCCAATTCGGGGCATATGAATTAATAAAATCAGATTTTCAGTCATGTCTCGTACATTTTAGTTTCATTTGCAAAATGTCTGATGTCTTTAGAGATATTGATTGCATGAATACAGATGCTTCTTTTCTAAAAGAATACGTGCTTGCAGGAAATATGTTTACTCCCGGGAGTGTATAGACTCTTATGATGAAATCCGGTAAGGGATACCTCGGGATTACTTGTGCGTTTCTATCTTTGCAGGATTGCGGGTATACAAAGCACGACACGGGGCATGTAAGTTTCATCCCAGCAAGCTGGCAAATCAACACTCAGTCTTAGCACCCAAAGTGTTTTCTCCCCTGCTGAGTTGCCACTTGTTATCTCTCCCCAGCCGAGGTGCCAATCATTCTTCCTCCTCAGCCAAGTATAAAAGCCAGGGAACCACTTCCCCACAGAGACTCAGCCTCTATCCAGAGGAGCAGCACACGAAAGAATCACAACAGAGTGACGAAGACTTCTCCAAACCCCAGCTGGGTCCCTCATTACCAAGAATGGGTCTATCAATGACCTATTCCTCCAAGCAGATACATCTTAATGGTCTCATCCCCAGCTGGGATGTCCACTTCAAACAGATCAGTCGGAGATCTTCGCAGCAACGGGATCCGAATCCCGGATCGGTATCTTTTGCATAATCATAGCATTTGCATCATATTCACCCCACAAAGCGTAGCATTCCGTCTAATACGGAGCATTAGGCAAAAATCAAACATGTTGCATAATCATAAGTCATGGTTTGAATCAAACACTTGTGAATAATGACAATCCATCAACAATATACAGACTGCTCCCCAGATTCCCCAGCAAGAGCTAAAGCAGTTGCCTCACACTCACCAATACGAATACACACTCCTTTTGGCACCCGTCTGTGTCATCATTCACCAGTAAAGTCGCCCGAGCACTCTTTACAAACAGACCATCCGTATTTCAGATATTTCTTGACACCCGTCCGTGTCATATCCCCAGTAGAAAGCCAAAGCGTCCCCTTTGCACTCACAGATACTTATATATATAACTTTCTTGACACTCGTCCGTGTCACCTTCCCCCAGTATGTTTACTCTTGGTGCAGTGCTTATTACACCCGAGGGAGTCCATTTTCCTTTCTCAGCAAAACTCACATTTTCCTGCACTAACAAAGAAGGTGAGTACGAAGCTTGTATCATGGGTCTTAAGGAAGCCATTCACCTCAGGATCAAATCCTTGAATGTATTCGGAGATTCGGCTTTGGTAATCAACCAAACTAATGGCAAGTGGTATACTGACCAAGAGCGTTTGGTCCCCTACCATGGTTATACGAGGAGATTGTTGACTTTCCTTACAACGGTCAAGCTTGAATACATCCCTTGAGATGAGAATCAGTTTGCAGATGCCTTGGCCACTATTTCATTTATGATCAAAGTTCAGACTGCCAACTATGTGCCTCGAATTTTAGTATCCAGACTGGACCGACCAACATATGTCTTCTCTATGGACACTATTACTGACAACAAACCTTGGTTCCATGACATCAAATGCTTCTTAGAGACTCAAACATATCTACCTGGGGCATCGTCCAATGATAAGAAGACATTAAGAAGGCTAGACGACAGTTTCTTCCTCAATACTGATGGTTCCTTATACAAGCGAAACATCGACATGGTCTTACTCAGATGTGTTGACAAAAAGGAAGCAGACATGCTGATGCACGAAGTACACGAGGGTTCTTTCGGTACCCATGCCAGAGGATATGCAATGGAGAAGAAATTGTTGAGATCAGGTTAATATTGGATCACAATGGATGCAGACTATTGTGCCTATGCCAGAAAATGCCATAAATTCCAGATCTACGCAGACAAAGTACATGTGCCTCCAAGCCCTTTGAATGTATTGTCTTCACCCTGGCCCTTCGCAATGTGGGGCATTGATATGATTGGAAAGATTGAACCAACTGCTTCAAATGGTCACAGATTCATCCTGGTAGCCATTGATTACTTTACCAAATGGGTCGAAGCAGCTTCGTATGCAAACGTCACCAAGCAAGTGGTAGCCCGATTTCTGAAAAGGGATATCATTTGTCGATATGGAGTTCCCGAGTGAATCATTACTGATAATGGTTCAAACCTTAACAACAAAATGATGATAGAGCTATGCCGGGATTTCAAGATTCAACATCACAACTCTTCTCCTTACATGCCAAAGATTAATGGTGTTGTTGAGGCAGCTAACAAGAACATTAAGAAGATTGTGCAAAAAATGGTAGTCACATACAAAGACTGACACGAAATGTTACCGTTCGCCTTACATGGGTACCAAACTTCCATCAGAACATCGACCGGGGAAACGCCTTATCAACTTGTGTATGGTATGGAAGTTGTTCTACCTGTTGAAGTCGAATTGCCTTCCTTACGGGTAATAATGGATGTGAAACTGGACGAAGCAGAATGGGTCTGATCTCGTTATAATATACTGAGCCTGATTGAAGAAAAGAGATTAGCGGCTATTTTTCATGGTCAATTATATCAAAAACGGATGAAAAGAGCTTTCAATCAAAAGGTGAGACCTCGGGAATATTAAGTGGGAGAGCTTGTACTGAAAAGAATTCTTCCTCCTCATACAGACCACAGGGGCAAGTGGACGCCAAACTATGAAGGTCCCTACGTGATAACTAAAGTCTTTTCAGGAGGTCCACTGATGCTCACAACCATGGATGGCAAAAATTTCCCATTTCCTGTGAATTCAAATATAGTAAAAAATACTTCGCATAAATGACCCGTTGGACATAAAAACAGAATGTAAGTCCAGGCAAAAACGGGGCATCCCGGCGAATAAAAAACAGAATAAAAGACTCAGGCAAAAATAAGGGAAATTTAAAAAAATAAAATGAAATATGTACACCAGTTGAGTTGAAAAGCCACATCGGACAGCTCAGTCAAAAATGGGTATCCCTGTGGATTGAAAACCCGAAAGGGCGATCCACGCAAAATCAGGGAACAAGCAAACAACTGCATTCTGAATTCGTTTGTATTACACTTACATAACCTAGCAAGCTTCGAAAGGACAAAGCATCGATCAGAATCAACTTTCTTCTGAAAGTAAGATAAGAAGAGCGTTCAAAGTCATACAAGTCATAGCAAAAGAAAGATTGGAGCATCAACTTCAGCATTGCCAAATAGAATACTTTTATTTTCTCAATTTTATAGCAATCTCCTCATTTCAGGGATTAGCTTTTTCAAATGTACTCACCTGTTCAGGGAACATAAATCAATAAAATCAATATTCACTCACACTATGTTTTGTACCTTTTTGTTTTGTTTGCAAAAATGTCCAAAGTTTGTAATGCAACATTTGCATGAAAAGATATAAGCCATTTTCAATAAAAGCTTGCAGGAAATATGTACTCTTAAGCAAATTTAACTCCTATGACGGAATCTGGTTGAGGATGCCTCAGGGCACTTGTGCGTTTCCTTTATTTAACAGGTTGCAGGTACTTAAGGCAGTTAATCGTTTGCAGCATGAGGCATATAAGGTAATATACGGAAAAAATCAAGCATGTATTTGCATGATCATAAGTCAAGTTTGAATCATTCACCTGTATATACATAAATCACTCCCCCAGCGGTGTACAAACAAAAGCACCTCTCCCCTGCAGTCGCCAGAATACCTTTTTGCACTCTCAATACAAATACCCTTATACTATTCTCTAGCAGACCAAACACTCATATGTGTTCCTTGTTTGACTAATTTATACTCATCCGTATCATCATCCCTAAACATGCGCCGTCGTTTGTTTCTATCGATACTTGTCCGTATCGTGGTCCTAAAGATACTCGTTCGTATCTTTAGTCTATACACACTGTCGAAGCACTTATACCATTTTATTTTTGGGCTTAAACACTCGTCCGTGTTTATCTCTTCTCACGATGAAACTATCTTTCTATCAGGCATTCGTCCTATGTCGTGATATTTTTTAGCAGTCGTCCCCTGCTAGGTGATCGTCCTTCACCTTTTGATGACCGTCCCTCATCATTTATCTGATGGTTGTCCCATCGTTGATCTTTCTATCTGGCATTCGCCTATGTCGTGATATTTTCAGCAGCCGTCCCCTGCTAGGTGATCGTCCTTCACCTTTTGATGACCGTCCTCATCATTTATCCGATGGAAGTCTCCATCGTTGATCTTTCTATCCAGAATTTGTCCTATGTCGTGATATTTTCAACAGCCGTCCCCTTCTAGGTGTTCGTCCTTCACTTTTTAATGACCTTCCCTCATTATTTATCTGATGGCCATCCCCATCGTTGATCTTTCTATCCAGAATTCGTCCTATGTCGTGATATTTTTAGTAGTCGTCCCCTGCTCGGTGATCGTCTTTCACATTTTAATGAACGTCACACATCATTATTTCATCAGTTTATCCAATGGTCGTCCCTATTGTGGATGCCTATTCTTTAGCCTGATGGTCGTCCCCATCGTGGATGCTTTATTCTTTAGCCTGATGGTCGTCCCCGTCAGTGTATTTCCCAACACTTAATCCCCAACAGTCGTCCTCTGCTCGGTGGTCGTCCTCCATTGTTATCATTCGATTTTCATTCTATATTGTTTGGTTTTGTAAATAACAATTTATATCCCTTTTCTTCTTATACCAGAGAGAGCAAACTTTGGACTGTCTCGGTATTCAACCACAAGTTATCTTGTTCGTCTGTTAAGCCTAGCGCTTACATCCTGCACAACTAACTCATGCTTGAATAGGGGCAATTGTAAACACCCCAAATTTTCCCTCTCACTTTATTAGCCTTGGCTTATGATCACATATTTCATAGCATATTATTACATTTTACATTGCATATTCACCTTTAACATCTCATTGCATCTCTGCACAACTAGGATTTGTGATCAGATGAATCTTGAAGAGTGTATGAGGTATCTCAAAGGCCATGAAGCATGACAAGAATATCCTTGAATTTTATAAGGTCATATTGTACCCCCAAGGGTTCTTGGAAGTCAAAAGATCACAGGAGATTGCAGAGCCACCCAGGCAGGCTCAAGGTTCCTGCACAGATGACCTAAAATTAGGGTTTTGGGTTTGAGGTCCTTAAAACCTAAATATTTGGTCATTCTTGATTAAAATGATCTTTATATGATATAAGGAGTGTGTGGATGAAGTTTGATGGAAAAATTCAATATGGAAGTCATCTGATCAAATGGTAACTTGTTGTGTAAGAAAAGTCAGGATTATGGCATCTAAGGCCTCCAACAAGGGTTCCAAAGGGTCATCATCATTAATTTGAGGTCCTATGACCTTTATTTGGTCATATGAATTCTTGAAATATCACAAGATTGAAGAATTTTGAGCCATTGCAAAAGTTTCCAGTTTTGGACATGACTTGAAATGCAAACTTTCCATTTTGGGAAAGATTTTCAACCTCCTCTTTCTTGATCAAAAATGTTTCAAATGAATTTTCTTCAAACATGAAAGTTGTAGATTGGATCTTCCCCTTTCTAAAAATTACAAGAACTCATCTTGATTCATCCTAGAACTCAAGATATGATGGATCAAAGTTGGGAAAAATCTTGTAAATTTAAAGTTTAGGCCAAAGAGGGAAATGTGCAAAAGTGAATTCCAGGCCTCTACATGACTTCTAATCCACTCAAAAGCATCATGGCATGATTAAACAACATCTCAAAGTCATATTTGAGCTTTGAACCAAGGGATTCCATGACTTGTTTCTTAAGAAATCACAAAGTTGCAAAATTGCAAAACCTATGCAAACTCTTGATCCAAGCCATACAACTCATAAAATTTGATCCTGGGGTTCTCCTTAAAGCCAGTTGAGGCAACTCAAGCCCTCAAATCAGTCGTGCCATGGCCCATACCTTGTGTAAACAACTTTTGACTTTTTGGCCAATTGAGCCATGCCATTCCCACATTGGATATCTACTCTTCTGACTCTTCCATTTGTTTACGCATTGCCTAAGGATCATAAAACATAACACCCAAGAACTCAGAGAACACACAGACTCAGATTGCACAAAAATTCCCAAAAACTTCCTCTCTTCGATTCTCCCAATCCAACCATCAAACTTCAAAAAATCTTTCACCAATAAGTCACACTTCACCTAAGGAACAAATCCCAACCCTTACAATGGCCTACAACACAACACACAAGAACCTCATTTTCTGCCATATCAGAACTAAACCTCTCAAACTAGCCACTTTCAAAGCATTCCAAGCATTCCATTAGCCTCAGGAGGTTCAAAGGAGGTCATTTGCACAAGAGGGAGTCTCTGAAAGCTCACTTTCGAAGGTCTCCTGCTCAGGTATAGCTCAAGAACTTTTTTCTCAGAACTTCATTTTCTTGTTACAAGATGAATCTACATGTTGCACTGATCACATAGATGTCTTTAGAATTGAAAATGAGCAAGAAATGACCATTTCATGTTGTTCTGAAAGTTTGCCCGTGTTTTGATTTTTGCTTTGATTCTCTTGATTCAAGTGTTTTAAATGTTTTTTGATGATTGATTTGTGTTCCATGAAGTGTGGGGGGTATTTCTGGGCAGGTTAAAGGTCTTGGGATGACCTAGGGAAGAAGATAGGGTTTTGGTTGGCTGGAGAAGATGACCGGAGCACTGTTCCGGTCATCTGAAAGTGATTAGGGTTAGGGTGTCCAGATTGAATGAGAGCCCTTAGATCTTGATTAGATTAGGTAGTTGACGATTCAGATTAGTCATTAACCCTAATTTTAATTAATTAAATTAAATCATAATTAATTAACTCAGATTGAATGTGAGCCTTTGGATTGCGCGCGTTTTAGGAGTTTAAACCTAGACCATTGGATTTGCATACCTTCAGTCAAGCTGACTCACACCCTAAACCTTTGATCTGGCTTCCACGCAATCTGAGCCCTCCATTTTAATTACTTTTCATTTTATTTTTATTTATTTCATTTTTGATTTCTTTTATTTATTTAAAATAGCAAAACATTTTCAAAAATTCTGATTTTTTACACTTTCACTCTAATTAATATAAAAAACCCAAAAATATTTTTATTTTCCTATTTTGCATTAAAAATTTATTTTTAAATCATTTAAATGTATTATTTAATTAATTAATTCATTTTAATTAATTAAAAATACTTTTAAATATTTAAAAATCACAAAAAAAAATCAGAGAGCCTCTTTGAACATTAAGGTCAATTTACTAACTCATTTCACAAATTTATTTTAGGGTTTGATCATGTTTTGACAATTAAACTTGAATTAGGGTTTTGAAAACCCCCTTTATTCATAACCCTAATTCAAAAATTCATTTTTGACTAACCAAAATGATTTTGTAATTGGATCTTTTTGCATTCTTTAACATGTTGCATCTAGTATCTAGGACATTTAAGTCGTATTTTTGCATTGCATTTTCAATTTGTTTTGACTTTTTCTTTGCAAAGTGTCCAAAACCCTAGCCAAACATAGGAAAACCATAACTTGACTTTGGTTTAGCTTTAGACTTCCACCTTTGGAGGGTGTTCTCATGTAGGATTAGGGTTTGTTTGTATGCAATTTCAATTTTTTATCATGTGATTTGCTTCTGATTTTGATCATGGGCTTTGTGTATGTACATGCTAACTTTTCAGGTGCAAATGGTAAGTTAATTGGGATGTGGATGTGCATCCACATCCAATCTCTTCTCACCCTCTTATTTATTTGTGTTTGAAGTGAATTTGATTCACTTGTGTTTGTTTCTATCCCCCTCCTAGGTTACTTCACTTCTTCAGGAAGTAAGTAACCTATCTTTCTTTCTCTTTCTCTTTCATCTGCTTCTCCCTTGGTGGCCATCTGAAGACTTCTCCTTAAGCCTCATAAACAATAGGAACATCCAAGCATGATAAACTTAGGGTTGTGAATAGTCCCCCTTAGTATTTTACCTTTTGAGTCTCTTTGAGTCTCTACTTCTCACCTCAATAACAATGGCTAAACAGATAAAGTTTTAAGACTCTGAATTAGGGTTATGCCTATATCCTTATCTTAGGATGGAGTATATAACTTTAATACTTAGTGTCGCTCCCTGGATTTCCATCCTGGTACAAACTAAAGGGGGACTAACAAATCCTAATGTTATCATGCATGGATGAACCTAGATTAGTGTGGTTTGAAGTTTATCCTAATGAAGAAGAAGGAAATAAGAAAGAAGAAACCAGAATACAACTTAATCCTCTAAAGGAGATAAGTTGTTTCTAAAGGGGGAAAAGATAAGGTTGAACAAAGGATGGCATAAGGCACATCACAAATGAAAGCAAGAAAGCAATAAAGAAAAGAGATGAAAGTTTGAAATGTGAATAACATCCACACTTCTTACTTACCTTATGCAATTACCTGAAAATGTTAGAAATACAAACAAGAACAAAATGGAATATAAACAAGCAAGGGATCCCATCAATCTAACACAACCAAAAGTGAATCATACCTATTATATACTAGGATCAAGTCAAACAACCAATAGGAGTTGGCACAAGTGCCCTCCTAAACTAATGAGCAATCAAACATCCAGAAAGTATTCAAAACTAAGCAAGCAAACATAGAATTCAACTATAATGGAAAACCAGCCCAAACAATTCTACAATTTATCATGAGAACACTTTAATCACCTACAAAACACATGCCAAAATGACAATCCAAAAATCATAAGAAAAGTTAGTCAAATAAATGCCTAAAGTCCAACTAGTGTTTAGTAAACTTCAACATAAAACAACGTGACAAAATCAAGAAAATAAAAGATAAAAATCATGAAATAAATCCTAAATGACCTTCAACATGTTAGGGATCAATAGCAAAAAGAACCATGTTCATTACTATTTTGAAACTTTAGTCATAAAATCAACAAGGTAATGTTTGCATAAAGGAATTTAATATAAAAGAAATTAAGTCAAGAATTATTATCAGGCGCCAAAATTAATAAAAATTGAGAAATAAAAATATCAAAAATTAAAGAATATTAAAATAAATGTCCAAGAATTTATTTACTATTTTAAAAAGCTTCTAACTATTTTTAATAAAATAAAATGAAACAAAAATTAAAAGAGAAATAAAATAAATGGAAACCAAAAAGCAGGGTTCAAATAGCAAGGAAAACATTTATGAAGGATTTGGGCTCATGATCAGGGGGTGCTAAAAGAAATTCGGGCGGAGGCCCAACGAACAAAGCCCTAATTCAGCTTTTTTTTTTTTCTTTTATATTCTTCTTATTATGCGAAAATGAAAAATGAAAAAAAGAAAAAATAAATATGTATAACATATCAATCGGTCACTTTCTAACTTAAGTGGAAAAAATAAAAAGATAAAGTCGGGCCAATAAGATGTCGCCAACACATCGTCACTAACCTCCAGCCATGAAAACTCAAGAAAAAAACCCAGCAAAACAGAACAACATAAATCGCGATTTTCAGCATGAGCACACCCAACTTGAACACCACATACTCTCTTAAATCTCCATGAAATTTAAAAATTCCAAAAGCTAAACTGATCTATGAAGTATAAGGAAGAACAACATGCTATCATTTTTCACAAATACTCAAGATCCAAGGAAACCCGAAGCCAACAAAGTGAGGTCATGAAAATGGAAATCAAGATTTAACTCACCACTAAGTTTCTAAGCATCTTAACCATCTCAGATTAATCATTCAACACATGAAACGAAACAGTCTAACTCAAAACCGAAGCAAAAATGGAATGAGATTCAAACCTGAGGTTGAGCTCTTTTTGTGGGATTTGAGAAAACCAGAGAGAGGATGATCCTCCTTGAACTTCCTTGCTCCAAATAAAGGCTAAGTTATGATTAAAGTGAAGAATGCCGCAGTTCCGAAAATAGAATGAAACTTCAATCCATCAACAAACCCTCCTTAAGCTTCAATTCACAAGAAGATGATGAAGATGTATGTTGAGAAGGCTTTTGGGAAGAAGACTTTGGTGGACGAGTTAGAGAAATCTGACTTGATTTCTTGATGGAGATGATGAAAATTTGCAGAGAGAGGAGTTTGTTATATGATGTTTAGAGGGATGAAAATGTGAGGATTTTTTCACTGAGTCGTGACTGAGGGCTTTGTATACTGAGAGTATCTTTTCTTTGTGAGTGCCACCTTCTCATTTGAATTTTCAAGAAAACCATTCAATGCATGTTGGCGTATGGAGTTATCATGCTCCCAATGTGTGATGGCCACAAGATATTTGACGGTGAAAAATGATGCAAAACAATTGATGACCATTGGATGGTTTCCATGAAGCTGCATGGTCAGAACTCACGTGATACACTCCTCCTCCCTTGGTGTCAATGTGTGTGATGGTGTGAGTGGCAAGAGAAGTGTCACGATTTTTGGTGATAACAGAATGAGAAAATGACATGCTAGTGGGTGTGCATTTTGCTGGCATTTTCACAACCAATGAGATATCCCCATGTGCTCATCTTTTGTACCAATTTTCAAATCAAAAAAGAAATAAGAAAGAAAGTACAACAATAACAACATGAATTAATTTAATTACGTGAAATGGCAAAGTCCTATTAGAAAAAGTTGTGGAAAAAATGATAAAAGGTGACATAAAAAATATATGACACAAAAATAAAAGAAACCAATGGTAATTTGACAAATGTCACATAAAACCCTAAAATGCACCCAAACTTCCAAAAATCATATCTCGAGTTCTAAAAATTATATGAAAGTGTTCTACGACTTTTCAGAAAGGGAAAATCGTGCTCTACGACTTTTGTGTTCACCAAAAAATCATTCGGGGCCTTTTTGCACATGAAATAATAGCTCGAAGTTTAGGGACAAATATTTCCAAAAATGGAAACTTCTAAATTTCCAAATTTAGCAACTTTTCGCATATTCCCGATTTTTGACATTTAAGCTCGACTAACCTATTCTTTGACATGATATGACCTCCAAAAACTGATGATCCTGATTAAAAACCCTGAAATCCTCATGTTGACTTTTTTGACTACAAAGTTGACTTTCTTACTCCGTCTTCATGTAACTGGACAAATTCTTAACTTCTTCAATGAATTTTTGCCTCAAATTTCATACATAAGCCATGCAGATCATATGAGAGCCTTTGAATACAAGAATTGGTCAAAGCTAAGAGGATATGAGGGTCTGGTCCGAAACCCTAATCAGGATTTCCCTCACATAGGAGAAAATTGCATTTTTGAACTTCTGATGAAATTTCTCTCTTTTGAACTTTTAAGGATGACCTTGGGCTTGTTCAACATATGAGAAAACCTTATGAGCTTCTTGCAATGCTACCGGGCCAATGACTTGACTTTAAAATCCTGAACTGTCTAAAAACTGATCATATGCCTTATGCTAGAACATGTGATTATTATGCCTCATTTTTCTATGACAGATGCTAAAAAATGATATGCTGATGCTATACTTATGATTATATGATGATAAAAAGGAGAGGGAAAATTTGGGGTGTTACAACTGCCCCTATTCAAGCAATTGTTAATCCGAAAAGGACGGTTGCACGGGCTATCGACCGTTCAAGATGAACTGTGGTTGAATACCAAGAAAACCTGAAATTTGCACTCTGTTGGAGAATGCAAGCAAACAAGAAGTAAACCCAACCAAATGACACTTTGATGACTACAGTGAGGAGAAAGCAGACAAGCTCCTTCCAAGTTGAATTGGTACTTCGAATGGAAAAACTTAGACAGACGAGTCTTCTTCAAGCAAACCTGTTACGCCAGGAAATGGACGTACGAGCCCTCTTCAAGCAAACCTGTTACGCCGGGAAATGGACGTACGAGCCCTCTTCATACATTTTTCAAAATATATGACCTGAGACAGACGAATCTCCTTCGGATAAACCTGTTACGCCAGGACCGGTGATGCACTTAAGTCTGTGGGATAGACATGCACAATCAGGACAGACGAACCCTCTTCATATATCCTCCGTAGATATATGGTCTAAGACAAATGAGTCTTATTCAGATAACCTATTACCAGGTGCGACATTAGGATTGGACGAACCCTCTTCAAAAATATTGTATAGATAAGTAGTCTCTGAGACAGACGAACCTCCTTCGGATAAACCTGTTACGCCAGGACCGGTAACCATTTTGACGTTTAATCCCACCGCCAGGTCTTCAAACCTCTTCAATACAGACAAATATTGGATGATCATCAAGAGAAACACATACGAGTGCCCTAAGTCAATGATACAAACGAATATCAGACGATGATCTAAGAAACACAAACGAGCGCTTCAAGCGATGATACAGACGAATATCAGCCACTGGTACAGACGAATACCAGAAACCCAACACAGATGAGCATTTGAAGTAGCAATACACACGAGTACCAGAAATCCAACACAGACGAGCATTTGGAGTAGCAATACAGACGAGTACCAGAGTGATTATCAAATCGACACATATGTGTAACACCCTAATTTTTGCCCTAAGATTTCTTCGCATATCATTTGCATTTTGCATACAAACAAGATCGCATTGGTTTCCGAGTTTCTCCTCAGATCAAGTCTATGCTTCGCAGGGGATCACCATTATTTTTACTGTTTTATATTTGTTTACATTTACTGATCTCTAACAAAAATACAAAAAAAATATGTTGCAGTGTTCTTCTTCTTCTCTGTGTTGCAGGTTTGCGAAGATGAGACAGTAATTTCATTCAGATGCGTTTGTTCAGTCACAATGCGATTTCAAGCGGACGTTTGACCTAATCTGGTCAAACTATTAAAAGATTGTGTTGACTGCCAGTTGTGTGTGCCAGTAATTCATTCATCAGGCAATGCGTTTTCAAAGTACAAGTTGGGTTGTGTGACATTTGTTTTCTGTGCGAAGTTTGGTTTGTTCATCAGTTATCAGGCAGTGTGTTGCGGGTTTGAATCTTCAGTGTTTATCCGTTCATCGGTTCATTAATTCATCAATGATTCATCTGAGGATCTATTTTCCTCAATTTGGTTTTAAATCATCAAGGCATGTAATCAAACATTTTGCAGATGACAATATCAGTGACTTTTGAGTTGGCAAATTGATCAGTGGTTCTGTGATTGGCTGTATTCATTTTATCAGAGGCTTGTGAAAATCAGGAGTTTGTGATGGGCTTAAAATCATCTGTTCATATTCATTTATCTACTCGTATTTCATTTCTATTATCCAATAACCATCTTTTTCCCATTTTTTTCGATTATCCATTCCATGTTGTAAACCATTTTTTTTTAATGTCCAATTACCATTTTAAATTTCTCATTTTTCCTTCCATTTTTCTAAATTCATATCTCCACACTTATTTCTATCCAATTCTATCCAAACTTTATCTTTCCATTTTTATAATACCATTTTTTTTATTATCACAAAAAAAATAATAATAATGATATCTTTACAAAAATAAGCCATTTACCAATAAAAAAAAAAAGAGAGCTAAAGCCCATATATGTTTGTCAAAGTCCAATAACAAAACACTTGCCAAAGTTGCCTGCACACAAGCTTCCCAATGCCCTCTGGCCCGCCAATAGCCTTGCAAACTCCCAGCTTTTCCCGTACCAGCCGCAGGCCCAGCTTGCAAAAGCAAAAACAACATCATACTCCCATCAATCCGTAAGCCAGCAAGCAGCAGGCCCCACCTCATATCAGTTTGTCTCAAGCCAATTTCTCCAGCCATAAGCTCACGCTTTCCGTACTGCATATGTGACAAAACAACTTGCCAAGCCTCATAAACTCAAGTCCAGCTTCACATACTTTCCACGCGCATTTCCTCCAGCTTTGGCCCAATTCCACATGAACAGCAAACTAACGAACAACAAACACAACAGCCGGCCATTGCATTTCCAGCTTCCGCAAGCCCAGACCTTCGCACACAACAAGCGTACTTCCCAAGCCCAATAAGCCCCAAGCCACAGCATCCCACACCATCAAGCCTTGTTCAAGCAAACTTGCCAAGCCTCCAGCTACAAAACTCAAGCCGAAGCCAATACTACACTTGCCGTCACATATCTCACGAGCACAAATTCACACGCACGCGTTCGTCACGCCCAGTACCTGAAAACGAAACAAGCAAAACGCAATTGACACAAACTCAAAACGCAAAAGTATTAGAATCAAAACGCAAGGAAAAAATCAGATGGAAGCAAGCTAGCACGTAATTCCCGTGAGCATCCAAAACGCATATGCGAGAGACACAAAACGGCATCATCCTCTTCACCTCATTCTCCTATAAAAAGCAAGCCTCCTTCACTCAATGATCAAGCTCTGAGAAGCCAAAGAATCCCTGCCGAAATTCTTCAAGCTACTTCAAAACCCTAACCCCTTTCCATCTTCAACCTCTAAAATACTCAAATCCATCAATTTTTCTCAAATCCCCAAAATCTGATACAAACCTAAATCACCTTTGAAATCCGAAGTGAAGAAGAATAAGAGAAAACGCAAGAAGAGGAGAGAAGAGAGATTTGCTTCGATTTGTGATTGAGAAGGTGAGGGTTCGGATAATTCGTTTGGTCCCCTGTTTGCTCTTGTTCGTTTACCGTGCAATTAGAGAAGGAAGAAGACTAGTTCTTCTGTTTTTTTTTTTCATTTTTTATATTTCCTTTTTTTAATTAGTTTAATAATAAGAGTAAATGGAGATGGAGTTTTGGGCCTAAGGCCATATGGTATTGCTAATCAAACCCGCGGATCACCACTTGGATCCTTCCTCACCTTCTTTTTTTATTTTAATTGTATTTAGGTTTTTTTAATTTGTTATTAGATGGAATTCATTTTGATAATGAAGTCCTTTGTTAGAAAATCTATTTTGGAAATAGTTTTTTTAGAAAAAGATTTTTATAAGTATTTTATGAAAAGAGTTTAAGAAAAGAGTTTAAAAAATGATTTAAAAAATGTTTTGATCTTTTTTTTTTTGGATCTATTTCTTTTTGGATCCATTTTTCTTCATCTATTTTCAATTTTGGTCGATGACAATCTTCCGATTCGGGATTGTTGATTTCCGATTAAGCTTAATCTTCATTATTTCAAATCTATGGATGAATGATCATTTGGATCATTCTCCATACTTTGAGATTGTGATAGGTTGCTAATCGAGAAATTCAACGATAATCTCGATTAAGATTAGACCTTCCTTCTTCTTTTCGTGTGACATGTTTTTGGAGAACGATTCATTATATCGTTTCTCTAACATGTATTAACACGAATACTTTCCACTTTAATTAGTGGTGGCCGGCCTCATTTGTAGGGTAATTACTTCGTAAATTACTCGGCGATTGCTTAACATAGACCTAAAGTTGTCCCGATTCGATTAAAGATCCACTTGGATCCGGTTGCCTCGGTTTTATTTTCATTGTTGTGGTTGTGCTTGATTAAGTTCATCATACCACCTTATATTGTTTATAATATAATAATGTGAATATAATTGTTTAAATTTAATCTCTTGCACCTTATCCTTTTATTTTAAATCTCTCGCTCCCTTATCTCCTTATTACATTTTGCCATATTATATCATATATCATTGTTTATATTCATATTGTGCTTGTATATATTCATATTGTGCTTGTTTTCTATTTTGTTCATTTGGACATTAAAATACTTAATAAAGGATTAAACTCTTAAAAAACTTGTGACTTCTAACATTGGACTTATGGTTACTATCCCGAACTTTTGGAGATTGGACTTAGACTTCTAGGATTCCCTTTGCTCAAGTTGGAGTGGTTAGAAACCTTGGCCTCAAATGATGTCATTAACTTTTGAAGATGAAATTCCGATCTTTGAAGATTTGTACATATGGGTTTGGTAACTTCTTTCCTTAGCTTTTAATTCAAGCATTAGGACTAGTCTCTTCAACTCCTCCCCATTCTTTAATTTTCAAAACTTCTTCCTATTTCAAAACCTTCTTGTTTTCTAAACCTCAAATACTTTCATAAACAAACCTTGAATTAGGTCAAGCGATTTTTAATCTTTTCCTTTTATTTTCTTAATCAAATATTAAGTCATGTAAATATATTAAAACCATTTTTGTACATACTTTAAAAAATACAAATCCATTCAATTGTTTTTGTGCCTTGTGCACCTTTCTTCTTTTCCACATGTTTAGATATGATTCATCCCTTTTAGCGGAATTATTCGCTAAGGGATGACGACTTATCTTTACATCTTAAAAATCAATTCAACCCACTTATTCTTTTCAAACTTTGTACCACGAACTACGAGGTTTTGATCTCGCATTGCACTTTGTGGGTACGTAGGCATAAGGCTTTAAAACCTTATCAAACACAAAATCATTAAAAAATATTCTTCTCCTCATCTCTTCCATCATTTTAAACAAACCAATTTCAGACCAAAAGCAATAAGTATTTCAAAGGGCTCCCGTGGAGTACCACGGATGAGTCGGGTGCCTAAAACCTTCCCGGTTCATAACCAATCCCCTTACCCAATCTCTGTTTATTTCTTTTAGCCTTTGCTTTTAGAATCCTAGGTTTTTATTCGTTCTTTTACCTTTTTCCATTCGGAAATAAAGAAAAGCGCGGTGGCGACTCTGTGTTAATCGAGTTAAGTTAATCAATAGCTTACACTCACGATTTTACCGCTACAGAAAAGTGGCGACTCTGCTGGGGAGTAATCTCTAAGCGGATTTAGCCTACTTTGATTTATTTATTGCTTTGGTTTGAATTGTTTGTTATTTGTTTGTTCCGTTTTGGTTTGGTGATCCTCTGTGTGAGATAGATTCTAACCCGGATCTGAGTGACACTTATGATAGGACGGCGATATTCAAAGCGATATGTGATGGAGTAGTCCAAAGCAATATCAATTTGATAATCTCCACTCGGTTAGGCTCTCTTGGACTATCAATGTCATGACGAGTAATTGTACGTGGCATTATTTTCCGACCTTGAACTGATCATACTGAGGACCTTAGAACCCTTAACCCATCTAAGCCAATTTAGGAACGTAGTGCGGAAGCTGTCTGGATGTAAATCTAAGGCGGTTGTTACGCGATACTACACTCGGACGAGGTCTATTTTAAGAATGTTATCGGTTGGGGAGTAATCCAACGTACCGATAAAATTCTAAAGATGGCTGTTAACTCCGGGCACCTCTGTTAGCACCCTTTTGGTTTCTTGCAGGTACAATGAAGACAAAACCTTAGTACTTACCTGTGGGGTTGGTGTTCTGATACCTTGACTTCATGCTCGTGACTCGGAACCTAAGCCCGTGTGCTTTGTGTGATCTTGTTTGTGGTTGTTGCATCTACATATTCATCATGATCATCATCACAACCATTTTTCAAGGAAGACAATTCTGATTATTGCAAATATTGGAAAGAATAAATATTCCTTTTTGTCAAGATTTTTTTTTTATGATAATATTCTCGATGTTGACCATGTTTGCAATAATCGAGTTTGGTTTTTCTTAAAATGGAAGTGAATTTTGCATATCATTGCATCCTCGCATATCTTGTGTTCATCCGAGTTGTGTGGGAACTTATCCCGGTTGTTTTCTTTCCTCAGTTGTCTGTTGATCCGTCAAGCTTACTCCTCACCACAGATACGGTACTAGAGCTGCTAACAGATTGAGAGTTATTAGATTGAGAATGGAAAATCAAGTCCAACATAACAAGAAAGTTAGGGAAGACCTTGATGAGTTGAAAAGCAATGTGAGTCAGATCATGGAGATGCTACAGGCTTTGATCATCAGGGAAACTCAACCTCAGAGGATTGTCATGCCTCAAGTCAATGTTTCTGCTGGTGAAACAAGTGTTGTTGGGATGACTCGTCGTAGACAACAACACCATGAACAATCATACCCTACTGCAGTCGCTCTGATGATCAATGGTCCATCTATTCAAAGGAATGTTGTCCAGAACCAGAATCATAATGCTAGGAGTAAGCCAAGCTTTGATCCTATTCCTGTGCCGTATGCAGACTTGCTTCCATCTTTAATTGCAGAGAATCTTGTACAAACTCTTCCACCACCTCCGGTTCCAGAGACTATTCCATGGTGGTATAAGCCAGAAGCTCGTTGTGCTTTTCATCAAGGTGCCCCGGGGCATGATGTTGAGAACTGTTACCCGCTGAAGTTTGAAGTACAGAAATTGATGAGGAACAATGTTCTGTATTTCAATGATGTTAATCTTAATGTGCAGAAGAATCCATTGCCGAAGCATGGTAATGTGTCTGTGAACATGGTTGATGGTTGTCCTGGTAATGCGTCTGATGAAGATGAAGAAATGTTTGATTTCGTTACGCATGGAAAGATTTGCCAGAACCAGAATCGTAATGCTAGGAGTAGGCCAAACTTTGATCCTATTCCGATGACTTATGCTGAGTTGTATCCTTACTTGGTCCAGAATGGTTGGATTACTACTAGGCCTGCGCCTCCTGTTCCAAATCCTCTTCCGGTTGGTTATAGATCAGATCTTCGTTGTGAGTTTCATCAAGGTGGAACTGGTCATGACCTAGAACACTGTTTTGCATTGAAGGCTAAAGTAAGAGAGCTTGTTAGAAATGGGATGATTACTTTTGAGGATACTAACCTTTTTCCGAATCATGAGAAATGAATCTTCTAGAGGAATTCAACTGTCAGATTTTCTTCAAGGCCAGAATCTCAGACGGGACAGCTCATCCTTTGTTGCTGATGGATCACTAGGCTATTGTTTCTTTATGTTTGCGATTTTTCTTCAATCATATTAAGCTGTTTGCTTTTAAGCTTGTTTGTACTTTCATGTTGGTTTTAATGAAATGAGCATTGCTTTGTTTTGATTTCATTTATTATTTGCATCTTTATGCTTTACATTTCAAGTTCATTTATCTTGTCTCAAGCTTTCATAATGATTGGAGGGAGGATGACGAAAACGAAATACCCATAATTGTTGTTGGTATGCTTTCAATTGAGACTTGGTTGATGATATACAGGCATTGTTTCAAATCCTAAACACTGGAGAAATAAGGAAGTTAATCCTTTGTCAACCCCTTTGAGCCTTGAAGTTGGAGTTTCTTTCTATTCGAAAAAACCCGCAATTTTAACCCGGGGATGGGTAGTTCTCAATTAATTCGAATGTGCATTCAAGTACAAGAGAATCATTCAAGATACCTTTCAATAAAGGTTGCAATCTCAAGTTTTTCCTTCATACACATCAAGAAGTGTTGAAGATGTCTCTCAATTCAAAAGCCAATGATGGTTCATCGTAATCATTAAGCCATGCAGTCATTATCTTTCGGAAAAAATAATCTTGAAAAAAAAAACGATAAAAAAAATCAAAGCCCGCTGAGTCAAAACCTATGAAGGAGACTTAGGCAAAAACTGGGGCATCCCGCTGGCTGTAAGTTGAAATGACGCAGTTCAGGCAAAAATTAGGGATAATAAAAAGAAAGATTTACCCAGAGGTCATCAAAATTCTCAGCAAAAATAAGTTGAGTTGACCAAAGTCCTCACTAGAAATAACAAAAGGAAAGATGTGACTGTTATCTCAAAATCCTTTGGCTTATGAACCATCTTCATCTGTGCAATCCTAAATGTCCGGGAACTTGAATGCATAGGCTGAATTAATTGAATGTAGGACTGAAGTTCATCACGAAGAGGGGTTGGGTATAAATAAACTTTGAGCCTATACCCTTTGTTTCATAAACCGTGAACCAGACCACGTTACAACCTTCAAAAAGTCCTAATTGAACCCAGGTTTCTTTTGAAAAGCATACTACAACAAGGTTGCGTAAACTGACTCCCAAGTTCTTTACCAATTATTTGTTTCTTACATTTGCTTTATCTTTAATGTTGTCTCAACCGCCGTGTTTTGACAATGGTTTTTAATTACTTTACATCAATAAATTTCATTCCAAAAATGATCCTCGATTTCAAACTTTGCATTGAACTTTGCATTAAAATCACCAGGTTTGTACAAACATTTTTTATTTGCAAATAAACTTTCCTCATCAAGGAATTTTCAAACAGTTGAGAAACTTGGTCGGTGATCTTATCAGGGGCAATTTCTCCTCAGGTCCTATGGTTCAAGAGTTGTTGATCAGTGCAAGTTATTCTCAGATATGGTCCTCTGCAAGATTCATCTCTGGGTTTTTTTCCCAACAATCATTTCAAGAACTGAAGCCATGATCAGTTTATTCTCTCAACAGTTATTCCAAAGATCTGAGTATTTTCTCCGGAAGCAATCAAGAATTGAATCCATTATCAGTTTACCTTCATTAGTCATTGAACTTGGGGCAACTTTCTTCAAGAATCTCCAAGCAGCTTTGCATGATTTCTCTCAAAAGACTTTCAACTTGATGCAGTTTACTGGGGGGACAGAGATTTGTTCAGCATTAGCATTTCTAATTTCCGAGCAGACTGGCATGAGATGTTCCCTTTTGCTTTGCATGGGTATCGTACATCTGTCCGCACTTCAACAGGGGCAACCCCTTTCTCATTTGTTTATGGTACAGAAGCAATGCTCCCTGTCGAAGTTGAAATCCCATCAATGAGAGTTCTGATGGAAGCCAAGTTGACTGAGAGTTCTTATGGTGTCAAAGTAGATTTGATCAGTTGAATTTGATTGAAGAAAAGAGAATTAAAGCTTTGTGTCATGGTCGGTTGTACCAGCAAAGAATGAAGAAAGCTTTTGATAAGAAGGTCAAACCTCGTGTATTCAGAGAAGGCGACCTCGTGCTAAAAAAGATTCAGTCTTTCCTTAAAGATTCTCGGGGCAAGTGGACTCCGAACTATGATGGACCATATGTTGTTAAGAAAGCCTTCTCTGGCGGTTCATTAATTCTTGCAACTATGGATGGTAAGGAGATCACTCGTCCTGTGAATGCGGATGCAGTCAAGAAATACTTCGCCTAAAAAATAAAATAAAAGAACAGCTCGCTAAGTTGAAAACCCGAAAGGGCGGCTTAGGCAAAAATGAGCGTCTCGGTGGATTGAAAACCCGAAAGGGCGGTCCAGGCAAAAATTAGAGACAAAAACAGAAATAATTATCCCGGTAGGTTGAAAACCTGAAAGGGATCATGGCAAGTAACTGCGTCGACAGACTGAATCGCTTGTAGCAATCGAGGATTTCAGATTCTATCCCTCAGAGGAATTATTCATCAAATATTCTTATTCACTCATCCTTGACTGAAGTTTCGGACGCAGTGGAGTTCAAAGTTGATAGAGAGAATAGTGATCATTGTATCTCAATGAACAAAGAAAGGATATCAATAGTGATTCCGAAGACAGTAAAGTCTGGATGTGTGTAACTCGTCTCTCCCAAAGCAGGGTTTGATTAGGTTGTGTCCATGTAAAGTTCTTGTTTAGTCTTGACAGATTGATGTTAATGATGTTTTGTTCCCCAACCATGATGTTGAATGGAGATTGTATGCATTTCCCAGAAGAATTGTTGGAAGGGAGGTTTCAAGAGAATCCCTAGCTGAGTTTTGATCTTTTCCTCAGCATGTTATCTTTGAATTGAGAAGTATTTGGAATCCCTAGCTGAGTTTTGATCTTTTCCTCAGCATGTTATCTTTGAATTGAGAAGTATTTGGAATCCCCAGCTGAGCTCATGTTCCTCAGTTTAATTTGTTTGCATCCTGGAATATAGAAGTATTGATATAGCAGTCAGTTTAGAGGTTTTCTTTTACCCCATGTTGAGTATTGATTTAAAATCCCTCGTAACTGTGTTGTGACTATGATGTTAACTTCTGATATCCCCATATGGATCCCCAGTAGGTCTGCATGTGTTGATTTCCAGCAGTTTCCTATGTGATTTTTAGCAAGTCTGGCACTCTATCCCAAGGTGGAGCAGGAGTTGTATGACAGTTATTCCTCGTGAAGTTTGATTTTTATCAAGGATATTTCCATCACCAGCAGATTATTACCTTTCCTCAGCAGGATGATATTCCTAGCAGATGCTGTTCTATCATGATTTAAGCCTTGTAGTAGGATTGTATTCCTTTGATGGCTTGTGATATTCCCCTGCAGATTTCAAGTTGAATCTCCAGTTTGTTCCCTGCATTGTTGCCTTGGGATTAGCCGAGTATCCGGTGGTTGTGGTGTTCATGTCACCCATTTCTTATCTTTATGTCTGTTTTATCAGCATATTCATAAACATATTCATACGCATAAGCATAACATTGTTTGCTTGCATTCTTGCGTTTATCATTGTTATCTGCTCTTTGGTGTGGATTTTCCTCACAGAGTGTGTGTGTCGTGTTCCTCTCAAGTTTAGAGTGTCGACCATTAAGCAGAAAGAGTTAATCCTTTCTAATTCCCCACTGAGTTTGTTTCTCGTGGAAAATATTGATTCAGTTTCCTCCCCAGTTTATTATCTGGATGGATTGTCCCCAGTTGAGATATTTCCTCCTCGGGATGAGTCTTGTTTGACCGTTTCTTTCCAATTTGTTCTTGGATTGAACTTTGGTCCCCTTTTGTGGATATGTTTGCTTTGGAATTAAGCTATCATTGTTTGATAGTGGGCAACCTTTTCTCCAGCTTGAGTATTATTACTTTGGGATTAAGCTATCAGTAATCGATAATGGGTGATATCACCAATTTGATCAAGTTCTTTTACTTGTGCTCCTACCCAGTAAATTCGGTAGTCGAGATTTTATCCTCTTACTTAGTAAAAAGGTAATGGAGTTTGTTCTTCTTTGATTTATGCTCCTACCCAGTAAATCAGGTAGTCGAGAATTTGTTCTACCCAGTAAATCCGGTAGTCAAGTTATTTTCCTCTTACCCAGTAAAAAGGTAATAGAAGTCGATATTTTCCTCTTACCCAGTAAAAAGGTAATCTGATTGAGTTTCTACCCAGTAAATCCGGTAGTCGAGATTTTATCCTCTTACTTAGTAAAAAGGTAATAAAGTTTGTTATTCTTTGATTCAGCTCCTACCCAGTAAATCAGGTAGTCGAGAATTTGTTCTACCCAGTAAATTCGGTAGTCAAGCTATTTTTCTTACCCAGTAAAAAGGTAATGTAATCAGATATTTTCCTCCTACCCAGTAAAAAGGTAATTTAATTGAGTTTCTACCCAGTAAATCAGGTAGTCGATCATACTCCTATCCAGTAAATTGATAGTCGAGTCCCTTATGCTCCTACCCAGTAAATCAGGTAGTCGAGAATTGTTCTACCCAGTAAATCCGGTAGTCAAGATATTTTCCTCTTACCCAGTAAAAAGGTAACAGAATCAGATATTTTCATCTACCCAGTAAAAAGGTAATCTGATTGAGTTTCTACCCAGTAAATCCGGTAGCCGATATTTCTTCTTCTTACCCAGTAAAAAGGTAACAGAAATTATTTCCATGTGATTGAGTTCTATACCCAGTAAATCAGGTAGTTGAAAATTTCTTACCCAGTAAAAAGGTAATAAAAGCTGTTTCACTTTGATTGAGTTCCTACCCAGTAAATCAGGTAGTAGATCATACTCCTATCCAGTAAATCGATAGTCGAGTCCCTTATACTCCTGCCCAGTAAAATAGGTAGTCGAGAAGTTTTCTTACCCAGTAAAAAGGTAATTGAGTTTATTCCTCAGTATTTTGCTCCTATCCAGTAAATCGATAGTCGAGTCCTTTATATTTCCTACCCAGTAAATCAGGTAGTCGTGATTTGTTCTACCCAGTAAATCCGGTAGTCAAGTTATTTTTTCCTCTTACCCAGTAAAAAGGTGATAAAATCAGATATTTTTTTTCTCTTACCCAGTAAAAAGGTAATTTGATTGAGTTCCTACCCAGTAAACCAGGTAGATGATCATACTCCTATCCAGTAAATCGATAGTCGAGTCCTTTTATATCTCCTATCCAGTAAATCGATAGTCGAGTCTGTTATATTCTCTACCCAGTAAATCAGGTAGTTGAAAGTTTTCTTACCCAGTAAAAAGGTAATTGAGGTCATTCCTCCGGATTTTTCTCCTATCCAGTAAATTGATAGTCGAGTCTGATGTATTTCCTACCCAGTAAACCAGGTAGTTGATGATTTCTTATCCAACTCAGTATTTCTCCACTTTTGGATTCGAATATGTTGTTTGGTTGATATTCTTGGTAGGGTGTTGATATTTTCCCTGGTTGATTTTTGTTCCCTGATTATTTCATACCTTTTCCCAAGTGGAGTCTGTTATCCAGTGATTTATTTTCCTGGTAACTCTTTGTTTCTCTGTTGTTTCCCCAGCGGGATTTTCTTCTGTGTCCCCAAGTTGTGCTTGTTCTCTGGTGGTCATATTTTCCCCACAGAGATCTTGGGTTTGCATATCATATTCATAGCATATCATTTGTTCTCTTAAGACAAAAATTGGGTTTTCTGTATTTAAGTCTCTCCCATCTTGTAGAGACGAAGATGTCAATCTTCATATCTCCGGATTGAAGAAACTTAAATAGGGGCAGCTGTAACACCCTAATTTTTGCCCTAAGATTTCTTCGCATATCATTTGCATTTTGCATACAAACAAGATTGCATTGGTTTCCGAGTTTCTCCTCAGATCAAGTTTATGCTTCGCAGGGGATCACCATTATTTTTACTGTTTTATATTTGTTTACATTTACTGATCTCTAACAAAAATACAAAAAAATATATGTTGCAGTGTTCTTCTTCTTCTCTGTGTTGCAGGTTTACGAAGATGAGACAGTAATTTCATTCAGATGCGTTTGTTCAGTCACAATGCGATTTCAAGCGGACGTTTGACCTAATCTGGTCTAACTATTAAAAGATTGTGTTGACTGCCAGTTGTGTGTGCCAGTAATTCATTCATCAGGCAATGCGTTTTCAAAGTACAAGTTGGGTTGTGTGACATTTTTTTTTTGTGCGAAGTTTTGTTTGTTCATCAGTTATCAGGCAGTGTGTTGCGGGTTTGAATCTTCAGTGTTTATCCGTTCATCGGTTCATTAATTCATCAATGATTCATCTGAGGATCTATTTTCCTCAATTTGGTTTTAAATCATCAAGGCATGTAATCAAACATTTTGCAGATGACAATATCAGTGACTTTTGAGTTGGCAAATTGATCAGTGGTTCTGTGATTGGCTGTATTCATTTTATCAGAGGCTTGTGAAAATCAGGAGTTTGTGATGGGCTTAAAATCATTTGTTCATATTCATTTATCTACCCGTATTCCATTTCTATTATCCAATAACCATCTTTTTCCCATCTTTTTCCGATTATCCATTCCATGTTGTAAACCATTTTTTTTTAATGTCCAATTACCATTTTAAATTTCTCATTTTTCCTTCCATTTTTCTAAATTCATATCTCCACACTTATTTCTATCCAATTCTATCCAAACTTTATCTTTCCATTTTTATAATACCATTTTTTTTATTATTACAAAAAAAATAATAATAATGATATCTTTACAAAAATAAGCCATTTACCAATAAAAAAAAAAGAGAGCTAAAGCCCATATATGTTTGTCAAAGTCCAATAACAAAACACTTGCCAAAGTTGCCTGCACACAAGCTTCCCAATGCCCTCTGGCCCGCCACCGCGCTTTTCTTTATTTCTGTAGTGGTAAAATCGTGAGTGTAAGCTATTGATTAACTTAACTCGATTAACACAGAGTCGCCACCGCGCTTTTCTTTATTTCCGAATGGAAAAAGGTAAAAGAACGAATAAAAACCTAGGATTCTAAAAGCAAAGGCTAAAAGAAATAAACAGAGATTGGGTAAGGGGATTGGTTATGAACCGGGAAGGTTTTAGGCACCCGACTCATCCGTGGTACTCCACGGGAGCCCTTTGAAATACTTATTGCTTTTGGTCTGAAATTGGTTTGTTTAAAATGATGGAAGAGATGAGGAGAAGAATATTTTTTAAAACCATTTTTGTATATATTCATATTGTGCTTGTTTTCTATTTTGTTCATTTGGACATTAAAATACTTAATAAAGGATTAAACTCTTAAAAAACTTGTGACTTCTAACATTGGACTTATGGTTACTATCCCGAACTTTTGGAGATTGGACTTAGACTTCTAGGATTCCCTTTGCTCAAGTTGGAGTGGTTAGAAACCTTGGCCTCAAATGATGTCATTAACTTTTGAAGATGAAATTCCGATCTTTGAAGATTTGTACATATGGGTTTGGTAACTTCTTTCCTTAGCTTTTAATTCAAGCATTAGGACTAGTCTCTTCAACTCCTCCCCATTCTTTAATTTTCAAAACTTCTTCCTATTTCAAAACCTTCTTGTTTTCTAAACCTCAAATACTTTCATAAACAAACCTTGAATTAGGTCAAGCGATTTTTAATCTTTTCCTTTTATTTTCTTAATCAAATATTAAGTCATGTAAATATATTAAAACCATTTTTGTACATACTTTAAAAAATACAAATCCATTCAATTGTTTTTGTGCCTTGTGCACCTTTCTTCTTTTCCAAATGTTTAGATATGATTCATCCCTTTTAGCGGAATTATTCGCTAAGGGATGACGACTTATCTTTACATCTTAAAAATCAATTCAACCCACTTATTCTTTTCAAACTTTGTACCACGAACTACGAGGTTTTGATCTCGCATTGCACTTTGTGGGTACGTAGGCATAAGGCTTTAAAACCTTATCAAACACAAAATCATTAAAAAATATTCTTCTCCTCATCTCTTCCATCATTTTAAACAAACCAATTTCAGACCAAAAGCAATAAGTATTTCAAAGGGCTCCCGTGGAGTACCACGGATGAGTCGGGTGCCTAAAACCTTCCCGGTTCATAACCAATCCCCTTACCCAATCTCTGTTTATTTCTTTTAGCCTTTGCTTTTAGAATCCTAGGTTTTTATTCGTTCTTTTACCTTTTTCCATTCGGAAATAAAGAAAAGCGCGGTGGCGGGCCAGAGGGCATTGGGAAGCTTGTGTGCAGGCAGCTTTGGCAAGTGTTTTGTTATTGGACTTTGACAAACATATATGGGCTTTAGCTCTCTTTTTTTTTTATTGGTAAATGGCTTATTTTTGTAAAGATATCATTATTATTATTTTTTTTTTGATAATAAAAAAAATGGTATTATAAAAATGGAAAGATAAAGTTTGGATAGAATTGGATAGAAATAAGTGTGGAGATATGAATTTAGAAAAATGGAAAGAAAAATGAGAAATTTAAAATGGTAATTGGACATTAAAAAAAAATGGTTTACAACATGGAATGGATAATCGGAAAAAATGGGAAAAAGATGGTTATTGGATAATAGAAATGGAATACGGGTAGATAAATGAATATGAACAGATGATTTTAAGCCCATCACAAACTCCTGATTTTCACAAGCCTCTGATAAAATGAATACAGCCAATCACAGAACCACTGATCAATTTGCCAACTCAAAAGTCACTGATATTGTCATCTGCAAAATGTTTGATTACATGCCTTGATGATTTAAAACCAAATTGAGGAAAATAGATCCTCAGATGAATCATTGATGAATTAATGAACCGATGAACGGATAAACACTGAAGATTCAAACCCGCAACACACTGCCTGATAACTGATGAACAAACCAAACTTCGCACAGAAAACAAATGTCACACAACCCAACTTGTACTTTGAAAACGCATTGCCTGATGAATGAATTACTGGCACACACAACTGGCAGTCAACACAATCTTTTAATAGTTTGACCAGATTAGGTCAAACGTCCGCTTGAAATCGCATTGTGACTGAACAAACGCATCTGAATGAAATTACTGTCTCATCTTCGCAAACCTGCAACACAGAGAAGAAGAAGAACACTGCAACATATTTTTTTTGTATTTTTGTTAGAGATCAGTAAATGTAAACAAATATAAAACAGTAAAAATAATGGTGATCCCCTGCGAAGCATAGACTTGATCTGAGGAGAAACTCGGAAACCAATGCGATCTTGTTTGTATGAAAAATGCAAATGATATGCGAAGAAATCTTAGGGCAAAAATTAGGGTGTTACAGCTGCCCCTATTTAAGTTTCTTCAATCCGGAGATATGAAGATTGATATCTTCGTCTCTACAAGATGGGAGAGACTTAAATACAGAATACCCAATTTTTGTCCTAAGAGAACAAATGATATGATATGAATATGATATGCAAACCCAAGATCTCTGTGGGGAAAATAAAGACCACCAGAGAAAAGCACAACTTGGGGACACAGAAGAAAATCCCGCTGGGGAAACAACAGACAACGAAAGAGTTACCAGGAAAATAAATCACTGGATAACAGACTCCACTTGGGAAAAGATATGATATAATCAAGGAACAATATCAACCAGGGAAAAATAGACACCCTGCCAGGAATATCAATCAATCACAATATTTGAAACCAAGAGATAGAGAAATAACTGAGTTGGATAAGAAATCATCAACTACCTGTTTACTGGGTAGGAAATACCATAGACTCGACTATCAATTTACTGTATAGGAGCAAAATTCAGAGGGATAACCTCAACTACCTTTTTAATGGGCAAGAAACTCTCAACTACCTGATTTACTGGGTAGGAAATATAACAGACTCGACTATCGATTTACTGGATAGGAGCAAAATTCGGAAGAATAGCTTTCACTACTTCTTACTGAGCAACAAAACTTTCAACTACCTGATTTACTGGGCAGGAGAAAACAAATGACTCAACTATCGATTTACTGGATAGGAGCTAAATAAAGAGGAATGACCTCAATCACCTTTTTACTGGGTAAGAAAATAACTTGACTACCGGATTTACTGGGTAGAACAAATTCTCGACTACCTGATTTACTGGGTAGGAGCTTAAGCAGATGAAAACAAACTCTATTACCTTTTTACTGGGTAAGAAAATAACTTGACTACCGGATTTACTGGGTAGAACAAATTCTCGACTACCTGATTTACTGGGTAGGAGCTTAAGCAGATGAAAACAAACTCTATTACCTTTTTACTGGGTAAGAAAATAACTTGACTACCGGATTTACTGGGTAGAACAAATTCTCGACTACCTGATTTACTGTGTAGGAGCTTAAGCAGATGAAAACAAACTCTATTACCTTTTTACTGGGTAAGAAAATAACTTGACTACCGGATTTACTAGGTAGAACAAATTCTCGACTACCTGATTTACTGTGTAGGAGCTTAAGCAGATGAAAACAAACTCTATTACCTTTTTACTGGGTAAGAAAATAACTTGACTACCGGATTTACTGGGTAGAACAAATTCTCGACTACCTGATTTACTGGGTAGGAGCACAAGTAAAAGAAACTTGATCAAATTTGGTAATGTTACCCACTATCGATTTACTGATAGCTAAATCCAGAGCAAATATACGCAAGCTGGAGAAAATGTTGCCCACTATCAAACAATGATAGCTTAATTCCAAAGCAAATATATCCACAAAAGGGAACCAAAGTTCAATCCAAGAACAAATTGGAAAGAAACGGTCAAACAAGACTCATCCCGAGGAGGAAATATCTCAACTAGGGACAATTCCATCCAGATAATAAACTGGGGAGGAAACTAAATCAATATCTTCCACGAGAAACAAACTCAGTGGGGAATTAGAAAGGATTAACTCTTTCTGCTTAATGGTCAACACTCTAAACCTGAGAGGAATACGACACACACACTCTGTGGGGAAAATCCACACCAAAGAGCAGAGAACAATGATAAACGCAAGAATGCAAGCAAACAAATGCTATGCTTATGCGTATGAATATGTTTATGAATATGCTGATAAAACAAACATAAAGATAAGAAGCAGGTGACATGATCACCACAACAACCGGATACTCGGCTAATCCCAAGGCAACAATGCAGGGAAACATGCTGGAGATTCAACTTGAAATCTGCAGGGGAAAATCATAAGCCATCAAAGAAATAAAATCCTACTACAAGGCTCAAATCATGATAAAACAGCATCTGCTAGGAATATCATCCTGCTGAGGAAAAGGTAATAATCTGCTGAGGATGGAAATATCTTGATAAGAATCAAACTTTACAAAGAATAACTGTCATACAACTCCTGCTCCGCTTGGGGATAGAGTGCCAGACTTGCTAAAAATCACATGGGAAACTGCTGGAAATCAATACATGCAGACCTACTGGGGATCCATATGAGGATATCAGAAGTTAACATCATAGCCAAAACACAGTTACGAGGGATTTTAAATCAGTACCCAACATAGGATAAAAGAAAACCTCTAAACTGGCTGCTATATCAATACTTCTATATTCAAGAATGCAAACAAATCAAACTGAGGAACATGAGCTCAGCTGGGGATTCCCAATACTTCTCAATTCAAAGATAACTTGCTGAGGAAAAGATCAACACTCAGCTAGGGATTCTCAACAACATCCCTTCCAACAATTCTTCTGGGGAATACATACAATATCCATTCAACATCATGGTTGGGGAACAAAACATCTTTAACATCAATCTGATCAAGACTATCCAAGAACTTCACATGGACACAACCGAATCAAACCATGCTTTGGGAGAGACAAGTTACACACATCCAGACTTTACCATTCTTGGAATCACTATCGACATCCTTTATTTGTTTAGATATCAAAAGAAAAATGTTTTCAAAATCTTCAAAAAATTAAATTTATTAAATTTGTTTCAAAAATTATCATCAACAATAAATTGAAATTTTGTAAACAGAAACAATATAAAGAATTGCAAACAATTGGATAAAAGCTCAAATTCATTGATAGAATGGTAGTCAGCAAACGGCATGACTCCATGGATCATTACAAGTTTGAAAAATGGTAAATACATGGAAAAGGGCTACATTGAGATACAATGATCACTATTCTCCCTATCAACTTTGAACTCCACTGTGTCCGAAACTTCAGTCAAGGATGAGTGAATAAGAATCTTTGATGAATAATTCTTCTGAGGAACAAGAATCTGAAATCCTCGGTTGCTACAAGTGATTCAGTCTGTCGACACAGTTACTTGCCATGATCCCTAACTTTTGCCTAGATTGCCCTTTCGGGTTTTCAACCTACCGAGATAATTATTTCTGTTTTTGTCTCTAATTTTTGCCTGGACCGCCCTTTCGGGTTTTCAATCCACCGAGACGCTCATTTTTGCCTAAGCCGCCCTTTCGGGTTTTCAACTTAGCGAGCTGTTCTTTTATTTTTTTAGGCGAAGTATTTCTTGACTGCATCCGCATTCACAGGACGAGTGGTCTCCTCACCATCCATAGTTGCAAGAATTAATGAACCGCCAGAGAAGGCTTTCTTAACAACATATGGTCCATCATAGTTCGGAGTCCACTTGCCCCGAGAATCTTTAAGGAAAGACTGAATCTTTTTGAGCACGAGGTCGCCTTCTCTGAATACACGAGGTTTGACCTTCTTATCAAAAGCTTTCTTCATTCTTTGCTGGTACAACCGACCATGACACAAAGCTTTAATTCTCTTTTCTTCAATCAAATTCAACTGGTCAAATCTACTCTGACACCATTCAGCCTCAGTCAACTTGGCTTCCATCAGAACTCTCATTGATGGGATTTCAACTTTGACGGGGAGCACTGCTTCCATACCATAAACAAGTGAGAAAGGGGTTGCCCCTGTTGAAGTGCGGACAGATGTACGATACCCATGCAAAGGAAACGGGAGCATCTCATGCCAGTCCTTGTATGTCACAACCATCTTCTGAATGATCTTCTTAATATTCTTATTCGCAGCTTCAACAGCCCCATTCATCTTCGGTCTATAAGGAGAGGAATTATGGTGTTGAATCTTGAAATCTTCACAAAGCTCTTTCATCATCTTATTGTTCAAGTTTGAACCATTATCAGTAATGATTCTATTCGGAACACCATATCTGCAGATAAGATTATTCTTGATAAACCGAACCACAACTTTCTTGGTCACATTAGCATACGATGCCGCTTCAACCCACTTGGTGAAGTAGTCAATTGCCACGAGAATAAAACGATGTCCATTCGAAGCCTTGGGTTCAATCATGCCAATCATATCAATTCCCCACATAGAGAAAGGCCATGGGGAAGAAATCACATTGAGATAAGCTGGTGGCACATGAATCTTATCAGCATACACTTGACACTTATGGCACTTTTTCACATATTTGCAACAATCAGATTCCATTGTCAGCCAATAGTAACCTGCTCTCAACATCTTTTTAGCCATTGCATGCCCATTGGCATGAGTGCCAAAAGATCCTTCATGAATTTCTTTCATCAACATGTCTGCTTCGTGTCTATCCACGCATCTGAGCAAGACCATGTCGAAATTTCTCTTATAAAGCACATTTCCATTCAGGAAGAAATTACCTGCCAATCTCCTTAAAGTCCTCTTATCTTTACCAGATGCCCCAAGCTGGTATTCTTGACTCTGGAGGAAACATTTAATATCGTGATACCAAGGCTTGTCATCATGGACCTCTTCAACTGCAAACACATGAGCTGGTCTTTCGAGTCGATTCACACTAATCATAGGAACATCATTCCATTGGTGCACTTTTATCATGGAAGCTATGGTTGCCAAAGCATCTGCCATCTGATTCTCATCACGAGGGATATAATGGAACTCAACTTTGGTGAAGAAAGTCGATATCTTCCTGGCATAATCTCTATAGGGGATCAAGTGAGGTTGATGAGTTACCCACGTGCCCTGAATCTGATTAATCACCAAGGAAGAATCTCCATATACATCAAGATGTTTAATTCTCAAATCAATAGCTTCTTCAAGACCCATAATGCAGGCTTCATACTCAGCTTCATTGTTGGTACAAGGAAAAGCCAATCTTGCGGCAAAAGGAATATGTGAACCATCGGGAGTAATGATCATTGCCCCAATTCCTCTTCCACGTGCATTCACAGCACCATCAAAAACTAAACCCCATCGAGATCCAGGCTCCGGCCCTTCCTCAATCAAAGGTTCATCATTATCTTTCACTTTCAAAAACATCACATCTTCATCTGGAAAATCAAACTTGACAGGTTGGTAATCATCAATCGGTTGATGTGCCAAATAGTCAGCCAAGATACTACTTTTGATAGCTTTTTGAGTTCGGTACTCGATATCATATTCTGATAATAACATTTGCCAACGAGCAATCCTCCCAGTTAAAGCAGGCTTTTCAAAAATATACTTGATTGGATCCATTTTAGAGATCAACCAAGTCGTATGATTCAGCATATACTGGCGAAGACGCTTTGCAGCCCAAGCTAAGGCACAACAAGTTTTTTCAAGCATTGAATACCGAGACTCACAATCAGTGAATTTCTTACTCAAGTAGTAAATTGCATATTATTTTCTTCCAGTTTCATCTTGCTGACCAAGCACACAACCCATGGAATCTTCCAACACAGTCAAGTACATGATCATCGGTCTACCTTCCACCGGAGGAGACAAAATAGGAGGTTCAAGCAGATATTCTTTAATACTTTCAAACGCCTTCTGGCAATCATCAGTCCATATACAACCTTTATCTTTCCGAAGCAACTTGAAAATCGGAGCACATGTGGCAGTCATGTGAGAGATAAACCTCGAGATATAATTCAAGCGGCCCAAGAATCCTCTGACTTGCTTTTCGGTTCTTGGAGCAGGCATTTCCTGAATAGCTTTCACTTTATCAAGATCAACTTCAATACCTCTTTGGCTGACAATGAAACCTAGCAACTTTCCAGAACGTACACCAAAAGTGCACTTGTTCGGATTCAGACGAAGCTTATACTTTCTCAATCTTTGAAACAAATTCAGCAAATGCTCAACATGATCTTCTTCAGTCTTTGATTTGGCGATCATATCATCAACATATACTTCGATCTCTTTATGCATCATATCATGGAAAAGTGTAGTCATAGCTCTTTGATACGTCGCACCAGCATTCCTCAATCCAAAGGGCATCACTCTGTAACAGAATGTTCCCCACGGTGTAATAAATGTGGTCTATTCCATATCCTCAGGTGCCATCTTTATTTGATTGTAACCGGAAAATCCGTCCATAAAAGAGAACACATCAAACTTAGCCGTATTATCTACCAACATATCAATGTGTGGCAGTGGAAAATCATCTTTCGGACTAGCTTTGTTCAAATCTCTGTAATCTACGCACATTCGGACTTTTCCGTCTTTCTTCGGAACAGGAACAATATTGGCCACCCATTCAGGATAAATTGACGTCACAAGGAAACCTGCATCAATCTGCTTTTGAACCTCCTCTTTAATTTTTAATGCCATGTCTGGATGAGTTCTTCTGAGCTTCTGCTTTACAGGTGGGCATTCAGGCTTCAGCGGCAATCTATGCTCCACAATATTAGTATCAAGACCTGGCATGTCTTGATAAGACCAAGCAAATACATCAACATATTCTCTGAGAAGCTCTATAATCCTCCTCTTAACATCAGGATCCAGCAATGCTCCAACTTTGACTTCTTTCTTTTCATCTTCAGAACCCAAGTTGACCATCTCTATAGACTCTCCATGAGGCTGAATAATCTTCTCCTCGTGCTCAAGCAACCGATAAATTTCATCTGGAATTTCATCATCCTCCTCTTCCTCAGCTTCAAACACAGGGAACTCAAAGTTGGGAGAGGGCATAGGATCATTGTTTTCAATGGGTTTATCAATCAATCTGCACAATGATTTTATTTTTTATTTTAGAAGATGAGCAAAAGTGCAAACAATATGCAGATACACAATTATTATATTTTTTGTTTTTTTATGTTACCATTTTTCAGAATAAAGCAAAAATGAAAAACCTATATGGAAATAACAAAATAACACTTTATTGATGATGATAAAATTTGAAACAAAGCCCGACAAGCATCACTTTCACCTTGGGCAGAATGAAAGGATTTTTGAAAGAAAATAAAAACAAATTACTTTGAAGAATGAACGATAAAAGGAACATCAACAGCAATCCAGTTCTGGCAAATCTTTCCATGTGTAACAAAGTCTTGCATTTCTTCGTCTTCATCATCATCATCATCAATGATGGCAGCAGCGGAATGATCGTTGATAAATCCAGCACTTCTGAAGCCTTCTTGAATAGTCTTGGGATCTTTGACATCTGCACCTGGCGCAAAGCCGATACCAAAACCTTCCTTGTTGTCGACAGCATCAATAATTCGTCCCCAACCATCAGACTGACCAGCTTCAATCACTCGCAAAGCATCTTTGAAAGAGGACATGGGCATGGCATTCTTCTTAACAACACTATTCACAACAGAAAGAGCTTGAAACGGCGTTCCCACCTCTTCCTCAGCATCAATATAAGAGAAAGAAGACAAATTGCTCACAAGCATCACCCTCTCACCTTCAATGGTCACTAATTTACCTTCTCTCACAAACTTCAACTTCTGATGAAGAGTGGATGTTACAGCTCCTGCCTCGTGGATCCATGGTCTTCCGAGGAGACAACTATATGCGGGACGTATATCCATTACTTGAAAAGTAATCTTGAATATAAACGGTCCAATAAGAATGGGAAGATCCACCTCTCCAATCACTGTCTTCTTTGACCCGTCAAACACCTTTACAATTATCCCACTGTGCCTCATGGGAGCACCTTGAAATGCAAGCTTTGACAATGTCGATTTAGGCATAACATTCAAAGACGAGCCGGTATCAACCAACACCTTAGATAAAGCATCTTCTTGACAATTCAACGAGATGTGCAGAGCCAGGTTATGATTTCTTCCTTCTTCCGGCAGATCGTCATCACAGAAACTCAAATTGTTGCATGACGTGATATTCGCCACAATACTATCAAATTGATCAACCGTCACGTCATGGTCAACATAGGCCTGATCCAGAATCTTCTGCAATGACTGCCTATGAGCTTCAGAACTCAACAAGAGAGACAACACTGATATCTTCGAGGGAGTCTGCAATAACTGCTCAGAAATATTATACTCACTCTTCTTTATCAACTTTAGCACTTCATCATCACTATTACCAGATTGGCTCGATTGGGTGACAACATCCATGATTTGCTTGCTTGCACTGGTATCTTCAACTCTCCTCGGAGGGTCTGAAGCGTACAATCTACCACTCCGGGTAACTTTCGTCACATCAGCAATGCTAACTACAGACTTTGGAGTAGGAAGAGGAACTTCCCTACCGTTTTCTATCATCGTCGCATTATACCTGTACGGAACAGCTTTGTCAGACTCATATGGCATCGGACCAGGTACATTAATCCAATCACATATCGCTTAATTGGATATAAGCTAACAGAGACGAGCGCTTCAGGCGATGATACAGACGAATATCAACAATGCAAACGAGCTTCAAACAATAACAAACACAGACGAGCGTTAGGGAATGCAGACGAGCAACAAGCAAATATCAAACACAAATGAGCGTTAGGGATTACAGACGAGCAACAAGAAAATATCAAACACCGACGAACGTTAGGGAATGCATACGACCAACAAGCAAATATCAAACACCGACGAGTGTTGGGGAGTGCAGACGAGCATTAAACAGATGTCACACACAGACGAGTGCTGAGGAGTTGAAGATGAGCAATAAATAGATGCCAGACATAGACGAGTGCTAAGGAGTTGCAGGTCAAGAGACTTTGACACTTAACTCTGGTTTGGGGGATAGACAATTGTCTGTATCATCACATTGATCAAAAATAAATTGGCAACTTCTCTAGGGAATATTTCAATGATGGGAGTAAATCCCAGTCATAACCTTCGTGGGGAAATTAGGCGTTCAGCTGCCTGCTGCGAATACTTCACTTGCGGAATGATAATCTGCTTAGGGAAAACATCTCTTCAAATAGCTTTGAAATTCTGCTGGGGATCCATTCCATCTGATCTGTCTCAGCTGGGGGAACACTCTCAGCTTGGGGAAATATGATACCATCCTGCAAAACCTGCAACAACAAAATACACATATGTGCCCCGTGGACTTGCATGATATGATCTGTTCATCCATCGTCACCCGACACTCAAAGATGGTTTTAAATGTTTCCATGCAATGTCACTATTTTAGAAAAACAACCATGTTTCAAATGCAATGTTTTTTTTGCCAAAAATTCAGGACATTTTTGCAAACAAAATAAACAAAACACAACCTGACTTTTGACTGAATATTCATTTATTGAGAGGCCTCTGAATAGGAAAAGTTTTACATCAAGGAGAAACTACCTGGAAAGAGATAGCTACCGAAAAATTGAGAAAATAAACTATCCTAATGGCAATGTGTACGACATTCCAATGAGTTTCCATCTTGCTATGACCAGCATGTCTTCAAAACTTTCTGCTCTTGCCTTTGCTTTTTGAAGGAGATGAGGGGACTGATTCCTATCCTTCTGATATTTTCAGGCTGTACGAAATGGTGATTGGTTCAGATTACCCGGATCGCAGTAGTTCGCTTATTCCCTTGTTTTGCGTAGATTTCCCTTTCGGGTTTTTAATCCACCGGGATACCCTTTTTTGCCTGAGCTGTCCGATGTGGCTTTTCAACTCAGCGGGTGTACATTTTTTTTTCCCTAACTTTTGCCCAAGCTTCTTTTATTCAGTTTTTAGCTTGTCGGGATGCCCTTTTCTTGCCTGGACTTTAATTCTGTTTTTGTGTCCAGCGGGTCTTTTATTCGAAGTATTTTTTAACTGCGTCTGAATTAACGTGGGATTGGAAATCTTCTCCATCCATAGTGGTGAGCATCAGTGCCCCTCCCGAGAAAACTTTCTTCACTATGAATGGGCCTTCGTAGTTCGGGGTCCACTTGCCCCTGTGATTTGAACCTGGAGGAACGATCCTCTTGAGCACAAGCTCGCCTACTTGATACTCCCGAGTACGTACTCATTGGTCAAAAGCTCGCTTCATTCTCCTATGATAAAGCTGACCATGACAAATAGCTGCTAATCTCTTTTCCTCAATTAGACATAACTGATTGTATCGAGCACGTACCCACTCAGCCTCATCAAGCTTCACATCCATCATCACACACAATGAAGGAATTTACACCTCAACAGGCAAGACTGCCTACATACCATATACCAATGACGTTCGGTACCCATGCAATGCGAACGGTAACATCTCATGCCAATCCTTGTAAGTGACAACCATCTTTTGTACAATCTTCTTAATATTCTTATTTGCTGCTTCCACCGCACCATTCATTTTTTGTTAGTAAGGAGAAGAATTGTGATGCTGAATCTGGAAGTCCCAACACAATTCTGCCATCATCTTGTTGTTCAAATTAGAACCATTATTAGTAATGATTCGCTCGGGCACTCCGTATCTGCAAATAATGTCTCTTTTCAAAAATCTAGCTACCATTTGACGAGTGACATTGGCATAAGATGTTCTTTCAACCCACTTAGTAAAGTAATCAATCGCAACCAAAATGAAACGATGACCGTTTGAAGTAGTTGGCTCTATCTTCCCGATCATGTCAATGCCCCACATAGAAAAGGGCCAAGGAGATGACATGACGTTGAGCGGGATGGGAGGAACATGTACCTTGTCTGCATAAATCTGGCACTTATGACACTTACGGGCGTACGAACAACAGTCTGCATCCATTGTTAGCCAATAGTACCCAGATCTCAACAACTTATTAGCCATAACATGTCCTCCTGCGTGAGTACCGAAAGATCCCTCGTGAACTTCTTGCATTAACAGGCTTGCCTCGTATCTATCCACACATCTGAGCAAAACCATGTCAAAGTTCCTCTTATACAGAACTCCATTTGTATTCAAGAAGAAACTAGCAGCAAGTCATCTTAAGGTCTTCTTATCATTGGATGATGCCCCAGTTGGGTATTCTTGCTTTTCCAGGAAAAGCTTGATATCAGAGTACCAAGGTTTCTCATCCGACACTGCGTCTACAGAGAAAGCGTAAGCTGGTGCGTCAAGCCTGGAAATGTCAATCCTAGGTACATAATTCCAACATAAGACTTTGATGGACGAAGAAAGGGTAGCCAATGCATCAGCAAATTGATTCTCATCTCGTGGTATGTACTGCAACTTAACTGTTGTGAAGAACGTCAATAGTCTCATGGCATAATCCCTATAAGGAATTAAGTGTTCTTGATGTGTATACCACTTGCTGGTAATCTGATTGATAATGAGTGTTGAATCTCCGAATATATCGAGGGTCTTAATCCGAAGATTAATAGCCTCCTTTATTCCCATTATGCACGCCTCATATTACGCTTCATTGTTGGTGCAACCAAAAGTAATTCTGGCAGCGAAGGGAAAGTGAACACCTTCAGGAGTGATAAGAACGGCACCAACTCCACGTCCATTGATATTGATTGCCCCATCAAACATCAACTTCCATTTGGATTCAGGGGCAGGCCCCTCCTCTGGAAGTGGTTCCTCGCAATCTTTTGCTTGGAGGTACATGATGCCCTCATCAGGGAAATCAAATTTTATTGGCTGATAATCGTCTTCCAGTGGCTGTTGTGCAAGATAATCTGATAACACACTTCCTTTGATGGCCTTCTTTGAAGTATATTGTATATCATACTCTATTAAAATCATATGCCACCTTTCAACCCTTCCGGTTAATGCTGGTTTCTCGAAAATGTACTTGACAGGGTCCATTTTTGAGATCAGCAATGTAGTGTGGGTCAACATGTACTGTCTCAGTCGGCGAGCAGCCCATGCCAAAGCGCAACAAGTTTTCTTGAGCAGTGAATAATGGGATTCACAGTCGGTAAACGTTTTGCTAAGGTAGTAAATTGCATGCTCTTTTCGACCAGACTCGTCATGTTGGCCTAAAACACACCCCATCGACCCCTCTAACACAGTCAAGTACATGATATGTGGCCGTCCTGGAACTGGAGGCATTAAAATCGGAGGTCTCTGCAAATATTCTTTTATCTTTTCAAAGGCCCTTTGACAATCCTCATTCCACCTGACTGTTTTTTCTTTTCTCAACAATTTTAATATTGGCTCACATGTGGCAGTTAGATGAGATATAAACCGAGAAATGTAGTTCCATATCCCTAAAAACCCACGCACTTCTTTTTCTGTTTTTGGTGCAGGCATATCTTGTATTGCTTGTACTTTTGCAGGATCCACCTCTATTCCTTTCTGGCTAACAATGAAACCCAACAATATTCTGGACCGCACTCCGAAAGTGCACTTGTTTGGATTTAACCTTAATTTGTACTTGTAGATGTCTTGAATTGGCAGAATTTTTGACCAACAAGAATTATTGAATTCAGTTCAGAATGTCCTATCAAATGTTGGGACATCATCAAACAGAGTATATGAACTTATTTCAGGATGTCTTACCAGATGTTGGGACATTGTGTAAATGACTAAGTTCAGTTTTTCAGGATGTCCCAACAGATGTTGAGACATCTCAAACCTGCTTCCAGAATTAATTATTGACAAACTAATCAGAGATATTTAAGGAGAGTTATCTGGAATTAATTAATGATGGATAAAAACAGAACAAGGCGCATCTGTAGGGAGTTTTATATTGAAGATTCAGATTAAAACAGAAGACCTAAATCACCTAGAATCTAGGAAGTAACAAACCCTAAATTCAAGGTGGAAGCTGCATGTGCATTAGGGCTGGATCATCCTACAGAAAGCCCAAATTACAGATACCTATTTAAGCAACAGAAACTCATAGAATTGAGCACGAATTTCAGAAGACCAAATAGGGTGTCTAGTGTTTTTAATAGCAGGTTGTTTTTAATTGTACCACTTGATGAGCTTTTAAGCATAAGTGCATTTGTGACTTGATTGAAACTGTGAAGTAAGATCAAGCTGTATTGTTTGAAGAATGTCTTCAATTTTATTAAACTTGTAAACTTGATCACTGGGTGATTGAGGGGGGGTGAGTAGGGTACTCTTATCTAAGTTGTGACTTAGGTAGAAATTGCATTGGGTAGTTATTAAGTGATAGATTAAACAGAGAGGTTTAAGTCTAGAATTAATATTACTTATAGTGGATTTCCTCCTGGCTTGGTAGCCTCCAGATGTAAGTGTGGTTATACACTGAACTAGTTTAACAAACTTCTGTGTTGTTTACTTTTCTTGCTATTTAAGTTTTGGTTAAATCTGTCAAGTGTTGGGACATCTCTTAGGACATCTCATACCTGATCACAAAATTTCAATTGGCATCAGAGCAGGCACCCTGCCTGTTTATACTGGGTGAGATCTAGGGAATACAAATTCTGTAACATGGACAGAGATATAGGGTTTGTAAATAGACCACCTATTCTGGATGGATCTAATTATGACTACTGGAAGCCAAGAATGATTGCATTCTTAAGATCACTTGACAACAGGGCATGGAGAGCAGTCAACATTGGATGGGACTATCCTGTCCAAGATACCAAAGATGGATCAAAAGTGCTGAAACCTGAAGAAGAATGGAGTAAGGAAGAAGAAGATTCAGCACTAGGCAACTCAAAGGCCTTAAATGCCTTATTCAATGGCATTGATAGGAACATCTTCAGACTTGTACATCATTGTGAGCTAGCCAAAGATGTATGGGATACTCTCAAAACAACTCATGAAGGAACATAAAAAGTAAAGATGTCAAGACTTCAACTCCTCACCACAAAATTTGAAAACTTGAGAATGAAGGAAGATGAGACAGTTCATGAATTCTACATGAACATTTTAGAAGTAGCTAATACTTCTGGAGCCTTGGGAGAAAAAATGACTGATGAAAAGCTTGTAAGAAAAATCCTCAGATCTTTGCCAAAAAGATTTGATATGAAAATCACAGCAATAGAAGAAGCTCAAGACATATGCTCTATGAAAGTTGAAGAACTCATTGGTTCCCTTCAAACTTTTGAGATGGGAATGAATGACACAAATGTTAAAAAGAACAAAAGCATAGCCTTGGTGTCAAATACTGATGAAGAAGAAGATGATGAATCAGAAAATGATAAAAGCTTATCAGACAACCTTGCTATGCTTGGAAGACAATTCAAACAGATTCTCAGAGGAATGGAAGGCAAATCCAAACCCAGTGGAAGATACACAAACTCCTCTGAGAACAGGAGATCTTATGATGCTAACAGAAGGTCAAATTATGCTGAAAAAACCAGTCAAGAAAAAGGAGTCAAATGCCATGGATGTGAAGGATATGGACACCTCAGGAATGAATGTCCTACCTACTTAAAAAGGCAAAAGAAAGGACTCTCTGTAACCTGGTCTGATGAAGACTCAGGAGGTGATTCAGAAGAGGAATCAGCTAAGCATATCACTGCTTTAGCTGGATTATGTGACTCTGAAAGTGAATCCAGTGATGGAGAACTTACTTATGAAGAACTTGAGCAAGCATTCAAAGATCTATACAAAAGAAGCTCTGAAATATGCAGTGAGGTTATAAAGCTAAAGAAGCAGAATAAGGCATTAGAAGATGACAAAGAAAATGATCAGGAGATCATTGACACCTTAAAAAGTGAAGTAAGTCTTCTCAACTCCAAGTTGGAACATATGTCCAAATCTGTTAGAATGTTGAACAGCAGCTCAAATACACTGGATGTGATTCTCAACAACAATAAGCACTCAGGGGATAAAAGTGGACTAGGATTTAACAGAGTAAATAAAGATGAAGCTAGCTCCAGCAAAACAACTTCAAAATCCATACAGTCTAACAAGATGTCCCAACAGATGCTTCAACATCAGGAAAAGAACACAAACATAATGTTCCAACAGATGTCTCAACATTCTGAAAAGAACAAAATGAAGAAGAAGTATCAAAGATGGAGATGTCATCACTATGGAAGATTTGGACATATCAAACCTCATTGTTATAAGTTGCATGGATATCCAAATCAGATGTATCAGCAATCTTCCAAAAAGAAAATAGAAGTTATCAAGAAAGTGCTGCATAAACATCAAAGAAATCAGCAACCTCCTAAGCAGAAGACAGAAAACATCAAGAAGGTATGGAAACCAAAAGCTAGCCCTGAAGCTGATCAAAGCTACAAGAACAAGATCAACAATCAATCTTGGAGATCAGCTGATAAACAACACTCAGGGCTGAGGCATCAAAAGAAATCTCAACTCATCTGGTCAAAGAAAAGTACTGGATTCATAGCACATACATCTATAAGAGTATCAGCTAAAGAAGACTGGTACTTTGACAGTGGATGTTCAAGACACATGACTGGATTAAAGAATCTGCTAGTAAATTTAAAATCACATTCATCCAGGTATGTGACATTTGGAGATGGAGCTAAAGGAGAAATCAAGGGAGTTGGAACCTTGGATTGTCAAGATGTTCCAAGACTAGATGATGTGCTGCTAGTTAAAGGTTTAACTGCTAACCTGATCAGCATAAGTCAATTATGTGATCAAGGGTACAGTGTAAACTTTACCAAAACTGAATGCATAGTGACTAACAAAGAACAAGAGGTTGTCATGAAAGGAGCCAGATCTAAAGACAACTGTTACATGTGGGAATCCCAAAACCTCAGTCTCACTTCAACTTGCTCTTTAGCTAAAGAAGAAGAAGTGAAACTATGGCACCAAAGACTAGGTCATCTTCATTTCAGAGGCATAAAGAAGATAATATCTATGGATGCTGTAAGAGGTATTCCTAAACTGAAGATTGATGATGGAAAAATATGTGGTGAATGTCAAATAGGCAAGCAAACCAAGATGTCCCATCCAAAGCTCCAACATCTGACAACTTCCAAAGTTTTGGAACTTTTACATATGGATCTGATGGGACCTATGCAGGTTGAAAGTCTTGGTGGTAAGAGGTATGCCTATGTTGTGGTTGATGATTTTTCAAGATATACATGGATAAATTTCATCAAAGAAAAGTCAGATGTATTTGATGTATTCAAAGAATTATGTCAAAGATTGCAAAGGGAAAAATCCAGCTGTGTGATCAGAATAAGAAGTGATCATGGAAAAGAATTCGAGAACCAAAAGTTCTTAGATTTCTGCTCTTCAGAAGGAATAAACCATGAATATTCTTCACCAATCACTCCTCAACAGAATGGGATTGTTGAAAGGAAGAATAGAACCATTCAAGAATCAGCAAGAGCTATGATCCATGCTAAAAAGTTACCTCTGTACTTTTGGGCTGAAGCTATGAACACTGCCTGTTACATCCATAACAGAGTTACTTTAAGGAAAGGAACTTTGTCCACAATATATGAAGTCTGGAAGGGCAAAAAACCCACAGTTAAATACTTCCATGTTTTTGGAAGTATCTGTTATATTCTGGCAGATAGGGAGCAAAGAAGAAAAATGGATCCTAAAAGTGATGAAGGGATTTTCCTTGGATACTCCATAAACAGCAGAGCATATAGAGTATTTAATTCTAGAACCAAGGTTATCATGGAATCCATAAATGTGATAATTGATGATGCTCCTACAGATGTCCCAGAAGATGTTGGAACATCTACTGATATCAAGATTGAAGCTGAAGAAAAGAATGATCATTATAACTTCACTCAAACTGATACAAGAACTGAAGAATCCAGCAAACCTCCCTCCATCAGAATACAGAAGGATCATCCCAAAGATCTGATAATTGGTGATCCCAACAGAGGAGTGAGCACTAGATCTAGAGAAGTGATTTCAGGTTCTTGTTTTGTTTCCAAAATAGAACCTAAAAACATCAAAGAAGCTTTTACTGATGAATACTGGATTTGTGCTATGCAAGAGGAATTAGGTCAATTCACAAGGAATGAAGTGTGGAATCTTGTTCCTAGACCTGATGACATAAATGTGATTGGAACAAAATGGGTGTATAAGAACAAGTCAAATGAACAAGGAGTTGTTACAAAGAACAAAGCTAGACTTGTAGCTCAAGGATACACTCAAATTGAAGGAGTAGACTTTGATGAAACCTTTGCACCAGTAGCAAGGCTTGAATCAATTAGACTACTTTTGGGAATTGCTTGTATCTTGAAGTTCAAGCTATTTCAAATGGATGTGAAAAGTGCCTTTTTAAATGGCTATCTTAATGAAGAGGTATATGTAGAACAGCCTAAAGGATTTGTTGATCCAAGCTGTCCAAACCATGTATACAAACTAAAGAAGGCACTTTATGATTTGAAGCAAGCTCCAAGGGCATGGTATGAAAGACTGACCACATTTGTTATCAAGCAAGGATACAGAAAAGGTGGAATTGACAAAACCCTGTTTGTTAAAGATGAAGAAGGGAATGTCATGATTGCTCAAATATATGTTGATGATATTGTATTTGGTGGGATGTCTGAAAGGATGGTCAAACATTTTGTCAAGCAGATGGAATCTGAATTTGAAATGAGCCTAGTAGGAGAGTTAACCTTCTTTCTTGGTCTGCAAATAAAGAAAATGGAAGACTCAATGTTCATCTCACAAAGCAAGTATACCAAGAACATAGTCAAGAAATTTGGAATGGAAAATGCTACTCATAAGAGAACTCCTGCCCCCACACATTTGAAGCTGACTAAAGATGAAAAGGGTGAGAATGTAGATCAAAGCTTATACAGAAGCATGATTGGAAGCTTGTTATACTTAACTGCTAGCAGACCTGACATAACATTTGCAGTAGGTGTATGTGCAAGATATCAAGCTGATCCAAAAGTCAGTCATCTCAATCAAGTCAAGAGAATTCTTAAATATGTTAATGGTACTTGTGACTATGGCATATTGTACCTTCATGGATGTAAACCAATTCTCACTGGCTTCTGTGATGCTGATTGGGCTAGAAGTGCAGATGACAGAAAAAGCACTTCCGGAGGATGCTTCTTTCTAGGAAACAATTTGATTTCTTGTTTCAGTAAGAAACAAAATTGTGTATCCTTGTCTACAGCTGAAGCTGAATATATAGCAGCTGGAAGCAGTTGTTCTCAGTTGGTTTGGATGAAGCAAATGCTCACTGAGTACAATGTCCCACAGGATGCCATGACATTGTACTGTGACAACTTAAGTGCAATCAACATACCAAAGAATCCTATCCAACATAGCAGGAACAAGCATATTGATATCAGACATCATTTCATCAGAGATCTTGTAGAAGAAAAGGTGATTTCATTGGAACATGTAGCTACAAATCTGCAGTTAGCTGATATCTTTACCAAAGCATTGGATGCTACACAATTTGAGAACTTAAGGGGCAAACTTGGAATCTGTTTATGTGATATTTAGCAGTTAATGAGATGTGCCAACATGTCATATGACATTGTATGGCATAAGTTCTAGATGGCAAAACTAGTCTGGACAAGATCCTTAGGAATTCCATCTCTCATCATTTGCACTGTAACGGCTACTTATTTAGTAACTGTTTATAATCAGCTATCAAGATTCTCATCATACTACCACAAGCGAATCACATTAACCAGCTATTCTCCAGAAATCATAAACCCTAAAGCTTTTCTTCCATCTTCCTCAACAATGTCTCAAAACCCTAACACAACTGAAGAAGTTCTCAATAAAGAAGACGTAGTTCATGCCACTCCCATCTCTGTGGTACCAATGAAATCAACTCCATTGGACGAGCTCAGAGGAAGCGCTTCTCACACTAAAAAGCCAAGAACTCCAAAGAGAGCTAAAGATCAAGTCTGCAGCAAAGCCAAAGGAGGCATTCCTTCTCCTGCTAACATGCCCCCAAAATCTTCAAATTATGTGGATGATTCAATCAAGGAGATTGTCACCCAAATTCTGTTTGAACAAAGAAAGGTGAGTGGAATCTCTATTCCTATGAACACCATGCCTGCACCTCAAGAAGAACAAGCTCAAGAGGACACTCCTGCAGAACAAGATGTCCCAATAGATGTTGGAACATCTGAAGATGAGAACAAGAACTCATCTGATGCTGATTTGGAACAAACTGAGGACCAGAAGAAGGCCTCAAATGAAAGTGATGAAGAAGTCTCTGAGGATCAGACCAAAGCCTCAAATGAAGATCAAATCCCTGCTGATCAACCAGCTGAAGAGGAGACTGCTCAATCTCCTCCAGTGGTCAACCTGGAGCAGGACTCTGATACAGAGATCATAGCCTCTGTTAGACCCAGCATAGCCAAAAGGCTGAGGTCCAGGAAAGGAAAGATGCAAGCTGAAGCTGAAATTCCTGAGAAGAAGAAAGCCTCCCCAAAGAAAGGCAAAGCTAAAGCTACTTTTGGGCCAACAAAACAATGGAATAAAGTTCAACCTTAGAAAAGAAAAGTTGTCACTCCATCAGACTCAGATGTTGAATCAGATGTCCCAACATCTCCTCCCAAAAAGAAACCAGCACTTTCTAGGGCCTCATCTGTTGTTCCAGAAGCCCCCTTGGACAACATATCATTCCATCATGTCTCTAGTGTCAACAAATGGAAGTTTGTGTACCAAAGAAGGGTTGCCTTAGAAAGAGAACTGAGCAGCAATGCACTTGAGTGCACTGAACTGATTGACCTCATCTCTGCTGCAGGACTATTCAAGACAGTCTCAGATCTCTCTCCCTGCTATGAACTTCTTGTCAAAGAGTTCATTGTTAATCTTCAAGAGGATTGCTCCAATGGTAAGTCCTCTGAGTTTCAAAAAGTTTTTGTTAGAGGTAAATGTGTAGAGTTTTCTTCTCAAATCATCAATCAGTACTTAGGAAGAGAAACAGATGGACCCAATGAGCTAGGTAAGACAGATAACCAAATTTGCAAGGTTATCACTACAAACCAGGTCATGGCATGGCCTGTGAAGGGAAAGCTCTCTGTGAGCATGCTTACAAGAAAGTATGCCATGCTAAACAGGATTGGTACAGCTAACTGGGTGCCTACCAACCACACTTCTTCAATCTCCACTGGTCTGGCCAGGTTTATATATGCTGTGGGAACTCAAACCAAGATGGACTATGGATCATACATTTTTTATCAGACCTTGAAGCATGCCAGCTCCTCTGCAACAAAGCTGCCAATAGCTTTTCCCTCCTTGCTGTGTGGTATTGTTCTAAGTCAATACCCTGGAATTTTAACTGAGAAAGACACAGTCTGCAAGAGAGAAAGCCCCTTGGCTTTTCACTACAAGTTATTCCTCAGTCATCATGCTGCAGATGTTGAAGCACCTTCTGGGACATCTGCAGGTCCTTCAACTGCTAAGACTCCAATCTCCAAGAAGGCTCTAATTGTTGAGCTCAAAAGCACATGCAAAGAACTTGAAGCAAGGAAGCTCAAACTTGAAGAAATCATCCAAAGACTGGAGAGTGGAGAAGATCAAAAAGCTGACTCTGATGAAGAAAGTGAAGCTGATGAAGAAACAGAAGTTGAAGAAGAAACTGAGAGTGATGAATCTGAGTGATCAATGTATGTGAGGAAAATGTAATGACAGCAATGTATTTCTGGAATAGTGTCTTTGGCCCTAAATTTTGTGTCTACCAAGGGGGAGAACAACAACAAATTGTAATTGCTGTTTAAGTATGAATGAAAAAATCTGTTTGTTTGCTTCTGAACTGAATAAGTTTTTTTTCTGTTGTAACAATATTGGATACATATATGTTTGAGGGGGAGTAATCTCAAATAAGAATCAACAGAAAAAGTAATGCTATACTCTGATAAAAAGAACTTCTGCTGCACTCTGAAAACCAGAAAAGATGTTAGCCAAAAATTAGCCAAAGGGGGAGTTTGTAGATGTCTTGAATTGGCAGAATTTTTGACCAACAAGAATTATTGAATTCAGTTCAGAATGTCCTATCAAATGTTGGGACATCATCAAACAGAGTATATGAACTTATTTCAGGATGTCTTACCAGATGTTGGGACATTGTGTAAATGACTAAGTTCAGTTTTTCAGGATGTCCCAACAGATGTTGAGACATCTCAAACCTGCTTCCAGAATTAATTATTGACAAACTAATCAGAGATATTTAAGGAGAGTTATCTGGAATTAATTAATGATGGATAAAAACAGAACAAGGCGCATCTGTAGGGAGTTTTATATTGAAGATTCAAATTAAAACAGAAGACCTAAATCACCTAGAATCTAGGAAGTAACAAACCCTAAATTCAAGGTGGAAGCTGCATGTGCATTAGGGCTGGATCATCCTACAGAAAGCCCAAATTACAGATACCTATTTAAGCAACAGAAACTCATAGAATTGAGCACGAATTTCAGAAGACCAAATAGGGTGTCTAGTGTTTTTAATAGCAGGTTGTTTTTAATTGTACCACTTGATGAGCTTTTAAGCATAAGTGCATTTGTGACTTGATTGAAACTGTGAAGTAAGATCAAGCTGTATTGTTTGAAGAATGTCTTCAATTTTATTAAACTTGTAAACTTGATCACTGGGTGATTGAGGGGGAGTGAGTAGGGTACTCTTATCTAAGTTGTGACTTAGGTAGAAATTGCATTGGGTAGTTATTAAGTGATAGATTAAACAGAGAGGTTTAAGTCTAGAATTAATATTACTTATAGTGGATTTCCTCCTGGCTTGGTAGCCTCCAGATGTAAGTGTGGTTATACACTGAACTGGGTTAACAAACTTCTGTGTTGTTTACTTTTCTTGCTATTTAAGTTTTGGTTAAATCTGTCAAGTGTTGGGACATCTCTTAGGACATCTCATACCTGATCACAGAATTTCAGTACTTTATCAATCTATCAAACAACTTTTTGAGATTAACCAGATGCTCGTCCTCGTCCTGGGACTTGGCAATCATGTCGTCCACGTAGCATTCAATTTCTTTGTGTATCATGTCGTGGAACAATGTGACCATAGCCCGCTGATATGTTGCCCCGGCGTTCTTCAACCCAAAGGGCATAACCTTGTAGCAGAATGTACCCCACGGGGTAATGAAATTTTTTTTCTCCATGTCTTCCGGTTCCATCTTGATCTGATTATACCCGGAGAAGCCATCCATGAAAGAAAATACCGAGAACTGAGCGGTGTTATCTACCAGCACATCAATGTGAGGTAATGGAAAGTCATCCTTTGGACTTGCTCTGTTTAGATCCCGATAATCAACGCACATCCGAACATTGCCGTCTTTCTTTGGTACAGGCACAATATTAGCTACCCAAGGTGGGTAACTAGTTACTGCAAGGAATCCGACATCCCACTGCTTTTGGACTTCCTCCTTGATCTTCATTGCCATGTCAGAACGAGTTCTTCTCAGCTTTTGTTTCACCGGAGGACAGTCTTCTCTCAATGGCAGCTTGTGCACAACTATGTCAGTATCTAGTCCTGGCATATCTTGATACGACCAGGCGAAGATATCCACATATCCACGTAGCATAACAATCAACTCCTTCTTTACCTCGGCCTGCAGACTGGCCCCAATCTTTACCTCTCTCTTTACATCTTCAGTCCCGATGTTGATGATCTCTAAATCTTCCTGATGAGGCTGAATGACCCTTTCCTCCTTGTAACACCCCAAATTTGCCCTGTTCATTTTAAGCATCATATCACATCATATAAATCATACTCATATCATTTTATCGGCATCATATCATGGAAAGATGAAGCATAACATCCCTCATGTCCTAGCATCAAGCATATGGTCATCTGTGGAGTTCCCAGAAGCCTTTCAAGCCATGACAAGGGTCCCAATGAGTTTTTACAAGTTCTATGGTGTGTCTACACTCTATTTACAAGATCAATTCCATTGACAAAAGCTCAGAAGATTGCATGATCATCAGAGGTCTCAGGACAAGGCAAAGCTCCTATGTAGTGTACCCAAATTATGGTTTGAGATTCAAGTCCCATAATCTCACAACTTTGGCCATTTCTATTGGGCCAAGTCTTCTATATATTAAGAAGATCCTATGTGTCAAATTTCATTAGAAAACTCCATGTGGAAGTCAGTCAATGCCTCAGTTGCTTGCAGATGAAGCAGAAAGTCAACAGAGCCCATAAAAAGTCAACTGTGCAATTTCAAGGGGTCTAATCCAATTTTTTTGGCCAAGAGGGGTCCTTAAAATGTTATAAGAGTTTTGTAATGCCTAAATTTCAAGAATCATGGATATTTGAGGGGTTTCGCAAAAATGGCACAAAGTTGGTTTATGGAGTTTTGCAAATTTTCCAAGTTTTGCCCTAATTTTCAAGTGGCCTTAACATGATAAAAAATTCATCAAATGGACCAAAGTCAAACATGAAAGTTTGAGAGTAAGGGCTGCCATTTTCACAAAGTACAAGTACTTTTTCACCGGATTCTTGAAGCATCCTAGAGTCCATTCGAAAATTCCAAGCATCCTAGGGAAAATTTGATTTTTTAAAAAGTCACCATGTGCAAGAAGGCTCAAATCTGATTTTTGTGAATTGGTTCAGGCCCAAACTTGTTTCAAACTTAAAATACATTGCATAAGAAGCATTTTTCTCGAGAGAATAGTCCAATTTCGTGTACTTTGAAAAACTCCCTCCAAAACATGCCAATTTGCAAAATTCATGAAATAAGTGTGACACTTACATCTAAGGGCCAGGAATGAATGGATTTGGATCAAGGGTGGGAAATGGAACTTAAACATGCTGAGAGGCCCAAGGAAGCATGAGGAGAGCATGCATATTCCACCAAGTGCATGTGATGCATATACACACTTTTCTCATTCAATTTTCGTGCACTTTCTTTCACACTTTCAGCATTCACTTCTTACATCATAACAAAGAGAATTAAGCAAAAACCAGATTTGAATTCTCTCTCATTCTCTCATTCTCAACCTTCTTGCATTCTTGCATTTTTCTTCATATCTCTCCATTCCTTTACATTCTCCACAAACTTCTTCCATATTCTTGATCAGTGGATCATAGAGATCAAGAATCATCCACTCATTCAAGCTTAAAGCACAAAATTGGAAGCTTGCCATTTCAAAGCCTCTTGTGTTGAAACCTCAGATCTACACCATTTCAAGAACTTAGATGCATTTATTTTGCATCTAAGGAATAAGAGGAGTGATTTGCACGGATTATTTGGTTTTCTATCTCAACATTTCAAGATCTCCATCTCAGGTATGGCTTGAAACTTATCGTTCTGGAAATGAAATTGAATGGTTGATTTGTGTTCATTGATCTTCCCTGATGATTCTGCACTTTGTATAATTGATTTTAGTGCATTGTAGTGAAAGATATGTGCATTTAAAGTTTCATGGTCACACTTTATTTTGCTCGATCCGTCCAATCCGTTGATATTTAGCTTGTTTTGATGCCATATTTTAATTCAGGAGTGTGGAATTAGTTAATTTGGACTATTTGTTTGCATTATTTGATGAATTTTTGCCTCTGGTTTGGTCTTCGGTGCCGGAGCCCTAGCTCCGGTCACTGGAATTTGTCTTGCATTAAATTTAGGGTTTCTCATGGAGAAGATGAACAGGAACCGTTAGATCTATCATCCAACGCCTCCTATTGCGGCACATGTCCTCATATTGCTTCCATTTTATGTTTTAAATACTGGTTTCATTTTACTTCCGCGTGTGGACATGCTCATAGTAAGTCCCATGCACTCACCATTTACAATTCAGCATGCTGCCACCTCATTTAATGAGGTGATCAACCATGTCCACAGGATGCATCCATCGGCTCCTTTCTTTTCCAAGTTTTCTTTATTTTAATTCATTAATTCCACCATAAGCTTCATGAGCTTCAGCGCTACCCGGGCTTATCACCCTTACTGGTCGCACCTCCCATCCCTGGCCCAATCCAATTTCCCACGTACAACCTTGCTATTCTCACCTCACTCTCATTTCATTTAATTTCTTTTTCTTCAACTTAATTTCTTTTATTCCAGTTTCATTTTAATTCATATTAAATACTTCTAATCATCTAAAAATTCCCAAAAAATTCATGAACCTTATTTTGTGTCTCTAATATTTTTTCATATTTTTATTTTATTTTTTTTCATAGATCCACGTGTCAGAATTAATTCACCATTGCACCTAGCTTCTTTTTAAGCCTTTCTTGACTAGTCTGCCTTGTTTATTTTCCATAGTCTTCAATATTTTGAGTTTTGATCCCATTCGTTTTGCTTTGTATTCCTAAGACATTTTTCTTTTCATGTAATTTTTCTCTGGATTTTTAGAAATTTATTTCTTGAGTCTTGGTATGGTAACTTGTGATGTAAGTTTGTTGTCCTAACTTGTGTTCTTGCCTCCATTTGACTTATTTCCCTTCTGAATCTTTGCAAATCCTTTTGGTTAGTTGATATAACATGTTTGAGGATCATTTGGTTTCAATTGTGGAATTTTTAGATGGCTGGTTGTTTCATTGTGGATTTTATCTTGAACCTTGTCCCGTTTTGCTTCCTTTGAACCTTTAAGCCTCTCATAAGCCTAGAAAGGCACTTGTGCACTCTTTTTCTTATAATTTGGGGTTCCTTTGGGGTGTGGGTACCTTCCTGGTCCTAGGATAGGTCTTATGTCTTCTGAATTTTTGTGTTTTCTTCTTCTTTAAGTCATTTCTTTCTTTAAGTGCTTTAACTTCATCTTATTGTCTCCTTTGCTTCCATTTGGTATTGTTTGGTCTTGTGTGTCCATTATCTTCATCTGGTTGGCTTCCTAAGCAATTCTTCATCTTGTTTTGATTCTGGTTGTGAGTCTTGTGTTCATATTTTGTGCATTTTGCTTTGCATATTTCATAAGTGTGCATTTGTTTTCATATGTGTTCATGTTGCATCATTTTGAGTTGCATATTTCTTCCTCTCATTTCTTTGAGTTGCATTTGCATTGTGAATTTGTTCATACCATGTCACTTCTAATTGTTTGATGTTAGCGTACCATGTGCTTCACTTTGTTTCACTTGTGCATACTAACCTTGCAGGGGCTGTGGTAAGTGTGAGATGTGGGAATTAAGTTCCACATCTCCAATTCTCATCTCTTCCTCTTATGTTTATGTGAACTAACCCTTTGCTGTTGGGCTTAGGCCTTTCTCATCTCTTCTTCTTCTTCTTTCCTTCTTCATTAGGATAGAAACCTCACTAACCCTTAGGACATCCATGCATGTTAACACTTAGGATTATTTTAGTCCCCCTTTATAATTTTTCCTTTGAGTTCCTTTTGGTTCTTCTTCTCTTCTCATCTCATAACTCTTAAAAAACACTTTAATAAGTTTGAAGTGATGCATTGATCCATAGCCTTATCCCATGAGGTATGCTTGTAGTCTTCCCATCTTGGGATAGTACAAGTTTACCTTGTGATGCACAAGTCTAATCAAGGTATCTCCTTCATAAAAGAAAAGCATAAAAAACACTTCTTCATTGTAAATACCAAAAACACTTAATAAGTAAACAAGTTAGTGAGTCTAAGCCCTAATCTTTGGGTTCAAGTTTTGGAGATCTTCTCCTTACTTGAGTGTGCTTGTTCTATTATTCCATCTTGGAATGTAGTGACAAATGCACATTCCATTGAAGAGAGCTTGAGTTCACTTCCTTGTGACACACTCATAAAAGCTTCATAAAAAACACAAACAAACAATAAACGTCTTTCCTTCGGGAATTCTTTTCTCACCTCATTCGCTCTGTACGTGAACTTGCTCCTACTTGTCACTTTGCAAGACGGTTACGCACTCGTCGTCCGAGTCTGCAACACCTGAGCAATGGCATAGGCAGTTCAAGCCTTAATTCACAAGAAATTTTCCTTGTTACCCCTAGTTAGGGGAACTACGGCGTCTCTGATCCTCATTATCCTGATGAGGTACGTAGGCAGCGGGGTAGGGCCCGTTCGAGCATAATCTTTATTTTCCCTACATTTTTTGCTCATTGCTTTCTATTCTTTTCTTTTCTCAGGTTTCTTTTCCAGTTCATTTGCTTTTCTTTTGCTGCAGTTTTCATACCCTCACCCTTTGAAACAATATTCTTTGCAAGTGTGGATCTCGTCGGGTACGGCAGACGATCTGGGTATTAATACCTTCCTAGGTCGTAACCGACTCCCAAACTCAGTCTCTTTGGTTCGTAGGACCTGTGTCCTTTCTCTTTCTTTCTTCTGGTTTGTGCAGCATTACCATTCCCTTTCTTCGGGATAAAAATGCCTGGCTGGCGACTCTATTCTTCTTCCGCGCCACTTTCGCGTTTGTACCAGGATGGAAATTCGGGGAGCGACATCTGGTAACTCTGCTAGGGACTGCACACTAGATGATCTCTGGTTCCCCTGCGAGTCTCTCCTAGCGCTTGTGTGTTGTTGTTTCATTGGTGATGTTTGTTAGTTGTGGCTTGTTGTATTTTATTGTTGTTTATTTACAGCTTTATTTACAACTTTATTTACAGTTTTCAGTCTTTATTTACTGCATCATGTATATACTGGACTGTCTGGACTGGTTTTCTTTGGTGGGATGGGTGTTACTTGTTCTTGAGAGATATGAGCCAAGTACCCGGCTCGAGTGCACCATAGGACTTAGAGTGGTTCCACTTTGGCCTCATGAGATCTTGTCATGGGGGTAGTAGTGAGTTCCACACCCAGGTTGCGATTGTCTTGGAAATGTCTAGATTTGGGGATCTTCCTCTCTCATTACATGACCCTGACAGTTATGTGCTGCTGGGGACCGATCATTGAGAACCTTGTGGAAACATCCCCCTTTAGTGATGACAGTGGCAACCCACATTTTGTTGCAAACCCATTCGCATCCGAGGGCCCACTTGGGGATCGCATAGGATGACTTTGTGTCCTGGACTCAGCTGAGGCCTCCCTGCGTAGTATATAATGCCAAACCGATTCCCTGATTTGGTCATGAGCCATTTCTCGGAGATGGTGACAGTATTATTGCTATTCGGCTTTAAGAGTCCGTGATGTCTGACCCGGAGACTTTTACCCGTGAGATTGGGGGGTGTTTACAGGTGTGCAGGAACCCTTGACCTCAACATACACTCATCTATCCAGTGGTCCTTGTTATGATTTGTGGTCCTATGATTGTGATCTTTGGTTCTATGGTCCTAGAATTCTGGAGTTCTGGTTCTGGAGTTCTAGTTCTGGTTTTCTGGTTTTCTTGTTCTGGTATTCTTGGTACTGTGGTCCTGAGATCTTCTTCAGTGGGCTGTGATTATCAGAGAGTGTGACTCAGTGGACTTTTGTTTGCCAGTTATTCAGAGGGGCCCTTGTCAGTGATCCAGTTCAGATGGTCCCAGTTGTTCATATGCTTGCATTGCATTTCATTTGCATCATTCTTTGCATTAACTGTTTATGTTTCCCATTTTTCAGGTCATTGCTCATATCTGTTCCCAATTCTGGTAATCTAATCTCCATGACAGAAATCAGAAGAGTTCCAAGGAAAAAGAATGTGCATTATACCTTTCTTCAGCCTGAGGTTAAAAGTGTTCAGAGGTTAGCGGGTATGATGAATGATCAAGTCTTGGGTAATTTCAAGAAAGGATATGGCCAGATACTGAAGTTTGTGGATAAGCCCACTGCAGACCAGAAGGACAGTTTGCATACCCTGTTGCAATTTTATGATCCTCTGCTGCGTTGCTTTGTTTTTCCAGGTTACATCTTAGCTCTGACATTGGAAGAGATCTCCAGTATGCTGAATGTTCCAGTTAGAGAGACGTTGTCGTTCTACGCGTATGATGTTGTGCTTAAAGATGAAGACATAGCCAAGGTTTGTAGGTTGCCAGCTGCTTCAGTCAGGAAGGCTCTGCAAGAGAATGAAGGCAGGGGACTACCCTAGAGTGTGCTCATCCCAGAGGCTAAGAGATATGCTACAGAGGCTAAGTGGAATGACTTTGGTGCTTTTCTCGCATTGATGGTGTATGGGTCCAGTCTGTTTCCTGGAGAGAAGGAGTTTGTCAGCTTAAAGGTGATCTCAATCTTTGCAAAAGGCAATCCAGTGCCTACTCTATTGGGTGACTTATACTTCAGTGTTCATTACAGAAATGAGAAGGGTAGGGGTGGTCCAGTGGTCTGCTGTGCTCCTCTATTTGCTGAGTGGTTTGCTAGACAGTTTCCTAAGTCAGGTGCCTTCAAGGAGATGAGGGACGAATGGAGGTGGTCCAGAAGACTGATGGGGTTGACTGCAGAAGACATTACTTGGGGTTATGACAGGGATTTGCTAGGTAAGGAGTTGATGGTCAGTTGCGGAAGGTTTGTTGGAGTACCTTTACTGGGAAGGAAAGGTGTCATCAGTTACTATCCGACATTAGCCAGAAAGCAGTTTGGCTACCCTTTGAAAGATCCTCCTCAGATGGAAGAGTTGGTTGAATCTTTGTTCTTTCCTACTGAAGGAAACAAAGAGTTAGTTCAACAAGCAGTCCAAGCCTGGGCTCACAGGATACGAAAGGGTAAGAAAGACTTCGGCCGAGTTGATCCCAAGACATATCCACCATATGTTGCATGGTTGCAAAGACATGTAGAATCAGTCCTCATGCCTTTTTCAGTTGAGGCTCCACTTTATCCTAGAAGAGTACAAGAAGCTAGAAGCTCAGCTGCATGAGGTCAGAGTTGAGAACACTGAGATGGTAAGCCTGTACCACCAAGCCAACAGGGCCAAGAATGAAGCCGAAGACAAGCTGCAGAATCTCCAGGCCTCTCTAGAAGCCAAAGAGAAGGACTTTGCTGGTAGAGAAGCCCATTTCCACATGTTGGGTATGATGGAAGCCCAAAGAGAAGCTGAGCGCAAGAAGACTCTAAAGACTCTAAAAGACGCTCGTCAATCCATTGCTTGGCTGCAAGGCCAAAGGGAGGAAGAGCAGAAGAAATTCAGAGAGAAGGAAGAGTTCTTTGAAGTTCAGATGGCCTTCAAGAAGGAGGAAGTGGAGCAAGTCCACACCATCAGGAGAGAAAAGACCCAACAACTAGCACAAAGTCAGTTAGCCCTGGAGGAAGCAAGGAGAGAGATCGAGGAGCTCAAGCTGAGAGCGGGTGTCAAGAAAAGCAGGGTAGAGGTGGCAGATCCTGGGTCCTTAGCTTAGTTTATTTTTGCAGACTACATACAGGCTTGTTGTAGGAGTCTTGCTGTTATTTTCTTTGTCTTTATTTTATGTACTGGTTTGTAACCCTTCGGGGATTATTTTTGGTTGTATTCTGACTTTTAGCCCGCAATGGTTTGTTCATATTCAGTATTAATGTGCAAGTTATCATTTTGAATGTGCAAGACTCGTTTGTCTGGATACTGCTAATGTCTGAACACTTATCAAAGAGAAAGCTTGAAAGCTAGTACTGAAAGTGATTGTCTGAGAATAGATGCCAGAACTGGGGCATGCCAAATGCTTAAAATTGGGAACATGAACAGTTACATTGCATTGCATATAACCTGTTTGTTTGTTTTGCATGTGTTGTCTCATTTACTAACGTGTTTTGTGTTGCAGACACTATAGCTCCCCGTAAAGTTCGGGAATAACCAGTTGCTCATAGATATCCAACCAAGATTAACAGAGAGCGGGTCATGGACCAGATGCAAGCGGACTTGGCAGATCTGAGACTGAGAATGGATAACTTTATGACAGTGATGGCCAGCATGGGGCAAAACCAAGAGCGTCTGCGGGAGATGATTGAGAACAGTCAACCCAGGAACACTGCTGCTGCTACTACTACTGATAATCGCACCGGTGCGGGCGCACGTCAGGTTGAAATTCCTATTGCACAGCCAGGAGTGACGATAATCAATGACGGGTTGAATAACATTCAGATGGATAATCATGACGACCAGTTCACTCTCCTTGACGAAGCTGAAGGTCAAGGAGCTGAGATGAACAAGAGGTTTGAGGAAATGGCTGAGCAAATCAAAGCTATTCAGTACCAGAGCTCTTTGGGATTTGATATAACAGATTTGGGCTTGGTTCCTGGGGTCAGGATCCCATACAAGTTCAAAGTTCCAACCTTTGAGAAGTATAATGGCACTGCATGCCCGAAGACCAATCTGCAATCATTCGTTGGGAGAATTGCTGCTCACACGGATGATGAGAAACTCTGGATGTATTATTTTCAAGACAGCTTGGTTGGAGCTTCTCTAGAATGGTACATGAAGCTCAGCAGAGTTAATATCAAGAGTTGGAAGGATCTAGCTGAAGCCTTTGTGAGGCAATATCAATACAACATGGACATGGCTCCGAACCGCACGCAGTTGCAGCACATGGCTCAGACGGCTAAGGAAGGCTTCAAAGAGTATGCACAGAGGTGGTGCCAGCTCGCTGCCAGAGTTCAACCACCGCTGCTAGAGAACGAAATGGCTGACATGTTTATGAGCATTCTGCATGGTGTTTTTCTTGAAAGATTGGCGTCCAGTTTTGCTACCAAATTCAACGATATTGTTATTGCTGGTGAAAGGGTTGAAACATTGCTGAAGATGGGGAAGATACAAGATCCTAGTGCTAGTAGCTCAAATGGAGCGAGGAAAGCTTTTAGTGGACCTCCTAGAAGACGAGAGGGTGAGACAAACGCTGTATTTTGCCGAGGTCGGGGCCGTGGTTATAGAGAACCTTATGAGCATGTGGCAGCAGTCACAATTCCTTCAGTTCCAGTGCAACAGATGCAACCTCCTCCACAACAACAACATCAACAACAATAACCTCGTACCAACTATCAGCAGAGACCGTATCAGCCTAGGCAAACTCGCTCGGCTAATAGGGTGATTGAGGCTATCCCTATGACCTATGCTGCTCTACTTCCAAGACTGTTAGATTTGAACCTGATTCAGCTAAGAACTTTGGCACCACCACCTCGTGAAGAGCTTCTAGTTGGTTATGATGTTAATGCACGATGCGCTTTCCACTCTGGAGCACCCGGGCACTCGACTGAGAAGTGCAGGGCTTTGCATCACAAGGTTCAGGATCTTGTAGACTCTAAAGCAATCAACTTTGTGCCACCACCGAATGTTAATTTGAACCCTATGCCGCATCATAGAGGGGAAAGAGTCAATGTTGTTGAGGGTGGTGAAAAGTTGAGTCTGGTGTTGAGTATTGATGAGGTGAAGACTCCTTTGAGGGTAGTGAAAGAGAGACTGCTGAATGGTCAAGTGTTTCCTGGTTGCTGTTTTGATTGTGAAGACTGTATGAATGCTGAGAATGGCTGTGAGAAGTTGAAGATGGGTCTGCAGGGTTTGATTGATGATGGATCCTTGCAGTTCAGTAAAGTGGATAATGCTGAAGCTGATGATATGTCAACCATTACTATTTTCTATGATGAAGCTGACATGCCTGTCAGAAGAGAGCCGGTTACAATCTATGCTCCTCAGATTAGTCCCGTGACTATCACTGTACCTGGGTCTGTGCCGTACACAGACGATAGAGCCATTCCTTGGCATTATGGCTCGGATGTATATGTTGCTGGACAGAAGATTGAGAGTAGATATATTGTTGAAGACCCGACTGTAGAGAATGTCAGAGGAGTTGGGGGTTTCACCAGAAGTGGTAGGTTATTTGCTCCCTCTGTGCTGAGAGGGGATCCTGAGGCCGAAGCTTCGTCCAAGGCCAAAGGAAAGCATGATGTGAATGATGAGTCAACTACTCATGTGGCTGGGCAGGGTACGTTTGAAAAAGAGGTCGAGGAATTCATGAGGATTATTAAAAAGAGTGACTACAAGGTGGTTGATCAACTGAACCAGACACCTTCAAAGATTCCCAACTTGTCACTACTGATGTGCTCTCCCGCACACATAGAAGCCTTACTGAAAGTCCTGCAAATGGCCTACGTTCCTTAAGAGATCACTGTCAACTAACTTGAGGCTGTTGTAGGAAGTGTCAATGCAAGCCATGGCTTAGGCTTTACTGACATAGACCTCACGTCGGAGGGCAGAAACCACAACAAAGCACTACATATCACGATGGAGTGCAAGGGTGCTGTGCTGTCTCATGTTCTTGTAGACACAGGCTCTTCCTTGAATATGCTTCAGAAGAAGGCACTAATGAAGCTTAATGTTGATGGGATTGTCCTGACGCCAAGTGATTTGGTTGTTAAAGCTTTCGATGGTTCGAGAAGATCAGTTTTTGGAGAGGTTGAGTTGCCCGTCAAGATAGGCTCTCAAGTCTTCAAAAGTGTTTTCTATGTTATAGATATCCAGCCTGCATATAACTGTTTGTTGGGAAGGCCGTGGATTCACGCTGCTGGAGCTGTTACTTCAACCCTGCATCAGAAGCTTAAATACGTGGTTGACGGCCAGGTCATCACAGTTTGTGAAGAGGAGGACATATTCGTCAGCCCCTTGTCGACGTTCAAGTATGTGGAGATGGATGGAGAAATCCATGAGACTTTATGCCAAGCTTTCGAAGCAGTCAACGTCAACATCCTGACTCCTGTGGAGAAGAGCATTGAGAAGAAGGGTACGTCCATCCATTCCTACAGGGAAGCAAGAGAGGTTGTTCAATCAGGCAGTGCCCAAGGCTGGGGCAAGCTGTTGGAGCTGGAAAAGAAAGATGATAAGTTTGGCTTAGGGTATCAGCCTGGTGGTTCTACTCCGAGTGGTAAGGCTATCACGTTTACAAGTGCTGGGTTTCTCAACCACGATTAGATCTGTAAAACAAGCCAAGATGGGGATAGTGACGGAGATTGGGACAACAATTGGATCCACCTGTGTGCGCCCGGCGAGGAGCTAGCAAACTTGTCTGCTGAAGACATTGCTCAAGTCACCTGGCTCTCAGAGTAATTATTTTGTTTCCTTTTATTAGCATACTGCATTGTCAAATCCAGCATTCTGCCCAAGATGCTTGGATCCATTGTATTGGGCCACCATGTTTTGTATTGCATCTTATTTTGCTATGAAATAAAAGGACATTTTCAGACAAACTGTGTTCCCTGTCTTTGTTTTTAAACTTTTTCACAAAAATACAAAAATGGCAATGTGTTTTCCTTTTTGTTTTGTGTTAGCGTTTCTTTTTCAAAATAGGCAGATTCTGAATAAGCACATCATCTGTGCAGTGTTGATCATCCGGATTCCATGGATAACGTTCCTGCTATGACTATGCACGACTTTGATAATCCAGTCTACCAAGCTGATGAAGGGGTTGAGAAAGACTGTGACCTCCCTGAAGAATTGGTCAGATTGTTGAAACAAGAGGAACGGGTTATTCAGCCTCATCAAGAGGAGATTGAGATCATCAACATTGGCAGTGAAGATGCAAAGAAGGAAATCAAGATAGGGGCCAGTCTGCAGGCCCACGTCAAGAAAGAGCTGATCAGTATGCTGAAAGAGTATGTGGATATCTTCGTTTGGTCATATCAAGATATGCCAGGTTTAGATATCGACATCGTGATGCATAAGCTACCTCTGAGAGAGGATTGTCCTCCTGTGAAGCAGAAATTGAGAAGAACTCGTCCTGACATGGCGATGAAGATCAAAGAGGAGGTTCAAAAGCAATGGGATGCCGGTTTCCTTGCTGTGCTGTGACCAGTACCTAAGAAGGACGGCAAGGTCCGGATGTGCGTTGACTACCGGGATTTGAATAGAGCAAGCCCAAAATATGATTTTCCGTTGCCACACATTGACGTGTTGGTGGACAATACTGCTCAGTTCTCGGTGTTCTCCTTCATGGATGGCTTCTCCGGTTATAATCAGATAAAGATGGCGCCGGAAGACATGGAGAAGACAACGTTTATTACCCCGTGGGGTACATTCTGCTATAAGGTCATGCCCTTTGGTTTGAAGAACGTCGGGGCAACTTATCAACGGGCGATGGTCACATTGTTCCATGACATGATTCACAAGGAGATTGAGTGTTATGTGGACAATATGATTGTAAAGTCCCGAGACAAAGAGGAGCATCTGGTCAACCTGAAGAAGCTTTTTGATAGACTGATCAAGTACAAGCTGAGGTTGAATCCGAACAAGTGCACTTTCGGAGTGCGTTCCGGGAAACTGCTGGGTTTCATTGTTAGTCAAAGAGGAATTGAGGTAGATCCTGATAAAGTAAAAGCTATTCAAGATATGCCTGCACCGAAGACAGAAAAAGAGGTGCGCGGGTTCTTAGGGAGGTTGAACTACATTTCTCGGTTCATATCTCATCTAACGGCCACGTGCGAACCAATATTCAAATTGCTAAGAAAAGAGCAAACGGTCAGGTGGAACGATGACTGCCAAAGAGCTTTCGACAAAATAAAAGAATATTTGCAGGAGCCTCCAATTCTAATGCCTCCAGTAGAGGGAAGACCGTTAATCATGTACTTGACCGTGCAAGAAGGGTCAATGGGGTGTGTGCTAGGCCAACATGACGAGTCTGGTCGAAAAGAGTATGCCATTTATTACCTTAGCAAAAAGTTTACCGACTGTGAATCCCGATATTCACTGCTCGATAAAACTTGTTGCGCTTTGGTATGGGCTGCTCGCCGACTGAGGCAGTACATGTTGACTCATACCACACTGCTCATTTCCAAAATGGATCCTGTTAAGTACATCTTTGAGAAACCAGCGTTGACCGGAAGGGTTGCTAGGTGGCATATGATTTTGACTGAATACGACATCCAGTATACTTCTCATAAAGCCATCAAGGGAAGTGTATTGTCGGATTACCTTGCACAACAACCTCTTGAGGATGATTATCAGCCGATGAAGTTTGATTTCCCTGATGAGGACATCATGTACCTCAAAACCAACGATTATGAGGAACCACTTCCGGAGGAGGGGCCAGACCCTGAATCCAAATGGAAGTTGATGTTTGATGGGGCCGTCAATATCAATGGTCGTGGAGTTGGTGTCGTACTCATTACTCCCGAAGGTGTTCACTTACCCTTCGCTGCCAGAATTACTTTAGGTTTCACCAACAATGAAGCGGAATACGAGGCATGTATAATGGGAATAGAGGAGGCAATTGATCTTCGGATTAAGAACCTCGATATATTCGGAGATTCAGCCCTCGTCATTAACCAAGTTACCGGCAAGTGGTATACGCATCAAGAGCATCTAATTCCATACAGGGATTATGCTAGAAAACTGTTGACGTTCTACACGACAGTTAAACTTCAATACATACCACGTGATGAAAATCAGTTTGCCGACGCATTGGCCACTCTCTCTTCGTCAATCAAAGTTTTGTGTTGGAATTATGTGCCCATAATTGATATATCCAGGCTTGACGCACCAGCTTATGTCTTCTCTATAGACGCCGTGTCTAACGAGAAACCTTGGTACTTTGATATCAAGTTATTCCTGGAAAAGCAAGAATACCCAACTGGGGCATCTTCCAATGACAAGAAGACCTTGAGGCGACTTGCTGCTAGTTTCTTCTTGAACACAGACGGGGTTTTGTACAAGAGAAACTTCGACATGGTCTTGCTCAGATGCGTGGATAGACACGAAGCAAGCCTGTTGATGCAGGAAGTCCACGAAGGATCTTTCGGTACCCATGTAGGAGAGCATGTTATGACAAAGAAATTGCTGAGATCAGGGTATTACTGGGTGACAATGGATGCAGATTGTTGTTCATTTGCTCGTAAGTTCCACAAGTGCCAAATATATGCAGACAAAGTGCATGTTCCTCCAAGCCCTCTCAACGTCATGTCGTCTCCTTGGCCCTTTTCTATGTGGGGCATTGACATGATCGGGAAGATAGAGCCAACTGCTTCAAACGGTCATCGCTTCATCCTGGTCGCGATTGATTACTTTACCAAATGGGTAGAAGCAGCATCTTATGCCAACGTCACTCGTCAAGTTGTGGCAGGATTTCTGAAAAGGGATATCATATGCAGATACAGAGTGCCCGAGAGGATCATTACTGACAATGGTTCTAATCTCAACAACAAGATGATGACAGACTTGTGTCGGGACTTCAAGATACAGCATCACAATTCTTCTCCTTACCGACCAAAGATGAATGGTGCGATAGAGGCAGCTAATAAGAATATCAAGAAGATTGTGCAGAAAATGGTTGTCACCTACAAGTATTGGCATGAGATGTTACCATTTGCGTTGCATGGGTACCGAACGTCAGTCAGGACGTCAACGGGGGAAACTCCCTTCTCTCTGGTGTATGGCATGGAAGCAGTCCTGCCTGTTGAAGTAGAGATTCCTTCACTGCGTGTGATGATGTATGTCAAGCTGGATGAGGCTGAATGGGTGCGTGCTCGTTACAATCAGCTATGTCTAATTAAGGAAAAGAGATTAGCGGCTATCTGTCATGGTCAGCTTTATCAGAGGAGAATGAAGCGTGCATTCGACCAACGAGTACGTACTCGAGAATATCAAGTGGGAGAGCTTGTGTTGAACAAGATCGTTCCTCCAGGTTCAGATCACAGGGGCAAGTAGACCCCGAACTACGAAGGACCATTCATAGTGAAGAAAGTCTTTTTCAGGAGGAGCACTGATGCTCACCACTATGGATGGAGATGACTTCCAGTCCCCTGTTAACTCGGACGCAGTTAAAAAATACTTCGCATAAAGAGACCCGCTGGACACAAAAACAGAATTATAGTCCAGGCAAAAAAAGGGCATCCCGGCGAGCTAAAAACAGAATAAAAAGCTCGGGCAAAAGTTAGGGAAATAAATATAAAAAATGTACACCCGCTGAGTTGAAAAGCCGCACTGGACAGCTCAGGCAAAAAAGGGTATCCCAGTGGATTGAAAACCCGAAAGGGCGATCCACGCAAAATAAGGGAATAAGAGAACAACTGCAATCCGAGTTATCTGAACCATATCATCGTTTCGTACAACTTGACAATATCAGAAGGATAGGAAACAGTCCCCTCATCCTCTCAGAAAGCCGAAGCAGAATGGAGAGTCTCGAAGACATGCATGTCATAGCAGAAATGGAACTCCTTGAAATGCCGTACATTGCCATTAGGATAGTTTCTTTTCTCAATTTTATAGTGGCTACCTCTTTCCAGGTGGTTGCTTCATGATGTAAATCTTTGCCTATTCAGAGGCCATTAAATAAAAAGAATATTCAGTCAAAGAGTTGTGTGGGTTTATTTTTGTTTGCAAAATATCCTGAATTTTCAGCAAAAATAGCATTGCATCTAAACATGGTGATAATTTTGAAATGAAAACTGACATGCAGGGAAACTGTAACCCTCTTTGAGTGTCGGGTGACGATGGATGAACAGATCATTCCATGCAAATACCCGGGGCACACTTGTGTTTTCTGTTGTTGCAGGTTGCAGGATGGCGTCACATTCTCTCGAGCAGTTACTCTTCCCCAGTAGAGTATCTCCCCAAGCAGAGATTTCTTCTCCTAGCAGGTATCTGAAAGCCTGGTATCTCCAGCAGAGATTTTCTCCAGCTAAGCCTTGGTAGCAGCCCAAGCAGTTTCTTCTTCCCCAGTGAAGTAATAATCCATTCTTCCCCAGTGGAGCATGCCTAGCAGGTATCTGAAAGCCTGACATCACCAGAGTTGGAATCATCAGTATTCTATCCTCAGCAAGAGTCCTTCCCAGCAGGTGGGACTGAAAACCTGATATCCCCTCAGAGCTTGATTCATCAAATGCTCTCCCCAGCCAGAGTATTGTTCAAGTAGCTTCCCCAACTGAGTTTGAAGATGATCCTGTCCCCACAGAGTCATATTGGATTTTCACTTCCGTCAGTGAAATATTTCCCAGCAAGGTTGACATGCTTTTGGGTATTTAATGATACAGTCAGGTATTCATCACCTCAGTCAGAGTTGGGAATTCAGACCTCTTGACTTGTCTTCCCCTGTAGAGTTGTATCTCTTGATTCCAGTCAGGCATTTGTCTACCGCTCATCTGCGCTTCTCAACACTCGTCTATGTTATCCCTAAGCAAAGTTTTCCCCAGCAGGGGCATGTCATGCTTTATTGATGCTCGTCTGCATCTTTCAACACTCGTCAGTGTTAGCCCCTTGGTATTGCTCGTTTGCTTCCCCAGCAGTGGTTTGTGATTACCTTGATTTTTCTCGTCTGCAATTTCAAACACTCGTCTGTGTTTGGTTATATCAGCTGGTGTTTGCTCGTCTGCAATTTCCAGCACTCGTCTGTGTTTTGATATGTATTTCAACTGTTGCTCATCTGCAACTTTCCGACACTCGTCTGTGTTTGGTATGCCTGATATTTGTGGATACTCGTCTGTATCAATTCCAGAACTCGTCTGTGTTGATTACCCTTTTGAAGCTCGTCTGCTTTGCTTGGATACTCGTCTGTATTGTCTTTGTTGTGGTGTTGTATATTTGTTTGAAGCTTGTCTGCTTTGTTTGGATACTCGCCTGTATCATCCCCAGCACTCGTCTGTGTTTGGCTTATATCTGTATTGTGAGGATTTGCCAACTATCCTGATATTCTTCTGTTGCTCCTTCAAATGCTCGTCTGTGTTTGAATTTCTGGTATTCGTCTATACCAGTTGCTGATACTCATTTGTATCATTGCCTGAAGCGCTCGTCTGTGTTTCTCAGATCATCGTTTGATACTCGTCTGTATCATTGACTCTTGGCACTCGTCTGTGTTATCTTGATGATCATCCAATACTCGTCTGTATTGAAGAGGTTTCAAATCCTGGCAGTGGGAATTAATGTCAAAATGGTTACCGGTCCTGGCGTAACAGGTAAATCTGAAGGAGGCTCGTCTGTCTCAAGCACCAGTTATTGTTGCTGCACCTGGCGTCACAGGTTTGCTCTAAGAAGACTCGTCTGTCTTATACCATATATCTGCGGATAATATATGAAGAGGCTTCGTCTACCTTGATTGCATGTCTATCCCACAGACTTTAGTGCATTACCGGTCCTGGCGTAATAGGTAAATCCGAAGGAGACTTGTCTGTCTCATGCTATATGCAGTGTTTTGTGGACTCGTCTGTCCAGTTCCTGGCGTCACAGGATTGATTGAAGATTCGTCTGTCCCAGCTTATTGTAAACACCCCAAATTTGCCCTCACCCATTCACATCATGGCTTTTGATCTTCTCATATGCATAAACTCAATCATAGCATCTCATATTTCATTTTTGATTCACTGCATTGTTTCAAAGTCATCTGCATCTAGGGTTTGTGATCTGAGCAATCCAAGAGCTTCTTGAGCCACTCCAAAGGTCATCAATCACTTCAAAGGGGTCCATGTATGTTCAAGCATCATATTATATCCTCTCAAAGTCAATAATGTCAAAAAATCACAAGAACTGAGATTGGCATGGAAGCAGAGCCAGGTTTGACTACACTGATGACCTAGAATTAGGGTTTTGGTTTCAAAGGCCATAACTCCAAATTTTTTGGTCATTCTTGTTTCTATTGGTCTCTATATGGTATAGGGATCATGCATATCAATTTTTATGAAGAAATTCAATGGGGAAGTCATCTGATCAAGAGTTGACTTTTTGAGCAAGTCAGTGCTAAATAAGGGCATCTGAGGCCCCCAATGACCCAACCAAAGGGTGTTCATCATCATTTTGATTATGTATGTTCTTTATTTGATCATAGAAGATGTTGGAAGTTCACAAAATTGAAGAATTTCAAGCCATTTGCAAAGTTGACTTTTTGGGAAAATGACATGTAATGGAAACTTGCCATTTTGGGAAACTTTTCCAACCCTTGCTTTTTGATTCAAAAATGCTTCAAATGGGAAAACTTTGGTCATGAAAGTTGTAGAATGGATCATTCCCTTTTCAAAAAGTACAAGAACTTGTTCTAATTCATTTTGGATCAAAAGTTATGGCTTGTCAAAGTTGGGAAAAATCACATAATTTCAAGTTTTCTACCGAAGAGGAAAAGTTGCAAAACCACTTGCCAAGGCAATTTGAGACCTCAAAGTGACTTCTAATCTTCATACAAACATGAACCAATGTCTAAAAGTCAGATTGCATCAAGAGTTTGCTCATTTTTATGACTTGTGGATCAAGAAACTTCAAAAAGGGCCAAAGGTGATCAAAGTTGCAAAACCTATCATAAACCCTAATCCACTTGCTGCATTGCCTCTAAACCTTTTCCATAGCTTTCCTTGATTCAAGCTGAGCCAAGACAAGCCAAAAAGCAAGTTGTACCATTGCCCATACCTCAAGTACAAGTCAAGTTGACATTTTGGCAACTTGCCCATACCAATCACAACAGGCCACCAACAACTCTCTGCCCAATCCAGACTTTACAAACACCCTCCAAGGATTCATTTGCATCACACATACAAGCCTGAAAGAGATCATAAGCCATAGTTCCAAGTTTATGCCTCATATGCATTTTCATTCGAAACACACTCCACAAGCATCAAACATTCAAACAAACTTCACAAAACATCTCAGCACACTCCCCTGATCATTTCCATACCCTCATTCATCCCTGAAACCTCCTCAATCAGAAACACGATCCTCACCCCTCACTGAACAGAACTTCTGCAAACTCACAAACCAACCATTATAAACTCCAACCAAGCTTCATAACTTCATCAAGAGGACCATTGGGATCATTTTGAGGCAAAGAGGCAAGCAGAAAGCTCTTGGGTTGAAAGCTTCGATTCAGGTAGCCATGGAAATTCATTTTTCCAGAACTCTTATTTCTTGTTTATAAAATGATCTACATGCTTCCCTGAGTTCACTGAACCTTTTATTTTTGAAAATGATTGAGTTTTGAGGTTGTATGCTTGTTCTGAAACTTTGCCCGTGAATTGATTTTTGCTTTGATTCTTATGATTCAGTGAAAATAAATGGATTTTGGGGTAGGGTTTAGGTTTAATGATGTTTAAGGAGTAAATCTGGAGATTTTGGTGAAGTTTTGATGCATAGGGAGTGAGATAGCATGAACACCCTGCCGGAGAAGATGACCGGAACACTGTTCCGGTCACCTGAAAATGTTTAGGGTTCAGATTAGGGTTAATGACTTAATTAGCGTAGTTTGAATGTGAGCCGTCCAGATGCGCGCACTGGTCAATTCCCTCCCTTTCTTGTTTGAATCCTGGCCCTCAGATTTGATTACTTCATTTAATTCATATTTTTTAATTCATTTTAATTGCATTTTCTTTATCATTTAATTTAAAATAGCAAAAAACGTTTAAATATTATGAAAATTTTTGCCAAGGTTTTCATTATTTTTCAGAACACAAATATATTTTTATTTTTATTTTTTGCATTAAAAATTATTTTTAAATCATTTAAAAGTTTATTTTTAATTAATTAATGAAAATTAATTAATTAAAAATACTTTTAGGTATTTAAAAATCACAAAAAAATTCATGTAACCTTTAAAAACATTTAGAAACATTTTCCAACTCTCAAACCAAATTTCTTTTTTGTTCTTGATGCCTTTTGATAATTTTCTTTGGATTTAATTTCATTTCAAGGCATTATTTTGTTTCAAACTTCAAAAATTCATTTCTGTCTAACCTTTGAGAGTTGGATCATGATTCTTTTTGCATTGCATCTTGTATGCCATGTAGTTCATAGGATAAAATTGGCTTGAATTGATCTTGCATTTTCATTTTGTTTTGCATTTTTCTTGACAAGGTACCTTAAAACCCTAGCAATCTTAGGAAATTCATAACTCCCACTAGGTTAAGAATTGGATCCCCTCCTTTGGGCAGTGAGTTTGTATAGGTTTAGGGTTCCTTTTATTGAATTTTCAAATTTTTATCATGTCATATGGTTCTGGTTTTGAATTTTGCTTTGAGCTTTGATCATAAACCCTAATTTATGCCTTCCTTTGCATCCATCTTCCATTTGCTTGCATACCATGACTTGCCATGACATTTTGTGCTTCCATTTGATTCATATGACATCTTAGGACATATTAGAATCATGTTTGATCATTGCATCTTTCATTTTCCATGTTGTATGTCATTTGCATTTCATAACTTTTCATGTATGTTCATGGTTCTGAGCATGCTTCTCTTGCATCCATATGTTTGTATGATCATTCTAATGCCTTGCCTCATGTTTGCATCATCTCTTAGCATAGTTAACATCATACTCATGTTTCTGGTTTTGGCTTGCATCATCACATTTTATCTCATTTTGCATTGCATTTCATTTCTTTTGCTAACTTTTCAGGTGGTAAGTTGTATTGAGAAGTGAATTTGCCTTCACTTCTCACAATCTCTTTTCATCTCTCTTATGCATCATTGCTGCATTTTTGTATGTGTATTGGATTGAGCTTGCTCATTCTTGTTCATATTACCTTCTTTCTTCAAACAACTTGTCTTCTTAAGTGAAGCAAGTTGTTTTGCTTCTCTTTGCTCCTTTCATCTACTTCTCTCCTTGGTGGCCTTTGAAGATTCTTTCTTTCTTAAACCTCACAAACCCTAGGAACAACCAAGCATGATAACAATTAGGGTTTGATTAGTCCCCCACTTAGCTTTTACCTTTGTGTCTCTTTGGGTCCTCTCTTCTCATCTCATAATCAGGGACTAAACCCTAAAGGTTTTAAGGCTTTGTGATTAAGCTTATGCCTGCATCCTTCTATTAGGATGGAGTGTATAACTTTAATCCTAAGTGTTAAACCCTTAATGTGTTTAAATCCTTTAATCAATCCAATTAATAATCATCAAGACATCCAGCTTGTAACTTGGGCCTTGCATTAGGGTTCTAATTCTTCCTTAATTGGTCAAGAAGGACTAACCCTAGTGTTAATGGACAAGTCCCCCTCATCTGTCATACTGTCATACTGTTATCTGGCTGGATCTGGTTCTTGTTTTGGTGGGTGGGGTTTCATTGAGAGATAAGGTCCTATACCTGGGACCTGAGTGACACCTAGGCTAGAGTGGTTCATGTTCTTTTCCATTCCATTTCGGTATGGTGCGGGAATATGAAACACTGTTCAGATGTGGGTTTCTTCTTGAGAACTCTGTGCTACAGATTTCCTGTAGTGTTAGGGCTATCTGGGAAGCCTGCTAAGTCTAGATGACCTTTATTATTGACCTTCAGAAACTGAGGTGAATTAGAGGAGGATCTTTTATGGTTATTGTAAACACTGTACCTCCGGGTTAGAAGTGTTTACACTTCTAATAACTGATCCAAGTCCGAGGATCCTTGTTTTAGAACATCACCTGTGAGGGGGTTGGGCTGTTTACAGGTTTGCAGGAACCCTTGGCCACATCATACCCTGATACTTATTGTGTTTAAGAATGCTTCACTTTGGACAGTTCTTGTGATTTAACCCTGGACATGTGACTCTTTATTTGAGTCCCCCACCTTGGTTACTGGACTTCTGAACCTCCATCTGGACTTCTTGAACATACATGGGCCTTTTATATCCAGACAGAAATCAGATCCAGCTTGATCCCAAACCCTTGCATATCATTTGCATACTCATCATTTGCATCATTTTAACATTTGTTTATTTGTTTTTCAGGGTATCCATATTACATCTGGCTTGGTTTTGACCTCTTCATCTGCATAGACCCCTGTTCATCAGCTATCAGCTTCAGCTATCTTCATCAGTGGTTTGCTTCAGTACCTCCATCCTCAGCCTATCAGTGGCTCATCTCTAGTATCAGTCTTCATCATCAGCATTTGTTTTCAGCTCTTCATCAGCAGTCATGGCACCCAAGAAGAGCAACATTTCATACCATTTCTTTGAGCCTGTGTTGGCTGGCATCAGGAAGGTCCAAGCACTTATCACTCCAGACCACATCCCATTATTCAGAGAGCATTATGGAGGCATCCTTGATATGGTCATGGACTTAGACCCTTCTGTAAACACCCCAAATTTGCCCTCACCCATTCACACCATGGCTTATGATCATTTCATATGCATAAACACAATCATAACATCTCATAGTACATTTTTGATTCACTGCATAGATTCAAAGTCATCTGCACCTAGGGTTTGTGATCTGAGCAATCCAAGAACTTCTTGAGCCATTCCAAAGGCCACCAATCACTTCAAAGTGGTCCATGTGTGTTCTTATATCATATTACATCCTCTCAAAGTCAAAAATGCCAAAGAATCACAAGAACTGGGTTTGGTATAGAAGCAGAGCCAGGCTAGACTGCACAGATGACCTAAAATTAGGGTTTTGGTTTCAGAGGCCATAACTTCAAATTTTATGGTCATTCTTGTTTCTATTGGTCTCTATATGGTATAGGGAGTATGCATATCCATTTTCATGAAGAAATTCCATGGGGAAGTCATCTGATCAAGAGTTGACTTTTCAGACAAGTCAGTGCAAAATCAGGGCATCTGAAGCCCCCAATGACCCAACCAAGGGGTGATCTTCATCATTTTGAGTGTATATGATCTTTATTTGATCATGGAAGAAGGTTGAACTTTTTGCAAAGTTGACTTTTTAGGGCAAGTTTGACTTTTGAAGAATATGTTATTTTATGCAACTTTTTCAACCCTCACTTTTTGATCCAAAAATGCTTCAAATGGAAAAACTTTGGTCATGAAAGTTGTGGATTAGATCTTTCCCTTTTCAAAAAGTACAAGAACATGACCTAATTCATTTTGGATCAAAAGTTATGGTGTTTTAAAGTTGGCAAAAATCACTAATTTTCAAGTTATGCACCAAGTGGAAAATTTGCAAAATTATGTATCAAAGACATTTGTGACTTCTAATTGACATCAAACCAATACACAAGCATCACATGTAACCTAAAGTTCAGAATCGACCAAGAGTTTCTCATGTTTCATGGCTTGTGAGGCAAGATATTTCCATGTGAACTAAAAGTGAGCAAGTTGCAAAACCATCATAACACTTCCATCCACTTGCTGCCTATGTTGCTGAACCAGCCCTAGCCTTTCCCCTCATGTTGCTGCGCAGCCCACACCCCTTGTACCAAGCTAGAACTTGACCCATGCTTTCTCTTACATAAAGTTGACATTTTGCAAAAGGCACCATACCAATCAATAAAGGGCAGGTCACATCATCTGACCAATAGGAGTTGTTTATGTGGATCAAATGCTAGCTAAACATAACAACAAGCCAGCCTGAAAACTCACCACAACTCACATTCACATTTTCACTCTCACTTGCAAGTACATTCGAAACTCATTCCACAGGCCATAAACACTCAAACAAACTCCACTAATCATCTCACCATGCTTCATTGAACCCAAACCAACAAGACATAAGCCTGAAACCAGCAAGGACTCAACTTCCCCATTTTTCACTCTCAAAGCCAAAGCTTTCGAAACTCTTCATACAAGCCACAAACATAAAAACAAACTTCACAAACCTTCTCCACTGATCACCCTGATCACAAAGAACCCCTCACCATTGCCTGAAACAGCCTGAATCCAAAACACGATTCCCACTTGAGCTTGAACAGAACTGCTTCAAATCTCCAAACAAGCCATCACAAACTCCTTCTAACCATCCAGACATCATCAGGGGATCAAGAGGAGTGGATTGCATCAAGAGGAGAGGTCAGAAAGTTGCAAGACTGAAAGCTTCAAAACTCAGGTAGCTCAAGAACATTTTTTCCAGAAATGAATTTTTAAGTTCTTAAGTTGTTCTTCATGATTCACTGATTGCTCTGATGTCTTTAGTTTTGAAAATGGTGAAGAAATAAGAGTTTAATCATTTTCTGAAACTCCCTGACCTAAAAAATGTTTTGTTTCGATTCATGTGATTAAAGAAAGATAAATTAGTTTTAGCTTGGGGTTTTGATTCAGTGAAGTGTGGGAATCATTTATGTGTTTTTAGATTTCATTTTAGTTGCGTTTTGAGGATTTTAGGGATTTTCAGGTGGGGTTCCCACCGTAGAAGACGACCGGAGGTCTTCTCCGGCCGCCTGAAAATCATTAGGGTTTTAATCAGGTCATTAATGGACATTTGAATCTGGAGCGTTAGATGCTTTGACCTGGTTGACTTGGCGCGCGTGTGTGTGGCTGAGATTCACCATTAGAAACCCTAACCATAATTAATTAATTCATAATTATGTTTAACTCAGTTTGAATATGGGCCACTGGATTGCGCGCGTAGTCAATCTCTCTTCTCCCAGGATTCATCTTGGCCCTCCATTCAGTTGACTTTTCTTTTTCTTTGTTCTTAATTCATTTGTTTCATATTTATTTTCTACAATTTATTAAAAATAGCAAAAATCATTTAAAAATTATGAAATTTTTCACCAAGAGTTTCATTAATTTTTAAGACACAAAAATATTTTTATTTTAATTTTTAGCATTAAAAAAGTATTTTTAAATATTTAAAAGTTTCTTTTTAATTAATTAATGAGAATTAATTAATTAAAAATACTTTTAGGTATTTAAAAATCACCAAAAAATTCATGAAGCATTTAAAAACATTTAGAAACATTGTCCAACCCTCAAACCAAATTTATTTTTTGATCTTGATGCATTTTGAGAATTTTCCATGGAATAAAAATCATTTTTATGCATTATTTTGATCCAAACTTCCAAAAATCATTTCTGCCTAACCCTAAAGAGTTGGACCTTGGTTCTTTTTGCATTGCATTGTGTTTAGCATGTAGTTTGTGAGATTAAATGGCCATGATTTGATCTTTCATTTTCCATTTGTTTGGTATTTTTCTTGTTGAGGAACCCTAAAACCCTAGAAAACTTAGGAAAATCATATCTTGAATTTGGTTAAGAGTTGAAACCTCTCCTTTGGGCATTGGGTTAGTATAGGATTAGGGGTCCTTTGAGTGCATTTTCAATTTTTTATAATGATGTTTGCTTCTGATTTTGGTTTGTGTTTGATGCTTTGATCATAAACCCTAATTTGGGCTTCCATATGCATCCATCTTGCATTTGCATTCATACCTTGACTTGCCATGACATTTCATGCTTCCATGTGATTCATTTAACATCCTAAGACATATTGAAAGCATTTTTGATCATTTCATCTTGCATTTGCCATGATGTATGACATATGCACTTCATAACTTTTCATGTATGTTCATGGTTCTTAACTAGCTCCATTTGCATTCATGAGCTTGTATGATCATCCCCATGTGCTGCCTCATGTTTGTAACATCTCATAGCATCATTAACATCATGTATGTGCTTCTGGTTTTGTTTCTCATCATGTCATTTCATTTCATTTTGCATTGCATTGCATTTCCTTCACTAACTTTTCAGGTGGTAAGTTATCTTGAGAAGTGAATTTGCCTTCACTTCTCATAACTTCTCTTCATCTCTTTTTATGCATCCTTGCTGCATTTATGTTTGTGTTTGAGATTGAGCTTGCTCATTCTTCTTCATCTCACTTTCTTTCCTCAAGTGACTTTCCTTCTTAAATGAAGCAAGTTGCTTTGCTTCTCCTGATCCTTTTCTCTGCTTCCTGGTGGTTCCCTTTGAAGATATCTCTTGAAAACTTCACAAACCTTAGGAACAACCAAGCATGACAATGATTAGGGTTTTGATAGTCTCCCCATTTAGTTTTACCTTTGTGTCTCTTTTGAGTCTTCTCTCCTCATCTCATAATTAGGGGACTAAACCCTAAAGGCTTTAAGGCTTTGTGATTAAGTTTATGCCTGCATCCTTCTATTAGGATGGAGTGTATAACTTTAATCCTAAGTGTTGAACCCTTAATGTGTTTAAATCCTTTAATCAATCCATCTAATAATCATCAAGACATCATACTTGTAACTTGGGCCTTGCATTAGGGTTCTAATTCTTCCTTAATTGGTTAAGAAGGACTAACCCTAGTGTTAATGGACAAGTCCCCCTCAAGTTGTCTTACGAACCCTAAAAATTACTTCTTCATCATATCATTAACTAAAATCCACTTAATCAAAGGCTTGCTTTGTCATGAGTTTAATCCCTAATCGTGGATTAAGTTGAGGAGCTTTCCTCAGCTTAAACATTCTCATCTATTATCCTTCTATTAGGATGGTGTAATGAGTTTGTTTAATCCTTGATTATGGCTTAATCTCATTAATTAACACTGAACAAAAACAACAAAAACATCTAAATAATCACAAGTAGGTTAATGATCTTAATCCTACACCAAAGGTGATTAAGTGTGAGAATCTGACTTCACACTTAAGGTAATCTCATTACCCCTAATCAGAGGGAAGATGTGATGAGTTTACTAACCCATTGGTTTAGGCTTAAGCTTATTAACTTATGACAAATTCTCAAAAGCAATAAAAGATTGAAAACTCAAAAACAAACAATAATCGTCTCCTTCGGGATTCTCTTCTCATCTCATTCATTCACAAACGAGAACTTGCTTCTTCCGTCTAATGCAAGACAATTTGCACCTGAGCCAGATGGGTCATACACTTGAGCATAGACAAGTAAGCAGTTCACAAGTCAATTCATCTTTCAGTCTCTTTGGGTCGAACTACGGTGTTCTGACTTCCTCATTGCACGAGAGGATACGTAGGCATAACTTAACAGTTATCGAACAAAAGTCTCTGTATATTCCCCCTCCTTCCAGTATTATTATTTAAGCCTCATAATCTTGAGCAATTCATTCTCATTCTTACACTGACACATCATTTATACATACCACACTTCACTTCTTTTACACTGACACCTGTACATTCTTTTCCAGCTATTTTATACACAGAATGCACTGACACTACCCCTTTAAAACACAAATCTTTTAAGCGTGGATCCCGTCGAGTACGACGGACAATCTGGGTGCTAATACCTTCCCAGGTTGTAACCAACCCCCTTTCTCAGTCTCTCTGGTTCGCAACCGTCTTATCGATATCTCTCCAGGTCTATGCAGCATTGCCTTTCCTCCGGGATAAAAATGCCTAGCTGGCGACTCTTTTCATCTCCAGTGAGTTCACGGTTATGTGTTCTCATTGTCCCCCTCGCCGACCGTTCGCCTCTGTACCTTTATCTGGGCCTATGTCCCATTTATCGGGAGCGACAGCTTGGCGACTCTGCTGGGGAACCTTATACTGTAACCAGGGCTTCTGGTTCTTTTCGTGGGTTCCTCCTAGCGCTTGATTGATTTGTGTTTACTGGGGTGTTATGTGCTATTTGTGTTTATATGTTTGTTTTATTTATTTGCTTTGTGTACAGTTGTTTATTTTCTTTATTTATAGCTTTACATATATCATACTGTCATGCTGTCTGGCTGGATCTGGTTTTGCTTTGGTGGGTGGGTGTTCTATTGAGAGTTAAGGTCCTACACCTGGGACCTGAGTGACACCTAGGCTAGAGTGGTTCATATTCTTTTCCATTCCATCTCGGTCTGGTGCGGGAATATGAAACACGGTTCAGATATGGGTTTCTTCTTGAGAACTCTGTGTTGCAGATTTCCTGCAGTACTAGGGCTATCTGGGAAGCCTGCTAAGTCTGGATGACCTTTAGTATTGACCTTCAGAAACTGAGGTGAATTAGAGGAGGAACTGTTATGGTTATTGTAAACACTGTACCTCCGGGTTAGAAGTGTTTACACTTCTCATAACTGATCCAAGTCTGAGGATCTTTGTTTTAGAACATCACCTGTGAGGGGGATGGGTTGTTTACAGGTTTGCAGGTACACTTGACCTCAGAATACCCTGTTACTTTATTTGATTAAGAGTACTCCATGTTGGGACAGTTCTTGTGATTCTAAACCCTGGACATGTGACTCTTTATTTGAGTCCTCCACCTTGGTTACTGGACTTATAGACCTCCATCTGGATTTCTTGAACATACATGGACTTATATCAGAGCACTTGATCAGATCTAGCTCAGTCACAAACCCTTGCATATCATTTGCATACATCCTCATTGCATCATTCTAATTTGTGTTTATTTGTTTTTCAGGGTATCCATCCTATCATTTTGGCTTGGTTTTGACCCCTTCTTCAGCTTAGATCTATCTTCATCAGCACTTGCTTCAGCCATCAGCCACTTGCTTCAGTCACTTGCATCCTCAGTCCTAGCCTATCAGTGGCCCATCTTCAGTGTTGTCTTCAGTCATCATCATCAGCACCCATTCTTCAGCAACATGGCACCTAAGAAAAGTAACATCTCCTATCACTTCTTTGAGCCTGAGTTGACCAGCATCAGGAGGATTCAGACCCTGATTACTCCAGACCACATACCATATTTCAGAGAACATTATGGAGGAATCCTTGATATGGCATTGGATTTGGACCCTTCACAGAGGAGCCTGATACATACTTGCCTGCAGTTCTATGATCCCCCTCTGAGGTGCTTCACCTTTCATAATTTCCAGTTGGGACCTTTGCTGGAGGAGTATTCATCATTGTTTGGTGTGCCCATCAGGGGTGGAATCCCTTTCAACCCTGAGATGGCTTTCCCAAGTAATGAGGAGATAACCAAAACATTACATCTGGAACCAGTTCTGATTGGGCAGAATTTGACATCTAAAGCTGGAATCTCTGGTTTTCATCTGGATTTCTTAACTTCTCAAGCTAGTCTGAAGGCCTCCCTAGGGGAGTGGAAGGCAGTCTGTGCTCTGTTGGCCCTCAGCATATCTGGGGTCATACTCTTTGCAGATGAGCCTAGATTTGTCAGCAAGAGTGCAGTCCATCTTTTCATCCTGAGAAACCCAGTGCCCACCTTGCTGGGAGATCTTTACTACTCAGTCCATCAAAGGAATGAAAAGCAAAGGGGGAGATTAGTGAGATGTTGTGCACCTTTGTTCCATACTTGGCTTCTCAAGCATTTGCCAAAGACTGATGCATTCTTGAACCCTCACCAGCAAAAGAACTGGGCTAGGAGGCTTGTTGCCCTAACCTCAGATGATATCAGATGGTGTACTCAGAGCACCAAGGGCAGAGACATCATTACAAGTTGTGGGCAATTTCCCAATGTGCCTCTGATTGGAGTGAAGGGTTGCATCAATTACAACCCTCTGCTTTTCAAAAGACAATTAGGCTATGCATTGGTCCATCCCCCTAGAGCACAGGATCTGACTGAGACCCTTTATGTTGAAATCAAGCCTAATCTGGTTATTGTCAGGCAGGCATCCTGGGCCTGGGACAATGTGTTGACTAAAGGGGTGACTATTCTCGGAAGATGCGTAAAGTAGCCTCAGCCCAGTACTATGAGTGGTCTCATACCAGGGCTCAAATTTCTGGAATGCCTTTCACTATTGAAGATATGCCTGGACCTTCCACAGCACCACCTCCAGCAACTGTCAGCTTAGAGGAGTTTGAGAAATTGAAAGAGAGAAATGAGAAGCTGACTCAAGCTCTACAGAAGACCCTCTGGGAGAGGAGTGATGGTAGGTTGGATATTGAGAGGCTAGAAAAGTTGAAAGTGGAGCATTTGGATAGAATTGAAAAGTCTGAGGATTACATTAAGAAGTCTAGGGCTGGAGAACAGATCTTGAAGAATGCCTGCAAGGAAGCTCAGTTCCAGAAGGCCAGGACTGATTTGTATCTGAAGGAGAGTCAGGCTAGGTGGGTCAGGATCACCGAAGCCCGTACTCAAGAGGACAAAAGAACTCAGGATAAGATGGAGCAGATGGAAGCTAATGCAAAAGAGCAACAGGAAGCCCTGGCAGCAGCCCAGAGGGAGGTCTCAGAGTTGAAGATCAGAGCTGGAGTGAAGAGGTCAAAGGACCAGAGTCAGCACAAGAAGCTAACTGCAGCTGTTGCCACAAGGAATCTCCTTATCAGGAGTCTTACAGAGCGTCCAGCTGATCCTGTGACTGAAGCACTTCTCAAGGAAGTTCAGGAGGATGAATTTGGCCTTGGTGTTTGACCTTTTGCTTGTTGTTGTTTTCATTTTTATGTACTTTTCTTCATGTTGTATTTTTGACCCCTCAGAGGGCTTGTATTGTAAGAAAAACAAACTACGTATCATTTACCTTTTTGTAATATATATGTGTTGGTTTGTTTCACCTGATTTCTTCAAGCAACTTCACAAGCATCTTCTTCAGGGGTCTGGAAAGGTCAAAACCAAGTACCAAGCCGGATACCTTGGAAACAAATAGACACACTGCATTGCATACTAACCTTTTGTTTTGTTTTGTTGTTACTAACTCTGTTGTGATCTCAGGAATTATTGCTCGACGTCGAGGGTTTCCACTAAACCGTCCACACAGATACCCCACCCGCAGCAATCTTCCGGGCATACAGATGGATCAAATGCAGCAGGACCTTACAGAGGTCAGGAATCAAATGACCAACGAAAGGTTGGAAATGAGGACTCAAATGACACAGTTTATGGAGGTAATGAACAATATGGCTCAAAGTCAGGAGAGGTTAAGAGCACTGGTAGAAGGGAGAAACCAGGAAGACCATCAGCCAGGGACTGCTGGGACAAGAAACAATGAAAGAGTCCAACCTCATGTCAATTCCCTAGTCTTTGGACCCCACCAGCATCCAGAGATCAACATCCCTGTCAATATACAAGGGACTGCCACAGCAGGGAGGGTACTGCAAGAAGACCCCCAGGAAGATCAGTTCACAGTGATGGGAGCTGGGGAGGAGGCCTATGATAGAAGGCTGGATGAGATAGCTGAGAAATTAAGATCCTTAGAGTCTCAAAACTCTTTGGGTTTTGATGTTATGGATATGGGCTTGGTAGACGGGGTCAGGATCCCCCACAAATTTAAACCACCATGCTTTGAAAAAGTATAATGGGACTTCCTGTCCCCGGACCCATCTACAATCTTTTCTGGGGAGGCTGAAGGCCTATACCATGGACGAAAAATTATGGATGTTTTATTTCGAGGATAGCTTAACTGGAGCATCGAGGGAATGGTACTCCCATCTGACAAGAGCAACTATTAGATGCTGGAAGGACCTGGCAGAGGCCTTTATCAGACAGTATCAGTACAACCTGGATATGGCACCCAACAGGACCCTCCTAATGGGAATGTCACAGTCATCCAGGGAGAGCTTCCGAGAGTACGCTCAAAGATGGAGACAGCTTGCTGCTGCTGTCCAGCCACCTATGTCAGAGAGGGAGATGGCTGATATGTTTATGAACACCCTCCAGGGGACTTACATTGATAGGCTAGCAGCTTTCTCGTCTACCAGCTTTGCAGATGTAGTCATAGCCGGGGAGAGAATTGAAAGCCTATTGAAGATGGGTAAGATCTCAGACAACGGTGCAAGCTCATCCAGTAATGCAAGAAAGCCTTTTACAGGCCCAAGAAGAACGTGTGAGACCAATGCTATCCACACCAACAGGGGCAGGCCCCAATATGTTCACAGGTCTATGGCAGCAGTCACCATTCCCGCTCCAGCTCATCCTCAACCAGCTTATCAACCACCGCAACAAAATTATCAGCAACAACCTCAGTACCAGCAACAAACTCAGTATCCTCCGAGAAATTACAACAACAACAACATCAACAACAATAATCAGCAGAGACCGTTCCAACAGAGGCCCTCTCAGGCCAATAGGGTAATCGATCCGATCCCTATGCCCTATGCAACATTACTGCCACAACTCTTGAAACTCAACCTAGTTGAGCTAAGGACGTTGGCACCTCCGGATCCTAACAGTCTGCCCAGAAACTACGACGCCAGCGCCAGATGTGCCTTTCACTCAAATGCACCTGGTCATAGTACGGAAAAGTGCAGAGCTTTGCACATGAAAGTGCAGGATCTAGTGGATTCCAAGGCTCTGAACTTTGCACCACCACCGAATGTCAACAAGAACCCTATGCCACACCATGGTGGTCCCCGAATCAATGCTATTGAAGAAGACAAGTCGTCTTACTTGATAACCAGTGTGGGTCAGATTCGGACACCGTTGGTAGAAATCAAAGCTCAGCTCCTCGAATGTCAAATGTTCCCAGGATGTGAGCTAGGGTGTGCTTACTGCAATATTTCACTGAATGGTTGCAATAATTTGAGGGATGGCATAGATGGTCTCATTCAGAGTGGCCTGCTTCAGATTACAACATCAATTCCTACCAATCCGGCAATCTCCTTAACAACAGCTCCAGAACCTCCTACAACTGCAACAACCATTGTTCCAGACAACTCTTCAGCTTCATCAACGAATTTTTCATCCGTCATTTCAACTGACCAGATATCAACCAACATTCCTTCTACAACTTCAGCACCACTTCATTTTGAGTCTCCTACAACAACAACACCCATCCTTCCAACAATTGCTCCTACAACATCAGCAACAAACCATGAAGATGTCTCAACAGTTACGATTTATTATGATCCTGTCAATGATTCCGCCTACAACTCACAAAGTGCTACTCCCACCAGGGCACCAGTCACAATATATTATGATCCGCAGACTATCATAGTCCCTTCTGCAGCTGCCATCAGTCCAGTCACTGTCACAGTGCCTGGGCCAGTACCTTATGAAAGTAGTAATGCCATCCCTTGGCATTACGGCTCTGATTTATATTGCGAAGGACAGAAAATCACTTTTGAATCATCAACTTCTGCACCACAAATAGACAATGTGGGAGGAGGCAGAGGCTTCACCCGAAGCGGACGTCTCTTTGCCCCGCAAATTCAAAGACCCACTGCCGAAGCAGAAGCTTCTGCCAAGGCAAAAGGGAAGAGCACGGTGCAAGAGGAGCAGGTTGTTAAGGAAACTTTGAAAACACCCTTTGATCAAGAAGTTGATGAGTTCATGAGAATCATCAAGAAGAGTGATTACAAAATAGTGGATCAGCTTCATCAGACGCCTTCCAAGATCTCCATTCTATCATTGCTTATGTGCTCTGAAGCCCATCGGAATGCACTACTCAAAGTCCTGCACGCAGCTTACGTGCCTGAAGAGATCACCGTCAATCAGTTGGAAGCTGTGGTTGGAAATGTTAATGCTAGTAAGGGACTAGGGTTCACCAACACTGATTTGACTTCGGAAGGCCGCAATCATAACAAAGCCTTGCACATTACCATGGAATGTAAAGGCGCAGTCCTTTCCCATGTGCTGGTGGACACTGGGTCATCCCTCAACGTCTTACCCAAAAAGGCTCTTGTGAAGCTGGAATATGAAGGATTGGCATTGCGACCCAGTAACTTGGTAGTGAGAGCTTTTGACGGCTCTAAAAGATCGGTTCTGGGGGAAATTGAGTTGCCTGTAACGATTAGCCCACAGACTTTCCAAACGACCTTCTACGTGATGGACATTCAGCCTGCCTACAGTTGTTTGTTGGGTAGACCATGGATTCATGCCGCTGGCGCAGTAACGTCTACCATTCACCAGAAGTTAAAATTTGAGTGGGAAGGCCAAGTCGTTACTATATGTGGAGAGGAGGATATATTTGTTAGCCATCTGGCTACTTATAAATACATTGAGATGGATGGGGAGATCCACGAGACAATGAGCCAAGGGTTTGAGGCCCTGAATGTTAATGAAACCTCTGCTGTGCTCGGGACCTCTATGACATCCTACCAACAAGCCCGGAAGGTGGTGGAAGAAGGAAACGCTCAGGGCTGGGGCAAACTGTTTCCTGTGGAGAAGAAAGAAGATAGATTTGGGTTGGGTTACATACCAACTCAAGAAGATCAAACAGAGGCTGCCAAGAAGCCCAACTTTGTTAGTGGGGGGATGCTCACCCCTGATGTTGTCAACAACTTGGAAGACGAGCTGGAAGAAGAACGCAACCTGGAAAGCTGGATTCGTCCGAAGATCCCGGGGAGCAGTATCTCAAACTGGTCTTCCCAGGAAATTATAAGAGTTACTCATGCAGAGTAATTATTATTTCCTGTATTTTTATAGCATGCATCAAGTCTTGCATCTTGCCCAAGATGACAAGACTCATTTTGTAATCGGGCCATCTGTACTTTTTGTGCAACAAGATTAATCAATGAAATATCAGACATCTTTTTGCAAATAAATCTTTTTCTTTTCCGCTCACTGTTTTTCCATTTTTCTTTTTGTACAAAAATAAATGGCGATGCTTTCAAAATGACAACTTTATTTCACTTTTCTAAAACAAGGTTAAAATCAATCACTAAAATGAACAAACTGAACCCTTGCAGAAAGTGCCTTTCAGACTGCACCGACAACAACACAGCTATGGCTTCGTTTGACTTTGATAATCCGATCAATCAAGCCGATGAAGGGGTTGAAGAAGATTATGAGCTTCCTGAAGAGCTAGCCAGATTGTTGAGACAAGAGGAGAAGGTTATCACTCCTCATCAGGAGGAGATTGAAACAATTAATCTTGGTACAGATGAAGACGTGAAAGAGGTTAAAATCGGGGCCTACCTGCAAGACTCAGTGAAGAGACAACTGATTGATCTGCTTCAAGAGTATGTGGATGTGTTTGCTTGGTCTTACCAGGATATGCCAGGGTTGGACACCGATATCGTTATGCACAAGCTTCCTTTAAAAGAAGAATGCCCACCGGTCAAACAGAAACTGCGCCGTACTCGCCCGGACATGGCAATGAAGATCAAAGAAGAGGTACAAAAACAATGGGATGCCGGGTTCCTTGCTGTAACTAGCTATCCGCCGTGGGTTGCTAATATAGTACCTGTGCCTAAGAAAGACAGCAAAATAAGGATGTGTGTTGACTACCGAGATCTGAACAGAGCCAGCCCGAAAGATGACTTCCCATTACCTCACATTGATGTATTGGTTGATAATACGGCTTAGTTCTCGGTATTCTCCTTCATGGACGTATTTTCAGGATACAATCAGATCAAGATGTCACCTGAAGACATGGAGAAGACAACATTCATCACACCCTGGGGCACGTTCTGTTACAAGGTGATGCCATTCGGATTAAAGAATGCTGGTGCAACATATCAACGGGCTATGGTAACATTATTCCACGATATGATCCATAAAGAAATCGAGTGTTATGTGGACGACATGATTGCCAAGTCCCTTACAGAGGAAGACCACTTGGTAAACCTGCTGAAGCTATTCAAACGTCTGAGGAAGTACCAATTGAAGCTGAACCCCAACAAATGCACATTCGGGGTGCGATCCGGTAAGCTGCTGGGCTTTATTGTAAGCGAGAAAGGGATTGAAGTGGACCCTGATAAAGTCAAAGCCATTCAAGAAATGCCTGCACCAAAAACTGAGAAAGAAGTTCGAGGGTTTCTAGGTAGATTGAACTACATTTCGAGGTTCATATCTCACCTTACTGCAACCTGTGAACCTTTATTCAAGCTGTTAAGAAAGGAACAGACGGTCAGGTGGAACGAAGACTGCCAGAAGGCTTTTGACAAGATCAAAGAATACCTCCAAGAACCTCCAATCCTTATGCCTCCAGTTGAAGGAAGACCTCTGATCATGTACTTGACAGTATTAGAAGAGTCAATGGGGTGTGTGCTGGGCCAGCATGACGAGTCTGGTCGAAAAGAGTATGCAATATACTACCTAAGCAAAAAGTTTACCGACTGTGAACAACGTTATTCACTGCTCGAGAAAACTTGCTGTGCTTTAGCGTGGGCTGCTCGCCGACTGAGACAGTATATGTTGACCCACACTACTTTATTGATATCCAAAATGGACCCAGTTAAGTACATTTTCGAGAAGCCAGCTCTTACCGGACGGGTTGCAAGATGGCAAATGATTCTCACAGAATATGACATCCAGTACACATCTCAGAAAGCCATCAAGGGCAGTGTATTGTCTGATTATCTTGCTGAGCAACCTATTGATGATTACCAGCCTATGAGATTTGACTTCCCCGATGAAGACATCATGTTCATAAAAGCAAAAGATCATGAAGAGCCTGTTCACACTGAAGGGCCTGACCCGGAAGAGGAATGGACTATGATGTTTGATGGGGCTGTTAACATGAATGGTCGTGGTGTTGGTGCAGTACTCATTACACCTAAAGGAGTTCACATGCCTTTCTCGGAAAAACTCGCTTTCAACTGCACTAACAATGAAGCTGAATACGAAGCTTGCATTATGGGTCTTGAGGAAGCCATTGACCTCAGGATCAAGACATTGACTGTATTCAGAGATTCGGCTCTGGTAGTTAATCAAACCAACGGCAAATGGTACACACACCAGGATCATCTGATACCTTACAGGGATTATACAAGAAGGTTATTGACTTTCTTCACAACAGTCAAGCTTGAGTATATCCCTCGGGACGAGAATCAGTTTGCAGATGCCCTGGCTACCATTTCATCCATGATCAAAGTTTAAGCTGCCAACTTTGTACCTCAGATTTCAGTGTCCAGACTTGACAGACCAGCATATGTGTTCGCAGCAGATGTTGTCAAAGACGATAAGCCTTGGTTCCACGACATTAAGTGCTTCTTGGAGGATCAAACATACCCACCTGGGGCATCTTCCAATGATAAGAAGACTCTGAGAAGGCTTGCTGGTAGTTTCTTTCTGAACACTGATGGGTCTTTATACAAAAGGAACTTTGATATGGTACTCCTCCGATGTGTTGATAAGACGGAAGCAGACTTGTTGATGCACGAAGGATCTTTTGGTACCCATGCTGGAGGGCATGCCATGGCTAAGAAGTTGTTAAGATCAGGATATTACTGGGTCACAATGGATGCTGACTGTTGTGCCTATGCGGATAAGGTGCATGTGCCTCCCAATCCTTTGAACTTAATGTCTTCACCATGGCCCTTTGCCATGTGGGGCATTGATATGATTGGCAAGATTGAGCCAACTGCTTCAAACGGCCACAGATTCATCTTGGTCGCCATTGACTATTTTACCAAGTGGGTTGAAGCAGCCTCATATGCAAATGTTACAAGGCAGGTGGTAGCCCGATTTCTGAAGAAAGATATCATCTGTCGATATGGAGTTCCCGAACGAATCATTACTGATAATGGTTCCAACTTAAACAACAAAATGATGGCTGAATTATGCCGGGACTTCAAGATCCAACACCACAATTCTTCTCCTTACAGGCCAAAGATGAACGACGCTGTTGAGGCAGCTAATAAGAATATCAAGAAGATTGTGCAAAAGATGGTAGTCACCTACAAAGATTGGCATGAAATGCTACCATTTGGCTTGCATGGGTACCGCACGTCAATCAGGACATCCACTGGGGCAACACCGTATCAGCTTGTGTATGGTATGGAGGCAGTCCTACCGGTTGAAGTTGAACTACCCTCTCTACGGGTACTGATGGATGTTAAGCTGGACGAAGCAGAATGGGTCCGATCCCGATACGAACAATTGAGTCTGATTGAAGAGAAAAGACTGGATGCAATCTGTCATGGGCAGTTGTATCAGAAAAGGATGAAGAGAGCCTTCGATCAGAAAGTCAAGCACCGAGAGTACCAAGTAGGAGATCTTGTGCTGAAAAGAATCCTCCCTCCTCATACAGACCATAGGGGCAAATGGACTCCAAACTATGAAGGAACATTCGTGGACAAGAAAGTTTTCTCTGGTGGAGCACTGATGCTCAGCACCATGGATGGTGAAGATTTCCCGTCCCCTCTGAATTCAGATGCAGTTAAAAAATACTTCGCATAAAAGTGACCCGCTGGACATAAAAACAGAATGTAAGTCTAGGCAAAAACAGGTCATCCCGGCGAGTCAAAAACAGAATAAAAGACTCGGGCAAAAATAAGGGAAAATAAACAAAAAATTGTACACCCGCTGAGTTGAAAAGCCGTATTGGACAACTCAGGCAAAAATGGGTATCCCGATGGATCGAAAACCCGAAAGGGCGATCCATGCAAAATAAGGGAATAAGCGAACAACTGCGTTCTGAATTCGTCTGTATTACTTACAACTTGGCAAACCTCGAAAGGATCAAGCTTCGGTCAGAATCAACCTTCTTCAGAAAGCAAGACAAGAAGAGCGTCAATAGTCATACGAGTCACGGCAAGAGGAAGCCCCTTCAAAGCATCGTCAACATTGCCAGCATTTTGTTTCTCAATTTGTAACAATCTCCTCATTTCAGGAGATATGTTTCCTTGACTGTATTTTGCCAATTCAGGGCACATGAATTAATAAAATCAGATTTTCAGTCATGTTGTACATTTTATTTGCAAAAATGTCTGATGTCCTAAAAATTGGTTGCATAAATACAGATGTTCACCTTCAAAAATAATAAAACACATGCTTGCAGGAAATATACTTACTCTCGAGAGTGTCTCACTCCTATGACGGAATCCAGTGAAGGATGCCTCGGGATTACTTGTACGTTTCTCTGTCTTTGCAGGATTGCAGGTGTTCGAAGCGCAACATGGGGCATGGAAGCTTCATCCCAGCAAGCTGACAAATCAACACTCATTCTTAGCACCTGAGGTGCTTTCTCCCCAGCTGAGTTGCCACCAATAATTTCTCCCCAGCTGAGTTGCCACTTGTTGCTTCTCCCAGCCGAGTTGCTAATCATTATTCCTCAGTCAAGTACAAAAGCCAGGGAACCATCCCCCCACAGAATTCCAGCCTCTATTCAGAAGAGCAACGCATGAAGGAGTCACGGCATAGTAAAAGAAGAGCTCCTACAAACCCCAGCTGGGTCCCTCATTACAAGGATATGTCCACCAGTGACCTATATCCCCAAGCAGAATTATCTCATCAGATCTACCAACGATCTCATCCCCAGCTGGGATGTTCACTTCAAACAGATCGACCAGAGATCTTCACAGCAATGGGGCTCGAATCCCGGTTTGGTATCTTCGCATAATCATGGCATTCGCATCATATTAACCCCACAAAGCGTAGCGTTCCGTTTAATACGGGGCATTACGGCAAAAATCAAACATATTGCATAATCATAAGTCATGGTCCGAATCAAACACTGTTGAATATTATCAATCCCTCCACAATATACAAGATACTCCCTAGAGTCCCCAGCAAAAGCAGTTGCCTCCTATTCACAAACACCAGTATACTCCCTTTGACACCCGTCCGTGTCACATCCTCAGCAGAAAGCCAAAGACATTCTCTTTGCACTCACAAATACTTATATATAAACACTTTGTATATCAGATACTTGTTTATACTATACTCTTCTCTTTTTGACACTCATCCGTGTCACACTCTCCCCAGCAGATTGAACACTCATCTATATATCACTCATACTTTTCACTCTCATGTTACTTATACAGATACTCGTCCGTATCTTGTATACCCCATTTATATATCCCCACAGATTCGACACTCGTCCGTGTTCTTTGTTAACCAGTTGGTACTCATCCGTATCATCATCTCAGAGCATGCGTCAAGCGTTTGTTTCTACATGATACTCGTCCGTATCATAATCTTAAGGATGCTCGTCCACATATTTAATCCATACACTGCGTCAAACACTTGTGTCTTCTTGAATATAGATACTTGTCTGTGTCTACTATTCCCCAGAAGAATTCTTTCAGATTCAACACTCGTCCGTGTTCGTTGTTAACCCGTTGATACTCGTCCGTATCATCATCTCTGAACATGTGTCAGTACTTGTTTCTACCTGATACTCGTCCGTATCATAGTCTTAAGGATGCTCGTCCGCATCTTTAATCTATACACAATACCAAAACACTTATACCTTTTATTTTCTTGGATGTAAACACTCGTCCGTGTTTACTATTCCCCAGTAAATCACCAATAAAGCAAATTTTCCTTTTTATCTGACATTCGTCCTGTGTCATGATAAACCCTGAGAGCAGCCGTACCTTGCTAGGTGGTCGTCCTCCACCTCTTGATGGTCTTCCTCCATCATGCTCGTACGATGGCCGTCCCCCATCGTTGACTTCTATCCGACATTCGTCCTATGTCGTGATATTTAGCAGCCGTCCCCTGCTAGGTGATCGTCCTTCACCTTTTGATGATTTTCCTTCATCATTTTAGCCAATGGCCGTCCCCATTGTTGATTTTGGTTATCTGACATTCGTCCTATGTCATGATAAACCTTGAGAGCAGCCGTCCCCTGCTAGGTGGTCGTCCGCCGCCTCTTGATGGTCGTCCTCCATCATGCTCGTCCGATGGCCGTCCCCATCGTTGACCTTTTCTATCCGGCATTCGTCCTATGTCGCGATATTTTCGGCAGCCGTACCCTGCCAGGTGGTCGTCCTACGCCTTAGATGACCGTCCCTCATCTTACCCCAACAGAGCAGCCGTCCCCTGCTAGGTGATCGTCCTTCACCTTTGATGACCGTACCTCATCATCTGTTTATTTCATTCTTTAACCCGATGGCCGTCCCCGTCGTGGTCCCTTTTCTTTTTAGCCTGATGGCCGTCCCCATCAGTGGTTACTTTACTTTATGAACTTGATGGCCGTCCCCGTCATGTTTCATTCGATCCCCAGAGAATCTTGCAGCTTTACTTGATGGCCGTCCCCATAATAATATCTTATTTTTCCCAGCTAGTCGGCCGTCCCCGTCTTTGCTTTACCTTTTATCCCCAGCATGTCGGCCGTCCCCGTCATTGCTTTATTTTTCGCACTTCCCAGCATGTCGGTCGTCCCCGTCATTGCTCTTTACCCAGCAGTCGTCCTCTGCTCGACGGTCGTCCTCCGTCGCCCACACTTTACAATATACCTTATTTTCTTTTACAATCTATATCCTTTTTCTTCTTCATTCTGTGAGTGCAAATTTTGGACCGTCTTTGGTATTCAACCACAAGTTATCTAGTTTGCCTGTTAAGTCGTTGCTTACATCCTGCACAGCTAACTCATGCTTGAATAGGGGCAGCTGTAAACACCCCAAATTTGCCCTCACCCATTCACACCATGGCTTGTGATCATTTCATATGCATAAACACAATCATAACATCTCATAGTACATTTTTGATTCACTGCATAGATTCAAAGTCATCTGCACCTAGGGTTTGTGATCTGAGCAATCCAAGAACTTCTTGAGCCATTCCAAAGGCCACCAATCACTTCAAAGGGGTCCATGTGTGTTATTATATCATATTACATCCTCTCAAAGTCAAAAATGCCAAAGAATCACAAGAACTGGGATTGGTATAGAAGCAGAGCCAGGCTAGACTGCACAGATGACCTAAAATTAGGGTTTTGGTTTCAGAGGCCATAACTTCAAATTTTTTGGTCATTCTTGTTTCTATTGGTCTCTATATGGTATAGGTAGTATGCATATCCATTTTCATGAAGAAATTCCATGTGGAAGTCATCTGATCAAGAGTTGACTTTTCAGACAAGTCAGTGCAAAATCAGGGCATCTGAAGCCCCCAATGACCCAACCAAGGGGTGATCTTCATCATTTTGAGTGTATATGATCTTTATTTGATCATGGAAGAAGGTTGAAGTTCACAAAATTCAAGAATTACATGTTTTTGCAAAGTTGACTTTTTAGGGCAAGTTTGACTTTTGAAGAATATGTCATTTTATGCAACTTTTTCAGCCCTCACTTTTTGATCCAAAAATGCTTCAAATGGAAAAACTTTGGTCATGAAAGTTGTGGATTAGATCTTTCCCTTTTCAAAAAGTACAAGAACATGACCTAATTCATTTTGGATCAAAAGTTATGGTGTGTTAAAGTTGGCAAAAATCACTAATTTTCAAGTTATGCACCAAGTGGAAAATTTGCAAAATCATGTATTAAAGACATTTGTGACTTCTAATTGACATCAAACCAATACACAAGCATCACATGTAACCTAAAGTTCAGAATGGACCAAGAGTTTCTCATGTTTCATGGCTTGTGAGGCAAGATATTTCCATGTGAACTAAAAGTGAGCAAGTTGCAAAACCATCATAACACTTCCATCCACTTGCTGCCTATGTTGTTGAACCAGCCCTAGCCTTTCCCCTCATGTTGCTGTGCAGCCCACACCCCTTGTACCAAGCTAGAACTTGACCCATGCTTTCTCTTACATAAAGTTGACATTTTGCAAAAGGCACCATACCAATCAATAAAGGGCAGGTCACATCATCTGACCAATAGGAGTTGTTTATGTGGATCAAATGCTAGCTAAACATAACAACAAGCCAGCCTGAAAACTCACCACAACTCACATTCACATTTTCACTCTCACTTGCAAGAACATTCGAAACTCATTCCACAGGCCATAAACACTCAAACAAACTCCACTAATCATCTCACCATGCTTCATTGAACCCAAACCAACAAGACATAAGCCTGAAACCAGCAAGGACTCAACTTCCCCATTTTCACTCTCAAAGCCAAAGCTTTCGAAACTCTTCATACAAGCCACAAACATAAAAACAAACTTCACAAACCTTCTCCACTGATCACCCTGATCACAAAGAACCCCTCACCATTGCCTGAAACAGCCTGAATCCAAAACACGATTCCCACTTGAGCTTGAACAGAACTGCTTCAAATCTCCAAACAAGCCATCATAAACTCCTTCTAACCATCCAGACATCATCAGGGGATCAAGAGGAGTGGATTGCATCAAGAGGAGAGGTCAGAAAGTTGCAATACTGAAAGCTTCAAAACTCAGGTAGCTCAAGAACATTTTTTCCAGAAATGAATTTTTAAGTTCTTAAGTTGTTCTTCATGATTCACTGATTGCTCTGATGTCTTTAGTTTTGAAAATGGTGAAGAAATAAGAGTTTAATCATGTTCTGAAACTCCCTGACCTAAAAAATGTTTTGTTTCGATTCATGTGATTAAAGAAAGATAAATGAGTTTTAGCTTGGGGTTTTGATTCAGTGAAGTGTGGGAATCATTTTTGTGTTTTTAGATTTCATTTTAGTTGCGTTTTGAGGATTTTAGGGATTTTCAGGTGGGGTTCCCACCGGAGAAGACGACCGGAGGTCTTCTCCGGCCACCTGAAAATCATTAGGGTTTTAATCAGGTCATTAATGGACATTTGAATCTGGAATGTTAGATGCTTTGACCTGGTTGACTTGGCGCGCGTGTGTGTGGCTGAGATTCACCATTAGAAACCCTAACCATAATTAATTAATTCATAATTATGTTTAACTCAGTTTGAATATGGGCCACTGGATTGCGCGCGTAGTCAATCTCTCTTCTCCCAGGATTCATCTTGGCCCTCCATTCAGTTGACTTTTCTTTTTCTTTGTTCTTAATTCATTTGTTTCATATTTATTTTCTACAATTTATTAAAAATAGCAAAAATCATTTAAAAATTATGAAATTTTTCACCAAGAGTTTCATTAATTTTTAAAACACAAAAATATTTTTATTTTCATTTTTAGCATTAAAAAAGTATTTTTAAATATTTAAAAGTTTCTTTTTAATTAATTAATGAGAATTAATTAATTAAAAATACTTTTAGGTATTTAAAAATCACCAAAAAATTCATGAAGCATTTAAAAACATTTAGAAACATTGTCCAACCCTCAAACCAAATTTATTTTTTGATCTTGATGCATTTTGAGAATTTTCCATGGAATAAAAATCATTTTTATGCATTATTTTGATCCAAACTTCCAAAAATCATTTCTGCCTAACCCTAAAGAGTTGGACCTTAGTTCTTTTTGCATTGCATTGTGTTTAGCATGTAGTTTGTGAGATTAATTGGCCATGATTTGATCTTTAATTTTCCATTTGTTTGGTATTTTTCTTGTTGAGGAACCCTAAAACCCTAGAAAACTTAGGAAAATCATATCTTGAATTTGGTTAAGAGTTGAAACCTCTCCTTTGGGCATTGGGTTAGTATGATTAGGGGTCCTTTGAGTGCATTTTCAATTTTTTATAATGATGTTTGCTTCTGATTTTGGTTTGTGTTTGATGCTTTGATCATAAACCCTAATTTGGGCTTCCATATGCATCCATCTTGCATTTGCATTCATACCTTGACTTGCCATGACATTTCATGCTTCCATGTGATTCATTTAACATCCTAAGACATATTGAAAGCATGTTTGATCATTGCATCTTGCATTTGCCATGATGTATGACATATGCACTTCATAACTTTTCATGTATGTTCATGGTTCTTAACTAGCTCCATTTGCATTCATGAGCTTGTATGATCATCCCCATAACTTTTCATGTATGTTCATGGTTCTTAACTAGCTCCATTTGCATTCATGAGCATGCTCATTCTTCTTCATCTCACTTTCTTTCCTCAAGTGACTTGCCTTCTTAAATGAAGCAAGTTGCTTTGCTTCTCCTGATCCTTTTCTCTGCTTCCTGGTGGTTCCCTTTGAAGATATCTCTTGAAAACTTCACAAACCTTAGGAACAACCAAGCATGACAATGATTAGGGTTTTGATAATCTCCCCATTTAGTTTTACCTTTGTGTCTCTTTTGAGTCTTCTCTCCTCATCTCATAATCAGGGGACTAAACCCTAAAGGCTTTAAGGCTTTGTGATTAAGTTTATGCCTGCATCCTTCTATTAGGATGGAGTGTATAACTTTAATCCTAAGTGTTGAACCCTTAATGTGTTTAAATCCTTTAATCAATCCATCTAATAATCATCAAGACATCATACTTGTAACTTGGGCCTTGCATTAGGGTTCTAATTCTTCCTTAATTGGTTAAGAAGGACTAACCCTAGTGTTAATGGACAAGTCCCCCTCAAGTTGTCTTACGAACCCTAAAAATAACTTCTTCATCATATCATTAACTAAAATCCACTTAATCAAAGGCTTGCTTTGTCATGAGTTTAATCCCTAATCGTGGATTAAGTTGAGGAGCTTTCCTCAGCTTAAACATTCTCATCTATTATCCTTCTATTAGGATGGTGTAATGAGTTTGTTTAATCCTTGATTATGGCTTAATCTCATTACTTAACACTGAACAAAAACAACAAAAACATCTAAATAATCACAAGTAGGTTAATGATCTTAATCCTACACCAAAGGTGATTAAGTGTGAGAATCTGACTTCACACTTAAGGTAATCTCATTACCCCTAATCAGAGGGAAGATGTGATGAGTTTACTAACCCATTGGTTTAGGCTTAAGCTCATTAACTTATGACAAATTCTCAAAAGCAATAAAAGATTGAAAACTCAAAAACAAACAATAATCGTCTCCTTCGGGATTCTCTTCTCATCTCATTCATTCACAAACGAGAACTTGCTTCTTCCGTCTAATGCAAGACAGTTTGCACCTGAGCCAGACGGGTCATACACTTGAGCATAGACAAGTAAGCAGTTCACAAGTCAATTCATCTTTCAGTCTCTTTGGGTCGAACTACGGTGTTCTGACTTCCTCATTGCACGAGAGGATACGTAGGCATAACTTAATAGTTATCGAACAAAAGTCTCTGTATATTCCCCCTCCTTCCAGTATTATTATTTAAGCCTCATAATCTTGAGCAATTCATTCTCATTCTTACACTGACACATCATTTATACATACCACACTTCACTTCTTTTACACTGACACCTGTACATTCTTTTCCAGCTATTTTATACACAGAATGCACTGACACTACCCCTTTAAAACACAAATCTTTTAAGCGTGGATCCCGTCGAGTACGACGGACAATCTGGGTGCTAATACCTTCCCAGGTTGTAACCAACCCCCTTTCTCAGTCTCTCTGGTTCGCAACCGTCTTATCCATATCTCTCCAGGTCTATGCAGCATTGCCTTTCCTCCGGGATAAAAATTCCTAGTTGGCGACTCTTTTCATCTCCAGTGAGTTCACGGCTGTGTGTTCTCATTGTCCCCCTCGCCGACCGTTCGCGTCTGTACCTTTATCTGGGCCTATGTCCCATTTATCGGGAGCGACACCTTCTCAGAGGAGTTTGATCCACACTTGCCTACAGTTCTATGATCCTCCTTTGAGATGCTTCACTTTCCAGAACTTTCAGTTGGGACCTCTGTTGGAGGAGTTTTCATCACTGATTGGAGTGCCTATTAGGGGTGGAATTCCTTTCAACCCTGAGATGACTTCTCCCAGCAATGAAGAAGTCGCAAAGGCACTGTATTTGGAACATATTTTGATTGAGCAGAACATGACCACAAAGGCTGGAATTCCTGGCCTACACTTGGACTTTCTAACTTCTCAGGCCGTCCTGAAGGCCTCCTTGGGAGAATGGAAGGCAGTTTGTGCATTGTTAGCCCTCAGTATATATGGGGCTATACTTTTTGCAGATGAGCCCAAGTTTATCAGCAAGAATGCTATTCATCTCTTCCTTTTGAGGAACCTAGTGCCCACCTTGCTGGGAGATTTCTATTATTCTGTTCACCAAAGGAATGAGAAGCAAAGAGGGAGATTAGTGAGATGTTGTGCTCCTCTATTTCACACTTGGCTGCTTAAACACTTACCCAAAACTGATGCCTTCCTGAACCCTCACCAACAGAAGAATTAGGCTAGGAGACTTATCGCTTTAACTTCAGATGACATCAGGTGGTGCACCCAGAGCACCAAAGGTAGAGACATAATTACTACCTGTGGGCAGTATCCCAACGTGCCTTTAGTAGGAGTGAAGGGTTGCATCAGCTACAATCCTTTGCTGTTCAAAAGACAATTGGGCTATGCTTTGGTTCACCCTCCTAGAGTGCAAGACTTGGCTGAAACCCTGTATTGTGAGATAAAACCTAATCTAGCTGTTGTCAGACAAGCATCTTGGGCTTGGGACAACATCCAGACCAAAGGGATGGCCATTCTTGGGAGATGCAATAATGTGGCTTCGGCACAGTATTATGAATGATCTCATGCTAGGGCTCAGATTTATGGGATGCCCTTCACCATTGAGGATGCACCTGGACCATCCACAATACCACCTCCAACCACTGTCAGCCTGGAAGAATTTGAGAAGCTGAAGGAAAGGAATGAGAATCTGTCTCAAGCTCTGAAGAAGACCCTCTGGGAAAGGAGTGATGGTCGTCTAGACATTGAGAGGTTGGAGAAGCTTAAAGTGGAGCATCTGGCCAAGATTGGGAAAGCAGAGGACTACATCAAGAAATCAAGAGCTGGAGAGCAGATTTTGAAGAATGCCTGTAAAGAGGCCCAGTTTCAGAAGGCTAGGACTGATCTCTATCTAAAAGAAAGTCAAGATAGGTGGGTCAGGATCACTGAAGCTCGTACCCAAGAGGATAAGAAAACTCAAGCTAGGATTGAACAGTTGGAGCCTAATGAGAGGAAACAACAGGAGGCTTTGTTGGCAGCCCAGAAGGAGATTTCAGAATTGAAGATTAGGGCTGGTGTGAAGAGGTCAAAGGACCAGGACAAGCACAAGAAGCTGACCACTGTTATTGCCACCAGAAACCTTCTTATCAGAAACATCACAGAGCACCCGGCTGGTCCTGTAACTGAAGCACTTTTGAAGGAGGTTAAGGAGGATGAGTTTGGTTTAGATGTTTGACTTCTTTGCTTGTTGTTATTTCTGTCTCATGTACTTTTCCTTTTTTGTTGTATTTTGACCCTTCAGGGGCACGTATTGTAAAAACAAACTATGTGTTATTCAACATTTGTAATATATTTGTTAGTTTGTTTTACTGGGCTTCTTTCTCTCAAGCAACATCAAAGCATCTTCCTCAGGTTCTGGAAAGGTCAAAACCAAATGCCAAGCCGGATACCTTGGAAGAAAATAAGCATACTGCATTGCATACTAACTTCTGTTTTGTTTTGTCGGTTTTGTCTTTACTTTATTTTGTTTCTAACTCTGTTGTGGTTCAGGAATTATTGCTCGCCGTCGGGTGTTCCCTCTCAACCGTCCGCACAGATATCCTACTCGCAAAAACCTTCCTGGTATCCAGATGGATCAAGTACAGCAAGAGCTGACAGAGGTCAGAACCCAGATGGTTAATGAAAGGCTGGAGATGAGAAACCAAATGACCCAGTTCATGGAGGTAATGAATGGCTTGGCTCAAAGTCAAGAAAGATTGAGGGCATTGGTGGAAAGGCAAACCCCGGAAGAACCTCCTCTGGGAACCGGAGGAACAAGTAACAATGAAAGGGGTCAGCCTCATAATAACCCACCAGTATATGGGCCTCATCTACATCCGGAAGTCAACATCCCGGGTAATGTGCAAGGAAATACTACTGGAGGAAGAATCTTACAAGAAGACCCCCAGGAAGAACAGTTCACTGTGATGGGAGCTGGGGATGAAGTTTATGATAGGAGGTTTGATGAAATTGCTGAGAAGCTGAGATCTCTGGAGTCTCAAAATTCCCTAGGTTTCGATGTAATGGATATGGGGTTAGTGGATGGGGTAAGGATTCCCCACAAGTTTAAACCCCCGTGCTTCGAGAAGTACAATGGAACTTCCTGTCCACGAACTCACTTACAGTCCTTTCTGGGAAGACTTAAAGCATATACAATGGATGAAAAACTGTGGATGTTTTACTTTGAAGACAGTTTGACTGGGGCTTCAAGGGAGTGGTACTCACATTTGACCAGGGCTACTATCAGGTGCTGGAAGGACCTAGTTGAAGCTTTCATCAGGCAGTACCAATACAATATGGACATGGCTCCTAACAGAACCCTCCTGATGGGAATGTCTCAATCCTCTAGAGAAAGCTTCAGGGAATATGCCCAGAGGTGGAGACAGCTTGCTGCTGCTGTTCAGCCACCCATGTCGGAAAGAGAAATGGCCGACATGTTCATGAACACTCTGCAAGGATCATATATTGATAGGCTAGCTGCCTTTTCTTCCACCAGCTTTGCTAACGTAGTCATAGCTGGAGAAAGAATTGAAAGCCTTCTGAAGATGGGTAAAATTTCTGATACTGGTGCAAGCTCGTCAAGTAATCCCAGGAAGCCTTTTGTGGGACAAAGAAGAACCGGTGAGGCAAATGCCATTTATGCCAACAGGGGCAGACCTTAGCATGTCCACAGATCAGTAGCAGCTGTCACTATTCCAGCTCCGATTCCTCAGCAACCAGCATATCAACCATAACAACAACCACACTATCAACAACAAGTTCAGTATCCGCCACAGAGAAACTACAACAACAATGACAACAACAATCAACAGTAAAGGCCTTTTCAACAAAGACCATCACAGGAAAATAGGGTGATTGATCCAATCCCTATGCCTTATGCCGCTTTATTGCCACAACTCCTGAAGCTTAACTTAGTTGAGTTAAGGACATTGGCACCACCAGATCCCTCCAATCTCCCAAGGAATTATGATATCAACGCCAGATGTGCTTTTCACTCCAATGCACCTGGCCACAATACTGAGAAATGCAGGGCTTTACAGATGAAGGTACAAGATCTGGTGGATTCTAAAGCCCTCAACTTTGCACCCCCGCCAAATGTCAACATGAATCCCATGCCCAATCCTGGAGGACCCAGAATTAATGCTATTGAGGAAGACAAGCCATCTTTCTTAATCACCAGTGTTGGGCAGATTCTGACACCTCTGGTAGAAATTAAAGCTCAGCTTCTAGAGTGCCAGATGTTCCCCGGGTGTGAGCTCGGTTGTGGTTATTGCAATATTTCTGTCAACGGGTGTGATAATTTGAGAAGCGGCATAGATAGTCTTATCAGAAGCGGTGTACTTCAGATCACAACATCGGCGCCTACAAATCCAGCAATCCCTTTAACAATAATTCCTGACTCTTCTACAACTGCAACAACAATCATTCCAACCAATTCATCAATATCATCAACAATGGCCCCGACCATCACTTCAACAAATCAGATGTCAACAACCATCTCTTCTACAACGTCAGCACCCATCTATTCAGCAGAATCTTCTACAACGCCAACAGAAGTTAACGAAGATATCTCAGCAGTCACCATCTACTATGATCCATCAAATGTTCCTCCGAACAACAACTTTCAACAACAAACAGTGGCATCTCCTGCCAGGTCACCAGTAACCATTTTCTACGATCCGCACACCATTTCAGTGCCGTCCTCTACTGCAGTCAGTCCAGTTACCATCACGGTGCCGGGATCAGTTCCATATGAAAGAAGTAATGCCATACCTTGGCATTATGGCTCTGACCTCTACTGCAACGGGAAGAAAATCACCCTGGACTCTTCAACTTCTTCTCCACAGATTGATAATGTTGGGGGAGGCGGAGGCTTCACCAGAAGCGGACGCCTTTTTGCCTCGCAAACTCAAAAACCTAATGCCGAAGCAGAAGCTGCTGCCAAAGCAAAAGGAAAGAGTGTGGTATTTGAAGAACCAATCATCAGAGAAACTCAGAAGACATCTTTCGAGCAAGATGTAGACGAGTTTATGAGAATCATAAAGAGAAGTGATTACAAGGTGGTGGATCAGCTTCACCAAACTCCCTCAAAAATCTCCATATTATCCCTGTTGATGTGTTCTGAAGCTCACAGGAATGCATTACTAAAAGTCTTGCACGCAGCATACGTGCCAGAAGAGATCACCGTTAATCAGCTAGAAACCGTGGTGGCAAATGTCAACACCAGTCATGGACTGGGCTTTACCAATTCTGACTTAACAACTGAGGGACGTAACCACAACAAGGCTTTACACATCACTCTGGAATGCAAGGGTGCTGTTCTATCTCATGTACTGGTGGACACTGGGTCTTCACTCAATGTTCTACCAAAGAAAGCCTTGGTGAAGCTGGAGTATGATGGCTTAGCATTGCGTCCGAGTAATCTGGTGGTGAGAGCATTCGATGGCTCTAAAAGATCAGTGCTAGGGGAGATTGATCTGCCTGTGATGATTGGCCCGCAGACCTTCAAAGTTACCTTCTATGTGATGGACATTCAGCCGGCCTACAACTGTTTGCTGGGTAGACCTTGGATCCATGCCACTGGCACAGTTACGTCTACCCTTCACCAGAAGCTGAAATTCGAGTGGGAAGGCCAGATCATCACCATCTGTGGTGAAGAGGACATCTTTGTTAGCCATCTAGCTACATACAAGTACATTGAGATGGATGGAGAAATCCATGAAACTATGAGCCAGGGATTTGAGGCCCTGAACATAAATGAAGCATCTGCTATACTAGGAACCTCCATGACGTCTTATCAGCAAGCCAGGAAGGTTGTTGAATAGGGGACTGCCCAAGGCTGGGGCAAGCTGTTGCCTATGGATAAGAAGGAGGAAAGATTTGGGTTGGGTTACAAACCAACTCAACAATATCAATCAGAGGCTGCTAAGAAGCCCAATTTTGTCAGCGGGGGAATGCTCACCCCGGATGCAGTGAACAACTTGGAAGATGAGTCGAAAGATGAGCGCAACCTGGAGAGCTGGATACGTCCAAGGATCCCGGGGAGCCATATCTCAAACTGGTCTTCCCAGGAAATTATAAGGGTTACTCCTGCAGAGTAATTATTATTTCCTGTATATTTTAAGCATGCATCAAGTCTTGCATCTTGCCCAAGATGACAAGACTCATTTTGTAATCGGGCCATCTTGTAATTTTGTGCAAATAGATCAATCAATGAATATCGGACATCTTTTGCAAATGAGTCTTTTTCTTTTCCGCTCACTATTTTTCATTTTTCTTTTTGTACAAAAATAAAATGGCAATGTTTTCAAAATGATAACTTTACTTCACTTTTTCTAAACAAAGATTAAAATCGATCACTAAAATGAACAATCTAAACCCTTGCAGAGAATGCCTTTCAGACTGCACCGACAACAGCACAGCTATGACTCTGTATGACTTTGACAATCCGATCAATCAAGCTGACGAAGGGGTTAAAGAAGACTATGAGCTTCCTGAAGAGCTGGCTAAGTTGTTAAGGCAAGAGGAGAAGGTTATCACTCCTCATCAGGAGGAAGTCGAAACGATTAATCTTGGTACGGAAGAAGATGTGAAAGAGGTTAAGATCGGGGCCTGCTTACAAGACTCAGTGAAAGAGAAATTGATTGACCTGCTTCGTGAATATGTGGATGTGTTTGCTTGGTCTTATCAGGATATGCCAGGGTTGGACACCAATATTGTCATGCACAAGCTTCCTTTAAGAGAAGATTGCCCACCGGTTAAACAGAAACTGCGCCGTACTCGCCCAGATATGGCAATGAAGATTAAAGAAGAGGTACAAAAGCAGTGGGACGCCGAGTTCCTTGCTGTGACTAGCTATCCGCCATGGGTTGCTAATATTGTACCTGTGCCTAAGAAGGATGGCAAGGTGAGGATGTGTGTGGATTACTGGGATCTGAACAGAGCCAGCCCGAAAGATGATTTCCCTTTGCCTCACATTGATGTATTGGTTGATAATACGGCTCAGTTCTCGGTGTTCTCCTTCATGGACGGATTTTCAGGATACAATCAGATCAAGATGTCACCTGAAGACATGGAGAAGACCACTTTTATCACACCCTGGGGCACGTTCTGTTATAAGGTGATGCCATTCGGACTGAAGAATGCTGGTGCAACTTATCAACGGGCTATGGTAACATTATTCCATGACATGATCCATAAAGAAATTGAATGTTATGTGGATGACATGATTGCTAAGTCCCTCACAGAGGAAGTACCAACTGAAGCTGAACCCCAACAAGTGTACATTCGGGGTACGATCTGGTAAGCTGCTGGGATTTATTGTAAGTGAGAAAGGGATTGAAGTTGACCCTGATAAAGTCAAAGCCATTCAAGAGATGCCTGCACCAAAGTCAGAAAAAGAAGTTCGAGGGTTTCTAGGTAGATTGAGCTACATTTCACGGTTCATATCTGACCTTACATCAACCTGTGAGCCCTTGTTCAAACTGTTAAGAAAAGAACAAACGGTCAGGTGGAACGAAGACTGCCAAAGGGCTTTTGACAAAATCAAGGAGTACTTGCAAGAGCCCCCAATCCTCATGCCTCCAATTGAAGGAAGACCTCTAATAATGTACTTGACAGTATTAGAAGAGTCAATGGGGTGTGTGTTGGGCCAGCATGACGAGTCTGGTCGAAAAGAGTATGCAATATACTACCTGAGCAAAAAGTTTACCGACTGTGAACAACGTTATTCACTGCTCGAGAAAACTTGCTGTGCTTTAGCGTGGGCTGCTCGCCGACTGAGACAGTATATGTTGACCCACACTACCTTATTAATCTCAAAGATGGACCCAGTTAAGTACATATTTGAGAAGCCAGCACTTACCGGACGGGTTGCAAGATGGAAAATGATCCTCACAGAATATGATATTCAGTACACATCTCAAAAAGCCATCAAGGGCAGTGTGTTGTCTGATTATCTTGCTGAGCAACCCATCAATGATTACCAGCCTATGAGATTTGACTTCCCTGATGAAGACATCATGTTCATAAAAGCAAAAGATCATGAAGAGCCTGTTCACACTAAAGGGCCTGACCCAGAAGAAGAATGGACTATGATGTTTGATGGGGTTGTTAATATGAATGGTCGTGGTGTTGGTGCAGTACTTATCACGCCTAAAGGGGTTCACATGCTTTTCTCGGCAAAGCTCACCTTCAACTGCACTAACAACAAAGCTGAATACGAAGCTTGCATTATGGGTCTTGAGGAAGCCATTGACCTCAGGATCAAGACTTTGACTGTGTTCGGAGATTCAGCTCTGGTAATCAATCAAACCAACGGCAAATGGTACACGCACCAGGATCATCTGATACCTTACCGGGATTATACAAGGAGGTTATTGACTTTCTTCACAACAGTCAAGCTTGAATATATCCCTCGAGATAAAAATCAGTTCGCAGATGCTCTGGCTACCATTTCATCCATGATTAAAGTTCAAGATGCCAACTTTGTACCTCGGATATCAGTGTCCAGACTTGAAAGACCAGCATATGTATTTGCAGCAGATGTTGTTTAAGATGATAAGCCTTGGTTCCATGATATCAAGTGCTTCTTGGAGGATCAAACATACCCACCTGGGGCATCTTCCAATGATAAGAAGACATTGAGAAGGCTTGCTGGTAGTTTCTTCCTGAATACTGATGGTTCTCTCTACAAGAGAAACTTCGATATGGTACTCCTCAGATGCGTTGATAGAACAGAGGCAGACTTGTTGATGCACGAAGTGCACGAAGAATCCTTTGGTACCCATGCAGGAGGGCATGCCATGGCCAAGAAGTTGCTAAGATCAGGCTATTACTGGATCACAATGGATGCAGACTGTTGTGCTTATGCCAGAAAATGCCATAAATGCCAGATTTATGCGGATAAGGTGCATGTACCTCCCAACCCTCTGAATGTGATGTTTTCACCCTGGCCCTTTTCCATGTGGGGCATTGATATGATTGGCAAGATTGAACCGACTGCTTCAAATGGCCACAGATTCATCTTGGTTGCTATTGATTATTTCACCAAGTGGGTCGAAGCAGCTTCATATGCAAACGTTACAAGGCAAGTGGTAGCCCGATTTCTGAAGAGAGACATCATCTGTCGGTATGGAGTGCCCGAGCGAATCATTACTGATAATGGTTCCAACTTGAACAACAAAATGATGGCAGAGCTATGCCGGGACTTCAAGATCCAACACCACAATTCCTCTCCTTACAGGCCAAAGATGAATGGCGCTGTTGAGGCAGCTAATAAGAATATCAAGAAGATTGTGCAGAAGATGGTGGTTACCTACAAAGACTGGCATGAAATGCTACCATTCGCCTTGCATGGGTACCGTACGTCAATCAGGACATCCACTGGGGCAACACCGTATCAACTTGTGTATGGCATGGAGGTAGTGCTACCTGTTGAAGTTGAGTTACCCTCCTTACGGGTGTTAATGGATGCTAAGCTGAGTGAAGCAGAATAGGTCCGATCCCGATACGAACAACTGAGTCTGATCGAAGAGAAGAGATTAGCTGCAATCTGCCATGGTCAGCTATATCAGAAAAGAATGAAGAAAGCCTTCGATCAGAAAGTCAGGCTCCGAGAGTACCAAGTAGGAGATCTTGTGCTGAAAAGACTCCTCCCTCCTCATACAGATCACAGGGGCAAGTGGACTCCGAACTATGAAGGGCCATTCGTAGTAAAGAAAGTTTTCTCCGGTGGAGCACTCATGCTCAGTACTATGGATGGTGAAGACTTCCCGTCCCCTGTGAATTCAGATGCAGTTAAAAAATACTTCGCATGAAAATGACCCGCTGGACATAAAAATAGAATGTAAGTCCAGGCAAAAATAGGGCATCCCGACGAGTCAAAAACAGAATAAAAGACTCGGGCAAAAATAAGGGAAAATAAATATAAAAAAATGTGTACACCCGCTGAGTTGAAGAGCCGCATCGGACAACTCAGGCAAAAATGGGTATCCCATTGGATTGAAAACCCGAAAGGGCGATCCATGCAAAAATAAGGGAATAAGCGAACAACTGTACTCTGAATTCATCTGTATTACTTACAACTTGGTAAGCTTCGAAAGGTTCAAGCGCCGGTCAGAATCAGCCTTCTTCAGAAAGCAAGACGAGAAGAACGTCAAAAGTCATACGAGTCATAGCAAAGGGGAGCTCCCTGAAGCGTCATCAACATTGCCAACATCTTTTGTTTCTCAATTTGTAACAATCTCCTCGTTTTAGGGGATTTGTTTCTTTGACTGCATCTTGCCAATTCAGGGCACACGAATTAATAAAATCAGATTTTCCAGTCATGTTTCGTCTCGTACATTTTATTTTCATTTGCAAGAATGTCCAATGTCTTTAAGATGCTGATTGCATAAATATAGATGCTTCTCTTCTGAAAAATACGTGCTTGCAGGAAATATACTCACTCCCAGGGGTACCTAAACTCTTATGCCGGAATCTGGTAAAGGATACCTCGGGATTACTTGTGCATTTCTCTGTCTTTTCAGGATTGCAGGTGTTCAAAGCACGACATGGGGCATGAAAGCTTCATCCCAGCAAGCTGTCAAATCATTATCCACTCAGTCTGAACACCGGAGGTGCCTTCTCCCCAGCTGAGTTGCCATTTATTTCCTCCTCAGCCCAGTACAAAAGTCAGGGAACCATCTCCTCACACAGTTTCAGCCTCTATCCAAAAGAACAATGTCTGAAGATCTCACGACAGAGTGAAGCAAGCTTCTACAAACCCCAGTTGGGTCCCTCATTACCAAGGATAGGTCTATCAGTGACCTATATCCCCAAGCAGAGTCCCATATGTCAGATCTACCAATGATCTCATCCCCAGCTGGGATGTCCACTTCAAGCAGATCAACCAGAGATCTTCGCAGCAACGGGATCCGAGTCCCGGATCAGTATCTTTTGCATAATCATATCATTATCATAACATTTTCCCCACAGAGCGTAGCATTCCATCTAATATGGAGCATTACGGCAAAAATCAAACATATTGCATAATCATAAGCCATGTTCTGAATCAAACACTTGTAAATACTGACAATCCATCAACAAGATACAGAAAACTCTCCAAATTCCCCGGCAGAGAACCAGGCATTTTCCTTACACTCATAAATACAAATACACACTCCTTTTGGAACCCGTCCATGTCATGATTCCCCAGTAAAGTCGCCTGAGTATTCTTTACAAACAGACACTTATATATTACAGATACTTCCTGGCACCCGTTCGTGTCATATCCCCAGTAGAAAGCCAAAGCGTCTTCTTTGCACTCACAAATACATATATCCGTACAGATTCCCTGACACCCGTCCGTGTCACCTTTCCCAACATAGTTACCTATACACTTTGTGAAGCATATACTTGTTTATAATATACCTTTTGATACTCGCCCGTGTCACCCTCCCGAGCAAGTCAAACACTCGTCCGTGTCTCACTCATACTTATTATTCCTGCTTCACTCATACAGATACCCGCCCGTATCTTGTATATATCACTCAAATCCCCTCAGATTCGACACTCGTCTGTGTTCGTTGTTAACCAGTTGGTACTCGTCCGTATCATCATCTCTGAACACGCGTCAGCATTTGTTTCTACCCGATACTCGTCCATATCATAGTCTTAAGGATGCCCGTCCGCATCTTTAATCCATACACATGCCAAACACTCATGTCTTCTTGAATTTAGACACTCGTCTGTGTCTACTATTCCCCAGAAGAGTCCCCACAGAATCAACACTCGTCCATGTTCCTTGTTAACCAGTTGATACTCGTCCGTATCATCATCTCTGAACATGTGTCAGCGTTTGTTTCTACCCGATACTCGCACGTATTGTAGTCTTAAGGATGCTTGTCCGCATCTTTAATCTATACACTGTACCCAAACACTTATACCTTTCATTTCTTGGATGTAAACACTCGTCCGTGTTTACTTTTCCCCAACAAAGTCCCCAGCAAAACTTCTATTCTATCTGACTATCGTCCTATGTCATGATACCCTTTCGGCAGCCGTACCCTGCCAGGTGATCGTCCTTCACCTTTGGATGACCGTCCCTCATCCTTTTCCCAGCGGAGTCTCCATTATTGGAACCCTTTTCTATCCGGCATTCGTCCTATGTCATGATATTTAGCAGCCGTACCCTGCTAAGTGATCGTCCTTCACCTCTTGATGATCGTCCTTCATCATTTTATCCGATGGCCGTCCCCATCGTTGATCCTGTTATCTGACATTCGTCCTATGTCATGATAAACCCTGAGAGCAGCCGTACCCTGCTAGGTGATCGTCCTTCACCTCTTGATGATCGTCCTTTATCATGCTTATCCGATGGCCGTCCCCATCGTCGACCTTCTATCCGGCATTCGTCCTATGTCGCGATATTTTTGGCAACCGTACCTTGCCAGGTGATCGTCCTTCACCCTTAGATGATCGTCCCTCGTCTTATACCCAACAGAGCAGCCGTCCCCTGCTAGGTGATCGTCCTTCACCTTTAATGACCGTACCTCATCATTTATTTTTACCTATAATCCCCAGAGAATCTTTGTTACTTTATCTTGATGGCCGTCCCCATCATAATCTCTTATATCCCCAGCATGTCGGTCGTCCCCGTCATTGCTCTTTCCCCAGCAGTCGTCCTCTGCTCGATGGACGTCCTCCGTCGCCCGCACTTTATAATATACTTTATTTGACTTTCACAATCTATATCCCTTTTCTTCTTCATTCTGTGAGTGCAAATTTTGGACTGTCTTTGGTATTGAACCACAAGTTATCTTGTTTGCCTGTTAAGCCGTTGCTTACATTCTACACAGCTAACTCATGTTTGAATAGGGGCAGCTGTAAACACCCCAAATTTTCCCTCACCCATTCACATCATGGCTTGTGATTTTCTCATATGCATAAACTCAATCATAGCATCTCATATTGCATTTTTTATTCACTGCATTGTTTCAAAGTCATCTGCATCTATGGTTTGTGATATGAGCAATCCAAGAGCTTCTTGAGCCACTCCAAAGGTCATCAATCACTTCAAAGGGGTCCATGTATGTTCAAGCATCATATTATATCCTCTCAAAGTCAAGAATGTCAAAAAATCACAAGAACTGAGATTGGCATGGAAGCAGAGCCAGGTTTGACTGCACTGATGACCTAGAATTAGGGTTTTGGTTTCAAAGGCCATAACTCCAAATTTTTTGGTCATTCTTGTTTCTATTGGTCTCTATATGGTATAGGGATCATGCATATCAATTTTTATGAAGAAATTCAATGGGGAAGTCATCTGATCAAGAGTTGACTTTTTGAGCAAGTCAGTGCTAAATCAGGGCATCTGAGGCCCCCAATGACCCAACCAAAGGGTGTTCATCATCATTTTGATTATGTATGATCTTTATTTGATCATAGAAGATGTTGGAAGTTCACAAAATTGAATAATTTCAAGCCATTTGCAAAGTTGACTTTTTGGGAAAATGACTTGTAATGGAAACTTGCCATTTTGGGAAACTTTTCCAACCCTTGCTTTTTGATTCAAAAATGCTTCAAATGGGAAAACTTTGGTCATGAAAGTTGTAGAATGGATCATTCCCTTTTCATAAAGTACAAGAACTTGTTCTAATTCATTTTGGATCAAAAGTTATGGCTTGTCAAAGTTGGGAAAAATCACATAATTTCAAGTTTTCTACCAAAGAGGCAAAGTTGCAAAACCACTTGCCAAGGCAATTTGAGACCTCAAAGTGACTTCTAATCTTCATACAAACATGAACCAATGTCTAAAAGTCAGATTGCATCAAGAGTTTTCTCATTTTTATGACTTGTGGATCAAGAAACTTCCAAAAGGGCCAAAGGTGATCAAAGTTGCAAAACCTATCATAAACCCTAATCCACTTGCTGCATTGCCTCTAGACCTTTTCCATAGCTTTCCTTGATTCAAGCTGAGCCAAGACAAGCCAAAAATCAAGCTTTACCATTGCCCATACCTCAAGTACAAGTCAAGTTGACATTTTGGCAACTTGCCCATACCAATCACAACAGGCCACCAACAACTCTCTGCCCAATCTAGACTTTACAAACACCCTCCAAGGATTCATTTGCATCACACACACAAGCCTGAAAGAGATCATAAGCCATAGTTCCAAGTTTATGCCTCATATGCATTTTCATTCGAAACACACTCCACAAGCATCAAACATTCAAACAAACTTCACAAAACATCTCAGCACACTCCCCTGATCATTTCCATACCCTCATTCATCCCTGAAACCTCCTCAATCAGAAACACGATCCTCACCCCTCACTGAACAGAACTTCTGCAAACTCACAAACCAACCATTATAAACTCCAACCAAGCTTCATAACTTCATCAAGAGGACCATTGGGATCATTTTGAGGCAAAGAGGCAAGCAGAAAGCTCTTGGGTTGAAAGCTTCGATTCAGGTAGCCATGGAAATTCATTTTTCCAGAACTCTTGTTTCTTGTTTCTAAAATGATCTACATGCTTCCCTGAGTACACTGAACCTTTTATTTTTGAAAATGATTGAGTTTTTAGGTTGTATGCTTGTTCTGAAACTTTGCCCGTGAATTGATTTTTGCTTTGATTCTTATGATTCAGTGAAAATAAATGGATTTTGGGGTAGGGTTTAGGTTTAATGATGTTTAAGGAGTAAATCTGGAGATTTTGGTGAAGTTTTGATATATAGGGAGTGAGATAGCATGAACAACCTGCCGGAGAAGATGACCGGAACACTGTTCCGGTCACCTGAAAATGTTTAGGGTTCAGATTAGGGTTAATGACTTAATTAGCGTAGTTTGAATGTGAGCCGTCCAGATGCGCACGCTGGTCAATTCCCTCCCTTTCTTGTTTAAATCCTGGCCCTCATATTTGATTACTTCATTTAATTCATATTTTTTAATTCATTTTAATTGCATTTTCTTTATCATTTAATTTAAAATAGCAAAAAACGTTTAAAAATTATGAAAATTTTTGCCAAGGTTTTCATTATTTTTCAGAACACAAAAATATTTTTATTTTTATTTTTTGCATTAAAAATTATTTTTAAATCATTTAAAAGTTTATTTTTAATTAATTAATGAAAATTAATTAATTAAAAATACTTTTAGGTATTTAAAAATCACAAAAAAATTCATGTAACCTTTAAAAACATTTAGAAACATTTTCCAACTCTCAAACCAAATTTCTTTTTTGTTCTTGATGCCTTTTGATAATTTTCTTTGGATTTAATTTCATTTCAAGGCATTATTTTGTTTCAAACTTCAAAAATTCATTTCTGTCTAACCTTTGAGAGTTGGATCATGACTCTTTTTGCATTGCATCTTGTATGGCATGTAGTTCATAGGATAAAATTGGCTTGAAATGATCTTGCATTTTCATTTTGTTTTGCATTTTTCTTGACATGGTACCTTAAAACCCTAGCAATCTTAGGAAATTCATAACTCCCACTAGGTTAAGAATTGGATCCCCTCCTTTGGGCAGTGAGTTTGTATAGGTTTAGGGTTCGTTTGATTGCATTTTCAAATTTTTATCATGTCATATGCTTCTGGTTTTGAATTTTGCTTTGAGCTTTGATCATAAACCCTAATTTATGTCTTCCTTTGCATCCATCTTCCATTTGCTTGCATACCATGACTTGCCATGACATTTTGTGCTTCCATTTGATTCATATGACATCTTAGGACATATTAGAATCATGTTTGATCATTGCATCTTTCATTTGCCATGTTGTATGTCATTTGCATTTCATAATTTTTCATGTATGTTCATGGTTCTGAGCATGCTTCTCTTGCATCCATATGTTTGTATGATCATTCTAATGCCTTGCCTCATGTTTGCATCATCTCTTAGCATCGTTAACATCATACTCATGTTTCTGGTTTTGGCTTGCATCATCACATTTCATCTCATTTTGCATTGCATTTCATTTCTTTTGCTAACTTTTCAGGTGGTAAGTTGTATTGAGAAGTGAATTTGCCTTCACTTCTCACAATCTCTTTTCATCTCTCTTATGCATCATTGCTGCATTTTTGTATGTGTATTGGATTGAGCTTGCTCATTCTTGTTCATCTTACCTTCTTTCTTCAAACAACTTGTCTTCTTAAGTGAAGCAAGTTGTTTTGCTTCTCTTTGCTCCTTTCATCTGCTTCTCTCCTTGGTGGCCTTTGAAGATTCTTTCTTTCTTAAACCTCACAAATCCTAGGAACAACCAAGCATGATAACAATTAGGGTTTGATTAGTCCCCCACTTAGCTTTTACCTTTGTGTCTCTTTGGGTCCTCTCTTCTCATCTCATAATCAGGGACTAAACCCTAAAGGTTTTAAGGCTTTGTGATTAAGCTTATGCCTGCATCCTTCTATTAGGATGGAGTGTATAACTTTAATTTTAAGTGTTAAACCCTTAATGTGTTTAAATCCTTTAATCAATCCACTTAATAATCATCAAGAAATCCAACTAGTAACTTGGGCCTTGCATTAGGGTTCTAATTCTTCCTTAATTGGTCAAGAAGGACTAACCCTAGTGTTAATGGGCAAGTCCCCCTCAAGTTGTCTTACAAACCATAAAAATAATTTCTTCATCTTATCATTAACTAAAATCCATTTAATAAAGGCTTTGTTTTGTCATGAGGTTAATCCCTAATCATGGATTAAGTTGAGGAGCTTTCCTCAGCTTAAACATTCTCATCTATTATCCTTCTATTAGGATGGTGTAATGAGTCTGTTTAATCCCTGATTATGGCTTAAGCTCATTACTTAACACTAAACAAAAACAACAAAAACACCTAACTAATCACAATTAAGTTAATGATCTTAATCCTACATCAAAGGTGATTAAGTGTGAGATGCTGACTTCACACTTAAGGTATTCTCATTACCCCTAATCAGAGGGAGGATGTGATGAGTTTACTAACCCATTGGTTTAGGCTTAAGCTCATTAATTTATGACAAACTTCCAAAAGCAATAAAAGACTGAAAATACAAAAAACAAACAATAATCGTCTCCTCCGGGATTCTTTTCTCATCTCATTCATTCACAAACGAGAACTCGCTCCTTCCGTCTAATGCAAGACAGTTTGCACCTGATCCAGACAGGTCATACACTTGAGCATAGACAAGCAGGCAGTTCACAAGTTAATTCATCCTTCAGTCTCTTTGGGTCGAACTACGGTGTTCTGACTTCCTCATTGCACGAGAGGATACGTAGGCATAACTTAACAGTTATCGAACAAAAGTCTCTGTATATCCCCCCCTCTTTCAGCATTATCCTTTAAGCCTCATAGTCTTGAGCATTTCACTCCTGTTCTTACGCTGACACTTCTCCTATACACTTCACATTCTTTTTACACTGACACTTGCATTCTTTCCAACTTTGATACACAGATTGCACTGACACTACCCCTTTAAAACACAAATCTTTTAAGCGTAGATCCCGTCGAGTACGGCGGACAATCTGGGTGTTAATACCTTCCCAGGTTGTAACCAACCCCCTTTCTCAGTCTCTCTGGTTCGCAACCGTCTTATCCATATCTTTTCTCAGGTCTATGCAGCATTACCTTTCCTCCGGGATAAAAATGCCTAGCTGGCGACTCTTTGTCTTTTTCTGAGTTCACCCCTATGTATTCTCATTTCTCCTTTCACCGACCGTTCGCGTCTGTACCCCTTCTGACCTGAGGTGTCATTTTGGTGGGAGCGACACTTATGTCTTGGCAGTGTCTTGAGGACTCGTATGTCCAATTCCTGGCGTCACAGGATTGTTTGAAGACTCGTCTGTCAACGCATTCTTATTTCAGATATTAGTTTCAACTTGGAAGAAGTTCGTCTGATTTCTTTCTCCCATGCAGTCCCCAGAGCGTCACCTGGTTGGGTTTATTTCCCGGTGTTGCATTCTCCGTCAGAGTGCAAATTTCTGGTATTCTTGGTATTCAACCACAGTTTATCCTTAATGGTCGATAGCTCGTACTATCGTCCTTTTCAGATTAACTGATGATTGAATAGGGGCAGCTGTAACACCCCAAATTTCCCCTCTTCATTTTAAGCATCATATTACATCATATGCATCATACTCATATCATTTTATCAGCATCATATCATGGAATGATGAAGCATAACATTCCTCATGTCCTAGCATCAAGCATATGGTCATCTGTGGAGTTCCCAGAAGCCTTTCAAGCCATGACAAGGGTCCCAATGAGTTTGTACAAGTTCTATGGTGTTTCTACACTCCATTTACAAGATCAAGTCCATTGACAAAAGCCCAGAAGATTGCATGATCATCAGAGGTCTCAGGACAAGGCAAAGCTCCTATGCAGTGTACCTAAATTAGGGTTTGAGATTCAAGTACCATAATCTCACAACTTTGGCCATTTCTCTTGGGCCAAGTCTTTTATATGTTAAGAGGATCCTATGTGTCAAATTTCATGAGAAAACTCCATGTGGAAGTCAGTCAATGCCTCAGTTGCTTGTAGATGAAGTAGAAAGTCAACAGAGCCCATAAAAAGTCAACTGTGCAATTTCAAGGGGTCTAATCCAATTTTTTTGGCCAAGAGGGGTCCTTACAATGTTATAAGAGGTTTGGAATGCCTAAAGTTCAAGAATCATGGAGATTTGAGGGGTTTCCCAAAAATGGCACAAAGTTGGTTTATGGAGTTTTGCAAATTTTCCATGTTTTGCCCTAATTTTCAAGTGGCCTTAACATGATCAAAAATTCTTCAAATGGACCAAAGTCAAACATGAAAGTTTGAGAGTAAGGGCTGCCATTTTCAAAAAGTACAAGTACTTTTTCACTAGATTCTTGAAGCATCCTAGAGGCCATTCAAAAATTCCAAGCATCCTAGGGCAAATTTGATTTTTTAAAAAGTCACCATGTGCAAGAAGGCTCAAATCTGATTTTTGTGAATTGGTTCAGGCCCAAACTTGTTTCAAACTTAAAATACATTGCATAAGAAGCATTTTGCTCAAGATAATGGTCCAATTTCGTGCACTTTGAAAAACTCCCTCCAAAACATGCCAATTTGCAAAATTCATGAAATAAGTGTGACACTTACATCTAAGGGCCAGGAATGAATGGATTTGGATCAAGGGTGGGAAATGGAACTTACACATGCTGAGAGGCCCAAGGAAGCATGAGGAGAGCATGCATATTCCACCAAGTGCATGTGATGCATATCCACACTTTTCTCATTCAATTTTCGTGCACTTTCTTTCACACTTTCAGCACTCACTTCTTACATCATAACAAAGAGAATTAAGCAAAAACCAAATCTGAATTCTCTCTCATTCTCTCATTCTCAACCTTCTTTCATTCTTGCATTTTGCTTCATATCTCTCCATTCCTTTACATTCTCCACAAACTTCTTCCATATTCTTGATCAGTGGATCATAGAGATCAATAATCATCCACTCATTCAAGCTTACAGCACAGAATTGGAAGCTTGCCCTTTCAAAGCCTCTTGTGTTGAAACCTCAGATCTACACCATTTCAAGACCTTAGATGCATTTATTTTGAATCTAAGGAATAAGAGGAGTGATTTGCACGGATTATTTGGTTTTCTATCTCAACATTTCAAGATCTCCATCTCAGGTATGGCTTGAAACTTATCGTTCTGGAAATGAAATTGAATGGTTGATTTGTGTTCATTGATCTTCCCTGATGATTCTGCACTTTGTAGAATTGATTTTAGTGCATTGTAGTGAAAGATATGTGCATTTAAAGTTTCATGGTCACACTTTATTTTGCTCGATCCGTCCAATCCGTTGATATTTAGCTTGTTTTGATGCCATATTTGAATTCAGGAGTGTGGAATTAGTTAATCTGGACTATTTGTTTGCATTATTTGATGAATTTTTGCCTCTGGTTTGGTCTACGGTGCCGGAGCCCTAGCTCCGGTCACCGGAATTTGTCTTGCATAAAATTTAGGGTTTCTCATGGAGAAGATGAACAGGAACCGTTAGATCTATCATCCAACGCCTCCTATTGCGCCACATGTCCTCATATTGCTTCCATTTTATGTTTTAAATACTGGTTTCATTTTAATTCCGCGTTGGACATGCTCATAGTAAGTCCCGTGCACTCACCATTTACAATTCAGCATGCTGCCACCTCATTTAATGTGGTGATAAACCATGTCCACAGGATGCATCCAGCGGCTCCTTTCTTTTCCAGCTTTTCTTTATTTTAATTCATTAATTCCACCATAAGCTTCATGAGCTTCAGCGCTACCTGGGCTTATCACCCTTACTATTCGCACCTCCCATCCCTGGCCCAATCCAATTTCCCACGTACAGCCTTGCTATTCTCACCTCACTCTCATTTCATTTATTTTCTTTTTCTTCAACTTAATTTCTTTTATTCCAGTTTCATTTTAATTCATATTAAATACTTCTAATCATCCAAAAATTCCCAAAAAATTCATGAACCTTCTTTTGTGTCTCTAATATTTTTTCATATTTTTATTTTAGTTTTTTTCATTGATCCACGTGTCAGAATTAATTCACCATTGCACCTAGCTTCTTTTTAAGCCTTTCTTGACTAGTCTGCCTTGTTTATTTTCCATAGTCTTCAATATTTTGAGTTTTGATCCCATTCTTTTTGCTTTGTATTCATAAGACATTTTTCTTTTCATGTGAATTTTCTCTGGAATTTTAGAAATTTATTTCTTGAGTCATGGTCTGGTAACTTGTGATGTAAGTTTGCTGTCCTAACTTGTGTTCTTGCCTCCATTTGACTTAATTCCCTTCTGAATCTTTGCAAATCCTTTTGGTTAGTTGATATAACATGTTTGAGGATCATTTGGTTTCAATTGTGGAATTTTTAGATTGCTGGTTGTTTCATTGTGGATTTTATCTTGAACCTTGTCCCGTTTTGCTTCCTTTGAACCTTTAAGCCTCTCATAAGCCTAGAAAGGCACTTGTTCCCTCTTTTTCTTCTCATTTGGGGTTCCTTTGGGGTGTGGGTACCTTCCTGGTCCTGGGATAGGTCTTGTGTCTTCTGAATTTTTGTGTTTGCTTCTTCTTTAAGTCATTTCTTTCTTTAAGTGCTTTAACTTCATCTTATTGTCTCATTTGCTTCCATTTGGTATTGTTTGGTCTTGTGTGTCCATTCTCTTCATCTTGTTAGCTTCCTAAGCCATTCTTCATCTTGTTTTGACTCTGGTTGTGAATCTTGTGTTCATATTTTGTGCATTTTGCTTTGCATATTTCATAAGTGTGCATTTGTTTTCATATGTGTTCATGTTGCATCATTTTGAGTTGCATATTTATTCCTCTCATTTCTTTGAGTTGTATTTGCATTGTGCATTTGTTCATACCATGTCACTTCTGATTGTTTGATGTTAGCGTACCATGTGCTTCACTTTGTTTCAATTGTGCATACTAACCTTGCAGGGGCCGTGGTAAGTGTGAGATGTGGGAATTAAGTTCCACATCTCCAATTCTCATCTCTTCCTCTTATGTTTATGTGAACTAACCCTTTGCTGTTGGGCTTAGGCCTTTCTCATCTCTTCTTCTTCTTCTTCTTTCCTTCTTCATTAGGATCGAAACCTCACTAACTCTTAGGACATCCATGCATGTTAACACTTAGGATTCTTTTAGTCCCCCTTTAGAATTTTTCGTTTGAGATCCTTTTGGTTCTTCTTCTCTTCTCATATCATAAGTTTGAAGTGATGCATTGATCCATAGCCTTATCCCATGAGGTATGCTTGTAGTCTTCCCATCTTGGGATAGTACAAGTTTACCTTGTGATGCACAAGTCTGATCAAGGTATCTCCTTCATGAAAGAAAAGCATAAAAAACACTTCTTCATTGTAAATACCAAAAACACTTAATAAGTAAACAAGTTAGTGAGTCTAAGCCCTAATCTTTGGGTTTAAGTTTTGGGGATCTTCTCCTTACTTGAGTGTGCTTGTTCTATTATTCCATCTTGGAATGTAGTGACAAGTGCACATTCCATTGAAGAGAGCTTGAGTTCACTTCCTTGTGACACACTCATAAAAACTTCATAAAAAACATAAACAAACAATAAGCGTCTTTCCTTCGGGAATTCTTTTCTCACCTCATTCGCTCTGCACGCGAACTTGCTCCTACTTGTCACTTTGCAATACGGTTACGCACTCGCCGTCCGAGTCTGCAACACCTGAGCAATGGCATAGGCAGTTCAAGCCTTAACTCACAAGCAATTTTCCTTGTTACCCCTAGTTAGGGGAACTACGGCGTCTCTGATCCTCATTATCCTGATGAGGTATGTAGGTAGCAGGGTAAGGCCCGTTCGAGCACAATCTTTATTTTCCCTACATTTTTTCCTCTTTGCTTTCTATTCTTTTCTTTTCTCAGGTTTCTTTTCCAGGTCATTTGCTTTTCTTTTGCTGCAGTTTTCATACCCTCGCCCTTTGAAACAGTATTCTTTGCAAGCGTGGATCCCGTCGGGTACAGTGGACGATCTGGGTGCTAATACCTTCCCAGGTCGTAACCGACTCCCGAACTCAGTCTCTTTGGTTCGTAGGACCTGTGTCCTTCATCTTTCTTTCTTCTGGTTTGTGCAGCATTACCATTCCCTTTCTTCGGGATAAAAATGTCTGGCTGGCGAATCTATTCTTCTTCCGCGCCACTTTCGCGTTTGTACCAGGATGGAAATCCGGGGAGCGACACTCCTGTTTCAACAACCAGACCAATTCTTCCAGGAGTTCACAGTCTTCCTCAACCCCTTCATCAGCTTGGTAGATAGGATTATCGAAGTCATGTGTGGTCATAGCAGGAACGTTATCACTAGAATCCGAATGATCAACACTACACAGATGATGTACTTATTTCAGAATATGTTCTTTTCAAAAGAGACGCAAACACAAGAAAAGGAAAAACATTGCCATTTTTTTTTTTTGAAAAATTTAAAACGAAAGAAAGAGAACACAATTTTGCTTGAAAAATGTCCTTTATTTCATGGAAAAATAAAATGCATTAAAAGCATGGTGGCCCTACAAATGGATCCGTGCACCCTTGGCAGAGTGCAGGATTGACATGCAGCATGATAAAAAGGAAACAAGTAAATTACTTTGATTACGAAGTAACTTGAACGAAATCTTCGGCAGACTAGTTCCAGAGCTCCTCCCCAGGTGCACACGGGTGAATCCAGCTATCCCATTCGCAATCACTATCCCCTCCTTCACTTGTTGCACATATGTTGTTGCGATCGAGCATTCCCGCACTTGTGAAAGTTATGGCCTTATTACCCTGAGTCCAATTGGACCCACCAGGCTGGTAACCAAGACCGAACTTGTCATCCTTCTTTTCCAACTCTAGCAACTTGCCCCAGCCTTGGGCACCTCCGGATTGGACCACTTCTTTCGCTTGCTTGTAGGAGTATTAGAAGTCCCTTCCTTCTCATTGTTTTGGACTGATGGAGATAAAGTACTAACGTTGACTTCTTCAAAAGCTTGACACAACGTTTCATGAATTTCCCCGTCCATTTCCACGTATTTGAAAGTTGACAGATGACTTACAAAAATATCCTCTTCTCCACATATAGTGATCACCTGGCCATCTACCACATACGTCAGCTTCTGATTCAACGTGGATGTCACTGCACCTGCAACATGGATCCAGGGATGTCCTAGCAAGCAACTGTAAGCGGGTTGAATATCCATGACATAGAATGTGCTTTTGAACACTTGAGACCCAATCTTCACAGGTAGCTCCACCTCTCCGAACACAAATCTCCGGGACCCATCAAAGGCTTTTACAATTAAATCACTGGGTCTTAAAACAATGCCATCAATATTCAACTTCATCAAGGCCTTCTTAGGGAGCACATTGAGAGAAGAGCCTGTATCAACCAATACATGTGACAAGACAACACCTTTACACTCCATGGTTATGTGCAGGGCCTTGTTGTGATTGCGGCCTTCAGAAGTAAGATCTCTGTCCGTGAAACCCAACCCATGGCTGGCATTTATGCTGCCTACTATAGCCTCCAACTGGTTAACTGTTATCTCCTGTGGTACGTATACCATTTGTAACACTTTCAGCAGAGCTTCCCGATGAGCTGGAGAACACATTAACAAGGACATAATAGATATCTTGGACGAATTTGATTCAGCTGTTCAACCACCTTGTAGTCACTTTTCTTAATTATCCTCATGAACTCTTCAACTTCTTTTTCAAAAGTGCCATGTCCGGCAGCAGGAGTTGTCACCTCTTCGGTCGCTATCTGTTTACCCTTAGCCTTTGCAGCAGCTTCAGCTTCAGGATCCCCTCTAAGAACTTGAGGAGAAAAAAGATGCCTGCTTCTTGTAAATCCCTCGACTCCTCCGACATTCACCACAGTCGGGTCAATTGTCACTTCTTTACTTTCCACCTTCTGACCTTGTACGTATACATCTGATCCATAGTGCAACGGGATGGCCTTGTCATCAGCATAAGGAACAGGTCCTGGAACAGTAATGGTCACTGGACTCACCTCTGGAACATAGATAGTCACAGGCACTCTCCGAATAGGAACTTCAGCAGGATCAAAGTAAATTGTTATGGTAGACACACAATTGCTCCTATTATAAACCCTATCAAACTATAACGACCCCTCGTCAATCAAATATTGTAGCCCATCCTTCAAGTACCTACAACCATTAACTGAATTCAAACACTCCTCACAATCATAACCACACCCTGGGAATACCTGCCCTTTCAAGAATCTGTCTTTCACCACCAGCAATGAGGTATTCACTTCCTCCACATTCAAAATCAATTTTAACCTCTCACCACCATCAACAACATTTATTCTGGCTCATCCATGATTTGGAATAGGGTTTGATGTAACATTTGGAGGCGGTGCAAAGTTAATCGCCTTTGAGTCGATCATGTCCTGGACCTTATGCTGCAATGCCCTGCACTTCTCGGTTGAGTTCCCGGGAGCTCCTGAATGAAACGCGCATCTTGCGTTAGCATCATACCCTACGGGAAGCTCTCCAGGTGGAGGTGGTGCTAATGTCCTCAATTGAACCAAGTTCAAATCTAACAACCTTTGAAGTAGTGTCGTGTACGTCATTGGGATGGCTTCAATCACCCTGTTAGCTGGACGAGCTTGTCTCTGTTGATAGGGTCTTTGCTGATAATTATTGCGTTGTGGCTGTTGTTGTTGTTGCTGCTATGTGGTTGAGTTTGTTGCACGGGACTTGATGGAATAGTGACAGCTGCAACTTGCTCATAGGATCCTCTGTATCCCCGGCCCCGACCTCGGTCATACACAACATTAGTTTCTCCTTCCCTTCTTCTTGGAGGTCCATTAAAAGCTTTTCTCACACCGCCTGAGCTACCTGCACCAGCGTCTTGAATTTTCCCCATCTTTAAAAGAGTTTCAACCCTCTCTCCTGCTATCACAATGTCATTAAACTTTTTTGCTGAACAAGATGCCAGCCTCTCAATAAACACACCCTGTAAGGTTCCCATGAACATGTCCACCATTTCATTTTCCAACAAGGGAGGTTGTACTCTAGCAGCAAGCTGACGCCACCTCTGAGCGTACTCCTTGAACCCTTCTTTAGCATTCTGAGACATGGTCTGCAATTGGGTACGATTTGGAGCCATATCCAAATTTTACTGATACTGTTTCACAAATACCTCAGCTAAATCCTTCCAGCTTCGAATATTAACCCTTCTCAGCTTCATGTACCACTCCATGGAGGCTCCCACAAGACTATCCTGGAAGTAATACATCCATAGCTTCTCATCGTCCGTATGTGCCACAATCCTTCCCACAAAAGACTGGAGGTGAGTTTTCGGGCAAGCCGTGCCGTTAGACTTATCAAAAGTAGGGACCTTGAGCTTGTAGGGAATTCTCACCCCTGGCTCCAAGCCCAAGTCAGTGATATCAAACCCCAGAGAACTCTGAGATTGAATGGCACGAATCTGCTCGGCCATTTCTTCAAACTTTCTATTCATGTCAGCCCCTTGGCCTTCTGCCTCATCCAGCAAAGTGAATTGTTCATCTTGCCCATCCATCTGCAGGTTATTCACTCCATCATTGACAATAGTGACCCCTGGTTGCACTACGGGGATTTCTACTTGACGGGCGCCAGCCCCATTGCGATTACCTCCATCTGTTGTCCCATTGTTCATGGCCTGGTTGTTTTCTATCATCTTGCGCAAGCGCTCCTGAGTTTGACCCATCCCAGCCATGAGGGTCATGAAGTTGTCCATTCTTGTTCTTAAGTCAGCCAGATTTGCTTGCATCTGTTCCATTGCTCTCTCTCTGTTCACTTTTGTAGGGTATCTGTTTACAGTTGGCGGTTTCTGAAGCTTCTTAGGAGCTATAGTGCCTGAAATGACATAAACGTTAGAAAACTGATGAACTACCTGCAAAACAGCAAACACATTATATGCATGCAATGTAACTCATCATGTTTCCAGGTTCAGGCGCTATAATGCCCCCAATTCTGGCTTTTCTTTAAAAATAATACTCCAGATAACCCTTTTGAGTATTAATTTTCAAACTCTCCTTTTGAAGAGTGTTCAGATCCTAGCAGCCTCAAACAAACAAGTTTTACGTACTCAGACATGGTAACTGGAACTTAACATTTCATAACATGGATAACCCACAGGCAGCCAAAGTTAGAGCACAAACAAATTCCCTGGAGGGTTACAAGTCAATACATGAAAAAAAAGATAAAGCAAGACTCCTACAACAAGCCTGTAGGTATCCTGGACAACAATAAACTAAAATCCTAGACTAAAGGAAAGACTCAGATTCTTCTTCTGTAGCCATCACCTCTGTTCGGTTCTTCTTCACGCCTGCTCTCATCTTAAGCTCTGCAATCTCTTTCATTTCCTCCTCCAAGGCCATCTGGCTTTGTGCCAATTGTTGAGTCTTCTCCCTTCGTATTTTGTGAACTTGTTCTACTTCTTCTTTCTTGAAGGCCATCTGTACCTCGAAAAACTCTACCTTTTCTTTGTACTTCTTCTGCTCTTGTTCCCTTTGTCCTTGTAACCAAGTAGTGGACTGGCGAGCTTCTTTAAGAGTCTTCAAAGTCTTCTTACGCTCCGCTTCTCATTTTGACTCCATTAGACAAAACCTCTGAAAATGAGCTTCTCTTCCAGCAAACTCCTTTTCTTTAGCTTCTAAGTTAACCTGCATCCTCTGTAGTTTTTCCTCCAATTCATTTTTAGCACGATTGGCAAGGTGATACAAGTTAACCATTTCAGCATTCTCTACCCGGACCTCGTGCAACTGAGCTTCCAACTTCTTATACTCTTCAAGAGAAACTGTGTTATGACATTGAACTTCTTTGGGATACAATGGAGCTTCCACTGAAAATGGCATAAGCAATTCCTCTATGCGCTTCTGTAACCATGTAGCAAAAGGAGGATATGTCTTGGGATCCACCCTTCCAAAATCCTTCTTACCTTTCTTCACCCTGTGAGCCTAAGCCTGAGATGCTTGTATGACTAACTCTTTGTTTCCCTCCACAGAAAAGTACAAAGACTCAGCTATTTCTTCAATACTTGGTGGATCCCTCAGAGGATATCCAAATTGTTTCCTGGCTAAAACTGGATTGTAACTTATCACCCCTTTTCTCCCTAGCAAGGGCACATTAGAAAAACTCCCGCAACTAACCAGTAACTCCTTTCCCAACAAATCCTTGTTATAACCCCAAGCTATATCCTCAGAAGTTAGTCCCATTAGCCTCCTGGACCACCTCCATTCATCTCTCATCTCTTTGAAAGGGTCTGACTTTGGTAATTGCTTAGCAAACCAATCAACAAATAATGGAGCACAATAACTCACTAGTCCACCTCTGCCTTTCTCATTCCGGTAATGAACATTGTAGTAGAAATCTCCCAACAAGGTTGGTACAGGGTTACCTTTGGCAAAAATGGAAATCACCTCCAAACTCACAAACTCCTTTTCTCCTGGGAAAAGACTAGATCCACATACCATCAGAGCCACCACAACATCAAAATCTCCCCATTTACTCTCTTTGACATACTCTTCAGCTTCTGGTATAAGCACATCCCAGGGAAGTCCTCTGCCCTCACTATCCTTCAAAGCCTTCTTGACCTTAGCAGCTGGCATACGACAGACTATGGATATGTCTTCTTCCTTGAGAACTATATCTGATCCATAGTAAGGCAAAGTATCTCTAACAGGAATACCCAAAATACCAGCAATCTCCTCCAAGTTAGGAGCTAAGATATAATCTGGAAATACAAAACACCACAACAAGGGATCATAGAACTGAAGCAAAGTGTGCAAGTTATCCTTCTGATCTGCAGTAGGTTAATCCATGTACTTCAAAATCTAACCATACCTCTTTCTGATGTTTCCTAAAACATGATCATTCATCAGCCCTACTAGTCTCTGAAAACTCTTGACTTCTGGTTGAAGAAAAGTGTAATGGACATTTCTTTTTCTTGTAATTTTCTTAACTTCTGCCATCTGGAAAACTTACAGTTACTAAAACTGGGTGCTAAACTGTAAACAACAACCTGAAAATGGAAACACAAATAGTTAATGCAAGTATGATGCGATGCAAATGCAATGCAGGCATATGATCAATCTGGAACCATCCGGATACTGAATATTATGGCCCCAAGTGACTGAAAACCAAGATTCTCTTAACCATAAACATCTGACAAGAACCCTCAGAACCAACATATCAAGAAATCCAGAACCATAGTGACCAAATCATAACAGAGAACATACTGATAATGAGGGTATGTAGGAGTCAAGGGTTCCTGCAAACCTGTAAACCCCCCCAATCTCACGGGTGTGCTCCGGGTCAAACATCACGGACTCTCAAAGATGAATAGCAATAATGCATTCACCATTTCCGAGAAATGGCTCATGACCAAATTAGGGAATCGGTTTGGCATTATGTACTACTCAGGGAGGCCTTAGCTGAGTCTGGGAAAACAAGGTCATCCTATGTGAGTTCCAGGTGGGCCCTCGGGTGCGAATGGGTTTGCCACAGAATGTGGTCTTCCATTGCCACCACTAAAGAGGGATGTTTCCACAAGGTCCTCAATGATCGGTCCCCAGCTGCACATAACAATCAATGTTATGAAATGAAAGAGGAAGATCCCCAAATCAAGACATTTCCAAGACGGTCGCAAATCTGGGCGTGGAACTCTCTACTACCCCCCACGACAAGATCTCATGAGGCCAAAGTGGAACCACTCTAAGTCCTAAGGTGCAGTCGAGCCTTGGTAATAAGCTCATCTCACAGTAACAGTATCACCCAAGTCCCACCAAACAGAAAATCTAGTATAGACAGTCCAATATAATATATGATGCTTGAAAATACATACTGAAAACTGTAAATAAAGCTGTAAATAAACTGTAAATAAACAAGAGTAAAATATACATGCAACAGCAAACAATCAACACACAAAGAAACAGAAACAAACAAGTGCTAGGAGAGACTCTCAAGGGAACCAGAGATTCTGGGTTCAATCCCCAGCATAGCCGCCAGCTGTCGCTCCTTGGATTTCCATATTGGTACAAACTAAAGGGGGACTAACAAATCCTAATGTTATCATGCATGGATGAACCTAGGTTAGTGTGGTTTGAAGTCTATCCTAATGAAGAAGAAGGAAAGAAGAAAGAAGAAACCAGAATACAACTTACTCCTCTAAAGGAGATAAGTTGTTTCTAAAGGGGGAAAAGATGAGGTTGAACAAAGGATGGAATAAGGCACATCACATATGAAAGCAAGAAATCAATAAAGAAAAGAGATGAAAGTTTGAAATGTGAATAACATCCACACTTCTTACTTACCTTATGCAATTACCTGAAAATGTTAGAAATACAAACAAGAACAAAATGGAATATAAACAAGAAAGGGATCCCATCAACCTAACACAACCAGAAGTGAATCATACCTATTATATACTAGGATCAAGTCAAACAACCAATAGGAGTTGGCACAAGTGCCCTCCTAAACTAATGAGCAATCAAACATCCAGAAAGTATTCAAAACTAAGCAAGCAAACATAGAATTCAACTATAATGGAAAACAAGCCCAAAAAATTCTACAATTTATCATGAGAACACTTTAATCACCTACAAAACACATGCCAAAATGACAATCCAAAATTCAGAAGAAAAGTTAGTCAAATAAATGCCTAAAGTCTAACTAGAGTTTAGTAAACTTCAACATAAAACAACATGACAAAAGCAAGCAAATAAAAGCTAAAAATCATGAAATAAATCCTAAATGACCTTCAACATGTTAGGGATCAGTAGCAAAAAGAACCATGTTCATTACTATTTTGAAACTTAAGTCATAAAATCAACAAGGTAAAGTGTGGATAAAGGAATTTAAAATAAAAGAAATAAAGTCAAGAATTATTATCAGGCGCCAAAATTAATAAAAATTGAGAAATAAAAATATCAAAAATTAAAGAATATTAAAATAAATGTCCATGAATATTTTTACTATTTTTAAAAGCTTCTAACTATTTTTAATAAAATAAAATAAATGGAAACCAAAAAGCAGGGTTCAAATAGCAAAGAAAATAGTTATGAAGGATTTGGGCTCATGATCAGGGGGTGCTAAAAGAAATTCGGGAGGAGGCCCAACGAACAAAGCCCTAATTCAGCTTTCTATTTTTTTTTGTTTTTTTATATTCTTCTTATTATGCGAAAATGAAAAATGAAAAAAAGAAAAAAGAAACGTCCATGGGAGACTTAAAACCCCATTTTTGTATTCATTTCATTTTTATTATAAGCCCAAGGGGCAAACAAGTTTATTGATTACTAATAAAAGTTTACTTTCTGATTGTTTAAACAAATTTAAATCCTGCGGTCCTTGAAAACATTGCATATACATTTACATACCATGTCATTGCATCACAGGTTTCTTATGAACAGGTATCTTATCTTCTCGTTGTTTATTTAAGCAGAAATGGCTCTTGAACAGACTGTCAAAGATCTCCAGGCTCAGAATGTGCAATTCCAAGAGTTGATTTTGAACCTGTCTAAAGGGCAAGATGAGCTGAAGACACTGCTGGCTAAGAAGAAGAAGAAGACTAGGAAATCAGGAGGCCTTATTAATCTGGGAAGAAGGTTCAGAGGTCCTGTCAAGACAAAGGAACAGATTGAGTATTCTGAGTCTGAAAATTCTGAGAAAGAGGGAGGTAGTCTCCATGATACTGTGGGAGATTCTGATTCTGAGGCAAATTATTATCATGATCCTGCTAGCAAGGAGAAGTACAAGATGCTGGTAGACAAAATGAATGCCATGGAATTGCAAAAATCTTCCGGACTTGATTTTGAAGATCTAAGTTTAGTTTCTGGAGTGGTTATACCTATTGGCTTCAAAGTTCATGTTTTTGTTGTGTATGATGGTGTTTCATGTCCTAAACTGCATTTGAGATCCTATGTCCGGAGGATTCAACCACATACTGTTGATAAGAAGTTATGGATTCACTTCTTCCAAGAGAGCTTGTCTGGAGCTCAATTGGAAAGGTACTATCAATTGGAAAGTGTTAATATTTGTGATTGGAATGATCTTGCTGAGGCCTTCTATAAGCAATACCAATATAATGCTGATTTAGCACCAACTCGTATGCAACTCCAAAGCATGTCTATGGGTGCTAAAGAGAGTTTCAAGGAGTATGCCCAGAAATGGAGGGACCTGGCTGGCAGAGTTCAACCTCCTCTGACTGACAGGGAGCTGGTGGATATGTTTATGAGTATGCTGAATGGTCCTTTCTATAGTCACCTCATTGGAAGCTCATCATCTGGTTTCACCGAGCTGATAATGACTGGAGAACATGTGGAGAGTGGTATAAGAAGTGGTAAGATACAGGTGAGTGCCTCTTCACCAAGCACTGCTAAGAAGCCCCCTAGTGGAAAGAAGGAGTCTAATGCTGTGTATGGTCAACATAGTCGTAACAGGAGTCACCAATCTGTGGGAGCAGTTCACATCTCTAATCCTACTCCTGCAGCACCAGAACCACAACAAAAGAAAACAATCAACAAAAACCTAGAAGACAGTTCACCAAAATCAACATGTCACTGGCCCAAGCCTTGCAACACATGTTGAAAGGGGAACTCATTACTTTGAGGGATCCTCCTCAGAATCCTAATACATCCTCTCCTCGATACAATCCTAATTCCAGATGTGCCTATTATTCTAATAGTCCGGGACATGACACCAACAACTGCTGGGTGTTGAAAAACAAGATTCAAGACATGATCGAAGCCGGGGAAATTGAATTTAACCCTCCTGGGATCCCAAATGTGATCACTGCTCCCATGCCCAACCATGAGAAAACTGTTAATGCTGTTGATGAGGTTTCCTATGTTTCCTCAATAGCTGATGTGACTACTCCATTATCCATTATCAAGAAGAAGCTGATGCAGGTTGGGTTCTTTCCAGGTTGCAATGAAGACTATTTTTATTGTGCCTATAAACCCGATAGTTGCTGGAAGCTGAAGGATGGCATTAAACGCCTCATGGACAATTACACTATATTGTTTGAGAAGACTCCTTCTATTGAAATTATGTGTGAACATTTGACTCGAAGTACGAAACTTGAAGATGTAGCCATGGTTGATAAAGTGCCAGTGAAGATTACCTCCAAAGGCCCTGTCATGATCACCTCTAAAGGTCCTGTCAAGATTACTGTTGAAGGCCTTATGAAGACTGTTGCTGAAGTTAGGGTGGCTCCCATGAGCATTACCACTCTTGGCCCTGTTCCCTATACTTCTGATAAAGCTATACCTTGGAATTATGGGTCTGATGTTTATATCCATAGTGTTAAGCAAGAACCTGTGACTGATGCACCTGTTATTGATGATAATCTTGATGTTGATAATATTGCTGGATCTAGTAAGATCACCAGAAGTGGAAGAATATTCTCTCCTCAGGCTACCTCCAAAAGTGCATTTACTCCAACTACTACCTCGACTTCTAAGCCAAATACTGATACTCGGGGCAAAGGTCCTGTAATTGAACCTGTGCAAGCTGAGGCAGCGACTGTTGAAAATCTTTCTAAACAGATGGAAGAGGTGTTGAAGATCATTCGCAAGAGTGATTATGATATTGTTGACCAGTTGGGGCATAATCCATCCAAAATCTCCATGTTATCTTTGTTGCTGTGTTCTGAGGCTCATGCTAAAGCCTTAATTAAGTTCCTGAAGACTGCTCATGTACCAAATGAGATCTCTGTGGATCAATTTGAGAATTGTGTGGCACATCTGACTTGTGATAATGGGTTGGGTTTTTCTGATGTTGATTTGACTCCTGCCAAGAGGAATCATAACAGAGCTTTGCATATCTCCATTGAATGTAAAGGCACTACCTTGTCTCATGTACTGGTGGACAATGGTTCTTCATTAAATGTGCTCCCTAAAGAGGTTCTGGAGAAGCTCAGTCCTGAAGATGTTGTGTTAAGACCAAGTGATGTAGTGGTGAGGGCCTTTGATGGCTCAAGAAGAGTGGTACATGGAGAAGTAGACCTCCCGATCAAATTAGGCTCTCAAGTTTTCAACTCTACTTTCTATGTAATGGATATTCGTCCTGCGTATTCTTATTTGCTTGGGCGCCCCTGGATCCATGGGGCAGGTGCTATGACTTCCACCATGCATCAGAAGTTGAAATACCCGGTGAAGAACAAAATTGTAACTGTCTATGGGGAAAAAGAGTACATGGTTAGCCACGTGAATACTTTCAAGTATGTAGAAATGGAGGGTGAAATGGTTGAAACTCCGTGTCAAACATTTGAAGTGGTTCCCTACTCTGATCCTGTTCCTCAGTCTGTTCCTGCTTCTGAAAGAGTTCCTATGGTTACTAATATACCTCCTGTAATGGCCTCCCTCAAGGATGCTAAGGCTGTGGTTGCAAAAGGTGGTTCTGTTATTTGGGGTCAGCTTCCCAACATCCCTTACAAATCTGACAAGTTTGGGTTGGGTTTCACTGCATAATCTCAGAAGGTTGTTCGTCGTGCTCGTGTTATTCGTATCACCAATCAAGGGGTCATAAGAGATCAAATCAATGTTGTGGGTGACTGTAATGAAAACTACAACTTGGATGATTGGATCTTTCCTACCATGGGTGATGGGCTCAACAATTGGAAGACTGAAGACGTTATTCCTATCTCCTTTAGTCAGGAGTAAATACTATTACTGTTTTTTTTTTAAGTTTGTAATTTCAAACAATTAAACTTTTAAGCCCTGTGTCTTACCTGGGGCACAATGGTATGCTTGTTTCGGGATGTCATTTCATTTAAATACTTCATTCAATAAAAATCAATGGACGTTTCGTTTTCGTAAAAATTGTGCTCCTTGTCCTTTTTTTTATTTTTTATTTTTTATTTTTGTTTTATCAGCTATGTGTTCTTACACACACCCACATCACTAAAATGCAGATCCTCATCCACTCTGGATCTTATTGATAACAGTTCTACTATTGCCAATTATAATTTCGAGAATCAGATCAATCAAGGTGAAGATGGAAAGGAGGATGATTGTGAAGTACCTGTAGAGCTTGCTAGGTTATTACAACAAGAAGAGAAAGCTATACAGCTACATGAAGAGCCAATCGAAGTTGTGAATCTAGGAACTGAATAAAACAGGAAAGAGGTCAAGATAGGGGCTGAACTAGAAGATGGTGTTAAGAGCAGACTACTTCAGATGTTACGTGACTATGTGGAAATCTTTGCTTGGTCTTATGAAGATATGACAGGGTTGGATACTGACATTGTGGTTCACCGTTTACCGGTAAAAGAATATTGTCGTCCAAAGAAACAAAACGTTCGTCGCATGCGTCCCGAAATGTCAGAAAAGATTAAAGCAGAGGTGATGAAACAATTTGATGCAGGGTTCTTAGCTGTGACTTCCTATCCTCAATGGGTTGCAAATGTGGTACCAGTACCTAAGAAGGATGGTAAGGTACATATGTGTGTAGACTACAGAGACCTGAATAAGGCCAGCCCTAAAGATGACTTTCCACTTCCTCATATTGATGTTCCGGTAGACAATATTGCTCAGCATAAGGTATTTTCTTTCATGGATGGCTTCTCTGGTTACAATCAAATCAAGATGGCACCTGAAGATATGGAGAAGACTATGTTTGTTACACAGTGGGTTACTTTTTGTTATAAGGTGATGCCATTTGGTTTGAAGAATGTCGGGGCAACATATCAGCGTGCTATGGTGGCTTTGTTTCACGATATGATTCATCATGAGATAGAGGTATATGTGGATGATATGATAGCCAGGTCCCAGAATGAAGAACAACACCTTGATCATCTACATAAGCTGTTTGAAAGGTTGAAGAAATACAAGCTCAGATTGAATCCAAATAAGTGTACTTTTGGAGTTAGGTCTGGTAAACTCCTGGGTTTCATTGTCAGCGGAAAAGGTATTGAAGTGGATCCTACAAAAGTAAAAGCTATACAAGAGATGCCGGTTCCCCGTACTTAAAAGGAAGTTAGAGGTTTCTTGGGACGACTGAATTACATTGCGAGGTTTATATCCTAGCTAACTGCTACCTGTGAGCCAATCTTCAAATTGTTGAAGAAAGATCAGGTAATGGAATGGAATGACGAGTTCCAGACAGCCTTTGATGAAATCAAGAGATATCCTCTAGAACCTCCAATCTTGATGCCACCTGTTGATGGAAGACCCTTGATTATGTACTTAACAGTATTAGACAGCTCAATGGGGTGTGTGTTAGGGCAACATGACGAGTCTGGTCGAAAATAGAAGGCAATATACTACCTTAGCAAAAAGTTTACCGACTGTGAAACAAGATACTCACTGCTCGAGAAAACTTGTTGCGCTTTGGCATGGGCTGCTCGCCGACTAAGACAATATATGTTGACTCATACTACCTTGTTGATTTCAAAGATGGATCCAATCAAGTACATATTCGAGAAACCTGCTCTCTTCGGACGCATAGCAAGATGGCAAATGATTTTAACAGAATATGATATACAGTACACCACTCAGAAGGCCATTAAGGGTAGTGTAGTAGCTGATCATTTGGCTCATCAAGCAGTGGATGATTATCAATCTATGAATTTTGAGTTCCCGGATGAAGACATTATGATTATTACCAAAGAACCTGGACAATATGACGGACCTGAACAAGGATCCCGATGGACTATGGTTTTTGATGGAGCTTCTAATGCGCTTGGCAACGGTGTTGGTGTTGTGATTATTTCCCCTAAAGGTTGTCATACCCCAATTACTGCAAGACTTTGTTTCTATTGTACTAATAACATGGCTGAGTATGAGGCATGTATCATGGGCATCAAGGCTGCCATTGAGATGAAGATTCAGTTCCTAGACGTATACGGAGATTCAGCCCAGGTAGTTAGTCAGATTAAAGGAGATTGGGATACCAAGCATGAAAATCTCATTTCTTACAGAGAGCATGTGTTGTCCTTGATCCCATATTTTGAAGATATTACCTTTGGACATATTCCACGAGGAGAGAATCAATTGGAAGATGCATTAGCCACCATGGCATCTATGTTTGAGATTAGCTGGGATGATGAAGCTCCCAAGATTACTATTGACAGATTTGAGAAGCCTGCATACTGCAATGAGATTGACACTGAAGGAGGAGAGGAAAAGCTTTGGTTCTATGAGGTGAAAAGATATCTTAAAACTCAAGAGTTCCCTGAAGGGGTATCTATCAAAGATAAGAAGTTTCTGAGGAGGTTTTCTGCAAAGTTCTTTTTGAGTAATGGAATTTTGTACAAACGCAATCATGATTCGACTTTTCTTCGTTGTGTGGATAAGAAGGAAGCAACAAAGATTATGGAATACATGCATGATGGGATTTTTGGCACTCATTCTAGTGGTCATACCATGGAAAATAAGATATTGAGAGCAGGTTACTATTGGTCTACCATGGAAGCTGACTGCTATCAACATTCCAAAACATGTCACAAGTGTCAGATTTATGCTGATAAAGTGCATATACCTCCAGCTCCATTGAATGTGTTGACTGCTCCCTGGCCTTTTGCCATGTGGGTCATTGATATGATTGGTGAGATCAAGCCTACTGCTTCTAATGGGCATCGTTTCATCCTGGTTGCTATTGATTACTTTACAAAGTGGGTGGAGGCAGCCTCATTTGCATCTGTTACTAAGAATGTTGTGGCTCGATTCATTAAGAATAATCTCATATGTAGGTATGGTATCCCTGAAAGGATTATCACTGATAATGGCTCTAATCTGAACAACACCATGATTACTGATCTTTGCACGCAGTTCAAGATTAAGTATCACAACTCTTCTCCACATCGTCCGAAAATGAATGGGGCAGTAGAAGCTGCTAATAAGAACATTAAGAAGATTTTATAGAAGATGACTGTTACTCACAAGGATTGGCATGAGATGTTACCATTTTCTCTTCATGGTTATCGTACTACAATATGTACTTCAACAAGGGCAACCCCATTCTCCTTAGTCTATGGTATGGAAGCAGTTCTTCCCATTGAAGTTCAGATCCCCTTCTTAAGAATCATGAATGATGCAGGCTTGGATGAAGATGAGTGGATCCAGACTCGATTGGACTAGATAAATTTGATTGATGAGAAAAAGTTGGCAGCTGTTTGTCACGGTCAGATGTACCAGAAACGGATGATCAAAGCTTTTAACAAGAAGGTTAAGCAAAAGGTGTATCAGGCTGGTGATTTGGTAATCAAGTGTATCATACTACCAGAGGGTGATCCTAGGGGCAAGTGGACTCCTACATATGAAGGAATATTTATAGTCAAAAGGGTATTTTCAGGAGGTGCCATGATGCTTACTACTATGGATGGTGAAGATTTCCCACAGCCCGTAAACACAAACATAGTTAAAAAATACTACGCATAAAAAGAGACCCGCTAGGTTGACTGGCCTAGGCAAAAATAAGGGCATCCCGGCGAACCAAAAGGGTTCGGGCAAAAATTAGGGATATATATATATATATAAAATGTACACCAGGCAAGTCGAAAACCTGAAAGGGCGGCTTGGGCAAAAAAGGGTATCCCGGTGGATTGAAAACCTGAAAGGGCAATCCAGGCAAAAATTAGGGATTAAAGCGTACGACTATGTCTCGTTTGGATCACTCATGTAACCCCAACCAATTGTGCTACCTAAATCAAGTGCAAACAGACTAAGTTCAATCCAATTGTTTCCATCTCAACAGCTGAGGATGATATACTTGAAGATAATGGTAATAGAGGAATTGAAACTCAATATGATTATTTCTCACATAGCTGTTTTCTTTGTTTTGTAAAACTTTTACGATGAATTCCTCTTACTAGGATTTTAGTCTCCTTGTACAAACTTGCCTGTGTATAGGTCACCTTCTAAAAATAAATAAAGTCTCGTCTTTGAATCCAGATTTACTTTTACCCTGTTTACCTAAACGAAAACGTCCATTGGTTATGTTTGAATGTATGTATTCTTTTGAATATGATTGATGTTTACCAGAAATGCATAAAATGCAGTAATAGTATTTATTAAGGACGAACGAGGGTAGGAATTCAACGAAACTTCGCCAGTTCATCCCCACAGGGTTAAAAAGTGGTTAAAAAGTCAAACTGAGGTCAACTGTGGTCAAATCAAAGTCAAACTTCATGATTTTTTTCCAAAATCAATTTTATGAAGTAAAATTCATCATTTGATCAAGGGTTGATCATGATTCATCAAGGAGATTTCAGATCATCAAGAATCAAGAGTTTCTAAATTAGGGTTTTCACAGGAAAAGTCAACTGAACTTTTGTCCAGCCATAACTTTCACATGCTTCATCAAAAATTTCCCATCCAAAGTTCATTTCGAAGGAAATTGAATTCTATACAACTTTGTGTCTCACAAGCCAAGCCCAAAAATGCTTCATTTGGAAGGTATGAGCTAAGACATTATAGGTCATTTCAAAAGTCAACAAAAAGTCAACATCTTTTAAAGAGAATAACTTGAAAATGGTAAGAGATATGGACATGAGACCAAAGAGGTTTGTTATAGGACTCTTTAAGCTTTCCAAAATGTCCTAGAACACCTTCATATCCTTAAAATTGAGGGACTTATGTCTTTTCAAAGTTGGGAAATGTTTGAGAGGTTTATGAAGCAAATGGGACCTTAGAACCAAATTTCTCCAAATGGGCTTGCAATATTGTGATTCAATCCATACAAGGACCTCTAGCACGACCAAAAGCAACCAAATTCTTATTTGTTATTATTTATTTATTATTTATTTTGATTTAATCCATTAAAAGTCAAATTAAATTTAAATAAAATATAAAAATCATTATTTGGACATGATTCTTCTTCTAGAAATTCTTAAAGATCAATTAAAGATGATTGGAATCATATAAAATCAGATCAACCAAAAATAACAAGGAGATATTATATTTTTTTTCATATTTGGATCATATCTTTCTTCATGATGAAACTATCCAAAAGTCCAAAGTAGGGATTGGTTTTTTGACCTAATTTGCTCCTATTATAAGTATACAACACAAGCCAATGAAGAGGACATGAAAAATAGGATTAAGAACACCATTCACCAACTTCAAAATTTGACAAGAAAACAAGTTTTCAGTTTTGGATTTTGGGTTGATTTCAAAACAATTTTAAGGTTGAAATATGTTCCTTGACACTTACTGAACATATCCCAATCATTATTATCATAAAAAACATGCTCATATACATATGCCGAATCACATTTTTTGTGTATTCTTGAATTTTTCTAATACATAGATTTTTGATCTTTAAATGGATTTTGATGATTGTATGTTGTTTATAGTGTTCTATACATTGTTGCTGGCTGGTTTGTTTGAAGTTTTCGTGCAGGTACCAAGAATCACCATTGTTAGGGTTTGAGCTCCCGATTTGGGGTTTTGTGATTGGGGTGATATAAATAAATTCTAACAACATGGTTGGATTGTGTATGATATAAGGATCGTTATGGCATAATCAATTTGTTAAGATTTTACAGGTTTCATGATGATTGGAGAAACCTAGGTTCTGTTACGAAAACGTATTCGTAAGAAAAAACGTAACTAAATTCGCAACAAAATTCGCAGGTCAGGAGGAAGAAGAAGCTGCGCGCGAACTGAAGATTCAAATTTGAATATATATTATATAATTGTGTTTGTGTTATAATTCATGACTAATGCTGATGGTGTAGTGGTAAAGAGATGCGCGTGCAAGCCAAGAGACCTAGGTTCGATCCCCAGGTTTTTCCTTTTTGTTCTTTTATTTTCATATTTTTCAGGTGTACTTCTTATTAGCCTAGATACGTTTCCTTATCAACTATGCAGGCGCAGCCCAGTCGAACCCCATCAAACTGGTAATGGGGAGGTCCTGGGTTCAAATCCAGGCCTCCCCCAGTTTTTAAACCTTGTTTTTTTATTTTTATTTTATTATTATATAAATTATATTATTTTGTTTATATTAAAACTAATGATTTTATTTAAAATAATGATCAAACTTTATATTTTTATAAATGTCATAATTTTTTCTATTCATTCTAATTAGTTTTTTATAAATAATTTTGTATATAATTTTATTATTCATAATTTGTAAATAATTTATTTAAGTTTTAGTTAAACCCTAATTTTCTTAAATGAGACATAAACCCTAATTTTTTTTATTAACCCTAATATTTAACTTAATTAATTTTTGTTTTAAACTACAATTAAATAATTAGTCATTTTTTTAATATGTAAATAATTATTATTTGTTTATTATTATCAAAATTGTTATATTTTCTTCTAAAATATTATTCTAATGTTTATTTAACTTAAAAATAATATTCTCTTTTAAATCTTTATTTTATTTATATTTTTACTAACCCTTCATTATTACTATTATTTCATTATTACTAATATTTAAATTATTGCTTATTTATTTTCTATTTATCGTTATTATTATTTTTCTGATTATATTGTAATTGTCCCAAAGCTTTGTAATAGTTTAGGTTTATATTTTTGCTTTATTTTTATTATAAATATATTAACTGCATGGTTAGTAATTATAGGGCGTGAATAACATACGTGTAATTAACATTGACTTAGAATAATTAATTTAAAAAGATAAATATTTGAACATGAACACTCACACACGTAAGTCGATCTTTGATCGCCATCTTGCACTTTCTAGGGTTACCTCTCATGTTGCCTATCTCAAAAGGTCAAGTAAGGTGTCTTAAGCAAAGTCCCTTCACAAATATCATCAAGTCCCTTTAGTTTATAAGATCAAGTCCCTTCGAGGTTGCCTACGATAAATGATCTTGTCCCTTCGAATAAAATATGATAAGTCCCTACGAATTGCTAAAGACACCTTGCAGTTGCCTATATTCAGATGTCCCTACACATGTCCCTTCTTACATCCAAGGTAATGACTACCTATTCCTTAATAATAGGGATAGTCTTACCATTGAAAGAACATAAGAACAGTAAAGACTTAATATAGGGTAGGTTCCTCTTAATTACTTGCTCACACATTTCAAAATCCTTTTTTACACTTCACATTTCAAACAAATTTTCAAAAAACAAGTCTTTATGTACATCCATACGAGGATCATTATAAAGTACTTAGAAAGATTTTAATCACACACTACACATTCTCAAAACAATTTAAAGTGAGCTAAGTAACTAAGAGCCCATGGATAACCATGGATATAAAGGGTGCTAACACCTTACCTTTATATAACCTACCCCCCGAACTCAAAATCTTTTTATGGTCTTTCCTGTTCTTTTATGTCCTTTCCTTTTGGATAAAATAAAAGTCGGTGGCGACTCTTGCTATCCGCAACATTTATAGAAAGTCAATTCTCCCACCGTGTTACAGAACTGGCGACTCTGCTGGGGATTTATAAAAGAGGGGTACCCTTAGGAATTAGATCACTTAAATTGTTTGCTTTGTTTGCTTTACTTTACCTGTTGGGCTCTTATGTGTGAAAGATCCTAACTCGGATATAGTGTACCTTAGGTAAATGGCAATAGACCAAGGAAACTGTACGGCGTATACCGATATGGTTGATCTGGTGGCCATAGTTAGTGTGACTTCTTGGTTGGTGCTTATGTTCCTTAAGAAAGTTGAGGATAATATGAGGCTGCCATGTGTTGTCAATACACTAACTGGCTTTTAGAACCCTAGTCATCCCATCTTGGCCTTTAGAAAAGTAGTGAGATAACAATCGTTGGTGAAGACTGAAGTTGGTTGATACTCGATGCTACACTCATTGAGATCCTAAACATGGAGGGTTTTGGTTGGCAAGTAAGTTTCCTACTGAACAACCACCCTGTAAACACCCCAAATTTTCCCTCACTCATTTCACCATGGCTTTTGATTCTTTTCATTTGCATAAGTTTAATCATGTCATCTCACATCACATTTTTACTTCACTGCATTGGTTCAAAGTCATCTGCATCTAGGGTTTGTGATCTGAGCAATCCCTGAGCTATCTGAGCAACTCCAAAGGGCTTCAATCATCTCAAGAGGGTTTATGTATGTTCTAGCATCATATTATATCCTCCCAAGATCAAGAAAGTCAAAAAACACAAGAACTGAGCAAAGGCATGGAAGCAGAGCCAAGCTTAACTGCACAGATGACCCAAAATTAGGGTTTTGGTTTCAGAGGCCATAACTCCAATTTTTTTGGTCATTCTTGTTTCTATTGGTCTCAATATGATATGAGGATCATGCATACCAATTTTCATGAAGAAATTCAATGGGGAAGGCATCTGATCAATAGATGATTTCTTGAGCAAGTCAGTGCAAAATCAGGGCATCTGAGGCCCCCAATCATCCAACCAAAGGGGTTTCTCCATCATTTTGAATGTGTATGATCTTTATTTGATCTTATAAGAAGTTAGAAGTTCAAAAAATTGAATAATTTCAAGCCATTTGCAAAGTTGCCATTTTGGGAAAGTGACTTGTAATGTAAACTTACCATTTTGGGAAAGTTTTTCAACCTCCTCTTTGTGATTCAAAAATGCTTCAAATGAAAAATTCTTGGTCATGAAAGTTGTAGATTGTATCCTCCCATTTTCAAAGAGTACAATAACTTGATCTAATTCATTTTAGAACAAAAGTTATGGCCTTGCAAAGTTGGACAAAATCACTAAATTTTCACTTTTGTGTCAAAGAGGAAACTTGCAAAAACACTTGCCAAAACCAAATGTGACTTCAAATCAACTTCTAACCATCATAGAAACATAACACATTGCCTAAAACTCATAATTGGCCCAAGAATTTCCAAATTTCATGAATTGCACATAAAGAAATCTCAAAAAGGCCAAAGGTTCACAAATTTGCAAAACCTCCCATAACCTTTCACCAACTTGCTGATTTGCCTCAAAGTGATTTCCATGGACATCCACAATCCTAGCTGCACCAGACACCCCTTTGTCGTTGGCCTGAACCAGCCCATACCTCAAAGTACAACTTTGTTGAATTTTTTGCAAGAAGGCCATACCAATCAGCATAGCCCACACCAAATCCACAGACCTATCACAACTTGATATGTGGACAAAATGAAACTCAAAACACACAAGAAGCAGGCCTGAAACCACAGAATCACCATAGTTCACCAAAAACCTCCCTCTTTGCATTTTCATTCGAAACTGATCACATAAGCCACAAACCATAAAACAAACTTCATAGAACAACTCACCATGATCTACTGATCATTTCCCAACCATCACCTTGCCCTGAAACCCTTCATATCAAAAACACGATTTTCCTCCCTCATTGAACTGAACTGTATCAAACTCACAAATTAGCCTCAAAACACTCCAACCAAGCATCAAAGCTTCTTCAGGGAGTTCATTGGAGGCATTTGGAAGCAAGAAAGCAGCCTGAAAGCTCTGGGGTTGGAAGCTTCATCTCAGGTAGCCATGTGAAAACATTTTTCCAGAACCTTTATTTTATGTTCTTAATTGGTTGTGTCTGATCCCCTGAGTGTAATGAACTTGAAATTATTGAAAATGATGAAGAGATGAGGGTGTATTGCTTGTCTGAAAGTTTTGCATATTTTGTTCTTAGCTTCGAATCATGTTTATGGTTGGAAATAAATTCCATTTGAGGATGGATTTAGGTTTAGGGGAGTGAGAGGAACAAATTTGGAGCTTTAGAGCTCCAGAAATAACCAAGGGAGTGAGTTGAGATTTTTCAGGGAGGGATATCACCGGATAAGACGACCGGAGTTCTTCTTCGGTGACCTGAGAGTCATTAATGTTAATTAGGTTTTAGTGGTAAGTTTGAACCTGGAGCGTACGATCTGGCTTCCCGCGCGTGAACCAGTGGACCAGATTGCTCATTAAACCCTAATTCTATTTTAATCAGGTTTAATTAATTATTTAATTGAGATTTGCTCAGTTTGAATTATAGCCACTAGATTGCGTGCCAGTCAACTCCCGCGTCTTAACTTTGAATCCTGGCTCTTGGATCTGATTACTTTTCATTTAATTCAATTTTATTTTCTTTTTTATTCATTTGTTTTGCCCATTTTATTTAAAATAGTAAATCATTTCCAAAAAATCTCATTTTTTGCATCATACCTTAAAATATTTTTCTCTTTCTGAAAATAATTTTTGTTTTATTTTTTTGCATTAAAAATTATTTTTAAATCATTTAAATGTTTATTTTTAATTAGTTAATGAAAATTAATTAATTAAAAATGAATTTAGGTATTTAAAAAATCACCAAAAAAATCAAATTTCATTTTGATACATTTAGAAACATTATCAAACTCCTCAAACAAATTTCTTTTTGGTCCTTAACCTATTTTGACATTTTTCTTTGGAATTAAAGTTCTTAAAAGGCAATATTTTTGTTCTAACTTAGAAAAATTCATTCTGCCTAACCATGAAGAGTTTGATGTTGGTTCTTTTTTCATTGCATTCCTCATATCATGTAGTTTCTAGGGTAAAATTGGTTTGAATTTATCTTTCATTTTCAATTTGATGTGCATTTTTCCTTTTGAAGTGCCTTAAAACCCTAGCCAGCCTGAGAAAATCATAACCCCCATTAGGTTAAGAGTTAGGTCTCCTCCTTTGGGCAGTGAACTTGTGTAGGGTTAGGGTTCCTTTGATCCCATTTTCAATTTTTTATCATGTCATTTGCTTCTGATTTTGAATTTTGCATTGCATATTGTATGTAAACCCAAATTTTTGCCTTCATTTGCATCCATCTTCCATATGCTTGCATTCATGAACTTGCCATGACATTTTGTGCATCCACATAACTTCTAAGACATCTTAGGACATATTAGAGTCATGTTTGATCATTGTACCTTTCATTTTCCATGTTGTGCATTCATTCCATTTCATAAACTTTCATGAACTTTCATGGTTCAAAACATGCTTCATTTGCATCCTCATCTTTGTATGATCATCCATAACTCTTGACATGTGTTTGCATTATCTATTAGGATCATTGACACCATGTTTATGCTTCTGGTTTTGGTTTGCATCATTGCATTCATTTCATGTTCACTTCATTTCATTTCTTTTGCTAACTTTTCAGGTGGTAAGTACTTGAGAAGTGAATTTGCCTTCACTTCTCATAATCTTTCCTCATCTCTCTTGTGCATTCATTGCTGCATTTTATTTATGGATTAGAGTGATCTTGTTCACTCATGTTCTCTCTTCACTTTCTTTATTCAAGCAACTTGTCTTCTAAAGTGAAGCAAGTTGTCTTGCTTCTCTCTGCTTCTTCCTTCTTTCATCTGCTTCTTTCCTGGTGGCTTTCCTCTTGAAGATCTTTTGCAAGCCTCATAAACCCTAGGAATACCCAAGCATGACAACAATTAGGGTTTGATTAGTCCCCCATTAGTTTTACCTTTGTGTCATCTTTGAGTCTTCTCTTCTCACCTTTTAATCAAGGACTAAACCTTAAAGGTTTTAAGACTTTGTGATTAAGCTTATGCCTGCATCCTTCTATTAGGATGGAGTGTATAACTTTAATCCTAAGTGTTAAACCCTTAATGTGTTTAAATCCTTTAATCAATTCACTTAATAATAACTAAGACATCAAGCTTGTAACTTGGGCCTTGCATTAGGGTTCTAATTCTTCCTTAATTGGTTAAGAAGGACTAACCCTAGTGTTAATGGACAAGTCCCCCTCAAGTTGTCTTACAAACCCTAAAATCCATTTCTTAACCTTATCATTAACTAAAATCCATTTAATAAAGGCTTTGTTTTGTCATGAGGTTAATCCCTAATCATGGATTAAGTTGAGGAGCCTTCCTCATCTTAAATGTTCTCATCTATTATCCTTCTATTAGGATTGTGTAATGGGTCCATTAAATCCTTGATTATGGCTTAAACTCATTACTTAACACTAAACAAAAACTCCAAAAACATCTAAATAATCACAAGTAGGTTAGTGATCTTAATCCTACATCATGATGATTAAGTATGAGGTGTTTACTTCATACTTAAGGTATTCTCATTACCCCTAATCAGAGGGAGGATGTGATGAGTTTACTAACCATTGGTTTAGGCGTAAGCTCATTTTTTTATGACAAATACAAAAGCAATAAAAGATTGAAAACACAAAAAACACACAATAATCGTCTCCTCCAGGATTCTTTTCTCATCTCATTCACTCATAAACGAGAACTTGCTTCTTCCGTCTAATGCAAGACAGTTTGCACCTGAGCCAGACAGGTCATACACTTGAGCATAGGCAAGTAAGGAGTTCACAAGTCAATCTATCTTTCAGTCTCTTTGAGTCGAACTACGGTGTTCTGACTTCCTCATTGCACGAGAGGATACGTAGGCATAACTTAACAGTTATCGAACAAAAGTCTCTGTATATGCCCCCTCTTCCAGCATTATCCTTTAAGTCTCATAGTCTTGAGCTTCATATTCTTTCCTTGCACTGACACTCTTTTATTTCACTCCACTTTTCTTTTACACTGACACTTGCATTCATATCCAGCTTTTGCACACAGAATAGCACTGACACTACCCCTTTAAAACACAAATCTTTCAAGCGTGGATCACGTCGAGTACGACGAACAGTATGGGTGCTAATACCATCCCAGGTTGTAACCAACCCCCTTTCTCATTTTCTCTGGTTCGCAACCGTCTTGTCCATATCTTTCTAGGTTTATGCAGCATTACCTTTCCTTCGGGAAAAAAATGCCTAGATGACGACTCTTTCCTTTTGAGTTCACCCTTGTGTGTTCTCATCTCCTTTCACCGACCGTTCGCGTCTGTACCCCTTCTGACCATGTGTCATTTGGTGGGAGCGACAGCTTGGCGACTCTGCTGGGGACCCTTATACTGTAACCAGGGCTTCTGGTTCTTTTTGTGGGTTCCTCCTAGCGCTTGTTTGATTTGTGTTTACTGGGGTGTTATGTGCTATTGTGTGTTTATTTGTTTTGCTTTATTTATTGCTTTATGTACAACTTTATTTATTGCTTTCCTTTACAATTTTCATATTTCATACTGTCATTATCATTGCTGGATCTGGCTTCTGTTTTGATGGGTGGGGTTCCATTGAGAGTTTGAGGTCCTATACCTGGGACCTGAGTGACACCTAGGCTAGAGTGGTTCATGTTCTTTCCCATTCCATTTCGGTCTGGTGAGGGAATATGAAACACGGTTCAGATGTGGGTTTCTTCTTGAGAACTCTATGCTACAGATTTCCTGTAGTGCTAGGGCTATCTGGGAAGCCTGCTAAGTCTGGATAACCTTTATTATGACCTTCTAAAACTGAGGTGAATTAGAGGAGGATCTTTTATGGTTATTGTAAACATTGTACCTCCGGGTTAGAAGTGTTTACACTTCTCATAACTGATCCAAGTCTGAAGATCCTTGTTCTAGAACACTACATGTGGGGGGGTTGGGCTGTTTACAGGTTTGCAGGTACCCTTGGCCACATCATACCCTGTTTCTATTTTGTTTAAAAGTAATCCACTTTGGACAGTTCTTGTGATTAACCCTGGACATGTGACTCTTTATTTGAGTACCCCACCCTGGTTACTGGATTTCTGAGCCTTCATCTGGACTTTTGAACATACATGGACTTACCAAGGCAGATATCTGATCCAGCTTGATCACAAACCCTTGCATATCATTTGCATATATCATCATTGCATCATTTAACATTTGTTTATTTGTTTTTCAGGGTATCCACATTATATCTGGTTTGGTTTTGACCCCTTCTTCTGCATAGACCTCTGCTTCATCAGTTATCTGCTTCAGCTATTTTCATCATCACCAGCATCAGCCTGTCAGTGGCTCATTTCCAGCATCAGTCTGTGATTTTCCTCAGCACTTACCTTCAGTTTCTGCAACAACATTCATGACTACTCCCAGGAAGAGCAACATATCCTACCATTTCTTTGAGCTTGTGTTGACTAGTATCAGGCAGGTCCAGTCCCTTATCACACCTGACCACATCTCATTGTTTAGAGAACACTATGGAGGTATCCTGGATATGGTTATGGACCTTGACCCTTCTCAGAGGAGCATGATCCACACATGCTTGCAGTTTTATGATCCTCCTTTGAGATGCTTCACCTTCCCAGACTTTTAGCTAGGGCCTTTACTGGAAGAGTTTTCCTCTTTGATTGGAGTACCTATCAGGGGTGGAATCCCTTTATACCCAGAAATGACTTTTCCCAGAAATGAAGAGGTAGCAAAGACACTATACCTGGAGCCTGCCTTGATTGAGCAAAGTATGACAAGAAAAGCTTGAATCCCTGGTTTGCACTTGGACTTCTTGATTTCTCAGGCCATCCTGAAGGCCTCACTGGGAGAATGGAGGGCAGTCTGTGCACTGTTAGCCCTCAGCATATATGGGGCTATACTGTTTGCAGATGAGCCCAAATTTGTCAGCAAGAATGCCATCCATCTGTTTCTCCTGAAGAACCCAGTACACACACTGCTAGGATATTTTTATTACTCCATTCATCAGAGGAATGAGAAACAAAGGGGGAAGTTGGTAAGATGTTGTGCTCCTTTGTTTTACACCTGGCTGCTCAGACACCTACCTAAGTCAGATGCCTTCCTGAATCCCCACCAACAGAAGAATTGGGCTAAAAGGCTCATTGCTTTGATTTCAGAGGATATTAGATGGTGCACCCAGAGCACCAAGGGCAAGGACATTATCACCAGATGTGGACAATACCCAAATGTGCCTCTAATAGGAGTAAAGGGCTGCATCAACTACAACCCTTTACTGTTTAAGAGACAACTGGGCTATGCTTTGGTTCACCCTCCCAGAGTGCAAGATTTGGCTGAGGCCCTATATTGTGAAGTAAAACCTAATTCAGCTGCTGTCAGACAAGCATCCTGGGCTTGGGACAACATCCATATAAAAGGGATGGCTATTCTGGGAAGGTGTAATAATGTTCCTTCATCTCAGTACTATGACTGGTCCCGTACTAGAGCTCAAATTACTGGAATGCCTTTCACCTTGGAGGACATACCTGGACCATCTACAGTGCAACCTGCAACAACTGTCAGCCTAGAAGAATTTGAGAAGCTGAAGGAAAGAAATGAGAACCTATCTCAAGCTTTGAAGAAGACTCTTTAGGAAAGAAGTGACGGTCGTCTGGACATTGAGAGATTGGAGAAGCTCAGGGTGGAGCATCTTGCCAAAATTGAGAAGACAAGGGACTACATAAGGAAAGCAAGGGCTGGGGAACAAATATTGAAGAATGCCTGTAAAGAAGCCAAGATTCAGAGGGCTAGGACTGAGCTCTATCTGCAAGAGAGTCAGGCTAGGTGGGTCAGAATCACTGAAGCCCGTACACAAGAAGACCAGAAGACTCAAGCCAAGATTGAACAGTTAGAGGCCAATGAGAGGAAGCAGCAGGAAGCTTTGTTGGCAGCCCAAAAGGAGATTTCAGAGTTGAAGCTCAGAGCAGGATTGAAAAGATCAAAGGACCACGACAGGCATAAGAAGCTGACCACTGCCATTGCCACCAGGAACCTCCTCATTAGGACCATTACAGAGCACCGGCTGGTCCAGTGACTGAGCCACTCCTGAAGGAGGTCAGAGATGATGAGTTTGGACTGGATGTCTGATTCTTTGTTTGTTGTTATTTCCATTTGATGTACTTTTCTTTTTGATGTATTTTGACCCTCCATGGGAATATGTTGTAAAACAGACTATGTATTGTTCACCATTTGTAATATATTCCAGTTTGTTTTCATTTGGATTTTTTCCCTCAACAACACCAAGCATCTTCCTCGAGGTCCGGAAAGGTCAAAACCAAGAACCAAACCAGATACCTTGGAAAACAAATAAGCATACTGCATTGCATACTAACTTTTGTTTTGTTTTGTATGTTTTATTGTTATCGTTTCTAACTTTGTTGTGATCTCAGGAAACATTGCTCGTCGCCGAGTGTTCCCTGTCAACTGCGCGCACCGGTACCCGACTCGCAACAACCTTCCCGGTATTCAAATGGAACAAGTACAGCAGGATCTGACTGAGGTCAGAAATCAGATGGCTAATGAGAGAGTGGAGATGAGAAATCAGATGTCTCAATTCATGGCTGTGATGACTGGCTTGGCCCAGAGTCAAGAAAGGTTAGGAGAGCTGGTGGAAAGACAAACTCCTGAGGAGCCTCATCTTGGGACAGGAGGAACTAGTAACAATGAACGGGGCCAGCCTCGTATTGATCCACCAGTATTTGGACCTCACCTGGATCCAGAAGCTAACATCCCGAGGAATGTGCAAGGTAACACTGCTGGAGGGAGAATCTTGCAAGAGGATCCCCAAGAAGAGCAGTTTACTGTTATGGGAGCTAGAGATGAAGTTTATGATAGGAGATTAGATGAGCTTGCTGAGAAATTGAGATCTTTGGAGTCTCAGAATTCCTTGGGCTTCGATGTGATGGACATGGGGCTGGTGGATGGGGTGAGAATTCCCTACAAATTCAAACCCCCATGCTTTGAAAAGTACAATGGTACCTCCTGCCCACGCACTAATTTGCAATATTTCCTGGGGAGATTAAAAGCTTATACTATGGATGAAAAGCTGTGGATGTTCTACTTTGAAGATAGTCTGACTGGGGCCTCAAGGGAGTGGTATTCTCATTTGTCTAGAGCCACCATAAGATGCTGGAAGGATTTGGCTGAGGCTTTCATCCGACAATATCAATACAATCTGGACATGGCTCCTAACAGGACCCTTCTGATGGGAATGTCTCAATCTTCCCAAGAAAGCTTCAGGGAATATGCCCAAAGGTGGAGACAGCTTGCTGCTGCTGTCCAACCACCCATGTCAGAGAGAGAGATGGCTGACATGTTCATGAATACTTTGCAAGGGACCTATATTGATAGATTGGCTGCCTTCTCCTCTACCAGTTTTCCTGATGTGGTCATAGCTGGTGAAAGAATTGAAAGCATTTTAAAGATGGGCAAAATCTCCGACAGTGGTGCAAGTTCATCCAGTAATCCCAGAAAGCCTTTTGTGGGACCTCGAAGAGCCGGTGAAACCAATTCCATTCATGCAAGCAGGGGCAGACCTCAGTATGTTCACCGGTCAGTAGCAGCTGTTACCATTCCAGCTCCGATTCCTCAACAATCAATGTATCCTCAACAACAACAACCACAGTATCAATAACAAGTTCAGTATCCGCAACAGAGAACCTACAACAATAGCAATAACAATCAACAACAGCGTCCTTTCCAGCAAAGACCATCACAGGCAAACCGGGTAATTGACACAATCCCAATGCTGTATGCTGCACTCTTTCCACAACTCCTGAAGCTCAACCTCGTTGAGTTAAGGACATTGGCACCTCTAGATCCTCTTAATTTGCCAAAGAACTATGATGCCAATGCGAGGTGTGCATTCCACTCAAATGCACCAGGGCATAATACTAAAAAGTGCAGGGCCTTACAGATGAAAGTCCAAGATCTGGTGGACTCAAAGGCTCTCAACTTTGCACCTCCTCCAAATGTTACAAGAAATCCAATGCCTAGTCACAACGGGCCTAGGATTAATGCTATTGATGAAGGCAAACTATCCACCTTAATCACCAGTGTTGCACAAATTCGAACACCTTTGGTTGAAATCAAAGCTCAACTTTTAGAATGCCAAGTGTTCCCTGGGTGTGAGCTCGGCTGTGGGTATTGCAATATTGCAATAAATGGGTGTGAAGAGCTGAGGAACGACATAGATGGTCTTATTAAGGATGGTATCCTTCAGATTACGACAACGGCGCCTACAAATCCAACCATTCCTTCACCAGCAATCACAGATACTCTTACCACATCAGCAACCATTGTTCCAACGAATTCTACTACAACTCCAACAACTGCTCAATCAATCACTTCAACGAATGCAAGTTCAATCACCATTCCTGCTACAACTTCAACACCCATCCAGTCAACATTACCTTCTACAACATCAACAACAATTAATGAAAGTGTCTCCACGGTTACAATATACTATGATCCTGCAAGCATTCCTGCCAACAACTCACAAAATGCTACTCCTGCCAGAGCACCAGTCACCATATACTATGATCCACACACCATTGTGGGTCCCTTCTACAGCTGCTATCAGTCCGGTCACTATCACAGTGCCTGGGCCAGTTCCCTATGAAAGCAATAGTGCCATCCCTTGGCATTATGGCTCAGATCTGTACTGTGAGGGGCAGAGAATCACTTTAGAATCATCAACTTCTTCACCTCAGATAGACAATGTGGGGGAGGCGGAGGCTTCACTAGAAGCGGACGTCTCTTTGCCTCGCAAATTCCAACACCCATTGCCGAAGCAGAAGCTGCTGCTAAGGCAAAAGGGAAGAGCACAGTGCAAGAAGAACAAGTTGTCAAAGAAGATTTAAAGACTCCTTTTGATCAAGAAGTTGATGAATTCATGAGAATCATAAAGAAAAGTGATTACAAGGTGGTAGACCAGCTTCACCAAACATCTTCCAAGATCTCCATATTATCATTGCTAATGTACTCTGAGGCTCATCGGAACGCACTATTGAAAGTCCTGCACGCAGCTTACGTGCCGGAGGAGATTACTGTTAATCAGTTAGAGGCTGTGGTTGGAAATGTCAACGCTAGTAATGGGCTAGGATTTACCAACACTGATTTGAAAACGGAAGGTCGCAATCACAACAAGGCCTTGCACATTACCTTGGAGTGTAAGGGTGCAGTTCTTTCTCACGTACTGGTGGACACAGGGTCATCCCTCAATGTCCTACCCAAGAAAGCCCTTGTGAAGCTGGAGTATGATGGATTGGAACTACGCCCGAGTAACTTGGTAGTGAGAGCCTTTGACGGTTCTAAGAGATCAGTTCTAGGGGAGATAGAGTTGCCTATAATGATTGGCCCACAGGTTTTCAAAACGACCTTCTTTGTGATGGATATACAGCCTGCCTACAACTATCTATTGGGTAGACCATGGATACACGCCGCTGGCGCCGTGACGTCAACCCTTCACCAGAAGTTAAAATTCGAGTGGGAAGGCCAAGTCATTACTATTTGTGGGGAAAATGATATTTTTGTTAGCCAGCTGGCTACTTTCAAATACATTGAAATGGATGGGGAGATCCATGAAACCATGAGCCAAGGGTTTGAGGCCCTTAATATTAATGAAACATCTGTTGTGCTTGGGACCTCCATCACATCATAACAGCAAGCCCGAAAGGTTGTTGAGGAAGGTACCGCCCAAGGCTGGGGCAAGCTGCTGCCCGTGGAGAAGAAAGAAGACCGATTTGGGTTGGGTTACAGACCAACTCGACAAGATCAATCAGAGGCTGCAAAGGAGCCCAAGTTTGTCAGCGGGGGGATGCTCACCCCGGATGCTGTAAATAGCTTGGAAGATGAGTTAGAAGACGAGTGCAACCTGGAAAGATGGATACATCCAAAGATCCCGGGGAGCCATGTCTCAAAATGGTCTTCCCGGGAAATTATAAGAGTTACTCCTGCAGAATAATTATTATTTCCTGTATTTTAAAGCATGCATCAATTCCTGCATCTTGCCCAAGATGTCAGGACTCATTTTGTAATTGGGCCATCTTGTATTTTGTGCAAAGATCAATTAATGAATATCACGACATCTTTTGCAAACGAGTCTTTTCTTTTCTGCTCACTGTTTTTCATTTTTCACTTTTTGTACAAAAATAAAATGGCAATACTTTCCAAAATAAAGAACTTCATTTTCACTTTTTCTAAATAAGATAAAACTGATCACTAAAATGAACAAATCTAAACCCTTGCAGAAAGTGCCCTCCATACTGCACCGACAACAACACTGCTATGACTTCGTATGACTTTGACAATCCAATCAATCAAGCTGATGAAGGGGTTGAAGAAGATTATGAGCTACCAGAAGAGCTAGCTAGGTTGTTAAGACAAGAGGAGAAGGTTATCACTCCTCATCAGGAGGAAGTTGAAACGGTTAATCTTGGTACGGAAGAAGACTTGAAAGAAGTCAAGATCGGGGCCTGCCTGCAAGATTCAGTGAAAGAGCAACTGATCGACATGCTTCAGGAATATGTAGATGTTTTTGCTTGGTCCTATCAGGACATGCCAGGGTTGGACACCGACATTGTTACGCACAAGCTGCCGCTGAAAGAAGACTACCCACCGGTAAAACAGAAGTTGCGCCGTACTCGCCCAGATATGGCAATGAAGATAAAAAAAGAGGTACAAAAACAGTGGGACGCTGGTTTCCTTGCTATGACTAGCCATCCTCCGTGGGTTGCTAATATTGTACCTGTACCTAAGAAAGATGGCAAGGTGAGAATGTGTGTGGATTACCGAGACCTGAACAGAGCCAGCCCGAAAGATGACTTCCCTTTACCTCACATTGATGTATTGGTCGACAATACGGCTCAGTTCTCGGTGTTCTCCTTCATGGATGGATTTTCAGGAAACAATCAGATCAAAATGTCACCTGAAGACATGGAGAAGACGTCTTTCATCACACCCTGGGGCACATTCTGTTATAAGGTGATGCCATTCGGGTTGAAGAATGCTGGTGCCACTTATCAACGGGCTATGGTAACATTATTCCATGACATGATCCACAAAGAAATTGAATGTTATGTGAATGACATGATTGCCAAGTCCCTCACAGAAGAAGACCACCTGGTAAATCTGTTGAAGTTATTCAAGCGTCTGAGGAAGTATCAATTAAAGTTAAACCCCAACAAATGCATATTTGGGGTGCGATCCGGTAAGCTGCTAGGTTTTATTGTGAGTGAGAAAGGGATTGAAGTTGACCCTGATAAAGTCAAAGCCATCCAAGAAATGCCTGCACCGAAGACTGAAAAATAAGTTCGGGGGTTCCTAGGTAGATTGAACTACATTTCAAGGTTCATATCTCATCTCACTACAACCTGTGAACCCTTATTCAAGCTGTTAAGAAAAGAGCAAACGGTCAGGTGGAACGAAGATTGTCAGAGGGCTTTTGACAAAATCAAGGAATACTTACAAGATCCTCCAATCCTTATGCCTCTAGTTGAAGGAAGACCTCTAATCATGTACTTGACAATATTAGAAGAGTCAATGGGGTGTGTGCTGGGCCAACATGACGAGTCTGGTCGAAAAGAGTATGCAATATACTACCTAAGCAAAAAGCTTACCGACTATGAACAACGTTATTCACTGCTCGAGAAAACATGTTGTGCTTTAGCGTGGGCTGCTCGCCGACTAAGGTAGTATATGTTGACCCACACCACTTTATTGATTTCTAAGATGGACCCAGTTAAGTACATTTTTGAGAAGCCAGCACTTACCGGACGGGTTGCAAGATGGCAAATGATCCTCACAGAATATGACATTCAGTACACATCTCAAAAGGCCATCAAAGGCAGTGTATTGTCTGACTATCTGGCTGAGCAACCCATTGATGATTACCAGCCTATGAGATTTGACTTCCCCGATGAAGACATCATGTTAATAAAAGCAAAAGATCATGAAGAGCCTATTCACACTGAAGGGCCTGACCCAGAGGAAGAATGGACTATGATGTTTGACGGGGCTGTCAATATGAATGGTTGTGGTGTTGGTGCAGTACTCATTACACCTAAGGGAGTTCACATGCCTTTCTCGGCAAAACTCACCTTTAACTGCACTAACAACGAAGCTAAATATGAAGCTTGTATTATGGGTCTTGAGGAAGCCATTGACCTCAGGATCAAGACTTTGACTGTATTCGGAGATTCACCTCTGGTAATTAATCAAACCAACGACAAATGGTACACTCACCAGGATCATCTGATACCCTATCGGGATTATACAAGGAGGTTGTTGACTTTCTTCACAACAGTCAAGCTCGAGTATATCCCTCGAGATGAAAATCAGTTTGCAGATGCCCTGACTACCATTTTATCCATGATCAAGGTTCAAGCCGCCAACTTTGTGCCTCGGATTTCAGTATCCAGCCTTGATAGACCAGCATATGTATTCTCAGCAGACCTTGTTAAAGATGATAAGCCTTGGTTCCACGACATCAAATGCTTCTTGGAGGATCAAACATACCCATCTGGGGCATCTTCCAATGATAATAAGACATTAAGAAGGCTGGCTGGTAGTTTCTTCCTGAATGCTGATGGTTCCCTGTATAAGAGAAACTTTGATATGGTACTTCTCAGATGCGTTGATAGGGCAGAAGCAGACTTGTTGATGCACGAGGTGCATGGAGGATCTTTCAGTACTCATGCTGGAGTGCATGCTATGGCTAAAAAATTGTTAAGATCAGGTTACTACTGGACCACAATGGATGCAGACTGTTGTGCTTATGCCAGAAAGTGTCACAAATGCCAGATTTATGCAGATAAAGTGCATGTGCCTCCGAATCCTTTGAATGTGATGTCTTCACCCTGGCCCTTTGCCATGTGGGGCATTGATATGATTGGCAAGATTGAACCTACTGCTTCAAATGGCCACAGATTCATCCTGGTTGCCATTGACTATTTTACCAAGTGGGTCAAAGCAACTTCTTATGCTAATGTTATAAGGAAAGTGGTAGCCAGATTCCTGAAGAGAGATATCATCTGTCGGTATGGAGTGCCCGAACGAATCATTACTGATAATGGTTCCAACTTGAACAACAAAATGATGGCAGAGCTGTGCCGGGACTTCAAGATCCAACACCACAACTCTTCTCCTTACAGGCCAAAGATGAATGGCGCTGTAGAGGCAGCTGACAAGAATATCAAGAAGATTGTGCAGAAGATGGTGGTCACCTACAAAGACTGGCATGAAATGCTACCATTTGCCTTACATGGGTACCGAACGTCAATCAGAACATCCACTGGGGCAACACTATATCAGCTTGTGTATGGTATGGAGGCAGTCCTACCTATTGAAGTTGAGTTACCTTCTTTACGGGTATTGATGGATGTTAAGCTGAATGAAGCAGAATGGGTCCGATCCCGATACGAACAACTGAATCTGATTAAAGAGAAGAGATTAGCTGCAATCTGCCATGAGCAGCTATATCAGAAAAGAATGAAGAAAGCCTTCGATCAGAAAGTTAGGTTTCGAGAATACCAAGTAGGAGATCTTGTGCTGAAAAGACTCCTCCCTCCTCATACAGACCATAGGGGCAAGTGGACTCCGAATTACGATGGTCCATTCATAGTAAAGAAAGTTTTCTCTGGTGGAGCACCGATGCTCAGTACTATGGATGGTGAAGACTTCCTGTCCCCCGTGAATTCAGGTGCAGTTAAAAAATACTTCGCATAAAATGACCCTCTGGACATAAAAACAGAATGTAAGTCCAGGAAAAAATAGGGCATCCCGGCGAGTCAAAAACAGAATAAAAGACTCGGGCAAAAATAAGGGAAAATAAATAAATAAAATGTACACCCGCTGAGTTGAAAAGCCGCATTGGACAACTCAGGCAAAAATGGGTATCCCGGTGGATTGAAAACCCGAAAGGGCGATCCACGCAAAATAAGGGAATAAGCGAACAACTGCATTCTGAATTCGTCTGTATCACTTACAACATGGTAAACTTCGAAAGGTTCAAACTCCGGTCAGAATTAGCCTTCTTCAAAAGCAGAATGGGAAGGACGTCATTGTCATACGGGTCATAGCAAAAGGGAAGCTCCTAGAAGCGTCATCAACATTGCTAGCACCTTTTTGTTTCTCAGTTTTGTAACAATCTCCTCATTTCATGGGATCTGTTTCTTTGATTGTATTTGCCAAGTTCAGGGCACACATATTAATAAAATCAGATTTTCAGTCATATTCCGTCTCGTACATTTTATTTTTGTTTGCTAAAATGTCTGATGTCCTTAATATATCGATTGCATAAATACAGATGTGTCTTTTCTAAATGACATGCTCACGGGAAATATATTTGCTCCCGGGAGTGTCTAAACTCTTACGATGGAATCCAGTAAGGGATACCTCGGGATACTTGTACGTTTCTTTGTCATACAGGATTGCAGGTGTTCAAAGTACGACCAGGGGCATGAAAGCTTCTCCCCAGCAAGCTATCAAATCACTATTTGCTCAGCCCATCTCCCAAAATAGCACCAGGGATGCCCTCTCCCCAGCTGAGTTGCCAGACATAATCTTCCTCAGCAGGATCCCCACAGAAATCTCTAGGTAGATCGTCCAGTGATCATTCCTCCCCAGCCAAGTGTCAGGCAGGGAACCATCTCCCCGCAAAGCTCCAGCCTCTATCCAGAAGATCAATGCCTGAAGATCTCACAACAAAGTGACGGAAGCTCCCACAGAACCCCAGTTGGGTCCCTCATTACCAAGATAGGTCTATCAGTGATTTATTTCCTCAAGCAGAGTCATATATGTCAGATCTACCAACGATCTCATGCCCAGCTGGGATGTCACTTCAAGAAGATCAGCCAGGGATCTTCACCGCAACGGGATTCGAATCCCGGATTGGTATCTTTTTCACAATCATAGCATTAGCATCATATTGTCCCCCAGAGCGTAGCATTCCATCTAATACGGAGCATTACGGAAAAAATCAAACATATTGCATAATCATAAGCCATGTTCTGAATAAAACACTTGTAAATACTGACATTCCATCGACAATATCCAAAATACTTCCCAAACTCCCCGGCAGAAAGCCAAAACGTCCTCTTTGCACTCACAAATACAGATGCATGCTCCTTTTGGCACTCGTCCGTGTCATCATTCCCCAGTAAATTCGACCGAACGTTCTCTACAGACAGATGCATATATATACAATTCCCTGACACCCGTCCGTGTCACCTCCCCCAGCACAGTCGCCTAAATACTTGTTTATAATACACTTATTCCGGCACCCGACCGTGTCGTGCTCTCCACTGCAAGTTGGACACTCGTCTATGTCTCACTCATCACTTTTTACTTATACAGATACTCGTCCGTATCTTGTATACACCACTTAAATCCCCTCAGAGTCGACACTCGTCCGTGTTCTTTGTTAACTAGTTGGTACTCGTCCGTATCATCATCTCTGAACATGCGTCAAGCGTTTGTTTCTACTGATACTCGTCCGTATCATGGTCTTAAGGATTCTCGTCCACATCTTTAATCTATACACCGTATCAAACACTTATGCCTTTGCTTTCTTGAAATTAGACACTCGTCTGTGTCTACCATTCCCCAGAAGAATTCCCGGCAAATCTTGATAAACTATTTCCTTTCTATCTGACATTCGTCCAATGTCATGATACCTTCCGGCAGCTGTACCCTGCCAGGTGATTGTCCTTCGCCTTTTTGATGATCGTCCTTCATCATCCCCAGCGGAGTCTCTATTCATCAAAACCCCTTCCTATCCGACATTCGTCCTATGTCGTGATACTTTCGACAGTCGTACCCTGCCAGGTGATCGTCCTTCACCTTTTCTGATGATCGTCCTTCATCATTTTATCCGATGGACGTACCCCTCGTTAATCTTGTTATCTGACATTCGTCCTATGTCATGATAAACCCCTAGAGCAGCCGTACCCTGCTAGGTGATCGTCTTTCACCTCTTGATGATCGTCCTTCATCATGCTTATCCGATGGCCGTCCCCATCATCGACCTTTTCTATCCGGCATTCGTCCTATGTCGCGATATTTTCGGCAGCTGTACCCTGCCAGCTGATCGTCCTTCACCTTGGATGACCGTCCCTCATCCTTATACCCAACAGGGAAGTCGTCCCCTGCTAGGTGATCGTCCTTCACCTTTGATGACCGTCCCTCATCATTTATTTCATGAACCTGATGGCCGTCCCCATCACTGTTTACCTTTACTTTGCAAACTCGATGGTCGTCCCCATCATTGACTTCACCTTCAATCCCCAGAGAACCTTGTTGTATTTGATGGTCGTCCCCATCGTAATCTCTCTGTTTCCCCAGCATGTCGGCCGTCCCCGTCATTCCTTTTTCCCAACAGTCGTCCTCTGCTCGACGGTCGTCCTCCTTCGCCCGCACTTTATAATCATACTTTACTTCCTTTTACAATCTATATCCCTTTTCTTCTTCTTTCAATGAGTGCAAATTTTGGACTGTCTTTGGTATTCAACCACAAGTTATCTTGTTCGCCTAATAAGCCATCGCTTACATCCTGCACAACTAACTCATGTTTGAATAGGGGCAACTGTAAACACCCCAAATTTTCCCTCACTCATTTCACCATGGCTTGTGATTCTTTTCATTTGCATAAGTTTAATCATGTCATCTCACATCACATTTTTACTTCACTGCATTGGTTCAAAGTCATCTGCATCTAGGGTTTGTGATCTGAGCAATCCCTGAGCTATCTGAGCAACTCCAAAGGGCTTCAATCATCTCAAGAGGGTCCATGTATGTTATAGCATCATATTATATCCTCCCAAGATCAATAAAGTCAAAAATCACAAGAACTGAGGAAATGCATTGAAGCAGAGCCAAGCTTAACTACACAGATGACCCAAAATTAGGGTTTTGGTTTCAGAGGCCATAACTACAAATTTTTTGGTCATTCTTGTTTCTATTGGTCTCAATATAATATGAGGATCATGCATACCAATTTTCATGAAGAAATTCAATGGGGAAGGCATCTGATCAATAGATGATTTCTTGAGCAAGTCAGTGCAAAATCAGGGCATTTGAGGCCCCCAATCATCCAACCAAAGGGGTTTCTCCATCATTTTGAATGTGTATGATCTTTATTTGATCTTAGAAGAAGTTATAAGTTCACAAAATTGAATAATTTCAAGCCATTTGCAAAGTTGCCATTTTGGGAAAGTGACTTGTAATGTAAACTTACCATTTTGGGAAAGTTTTTCAACCTCCTCTTTGTGATTCAAAAATGCTTCAAATGAAAAATTCTTGGTCATAAAAGTTGTAGATTGGATCCTCCCATTTTCAAAGAGTACAAGAACTTGATCTAATTCATTTTAGAACAAAATTTATGGCCTTGCAAAGTTGGACAAAATCACTAAATTTTCACTTTTGTGTCAAAGAGGAAACTTGCAAAAACACTTGCCAAAACCAAATGTGACTTCAAATCAACTTCTAACCATCATACAAACATAACACATTGCCTAAAACTCAGAATTGGCCCAAGAATTTCCAAATTTCATGACTTGAACATAAAGAAATCTCAAAAAGGCCAAAGGTTCACAAATTTGCAAAACCTCCCATAACCTTTCACCAACTTGCTGATTTGCCTCAAAGTGATTTCCATGGACATCCTCAATCCTAGCTGCACCAGACACCCCTTTGTCCTTGGCCTGAACCAGCCCATACCTCAAAGTACAACTTTGTTTACTTTTTTGCAAGAAGGCCATACCAATCAGCATAGCCCACACCAACTCCACAGACCTATCACAGCTTGATACGTGGAAAAAATGAAACTCAAAACACACAAGAAGCAGGCCTGAAACCACAGCATCACCATAGTTCACCAAAAACCTCCCTCTTTGCATTTTCATTCGAAACTGATCACATAAGCCACAAACCTTAAAACAAACTTCATAGAACAACTCACCATGATCCACTGATCATTTCCCAACCATCACCTTGCCCTGAAACCCTTCATATCAAAAACACGATTTTCCTCCCTCATTGAACTGAACTGTATCAAACTCACAAATTAGCCTCAAAACACTCCAACCAAGCATCAAAGCTTCTTCAGGGAGTTCATTGGAGGCATTTGGAAGCAGGAAAGAATCCTGAAAGCTCTGGGGTTGGAAGCTTCATCTCAGGTAGCCATGTGAAAACATTTTTCCAGAACCTTTATTTTAAGTTCTTAATTGGTTGTGTCTGATCCCCTAAGTGTAATGAACTTGAAATTATTGAAAATGATGAAGAGATGAGGGTGTATTGCTTGTCTGAAAGTTTTGCATATTTTGTTCACTACGCCAAAAATGCTTTTTAACAGCGCATCTTAGACAGCGCTTTTAAGAGAAAGCGCTGTCTAAGGTTAAAATTAAAATTAAACACGGAAAATGGTCCAAAAAAATAATGAAAGCGCTGTCTGAGGGGGGGTCTTAGACAGCGCTTTTAGAAAGCGCTGTCTAAGACCCCCCTTAGACAGCGCTTATAGAAAGCGCTTTTATATATATGCCTTAGTCAGCGCTTTTGATAAAGCGCTGTTTAAAGTTTTTGAATTAAAAAAAAAATAAAACCAAAAGCGCTGTCTAAGGGGGGGGGGTTTAGAAAGCGCTTTTGGAAAGCGCTGTCTAAGGCATACCTTAGAAAGCGCTTTTACCAAAAGCACTGTCTAAGGTCTAATTAAAATTAAATTTCATACTTCTATTTTCATTCTCTGTTGTTTTCGTTTTCCCTCCTGCGAACGTTTTCAGAGCGAACCCTAACATTTCCAGAAGAACTTGAAGTCATTGAAGTCATTCACGTTCACGTTTCAGTGTTCATCGTTCACGTTTGAATCGTTCACGTTCACGTTTTCATCGCGGTATGTATTTCAGTTTCACGTTCACGTTTCAGTTTTCATTCGTTCACGTTTTCATTCATTCATTCATGTTCTTCGTTTCAGTTCTTCAATTCAGTCATTCAGTCATTTCTGTTTTCGGATTTCAGTCATTCGTTTCAGGCATTGCAAGAGTTAAATCGTTCATTTCTGAAAGTGTTTGAAGAATCTCATTACGGTATGTGTTTCAGTTTTGATTTTTTTAGGAATCATTCATTTCCCTGATTTAGCAAGCTTTTTGTTCTGGTTGTGGTTGGTTAGGGAAAAGTCAGTACTTTTCATAACTCAGTTTTCTTTTATAACTAATGCATATACATTCTTCAATGTTTATTGTTTATCTGTGCATGTGTTTCTCCCGGGTTATTAAAAATATTGATAACAGTGTTACCACTTATCATAGTTGTTTGTCTTTAAAAAGACAACATTTCTCATAAGTTCAATTTGAGCTAAAATTTGTTAATCACTATACTATTGGTATAGAAAGATATATGTTTCAGGATTGTAGAAATGTAATGTTTTATAGAAATATGCCTGTTTATCATCTATGTGCTTAAAGATTTTGGCAAGTGGAGTGTGTTTTTCTTATTATTTGTTAAGTTGTTTTCTTTCTCAAGGAAAGTTTTTAATTTATTATGGTGTATATGTTTCATTTTGTCAACTTTAAAGTTTAATTATTGTATTATTGCATACATCATGAAAATTATGAGGTTCTTAAAATTAGAATGATGATTTACATGTACCCCCTTAGCAAGTATTTTCCTAGTGAGAAGGATAAACACCAATTAGACCATGCTTCTTTGTACTGCTGCATTATAAGAGCTCAAGTCCAAGCTCATCATTTAGATTTCTCCCATAAAATGATTGAACGAACTCTTATATAGTTATAGGTATAGTTATAGGTATATTGTAATAGGAAAAGTTTGATTCTTGTGATATAAAAAATGAAAGTGATGAGGTAATTAAAGTTGGTATATTGGCGTATCGGATACGTTATTGAAGTTTATATTAACATTGGTTATGTATACGTTTTTTAAGTAGGAAAACCATGGATAAAACATGGATCTGTGCCGATCGAATGACCAAAGAGTACGAGAGTGGGGTTGCGGAATTCGTTAAGTATGTTGTTCAACACGCTGAAAACCCCAGACGAATGCATTGTCCTTGCTTGCGTTGTTGTTATATTGGTAAGGTTGACGCACATGGATTGAAATCGCATTTGCTGAGGCATGGAATTGATCAAAGTTATCAGTGTTGGATATTTCATGGTGAGAAAATTAACGGGAATGTTGAATCGAGTGGAAAAAGTAATACGACCTATGCTTCATACGACAAAGACACGGAAACATATGATTGTGATCGAGTTGAAGAGATTGTAGAAGCACTGGAAGAAGATCTTCATGATTGTCCTGAAATGTTTGAGAGGATGGTAAGCGATGCAGAGAAACCGTTGTACAAAGGTTGCACGAAATTCTCAAGACTTTCTGCGGTATTAAAGTTGTACAACTTAAAGGCGGGCAATGGATGGTCGGATAAAAGTTTCACAGAGTTGTTGGCCCTTATGAGAGAAATGCTACCGGATGATAATGTTCTTCCTAATCGAACCTATGAGGCAAAAAAAATGTTGTGCTCTATTGGCATGAGCTATGATAAGATACATGCTTGTCCTAACGATTGGATTTTGTTTCGTAACGAATATGCAACGTTAACTGAGTGCCCCAAATGCGGTTTGTCTCGATATAAGAAAAGATTATCTCCCGCAAAAGTCTTATGGTATTTTCCGATAATTCCGAGATTTAGGCGCATGTTTCGTAGTGAAACCGATGCAAGACATCTTACTTGGCATGCAGATGAAAGAATTACTGATGGAAAGTATCGGCATCCGGCTGATTCACCACAGTGGTCGAAGATTGATAATGATTATCCTGAGTTTAGATCAGAAGCAAGAAACCTTCGATTGGCATTATCTACTGATGGAATTAACCCACATGGTCTTCAAAGTATCTCACATACCACATGGCCTGTGATTCTTATGATTTATAACCTACCTCCGTGGCTATGTATGAAGCGTAAGTACATGATGTTATCTATGTTAATCTTTGGGCCTAAACAACCAGGTAATGACATAGACGTATACTTGACACCTCTGATCGAAGATTTAAAGAATTTGTGGGAGAACGATGTGGAGGTTTATGATGGATATAGGAAAGAAAGTTTCAATTTGAGGGCGATGTTGTTTGGCACAATTAATGATTTTCCAGCATACGGGAATCTATCTGGGTATAGCATTAAAGGTCAACGTGCGTGTCCTGTTTGTGAAGACGGAACCGATACGATTCGATTGGAACTTTGTCAGAAGAATGTGTTTCTCGGTCATCGTAGATTCTTACATTCTAAACATCACTACCGTGGGTGGAGAAAAGCATTCAATGGAGACACCGAACATCGTAGAGCTCCACCCGCATTGTCAGGTGAACAAGTTTTTGAAAAGGTGAAAGATGTGCGTACTGAGTTTGGCAAGCCTTTTGCACATAAGATTGTGAAAGGTGGGTGGAAGAAAAGGTCGATATTTTTTGAATTGCCATATTGGAAGTCTTTGTACGTGAGACATTTTCTCGATGTTATGCATATTGAAAAAAACGTATTTGAAAGTGTTATCGGTACATTACTCAATATAAAAGGCAAGTCTAAGGATGGCCTTAAAGCAAGGGAGGACATGTTAAAAATGGGAATGAGAACTGAATTAGCACCCGTGAAGAAAGGAAGACGAACATATCTACCACCTGCTGCTTTTACTTTATCTAGAAATGAGAAAAAAAATTTGTGTAAGTCTCTGAGTGAAGTTAAAGTTCCAGAAGGATACTCATCTGATATCAGAAGACTTGTTTCTATGAAAGACCTCAAGTTGAAGAATTTGAAGACACATGATTGTCATGTCATAATGGAACATTTTCTACCGATCGGTATACGTTCTATTTTGCCAGAAAAAGAAAGAAGTTCCATAACTAAATTGTGTTTTTTCTTTAGGTCAATTTGTAGTAAGGTGATCGATCCCGAGATCTTACCAACACTACAAAAAGAGATTGTAATTACCTTGTGTGAGCTTGAAATGTATTTTCCTCCGTCTTTTTTTGACATAATGGTTCATTTAGTTGTTCATCTTGTGAAAGAGACACAGTTGTGTGGACCAGCTTATATGAGATGGATGTACCCTGTTGAACGGTATATGAAAATATTAAAAGGGTACGTGAAATCCCGAAGTCGACCAGAGGGTTGTATTGTTGAACGATACATTGTTGAAGAAGCTGTTGAGTTTTGTACTGAATATTTGTCTAACGTTCAATCGATTGGACTCCCCAGAGCTCAGATTTTCGACAAAATGGAAGGTAAAAAATTAATTGGGAATAAAATTGTGACAGTATCAAGGGATGAACGGGATCAAGTTCATTTGTATGTTCTGCACAATAATAATGAGGTTGAGCCATATGTTGAAATGCACAAGGATGTACTCCGAAGGTTAAATCCGAACAGAAATGAAAATTGGATAGTTATAGAGCACAATCAAAGTTTCATACAATGGTTGAAGGATCATATTTATTTGAAGCGCTCTTCAGATCCTTCTTCGGTAACAGAAAGGTTGAGATGTTTGGCATATGGTCCAAGTTTGCATGTGTTTTCTCATAGCGCATATTCAATTAATGGATACACATTTTATACCAAAGAACAAGATGATAAGAGTACTATGCAAAATAGTGGTGTCACCGTGCTAGCTGAAGCAATGCATATATCAAGTATAAAGGACTTAAACCCCAAATATGCAAATTTGTCATATTTTGGAGTTATTGAGCACATTTGGGTGTTTGATTACGAGAAGTTTCAGATTCCCATCTTTGGTTGCAAGTGGGTGAATAGTAGTGGCATACGAATGGATAAGTCTGGATTTTTGCAAGTTGATCTTACTAGGGTGGGGTACAAAGATGAACCTTTTATTCTAGCATCTCAGGCTAAACAAGTGTTCTATGTGAATGACCCGAAGAGTACAAAATGGTCTATAGTGCTTTTCTCTAACAAAGTGACTGATGATAGAGCTGTCGATCAATGTGATATTGATGTTGAGAATGAGTCATGCATTAGACGGAATGAGTTGAATATAAATGATGAAGTTGAGGATCTTATACCGGATGAGTCATATATAAGAAACGATCATAATGAGGGAATTTGGATCAATTCATCCGTACGCATTGCTAAGAAACAAGTGATTAATATTCCAACAAAGAAAAGAAAGAGATGTTAGTGACTTAGGTAAATTATCCATGGTTTCTTTATTTTATTTTTTCGATTGTTTTGATTATAAGTTATATATGATAATGCATGATTTCTTTATTTTTTTGTTTTCAATTGCTTTGATTATAAGTTATATATGATAATGCATGATTTCTTTATTTTTTTGTTTTCAATTGCTTTTGATTATAAGTTATATTTGATATTTGATGGTTTCCTTGGTTTATTACAGGTTAGACATGGCTGATGACCAACCTGAGGAAGTTCCTAAAAAAGTATCCGCGGAAGAAGAAATTCGAAGAGGCATCACAGTAATGAGAAGGGTGGTCCAAGGAAGATCTCGAGGCATCATACTAGATGTCTATTGGAGCACCCAGGGACAGCTTATAGAACCTAATGGGCATACCTTAACTAGTTTTATCGGTGCACTAGTAAGGAATGAAATTCCCATTACATGTGATGATTGGAGAAACAAAGAGCTGAAAGAGTCCAAAGATAAAATTTGGAGTGAGATAAAGGTACAATCATTTGGCCCTTAATTATACGGTATCAATTATGTTTTTTCAATTACCGATACTAACTATCAATCTGTATGTTTTTCTTAGCGATGTTTTAACATCGAAGAAGAAAGAAGAGGCTTTTGTATGAAATTGGCCGGAAAGCTTCTAAGAGGGTTTCGGACATTTTTATCATCCAAGTTCCTTAAGGATGCGGATGGTAATTTTGTGGATGCGGAGCTTCCCAAAAAATATGAAAGTTTGATATCGGCTGAAGAATGGGAAGCTTTCAAATCCAAAAGACAAGACCCGGTTTTTCAAAGAATAAGTGCTACAAATCGGGAAAGAGCATCAAGTCCCGCATATCCGTACCGAAAAGGACGTGTCGGATATGGACGGTTAGAACAATCCATGGTAAGTATTTATAAATTGCGATAACAAATTTGTTCATCATATATTAGTTTTATCTGATCAAATTGTATGACTTAATGTGTAGCTGCAGAAGGAGGAAAGTTCAGAATCATCTCTTCCTACACATGTTTTGTGGAAGGAAGCCCGTGTGGGCAAATCTGGAGTTCCTCAAGAAGAAGTTTTACAAGTATACCAGAAATGTGTAAGTATAACATTTTTTCATTAATTGAATAACATTTTTATACCCAAATATTTGACAAGTGTACGATATTCATCTGATTTTTCAGGAGGAGCTATCTCAGTCTTTATCTCCCAATGATACTAGGAGCATACTTGGTCGGGCATTAGATGTCCCTGAGTATTCTGGTCGGGTGAGGGTTAAGGGATTTGGAGTCACTCCGACCTCCCTGAGTATTAAAAAAGGAAAGGCTCCTAGTAATCGGGAGCTTCATGCAAGAATGGAAGCCATGCAAGCTGAGCTTGATGCATTGAGGAGAGAAAGAGAGGCTAGCGCCTCAACAGTATACAGAGATGCTTCGGACAAAGACAGTATCAACTGTACCTTTCAGCCGAACATTCCAGAGGTAATTACATATAATTGTCTTAAATTGAACTATTTGCTTAAATTATGTATTTGACATATATACACATTAACGATTTCTTGTTATTATTGGTTTTAGGGCATTTCCCATTGTCAGCTGTATTTGTCGTCACCATACTATCGGATGGTTGGCAAGGGAAAAGTGCATAACGTTAGCGGAGTATTACTCCACACTAGCGAGCTCCCTGCTGGATGTTTGAAGGTATCAGTTGATATTGCAGTTGAGCCGAATGCAGCATTACCATATCCTAGCAATGATTCGGATGCAACAACGGTGCACGAAGCAGTAGGTTCGTTTGTTGCATGGCCGACAAACCTCATATGCGTAGGATATGAGGTATGATTAAAACTTATGTTAACTTCCTTAGTATATTCAAAGTTTAAAATTTATGCTTAAAATTTTACTTACATATTTTCCTATGTTAAATAGACTCCCACACAATCCAAATCAAAAGATACTGCGATTCCACGGCATACCGAGTCCACGGTTTCAAGAAAAGAGGTAATATACAATTATATTCATGGAAGTTGTTACATTCTTAATTTGATCTAACTATTTATATGACATGTAGGTTCAAGAAAATGAGGCTAGCAATGCCTCCGCACAACAAAAAAAGGAGGTTAGCAACGCCTCCGCACGGGTACAAAGTTCTGGTGCTAAGAAGTCCGTAGCTAGGAAAAAACCTACCACCAAGTATAGGTCGTGCCTCAGGACATTTCTAGAGATGACCGATATACCGACCGGAGGTGTTCGGACTATACCTATGGAGGTAGGGATTTTCGGCTTTGATTACGAACAAATGATTGGTAATGAGGACTTCATGCAAGTTTTTGGTCGTGAAGAAATCGGCGTCAACGTTGTCAATACATATGTTAGGTAAATCCGGACTACTTTGTTTTATTAATTAAACAACTTATTTTAATGATGTTTACTTTATGTTAATGATGTTTTTATATTAGGTTTTTGTATGACAAATTGATGCGCCCCAATGGTTTGGACGTGTCATTCGGATTCTTAGCACCCGCGACCGTCAACTATAGTTTAATGATAAGTAGACCGGATACCGTGACGGAGTACGTTCTTCGGATCCTCGTGGAGAATAAAGATGCGGAGAAGTTGTTTTTTATACCGTTTAATACCGGGTTAGCATTTCATTCTAAATTCATCTATTATAATTATTTTCCAAGTTACCATCTAACATTTGCCTAATCATTACAGTGGACATTGGTTGTTGCTCGCAATCAATCCTATCCGAGAAATTGTGTATTATCTTGACTCGTTAGGAAATGATTGGACAACATACCCGGATATGAAGGTCCTAATTGACACGTAAGTGAGAATGTTCAAAATTTTTCTTAGTTTATGTGAATTGTTCTAATTGCTTCATTTTTATTTTATTAGCGTCCTACAAGCTTTTCGGGCCCAACGAGTTATCCAAACCTCAAGGAGGGGCGCCAACTCCATTGCATGGATTAAAGTGGCGGTATATTTTTAATTACCGCGTTTTTTATTATATTAGTGATGACTACACTTGATAAAACTTAGGATTTATAATCCATATATTTTTTTTCATATGTAGTGTCCTCTTCAACGTAATGAAATAGATTGCGGGTATTTCATGTTGAGGTTTATGCGAGATACTCTCATGTTGGGCCGATTAGAGATTCCCACCGATGTATGTATTTCTAACTTATGAGTTATTTTTATATTTACACATATCTCATATAATTAAATAGTTGGAATTAATTCAAAATATGTTATATTATTATGTAGTACTTTGATGAATTCAAGTGTGCATCTTATACAAAGGATCAAGTGGACGAAATCAAAGAGGAGTGGTGTCAATACATGATAGAGCTCAAAGTGTGTAATTAATGTGTACATTTGTAGTAGTATATGTAATGACTTATAAATGTAAACATAAATTTCTATATATTTTGATACATTTATGGAAAATTTGGTTTGAATTGGTTTGAATTGGTTAGCAGAAAATTGGTAAAAAAAGGCCAAAATGGCATATATAAAATGTGATAATTGTCTGCAAAAATCTGGTTGAAAACAGGTACCAATTCTGGTTTATACACCTGGAAAAAATGTGGTTACAAACAAATCCTACAAAAAATTTCGTATACCTTAGACAGCGCTTTTGCCAAAAACGCTGTCTAAGGGGGGGATTAGAAAGCGCTTTAGGCAAAAGCGCTGTCTAAGGGGGGGGGGCTTAGACAGCGCTTTGTGAAAAGCGCTGTCTAAGGTATACCTAAAAAAATTAAAATAGGAGGGGCTTAGACAGCGCTTTTGGCCAAAGCGCTGTCTAAGGTAGGGGGCTTAGACAGCGCTTTTGAAAAGTGCTGTCTAAGGTGTACCTAAAAAATTTAAATTAAGAGGGTCTTTTAAAGCGCTTTTGGCCAAAGCGCTGTCTAAGGGTGGGGGATTAGACAGCGCTTTTCACATTTTCAAAAGCGCTGTCTAAACCTTTAGCAGCGGAGGTTTAGACAGCGCTTTAAAGCGCTGTCTAAGGCTAAAAAAAGCGCTGTCTAAGGTCTTGTTTGTTGTAGTGGTTCTTAGCTTCGAATCATGTTTATGGCTGGAAATAAATTCCATTTGAGGATGGATTTAGGTTTAGGGGAGTGAGAGGAACAAATCTGGAGCTTTAGAACTCCAGAAATGACCAAGGGAGTGAGTTGAGATTTTTCAGCGAGGGATGTCACCGGAGAAGACGACCGGAGTTCTTCTCCGGTGACCTGAGAGTCATTAATGTTAATTAGGGTTTAGTGGTAAGTTTGAACCTGGATCATACGATCTGGCTTCCCGCGCGTGAACCAATGGACCAGATTGCTCATTAAACCCTAATTCTATTTTAATCAGGTTTAATTAATTATTTAATTGAGATTTGCTCAGTTTGAATTACAGCCACTAGATCGCGCGCCAGTCAACTCCCGCGTCTTAGCTTTGAATCCTGGCTCTTGGATCTGATTACTTTTCATTTAATTCAATTTTATTTTCTTTTTTATTCATTTGTTTTGCCCATTTTATTTAAAATAGTAAATCATTTCCAAAAAATCTCATTTTTTGCATCATACCTTAAAATATTTTTCTCTTTCTGAAAATAATTTTTGTTTTATTTTTTTGCATTAAAAATTATTTTTAAATCATTTAAATGTTTATTTTTAATTAGTTAATGAAAATTAAATAATTAAAAATGCATTTAGGTATTTAAAAAATCACCTAAAAAATCACATTGCATTTTGATACATTTAGAAACATTATCAAACTCCTCAAACAAATTTCTTTTTGGTGCTTAACCTATTTTGACATTTTTTTCTTTGGAATTAAAGTTCTTAAAAGGCAATATTTTTGTTCTAACTTAGAAAAATTCATTCTGCCTAACCATGAAGAGTTTGATGTTGGTTCTTTTTTCATTGCATTCCTCATGTCATGTAGTTTATAGGGTAAAATTGGTTTGAATTTATCTTTCATTTTCAATTTGATGTGCATTTTTCCTTTTGAAGTGCCTTAAAACCCTAGCCAACTTGAGAAAATCATAACCTCCATTAGGTTAAGAGTTAGGTCTCCTCCTTTGGGCAGTGAACTTGTGTAGGGTTAGGGTTCCTTTGATCCCATTTTCAATTTTTTATCATGTCATTTGCTTCTGATTTTAAATTTTGCATTGCATATTGTATGTAAACCCTAATTTTTGCCTTCATTTGCATCCATCTTCCATATGCTTGCATTCATGAACTTGCCATGACATTTTGTGCATCCACATAACTTCTAAGACATCTTAGGACATATTAGAGTCATGTTTGATCATTGCACCTTTCATTTTCCATGTTGTGCATTCATTCCATTTCATAAACTTTCATGAACTTTCATGGTTCAAAACATGCTTCATTTGCATCCTCATCTTTGTATGATCATCCATAACTCTTGACATGTGTTTGCATTATCTATTAGGATCATTGACACCATGTTTATGCTTCTGGTTTTGGTTTGCATCATTGCATTCATTTCATGTTCACTTCATTTCATTTCTTTTGCTAACTTTTCAGGTGGTAAGTACTTGAGAAGTGAATTTGCCTTCACTTCTCATAATCTTTACTCATCTCTCTTGTGCATTCATTGCTGCATTTTATTTATGGATTAGAGTGAGCTTGTTCACTCATGTTCTCTCTTCACTTTCTTTCTTCAAGCAATTTGTCTTCTAAAGTGAAGCAAGTTGTCTTGCTTCTCTCTGCTTCTTCCTCCTTTCATCTGCTTCTTTCCTGGTGGCTTTCCTCTTGAAGATCTTTTGCAAGCCTCATAAACCCTAGGAATAACCAAGCATGACAACAATTAGGGTTTTATTAGTCCCCCATTAGTTTTACCTTTGTGTCATCTTTGAGTCTTCTCTTCTCACCTTTTAATCAAGGACTAAACCTTAAAGGTTTTAAGACTTTGTGATTAAGCTTATGCTTGCATCCTTCTATTAGGATGGAGTGTATAACTTTAATCCTAAGTGTTAAACCCTTAATGTGTTTAAATCCTTTAATCAATTCACTTAATAATAACTAAGACATCAAGCTTGTAACTTGGGCCTTGCATTAGGGTTCTAATTCTTCCTTAATTGGTTAAGAAGGACTAACCCTAGTGTTAATGGACAAATCCCCCTCAAATTGTCTTACAAACCCTAAAATCCATTTCTTAACCTTACCATTAACTAAAATCCATTTAATAAAGGCTTTGTTTTGTCATGAGGTTAATCCCTAATCATGGATTATGTTGAGGAGCCTTCCTCAGCTTAAATGTTCTCATCTATTATCCTTCTATTAGGATGGTGTAATTGGTCCATTAAATCCTTTATTATGGCTTAAACTCATTAATAAACACTAAACAAAAACTCCAAAAACAACTAAATAATCACAAGTAGGTTAATGATCTTAATCCTACATCATGATGATTAAGTATGAGGTGTTTACTTCATACTTAAGGTATTCTCATTACCCCTAATCAGAGGGAGGATGTGATGAGTTTACTAACCCTTGGTTTAGGCGTAAGCTCATTTTCTTATGACAAACACAAAAGCAATAAAAGATTGAAAACACAAAAAACAAACAATAATCGTCTCCTCCGGGATTCTTTTCTCATCTCATTCACTCATAAACGAGAACTTGCTTATTCCGTCTAATGCAAGACAGTTTGCACCTGAGCCAGACAGGTCATACACTTGAGCATAGGCAAGTAAGCAGTTCACAAGTCAATCTATCTTTCAGTCTCTTTGAGTCGAACTACGGTGTTCTGACTTCCTCATTGCACGAGAGGATACGTAGGCATAACTTAACAGTTATCGAACAAAAGTCTCTGTATATTCCCCCTCTTCCAGCATTATCCTTTAAGTCTCATAGTCTTGAGCTTCATATTCTTTCCTTGCACTGAAACTCTTTTATTTCACTCCACTTTTCTTTTACACTGACACTTGCATTCATTTCAAGCTTTTGCACACAGAATACCACTGACACTACCCCTTTAAAACACAAATCTTTCAAGCGTGGATCCCATCGAGTACGACGGATAGTCTGGGTGCTAATACCTTCCCAGGTTGTAACCAACCCCCTTTCTCAGTTTCTCTGGTTTGCAACCGTCCTGTCCATATCTTTCTAGGTTTATGCAGCATTACCTTTCCTTCGGGATAAAAATGCCTAGCTGGTGACTCTTTCCTTTTGAGTTCACCCTTGTGTGTTCTCATCTCCTTTCACCGACCGTTCGCGTCTGTACCCCTTCTGACCATGTGTCATTTGGTGGGAGCGACACACCCTTGTGAAGGATCAATGATATTGAGATCCCTTAGAACCTGGTTACTTTATAGGACAGGATGAACCAACTAAACTTCAAGGGAGGGTACTTACCTTTAAACCTCATGCAAGCCTTCAAACCTAGGGCTATTGTGTGACTTATTTGTGTGTGCCACATGATTATGATTGAGCATAACATCATAGCATCATCATGCATCATAAGCATAACATCTTCACTAACCATTTCAAGGACCAAAGGATTTATCTTTGTTCTTTGTTGCAGTTCATGGCTTCTGCTCGTAGGAATACTATACGGATTAACTTTATAGGGATACCTTCTTTGCTTAAAGAATTGGTCTCCCAAGTTTCTGAAAACTCCCAATTCATCAAGAGGCATGGTCACCTACTGGATCTAGTCACTTCAGGGTTCAATGAAGACATGATGAGTGTCCTGTTTCAGTTCTTTGATCCTAAACACCATTGCTTCACATTCCCCGATTATCAGATGGTTCCCACAATGGAGGAGTTCTCCAAAATATTAGGTATACCTATCCTTAATCAGAGACCCTTCACAGGCTTAGAAAAAGAGCCTAAACCTGAGGTCATTGCTGCAGCCTTACATTTGAAGAAATCAGACATTGTCCTAGAAACAGGGAGTGGAGTTAAGGGTATTCTTGCTAAGGTATTGATGGAGAAAGCTCAAGTGTTCCTGAAGGCTATGAGTTATGATGCTTTTGAGGAGATCTTAGCCCTATTGATCTATGGCTTAATGTTATTCCCCAATCCAGACCAGTTCATAGACGTACACGCCATCAATATATTTCTGACTCACAACCCAGTGCCTACATTACTTGGAGACATCTTACACTCTCTCCACACTCGTACTAAAAGGCGAGAGGAACTCTGATGTGCTGCATACCTTTACTATCTAGGTGGTTTATTTCTCACCTTCCTCGATCAGTGATGAAAAATGAATAAGGGTTCAGGTGGTCTAAGAGGATTATGTCACTTTCTCATTCAGATATTCATTAGTACTCTATATCTATGGAGAATGTTACTATCATTGACCGTTGTGGGGAGTTCCCTAATGTGCCACTCCTTGGCATCAGAGGGGGCATTACTTACAACCCTTCTTTAGCTCTACGTCAGTTTGGTTACGCTCGGAGTGATGGTCCTCATGACATGCTTATTCAGGGTATTATGTTCGACTACGACAACGATCTGCAAGGTTACCGTCAAAGGTTCATACGAGCTTGGGGCAAGGTGAACAAGGTTGAAAGAAAGACTCTGGAACCAAAGTACACTATTCCTATGGAACCTTATCTTAGATGGGTGCGATCTCGTGCTCAGATCCTTATGATGCCATATCCTACTATCCCGCCAGTTACCATAGAGCCTGTTGCTGAAGGAGATACTTATTATATCATTCTTCATCCAGATATGCCCACTGACATGGAGGAGTTACAAAGGTTCCGGGTCCAGTTGAAGGAGAAAAGGGATACTTTTGAGATTCATTTCAAAGCTAGTCAAGAAAGAATCCTGGAGTTAACAAAAAAACTTCACGAGGAGCGGAATCTCAACTCATACCTCAACACAAAGAGGAAACGTCCATCGGAGACTTAAAACCCCATTTTTGTATTCATTTCATTTTTATTGTAAGCCCAAGGGGAAAACAAGTTTATTGATTACTAATAAAAGTTTACTTTCTGATTGTTTAAACAAATTTAAATCTTGCGGTCCTTGAAAACATTGCATATACATTTACATACCATGTCATTGCATCACAGGTTTCTTATGAATAGGTATTTTATCTTCTCGCTGTTTATTTCAGCAGAAATGGCTCTTGAACAGACTGTCAAAGATCTCCAGGCTCAGAATGTGCAATTCCAAGAGTTGATTTTGAACCTGTCTAAAGGGCAAGATGAGCTGAAGACACTGCTGGATAAGAAGAAGAAGAAGACTAGGAAATCAGGAGGCCTTATTAATCCGGGAAGAAGGTTCAGAGGTCCTGTCAAGACAAAGGAACAGATTGAGTATTCTGAGTATGAAAATTCTAAGAAAGAGGGAGGTAGTCTCCATGATACTGTGGGAGATTCTGATTCTGAGGAAAATTATTATCATGATCCTGCTAGTGAGGAGAAGTACAAGATGCTGGTAGACAGAATGAATGCCATGGAATTGCAAAAATCTTCCGGACTTGATTTTGAAGATCTAAGTTTAGTTTCTGGAGTAGTTATACCTATTGGCTTCAAAGTTCCTGTTTTTGTGGTGTATGATGGTGTTTCATGTCCTAAACTGCATTGAGATCCTATGTCCGGAGGATTCAACCACATATTGCTGATAAGAAGTTATGGATTCACTTCTTCCAAGAGAGCTTGTCTGGAGCTCAATTGGAATGGTACTATCAATTGGAAAGTGTTAATATTTGTGATTGGAATGATCTTGTTGAGGCCTTCTATAGGCAATACCAATATAATGCTGATTTAGCACCAACTCGTATGCAACTTCAAAGCATGTCTATGGGTGCTAAAGAGAGTTTCAAGGAGTGTGCCCAGAAATGGAGGGACCTGGCTGGTAGAGTTCAACCTCCTCTGACTGACAGGGAGCTCGTGGATATGTTTATGAGTACGTTGAATGGTCCTTTCTATAGTCACCTCATTGGAAGCTCATCATCTGGTTTCACCGAGCTGATAATGACTGGAGAACGTGTGGAGAGTGGTATAAGAAGTGGTAAGATACAGGTGAGTGCCTCTTCACCAAGCACTGCTAAGAAGCCCCCTAGTGGAAAGAAGGAGTCTAATGTTGTGTATGGTCAACATAGTCGTAACAGGAGTCACCAATCTGTGGGAGCAGTTCACATCTCTAATCCTACTCCTGCAGCACCAGAACCACAACAAAACAATCAACAAAAACCTAGAAGACAGTTCACCAAAATCAACATGTCACTGGCCCAAGCCTTGCAACACATGTTGAAAGGGGAACTAATTACTTTGAGGGATCCTCCTCAGAATCCTAAACATCCTCTCCTTGATACAATCCTAATTCCAAATGTGCCTATCATTCTAATAGTCCGGGACATGACACCAACAACTGTTGGGTGTTGAAAAACAAGATTCAAGACATGATCGAAGTCGGGGAAATTGAATTTGACACTCCTGGGATCCCAAATGTGATCACTGCTCCCATGCCCAACCATGAGAAGACTATTAATGTTGTTGATGAGGTTTCCCATGTTTCCTCAATAGTAGATGTGACTACTCCATTATCCATTATCAAGAAGAAGCTGATGCAGGCTGGGTTCTTTCCAGGTTTCAATGAAGACTGTTTTTACTGTGCCTATAAACCCGATAGTTGCTGGAAGCTGAAGGATGGCATTCAACGCCTCATGGACAATTACACTATAATGTTTGAGAAGACTCCTTCTATTGAAAGTATGTGTGAACATTTGACTCGAAGTACGAAGCTTGAAGATGTAGCCATGGTTGATAAAGTGCCAGTGAAGATTACCTCCAAAGGCCCTGTCATGATCATCTCTAAAGGTCATGTCAAGATTACTGTTGAAGGCCTTGTGAAGACTGTTGCTGAAGTTAGGGTGGCTCCCATGATCATTACCACTCCTGGCCCTGTTCCCTATACTTTTGATAAAGTTATACCTTGGAATTATGAGTCTGATGTTTATATCCATGGTATTAAGCAAGAACCTGTGACTGATGCACCTGATATTGATGATAATCTTGATGTTGATAATATTGTTGGATCTAGTAAGATCACCAGAAGTGTAAGAATCTTCTCTCCTCGGGCTACCTCCAAAAGTGCAGTTACTCCAACTACTACCTCGACTTCTGAGCCAAATACTAATACTCGGGGCAAAGGTCCTGTAATTGAACCTGTGCAAGCTGAGGCACCGACTGTTGAAAATATTTCTAAATAGATGGAAGAGGTGTTGAAGATCATTCGCAAGAGTGATTATGATATGGTTGACCAGTTGGGGCATACTCCCTCCAAAATCTCCATATTATCTTTGTTGCTGTGTTCTGAGGCTCATGCTAAAGCCTTAATTAAGTTCCTGAAGACTGCTCATGTGCCAAATGAGATCTCTATGGATCAATTTGAGAATTGTGTGGCACATCTGACTTGTGATAATGGGTTGGGTTTTTCTGATGTTGATTTGACTCCTGCCAAGAGGAATCATAACAGAGCTCTGCATATCTCCATTGAATGTAAAGGCACTACCTTGTCTCATGTACTGGTGGACAATGGTTCTTCATTAAATGAGCTCCCTAAAGAGGTTCTGGAGAAGCTCAGTCCTGAAGATGTTGTGTTAAGACCAAGTGATGTAGTGGTGAGGGCCTTTGATGGCTCAAGAAGAGTGGTACATGGAGAAGTAGACCTCCCGATCAAAGTAGGCTCTCAAGTTTTCAACTCTACTTTCTATGTAATGGATATTCGTCCTGCGTATTCTTGTTTTCTTGGGCGCCCCTGGATCCTTGGGGCAGGTGCTGTGACTTCCACCTTGCATCAGAAGTTGAAATACCCAGTGAAGAACAAAATTGTAACTGTCTATGGGGAAGAAGAGTACATGGTTAGCCACGTGAGTACTTTCAAGTATGTAGAAATGGAGGGTGAAATGGTTGAAACTCCGTGTCAAACTTTTGAAGTGGTTCCCTACTCTGATCCTGTTCCTCAGTCTGTTCCTGCTTCTGAAAGAGTTCCTATGGTTACTAATATACCTCCTGCAATAGCCTCCCTCAAGGATGCTAAGGTTGTGGTTGCAAAAGGTGGTTCTGTTATTTGGGGTCAGCTTCCCAACATCCCTTACAAATCTGACAAGTTTGGGTTGGGTTTCACTGCAGAATCTCAGAAGGTTGTTCGTCGTGCTCGTGCTATTCGTATCACCAATAAAGGGGTCATAAGAGATCAAATCAATGATGTGGGTGACTGTAATGAAAACTAAAACTTGGATGATTGGATCTTTCCTACCATGGGTGATGGGCTCAACAATTGGAAGACTGAAGACGTTATTCCTATCTCCTTTAGTCAGGAGTAAATACTATTACTATGTTTTTATTTTAAGTTTGTAATTTCGAACAATTAAACTTTTAAGCCTTGTGTCTTACCCGGGGCACAATGGTATGCTTGTTTCGGGATGTCATTTCATTTGCAAACTTCATTCAATAAAAATCAATGGACATTTCGTTTTCGTAAAAATTGTGCTCCTTGTCCTTTTTTTATTTTTTATTTTTTATTTTTGTTTTATCAGCTATGTGTTCTTACACACACCCACATCACTAAAATGCAGATCCTCATCCACTCTGGATCCTATTGATAACAGTTCTACTATTTTCAATTATAATTTCGAGAATCCGATCTATCAAGCTGAATATGGAAAGGAGGAAGATTGTGAAGTACCTGTAGAGCTTGCTAGGTTATTACAACAAGAAGAGAAAGCTATACAGCCACATGAAGAGCCAATCGAAGTTGTGAATTTGGGAACTGAAGAAAACTGGAAAGAGGTCAAGATAGGGGCTGAACTAGAAGATGGTGTTAAGAGCAGACTACTTCAGATGTTACGTGACTATGTGGAAATCTTTGCTTGGTCTTATGAAGATATGCCAGGGTTGGATACTGACATTGTGGTTCACCGTTTACCGGTAAAAGAAGATTGTCGTCCAAAGAAACAAAAGGTTCGTCGCATGCGTCCCAAAATGTCAGAAAAGATTAAAGCAGAGGTGATGAAACAATTTGATGCAGGGTTCTTAGCTGTGACTTCCTATCCTCAATGGGTTGAAAATGTGGTACCAGTACCTAAGAAGGATGGTAAGGTACATATGTGTGTAGACTACAGAGACCTGAATAAGGCCAGCCCTAAAGATGACTTTCCACTTCCTCATATTGATGTTCTGGTAGACAATACTGCTCAGCATAAGGTATTTTCTTTCATGGATGGCTTCTATGGTTACAATCAAATCAAGATGGCACCTGAAGATATGGAGATGACTATGTTTGTTACACAGTGGGGTACTTTTTGTTATAAGGTGATGCCATTTGGTTTGAAGAATGCCGGGGCAACATATCAGCGTGCTATGGTGGCTTTGTTTCACAATATGATTCATCATGAGATGGAGGTATATGTGGATGATATGATAGTCAGGTCCCAGAATGAAGAACAACACCTTGATCATCTGCATAAGCTGTTTGAAAGGTTGAAGAAATACAAGCTCAGATTGAATCCAAATAAGTGTACTTTTGGAGTTAGGTCTGGTAAACTCCTGGGTTTCATTGTCAGCGGAAAAGGTATTGAAGTGGATACTGCAAAAGTAAAAGCTATACAAGAGATGCCGGTTCCCCGTACTGAAAAGGAAGTTAGAGGTTTCTTGGGACGACTGAATTACATTGCGAGTTTTATATCCCAGCTAACTGCTACCTGTGAGCCAATCTTCAAATTGTTGAAGAAAGATCAGGTAATGGAATGGAATGACAAGTTCCAGACAACCTTTGATGAAATCAAGAGATATCTTCTAGAACCTCCAATCTTGATGCCACCTATTGATGGAAGACCCTTGATTATGTACTTAACAGTATTAGACAGCTCAATGGGGTGTGTGTTGGGGCAACATGACGAGTCTGGTCGAAAAGAGCAGGCAATATACTACCTTAGCAAAAAGTTTACCGACTGTGAAACAAGATACTCACTGCTCGAGAAAACTTGTTGCGCTTTGGCATGGGCTTCTCGCCGACTAAGACAATATATGTTGACTCATACTACCTTGTTGATTTCAAAGATGGATCCAATCAAGTACATATTCGAGAAACCTGCTCTCTCCGGACTCATAGCGAGATGGCAAATGATTTTAACAGAATATGATATACAGTACACCACTCAGAAGGCCATTAAGGGTAGTGTAGTAGCCGATCATTTGGCTCATCAAGCAGTGGATGATTATCAATCTATGAATTTTGAGTTCCCGGATGAAGACATTATGATTATTACCAAAGAACCTGGATAATATGACGAACTTGAACAAGGATCCCGATGGACTATGGTTTTTGATGGAGCTTCTAATGCGCTTGGCAACGGTGTTGGTGTTGTGATTATTTCCCCTGAAGGATTCATACCCCAATTACTGAAAGACTTTGTTTCTATTGTACTAATAACATGGCTGAGTATGAGGCATGTATCATGGGCATCAAGGCTGCCATTGAGATGAAGATTCAGTTCCTAGACGTATACGGAGATTCAGCCCTGGTAGTTAGTCAGATTAAAGGAGATTGGGATACCAAGCATGAAAATCTCATTCCTTACATAGAGCATGTGTTGTCCTTGATCCCATATTTTTAAGAGATTACCTTTGGACATATTCTAGGAGGAGAGAATCAATTGGCAGATGCATTAGCCACCATGGCATCTATGTTTGAGATTAGCTGGGATGATGAAGCTCCCAAGATTACTATTGACAGATTTGAGAAGCCTGCATACTGCAATGAGATTGACACTAAAGGAGGAGAGGAAAAGCGTTGGTTCTATGAGGTGAAAAGATATCTTGAAACTCAGGAGTTCCCTGAAGGGGCATCTGTCAAAGATAAGAAGTTTCTTAGGAGGTTTTCTGCTAAGTTCTTTTTGAGTAATGGAATTTTGTAGAAACGCAATCATGATTCGACTTTGCTTTGTTGTGTGGATAAGAAGGAAGCAACAGAGATTATGGAAGACATGTGTGATGGGATTTTTGGCACTCATTAAAGTGGTCATACCATGGCAAAGAAGATATTGAGAGCAGGTTACTATTGGTCTACCATGGAAGCTGACTGCTATCAACATTCCAAAACATGTCACAAGTGTCAGATTTATGTTGATAAAGTGCATATACCTCCAACTCCATTGAATGTGTTGACTGCTCCTTGGCCTTTTTCCATGTGGGGCATTGATATGATTGGTGAGATCAAGCCTACTACTTCTAATGGGCATCGTTTCATCCTGGTTGCTATTGATTACTTTACAAAGTGGGTGGAGGCAGACTCATTTGCATCTGTTACTAAGAATGTTGTGGCTCGATTCATTAAGAATAATCTCATATGTAGGTATGGTATCCCTGAAAGGATTATCACTGATAATGGCTCTAATCTGAACAACACCATGATTACTGATCTCTGCACGCAGTTCATGATTAAGCATCACAACTTTTCTCCGTATCGTCCGAAAATGAATGGGGCAGTAGAAGCTGCTAATAAGAACATTAAGAAGATTCTACAGAAGATGACTGTTACTCACAAGGATTGGCATGAGATGTTACCATTTTCTCTTCATGGTTATCTTACAACAATACGTACTTCAACAGGGGCAACCCCATTCTCCTTAGTCTATGGTATGGAAGCAGTTCTTCCCATTGAAGTTCAGATCCCCTTCTTAAGAATAATGAAGGATGCAGGCTTGGATGAAGATGAGTGGATCCAGACTTTATTGGACCAGATAAATTTGATTGATGAGAAAAGGTTGGCATCTGTTTGTCACGGTCAGATGTACCAGAAACGGATGATCAAAACTTTTAATAAGAAGGTTAAGCAAAAGGTGTATTAGGCTGGTGATTTGGTAATCAAGCGTATCATACTACCAGAGGGTGATCCTAGGGGAAAGTGGACTCCTACATATGAAGGACTATTTATAGTCAAAAGGGTATTTTCAGGAGGTGCCATGATGCTTACTACTATGGATGGTGAAGATTTCCCACAGCCCGTAAACACAGACATAGTTAAAAAATACTACGCATAAAAAGAGACCCGCTAGGTTGACTGGCCTAGGCAAAAATAAGGGCATCCCGGAGAACCAAAAGGGTTCGGTCAAAAATTAGGGATATATATATAAAAAATGTACACCAGGCAAGTCGAAAACCTGAAAGGGCGGCTTGGGCAAAAAAGGGTATCCCGGTGGATTGAAAACCTAAAAGGGCAATCCAGGCAAAAATTAGGGATTAAAGCGTACGACTATGTCTCGTATGGATCACTCATGTAACCCCAACCAATTGTGCTACCTAAATCAAGTGCAAACAGACTAAGTTCAATCCAATTGTTTCCATCTCAACAGCCGGGGATGATATACATGAAGATAATGGCAATAGTTGAATTGAAACTCAATAGGATTATTTCTCACATAGCTGTTTTCTTTGTTTTGTAAAAATTTTACGACGAATTCCTCTTACTATGATTTTTGTCTCCTTGTACAAACTTGCCTATGTATAGGTCACCTTCTAAAAATAAATAAAGTCTCGTCTTTGAATCCAGATTTACTTTTACCCTGTTTACCTAAACGAAAACGTCCATTGGTTATGTTTGAATGTATGTATGCTTTTGAATATGATTGATGTTTACCAGAAATGCATAAAATGCAGTAATAGTATTTATTAAGGACAAACGGGGGTAGGAATTCAACGAAACTTCGCCAGTTCATCCCCACAGAACAACTTTAAATCCCCAGCAGAGCAAATCTATCTTTATAGATAATTCGAGTTACATCTCCCCTTTGACTTATGTCCATCTCTTTTATCCTCATTCGGGATACTCAGGAACTTATTCCTTCAATAAGAAGTACGAAGGATGAAGACGGGACGATATAAGTACTATACTATCAAACAAGACGGGAACGAAGTCCTCATATTCCTCAACAACGAACCGGGATTTATTTTCCCTAGCCAGCAATTGTTATACAAAGATACCCAGACACTTCCGGCTGCTTGATTCATACATACATCATTTACATCATATCACAGCATACGCATCCATAATGCATAATACATTTACTTAGGTACATCATGCCATACATGCATACATATTGCATATACTAACCTTTTCTTTTCAGGATAGTTACAGGCAGGTAAACACTATTAAAACAGTTCAGAGACGATCTATACGAAGGTCTAGTGCTGATACTTAATTCAGAGATGATCTCTACGAAGATTCATTTCTGATGATCAATGCTCAATTTGTCCTTGGAGGGGTACGTAAATGATCTATACGAAGATCTGGTGCTTAATCCTGGATATTTCCAAGGGATATAATCGTCACGAAGATTTAATCCTGATATTCTTTCTATCCTTGGGATGGAAGGTAAATGGTCTATACGAAGATCTATTACCTAATCCAGGATATTTCCAGAAGAGATAATCGCTACGAAGATTTATTTCTAATGGTCTATTTAACAGTTTATCTTTGGATGGTACATAATGATCGATACGAAGATTTTGTGCTTAGCCCAAGATATTACCAAAAAGCAATTCAGAAAAGATCGCCACGAAGATTTGATTCTGATGCTCCTAAAGATGGTTCAGAGCCGATCTATACGAAGATCTAAATACTGACACCTAATGAAGGATATTCATTTCCCCATAGATAATGCAGAGATGATCTATACGAAGATCTAGTACTGACATTTAACTCAAACCATGTTACATAAATGATTCAGAGACGGCCTATACGAAGACCTAGTACTGATATCCAGTGACAACATAAAGATACTATCACCTTCTGATATTATGGATGGCATCTATAAGCCCATCTCCAGTTCCTCAGAGTGGCATCTTTAAGCCCATTCAAGCATATACAATTAAATTAGGAAATGGGGACTTCTCTCACCTTTTTTATATTTTTTTTTAAAGAGTAAATTAAAATAAGATTAGAAATTAAAATTAAACTAGAAATAAAAGTTATATAAAAAAGAGAAGTGAATTAAAAATAGTAGTTAAAAAACATTTGGAAATAAAACTTTGAAAATGAAGTTAGAAATGGGAAACAGAAATTAAATAAAAAGAAGCTTGGAAGTAAAAAAAAAGTTATAAATACCTTGAAAATGAGTTGGAAGAGACAGAAAAATAAATCTAGGAATTCTGTTAAATGCAATGAATGTATGATGCAAGAAGTTAGGGGTAAAATTTGGGGTGTGACAGAAAGACTAGGAAGAGTCTTGTATTTGTCCAAAACTATAGTAAATTCTCTTTCGTGTTGAAAGGAGAGTGGAGTGCTCTCGGATTGTGAGGGGAACCATTATATATCGCCGTGTCCACTTTACTTTTCCGCTTTACCGCATTTTAAACTTAGAACAATAATCAAGAATTATTCATCCATCGATAAAATTCCGGAAAAATTTCTAAGAACCTAATTCACCCCCTCTTAGGCACACTCGTATACTTACAGATTCTTGATTAGGGATGTTAGAGGATCATTTCTGGAGCTTTATAGGGTTTAATTTGACCTAGGGAAAAAGTTGGGTTGAGTGTCTCACTGAAGAAGATGACCGGAGCTAGCTCCGGTCACCTAAAAATCATTAGGGTTCTAATTAGGGTTTAGGGGGTCAGTTTGAATGTGGGCCGTAGGATTAGGTTTAACACGTGAATGGAGGGCCAGGATTAGTTCATTAAAATCCTAATCAGATTAATTAGTTTAATTAATTATGTTTAATTTAAAAAATGCCAGATTCAATCCCAGCCACCCATTAGCGCGCCAGTCAATTCCCTCCCTTTTTTGTTCAAATCTAGACCATTGGATGCGCTGACTTCCATTTATTTTCATTTTTAATTCACTTTTATTCATTTCTTTTGCATAATTTATTTAAAATAGTTAAAAACATCATAAAAATTTGATCTTTTGCATTTCTGATCCAAATATATTTCTCAACCCAAAAATGATTTTTATTTTATTTTTTGCATTAAAAAATTATTTTTAAAATATTTAAATGTTATTTTTAATTAATTAATGGATTTTAATTAATTAAAAATACATTTAGGTTTCTAAAAAATCACCAAAAAAATCACGAACCATTCCAATATATTTAGAAACATTTTCAAACTCTTCATACAAATTTCTTTTTAGGTTTGATGATATTTTCACAATTTTCTTTGAATTAGGGTTCTTTAAAAATCACATTTTCTAACCCTAATTAGAAAAATTCATTTCTGCCTAACTATGAAGAGTTTGAACTTGATTATTTTTTCATTGTTTCACATATTGCATGTAATTATAGGTTATTTTTCTCATGAATTTATCTTGCATTTTCAATTTGATTTGCATCTTCCTTTGAGAATCACCCAAAAACCCTAGCAAACTTAGGAAAATCATAACTTTCAATAGGATTAACTATTGACCTTCTCCTTTGGGGTGTGACCTAATATGAGATTAGGGTTTGATTGAGATTAATTTCAATTTTTTATCATGTTGATTGTTTCTGGTTTGGTCATTTGCATCTCATATGTTCATAAAACCATAATTTCTCATGTTCATTTGCATTTTCCTTTGCATATCATCATCATTGGAACTTGCCATGACATTTCAAGCATTCATTATGTCATCTTAGACATCTTAGGACATGTCAGAACCTTGCTTGATCATTTCTTCATTCAATTGCCATGTCTTGCATTCATTACATTTCATAAACATCCATGTATTTTCAAACTTCTAAGCATGCTTTCATGACATCTCATCTTTGTATGACCATTCATATGCATATTGTATGACTTTGCATCATCTCATATGCCATTTACATTGCATTTTCACTTCTGAATTTGGTCTTTGCACCTCATTTCATTTCATTTCTTCATGCTTTATATCTTATGCATTCATACTAACATTTCAGGTACTTTTGGTAAGTAATTTGGGAAGTGGATTTGCCTTCACTTCCCACTTCTTCTTATCTAATTCATATGCATTCTTACATGTATTTGAAGTGAATTTCTTCACTCATGTTCTATCCTTCATAGTTTCTCTCTTTAAGTTACTTATCTTCTTCAGGAAGTAAGTAACTTATGCTTCTTCTTCCTTCACTTTTCATCTGCTTCTTCCATTGGTGGCCTTGAAGATCTTTTCTCTTAAGCCTAAAAACCCATAGGATATCCAAGCATGATAACTTTAAGGGTTGTGTATAGTTCCCCTTAGTATTTTACCTTTTGGTCTCCTTTAGTCTCTCCTCTCATCCCAATAATCAGAGACTAAACTCTTAAAGCTTTAGGACTTTGGAATTAGGGTTATGCATGTATCCTTCTCTTAGGATGGAGTGTATAACTTTAATCCTAAGTGTTAAACCTTTAATTTGTTTAAACATATTAATCAAATCACACTAATAACCACCAAGACTTTATCTTGTAACTTGGGCCTTACATTAGGGTTCTATCTCTTCCTTATGGTTAAGAGGGACTAACCCTAGTGTTTAATGGACAAGTCCCCCTCAAGTTGTCTTACAAACACAAAACCCACTTCTTAATCTCACCCTTTAATTAAAATCCATTTAATAAAGGCTTTCTATATAATGAATTTAGTCCCTAACCATGGATTAAGTTGAGGTATCTTCCTCAGCTTAAGTGTGCTCATCTATTATCCTTCTATTAGGATGGTGTAATGAGTTCACTAATCTGTGATTAGAGATTAAACTCATTACTTAACACTAAACAAAAACCCAAAAACATCTAATTAATCACAAGTAGGTTAATGATCTTAATCCTATATCATCATGGTAATTAAGTTGAGATGCTCATCGCATGCTTAAGTAGGCTCGTTATCCCTAATCAGGGAGGATATAATGGGGTGGCAAACCCTTGATTTAGGATTAAACTCATTAACTTATGTAAAACACAAAAAACAATAAAAAACTGAAAACACAAAAACAAACAATAATCGTCTCCTTTGGGATTCTTTTCTCATCACTCTCATTCACAAACGAGAACTTGCTTCTTCCGTCTAATGCAAGACAGTTAGCACTCGAGCCAGACGAGTCATACACTTGAGCATAGGCAAGCAAGCAGTTCACAATAATTTATCTTTCAGTCTCTTTGAGTCGAACTATGGTGTTCTGACTTCCTCATTGCACGAGAGGATACGTAGTCATAACTTAACAGTTATCGAACAAAAGTCTTTTTGTCATCCCCCTCTTTTAGCATTCTTTTCTAAGCCTCAGTTTTCGAGCAATTCACACCTATTTGCAGTGACATCTGTATTTTCTTTCCCTAGATTTTGCACACAGATAGCACATACACCTACCCCTTTTAAACACAATCTTGTAAGCGTGGATCCCGTCGAGTACGATGGAAAATCTGGGTGCTAATACCTTCCCAGGTTGTAACCAACCCCCTTTCTCAGTTTCTCTGGTTCGCAACCGTCTTATCCATCTCTCTCTAGGTTTATGCAGCATTACCTTTCTCTCGGGATAAAAATGCCTAGCTGGCAACTCTATTCAATTCATTTTCACTTTCTCTTTTCGCCGACCGTTTGCGTCTGCACCGGGATGTAAATCTCTGGGAGCGACAGCTTGGCAACTCTGCTGGGGATCTCTTGCAACCAGGGCTTTTGGTTCTTTTTTGTGGGTTTCTCCTAGCGCTTGTTTGATTTGTGTTTATGGGGGTGTTATATGCTATATGTGCTTTTTGTTTATTTCTTTATTTATTGCTTTCTGTACAACTTTATTTATTGCTTCATTTACTGTTTTATTGCATTCCATATTACTGTCATCATGTCATGTGTTGAATCTGTTGTTTACCTTGGTGGGAGGGATATTCAGTGAGTAAGGTTCCATACCGGGAGCCTGAGTGACACATAGGATAGAGTTGATTCATATTCTTTCCCATTCCATTTCGGTATGGTGTGGGAATATGAAACAGGGTTTAGACATGGGTTTCTTCTTGAGAACTTTGTGTTACGGATTTTCTGTAGTACTAGGGCTATTTGGGAAGCCTGCTAAGTCTGGATGACCTTTTTAGATGACCTTCAGCATCTGAGGTGAATTAGAGGAGGATCCTTTAGGATTAATGTAAACATTGTACCTCCAAGTTAGAAGTGTTTACACTTCTCATAACCGATCCAAGTCTGAGGATCCTTGTTCGAGAACAATACCTGTGAGGGGGTTGGGACCTTTACAGGTTTGCAGGAACCCTTGGCCTCAACACACCCTGTTACTAGATTTGTCTTAAGGTTACATCATTTTGGACTGATTCTATGAAACCCTGGACTTATGACTCTTTTGAGTCCCCCACCAAGTTACTGGTTCTCTAGCCTCCATCTGGATTTATGAACACACATGGACCTTATTAAGGCAGATAACAGATCCAACACTTGATCACAAACCCTTGCATATCATTTTGCATACATCATTTTGCATAATTTTAACATTTGTCTATTTGTTTTATAGGGTATCCATATTATCTTTGGTTTGGTTTTGACTGTTCTTCTACTCAAAAATCTTCATCAGACATATTCATCAGCCATCCTCATCAGAGATTCTTTTCAGCACCTTCATCAGTTGTCTTCATCAGCATTTATCCTCAGTTATTTCCTTCAGCATCCATTATCAGTATGGACCCATCCAGGAAGAGCAACATTACTTATCATTTCTTTGAACCCTCTCTAGCAGGCATCAGGCAGATCCAGACACTCATCACTCCCGATCATGTCCCTTTATTTAGGGAACATTATGGTGGTATCATGGACATGATCATGGACTTGGATGCATCATAGAGGAGTATGATCCACATTTGCCTTCAGTTCTATGACCCTTCTCTCAGATGTTTTACCTTTCTAGACTTTCAGTTGGGCCCTTTGTTAGACGAGTTTTCCATGTTGTTGGGTGTCCCCATCAGGAGAGGGATTCCTTTTAACCCTGAGATGACTGCTCCTAGGAATGAGGATATAGCTAAGGCTCTGTATTTGGAAACCTCCATTATTGATCAGAATAAGACTACTATTGCTGGAATCCCAGACCTCCATTTGGACTTCTTGATTACTCAGGCCACCAGTCATGCCCTAGTTGGGAAGTGGGAAATTGTTTGTGCTCTTTTGGACCTTAGCATATATGGTATCATCTTGTTTGTAGACGAGCCTAAGTTTGTAAGCAAGAATGCTATCCATCTTTTCCTGTTGAAGAATCCAGTTCCTACCTTGCTCGGGGATTTCTATTACTCAGTGCATCAAAGGAATGAGAAACAGAGGGGAAGATTAGTCAGATGTTGTGCACCTCTCTTCTACTGCTGGTTATTGAGACACTTTCCAAAGACAAAAGCTTTCTTGAATCCTCATCAGTCAAGAAATTAGGCTAAGAGAATGATTACTCTCACTTCAGAAGCATCAGGTGGTGCACTCAGAGTACCAAGGGCAGAGACATAATCACCAGTTGTGGGCAGTATCCCAATGTACCTCTTATTGGAGTGAAGGGTTGCATCAACTACAATCCTTTGTTGTTCAAAAGGCAACTAGGATATGCCTTTGTACATCCACCAAGAGAGCAACACTTATCAGAAACCCTTTATTGTGACATTCAGCATAACCATGCCATTGCCCAACAAGCAGCCTGGGCTTGGGATAACATTCAGACAAAAGGGACTGCCATTCTTGGCAAGTGTAACAATATAGCCTCAGAACAGTACATTGATTGGTCTCTCATCAGAGGACAGATCACCCGCATGCCATTCACCCTGGAGGATGTACCTGGACCATCAGCAGTAGAGCCTGTGGCTACAGTCAGCTTAGAGGAATTTGAGAAGTTGAAAGAAATGAATACTCAGCTTTCTGAAGCTCTAAAGAAGACCCTCTGGGAGAGGAATGATAGTCGTCTGGACAATGAGAGGTTAGAAAAGCTCCAGATCGAGCATATGACCAAAATTGAGAAGACAGATGATTACATCAGAAGATCCCGAGCAGGGGAGTTGGTATTGAAGAGTGCTTGCAAGGAAGCCAAGATTCAGAAAGCCAGAGCTGAGCACTACTTGGAAGAGAATCATTGAGGCTCGTTCACAGGAAGATCAGAAGACACGTGCTAAGATAGAGCAGCTGGAAGCTATTGAGAAGAAGAATTAGGAAGCCTTGTTAGCAGCACAGAAGGAAATCTCTGAGTTAAAACTCTGGGCGGGGTTGAAGAGATTAAAAGACCAAGACAAGTATAAGAATTTGACAAATGCTATTGCCACCAGAAACCTCCTTATCAGGACCTTCACAGAGCATCCAGTTGGACCGGTGACCGATGCCCTCCTGAAGGAAGTCAAAGAGGATGACTATGGGTTGGATGTCTGATTTCTTTGTATTTGTATTTCATTTTGTTTGTACTTTTGATTTTGTTGTATTTTGACCCACCATGGGAACTTGTTTTAACCCTGAACTATGTATCTTTAAATTTTGTAATATATGGTTTGTGTGTTATCCTTTGGGCTTCATTTCTCTTCAACATCATCATTCCTCGAGATCTGGAAGGTCAAAACCAAATAACCAAACCGGATACCCTTGGAAGACAAATAGACATATTGCATTGCATACTAACCTCATTCTTTGTTTTGTAGGTATTTTATGTTGTTTGTTTTATCACTTTGTTGTGGTTTCAAGAAACATTGCTCGTAGGAGGGTTTTCCCCATCAACAGAGTTCACCGGTATCTTACAAGAAATAATATTCCGAGCTTACAGATGGACCAGGTTCAATAAGATCTGACTGACGTGAGAACCCAGATGGCTAATGAAAGAACTGAAATGAGGGCTCAAATGAGCCAATTCATGGCAGTAATGACTGGGTTGGCCCAAAGCCAGGAAAGATAAAGAGAGTTGGTCGAGTGGCAAACTCCTGAAGAAAACCACCCAGGTACTGAGGGTACCAGCAACAATGATCATGGACAACCTTGTACTGATCCCCCGGAATTTGGACCTCATCTTAACCCTGACATTAATGCTATCAGGAATACCCAGGGTAATACTGGAGGGCGTGCCTTGCAAGAGGACCCTCAGGAGGAACAATTCACTATAGTTGGAGTAGAAGATGAAGTCTATGATCGTCGACTGGACAAGATAGCAGAAAAGTTGAGATCTCTGGAGTCTCAAAACTCTTTAGGGTTTGATGTTATGGATATGGGGCTAGTGGAGGGAGCAATAATTCCTCATAAATTCAAACCTCCCTGCTTTGAAAGATATAATGGAACATCTTGCCCTCGCACCCATCTTCAATCCTTTCTGGGAAGATTGAAGGCTTACACCATGGATGAAAAGCTATGGATGTTCTATTTTGTGGAGAGCTTGACCGAGGCATCTCGTGAGTGGTACTCTCATCTGACTAGGGCAACAATCAGAAATTGGAAAGATTTAGCCGAGGCTTTCATTCGCCAATATCAATACAATCTAGACATGGCTCCTAATAGAACTTTTCTAATGGGTATGTCACAATCCTCCAGAGAAAGCTTCAGAGAGTATGCTCAGAGATGGAGACAATTAGCTACTGCCGTTCAACCTCCAATGTCGGAAAGAGAAATGGCAAACATGTTTATGAACACCCTATAGGGGACATACATTGATAGGTTGGCTGCTTTCTCCTCCACTAGCTTTGCAGATGTGGTCATAGCTGGAGAAAGGATTGAGAGTTTGTTAAAATGGGTAAGATTTATGATAACGGCGCCAGCACAAGGAAACCATTTGCAGGGCCTCGAAGGTTGGGTGAAACCAACTCAATACACATGGGCAGAGGAAGGCCCAAGTATATGCCAAGATCAATTGCCGCTGTCATAATTCCCATTCCACCACCTCAACAACAATACACTCCGCAGCCGCAACATTTCCCTCAGTAGCAACATTTTCCTCAACAAAGGTCCTACAACAATAACAAAAACCAACAGCAGCTTCCTTTCCAGCAAAGGCCATCACAAGTCAACAGGGTAATCGATCCTATACCAATGACCTATACCGCTTTGTTACCACAACTTTTGAAGCTTAATCTTGTTGAATTAAGGACTCTGGCTCCACCAGATTCTTAGAAACTTGCAAGAAATTACGACGTCAATGCCAGATGTGCCTTCCATTCTAATGCACCTGGCCATGCGACAGAAAAGTGCAGAGCTTTGCACATGAAGGTCCAGGATCTAGTTGATTCAAAAGCCTTAAATTTTGCACTACCTCCTAACGTCACAAAGAATCCTATGCCTAGCCATAGTGGGCCCAGGATAAATGCAATTGAGGAAGATCAACCCATGAACTTAATTGAAGATATTAAAAGTATTCAAACACCTTTGGCTGAGGTTAAAGCTCAGCTTTTAAGGTGCCAGGTGTTCCCAGGTTGTGAGGCCTGTTGTGAATCTTGCAAAGTTTCCACCAATGGTTGTGCAAGTTTAAGAAGTGGCATCAATGGCCTTATCAAAGAAGGTATCGTGCAAATAATGCCAACGGTTTCTACAACATCAGCAATTCCTCCTACAACAACAACAAGTACCCCACTTACAACTACAAAAAAAAGTGTTCCAACAGACTCTGCTACAAAGCCAACAATCATCTCTTCTACCACTTCAACAAACATTAGTTCAACCGCATCCACTTCTACAACGACAATAACCATTAATAATAACATCTCCACACTAACCATATACTACGACCCAGCAATGGTCCCTGATTCCAACAATTTACATCAACAATCTCAACAACAACTCAACTTCAGTCTTTCACCATCACCACCAGTCAGAAGTCCTGTCATCATTTATTACAATCCACAGACAATAACAATTCCTACTTCCGCTGCAGTCAGTCCAGTCACCATCACGGTACCTGGACCCATTCCGTATGAGAAAGATAATGATGTACCATGGCACTATGGTTCAGACCTCTAATGCAACGGGGAGAGAGTCGTTCTTGATTCTTTAACTCACACACCACAGATCAATAATGTCGGGGGAGGCGGAGGCTTCACTCGAAGCGGACGCCTCTTTGCGTCACAAATTCCAAGCATTAACACTGAGGCAGAGGCTGCTGGCAAAGCTAAAGGCAAAAATGCGGTGCCTGAAGAACCAATTTTGAAAGAAGCTCAGAAAGCGTCCTTTGATCAGGATGTGGATGAATTTATGAGAATAATCAAGAGAAGCGACTACAAGCTTGTGGATAAGCTCCACCAGACTCCTTCCAAGATCTCCATTTTATCATTGTTGTTGTGTTACGAAGCTCATCGGGATGCATTACTTAAAGTCATGCACGCAACCTACGTGCCTGAGGAGATCACGGTAAATCAGCTAGAGACATTGGTGTCTAATGTTAATACTTGTCATGGACTAGGCATCACCAACGCTGATTTGATTGCGGAAGGTCGTCATCATAACAAAGCTTTGCACATCACTCTGGAGTGTAAAGGGGTTATGCTTTCACATGTTCTAGTTGACACTGGGTCTTCACTCAATGTCTTGCCAAAGAAAGCCCTTGTTAAGCTTGAATATGATGGTATAGCTCTCCGACCAAGCAATCTGGTGGTTAGAGCTTTTGATGGTTCCAAGAGGTCTGTTCTTGGAGAAGTGGAGCTGCCTGTGATAATTGGCTCGCAGGTCTTTCAAACTACTTTCGACGTGATGGACATTCAGTCGGCCTACAGTTGATTGTTGGGTCGACCGTGGATTCACGCTGTTGGTGCAGTTACGTCGACCCTTCACCAGAAATTAAAATACGAGTGGGAAGGGAAAATTATCACAATTTGTGGTGAAGAGGATATTTTTGTTAGCCATCTGGCTACCTACAAATACATTGAGATGGATGGTGAAATCCACGAGTCCATGAGCCAAGGTTTCGAAGCACTAAATGTCAACGAGGCGACAACTGGAGTATTTGCTGCAGCCCAAGAGGATAGGGTGGGTACTTCAATTGTCTCCTACCAACAAGCTCGGAAGGTTGTTGAAGATGGAAACGCCCAAGGCTGGGGAATGTTGCTACCTGTGGAGAAGAAGGAGGACATATTCGGTTTGGGTTACAAACAATTACGACAAGATCAAGCAGAGGCTGCTAAGGAGCCCAAGTTCATAAGTGGGGGAATGTTGACCCTGGATGATGTCAATAACGTGGAAGACGAGGCTGAAAGCAACCTCAACCTGGAGAGCTGGATTCGTCCAAGGATCCCGGGCCAACAAGTCCTTAACTGGTCTTCTTAGGAAATCATAAGAGTTACTCCTACAGAGTAATTATTATTTCTTGCTTTAGCATGCATCAAGTCTTGCATCTTGCCCAAGGTGTCAGGACTCATTTTGTAATAGGGCCATATTTTTATTTTATGCAAATGGAATATCAATGAACAATGGACGTCTTTTGCAAACAATTTTCTTCTTCGCTCACTGTCTTTTCATTTTTGTTATTTTTCGCACAAAACAATAAATGTCAATGTTTTCATAATAATAATTTCATTTTCACTTTTTCTAAAACAAGATTAAAATTAATCACTAAAAAAGAACGAATCTCAACCCTTACAGAGATAATCCTCCAGATTGCACCGACAACATCACTGCTATGACCTTGTATGACTTCGACAATCCAATCAATCAAGCAGATGAAGGGGTTGATGAAGACTATGAGTTGCCTGAAGCGTTAGCCAGGTTGTTGAGGCAAGAAGAGAAAGTGATTACTCCTCAACAGGAGGAAATTGAAACTGTTAATCTTGGTTCCGAGGAAGATTTGAAAGAAGTGAAGATTGGGGGCAGTCTGCAAGCTCCAGTAAGAGAACAGCTTATCAGAATGCTTCGGTAATACGTCGACGTCTTTGCTTAGTCCTATCAAGACATGCCAGGTCTAGATACGGATATTTCCATACACAGGATACCCTTGAAAGAAGATTGTCCTCAAGTCAAACAGAAGTTGCGCCGCACTCGCCCAGATATGGCCATGAAAATCAAGGAAGAAGTACAAAAGCAGTGGGAGGCCGGTTTCCTTGTTGTAACTAGTTACCCGTCGTGGGTTGCTAACATTGTACCCGTGCCTAAGAAGGATGGCAAGGTGCGAATGTGTGTGAATTACTGGGTCCTGAACAGAGCTAGCCCGAAGGATGATTTCCCATTACCTCATATTGATGTATTGGTAGACAACACAACTCAGTTCTTGGTATTTTCTTTCATGGACAGATTTTCTGGATACAATCAGATCAAGATGTCTCCCGAAGACATGGAGAAAACAACTTTCATCACACCTTGGGGCACATTCTGTTACAAGGTAATGCCGTTTGGACTGAAGAATGCCGGTGCAACGTATCAACGGGCTATGGTAACATTATTCCACGATATGATCCATAAAGAAATCGAATGCTATGTAGATGATATGATTGCCAAGTCCCTCACCGAAGAAGATCATCTGGTAAATCTGCTGAAGTTGTTCAAGCGTCTGAGGAAGTATCAATTGAAGTTGAACCCCAACAAATGCACATTCGGGGTACGTTCCGGTAAGCTGTTAGGATTTATTGTATGTGAAAAGGGAATTGAGGTTGATCCCGACAAAGTCAAAGCCATTCAGGAAATGCCTGCACCTAGGACTGAAAAAGAAGTTTGAGGATACTTAGGTAGATTGAACTACATTTCAAGGTTCATATCTCACCTCACTGCAACCTGTGAACCCCTGTTCAAGTTGTAAAGAAAGGAACAAACAGTCAGGTGGAACGGCGATTTTCATAAAGATTTTGACAAGATCAAGGAGTACCTGCAAGAACCTCCAATTCTCATGCCTCCAATTGAAGGAAGACCTCTAATAATGTACCTGACAGTATTGGAAGGGTCAATGGGGTGTGTGTTGGTCCTGCATGACGAGTCTGGTCGAAAAGAGTATGCAATATACTACCTAAGCAAAAAAGTTTACTGACTGTGAACAACGTTATTCACTGCTGAGAAAACTTGATGTTCTTTAGCGTGGGCTAGTCGCCGACTAAGACAGTATATGTTGACTCACACTACTTTGTTGATCTCAAAAATGGACCCCGTCAAGTACATATTTGAGAAGCCAACACTTATCGGAAGGGTTGCAAGATGGAAAATGATTCTAACAGAGTATGACATTCAGTACACCTCTCAAAAGGCCATCAAAGGCAGTGTATTGTCTGACTATCTGGCTGAGCAACCCATTGATGATTACGAGCCTATGAAATTTAACTTCCCGAATGAAGACATCATGTTCTTAAAAGCAAAAGATTGTGAAGAGCCAGTTCACACTGAAGGGCCTGATCCAGAAGAAACGTGGACTATGATGTTTGACGGGGCTGTCAATATGAATGGTCGTGGAGTTGGTGCAGTACTCATTACACCTAAAGGAATTCATATGCCTTTCTCGGCAAAACTTACCTTTGCCTGCACTAACAACGAAGCAGAATACGAAGCATGTATCATAGGTCTTGAGGAAGCCATTGACCTCAAGATCAAAACCTTGAATGTGTTCGGAGATTCAGCTTTGGTAATCAATCAGACCAACGGCAAATGGTACACTCATCAGGAGCATCTGATTCCATACCGTGACTATACGAGGAGATTATTGACTTTCTTCACAACAGTCAAACTTGTATACATCCCTCGAGACGAGAATCAGTTCGCAGACGCTTTAGCTACCATTTCCTCCATGATCAAAGTGCAAGCTGCCAATTATGTGCCTCGGATTTTAGTATCCAGACTAGACCGACCGACATACCTATTCTCTGTGGACACTGCTAGTGATGACAATCCTTGGTTCCATGAAATCAAATGTTTCCTGGAGAATCAGACATACCCACCTAGGGCATCATCCAATGATAAGAAGACATTAAGAAGGTTGGCCGGCAGTTTCTTTCTTAATGCTAATGGTTCATTATACAAGCGAAACTTCGACATGGTCCTGCTCAGATATGTTAACAAGAAGGAAGCAGACCTGCTAATGCACGAAGTACACGAAGGTTCTTTCGGTACCCATGCTGGAGGACATGTAATGGCAAAGAAGTTATTAAGATCAGGGTACTACTGGATCACAACGGATGCAGATTTTTGTGCCTACGCCAGAAGGTGCCACAAATGCCAGATCTACACAGATAAAGTGCATGTGCCTCTGAATCCTTTGAACGTAATGTCTTCACCTTGGCCCTTTTCCATGTGGGGCATTGACATGATTGGAAAGATTGAATCGACTGCTTCAAATGGTCACCACTTCATTCTGGTATCCATTGACTACTTCACCAAATGGGTTGAAGCAACTTCATATGAAAACTTCACCAAACAAGCGGTAGATAGATTTCTGAAAACAAACATCATCTGTCGATATGGAGTTCCCGAGCGAATCATTACTGAAAATGGTTCCAATTTGAACAACAAAATGATGATAGAACTTTGCCGGAACTTCAAAATCCAACATCGCAACTCTTCTCCTTATAGGCCAAAGATGAATGGCGCTGTTGAGGCAGCCAACAAGAACATCAAGAAGATTGTGCAGAAAATGGTAGTTACCTACAAAGACTGGCACGATATGCTACCGTTTGCCTTGCATGGATACCGAACCTCAATCAGAACATCTATTGGGGCAATGCCTTATCAGCTTGTATATGGTATGGAAGTTGTCCTACCTGTTGAAGTTGAACTACCCTCCTTACGGGTAATGATGGATGTGAAACTGGATGAAGCAGAATGGGTCCGATCTCGATATAATCAACTGAGTCTGATTGAAGAGAAAAGATTAAGCCATCTGCCATGGGCAGCTATATCAGAAGCGAATGAAGAAAGCCTTCGATCAGAAAGTCAGACCTCGGGAGTACCAAGTGGGAGAGCTTGTTCCGAAGAGAATCCTTCCTCCTCATACAGACCACAGGGGCAAGTGGACACCAAACTATGAAGGTCCCTACGTCATAACCAAAGTCTTCTCGGGTGGAGCACTGATGCTCGCAACCATGGATGGTGAAGACTTCCCGTCTCCTGTGAATCAGATGTAGTTAAAAAATACTTCGCATAAAAATGACCCACTGGATATAAAAATAGAATGTAAGTCCAGGAAAAAATAGGGCATCCCGGCGAGTCAAAAACAGAATAAAAGACTCGGGCAAAAATAAGGGAAAAATTAAAAAAAAAATGTGTACACCCGCTGAGTTGAAAAGCCGCATCGAACAGCTCAGGAAAAAATGGGTATACCGGTGGATTGAAAACCTGAAAGGGCGATCCACGCAAAATCAGTGAAAAGCAAACAACTACATTCTGAATTCGTCTGTATCACTCACAACATGGCAAGCTTCGAAAGGATAAAGCATCGGTCATAATCAATTTTCTTCAGAAAGCAAGATAAAGAAGAACGTCAAGGTCATACAGGTCATAGCAAAGGAAGCTCCCTGGAGCGTCATCTTCAACATTGCCAACACTTTTATTTTCTCAATTTACAACGATCTACTAATATCAGGAGATTTGCTTCTTTGACTGTACTTGCCTATTCAGGGCACAAAAATCAATAAAATTGGAATATTCATTCCCACTTCGTTTTGTATATTTTTGTTTCGTTTGCAAAATGTCCAATGTTCATAATACAACACTCGTATAAGACATATGAGCCATTTTAGTAAAATGCTTCCATGAAATGTATTACTCTCAGGTAAATCTAACTCCTATGACGGAATCTGGATGAGGATACCTCGGGACACTTGTGTGTTTTCCTTTGTCTTAACAAGTTGCAGGTACTCGAGACAGACAGGCTTTCGCAACAGGGGGCATATCAAGCATTGAATCCCCAACGTACTACATCCCAGAAGTTATTTCCTCCCCGAGCGAGACCTCCCAAGCAGTGCCTAACAACTCTTCCCCAGCAAAGTGGTCAAAGAAATTTCTTTCCCCCACCAAAGATACCCGATTTCTCTCATCCTCAGCGGAGTTGGTGGAATTGATTCCTCACAGATTTGCCTCCCCAGTAGAGCAATACCTGAAACATATCCCCGGCGGAGTTTCTAAAACTTCCTCGTCCTCGTTGAGAGTCCTCCCTCCGTACAGATCTATCAATGATCTATTTCCCCAAGCAGAGTTCTCCCTCTGGACAGATCTATCAATGATCTCTTCCCCCCAGCCGGGTTATCCCTCCAAGCAGATCAGCCAGAGATCTTTATCCCCGTAGGATCCGAGTCCCGGATAAGTTTCTCTCCTTTGCATAATCATAGCATTCGCATCATATTCACCGGAAAAAAAGAAAAGAAAAAAAGGAAGCGTAGCATTCCGTCTAATACGGAGCATTACGGCAAAAATCAAACATTTTCATGATCACGAGCCAGGTTCAACCCAGTCACCTGCAAATACCATCATCATAATATACAAAAACTCACATCCCTTATAGATAAAAGCCAAAGCATCCCCTTTGCACTCTTAACACAGATGCATGTTTATATTTAACATGCTCTTCTCGACACTCGTCCGTGTCACCATATCCCCCCGCAGGTTGCCAAAATACCTTTTTCACTCTCAAAAACAGATATTTGTTCACAACTCGTACATATTCTTTTTGACACCCGCCTGTGTCATACCTCCCCAGCAAGTCAAACACTCATTTGTGTCCCTTGCTCAATCTTTTTGACACTCGTCTATGTCTTGCACATATTTCACCAACAGATCAACACTCATACTTATACACCATCCTCTGATACTCGTCTGTATCTTGTATATATCATCTCCTCAACAGATCAACACTCGTCTGTGTTCATTGCTTAACCAATTGATACTCGTCTGTATCGTCATCCTTAAACACATGTCATCGTTTGTTTCTATCGATACCCTTTTTTATCATGGTCCTAAGGATGCTCGTCCGCATCTTTAATCTATACACACCATCAAACACTTATATCTTTTATTTTTGAGATGTAAGCACTCGTCTGTGTTTACCATTCCCTAGTAAGTCACCAACAAAACAACTTTTTTCTATACGACATTTGTCTTATGTCGAGATATTTCCGGTAGCCATCCCATGCCAGGTGATTGTCCTTCACCTTTGGATGATTGTCCCTCATCCTTTCCCCCAGTGGAATTCCCATTATTAGAACCTTCTATTCGGCATTCGTCCTATGTCATGATATGTTTAGCAGTCGTCCCCTGCTAGGTGACCATCCTTCACCTTTTGATGACCGTCCTTCATCATTTATCTGATGGTCGTCCCCATTGTTGATCTTGTTATCTGACATTTGTCCTATGTCGTGATAATCCCCGAGAGCAATCGTATCCTTCTAGCTGATCGTCCTTCACCTCTTGATGATCGTCCTTCATCATGTTTATCCGATGGCCATCCCCATCGTTGATCTTTTCTATCCGAAATTCGTCCTATGTCGTGATATTTATAGAGCAACCGTACCTTGCTAGGTGATCACCCTTCACCCCTTGATGATCGTCCTTCATCATGCTTATCCAATGGCCGTCCCCATCGTTGATCTTTTCTATCCGACATTCGTCCTATGTCGTGATATTTTTAGTAGTCGTCCCCTGTTAGGTGATCGTCCTTCACCTCTTGATGATCGTCCTTCATCATGCTTATCTAATGGTCGTCCCCATCATTGATATTTTCTATCCAACATTCGTCCTATATCGTGATATTTTTAGCAACCGTCCCCTGCTAGGTGATCGTCCTTAACCTGTGATGACCGTCCCACATAAATATTTCATTTATTCTTTATCCCGATGGTCGTCCCCATCGTTGTTTACTTTACTTTCCAAACCTGATGGCCGTCCCCGCCAGTGTTTTCCTCATTACTTTAACCCCCAGAGAGTTTTATTTCCTTACACGATGGTCGTCCCCGTCGCGGTTTCTTCATTTCCTCAGCTTGTCGGCCATCCCCGTCATTACTTTGCTTACCGTTTCACCCCCAGTAGTCGTCCTATGCTCGATAGTCGTCCTCTGTCACCTTCATTTGATAATCATACTATACTATCTTTTACAATTTATATCCCTTTTCTTCTTCTCCCCAGCGAGTGCAAATTTCGGACTGTCTTTGGTATTCAACCACAAGTTATCTTGTTTGTCTGTTAAGCCAGGCGCTTACATCCTGCACAGCTAACTCATGCTTGAATAGGGGCAGCTGTAAACACCCCAAATTTGCCCTCATTTTTTCTCACACCATTTCTTGTGATCTTTCATTTTTGTTTTAACATAAGTATTATATCTCATATTGCATATTTGTGTCATCTACATAGTTCCATTTAATATGCATCTAGGGTTTGTGATCTGAGCAATCCAAGAATCAATATGAGCCATCCGAATGGTCTTGAAGCTTTCCAAGAAAGTCCATGTGAGTTCTATGATCATATTATACTCCCAAAAGTTCATGAAAGTCAAGAGATCACAAAGAATGGCAAAGGCATGGAAGCAGAGCTAGGGTTTTCCTACACAGATGACCAAAATTAGGGTTTTGGTTTCAGAGGCCTTAACTCCAAATTTTTTGGCCATTCTTGTTTCTAATGTTCTTAATTTGTTATAAGGATTATGTGTACCAAGTTTGATGAAGAAATTCATTGTAGAAGTCATCTAATCATTGGGTAACTTCTTGAGCAAGTAAAGGCAAAATCAGGGCATCTGAGGCCCCCATCAAGGGTGCCAAAGGTTCATCATCATCATTTTGAGTCTCTATGACCTTTATTTGATCTTATAAGTGTTTGGAAGTTCACAAAGTTGAAGAATTTTGGGCCAAATGCAAACTTGCCATTTTTGGAAATGACTTGTAATGGAAACTTTCCATTTTGGGAAAGATTTTCAACCTCCTCTTTCATGACCAAAAATGCTTCAAATGAAAAATTCTTGAACATGAAAGTTGTAGATTAGGTCTTTCCCTTTTCAAAAAGTACTAGAACATGTCTTGATTCATCTTTAAACTCAAGATATGGCCTTTCAAAGTTGGCAAAAATCACATAATTTCAAGTTTCATGTCAAAGAGGCAAATGTGCATATTTGGTTTCCAAGCACTCTAATGACTTCTAATGTGCCCAAATGTGACATAATATGTATGTACACCTTGCCTAGACCAGAATTGAGCCTTGCATCACAAGTTTTCATGGCCAATTTCTCAAGAAAGTTCAAAGAGGGAAAAGTTGCAAAATGCTTGGAAAGGCTTCATCCACTTGTGCCAGCTGCATAACTTTGATTCTATGGCTCTCCATGAGTCTTGCTGAGACCAGACACCCCATTGACCAGTTCCTGCCATGGCCCATACCTCCAAGTACACAAATTTGAATTTTTGGCAAAACCTCCCATACCAATCAAGCTGAGCCACAACCACTCTTCTGACCAATAAAGACTTCACATACATGCCTCATAGACCTCATTTCATAACATCTTGGAGCTTGAATCATCCCACAACTCAGAATCCCAAAAAATCACCATAGAACTTCCCTTCTTTGAATTGCACAAACCAGCCATCAAACCTCAAAACAAACTTCACCAATCATCTCAACACCACTCATAGGACACAAAGCAACCCTCAAAATGGCTTGAAACCTCCTAAATCAAAAACACAATTTCTCCTTCATCTGAATTTAACTTTCAAAACCAAGCCATACAAGCCTCATTCAAGCATTTCAGAAGCTTCAGGGGGTTCATATGAGTGGTTTAGCATCAAGGATAAGTCCAGAAAGCTCAGATTGAGAAAGCTTCACCTCATGTATCATCAAGAACAATTTTTCCATAAACCTTCTTTTAAGTTCTTAAATGGTTCTAGATGCTTCCCTGATCATGCTGATATCTTTACTTTTGAAAATGGTTGAGATATGAGAATGTATGAACTCTCTGAAAGTTTGCCCGAAAATCTTGTTTGCTTCTATTCTTGTTTTTGATGTAATATAAATGTTATTTGATGATGGATTCTTGCTTAGGGGTGTTAGAGGATCATTTCTGGAGCTTTAGAGGTTTAATTTGACCTAGGGAAGAAGTTGGGTTGAGTGTCTCGCCGGAGAAGAGGACCGGAGCTAGCTCCGGTCACATGAAAATCATTAGGGTTCTAATTAGGGTTTAGGGGGTCAGTTTGAATGTGGGTCGTAGGATTAGGTTTAACGCGTGAATGGAGGGCCAGGATTAGTTCATTAAAACCCTAATCAGATTAATTAGTTTAATTAATTAGGTTTAATTTAAAAAATGCCAGATTCAATCTCAGTCACCCATTAGCGCGCCAATCAATTCCCTCACTTTTTTGTCCAAATCTGGACCATAGGATGCGCTGACTTCCATTTATTTTCATTTTTAATTCACTTTTATTCATTTCTTTTGCATAATTTATTTCAAATAGTTAAAAACATCACAAAAATTTGATCTTTTTCATTTCTGATTCAAATATTTTTCTCAACCCAAAAATGATTTTTATTTTATTTTTTGCATTAAAAAAGTATTTTGAAAATATTTAAATGTTATTTTTAATTAATTAATGGATTTTAATTAATTAAAAATACATATAGGTTTCTAAAAAATCACCAAAAAAATCATGAACCATTCCAATATATTTAGAAACATTTTCAAACTCTTAATACAAATTTATTTTTAGGTTTGATCATAATTTCACAATTTTCTTTGAATTAGGGTTCTTTAAAAATCACATTTTCTAACCCTAATTTAAAAAATTCATGTCTGCCTAACCATGAAGAGTTTGAACTTGATTCATTTTGCATTGTTTCACATATTTCATGTAGTTTATAGGTTATATTTCTCATGAATTTATCTTGCATTTTCAATTTGATTTGAATCTTCCTTTGAGAATCACCCAAAAACCCTAGCAAACTTAGGAAAATCATAACTTTCAATAGGATTAGCTTCTGACCTTCTCCTTTGGGGTGTGACCTAATATGGGATTAGGGTTTGATTGTGCTTGATTTCAATTTTTTTATCATGTTAATTGCTTCTGTTTTGGTCATTTGCATCTCATATGTTCATAAAACCCTAATTTCTCATGTTCATTTGCATTTTCCTTTGCATATCATCATCGTGTGAACTTGCCATGACATTTCAAGCATTCATATGTCATCTTAGACATCTTAGGACATGTTAGAATCTTGTTTGATGCCATGTCTTGCATTCATTACATTTCATAAACATCCATGTATTTTCAAGCTTCTAAGCATGCTTTCATGACATCTCATCTTTGTATGATCATTCATATGCATATTGTATGACTTTGCATCAACTCATATGCCATTTACATTGCATTTTCACTTCTGACTTTGGTCTTTGCACCTCATTTCATTTCTTCATGCTTTATGTCTTATGCATTCATTCTAACATTTCTGGTACTTTTGGTAAGTTATTTGGGAATTGGATTTGCATTCACTTCCCACTTCTTCTTATCCCATTCATATGAATTCTTACATGTCTTTGAAGTGAACTTGTTCAATTATGTTCCATCCTTCTTACTTTCTCTTTTTAAGTTACTTATCTTCTTCAGGAAGTAAGTAACTTATTCTTCTTCTTCCTTCTCTTTTCATCTGCTTCTTCCATTGGTGGCCTTGAAGATCTTTTCTCTTAAGCCTAACAAACCATAGGATATCCAAGCATGATAAATTTTGGGGTTTTGTATAGTTCCCCTTAGTCTTTTACCTTTGGGTCTCCTTGAGTCTCTCCTCTCATCCCAATAATCAGAGACTAAACTCTTAATGCTTTATGACTTTGGAATTAGGGTTATGCATGTATCATTCTCTTAGGATGGAGTGTATAACTTTAATCCTAAGTGTTAAACCTTCAATTTGTTTAAACCTCTTAATAAAATCACACTAATAACCACCAATACTTTATCTTGTAACTTGGGCCTTACATTAGGGTTCTATCTATTCCTTATGGTTAAGAGGGACTAACCCTAGTGTTTAATGGACAAGTCCCCCTCAAGTTGTCTTACAAACATAAAAACCACTTCTTAATCTCACCCTTTAATTAAAATCCATTTAATAAAGGCTTGCTATATAATGAATTTAATCCCTAACCATGGATTAAGTTGAGGTATCTTCCTCAGCTTAAGTGTGCTCATCTATTATCCTTCTATTAGGATGGTGTAATGAGTTCATTAATCTGTGATTAGAGATTAAACTCATTACTTAACACTAAACAAAAACCCAAAAACATCTAATTAATCACAAGTAGGTTAATGATCTTAATCCTACATCATCAGGATAATTAAGTTGAAATGTTTATCTCATGCTTAAGTAGGCTCATTATCCCTAATCATGGAGGATATAATGGGTTTGTAAACCCTTGATTTAGGATTAAACTCATTAACTTATGCAAAACACAAAAAAAAAAAAAAACTGAAACCACAAAAACAAACAATAATCGTCTTCTCCGGGATTCTTTTCTCATCACTCTCATTCACAAACGAGAACTTGCTTCTTCCGTCTAATGCAAGACAGTTAGCACTCGAGCCAGAAGAGTCATACACTTAAGCATAGGCAAGCAAGCAGTTCACAGTCAATTTATCTTTCAGTCTCTTTGAGTCGAACTACGGTGTTTTGATTTCCTCGTTGCACGAGAGGATACGTAGGCATAACTTAACAGTTATCGAACAAAAGACTTTTTGTCATCCCCCTCTTTCAGCATTCTTTTCTAAGCCTCAGTTCCTGAGCAATTCACACCTTTTTGCACTGACACATGTATTTTCTTTCCCTGGCTTTTGCACACAGATAACACATACACCTACCCCTTTTAAACACAATCTTGTAAGCGTGGATCCCGTCGAGTACGATGGACAACCTAGGTGCTAATACCTTCCCAGGTTGTAACCAACCCCCTTTCTCAGTTTCTCTGGTTCGCAACCGTCTTATCCATCTCTTTCTAGGTTTATGCAGCATTACCTTTCCTCCGGGATAAAAATGCCTAGCTGACGACTCTATTCAATTCATTTTCACTTTCTCTTTTCGCCGATCGTTCGCGTCTGCACCGGGATGTAAATCTCTGGGAGCGACACACTTCATACATGGCATTTAAGTTACTCTCAAATTTTATTATTATTGTTATTATTATTATTATTACTATTGTTCATATTATTATTATTATTTATTATTATTATTATTATTATTATGTTAATAATAATAATAATAATATTAATATTTTATTATTATTACTACTCATAAATATGTTATAAACAAATGATTATTACTATTGAAATTATTTCAGCCAATGTATTTTACTGGAATAAAAGGAAAAGGAATAAAAGAACAGGAAAGTCCTTTTTTTAAAAAAAGATTTGAGTTCGGGGGGTAAGTTATACAAAGGGAAGGTGTTAGTTCCCTTTGTATCCATGGTTATCCATGGGCTCTTAATTACTTAGCTCACTTTACTTTTGTTTGAAAAAGAATGTGTAGTGTGTGTTTAGAAAATATTTTCATAAGTCTTTAAATTTGCAATGATCCTCGTATGGATGTATACAAAGTGTTTATTTTTTAAAATGTTTAAAAAGTGTGGTGTAAAGAGTGTTTTGAAATAGTGGGCAAGTATTTAAGAGTTACCTACTCTAAGTAAGGTCTTTCTTGTTATCTATTTCCTTTAAGGGTAGGATTGTCCTTACGATTAGTGAGTAAGTAGTCTTTACCTTGGATATTTAAAGAGACGGGCGTAGGGTCATCGTATGGTCATAGAAGGAAACCTTGTAGGGATATCTTAGTAATTCGAAGGGACGATCATCATTTTCGTAGGGTCATCGAGGGACAAGATCATTTATTCGTAGAAAATTCGAAGGGACTCTAGTCTTTTATCTTGAAGGGACATGATGATTTTTATTTGAAGGGGAATTTACTAAGATACCCCCATGTTCAAGGGACTTGACCATGTTTTGAAGGCAACCAAGAGGGGAAACCATAGGAAGTGCAGATGGCAATTGTAAAACGATCGACTTATGTGTCTGATATCAATTTCAGTTATTTATTTTGTACTTAGTGGGCTAGGTCCAATTTATTTATTATACAAGTCTTTTCACTCCTTAGGTTACTAACCACACAATAATATTTAGCAGAAATTAAAGTCCTACGCTATTACATCAGGGGGAGGGGTTACATTTGTCTTTTAGGGGGATTGTGAAAATTAAAAATGCGGACAATTAAATCTAGACTATTACATAGGAGGACCAATTACGTAATCAAGAATAAAAGCGAGGACATAAATTACATACTCGTGCGTCATATACAAAAATAATAATTAAGACAAATAAAATAAAATTAAAGTAAGAAAAGAAATTAATTGTTTTTTATTAAAAAAAGAAATTAGGGTTATGAAAAAAATAGGGTTTTGAAAAATCAGGGTTGATTAAATTAGGTTTTAGAAAATTAAGGTTAATTAAATTAGGGTTAATTAGTCTAAACCTAATTAATTGAAATCACTTACAATTTTAATTAAAACCCTAATAAACTAAATATTATAAAAAATATTATGTAAAAAAAATAATTAAGAATTGTTTATAATTTTTTTTTTAAAAAGAAAATGGGATGATTAGTTTTAATTAATTTTAAGGTTAATGGTGATTATTTAGTTAATTAAGAAAATAATGATAATCAATGAAACAAAGAAAAATAAAGAAAAAGAAAACGCATTAAAATAAAGGGTGGAGGCCTGGATTCGAACCCAGGACCTCCACCTCCCAACCAAGAAGCGCGTCCACTGACCCACATGTGTTGTGGTGATAACTAAACAAAGAAGAATGATGATATTACGTGTTTAACCAGTTTCTAAAACCAACCAACCACGCGCTGACACGTCTATCGTCTTCAACCTCTAGCAGCTGGCTTTTTGCTACGATTCTGCTACGAATCTGCTGCGAATTTGCTACGAATGTTTTCGTAGCTAATACCCTACATTTTTAAACATCCATAAAACACAAATTTAAAAATATCAAACTCATATATTTCCACTAAATCGAGTCTTAGGAATTCAATGGTGGCATTATTTTGGCCTAAAAATGGCTATTTTGTGAGCTTCAATTAGAAAAAGTTTTGTTCCCTAACAATGGAACACCTTCAAACCTGCATCAAAACTCTAAGATAAACGATCAAATGATATCCATTCATTATTATAAACAACATTATGAAAGAAAAACACATTAAAATATGAAGAATGAAAAGTTTCAATTTCAAGGAATATAGCTATGGCGGCATGCTTGCATATATGATGTTTTACACGTATTCCACCTCCAATGATGATTGATATGGCCTCCTCAACACTCCTTGATGAAGATTGAATGGAAAGAATAGCCCAAAACCTCTTGTGGAACTCCTTTGGTCTTTTCCCTAATATGCCTTTAATTTGAAAAAAAATCTAGGGTTTATCTCTCAAGATTTTTGTCCCCTTGCATTGTGGTCATGTTGTGTATTTATAATAGTGTAATTTAGGTCAGAATTTTGGGTCTTGATGGATTGTTCTTGGGTTGCTTGAGTGTGAAGAAACATGGTTTCCAAATTTTTTCAAAAATCACATATAATCATACTTGTTTGGTATTGAACTTAATTGGACATTATCAATCAACATAACCATCAAATATTTGGTCCCAAAATAAATTTTAAGTCAAAGATTTGATTTTTTATGATTTATTTTAATTAAAATTGAATTTAAATAAATCCAATATAATATAAAATAGATGAAAAAATCAGATAATATGATCAATGGGTCGTGAATGGTCTTATAATTGAGTGTGGGTTGAAAGATTATGGGCCCATTTGAAGAAAAATGGAGTTTTGGCCTTTTTTGTTTCATACACCTCCTCAAAATTGCCCAACTTCAACAATGCATAAATCCCTCAATTTGTATCCCATGAAGGTTTCTAGGACTTTATAGAAAGTTTAGAGTGTCCTATAACTTCTCCTTTTGGTCCCATGTCCATTTGATTTTCCATTTTTATATTATGAGCTTTTGAAAAAGTTGACTTTTTGTTGACTTTCAAAAGCACCTATAATGTCTTGGCCCATATCTTTCAAATGAAGCATTTTTGAACTTGTCTTGTGATACACAAAGTTGTAGAGAATTGAATTTCCTTCAAAATGAGCTTTGGATGGGAAATTTTTGATGAAGTATGTGAAAGTTATGGCTGGTCAAAGTACAGTTGACTTTTCCTACAAAAACCCTAATTTACTAACTCCTGATTCTTGATGATTTCGAGGTTTACTTAATAAATAATGATCAACCCTTGACCAAATGATTAATTTCACCTCATAATCTTGATGTTGACCAAAAATATTGAAGTTTGACTTTATGTTGAGCATAATTGACTTTTTGACCAAGTTAACTAATTTTTGAGTATCTGAGCATCTGACTGACCAAACTTGTAGGGAAAGTCTTGAAACTTGACATGAGGATTCTTTGAAGTATGTGGGATGTCATGAAGTCCACTTGAGGCTTTAAAAGTCCAATTTATCTTGGGAAACTCAAAACCCTAATTTAAGATTCATTGCTTATGAGGAGGTTTGTCTGATGAAACCTTGAATCCCTTTGAGCAATTGAGAATCTTGTGACTATTAGGAGACCTCTTTAGACACATTGTCTTGAATATGGGAGGAAAAATTTAGGGGTACAATAGCTGCCCCTGTTCAATTTTCTGAAACCTGAGGAGGTTAGATTGGCATGTACGCCATTCGTGACCTGAAGGTGGAAGAGGATTGAACACTAAAACCCAAAAATTTGCACTCGCCAGTGTGCAAAATAATATTGTTGATTGATTGTATTGTTTGAATGGGCTTAGAGATTCCATTCATAGTATTTGGATATGGCCTTATAAATGCCATCCAAAGTGTCTGTTGATAGGAGTATCAAAATATGTCTACGTTTGACTTTATCTGAATGTTGTTACTACACTAAGTATCCTAATTAGATCTTCGTCTCGACCATCTCTGAATTGTCTCTGTAACATATATCTAGGGAAAAAAGATACCCTACACTAAGTATCAGCACTAGATTTTCGTCTCGACCGTCTTTGAACTGTCTCTGGGAAAATATATTGAACTAAGTATCAAAAATAAATCTTCGTTTTGATTATCTTTGAATTGCTTATAAAAAGTATCATGCACTAAGTATCAGCACTAGATCATCGTTTAGATCGTCTCTGAACTGTCTCAAGGACAATTTCTTGAATTAAGCATCAGGATTAAATCTTCGTTTCGATTGTCTCTGAATTGCTTCTGGACAATATCATGCACTAAGTATCAACACTAGATCTTCGTTTAGATCGTCTCTGAACTTTCTGTAGGAGTTGATAGTGTTTATCTAACTGTAACTATCTTGAAAAGGAAAGGTTAGTTTTACACAAGATTATTTGATGTATGCATGCATAGCATGGCGTTCTTAATGTAAATGATAATGTTGTATGCGTTATGGATGTGTATGGCATGATATGATGTAAATGATGTATGTATGAATTATGTAATTGAAGCACATGAATAGCTTCGTATATAAATTTCTAGCCGGGGAAAATAAATACCGACTCGTTGCTGAGGAATATGAAGACGTCATTCCCGTCTTGTTTAAGAATATCATACTTAGGACCTTTCGATTCCCGTTCGTCGTACTTATTATTGAGAGACTAACTTCCTGAATATCCTGACTGGGGATAAAAGATACGGCCATTATCCTGGAATACTTATCCGACCAAGTGTCAATTCTTCGGAGGATATCAGGCTTGAGAGAAATCTGCTTGGGAATCTCATAGAGTTGGGAGTACAAGAGGCGACTTGGAATATTTCACTAAAATATATCCGTAAATATTACTCTATGGGGATGAATCGGCGAAGATTCGTTGGATTCCTACCTCTGCCCATCCTTAGTAAATGCTATTATTGTAATTCCATATTATTTTATATGCATTTTTGGTAAACATCAATCATATTCAAAAGCATATATACATTCAAACATAATCAACGGACGTTTTCGCCTAGGTAAAAAAGGGAAAAGTAAACCTGAATTAGAAAATAGAATTGTATTAATTTTGAAAGTGGCCATTAAACAGGCAAGTTTTGAACAAAGAGACGGAGATCTTAGTAAGAGGAATTCTTCGTAGAAAATTTAAAGGAGTACAAAAACAAGGAAAAACAGCCATGTGTAGGTGATCCTATCGAGTTTCAACTTTGTTATTGCCATTATCTTCAAGTATATCATCTTTTGCTGTCAGGAGAGAAATGACTGGACACTTCTGGACCGGTTTGAACGTGATATAGGTAGCGCAACTAGTTGAGGTTACATGGGTGATCAAACGAGGCATAGTTGTACACTTTAATCTCTAACTTTTACCTGGACTGCCTTTTCAGGTTTTCAGTCCACCGGGATACCCTTTTTTGCCCAAGCCGCCTTTTCAGGTTTTCGAATTGCCGTGTGTACAATTTTTACATATATATCCCTAATTTTTTCCCGAACCCTTTTGGTTCGCCGGGATGCCCTTAGTTTTGCCTAGGCCAGTCGACCTAACGAGTCTTTTTTATGCGTAGTATTTTTTGACTATGTCTGCGCTCACAAGTTGTGGGAAATCTTCACCATCCATGGAGGTAAGCATCATATCACCACCAGAAAATACCCTCTTAACTACAAATGGCCATTCATAAATGGGATTCCACTTGCCCCTGGGATCACCCTATGTTAATATGATACACTTTATCACCAAATCACCAGCCTGGTATACCTGATGCTTGACTTTGTTATTGAAGGCTTTGATCATACGCTTTTGATACATCTAACCATGACAAACAGCAACAAGTATTTTTTCATCGATCAAGTTTATCTGGTCAACTCAAGTCTGAATCCATTCGTCTTCATCTAAGTCTGCATCTTTCATAATTCTTAAATAGGGAACCTGAACTTTAATAGGTAACACTGCCTCCATACTATAGACAAAAGAGAATGGGGTTGCCCCATTTGAAATGCATATTATGGTGTGATAACCATGAAGAGAAAATGACAACATCTCGTGCCAATCTTTGTATGTTACTTTCATCTTCTACAATATCTTCATAATATTCTTATTGGCGGCTTCCACTGCGTCATTCATCCTTGGTCGATATGGAGAAGAATTGTGATTTTTAATCTTGAACTGCGTGCAGAGTTCAATAATCATAGTATTGTTCAGATTAGTACCAATGTCTGTGATAATCCTTTCAGGGATGCCATACCTACATATAAGATTATGCTTGATGAATCGAGCCACAACATTCTTGGTAACAAAGGCAAACGAGGCTGCCTCTACCCACTTCGTGAAGTAATCAATAGCAACAAGAATGAAACGATGTACGTTGGAAGTGGTAGGTTTGATCTCACAAATTATATCAATTCCCCACATTGCAAAAGGCCAAGGAGAAGTCAAAACATTCAACTAAACTGGAGGCACATGTACTTTATCAGCATAGATCTGGCACTTATGACAAGTTTTGGAGTGCTGATAGCAATCAGCTTCCATGGTAGACCAATAGTAACCTGCTCTCAAAATCTTCTTAGCCATTGTATTCCCACTAGATTGGGTACCAAAGTTTCAATCATGCATGTCTTCCATAATCTCTCTTGCTTCCTTCTTATCCATACAACGAAGAAAAGGTGAATCGTGATTTCGTTTATACAAAATTTCATTACTCAGGAAAAACATGGCAGAAAATCTCCTCAAAAAATTTGTGTCATTGATAGATGCTCTTTCAGGATATTCCTGAGCTTTGAGATATCTTTTCACTTCATGGAACCAAGGTTCCTCAGTATCAACCTCATAACAGTATGCCGACTCATCTAATCTATCAATTGTAATTCTTGGAGCTTCATTGTCCCAACTGACTTCGAACATAGATGACATAATAGCTAATGCATCTACCAATTGATTCTCTTCTTGTGGAATATGTTTAAAAGTAACCTCTTCAAAGTATGGAATCAAAGACAACACATGCTCTCTGTAAGGAATGAGATTTGGATGCTTTGTATCCCATTCTCCTTTGATCTGACTAACTACTAAGGCTGAATCTTCATACACATTTAAGAATTGGATCTTCATCTTAATGGCAGCCTTAATACCCATGATACACGCTTCATATTCAGCTATATTGTTGGTACAATCAAAACAAAGTCTTGCAGTAAACGACGTATAATAACCCTCAGGAGAGATAATCACAACATCAATACCATTACCAAGCACATTAGAAGCTCCATCAAAAACCGTAGTCCATTGGGATCCCTGCTCAGGTCCTTCATACGGTCTAAGTTCTTTACGATCAGTAACAAGCATAATATCTTCATCCAGAAACTCAAAGTTCATAGACTAATAGTCATCCACCGCTTGATGAGCCAAATGATCAGCTACCATACTTCCTTTAGTTGCCTTATGAGTGGTGTACTTTATGTCATATTCTGTCAAAATCATTTGCCATCGCGTTATTCGTCCGGAGAGAGCAGGTTTCTCAAATATGTACTTGATAGGATCCATCTTCGAAATCCATAAAGTAGTATGAGTCAACATATACTGTCTTAGTCGAAGAGCAGCCCATGCCAAAGCGCAACAAGTTTTCTCGAGCAGTGAGTATCTTGTTTCATAGTAGGTAAACGTTTTCCTAAGGTAGTATATTGCTTTCTCTTTTGACCAGACTCGTCATGCTGTCCTAACACACACCCCATTGAATTGTCTAACACTGTCAGGTACATAATTAAGGGTCTTCCTTCAACTAGTGGCATCAGAATTGGAAATTCTTGGAGATATTTCTTGATCTCATCAAAGGCTATCTGGCATTCGTCATTCCATTCCATTACTTGATCTTTCTTCAATAATTTGACGATTGGCTCACAAGTAACAGTTAATTGGAAAATAAATCTTGCAATGTAGTTCAGGCGTCCCAAGAAACCTCTGACTACTTTCTCAGTATGGGGAGTAGGCATTTCTTGTATAGCTTTTACCTTTGCAGGGTCAACTTCAATACCTTTACCACTAACAACAAAACCCAAAATTTTTACCAGATCTAACTCCAAAGGTATATTTGTTTGGATTCAACCTCAACTTGTATTTCTTTAACCTCTCATACAACTTATGCAGATGGTCAAGATATTCTTCTTCAGTCTGGGATCGGGCTATCATCTCATCAACATATACCTCTATCTCGTGATGAATCATATCATGGAACAAAGCTACCATGGCACGCTAGTATGTTTTCCCGGAGTTCTTCAAACCAACGGGCATTACTTTATAACAAAAGATGCCCCATTATGTGACAAACATAGTCTCCTTCATATCTTCAGGTTCCATCTTAATCTGATTATAACCAGAGAAACCATCCATAAAAGAGAATACCTTATGCTGAGCAGTGTTGTCTACCAGAACATCAATATGTGGAAGCGGAAAATCATCTTTGGGGTTGGCTTTGTTCAAATCCCTATAGTCCACGCACATGTGTACTTTACCATCTTTCTTAGGTACCGGTTGTAATACCCTAAAATTTGACCTCTTAATTCATCACCAACGGCAAATGGTTTATGCTTCGTCATTGTTGCACCATCATCTGAGCATCGCATCACATTACATATGAAAAATAAATAGTCAATCATTAATCATGTGTATTTGCATAAGGCATGTGATTGGGCTAGGTTTGTCAATCTCTGAGCTCAAAGGAAAAATCACTACAAAAAATAAATAATAATAATAAATATTCAAAGGAAAATCCGTGAGAGGTCCCTCCAAAAGGCAAGGAAGAGGAATTTTGGGACCGTTAACCGGTTAACGGATTGGTTAACCAGTTAACAGGGGCAGATTTTGGAATTGTTTGAAAGTTAGTTGGTGTTCTTCCTTTCCCTCCACATTTCCCTTCATTCTTTCCACTACATGCCATCTCATCACCTTGGATTGTTCTACCACGTTCTACCACCTTCTAGAGTATTCCAAGGAATATTCTCACTCCAACCCTAACCCTAACTAACTACAACCCTAGTTCCAAACCTAAACCTAATTCCATTCCCAAACCTCATGCCAAGCCAATGCATTATATAAACCTAAGTCCTCCCAAATACAAAAGGTTTCACTCTCATAATTTCACAATTCTCATTTCCAAAATCAGTTTTCTCTCCCACTTTTCCTCCATTTTCAAAATTCACCAAAGCTTTTTTTCAAAGAAGCTCTTCAAGTTTCACATTGAAACTTGAAGATCTTGAAGGTTAGCCTCCAACCTCCATTTATTTGTGAATTGTCGAAGAAGAAGCTACTATTTTTTGGTGAGATTTCGACTTATCGGAAGTGAAAGAAATCTCAAGCATCAAGAACGAATTGCATTTATTTTGAATTCGCGGATTCTTGGATTTCTCTTTGTTTGAGCTCCGATCTTTGCAACATTTACTGAATCACTCCTCCGCTTCGTAGGTTGGTGATCTCAAACCATTATTGCCTTAAATTATTCTCTCCATATCGCCTTAAACGACATTCTCCGCATGATTATTGATTGTGTTCACGTCTTACCGATTGATTTCAATTCAATGGCGTTTGTCGCTCCCACCAAATGACACAGAGTCAAATGGGGTACAGACGCAAACGGTCGGCGAAAGAGAAAGAAATGAATAGAGTCGCCAGCTAGGCATTTTTATCCCGAAGGAAAGGTAATGCTGCATAAACCTAGAAAGATATGGATAAGACGGTTGCGAACAAGAGAAACTGAGAAAGGGGGTTGGTTACAACCTGGGAAGGTATTAGCACCCAGATTGTCCGCCGTACTCGACGGGATCCACGCTTAAAAGATTTGTGCTTTAAAGGGGTAGTGTCAGTGCAAGCTGTGTATCAAAGCTGGAAAGAATGCAAGTGTCAGTGCAAAAGGAAATGTGAAGTGGATAAGAGAAGTGTCAGTGTAAGAACAAGAATGAAATGCCCAAGATAAGGAGGCTAAAAGAATAATGCTGGAGGAGGGGGAATATACAGAGACTTTTGTTCGATAACTGTTAAGTTATGCCTACGTATCCTCTCGTGCAATGAGGAAGTCAGAACACCATAGTTCGAATCAAAGAGACTGAAAGATAAATTGACTTGTGAACTGCTCACTTGTCTATGCTCAAGTGTATGACCTGTCTGGTTCAGGCGCAAACTGTCTTGCATTAGACGGAAGAAGCAAGTTCTCGTTTGTGAGTGAAGGTGATGAGAAAAGAATCCCGGAGGAGACGATTATTGTTTGTTTTTATGTTTTCAGTCTTTTATTGATTTTTTTGGGGTTTGTCATAGGAAAATGAGCTTAAGCCTAAATCAAGGGTTAGTAAACTCATCACATCCTCCCTCTGATTAGGGGTAATGAGAATACCTCAAGCATGAAGTAAACACCTCACACTTAATCACCATGATGTAGGATCAAGATCATTAACCTACTTGTAATTATTTAGATGTTTTTGTTGTTTTTGTTTAATGTTAAGTAATGAGTTTAAGCCATAATTAAGGATTTAATGGACCCATTACACCATCCTAATAGAAGGATAATAGATGAGAACATTTAAGCTGAAGAAGGCTTCTCAACTTAATCCATGATTAGGGATTAACCTCATGACAAAACAAAACCTTTATTAGAGTGGATTTTAGTTAATGGTAAGATTAAGAAGTGGATTTTAGGGTTTGTAAGACAACTTGAGGGGGACTTGTCCATTAACACTAGGGTTAGTCCTTCTTAACCAATTAAGGAAGAATTAGAACCCTAATGCAAGGCCCAAATTACAAGCTTGATGTCTTAGTGATTATTAGATGAATTGATTAAAGTATTTAAACACATTAAGGGTTTAACACTTAGGATTAAAGTTATACACTTCATCCTAATAGAAGGATGCAGGCATAAGCTTAATCACAAAACCTTAAAACCTTTAAGGTTTAGTCCTTGATTATGAGATGAGAAGAGAAGACTCAAAGATTACACAAAGGTAAAACTAAATGGGGGACTAATCAAACCCTAATTGTGATCATGCTTGGATGTTCCTAGGGTTTATGAGGCTTGCAAAAGATCTTCAGGAGAAAAGCCACCGGGAAAGAAACAAATGAAAGGAGGAGAAGCAGAAAGAAATAAGACAACTTGCTTCACCTAAGAAGACAAGTTGCCTAAAGAAAGAAAGTAAGAGATGAACATGAATGAGCAAGCTCACTCTAATACAAAGATAAAATGCAGCAATGATGCATAAGAGAGATGAGAAGAGATTGTGAGAAGTGAAGGCAAATTCACTTCTCAAAACAACTTACCGCCTGAAAAGTTAGCAAAAAGAAATGGAATGACATGAAAATGAAATGAATGCAAAGATGCAAACCAAAATCAGAAGCATAAACATGATGTTAATGATGCTAAGAGATGATGCAAACACATGTCAAGAGTTGGTGGATGATCATGCAAGGATGAGGATGCAAGTGAAGCATGTTTTGAACCATAAAAGTTCATGAAAGTTTATGAAATGCAATGGGGGCATAACATGGCAAATGAATGAGGAAATGATCAAACATGAGTCTAATGTATCCTAAGATGTCTCATATGTCATGTGGATGCACAAAATCTCATGGCAAGTTCATGAATGCAAGCAAATGAGAGGTGAATGAAAATGAAGGCAAGAAATTAGGGTTTACATGCAATATGCAATGCAAAATTCAAAATCAGAAGCAAATGACAAGATAAAAAATTGAAAATGGGATCAAAGGAACCCTAACCCTACACAAGTTCACTGCCCAAAGGAGGGGACCTAAGTCTTAACCTAATGGAAGTTGTGATTTTCTCAAGTCAACTAGGGTTTCAAGGCACTTCAAAAGAAAAAATGCTCATTAAATTAAAAATGAAAGATAAATTCAAACCAATTTTACCCTAGAAACTACATGATATGAAGGATGCAATGCAAGAAGAACCATCATCAAACTCTTCATGGTTAGGCAGAATGAAATTTTTTAAGTTAGGACCAAAATATTGCCTTTAAATAACTTTTATTCCAATGAAAAATGTCAAAATACATGAAGGACCAAAAAGAAATTTTTTTTGAGAGTTTGATAATTTTCTAAATGTTTTAAAATGCAATGTGAATTTTTTTTGTGATTTTTAAATACCTAAATGCATTTTTAATTAATTAATTTCCTTTAACTAATTAAAAATAAACATTTAAATGATTTAAAAATAATTTTTAATGCCAAAAATAAAAATAAAAATATTTTTGGGTTCTGAAAATTAATAAAAGATTTGTTAAAAAATTTCAGAATTTTTTAATGTGTTTTACTATTTTTAAAAATTCGTGGAAGTTTAATGCAAATAAAATGAAATAAAATTGAATAAATGGAGAAGTATGCAAATCCTATGGCTGGAATTCAAACCTGGGGGGAAATGTTTGATTGCGCGCGCAATCTGAGGGTCAAGATTGACTCTGGTCAAATTATTTTATTAATCCTAAATTAAACTAATTAAAATGAATTAAGAGTTAATTGTGGAATTTGAGCCATTCATTTCCTAAACTAAACACGATCCAAAGGCCCACAGTGCAACTGGAGACTAAACCCTAATTAGGGTTAATTACTTTCAGGTGACCGGAGGGAAGCTCCAGTCATCTTCTCCGGCAGGGCAAAAACCCTAGCTTCTTCTACAGGCCACCCCAACTTAAATTTACTGCCAAGAAATGATCCCCCAACCAAACTAAACCTAAATCCACCATCAAACACCATTTATCAAGCATGAACAAAGAGAATCGAAGCCATTCATTTTCATGGGCAATATTTCAGAAGGGCACAAAATGCTTATTTTCACACCATTTTCAAATCTAAAAACATCAGAGTGGTCCCCATGACATGTAGTTTAATTTTGTAACAAAAAATCTAAGCTCTGAAAAGTTTGATTTTTGAAGCTACCTGAGATGATGAACTGCAAATGTGTGCTTCCAGAGCCTCCCCTTCAAGCAAAGAGTCTCCTTTGATCCTCCTGAAGCTAGTGGAATGCCTCAAACCCTTGATGCTGGCTAGTTTGAAAGTCCCAGCTCTGGTGTAGCAGAAATGGAGAGTTAGGTATGTGATGTTTCAGGCTGTTTCAATGGTGGATTTTGGTTCTATGGAAGATGTGTGACTCATTGGTGAAGGAAAAATGGAGGTTTGATGGCTGTGTGAAGAGTTTCGAAGAGGAGAAGTTTTTTTGACAGTTTTTGAGAATGCTGGATTGTAGGAGGTTTCCGGCTTGTGTGTGGTGTGTTTTGGAAGGGCTGAGGTCCACATATGAGGCTCTGATTGGGCAGAGAGTTGGTGGTGGCACAGTGTGATTGGCATGGGCAAAATGCAAAAAGTCAAGATCTTGTGTACTAGGAGTATGGCTCGGGTCAGAGGAGATCTTAGGGCTTGTCCTGCCTCAGCTTGAGTCAAGGAAGGCCTTTGGATCTGATTTTGTGAGCTGGATGGTCTTGATCAAGAGTTTCCAAGGTTCTTGCATATTTCCCTCTTTGAGCTTTCTTATGAACCAAGGAAAGGAAACTTGTGATTCTTTGGACAAAATGCAGCAACATGAGCCATATGAAGTTTCTAGAATGATTTGAGATCAATTAGTGTTCAATTCAAGCATGGAAAGTTCCTTTTGCAAAGATTCAATTTTGAAGCTTTCATGAAAAAATGCCTTATGCAACTTGTAATCCAAGGCATGAAAGTGAGAAATTCTTGGCACAAATCTGACTTTTAGGCATTGCATTGTGTTGTATGATGATTAGAAGCCACTTTGAAGTCACAAATTGGTTTGGCAAGGGTTTTTGCAAGTTTCCCCCTTTGGTGCAAAAGTGAAAATTTCATGATTTTTCCCAAATTTGCAAGGCCATAACTTTTGATCTAAAATGAATTAGAATGAGTTCTTGTACTTTTTGAAAATGGGAGGATCCAATCTACAACTTTCATGACCAAAGATTTTTCATTTGAAGCATTTTTGAATCAAAAAGAGGAGGTTGAAAAACTTTCCCAAAATGGCAAGTTTCCATTACAAGTCACTTTCCCAAAAAGGCAACTTTGCAAATGGCTTGAAATTCTTCAATTTTGTGAACTCCTAACATCTTCTATGATAAAATAAAGATCATATAAATTCAAAATGATGGAGAATGCCCTTTGGTTGGGTCATTGGGGGCCTCAGATGCCCTGATTTTGCACTGACTTGCTCAAGAAGTCACCTTGTGATCAGATGCCTTCCCTATTGAATTTCTTCATGATAATTGATATGCATGATCCTCATAAGATATAGAGACCAATAGAAACAAGAATGACCAAAAAATTTGGAGTTATGGCCTCTGAAACCAAAACCCTAATTCTAGGTCATCTGTGCAGTTAAACAGGGCTCTACTTCCATGCCTTTCTCAGTTCTTGTGATTTGTTGACTTCCTTGGTCTTGGGAGGATATGATATGATGCTTGAACATACATGGACACTCTTGAGATGATTTGAAGACCTTTGGAGTGGCTCAGATAGCTCATGGATTGCTCAGATCACAAACCCTAGATGCAGATGACTTTGAATCAATGAAGTGAAGCATAAATGCAATATGAGATGGTATGATTGAATTTATGCAAAATGAAAAGATCACAAGCCATGGTGAAATGAGTGAGGGCAAATTTGGGGTGTTTACAGCTGCCCCTATTCAAGCATGAGTTAGCTGTGCAGGATGTAAGCAACGACTTAACAGGCAAACAAGATAACTTGTGGTTGAATACCAAAGACAGTCCAAAATTTGCACTCACAGAATGAAGAAGAAAAGGGATATAGATTTTAAAAGGAAGTAAAGTATGATTATAAAGTGCGGGTGACGGAGGACGACCGTCGAGCAGAGGATGACTGCTGGGGATGAAGCAATGACGGGGACGACCGACATGCTGGGGAAACAGAGAGATCATGATGGAGACGGCCATCAAGTAAAGAAATAAGACTTTCTGGGGATTAAAGGTAAATGATGGGGACGACCATCAGGCTGAAGAAATAAATGATGAGGAACGGTCATCAAAGGTGAAGGACGATCACCTAGAAGGGGACGGCTGCTCTGTTGGGGATAAGATGAGGGACGATCATCTATTGGTGAAGGACGATCACCTGGCAAGGTACGGTTGCCAAAAAGTATCACGACATAGGACGAATGCCGTATAAAAAGGTCAACGATGGGGGACGGCCATCGGATAAGCATGATGAAGGACGATCATCAAGAGGTGAAGGACGATCACCTAGCAGGGTACGGCTGCTCTGAGGGTTTATCATGACATAGGACGAATGTCAGATAACAAGATCAACGATGGGGACGACCATCGGATAAAGTGATGAAGGACGATCATCAAAAAGGTGAAGGACGATCACCTGGCAGGGTACGGCTGCCGAAAGGTATCATGACATAGGACGAATGTCAGATAGAAAGGAAATAGTTCATCATGATTTGCCGGGAATTCTTCTGGGGAATAGTAGACACAAACGTGTGTCTAATTTAAGGAAAATATAAGTGTTTGACATGGTGTATAGATTAAAGATACGGACGAGCATCCTTAAGACTATGATACGGACGAGTATCAGTAGAAACAAACGCTTGACGCATGTTCAGAGATGATGATACGGACGGGTATCAACTAGTTAACAACGAACACGGACGAGTGTCGAATCTGAGGGGATTTAAGCGGTATATACGAGATACGGACGGGTATCTGAAATAAGTAAACATGAGTGAGACACAAACGAGTGTTTGACTTGCTAGGGAGAGCACGACACAGACGAGTGTCGGAAAAAGTGTATTATAAACAAGTATTTGGTTTACAAAGTGTTTAGGCAATTGTGCTGGGGAAGGAGACACGGACGGGTGTCAGGGAATTGTATATATATGTATCCACTTATTGTGATTGCAAAGGGGATGCTTTGGCTTTCTGCTGGGGGATATGACACAGACGAGTGTCAAGAAGCATCTGTAATGTATAAGCATCTGTTTGTAGAGAACGCTCGGGCGACTTTACTGGGGAATGACGACACGGACGAGTGCCAAAAGGAGCATGTTTCTGTATTTGTGAGTGTAAAGGAAATGCTTTAATATTCTGCCGGGGAGTTTGAGAGGTATTTTGTATATTGTTAATGGAACGTCAGTATTTACAAGTGTTCGATTCAAGACACGGCTTATGATTATGCAATATGTTTGATTTTTGCCGTAATGCTCCGTAGTGGACGGAATGCTACGCTCTGGGGGAAAATATGATGCGGATGCTATGATTATGCAAAGATACCGATCCGGGATTCGGATCCTGTTGCTGTGAAGATCTTTGGCTGATCTGCTTGAAGTGGATATCCCAGCTGGGGATGAGATCATTGGTAGATCTGACATATATGACTCTGCTTGGGGAAATAGATCACTGATAGACCTATCTCGATAATGAGGGACCCAGCTGGGGTTTGTGGGAGCTTTCGTCACTCTCTTGTGAGATCTTCTGGCGTTGCTCTTCTGGATAGAGGCTGAAACTTTGCGGGGAGGTGGTTCCCTGTCTGACATTTGGCTGAGGAGGAACGATGACTGGCAAATCGGCTGGGGAGAAAGCAGCTATGGTGCTATTTGGAAGATGTGCTGAGTAAATGATGATTTTGCTGGGGATATGCTTTCATGCCCCATGTTGCGCCTCGAATACCTGCAAACTTGTTATGGCAAAGAAACGTACAAGTATCACTAGGCATCCCTTACTGGATTCCATCATAGGAGTTTAGATACTCCCGGGAGTAAATATATTTCCTGCAAGCATGGATTTTTAGAAAGGAAACATCTGTATTTATGCAATCAACATCTTAAGGACATCGGGCATTTTGCAAATGAAAATAAAATGTACGAGACAAAATATGACTGAAAATCTGATTTTATTAATTTGTGTGCCCTGAATTGGCAAGATACAGTCAAAGAAACGAATCCTCTAAAATGAGGAGATCGTTACAAATTGAGAGACAAAAAGACTCTGGCAATGTTGATGACGCTTCAAGGAGCTTCCCTTTTGCTATGACTCGTATGACTTTTGACATTCTTCTCATCTTGCTTTCTGAGGGACGCTGATTCTGACCGATGCTTTAACCTTTCGAAGCTCGCCATGTTTTAAGTGATACAGATGAATTCAGAATGCAGTTGTTCGCTTATTCCCTTATTTTGCGTGGATCGCCCTTTCGGGTTTTCAATCCACCGGGATACCCATTTTTGCCTGAGTCGTCCAATGCGGCTTTTCAACTCAGCGGGTGTACACATTTTTTATTCATTTTCCCTTATTTTTGCCCGAGTCTTTTATTCTGTTTTTGACTCGCCGGGATGCCCCATTTTTGCCTGGAGTTACATTCTGTTTTTATGTCCAGCGGGTCGCTTTATGCGAAGTATTTTTTTAACTGCATCTGAATTCACAGGGGACAGGAAGTCTTCACCATCCATAGTACTGAGCATTAGTGCTCCACTAGAGAAAACTTTCTTTACTATGAACGGACTATCATAATTCGGAGTCCACTTGCCCCTGTGGTCTGTATGAGGAGGAAGGAGTCTTTTCAGCACAAGATCTCCTACTTGGTACTCTCGGAGCCTGACTTTCTGATCGAAGGCTTTCTTTATTCTTTTCTGATACAGCTGCCCATGACAAATTGCAGCCAATCTCTTTTCTTCAATCAGACTTAGTTGTTCGTATCGGGACCGGACCCATTCTGCTTCGTTCAATTTAACATCCATCAATACCCGTAAAGATGGTAGTTCAACTTCAACAGGTAGGACTGCCTCCATACCATAAACAAGCTAATACGGTGTTGCCCCAGTGGATGTTCTGATTGACGTTCGGTACCCATGCAAAGCAAAAGGTAGCATTTCATGCCAGTATTTGTAGGTGACCACCATCTTCTGTACAATCTTTTTGATATTCTTGTTAGCTGCCTCTACAGCACCATTCATCTTTGGCCTGTAAGGAGAAGAATTGTGGTGTTGGATCTTGAAGTCCCGACACAGTTCTACCATCATTTTGTTGTTCAAGTTGGAACCATTATTAGTAATGATTCGCTCGGGCACTCCATACCGACAGATGATGTCTCTTTTCAGAAACCGGGCTACCACTTGCCTTGTAACATTTGCATATGAAGCTGCTTCAACCCACTTGGTAAAATAGTCAATGGCAACCAGGATGAATCTGTGGCCATTTAAAGCAGTCGGTTCAATCTTGCCAATCATATCAATGCCCCACATGGCAAAGGGCCAGGGCGAAGACATCACATTTAAAGGATTCGGAGGCACATGCACTTTATCCGCATAGATCTTGCATTTATGGCATTTTCTGGCATAAGCACAACAGTCTGCATCCATCGTGATCCAGTAGTAGTCTGATCTTAATAACATTTTAGCCATAGCATTCCCTCCAGCATGAGTACCAAAGGATCCTTCGTGCACCTCGTGCATCAACAAGTCTGCTTCTGCCTTATCAACACATCTGAGAAGTACCATATCAAAGTTTCTCTTGTACAGGGAACCGTCAGTATTCAGAAAGAAACTAATGGCTAGCCTTCTTAATGTCTTCTTATAATTGGAAGATGCCCCAGGTGGGTATGTTTGATCCTCCAAGAAGCATTTGATATCATGGAACCAAGGTTTATCATCTTTAACAACATCTGCTGAGAACACGTATGCTGGTCTGTCAAGTCTAGATACTGAAATCCGAGGCACAAAGTTGGCATCTTGAACTTTGATCATGGATGAAATGGTAGCCAGAGCATCTGCAAACTGATTTTCGTCTCGAGGGATATACTCAAGTTTGACTGTTGTGAAGAAAGTCAATAACCTCCTTGTATAATCCCAATAAGGTATCAGATGATCTTGGTGGGTCTACCATTTGCCATTGGTTTGATTGAATACCAGAGCTGAATCTCCAAATACAGTCAAATTCTTGATCCTGAGGTCAATGGCTTCCTCAAGACCTATAATACAAGCTTCGTATTCAGCTTTGTTGTTAGTGCAGTTAAAGGTGAGTTTCGCCGAGAAAGGCATGTGAACTCCTTTAGGTGTAATGAGTACTGCACCAACACCACGACCATTCATGTTAACTGCCCCGTCAAACATCATAGTCCATTCTTCTTCTGGGTCAGGCCCTTCAGTGTGAATAGACTCTTCATGATATTTTGCTTTTATGAACATGATGTCTTCATCAGGGAAGTCAAATCTCATAGGCTGGTAATCGTCAATGGGCTGCTCAGCGAGATAATCAGACAATACACTGCCTTTGATGGCCTTTTGGGATGTGTACTGAATGTCGTATTCCGTGAGGATCATTTGCCATCTTGCAACCCGTCTGGTAAGTGCTGGCTTCTCAAAAATGTACTTAATTGGATCCATCTTTGAGATCAACAAAGTAGTGTGGGTCAACATATACTGCCTTAGTCGGCGAACAGCCCACGCTAAAGCACAACAAGTTTTTTCGAGCAGTGAATAACGTTGTTCACAGTCGGTAAACTTTTTGCTTAGGTAGTAAATTGCATACTCTTTTCGACCAGACTCGTCATGCTGGCCCAGCACACACCCCATTGACTCTTCTAATACTGTCAAGTACATGATTAGAGGTCTTCCTTCAACTGGAGGCATAAGGATTGGAGGCTCTTGTAAATATTCCTTGATTTTGTCAAAAGCCATCTGACAGTCTTCATTCCACCTGACCGTTTGTTCTTTTCTTAATAGCTTGAATAAGGGCTCACAGGTTGCTGTAAGGTGAGATATGAATCGTGAAATGTAGTTCAATCTTCCTAGAAACCCCCGAACTTCCTTCTCAGTCTTTGGTGCAGGCATTTCTTGAATGGCTTTGACTTTATCAGGGTCAACTTCAATCCCTTTCTCACTTACAATAAATCCCAGCAGCTTACCGGATCGCACCCCGAATGTGCATTTGTTGGGGTTTAACTTCAGTTGGTACTTCCTCAAACGCTTGAATAGCTTCAACAGATTTACCAGGTGGTCTTCTTCTGTGAGGGACTTGGCAATCATGTCATCCACATAACATTCAATTTCTTTGTGGATCATGTCATGGAATAATGTTACCATAGCCCGTTGATAAGTGGCACCAGCATTCTTCAGTCCGAATGGCATCACCTTATAACAGAATATGCCCCAGGGTGTGATGAAAGTTGTCTTCTCCATGTCTTCAGGTGACATCTTGATCTGATTGTATCTTGAAAATCCGTCCATGAAGGAGAACACCGAGAACTGAGCCGTATTGTCGACCAATACATCAATGTGAGGTAAAGGGAAGTCATCTTTCGGGCTGGCTCTGTTCAGATCCCGGTAATCCACGCACATTCTCACCTTGCCATCTTTCTTAGGCACAAGTACAATATTAGCAACCCACGGCAGATAGCTAGTCACTGCAAGGAAACCGGCATCCCACTGCTTTTATACCTCTTCTTTTATCTTCATTGCCATGTCTGGGCGAGTACGGCGCAGCTTCTGTTTTACTGGTGGGCAGTCTTCTTTCAGAGGTAGCTTGTGCATGACAATGTCGGTGTCCAACCCTGGCATATCTTGATAAGACCAAGCAAAAACATCCACATATTCCCGAAGCATATCAATCAGTTGCTCTTTTACTAAATCTTGCAGGTAGGCCCCGATCTTAACTTCTTTCACGTCTTCTTCCGTACCAAGATTAACCGTTTCAATCTCCTCCTGATGAGGAGTGATAACCTTTTCCTCTTGCCTTAACAATCTGGCTAGCTCTTCAGGTAGCTCATAATCTTCTTCAACCTCTTCATCAGCTTGATTGATTGGATTGTCAAAGTCATACAAAGTCATAGCAGTGTTGTTGTCGGTGCAGTCTGAAGGGCACCTTCTGCAAGGGTTTAAATTGGTTTATTTTAGTAATCAGTTTTATATTATTTATAAAAAGTGAAAATGAAGTTATTTTATTCTGAAAAACATTGCCATTTTATTTTTGTACAAAAAAGAAAAATGAAAAACAGTGAGCGGGAAAGAAAAGACTCATTTGCAAAAGATGTCCTGATATTCATTAATTGATCTTTGCACAAAATTCAAGATGGCCCGATTACAAAATGAGTCTTGACATCTTGGGCAAGATGCAAGAGTTGATGCATGCTTTAAAATACAGGAAATAATAATTACTCTGCAGGAGTAACCCTTATAATTTCCTGGGAAGACCAGTTAAGGACTTGGCTCCCCAAGATCCTTGGACGTATCTTGCTCTCCAGGTTGCGGTCGCTTTCCTCCTCGTCTTCCAAATTGTTCACAGCATCCGGGGTGAGCATTCCCCTGCTGACAAAATTGGGCTCTTTTGCAGCCTCTGATTGATCTTGTTGAGTCGGTCTGTAACCCAACCCAAATCGGTCTTCTTTCTTTTCCACAGGCAGCAACTTGCCCCAGCCTTGGGCGGTACCTTCCTCAACAAACTTCCGGGCTTGCTGATATGACGTTATGGAGGTTCCCAGTACAGCAGATGCTTCATTAATGTTCAAGGCCTCAAACCCTTGGCTCATGGTTTCATGGATCTCCCTGTCCATTTCTATGTACTTATATGTAGCCAGCTGGCTAACAAAGATGTCTTCCTCCCCACAGATGGTGATGATTTGGCCTTCCCACTCGAATTTCAACTTCTGGTGAAGGGTAGACGTAACAGCGCCAGCGGCGTGGATCCAGGGTCTACCCAACAGATAGTTGTAGGCCGGCTGTATGTCCATCACAAAGAAGGTAGTTTTGAAGGTTTGCGGGCCAATCACCATAGGCAAATCAATCTCTCCAAGCACTGATCTTTTAGAGCCATCAAATGCTCTCACCACCAAATTACTCGGACGCAGTGCCAAGCCATCATACTCCAGCTTCACTAAGGCTTTATTTGGTAGAACATTGAGTGATGACCCAATGTCCACCAGTACATGAGACAGAACAGCACCCTTGCATTCCAAGGTGATATGCAAAGCCTTATTGTGGTTGCGTCCCTCTTTTGTTAAGTCAGCATTGGTAAAGCCCAGTCCATGACTGGTATTGACATTTGCCACCACAGTTTCTAGCTGATTAACGGTAATCTCCTCCGGCACGTATGGTGCGTGCAAGACTTTCAACAATGCGTTCCTGTGAGCTTCGGAGCACATCAACAGTGATAATATGGAGATTTTGGAGGGTGTCTGGTGAAGCTGGTCCACCACCTTGTAATCACTCCTTTTTATGATTCTCATGAACTCGTCTACATCTTGTTCAAAAGATGTCTTCTGAGTTTCCTTGGCAATTGGCTCTTCAGATACCACACTCTTTCCTTTTGCTTTGGCAGCAGCTTCTGCTTCAACATTAGGTCTTTGTGTTTGTGAGGCAAAAAGGCGTCCGCTTCTGGTGAAGCCTCCGCCTCCCCCAACATTATCAATTTGTGGAGAAGAGGTTGATGAATCCAGAGTGATTTTATCCCCGTTGCAGTAGAGATCAGAGCCATAATGCCAAGGTATGGCATTACTGTTTTCATAAGGAATGGGTCCAGGCACCGTAATGGTGACCGGACTGATTGCTACAGAGGAGGGTACTGTAATGGTGCGCGGATCGTAGTAAATTGTGACTGGTGATCTGGCAGGAGGTGCCACTGTTTGTTGTTGGAAATTGCTGTTGGGAGGAACATTTGATGGATCATAGTAGATTGTAACTGCTGAGACATCTACATTAATTTTTGCTGGCGTTGTAGAAGATTCTGCTAATAAAATGGATGCTGATGTTGTAGAAGAAATGGTTGTTGAATTTTGACTTGTTGAAGTGATGGACGGAGTAACTGCTGATGACATTCATGAATCGGTAGGAATGATTGTTGTTGCGGTTGTAGGAGAATTTGTTGCTGAAGGAATGATTGTTGATGTTGTATAAGAATTTGGGATTGTTGTTAAAGGAATACTTGTAGGCGCCGTTGTTGAGATCTGAAGGATTCCATCCTTAATAAGACCATATATGCCGCTTCTCAACTTTTCACTCCCATTGACTGCAATGTTGCAATACCCACAACCGAGCTCACACCCGGGGAACACTTGGCATTCTAAAAGCTGAGCTTTAATTTCGACCAAAGGTGTTCGAATTTGTGCAACACTGGTGATCAAGGTAGATGGTTTGTCTTCCTCAATGGCATTGATCCTCGGCCCGCCATGATTAGGCATAGGATTTCTATTGACATTCGAAGGAGGTGCAAAGTTGAGGGCTTTAGAATCCACCAGATCTTGGACTTTCATTTGTAAAGCCCTACATTTTTCAGTATTGTGACCAGGTGCATTGGAGTGGAAAGCACACCTGGCGTTGACATCATATTTCTTTGGGAGGTTGAGAGGATCTGGTGGCGCCAACGTCCTTAACTCAACCAAGTTAAGCTTCAAGAGTTGTGGCAACAAAGCAGCATAAGGCATAGGGATAGGGTCAATCACCCTGTTTGCCTGTGATGGTCTTTGTTGAAAGGGTCGCTGTTGTTGATTGCTGTTGTTGTTGTTGTAGGTTCTCTGTTGCGGGTACTGAACTTGTTGTTGGTATTATGGTTGTTGTTGTTGTTGTTGATATGCTGATTGCTGAGGAATCGGAGCTGGAATGGTGACTGCTGCTACAGACCAGTGAACATACTGAGGTCTGCCCCTGCTTGCATGAATGGAATTGGTCTCACCGGCTCTTTGGGGTCCCACAAAAGGCTTCCTAGGATTACTGGATGAACTTGCACCACTATCAAAAAATTTGCCCTTTTTTAGAAGGCTTTCAATCCTTTCACCAGCTATAACCACATCTGCAAAGCTGGTAGAAGAAAAGGCAGCCAGTCTATCATTATAGGTTCCTTGCAGAGTATTCATGAACATGTCATCCATCTCCCTCTCTGACATGGGTGGTTGGACAGCAGCAGCAAGCTGTCTCCACCTTTGGGCATATTCTCTGAAGCTTTCTCTGGAAGACTGAGACATTCCCATTAGGAGGGTCCTGTTAGGAGCCATGTCCAGATTGTATTGATATTTCCTGATGAAGGCTTCAGCTAAGTCCTTCCAGCATCTAATGGTAGCTCTGGTCAAGTGTGAATACCACTCCCTTGAAGCCTCAGTCAGACTGTCTTCAAAGTAGAACATCCACAGCTTTTCGTCCATAGTATAAGCTTTAAGTCTTCCCAGGAAAGACTGCAAGTGAGTTCGTGGACAAGAGGTTCCATTGTATTTCTCAAAGTATGGGGGTTTGAATTTGTGGGGAATTCTCACCCCATCCACTAGTCCCATATCCATTACATCGAAGCCCAAGGAATTCTGAGACTCCAAAGATCTCAACTTCTCAGCAATTTCATCCAATCTCCTATCATAGACTTCATCTCCAGCTCCCATGACTGTAAACTGCTCTTCTTGGGGATCATCTTGCAAGATTCTCCCCCCAGCAGTATTACCTGGCGCATTTCTTGGGATGTTAACTTCCGGATCCAGATGAGGTCCAAATACTGGTGGATTAATACGAGGTTGGCCTTGCTCATTATTACTTGTTCCTCCAGTTCCAAGATGAGGTTCCTCGGGAGTTTGTCTCTCCACTAGTTCCCTTAACCTTTCTTGACTCTGGGCCAAGCCAGTCATTACAGCCATGCATTGATTCATTTGGTTTCTCATCTCCACCCTTTCATTAGCCATCTGAGTTATGACCTCAGTCAGGTCCTGCTGTACTTGCTCCATTTGGATACCAGGAAGGTTGTTGCGAGTAGGGTACCGGTGCGTGCGGTTGACAGGGAACACTCGGCGGCGAGCAATATTTCCTGGTTCACAACAGAGTTAGAAACAAATAATAACAAAACCTACAAAACAAAACAAGGTTAGCATGCAATGTAGTATGCTTATTTGTTTTCCAAGGCATCCGACTTGATTCTTGGTTTTGACCTTTCCAGACCTCGAGGAAGATGCTTGATGCTGTTGAGAAAAGAAACCCAATGAAAGCAAACTAATATATTACAAATGATGAATAATACATAGTTTGTTTTACAACATATGCCCTTGGATGGTCAAAATACAAAAAAAGAGAAAAGTACATCAAATGAAAATGAACAACAAGCAAAGAAGTCAAACATCCAATCCAAACTCATCATCCTTGACTTCCTTCAGGAGAGCATCAGTCACTGGTCCAACTGGATGCTTTGTGATGGTACTGATAAGAAGGTTTCTGGTAGCAATGGCACTGGTCAGCTTCTTGTGTCTGTCCTGGTCCTTTGATCTCTTCAATCCAGCTCTGAGCTTTAACTCTGAAATCTCCTTCTGGGCTGCCAACAAAGCTTCCTGTTGCTTCTTTTCATTGGCCTCTAACTATTCAATCCTGGCTTGAATTCTCTGATCTTCTTGTGTTCGGGCTTCAGTGATCCTGACCCACCTAGCCTGACTTTCTTGCAGATAGAGCTCAGTCCTAGCCTTCTGGATCTTGGCCTCCTTACAGGCATTCTTCAATATTTGTTCCCCAGCTCTTGCTTTCCTGATGTAATCCTCTGTTTTCTCAATTTTGGCAAGATGCTCCACCCTAAGCTTTTCCAACCTCTCAATGTCCAAACGACCATCACTCCTTTCCCAAAGAGTCTTCTTCAGAGCTTGAGACAGATTCTCATTCCTTTCCTTCAGCTTCTCAAATTCTTCCAGGCTGACAGTTGCTGCTGGATGTGTTGTAGATGGTCCAGGTATATCCTCAATGGTGAAAGGCATTCCAGCAATCTGAGCTCTAGTACGGGACCAGTCATAGTACTAAGCTGAAGCAACATTATTACATCTCCCAAGAATGGCCATCCCTTTTGTCTGGATGTTGTCCCAAGCCCAGGATGCTTGTCTGACAGCAGCTGAATTAGGTTTTACTTCACAATACAGGGTCTCAGCTAAATCTTGCACTCTAGGAGGGTGAACCAAAGCATAGCCCAGTTTTCTTTTAAACAGCAAAGGATTGTAGTTGATGCAACCCTTTACTCCTATCAGAGGTACATTTGGGTATTGTCCACAGCTGGTGATAATGTCTTTGCCTTTGGTGCTCTAGGTGCAACATCTAATATCATCTGAAGTCAAAGCAATGAGCCTCTTTGCCCAATTCTTCTGCTGGTGAGGGTTCAGGAAGTCATCTGACTTAGGTAGGTGTCTGAGCAGCCAGGTGTGAAATAAAGGAGCACAACATCTCACCAACTTCCCCCTTTGTTTCTCATTCCTCTGATGGATGGAGTAATAGAAATCTCCCAGTAATATGGGTACTGGGTTCCTCAGAAGGAATAGATGAATGGAATTCTTACTGACAAATTTGGGCTCATCTGCAAACAGTATAACCCCATATATGCTGAGGACTAACAGTGCACAGACTGCCCTCCACTCTCCCAAAGAGGCCTTCAGGATGGCCTGAGAAATCAAGAAGTCCAAGTGCAAACCAGGGATCCCAGCTTTTGTTGTCATATTTTGCTCAATCAAAGCAGGCTCCAAGTACAGTACTTTTGCTACTTCTCCATTACTGGGAGCTGGCATCTCTGGGTTGAAGGGGACTCCACCCCTGACAGGTACTCCAATCAATGATGAAAACTCCTCCAGCAGAGGTCCTAGCTGAAAGTCTGGAAATGTGAAGCATCTCAGAGGAGGGTCATAAAACTGTAGGCAGGTGTGGATCATGCTCCTCTGAGAAGGGTCAAGGTCCATAACCATATCCAGGATACCTCCATAGTGCTCTCTAAACAAAGGGATGTGGTCAGGTGTGATAAGTGACTGGATCTGCCTGATACCAGTCAACACAGGCTCAAAGAAGTGGTAGGATATGTTGCTCTTCCTGGGAGTAGTCATGAGTGCTGCTGAAGATGATGAAGATAGGTGCTGATGAAGATCAAGATTGATACTGGAGATGAGCCACTGACAGGCTGGTGCTAGTGATGATGAAGATTACTGAAGCAAACAACTGATGAAGATAGCTGAAGCTGAGGTCTATGCAAAAGAAGGGGTCAAAACCAAACCAGATATGAGGTGGATACCCTGAAAAACAAATAAACAAATGTTAAATGATGCAAATGATGAATATGCAAATGATATGCAAGGGTTTATGATCAAGCTGGATCTGATTATCTGTCTTGATATAAGTCCATGTATGTTCAAAGAAGGTCCAGATGGAGGTTTAGAAATCCAGTAACCAGGGTGGGAGACTCAAATAAAGAGTCACATGTCCAAGGTTAATCACAAGAACTGTTCAAAATGAGGTACTCTTAAACCAAAACAGTAACAGGGTATGATGTGGCCAAGGGTACCTGCAAACCTGTAAACAGCCCAACCCCCTCACAAGTAGTGTTCTAAAACAAAGATCCTTAGACTTGGATCAGTTATGAGAAGTGTAAACACTTCTAACCCGGAGGTACAGTGTTTACAATAACCATACAAAATCCTCCTCTAATTCACCTCAGTTTCTGAAGGTCATAATAAAGGTCATCCAGACTTAGCAGGCTTCCCAGATAGCCCTAGCACTACAGGAAATCTGTAGCACAGAGTTCTCAAGAAGAAACCCACATCTAAACCGTGTTTCATATTCCCGCACCATACCTAAATGGAATGGGAAAGAACATGAATCACTCTAGCCTAGGTTTCACTCAAGTCCCAGGTATAGGACCTTAAACTCTCAATGAAACCCTACCCATCAAAACAGAAACCAGATCCAGCAATGATAATGACAGTATGAAATATGAAAAACTGTAAAGAAAAGCAATAAATAATATTGTACATAAAGAAATAAATAAAGCACATAAACACATATAGCACATAACACCCCAGTAAACACAAATCAAACAAGCGCTAGGAGGAACCCACAAAAAGAACCAGAAGCCCTGGTTACAGTATAAGATCATCCCCAGCAGAGTCGCCAAGCTGTCGCTCCCACCAAATAACACAGAGTCAAATGGGGTACAGACGCGAACGGTCGGCGAAAGAGAAAGAAATGAATAGAGTCGCCAGCTAGGCATTTTTATCCCGAAGGAAAGGTAATGTTGCATAAACCTAGAAAGATATGGATAAGACGGTTGCGAACCAGAGAAACTGAGAAAGGGGGTTGGTTACAACCTGGGAAGGTATTAGCACCCAGATTGTCTGCCGTACTCGACGGGATCCACGCTTAAAAGATTTGTGCTTTAAAGGGGTAGTGTCAATGCAAGCTGTGTATCAAAGCTGGAAAGAATGCAAGTGTCAGTGCAAAAGGAAATGTGAAGTGGATAATAGAAGTGTCAGTGTAAGAATAAGAATGAAATGCCCAAGATAAGGAGGCTAAAAGAATAATGCTGGAGGAGGGGGAATATACAGAGACTTTTGTTCAATAACTGTTAAGTTATGCCTACGTATCCTCTCGTGTAATGAGGAAGTCAGAACACCGTAGTTCGACTCAAAGAGACTGAAAGATAAATTGACTTGTGAACTGCTCACTTGTCTATGCTCAAGTGTATGACCTGTCTGGCTCAGGTGCAAATTGTCTTGCATTAGACGGAAGAAGCAAGTTCTCGTTTGTGAGTGAAGGTGATGAGAAAAGAATCCCAGAGGAGACGATTATTTTTTGTTTTTGTGTTTTCAGTCTTTTATTGCTCTTTTTGGGGTTTGTCATAGGAAAATGAGCTTAAGCCTAAATCAAGGGTTAGTAAACTCATCACATCCTCCCTCTGATTAGGGGTAATGAGAATACCTCAAGCATGAAGTAAACACCTCACACTTAATCACCATGATGTAGGATCAAGATCATTAACCTACTTGTAATTATTTAGATGTTTTTGTTGTTTTTGTTTAGTTTTAAGTAATGAGTTTAATCCATAATCAAGGATTTAATGGACCCATTACACCATCCTAATAGAAGGATAATAGATGAGAACATTTAAGCAGAGGAAGGCTCCTCAACTTAATCCATGATTAGGGATTAACCTCATGACAAAACAAAACCTTTATTAGAGTGGATTTTAGTTAATGGTAAGATTAAGAAGTGGATTTTAGGGTTTGTAAGACAACTTGAGGGGGACTTGTCCATTAACACTAGGGTTAGTCCTTCTTAACCAATTAAGGAAGAATTAGAACCCTAATGCAAGGCACAAGTTACAAGCTTGATGTCTTAGTGATTATTAGATGAATTGATTAAAGGATTTAAACACATTAAGGGTTTAACACTTAGGATTAAAGTTATACACTCCATCCTAATAGAAGGATGCAGGCATAAGCTTAATCACAAAACCTTACAACCTTTAAGGTTTAGTCCTTGATTATGAGATGAGAAGACAAGACTCAAAGATGACACAAAGGTAAAACTAAATGGGGGACTAATCAAACCCTAATTGTGATCATGCTTGGATGTTCCTAGGGTTTATGAGGCTTGCAAAAGATCTTCAGGAGAAAAGCCACCGGGAAAGAAACAGATGAAAGGAGGAGAAGCAGAAAGAAATAAGACAACTTGCTTCACCTAAGAAGACAAGTTGCCTGAAGAAAGAGAGTAAGAGATGAACATGAATAAGCAAGCTCACTCTAATACAAAGATAAAATGCAGCAATGATGCATAAGAGAGATGAGAAGAGATTGTGAGAAGTGAAGGCAAATTCACTTCTCAAAACAACTTACCACCTGAATAGTTAGCAAAAAGAAATGGAATGACATGAAAATGAAATGAATGCAAAGATGCAAACCAAAATCAGAAGCATAAACATGATGTTAATGATGCTAAGAGATGATGCAAACACATGTCAAGAGTTGGTGGATGATCATGCAAGGATGAGGATGCAAGTGAAGCATGTTTTGAACCATAAAAGTTCATGAAAGTTTATGAAATGCAATGGGGGCATAACATGGCAAATGAATGAGGAAATGATCAAACATGAGTCTAATGTATCCTAAGATGTCTCATATGTCATGTGGATGCACAAAATCTCATGGAAAGTTCATGAATGCAAGCAAATGAGAGGTGAATGCAAATGAAGGCAAGAAATTAGGGTTTACATGCAATATGCAATGCAAAATTCAAAATCAGAAGCAAATGACAAGATAAAAAATTGAAAATGGGATCAAAGGAACCCTAACCCTACACAAGTTCACTGCCCAAAGGAGGGGACCTAAGTCTTAACCTAATGGAAGTTGAGATTTTCTCAAGTCAACTAGGGTTTCAAGGCACTTCAAAAGGAAAAATGCTCATTAAATTAAAAATGAAAGATAAATTCAAACCAATTTTACCCTATAAACTACATGATATGAAGGATGCAATGCAAGAAGAACCATCATCAAACTCTTCATGGTTAGGCAGAATGAAATTTTTTAAGTTAGGACCAAAATATTGCCTTTAAAAAACTTGTATTCCAATGAAAAATGTCAAAATAAATCAAGGACCAAAAAGAAATTTGTTTTGAGAGTTTGATAATGTTTCTAAATGTTTTAAAATGCAATGTGATTTTTTTTGTGATTTTTAAATACCTAAATGCATTTTTAATTAATTAATTTCCATTAACTAATTAAAAATAAACATTTAAATGATTTAAAAATAATTTTTAATGCAAAAAATAAAAATAAAAATATTTTTGGGTTCTGAAAATTAATAAAAGATTTGATAAAAATTTTCAGAATTTTTTAATGTGTTTTACTATTTTTAAAAATTCGTGGAAGTTTAATGAAAATAAAATGAAATAAAATTGAATAAATGGAGAATATGCAAATCCTATGGCTGGAATTCAAACCTGGGGGGAAATGTTTGACTGCGCGCGCAATCTGAGGGTCAGGATTGACTCTGGTCAAATTATTTTATTAATCCTAAATTAAACTAATTAAAATGAATTAAGAGTTAATTGTGGAATCTGAGCCATTCATTTCCTAAACTAAACACGTTCCAAAGGCCCACAGTGCAACTGGAGACTAAACCCTAATTAGGGTTAATTACTTTCAGGTGACCGGAGGGAAGCTCCAGTCATCTTCTCCGGCAGGGCAAAAACCCTAGCTTCTTCTACAGGCCACCCCAACTTAAATTAACTGCCCAGAAATGATCCCCCAACCAAACTAAACCTAAATCCACCATCAAACACCATTTATCAAGCATGAACAAAGAGAATCGAAGCCATTCATTTTCACGGGCAAAATTTCAGAAGGGCACAAAATGCTTATTTTCACACCATTTTCAAATCTAAAAACATCAGAGTGATCCCCATGACATGTAGTTTCATTTTGTAACAAAAAATCTAAGCTCTGAAAAGTTTGATTTTTTAAGCTACCTGAGATGATGAACTGCAAATGTGTGCTTCCAGAGCCTCCCCTTCAAGCAAAGAGTCTCCTTTGATCCTCCTGAAGCTAGTGGAATGCCTCAAAACCCTTGATGATGGCTAGTTTGAAAGTCCCAGCTCTGGTGTAGGAGAAATGGAGGGTTAGGTATGTGATGTTTCAGGCTGTTTCAATGGTGGATTTTGGTTCTATGGAAGACGTGTGACTCATTGGTGAAGGAAAAATTGAGGTTTGATGGCTGTGTGAAGAGTTTTGAAGAGGAGAAGTTTTTTGACAGTTTTTGAGAATGCTGGATTGTGGGAGGTTTCTGGCTTGTGTGTGGTGTGTTTTGGAAGGCCTGAGGTCCACATATGAGGCTCTGATTGGGCAGAGAGTTTGTGGTGGCACAGTGTGATTGGCATGGGCAAAATGCAAAAAGTCAAGATCTTGTGTACTATGAGTATGGCTTGGGTCAGAGGAGACTTAGGGCTTGTCCTGCCTCAGCTTGAGTCAAGGAAGGCCTTTGGATCTGATTTTGTGAGCTAGATGGTCTTGATCAAGAGTTTCCAAGGTTCTTGCATATTTCCCTCTTTGAGCTTTCTTATGAACCATATGAAGTTTCTAGAATGATTTGAGATCAATTAGTGTTCAATTCAAGCATGGAAAGTTCCTTTTGCAAAGATTCAATTTTGAAACTTTCATGAAAAAATGCCTTATTCAACTTGTAATCCAAGGTATGAAAGTGAGAAATTCTTGGCACAAATCTGACTTTTAGGCATTGCATTGTGTTGTATGATGATTAGAAGCCACTTTGAAGTCACAAATTGGTTTGGCAAGGGTTTTTGCAAGTTTCCCCATTTGGTGCAAAAGTGAAAATTTCATGATTTTTCCCAACTTTGCAAGGCCATAACTTTTGATCTAAAATGAATTAGAATGAGTTATTGTACTTTTTGAAAATGGGAGGATCCAATCTACAACTTTCATGACCAAATATTTTTCATTTGAAGCATTTTTGAATCAAAAAGAGGAGGTTGAAAAACTTTCCCAAAATGGCAAGTTTCCATTACAAGTCACTTTCCCAAAAAGGCAACTTTGCAAATGGCTTGAAATTATTCAATTTTGTGAACTCCTAACATCTTCTATGATAAAATAAAAATCATATACATTCAAAATGATGGAGAATGCCCTTTGGTTGGGTCATTGGGGGCCTCAGATGCCCTGATTTTGCACTGACTTGCTCAAGAAGTCACCTTGTGATCAGATGCCTTCCCTATTGAATTTATTCATGAAAATTGATATGCATGATCCTCATAACATATAGAGACCAATAGAAACAAGAATGACCAAAAAATTTGGAGTTATGGCCTCTGAAACCAAAACCCTAATCTAGGTCATCTGTGCAGTTAAACCTGGCTCTGCTTCCATGCCTTTCTCAGTTCTTGTGATTTTTTGACTTCCTTGGTCTTGGGAGGATATGATATGATGCTTGAACATACATGGACCCTCTTGAGATGATTTGAATACCTTTGGAGTGGCTCAGATAGCTCATGGATTGCTCAGATCACAAACCCTAGATGCAGATGACTTTGAATCAATGCAGTGAAGCATAAATGCAATATGAGATGGTATGATTGAATTTATGCAAAATGAAAATATCACAAGCCATGGTGAAATGAGTGAGGGCAAATTTGGTGTGTTTACAGTGTTTCATACGTTTTGATTGTTTGTAGTTAAATCCGTAGCTCGATTTAGGTTCTAATAGCTGTTAGAATTCCCTTCTAGGAGGAATTACTGTTAACATGTTTCTAGGTGTGTTGGAGATCATTAAAAGTAAGTTTGTGGCCAAAAGCGCTTATTTCTAAACTTTTTTTCACACTCTGTTCAGTGTTAACCGGTTAACCATTTGGTTAACTGGTTAACGCGTGCATTTTGGCCACAAATTGGTGTTGTTTTAGGTCTGTTAACCGGTTAACCATTCCATTAACCGGCTAATGCTGTAGAAACTTTGTTTTTTAGCTAGTTTGATTGCTCAACCTTGTTTCCTTGTGCCTCTAATCCCTATATATGTTTAGGTACTGATTTTAGGGAATTTTCAAGATTAGTTTCAACATCTCATTCCTCCGTTTCGAGTCGTTTCAACACGTTTCTGTTCATTTTGCATATTGTGTGTTTATGTGTTCATTTGTGTATAACTTGACTCATTGCATTTTGTTTGCATGTCCATGCATAATTTGGCATGTAAATGATCATATTGCATTCTATTTCGTTAATCCATTTGCATCATGGCATCACATACTTAATGTGACATTTCATATGATCATAAATGTGTATGTGCATTTTGTTGCATTTTTGTGATATGGTTGCTCACATCATCTACATTGATTCAATTCTGAATTTTTCATTAAGCCACATGTTATACGTGTCGATCCATGTTAATGTTGGTTTATGATCATGTTCATGTGTATACGCCATACTTTGCATACTTGTTGCATAAGTGAATCATTTGGTGTATCTTTTCATTAATTCATCATGAAAATAAATTTTCATCCAATTATGTGCTTGATCCATATTCATGTTGCATATTCATGTTAAGTGAGCATTTCATGTTGAGTTTGTGCATAAAAAATGAAAAATAATAAAATATGCCATGTTTTTGCATCTGTTTTCGAATATGACGGCTGTTAAATGTATGTTACTTGTTATATAGTTCATGTTGGTTGTGATCTTTTACACCTATTATTAGATATGACATATTATTAGCTTCAAATCGGTATAACGAAAAGTTAAATCAGATAAGGGTTGAAGGAGTTAAGAAGCTTTTAAAGTGGAATCAAAATTAATATTTTTATTCGGCATAAAATAAATAATTATTTTCCGTTTCAAAGTAATATTTTCCTCTACCATTGGATAGTACGTTGTCTTATCTTTCCAACAATATAAAGTTTGCCTCAATCGGATACTTGAGTAAAAAGTTATGAATTTTCTAAGAAATTCCATTTTCCAGAACACAACAGTGGTAACCAGTTACTACCCAGAGGGTAACCGATTACCAGTGTAAAATTCGCCCAGAAACTCAATTTTTCAATGGGTAACCGGTTACTACACATAGGGTAACCGGTTACCACTGCACCAGAAGCTGAAAAACCCTATTTTCTCAACATAAAATCCCTCCAAACTCAATCCTAACATTATGGATCATCCAAGCAATCATGGTAGGTTTAATGTACATGTATCCCGACTATTCTACCCGATTAATTCAACATTTTAACTGTTCAAACTACTGATTCTACTATCTCTATCATTTTGTGCCCTAACTTAAGAACACTATAAACTCTAAAATAAAAGCATCTACCTAGAACCCACCTCTAACCGATGAAGAGGAGTTTGATGACGAAGATGAAGAATCGATGAAGAAGATTGATGAAGATCCAAGATTTTCTCCTTCTAGCTTTTCCTTCTCTTCTTTCTCCCTTCTCTTTTCTTCTTTCTCTTCTTTCCTTTCTTTTTCCCTTTACTAACTTTCTTTTCTTTTATTTTCCTTTTTTAACAAAAGCAACAAATATCTATTAGTTAGTACCACTAACTAGTCCAATTGAGAGTATCCAAAAATGTCTCTGAGTCAAATATTTAACAAAGCCTCTCACTCAGATAATATTTAATTAATTAATTTAAGTTCGTCAGTTGCTTTAATTATTTTAAATTGAAACTCTCAGAGCACTCTAGAACCCTATTTACATTAATTAATATTATCCATAACATTTAATTAAATACGGGGTATTACATTTCATTTGTGTATAACTTGACTCATTGCATTTTGTTGCCATGTCCATGCATAATTTGGCATGTAAATGATCATGTTGCATTTTGTTTCGTTAATCCATTTGCATCATGGCATCACATACTTAATGTGACATTTCATATGATCATAAATATGTATATGCATTTTGTTGCATTTTGTGATATGGTTGATTACATCATCTACATTGATTCAATTCTGAATTTTGCATTAAGCCGCACGTTATACTTGTCGATCCATGTTAATGTTGGTGTATGATAATGTTCATGTGTATACGTCATACTTTGAATACTTGTTGCATAAGTGATTCATTTGGTGTATCTTTGCATTAATTCATCATGAAAATAAATGTCCATCCAATTATGTGCTTGATCCATATTCATGTTGAATATTCATGTTAAGTGAGCATTTCATGTTGAGATTGTGCATAACAAATGAAAAATAATAAAATCTTCCATGTTTTCGCATCTATTTTCGAATATGAAGGCTGTTAAATGTATGTTGCTTATTATATAGTTCATGTTGTTTGTGATCTTTTACACCTATTTTTGCATTTTGTGTGCTGGATGTAAAAGGCTGCTTGTGCTTTGCCTTATGTTTTCATAGTTGTTTGTATAATGAGAGTTGTAGTAGGTGCTGGATTTTTGTTTAGCATGCTTGTTAGTTCTTATAGACTTAGGATTGAGTCTTGTTTTAGGTTCCCGAGCATTAGGATTGAATTGTAGTGTGAGTTTGCTTTATTATTTTCAATAAAATGCAATACTAACCTTTGTTTTGTAGGGAGGTTGAGGTATGTTTCCATACACCTTATCATTTTATTTTGTATGCATTTAGTATGTGTTTAATTTTCTTTACCTTCCATATGTGTGTTTTGTAGGTTTCCCCCTTTCTCTAGAATCAACTTAACTTCCTTAGGAAGTAAGTTGCATTCTATTTCCTTTTCTTTTCCTTTCATTATTAGGATAAGAAAGTCACACAAACCATTAGGATCACCCTTCTCATGCATTAAACAACTTAGGGTTGTGTCTTAGTCCCCTTAGTTAGTCCTTTCTCATTTGAGTCCTCTTCTCTCATCTTCAAACAAAAACCCAAAAGACATTTAATGAAGGATTGAAATAGTCTTTTGTGCATAGCCTTATTCCATGGGGCATTCATATTCATTTCATCTTGTAATAGTCTGGGCTTGTCTAGCATGATGTACAAGTCTGATCATGAGACTATCTTCACAAAGAAAACATAAAAGACATTTCTTCACAAGCTACAAAAACATGTAATAAGTTCAACAAGCTAGTGAACTTAAACTCTAATCCTCGAAAACAAGTCTTGGATAAATTCTCCTTACTTGGTGTGCTTGTTCAACTATTCAATCTTGGAATGTAGTAGCAAGTATACATTCCATGGAAAAGAGTTTGAATTCACTTCCTTGTGCCAAATTCATAGAAAACTCTTAAAAAGAAAACAACAAACAATAAGCGACTTTCCTGCGGGAATTATCTTCTCACCTCATTCACTCTAAACGCGAACTTACGACGACTTGTCTCGCATGCAAGACAGTAACACACTCGTTCAAGGTGAGCCTGCAACACCTGAGTATAGACATACGCAGTTCTAGCGCATAAAAAATACAAACAAATAGTTCCTCCCTTAGTTAGGTGAACTACGTCGACTCTGATCCTCATTTTCCCGATGAGGTACGTAGGCAGCGGGGTAGGGCCCGTGCGAACACATTCTTTATTTTCCCTACATTTCCCCCCTTTTTACTTTCCATTCTCGTTTTTCTGTTCCCTTCATCATTTCCAGTTAGCAGTTTTATTCAGCAGTAACATCTTATTTCTCCCCTTTGAAACAAACAAACTAACAAGCGTGGATCCCGTCGGGTACGGCAGTCGGTCTGGGGTGCTAATACCTTCCCAGGTCGTAACTGACTCTCGAACCCAGATCTTTGGTTCGCAAGGCCTCGTCCTTTCCTTCTCCCTTAGGTTTGTGCAGTATTACCTTTCCCATTCCTTTGAAATAAAAAAGCTTGGCTGGCGACACTACCCTTTTCCGCGCCACTTTCGCGTTTGTACTAGGATGAAAATCCCGGGAGCGACCAGCTGGCGAATCTGTTGGGGAACGAACCTAGAATCTCTGGTTTCCCTTGTAGAGTCAATCCTAGCGCCTATTTACTTTTGTTTCTTTGGGTGTTTATATGTGTGTTATTGTGTGTTTATTTACTATTTTCACTTACAGTTTACTTTACAACATTTATCTTCTGGTTTCATGTTTTCTGTGGGATGGGGTTACTGTGAGATGAGCGCGTAACCGGGGCTCGAGTGCACCCTAGGACTTAGAGTGGTTCCACTTTGGCTTCATGGCATCTTGCTATGTTGGTAGTAGTGAGTTCCACACCCAGACTTGCGACCTTCTTGGAAATGTATTGATACCAGAATCTTTATGGGGCAATACACAACCTTGATAGTTATGTGCAGTCAGGGGACCGATCATTGAGAACCTTTGTGGAAACATCCCTCTCCAGTGATGACAGTGGAAGACCACATTTGTTGGCAAACCCACTCACATCTGAGGGCCCACTGGGAACTCGCATAGGATGGTTTGGTTCTCTCACAAGAATCCAGTTAAAGAAAAATGTTTGTATGACGATAGTACTGTATCCCAAGGGCTGAATGTACTATTATTTTTCGATTCAGAGCTTGAAGCTAGGGACTTATGAAGGATGCTTGTTTCCTTGGACTCAGCTGAGACCTCCCTGAGTAGTACATAATGCTAAATTGATTCCCTGATTTAGTCATGAGCCATTTCTCGGAGATGGTGAATGTATTATTGCTGCTTAGCTTTGAGAGTCTGTGATGTTGACCCGAGTAGCGCACCCGTAAGATGGGAGGGGTTTACAGGTTTGCAGGAACCTTGAAACTTCCAACATACCCACTTTATCAGTATCGTTCAGTATTGTGATCTGGTTCTTTGGTTCTGTGGTTCTGAAATCTGGGATTCTTATTCAAAAGGGTTGTTACTATGATTGTGACCCTGCATAGACACATGAGTATACGCTTGGCACATCACAGACACGTCACCAGTCACATGCCTTGCATTGCATAAACATCATGACATCATTAATCATATGTGTTCTTTGTATTCTCAGGGTTCATATTACTCCCAATTCCCAATTGCATTGCTACTTCAAGATGGAAGCTCTAAGGAAGAAGAATGTTCACTACACTTTCCCGCAACCAGAGACAAAGGGTATTCAGAAGTTAATCAGTTTGATGAATGACAAAGTTCAGGATGACTTCAGAAGAGAGTATGGAAAGATCTTGAAATATGTGGGTAAACCAACAGTTGATCAAAGGGATAGCCTGCATTCCTTGCTGCAATTTTATGATCCATATTTACGAGTCTTTATGTTTCCAGATTACATTTTAGCACCCACCTTGGAAGAAGTCTCCAGCATCCTGAAAGTTCCCATCAGAGAAGGTATGCGTTATTATGCTTCAGAGAGGGTCCCTCCCTATGAAGACATATCCAGTGCTTGTCATTTAAGCATGCTCAGAGTCATGATGGGGCTAGAGGCTAACAAGATCAAGGGGATTTCCTTGGATTTTCTCATCACAGAAGCTCGTGTTATGGCATTGGGAAACAAGTGGGCAGAATTTAGGGCATTTCTAGCTATGATGATATATGGGATAAGTTTATTCCAATGAGAGAAAGGGTTAATCAGCGTGGAAGCTATTACCATATTTGTAAGAGAAACCCAATGCCTACATTTCTAGGTGATTTCTATTATGGGATCCATTACAGGAATGAGAAGAGAAAATGATATGTGAAATGTTGTGCTCCTTTGTTTGCTGATTGGTTTGTAAGGAAACTCCCAAAATCAGGACCTTTCCAAGACTTGAAACAAGCTTGGAAGTGATCCAAAAGATTGTTGGGCTTAACCTCAGACAACATATCTTAGGGGTGCAATAGAGACCTGATAGGTAAAGAGATCATTGCTAGCTGTGGAACTTTCCCCAATGTACCCTTGCTGGGAAGGAAAAGGGGGAATAAACTATAATCCTTCGTTGTCCAAGAAATAGTTTGGTTATCCTCTTAAGGTTCCACCGTCAATTGAAGAGGTAACTGAGTCATTGTATTTCTCGACAGAAGGAAATATGGAGTTGTGTATATAGGTAGCCCAAGCTTGGGAGGTCAGGATAAGAAAAGGTTGGGAAGTGTCGTTCCCGGGATTTTCATCCTAGTACAAACGTGAAAGTGGCACGGAAAAGGTAGAGTCGCCAGCCAGGCATTTTTATCCCGAAGGAATGGGAAAGGTAATGCTGCACAAACCTGAAGAAGAAGGAAAGGACAAGGTCTTGCGAACCAAAGATCTAGGTTCGGGAGTCGGTTACGACCTGGGAAGGTATTAGCATCCTAGATCGTCCGTTGTACCCGACGAGATCCACGCTTGTTTGTTTTGTTTCAAAGGGTGAGAAAATAAAGTTGCTGCTGAACAAATGAACTGCCACTGGAACTGGAATTGAAATGAAAAATGATAAGGGAACTAGAAAAGAGAACAAAAAGAAAGAATGGGGAAAATGTAGGGAAAATAAAGAATGTGCTCGAATGGGACCTACCCCACTGCCTACATACCTCATCAGGAAAATAAGGATCAGAGTCGACATAGTTCGCCTAACTAAGGCGGGAACTATTTGTTTGTGTTTTTTATAGCCGGAACTGCATATGTCTATGCTCAGGTGTTGCAGGCTCGTCTGGTACGAGTGCGTTTACCGTCTTGCATGCGAGAAAAGTCGACGCGAGTTCGCGTTAAGAGTGAGTGAGATGAGAAGAGAATTCTCGCAGGAAAGTCGCTTATTGTTTGTTATTTCCTTTTAAGAGTTTTGCATGAATTTGGCACAAGGAAGTGAATTCAAACTCTTTTCCATGGAATGTGTACTTGCTACTACATTCCAAGATGGAATAATAGAACAAGCACACCAAGCAAGGAGAATTTATCCAAGACTTGTTTCCTAGGATTAGGGTTTAAGTTCATTAGCTTGTTGAACTTTATTAAGTGTTTTTGTTGTTTTTGTGAAGAAATGTCTTTTAGATTTTTTCTTTGTGAAATAACCCCTTGATAAGACTTGTACATCATGCTAGACAAGCTTACACCATTCCAAGATGGAATGAATGCATGTGCCCCATGGAATAAGGCTATACACAAGGGATCCTTTCATGCATTTATTAAGTCTTTTTTTGGATTTTGTTTGAAGATGGGAAAGAAGACTCAAGTTGGAAAAGGACAAAAATTAAGGGGGACTAAGACACAACCCTAAGTTATTTATTAAAATGGTGGTCCTAATGGTGAGTGAGGCTTTTCTAATCCTAAAGAGCAAAAGGAAAAGAGAAAAGAAAAAGGATGCAACTTACTTCCTAAGGAAGATAAGTTGACCCTAACAAAGGGAAACCCTACCAACAACAAAATATGGAAGGAAAAACGTGAATTAAATGCATAAAGAAAATGCATAAAAAAATAAAAGGATAAGGTGTAAGGAAACATACATTTCCCTCCCTACAAAACAAAGATTAATGTGCATTTTTATTTAAAATAATAAAGCAAACATACACTAATTAAATCCTAATGACTCTAGGACTCAATCTAAATTCTATCTTATTTCTAGAAGACTAAAAAAAATGCTAAGACAAAAATACAACACCTACTACAACCCCCTAATACACAAACAACTATGAAAACAATTCATAACACAAAGCAACTTTCTACAGCCAGCATGCATCATGAAAAGGTAGGTGTAAAAGGTTAAATACAACATGCAATCATAACACACATCATGTATTTTACAACACATATATGTAAAGTCAACTATGAAATGTAAAATACAGATTTGATTATTTTCATTTTTTTAATGCACAAACTCAATAAAAATGTACCAAATTCATCATGAACATGCATTTGAACCTAAATCAACATACATAAATGAAAGAACATGAACATTTTGAGGTATTATGCAAGAATGCATCACATGGTTGATTATGCAACAAGTATGCAAAATATGGCACATGAATATGGCATATGAACATAATGAGTATTGACTATGAACATGCAATATGATAGATCAACAAGAATGCCAAACTCAATGCAAAATTCAGAATTGAATTGATGTGAATAATATGATCAAACATGCAACCAAATGCAACCAAAGGCACATACATACATGATTATGTGAAATGCAACATATCTTGATACAATGAAATGCAAAATAACTTAACACAATGCGAAGGATGTAAAACAGAATGCAACATGATTATTCACATGCCAAATTATGCACAAACATAGCAACAAAATGCAAGAAATCAAACTATACACAAAGGAACACATAAATGCATAATACGCAACATGAACGGAAATGCGTCGAAACGACTCGAAATGGGGGAATGAGTTGTCGAAACTAACCTAGAAAATTCCCTAAAATCAATACCTAAACATGTATGAACATTAAAGGCACTAGAAAGCAAGACTAAGCTATCAAATAAGCAAAAAATCCAAAAATTAACAGTGTTAACCAAATGGTTAACCGGTTAACGGTCTTAAAACTGCATTGATTTGTGGCTAAAATGCACGCGTTAACCGGTTAACACTGAACCAGAATGTGAAAAAAGTTAAGAAATAAGTGCTTTTGGCCACAAACTCACTTCTAATGATCTCTTACCTACACATGGTCATGCTAAAACGATTTTATACTCATTTGGGGCTTATTTACACATGCTAGAACCTATAACCATCTACACCTTAACTTCTAATCCATTAAAAATCACAAATCGCAAGCAACACATAACGAAAACGTAATCGATCGCAAGCAAAACGAAAAGCAATTAAAGAATGCCGAAATGGCAAGATGAAGAGAATAACTTAAAGAAGAAGTGATTTAGATCGCCAACCTACGAAGCAGAGAGGTGCTTCGGTGGATGTTGCAAGAATCGGAGCTTGATCGAAGAGAAAACCAAGAAAATCGTGAATCTGCAAAATAAATGCATTCTTGATGCTTGAACCTTCATGCACTTCCGATAAGCCGAAATCTTCACAAAAATCAGTAGCTTTTTCTTCCACAATCCATAAAATCAATGGAGGTTAGAGGTTAAGCTTCAAGATCTTCAAGTTTTAATGTGAAACTTGAAGAGCTTCTTCAAAAAGCTTTGGTTAAAAGGGAAAATGGAAGAAAAGTGAGAGAGAAAAAGTGATTGTGAGAGAGTGAAAAAATTTGGAAACTTGGGAACCTTTTGCAATGAAGTGATTTATGATTATATAGGGGCTAGGCTTGGAGCTAGGTATGGGAATGGAGTTAGGTTTAGAAATGGAGTTAGGTTAGTAGTTAGTTAGGGTTAGGGTTGGCGAAGGTGGTAGAACATGGTAGAAGTTTCCAAGGGAAATGGAGTGGAATTGAAATGGAAAAAACAAGAGGGAAAGAGTGAAAGGAAATGTGGAAAAAAAGTGGAAGGAAAAGTGGAGGGAAAGGTGAAATTAACCACTTTTCAAATGAATTTTTTTCTTGATCTTTTTATGATTCCCCCATCATTGTAATCCTAATTTCATGATTTGGATCTAAAAAGTCAGGACTTGACCTTTTTACCTAGCTTGGTTGCCTTTTTCCCTAATTCCTTGATTTTCAGTCATCTGGCCATTCGAACCTCTTCCAAAATGAATTTGTGGACGAAATTTGAACCATAGGCACTTGACATCATATATGAGACAAATGAATCCTCTTTGAATCACAACTTCACGCAGAAGCCCAGTAAAAGTGAAACCCTAATTTGGCCCTTTTCACCAAAAAATGTTGCACTACTTGCCTCCTTTGATTAAACCACATCTTTCCATGGCTTGTGGCTTGAAATGAAGACTTGTGGGATGTTGTGAACCCTTCGAACATGATTGAGAAGCTTTGTGGCCCTTTGATTTCCTTTGTAATGCCTTCAGTTGCTCCAATCATTGACCACATACCCATGCCTCAGCCATGCTACACATGATGCAATGTTTTTTGTTATTTTATGAATCTATGTATGCAAAATGTTGAGGAAATGAAAGAGCAAATTTTGAGGTATTACAGCTGCCCCTATTCAATCATCTGCAGGCCTGAACGAATAATTATGGGAGCTTTTAGACGTTCAAGGTATGGAGTTATTGAATACTAGAATAAAACCTGGAAATTTGAACTTGGTGGATAGTAAAAATGCCATATGCTCTTTACTTATATATATATATATATATATATATTTTACCTCTGAATAGGTAGCGGAAATAGAACCAGGTGGAATAGAATCAATGCCAAAAACCTGCATTGCGAATGTTGAGCGAAACAAGCCACAGCGAGGGTGCCTGTTGGTGAAACAGGACTCAACAAGACCTTTAGCGAAATAGAACTCGACAATGTGAGTGTTGGGCAGGACCAAGCCACAAAGAAAACACGCGACTACTAGGCAGGACCAAGCCACAGAAGGTGCCTATTGGTGAAACAGGGCTTAACGAGACCATTAGCAGAATGGAACTCAACAATATGACTGCTGGGTAGGACCAAGCCATAGAGAAAAACACGCGACTACTAGGCAGGACCAAGCCACGGAAGGTGCCTGTTGGCGAAACAGGGCTTAACGAGACCATTGGCGGAATGGAACTAAACAATATGACTGCTGGGCAGGACAACGCCATAAAGAAAACACGCGACTGTTGGGAAGGACCAAGCCACGGAAGGTGCCTGTTGGTGAAAAAGGGCTTAACGAGACCATTAGCGAAATGGAACTCATGAATATGACTGATGGGCAGGACCAAGCCATAAAGAAGACTACGCGACTCCTGGGCAGGACCAAGCCACGGAAGGTGCATGTTGGCGAAACATGGCTTAACAAGACCATTAGCGGAATGGAACTCAACAATATGATTAGTGGGCAAGACCAAGACATAAAGAAGACTAAGCGACTGCTGGGCAGGACCAAGCCACGAAAGGTGCCTGTTGGTGAAACAGGGCTTAACGTGATCATTAGCGGAATGGAACTCAACAATATGACTGCTGGGCAGGACCAAGCCATAAAGAAAAACACACGACTGTTGGAAAGGACCAAGCCATGGAAGGTGCCTGTTGGCGAAACAGGGCTTAATGAGACCATTAGCGGAATGGAACTCAACAATATGACTGATGGGAAAGACCAAGCCATAAAGATAACACGCGACTGTTGGGAAGGACCAAGCCACGGAAGGTGCTTGTTGGCGAAACAGGGCTTAACTAGACCATTAGCGGAATGGAACTCAACAATATGACTGTTGGGCATGACCAAGCCATAAAGAAAAACACGCGACTGCAGTGCAGGACCAAGCCACAGAAGGTGCCTATTGGTGAAACAGGACTTAACGAGACTATTAGCGGAATGGAACTCATTAATATGACTGCTGGGCAGGACCAAGCCATAAACAAGACTACGCGACAGCTGGGCAGGACCAAGCCGCGGAAGGTGCCTGTTGGCGAAACAAGGCTTAACGAGACCATTAGCAGAATGGAACTCAGCAATATGACTGTTTGGCAGGACCAAGCCAGAAAGAAAACTATGCGACTATTGGGCAGGACCAAGCCACGGAAGGTGCCTGTTGGTGAAACAGGGCTTAACGAGACCATTAGCGGAATGGAACTTGACAATGTGATTGCTGGGCAGGACCAAGCCACAACGAAAACACGCGATTGTTGGGCAGGACCAAGCCACGGAAGGTGCCTGTTGGCGAAACAGGGCTTAACGAGACCATTAGCGGAATGGAACTCAACAATATGACAACTGGGATGGACCAAGCCATAAAGAAGACTACGCGACTGTTGGGCAGGACCAAGCCACAAAAAGTTCCTATTGGTGAAACATGGCTTAACATGACCATTAGCAGAATGGAATTCAACTTTATGAATGCTGGGCAGGACCAAGCCATAAAGAAAACACGCGACTGCTGGGCAGGACCAAGCCACGGAAGGTGCCTATTGGAGAAACAGGTTTTAACAAGACCATTAGCGGAATGGAACTCAACAATATGACTGCTGGGTAGGACAAAGCCAAAAAGAAGACTTCGCGATTTCTGGGCAGTACAAGCCACGGAAGGTGCCTGTTGGCGAAACAGGGCTTAACGAGACCATTAACAGAATGGAACTCAACAATATGACTGTTGGGCAGGACCAAGCCATAAAGAAGACTACGCGACTGCTGGGCAGGACCAAGCCATGAAAGGTGCCTGTTGGCGAAACAGGGCTTAACGAGACCATTAGCTGAATGGAACTCAACTATATTACTACTGGGTTGGACAAAGCCATAAAGAAGACTACGCGACTGTTGGAAAGAACCAAGCCACGGAAGGTGCCTGTTGGCGAAACAGGGCTTAACGAGACCATTAACGGAATGGAACTCAACAATATGACTGTTGGGCAGGACCAAGCCATAAAGAAGACTACGCGACTGCTGGGTAGGACAAAGCCACGAAAGGTGCCTGCTGGTGAAACAGGGCTTAACGAGACCATTAGCGGAATGGAACTCAACAATATGACTCCTGGGCAGGACCAAACCATAAAGAAAAACACGCGACTGCTGGCAGGACAAAGCCACAGAAGGTTCCTGTTGGCGAAACGGGGATTAACGAGACAATTAGCGAAATGGAACTCAATTATATGACTAGTGGGCAAGACAAAGCCATAAAGAAAACACGCGACTGCGGGGCAGGACCAAGCCACTGAAGGTGCCTGTCGGTGAAACAGGGCTTAACGAGAACATCAACGGAATGGAACTAAACAATATGACTATTGGGCAGGACAAAGCCACAAAGTAAACACGCAACTGTTGGGCAGGACCACGGATGGTGCCTGTTGGCGAAACAGGGTTTAACGAGACCATTAGCGGAATGGAACTCAACAAATTGACTGTTGGGCAGGACAAAGCCATAAAGAAGACTACGCGACTACTAGGCAGGACCAAGCCAAAGAAGGTGCGTGTTGGCAAAACAGGGCTTAACGAGACTATTAGCAGAATGGAACTCGATAATGTGACTGCTGGGTAGGACCAAGCCACAAAGAAAACATGCGACTGCTGGGCAGGATCAAGCCATGGAAGGTGCCTGTTCGCAAAACAGGGCTTAACGAGACCATTAGCGGAAAGGAACTCAACAATATGACTTTTGGGCAGGACAAGGCCATAAAGAAAACACGCGACTGCTGGGAAGGACCATGCCACGGAAGGTGCCTGTAGGCGAAACAAGGCTTAACGAGACCATTAGCAGAATGGAACTCAACAATATGATTGTTGGGCAGGACCAAGCCATAAATAAGACTACGCGACTGCTGGGCAGGACCAAGCCACGGAAGGTGCCTATTGGCGAAACATGGCTTAATGAGCCCATTAGCGTAATGGAACTCAACAATATGACGGTTGGGCTGGACCAAGCCATAAAGAAGACTACGCGACTGCTGGGCAGGACAAAGCCACGGAAGGTGCCTGTTGTCGAAACAGGACTTAACGAGACCATTAGCGGAATGGAACTCAACAATATGACTATTGGGATAGACAAAGGCATAAAGAAGACTACGCGAATGTTGGGCAGGACCAAGCCATGGAAGGTGCCTGTTGGCGAAACAGGGCTTAATGAGACCAATAGCGGAATGGAACTCAACAATATGATTGCTTGGCAGGACCAAGCCATAAAGAAAAACACGCGATTATTGCGAAGGACCAAGCCACGAAAGGTGCATGTTAGCGAAACAGGGCTTAACGAGTCTATTAGCGGAATGGAACTAAACAATGTGACTGCTGGCAGAACTAAGCCATAAAGAAAACACATGACTATTGGGCAGGACCAAGCCACTAAAGTTACATGTTGGTGAAACAGGGCTTAACGAGACCATTAGCGATATGGAACTCAACTATATGACTATTGGGCAAGACCAAGCCATAAAGAAGATTAAGCGACTGCTGGGCAGGACCAAGCCACGTAAGGTGCCACTTGGTGAAACAGGGCTTAACGAGACCATTAGCGGAATTGAACTCAACAATATGACTGTTGGGCAGGACCAAGCCATAAAGAAGACTACGCAACTGCTAGGTAGGACCAAGCCATGAAAGGTGCCTGTTGGCGAAACAGGGCTTAACGAGACCATTAGCAGAATGGAACTCAACAATATGACAGTTGGGCAGGACCAAGCCATAAAGAAAAACACGCTACTGCTGGGCAGGACCAAGCCACGGAAGATGCATGTTGGTGTAACAGGGCTTAACAAGACCATTAGCAGAATGGAACTCAATAATATGAATACTGGGTAAGACTAAGCCATAATGAAAACACGCGACTGCTGGGCAGGACCAAGCCACGGAAGGTGCCTGTTGGCGAAACAGGGCTTAACAAGACCATTAGCGGAATGGAACTCGACAATGTGACTACTGGGCAGGACCAAGCCACAAAGAAAACACGCGACTGTTGGGCAGGACCAAGCCACGGAAGGTGCCTGTTGGCGAAACAGGGCTTAACGAGACCATTAGCAGAATGGAACTCAACAATATTACTACTGGGATGGACAAAGCCATAAAGAAGACTACGCGACTGTTGGAAAGAACCAAGCCACAGAAGGTGCCTGTTGGCGAAACAGGGCTTAACGAGACCATTAACGAAATGGAACTCAACAATATGACTGTTGGGCAGGACCAAGCCATAAAGAAGACTACGCGACTGCCGGGCAGGACAAAGCCACGAAAGGTGTCTGCTGGCGAAACAGGGTTTAACGAGACCATTAGCAGAATGGAACTCAACAATATGACTCCTGGGCAGGAACAAACCATAAAGAAAAACACGCGACTGCTGGCAGGACAAAGCCACGGAAGGTTCCTGTTGGCGAAACGGGGATTAACGAGACCATTAGCGAAATGGAACTCAATTATATGACTAGTGGGCAAGACAAAGCCATAAAGAAAACACGCGACTGCGGGGCAGGACCAAGCCATTGAAGGTGCCTGTTGGTGAAACAGGGCTTAACGAGATCATCAGCGGAATGGAACTAAACAATATGACTGTTGGGCAGGACGAAGCCACAAAGTAAACACGCAACTATTGGGCAGGACCAAGCCACGGAAGGTGCCTGTTGGCGAAACAGGGTTTAAGGAGACCATTAGCGGAATGGAACTCAACAAAATGACTGTTGGGCAGGACAAAGCCATAAAGAAGACTACGCGACAACTAGGCAGGACCAAGCCAAAGAAGGTGCGTGTTGGCAAAACAGGGCTTAACGAGACCATTAGCAGAATGGAACTCGATAATATGACTGCTGGGTAGGACCAAGCCACAAAGAAAACATGCGACTGCTGGGAAGGATCAAGCCACGGAAGGTGCCTGTTGGCAAAACAGGGCTTAACGAGACCATTAGCGGAAAGGAACTCAACAATATGACTTTTGGGCAGGACAAGGCCATAAAGAAAACACGCGACTGCAGGGAAGGACCATGCCACGGAAGGTGCCTGTAGGCGAAACAGGGCTTAACGAGACCATTAGTGGAATGGAACTCAACAATATGATTGTTGGGCAGGACCAAGCCATAAATAAGACTACGCGACTGCTGGGCAGGACGAAGCCACGGAAGGTGCCTATTGGCGAAACATGGCTTAACGAGCCCATTAGCGTAATGGAACTCAACAATATGACGGTTGGGTTGGACCAATCCATAAAGAAGACTAAGCAACTGCGAGGCAGGACCAAGCCACGGAAGGTGCCTGTTGTCGAAACAGGACTTAACGAGACCATTAGCGGAATGGAACTCAACATTATGACTACTAGGATGGACAAAGGCATAAAGAAGACTACGCGACTGTTGGGCAGGACCAAGCCACGGAAGGTGCCTGTTGGCGAAACAGGGCTTAATGAGACCAATAGCGGAATGGAACTCAACAATATGACTGCTTGGCAGGACCAAGCCATAAAGAAAAACACGCGATGTTGCAAAGGACCAAGCCACGGAAGGTGCATGTTAGCGAAACAGGGCTTAACGAGTCTATTAGCGGAATGGAACTAAACAATGTGACTGCTGGCAGAACTAAGCCATAAAGAAAACACATGACTGCTAGGCAGGACCAAGCCACTGAAGTTTCCTGTTGGTGAAACAGGGCTTAACGAGACCATTAGCGATATCGAACTCAACTATATGACTATTGGGCAGGACCAAGCCATAAAGAAGATTAAGCGACTGCTGGGCAGGACCAAGCCACGTAAGGTGCCGCTTGGTGAAACAGGGCTTAACGAGACCATTAGCGGAATTGAACTCAAAAATATGAGTGCTGGGCAGGACCAAGCCATAAAGAAGACTACGCAACTGCTAGGCAGGACCAAGCCATGAAAGATGCCAGTTGGCGAAACAGGGCTTAACGAGACCATTAGCGGAATGGAACTCAACAATATGACTGCTGGGCAGGACCAAGCCATAAAGAAAAACACGCTACTGCTGGGCAGGACCAAGCCACGGAAGATGCATGATGGTGTAACAGGGCTTAACGAGACCATTAGCAGGATGGAACTCAATAATATGAATACTGGGTAAGACTAAGCCATAAAGAAAACACGCGACTGCTGGGCAGGACCAAGCCACGAAAGGTGCCTGTTGGCGAAACAGGGCTTAACAAGACCATTAGCGGAATGGAACTCGACAATGTGACTACTGGGCAGGACCAAGCCACAAAGAAAACACGCGACTGTTGGGTAGGACCAAGCCACGAAAGGTACCTGTTGGAGAAACAGGGCTTAACGAGACCATTAGCAGAATGGAACTCAATAATATTACTACTGGGATGGACAAAGCCATAAAGAAGACTACGCGACTGTTGGAAAGAACCAAGCCACGGAAGGTGCCTGTTGGCGAAACAGGGCTTAACGAGACCATTAACGGAATGGAACTCAACAATATGACTGTTGGGCAGGACCAAGCCATAAAGAAGACTACGCGACTGCTAGGTAGGACAAAGCCACGAAAGGTGCCTGCTGGCGAAACAGGGCTTAACGAGACCATTAGCGGAATGGAACTCAACAATATGACTCCTGGGCAGGACCAAACCATAAAGAAAAACACGCGACTGCTGGCAGGACAAAGCCACGGAAGGCTCCTGTTGGCGAAACGGGGAATAACGAGACCATTAGCGAAATGGAACTCAATTATATGACTAGTGGGCAAGACAAAGCCATAAAGAAAACACGCGACTGCGGGGCAGGACCAAGCCATTGAAGGTGCCTGTTGGTGAAACAGGGCTTAACGAGATCATCAGCGGAATGGAACTAAACAATATGACTGTTGGGCAGGACGAAGCCACAAAGTAAACACGCAACTGTTGGGCAGGACCAAGCCACGGAAGGTGCCTGTTGGCGAAACAGGGTTTAAGGAGACCATTAGCGGAATGGAACTCAACAAAATGACTGTTGGGCAGGACAAAGCCATAAAGAAGACTACGCGACTACTAGGCAGGACCAAGCCAAAGAAGGTGCGTGTTGGCAAAACAGGGCTTAACGAGACCATTAGCAGAATGGAACTCGATAATGTGACTGCTGGGTAGGACCAAGCCACAAAGAAAACATGCGACTGCTGGGCAGGATCAAGCCACGGAAGGTGCCTGTTGGCAAAACAGGGCTTAACGAGACCATTAGCGGAAAGGAACTCAACAATATGACTTTTGGGCAGGACAAGGCCATAAAGAAAACACGCGACTGCAGGGAAGGACCATGCCACGGAAGGTGCCTGTAGGCGAAACAGGGCTTAACGAGACCATTAGTGGAATGGAACTCAACAATATGATTGTTGGGCAGGACCAAGCCATAAATAAGACTACGCGACTGCTGGGCAGGACGAAGCCACGGAAGGTGCCTATTGGCGAAACATGGCTTAACGAGCCCATTAGCGTAATGGAACTCAACAATATGACGGTTGGGTTGGACCAATCCATAAAGAAGACTAAGCAACTGCGAGGCAGGACCAAGCCACGGAAGGTGCCTGTTGTCGAAACAGGACTTAACGAGACCATTAGCGGAATGGAACTCAACATTATGACTACTAGGATGGACAAAGGCATAAAGAAGACTACGCGACTGTTGGGCAGGACCAAGCCACGGAAGGTGCCTGTTGGCGAAACAGGGCTTAATGAGACCAATAGCGGAATGGAACTCAACAATATGACTGCTTGGCAGGACCAAGCCATAAAGAAAAACACGCGATGTTGCAAAGGACCAAGCCACGGAAGGTGCATGTTAGCGAAACAGGGCTTAACGAGTCTATTAGCGGAATGGAACTAAACAATGTGACTGCTGGCAGAACTAAGCCATAAAGAAAACACATGACTGCTAGGCAGGACCAAGCCACTGAAGTTTCCTGTTGGTGAAACAGGGCTTAACGAGACCATTAGCGATATCGAACTCAACTATATGACTATTGGGCAGGACCAAGCCATAAAGAAGATTAAGCGACTGCTGGGCAGGACCAAGCCACGTAATGTGCCACTTGGTGAAACAGGGCTTAACGAGACCATTAGCGGAATTGAACTCAAAAATATGAGTGCTAGGCAGGACCAAGCCATAAAGAAGACTACGCAACTGCTAGGCAGGACCAAGCCATGAAAGATGCCTGTTGGCGAAACAGGGCTTAACGAGACCATTAGCGGAATGGAACTCAACAATATGACTGCTGGGCAGGACCAAGCCATAAAGAAAAACACGCTACTGCTGGGCAGGACCAAGCCACGGAAGATGCATGATGGTGTAACAGGGCTTAACGAGACCATTAGCAGGATGGAACTCAATAATATGAATACTGGGTAAGACTAAGCCATAAAGAAAACACGCGACTGCTGGGCAGGACCAAGCCACGGCAGGTGCCTGTTGGCGAAACAGGGCTTAACAAGACCATTAGTGGAATGGAACTCGACAATGTGACTACTGGGCAGGACCAAGCCACAAAGAAAACACGCGACTGTTGGGCAGGACCAAGCCACGAAAGGTACCTGTTGGAGAAATAGGGCTTAACGAGACCATTAGCAGAATGGAACTCAATAATATTACTACTGGGATGGACAAAGCCATAAAGAAGACTACGCGACTGTTGGAAAGAACCAAGCCACGGAAGGTGCCTGTTGGCGAAACAGGGCTTAACGAGACCATTAACGGAATGGAACTCAACAATATGACTGTTGGGCAGGACCAAGCCATAAAGAAGACTACGCGACTGCTAGGTAGGACAAAGCCACGAAAGGTGCCTGCTGGCGAAACAGGGCTTAACGAGACCATTAGCGGAATGGAACTCAACAATATGACTCCTGGGCAGGACCAAACCATAAAGAAAAACACACGACTGCTGGCAGGACAAAGCCACGGAAGGCTCCTGTTGGCGAAACGGGGAATAACGAGACCATTAGCGAAATGGAACTCAATTATATGACTAGTGGGCAAGACAAAGCCATAAAGAAAACACGCGTTTGCGGGGCAGGACCAAGCCACTGAAGGTGCCTGTTGGTGAAACAGAGCTTAACGAGAACATCAGGGAATGGAACTAAACAATATGACTGTTGGGTAGGACGAAGCCACAAAGTAAACACGCAACTGTTGGGCAGGACAAGCCACGGAAGGTGCCTGTTGGCGAAACAGGGTTTAACGAGACCATTAGCGGAATGGAACTCAACAAAATGACTGTTGGGCAGGACAAAGCCATAAAGAAGACTACACGACTACTAGGCAGGACCAAGCCAAAGAAGGTGCGTGTTGGCAAAACAGGGCTTAACGAGACCATTAGCAGAATGGAACTCGATAATGTGATTGCTGGGTAGGACCAAGCCACAAAGAAAACATGCGACTGCTGGGCAGGATCAAGCCACGGAAGGTGCCTGTTGGCAAAACAGGGCTTAACGAGACCATTAGCGGAAAGGAACTCAACAATATGACTTTTGGGCAGGACAAGGCCATAAAGAAAACACGCGACTTTTGGGAAGGACCATGCCACGGAAGGTGCCTGTAGGCGAAACAGGGCTTAACGAGACCATTAGTGGAATGGAACTCAACAATATGATTGTTGGGCAGGACCAAGCCATAAATAAGACTACGCGACTGCTGGGCAACACCAAGCCACAGAAGGTGCCTATTGGCGAAACATGGCTTAACGAGCCCATTAGCGTAATGGAACTCAACAATATGACGGTTGGGTTGGACCAATCCATAAAGAAGACTACGCGACTGCTGGGCAGGACCAAGCCACGGAAGGTGCCTGTTGTCGAAACAGGACTTAACGAGACCATTAGCGGAATGGAACTCAACATTATGACTACTAGGATGGACAAAGGCATAAAGAAGACTACGCGACTGTTGGGCAGGACCAAGCCACGGAAGGTGCCTGTTGGCGAAACAGGGCTTAATGAGACCAATAGCGGAATGGAACTCAACAATATGACTGCTTGGCAGGACCAAGCCATAAAGAAAAACACGCGATGTTGCAAAGGACCAAGCCACGGAAGGTGCATGTTAGCGAAACAGGGCTTAACGAGTCTATTAGCGGAATGGAACTAAACAATGTGACTGCTGGCAGAACTAAGCCATAAAGAAAACACATGACTGCTAGGCAGGACCAAGCCACTGAAGTTTCCTGTTGGTGAAACAGGGCTTAACGAGACCATTAGCGATATCGAACTCAACTATATGACTATTGGGCAGGACCAAGCCATAAAGAAGATTAAGCGACTGCTGGGCAGGACCAAGCCACGTAAGGTGCCACTTGGTGAAACAGGGCTTAACGAGACCATTAGCGGAATTGAACTCAACAATATGAGTGCTGGGCAGGACCAAGCCATAAAGAAGACTACGCAACTGCTAGGCAGGACCAAGCCATGAAAGATGCCTGTTGGCGAAACAGGGCTTAACGAGACCATTAGCGGAATGGAACTCAACAATATGACTGCTGGGCAGGACCAAGCCATAAAGAAAAACACGCTACTGCTGGGCAGGACCAAGCCACGGAAGATGCATGATGGTGTAACAGGGCTTAACGAGACCATTAGCAGGATGGAACTCAATAATATGAATACTGGGTAAGACTAAGCCATAAAGAAAACACGCGACTGCTGGGCAGGACCAAGCCACGGAAGGTGCCTGTTGGCGAAACAGGGCTTAACAAGACCATTAGCGGAATGGAACTCGACAATGTGACTACTGGGCAGGACCAAGCCACAAAGAAAACACGCGACTGTTGGGCAGGACCAAGCCACGAAAGGTACCTGTTGGAGAAACAGGGCTTAACGAGACCATTAGCAGAATGGAACTCAATAATATTACTACTGGGATGGACAAAGCCATAAAGAAGACTACGCGACTGTTGGAAAGAACCAAGCCACGGAAGGTGCCTGTTGGCGAAACAGGGCTTAACGAGACCATTAACGGAATGGAACTCAACAATATGACTGTTGGGCAGGACCAAGCCATAAAGAAGACTACGCGACTGCTAGGTAGGACAAAGCCACGAAAGGTGCCTGCTGGCGAAACAGGGCTTAACGAGACCATTAGCGGAATGGAACTCAACAATATGACTCCTGGGCAGGACCAAACCATAAAGAAAAACACGCGACTGCTGGCAGGACAAAGCCACGGAAGGCTCCTGTTGGCGAAACGGGGAATAACGAGACCATTAGCGAAATGGAACTCAATTATATGACTAGTGGGCAAGACAAAGCCATAAAGAAAACACGCGTTTGCGGGGCAGGACCAAGCCACTGAAGGTGCCTGTTGGTGAAACAGAGCTTAACGAGAACATCAGGGAATGGAACTAAACAATATGACTGTTGGGTAGGACGAAGCCACAAAGTAAACACGCAACTGTTGGGCAGGACAAGCCACGGAAGGTGCCTGTTGGCGAAACAGGGTTTAACGAGACCATTAGCGGAATGGAACTCAACAAAATGACTGTTGGGCAGGACAAAGCCATAAAGAAGACTACACGACTACTAGGCAGGACCAAGCCAAAGAAGGTGCGTGTTGGCAAAACAGGGCTTAACGAGACCATTAGCAGAATGGAACTCGATAATGTGATTGCTGGGTAGGACCAAGCCACAAAGAAAACATGCGACTGCTGGGCAGGATCAAGCCACGGAAGGTGCCTGTTGGCAAAACAGGGCTTAACGAGACCATTAGCGGAAAGGAACTCAACAATATGACTTTTGGGCAGGACAAGGCCATAAAGAAAACACGCGACTTTTGGGAAGGACCATGCCACGGAAGGTGCCTGTAGGCGAAACAGGGCTTAACGAGACCATTAGTGGAATGGAACTCAACAATATGATTGTTGGGCAGGACCAAGCCATAAATAAGACTACGCGACTGCTGGGCAACACCAAGCCACGGAAGGTGCCTATTGGCGAAACATGGCTTAACGAGCCCATTAGCGTAATGGAACTCAACAATATGACGGTTGGGTTGGACCAATCCATAAAGAAGACTACGCGACTGCTGGGCAGGACCAAGCCACGGAAGGTGCCTGTTGTCGAAACAGGACTTAACGAGACCATTAGCGGAATGGAACTCAACATTATGACTACTAGGATGGACAAAGGCATAAAGAAGACTACGCGACTGTTGGGCAGGACCAAGCCACGGAAGGTGCCTGTTGGCGAAACAGGGCTTAATGAGACCAATAGCGGAATGGAACTCAACAATATGACTGCTTGGCAGGACCAAGCCATAAAGAAAAACACGCGATTGTTGCGAAGGACCAAGCCACGGAAGGTGCATGTTAGCGAAACAGGGCTTAACGAGTCTATTAGCGGAATGGAACTAAACAATGTGACTACTGGCAGAACTAAGCCATAAAGAAAACACATGACTGCTAGGCAGGACCAAGTCACTGAAGTTGCCTGTTGGTGAAACAGGGCTTAACGAGACCATTAGCGATATGGAACTCAACTATATGACTATTGGGCAGGACCAAGCCATAAAGAAGATTAAGCGACTGCTGGGCAGGACCAAGCCACGTAAGGTGCCACTTGGTGAAACAGGGCTTAACGAGACCATTAGCGGAATTGAACTCAACAATATGAGTGCTGGGCAGGACCAAGCCATAAAGAAGACCACGCAACTGCTAGGCAGGACCAAGCCATGAAAGGTGCCTGTTGGCGAAACAGGGCTTATCGAGACCATTAGCGGAATGGAACTCAACAATATGACTGTTGGGCAGGACCAAGCCATAAAGAAAAACACGCTACTGCTGGGCAGGACCAAGCCACGGAAGATGCATGATGGTGTAACAGGGCTTAACGAGACCATTAGCGGAATGGAACTCAATAATATGAATACTGGGTAAGACTAAGCCATAAAGAAAACACGCGACTGCTGGGCAGGACCAAGCCACGGAAGGTGCCTGTTGGCGAAACAGGGCTTAACAAGACCATTAGCGGAATGGAACTCGACAATGTGACTACTGGGCAGGACCAAGCCACAAAGAAAACACGCGACTGTTGGGCAGGCCCAAGCCACGGAAGGTGCCTGATGGCGAAACAGGGCTTAACGAGACCATTAGCAGAATGGAACTCAACAATATTACTACTGGGATGGAAAAAAGCCATAAAGAAGACTACGAGACTGTTGGAAAGAACCAAGCCACGGAAGGTGCCTGTTGGCGAAACAGGGCTTAACGAGACCATTAACGAAATGGAACTCAACAATATGACTGTTGGGCAGGACCAAGCCATAAAGAAGACTACGCGACTGCTGGGCAGGACAAAGCCACGAAAGGTGCCTGCTGGCGAAACAGGGCTTAACGAGGCCATTAGCAGAATGGAACTCAACAATATGACTCCTGGGCAGGAACAAACCATAAAGAAAAACACGCGACTGCTGGCAGGACAAAGCCACGGAAGGTTCCTGTTGGCGAAACGGGGATTAACGAGACCATTAGCGAAATGGAACTCAATTATATGACTAGTGGGCAAGACAAAGCCATAAAGAAAACACGCGACTGCGGGGCAGGACCAAGCCACTGAAGGTGCCTATTGGTGAAACAGGGCTTAACGAGAACATCAGCGGAATGGAACTAAACAATATGACTGTTGGGCAGGACGAAGCCACAAAGTAAACACGCAACTGTTGGGCAGGACCAAGCCACGGAAGGTGCCTGTTGGCGAAACAGGGTTTAACGAGACCATTAGCGGAATGGAACTCAACAAAATGACTGTTGGGCAGGACAAAGCCATAAAGAAGACTACGCGACTACTAGGCAGGACAAGCCAAAGAAGGTGCGTGTTGGCAAAACAGGGCTTAACGAGACCATTAGCAGAATGGAACTCGATAATGTGACTGCTGGGTAGGACCAAGCCACAAAGAAAACATGCGACTGCTGGGCAGGATCAAGCCACGGAAGGTGCCTGTTGGCAAAACAGGGCTTAACGAGACCATTAGCGGAAAGGAACTCAACAATATGACTTTTGGGCAGGACAAGGCCATAAAGAAAACACGTGACTGCTGGGAAGGACCATGCCACGGAAGGTGCCTGTAGGCGAAAAAGGGCTTAACGAGACCATTAGCGGAATTGAACTCAACAATATGAGTGCTGGGCAGGACCAAGCCATAAAGAAGACCACGCAACTGCTAGGCAGGACCAAGCCATGAAAGGTGCCTGTTGGCGAAACAGGGCTTAACGAGACCATTAGCGGAATGGAACTCAACAATATGACTGCTGGGCAGGACCAAGCCATAAAGAAAAACACGCTACTGCTGGGCAGGACCAAGCCACGGAAGATGCATGATGGTGTAACAGGGCTTAACGAGACCATTAGCGGAATGGAACTCAATAATATGAATACTGGGTAAGACTAAGCCATAAAGAAAACACGCGACTGCTGGGCAGGACCAAGCCACGGAAGGTGCCTGTTGGCGAAACAGGGCTTAACAAGACCATTAGCGGAATGGAACTCGACAATGTGACTACTGGGCAGGACCAAGCCACAAAGAAAACACGCGACTGTTGGGCAGGCCCAAGCCACGGAAGGTGCCTGATGGCGAAACAGGGCTTAACGAGACCATTAGCAGAATGGAACTCAACAATATTACTACTGGGATGGAAAAAAGCCATAAAGAAGACTACGAGACTGTTGGAAAGAACCAAGCCACGGAAGGTGCCTGTTGGCGAAACAGGGCTTAACGAGACCATTAACGAAATGGAACTCAACAATATGACTGTTGGGCAGGACCAAGCCATAAAGAAGACTACGCGACTGCTGGGCAGGACAAAGCCACGAAAGGTGCCTGCTGGCGAAACAGGGCTTAACGAGGCCATTAGCAGAATGGAACTCAACAATATGACTCCTGGGCAGGAACAAACCATAAAGAAAAACACGCGACTGCTGGCAGGACAAAGCCACGGAAGGTTCCTGTTGGCGAAACGGGGATTAACGAGACCATTAGCGAAATGGAACTCAATTATATGACTAGTGGGCAAGACAAAGCCATAAAGAAAACACGCGACTGCGGGGCAGGACCAAGCCACTGAAGGTGCCTATTGGTGAAACAGGGCTTAACGAGAACATCAGCGGAATGGAACTAAACAATATGACTGTTGGGCAGGACGAAGCCACAAAGTAAACACGCAACTGTTGGGCAGGACCAAGCCACGGAAGGTGCCTGTTGGCGAAACAGGGTTTAACGAGACCATTAGCGGAATGGAACTCAACAAAATGACTGTTGGGCAGGACAAAGCCATAAAGAAGACTACGCGACTACTAGGCAGGACAAGCCAAAGAAGGTGCGTGTTGGCAAAACAGGGCTTAACGAGACCATTAGCAGAATGGAACTCGATAATGTGACTGCTGGGTAGGACCAAGCCACAAAGAAAACATGCGACTGCTGGGCAGGATCAAGCCACGGAAGGTGCCTGTTGGCAAAACAGGGCTTAACGAGACCATTAGCGGAAAGGAACTCAACAATATGACTTTTGGGCAGGACAAGGCCATAAAGAAAACACGTGACTGCTGGGAAGGACCATGCCACGGAAGGTGCCTGTAGGCGAAAAAGGGCTTAACGAGACCATTAGCGGAATTGAACTCAACAATATGAGTGTTGGGCAGGACCAAGCCATAAAGAAGACCACGCAACTGCTAGGCAGGACCAAGCCATGAAAGGTGCCTGTTGGCGAAACAGGGCTTAACGAGACCATTAGCGGAATGGAACTCAACAATATGACTGCTGGGCAGGACCAAGCCATAAAGAAAAACACGCTACTGCTGGGCAGGACCAAGCCACGGAAGATGCATGATGGTGTAACAGGGCTTAACGAGACCATTAGCGGAATGGAACTCAATAATATGAATACTGGGTAAGACTAAGCCATAAAGAAAACACGCGACTGCTGGGCAGGACCAAGCCACGGAAGGTGCCTGTTGGCGAAACAGGGCTTAACAAGACCATTAGCGGAATGGAACTCGACAATGTGACTACTGGGCAGGACCAAGCCACAAAGAAAACACGCGACTGTTGGGCAGGCCCAAGCCACGGAAGGTGCCTGATGGCGAAACAGGGCTTAACGAGACCATTAGCAGAATGGAACTCAACAATATTACTACTGGGATGGAAAAAAGCCATAAAGAAGACTACGAGACTGTTGGAAAGAACCAAGCCACGGAAGGTGCCTGTTGGCGAAACAGGGCTTAACGAGACCATTAACGAAATGGAACTCAACAATATGACTGTTGGGCAGGACCAAGCCATAAAGAAGACTACGCGACTGCTGGGCAGGACAAAGCCACGAAAGGTGCCTGCTGGCGAAACAGGGCTTAACGAGACCATTAGCAGAATGGAACTCAACAATATGACTCCTGGGCAGGACCAAACCATAAAGAAAAACACGCGACTGCTGGCAGGACAAAGCCACGGAAGGTTCGTGTTGGCGAAACGGGGATTAACGAGACCATTAGCGAAATGGAACTCAATTATATGACTAGTGGGCAAGACAAAGCCATAAAGAAAACACGCGACTGCGGGGCAGGACCAAGCCACTGAAGGTGCCTGTTGGTGAAACAGGGCTTAACGAGAACATCAGCGGAATGGAACTAAACAATATGACTGTTGGGCTGGACGAAGCCACAAAGTAAACACGCAACTGTTGGGCAGGACCAAGCCACGGAAGGTGCCTGTTGGCGAAACAGGGTTTAACGAGACCATTAGCGGAATGGAACTCAACAAAATGACTGTTGGGCAGGACAAAGCCATAAAGAAGACTACGCGACTACTAGGCAGGACAAGCCAAAGAAGGTGCGTGTTGGCAAAACAGGGCTTAACGAGACCATTAGCAGAATGGAACTCGATAATGTGACTGCTGGGTAGGACCAAGCCACAAAGAAAACATGCGACTGCTGGGCAGGATCAAGCCACGGAAGGTGCCTGTTGGCAAAACAGGGCTTAACGAGACCATTAGCGGAAAGGAACTCAACAATATGACTTTTGGGCAGGACAAGGCCATAAAGAAAACACGTGACTGCTGGGAAGGACCATGCCACGGAAGGTGCCTGTAGGCGAAAAAGGGCTTAACGAGACCATTAGCGGAATGGAACTCAACAATATGATTGTTGGGCAGGACCAAGCCATAAATAAGACTACGCGACTACTGGGCAGGACCAAGCCACGGAAGGTGCCTATTGGCGAAACATGGCTGAACGAGCCCATTAGCGTAATGGAACTCAACAATATGACGGTTGGGCTGGACCAATCCATATTGAAGACTACGCGACTGCTGGGCAGGACCAAGCCACGGAAGGTGCCTGTTGTCGAAACAGGACTTAACGAGACCATTAGCGGAATGGAACTCAACAATATGACTACTGGGATGGACAAAGGCATAAAGAAGACTACACGACTATTGGGCAGGACCAAGCCACAGAAGGTCCCTGTTGGCGAAACAGGGCTTAATGAGACCAATAGCGGAATGGAACTCAACAATATGACTGCTTGGCAGGACCAAGCCATAAAGTAAAACACGCGATTGTTGCGAAGGACCAAGCCACGGAAGGTGCATGTTAGCGAAACAGGACTTAACGAGTCTATTAGCGGAATGGAACTAAACAATGTGACTGCTGGCAGAACTAAGCCATAAAGAAAACACATGACTGCTAGGCAGGACCAAGCCACTGAAGTTGCCTGTTGGTGAAACAGGGCTTAACGAGACCATTAGCGATATGGAACTCAACTATATGACTATTGGGCAGGACCAAGCCATAAAGAAGATTAAGCGACTGCTGGGAAGAACCAAGCCACGTAAGGTGCCACTTGGTGAAACAGGGCTTAACGAGACCATTAGCGGAATTGAACTCAACAATATGACTGTTGGGCAGGACCAAGCCATAAAGAAGACTACGCAACTGCTAGGCAGGACCAAGCCATGAAAGGTGCTTGTTGGCGAAACAGGGCTTAACGAGACCATTAGCAGAATGGAACTCAACAATATGACAGCTGGGCAGGACCAAGACATAAAGAAAAACACGTTACTGCTGGGCAGGACCAAGCCACGGAAGATGCATGTTGGTGTAACAGGGCTTAACGAGACCATTAGCAGAATGGAACTCAATAATATGAATACTGGGTAAGACTAAGCCATAAAGAAAACACGCGACTGCTGGGTAGGACCAAGCCACGGAAGGTGCCTGTTGGCGAAACAGGGCTTAACAAGACCATTAGCGGAATGGAACTCGACAATGTTACTACTGGGCAGGACCAAGCCACAAAGAAAACACGCGACTGTTGGGCAGGACCAAGCCACGGAAGGTGCCTGCTGGCGAAACAGGGCTTAACGAGACCATTAGCAGAATGGAACTCAACAATATTACTACTGGGATGGAAAAAAGCCATAAAGAAGACTACGAGACTGTTGGAAAGAACCAAGCCACGGAAGGTGCCTGTTGGCGAAACAGGGCTTAACGAGACCATTAACGAAATGGAACTCAACAATATGACTGTTGGGCAGGACCAAGCCATAAAGAAGACTACGCGACTGCTGGGCAGGACAAAGCCACGAAAGGTGCCTGCTGGCGAAACAGGGCTTAACGAGACCATTAGCGGAATGGAACTCAACAATATGACTCCTGGGCAGGACCAAACCATAAAGAAAAACACGCGACTGCTGGCAGGACAAAGCCACGGAAGGTTCCTGTTGGCGAAACGGGGATTAACGAGACCATTAGCGAAATGGAACTCAATTATATGACTAGTGGGCAAGACAAAGCCATAAAGAAAACACGCGACTGCGGGGCAGGACCAAGCCACTGAAGGTGCCTGTTGGTGAAACAGGGCTTAACGAGAACATCAGGGAATGGAACTAAACAATATGACTGTTGGGCAGGACGAAGCCACAAAGTAAACACGCAACTTTTGGGCAGGACCAAGCCACGGAAGGTGCCTGTTGGCGAAACAGGGTTTAACGAGACCATTAGCGGAATGGAACTCAACAAAATGACTGTTGGGCAGGACAAAGCCATAAAGAAGACTACGCGACTACTAGGTAGGACCAAGCCAAAGAAGGTGCGTGTTGGCAAAACAGGGCTTAACGAGACCATTAGCAGAATGGAACTCGATAATGTGACTGCTGGTTAGGACCAAGCCACAAAGAAAACATGCGACTGCTGGGCAGGATCAAGCCACGGAAGGTGCCTGTTGGCAAAACATGGCTTAACGAGACCATTAGCGGAAAGGAACTCAACAATATGACTTTTGGGCAGGACAAGGCCATAAAGAAAACACGCGACTGCAGGGAAGGACCATGCCACGGAAGGTGCCTGTAGGCGAAACAGGGCTTAACGAGACCATTAATGGAATGGAACTCAACAATATGATTGTTGGGCAGGACCAAGCCATAAATAAGACTACGCGACTACTGGGCAGGACCAAGCCACGGAAGGTGCCTATTGGCGAAACATGGCTTAACGAGCCCATTAGCATAATGGAACTCAACAATATGACGGTTGGGCTGGACCAATCCATAAAGAAGACTACGCGACTGCTGGGCAGGACCAAGCCACGGAAGGTGTCTGTTGTCGAAACAGGACTTAACGAGACCATTAGCGGAATGGAACTCAACATTATGACTACTGGGATGGACAAAGGCATAAAGAAGACTACGCGACTGTTGGGCAGGACCAAGCCACGGAAGGTGCCTGTTGGCGAAACAAGGCTTAATGAGACCAATAGCGGAATGGAACTCAACAATATAACTGCTTGGCAGGACCAAGCCATAAAGAAAAACACACGATTGTTGCAAAGGACCAAGCCACGGAAGGTGAATGTTAGCGAAACAGGGCTTAACGAGTCTATTAGCGGAATGGAACTAAACAATGTGACTGCTGGCAGAACTAAGCCATAAAGAAAACACATGACTGCTAGGCAGGACCAAGCCACTGAAGTTGCCTGTTGGTGAAACAGGGCTTAACGAGACCATTAGCGATATGGAACTCAACTATATGACTATTGGGCAGGACCAAGCCATAAAGAAGATTAAGCGACTGCTGGGCAGGACCAAGCCACGTAAGGTGCCACTTGGTGAAACAGGGCTTAACGAGACCATTAGCGGAATTGAACTCAACAATATGACTGTTGGGCAGGACCAAGCCATAAAGAAGACTACGTAACTGCTAGGCAGGACCAAGCCATGAAAGGTGCTTGTTGGCGAAACAGGGCTTAACGAGACCATTAGCAGAATGGAACTCAACAATATGACAGCTGGGCAGGACCAAGACATAAAGAAAAAAACGCTACTGCTGGGCAGGACCAAGCCACGGAAGATGCATGTTGGTGTAACAGGGCTTAACGAGACCATTAGCAGAATGGAACTCAATAATATGAATACTGGGTAAGACTAAGCCATAAAGAAAACACGCGACTGCTGGGTAGGACCAAGCCACGGAAGGTGCCTGTTGGCGAAACAGGGCTTAACAAGACCATTAGCGGAATGGAACTCGACAATGTTACTACTGGGCAGGACCAAGCCACAAAGAAAACACGCGACTGTTGGGCAGGACCAAGCCACGGAAGGTGCCTGTTGGCGAAACAGGGCTTAACGAGACCATTAGCAGAATGGAACTCAACAATATTACTACTGGGATGGAAAAAAGCCATAAAGAAGACTACGAGACTGTTGGAAAGGACCAAGCCACGGAAGGTGCCTGTTGGCGAAACAGGGTTTAACGAGACCATTAGCGGAATGGAACTCAATAAAATGACTGTTGGGCAGGACAAAGCCATAAAGAAGACTACGCGACTACTAGGTAGGACCAAGCCAAAGAAGGTGCGTGTTGGCAAAACAGGGCTTAACGAGACCATTAGCAGAATAGAACTCGATAATGTGACTGCTGGGTAGGACCAAGCCACAAAGAAAACATGCGACTGCTGGGCAGGATCAAGCCACGGAAGGTGCCTGTTGGCAAAACATGGCTTAACGAGACCATTAGCGGAAAGGAACTCAACAATATGACTTTTGGGCAGGACAAGGCCATAAAGAAAACACGCGACTGCAGGGAAGGACCATGCCACGGAAGGTGCCTGTAGGCGAAACACGGCTTAACGAGACCATTAGTGGAATGGAACTCAACAATATGATTGTTGGGCAGGACCAAGCCATAAATAAGACTACGCGACTGCTGGGCAGGACCAAGCCACAGAAGGTGCCTATTGGCGAAACATGGCTTAACGAGCCCATTAGCATACTGGAACTCAACAATATGACGGTTGGGCTGGACCAATCCATAAAGAAGACTACGCGACTGCTGGGCAGGACCAAGCCACGGAAGGTGTCTGTTGTCGAAACAGGACTTAACGAGACCATTAGTGGAATGGAACTCAACATTATGACTACTGGGATGGACAAAGGCATAAAGAAGACTACGCGACTGTTGGGCAGGACCAAGCCACGAAAGGTGCCTGTTGGCGAAACAGGGCTTAATGAGACCAATAGCGGAATGGAACTCAACAATATGACTGCTTGGCAGGACCAAGCCATAAAGAAAAACACACGATTGTTGCAAAGGACCAAGCCACGGAAGGTGCATGTTAGCGAAACAGGGCTTAACGAGTCTATTAGCGGAATGGAACTAAACAATGTGACTGCTGGCAGAACTAAGCCATAAAGAAAACACATGACTGCTAGGCAGGACCAAGCCACTGAAGTTGCCTGTTGGTGAAACAGGGCTTAACGAGACCATTAGCGATATGGAACTCAACTATATGACTATTGGGCAGGACCAAGCCATAAAGAAGATTAAGCGACTGCTGGGCAGGACCAAGCCACGTAAGGTGCCACTTGGTGAAACAGGGCTTAACAAGACCATTAGCGGAATTGAACTCAACAATATGAGTGCTGGGCAGGACCAAGCCATAAAGAAGACCACGCAACTGCTAGGCAGGACCAAGCCATGAAAGGTGCCTGTTGGCGAAACAGGGCTTAACGAGACCATTAGCGGAATGGAACTCAACAATATGACTGCTGGGCAGGACCAAGCCATAAAGAAAAACACGCTACTGCTGGGCAGGACCAAGCCACGGAAGATGCATGATGGTGTAACAGGGCTTAACGAGAACATCAGGGAATGGAACTCAATAATATGAATATTGGGTAAGACTAAGCCATAAAGAAAACACGCGACTGTTGGGCAGGACCAAGCCACGGAAGGTGCCTGTTGGCGAAACAGGGTTTAACGAGACCATTAGCGGAATGGAACTCAACAAAATGACTGTTGGGCAGGACAAATCCATAAAGAAGACTACGCGACTACTAGGCAGGACCAAGCCAAAGAAGGTGCGTGTTGGCAAAACAGGGCTTAACGAGACCATTAGCAGAATAGAACTCGATAATGTGACTGCTGGGTAGGACCAAGCCACAAAGAAAACATGCGACTGCTGGGCAGGATCAAGCCACGGAAGGTGCCTGTTGGCAAAACAGGGCTTAACGAGACCATTAGCGGAAAGGAACTCAACAATATGACTTTTGGGCAGGACAAGGCCATAAAGAAAACACGCGACTGCTGGGAAGGACCATGCCACGGAAGGTGCCTGTAGGCGAAACAGGGCTTAACGAGACCATTAGTGGAATGGAACTCAACAATATGATTGTTGGGCAGGACCAAGCCATAAATAAGACTACGCGACTGCTGGGCAGGACCAAGCCACGGAAGGTGCCTATTGGCGAAACATGGCTTAACGAGCCCATTAGCATAATGGAACTCAACAATATGACGGTTGGGCTGGACCAATCCATAAAGAAGACTACGCGACTGCTGGGCAGGACCAAGCCACGGAAGGTGCCTGTTGTCGAAACAGGACTTAACGAGACCATTAGCGGAATGGAACTCAACATTATGACTACTGGGATGGACAAAGGCATAAAGAAGACTACGCGACTGTTGGGCAGGACCAAGCCACGGAAGGTGCCTGTTGGCGAAACAGGGCTTAATGAGACCAATAGCGGAATGGAACTCAACAATATGACTGCTTGGCAGGACCAAGCCATAAAGAAAAACACACGATTGTTGCAAAGGACCAAGCCACGGAAGGTGCATGTTAGCGAAACAGGGCTTAACGAGTCTATTAGCGGAATGGAACTAAACAATGTGACTGCTGGCAGAACTAAGCCATAAAGAAAACACATGACTGCTAGGCAGGACCAAGCCACTGAAGTTGCCTGTTGGTGAAACAGGGCTTTACGAGACCATTAGCGATATGGAACTCAACTATATGACTATTGGGCAGGACCAAGCAATAAAGAAGATTAAGCGACTGCTGGGCAGGACCAAGCCACGTAAGGTGCCACTTGGTGAAACAGGGCTTAACGAGACCATTAGCGGAATTGAACTCAACAATATGAGTGCTGGGCAGGACCAAGCCATAAAGAAGACCACGCAACTGCTAGGCAGGACCAAGCCATGAAAGGTGCCTGTTGGCGAAACAGGGCTTAACGAGACCATTAGCGGAACTGAACTCAACAATATGACTGCTGGGCAGGACCAAGCCATAAAGAAAAACACGCTACTGCTGGGCAGGACCAAGCCACGGAAGATGCATGATGGTGTAACAGGGCTTAACGAGACCATTAGCGGAATGGAACTCAATAATATGAATACTGGGTAAGACTAAGCCATAGAGAAAACACGCGACTGCTGGGCAGGACCAAGCCACGGAAGGTGCCTGTTGGCGAAACAGGGCTTAACAAGACCATTAGCGGAATGGAACTCGACAATGTGACTACTGGGCAGGACCAAGCCACAAAGAAAACACGCGACTGTTGGGCAGGACCAAGCCACGGAAGGTGCCTGTTGGAGAAACAGGGCTTAACGAGACCACTAGCAGAATGGAACTCAATAATATTACTACTGGGATGGACAAAGCCATAAAGAAGACTACGCGACTGTTGGAAAGAACCAAGCCACGGAAGGTGCCTGTTGGTGTAACAGGGCTTAACGAGACCATTAACGGAATGGAACTCAACAATATGACTGTTGGGCAGGACCAAGCCATAAAGAAGACTACGCGACTGCTAGGTAGGACAATGCCACGAAAGGTGCCTGCTGGCGAAACAGGGCTTAACGAGACCATTAGCGGAATGGAACTCAACAATATGACTCCTGGGCAGGACCAAACCATAAAGAAAAACACGCGACTGCTGGCAGGACAAAGCCACGGAAGGTTCCTGTTGGCGAAACGGGGATTAACGAAACCATTAGCAAAATGGAACTCAATTATATGACTAGTGGGCAAGACAAAGCCATAAAGAAAACACGCGACTGCGGGGCAGGACCAAGCCACTGAAGGTGCCTGTTGGTGAAACAGGGCTTAACGAGAACATCAGGGAATGGAACTAAACAATATGACTGTTGGGCAGGACGAAGCCACAAAGTAAACACGCAACTGTTGGGCAGGACCAAGCCACGGACGGTGCCTGTTGGCGAAACAGGGTTTAACGAGACCATTAGTGGAATGGAACTCAACAAAATGACTGTTGGGCAGGACAAAGCCATAAAGAAGACTACGCGACTACTAGGCAGGACCAAGCCAAAGAAGGTGCGTGTTGGCAAAACAGGGCTTAACGAGACCATTAGCAAAATGGAACTCGATAATGTGACTGCTGGGTAGGACCGAGCCACAAAGAAAACATGCGACTGCTGGGCAGGATCAAGCCACGGAAGGTGCCTGTTGGCAAAACAGGGCTTAACGAGACCATTAGCGGAAAGGAACTCAACAATATGACTTTTGGGCAGGACAAGGCCATAAAGAAAACACGCGACTGCTGGGAAGGACCATGCCACGGAAGGTGCCTGTAGGCGAAACAGGGCTTAACGAGACCATTAGTGGAATGGAACTCAACAATATGATTGTTGGGCAGGACCAAGCCATAAATAAGACTACGCGACTGCTGGGCAGGACCAAGCCACGGAAGGTGCCTATTGGCGAAACATGGCTTAACGAGCCCATTAGCGTAATGGAACTCAACAATATGACGGTTGGGCTGGACCAATCCATAAATAAGACTACGCGACTGCTGGGCAGGACCAAGCCACGGAAGGTGCCTGTTGGCGAAACAGGGCTTAATGAGACCAATAGCGGAATGGAACTCAACAATATGACTGCTTGGCAGGACCAAGCCATAAAGAAAAACACGCGATTGTTGCGAAGGACCAAGCCACGGAAGGTGCATTTTAGCGAAACAGGGCTTAACGAGTCTATTAGCGGAATGGAACTAAACAATGTGACTGCTGGCAGAACTAAGCCATAAAGAAAACACATGACTGCTAGGCAGGACCAAGCCACTGAAGTTGCCTGTTGGTGAAACAGGGCTTAACGAGACCATTAGCGATATGGAACTCATCTATATGACTATTGGGCAGGACCAAGCCATAAAGAAGATTAAGCGACTGCTGGGCAGGACCAAGCCACGTAAGGTGCCACTTGGTGAAACAGGGCTTAACGAGACCATTAGCGGAATTGAACTCAACAATATGAGTGCTGGGCAGGACCAAGCCATAAGGAAGACTACGCAACTGCTAGGCAGGACCAAGCCATGAAAGGTGCCTGTTGGCGAAACAGGGCTTAACGAGACCATTAGCGGAATGGAACTCAACAATATGACTGCTGGGCAGGACCAAGCCATAAAGAAAAACACGCTACTGCTGGGCAGGACCAAGCCACGGAAGATGCATGATGGTGTAACAGGGCTTAACGAGACCATTAGTGGAATGGAACTCAATATTATGAATACTGGGTAAGACTAAGCCATAAAGAAAACACGCGACTGCTGGGCAGGACCAAGCCACAGAAGGTGCCTGTTGGCGAAACAGGGCTTAACAAGACCATTAGCGGAATGGAACTCGACAATGTGACTACTGGGCAAGACCAAGCCACAAATAAAACACGCGACTGTTGGGCAGGACCAAGCCACAGAAGGTGCCTGTTGGAGAAACAGGGCTTAACGAGACCATTAGCAGAATGGAACTCAATAATATTACTACTGGGATGGACAAAGCCATAATGAAGACTACGCGACTGTTGGAAAGAACCAAGCCACGGAAGGTGCCTGTTGGCGAAACAGGGCTTAACGAGACCATTAACGGAATGGAACTCAACAATATGACTGTTGGGCAGGACCAAGCCATAAAGAAGACTACGCGACTGCTAGGTAGGACAAAGCCACGAAAGGTGCCTGCTGGCGAAACAGGGCTTAACGAGACCATTAGCGGAATGGAACTCAACAATATGACTCCTAGGCAGGACCAAACCATAAAGAAAAACACGCGACTGCTGGCAGGACAAAGCCACGGAAGGTTCCTGTTGGCGAAACAGGGATTAACGAGACCATTAGCGAAATGGAACTCAATTATATGACTAGTGGGCAAGACAAAGCCATAAAGAAAACACGCGACTGCGGGGCAGGACCAAGCCACTGAAGGTGCCTGTTGGTGAAATAGGGCTTAACGAGAACATCAGGGAATGGAACTAAACAATATGACTGTTGGGCAGGACGAAGCCACAAAGTAAACACGCAACTGTTGGGCAGGACCAAGCCACGGACGGTGCCTGTTGGCGAAACAGGGTTTAACGAGACCATTAGTGGAATGGAACTCAACAAAATGACTGTTGGGCAGGACAAAGCCATAAAGAAGACTACGCGACTACTAGGCAGGACCAAGCCAAAGAAGGTGCGTGTTGGCAAAACAGGGCTTAACGAGACCATTAGCAAAATGGAACTCGATAATGTGACTGCTGGGTAGGACCGAGCCACAAAGAAAACATGCGACTGCTGGGCAGGATCAAGCCACGGAAGGTGCCTGTTGGCAAAACAGGGCTTAACGAGACCATTAGCGGAAAGGAACTCAACAATATGACTTTTGGGCAGGACAAGGCCATAAAGAAAACACGCGACTGCTGGGAAGGACCATGCCACGGTAGGTGCCTGTAGGCGAAACAGGGCTTAACGAGACCATTAGTGGAATGGAACTCAACAATATGATTGTTGGGCAGGACCAAGCCATAAATAAGACTACGCGACTGCTGGGCAGGACCAAGCCACAGAAGGTGCCTATTGGCGAAACATGGCTTAACGAGCCCATTAGCGTAATGGAACTCAACAATATGACGGTTGGGCTGGACCAATCCATAAATAAGACTACGCGACTGCTGGGCAGGACCAAGCCACGGAAGGTGCCTGTTGGCGAAACAGGGCTTAATGAGACCAATAGCGGAATGGAACTCAACAATATGACTGCTTGGCAGGACCAAGCCATAAAGAAAAACACGCGATTGTTGCGAAGGACCAAGCCACGGAAGGTGCATTTTAGCGAAACAGGGCTTAACGAGTCTATTAGCGGAATGGAACTAAACAATGTGACTGCTGGCAGAACTAAGCCATAAAGAAAACACATGACTGCTAGGCAGGACCAAGCCACTGAAGTTGCCTGTTGGTGAAACAGGGCTTAACGAGACCATTAGCGATATGGAACTCATCTATATGACTATTGGGCAGGACCAAGCCATAAAGAAGATTAAGCGACTGCTGGGCAGGACCAAGCCACGTAAGGTGCCACTTGGTGAAACAGGGCTTAACGAGACCATTAGCGGAATTGAACTCAACAATATGAGTGCTGGGCAGGACCAAGCCATAAGGAAGACTACGCAACTGCTAGGCAGGACCAAGCCATGAAAGGTGCCTGTTGGCGAAACAGGGCTTAACGAGACCATTAGCGGAATGGAACTCGACAATGTGACTACTGGGCAAGACCAAGCCACAAATAAAACACGCGACTGTTGGGCAGGACCAAGCCACAGAAGGTGCCTGTTGGAGAAACAGGGCTTAACGAGACCATTAGCAGAATGGAACTCAATAATATTACTACTGGGATGGACAAAGCCATAATGAAGACTACGCGACTGTTGGAAAGAACCAAGCCACGGAAGGTGCCTGTTGGCGAAACAGGGCTTAACGAGACCATTAACGGAATGGAACTCAACAATATGACTGTTGGGCAGGACCAAGCCATAAAGAAGACTACGCGACTGCTAGGTAGGACAAAGCCACGAAAGGTGCCTGCTGGCGAAACAGGGCTTAACGAGACCATTAGCGGAATGGAACTCAACAATATGACTCCTAGGCAGGACCAAACCATAAAGAAAAACACGCGACTGCTGGCAGGACAAAGCCACGGAAGGTTCCTGTTGGCGAAACAGGGATTAACGAGACCATTAGCGAAATGGAACTCAATTATATGACTAGTGGGCAAGACAAAGCCATAAAGAAAACACGCGACTGCGGGGCAGGACCAAGCCACTGAAGGTGCCTGTTGGTGAAACAGGGCTTAACGAGAACATCAGGGAATGGAACTAAACAATATGACTGTTGGGCAGGACGAAGCCACAAAGTAAACACGCAACTGTTGGGCAGGACCAAGCCACGGACGGTGCCTGTTGGCGAAACAGGGTTTAACGAGACCATTAGTGGAATGGAACTCAACAAAATGACTGTTGGGCAGGACAAAGCCATAAAGAAGACTACGCGACTACTAGGCAGGACCAAGCCAAAGAAGGTGCGTGTTGGCAAAACAGGGCTTAACGAGACCATTAGCAAAATGGAACTCGATAATGTGACTGCTGGGTAGGACCGAGCCACAAAGAAAACATGCGACTGCTGGGCAGGATCAAGCCACGGAAGGTGCCTGTTGGCAAAACAGGGCTTAACGAGACCATTAGCGGAAAGGAACTCAACAATATGACTTTTGGGCAGGACAAGGCCATAAAGAAAACACGCGACTGCTGGGAAGGACCATGCTACGGAAGGTGCCTGTAGGCGAAACAGGGCTTAACGAGACCATTAGTGGAATGGAACTCAACAATATGATTGTTGGGCAGGACCAAGCCATAAATAAGACTACGCGACTGCTGGGCAGGACCAAGCCACGGAAGGTGCCTATTGGCGAAACATGGCTTAACGAGCCCATTAGCGTAATGGAACTCAACAATATGACGGTTGGGCTGGACCAATCCATAAATAAGACTACGCGACTGCTGGGCAGGACCAAGCCACAGAAGGTGCCTGTTGGCGAAACAGGGCTTAATGAGACCAATAGCGGAATGGAACTCAACAATATGACTGCTTGGCAGGACCAAGCCATAAAGAAAAACACGCGATTGTTGCGAAGGACCAAGCCACGGAAGGTGCATTTTAGCGAAACAGGGCTTAACGAGTCTATTAGCGGAATGGAACTAAACAATGTGACTGCTGGCAGAACTAAGCCATAAAGAAAACACATGACTGCTAGGCAGGACCAAGCCACTGAAGTTGCCTGTTGGTGAAACAGGGCTTAACGAGACCATTAGCGATATGGAACTCATCTATATGACTATTGGGCAGGACCAAGCCATAAAGAAGATTAAGCGACTGCTGGGCAGGACCAAGCCACGTAAGGTGCCACTTGGTGAAACAGGGCTTAACGAGACCATTAGCGGAATTGAACTCAACAATATGAGTGCTGGGCAGGACCAAGCCATAAGGAAGACTACGCAACTGCTAGGCAGGACCAAGCCATGAAAGGTGCCTGTTGGCGAAACAGGGCTTAACGAGACCATTAGCGGAATGGAACTCAACAATATGACTGCTGGGCAGGACCAAGCCATAAAGAAAAACACGCTACTGCTGGGCAGGACCAAGCCACGGAAGATGCATGATGGTGTAACAGGGCTTAATGAGACCATTAGTGGAATGGAACTCAATATTATGAATACTGGGTAAGACTAAGCCATAAAGAAAACACGCGACTGCTGGGCAGGACCAAGCCACGGAAGGTGCCTGTTGGCGAAACAGGGCTTAACAAGACCATTAGCGGAATGGAACTCGACAATGTGACTACTGGGCAAGACCACGCCACAAATAAAACACGCGACTGTTGGGCAGGACCAAGCCACAGAAGGTGCCTGTTGGAGAAACAGGGCTTAACGAGACCATTAGCAGAATGGAACTCAATAATATTACTACTGGGATGGACAAAGCCATAATGAAGACTACGCGACTGTTGGAAAGAACCAAGCCACGGAAGGTGCCTGTTGGCGAAACAGGGCTTAACGAGACCATTAACGGAATGGAACTCAACAATATGACTGTTGGGCAGGACCAAGCCATAAAGAAGACTACGCGACTGCTAGGTAGGACAAAGCCACGAAAGGTGCCTGCTGGCGAAACAGGGCTTAACGAGACCATTAGCGGAATGGAACTCAACAATATGACTCCTAGGCAGGACCAAACCATAAAGAAAAACACGCGACTGCTGGCAGGACAAAGCCACGGAAGGTTCCTGTTGGCGAAACAGGGATTAACGAGACCATTAGCGAAATGGAACTCAATTATATGACTAGTGGGCAAGACAAAGCCATAAAGAAAACACGCGACTGCGGGGCAGGACCAAGTCACAGAAGGTTCCTGTTGGTGAAACAGGGCTTAACGAGAACATCAGCGGAATGGAACTAAACAATATGACCTTTTGGGCAGGACGAAGCCACAAAGTAAACACGCAACTATTGGGCAGGACCAAGCCACGGAAGGTGCCTGTTGGCGAAACAGGGTTTAACGAGACCATTAGCGGAATGGAACTCAACAAAATGACTGTTGGGCAGGACAAAGCCATAAAGAAGACTAAGCGACTACTAGGCAGGACCAGGCCAAAGAAGGTGGGTGTTGGCAAAACAGGGCTTAACGAGACCATTAGCAGAATGGAACTCGATAATGTGACTGCTGGGTAGGACCAAGCCACAAAGAAAACATGCGACTGCTGGGCAGGATCAAGCCACGGAAGGTGCCTGTTGGCGAAACAGGGCTTAACGAGACCATTAGCGGAAAGGAACTCAACAATATGACTTTTGGGCAGGACAAGGCCATAAAGAAAACACGCGACTGCTGGGAAGGTCCATGCCACGGAAGGTGCCTGTAGGCGAAACAGGGCTTAACGAGACCATTAGCGGAATGGAACTCAACAATATGATTGTTGGGCAGGACCAAGCCATAAATAAGACTATGCGACTGCTGGGCAGGACCATGCCACGGAAGGTGCCTATTGGCGAAACATGGCTTAACGAGCCCATTAGCGTAATGGAACTCAACAATATGACGGTTGGGCTAGACCAAGCCATAAAGAAGACTACGCGACTGCTGGGCAGGACCAAGCCACGGAAGGTGCCTGTTGTCGAAACAGGACTTAACGAGACCATTAGCGGAATGGAACTCAACAATATGACTACTGGGATGGACAAAGGCATAAAGAAGACTACGCGACTGTTAGGCAGGACCAAGCCACGGAAGGTGCCTGTTGGCGAAACAGGGCTTAATGAGACCAATAGCGGAATGGAACTCAACAATATGACTGCTTGGCAGGACCAAGCCATAAAGAAAAACTTGCGATTGTTGCGAAGGACCAAGCCACGGAAGGTGCATGTTAGTGAAACAGGGCTTAACAAGTCTATTAGCGGAATGGAACTAAACAATGTGACTGTTGGCAGAACTAAGCCATAAAGAAAACACATGACTGCTGGGCAGGACCAAGCCACTGAAGTTGCCTGTTGGTGAAACAGGGCTTAACGAGACCATTAGCGATATGGAACTCAACTATATGACTATTGGGCAGGACCAAGCCATAAAGAAGATTAAGCGACTGCTGGGCAGGACCAAGCCACGTAAGGTGCCACTTGGTGAAACAGGGCTTAACGAGACCATTAGCGTAATTGAACTCAACAATATGACTGCTGGGCAGGACCAAGCCATAAAGAAGACTACGCAACTGCTAGGCAGGACCAAGCCACGAAAGGTGCCTGTTGGCGAAACAGGGCTTAACGAGACCATTAGCGGAATGGAACTCAACAATATGACTGCTCGGCAGGACAAAGCCATAAAGAAAAACACGCTACTGCTGCGCAGGACCAAGCCACGGAAGATCCCTGTTGGTGTAACAGGGCTTAACGAGACCTTTAGCGGAATGGAACTCAATAATATGAATATTGGGTAAGACTAAGCCATAAAGAAAACACGCGACTGCTGGGCAGGACCAAGCCACGGAAGGTGCCTGTTGGCGAAACAGGGCTTAACAAGACCATTAGCGGAATGGAACTCGACAATGTGACTACTGGGCAGGACCAAGACACAAAGAAAACACGCTACTGTTGGGCAAGACCAAGCCACGGAAGGTGCCTGTTGGCGAAACAGGGGTTAACGAGACCATTAGCAGAATGGAACTCAACAATATTACTACTAGGATGGACAAAGCCATAAAGAAGACTACGCGACTGTTGGAAAGAACCAAGCCACGGAAGGTGCCTGTTGGCGAAACAGGGCTTAACGAGACCATTAACGGAATGGAACTCAACAATATGACTGTTGGGCAGGACCAAGCCATAAAGAAGACTACGCGACTGCTAGGTAGGACAAAGCCACGAAAGGTGCCTGCTGGCGAAACAGGGCTTAACGAGACCATTAGCGGAATGGAACTCAACAATATGACTCCTGGGCAGGACCAAACCATAAAGAAAAACACGCGACTGCTGGCAGGACAAAGCCACGGAAGGTTCCTATTGGCGAAACGGGGATTAACGAGACCATTAGCGAAATGGAACTCAATTATATGACTAGTGGGCAAGACAAAGCCATAAAGAAAACACGCGACTGCGGGGCAGGACCAAGCCACAGAAGGTGCCTGTTGGTGAAACAGGGCTTAACGAGAACATCAGCGGAATGGAACTAAACAATATGACCTTTTGGGCAGGACGAAGCCACAAAGTAAACACGCAACTGTTGGGCAGGACCAAGCCACGGAAGGTGCCTGTTGGCGAAACAGGGTTTAACGAGACCATTAGCGGAATGGAACTCAACAAAATGACTGTTGGGTAGGACAAAGCCATAAAGAAGACTAAGCGACTACTAGGAAGGACCAGGCCAAAGAAGGTGGGTGTTGGCAAAACAGGGCTTAACGAGACCATTAGCAGAATGGAACTCGATAATGTGACTGCTGGGTAGGACCAAGCCACAAAGAAAACATGCGACTGCTGGGCAGGATCAAGCCACGGAAGGTACCTATTGGCGAAACAGGGCTTAACGAGACCATTAGCGGAAAGGAACTCAACAATATGACTTTTGGGCAGGACAAGGCCATAAAGAAAACACGCGACTGTTGGGAAGGTCCATGCCACGGAAGGTGCCTGTAGGCGAAACAGGGCTTAACGAGACCATTAGCGGAATGGAACTCAACAATATGATTGTTGGGCAGGACCAAGCCATAAATAAGACTATGCGACTGCTGGGCAGGACCAAGCCACGGAAGGTGCCTATTGGCGAAACATGGCTTAACGAGCCCATTAGCGTAATGGAACTCAACAATATGACGGTTGGGCTAGACCAAGCCATAAAGAAGACTAAGCGACTGCTGGGCAGGACCAAGCCACGGAAGGTGCCTGTTGTCGAAACAGGACTTAACGAGACCATTAGCGGAATGGAACTCAACAATATGACTACTGGGAAGGACAAAGGCATAAAGAAGACTACGCGACTGTTAGGCAGGACCAAGCCACGGAAGGTGCCTGTTGGCGAAACAGGGCTTAACGAGACCAATAACGGAATGGAACTCAACAATATGACTGCTTGGAAGGACCAAGCCATAAAGAAAACACATGACTGCTGGGCAGGACCAAGCCACGGAAGGTGCATGTTAGTGAAACAGGGCTTAACGAGTCTATTAGCGATATGGAACTCAACTATATGACTATTGGGCAGGACCAAGCCATAAAGAAGATTAAGCGACTGCTGGGCAGGACCAAGCCACATAAGGTGCCACTTGGTGAAACAGGGCTTAACGAGACTATTAGCGTAAATGAACTCAACAATATGACTGCTGGGCAGGACCAAGCCATAAAGAAGACTACGCAACTGCTAGGCAGGACCAAGCCACGAAAGGTGCCTGTTGGCGAAACAGGGCTTAACGAGACCATTAGCGGAATGGAACTCAACAATATGACTGCTCGGCAGGACAAAGCCATAAAGAAAAACACGCTACTGCTGGGCAGGACCAAGCCACGGAAGATGCCTGTTGGTGTAACATGGCTTAACGAGACCATTAGCGGAATGGAACTCAATAATATGAATACTGGGTAAGACTAAGCCATAAAGAAAACACGCGACTGCTGGGAAGGACCAAGCCACGGAAGGTGCCTGTTGGCGAAACAGGGCTTAACAAGACAATTAGCGGAATGGAACTCGACAATGTGACTACTGGGCAGGACCAAGACACAAAGAAAACACGCTACTGTTGGGCAAGACCAAGCCACGGAAGGTGCCTGTTGGCGAAACAGGGGTTAACGAGACCATTAGCAGAATGGAACTCAACAATATTACTACTGGGATGGACAAAGCCATAAAGATGACTACGCGACTGTTGGAAAGAACCAAGCCACGGAAGGTGCCTGTTGGCGAAACAGGGCTTAACGAGACCATTAACGAAATGGAACTCAACAATATGACTGTTGGGCAGGACCAAGCCATAAAGAAGACTACGCGACTGCTGGGCAGGACAAAGCCACAAAAGGTGCCTGCTGGCGAAACAGGGCTTAACGAGACCATTAGCGGAATGGAACTCAACAATATGACTCCTGGGCAGGACCAAACCATAAAGAAAAACACGCGAATGCTGGCAGGACAAAGCCACGGAAGGTTCCTGTTGGCGAAACAGGGATTAACGAGACCATTAGCGAAATGGAACTCAATTATATGACTAGTGGGCAAGACAAAGCCATAAAGAAAACACGCGACTGCGGGGCAGGACCAAGCCACTGAAGGTTCCTGTTGGTGAAACAGGGCTTAACGAGAACATCAGGGAATGGAACTAAACAATATGACTGTTGGGCAGGACGAAGCCACAAAGTAAACACGCAACTGTTGGGCAGGACCAAGCCACGGAAGGTGCATGTTGGCGAAACAGGGTTTAACGAGACCATTAGCGAAATGGAACTCAACAAAATGACTGTTGGGCAGGACAAAGCCATAAAGAAGACTACGCGACTACTAGGCAGGACCAAGCCAAAGTAGGTGCGTGTTGGCAAAACAGGGCTTAACGAGACCATTAGCAGAATGGAACTCGATAATGTGACTGCTGGGTAGGACCAAGCCACAAAGAAAACATGCGACAGCTGGGCAGGATCAAGCCACGGAAGGTGCCTGTTGGCAAAACAGGGCTTAACGAGACCATTAGCGGAAAGGAACTCAACAATATGACTTTTGGGCAGGACAAGGCCATAAAGAAAACACGCGACTGCTGGGAAGGACCATGCCACGGAAGGTGCCTGTAGGCGAAACAGGGCTTAACGAGACCATTAGCGGAATGGAACTCAACAATATGATTGTTGGGCAGGACCAAGCCATAAATAAGACTACGCGACTGCTGGGCAGGACCAAGCCACGGAAGGTGCCTATTGGCGAAACATGGCTTAACGAGCCCATTAGCGTAGTGGAACTCAACAATATGATGGTTGGGCTGGACCAATCCATAAAGAAGACTACGCGACTGCTGGGCAGGACCAAGCCACGGAAGGTGCCTGTTGTCGAAACAGGACTTAACGAGACCATTAGCGGAATGGAACTCAACAATATGACTACTGGGATGGACAAAGGCATAAAGAAGACTACGCGACTGTTGGGCAGGACCAAGCCACGGAAGGTGCCTGTTGGCGAAACAGGGCTTAATGAGACCAATAGCGGAATGGAACTCAACAATATGACTGCTTGGCAGGACCAAGCCATAAAGAAAAACAAGCGATTGTTGCGAAGGACCAAGCCACGGAAGGTGCATGTTAGCGAAACAGGGCTTAACGAGTCTATTAGCGGAATGGAACTAAACAATGTGACTGCTGGCAGAACTAAGCCATAAAGAAAACACATGACTGCTGGGCAGGACCAAGCCACTGAAGTTGCCTGTTGGTGAAACAGGGCTTAACGAGACCATTAGCGATATGGAACTCAACTATATGACTATTGGGCAGGACCAAGCCATAAAGAAGATTAAGCGACTGCTGGGCAGGACCAAGCCACGTAAGGTGCCACTTGGTGAAACAGGGCTTAACGAGACCATAAGCGGAATTGAACTCAACAATATGAGTGCTGGGCAGGACCAAGCCATAAAGAAGACTACGCAACTGCTAGGCAAGACCAAGCCACGAAAGGTGCCTATTGGCGAAACATGGCTTAACGAGACCATTAGCGGAATGGAACTCAACAATATGACTGCTGGGCAGGACCAAGCCATAAAGAAAAACACGCTACTGCTGGGCAGGACCAAGCCACGGAAGATGCATGATGGTGTAACAGGGCTTAACGAGACCATTAGCGGAATGGAACTCAATAATATGAATACTGGGTAAGACTAAGCCATAAAGAAAACACGCGACTGCTGGGCAGGACCAAGCCACGGAAGGTGCCTGTTGGCGAAACAGGGCTTAACAAGACCATTAGCGGAATGGAACTCGACAATCTGACTACTGGGCAGGAACAAGCCACAAAGAAAACACGCGAATGTTGGGCAGGACCAAGCCACGGAAGGTGCCTGTTGGAGAAAGGGGCTTAACGAGACCATTAGCATAATGGAACTCAATAATATTACTATTGGGATGGACAAAGCCATAAAGAAGACTACGCGATTGTTGGAAAGAACCAAGCCACGGAAGGTGCCTATTGGCGAAACAGGGCTTAACGAGACCATTAACGGAATGGAACTCAACAATATGACTGTTGGGCAGGACCAAGCCATAAAGAAGACTACGCGACTGCTGGGCAGGACAAAGCCACGAAAGGTGCCTGCTGGCGAAACAGGGCTTAACGAGACCATTAGCGGAATGGAACTCAACAATATGACTCCTGGGCAGGACCAAACCATAAAGAAAAACACGCGACTGCTGGCAGGACAAAGCCACGGAAGGTTCCTGTTGGCGAAACGGGGATTAACGAGACCATTAGCGAAATGGAACTCAATTATATGACTAGTGGGCAAGACAAAGCCATAAAGAAAACACGCGAATGCGGGGCAGGACCAAGCCACAGAAGGTGCCTGTTGGTGAAACAGGGCTTAACGAGAACATCAGCGGAATGGAACTAAACAATATGACTGTTGGGCAGGACGAAGCCACAAAGTAAACACGCAACTGTTGGGCAGGACCAAGCCACAGAAGGTGCCTGTTGGCGAAACAGGGTTTAACGAGACCATTAGCGGAATGGAACTCAACAAAATGACTGTTGGGCAGGACAAAGCCATAAAGAAGACTAAGCGACTACTAGGCAGGACCAGGCCAAAGAAGGTGCGTGTTGGCAAAATAGGGCTTAACGAGACCATTAGCAGAATGGAACTCGATAATGTGACTGCTGGGTAGGACCAAGCCACAAAGAAAACATGCGACTGCTGGGCAGGATCAAGCCACGGAAGGTGCCTGTTGGCGAAACAGGGCTTAACGAGACCATTAGCGGAAAGGAACTCATCAATATGTCTTTTGGGCAGGACAAGGCCATAAAGAAAACACGCGACTCCTGGGAAGGTCCATGCCACGGAAGGTGCTAGTAGGCGAAACAGGGCTTAACGAGACCATTAGCGGATTGGAACTCAACAATATGATTGTTGGGCAGGACCAAGCCATAAATAAGACTATGCGACTGCTGGGCAGGACCAAGCCAAGGAAGGTGCCTATTGGCGAAACATGGCTTAACGAGCCCATTAGCGTAATGGAACTCAACAATATGACGGTTGGGCTGGACACAACCGTAAAGAAGACTACGCGACTGCTGGGCAGGACCAAGCCACAGAAGGTGCCTGTTGTCGAAACAGGACTTAACGAGACCATTAGCGGAATGGAACTCAACAATATGACTACTGGGATGGACAAAGGCATAAAGAAGACTACGCGACTGTTGGAAAGAACCAAGCCACAGAAGGTGCCTGTTGGCGAAGCAGGGCTTAACGAGACCATTAACGAAATGGAACTCAACAATATGACTGTTGGGCAGGACCAAGCCATAAAGAAGACTACGCGACTGCTGGGCAGGACAAAGCCACAAAAGGTGCCTGCTGGAGAAACAGGGCTTAACGAGACCATTAGCGGAATGGAACTCAACAATATGACTCCTGGGCAGGACCAAACCATAAAGAAAAACACGCGACTGCTGGCAGGACAAACCCACGGAAGGTTCCTGTTGGCGAAACGGGGATTAACGAGACCATTAGCGAAATGGAACTCAATTATATGACTAGTGGGAAAGACAAAGCCATAAAGAAAACACGCAACTGCGGGGCAGGACCAAGCCACTGAAGGTTCCTGTTGGTGAAACAGGGCTTAACGAGAACATCAGGGAATGGAACTAAACAATATGACTGTTGGGCAGGACGAAGCCACAAAGTAAACACGCAACTGTTGGGCAAGACCAAGCCACAGAAGGTGCATGTTGGCGAAACAGGGTTTAACGAGACCATTAGCGAAATGGAACTCAACAAAATGACTGTTGGGCAGGACAAAGCCATAAAGAAGACTAAGCGACTACTAGGCAGGACCAAGCCAAAGAAGGTGCGTGTTGGCAAAACAGGGCTTAACAAGACCATTAGCAGAATGGAACTCGATAATGTGATTGCTGGGTAGGACCAAGCCACAAAGAAAACATGCGACAGCTGGGCAGGATCAAGCCACGGAAGGTGCCTGTTGGCAAAATAGGGCTTAACGAGACCATTAGCGGAAAGGAACTCAACAATATGACTTTTGGGCAGGACAAGGCCATAAAGAAAACACGCGACTGCTGGGAAGGACCATGCCACGGAAGGTGCCTGTAGGCGAAACAAGGCTTAACGAAACCATTAGCGGAATGGAACTCAACAATATGATTGTTGGGCAGGACCAAGCCATAAATAAGACTACGCGACTGCTGGGCAGGACCAAGCCACGGAAGGTGCCTATTGGAGAAACATGGCTTAACGAGCCCATTAGCGTAATGGAACTCAACAATATGACGGTTGGGTTGGACCAATCCATAAAGAAGACTACGCGACTGCTGGGCAGGACCAAGCCACGGAAGGTGCCTGTTGTCGAAACAGGACTTAACGAGACCATTAGCGGAATGGAACTCAACAATATGACTACTGGGATGGACAAAGGCATAAAGAAGACTACGCGACTGTTGGGCAGGACCAAGCCACGGAAGGTGCCTGTTGGCGAAACAGGGCTTAATGAGACCAATAGTGGAATGGAACTCAACAATATGACTGCTTGGCAGGACCAAACCATAAAGAAAAACACGTGATTGTTGCGAAGGACCAAGCCACGGAAGGTGCATGTTAGCGAAACAGGGCTTAACGAGTCTATTAGCGGAATGGAACTAAACAATGTGACTGCTGGAAGAACTAAGCCATAAAGAAAACACATGACTGCTAGGCAGGACCAAGCCACTGAAGTTGCCTGTTGGTGAAACAGGGCTTAACGAGACCATTAGCGATATGTAACTCAACTATATGACTATTGGGCAGGACTCAGCCATAAAGAAGATTAAGCGACTGCTGGGCAGGACCAAGCCAGGTAAGGTGCCACTTGGTGAAACAGGGCTTAACGAGACCATTAGCGGAATTGAACTCAACAATATGATTGCTGGGCAGGACCAAGCCATAAAGAAGACTATGCGACTACTGGGCAGGACCAAGCCACGGAAGGTGCCTATTGGCGAAACATGGCTTAACGAGACCATTAGCGGAATGGAACTCAACAATATGACTGTTGGGCAGGACCAAGCCATAAAGAAAAACACGCTACTGCTGGGCAGGACCAAGCCACGGAAGATGCATGATGGTGTAACAGGGCTTAACGAGACCATTAGCGGAATGGAACTCAATAATATGAATACTGGGTAAGACTAAGCCATAAAGAAAACACGCGACTGCTGGGCAGGACCAAGCCACGGAAGGTGCCTGTTGGCGATACAGGGCTTAACAAGACCATTAGCGGAATGGAACTCGACAATGTGACTACTGGGCAGGACCAAGCCACAAAGAAAACACGCGACTGTTGGGCAGGACCAAGCCACGGAAGGTGCCTGTTGGAGAAACAGGGCTTAACGAGACCATTAGCAGAATGGAACTCAATAATATTACTACTGGGATGGACAAAGCCATAAAGAAGACTACGCGACTGTTGGAAAGAACCAAGCCACGGAAGGTGCCTGTTGGCGAAACAGGGCTTAACGAGACCATTAACGGAATGGAACTAAACAATATGACTGTTGGGCAGGACCAAGCCATAAAGAAGACTACGCGACTGCTGGGCAGGACAAAGCCACGAAAGGTGCCTGCTGGCGAAACAGGGCTTAACGAGACCATTAGCGGAATGGAACTCAACAATATGACTCCTGGGCAGGACCAAACCATAAAGAAAAACACGCGACTGCTGGCAGGACAAAGCCACGGAAGGTTCCTGTTGGCGAAACGGGGGATTAACGAGACCATTAGCGAAATGAAACTCAATTATATGACTAGTGGGCAAGACAAAGCCATAAAGAAAACACGCGACTGCGGGGCAGGACCAAGCCACAGAAGGTGCCTGTTGGTGAAACAAGGCTTAACGAGAACATCAGCGGAATGGAACTAAACAATATGACTGTTGGGCAGGACGAAGCCACAAAGTAAACACGCAACTGTTGGGCAGGACCAAGCCATGGAAGGTGCCTGTTGGCGAAACAAGGTTTAACGAGACCATTAGCGGAATGGAACTCAACAAAATGATTGTTGGGCAGGACAAAGCCATAAAGAAGACTAAGCGACTACTAGGCAGGACCAGGCCAAAGAAGGTGCGTGTTGGCAAAACAGGGCTTAACGAGACCATTAGCAGAATGGAACTCGATAATGTGACTGTTGGGTAGGACCAAGCCACAAAGAAAACATGCGACTGCTGGGCAGGATCAAGCCACGGAAGGTGCCTGTTGGCGAAATAGGGCTTAACGAGACCATTAGCGGAAAGGAACTCAACAATATGACTTTTGGGAAGGACAAGGCCATAAAGAAAACACGCGACTGCTGGGAAGGTCCATGCCACGGAAGGTGCCAGTAGGCGAAACAGGGCTTAACGAGACCATTAGCGGAATGGAACTACACAATGTGATTGTTGGGCAGGACCAAGCCATAAATAAGACTATGCGACTGATGGGCAGGACCAAGCCACGGAAGGTGCCTATTGGCGAAACATGGCTTAACGAGCCCATTAGCGTAATGGAACTCAACAATATGACGGTTGGGCTGGACACAGCCATAAAGAAGACTACGCGACTGCTGGGCAGGACCAAGCCACGGAAGGTGCCTGTTGTCGAAACAGGACTTAACGAGACCATTAGCGGAATGGAACTCAACAATATGACTACTGGGATGGACAAAGGCATAAAGAAGACTACGCGACTGTTGGGCAGGACCGAGCCACGGAAGGTGCTTGTTGGCGAAACAGGGCTTAATGAGACCAATAGCGGAATGGAACTCAACAATATGACTGCTTGGCAGGACCAAGCCATAAAGAAAAACACGCGATGGTTGCGAAGGACCAAGCCACAGAAGGTTCATGTTAGCGAAACAGCGCTTAACGAGTCTATTAGCGGAATGGAACTAAACAATGTGACTACTGGCAAAACTAAGCCATAAAGAAAACACATGACTGTTGGGCAGGACCAAGCCACTGAAGTTGCCTGTTGGTGAAACAGGGCTTAACGAGACCATTAGCGATATGGAACTCAACTATATGACTATTGGGCAGGACCAAGCCATAAAGAAGATTAAGCGACTGCTGGGAAGGACCAAGCCACGTAAGGTGCCACTTGGTGAAACAGGGCTTAACGAGACCATTAGCGGAATTGAACTCAACAATATGACTGCTGGGCAGGACCAAGCCATAAAGAAGACTACGCAACTGCTAGGCAGGACCAAGCCACGAAAGGTGCCTGTTGGCGAAACAGGGCTTAACGAGACCATTAGCGGAATGGAACTCAACAATATGACTGCTCGGCAGGACCAAGCCATAAAGAAAAACACGCTACTGCTGGGCAGGACCAAGCCACGGAAGATGCCTGTTGGTGTAACAGGGCTTAACGAGACCATTAGCGGAATGGAACTCAATAATATGAATACTGGGTAAGACTAAGCCATAAAGAAAACACGCGACAGCTAGGCAGGACCAAGCCACGGAAGGTGCCTGTTGGCGAAACAGGGCTTAACAAGACCATTAGCGGAATGGAACTCGACAATGTGACTACTGGGCAGGACCAAGACACAAAGAAAACACGCGACTGTTGGGCAGGACCAAGCCACAGAAGGTGCCTGTTGGCGAAACAGGGGTTAACGAGACCATTAGCAGAATGGAACTAAACAATATTACTACTGGGATGGACAAAGCCATAAAGAAGACTACGCGACTGTTGGAAAGAACCAAGCCATGAAAGGTGCCTGTTGGCGAAACAGGTTTTAACGAGACCATTAGCAGAATGGAACTCAACAATATGACTGTTGGGCAGGACCAAGCCATAAAGAAGACCACGCGACTGCTGGGCAGGACAAGGCCACGGAAGGTGCCTGTTGGCTAAACAGTGCTTAACGAGACTATTAGCGGAATGGAATTAAACAATATTACTTCTAGGATGGACCAAGCCATAAAGAAAACACTCGGCTTCAGGGCAGGAACAAGCCACGAGAGGTGCCTTTTGGCGAAACAGGGCTTAACGAGACCATTAGATGAATGGATCTCAACAATATGACTGCTAGGAAGGACCAAGCCATAAAGAATATTACGCGACTGTTGGGCAGGACTAAGCCACGGAAGGTGCCTTTTTGCGAAACAGGGCTTAACGAGACAATTAGCGGAATTGAACTCAACAATATGAATAGTGGGAAAGACCAAGCCATAAAGAAAACATGTGACTTTTGGGCAGGAACAAGCCACAGAAGGTGCCTGTTGGCGAAACAAGGCTTAACGAGACCATTAGCAGAATGGAACTCGACAATGAGACTACTAGGTACGACCAAGCCACAAAGAAGACTATGTGACTGTTGGGCAGGACCAAGGCACAGAAGGTGCCGCTTATTGAAACACGGCATAACGAGACCATTAGCAGAATGGAACTCGACAATGTGACTGCTGGGTAGGACCAAGCCACAAAGAAAACACGCGACTGTTGGGCAGGAGCAAGCCACAAAAGGTGCATGTTGGCGAAACAGTGCTTAACGAGACCATTAGCAGAATGGAACTCGACAATGTGACTGCTGGCCAGGACCAAGCCACAAAGAAAACATGCGGCTGTTGGGCAGGACTAAGCCACAGAAGGTGCTTATTGGCGAAACAGGGCTTAACGAGACCATTAGCGGAATGGAACTCAACAATATGACTGTTGGGCAAGACCAAGCCATAAAGAAGACTACGCGACTGCTGGGCAGGACCAAGCCACAGAAGGTGCTTGTTGGCGAAACAGGGCTTAACGAGACCATTAGCGGAATGGAACTCAACAATAATATTGTTGCGCAGGACCAAGCCGTAAAGAAGACTACGCAACTGCTGGGTGGGACCAGGCCACGAAAGGTGCCTGTTTGCGAAACAGGGCCTAATGAGACCATTAGCGGAATGGAACTCAACAATATGACTGCTGGGCAGGACCAAGACATAAAGAAAAACACACGACTGCTGGGCAGAACCAAGCCACGGAAGGTGCCTGTTGGCGAAACTGGGATTAACGAGACCATTAACGGAAAGGAACTCAATAATATGACTACTGGGTATGACCAAGCCATAAAGAAAATACGCAATTGCTGGGCAGGACCAAGCCACGGAAGGTTCCTGTTGGCGAAACAGGGCTTAACGAGACCATTAGTGGAATGGAACTCGACAACGTGACTGCTGGGATGGACCAAGCCACAAAGAAAACACGCGACTGTTGGGCAGGACCAAGCCACGGAAGGTGTCTGTTGGCAAAACAGGGCTTAACGAGACCATTGGCGGAATGGAACTCTACAATATGACTGCTCGGCATGACCAAGCCCTAAAGAAAACACGCGACTGCTAGGAAGGACCAAGCCACGGAAGGTGTCTGTTGGCGAAACAGGGCTTAACAAGACCATTAGCGGAATGGAACTCAACAATATGACTATTGGGCTGGACCAAGCCATAAAGAAGACTACGCGACTACTGGGCAGGACCAAGCCACGAAAGGTGTCTGTTGGTGAAACAGGACTTAACGAGACCATTAGCGGAAAGGAACTCAACAATATGATTGCTGGGATGGACAAAGGCATAAAGAAGACTACGCGACTGTTGGGCAGGACCAAGCCACGGAAGATGCATGTTGGCGAAACAGGACTTAATGAGACCAATAGCGCAATGGAACTCAACAATATGACTGTTGGGCAGGACCAAGGCATAAAGAAAAACACGTGACTATTGCGAAGGACCAAGCCATGGAAGGTGCATGTTAGCGAAACAGGGCTTAACAAGTCTATTAGCGGAATGGAACTAAAAATATGACTGCTAGGCAGGACCAAGCCATAAAGAAAACACACGATTGCTGGGCAGGACCAAGCCACTGAAGGTGCCTGTTGGTGAAACAGGGCTTAACGAGACCATTAGCGATATGGAACTCAACAATATGACTGCTGGGCAGGACCAAGCCATAAAGAAGATTACGCAACTGTTGGGCAGGACCAAGCCACGTAAGGTGCTTGTTGGTGAAACAGGGCTTAACGAGACCATTAGCAGAATTGAACTCAACAATATGATTGTTGGGCAGGACCAAACCATAAACAAGACTACGCAACTGCTAGGCAGGACCAAGCCACGAAAGGTGCCTGTTGGCGAAACAGGGCTTAACGAGACCATTAGCGGAATGGAACTCAACAATATGACTGCTGGGCAAGACCAAGCCATAAAGAAAAACACGCTACTGCTGGGAAGCACCAAGCCATGAAAGGTGTCTGTTGGCGAAACAGGGTTTAACGAGACCATTAGCAGAATGGAACTCAACAATATGACTGTTGGGCAGGACCAAGCCATAAAGAAAACACGCGACTACTGGGCAGGACCAAGCTACGGAAGGTGCCTGTTGGCGAAACAGTTCTTAAAGAGACTATTAGCGGAATGGAACTAAACAATATGACTGCTAGGAAGGACCAAGTCATAAAGAAAACACTCGGCTTCAGGGCAGGACCAAGCCACGAGAGGTGCCTGTTGGTGAAACAGGGCTTAACAAGACCATTAGCTGAATGGAACTCAACAATATGACTGTTGGGAAGGACCAAGCCATAAAGAAAAACACACGACTGCTGGGCAGGACCAAGCCACAGAAAGTTCTTGTTGGCGAAACAGGGCTTAACGAGACCATTAGCGGAATTGAACTCAACAGTATGACTGCTGGGCAGGACCAAGACATAAAGAAGACTACGCGACTGCTGGGCAGGACAAAGCCACGAAAGGTGTCTGCTGGCGAAACACGGCTTAACGAGACCATTAGTGGAATGGAACTCAACAATATGACTGCTGGGCATGACCAAGCCATAAAGAAAAACACACGACTGCTAAGCAGGACCAAACCACAGAAGGTTCTTGTTGGCGAAACAGGGCTTAACGAGACCATTAGCAGAATGGAACTCAATAATATGAATAATGGGCAAGACCAAGCCATAAAGAAAACACGCGACTGCTGGGCAGGATCAAGCCACGGAAGGTGCTTGTTGGAGAAACAGGGCTTAACGAGACCATTAGTTAAATGGAACTCAACAATATGACTACTGGGCAGGACCAAGCAATAAAGAAGACTACGCGACTACTGGGCAGGACCAAGCCACAGAATGTGCCGCTTAGTGAAACACGGCATAACGAGACCATTAGCGGAATGGAACTCAATAATATGACTGATGGGAAGGACCAAGCCATAAAGAAAACATGTGACTGTTGGGCAGGAACAAGCCACGGAAGGTGCCTTTACGCGAAACAGGGCTTAACGAGACCATTAGCGGAATGGAACTCAACAATATGACTGTTGGGCAGGTGTCGCTCCCGATAAATGGGACTGGCCCCAATAAAGGAACAGACGCGAACGGTTGGTGAAGGGAGGATGTGAGAACACACAGGAGTGAACTCACATGGAATGAATAGAGTCGCCAGCTAGGCATTTTTATCCCGGAGGAAAGGTAATGCTGCATAAACCTAAGAAAAGATATGGATAAGACGGTTGCGAACCAGAGAGACTGAGAATGGTGGTTGGTTACAACCTGGGAAGGTATTAGCACCCAGATTGTCCGTCGTACTCGACGGGATCCACGCTTAAAAGATTTGTGTTTTAAAGGGGTAGTGTCAGTGCAATTTGTGTATAAAGAGCTGGAAAAGAATGTACAGGTGTCAGTGTAAAAGAAAGTGAAGTGTGATATATACAGTGTCAGTGTAAGAACTGGAATATAAATGCTCAAGATCATGAGGCTAAAAGAATAATGCTAGAAGAAGGGGGAATATACAGAGACTTTTGTTCGATAACTGTTAAGTTATGCCTACGTATCCTCTCGTGCAATGAGGAAGTCAGAACACCGTAGTTCGACCCAAAGAGACTGAAAGATGAATTGACTTGTGAACTGCTTACTTGCCTATGCTCAAGTGTATGATCTGTCTGGCACAGATGCAAACTGTCTTGCATTAGGCGGAAGAAGCAAGTTCTCGTTTATGAGTGAATGAGATGAGAAAAGAATCCCGAAGGAGACGATTATTGTTTATTTTTGAGTTTTCAGTCTTTTATTGCTTTTGAAAGTTTGTCATAAGTTAATGAGCTTAAGCCTAAACCAATGGGTTAGTAAACTCATCACATCTTCCCTTTGATTAGGGGTAATGAGAATACCTTAAGTGTGAAGTCAGATTCTCACACTTAATCACCTTTGATGTAGGATTAAGATCATTAACCTACTTGTGATTATTTAGATGTTTTTGGTGTTTTTGTTTAGTGTTGATTAATGAGATTAAGCCATAATCAAGGATTAAACAGACTCATTACACCATCCTAATAGAAGGATAATAGATGAGAATGTTTAAGCTGAGGAAAGCTCCTCAACTTAATCCATGATTAGGGATTAAACTCATGACAAAACATGCCTTTGATTAAGTGGATTTTATTTAATGATAAGATGATGAAGTGAGTTTTATTATTTGTAAGACAACTTGAGGAGGACTTGTCCATTAACACTAGGGTTAGTCCTTCTTAACCAATTAAGGAAGAATTAGAACCCTAATGCAAGGCCCAAGTTACAAGTGTGATATCTTGATGATTATTATGTGAATTGATTAAAGGAGTTAAACACATTAAGGGTTTAACACTTAGGATTAAAGTTATACACTCCATCCTAATAGAAGGATGCAGGCATAAGCTTAATCACAAAGCCTTAAAGCCTTTAGGGTTTAGTCCCTGATTATGAGGTGAGAAGAGAAGACTCAAAGAGACACAAAGGTAAAAAACTAAGTGGGGGACTAATCAAAACCCTAATTATTGTCATGCTTGGTTGTTCCTAAGTTTGTGAGGTTTACAAGAGAAATCTTCAGAGGAACCACCAGGAAGCAGATGAATGGAGCAAAGAGAAGCAAAACAACTTGCTTCATTCAAGAAGTCAAGTCACTTGAGGAAAGAAAGTAAGATGAAGAAGAATGATCAAGCTCACCCTCAAACACATAACAAAATGCAGCAAGGATGCATAAAGGAGATGAAAAGAAATTGTGAGAAGTGAAGGCAAATTCACTTCTCAAAGTTGCTTACCACCTGAAAAGTTAATGAAAGAAATGGAATGCAATGCAAAATGAGATGAAGTGACATGATGCAAATCAAAACCAGAAGCACATACATGATGTTAATGATGCTATGGGATGATATAAACATGAATCAAGGCATGGGGATTATCATACAAACTTATGGATGCAAATGAAGCAAGTTAAGAACCATGATCATACATGAAAAGTTATGAAGTGCAAATGGCATACAACATGGCAAATGCAAGATGCAATGATCAAACATGCTTCTAATATTTCTTAAGATGTCAAATGAATCAAATGGATGCACAAAATGCTATGGCAAGTCAAGGTATGAATGCAAATGCAAGATGGATGCATATGGAAGCCCAAATTAGGGTTTATGATCAAAGCATCAAACAAAAACCAAAATCAGAAGCAAACATCAAGATAAAAAATTGAAAATGCAATCAAAGGATCCCTAAACCTATACTAACTCACTGCCCAAAGGAGAGGTTCCAACTCTTAACCTAATAAAAGTTATGAATTTCCTAAGTTTTCTAGGGTTTTTGGGTACCTTAACAAGAAAAATGCCAAACAAATGGAAAATGAAAGATCAATTCATGCTAAATTAATCTCACAAACTACATGATATGTTAAACACAATGCAAAAAGAATCAAAGTCCAACCCTCAATGGTTAGGCAGAAATGATTTTTTTGAAATTTGGATCAAAATAATGCTTTGAAATGATTTTAATTCCATGAAAAATTCTCAAAAGACATCAAGATCAAAAAAGAAATTTTGTTTTAGGGTTGGACAATGTTTCTAAATGGTTTTAAATGTTTCATGAATTTTTTGGTGATTTTTAAATACCTAAAAGGATTTTTAATTAATTAATTCTCATTAATTAATTAAAAATAAACTTTTAAATGATTTAAAAATAATTTTTAGTGAAAAAAATAAAAATAAAAATATTTTTGGTTTTTGAAATTAAATAAAAGCTTGTATAAAAAATTTCAGAATTTTTGAATAATTTTTGCTATTTTAAAATAAATGAACAAAAGAAATACAAAATAAATGAATTAAAATTAAAATTAAAGGAAGTAAACGCATTGGACGGATCAGATTGAAATTGTGGGTGAGGTTGTTGACTGCGCGCGCAATCCTAAGGTCCACATTCAAACTGAGTTAATTTCCAATTATGAATTAATTAATCCAGATTAATAAAGTCAACTAGGATTAGGGCAAAATAGAATGATCATGGGCGTCCAAATGCGCGCGAGTCAACACATCCAAGGGACCAAATTCAAACTTCATTAAACACAGGGATTAGCCCTAATTATTTTCAGGTGGCCGGAGAGGACCTCCGGTCGTCTTCTCCGGTCCCCACCTGAAAATCCCTAAAATCTTCAAGACATCACTAAAACGAAAACTAAGAGCCCAGAAATCATCCCCACATCCCCCTGAATCAAAACCCTAACTCAAAACTCATTTATCTTTCATCAATCAACTGAATCGAAGCAAAACATTTTTCAGGGCAAAAGTTTCAGGCATTGCATACATCCTGGTTTCTCAACCATTTTCAAAAATAATTACATATTCATGATCAGGGGAATGCATAGAAGCTATTAAGAACTTAAAATCATGCTTCTGGAAAAAAGTTCATGAAGCTACCTGAGTTTGAAGCTTTTCAGTCTGGGACTTTCTGACCTCCTCTCTTGTGCAAAACCACTCCTGTGACCCCCCTTGTGCTTCTGAAGGGCTTGGAGCAAGTTTATTTTGGCTGGTTTGGAAGCTTGAACAAGTTCTGTTCAATGGCAGGTGGTGATCGTGTTTTTGATTCAATGGCTTTCAGGCTGTTTTGAAGGTTGGTTTGTGTTCAGTGAAGCATGGTGAGATGATTGGTGAAGTTGGTTTGTGTGTTTGAGGCTTGTGCTGAGAGTTTCGAAAGCTTTTGCTCAAGAGGGTGAAAATGAGAATGCTGAGTTGTGGAGTGTTTCAGGCTTGCTTCTTGTTATGTTTGGCTTGCATTTGATTAACATAAACAATTGGGATTGGTCAGATGACATGATGTGTGCTTTATTGATTGGTATGAGTGCTTTTGCAAAAATGTCAACTTTGTGTAAGAGAAGCATGGGCAACTTGCTAGCCTAGTACAAGGAGGGTGTGCTGTGCAGCATGATGTGAGGAAGGGCCTAGGATTGATCAGCAAACTAGCCAGCAAGTGGATGAGAAGCTATCATGAGTTTTGCAACTTGCCTTGCCTTTGGTTCTTATGAAAGAAACTTGATCCATGGGCCATAAAACATGTGATTACTTGGGTGCATTCTGAACTTTAAATGTTGTGTGATCATGTTGTGTGGATTAGAAGTCCATTTGATGACTTAATTGGTCTTGAGAAGTGAATTTGCAACTTTGCCTCTTTGGTGCATGACTTGAAATTTAGTGATTTTTGCCAACTTTGACAAACCATAACTTTTGATCCAAAATGAATTAGGTCATGTTCTTGTACTTTTTGAAAAGGGAATGATCTATTCTACAACTTTCATGACCAAAGTTTTTCCATTTGAAGCTTTTTTGAATCAAAAAGTAAGGGTTGAAAAAGTTGCCTAAAATGACAATTTCATTAAAAGTCAAACTTGCCCAAAAAGTCAACTTTGCAAAAGACTTGAAATTCTTAAATTTTGTGAACTTCCAACCTCTTCTATGATCAAATAAAGATCATATACAATCAAAATGATGAAGAATGCCCTTTGGTTGGGTCCTTGGGGGCCTCAGATGCCCTGATTTTACACTGACTTGCTTGAAAAGTCAACTCTTGATCAGATGACATCCCCATGGAATTTCTTCATGAAAATTGATATGCATACTCCCTATACCATATAGAGACCAATAGAAACAAGAATGACCAAAAAATTTGGAGTTATGGCCTCTGAAACCAAAACCCTAATTCTAGGTCATTTGTGCAGTCAAACTTGGCTCTGCCTTCATACCATTTTCAATTCTTGTGATTTTTTGGAATTCTTGACTTTGAGAGGATGTAATATGATATTAGATCATACATGGATCCCTTTGAAGTGATTGATGGCCTTTGGAGTGGCTCAAGAAGCTCTTGGATTGCTCAGATCACAAACCCTAGATGCAGATGACTTAGAATCTATGCAGTGGATCAAAAATGGGATATGAGATATTATGATTGAGTTTATGCATATGAAATGATCACAAGCCATGGTGTGAATAGGTGAGGTCAAATTTGGGGTGTTTACAGCTGCCCCTATTCAAACATGAGTTAGCTGTGCAGGATGTAAGCGACGGCTTATCAGGCAAACAAGATAACTTGTGGTTGAATACCAAAGACAGTCCAAAATTTGCACTCACAGAATGAAGAAGAAAAGGGATATAGATTGCAAAAGGAAAATAAAGTATATTGTAAAGTATGGGCGACGGAGGACGACCGTCGAGCAGAGGACGACTGCTGGGTAAAGAGCAATGACGGGGATGGCCGACATGCTGGGAAAAGTGCGGGGAATAAAGCAATGACGGGGACGGCCGACATGCTGGGGATAAAAGGGATTATGATGGGGACGGCCATCAAGTAAAGCTACAAGATTCTCTGGGGATTAATGAAAAGTGATGGGGACGGCCATCAAGTTCATAAAGTAATGTTACCAACGATGGGGACGGCCATCGGGCTAAACTGATGAAGGACGATCATCAGGAAAAGGAAAAGGGACCACGACGGGGACGACCATCAGGTTAAAGAATAAATGAAATAAACAGATGATGAGGTACGGTCATCAAAGGTGAAGGACGATCACCTAGCAGGGGACGGCTGCTCTGTTGGGGTTAAGATGAGGGACGGTCATCTAAGGTGGAGGACGACCACCTGGCAGGGTACGACTGCCGAAAATATCGCGACATAGGACGAATGCCGGATAAGAGGTCAACGATGGGGACGGCCATCAGACGAGAATGATGGCGGATGACCATCAAGAGGTGGAGGACGACCACCTAGCAGGGGACGGCTGCTCTCAAGGTTTATCATGACGTAGGACGAACGCCAGATAACCAAAATCAACAATGGGGACGACCATTGGATAAAATGATGAAAGACGATCATCAACAGGTGAACGACGATCACCTAGCAGGGGACGACTGCTAAATATCACGACATAGGACGAATGTCGGATAAAAAGGTCAACGATGGGGACGGCCATTGGATGAGCATGATGGAGGACGACCATCAAGAAGTGGAGGACGACCACCTAGCAGGGTACGGCTGCTCTCAGGGCTTATCATGACATAGGACGAATGTCAGATAAGAAGAAAATTGTTTTACTGGGGAATAGTAATCACGGACGAGTGTTTACAATCCAAGAAATAAAAGGTATAAGTGTTTGGTATTGTGTATAGATTAAAGATGCGGACGAGCATCCTTAAGACTATGATATGGACGGGTATCAGGTAGAAACAAATACCGACACGTGTTCAGAGATGATGATACAGACGAGTATCAACTGGTTAACAAAGAACACGGACGAGTGCTGAATCTGAGGGGACTCTTCTGGGGAATAGTAGACACAGACGAGTGTCTATATTCAAGAAGCCAAGAGTGTTTGACACGGTGTATGGATTAAAGACGCGGACGAGCATCCTTAAGATTATGATACGGACGAGTATCAGGTAGAAAAAAACGCTTGACGCATGTTCTGAGATGATGATATGGACGGGTACCAACGAGTTAACAAAGAACACGGACGAGTGTCGAATATGCGGGGATATAAATGGTGTATAAAAGATACGGACGAGTATCTGTATAAGTATGAGTAGAAAGTATGAGTGATGTATAGATGAGTGTTCAATCTGCTGGGGAGAATGACACAGGCGAGTGCCAAAAAGAGAAAGGTATAGTATAAACAAATATCTGGTATACAAAGTGTTTATGTTACTGTGCTGGGAAAATGACATGGACGGATGTCAAGGAAATGTATATATATAAGTATATGGGAGTGCAAAGAGGATTTCTTTGGCTTTCTGCTGGGGGTATGACACGGACGGGTGTCAAGAAATATCTGTAGTACGGATGGTTTGTTTGTAAAGGGTGTTCGGGCGACTTTACTGGGGAATGATGACACGGGCGGGTGCCAAAAGGAGTGTGTATTTGTATTGGTGAATGTGAGGCAACTGCTTTTGCTGGGGAATCTGGGGGGTATTCTGTATATTGGTTGATAATATTCACAGGTGCTTGATTCAGACCATGACTTATGATTACGCCACATGTTTGATTTTTACCGTAATGCTCCGTATTAAGACGGAATGCTGCGCTTTGTTTGGTGAATATGATGCGAATGCTATGATTATGCAAGAGAAGACAGATCCGGGATTCGGATCCCGTTGCTGTGAAGATCTCTGGTCGATCTGTTGGAGTGAACATCCCAGCTGGGGATAAGATCGTTGGTAGACCTGACGAAATGACTCTGCTTGGGGAAGTGGGTCAGTGATAGACCTATTCTTATAGACGAGGGACCCAGCTGGGGTTTGTAGAAGCTTTCGTCACTCTGTTGTGATTCCTTCACGCGTTGCTCTTCTGGATAGAGGCTGAGACTCTGTGGGGAAGCAATTCCCTGGCTTTAGTGCTCGGCTGCGGAAGCATGATCGGCAACTCGGCTGGGGGAGCAATAAGTGGCAACTCAGCTGGGGAGCAAGTACTTGGGTGCTAAGAGTGAGTGTTGATCTTCCAGCTTGCTGGGATGAAGCTTTCATGCCCCATGTTGTGCTTCGGATACTGGCAATCCTGCAAAGATAAAGAAACGTACAAAAAAAATCCCAAGGCATCCCTTACCGGATTCCGTCATAGGAGTTAGACACTTCTGAGAGTAAGTATATTCCCTGCAAGCACGCGCTTTATTTTTAAAGATAAACATCTGTATTCATGCAATCAGTTTAAGACATCAGACATTCTTTGCAAATAAAAATGTGCAAAACGAAACATGACTGAAAAATCTGATTTTATTAATTCAAGTGCCCTGAATTGGCAAGATACAGTCAAAGAAACATATCTCCTGAAATGAGGAGATTGTTACAAATTGGGAAACAAAATGCTGGCAATGTTGACGACGCTTCAAGGAGCTTCCCTCTTGCTATGACTCGTATGACTTTTGACGTTCTTCTCGTCTTGCTTTCTGAAGAAAGCTGATTCTGAAAGAGGCTTGATCCTTTTCAAAGCTTACCAAGTTGTAAGTGATACAGACGAATTCAAGATGCAATTGTTCGCTTATTCCCTTATTTTGCACGGATCGCCCTTTCGGGTTTTCAATCCATCGGGATACCCATTTTTGCCTGAGCTGTCCAATGCGGCTTTTCAACTCAGCGGGTGTACATTTTTTGTTTATTTTCCCTTATTTTTGCCCGAGTCTTTTATTCTGTTTTTGACTCGCCGGGATGCCCTATTTTTGCCTGGACTTACATTCTGTTTTTGTGTCCAGCGGGTCATTTTTATGCGAAGTATTTTTTAACTGCATCTGAATTCACAGGGGACGGGAAATCTTCACCATCCATGGTGCTGAGCATCAGTGCTCCACCAGAGAAAACTTTCTTTACCACGAATGGTCCTTCATAGTTCGGAGTCCATTTGCCCCTGTGGTCTGTATGAGGAGGGAGGATTCTTTTCAACACAAGATCTCCCACTTGGTACTCTCGGTGCCTGACTTTCTGATCGAAGGCTCTCTTCATTATTTTCTGATACAACTGCCCATGACAGATTGCAGCCAACCTTTTCACTTCAATCAGACTCAGTTGTTCGTATCGGGACCGGACCCATTCTGCTTCGTTCAGCTTAACATCCATCAACACCCTCAGAGAGGGTAACTCAACTTCAACAGGTAGGACTGCTTCCATACCATATACCAGCTGATACGGTGTTTCCCCAGTGGATGTCTTGATTGACGTGCGGTACCCATGCAAGGCAAACGGTAGCATCTCATGTCAGTCTTTGTACGTAACCACCATCTTCTGCACAATCTTCTTGATATTCTTATTAGCTGCCTCAACAGCGCCGTTCATCTTTGGCCTGTAAGGAGAAGAATTGTGGTGTTGAATTTTGAAGTCCCGGCATAGTTCTGCCATCATTTTGTTGTTCAAGTTGGAACCATTATCAGTAATGATTCGCTCGGGAACTCCGTATCGACAGATGATATCTCTCTTCAGAAATCGGGCTACCACTTGTCTTGTAACATTGTCATAGGAAGCTGCTTCGACCCACTTGGTGAAATAGTCAATGGCGACCAGGATGAATCTGTGGCCATTTGAAGCAGTTGGCTCAATTATGCCAATCATATCAATGCCCCACATGGCAAAGAGCCAGGGTGATGACATTATATTCAAAGGATTGGGAGGTACATGCACTTTATCCGCGTAGATCTGGCATTTATGGCATTTTCTGGCATATGCACAACAGTCGACATCCATTGTGATCCAGTAATAACCTGATCTTAGCAATTTCTTAGCCATGGCATGCCCTCCTGCATGGGTACCAAAGGACCTTTGTGCACTTCGTGCATCAACAAGTCTGCTTTTGTTCTATCGACGCATCTGAGGAGTACCATATCAAAGTTTCTCTTGTACAGGGAACCATCAGTATTCAAAAAGAAACTACCAGCAAGCCTTCTCAAGGTCTTCTTATCATTGGAAGATGCCCCAGATGGGTATGTTTGATCCTCCAAGAAGCACTTAATGTCGTGGAACCAAGGCTTATCATCTTTGACAATATCTGCTGCAAATACATATGCTGGTCTGTCAAGTCTGGACACTGAAATCTGCGGTACAAAGTTTGCAGCTTGAACTTTGATCATAGATGAAATGGTAGCCAGAGCATCTGCAAACTGATTCTCGTCCCGAGGGATATACTCAAGCTTGACCGTTGTGAAGAAAGTCAATAATCTTCTTGTATAATCCCTGTAAGGTATCAGATGATCCTGTTGGGTGTACCATTTGCCATTGGTTTGATTAACTACCAGAGCTGAATCTCCGAATACGGTCAATGTCTTGATCCTGAGATCAATAGCTTCCTCAAGACCCATAATGCAAGCTTCGTATTCAGCTTCGTTGTTAGTGCAGTTGAAGGTGAGCTTTGCTGAGAAAGGCATGTGAACTCCCTTAGGTGTAATGAGTACTGCACCAACGCCACGACCATTCATATTAACGGCCGCATCAAACATCATAGCCCATTCTTCTTCTGGGTCAGGCCCTTCAGTGTGAATAGGCTCTTCATGATCTTTTCCTTTTATGAACATGATGTCTTCATCAGGGAAGTCAAATCTCATAGGCTGGAAGTTATCAATAGGTTGCTCAGCAAGATATTCAGACAATACACTGCCCTTGATGGCTTTCTGAGAGGTGTACTGGATGTCATATTCTGTGAGAATCATCTGCCATCTCGCAACCCGTCCGGTAAGAGCTGGCTTCTCGAAAATGTACTTGATTGGGTCCATCTTTGAGATCAATAAAGTAGTGTGGGTCAACATATACTGTCTCAGTCGGCGAGCAGCCCACGCTAAAGCACAACAAGTTTTCTCGAGCAGTGAATAACGTTGTTCACAGTCGGTAAACTTTTTGCTCAGGTAGTATATTGCATACTCTTTTCGACCAGACTCGTCATGCTGGCCCAGCACACAACCCATTGACTCTTCTAATACTGTCAAGTACATTATCAGAGGTCTTCCTTCAACTGGAGGCATAAGGATTGGTGGTTCTTGCAGGTATTCTTTGATCTTGTCAAAAGCCCTCTGGCAGTCTTCGTTCCACCTGACCGTCTGTTCTTTTCTTAACAGTTTAAACAAGGGTTCACAGGTCGCTGTAAGGTGAGATATGAACCGTGAAATTTAGTTCAACCTACCTAGAAACCCCCGAACTTCTTTCTCAGTTTTCGGTGCAGGAATTTCTTGAATGGCTTTGACTTTATCAGGGTCCACTTCAATCCCTTTCTCGCTTACAATAAAGCCCAGCAACTTACCAGATCGTACCCCGAATGTGCATTTGTTGGGGTTCAGCTTCAGCTGGTACTTCCTCAGACGCTTGAATAGCTTCAGCAGATTTACCAGGTGGTCTTCCTCTGTGAGGGACTTGGAAATCATGTCATCCACATAACACTCGATTTCTTTATGGATCATATCGTGGAATAATGTTACCATAGCCCGTTGATATGTTGCACCAGCATTCTTCAATCCGAATGGCATCACCTTGTAACAGAACGTGCCCCGGGGTGTGATGAAGGTTGTCTTCTCCATGTCTTCAGGTGACATTTTGATCTGATTGTATCCTGAAAATCCGTCCATGAAGGAGAATACCGAGAATTGAGCCGTATTATCAACCAATACATCAATGTGAGGTAATGGGAAATCATCTTTCGGGCTGGCTCTGATCAGGTCCCGGTAATCAACACACATCCTTACTTTGCCGTCTTTCTTAGGCACAGGTACTATATTAGCAACCCACGGCGGATAGCTAGTTACAGCAAGGAATCCGGCGTCCTACTGCTTTTGTACCTCTTCTTTGATCTTCATTTCCATATCTGGGCGAGTACGGCGCAGCTTCTGTTTGACCGGTGGGCATTCTTCTCTTAAAGGCAGCTTGTGCATGACGATATCGGTGTCCAACCCTGGCATATCTTGATAAGACCAAGCAAACACATTCACATATTCCTGAAGCAGGTCAATCAGTTGTTTCTTCACTGAGTCTTGTAAGCAGGCCCCGATTTTAACCTCTTTCACATCTTCATCTGTACCAAGATTAATTGTTTCTACCTCCTCCTGATGAGGAGTGATAACCTTCTCCTCTTGTCTCAACAACCTGGCTAGCTCTTCAGGAAGCTCGTAATCTTCTTCAACCCCTTCATCAGCTTGATTGATCGGATTGTCAAAGTCATACGAAGTCATAGCCGTGCTGTTGTCGATGCTGTCTGGAAGGCACTCTCTGCAAGGGTTCAGTTTGTTCATTTTAGTGATTGATTTTAATCTTGTTTAAAAAAGTGAAATGAAGTTGTCATTTTGAAAACATTGCCATTTATTTTTTGTACAAAAAGAAAAATGGAAAAACAGTGAGCGGAAAAGAAAAAGACTCATTTGCAAAAGATGTCTAATATTTCATTGATTAATCTTGTTGCACAAAAATTACAGATGGCCCGATTACAAAATGAGTCTTGTCATCTAGGGCAAGATGCAAGACTTGATGCATGCTTAAAATATACAGGAAATAATAATTACTCTGCAGGAGTAACCCTTATAATTTCCTGGGAAGACCAGTTTAAGATACGGCTCCCCGGGATCCTTGGACGAATCCAGCTTTCCAGGTTGCGTTCATCTTCCGACTCATCTTCCAAGTTGTTGACAGCATCGGAGGTGAGCATCCCCCCACTAACAAAGTTGGGCTTCTTAGCAGCCTCTGTTTGATCTTGTTGAGTTGGTTTGTAACCCAACCCAAATCTATCTTCTTTCTTCTCCACAGGCAACAGTTTGCCCCAACCTTGAGCGTTTCCTTCTTCCACAACCTTCCGGGCTTGTTGGTAGGATGTCATGGAAGTCCCAAGTACAGCAGATGTTTCATTAATATTCAGGGCCTCAAACCCTTGACTCATCGTTTCGTGGATCTCCCCATCCATCTCAATATATTTGTATGTAGCCAGATGGCTAACAAAAATATCTTCCTCTCCACAAATAGTAACGACTTGGCCCTCCCACTCGAATTTTAACTTCTGGTGAAGGGTAGACGTAACTGCGCCAGCGGCATGAATCCATGGTCTACCCAACAAACAGCTGTAGGTAGGCTGAATGTCCATCACGTAGAAGGTCGTTTTGAAAGTTTGTGGGCCAATCGTTATAGGCAACTCAATCTCTCCCAGAACTGATCTCTTAGAACCATCAAAGGCTCTCACTACCAAGTTGCTGGGACGTAATGCCAACCCTTCATACTCCAGCTTCACAAGGGCTTTTTTAGGCAAGACATTGAGGGATGACTCTGTGTCTACCAATACATGTGAAAGAACTGCACCCTTACACTCCATGGTAATGTGCAAAGCCTTGTTATGATTGCGGCCTTCTGTAGTCAAATCAGTGTTGGTGAATCCTAGTCCATTGCTAGCATTAACATTTCCAACCACGGCTTCCAACTGATTGACCGTGATCTCTTCTGGCACATAAGCTGCGTGCAAGACTTTGAGTAGTGCGTTCCGATGAGCCTCAGAGCACATAAGCAATGATAGAATGGAGATCTTGGAAGGCGTCTGGTGAAGCTGGTCCACTATCTTGTAATCAATTTTCTTGATGATTCTCATGAATTAATCAACTTCCTGGTCAAAGGGTGTTCTCAAAGCTTCTTTAACAACCTGCTCTTCTTGCACCATGCTCTTCCCTTTTGCCTTGGCAGCAGCTTCTGCTTCAGCAGTGGGTCTTTGAATTTGCGGGGCAAAGAGACGTCCGCTTCGAGTGAAGCCTCCGCCTCCCCCCACATTGTCTATTTGTGGTGAAGAAGTTGATGATTCAAGAGTGATTTTCTGTCCTTCGCAGTATAGGTCGGAGCCGTAATGCGAAGGGATGGCATTACTGCTTTCATAAGGTACTGGCCCAGGCACTGTGATAGTGACTAGACAGATGGCAGCTGCAGAAGGGACCATGATAGTCTATGGATCATAATATATTGTGACTGGTGCTCTGGTAGGAGTGGCATTTTGTGAGTTGTAGGCAGAATCATTGGCAGGATCATAATAAATTGTAACTGTTGAGACACTTTCATTGTTGGTTGCTGATGTTGTAGGAGACATTGCTGGAAGGATGGGTGTTGTTGTTGTAGGAGTTTCTGAATGAAGGGGTGCTGAGGTTGTAGAAGGGACGTTTGTTGACATTTGGTCCGTTGAAGTAACAGATGAAGCATTTGTTGATGAAACTGAAAAGTTGTTTGGAACAATGGTTGTTGCAGTTGTAGACGATTCTGGAACTGTGGTTAAGGAGATTGCCGGATTGGTAGGTATTGATGTTGTGATTTGAAACAGGCCACTCCGGATGAGACCATCTATGCCATCCCTTAAGTTATCACAACCATTCACGGAAATGTTGCAATAAGCACACCCTAACTCACAGCCCGAGAATATTTGACATTCAAGGAGTTGAGCTTTAATCTCCACCAAGGGTGTCCGAATATGACCAACACTGGTTATCAAGTAAGACGGCTTGTCTTCTTCAATAGCATTGATTCTGGGACCACCATGGTGTGGCATAGGGTTCTTGTTAACATTTGGTGGTGGTGCAAAGTTTAGAGCTTTGGAGTCTACCAGGTCTTGTACCTTCATGTGCAAGGCTCTGCACTTCTCTGTACTATGGCCAGGTGCATTTGAGTGAAAAGCACATCTGGCGCTGGCGTCATAATTTCTGGGCAGACTGGCAGGATCTGGAGGTGCCAATGTCCTTAGTTCAACCAGGTTGAGTTTTAGGAGTTGTGGCAATAATGTGGCATAGGGCATAGGGATCGGATCGATCACCCTATTGGCCTGAGAAGGTCTCTGTTGAAATGGTTTTTGCTGATTGTTGTTGTTGTTGGTGTTGTTGTTGTTATAATTTCTCTGAGGAGGATACTGAGTTTGTTGCTGGTAATTCTGTTGCTGTGGTAGATAAGCTGGTTGAGGATGAATTGGAGCGGGAATGGTGACTGCTGCCACAGACCTATGAACATATTGGGGTCTGCCCCTGCTGGTATGGATAGCATTGGTCTCACCAGTTCTTCTTGGGCCTACAAAAGGCTTTCTTGGGTTGCTGGACGAGCTTGCACCGTTGTCAGAAATCTTGCCCATCTTTAATAGGCTTTCAATTCTTTCCCCGGCTATGACCACATCAGCAAAGCTAGTGGAAGAAAAGGCAGCTAGCCTGTCAATGTATGTCCCTTGGAGGGTGTTCATAAACATATCAGCCATCTCCCTCTCTGACATGGGTGGCTGGACAGCAGCAACAAGCTGTCTCCACCTTTGAGCGTACTCCCGGAAGCTTTCCCTGGATGATTATGACATTCCCATCAGGAGGGTCCTATTGGGAGCCATATCCAAGTTGTACTGATATTGTCTGATAAAGGCCTCAGCCAAGTCCTTCCAACACCTGATGGTTGCTCTGGTCAGGTGACAGTACCATTCCCTCGAAGCTCCTGTTAAGCTATCCTCAAAATAAAACATCCATAGATTTTCGTCCATGGTATATGCCTTCAGCCTCCCCAGACAGGATTGTAAATGGGTCCGGGGACAGGAAGTCCCGTTGTACTTTTCAAAGCACGGTGGTTTAAATTTGTGGGGAATCCTGACCCCGTCCACTAAGCCCATGTCCATAACATCAAAACCCAAAGAGTTTTGAGACTCCAAGGACCTTAATTTTTCAGCAATCTCATCTAGCCTTCTGTCATAGGCTTCCTCCCCAGCTCCCATCACTGTGAATTGATCTTCCTGGGGGTCTTCTTGCAGCACTCTACCTGCAGTGGTAGTCCCTTGTACATTAACAGGGATGTTGATCTCTGGATGCAGGTGGGGTCCATAGACTGGGGGATTAACATGAGGTTGGACTCTCTCATTGTTGCTTGTCCCAGCAGTCCCTGGATGAGGGTCTTCCTGATTCCTCCCCTCTACCAGTGCTCTTAACCTCTCTTGGCTTTGAGCCATATTATTCATCACCTCCATAAACTGTGTCATCTGATTCCTCATTTCTAACCTTTCATTGGCCATTTGAGTCCTGACCTCTGTAAGGCCCTGCTGTACTTGGTCCATTTGTATGCCCGGAAGGTTGTTGCGGGTTGGATATCTGTGTGGACGGTTGAGTGGAAACACCCGACGTCGAGCAATAGTTCCTGAAGTCACAACAAAGTTAGTAACAATGAAACAAAAACCTACAAAACAAAACAAAAGGTTAGTATGCAATGCAGTATGCTTATTTGTATCCAAGGTATCCGGCTTGGCACTTGGTTTTGACCTTTCCAGACCCCTGAGGAAGATGCTTGTGATGTTGCTTGAAGAATTCAGATAAAACAAACCAACACATATATTACAAAAGGTAAATGATACATAGTTTGTTTTCTTACAATACATGCCCTCTGAGGGGTCAAAAATACAACATAAGAAAAGTACATGAAATGAAAGCAACAACAAGCAAAAGTCAAACACCAAGACCAAACTCATCCTCCTGAACTTCCTTGAGAAGTGCTTCAGTCACAGGATCAGCTGGACGCTCTGTAAGATTCCTGATAAGGAGATTCCTGGTAGTAACAGCTGCAGTTAGCCTCTTGTGCTGACTCTGGTCCTTTGACCTCTTTACACCAGCTCTAATCTTCAATTCTGAGATCTCTCTCTGGGCTGCTGCCAGGGCTTCCTGTTGCTCTCTTGCACTAGCCTCCAACAGCTCAATCTTATCCTGAGTCCTCTTATCCTCCTGAGTACGGGCTTCGGTGATCCTGACTCTCCTTCAGATACAAATCAGTCCTAGCTCTATGAAATTGGGCCTCTTTGCAGGCATTCTTCAAAATCTGTTCTCCAACCCTTGACTTCTTAATGTAATCCTCTGACTTCTCAATTCTAGCTAGATGCTCCACCTTTAGCTTTTCTAACCTTTCAATGTCCAAGCGACCATCACTCCTCTCCCAGAGGGTCTTCTGTAGAGCCTGAGTCAGATTCTCATTTCTTTCTTTCAATTTCTCAAACTCCTCTAAGCTGACAGTTGCTGGAGGTGGTGATGTGGAAGGTCCAGGCACATCTTCAATAGTGAAGGGCATTCCAGTAATTTGAGCCCGGGCATGGGACCACTCATAGTATTGAGCTGAGGCTATATTGTTGCATCTCCCAAGAATGGTTACCCCTTTAGTTTGTACATTGTCCCAAGCCCAGGATGCTTGCCTGACAATAGCTAGATTAGGCTTGTTCTCACAATAAAGGGTCTCAGCTAGATCCTGTACTCTAGGAGGGTGGACCAATGCATAGCCCAGTTGTCTTTTGAATAGCAGAGGGTTGTAGTTGATGCAACCCTTCACTCCTATCAGAGGCACATTGGGAAATTGCCCACAACTAGTAATGATGTCTCTGCCCTTGGTGCTCTGAGTGCACCACCTGATGTAGTCTGAGGTTAGAGCAACAAGCCTCCTAGCCCAATTTCTTTGCTGGTGAGGGTTCAAGAATGCATCAGTCTTTGGCAAATGTTTGAGCAGCCAAGTATGGAACAAAGGAGCACAACATCTCACTAATCTTCCCCTTTGCTTTTCATTCCTTTGATGAACAGAGTAGTAAAGATCTCCCAGTAAGGTGGGCACTGGGTTCCTCAGGATGAAAAGATGGATTGCATTCTTGCTAACAAACTTAGGCTCATCTGCAAAAAGTATGATCCCATATATGCTAAGGGCCAACAAAGCACAGACTGCCTTCCACTCCCCCAAGGAGGCCTTCAAGATGGCCTGAGAGGTCAAGAAATCCAGATGAAGATCAGAGACACCAGCCTTGGCAGTCATATTCTGCCCAATCAGAACTGGTTCCAGATACAAGGCTTTTGCCACCTCTTCATTACTAGGGAAAGCCATCTCAGGGTTGAAGGGGACTCCACCCCTGATAGGTACACCAATCAGTGATGAATACTCTTCTAACAAGGGTCCCAACTGAAAATTCTGAAAGGTGAAGCACCTTAGAGGGGGATCATAGAACTGTAGGCAAGTATGAATCAAGCTCCTCTGTGAAGGGTCCAAATCCATAACCACATCAAGAATTCCTCCATAGTGTTCTCTGAAAAGTGGTATATGGTCTGGAGTAATCAGGGTCTGAATCTTCCTGATGCTAGCCAACTCAGGCTCAAAGAAATGATAGGATATGTTGCTCTTCTTAGGTGCCATATTGCTGAAGAAGAGCTAAGTCAGATGCTGAGAATACCACTGAAGATGGGCCACTGACAGGCTGAGACTGGTGATGCAGGTGACTGAAGCAGGTAGCTGATAACTGAAGCAAGATACTGATAGGTCTAAGCTGAAGAAGGGGTCAAAACCAAGCCAAAATGTAGGATGGATACCCTGAAAAACAAATAAACACATGTTAAAATGATGCAATGAGGATGTATGCAAATGATATGCAAGGGTTTGTGACTGTGCTGGATCTGATTAATTGCTCTGATATGAGTCCATGTATGTTCAAGAAATCCAGATGGAGGTTCAAAAAGTCCAGTAACCAAGGTGGGGGACTCAAATAAAGAGTCATATGTCCAGGGTTTAAAAATCACAAGAACTGTTCCAAAGTGGAGTACTCTTAATCAATCAAAGTAACAGGGTATGCTGAGGTCGAGGGCACCTGCAAACCTGTAAACAGCCCAACCCCCTCACAAGTGATGTTCTAAAACAAAGATCCTCAGACTTGGATCAGTTATGAGAAGTGTAAGCACTTCTAACCCGGAGGTACAGTGTTTACAATAACCATAAAAGATCCTCCTCTAATTCTCCTCAGTTTCTGAAGGTCATAATAAAGGTCATCCAGACTTAGCAGGCTTCCCAGATAGCCCTAGCACTACAGGAAATCTGTAGCACAGAGTTCTCAAGAAGAAACCCATATCTGAACCGTGTTTCATATTCCCGCACCAGACCGAAATGGAATGGGAAAGAACATGAACCACTCTAGCCTAGGTGTCACTCAGGTCCTAGGTATAGGACCTCAACTCTCAATAGAACACCCACCCACCAAAGCAACAAACAGATCCAGCCAGCACAGTATGACAGTATGATATATGTAAAGCTATAAAGAAAGCAATAAAATAATTGTACATAAAGCAAAAATAAATACAAATACAAGCACAAAAAGCACATAACACCCCAGTAAACACAAATCAAACAAGCGCTAGGAGGAACCCACAAAAAGAACCAGAAGCCCTGGTTGCAGTATAGGGATCCCCAGCAGAGTCGCCAAGTTGTCGCTCCCGATAAATGGGACTGGCCCCAATAAAGGTACAGACGCGAACGGTCGGCGAAGGGAGGATGTGAGAACACACAGGAGTGAACTCACATGGAATGAATAGAGTCTCCAGCTAGGCATTTTTATCCCGGAGGAAAGGTAATGCTGCATAAACCTAAGAAAAGATATGGATAAGACGGTTGCGAACCAGAGAGACTGAGAAAGGGGGTTGGTTACAACCTGGGAAGGTATTAGCACCCAGATTGTCCGTCGTACTCGACGGGATCCACGCTTAAAAGATTTGTGTTTTAAATGGGTAGTGTCAGTGCAATTTGTGTATAAAGAGCTGGAAAAGAATGTACAGGTGTCAGTGTAAAAGAAAGTGAAGTGTGATATATACAGTGTCAGTATAAGAACTGGAATATAAATGCTCAAGATCATGAGGCTAAAAGAATAATGCTAGAAGAAGGGGGAATATACAGAGACTTTTGTTCGATAACTGTTAAGTTATGCCTACGTATCCTCTCGTGCAATGAGGAAGTCAGAACATCGTAGTTCGACCCAAAGAGACTGAAAGATGAATTGACTTGTGAACTGCTTACTTGCCTATGCTCAAGTGTATGATCAGTCTGGCACAGATGCAAACTGTCTTGCATTAGGCGGAAGAAGCAAGTTCTCGTTTATGAGTGAATGAGATGAGAAAAGAATCCCGAAGGATACGATTATTGTTTATTTTTGAGTTTTCAGTCTTTTATTGCTTTTGAAAGTTTGTCATAAGTTAATGAGCTTAAGCCTAAACCAATGGGTTAGTAAACTCATCACATCTTCCCTTTGATTAGGGGTAATGAGAATACCTTAAGTGTGAAGTCAGATTCTCACACTTAATCACCTTTGATGTAGGATTAAGATCATTAACCTACTTGTGATTATTTAGATGTTTTTGGTGTTTTTGTTTAGTGTTGAGTAATGAGATTAAGCCATAATCAAGGATTAAACAGACTCATTACACCATCCTAATAGAAGGATAATAGATGAGAATGTTTAAGCTGAGGAAAGCTCCTCAACTTAATCCATGATTAGGGATTAAACTCATGACAAAACATGCCTTTGATTAAGTGGATTTTATTTAATGATAAGATGATGAAGTGAGTTTTATGATTTGTAAGACAACTTGAGGAGGACTTGTCCATTAACACTAGGGTTAGTCCTTCTTAACCAATTAAGGAAGAATTAGAACCCTAATGCAAGGCCCAAGTTACAAGTGTGATGTCTTGATGATTATTATGTGAATTGATTAAAGGAGTTAAACACATTAAGGGTTTAACACTTAGGATTAAAGTTATACACTCCATCCTAATAGAAGGATGCAGGCATAAGCTTAATCACAAAGCCTTAAAGCCTTTAGGGTTTAGTCCCTGATTATGAGGTGAGAAGAGAAGACTCAAAGAGACACAAAGGTAAAAAACTAAGTGGGGGACTAATCAAAACCCTAATTATTGTCATGCTTGGTTGTTCCTAAGGTTTGTGAGGTTTACAAGAGAAATCTTCAGAGGAACCACCAGGAAGCAGATGAATGGAGCAAAGAGAAGCAAAGCAACTTGCTTCATTCAAGAAGTCAAGTCACTTGAGGAAAGAATGTAAGATGAAGAAGAATGATCAAGCTCACCCTCAAACACATAACAAAATGCAGCAAGGATGCATAAAGGAGATGAAAAGAAATTGTGAGAAGTGAAGGCAAATTCACTTCTCAAAGTTGCTTACCACCTGAAAAGTTAATGAAAGAAATGCAATGCAATGCAAAATGAGATGAAGTGACATGATGCAAATCAAAACCAGAAGCACATACATGATGTTAATGATGCTATGGGATGATGTAAACATGAATCAAGGCATGGGGATTATCATACAAACTTATGGATGCAAATGAAGCAAGTTAAGAACCATGATCATACATGAAAAGTTATGAAGTGCAAATGACATACAACATGGAAAATGCAAGATGCAATGATCAAACATGCTTCTAATATGTCTTAAGATGTCAAATGAATCAAATGGATGCACAAAATGCTATGGCAAGTCAAGGTATGAATGCAAATGCAAGATGGATGCATATGGAAGCCCAAATTAGGGTTTATGATCAAAGCATCAAACAAAAACCAAAATCAGAAGCAAACATCAAGATAAAAAATTGAAAATGCAATCAAAGGATCCCTAAACCTATACTAACTCACTGCCCAAAGGAGAGGTTCCAACTCTTAACCTAATAAAAGTTATGAATTTCCTAATTTTTCTAGGGTTTTTTGGTACCTTAACAAGAAAAATGCCAAACAAATGGGAAATGAAAGGGCAATTCATGATAAATTAATCTCACAAACTACATGATATGTTAAACACAATGCAAAAAGAATCAAAGTCCAACCCTCAATGGTTAGGCAGAAATGATTTTTTGAAATTTGGATCAAAATAATGCTTTGAAATGATTTTAATTCCATGAAAAATTCTCAAAAGACATAAAGATCAAAAAAGAAATTTGGTTTGAGGGTTGGACAATGTTTCTAAATGGTTTTAAATGTTTCATGAATTTTTTGGTGATTTTTAAATACCTAAAAGGATTTTTAATTAATTAATTCTCATTAATTAATTAAAAATAAACTTTTAAATGATTTAAAAATAATTTTCAGTGCAAAAAATAAAAATAAAAATATTTTTGGTTTCTGAAATTAAATAAAAGCTTGTATAAAAAATTTCAGAATTTTTGAATAATTTTTGCTATTTTAAAATAAATGAACAAAAGAAATACAAAATAAATGAATTAAAATTAAAATAAAAGGAAGTAAACGCATTGGACGGATCAGATTGAAACTGGGGCAAAATAGAATTAATTAATCCAGATTAATAAAGTCAACTAGGATTAGGGCAAAATAGAATGATCCTGGGCGTCCAAATGCGCGTGAGTCAACACATCCAAGGGACCAAATTCAAACTTCATTAAACACAGGGATTAGCCCTAATTATTTTCAGGTGGCCGGAGAGGACCTCCGGTCATCTTCTCCGGTGGGAACCCCACCTGAAAATCCCTAAAATCTTCAAGACTTCACTAAAACGAAAACTAAGAGCCCAGAAATCATCCCCACATCCCCCTGAATCAAAACCCTAACTCAAAACTCATTTATTTTTCATCAATCAACTGAATCGAAGCAAAACATTTTTTAGGGCAAAAGTTTCAGACATTGCATACATCCTGGTTTCTCAACCATTTTCAAAAATAATTACATATTCATGATCAGGGGAATGCATAGAAGCTATTAAGAACTTAAAATCATGCTTCTGGAAAAAAGTTCATGAAGCTACCTGAGTTTGAAGCTTTTCAGTCTGGGACTTGCTGACCTCCTCTCTTGTGCAAAACCACTCCTGTGACCCCCCATGTGCTTCTGAAGGGCTTGGAGCAAGTTTATTTTGGCTGGTTTGGAAGCTTGAACAAGTTCTGTTCAATGGCAGGTGGTGATCGTGTTTTTGATTCAATGGCTTTCAGGCTGTTTTGAAGGTTGGTTTGTGTTCAGTGAAGCATGGTGAGATGATTGGTGAAGTTGGTTTGTGTGTTTGAGGCTTGTGCTGAGAGTTTAGAAAGCTTTTGCTCAAGAGGGTGAAAATGAGAATGCTGAGTTGTGGAGTGTTTCAGGCATGCTTCTTGTTATGTTTGGCTTGCATTTGATTAACATAAACAATTGGGATTGGTCAGATGACATGATGTGTGCTTTATTGATTGGTATGGGTGCTTTTGCAAAAATGTCAACTTTGTGTAAGAGAAGCATGGGCCACTTGCTAGCCTAGTACAAGGAGGGTGTGCTGCGCAGCATGATGTGAGGAAGGGCCTAGGATTGATCAGCAAACTAGCCAGCAAGTGGATGAGAAGCTATCATGAGTTTTGCAACTTGCCTTGCCTTTGGTTCTTATGAAAGAAACTTGATCCATGGGCCATAAAACATGTGATTCCTTGGGTGAATTCTGAACTTTAAATGTTGTGTGATCATGTTGTGTGGATTAGAAGTCCATTTGATGACTTAATTGGTCTTGAGAAGTGAATTTGCAACTTTGCCTCTTTGGTGCATGACTTGAAATTTAGTGATTTTTGCCAACTTTGACAAACCATAACTTTTGATCCAAAATGAATTAGGTCATGTTCTTGTACTTTTTGAAAAGGGAATGATCTATTCTACAACTTTCATGACCAAAGTTTTTCCATTTGAAGCTTTTTTGAATCAAAAAGTAAGGGTTGAAAAAGTTGCCTAAAATGACAATTTCATTAAAAGTCAAACTTGCCCAAAAAGTCAACTTTGCAAAAGACTTGAAATTCTTCAATTTTGTGAACTTCCAACCTCTTCTATGATCAAATAAAGATCATATACAATAAAAATGATGAAGAATGCCCTTTGGTTGGGTCCTTGGGGGCCTCAGATGCCCTGATTTTACACTGACTTGCTTGAAAAGTCAACTCTTGATCAGATGACTTCCCCATGGAATTTCTTCATGAAAATTGATATGCATACTCCCTATACCATATAGAGACCAATAGAAACAAGAATGACCAAAAAATTTGGAGTTATGGCCTCTGAAACCAAAACCCTAATTCTAGGTCATCTGTGTAGTCAAACCTGGCTCTTCCTTCATACCATTCTTAGTTCTTGTGATTTTTTGGCATTCTTGACTTTGAGAGGATGTAATATGATATTAGAGCATACATGGATCCCTTTGAAGTGATTGATGGCCTTTGGAGTGGCTCAAGAAGCTCTTGGATTGCTCAGATCACAAACCCTAGATGCAGATGACTTAGAATCTATGCAGTGGATCAAAAATGGGATATGAGATATTATGATTGAGTTTATGCATATGAAATGATCACAAGCCATGGTGTGAATGGGTGAGGGCAAATTTGGGGTGTTTACAGCAGGACCAAGCCATAAAGAAGACTATATGACTATTGGGCAGGACCAAGCCACGAAAGGTGCCTGTTGGCGAAACAGGGATTAACGAGACCATTAGCGGAATGGAACTCGACAATATGACTACTGGGTAGGACCAAGCCATAAAGAAAATACGCGACAGTTGGGCAGGACCAAGCCACGGAAGGTGCATGTTGGCGAAACAGTGCTTAACGAGACCATTAGCAGAATGGAAGTCGACAATGTGACTGCTGGGCAGGACCAAGCCACAAAGAAAACACGCGGCTGTCTGGCAGGACCAAGCCACGGAAGGTGTCTGTTGGCGAAACAGGGCTTAACGAGACCATTGGCAGAATGAAACTCTACAATATGACTGATGGGCATGACCAAGCCATAAAGAAAACACGCGACTGCTGGGAAGGACCAAGCCACGGAAGGTGTCTGTTGGCGAAACAGGGCTTAACGACACCATTAGCGGAATGTAACTCAATAATATGACTGTTGGGCAGGACCAAGCCATAAATAAGACTACGCGACTGCTGGGTAGGACCAAGCCACGAAAGGTGCCTGTTGGTGAAACAGGGCTTACCGAGACCATTAGCGTAATGGAACGCAACAATATGACTGTTGGGCTGGACCAAGCCATAAAGAAGACTACGCGACTGCTGGGCAGGAACAAGCCACGGAAGGTTCCTGTTGCGAAACAGGGCTTAACGAGACCATTAGCGGAATGGGACCCGACAATGTGACTGCTGGGCAGGACCAAGCCACAAAGAAAACACGCGACTGTTGGGCCGGACCAAGCCACAGAAGGTGCTTGTTGGCGAACATGGGCTTAACGAGACCATTAGCGGAATGGAACTCAACAATATGATTGCTGGGATGGACAAAGCCATAAAGAAGACTACGCGACTGTTGGGCAGGACCAAGCTACAGAAGGTTCCTGTTGGTGATACAGGGTTTAATGAGACCAATAGCGGAATGGAACTCAACAATATGACTGCTGGGCAGGACCAAGCCATAATGAAAAACACGCGACTGTTACGAAGGACCAAGCCCCGGAAGGTGCATGTTGGCGAAACATGGCTTAACGAGTCTATTAGCGGAATGGAACTAAACAATATGACTGCTGGGCAAGACCAAGCCATAAAGAAAACACGCGTCTGCTGGGCAGGAGCAAGCCACTGAAGGTGCCTGTTGGTGAAACAGGGCTTAACGAGACCATTAGTGAAATGGAACTCAACAATATGACTGCTGGGCATGACCAAGCCATAAAGAAGACTATGCGACTACTGGGTAGGACCAAGCCACAGAAGGTGCCTGTTAGTGAAACATGTCCTAACGAGACCATTAGCAGAATGGAACTCAATAATATGACTGCCGGGCAGGACCAAGCCATAAAGAAAACACGTGACTGTTGGGCAGGAACAAGCCACGAAAGGTGCATGTTGGTGAAACAGGGCTAAACGAGACCATTTGCGGAATAGAACTCAACAATACGACTGTTGGGCAGGACAAAGCCAAAAAGAAGTCTACGTGACTGTTGGGCAGGACCAAGCCACGGGAGGTGCCTGTTGGAAAAACAGGGCTTAACGAGACCATTAGCAGAATGGAACTCGACAATGTGACTGCTGGGTAGGACCAAGCCACAAAGAAAACATGCGATTGTTGGGCAGGACCAAGCCACGAAAGGTGCCTGTTGGCGAAACAGGGCTTAACGAGACCATTAGCAGAATGGAACTCGAGAATGAGACTGCTGGGAAGGAACAAGCCACAAAGAAAACTACGCAACTGCTGGGCAGGACCAATCCACGAAAGGTGCTTGTTGGAGAAACAGGGCTTAACGAGACCATTAGTAGAATGGTACCCAACAATATGACTGCTGGGCAGGACAAAGCCATAAATAAGACTAGCAACTGCTGGGCAGGACCAAGCCACGAAAGGTGCCTGTTGGCGAAACAGGGCTTAATGAGACCATTAGCGGAATGGAATTCAACAATATGACTGTTGGGAAGGACCAAGCCATAAAGAAAAACACGCGACTGCTGGGCAGGACCATGCCACGGAAGGTGCCTATTGGCGAAACAGGGATTAACGAGACCATTAGCGGAATGGAACTCAATAATATGACTATTGGGCAACACCAAGCCATAAAGAAAATACGCGACTGCTGGGCAGGACCAAGCCGCGGAAGGTGCTTGTTGGTGAAACAGGGCTTAACGAGAGCATTAGCGGAATGGAACTCGACAATGTGACTGCTGGGCAGGAAAAGCCACAAAGAAAACACGCGACTGTTGGACAGGATCAAGCCACGGAATGTGCCTGTTGGCGAAACAGGGCTTAACGAGACCATTAGCAGAATGGAACTCAACAATATGACGGCTGGACAGGACCAAGCTATAAAGAAAAACATGCGACTGCTGGGCAGAACCAAGCCACGGTAGGTGCCTGTTGGCGAAACATGGCTTAACGAGACTATTAGCGGAATTGAACTAAACAATATGACTGTTAGGCAGAACCAAGCCATAAAGAAAACACGCGACTTCAGGGCAGGACTTAGCCACAAAAGGTGTCTGTTGGTGAAACAGGGCTTAACGAGACCATTAGCGGAATGGAACTCAACAATATGACTGCTGGGAAGGACCAATCCATAAAGAATACTATGCGACTGTTGGGCAGGACTATGCCACGAAAGGTACCTGTTGGCGAAACAGGGCTTAACGAGATCATTAGCGGAATGGAACTCAACAATATGACTACAGGGCAGGACTATACCATAAAGAAGAATACACGACTGCTGGGCAGAACCAAGCCACAGAAGGTGCCTGTTGGCGAAACAGGGCTTAACGAGACCATTAGCGGAATGGAACTCAACAATATGACTACTGGGCAGGACCAAGCCATAAAGAAGACTACACGACTGATGGGCAGGACCAAGCCACGGAAGGAGCCTGTTGGTGAAACAAGGCTTAACGAGACCATTAGCAGAATGGAACTCGACAATGTGACTGCTGGGCACGACCAAGCCACAAAGAAAACACGCGACTATAGGGAAGGACCATGCCACGGAAGGTGCTTGTTGGCGAAACAGGGCTTAACGAGACCATTAGCGGAATGGAACTCAACAAAATGACTGTTGGGCAGGACCAGGCCACAAAGAAAACACGCGACTGTTGGGCAGGACCATGCCACGGAAGGTGCCTGTTGGCGAAACAGGGTTTAATAAGACCATTAGCATAATGGAACTCAACAATATGACAGCTGGGTAGGACCAAGACATAAAGAAGACTTGCGACTGCTGGGCAGGACCAAGCCACAGAAGGGGTCTGTTGGAGAAACAGGGCTTAACAAGACCATTAGCGAAATGGAACTCAACTATATGACTGCAGGGCAGGACCAAGCCATAAAGAAAACACGTGACTGCTAGGCAGAACCAAGCCACAGAAGGTGCCTGTTGGCGAAACAGGGCTTAACGACACCATTAGCGGAATGGAACTCAACAATATGACTGTTGGGCAGGAACAAGCCATAAAGAAGACTACGCGATTGTTTGGCAGGACCAAGCCACGGAAGGTGCCTGTTGGCGAAACAGGGCTTAACGAGACCATTTGCAGAATGGAACTCGACAATGTGACTGCTGGGCAAGACCAAGCCACAAAGGAAACACGCGATTGTTGGGCAGGACAAAGCCACGGAAGGTGTTTGTTGTAGAAACAGGGCTTAACGAGACCATTAGCGGAATGGAACTCGACAATATGACTGTTGGGTAGGACCAAGCCATAAAGAAGAGTACGCGACTGCTGGGAAGGACCATGCCACGGAAGGTTCTTGTTGGGTAAACAGGGCTTAACGAGACCATTAGCGGAATGGAACTCAACAATATGACTGTTGGGCAGGACCAAGCCATAAATAAGACTACACAACTACTGGGCAGGACCAAGCCACGAAAGGTGCCTGTTGGTGAAACAGGGATTAACGAGGCCATTAGCGGAATGTAACTCAACATTATGACTGCTGGGAAGGACCAAGCCATAAAGAATACTACGCGACTGTTGGGCAGGACTAAGCCACGGAATGTACCTGTTTGCGAAACAGGGCTTAACGATACCATTAGCGGAATGGAACTCAACAATACGACTGTTGGGCAGGACCAAGGCATAAAGAAGACTACATGACTACTGGGCAGAACCAAGCCACAGAAGGTGCCTATTGGCGAAACAGGGCTTAACGAGACCATTAGCGGAATGGAACTCAACAATATGACTGCTGGGCAGGACCAAGCCATAAATAAGACTACGCGACTAATGGGCAGGACCAAGTCACGGAAGGTGTCTGTTTGCGAAATAGGGCTTAACGAGACCATTAAAAGAATGGAACTCGACAATGTGACTGCTGGGCAGGACCAAGCCACAAAAAAAACACGCGACTGTTGGGCAGGACCAAGCCACAGAATGTGTCTGTTGGCGAAACAAGGCTTAACGATACCATTAGCAGAATGGAACTCGACAATGTGACTGCTGGACAGGACCAAGCCACAAAGAAAACACGCGACTGCTGGGCAGGAACAAGCCACGGAAGGTTCCTGTTGCGAAACAGGGCTTAACGAGACCATTAGCGGAATGGGACCCGACAATGTGACTGCTGGGCAGGACCAAGCCACAAAGAAAACACGCGACTGTTGGGCCAGACCAAGCCACAGAAGGTGCTTGTTGGCGAACATGGGCTTAACGAGACCATTAGCGGAATGGAACTCAACAATATGACTGCTGGGATGGACAAAGCCATAAAGAAGACTACGCGACTGTTGGGCAGGACCAAGCTACAGAAGGTTCCTGTTGGTGATACAGGGTTTAATGAGACCAATAGCGGAATGGAACTCAACAATATGACTGCTGGGCAGGACCAAGCCATAAAGAAAAACACGCGACTGTTACGAAGGACCAAGACCCGGAAGGTGCATGTTGGCGAAACATGGCTTAACGAGTCTATTAGCGGAATGGAACTAAACAATATGACTGCTGGGCAAGACCAAGCCATAAAGAAAACACGCGTCTGCTGGGCAGGAGCAAGCCACTGAAGGTGCCTGTTGGTGAAACAGGGCTTAACGAGACCATTAGTGAAATGGAACTCAACAATATGACTGCTGGGCATGACCAAGCCATAAAGAAGACTATGCGACTACTGGGTAGGACCAAGCCACAGAAGGTGCCTGTTAGTGAAACATGTCCTAACGAGACCATTAGCAGAATGGAACTCAATAATATGACTGCCGGGCAGGACCAAGCCATAAAGAAAACACGTGACTGTTGGGCAGGAACAAGCCACGAAAGGTGCATGTTGGTGAAACAGGGCTAAACGAGACCATTTGCGGAATAGAACTCAACAATATGACTGTTGGGCAGGACAAAGCCAAAAAGAAGTCTACGTGACTGTTGGGCAGGACCAAGCCACGGGAGGTGCCTGTTGGAAAAACAGGGCTTAACGAGACCATTAGCAGAATGGAACTCGACAATGTGACTGCTGGGTAGGACCAAGCCACAAAGAAAACATGCGATTTTTGGGCAGGACCAAGCCACGAAAGGTGCCTGTTGGCGAAACAGGGCTTAACGAGACCATTAGCAGAATGGAACTCGAGAATGAGACTGCTGGGAAGGAACAATCCACAAAGAAAACTACGCAACTGCTGGGCAGGACCAATCCACGGTAGGTGCTTGTTGGAGAAACAGGGCTTAACGAGACCATTAGCAGAATGGAACCCAACAATATGACTGCTGGGCAAGACAAAGCCATAAATAAGACTAGCAACTGCTGGGCAGGACCAAGCCACGAAAGGTGCCTGTTGGCGAAACAGGGCTTAATGAGACCATTAGCGGAATGGAATTCAACAATATGACTGCTGGGAAGGACCAAGCCATAAAGAAAAACACGCGACTGCTGGGCAGGACCATGCCACGGAAGGTGCCTATTGGCGAAACAGGGATTAACGAGACCATTAGTGGAATGGAACTCAATAATATGACTATTGGGCAACACCAAGCCATAAAGAAAATACGCGACTGCTGGGCAGGACCAAGCCGCGGAAGGTGCTTGTTGGTGAAACAGGGCTTAACGAGAGCATTAGCGGAATGGAACTCGACAATGTGACTGCTGGGCAGGAAAAGCCACAAAGAAAACACGCGACTGTTGGGCAGGATCAAGCCACGGAATGTGCCTGTTGGCGAAACAGGGCTTAACGAGACCATTAGCAGAATGGAACTCAACAATATGACGGCTGGACAGGACCAAGCTATAAAGAAAAACATGCGACTGCTGGGCAGAACCAAGCCACGGTAGGTGCCTGTTGGCGAAACATGGCTTAACGAGACTATTAGCGGAATTGAACTAAACAATATGACTGTTAGGCAGAACCAAGCCATAAAGAAAACACGCGACTTCAGGGCAGGACTTAGCCACAAAAGGTGTCTGTTGGTGAATCAGGGCTTAACGAGACCATTAGCGGAATGGAACTCAACAATATGACTGCTGGGAAGGACCAATCCATAAAGAATACTATGCGACTGTTGGGCAGGACTATGCCACGAAAGGTACCTGTTGGCGAAACAGGGCTTAACGAGATCATTAGCGGAATGGAACTCAACAATATGACTGCTGGGCAGGACCAAGCCATAAAGAAAAACACGCGACTGTTACGAAGGACCAAGCCCCGGAAGGTGCATGTTGGCGAAACATGGCTTAACGAGTCTATTAGCGGAATGGAACTAAACAATATGACTGCTGGGCAAGACCAAGCCATAAAGAAAACACGCGTCTGCTGGGCAGGAGCAAGCCACTGAAGGTGCCTGTTGGTGAAACAGGGCTTAACGAGACCATTAGTGAAATGGAACTCAACAATATGACTGCTGGGCATGACCAAGCCATAAAGAAGACTATGCGACTACTGGGTAGGACCAAGCCACAGAAGGTGCCTGTTAGTGAAACATGTCCTAACGAGACCATTAGCAGAATGGAACTCAATAATATGACTGCCGGGCAGGACCAAGCCTTAAAGAAAACACGTGACTGTTGGGCAGGAACAAGCCACGAAAGGTGCATGTTGGTGAAACAGGGCTAAACGAGACCATTTGCGGAATAGAACTCAACAATATGACTATTGGGCAGGACAAAGCCAAAAAGAAGTCTACGTGACTGTTGGGCAGGACCAAGCCACGGGAGGTGCCTGTTGGAAAAACAGGGCTTAACGAGACCATTAGCAGAATGGAACTCGACAATGTGACTGCTGGGTAGGACCAAGCCACAAAGAAAACATGCGAATTTTGGGCAGGACCAAGCCACGAAAGGTGCCTGTTGGCGAAACAGGGCTTAACGAGACCATTAGCAGAATGGAACTCGAGAATGAGACTGCTGGGAAGGAACAAGCCACAAAGAAAACTACGCAACTGCTGGGCAGGACCAATCCACGGTAGGTGCTTGTTGGAGAAACAGGGCTTAACGAGACCATTAGTAGAATGGAACCCAACAATATGACTGCTGGGCAAGACAAAGCCATAAATAAGACTAGCAACTGCTGGGCAGGACCAAGCCACGAAAGGTGCCTGTTGGCGAAGCAGGGCTTAATGAGACCATTAGCGGAATGGAATTCAACAATATGACTGCTGGGAAGGACCAAGCCATAAAGAAAAACACGCGACTGTTGGGCAGGACCATGCCACGGAAGGTACCTATTGGCGAAACAGGGATTAACGAGACCATTAGCGGAATGGAACTCAATAATATGACTATTGGGCAACACCAAGCCATAAAGAAAATACGCGACTGCTGGGCAGGACCAAGCCGCGGAAGGTGCTTGTTGGTGAAACAGGGCTTAACGAGAGCATTAGCGGAATGGAACTCGACAATGTGACTGCTGGGCAGGAAAAGCCACAAAGAAAACACGCAATTGTTGGGCAGGATCAAGCCACGGAATGTGCCTGTTGGCGAAACAGGGCTTAACGAGACCATTAGCAGAATGGAACTCAACAATATGACGGCTGGACAGGACCAAGCTATAAAGAAAAACATGCGACTGCTGGGCAGAACTAAGCCACGGTAGGTGCCTGTTGGCGAAACATGGCTTAACGAGACTATTAGCGGAATTGAACTAAACAATATGACTGTTAGGCAGAACCAAGCCAAAAAGAAAACACGCGACTTCAGGGCAGGACTTAGCCACAAAAGGTGTCTGTTGGTGAATCAGGGCTTAACGAGACCATTAGCGGAATGGAACTCAACAATATGACTGCTGGGAAGGACCAATCCATAAAGAATACTATGCGACTGTTGGGCAGGACTATGCCACGAAAGGTACCTGTTGGCGAAACAGGGCTTAACGAGATCATTAGCGGAATGGAACTCAACAATATGACTGCAGGGCAGGATTATACCATAAAGAAGAATACACGACTGCTGGGCAGAACCAAGCCACAGAAGGTGCCTGTTGGCGAAACAGGGCTTAACGAGACCATTAGCGGAATGGAACTCAACAATATGACTACTGGGCAGGACCAAGCCATAAAGAAGACTACACGACTGATGGGCAGGACCAAGCCACGGAAGGAGCCTGTTGGTGAAACAAGGCTTAACGAGACCATTAGCAGAATGGAACTCGACAATGTGACTGCTGGGCACGACCAAGCCATAAAGAAAACACGCGACGATAGGGCAGGACCATGCCACAGAAGGTGCTTGTTGGCGAAACAGGGCTTAACGAGACCATTAGCGGAATGGAACTCAACAAAATGACTGTTGGGCAGGACCAAGCCACAAAGAAAACACGCGACTGTTGGGCAGGACCATGCCACTGAAGGTGCCTGTTGGCGAAACAGGGTTTAATAAGACCATTAGCATAATGGAACTCAACAATATGACAGCTGGGTAGGACCAAGACATAAAGAAGACTTGCGACTGCTGGGCAGGACCAAGCCACAGAAGGTGTCTGTTGGAGAAACAGGGCTTAACGAGACCATTAGCGAAATGGAACTCAACTATATGACTCCAGGGCAGGACCAAGACATAAAGAAAACACGTGACTGCTAGGCAGAACCAAGCCACAGAAGGTGCCTGTTGGAGAAACAGGGCTTAACGACACCATTAGCGGAATGGAACTCAACAATATGACTGTTGGGCAGGAACAAGCCATAAAGAAGACTACGCGATTGTTTCGCAGGACCAAGCCACGGAAGGTGCCTGTTGGCGAAACAGGGCTTAACGAGACCATTTGCAGAATGGAACTCGACAATGTGACTGCTGGGCAAGACCAAGCCACAAAGGAAACACGCGACTGTTGGGCAGGACCAAGCCACGGAAGGTGTTTGTTGTAGAAACAGGGCTTAACGAGACCATTAGCGGAATGGAACTCGACAATATGACTGTTGGGTAGGACCAAGCCATAAAGAAGAGTACGCGACTGCTAGGAAGGACCATGCCACGGAAGGTTCTTGTTGGGTAAACAGGGCTTAACGAGACCATTAGCGGAATGCAATTCAACAATATGACTGTTGGGCAGGACCAAGCCATAAATAAGACTACACAACTACTGGGCAGGACCAAGCCACGAAAGGTGCCTGTTGGTGAAACAGGGATTAACGAGGCCATTAGCGGAATGTAACTCAACATTATGACTGCTGGGAAGGACCAAGCCATAAAGAATACTACGCGACTGTTGGGCAGGACTAAGCCACGGAATGTACCTGTTTGCGAAACAGGGCTTAACGATACCATTAGTGGAATGGAACTCAACAATACGACTGTTGGGCAGGACCAAGCCATAAAGAAGACTACATGACTACTGGGCAGAACCAAGCCACAGAAGGTGCCTATTGGCGAAACAGGGCTTAACGAGACCATTAGCGGAATGGAACTCAACAATATGACTGCTGGGTAGGACCAAGCCATAAATAAGACTACGCGACTAATGGGCAGGACCAAGTCACGGAAGGTGTCTGTTTGCGAAATAGGGCTTAACGAGACCATTAAAAGAATGGAACTCGACAATGTGACTGCTGGGCAGGACCAAGCCACAAAGAAAACACGCGACTGTTGGGCAGGACCAAGCCACAGAATGTGTCTGTTGGCAAAACAAGGCTTAACGATACCATTAGCAGAATGGAACTCGACAATGTGACTGCTGGACAGGACCAAGCCACAAAGAAAACACGCGACTGTTGGGCAGGACAAAGCCACGGAAGGTGCTTGTTGGCGAAATAGGGCTTAACGAGACTATTAGCAGAATGGAACTCAACAATATGACTGCTGGGCAGGATTAATCTATAAAGAAGACTACGCGACTGCTGGGCAGGACCAAGCCACGGAAGGTGCTTGTTGGAGAAACAGGGCTTAACGAGACCATTAGCGGAATGGAACTCAACAATATGACTGTTGGGTAGGACCAAGCCATAAAGAAGACTACGCGACTGCTGGGCAGGACCATGCTACGGAAGGTGCTTGTTGGCGAAACAGGGCTTAACGAAACCATTAGCGGAATGGAACTCAACAATATGACTGTTGGGCAGGACCAAGCCATAAAGAAGACTACACAACTGCTGACAGTACCAAGCCACGAAAGATGCCTGTTGGTGAAATAGGGCTTAACGAGACCATTAGCGGAATGGAAGTCAACAATATGACTGCTGGGAAGGACCAAGCCATAAAGAAAACTAAGCGACTGTTGGGCAGGACTAAGCCACAGAATCTACCTGTTTGCGAAACAGGGCTTACCGAGACCATTAGCGGAATGGAACTCAACAATATGACTGCTGGGCAGGACCAAGCCATAAAGAAAACTACACGACTGCTGGGCAGAACCAAGCCACAGTAGGTGCCTGTTGGCGAAACAGGGCTTAACGAGACCATTAACGGAATGGAACTCAACATTATGACTGCTGGGCAGGACCAAGCCATAAATAAGACTACGCGACAGATGGGTAGGACCAAGTCACGGAAGGTGCCTGTTGGCGAAACAGGGCTTAACGAGACCATTAGCAGAATGGAACTCGACAATGTGACTGCTTGGCAGGACCAAGCCACAAAGAAAACACGCAACTGCTGGGCAGGACCAAGCCACAGAAGGTGCCTGTTGGCAAAACTGGACTTAACGAGACCATTAGCAGAATGGAACTCGACAATGTAACTGCTGGACAGGACCAGCCACAAAGAAAACACGCGACTGCTGAGCAGGACCAAGCCACGGAAGGTGCTTGTTGGTGAAACAGGGCTTAACGACACCATTAGCAGAATGGAACTCAACAATATGACTGCTGGGCAGGACCAAGCCATAAAGAAGACTACGCGACTGCTGGGCAGAACCAAGCCACAGAAGGTGCTAGTTGGTGAAACAGGGCTTAACGAGACCATTAGCGGAATGGAATTCAACAATATGATTGCTGGGCAGGACCAAGCCATAAAGAAGACTACGCGACTGTTGGACAGGACCATGCCACGGAAGGTGCATGTTGGCGAAACAGGGCTTAACGAAACCATTAGCAGAATGGAACTCGACAATGTGACTGCTGGGCAGGACCAAGCCACAAAGAAAACACACGACTGCTGGGCAAGACCAAGCCACAGAAGGTGCTTGTTGGAGAAACAGGGCTTAACGAGACCATTTGCGGAATGGGTATGAACAATATGAAGGCTGGGCAGGACCAAGCCACAAAGAAAAAACGCGACTATTGGGCAGCACCATGCCACGGAAGGTGCCTGTTGGCGAAACAGGGTTTAATAAGACCATTAGCGGAATGGAACTTAACAATATGACGGCTAAGTAAGACAAGGACATAAAGAAGACTTGTGACTGTTGGGCAGGACCAAGCCAAAGAAGGTTCCTGTTGGAGAAACAGGGCTTAACGAGACCATTAGCAAAATGGAACTCAACAATATGATTGCTGGGTAGGACCAAGCCATAAAGAAAACACTTGACTGCTAGGCAGAACCAAGCCACAGAAGGTGCATGTTGGCGAAACAGGGCTTAACGAGACCATTAGCGAAATGGAACTCAACAATATGACTGTTGGGCCAGACCAAGCCATAAAGAAGACTACGCGACTGTTGTGCAGGACCATGCCACGGAAGGTGCCTTTTGGCGAAACAGGGCTTAACGAGACCATTAGAAGAATGTAACTCGACAATGTGACTGCTGGGCAGGACCAAGCCACAAAGAAAACACGCGACTGCTGGACATGACCAAGCCACGGAAGGTGCTTGTTGGCGAAACAGGGCTTAACGAGACCATTAGCGGAATGGAACTTAACAATATGACTACTGGGCAGGACCAAGCCAAAGAGAAGACTAAGCGACTGTTGGGCAGGACCAAGCTACGGAAGGTGCTTGTTGGCGAAACAGGGCTTAACGAGACCATTAGTGGAGTGGAACTCAACAATATGACTGCTGGGCAGGACCAAGCCATAAAGAAAAACACGCGACTGCTGGGCAGGACCAAGCCACGGAAGGTGCCTGTTGGCGAAACAGGGCTTAATGAGACCATTAGCGGAATGGAACTCAATAATATGACTAGTGGGCAAGACCAAGCCATAAAGAAAATACGTGACTGCTGGGCGGGACCAAGCCACGGAAGGTGCCTGTTGGCGAAACAGGGCTTAACGAGACCATTAGCGGAATGGAACTCAACAATATGACTGCTGGGCAGGACCAAGCCATAAAGAAAACTACACGACTGCTGGGCAGAACCAAGCCACAGTAGGTGCCTGTTGGCGAAACAGGGCTTAACGAGACCATTAACGGAATGGAACTCAACATTATGACTGCTGGGCAGGACCAAGCCATAAATAAGACTACGCGACAGATGGGTAGGACCAAGTCACGGAAGGTGCCTGTTGGCGAAACAGGGCTTAACGAGACCATTAGCAGAATGGAACTCGACAATGTGACTGCTGGGCAGGACCAAGCCACAAAGAAAACACGCAACTGCTGGGCAGGACCAAGCCACAGAAGGTGCCTGTTGGCAAAACCGGACTTAACGAGACCATTAGCAGAATGGAACTCGACTATGTAACTGCTGGACAGGACCAGCCACAAAGAAAACACGCGACTGCTGAGCAGGACCAAGCCACGGAAGGTGCTTGTTGGCGAAACAGGGCTTAACGACACCATTAGCAGAATGGAACTCAACAATATGACTGCTGGGCAGGACCAAGCCATAAAGAAGACTACGCGACTGCTGGGCAGAACCAAGCCACAGAAGGTGCTAGTTGGCGAAACAGGGCTTAACGAGACCATTAGCGGAATGGAATTCAACAATATGATTGCTGGGCAGGACCAAGCCATAAAGAAGACTACGCGACTGTTGGACAGGACCATGCCACGGAAGGTGCATGTTGGCGAAACAGGGCTTAACGAAACCATTAGCAGAATGGAACTCGACAATGTGACTGCTGGGCAGGACCAAGCCACAAAGAAAACACGCGACTGCTGGGCAAGACCAAGCCACGGAAGGTGCTTGTTGGAGAAACAGGGCTTAACGAGACCATTTGCGGAATGGATATGAACAATATGAAGGCTGGGCAGGACCAAGCCACAAAGAAAAAACGCGACTATTGGGCAGCACCATGCCACGGAAGGTGCCTGTTGGCGAAACAGGGTTTAATAAGACCATTAGCGGAATGGAACTTAACAATATGACGGCTAAGTAAGACAAGGACATAAAGAAGACTTGTGACTGTTGGGCAGGACCAAGCCAAAGAAGGTTCCTGTTGGAGAAACAGGGCTTAACGAGACCATTAGCAAAATGGAACTCAACAATATGATTGCTGGGTAGGACCAAGCCATAAAGAAAACACTTGACTGCTAGGCAGAACCAAGCCACAGAAGGTGCATGTTGGCGAAACAGGGCTTAACGAGACCATTAGCGGAATGGAACTCAACAATATGACTGTTGGGCCAGACCAAGCCATAAAGAAGACTACGCGACTGTTGTGCAGGACCATGCCACGGAAGGTGCCTTTTGGCGAAACAGGGCTTAACGAGACCATTAGAAGAATGTAACTCGACAATGTGACTGCTGGGCAGGACCAAGCCACAAAGAAAACACGCGACTGCTGGACATGACCAAGCCACGGAAGGTGCTTGTTGGCGAAACAGGGCTTAACGAGACCATTAGCGGAATGGAACTTAACAATATGACTACTGGGCAGGACCAAGCCAAAGAGAAGACTAAGCGACTGTTGGGCAGGACCAAGCTACGGAAGGTGCTTGTTGGCGAAACAGGGCTTAACGAGACCATTAGTGGAGTGGAACTCAACAATATGACTGATGGGCAGGACCAAGCCATAAAGAAGACTACGCAACTGCTGGGCAGGACCAAGCCACGAAAGGTGCCTGTTGGCGAAACAGGGCTTAATGAGACCATTAGCGGAATAAAACTCAACAATATGACTGCTGGGCAGGACCAAGCCATAAAGAAAAACACGCGACTGCTGGGCAGGACCAAGCCACGGAAGGTGCCTGTTAGCGAAACAGGGAATAACGAGACCATTAGCGGAATGGAACTCAATAATATGACTAGTGGGCAAGACCAAGCCATAAAGAAAATACGTGACTGCTGGGCGGGACCAAGCCACGGAAGGTGCCTGTTGGCGAAACAGGGCTTCACGAGACCATTAGCGGAATGGAACTCGACAATGTGACTGTTGGGCAGGACCAAGCCATAAAGAAAACACGCGATTGTTGGGCAGGACCAAGCCACGGAAGGTGCGTGTTGCCGAAACAGGGCTTAACGAGACCATTAGCGGAATGGAACTCAACAATATGACGACTGGGATGGACAACGCCATAAAGAAGACTACGCGACTGTTAGGAAGGACCAAGCCACGAAAGGTGCCTGTTGGCGAAACAGGGCTTAACGAGACCATTAGCGGAATGGAACTCAACAATATGACTGCTGGAAATGACCAATTGTAACACGGTGGGAGAACTGACTTTAGTTAAATGTTGCGGATAGCAAGAGTCGCCACCGACTTTTATTTTATCCAAAAGGAAAGGGCATAAAAGAACAGGAAAGACCTTAAAAAGATTTTGAGTTCGGGGGGTAGGTTATATAAATGGAAGGTGTTAGTACCCTTTATATCCATGGTTATCCATGGACTCTTAGTTACTTAGCTCACTTTAAACTGTTTTGAGAAAGGTGTAGTGTGTGATAAAAATTTTCTAAGTACTTTATAATGATCCTCGTATGGATGTATATAAAGACTTTGTTTTGAAAATATTTTTGAAAAGTGAATTTAATGAAGTATTTTGAAAAAAAGTGAGCAAGTACTTAAGAGGAACCTACCCTATGTTAAATCTTTATTGTTCTTATATGTTCTTTCAATGGTAAGACTAGCCCTATTATTAAGGAATAGGTAGTCATTACCTTGGATGTTATAAGGGACATGTGAAGGGACATCTATGTTTAGGCAACTGTAAGGTGTCTTAGCAATACGAAGGGACTTATCATCCTTTATTCGAAGGGACAAGATCATTTACCGTAGGCAACATCGAACGTAGCGGTAAAATCATGAATGTAAGTTATTGATTAACTTCACTCAATATACACAGAGTCGCCACCGCGCTTTTATTTATTTCCAAATGGAAAAAGGAAAATGAACGAACAAAACCTTAATGAATCTCAAAAGCTAAAAAGCTCAAAGAATCAAACAGAGAATGGGTACGGGGATTGGTTACAAATCAGGAAGGTTTTAAGCACCCGACTTGTCCGTGGTACTCCACGGGAACCCTTTGAAATGTTTACTGCATTTTTGGTTTGAAATGGTTTGCTTGAAAAAAGATTGAAGAGATGAGAAGAAGAATGTTTTTTAAGATTTTTGTGTTTGAAGAGACAAACGTCTCATGCCTACGTACCCACAGAGTGCAATGCGAGATCAAAACCCCGTAGTTCGTGGTACAAATTGTAAAAAGGCAAATGAGTTGAATTGATTTTAAAAATGTAAAGATAAGTCGTCATCCTTTAGCGAATAATTCCGCTAGAAAGGATGAATCATATCTAAACATAAAAAGGTTAAGAAGAAACGTGCACGAGGGCACAAAAGCATTTGAATGAGTTTGAAAGTTTTTTAGTTTTTTTGAGAAAAGAAGGTTTCGATATGCTTATGTGGTTTAGCATTTATTTAAGGAAATGAAAATGAAAAGGTAAAAACAATGACCGAAGTCAAGGTTTGATGGAGAAAATGTTTGAAGTTAGAAAACAAAGAAAGTTTTGAAAATAGGAAGGAAATTTGAAAATTGAAGAAGATGGGAAGAGATGAAGGGACTATCCTAAGACTTGAAAATAAAAGCTAAGGAAGAAATGATCGAACCAAATGGCAAGCACTTCTTTGAACAATTAGATTTCCATCTTCATAAACAAGTAACTCAACCGGAGCCACAATCTTCAATCCATAACAAATGAGCAAAGGGATGATCCTAGAATCTAGGTCCGAAACTCCAAGTCTCAAGCTAGGGATAGTAACCATAGTCCAAAATAATAGTCACCCATTTTTTAGATGTTTAATCCTTTATTAATATTTTTGTGTCCAAATGGACAAAGAAAAAAAATAACAAGCAACAATAATATATACAATAAGCAATATGATGAATGAATATAAAAACATAATAAGAGAGGTAGGGAACGAGAGATTTAAAGTAAAAGGATAAGGTGCGAGAGATTTAATTAAATGTTAGTATATACACATTATAATATTTACAATATAAAGTGGTATGATGAACTTAATCAAGCACAACCACGAAAAGAAAAATAAAGTCGAGGCAACCGGATCCAAGTGGATCGCATTCCGAATCGGGACAACTTTAGGTCTATGTTAAGCAATCGCCGAGTAATTTACGGAGTAATTACCCTACAAATGAGGCCGGCCACCACTAATTAAAGTGGAAACTATTCGTGTTAATACATGTTAGAGAAACGATATTATGAATCGTTCTCCGAAAACATGCCACACTAAAAGAAAGAGAACGGTCTAATCTTAATCGAGATTATCGTTGAATTTCTCGAAAGACAATCTATCACGATCTCAAAGTATGGAGAATGATCCAAAAATCATTCATCCATAGATTTGAAATAATGAAGATTAAATCGATCGGAAATCAACAATCCCGAATCGGAAGATTGTCATCGACCAAAAAGAAAAAAGATGAATAAGAAATGGATCTAAAAGAATCAAATCCATAAAAGGAAATAGAAACATATTTTTTTAAGTTCTTTTCTTAAATTTCTTTTCTAAATTATTTCTAAAATTCTTTTTCTAAAAAACTTTTTTCTAAAATATGCTATAAAAACTTTTATCAAAAAAAAAGTTTATACTATAATATTTAAAAGACATAAAGGAAAATTAAAGGATGGAAAAGAAAAAAAAAAGAAATGAAAGAGGGAGGGGGGAGGCGCAAAGAACTGATGGTGATGAAAAGAAAATTAGATCGAAAATGGCCTCTAGGCCCAACATTCACCAACAGGTTTTATAAGAAAACAAAATGAACCAAAAAACAAGTGAATCCTCTTTCTCTTTTCGTGGAAACAGGGGATGGTGCTCACTGTAGCTAAATAACAACAATCAATGAAAATCCGCCGCCGTCCTCACCGTAAGGACCCACGGACCAATTCTTCTTCTTCAGCCTTGAAACACAGCGGTGATGCTCAGGTCTTCACTTCCATTTTCGTGAACAACAAAAACTCAACCGCAAGCCCTTTCTTCAAGTCAGTTTCGAATCTGGACGTCTCTCTCCTTCGCGGATCTCGCTGCTTTCCTTCTTCTTCTTTTTCAGTTCTTCCTCTTGCTTTTTATTGATTCGAAACTGGATATCTGAAGCTATTTGATGAATGAAACTGAATTTGTTTGTGAGTTTGAAAATGAAAAGTTGAATGTGGTGTTTTGGATTTGTGCAGGGGTTCTTTATGCTTTTGAAGCTTGAAGAAATTCAAAGGGAGAGGTTTGATTTTATAGAAGGATTTGGGGGGATGAGTGCTGCCGTTTTGGTGTTGTGTGATCCGCGTGCCGTATGCGTGCTATGAGAGTGATTTACACGTTGGCTGAAGTTTGGATGATGCTGCGGGAATCACGTGCTTGTGGGACTTCAGCTTACGGAAGGCTTGGCTTTTAAGCATGACTGTTGTTGATGCGGCGTGTAGATGTTACGAAGCTGATGTAGGCTTGTTCTTGCGGCTGGAGGCTTAGGCAGAAGGCGTGAAGTGCGGGAGGGTAAGGCAGCTTGAAAGTAAGTTTGGCTGCGGCTTGTTTTTGTTGTTTGGCTTGGAAATTGCCTTGAGAATGTGATGTGTGGTAGCTGGTACGGCGCGGCATACAGCAAGTTTGTTGTGAGGCTTCGTGTGTTGTTGGAAGCTATAACTTGATGGCTTGTTGGCTTGTACTTGGAATGCTGTACGGAAACGGCTTTGTGGGCCTGCTAGAAGCGGTGCATTTTTCTTTGGCACGTGAATTTGTTTTGTTTTACAGTTTGCAGCTGGTGTGAAGTGAGGTTTGGACGGCGGGTGATAAGGCTTGTGGCTTGTACTTTGAGTGATGCTGGCGTGAGGAAACTTTGTATGTATTTGAGCTGTGCGTGTGAAACTTGTGGGCGAGTTGCTTGTTTTGTTGTTGTAGCTTGTATTGGCTTGTGATGCTAAAGGAGCTGAATACAAGTTACATTTGGAAAGCATTGTGAACTATTAAATTTCTAATTTTATTTTTTTGGTATAAAAATTAAGAAATGGGCTTAAGGAACTATTATACTAGAAAGAAAAAGGATTAATTGGAATAATTAAATGAAAAGAAATGGTAAAAAATAATATCTAAATAAAAAAAATAGTGAAAGGGAAATTGGAATTTTTATGAATTGAATTAAAAAAGAAAAATATAAAGGGATAATAGAAAAAGAAATGATTAATGAAATTGGATTTAATAAAAAAAATGGAATTCTAAAGAAACAATGGGTCTTATTAAAAATGTAATGAATAAAAGATGGGTATTAAAATAATGAGAGATGGGATAATCGAATAATCGAGAAAAAATGGTAATTTGGAATTTTTTGTGTGAATTGAATTAAAAAATAAAAATAAAAAAAATGAATATGGAACTGATGAAAAGATAAAAAACGTTTATTTGGATAATGGTGTGATATATGAATAATCGAGAAGAGAAATGGATATTGGAAATTGAAAATGGTTTAATGGATGATGATTTTTTTATTTTAAGCCCACGACCAACTTATTTTTCTTGTCAACCACTAATTAAAATGAACACAGCCATCACTGAACAACTTGCCACTTAAGCCACAAACACTTGCAATCTGTCTGATCATTACCCAGATTATTTGAGAAAAATAAATCCACGAACCAACCACTGATAAACTGACAAATCATTGAAGATTCGGACCTAACTTCACACAAATACTGTCTGATAACTGATGACTTCGCACATACCACAACTTGAACTTTTTTGAATACACATCAGTCTGAGAAACAGAACACTAGCACACACAACTTGCAATTGAAACAATCTTCTGATAGTTTGATCAATATTAGGTCAAACGTCCATCTGAATCGAATCGTGATTGAACAAACGCATCTGAATTGGAATCACAACACTTTCCTTGAAATCCTGCAACACAGAGAAGAAGAAGAAGCAACTGCAGCATATTTTTTTTATTTTTGGTTAGAGGTTAGTGAATATAAACAAATAACAGAAATTGAACATAGTGATCCTCTGCAAGGCGAAGACCTCCACCTGAAAAAGATAAACGAACCAGTGCGTGATCTTGTCTGTATGCAAATGCAGATGAGATGCGAAAAAATCTTAGGGTCAAAAATTAGGGTCTGACAGATGCCCCTATTTAAGTTTCTTTAATCCAGAGATAATGAAGATCGAGATCTTCATTTCGACAAGATGGAAGATACTTAAATATCAAAAAACCCAATTTTTGATCCTAAGATGCCAAAAACTGGAATGAAATGAGATGAACAATATGAAATGATATGAAGATGACATGGAAATGATATGAAGCAAATGAAACCGTATACAACAGCATATGAGATGTATATGAAATGCAGAGAAAATATGTGACAGCAATATGAAATAATATGAGAAAATTTATGAGATGATATGAAATGTATCTGGAACCAAATAAAGTGTAGAGAAGTCCAAGAAGGACAAGACGACACATGAAATAAAATAAACGCTGGGGATAAGGAGCATAAAACTCCGACGGGGAAAACAACATGCTAGAGACCAACACATGGCTCAGCCGAGGTGGAAATGTTCAAGAATGATAATTGGACAGAAAACATCACAACATCCAGGAATGACACTGAATGAAGTGAGAAAATTCCGAAACAGTACACCAAAAACATCCATAGATGACATGACTGACTTTGATAAGAATATCCGAGAATGGCAATCGGATAAAGGTAAACACAACATCTGAGAATAGCAATCAGACAGAAAGTGAATTACGACATTCAGGAACAGCACTGAATGAAATGGAAAAATTTCGGGAAAACACATCAACTCAATGATGATTCCAACATGAAAATCCGAGAACAGCAATCGGAAGGCAAGTGATTACAACATCTGAAAATGACAATCAGATAAAAATGAATCACAACATTCAGGAACAGCACTGAATGACATGGGAAAAAGTTCGGGCAAGCACATCAACTCAATGATGACTCCAACATGAAAATCCGAGAATGGCAGTCGGAAGGCAAGTGGTCACAACATCTGAGAATGGCAATCAGATACAAATGTGAATCACAACATTCAGGAAAAGAACTGAATGAGATGAAAAAAAAAAGGTCCGGGACAGTACATCAAATCAATAATGACTTCACTATGGACATCCGGGAATAGCAATCGGATAGGAAGTGATCACAACATCCGAGAATGGCAATCAGATAACATGAATCACAACATTCAGGAAAAGAACTGAATGAGATGGAAAAAAGGTCCGGGACAGTACATCAAATCAATGATGACTTCACTATGGACATCCGAGAATGGCAATCGGATAAGAGGGTGTATTATTTGGGAGAAACAACAGGTAGGTGAAGAAAAAGTTCTGGAGAGACTGACAAATGCCAAGTAAATTAGACCTTGAACAAAAAAGTAAGAAGTTGACAACAATAAGACTTCGAGAACTACATATGAGGACTAAAACACTCAAGAAAACGCATAATGAGGACTAAAACACTCAACTATGCAAACTTTTCAAAAAATGGGGAATAACACACCCGAGGACATAATACGAGAGAAAATGCTGACAACCAGTTTAGACTCTTAGAGGAGTGCAAAAGATGAAAGACTGATTCCTCAACACAGAAGTCATTGCCATTCTGCTCGAATATCAGAGATGCTACTGCTGAACAAATCTCTGTCACACCAGTAAACTGTAACAAGTTGAAAATCTTTTGAAAGAAGTCATGCAAAGCTGCTTGGGGATTCCTGAAGAAAAATTGCCCCAAGTTCAATGACTGATGAAAGTAAACTGATAATGGATTCAGTTCATGATTACTGCTGAATAAAATAATCAAATCTTTGAAATAACCGCTGAGAAGTTAAACTGTTCATGGCTTCAATTCTTGAAATGACTGCTGAGAAAATAATCACGTCTTTGAGATAACTGTTGAGAAGAAACAAACTGATCATGGATTCAGTTCCTGAAATGAATGTTGAGAGAATAAACTGATCATAGCTTCAGCCCTTGAGAAAATATTGAGAAAAGTAAACTGATCATAGCCTCAGCCCTTGAGAAAATGTTGAGAAAAGTAAACTGATCATAGCCTCAGCCCTTGAGAAAATGTTGAGAAAAATAAACTGATCATAGCCTCAGCCCTTGAGAAAATAACCCAACACGTAACTTGCAGAGAATCTTATGACTAACCAAACTTGAGAACAACTTGCACTGAGCAACAACTCTTGAACCATAGGAAATGAGAAAAACTTGCCCCTGATAATATCACCGACCAAGTTTCTTAAATGTTTGAAAATTCTTTGATGAAGAAAGTTTATTTGCAAATAAAAATGTTTGTACAAACTTGGTAATTTTAATGCAAAATTCAATGCAAAGTTTGAGATCAAGGATCATTTTTTGAATGAAACTTATTGATGTAAAGTAAAGGAAAACATTGTCAAAACACGGCGGTTGAGACAACAATTAAAAATAAAGCAAAGGTAAGAAAACAATGATTGGTAAAGAACTTGGGAGTCAGTTTACGCAACCTTGTTGTAGTATGATTTTCAAAAGAAACCCGGATTCAATTAGGACTTTTGAAGGTTGTAACTTGGCCTGGTTCATGGTTTATGAAACAAAGGATATAGGCTCAAAGTTTATTTGTACCCAACCCAACTTCGTGATGAACTCCAGTCCTACACTCAATCAATTCAACCTAATACATTCAAGTTCCCAGAACTTTAGGATTGCACAGATAAAGATGATTCATAAGCCAAAGAATTTTGAGATAGCAGTCACCTCTTCCTTTTGTTATTTCCAATGAGGACTTTGGTCAACTCAAATTGCTTTTGCTGAGGATTTTGATGACCTCTTGACAAGTATTTCTTTTTATTATCCCTAACTTTTGCCTGAACTGTGTTATTTGAACTTACAGCCAGCGGGATGCCCCAGTTTTTTGCCTAAGTCTCCTTCAAAGGTTTTGACTTAGCGGGCTTTAATTTTTTTCAATAATTTTTCACTATCATTTTTTTTTTGAAAGATAATGACTGCATGGCTTAATGATTACGATGAACCATCATTTGCTTTTGAATTGAGAAACATCTTCAACACTTCTTGATGTATGTGAAGGAAAACTTGAAATTGCAACCTTTATTTGAAAGGTGTCTTGAATGATTCTCTTGTACTTAAATGCACATTTGAATTAATTGAGAACTACCCATCCCCGGGTTAAAATTGAGGTTGTTTTTTCAAATAGAAAGAAACTCCTACTTCAAGGCTCCAAAGGGTTGACAAAGGATTAACTTCCTTATTTCTCCAGTGTTTAGGATTTGAAACAATGCCTGTATATCATCAACCAAGTCTCAATTGAAAGCATACCAACAACAGTTATGGGTATCTCGTTTTCATCATCCTCCCTCCAATCATTGTAAAACTTTGAGAAAAGATAAATGAACTTGAAATGTAAAGCATAAAGATGCAAATAGCAAATGAAATTGAATCAAAACAAAGCAATGCTCATTTCATTAAAATCAACATGAAAGTACAAACAAGCTTAAAAGCAAACAACTTAATATGATTGAAGAAAATTGCAAACATAAAGAAACAATGGCCTAGTGATCAATCAACAACAAGGATGAGCTGTCCCGTCTGATATTCTGGCCTTGAAGAAAATTTGACAATTGAAGTCTTCTTGAAGATTCACTTCCCATGATTCGACAAAGGATTGTTGATAACATTGGGATTAATGTCATTAAAGTAAAGGATGTTGTTCCTGATAAGTTCCTGCACTTTAGCTTTCAGCGCAAAGCAATGCTCTAAGTCATGACCAGTTCCACCTTGATGAAACTCACAGCGAAGATCCGATCTATAACCAACTGGCAGAGGATTTGGAACAGGAGGCGGAGGCCTAGTAGTAATTAAACCTTTCGCAATCAAAGAAGGAAACAATACAGTATAAGACACCGGAATAGGATCAAAGTTTGGCCTATTGCGATACTGATTTTGTCCAGCAGCAGGAGGAGGAACCTGAGCTTGAGCTCGAATCTGAACTTGAGCTTGAGCTGGTCGAGTTTGACCTTGAGCTTGAGTTTGAGCAGGTTGAGTTTTAACAACAGGAGCAACTGCAGCTACGTATGGTTGAACATATCGTTGTTGCGGGTGATAAGGCCTCCTCTCAGTTGAAACAGCATAAGCATCACCATCCCTTCTCTTGTGAGGATTTCCAAAAAATTTCCTTGCAGCATTAGGAGCTTCAGAATTGGTGATCTTACCCTTCTTGATACCTTCCTCTAGTCTTTCTCCAATAGTGACTAGATCAGAAAAACCAGATGAAACACTTCCTACCATTTTCTCCCAAAAGAACGGTTGAAGAGTGTCCATGAACAAACCAGTTAATTCCTTCTCAGGCAAAGGTGGTTCCACTTGAGCAGCTAGCTCTCTCCAGCGCTGAGCATACTCTTTGAACGATTCTTTCTCTTTCTGTGACATGTTTTGAAGTTGACGACGGTCAGGCACCATGTCCAGATTGTACTTATACTGTCTTACAAAAGCATCAGATAAATCTTTCCAGCTTCGGATGTGACTCTTCTCAAGTCCCACATACCACTTCATAGAAGCACCACTCAAACTATCTTGAAAACAGTGAATAAGCAATTTGTCATCCTTAGCATGCGCAGCCATTTTGCGACAATACATCAGCAGATGAATCTTTGGACAAGTATGACCATTGTATTTCTCGAATACAGGAACTTTGAACTTATCAGGAAGAACCAAGTCAGAAACCAAACACATGTCAATAGCAGCAGAACCAAAGGCATCTTTTCCTTCTAGACCTCTTACCCTCTTCTCAAGAGTCAAACATTGCTCTCTAACTTCATCCATATATCCAGGTTCACCCTGACTTTCAGCTTGTGGACCAGGAGCTTGGTACAAGAAAGGAGAATTCTGATAAGTAGTCTGAGCAGTAGCGTGCACAACAGGTTGAGGTTCAGCAAAAGTCGGAACTGAAAAGCCTGGCATAACAGATGGACCACCCATTTGAGCAATTGCAGAAACTGGCACATAATCCGGAGGTAACCCATATTCTGGCCAAGTAGAAGCTGGTTGCTGAATAACAGGAGAATCAACAACAGCAGTCAAAACTTCAGAGATAACAGTCCTTTGAGGTGGTTCACCTCGAGCAATCAGAACTTGCATCATTTCAGTGAGATTGGTCATACCGGCCTTCAACTCGTCAATTTCCATTCGAACTTCCATGTTATGTTGTTCTTGGCGTTCCATTCTCAATCTAATAGCTCTTCGTCTGATAACAGCTCTAGTACCGTATCTGTGGTGAGGAGTCAGCTTGACGGATCAACAGACAACTGAGGAAAGAAACAACCGGGATGAGTTCCCACACAACTCGGATGAACACAAGAATATGCGAGGATGCAATGATATGCAATGTTCACTTCCATTTTCAGAAAAACAACTCGATTATTGCAAACATGATCAACATCGAGAATATAGTCATGAAAATCTTGACAAAAAAAATGGAATTTTTATTCTTTCCAATATTTGCAATAATCGGAATTGTCTTCCTTGAAAATGGTCGTGATAATGATCATGATGAATATGTAGATGCAACAAACACAAACAAGATCACGCAAATCACACAGGTTCAAAGGTTCAGATCATGAGCATGGAGTCATGGGATAAGAACACCAACCCAAACAGGTATGTACTAAGGTTTGTCTTTATTGTACCTGCAAAAAACCAGAAGGGTGCTAACAGAGGTTCCCGGAGTTAACAGCCATCTTTAGAATATCATCGGTACGTTGGATTACTCCCCAACCAATAACATTCTTAAAATAGACCTCGTCCGAGTGTAGTATCGCGTGACAACCACCTTAAGTTTACACTCAGATAGTTTCCGCACTACGTTCCTAAATTGGCTTAGATTGGTTAAGGGTTCTACGGTCCTCAGTATGATCAGCTCAAGGTCGGAAAATAATGCCACGTACGATTACTCGTCATGACATTGATAGTCCAAGAGAGCCTAACCGAGTGGAGATTATCAAATTGATATTGCTTTGGACTACTCCATCGCATATCGCTTCGAATATCGCCGTCCTATCATAAGTGCACTCAGATCCGGGTTAGGATCTATCTCACAGAGGATCACCATACCGAAACAGAAAAACCAAGTAACAAGCAAATCAAACTAAAACAGTAAACAAATCAAAGTAGGCCGAATCCACTTAGAGATTGACTCCCCAGCAGAGTCGCCACTTTTCCGTAGCGGTAAAATCATGAATGTAAGTTATTGATTAACTTCACTCAATATACACAGAGTCGCCACCGCGCTTTTATTTATTTCCAAATGGAAAAAGGAAAATGAACGAACAAAACCTTAATGAATCTCAAAAGCTAAAAAGCTCAAAGAATCAAACAGAGAATGGGTACGGGGATTGGTTACAAATCAGGAAGGTTTTAAGCACCCGACTTGTCCGTGGTACTCCACGGGAACCCTTTGAAATGTTTACTGCATTTTTGGTTTGAAATGGTTTGCTTGAAAAAAGATTGAAGAGATGAGAAGAAGAATGTTTTTTAAGATTTTTGTGTTTGAAGAGACAAACGTCTCATGCCTACGTACCCACAGAGTGCAATGCGAGATCAAAACCCCGTAGTTCGTGGTACAAATTGTAAAAAGGCAAATGAGTTGAATTGATTTTAAAAATGTAAAGATAAGTCGTCATCCTTTAGCGAATAATTCCGCTAGAAAGGATGAATCATATCTAAACATAAAAAGGTTAAGAAGAAACGTGCACGAGGGCACAAAAGCATTTGAATGAGTTTGAAAGTTTTTTAGTTTTTTTGAGAAAAGAAGGTTTCGATATGCTTATGTGGTTTAGCATTTATTTAAGGAAATGAAAATGAAAAGGTAAAAACAATGACCGAAGTCAAGGTTTGATGGAGAAAATGTTTGAAGTTAGAAAACAAAGAAAGTTTTGAAAATAGGAAGGAAATTTGAAAATTGAAGAAGATGGGAAGAGATGAAGGGACTATCCTAAGACTTGAAAATAAAAGCTAAGGAAGAAATGATCGAACCAAATGGCAATCACTTCTTTGAACAATTAGATTTCCATCTTCATAAACAAGTAACTCAACCGGAGCCACAATCTTCAATCCATAACAAATGAGCAAAGGGATGATCCTAGAATCTCGGTCCGAAACTCCAAGTCTCAAGCTAGGGATAGTAACCATAGTCCAAAATAATAGTCACCCATTTTTTAGATGTTTAATCCTTTATTAATATTTTTGTGTCCAAATGGACAAAGAAAAAAAAATAACAAGCAACAATAATATATACAATAAGCAATATGATGAATGAATATAAAAACATAATAAGAGAGGTAGGGAACGAGAGATTTAAAGTAAAAGGATAAGGTGCGAGAGATTTAATTAAATGTTAGTATATACACATTATAATATTTACAATATAAAGTGGTATGATGAACTTAATCAAGCACAACCACGAAAAGAAAAATAAAGTCGAGGCAACCGGATCCAAGTGGATCGCATTCCGAATCGGGACAACTTTAGGTCTATGTTAAGCAATCGCCGAGTAATTTACGGAGTAATTACCCTACAAATGAGGCCGGCCACCACTAATTAAAGTGGAAACTATTCGTGTTAATACATGTTAGAGAAACGATATTATGAATCGTTCTCCGAAAACATGCCACACTAAAAGAAAGAGAACGGTCTAATCTTAATCGAGATTATCGTTGAATTTCTCGAAAGACAATCTATCACGATCTCAAAGTATGGAGAATGATCCAAAAATCATTCATCCATAGATTTGAAATAATGAAGATTAAATCGATCGGAAATCAACAATCCCGAATCGGAAGATTGTCATCGACCAAAAAGAAAAAAGATGAATAAGAAATGGATCTAAAAGAATCAAATCCATAAAAGGAAATAGAAACATATTTTTTTAAGTTCTTTTCTTAAATTTCTTTTCTAAATTATTTCTAAAATTCTTTTTCTAAAAAACTTTTTTCTAAAATATGCTATAAAAACTTTTATCAAAAAAAAAGTTTATACTATAATATTTAAAAGACATAAAGGAAAATTAAAGGATGGAAAAGAAAAAAAAAGAAATGAAAGAGGGAGGGGGGAGGCGCAAAGAACTGATGGTGATGAAAAGAAAATTAGATCGAAAATGGCCTCTAGGCCCAACATTCACCAACAGGTTTTATAAGAAAACAAAATGAACCAAAAAACAAGTGAATCCTCTTTCTCTTTTCGTGGAAACAGGGGATGGTGCTCACTGTAGCTAAACAACAACAATCAATGAAAATCCGCCGCCGTCCTCACCGTAAGGACCCAAGGACCAATTCTTCTTCTTCAGCCTTGAAACACAGCGGTGATGCTCAGGTCTTCACTTCCATTTTCGTGAACAACAAAAACTCAACCGCAAGCCCTTTCTTCAAGTCAGTTTCGAATCTGGACGTCTCTCTCCTTCGCGGATCTCGCTGCTTTCCTTCTTCTTCTTTTTCAGTTCTTCCTCTTGCTTTTTATTGATTCGAAACTGGATATCTGAAGCTATTTGATGAATGAAACTGAATTTGTTTGTGAGTTTGAAAATGAAAAGTTGAATGTGGTGTTTTGGATTTGTGCAGGGGTTCTTTATGCTTTTGAAGCTTGAAGAAATTCAAAGGGAGAGGTTTGATTTTATAGAAGGATTTGGGGGGATGAGTGCTGCCGTTTTGGTGTTGTGTGATCCGCGTGCCGTATGCGTGCTATGAGAGTGATTTACACGTTGGCTGAAGTTTGGATGATGCTGCGGGAATCACGTGCTTGTGGGACTTCAGCTTACGGAAGGCTTGGCTTTTAAGCATGACTGTTGTTGATGCGGCGTGTAGATGTTACGAAGCTGATGTAGGCTTGTTCTTGCGGCTGGAGGCTTAGGCAGAAGGCGTGAAGTGCGGGAGGGTAAGGCAGCTTGAAAGTAAGTTTGGCTGCGGCTTGTTTTTGTTGTTTGGCTTGGAAATTGCCTTGAGAATGTGATGTGTGGTAGCTGGTACGGCGCGGCATACAACAAGTTTGTTGTGAGGCTTCGTGTGTTGTTGGAAGCTATAACTTGATGGCTTGTTGGCTTGTACTTGGAATGCTGTACGGAAACGGCTTTGTGGGCCTGCTAGAAGCGGTGCATTTTTCTTTGGCACGTGAATTTGTTTTGTTTTACAGTTTACAGCTGGTGTGAAGTGAGGTTTGGACGGCGGGTGATAAGGCTTGTGGCTTGTACTTTGAGTGATGCTGGCGTGAGGAAACTTTGTATGTATTTGAGCTGTGCGTGTGAAACTTGTGGGCGAGTTGCTTGTTTTGTTGCTGTAGCTTGTATTGGCTTGTGATGCTAAAGGAGCTGAATACAAGTTACATTTGGAAAGCATTGTGAACTATTAAATTTCTAATTTTATTTTTTTGGTATAAAAATTAAGAAATGGGCTTAAGGAACTATTATACTAGAAAGAAAAAGGATTAATTGGAATAATTAAATGAAAAGAAATGGTAAAAAATAATATCTAAATAAAAAAAATAGTGAAAGGGAAATTGGAATTTTTATGAATTGAATTAAAAAAGAAAAATATAAAGGGATAATAGAAAAAGAAATGATTAATGAAATTGGATTTAATAAAAAAAATGGAATTCTAAAGAAACAATGGGTCTTATTAAAAATGTAATGAATAAAAGATGGGTATTAAAATAATGAGAGATGGGATAATCGAATAATCGAGAAAAAATGGTAATTTGGAATTTTTTGTGTGAATTGAATTAAAAAATAAAAATAAAAAAAATGAATATGGAACTGATGAAAAGATAAAAAAACGTTTATTTGGATAATGGTGTGATATATGAATAATCGAGAAGAGAAATGGATATTGGAAATTGAAAATGGTTTAATGGATGATGATTTTTTTATTTTAAGCCCACGACCAACTTATTTTTCTTGTCAACCACTGATTAAAATGAACACAGCCATCACTGAACAACTTGCCACTTAAGCCACAAACACTTGCAATCTGTCTGATCATTACCCAGATTATTTGAGAAAAATAAATCCACGAACCAACCACTGATAAACTGACAAATCATTGAAGATTCGGACCTAACTTCACACAAATACTGTCTGATAACTGATGACTTCGCACATACCACAGCTTGATCTTTTTTGAATACACATCAGTCTGAGAAACAGAACACTAGCACACACAACTTGCAATTGAAACAATCTTCTGATAGTTTGATCAATATTAGGTCAAACGTCCATCTGAATCGAATCGTGATTGAACAAACTCATCTGAATTGGAATCACAACACTTTCCTTGAAATCCTGCAACACAGAGAAGAAGAAGAAGCAACTGCAGCATATTTTTTTTATTTTTGGTTAGAGGTTAGTGAATATAAACAAATAACAGAAATTGAACATAGTGATCCTGTGCAAGGCGAAGACCTCCACCTGAAAAAGATAAACGAACCAGTGCGTGATCTTGTCTGTATGCAAATGCAGATGAGATGCGAAAAAATCTTAGGGTCAAAAATTAGGGTCTGACAGAAGGGACTTGATCTTATATTCTTAAAAGGGACTTAATGATATTTTATGAAAAGGGACTTTTCTTTAAGACACCTTACTTGACCTTATAATTAGGCGACATGAGGAATACCTTTAGAAAGTGTAGGATGGCGACCAAAGATCGACTTACGTGTGTGAGTGTTCATATTCATATATTTATCTTATCAAGCAAGTCATTCTAAATTAATTTTAATTTACAAACATGTTATCACTCCCTATAGTTACTAACCATGGCAAGAATATTTATAAACAATAAAACAATAACAAACTACAACTATTACAAGGCTTTCGCAATTACATTATAAATAATAAATATATGTAATAAAGAAATTATAATTAAAATGGTTAGTAATAGAATAATTATAAGTGAAAGAGGTTAGCACAAATATACAAAATATATACAAGTTAAAAGAATTTTTTTAAATTAGATAAGCAATTTTAAAAGAATTTTTAAGAGAAAATAAGAAAATTATGATAAGAATAAACAATATAACAATTATTTACAAGATATGATTAATTATTTAATTAGATATTAGAAAAAAAATTAATTAAGTTTAATATTTAAAAAAAGATAGGGTTAGAAATTTGGATTTGAAATTAGGGTTAGTTTTACAATTAAGAAAATCAGGATTAGGGTTTCGATTATTTAATCTAACTTAATTAAATTATTTATAAAAAATATATACAATAATAATATAAACAAATTTTAAACTAAATATAAACTAAATTAAATTTTAGAAAATAAATTAGAATTTTTTTTAGAAAAGATAAGTTAATTAGGATTAGTAAGAAACAATAGGATTAAGGTTTTAATTATGAAAATTTAATAATTATATGATTAATAAAATAAAAGAAAAGAAAACAAAGAAAAATAAATAAAAGAAAGAGGGGAGGCCTGGATTTGAACCCAGGACCTCCCCTGTACCTGCAAAGGGGATTACCACTGGGCTGCGCACACAGCTGGTGACCTAGAACCATCAAACAAACATTATATGATAAATCAGGTGAAATAGTTGAGAAAAGATAAAAAATGCTGAAGGCTGGACTCGAACCCACGCCCTGATGTCTATAACCATCAACACTTCACCAACTGAGCCAAGCGCGTTAGCTGAAATATAATGGAAACAAATTCTAAAAATATTAAGTCACAAATTCAAATTTCCAGATGGCGCCAAGACTTCATCTTCCTCGTTTGAATTTCCTGCGAAAAATTATATGACTTTTCCTGCGAAATTTCCTGCGTGTTCATAAACCAGAAAACCTACATTTTTGAAACATCAAGCAAACTACAATATCAATACAAATTAGCAACCCAGATCAATTATATGAGGTTTATACTTTATGGCCATGTTCTTAGAATCCATTTAAACACCATAAACACTAAGATCCCTAATTCGAATCTCAAACCCTAACAATGGCATCTAACGATTTAGGCCATGAAACTTCAATTGGTTTATCCAGAAAGCTTCTATACTTCAAAACAAACATGAATCAATAATCAAACATAATTTATATTGGCTAAATTTATGAAATCGAAAAGCAAAAAATTAAAGAAGAAGAACGATTCGGTTTGTGTATATGAGCATGATTTTGATGATTATAATGATGCAAACATGTTCAGTGGTGATCCAGGAACGATTTGCCACCTTCAAATAAACTTAAAAGCCACAAATTTGAAGAATCTGAATATCACTTTTGGATGAACTTTTGAAATTTGAAAGGTGTTCTTGAGGCTGCAAAATCGTGTCCAATGCATTGCTTTATGTTGTATATATATGATACATCAGAATTAGGTCAAAAAATCATTCAATCCTTTGGACTTTTGGACCTATGGAGATTGAAAAAGATTCATCCTTAAAAATTGAAATATTTTGATCTTACCTTGCTATATTTGTATGATCTGCAATTATATGGTACCAATCACTTTTAAATGAATATTAAGACCTTCTAGAACCAAAATCAAATCAAATATCCATCCTTTTATATTTTATTTTAATTTAAAATGATTTTTAATATAAAAAATCATAATAAATAAAATAAAATAAATACAAATATTAATAAATAAATTTTAATTCGTGCATGATGTCATGAAAGTGTTTGGATCATAAAAAGGCAAGCCCATTTGGTGAATTATGGTTTTAAGACCCCATTTGCTTCATAAACCTCTCAAAACTTTCCCAACTTTGCAAGGACACAAATCTCTCAATTTTAATGCTATGGAGGTGTTATTGGACATTTTGGAAATCATGAAGAGTCCTCTAACCAACCTCTTTGGTATCATGTCCATATCTTTTACCATTCTCATGTTATGCTCTTTGGAAGATGTTGACTTTTTGTTGACTTTTAAAAAGACCTATAATGTCTTAGCTCATACCTTCCAAATGAAGCATTTTTGGGCTTGGCTTGTGAGACAAAGAGTTTTAGATAATTCAACTTCCTTAAAATGAGCTTTGTATGGAAAAAGTTTGATGAAGCATGTGAAAGTTATGGCTGGTCAAAGTTCAGTTGACTTTTCTTGTGAAAACCCTAATTTAGAAACTCCTGATTCTTGATGATCTGAAATTTCCTTGATGAATCATGATCAACCCTTGATCAAATGATGAATTTTACTTCATATACTTGATTTTGGCAAAAAATCATGAAGTTTGACTTTGGTTTGACCACAGTTGACCTCAGTTTGACTTTTTAACTACTTTGACTAATTTTAGCCTATCTGATCATCTGATTGAGCAAATCTTTTGGGAAAGTCTTGAAACTTGACATGGGGATTCTTGAACACATATAGGATGCTATGAAGTTCACTTGAAGCCTTGGAAGTCCATTTATCCTGATGAAAGGCAAAACCCTAGTTTAAGATGCATTGCTTAGGAGGATGCATTGTCTGAGGGAATTGTCAAACTTTCTGACTAATTGTGAACCTTGTGAACCTCTTGAGATACCCTGTGAACCTTGTGAACCTCTTAGTACAAAATGTCTTGTCTTGGGGAGGGCAAATTTTGGGGTGCAACAGCTGCCCCTGTTCAATTTTCTGAAACCTGAGGGGTTAGATTGGTATATGTGCCATTCGTGACCTGGAAGGTTGAAGGGGATTGAACACAAAAGCCCAAAAATTTGTACTCGCTGGTGCGTAAAGTAAAGCTGATGATTAATCGTATATGCTTGAGTGGGCTTGAAGATGCCACTTGGAAGAAATGGAGATGGGCTTATAGATGCCATCCGTAATATCAGGAGGTGATAATATTTTGATGTTGATGCTGGATATCAGTACTAAGTCTTTGTATAGGCCGTCTCTGAATCGTTTATGCAACATGGTGAGAATTATCTCTTCTGAAAATATCCTGGATTAGGGAATAGATCTTAGTATAGACCGTTTGCCTACTCTCCGAGGACAAAAGAAATATCAAGATTAAAACTTCAGAAAATATCCTGGACTAGGGAATGGATCTTCGTATAGACCGTTTGCCTATTATTTAAGAACAAATAGATTAAATCTTCTGAAAATATCCTGGACTAGGGAATGGATCTTTGTACAGACCGCTTTCCTATTATCCGAGGCCAAAAGAGTGTCAGGATTAAATCTCCTGAAAAATATCCTGGACTAGGGAATGGATCTTTGTACAGACCGTTTGCCTAATATCCAAGGACAAAAGATTGTCAGGATTAAATCTCCTGAAAAATATCCTGGACTAGGGAATGGATCTTTGTATAGACCGTTTGCCTAATATCCAAAGACAAAAGAGTGTCAGGATTAAATCTCCTGAAAAATATCCTGGACTAGGGAATGGATCTTTGTATAGACCGTTTGCCTACTATCCAAGGACAAAAGAGTGTCAGGATTAAATCTCCTGAAAACTATCCTGGACTAGGGAATAGATCTTTGTATAGACCGTTTATCTACTATCCGAGGACAAAAGAATATCTTCTGAAAATATCCTGGACTAGAGAATGGATCTTTGTACAGACCGTTTGCCTAATATCCGAGGACAAAAGAGTAATGATTAGGTATCAGCACTAGACCTTCGTATAGATCGTTTCTGACTTGTTGTGAATTGTTGATAGTATTTTATATGCATATAACCATCCTGCAAGGAAAATGTTAGTTTATGCAATATGTATGCATGCATGGCATGGTGCATTTAAGTAAATGTATTATGCATTTATGGATATGTTATGGTATGATGTAAATGATGTATGTATGAATCATGCAGCCTGAAGCGTCTGGATATCTTTGTATAACAACTGCTGGCTAGGGAAAATAAATCCCGATTCGTTGCTGAAGAATATGAGGACCTCGTTCCCGTCTTGTTTGATAGTATAATATTTATAACCTCCCGTCTTCGTTCGTCGTACTTCTATTGAAGGAATAAGTTCCTGAGTATCCCGACTGAGGATAAAAGAGATGGACATAAATTCAAGGGAGATGTAACTCGAAGTATCTATAAAGATAGATTTGCTATGCTGGGGATTTGTAGTTGTCTTGTGGGGATGAACCGGCGAAGCTTCATTGAACTACTACCCTCGTTCGTCCTTAGTAAATACTATTACTGCATTTCATGCATTTCTGGTAAACATCAATCATATTCAAAAGCATACATACATTCAAACACAACCAATGGACGTTTTCGCTTATGTAAATAGGGTAAAAGTAAATCTGGACTCAAAGATGAAATTTTATTTATATTACAAAGTTACCTATGCATAGGCAAGTTTGTACAAGGAGACAAAAATCCTAGTAAGAGGAATTCGTCGTAAAATCTTTTACAAAACAAAGAAAATCAGCTATGTGAGAAATAATCCTATTGAATTTCAATTCCACTATTGCCATTATCTTCAAGTATCTCATCTTCTGCTGTTGAGACGAAAACGATTGGATTGAGCTTTATCTGTTCGAGCTTGAGTTAAGTAGCACAACTAGTTGGGGCTATATGAGTGATCCAAATGAGACATAGTCATACGCTTTTAATCTCTAACTTTTGCCTGGATTGCCCTTTCAGGTTTTCAATCCACCGGGATACCCTTTTTTGCCCAAGCCGCCCTTTCAGGTTTTCGACTTGCCGGGTGTACATTTTTTTTATATATATATCCCTAATTTTTTCCCGAACCCTTTTGGTTCGCCGGGATGCCCTTATTTTTGCCTAGGCCAGTCAACCTAGTGGGTCTCTTTTTATGCGCAGTATTTTTTAACTATGTCTGCGTTTATGGGTTGTGGGAAGTCTTCACCATCCATAGTAGTAAGCATCATGGCACCTCCTGAGAATACTCTCTTGACTACAAATGGTCCTTCATATGCAGGAGTCCATTTGCCCCTAGGATCACCCTGTGGTAATATGATACGCTTGATTACCAAATCACCAGTCTGATATACCTTTTGCTTAACCTTTTTATTAAAAGCTTTGATCATCCGTTTCTGGTACATCTGACCGTGACAAACAGCTGCCAGCCTTTTCTCATCAATCAAATTTATCTGGTTAAGTCAAGTCTGAATCCACTCATCTTCATCCAATCCTGCATCCTTCATGATTCTTAAGGAGGATATCTGAACTTCAATGGGCAGAACTGCTTCCATACCATAGACTAAGGAGAATGGGGTTGCCCCTGTTGAAGTGCGTATTGTAGTACGATAACCATGAAGAGCAAATGGTAACATCTCGTGCCAATCCTTGTAAGTAACAGTCATCTTTTGTAGAATCTTCTTAATGTTCTTATTAGCAGCTTCTACTGCCCCATTCATTTTTGGACGATACGGAGAAGAGTTGTGATGTTTAATCTTGAACCGCGTGCAGAGATCAGTAATCATGATGTTGTTCAGATTAGAGCCATTGTCTGTGATAATCCTTTCAGGGATGTCATACCTACATATGAGATTATTCTTAATGAATTGAGCCACCACATTCTTAGTAACAGATGCAAATGAAGCTTCCTCCACCCACTTTATAAAGTAATCAATAGCAACCAGGATGAAACGATGCCCGTTAGAAGCAGTAGGTTTGATCTCACCAATCATATCAATGCCCCACATGGCAAAAGGCCAAGGAGAAGTCAACACATTCAATGGAGCTCGAGGTATATGTACTTTATCAGCATAGATTTGACACTTGTGACATGTTCTGGAATGTTGATAGCAGTCAGCTTCCATGGTAGACCAATAGTAACTTGCTCTCAATATCTTTGCCATAGTATGACCACTAGAATGGGTGCCAAAAATCCCATCATTTATGTCTTCCATAATCTCTGTTGCTTCCTTCTTATCCATACAACGAAGCAAAGTTGAATCATGATTGCGCTTGTACAAAATTCCATTACTCAAGAAAAACTTAGCAGAAAACCTCCTCAGAAACTTCTTATCTTTGACAGATGCCCCTTCAGGGAACTCCTGAGTTTCAAGATATCTTTTCACTTCATAGAACCAAGGCTTTTCCTCTCCTCCTTCAGTATCAATCTCATTGCAGTATACAGGCTTCTCAAATCTGTCAATAGTAATCTTAGGAGCTTCATCATCCCAGCTAATCTCAAACATAGATGCCATGGTGGCTAATGCATCGGCCAACTAATTCTCTCCTCGTGGGATGTGTCCAAAGGTAATCTCTTCAAAATGTGGGATCAAAGATAACACATGTTCTCTGTAAGGAATGAGATTTTCATGTTTAGTATCCCAATCTCCTTTAATCTGACTTACTATCAGGGCTGAATCTCCATATACATCCAGGAACTGAATCTTCATATCAATGGCAGCTTTGATACCCAAGATACATGTCTTATACTCAGCCATGTTATTCGTACAATAGAAACAAAGTCTTGCAGTAATTGGGGTATGTGTAAACACCCCAAATTTTCCCTCACCCATTCACACCATGGCTTGTGATCATCCCATATGCATAAACACAATCATATCATCTCATATCTCATTTTTGATTCACTGCATAGATTCAAAGTCATCTGCACCTAGGGTTTGTGATCTGAACAATCCAAGAGCCTCTTGAGCCACCCCAAAGGTCAAAAATCACTTCAAAGGGGTCCATGTGTGTTCAAGTATCATATTATATCCTCTCAAAGTCAAAAATGCCAAAGAATCACAAGAACTGGGATTGGTATAGAAGCAGAGCCAAGTTTGACTGCACAGTTGACCTGAAATTAGGGTTTTGGTTTCAGAGGCCATAACTCCAAAATTTTTGGTCATTCTTGTTTCCATTGGTCTCTATATGGTATAGGGAGTATGCATATCAATTTTCATGAATAAATTCCATGGGGAAGTCATCTGATCAAGAGTTGACTTTCTAGACAAGCCAGTGCAAAATCAGGGCATCTGAGGCCCCCAATGACCCAACCAAGGGGTGATCTTCATCATTTTGAGTGTATATGATCTTTATTGGATCATGGAAGAAGTTAGAAGTTCACAAAATTCAAGAATTTGAAGTTTTTGCAAAGTTGACTTTTTTGGGCATAGTTGACTTTTCAAGAATATGTCATTTTATGCCATTTTTCAAGCCTTGCTTTTTGATCCAAAAATGCTTCAAATGAAAAAACTTTGGTCATGAAAGTTGTAGATTAGATCTTTCCCTTTTCAAAAAGTACAAGAACATGATCTAATTCTTCTTGGATCAAAAGTTATGGGGTGACAAAGTTGGCAAAAATCACTAATTTTCAAGGCATGCACCAATTGGAAAATTTGCAAAATCATGAACCAAGGCAAATTGTAACTTCTAGTTGACATCAAACCAATGTACAAACATCACATAAGTCCTAAAAATCAGATTTGGACCAAAAGATCACATGATCATGGTTTGTATAACAAGGCATTTTCATGAAGTTTCAAAAGGAACCAACTTGCAAAACTCATGATCACACTTCACCAACTTGCTGCATTGGCCTTTGAACCAGCCATAGCCTCTCACCTCATCTTGCTGCGCAGCCCATGCCTCTTGTACCAAGCTAGAGCTCAAGCCATGCCTCTCTTACAACAAAGTGGACTTTTTGCAAAAGTAAACATCCCAATCACAGCAGGCCAGGTCACATCATCTGACCAATAGGAGTCTTTTATGCAAAGCAAAGGCTAGCCATTTCATACAACAAGCCAGCCTGAAGCAAGCCCTAGGACAGCATACACAAACTCACTCCATTTGGCATTTCTCTTCGAATTTGTCTCCACAGCTCAAAAAAACAAAAGCCAAGTCCATTGATCAAATCACCATGCTTCATTAACCCCAAACCAACAAGACCCAGGCCTGAAACAAGCCATAGCATCACTTCTCCATTTTCACCCCATAAAGCAAAAGCCTTCGAATCTGTTTCCACAAGCCATAAACACTCAAACAAATTCCACACATCAACTCACCTTGCTTCACTGACCAGAAACCAACCATTGTTTTGGCCTGAGACCCTCCATATCACAAACACGATTTTCACACTCCCTTGGTCAGAGCTTCTGCAAACTCACTCAGGAGGCTGTTTAAACTCCAACCAGGTATTCAAAGCTTCAAAGGGGGATCATTGGGACCTGTTTGAGCCAAAGAACTAGCCAGAAAGTGCCAGAGATCAGAGCTCCAGTTCAGGTGAGCTTCATGAACATTTTTTCCAGGAGCTTGTTTTTAAGTTCTTAATTGGTTCTCTATGTTCCACTGACCATGATGATATGTTTGGTTTCGAAAATCATTGAGTTTTGAGCATGTATGATGTTCCTGAAATTTTTTGACCTAAACCCCTTTTGCTTCGATTCAGCTTTGTTGTGTAAAATAAATTTGTTTTGGCTGTTGATTCTTGTTCTATGATGTGTGGGGATGATTTCTGGGCAAGAAAATTAGGTTTTAGTGAGCTAGGGTGAGAGTTAGCATTTTTCAGGGAGGGTGCTGGCCGGAGAAGACGACCGGAAGTCTTCTCCGGCAGCCTGAAAGTCATTAACTGCTAATTAGGGTTAGGGCACCAGGTTTGAATGTGAGCCATTGGATTGTGTTTCCCGCGCGTGATTGGAGGGCCTGGATCATTTCATTAAGATTTAATTATGGATTAATAATTAATTAATTGGAATTAGGGAGGTTTGAATCTGGGTCGTCCAGATGCGCGCCCAGTCAAACCCTTTGAACCCAGAACGAATCTCAACCTCTCCTTCTGATTACTTCCATTTATTTCAATTTTTATTTCATTTCTTTTCATTTAATTTGTCCAATTTATTTAAAATAGCAAAACTTGTTTAAAAATTATGAAACTTTTTCTCAAGAGTTTTATTAATTTTTAAGACACAAAAATATTTTCATTTTCATTTTTAGCATTTAAAAAAAGTATTTTAAAATATTTAAAAGTTTATTTTTAATTGATTAATGAAAATTAATTTATTAAAAATACTTTTAGGTATTTAAAAATCACCAAAAAATTCATGAAATGTTCTAAGACATTTAGAAACATTGTCCAACCTTCAAACCAAATTTATTTTTTGATCTTGATGCATTTTAAGAATTTCTCGTTGAATTAAAATCATTTTTGTGCATTTATTTGATCCATAGTTCAAAAAATCATTTCTGCCTATTCATGAGGAGTTGGACATTGATTCTTCTTGCATTGCATTGTGTTTAGCATGTAGTTTTTGAGATTAAATGGCCATGATTTGATTCCTCATTTTCAATTTGTTTGTCAATTTTCTTGATTAGGAACCCTAAAAACCCTAAAATCTTGTAAAACTCATATCTCGAACTTGGGTAGGAGTTGAGACTTCTCCTTTGGGCATTGGTTTAGTATAGGATTAGGGGTCCTTTGAGTGTCATTTTCAATTTTTTATCTTAGTGTTTGCTTCTGATTTTGGTTTTTGTTTGATGCATTGTTCATAAACCCTAATTTGGGCTTCCATATGCATCCATCTTGCATTCTCTTGCATAACATGACTTGCCATGACATTTCAAGCATCCTTTTGATCCATTTGACATCATAAGACATATTAGAAGCATGTTTGATCATTGCATCATGTATTTTCCATGTTGTATGCCATGTGCACTTCATAACTTTTCATGTATGTTCATGCTCCTTAACTTGCTTCATTTGCATTCATGAACTTGTATGATCATTTCCATGTGCTGCCTCATGCTTGTAGCATCCCATAGCATCATTAACCTCTCATACATGCTTCTGGTTTTGTTTCTCATCATGTCATCTCATCCCATTTTGCATTGCATTGCATTTCGTTTCTAACATTTCAGGTGGTAAGTGGCTTGGAGAAGTGAATTTGCCTTCACTTCTCACAACTTTCCTTTTCATCTCTTTTGCATCCATGCTGCATTTTTATATGTGTTTTAGTTTGAGCTTGCTCATTCTTCTTCTTCCCACTTTCTTTCTTCAAGTGACTTGACTTCTTGAATGAAGCAAGTCACTTTGCTTCTCTTGATCCTTTCATCTGCTTCCTGGTGGTTCCATTGAAGATTGTTCTTGCAAACCTCACAAACCTTAGGAACAACCAAGCATGACAATGATTAGGGTTTTGATTAGTCTCCCCCACTTAGTTTTTACCTTTTGTGTCTCTTGAGTCTTCTCTTCTCATCTCATAATCAGGGACTAAACCCTAAAGGCTTTAAGGCTTTGTGATTTAGCTTATGCCTGCATCCTTCTATTAGGATGGAGTGTATAACTTTAATCCTAAGTGTTAAACCCTTAATGTGTTTAAATTTCTTAATCAATTCACATAATAATCATCAAGACATCACACTTGTAACTTGGGCCTTGCATTAGGGTTCTAATTCTTCCTTAATTGGTTAAGAAGGACTAACCCTAGTGTTAATGGACAAGTCCCCCTCAAGTTGTCTTACAAATCATAAAACTCACTTCATCATCATATCATTAAATAAAATCCACTTAATCAAAGGCTTGTTTGGTCATGAGTTTAATCCCTAATCATGGATTAAGTTGAGGAGCTTTCCTCAGCTTAAACTCTCTCATCTATCATCCTTCTATTAGGATGGTGTAATGAGTCTGTTTAATCCTTGATTATGGCTTAACCTCATTACTTAACACTAAACAAAAACACCAAAAACATCTAAATAATCACAAGTAGGTTAATGATCTTAATCCTATATCAAAGGTGATTAAGTGTGAGAATCTGACTTCACACTTAAGGTATTCTCATTACCCCTAATCAGAGGGAAGATGTGATGAGTTTACTAACCTCTTGGTTTAGTCTTAAGCTCATTTTCCTATGACAAACTTTCAAAAGCAATAAAAGACTGAAAACACAAAAACAAACAATAATCGTCTCCTCCGGGATTCTTTTCTCATCTCATTCACTCATAAACGAGAATTTGCTTCTTCCGTCTAATGCAAGACAGTTTGCACCTGAGCCAGACAGGTCATACACTTGAGCATAGACAAGTAAGCAGTTCATCAGTCAATTCACCTTTCAGTCTCTTTGGGTCGAACTACGGTGTTCTGACTTCCTCCTTGCACGAGAGGATACATAGGCATAACTTAACGGTTATTGAACAAAAGTCTCTGTATATTCCCCCTCCTTCCAGCATTATTCTTTTAGCCTCATGATCTTGAGCATCTTACTCCTATCTTTACACTGGCACTATACTTATACACTTCACTTCTCTTACACTGACACCTGTACATTCTTTTCCAGCTCTTTTATACACATAAATTGCACTGACACTACCCCTTTAAAACACAAATCTTTTAAGCGTGGATCCCGTCGAGTACGACGGACAATCTGGGTGCTAATACCTTCCCAGGTTGTAACCAACCCCCTTTCTCAGTCTCTCTGGTTCGCGACTGTCTTATCCATATCTTTCTAGGTCTATGCAGCATTGCCTTTCCTCCGGGATAAAAATGCCTAGCTGGCGACTCTATTCATCTCCAGTGAGTTCACGGCTGTGTGTTCTCATTGTCCCTCTTGCCGACCGTTCGCGTCTGTACCTTTATCTGGGCCCAATTTCCCATTTATCGGGAGCGACAGTATGACAGCCTTCAGGGGAAATGATTACAACACCAACACCATTACCAAGTGCATTAGAAGCTCCATCAAAAACCATAGTCCATCGGGATCCTTGTTCAGGTCCGTCATATTGTCCAGGTTCTTTGGTAATAATCATAATGTCTTCATCAGGGAACTCAAAACTCATTGACTGATAATCATCCACTGCTTGATGAGCCAAATGATCAGCTACAACACTTCCTTTAATGGCCTTCTGAGTAGTATACTGTTTGTCATATTCTGTTAAGATCATTTGCCATCTCGCTATTCGTCCGGAGAGAGCAGGTTTCTCGAATATGTACTTGATTGGATCCATCTTCGAAATCAATAAGGTAGTATGAGTCAACATATACTGTCTTAGTCGGCGAGCAGCCCATGCCAAAGCGCATCAAGTTTTCTCGAGCAGTGAGTATCTTGTTTCACAGTCGGTAAACTTTTTGCTAAGGTAGTAGATTGCCTGCTCTTTTCAACCAGACTCGTCATGTTGCCCCAATACACACCCCATTGAGTTGTCTAACACTGTTAAGTACATAATCAAGGGTCTTCCATCAACTGGTGGCATCAAGATTGGAGGTTCTAGAAGATATCTCTTGATTTCATCAAACGCTGTCTGGCATTCATCATTCCATTCCATCACCTGATCTTTCTTTAATAACTTGAAGATTGGCTCACAGGTAGCAGTCAATTGGGAAATAAATTTTGCAATGTAATTCAATCGTCCCAAGAAACCTCTAACTTCCTTCTCAGTACGGGGAGCTGGCATCTATTGTATAGCTTTCACTTTTGCAGGATCTAATTCAATACCTTTTCCACTGACAATGAAACCCATGAGTTTACCAGATCTAACTCCAAAAGTACATTTGTTTGGGTTCAATCTCAACTTGTACTTCTTCAACCTTTCAAACAGCTTATGCAGATGATCAAGGTGTTGTTCTTCATTCTGGGACCTGGCTATCATATCATCCACATATACCTCTATCTCATGATGAATCATATCGTGAAACAAAGCCACCATAGCACGCTGATATGTTGCCCCAGCATTCTTCAAACCAAATGGCATCACTTTATAACAAAAAGTGCCCCACTGTGTAACAAATGTAGTCTTTTCCATATCTTCAGGTGCCATCTTGATTTGATTGTAACCAGAGAAACCATCCATGAAAGAGAATACCTTATGCTGAGCAGTGTTGTCTACAAGAACATCAATATGAGGAAGTGGAAATCATCTTTAGGGTTGGCCTTGTTCAAATCCCTGTAATCTACACACATACGTACCTTACCATTTTTCTTAGGTACCGGTACCACATTTGCAACCCAATGAGGATAAGAAGTCACAACTAAGAATCATGCATCAAACTGTTTCATCACCTCTGCTTTAATCTTTTCTGACATTTCAGGACGCTTGCGACAAACCTTCTACTTCTTTGGACGACAGTCTTCTTTTACTGGTAAACGGTGAACCACAATGTCTGTATCCAACCCTGCCATATCTTCATAGGACCAAGCAAAGATCTCCATATAATCACGTAACATTTGAATTAGTTTGCTCTTGACACCATCTTCTAATTCATCCCCTATCTTGACCTCTTTCCTATTTTCTTCAGTTCCCAGATTCACAACTTCGATTGGCTCTTCATGTGGCTGTATACCTTTCTCTTCTTGTTGTAACAACCTAGCAAGCTCTACAGGTACTTCACAATCTTCCTCCTTTCCATCTTCAGCTTGATAGATCGGACTCTCGAAATTATAATTGGCAATAGTAGAACTGTTATCAACAGGATCCAGAGTGGATGAGGATCTGCATTTTAGTGATGTGGGTGTGTGTAAGAACACATAGTTGATAAAACAAAAATAAAAGAAAAGAAAGACAAGGAGCACAATATTCACGAAAACGAAACGTCCATTGATTTTTATTGAATGAAGTATGCAAATGAAATGACATCCTGAAACAAGCATACCATTGTGCCCCGGGTAAGGCACAAGGCTTAAAAGTTTAATTGTTCAAAATTACAAACTTAAAAATAACAACACAATAATAGTATTTACTCCTGACTAAAGGAGATAGGAATAACGTCTTCAGTCTTCCAGTTGTTGAGCCCATTACCCACAATAGGAAAGATCCAATCATCCAGGTTGTAGTCTTCACTATAGTCACCCACAACATTGATTTGATCTCTCATGACCCCTTGATTGGTGATACGAACAACACGAGCACGACGAACAGCTTTCTGGGACTCTGCAGTGAAACCCAAACCAAACTTGTCAGACTTGTAAGGAATGTCAGGAAGCTGACCCCAAATAGTACAACCACCTTCTTCAACTACAGCTCTGGCATCTTTGAGGGAGGTCATTGTAGGAGGTACTCTGGTAACTACAGGAACTCTTTTAACAACAGGAGGAGCTTCAGTAGCAGGAACGACCCAAGGAACTACTTCAAATGTCTGGCAAGGAGTCTCAACATATTCACCTTCCACTTTAACATACTTAAATGTATTCACATGAATGATCATATATTCTTCCACTCCGTAAACGGTGACAATATTTCCCTTCACTGGATATCTTAACTTCTGATGTAGAGTGGAGGTCACAACACCTGCCCCATGGATCCAGGGGCGCCCAAGCAAACAGGAGTACGCAGGACAAATATCCATTACATAGAAGGTAGAATTGAATATTTGAGAGCCAACTTTGATTGGGAGATCTATTTCTCTATGCACCACCCTTCTTGAACCATCAAAGGCCCTTACCACTATATTACTTGGTCTTAACACAGCATTTTCAGGACTGAGCTTGTTCAGAACCTCTTTGGGAAGTACATTCAGTGAAGAACCATGTCTATCAACACATGAGACAAGGTAGTGCCCCTACATTCAATGGAGATATGCAAAGCTCTGTTATGGTTTCTCTTGGCAGGAGTTAGGTCAGCATCATAAAAACCTAACTCATTATCATAAGTCAGATGTGCATCACAATTTTCTAATTGATCCACAGAAATCTCATTTGGCACATGAGCAGTCTTCAAGAACTTGATCAAAGCTTTAGCATGAGCCTCAGAACACAGCAACAAAGACAACATGAAAATTTTGGAGGGAGTATGCCCCAACTGGTCAACAATATCATAATCACTCTTGCGAATGATCTTCAGCACTTCTTCCATCTGTTTAGAAAGATTTTCAGCAGTCGGTGCCTCAGCTTGCACAGGTTCAACCACAGGACCTTTGCCCCGAGCATCAGTACTTGGTTCAGACGTGGAGGTAGTAGTTGGAGTAACTGCATTTTTTGAGGTAGCCGGAGGAGAGAAAATTCTTCCACTTCTGGTGATCTTACTAGATCCGGCAATATTATCAACATCAAGGTTATCATTAGTAATAGGTGTATCCGTCAAAGGTTCATGTTTAACACCATGAGTGTAAACATCAGAACCGTAATTCCAGGGTATAGCCTTGTCAGAAGTATAAGGAATAGGGCCAGGAGTGGTAATAATCATGGGAGCCACTCTAGCTTCAGCAACAGTCTTTACAAGGCCTTCAGCAGTGATCCTGACAGGACCTTTGGAAGTGATCTTGACAGGGCCCTTGGAGGTAATCTTCACTGGCACTTTATCAACCATATCCACATCTTCAACCTTCTTACCCGGAGTTAGATGTTCTCACATACTTTCCATAGAAGGAGTCCTCTCAAACAATATAGTGTAATTGTCCATGAGGCGTTGAATACCATCCTTCAACTTCCAGCAGCTATCAGGTTTGTAAGCACAGTAAATATAGTCTTCATTACAACCTGGAAAGAATCTAGCCTGCACCAGCTTCTTCTTAATAGTAGATAGGGGAGTAGTCACATCTTCTACTGAGGAAACATATGAAACTTCATCAATAGCATTAACAGTCTTCTCATGATTGGGCATGGGAGCAGTAATCACATTTGGAGTCCCAGGAGGGTCAAATTCAATCTCTCCAGCTTCAATCATATCTTGAATCTTGTTTTTCAATATCCATCAGTTGTTGGTATCATGTCCCGGACAATTAGAATGATAGGAACATCGTGCATTAGGATTGTATCGAGGAGAGGAAGTATTAGGATTCTGAGGAGGGTCCTTCAAAGTAATGAGTTCCCCTTTCAACATGTGTTGCAAGGCTTGGGCCAGTGACATGTTGATCTTGGTGAATTGTCTTCTAGGCTTTTGTTGATTGTTTTGTGGTAGCTCTGGTGTTGTAGAAGTAGGATTGGAAATGTGGACTGCTCCCACAGATTGGTGACTTCTGTTACGACTAGGTTAACCATACACAGCATTAGACTCCTTCTTCCCACTAGGGTGCTTCTTTGCAGTACCTGATGAAGAGGCATCCACCTGTATCTTACCACTTCTTATACCACTCTCCACACGTTCTCCAGTCATTATCAGCTCGGTGAAACCAGATGATGAGCTTTCAATGAGGTGACTATAGAAAGGACCATTCAGCGTACTCATAAACATATCTACCAGTTCCCTGTCAGTCAGAGGAGGTTGAACTCTGCCAGCCAGGTCTCTCCATTTTTGGGCATACTCCTTGAAATTCTCCTTAGCACCCATGGACATGCTTTGGAGCTGCATGCGAGTAGGTGCCAAATCAGCATTATATTGGTATTGCCTGTAGAAAGCCTCAGCAAGATCATTCCAATCACGAATATTGATGCTTTCCAATTGATAGTACCATTCCAATTGAGCTCCAGACAAGCTCTCTTGGAAGAAATGAATCCATAACTTCCTATCAGCAGTATGTGGTTGAATCCTCCGGACATAGGATCTTAAATGCAACTTAGGACATGAAACACCATCATACACCACAAAAGTAGGAACCTTGAAACCAATAGGTATAACCACTCCAAATATTAAGCTCAGATCTTCAAAATCAAGCCCAGAATATTTTTGTAACTCCATGGTATGCATCCTGTCTACCAGCATCTTGTACTTATCTTCATTATGATGATAATTTGCTTCAGAATCAGAATCTCCCACAGTATCATGGAGACTACCTCCCTCTTTCTCAGAATTTTCAGACTCAGAATCCTCAATATGCTCCTTGGTCTTAATAGGACCTTTGAATCTTCTTCCAAGATTAATAAAGCCTCCTGATTTTCTAGTCTTCTTATTCTTCTTAGCCAGCAGTGTCTTCAGCTCATCTTGCCCCTTGAACAAGTTCAGAATCAACTCTTGGAATTGTGCATTCTGAGCCTGGAGATCTTTGACAGTCTGTTCAAGAGTCATTTCTTCTGAAATAAACAACGAGAAGATAAGATACCTGTACATAAGAAACCTATGATGTAATGACATGGTATGTAAATGCATATGCAATGTTTTCAAGGACCGCAGGATTTAAATTTGTTTAAACAATCAGAAAGTAAACTTTTATTAGTAATCAATAAACTTGTTTGCCCTTTGGGCTTACAACAAAAATGAAATGAATATAAAAAATGGGGTTTTAAGTCTCCCATGGACACTTCCTCTTTGTGTTGAGGTATGAGTTGAGATTCCACTCCTCGTGAAGTTGTTTTGTTAGCTCCAGGATTCTTTCTTGACTAGCTTTGTAATGAGTCTCAAAAGTATCTCTTTGCTCCTTCAACTGGATCCAGGACCTCTGTAACTCTTCCATGTCAGTGGGCATGTCTGGATGAAGAATGACATAAGAAGTATCTCCTTCAGCAACAGGCTCCATAGTAACTGGCAGGATAGCAGGATATGGCATCATAAGAGTCTAAGCACGTGCTCGTACCCATCTGAGGTAAGGTTCCATAGGAATAAAGTACTTTTGTTCCAGAGTCTTGCTGTCAACCTTGTTCACTTTACCCCAAGCTCGTATGAACCTTTGACGGTAACCTTGCAGATCATTGTCGTAGTCGAACATAATACCCTGAATAAGCATGTCATGAGGACCATCACTCCGAGCATAACCAAACTAACGTAGAGATAAAGAAGTATTGTAGGTAATGCCCCCTATTATGCCAAGGAGTGGCACATTAGGGAACTCCCCACAACGGTCAATGATAGTAACATTCTCCATAGATCGAGAGCACCAATGAATGTTTGAATGAGAAAGTGACATGATCCTCTTAGACCACCTGAACCCTTGTTCATTCTTCATCACTGATCGAGGAAGGTGAGAAATAAACCACCTAGATAGCAGAGGTATACAACACATCAGAGTTCCTCGTGCCTTTGTAGTACGGGTATGAAGAGAATGTAAGATGTCTCCAAGTAATGTAGGCACCGGATTATGAGTCAGAAATATGCTGATGGCGTGTACGTCTATGAACTGGTCTGGATTGGGGAACAACAATAAGCCATAAATCAACAAGGCTACTATCTCCTCAAAAGCATCATAACTCATAGCCTTCAGGAACGCTTGAGCTTTCTCCATCAATACCTTGGCAAGGATACCCTTAACTCCACTTCTCATTTCCAAGACAATGTCTGATTTCTTCAAATGTAGGGCTGCAACAATGACTTCAGGTTTAGGCTCTTTTTCCAAGCCTGTGAAAGGTCTCTGATCAAGGATAGGTATACCCAGTAGTTTGGAGAATTCTTCCATTGTAGGAACCAGCTGATAGTCGGGGAATGTGAAGCAATTATGTTTAGGATCAAAGAACTGAAACAGAACACTCATCATGTCTTCATTGAACCCTGAAGTGACTAGATCCAATAGGTGACCATGCCTCTTGATGAACTGGGAGTTTTCAGAAACTTGAGAGACCAATTCTTTAAGCTTAGAAGGTATTCCTACAATTTGATCTGGATAGTATTCCTACGAGCAGAAGCCATGACCTGCAACAAAGAGTAAAGATAAATCCTTTGGTCCTTGAAATGGTTAGTGAAAATGCTATGCTTATGATGCATGATGATTCTATGATGTTATGCTCAATCACAAACATGTGGCACACATAAAAAAGTCACACAATAGCCCTAGGTTTGAAGGCTTGCATGAGGTTTAAAGGTAAGTACCCTCCCCTGAAGTTAGTTGGTTCATCCTGTCCTACAAAAGTAACCAGGTTCTAAGGGATCTCAATATCACTGATCCTTCCAATGGGTGGTTGTTCAGCAGGCAACTTACTTGCCAACCAAAACCCTCCAAGTTTAGGATCTCAATGAGTGTAGCATCGAGTATCAACCAACTTCAGTCTTCACCAAAGCTGGTTATCTCACTACTTTTCTAAAGGCCAAGATGGGATGACTAGGGTTCTAAAAGTCAGTTAGTGTATTGACAACATATGGTAGCCTCATATTATCCTCAACTTGCTTAAGGAACATAAGCACCAACCAAGAACTCACACTAACTATGGCCACCAGATCAACCATATCGGTATACGCCGTACAGTTTCCTTGGTCTATTGCCATTTACCTAAGGTACACTAGATCCGGGTTAGGATCTTTCACAAATAAGAGCACCCAACAAGTAAAGTAAAGCAAACAAATCAAACAAGTTTAAAGTGGTCTAATTCCTAAGGGTACCCCTCTTTTATTAGTCCCTAGCATAGTCGCCAATTCTGTAACACGGTGGGAGAACTGACTTTAGTTAAATATTGCGGATAGCAAGAGTCGCCACCGACTTTTATTTTATCCAAAAGGAAAGGGCATAAAAGAACAAGAAAGACCTTAAAAAGATTTTGAGTTCGGGGGGTAGGTTATATAAAGGGAAGGTGTTAGCACCCTTTATATCCATGGTTATCCATGGGCTCTTAGTTACTTAGCTCACTTTAAACTATTTTGAGAAAGGTGTAGTGTGTGATAAAAATTTTCTAAGTACTTTATAATGATCCTCGTATGGATGTATATAAAGACTTTGTTTTGAAAATATTTTTGAAATGTGAAGTATAATGAAGTATTTTGAAAAAAAAGTGAGCAAGTACTTAAGAGGAACCTACCCTATGTTAAATCTTTACTGTTCTTATATGTTCTTTCAATGGTAAGACTAGCCCTATTATTAAGGAATAGGTAGTAATTACCTTGGATTTTATAAGGGACATGTGAAGGGACATCTATGTTTAGGAAACTGTAAGGTGTCTTAGCAATACGAAGGGACTTATCATCCTTTATTCGAAGGGACAAGATCATTTACCATAGGCAACATCGAAGGGACTTGATCTTATAATCTTAAAAGGGATTTGATGATATTTTATGAAAAGGAACTTTGCTTTAAGACACCTTACTTGACCTTATAATTAGGCAACATGAGGAATACCCTTAGAAAGTGTAGGATGGCGACCAAAGATCGACTTACGTGTGTGAGTGTTCATATTCATATATTTATCTTATCAAGCAAGTCATTCTAAATTAATTTTAATTTACAAACATGTTATCACTCCCTATAGTTACTAACCATGGCAAGAATATTTATAAACAATAAAACAATAACAAACTACAACTATTACAAGGCTTTCGCAATTACATTATAAATATATGTAATAAAGAAATTATAATTAAAATGGTTAGTAATAGAATAATTATAAGAGAAAGAGGTTAGCACAAATATACAAAATATATACAAGTTAAGAGAATATTTTTAAATTAAATAAGCAATTTTAAAAGAATTTTTAAGAGAAAATAAGATAATTATGATAAGAATAAACAATATAACAATTATTTACAAGATATGATTAATTATTTAATTAGATATTAGAAAAAAAATTAATTAAGTTTAATATTTAAAAAAAAAGTTAGGGTTAGAAATTTGGATTTGAAATTAGGGTTAGTTTTACAATTAAGAAAATCAGGATTAGGGTTTTGATTATTTAATCTAACTTAATTAAATTATTTATAAAAAATATATACAATAATAATATAAACAAATTTTAAACTAAATATAAACTAAATTAAATTTTAGAAAATAAATTAGAAAATTTTATAGAAAAAATAAGTTAATTAGGATTAGTAAGAAACAATAGGATTAAGGTTTTAATTATGAAAATTTAATAATTATATGATTAATAAAATAAAATAAAAGAAAACAAAGAAAAATAAATAAAAGAAAGAGGGGAGGCCTGGATTTGAACCCAGGACCTCCCTTGTACCTACAAAGGGGATTACCACTGGGCTGCGCACGCAGCTGGTGACCTAGAACCATCAAACAAACATTATATGAACCTAAAAAATTTACTGCGTGTTCATAAACCAGAAAACCTACGTTTTTGAAACATCAAGCAAACCACGATATCAATACAAATTAGCAACCCAGATCAATTATATGAGGTTTATACTTTATGTCCATGTTCTTAGAATCCATTTAAACGCCCTAAACACTAAGATCCCGAATTCGAATCTCAAACCATAACAATGGCATCTAACGATTTAGGCCATGAAACTTCAATTGGTTTATCCAGAAAGCTTCTATACTTCAAAACAAACATGAATCAATAATCAAACATAATTTATAATGGCTAAATTTATGAATCGAAAAGAAAAAAATTAAGGAAGAAGAACGATTCGGTTTGTGTATATGAGCATGATTTTGATGATTATAATGATGCAAACATGTTCAGTGGTGATCCAAGAACGATTTGCCACCTTCAAATCAACTTAAAAGCCACAAATTTGAAGAATCTAAAAATCACTTTTGGATGAACTTTTGAAATTTGAAAGGTGTTCTTGAGGCTGCAAAATCGTGTCCAATGCATTGCTTTATGTTGTATATATATGATACATCAGAATTAGGTAAAAACATTATTCAATCCTTTGGACTTTTTGACCTATGGAGATTGAAAAAGATTTATCCTTAAAAATTAAATATTTTGATCTTACCTTGCTATATTTGTATGATCTGCAATTATATGGTATCAATCACTTTTAAATGAATATTAAGACCTTCTAGAACAAAAATCAAATCAAATATCCATCCTTTAATATTTTTTTTAATTTAAAATGATTTTTAATATAAAAAATCATAATAAATAAAATAAAATAAATAAAAATATGAATAAATAAATTTTAATTCGTGCATGATGTCATGGAAGTGTTTGGATCATAAAAAGGCAAGCCCATTTGGTGAATTATGGTTTTAAACCCCCATTTGCTTCATAAACCTCTCAAAAATTTCCCAACTTTGCAAGTACATAAATCTCTCAATTTTAATGATATGGTGGTGTTCTTGGACATTTTGGAAAGCTTGAAGAGTTATCTAACCAACATATTTGTTCTCATGTCCATATCTTTTACCATTCTCAAGTTATACTCTTTGGAAGATGTTGACTTTTTGTTGACTTTTAAAAAGACCTATAATGTCTTAGCTCATACCTTCCAAATGAAGCATTTTTGGGCTTGGCTTGTGAGACACAAAGTTGTAGAGAATTCAATTTCCTTCAAAATGAGCTTTGGATGGAAATTTTTTGAAGAAGCATGTGAAAGTTATGGCTGGTCAAAGTTCAGTTGATTTTTCCTATGAAAACCCTAATTTAGAAACTCCTGATTCTTGATGATCTGAAATCTCCTTGATGAATCATGATCAACCCTTGATCAAATGATGAATTTTACTTCATATACTTGATGTTGGTAAACAATCATGAAGTTTGACTTTGGTTTGACCACAGTTGACCTCAGTTTGACTTTTTAACTACTTTGACTGATTTTAGCCTATCTGATCATCTGATTGAGCAAATCTTTTGGGAAAGTCTTGAAACTTGACATGGGGATTCGTGAACACATATAGAATTCTATGAAGCTCACTTGAAGCCTTGTAAGTCCATTTATCCTAATGAAAGGCAAAACCCTAGTTTAAGATGCATTGCTTCGGAGGATGCATTGTCTGAGGGAATTGTCAAACTTTCTGACTAATTGTGAACCTTGTGAACCTCTTGAGATACCCTGTGAACCTTGTGAACCATGTGAACCTCTTAGTACACAATGTCTTGTCTTGGGGAGGGCAAATTTTGGGGTGCAACACCAATCTATAAAGAAAAACACGCGACTGCTGGGAAGGACCAAGCCACGGAAGGTGCCTGTTGGCGAAACAGGGCTTAACGAGACTATTAGCGGAATGGAACTAAAAAATATGACTGCTAGGCAGGACCAAGCCATAAATAAAACACGCGACATCAGTGCAGGACCAAGCCACGAAAGGTGCCTGTTGGTGAAACAAGGCTTAACGAGACCATTAGCGGAATGGAACTCAACAATATGATTGTTGGGAAGGACCAAGCCATAAAGAATACTACGCCACTGTTGGGCAGGACTAAGCCACGGAAGGTACCTGTTGGCAAAACAGGGCTTCACGAGACCATTAGTGGAATGGAACTCAACAATATGACTACTGGGCAGGACCAAGCCATAAGTGAGACTACGCAACTGCTGGGCAGAACCAAGCCACAGAAGGTGCCTCTTGGCGAAACAGGGCTTAACGAGACCATTAGCGGAATGGAACTCAACAATATGACTGCTGGGCAGGACAAGCCATAAAGAAGACTACGCGACTGATGGGCAGGACCAAGCCACGGAGGTGCCTGTTGGCGAAACAGGGCTTAACGAGACCATTAGCAGAATGGAACTCGACAATGTGATTGCTGGGCAGGACCAAGCCATAAAGAAAACACGCGACTGCTGGGCAGGACCAAGCCACGGAAGGTGCTTGTTGGCGAAACAGGGCTGAACGAGACCATTAGCGGAATGGAACTCAACAATATGACTGCTGGGCATGACCAAGCCACAAAGAAAACACGCGACTGTTGGGCAGGACCATGCCACGGAAGGTGCCTGTTGGAGAAATAGGGATTAACGAGACCATTAGCGGAATGGAACTCAACAATATGACGACTGGGTAGGACCAAGACATAAAGAAGACTTGCGACTGCTGGGCAGGACCAAGCCACAAAATGTTCCTGTTGGAGAAACAGGGCTTAACGAGACCATTAGCGAAAAGGAACTCAACAATATGACTGCTGGGCAGGACCAAGCCATAAAGAAAACACGTGACTGCTAGGCAGAACCAAGCCACGAAAGGTGCCTGCTAGCAAAACAGGGCTTAACGACACCATTAGCTGAATGGAACTCAACAATATGACTTTTGGGCAGGACCAAGCCATAAAGAATACTACGCGACTGTTGGGCAGGACCAAGCCACAGAAGGTGCTTGTTGGCGAAACAGGGCTTAACGAGACTATTAGCAGAATGGAACTCGACAATGTGACTGTTGGGCAAGACCAAGCCACAAAGAAAACACGCGACTGCTGGGCAGGAACAAGCCACGGAAGGTGCTTGTTGGTTAAATAGGGATTAACGAGACCATTAGCGGAATGGAACTCAACAATATGACTGCTGGGCAGGACTAAGCCATAAAGAAGACTACGCGACTGCTGGGCAGGACCAAGCCACGGAAGGTGCCTGTTGGCAAAACAAGGCTTAACGAGACCATTAGCCGAATGGAACTCAACAATATGACTGTTGGGCAGGACCAAGCCATAAAGAAGACTAAGTAACTGCTGGGCAAGACCAAGCCACGAAAGGTGCCTGTTGGCGAAACAGTGCTTAACAAGACCATTAGCGGAATGGAACTCAACAATATAAATGTTGGGCAGGACCAAGCCGTAAAGAAAAACATGTGACTGCTGGGAAGGAACAAGCCACGGAAGGTGCTTGTTGGTGAAACAGGGATTAACGAGACCATTAGCGGAATGGAACTCAATAATATGACTACTGGGCAAGACCAATCCATAAAGAAAAAACGCGACTGCCGGGCAAGACCAAGCCACGGAAGGTGCCTATTGGCGAAACAGGGCTTAACGAGACCTTTAGCGGAATAGAACTCAATAATATAACTATTGGGCAAGACCAAGCCATAATGAAAACACGCGACTGCTAGGCAGGACCAAGCCACGAAAGGTGCCTGTTGGTGAAACAGGGCTTAACGAGACCATTAGCGGAATGGAACTAAACAATATGACTGCTTAGCAGGACCAAGCCACAAAGAAAACACGCGACTGTTCCGCAGGACCAAGCTACGGAAGGTGCCGTTTGGCGAAACAGGGCTTAACGAGACCATTAGCGGAATGGAACTCAACAATACGACTGCTGGGTAGGACCAAGACATAAATAAGAATTGCGACTACTGGGAAGGACCAATCCACATAAGGTGCCTGTTCGAGAAACAGGGCTTAACGACACCATTAGCGGAATGGAACTCAACAATATGACTGTTGGGCAGGACCAAGCCATAAAGAAGACTACGCGACGGTTGGGAAGGACCAAGCCACGGAAGGTGCCTGGTTGCGAAAAAGGGCTTAACGAGAAAATTAGCAGAATGGAACTCGACAATGTGACTGCTGGGCAGGACCAAGCCACAAAGAAAACACGCGACTGCTGGGCTGGACCAAGCCACAGAAGGTGCTTGTTGGCGAAACAGGGCTTAACGAGACCATTAGCGGAATGGAACTAAATAATATGACTCTTGGGCAGGACCAAGCCATAAAGAAGACTACCGAACTGTTGGGAAGGACCAAGCCACGGAAGGTGCCTGATGGCGAAACAGTGCTTAACGAGACCATTAGCGGAATGGAACTCAACAATATGACTTCTGGGCAGGACCAAGCCATAGAGAAGACTACGTAACTGCTGGAAAGGACCAAGCCACGAAAGGTGCCTGTTGGCGAAACATGGCTTAACGAGACCATTAGCGGAATAGAACTCAACAATATGACTGCTGGGCAGGACCAAGCCACAAAGAAAAACACGCGACTGCAACGCTGAACCAAGCCACGGAAGGTGCCTGTTGGCGAAACAGGGATTAATGAGACCATTAGCGGAATGGAACTCAATAATATGACTACTTGGCAAGACCAAGCCATAAAGAAAATACGCGACTGCTGGGAAGAACCAAGCCACAGAAAGTGCCTGTTAGCGAAACAAGGCTTAACGAGACAATTAGCGGAATGGAACTCAACAATATGACTGCGGGGAAGGACCAAGCCATAAAGAAAAACATGCGACTGTTGGGCATGATCAAGCCAGGGAAGGTGCCTGTTGGCGAAACAGGACTTAACGAGACCATTAGCGGAATGGAACTCAATAATATGACTACTGGGCAAGACCAAGCCATAAAGAAAACACGCGACTGCTGGGCAGGACCAAGCCACAGAAGGTGCCTGTTGGTGAAACAGGGCTTAGCGTGACCATTAGCGGAATGGAACCAAACAATATGACTATTGGGCAGGACCAAGCCACGGAAGGTGCCTATTGGCGAAACAGGGCTTAACGAGACCTTTAGCGGAATAGAACTCAATAATATAACTATTGGGAAAGACCAAGCCATAATGAAAACACGCGACTGCTAGGCAGGACCAAGCCACGGAAGGTGCCTGTTGGTGAAACAGGGCTTAACGAGACCATTAGCGGAATGGAACTAAACAATATGACTGCTTAGCAGGACCAAGCCACAAAGAAAACACGCGACTGTTGCGCAGGACCAAGCTACGGAAGGTGCCGGTTGGCGAAACAGGGCTTAACGAGACCATTAGCGGAATGGAACTCAACAATATGACTGCTGGGAAGGACCAAGACATAAATAAGAATTGCGACTACTGGGCAGGACCAATCCACATAAGGTGCCTGTTCGAGAAACAGGGCTTAACGACACCATTAGCGGAATGGAACTCAACAATATGACTGTTGGGCAGGACCAAGTCATAAAGAAGACTACGCGACGGTTGGGAAGGACCAAGCCACGGAAGGTGCCTGGTTGCGAAAAAGGGCTTAACGAGAAAATTAGCCGAATGGAACTCGACAATGTGACTGCTGGGCAGGACCAAGCCACAAAGAAAACACGCGACTGCTGGGCAGGACCAAGCCACGGAAGGTGCCTGATGGCGAAACAGGGCTTAACGAGACCATTAGCGGAATGGAACTCAACAATATGACTTCTGGGCAGGACCAAGCCATAGAGAAGACTACGTAACTGCTGGAAAGGACCAAGCCACGAAAGGTGCCTGTTGGCGAAACATGGCTTAACGAGACCATTAGCGGAATAGAACTCAACAATATGACTGCGGGGAAGGACCAAGCCATAAAGAAAAACATGCGACTGTTAGGCATGATCAAGCCAGGGAAGGTGCCTGTTGGCGAAACAGGACTTAACGAGACCATTAGCGGAATGGAACTCAATAATATGACTACTGGGCAAGACCAAGCCATAAAGAAAACACGCGACTGCTGGGCAGGACCAAGCCACAGAAGGTGCCTGTTGGTGAAACAGGGCTTAGCGTGACCATTAGCGGAATGGAACCAAACAATATGACTATTGGGCAGGACCAAGCAACAAAGAAAACACGCGACTTCTGGGCAGGACCAAGCCACAGAAGGTGCCTATTGGCGAAAAAGGGCTTAGCGAGACCATTAGCGGAATGGAACTAAACAATATGACTATTGGGCAGGACCAAGCCATAAAGAAGACTACGCGACTGCTGGGCAGGACCAAGCCACGAAAGGTGCCTGTTGGAGAAATAGGGCTTAACGAGACCATTAGCGAAATGGAACTCAACAATATGACTGTTGGGCAGGACCAAGCCATTAAGAAGACTACGCGACTGCTAGGCAGAACCAAGCCACAGAAGGTGCCTGTTTGTGAAACAGGGCCTAACGAGACCATTAGCGGAATGGAACTCAACAATATAACTGTTGGGCAGGGCCAAGCCATAAAAAAAAATACGCGACTGCTTGGCAGGACCAAGCCACGGAAGGTGCCTGTAGGCGAAACAGGGATTAACGAGACCATTAGCGGAATGGAACTCAATAATATGACTACTGGGCAAGACCAAGCCATAAAGAAAATACGCGACTGCTGGGCAGGACCAAGCCACGGAAGGAGGCTGTTGGCGAAACAGGGCTTAACGAGACCATTAGCGGAATGGAACTTGACAATGTGACTGTTGGGCAAGACCAAGATACATAGAAAACACACGACTGTTGGGCAGGACCAAGCCACAGAAGGTACCTGTTGGAGAAACAGGGCTTAACGAGACCATTAGCGGAATGGAACTAAACAATATGACTCTTGGGCAGGACCAAGCCATAAAAAAGACTATGCGACTGTTGGGCAGGACCAAGCCACGGAAGGTGCCTGTTGGCGAAACAGGGCTTAACGAGACCATTAGCGGAATGGAACTCAACAATATGACTTCTGGGCAAGACCAAGCCATAAAGAAAACACGCGACTGTTGGGTAGGACCAAGCCACGGAAGGTGCCTATTGGCGAAAAAGGGCTTAACGAGACTTTTAGCGGAATGGAACTCAACAATATGACTGCTGGGTAGGACCAAGCCATAAAGAAGACTACGCGTATGCTGGACAGGACCAAGCCACGGAAGGTGCCTGTTGGAGAAACAGAACTTAACGAGACCATTAGCGAAATCGAACTCAACAATATGACTGTTGGGAAGGACCAAGCAATTAAGAAGATTACGCAACTGCTAGGCAGAACCAAGCCACAGAAGGTGCCTGTTGGCGAAACAGAGCTTAACGAGACCATTAGCGGAATGGAACTCAATAATATGACTACTGGGTAGGACCAATACATAAATAAGACTTGCGACTGCTGGGCAGGACAAAGCCACAGAAGGTGCCTGTTGGAGAAACAGGGCTTAACGACACCATTAGCGGAATGGAACTCAACAATATGACTGCTATGCAGGACCAAGCCATAAAGAAGACTACGCGACTGTTGGGAAGGACAAAGCCACAGAAGGTGCCTGTTGGAGAAACAGGGCTTAACGAGACCATTGGCAGAATGGAACTCGACAATGTGACAGCTGGGTAGGACCAAGCCACAAAGAAAACAAGCGACTGCTGGGCAGGACCAAGCCACAGAAGGTGCTTGTTGGCGAAACAGGGCTTAACGAGACCATTAGCGGAATGAAACTAAACAATATGACTCTTGGGCAGGACCAAGCCATAAAGAAGACTACGCGACTGTTGGGCAGGACCAAGCCACGGAAGGTGCCTGTTGGCGAAACAGGGCTTAACGAGACCATTAGCGGAATGGAACTCAACAATATGACTTATGGGCAGGACCAAGCCATAAAGAAGACTACGCAACTGCTGGGCAGGACCAAGCCACGAAAGGTTCCTGTTGGCGAACCAGGGCTTAACGAGACCATTAGCGGAATGGAACTCAACAATATGACTACTGGGCAGGACCAAGCCACAAAGAAAAACACGCGACTGCTAGGCTGAACCAAGCCACGGAAGGTGCCTGTTGGCGAAACAGGGATTAATGAGACCATTATCGGAATGGAACTCAATAATATGACTATTGGGCAAGACCAAGCCATAAAGAAAATACCAACTGCTTGGCAGAACTAAGCCACAAAAAGTGCCTTTTAGCGAAACATTGTTTAACGAGACAATTAGCGGAATGGAACTCAACAATATGACTGCTGCGCAGGACCAAGCCATAAAAAAAACATGCGACTGTTGGGCAGGGCCAAGCCAGGGAAGGTGCCTGTTGGCGAAACAGGACTTAACGAGACCATTAGCGGAATGGAACTCAATAATATGACTACTGGGAAAGACCAAGCCATAAAGAAAACACGCGGTTTCTGGGCAGGACCAAGCCACGGAAGATGCTTATTGGTGAAACAGGGCTTAGCGAGACCATTAGAGGAATGGAACTAAACAATATGACTATTGAGCAGGACCAAGCCACAAAGAAAACACGCGACTGTTGGGCAGGACCAAGCTACGGAAGGTGCCTATTGGATAAAAAGGGCTTAACGAGACATTTAGCGGAATGGAACTCAACAATATGACTGCTGGGTAGGACCAAGACATAAATAAGACTTGCGTTTGCTGGGCGGGACCAAGCCACAGAAGGTGGCTGTTGGAGAAACAGAGCTTAACGACACCATTAGCGGAATGGAACTCAATAATATGACTACTGGGCAAGACCAAGCCATAGAAAATACGCGACTGCAGGGCAGGACCAAGCCACGGAAGGTGGCTGTTGACGAAACATGGCTTAACTAGACCATTAGCAGAATGCAACTCGACAATGTGACTGCTGGCCAAGACCAAGATACATAGAAAACACGCGACTGTTGGGCAGGACCAAGCCACAGAAGGTACCTGTTGGAGAAACAGGGCTTAACGAGACCATTAGCGGAATGGAACTAAACAATATGACTCTTGGGCAGGACCAAGCCATAAAGAAGACTACGCGACAGTTGGGCAGGACCAAGCCACGGAAGGTGCCTGTTGGAGAAACAGGGCTTAACGAGACCGTTAACGGAATGGAACTCAACAATATGACTTCTGGGCAGGACCAAGCCATAAAGAAGATTACGCAACTGCTGGGCAGGACCAAGCCACGAAAGGTGCCTGTTGGCGAAACAGGGCTTAACGAGACCATTAGCTTAATGGAACTCAACAATATGACTATTGGGCAGGACCAAGCCACAAAGAAAAACACGCGACTGCTAGGCTGAACCAAGCCACAGAAGGTGCCTGTTGGAGAAACAGGGATTAATGAGACTATTAGCGGAATGGAACTCAATAATATGACTACTGGGCAAGACCAAGCCATAAAGAAAATACCAACTTCTGGGAAGAACCAAGCCACAGAAAGTGCCTTTTAGCAAAACAGGGCTTAACGAGACAATTAGCGGAATGGAACTCAACAATATGACTGCTGCGCAGGACCAAGCCATAAAGAAAAACATGCGACTGTTGGGCAGGACCAAGCAAGGGAAGGTGCCTGTTGGCGAAACCGGACTTAACGAGACCATTAGCGGAATGGAACTCAATAATATGACTACTGGGCAAGACCAAGCCATAAAGAAAACACGCGGCTTATGGGCAGGACCAAGCCACGGAAGGTGCTTTTTGGTGAAATAGGGCTTAGCGAGACCATTTGCGGAATGGAACTCAACAATATGACTGCTGGGTAGGACCAAGCCATAAAGAAGACTACGCGACTGCTAGGTAGGACCATGCCACGGAAGGTGCCTGTTGGAGAAACAGGGCTTAACGAGACCATTAGCGAAATGGAACTAAAAAATATGACTGTTGGGCAGGACCAAGCCATTAAGAAGACTACGCGACTGCTAGGCAGAACCAAGCCACAGAAGGTGCCTGTTGGCGAAACAGGGCTTAACGAGACCATTAGCGGAATGGAACTCAACAATATGACTGCTGGGAAGGACCAAGACATAAATAAGACTTGCGACTGCTGGGCAGGACCAAGCCACAGAAGGTGCCGGTTGGAGAAACAGGGCTTAACGACACCATTAGCGGAATGGAACTCAACAATATGACAGCTGGGCAGGACCAAGCCATAAATAAGACTACGCGACTATTGGGAAGGACCAAGCCACAGAAGGTGTCTGTTGGCGAAACAGGGCTTAACGAGACCATTAGCAGAATGGAACTCGACAATGTGACAGCTGGGCAGGACCAAGCCACAAAGAAAACACGCGACTGTTGGGCAGGACCAAGCCACAAAAGGTGCTTGTAGGCGAAACAGGGCTTAACGAGACCATTAGCGGAATGGAACTCAACAATACGACTTCTGGGCAGGACCAAGCCATAAAGAAGACTACGCAACTGCTGGTCAGGACCAAGCCACAAAAGATGCCTGTTGGCGAAACAGGGCTTAACGAGACCATTAGCTTAATGGAACTCAACAATATGACTGCTGGGCAGGACCAAGCCATAAAGAAAAACACGCGACTGCTAGGCTGAACCAAGCCACCGAAGGTGCCTGTTGGGGAAACAGGGATTAATGAGACCATTAGCGGAATGGAACTCAATAATATGACTACTGGGCAAGACCAAGCCATAAAGAAAATATGCGACTGCTGGGCAGAACCAAGCCACAGAAAGTGCCTGTTAGCGAAACAGGGTTTAACGAGACAATTAGCGGAATGGAACTCAACAATATGACTGCTGGGCAGGACCAAGCCATAAAGAAAAACATGCGACTGTAGAGCAGGACCAAGCCATAAAGAAAACACGCGACTGCTGGGCAGGACCAAGCCACGGAAGGTGCCTGTTGGCGAAAAAGGGCTTAACGAGACCTTTAGCAGAATGGAACTCAACAATATGACTGCTGGGTAGGACCAAGCCATAAAGAAGACAACGAGACTGTTGAGCAGGACCAAGCCACGGAAGGTACCTGTTGGAGAAACAGGGCTTAACGAGAACATTAGCAAAATGGGACTCAACAATATGACTGTTGGGCAGGACCAAGCCATTAAGAAGACTACGCGACTCTTAGGCAGAACCAAGCCACAGAAGGTGCCTGTTGGAGAAACAGGGCTTAACGAGACCATTAGCGGAATGGAACTAAACAATATGACTCTTGGGCAGGACCAAGCCATAAAGAAGACTACGCGAAAGTTGGGCAGGACCAAGCCACGGAAGGTGCCTGTTGGAGAAACAGGGCTTAACGAGACCGTTAACGGAATGGAACTCAACAATATGAATTCTGGGCAGGACCAAGCCATAAAGAAGATTACGCAACTGCTGGGCAGGACCAAGCCACGAAAGGTGCCTGTTGGCGAAACAGGGCTTAACGAGACCATTAGCTGAATGGAACTCAACAATATGACTATTGGGCAGGACCAAGCCACAAAGAAAAACACGCGACTGCTAGGCTGAACCAAGCCACAGAAGGTGCCTGTTGGAGAAACAGGGATTAATGAGACTATTAGCGGAATGGAACTCAATAATATGACTACTGGGCAAGACCAAGCCATAAAGAAAATACCAACTTCTGGGAAGAACCAAGCCACAGAAAGTGCCTTTTAGCAAAACAGGGCTTAACGAGACAATTAGCGGAATGGAACTCAACAATATGACTGCTGCGCAGGACCAAGCCATAAAGAAAAACATGCGACTGTTGGGCAGGACCAAGCAAGGGAAGGTGCCTGTTGGCGAAACCGGACTTAACGAGACCATTAGCGGAATGGAACTCAATAATATGACTACTGGGCAAGACCAAGCCATAAAGAAAACACGCGGCTTATGGGCAGGACCAAGCCACGGAAGGTGCTTTTTGGTGAAATAGGGCTTAGCGAGACCATTTGCGGAATGGAACTCAACAATATGACTGCTGGGTAGGACCAAGCCATAAAGAAGACTACGCGACTGCTAGGTAGGACCATGCCACGGAAGGTGCCTGTTGGAGAAACAGGGCTTAACGAGACCATTAGCGAAATGGAACTAAAAAATATGACTGTTGGGCAGGACCAAGCCATTAAGAAGACTACGCGACTGCTAGGCAGAACCAAGCCACAGAAGGTGCCTGTTGGCGAAACAGGGCTTAACGAGACCATTAGCGGAATGGAACTCAACAATATGACTGCTGGGAAGGACCAAGACATAAATAAGACTTGCGACTGCTGGGCAGGACCAAGCCACAGAAGGTGCCGGTTGGAGAAACAGGGCTTAACGACACCATTAGCGGAATGGAACTCAACAATATGACAGCTGGGCAGGACCAAGCCATAAATAAGACTACGCGACTATTGGGAAGGACCAAGCCACAGAAGGTGTCTGTTGGCGAAACAGGGCTTAACGAGACCATTAGCAGAATGGAACTCGACAATGTGACAGCTGGGCAGGACCAAGCCACAAAGAAAACACGCGACTGTTGGGCAGGACCAAGCCACAAAAGGTGCTTGTAGGCGAAACAGGGCTTAACGAGACCATTAGCGGAATGGAACTCAACAATACGACTTCTGGGCAGGACCAAGCCATAAAGAAGACTACGCAACTGCTGGTCAGGACCAAGCCACAAAAGATGCCTGTTGGCGAAACAGGGCTTAACGAGACCATTAGCTTAATGGAACTCAACAATATGACTGCTGGGCAGGACCAAGCCATAAAGAAAAACACGCGACTGCTAGGCTGAACCAAGCCACCGAAGGTGCCTGTTGGGGAAACAGGGATTAATGAGACCATTAGCGGAATGGAACTCAATAATATGACTACTGGGCAAGACCAAGCCATAAAGAAAATATGCGACTGCTGGGCAGAACCAAGCCACAGAAAGTGCCTGTTAGCGAAACAGGGTTTAACGAGACAATTAGCGGAATGGAACTCAACAATATGACTGCTGGGCAGGACCAAGCCATAAAGAAAAACATGCGACTGTAGAGCAGGACCAAGCCATAAAGAAAACACGCGACTGCTGGGCAGGACCAAGCCACGGAAGGTGCCTGTTGGCGAAAAAGGGCTTAACGAGACCTTTAGCAGAATGGAACTCAACAATATGACTGCTGGGTAGGACCAAGCCATAAAGAAGACAACGAGACTGTTGAGCAGGACCAAGCCACGGAAGGTACCTGTTGGAGAAACAGGGCTTAACGAGAACATTAGCAAAATGGGACTCAACAATATGACTGTTGGGCAGGACCAAGCCATTAAGAAGACTACGCGACTCTTAGGCAGAACCAAGCCACAGAAGGTGCCTGTTGGAGAAACAGGGCTTAACGAGACCATTAGCGGAATGGAACTAAACAATATGACTCTTGGGCAGGACCAAGCCATAAAGAAGACTACGCGAAAGTTGGGCAGGACCAAGCCACGGAAGGTGCCTGTTGGAGAAACAGGGCTTAACGAGACCGTTAACGGAATGGAACTCAACAATATGAATTCTGGGCAGGACCAAGCCATAAAGAAGATTACGCAACTGCTGGGCAGGACCAAGCCACGAAAGGTGCCTGTTGGCGAAACAGGGCTTAACGAGACCATTAGCTGAATGGAACTCAACAATATGACTATTGGGCAGGACCAAGCCACAAAGAAAAACACGCGACTGCTAGGCTGAACCAAGCCACAGAAGGTGCCTGTTGGAGAAACAGGGATTAATGAGACTATTAGCGGAATGGAACTCAATAATATGACTACTGGGCAAGACCGAGCCATAAAGAAAATACCAACTTCTGGGAAGAACCAAGCCACAGAAAGTGCCTTTTAGCAAAACAGGGCTTAACGAGACAATTAGCGGAATGGAACTCAACAATATGACTGCTGCGCAGGACCAAGCCATAAAGAAAAACATGCGACTGTTGGGCAGGACCAAGCCAGGGAAGGTGCCTGTTGGCGAAACAGGACTTAACGAGACCATTAGCGGAATGGAACTCAATAATATGACTACTGGGCAAGACCAAGCCATAAAGAAAAACACGCGGCTTATAGGCTGAACCAAGCCACAGAAAGTGCCTGTTAGCGAAACAGGGTTTAACGAGACAATTAGCGGAATGGAACTCAACAATATGACTGCTGGGCAGGACCAAGCCATAAAGAAAAACATGCGACTGTAGAGCAGGACCAAGCCAGGGAAGGTGCCTGTTGTTGAAACAGGACTTAACGAGACCATTAGCAAAATGAAACTCAATAATATGATTATTGGGCTAAATCAAGCCATAAAGAAAACACGCGACTGCTGGGCAGGACCAAGCCACGGAAGGTGCCTGTTGGCGAAAAAGGGCTTAACGAGACCTTTAGCGGAATGGAACTCAAAAATATGACTGCTGGGTAGGACCAAGCCATAAAGAAGACAACGAGACTGTTGAGCAGGACCAAGCCACGGAAGGTACCTGTTGGAGAAACAGGGCTTAACGAGAACATTAGCAAAATGGGACTCAACAATATGACTGTTGGGCAGGACCAAGCCATTAAGAAGACTACGCGACTCTTAGGCAGAACCAAGCCACAGAAGGTGCCTGTATGTGAAACAGGGCCTAACAAGACCATTAGCGGAATGAAACTCAACAATATAACTACTGGGGAGGGCCAAGCCATAAAGAAAAATACGCGACTGCTGGGCAGGACCAAGCCACGAAAGGTGCTTGTTGGCGAAACAAGGATTAATGAGACCATTAGCAGAATGGAACTCAATAATATGACTACTGGGCAAGACCAAGCCATAAAAAAAATACGCGACTGCTGGGCTGGACCAAGCCACGAAAGGTGGCTGTTGGCAAAACAGGACTTAACGAGACCATTAGCGGAATGGAACTCGACAATATGACTGTTGGGCAAGACCAAGCCACACAGAAAACACGCGACTGTTGGGCAGGACCAAGGCACAGAAGGTGCCTGTTGGCGAAACACGGCTTAACGAGACCATTAGCGGAATGGAACTCAACAATATGACTACTGGGATGGGCAAAGCTATAAAGAAGACTACGCGACTGTTGGGAAGGACCAAGCCACGAAAGGTGTTTGTTGGCGAAACAGGGCTTAACGAGACCATTAGCGGAATGGAACTCAACAATATGACTGCTGGGCAAGACCAAAGCATAAAGAAAAACACGCGACTGTTGGGAAGGACCAGGCTACGGAAGGTGCTTATTGGCGAAACAGGGCTTAACGAGACTATTAGCGGAATGGAACTAAACAATATGACTGCTAGGCAGGACCAAGCCATAAAGAATACTACGCAACTGCTGGGCAGGACCAAGCCACGAAAGGTGCCTGTTGGCGAAACAGGGCTTAACGAGACCATTAGCGGAATGGAACTCAACAATATGACTGCTGGGTAGGACCAAGCCATAAATAAGAACACGCGACTGTAGGACAGGACCAAGCCACAAAGAAAACACGCGACTATTGCGCAGGACAAAGCCACGGAAGGTGCCTGTTGGCGAAACAGGGCTTAACGAGATCATTAGTAGAATGGAACTCAACAATATGACTGCTGGACAGGACCAAGACATAAATAAGACTTGCGACTGCTGGGCAGGACCAAGCCACTGAAGGTGCCTGTTGGAGAAACAGGGCTTAACGACACCATTAGCGGAATGGAACTCAACAATATGACTGCTATGCAGGTGCAAGCCATAAAAAGACTACGCGACTGTTGGGAAGGACCAAGCCACGGAAGGTGCCTGTTGGCGAAACAGGGCTTAACGAGACCATTAACAGAATGGAACTCGACAATGTGACAGCTGGGCAGGACCAAGCCACAAAGAAAACACGCGACTGCTTGGCAGGACCAAGCCAAAGAAGGTGCTTGTTGGTGAAACAGGGCTTAACGAGACCATTAGCGGAATGAAACTAAACAATATGACTCTTGGGCAGGACCAAGCCATAAAGAAGACTACGCGAGTTTTGGTCAGGACCAAGCCACGGAAGGTGCATGTTGGAGAAACAAGGCTTAACGAGACCATTAGCGGAATGAAACTCAACAATATGACTTCTGGGCAGGACCAAGCCATAAAGAAGATTACGCAACTGCTGGGCAGGACCAAGCCACAAAAGGTTCCTGTTGGCGAAACAGGGCTTAACGAGACCATTAACGGAATGGAACTCAACAATATGACTACTGGGCAGGACCATGCCACAAAGAAAAACACGTGACTGCTAGGCTGAACCAAGCCACGGAAGGTGCCTGTTGGCGAAACAGGGATTAATGAGACCATTATCGGAATGGAACTCAATAATATGACTACTGGCCAAGACCAAGCCATAAAGAAAATACCAACTGCTGGGCAGAACCAAGCAACAAAAAGTGCCTTTTAGCGAAACAGGGCTTAACGAGACAATTAGCGGAATGAAACTCAACAATATAACTGCTGCGCAGGACCTAGCCATAAAAAAAAACATGCGACTGTTGGGCAGGACCAAGCCAGGGAAGGTGCCTGTTGGCGAAACAGGACTTAACGAGACCATTAGCGGAATGGAACTCAATAATATGACTACTGGGCAAGACCAAGCCATAAAGAAAACACGCGACTGCTTGGCAGGACCAAGCCATAAAGAAAACACGCGGTTTCTGGGCAGGACCAAGCCACAGAAGGTGCTTGTTGGTGAAACAGGGCTTAGCGAGACCAATAGCGGAATGGAACTAAATAATATGACTATTGAGCAGGACCAAGCCACAAAGAAAACACGCGACTGTTGGGCAGGACCAAGCCACAAAGAAAACACGCGACTGTTGGGCAGGACCAAGCCACGGAAGGTACCTATTGGCGAAAAAGGGCTTAACGAGACTTTTAGCGGAATGGAACTCAACAATATGACTGCTGGGTAGGACCAAGCCATAAAGAAGACTACGCGACTGCTGGGCAGGACCATGCCACGGAAGGTGTCTGTTGGAGAACCAGGGCTTAACGAGACCATTAGAGAAATGGAACTCAAAAATATGACTGTTGGGCAGGACCAAGCCATTAAGAAGACTACGCGATTGCTAGGCAGAACCAAGCCATAGAAGGTGCCTGTTGGCGAAACAGGGCTTAACGAGACCATTAGCGGAATGGAGCTCAACAATATGACTGATGGGTAGGACCAAGACATAAATAAGACTTGCGACTGCTGGGCGGGACCAAGCTACAGAAGGTTCCTGTTGGAGAAACAGGGCTTAACGACAGCATTAGCGGAATGGAACTCAACAATATGACTGCTGGGCAGGACCAAGCCATAAAGAAGACTACGCGACTATTGGGAAGGACCAAGCCACAAAATGTGTCTGTTGGCGAAACAGGGCTTAACGAGACCATTAGCAGAATGGAACTCGACAATGTGACAGCTGGGCAGGACCAAGCCACAAAGAAAACACGTGATTGCTGGGCAGGACCAAGCCACAAAAGGTGCTTGTTGGCGAAACAGGGCTTAACGAGACCATTAGCAGAATGGAACTAAACAATATGAATCTTGGGCAGGACCAAGCCATAAAGAAGACTACGCGACTGTTGGGCAGGACCAAGCCACGCAAGGTGCCTGTTGGTGAAACAGGGCTTAACGAAACCATTAGCGGAATGGAACTCAACAATACAACTTCTGGGCAGGACCAAGCCATAAAGAAGACTACGCAACTGCTGGTCAGGACCAAGCCACGAAAGATGCCTGTTGGCGAAACAGGGCTTAACGAGACCATTAGCTAAATGGAACTCAACAATATGACTGCTGGGCAGGACCAAGCCACAAAGAAAAACATGCGACTGCTAGGCTGAACCAAGCCACGGAAGGTGCCTGTTGGGGAAACAGGGATTAATGAGACCATTAGCGGAATGGAACTCAATAATATGACTACTGGGCAAGACAGAGTCATAAAGAAAATATGCGACTGCTGGGCAGAACCAAGCCACAGAAAGTGCCTGTTAGCGAAACAGGGCTTAAAGAGACAATTAGCGGAATGGAATTCAACAATATGACTGCTGGGCAGGACCAAGCCATAAAGAAAAACATGCGACTGTAGGGCAGGACCAAGACAGGGAAGGTGCCTGTTGGCGAAACAGGACTTAACGAGATCATTAGCGGAATGGAACTCAATAATATGACTACTGGGCTAGATCAAGCCATAAAGAAAACACGCGACTGCTGGGCAAGACCAAGCCACAGAAGGTGCTTGTTGGCGAAAAAGGGCTTAACGAGACCTTTAGAGGAATGGAACTCATCAATATGACTGCTGGGTAGGACCAAGCCATAAAGAAGACTACGCGACTGTTGGGCAGGACCAAGCCACAGAAGGTGCCTGTTGGAGAAACAGGGCTTAACGAGAACATTAGCAAAATGGAACTCAACAATATGACTGTTGGGCAGGACCAAGCCATTAAGAAGACTACTCGACTGCTAGGCAGAACCAAGCCACAAAAGGTGCCTGTTGGTGAAACAGGGCCTAACGAGACCATTAGCGGAATGGAACTCAAAATTATAACTGCTGGGCAGGGCCTGGACATAAAGAAAAATACGCGACTGCTGGGCAGGACCAAGCCACGGAAGGTGCTTGTTGTCGAAACATGGATTAATAAGACCATTAGCGGAATGGAACTCAATAATATGAATACTGGGAAAGACCAAGCCATAAAGAAAATACGCGACTGCTGGGCTGGACCAAGCCACGGAAGGTGGCTGTTGGCGAAATAGGGCTTAACGAGACCATTCGCGGAATGGAACTCGCCAATGTGACTGTTGGGCAAGACCAAGCCACACATCAAACACGTGACTGTTGGGCAGGACCAAGCCACAGAAGGTGCCTGTTGGCAAAAAACGGCTTAACGAGACCATTAGCAGAATGGAACTCAACAATATGACTACTGGGATGGGCAAAGCCATAAAGAAGACTACGCGACTGTTGGGAATGACCAAGCCACGAAAGGTGTTTGTTGGCGAAATAGGGCTTAACGAGACCATTAGCGGAATGGAACTCAACAATATGACTGCTGGGAAAGACCAAAGCATAAAGAAAAACACGCGATTGTTGGGCAGGACCAAGCTACGGAAGGTGCCTATTGGCGAAACAGGGCTTAACGAGACTATTAGCGGAATGGAACTAAACAATATGACTGCTAGGCAGGACCAAGCCATAAAGAAAACACGCGACTGCTGGGCAGGACCAAACCATGCAAGGTCTCTGTTGGTGAAACAGGGCTTAACGAGACCATTAGCGGAATGGAACTCAACAATATGACTGTTAGGAAGGACCAAGCCATAAAGAATACTACGCAACTGCTGGGCAGGACCAAGCCACGAAAGGTGCCTGTTGGCGAAACAGGGCTTAACGAGACCATTAGCGGAATGGAACTCAACAATATGACTGCTGGGCAGGACCAAGCCATAAATAAGAACACGCGACTGCAGAACAGGATCAAGCCCCAAAGAAAACACGCGACTGTTGCGCAGGACCAAGCCACGGAAGGTGCCTGTTGGCGAAACAGGGCTTAACGAGACCATTAGCGGAATGGAACTCAACAATATGACTGTTGGGTAGGACCAAGACATAAATAAGACTTGCGACTGCTGGGCAGGACCAAGCCACAGAAGGTGCCTGTTGGAGAAACCGGGCTTAACGACACCATTAGCGGAATGGAACTCAACAATATGACTGCTGGGCAGGACCAAGCCATAAAGAAGACTACACGACTGTTGGGAAGGACCAATCCACAGAAGGTGCCTGTTGGCGAAATAGGGCTTAACGAGACCATTAGCAGAATGGAACTCGACAATGTGACTGCTGGGCAGGACCAAGCCACAAAGAAAAAACGCGACTGCTGGGCAGGACCAAGCCATAGAAGGTGCTTGTTGGCGAAACAGGGCTTAACGAGACCATTAGTGGAATGGAACTAAACAATATGACTCTTGGGCAGGACCAAGCTATAAAGAAGACTACGCGACTGTTGGGCAGGATCAAGCCATGGAAGGTGCTTGTTGGCGAAACAGGGTTTAACGAGACCATTAGCGGAATGAAACTCAACAATATGACTTTTTGGCAGGACCAAGCCATAAAGAAGACTACGCAACTGTTGAGCAGGACCAAGCCACGAAAGGTCCCTATTGGCGAAACAGGGTTTAACGAGACCATTAGCGGAATGGAACTCAACAATATGACTGCTGGGCAGGACCAAGCCACAAAGAAAAACACGCGACCGCTAGGCTGAACCAAGCCACAGAAGGTGTCAGTTGGCGAAACAGGGATTAATGAGACCATTAGCGGAATGGAACTCAATAATATGACTACTGGGCAAGACCAAGCCATAAAGAAAATACGCGACTGCTGGGCAGAACCAAGCCACAGAAAGTGCCTGTTAGCGAAACAGGGCTTAACGAGACAATTAGTGGAATGAAACTCAACAATATGACTGCTGGGCAGGACCAAGCCATAAAGAAAAACATGCGACTGTTGGGAAGGACAAGGCCAGGGAAGGTGCGTGTTAGCGAAACAAGACTTAACGAGACCATTAGCGGAATAGAACTCAATAATATGACTACTGGGCAAGACCAAGCCATAAAGAAAACACGCGACTGATGGGCAGGACCAAACCACCGAAGGTGCCTGTTGGTGAAACAGGGCTTAGCGAGACCATTAGCAGAATAGAACTAAACAATATGACTATTGGGCAGGACCAAGCCACAAAGAAAACATGCGACTGTTGGGCAGGACCAAGCCACAGAAGGTTCCTATTGGCGAAAAAGGGCTTAACGAGACCTTTAGCAGAATGGAACTCAAAAATATTACTGCTGGGTAGGACCAAGCCATAAAGAAGACTACGCGGCTGCTGGGCAGGACCAAGCCACGGAAGGTGCCTATTGGAGAAACAGGGCTTAACGAGACCATTAGTGAAATGGAACTCAACAATATGACTATTTGGCAGGAACAAGCCACAAAGAAAACACGCGACTGTTGCACAGGACCAAGCCACGGAAGGTGCCTGTTGGCGAAACAAGGCTTAACGAGACCATTAGCAGAATGGAACTAAATAATATGACTGCTGGGTAGGACCAAGACATAAATAAGACTTGCGACTGCTGGGCAAGACCAAGCCACAGAAGGTGCCTGTTGGAGAAACAGGGCTTAACGACACCATTAGCGGAATGGAACTCAACAATATGACTGCTATGCAGGACCAAGCCATAAAGAAGACTACGCGACTGTTGGGAAGGACAAAGCCACGGAAGGTGCCTGTTGGCGAAACAGGACTTAACGAGACCATTGGCAGAATGGAACTCGACAATGTGACAGCTGGGTAGGACCAAGCCACAAAGAAAACACGCGACTGCTGGGCAGGACCAAGCCACAGAAGGTGCTTGTTGGCGAAACAGGGCTTAACGAGACCATTAGCGGAATGAAACTAAACAATATGACTCTTGGGCAGGACCAAGCCATAAAGAAGACTACGCGACTGTTGGGCAGGACCAAGCCACGGAAGGTGCCTGTTGGAGAAACAGGGCTTAACGAGACCATTAGCGGATTGAAACTCAACAATATGACTTCTGGGCAGGACAAAGCCATAAAGAAGATTACGCAACTGTTGGGCAGGACCAAGCCACGAAAGGTTCCTGTTGGCAAAACAGGGCTTAACGAGACCATTAGCGGAATGGAACTTGACAATGTGACTGTTGGGCAAGACCAAGATACATTAAAAACACGCGACTGTTGGGCAGGACCAAGCCACAGAAGGTACCTGTTGGAGAAACAGGGCTTAACGCGACCATTAGCGGAATGGAACTAAGCAATATGACTCTTGGGCTGGACCAAGCCATAAAGAAGACTACGCGAGTGTTGGGCAGGACCAAGCCACGGAAGGTGCCTGTTGGCGAAACAGGGCTTAACGAGACCATTAGCGGAATGGAACTCAACAATATGACTTATGGGCAGGACCAAGCCATAAAGAAGACTACGCAACTGCTGGGCAGGACCAAGCCACGAAAGGTTCCTGTTGGCGAACCAGGGCTTAACGAGACCATTAGCGGAATGGAACTCAACAATATGACTACTGGGCAGGACCAAGCCACAAAGAAAAACACGCGACTGCTAGGCTGAACCAAGCCACGGAAGGTGCCTGTTGGCGAAACAGGGATTAATGAGACCATTATCGGAATGGAACTCAATAATATGACTATTGGGCAAGACCAAGCCATAAAGAAAATACCAACTGCTGGGCAGAACTAAGCCACAAAAAGTGCCTTTTAGCGAAACATTGTTTAACGAGACAATTAGCGGAATGGAACTCAACAATATGACTGCTGCGCAGGACCAAGCCATAAAAAAAACATGCGACTGTTGGGCAGGGCCAAGCCAGGGAAGGTGCCTGTTGGCGAAACAGGACTTAACGAGACCATTAGCGGAATGGAACTCAATAATATGACTACTGGGAAAGACCAAGCCATAAAGAAAACACGCGGTTTCTGGGCAGGACCAAGCCACGGAAGATGCTTGTTGGTGAAACAGGGCTTAGCGAGACCATTAGAGGAATGGAACTAAACAATATGACTATTGAGCAGGACCAAGCCACAAAGAAAACACGAGACTGTTGGGCAGGACCAAGCTACGGAAGGTGCCTATTGGATAAAAAGGGCTTAACGAGACATTTAGCGGAATGGAACTCAACAATATGACTGCTGGGTAGGACCAAGACATAAATAAGACTTGCGTTTGCTGGGCGGGACCAAGCCACAGAAGGTGGCTGTTGGAGAAACAGAGCTTAACGACACCATTAGCGGAATGGAACTCAACAATATGACTGCTGGGCAGGACCAAGCCATAAAGAAGACTACGCGACTGTTGGGAAGGTCCAAGCCACGGAAGGTGGCTGTTGACGAAACAGGGCTTAACTAGACCATAAGCAGAATGCAACTCGACAATGTGACTGCTGGCCAGGAACAAGCCACAAAGAAAACACGCGACTGCTGGGCAGGACCAAGCAACAGAAGGTGCTTATTGGTGAAACAGGGCTTAACGAGACCATTAGCGGAATGGAACTATACAATATGACTCTTGGGCAGGACCAAGCCATAAAGAAAACTATGCGACTGTTGGTCAGGACCAAGCCACGGAAGGTGCCTGTTGGTGAAACAGGGCTTAACGAGACCATTAGCGGAATGGAACTCAACAATACGACTTCTGGGCAGGACCAAGCGATAAAGAAGACTACGCAACTGCTGAGCAGGACCAAGCCACGAAAGGTGCCTGTTGGAAAAACAGGGCTTAACGAGACCATTAGCTTAATGGAACTCAACAATATGACTACTGGGCAGGACCAAGCCACAAAGAAAAACACGCGACTGCTAGGCTGAACCAAGCCACAGAAGGTGCCTGTTGGCGAAACATGGATTAATGAGACTATTAGCGGAATGGAACTCAATAATATGACTACTGGGCAAGACCAAGCCATAAAGAAAATACGCGACTGCAGGGCAGGACCAAGCCACGGAAGGTGGCTGTTGGCGAAACAGGGCTTAACGAGACCATTAGCGGCATGGAACTCGACAATGTGACTGTTGGGCAAGACCAAGATACATAGAAAACACGCGACTGTTGGGCAGGACCAAGCCACAGAAGGTACCTGTTGGAGAAACAGGGCTTAACGAGACCATTAGCGGAATGGAACTAAACAATATGACTCTTGGGCAGGACCAAGCCATAAAGAAGACTACGCGACAGTTGGGCAGGACCAAGCCACGGAAGGTGCCTGTTGGAGAAACAGGGCTTAACGAGACCGTTAACGGAATGGAACTCAACAATATGACTTCTGGGCAGGACCAAGCCATAAAGAAGATTACGCAACTGCTGGGCAGGACCAAGCCACGAAAGGTGCCTGTTGGCGAAACAGGGCTTAACGAGACCATTAGCTGAATGGAACTCAACAATATGACTATTGGGCAGGACCAAGCCACAAAGAAAAACACGCGACTGCTAGGCTGAACCAAGCCACAGAAGGTGCCTGTTGGAGAAACAGGGATTAATGAGACTATTAGCGGAATGGAACTCAATAATATGACTACTGGGCAAGACCAAGCCATAAAGAAAATACCAACTTCCGGGAAGAACCAAGCCACAGAAAGTGCCTTTTAGCAAAACAGGGCTTAACGAGACAATTAGCGGAATGGAACTCAACAATATGACTGCTGCGCAGGACCAAGCCATAAAGAAAAACATGCGACTGTTGGGCAGGACCAAGCCAGGGAAGGTGCCTGTTGGCGAAACAGGACTTAACGAGACCATTAGCGGAATGGAACTCAATAATATGACTACTAGGCAAGACCAAGCCATAAAGAAAACACGCGGCTTATGGGCAGGACCAAGCCACGGAAGGTGCTTTTTGGTGAAATAGGGCTTAGCGAGACCATTTGCGGAATGGAACTCAACAATATGACTGCTGGGTAGGACCAAGCCATAAAGAAGACTACGCGACTGCTAGGTAGGACCATGCCACGGAAGGTGCCTGTTGGAGAAACAGGGCTTAACGAGACCATTAGCGAAATGGAACTAAAAAATATGACTGTTGGGCAGGACCAAGCCATTAAGAAGACTACGCGACTGCTAGGCAGAACCAAGCCACAGAAGGTGCCTGTTGGCGAAACAGGGCTTAACGAGACCATTAGCGGAATGGAACTCAACAATATGACTGCTGGGAAGGACCAAGACATAAATAAGACTTGGGACTGCTGGGCAGGACCAAGCCACAGAAGGTGCCGGTTGGAGAAACAGGGCTTAACGACACCATTAGCGGAATGGAACTCAACAATATGACAGCTGGGCAGGACCAAGCCATAAAGAAGACTACGCGACTATTGGGAAGGACCAAGCCACAGAAGGTGTCTATTGGCGAAACAGGGCTTAACGAGACCATTAGCAGAATGGAACTCGACAATGTGACAGCTGGGCAGGACCAAGCCACAAAGAAAACACGCGACTGTTGGGCAGGACCAAGCCACGAAAGATGCCTGTTGGCGAAACAGGGCTTAACGAGACCATTAGCTTAATGGAACTCAACAATATGACTGCTGGGCAGGACCAAGCCATAAAGAAAAACACGCGACTGCTAGGCTGAACCAAGCCACCGAAGGTGCCTGTTGGGGAAACAGGGATTAATGAGACCATTAGAGGAATGGAACTCAATAATATGACTACTGGGCAAGACCAAGCCATAAAGAAAATATGCGACTGCTGGGCAGAACCAAGCCACAGAAAGTGCCTGTTAGCGAAACAGGGTTTAACGAGACAATTAGCGGAATGGAACTCAACAATATGACTGCTGGGCAGGACCAAGCCATAAAGAAAAACATGCGACTGTAGAGCAGGACCAAGCCAGGGAAGGTGCCTGTTGTTGAAACAGGACTTAACGAGACCATTAGCGGAATGGAACTCAATAATATGATTATTGGGCTAAATCAAGCCATAAAGAAAACACGCGACTGCTGGGCAGGACCAAGCCACGGAAGGTGCCTGTTGGCGAAAAAGGGCTTAACGAGACCTTTAGCGGAATGGAACTCAACAATCTGACTGCTGGGTAGGACCAAGCCATAAAGAAGACAACGAGACTGTTGAGCAGGACCAAGCCACGGAAGGTACCTGTTGGAGAAACAGGGCTTAACGAGAACATTAGCAAAATGGGACTCAACAATATGACTGTTGGGCAGGACCAAGCCATTAAGAAGACTACGCGACTCTTAGGCAGAACCAAGCCACAGAAGGTGCCTGTATGTGAAACAGGGCCTAACAAGACCATTAGCGGAATGAAACTCAACAATATAACTACTGGGGAGGGCCAAGCCATAAAGAAAAATACGCGACTGCTGGGCAGGACCAAGCCACGAAAGGTGCTTGTTGGCGAAACAAGGATTAATGAGACCATTAGCAGAATGGAACTCAATAATATGACTACTGGGCAAGACCAAGCCATAAAGAAAATACGCGACTGCTGGGCTGGACCAAGCCACGAAAGGTGGCTGTTGGCAAAACAGGACTTAACGAGACCATTAGCGGAATGGAACTCGACAATATGACTGTTGGGCAAGACCAAGCCACACAGAAAACACGCGACTGTTGGGCAGGACCAAGGCACAGAAGGTGCCTGTTGGCGAAACACGGCTTAACGAGACCATTAGCGGAATGGAACTCAACAATATGACTACTGGGATGGGCAAAGCTATAAAGAAGACTACGCGACTGTTGGGAAGGACCAAGCCACGAAAGGTGTTTGTTGGCGAAACAGGGCTTAACGAGACCATTAGCGGAATGGAACTCAACAATATGACTGCTGGGCAAGACCAAAGCATAAAGAAAAACACGCGACTGTTGGGAAGGACCAGGCTACGGAAGGTGCTTATTGGCGAAACAGGGCTTAACGAGACTATTAGCGGAATGGAACTAAACAATATGACTGCTAGGCAGGACCAAGCCATAAAGAATACTACGCAACTGCTGGGCAGGACCAAGCCACGAAAGGTGCCTGTTGGCGAAACAGGGCTTAACGAGACCATTAGCGGAATGGAACTCAACAATATGACTGCTGGGTAGGACCAAGCCATAAATAAGAACACGCGACTGTAGGACAGGACCAAGCCATAAAGAAAACACGCGACTATTGCGCAGGACAAAGCCACGGAAGGTGCCTGTTGGCGAAACAGGGCTTAACGAGATCATTAGCAGAATGGAACTCAACAATATGACTGCTGGACAGGACCAAGACATAAATAAGACTTGCGACTGCTGGGCAGGACCAAGCCACTGAAGGTGCCTGTTGGAGAAACAGGGCTTAACGACACCATTAGCGGAATGGAACTCAACAATATGACTGCTATGCAGGTGCAAGCCATAAAAAGACTACGCGACTGTTGGGAAGGACCAAGCCACGGAAGGTGCCTGTTGGCGAAACAGGGCTTAACGAGACCATTAACAGAATGGAACTCGACAATGTGACAGCTGGGCAGGACCAAGCCACAAAGAAAACACGCGACTGCTTGGCAGGACCAAGCCAAAGAAGGTGCTTGTTGGTGAAACAGGGCTTAACGAGAACATTAGCGGAATGGAACTAAACAATATGACTCTTGGGCAGGACCAAGCCATAAAGAAGACTACGCGAGTTTTGGTCAGGACCAAGCCACGGAAGGTGCATGTTGGAGAAACAAGGCTTAACGAGACCATTAGCGGAATGAAACTCAACAATATGACTTCTGGGCAGGACCAAGCCATAAAGAAGATTACGCAACTGCTGGGCAGGACCAAGCCACAAAAGGTTCCTGTTGGCGAAACAGGGCTTAACGAGACCATTAACGGAATGGAACTCAACAATATGACTACTGGGCAGGACCATGCCACAAAGAAAAACACGTGACTGCTAGGCTGAACCAAGCCACGGAATGTGCCTGTTGGCGAAACAGGGATTAATGAGACCATTATCGGAATGGAACTCAATAATATGACTACTGGCCAAGACCAAGCCATAAAGAAAATACCAACTGCTGGGCAGAACCAAGCCACAAAAAGTGCCTTTTAGCGAAACAGGGCTTAACGAGACAATTAGCGGAATGAAACTCAACAATATAACTGCTGCGCAGGACCTAGCCATAAAAAAAAACATGCGACTGTTGGGCAGGACCAAGCCAGGGAAGGTGCCTGTTGGCGAAACAGGACTTAACGAGACCATTAGCGGAATGGAACTCAATAATATGACTACTGGGCAAGACCAAGCCATAAAGAAAACACGCGACTGCTTGGCAGGACCAAGCCATAAAGAAAACACGCGGTTTCTGGGCAGGACCAAGCCACAGAAGGTGCTTGTTGGTGAAACAGGGCTTAGCGAGACCAATAGCGGAATGGAACTAAATAATATGACTATTGAGCAGGACCAAGCCACAAAGAAAACACGCGACTGTTGGGCAGGACCAAGCCACAAAGAAAACACGCGACTGTTGGGCAGGACCAAGCCACGGAAGGTACCTATTGGCGAAAAAGGGCTTAACGAGACTTTTAGCGGAATGGAACTCAACAATATGACTGCTGGGTAGGACCAAGCCATAAAGAAGACTACGCGACTGCTGGGCAGGACCATGCCACGGAAGGTGCCTGTTGGAGAACCAGGGCTTAACGAGACCATTAGAGAAATGGAACTCAAAAATATGACTGTTGGGCAGGACCAAGCCATTAAGAAGACTACGCGATTGCTAGGCAGAACCAAGCCATAGAAGGTGCCTGTTGGCGAAATGGAGCTCAACAATATTACTGATGGGTAGGACCAAGACATAAATAAGACTTGCGACTGCTGGGCGGGACCAAGCTACAGAAGGTTCCTGTTGGAGAAACAGGGCTTAACGACAGCATTAGCGGAATGGAACTCAACAATATGACTGTTGGGCAGGACCAAGCCATAAAGAAGACTACGCGACTGTTGGGAAGGACCAAGCCACAGAATGTGTCTGTTGACGAAACAGGGCTTAACGAGACCATTAGCAGAATGGAACTCGACAATGTGACAGCTGGGCAGGACCAAGCCACAAAGAAAACACGTGATTGCTGGGCAGGACCAAGCCACAAAAGGTGCTTGTTGGCGAAACAGGGCTTAACGAGACCATTAGCAGAATGGAACTAAACAATATGACTCTTGGGCAGGACCAAGCCATAAAGAAGACTACGCGACTGTTGGGCAGGACCAAGCCACGCAAGGTGCCTGTTGGTGAAACAGGGCTTAACGAAACCATTAGCGGAATGGAACTCAACAATACAACTTCTGGGCAGGACAAAGCCATAAAGAAGACTACGCAACTGCTGGTCAGGACCAAGCCACGAAAGATGCCTGTTGGCGAAACAGGGCTTAACGAGACCATTAGCTAAATGGAACTCAACAATATGACTGCTGGGCAGGACCAAGCCACAAAGAAAAACATGCGACTGCTAGGCTGAACCAAGCCACGGAAGGTGCCTGTTGGGGAAACAGGGATTAATGAGACCATTAGCGGAATGGAACTCAATAATATGACTACTGGGCAAGATAGAGTCATAAAGAAAATATGCGACTGCTGGGCAGAACCAAGCCACAGAAAGTGCCTGTTAGCGAAACAGGGCTTAAAGAGACAATTAGCGGAATGGAATTCAACAATATGACTGCTGGGCAGGACCAAGCCATAAAGAAAAACATGCGACTGTAGGGCAGGACCAAGACAGGGAAGGTGCCTGTTGGCGAAACAGGACTTAACGAGATCATTAGCGGAATGGAACTCAATAATATGACTACTGGGCTAGATCAAGCCATAAAGAAAACACGCGACTGCTGGGCAAGACCAAGCCACAGAAGGTGCTTGTTGGCGAAAAAGGGCTTAACGAGACCTTTAGAGGAATGGAACTCAACAATATGACTGCTGGGTAGGACCAAGCCATAAAGAAGACTACGCGACTGTTGGGCAGGACCAAGCCACAGAAGGTGCCTGTTGGAGAAACAGGGCTTAACGAGAACATTAGCAAAATGGAACTCAACAATATGACTGTTGGGCAGGACCAAGCCATTAAGAAGACTACTCGACTGCTAGGCAGAACCAAGCCACAAAAGGTGCCTGTTGGTGAAACAGGGCCTAACGAGACCATTAGCGGAATGGAACTCAAAATTATAACTGCTGGGCAGGGCCTGGACATAAAGAAAAATACGCGACTGCTGGGCAGGACCAAGCCACGGAAGGTGCTTGTTGTCGAAACATGGATTAATAAGACCATTAGCGGAATGGAACTCAATAATATGAATACTGGGAAAGACCAAGCCATAAAGAAAATACGCGACTGCTGGGCTGGACCAAGCCACGGAAGGTGGCTGTTGGCGAAATAGGGCTTAACGAGACCATTCGCGGAATGGAACTCGCCAATGTGACTGTTGGGCAAGACCAAGCCACACATCAAACACGTGACTGTTGGGCAGGACCAAGCCACAGAAGGTGCCTGTTGGCAAAAAACGGCTTAACGAGACCATTAGCAGAATGGAACTCAACAATATGACTACTGGGATGGGCAAAGCCATAAAGAAGACTACGCGACTGTTGGGAATGACCAAGCCACGAAAGGTGTTTGTTGGCGAAATAGGGCTTAACGAGACCATTAGCGGAATGGAACTCAACAATATGACTGTTGGGAAAGACCAAAGCATAAAGAAAAACACGCGATTGTTGGGCAGGACCAAGCTACGGAAGGTGCCTATTGGCGAAACAGGGCTTAACGAGACTATTAGCGGAATGAAACTAAACAATATGACTGCTAGGCAGGACCAAGCCATAAAGAAAACACGCGACTGCTGGGCAGGACCAAACCATGCAAGGTCTCTGTTGGTGAAACAGGGCTTAACGAGACCATTAGCGGAATGGAACTCAACAATATGACTGTTAGGAAGGACCAAGCCATAAAGAATACTACGCAACTGCTGGGCAGGACCAAGCCACGAAAGGTGCCTGTTGGCGAAACAGGGCTTAACGAGACCATTAGCGGAATGGAACTCAACAATATGACTGCTGGGCAGGACCAAGCCATAAATAAGAACACGCGACTGCAGAACAGGATCAAGCCCCAAAGAAAACACGCGACTGTTGCGCAGGACCAAGCCACGGAAGGTGCCTGTTGGCGAAACAGGGCTTAACGAGACCATTAGCGGAATGGAACTCAACAATATGACTGTTGGGTAGGACCAAGACATAAATAAGACTTGCGACTGCTGGGCAGGACCAAACCACAGAAGGTGCCTGTTGGAGAAACCGGGCTTAACGACACCATTAGCGGAATGGAACTCAACAATATGACTGCTGGGCAGGACCAAGCCATAAAGAAGACTACACGACTGTTGGGAAGGACCAATCCACAGAAGGTGCATGTTGGCGAAATAGGGCTTAACGAGACCATTAGCAGAATGGAACTCGACAATGTGACTGCTGGGCAGGACCAAGCCACAAAGAAAAAACGCGACTGCTGGGCAGGACCAAGCCATAGAAGGTGCTTGTTGGCGAAACAGGGCTTAACGAGACCATTAGCGGAATGGAACTAAACAATATGACTCTTGGGCAGGACCAAGCTATAAAGAAGACTACGCGACTGTTGGGCAGGATCAAGCCATGGAAGGTGCTTGTTGGCGAAACAGGGCTTAACGAGACCATTAGCGGAATGAAACTCAACAATATGACTTTTTGGCAGGACCAAGCCATAAAGAAGACTACGCAACTGTTGAGCAGGACCAAGCCACGAAAGGTCCCTGTTGGTGAAACAGGGTTTAACGAGACCATTAGCGGAATGGAACTCAACAATATGACTGCTGGGCAGGACCAAGCCACAAAGAAAAACACGCGACCGCTAGGCTGAACCAAGCCACAGAAGGTGTCAGTTGGCGAAACAGGGATTAATGAGACCATTAGCGGAATGGAACTCAATAATATGACTACTGGGCAAGACCAAGCCATAAAGAAAATACGCGACTGCTGGGCAGAACCAAGCCACAGAAAGTGCCTGTTAGCGAAACAGGGCTTAACGAGACAATTAGCGGAATGAAACTCAACAATATGACTGCTGGGCAGGACCAAGCCATAAAGAAAAACATGCGACTGTTGGGAAGGACAAGGCCAGGGAAGGTGCCTGTTAGCGAAACAAGACTTAACGAGACCATTAGCGGAATAGAACTCAATAATATGACTACTGGGCAAGACCAAGCCATAAAGAAAACACGCGACTGATGGGCAGGACCAAACCACCGGAGGTGCCTGTTGGTGAAACAGGGCTTAGCGAGACCATTAGCAGAATAGAACTAAACAATATGACTATTGGGCAGGACCAAGCCACAAAGAAAACACGCGACTGTTGGGCAGGACCAAGCCACAGAAGGTTCCTATTGGCGAAAAAGGGCTTAACGAGACCTTTAGCAGAATGGAACTCAACAATATGACTGCTGGGTAGGACCAAGCCATAAAGAAGACTACGCGGCTGCTGGGCAGGACCAAGCCACGGAAGGTGCCTATTGGAGAAACAGGGCTTAACGAGACCATTAGTGAAATGGAACTCAACAATATGACTATTGGGCAGGAACAAGCCACAAAGAAAACACGCGACTGTTGCGCAGGACCAAGCCACGGAAGGTGCCTGTTGGCGAAACAAGGCTTAACGAGACCATTAGCAGAATGGAACTCAACAATATGACTGCTGGGTAGGACCAAGACATAAATAAGACTTGCGACTGCTGGGCAAGACCAAGCCACAGAAGGTGCCTGTTGGAGAAACAGGGCTTAACGACACCATTAGCGGAATGGAACTCAACAATATGACTGTTGGGCAGGACCAAGCCATAAAGAAGACTACGCGACTGTTGGGAAGGACCAAGCCACAGAATGTGTCTGTTGGCGAAACAGGGCTTAACGAGACCATTAGCAGAATGGAACTCGACAATGTGACAGCTGGGCAGGACCAAGCCACAAAGAAAACACGTGATTGCTGGGCAGGACCAAGCCACAAAAGGTGCTTGTTGGCGAAACAGGGCTTAACGAGACCATTAGCAGAATGGAACTAAACAATATGACTCTTGGGCAGGACCAAGCCATAAAGAAGACTACGCGACTGTTGGGCAGGACCAAGCCACGCAAGGTGCCTGTTGGTGAAACAGGGCTTAACGAAACCATTAGCGGAATGGAACTCAACAATACAACTTCTGGGCAGGACCAAGCCATAAAGAAGACTACGCAACTGCTGGTCAGGACCAAGCCACGAAAGATGCCTGTTGGCGAAACAGGGCTTAACGAGACCATTAGCTAAATGGAACTCAACAATATGACTGCTGGGCAGGACCAAGCCACAAAGAAAAACATGCGACTGCTAGGCTGAACCAAGCCACGGAAGGTGCCTGTTGGGGAAAAGAGGGATTAATGAGACCATTAGCGGAATGGAACTCAATAATATGACTACTGGGCAAGACAGAGTCATAAAGAAAATATGCGACTGCTGGGCAGAACCAAGCCACAGAAAGTGCCTGTTAGCGAAACAGGGCTTAAAGAGACAATTAGCGGAATGGAATTCAACAATATGACTGCTGGGCAGGACCAAGCCATAAAGAAAAACATGCGACTGTAGGGCAGGACCAAGACAGGGAAGGTGCCTGTTGGCGAAACAGGACTTAACGAGATCATTAGCGGAATGGAACTCAATAATATGACTACTGGGCTAGATCAAGCCATAAAGAAAACACGCGACTGCTGGGCAAGACCAAGCCACAGAAGGTGCTTGTTGGCGAAAAAGGGCTTAACGAGACCTTTAGAGGAATGGAACTCAACAATATGACTGCTGGGTAGGACCAAGCCATAAAGAAGACTACGCGACTGTTGGGCAGGACCAAGCCACAGAAGGTGCCTGTTGGAGAAACAGGGCTTAACGAGAACATTAGCAAAATGGAACTCAACAATATGACTGTTGGGCAGGACCAAGCCATTAAGAAGACTACTCGACTGCTAGGCAGAACCAAGCCACAAAAGGTGCCTGTTGGTGAAACAGGGCCTAACGAGACCATTAGCGGAATGGAACTCAAAATTATAACTGCTGGGCAGGGCCTGGACATAAAGAAAAATACGCGACTGCTGGGCAGGACCAAGCCACGGAAGGTGCTTGTTGTCGAAACATGGATTAATAAGACCATTAGCGGAATGGAACTCAATAATATGAATACTGGGAAAGACCAAGCCATAAAGAAAATACGCGACTGCTGGGCTGGACCAAGCCACGGAAGGTGGCTGTTGGCGAAATAGGGCTTAACGAGACCATTCGCGGAATGGAACTCGCCAATGTGACTGTTGGGCAAGACCAAGCCACACATCAAACACGTGACTGTTGGGCAGGACCAAGCCACAAAAGGTGCCTGTTGGCAAAAAACGGCTTAACGAGACCATTAGCAGAATGGAACTCAACAATATGACTACTGGGATGGGCAAAGCCATAAAGAAGACTACGCGACTGTTGGGAATGACCAAGCCACGAAAGGTGTTTGTTGGCGAAATAGGGCTTAACGAGACCATTAGCGGAATGGAACTCAACAATATGACTGCTGGGAAAGACCAAAGCATAAAGAAAAACACGCGATTGTTGGGCAGGACCAAGCTACGGAAGGTGCCTATTGGCGAAACAGGGCTTAACGAGACTATTAGCGGAATGGAACTAAACAATATGACTGCTAGGCAGGACCAAGCCATAAAGAAAACACGCGACTGCTGGGCAGGACCAAACCATGCAAGGTCTCTGTTGGTGAAACAGGGCTTAACGAGACCATTAGCGGAATGGAACTCAACAATATGACTGTTAGGAAGGACCAAGCCATAAAGAATACTACGCAACTGCTGGGCAGGACCAAGCCACGAAAGGTGCCTGTTGGCGAAACAGGGCTTAACGAGACCATTAGCGGAATGGAACTCAACAATATGACTGCTGGGCAGGACCAAGCCATAAATAAGAACACGCGACTGCAGAACAGGATCAAGCCCCAAAGAAAACACGCGACTGTTGCGCAGGACCAAGCCACGGAAGGTGCCTGTTGGCGAAACAGGGCTTAACGAGACCATTAGCGGAATGGAACTCAACAATATGACTGTTGGGTAGGACCAAGACATAAATAAGACTTGCGACTGCTGGGCAGGACCAAACCACAGAAGGTGCCTGTTGGAGAAACCGGGCTTAACGACACCATTAGCGGAATGGAACTCAACAATATGACTGCTGGGCAGGACCAAGCCATAAAGAAGACTACACGACTGTTGGGAAGGACCAATCCACAGAAGGTGCCTGTTGGCGAAATAGGGCTTAACGAGACCATTAGCAGAATGGAACTCGACAATGTGACTGCTGGGCAGGACCAAGCCACAAAGAAAAAACGCGACTGCTGGGCAGGACCAAGCCATAGAAGGTGCTTGTTGGCGAAACAGGGATTAACGAGACCATTAGCGGAATGGAACTAAACAATATGACTCTTGGGCAGGACCAAGCTATAAAGAAGACTACGCGACTGTTGGGCAGGATCAAGCCATGGAAGGTGCTTGTTGGCGAAACAGGGCTTAACGAGACCATTAGCGGAATGAAACTCAACAATATGACTTTTTGGCAGGACCAAGCCATAAAGAAGACTACGCAACTGTTGAGCAGGACCAAGCCACGAAAGGTCCCTGTTGGTGAAACAGGGTTTAACGAGACCATTAGCGGAATGGAACTCAACAATATGACTGCTGGGCAGGACCAAGCCACAAAGAAAAACACGCGACCGCTAGGCTGAACCAAGCCACAGAAGGTGTCAGTTGGCGAAACAGGGATTAATGAGACCATTAGCGGAATGGAACTCAATAATATGACTACTGGGCAAGACCAAGCCATAAAGAAAATACGCGACTGCTGGGCAGAACCAAGCCACAGAAAGTGCCTGTTAGCGAAACAGGGCTTAACGAGACAATTAGCGGAATGAAACTCAACAATATGACTGCTGGGCAGGACCAAGCCATAAAGAAAAACATGCGACTGTTGGGAAGGACAAGGCCAGGGAAGGTGCCTGTTAGCGAAACAAGACTTAACGAGACCATTAGCGGAATAGAACTCAATAATATGACTACTGGGCAAGACCAAGCCATAAAGAAAACACGCGACTGATGGGCAGGACCAAACCACCGAAGGTGCCTGTTGGTGAAATAGGGCTTAGCGAGACCATTAGCAGAATAGAACTAAACAATATGACTATTGGGCAGGACCAAGCCACAAAGAAAACACGCGACTGTTGGCCAGGACCAAGCCACAGAAGGTTCCTATTGGCGAAAAAGGGCTTAACGAGACCTTTAGCAGAATGGAACTCAACAATATGACTGCTGGGTAGGACCAAGCCATAAAGAAGACTACGCGGCTGCTGGGCAGGACCAAGCCACGGAAGGTGCCTATTGGAGAAACAGGGCTTAACGAGACCATTAGTGAAATGGAACTCAACAATATGACTATTGGGCAGGAACAAGCCACAAAGAAAACACGCGACTGTTGCGCAGGACCAAACCACGGAAGGTGCCTGTTGGCGAAACAATGCTTAACGAGACCATTAGCAGAATGGAACTCAACAATATGACTGCTGGGTAGGACCAAGACATAAATAAGACTTGCGACTGCTGGGCAAGACCAAGCCACAGAAGGTGCCTGTTGGAGAAACAGGGCTTAACGACACCATTAGCGGAATGGAACTCAACAATATGACTGCTGGGCAGGACCAAGCCATAAAGAAGACTACGCGACTGTTAGGAAGGACCAAGCCACGGAATGTGCCTGTTGGCGAAACAGGGCTTAACGAGACCATTAGCAGAATGGAACTCGACAATGTGACAGCTGGGCAGGACCAAGCCACAAAGAAAACACGCGACTGCTTGGCAGGACCAAGCCAAAGAAGGTGCTTGTTGGCGAAACAGGGATTAACGAGACCATTAGCGGAATGGAACTAAACAATATGACTCTTGGGCAAGACCAAGCCATAAAGAAGACTACGCGACTGTTGGCAGGACCAAGCCACGGAAGGTGCCTGTTGGAGAAACAAGGCTTAACGAGACCATTAGCGGAATGAAACTCAACAATATGACTTCTGGGCAGGACCAAGCCATAAAGAAGATTACGCAACTGCTGGGCAGGACCAAGCCACGAAAGGTTCTTGTTGGCGAAATAGGGCTTAACGAGACCATTAACGGAATGGAACTCAACAATATGACTACTGGGCAGGACCATACCACAAAGAAAAACACGCGACTGCTATGCTGAACCAAGCCACGGAAGGTGCTTGTTGGCGAAACAGGGATTAATGAGACCATTATCGGAATGGAACTCAATAATATGACTACTGGGCAAGACCAAGCCATAAAGAAAATACCAACTGCTGGGCAGAACCAAGCCACAGAAAGTGCCTTTTAGCGAAACAGGGCTTAACGAGACAATTAGCGGAATTGAACTCAACAATATAACTGCTGCGCAGGACCTAGCCATAAAAAAAAACTTGCGACTGTTGGGCAGGACCAAGCCAGGGAAGGTGCCTGTTGGCGAAACAGGACTTAACAAGACCATTTGCGGAATGGAACTCAATAATATGACTACTGGGAAAGACCAAGCCATAAAGAAAACACGCGGTTTCTGGGCAGGACCAAGCCACGGAAGGTGCTTGTTGGTGAAACAGGGCTTAACGAGACCAATAGCGGAATGGAACTAAACAATATGACTATTGAGCAGGACCAGGCCACAAAGAAAACACGCGACTGTTGGGAAGGACCAAGCCACGGAAGGTGCCTATTGGCGAAAAAGGGCTTCACGAGACTTTTAGCGGAATGGAACTCAATAATATGACTGCTGGGTAGGACCAAGCCATAAAGAAGACTACGCGACTGCTGGGCAGGAACATGCCACGGAAGGTGCCTGTTGGAGAAACAGGGCTTAACGAGACCATTAGCAAAATGGAACTCAAAAATATGACTGTTGGGCAGGACCAAGCCATTAAGAAGACTACGCGACTGCTAGGCAGAACCAAGCCACAGAAGGTGCTTGTTGGCGAAACAGGGCTTAACGAGACCATTAGCGGAATGGAGCTCAACAATATGACTGATGGGTAGGACCAAGACATAAATAAGACTTGCGACTGTTGGGCGAGACCAAGCTACAGAAGGTGCCAGTTGGAGAAACAGGGCTTAACGACAACATTAGCGGAATGGAACTCAACAATATGACTGCTGGGCAGGACCAAGCCATAAAGAAGACTACGCGACTGTTGGGAAGGACCAAGCCACAAAAGGTGTCTGTTGGCGAAACAGGGCTTAACGAGACCATTAGCAGAATGGAACTCGACAATGTGACAGCTGGGCAGGACCAAGCCACAAAGAAAACACATGACTGCTGGGCAGGACCAAGCCACAAAAGGTGCTTGTTGGCGAAACAGGGCTTAACGAGACCATTAGCGGAATGGAACTAAACAAAATGACTCTTGGGCAGGACCAAGCCATAAAGAAGACTACGCGACTGTTGGGCAGGACCAAGCCATAAAGAAGACTACGCGACTGTTGGGCAGGACCAAGCCACGCAAGGTGCTTGTTGGTGAAACATGGCTTAACGAAACCATTAGCGGAATGGGACTCAACAATACGACTTCTGGGCGGGACCAAGCCATAAAGAAGACTACGCAACTGCTGGTCAGGACCAAGCCACGAAAGATGCCTGTTGGCGAAACAGGGCTTAACGAGACCATTAGCTGAATGGAACTCAACAATATGACTACTGGGCAGGACCAAGCCACACAGAAAAACACGCGACTGCTAGGCTGAACCAAGCCACGGAAGGTGCCTATTGGGGAAACAGGGATTAATGAGACCATTAGCGGAATGGAACTCAATAATATGACTACTGGGCAAGACCAAGCCATAAAGAAAATATGCGACTGCTGGGCAGAACCAAGCCACAGAAAGTGCCTGTTAGCGAAACAGGGTTTAACGAGACAATTAGCGGAATGGAACTCAACAATATGACTGCTGGGCAGGACCAAGCCATAAAGAAAAACATGCGACTGTAGGGCAGGACCAAGACAGGGAAGGTGCCTGTTGGCGAAACAGGACTTAACGAGATCATTAGCGGAATGGAACTCAATAATATGACTACTGGGCTAGATCAAGCCATAAAGAAAACACGCGACTGCTGGGCAAGACCAAGCCACGGAAGGTGCTTGTTGGCGAAAAAGGGCTTAACGAGACCTTTAGCGGAATGGAACTAAACAATATGACTGCTGGGTAGGACCAAGCCATAAAGAAGACTACGCGACTGTTGGGCAGGACCAAGCCACGGAAGGTGCCTGTTGGAGAAACAGTGCTTAACGAGAACATTAGCAAAATGGAACTCAACAATATGACTGTTGGGCAGGACCAAGCCATTAAGAAGACTACGCGACTGCTAGGCAGAACCAAGCCACAAAAGGTGCCTGTTGGTGAAACAGGGCCTAACGAGACCATAAGCGGAATGGAACTCAACAATATAACTGCTGGGCAGGGCCAGGCCATAAAGAAAAATACGCGACTGCTGGGCAGGACCAAGCTACGGAAGGTGCTTGTTGGCGAAACAGGGATTAATGAGACCATTAGCGGAATGGAACTCAATAATATGACTACTGGGCAAGACCAAGCCATAAAGAAAATACGCGACTACTGGGCTGGACCAAGCCACGGAAGGTGGCTGTTGGCGAAACAGGGCTTAACGAGACCATTAGCGGAATGGAACTCGACAATGTGACTGTTGGGCAAGACCAAAGCATAAAGAAAAACACGCGACTGCTGGGCAGGACCAAACCATGCAAGGTGCATGTTGGTGAAACAGGGCTTAACGAGACCATTAGCAGAATGGAACTCAACAATATGACTGTAAGGAAGGACCAAGCCATAAAGAATACTACGCAACTGCTGGGCAGGACCAAGCCACGAAAGGTGCCTGTTGGCGAAACAGGGCTTAACGAGACCATTAGCGGAATGGAACTCAACAATATGACTGCTGGGCAGGACCAAGCCATAAATAAGAACACGCGACTGCAGGACAAGACCAAGCCACAAAGAAAACATGCCACTGTTGCGCAGGACCAAGCCACGGAAGGTGCCTGTTGGAGAAACAGGGCTTAACGAGACCATTAGCGGAATGGAACTCAACAATATGACTGCTGGGTAGGACCAAGACATAAATAAGACTTGCGACTGCTGGGCAGGACCAAGCCACAGAAGGTGCCTGTTGGAGAAACAGGGCTTAACGACATCATTAGCGGAATGGAACTCAACAATATGACTGCTGGGCAGGACCAAGCCATAAAGAAGACTACGCGACTGTTGGGAAGGACCAAGCCACGGAAGGTGCCTGTTGGCGAAACAGGGCTTAACGAGACCATTAGCAGAATGGAACTCGACAATGTGACTGCTGGGCAGGACCAAGCCACAAAGAAAACACGCGACTGCTGGGCAGGACCAAGCCATAGAAGGTGCTTGTTGGCGAAACGGGGCTTAACGAGACCATTAGCGGAATGGAACTAAACAATATGACTCTTGGGCAGGACCAAGCCATAAAGAAGACTACGTGACTGTTGGGGAGGACCAAGCCACGGAAGGTGCTTGTAGGCGAAACCGGGCTTAACGAGACCATTAGCGGAATGAAACTCAACAATATGACTTTTGGGAAGGACCAAGCCATAAAGAAGACTACGCAACTGTTGAGCAGGACCAAGCCACGAAAGGTGCCTGTTGACGAAACAGGCCTTAACGAGACCATTAGCGGAATGGAACTCAACAATATGACTGCTGGGCAGGACCAAGCCACAAAGAAAAAAACGCGACTGCTAGGCTGAACCAAGCCACAGAAGGTGCCAGTTGGCGAAACAGGGATTAATGAGACCATTAGCGGAATGGAACTCAATAATATGACTACTGGGTAAGACCAAGCCATAAATAAAATACGCGACTGCTGGGCAGAACCAAGCCACAAAAAGTGCCTGTTAGCGAAACAGGGCTTAACGAGATAATTAGCGGAATGAAACTCAACAATATGACTGCTGGGCAGGACTAAGCCATAAAGAAAAACATGCGACTGTTGGGCAGGACCAAGCCAGGGAAGGTGCCTGTTAGCGAAACAGGACTTAACGAGACCATTAGCGGAATAGAAATCAATAATATGACTACTAGGCAAGACCAAGCCATAAAGAAAACACGCGATTGATAGGCAGGACCAAACCACAGAAGGTGCCTGTTGGTGAAACAGGGCTTAGAGAAACCATTAGGAGAATGAAACTAAACAATATGACTATTGGGCAGGACCAAGCCACAAAGAAAACACGCGACTGTTGGGAAGGACCAAGCCACGGAAGGTTCCTATTGGCGAAAAAGGGCTTAACGAGACCTTTAGCGGAATGGAACTCAACAATATGACTGCTGGGTAGGACCAAGCCATAAAAAAGACTACACGACTGCTGGGCAGGACCAAGCCACGGAAGGTGCCTATTGGAGAAACAGGGCTTAACGAGACCATTATTGAAATGGAACTCAAAAATATGACTATTGGGCAGGACCAAGCCACAAAGAAAACATGCGACTGTTGCGCAGGATCAAGCCACGAAAGGTGCCTGTTGGCGAAACAGGGCTTAATGAGACCATTAGCGGAATGGAACTCAACAATATGACTGCTGGGTAGGACCAAGACATAAATAAGACTTGCGACTGCTGGGCAGGACCAAGCCACAGAAGGTGCCTGTTGGAGAAACAGGGCTTAACGACACCATTAGCGGAATGGAACTCAACAATATGACTGCTGGGCAGGACCAAGCCATAAAGAAGACTACGCGACTGTTGGGAAGGACCAAGCCACGGAAGGTGCCTGTTGGCAAAACAGGGCTTAACGAGACCATTAGCAGAATGGATCTCGACAATGTGACTGCTGGGCAGGACCAAGCCACAAAGAAAACACGCGACTGCTGGGCAGGACCAAGCCATAGAAGGTGCTTGTTGGCGAAACAGGGCTTAACGAGACCATTAGCGGAATAGAACTAAACAATATGACTCTTGGGCAGGACCAAGCCATAAAGAAGACTACGCGACTGTTGGGCAGGACCAAGCCACGGAAGGTGCTTGTTGGCGAAACAGGGCTTAACGAGACCATTAGCGGAATGAAACTCAACAATATGACTTTTGGGAAGGACCAAGCCATAAAGTAGACTACGCAACTGTTGAGCAGGACCAAGCCACGAAAGGTGCCTGTTGGCGAAACAGGCCTTAACGAGACCATTAGCGGAATGGAACTCAACAATATGACTGCTGGGCAGGACCAAGCCACAAAGAAAAACACGCGACTGCTAGGCTGAACCAAGCCACAGAAGGTGCCAGTTGGCGAAACAGGGATTAATGAGACCATTAGCGGAATGGAACTCAATAATATGACTACTGGGAAAGACCAAGCCATAAAGAAAATACGCGACTGCTGGGCAGAACCAAGCCATAGAAAGTGCCTGTTAGCGAAACAGGGCTTAATGAGACAATTAGCGGAATGAAACTCAACAATATGACTGCTGGGCAGGACCAAGCCATAAAGAAAAACATGCGAATGTTGGGCAGGACCAAGCCAGGGAAGGTGCCTGTTAGCGAAACATGACTTAACGAGACCATTAGCGGAATAGAACTCAATAATATGACTACTGGGCAAGACCAAGCCATAAAGAAAACACGCGATTGATGGGCAGGACCAAACCACAGAAGGTGCATGTTGGTGAAACAGGGCTTAGCGAAACCATTAGCAGAATGAAACTAAACAATATGACTATTGGGGAGGACCAAGCCACAAAGAAAACACGCGACTGTTGGGCAGGACCAAGCCACGGAAGGTTCCTATTGGCGAAAAAGGGCTTAACGAGACCTTTAGCGGAATGGAACTCAACAATATGACTGCTGGGTAGGACCAAGCCATAAAGAAGCCTACACGACTGCTGGGCAGGACCAAGCCACGGAAGGTGCCTATTGGAGAAACAGGGCTTAACGAGACCATTAGTGAAATGGAACTCAACAATATGACTATTGGGAAGGACCAAGCCACAAAGAAAACATGCGACTGTTGCGCAGGACCAAGCCACGGAAGGTGCCTGTTGGCGAAAAAGGGCTTAACGAGACCATTAGCAGAATGGAACTCAACAATATGACTGCTGGGTAGAACCAAGACATAAATAAGACTTGCGACTGCTGGGCAGGACCAAGCCACAAAAGGTGCCTTTTGGAGAAACAGGGCTTAACGACACCATTAGCGAAATGGAACTCAACAACATGACTGCTGGGCAGGACTAAGCCATAAAGAAGACTACGCGACTGTTGGGAAGGACCAAGCCACAGAATGTGCCTGTTGGCGAAACATGGCTTAACGAGACCATTAGCAGAATGGAACTCGACAATGTGACTGCTGGGCAGTACCAAGCCACAAAGAAAACACGCGACTGCTGGGCAGGACCAAGCCACAGAAGGTGCTTGTTGGCGAAACAGGGCTTAACGAGACCATTAGCGGAATGGAACTAAACAATATGACTCTTGGGCAGGACCAGACCATAAAGAACACTACGCGACTGTTGGGCAGGACCAAGCCACGGAAGGTGCCTGTTGGCGAAACAGGGCTTAACGAGACCATTAGTGGAATGAAACTCAATAATATGACTTCTGGGCAGGACCAAGCCATAAAGAAGACTACGCAACTGCAGGGCAGGACCAAGCCACAAAAGGTTCTTGTTGGCCAAACAGGGCTTAACGAGACCATTAGCGGAATGGAACTCAACAATATGACTGCTGGGCAGGACCAAGCCACAAAGAAAAACATGCGACTGCTAGGCTGAACCAAGCCACGGAAGGTGCCAGTTGGCGAAACAGGGATTAATGAGACCATTAGCGGAATGGAACTCAATAATATGACTACTGGGCAAGACCAAGCCATAAAGAAAATACGCGACTGCTGGGCAGAACAAAGCCACAGAAAGTGCCTGTTAGCGAAACAGGGCTTAACGAGACCATTAGCAGAATGGAACTAAACAATATGACTATTGGGCAGGACCAAGCCAAAAAGAAAACACGCGACTGTTGGGCAGGACCAAGCCACGAAAGGTGCCTATTGGATAAAAAGGGCTTAACGAGACCTTTAGCGGAATGGAACTCAACAATATGACTGCTGGGTAGGACCAAGCCATAAAGAAGGCTACGCAACTGCTGGGCAGGACCAAGCCACGGAAGGTGCCTATTGGAGAAACAGGGCTTAACGAGACCATTAGCGAAATGGAACTCAACAATATGACTGTTGGGCAGGACCAAGCCATTAAGAAGATTACGCGACTGCTAGGCAAAACCAAGCCACAAAAGGTGCCTGTTGGCGAAACAAGGCTTAACGAGACCATTAGCGGAATGGAACTCAACAATATGACTGCTGGGTAGGACCAAGACATAAATAAGACTTGCGACTGTTGGGCAGGACCAAGTCACAGAAGGTGCCTGTTGGAGAAACAGGGCTTAACGACACCATTAGCGGAATGGAACTCAACAATATGACTGCTGGGCAGGACCAAGCCATAAAGAAGACTACGCGACTGTTGGGAAGGACGAGGCCACAGAAGGTGCCTGTTGGAGAAACAGGGCTTAACGAGACCATTAGCAGAATGGAACGCGACAATGTGACTGCTGGGCAGGACCAAGCCACAAAGAAAACTCGCGACTGCTGGGCAGGACCAAGCCACCGAAGGTGCTTGTTGGCGAAACAGGGCTTAACGAGACCATTAGCGGAATGGAACTAAACAATATGACACTTGGGCAGGACCAAGCCATAAAGAAGACTACGCGACTGTTGGGACGAACCAAGCCAAGAAAGGTGCCTGTTGGTGAAACAGGGCTTAACGAGACCATTAGAGGAATGGAACTCAACAATACGACTTCTAGGCAGGACCAAGCCATAAAGAAGACTACGCAACTGTTGGGCAGGACAAGGCCATGAAAGGTGCCTGTTGGCGAAACAGGGCTTAACAAGACCATTAGCTGAATGGAACTCAACAATATGACTGCTGGGCAGGACCAAGCTACGGAAAGTGCATGTTGGCGAAACAGGGATTAATGAGACCATTAGCGGAATGGAACTCAATAATATGACTACTGGGCAAGACCAAGCCATAAAGAAAATATGCGACTGCTGGGCAGAACCAAGCCACAGAAAGTGCCTGTTAGCGAAACAGGGCTTAACGAGACAATTAGCGGAATGGAACTCAAAAATATGATTGTTGGGCAGGACCAAGCCATAAAGTAAAACATGCGACTATTGGGCAAGACAAAGCCAGGGAAGGTTCCTGTTGGCGAAACAGGACTTAACGAGACCATTAATGGAATGGAACTCAATAATATGACTACTGGGCAAAACCAAGCCATAAAGAAAACACGCGACTGCTGGGTAGGACTAAGCCACGGAAGGTGCCTGTTGGCGAAAAAGGGCTTAAAGAGACCTTTAGCGGAATGGAACTCAACAATATGACTACTGGGTAGGACCAAGCCATAAAGAAGACTACGCGACTGCTGGGCAGGACCAAGCCACGGAAGGTGCCTGTTGGAGAAACAAGACTTAACGAGACCATTAGCGAAATGGAACTCAACAATATGACTGTTGGGCAGGACCAAGCCATTAAGAAGACTACGCGACTGCTAGGCAGAACCAAGCCACAGAAGATGCCTGTTGGTGAAACAGGGCCTAACGAGACCATTAGCGGAATGGAACTCAACAATATAAATATTGGGCAGGGCCAAGCCATAAAGAAAAATACGTGACTGTTGGCAAGACCAAGCCACGGAAGGTGCCTGTTGGCGAAACAGGGATTAACGAGACCATTAGCAGAATGGAACTCAATGATATGACTACTCGGCAAGGCCAATCCAGAAAGAAAATACGCGACTGCTGGGCAGGACCAAGCCACGGAAGGTGGCTGTTGGCGAAACATGGCTTAACGAGACCATTAGCGGAATGGAACACGACAATATGACTGTTGGGCAAGACCAAGCCACATAGAAAACACGCGACTATTGGGCAGGACCAAGCCACAGAAGGTGCCTGTTGGCGAAACAGGGCTTAACGAGACCATTAGCGGAATGGATCTCAACAATATAACTGTTGGGCCGGACCAAACCATAAAGAAGACTACGCGACTGCTAGGCAATACCAAGCCATAGAAGGTTCCTGTTGGCGAAACAGGGCTTAACGAGACCATTAATGGAATGAAACTCAATAATATGACTACTGGGCAAGACCAACCCATAAAGAAAACACGCGACTGCTGGGAAGGACCAAGTCACGGAAGGTGCCTGTTGGTGAAACAGGGCTTAACGAGACCATTAGAGGAATGGAACTAAGCAATATGACTGTTGGGCAGGACCAAGCCACAAAGAAAACACGCGATTGTTGGGCAGGACCAAGCCACGGAAGGTGCCTGTTGGCGAAACAGGGCTTAACGAGACCATTAGTGGAATGGAACTCAATAATATGACTGCTGGGTAGGACCAAGCCATAAAGAAGACTTCGCGACTACTGGGCAGGACCAAGCCATGGAAGGTGCCTGTTGGAGAAACAGGGCTTAACGAGACCATTAGCGAAATGGAACTCAACAAAATGACTGTTGGATAGGACCAAGCCATAAAGAAGACTACGCGACTACTAGGAAGAACCAAGCCATAGAAGGTACCTTTTGGAAAAACAGGGCCTATCGAGACCATTAGTGGAATGGAACTCAATAATATGACTGTTGGGCAGGACCAAGCCATAAAGAAAACACGTGATTGTTGGGCAGGACCAAGCCAGGGAAGGTGCCTGTTGGCGAAACAGTGCTTAACGAGACCATTAGCGGAATGGAACTCAACAATATGACTGTTGGGCAGGACCAAACCATAAATAAGACTACGCGACTGTTGGGCAGGACCAAGCCACGGAAGGTGCCTATTGGCGTAACAGGGCTTAACGAGACCATTAGCAGAAAGGAACTCAACAATGTGACAGATGGGTAGGACCAAGCCACAAAGAAAACACGCAACTGTTGGGCAGGACCAAGCCACGGTAGGTGCTTGTTGGCGAAATAGAGCTTAACGAGACCATTAGCAGAATGGAACTCAACAATATGACTGTTGGGCAGGACCAAGTCATAAAGACTAACACGCGACTGCTGGGAAGGACCAAGCCACGGAAGGTGCCTGTTGGCGAAACAGGGCTTAACGAGACTATTAGCGGAATGGAACTAAACAATATGACCGCTAGGCAGGACCAAGCCATAAAAAAAACACGTGACTGCTGGGCAGGACCAAGCCACGGAAGGTGCCTGTTGGTGAAACAGGGCTTAACCAGACCATTAGCGGAATGGAACTCAACAATATGACTGTTGGAAAGGACCAAGCCATAAATAATACTACGCGATTGTTGGGCAGGACCAAGCCACAAAAGGTACCTGTTGGCGAAACAGGGCTTAACGATACCATTAGTGGAATGGAACTCAACAATTTGACTGTTGGGCAGGACCAAGCCACAGAAGGTGCCTGTTGGAGAAATAGGGCTTAATGAGACCATTATCAAAATGGAACTCAACAATATAACTGCTCGTTAGAACCAAACCATAATGAAGACTACGCGACTAATAGGCAGAACCAAGCAAAAGAAGTTGCCTGTTGGCGAAACAGGGCTTAACGAGACCATTAGCAGAATGGAACTCAATAATATGACTACTGGGCAAGACCAAGTCATAAAGAAAACACGCGACTGCTGGGCAGGACCAAGCCACACAAGGTGCCTGTTGGTGAAACCGGGCTTAACGCGACCATTAGCGGAATGGAACTAAACAATATGACTGTTGGGCAGGACCAAGCCACAAAGAAAACATGCGACTGTTGGGCAGGACCAAGCCACGGAAGGTGCTTGTTGGCGAAACAGGGCTTAACGAGACCATTAGCGGAATGAAACTCAACAATAAGACTGCTGGGTAGGACCAAGCCATAAAGAAGACTACGCAACTGCTGGGCAGGACCAAGCCACGGAAGGTGCTTGTTGGAGAAACAGGGCTTACCGAGACCATTAGCAAAACGGAACTCAACAATATGATTGTTGGGCAGGACCAAGCCATAAAGAAGACTACTCGACTGCTAGGCAGAACCAAGCCACAGAAGGTGCCTATTGGTGAAACAAGGCCTAACGAGACCATTAGCGGAATGGAACTCAACAATATGACTGCTGTTTAGGTCCAAGCCATCAAGAAAACACGTGACTGTTGGGTAGGACCAAGCCATGGAAGGTTCCTGTTGGCGAAACAGGGCTTAACGAGACCATTAGCAGAATGGAACTCAACAATATGACTATTGGGCAGGACCAAGCAATAAAGAAGACTACGCGACTATTGAGTTGGACCAAGCCACAAAAGGTTCTTTTTGGCGAAACAAGGCTTAACGAGACCATTAGCGGAATGGAACTCAACAATATGACTGTTGGGTAGGACCAAAGCATAAAGTAGACTACGCAATTAGGGTTTTGGTTTCAAAGGCCATAACTCCAATTTTTTTGGTCATTCTTGTTTCTATTGGTCTCTATATGGTATATGTATCATGCATATCAATTTTCATGAAGAAATTCAATGGGGAAGGCATCTGATCAATAGTTGACTTTTTGAGCAAGTCAGTGCAAAATCAGGGCATCTGAGGCCCTCAATGACCCAACCAAAGGGGTTTCTTCATCATTTTGATTATTTATGATCTTTATTTGATCATAGAGGATGTTAGAAGTTCACAAAATTGAAGAATTTCAAGCCATTTGCAAAGTTGACTTTTTGAGAAAATGACTTGTAATGGAAACTTGCCATTTTGGGAAACTTTTTCAACCCTTGCTTTTTGAGTCTAAAATGCTTCAAATGGGAAAACTTTGGTCATGAAAGTTGTAGAATGGATCATTCCCTTTTCAAAAAGTACAAGAACTCATTCTAATTCATTTTGAATCAAAAGTTATGGCTTGTCAAAGTTGGCCAAAATCACATAATTTCAAGTTTTCTACCAAAGAGGCAAAGTTGCAAAATCACTTGCCAAGACAAATTGTGCTATCAAATGGACTTCTAATCTTCATACAAACATGAACCAATGTCTAAAAGTCAGATTGCATCAAAAGTTTGCTCATTTTTATTACTTGTGGACCAAGAAACTTCAAAAGGGCCAAAGTTGATTAAAGTTGCAAAACCTCACTCAAACCCTAATCCATGTGCTGGCTGACTTCAAAATTGATCCTATGGTTCTCCACACTTCTTGATGCGCAGGACACCCCTCTTGTCCTTGGCTAGCCATGAGCCCATACCTCTCTTACACAAAGCTTGACTTTTTTGCAAAAGACCCATACCAATCACCATAGGCCACCAACAACTCTCTGACCTATCACCACCTTATACATGGACCAAAAGCAGCTCAACACACCACATAACTCATGCTGAAACACACTCCAAGCCATAGTTACCAAAAATCCTCCAACTTGCAAAACCATTCGAAACACACAGCACAAGCATCAAACACAAAAACAAACTTCACAAAACATCTCAGCACATCCTCCTGATCATTTCCCTGCCCTCATTCATCCTTGAAACCCCCTGAAATCAAAACACGATTTCTCACCTCTCCTGAACAGAACTTGATCAAACTCCCAACTCAGCCAAAAGAAATTCTTTCCAAGCATCAAGACTTCATCAGGAGCTCAAGGGGACTGGTTTGCGCAAAGAAAGGAGGTCTGAAAGTCCAGAACTGAGAAAGCTCAAGCTCAGGTACCTCCTTGAAACATTTTTCCAGAACACTTATTTCTTGTTTCAAAAATGATCTACATGCTTCCCTGAATGCACTGAACCTTTTATTTTTGAAAATGATTGAGTATTGAGTGTGTATTGCATCTCTGAAAGTTTGGCCATTTTTACATTTTTGTTTCGAATCACGGTTTTGAGCAAGAAGAAATGAGTTTTGAGGTTAGATTCAGGTTCAGGGAGGTGAGGAGAGTTGATCTAGAGCTTTAGAGCTCCAGAAATAACCTAGAGGTGAGGTTTTGGTTTTACTCAGGGGAGGTGTGGCCGGAGAAGACGACCGGAAGTCTTTTCCGGCCACCTGAAAGTGATTAGAGCCTTAATTGCGTTTAGGGCAAAGTTTGAATATGGACCTTAGATTAGGCTGACTTTGTTTGACTCCCGCGCGTTTGGAGGGCCCAGATCCATTCACTTAAGCCATAATCCACGTCATTATCCATTTAATTAAGTTTATGAATTAATCCTGCCAGTTTGAATTCCAACCTTTAGATCTGGCGCCAGTCAACTCCTGCGCGTCTCATTTGAATATCAGCCACTGGATCTGTTGACTTCCCATTAAATCAATTTTAATTTCATTTTTCTTGCATTTTCTTTCATATTTATTTTAAAATAGTTAGAAAAATCCAAAAAATATTTCCTTTTGCATTTTTGTTTCAAATATTTTTCTCAATCAGAAAATGATTTTTATTTTATTTTTTGCATCAAAAATTATTTTTAAATCATTTAAAATTTATTTTTAATTAGTTAATGGAAATTAATTAATTAAAAATACTTTTAGGTATTTAAAAATCACAAAAAAATTCATGTAACCTTTAAAAACATTTAGAAACATTGTCCAACTCTCAAACCAAATTTCTTTTTTGTTCTTGATGCCTTTTGATAATTTTCTTTGGAATTAATTTCATTTCAAGGCAATATTTTGTTTCAAACTTCAAAAATTCATTTCTGCCTAACCATTGAGAGTTGGATGATGATTCTTTTTGCATTGCATCTTGTATAGCATGTAGTTTATAGGATAAAATTGGCATGAATTGATCTTGCATTTTCAATTTGTTTTGCATTGTCCTTGACAAGGTACCTTAAAGCCCTAGCAATCTTAGAAAATTCATAACTCTCACTAGGTTAAGAGTTGGTTCCCCTCCTTTAGGCAGTGAGTTTGTATAGGTATAGGGTTCCTTTGATTGCATTTTCAAATTTTTATCATGTCATTTGCTTCTGGTTTTGGATTTTTGCTTTGTATGTTGCATATAACCCTAATTCATGCCTCCCTTTGCATCCATCTTCCATTTGCTTGCATACCATGACTTGCCATGACATTTTATGCTTTAATTTGATTCATAATACATCTTAGGACATATTAGAATCATGTTTGATCATTGCATCTTTCATTTGCCATGTTATATGTCCATTACATTTCATAACTTTTCATGAACATCCATGGTTCAAAGCATGCTTCTCTTGCATCCATATGTTTGTATGATCATTCTCATGCCTTGCCTCATGTTTGCATCATCTCTTATCATCATTAACATCATACTTATGCTTCTGGTTTTGGTTTGCATCATGACATTTCATCTCATTTTGCATTGCATTTCATTTCTTTTGCTAACTTTTCAGGTGGTAAGTTGTTTTGAGAAGTGGATTTGCCTTCACTTCTCACAATCTCTTTTCATCTCTTTCATACATCATTGCTGCATTTTATCTTGTGCTTTGGATTGAGCTTGCTCATTCTTGTTCATCTCACCTTCTTCCTTCAAGCAACTTGACTTCTTAAGTGAAGCAAGTTGTTTTGCTTCTCTTTGCTCCTGGATCGTTTCATGTGATTCCTCCTTGGTGGCCTTTGAAGATTTCTTTCTCTCTTAAGCCTCATAAACCCTAGGATCTTCAAGTATGATAACAATTAGGGTTTTATTAGTCCCCCACTTAGTTTTACCTTTGTGTCATCTTTGAGTCTTCGCTTCTCATCTCATAATCAGGGACTAAACCCTAAAGGCTTTAAGGCTTTGTGATTAAGCTTATGCCTGCATCCTTCTATTAGGATGGAGTGTATAACTTTAATCCTAAGTGTTAAACCCTTAATGTGTTTAAATCCTTTAATCAATTCACTTAATAATCATCAAGACATCAAGCTTGTAACTTGGGCCTTGCATTAGGGTTCTAATTCTTCCTTAATTGGTTAAGAAGGACTAACCCTAGTGTTAATGGACAAGTCCCCTCAAGTTGTCTTACAAATCATAAAAATAACTTCTTCATCATATCATTAACTAAAATCCATCTAATAAAGGCTTTGTTTTGTCATGAGGTTAATCCATAATCATGGATTAAGTTGAGGAGTCTTCCTCAGCTTAAACATTCTCATCTATTATCCTTCTATTAGGATGGTGTAATGAGTCTGTTTAATCCCTGATTATGGCTTAAGCTCATTACTTAACACTAAACAAAAACAACAAAAACATCTAAATAATCACAAGTAGGTTAATGATCTTAATCCTACACCATGGTGATTAAGTGTGAGATGCTGACTTCACACTTAAGGTATTCTCATCAACCCTAATCAGAGGGAGGATGTGATGAGTTTACTAACCCATTGGTTTAGGCTCAAGCTCATTAACTTATGACAAACTTTCAAAAGCAATAAAAGACTGAAAACTCAAAAACAAACAATAATCGTCTCCTCCGGGATTCTTTTCTCATCTCATTCACTCACAAACGAGAACTTGCTTCTTCCGTCTAATGCAAGACAGTTTGCACCTGAGCCAGACAGGTCATACACTTGAGCATAGGCAAGTAAGAAGTTCATCAGTCAACTCATCTTTCAGTCTCTTTGGGTCGAACTACGGTGTTCTGACTTCCTCATTGCACGAAAGGATTTGTAGGCATAACTTAACAGTTATCGAAAAAAAGTCTCTGTATATTCCCCCTCCTTCCAGTTTTATTCTTTTAGCCTCATGATCTTGACCATTTCATTCTTGTTCTTGCACTGACACTTCACTTATACACTTCACTTACACTGACACCTGTACATCCTTTTCCAGCTTTGATACACATATAGCACTGACACTACCCCTTTAAAGCACAAATCTTTTAAGCGTGGATCCCGTCGAGTACGATGGACAATCTGGGTGCTAATACCTTCCCAGGTTGTAACCAACCCCCTTTCTCAGTCTCTCTGGTTCGCGACCGTCTTATCCATATCTTTCTTAGGTCTATGCAGCATTACCTTTCCTTCGGGATAAAAATGCCTAGCTGGCGACTCTTGTCTTCTGAGTTCACCCTTGAGTGTTCTCGTTCCTCTTTTCGCCGACCGTTCGCGTCTGTACCCCTCTTGTCCCCGTGTCATCAGGTGGGAGCGACAGCTTGGCGACTCTGCTGGGGACCCTTATACTGTGACCAGGGCTTCTGGTTCTCTTTGTGGGTTCCTCCTAGCGCTTGTTTGATTTGTGTTTACTGGGGTGTTATGTGCTAATTGTGTTTATATGGTTGCTTTATTTATTGCTTTATGTACAGTTTTATTTATTGCTTTCTTTACAGCTTTATATATCATACTGTCATACTGTTATCTGACTGGATCTGGTTTTTGTTTTGGTGGGTGGGGTTTCATTGAGAGTTTAAGGTCCTATACCTGGGACCTGAGTGACACCTAGGCTAGAGTGGTTCATGTTCTTTTCCATTCCATTTCGGTCTGGTGCGGGAATATGAAACACGGTTCAGACGTGGGTTTCTTCTTGAGAACTCTGCGCTACAGATTTCCTGTAGTGCTAGGGCTATCTGGGCAGCTTGCTAAGTCTGGATGACCTTTATTATGACTTTCAGAAATTGAGGTGAATTAGAGGAGGATCTTTTATGGTTATTGTAAACACTGTACCTCCGGGTTAGAAGTGTTTACACTTCTCATAACTGATCCAAGTCTGAGGATCCTTGTTTTAGAACATCACCTGGGAGGGGGTTGGGATGTTTACAGGTTTGCAGGAACCCTTGGCCACATCATACCCTGTTACCTATTGTGTTTAAGAATGCTTCACTTTGGACAATTCTTGTAATTTAACCCAGGACATGTGGCTCTTTATTTGAGTCCCCCACCTTGGTTACTAGACTTCTGAACCTCCATCTGGACTTCTTGAACATACATGGGCCTTTTATATCAAGACAGTAATCAGATCCAGCTTGATCACAAACCCTTGCATATCATTTGTATACATCATCATTGCATCATTTAACATTTGTTTAATTGTTTTTCAGGGTATCCATATTCCATCTGGCTTGGTTTTGACCCCTTCATCTGCATAGACCCCTGTTCATCAGTTATCTGCTTCAGCTATCTTCATCAGTTGCCTGCTTCAGCTACCTCCATCATCATCCTCATCCTATCAGTGGCTCATCTCTAGTATCAGTCTTCATCATCAGCATTTGTTTTCAGCTCTTCATCAGTAGTCATGGCACCCAAGAAGAGCAATATTTCATACCATTTCTTTGAGCCTGTGTTGGCTGGCATCAGGCAGGTCCAGGAGCTTATCACTCCAGACCATATCCCATTATTCAGAGAACATTAAGGAGGCATCCTTGATATGGTTATGGACTTGGACCCTTCTCAGAGGAGTTTGATCCACACTTGCCTACAGTTTTATGACCCTCCTTTGAGATGCTTCACTTTCCAGAATTTTCAGTTGGGACCTCTGTTGGAGGAGTTTTCATCATTGATTGGAGTACCTGTCAGGGGTGGTATCCCTTTCAACCCAGAGATGGCTTCTCCCAGCAATGAAGAGGTGGCAAAGGCACTGTATTTGGAACCTATTTTGATTGAGCAGAACATATCAACAAAGGTTGGAATTCCTGGCCTACACTTGGACTTTCTGACTTCTCAGGCTATTCTGAAGGCCTCATTGGGAGAATGGAAGGCAGTTTGTGCATTGTTAGCCCTCAGTATATATGGGGTTATACTCTTTGCAGATGAGCCCAAGTTTATCAGCAAGAATGTTATCCATCTCTTCCTTTTGAGAAACCCAGTACCCACCTTGCTGGGAGATTTCTATTATTCTGTTCACCAAAGGAATGAGAAGCAGAGAGGGAGGTTGGTGAGGTGTTGTGCTCCTTTGTTTCACACTTGGCTGCTTAAGCACTTACCCAAGACTGATGCCTTCCTAAATCCTCACCAACAGAAGAATTGGGCTAGAAGACTCATTGCTTTGACTTCAGATGACATCAGATGGTGCACCCAGAGCACCAAAGGAAGGGACATAATCACTAGCTGTGGGCAATACCCCAATGTACCTCTAGTGGGAGTAAAGGGTTGCATCAATTACAATCCCTTGTTGTTCAAGAGGCAATTGGGCTATGCTTTGGTTCACCCTCCTAGAGTGCAAGACTTGGCTGAAACCCTGTATTGTGAGATAAAACTTAACCTAGCTGTTGTCAGGCAAGCATCCTGGGCTTGTGACAACATCCAGACCAAAGGGATGGCCATTCTTGGGAGATGCAATAATGTGGCTTCAGCTCAGTATTATGATTGGTCTCATGCTAGAGCTCAGATTTCTGGGATGCCTTTCACTATTGAGGATGCACCTGGACCATCCACATCACCACCCCCAGCCACTGTCGGCCTGGAGGAATTTGAGAAACTGAAGGAGAGGAATGAAAATCTGTCTCAAGCTTTGAAGAAGACCCTCTGGGAGAGGAGTGATGGTCGTCTAGACATTGAGAGGTTAGAAAAGCTTAAAGTGGAGCATCTATCCAGGATTGAGAAAGCAGAAGACTACATCAAGAAATCAAGAGCTGGAGAGCAAATATTGAAGAATGCCTGTAAAGAGGCCCAGTTTCAAAAGGCTAGGACTGATCTCTATTTGAAAGAGAGTCAAGACAGGTGGGTCAGGATCACTGAAGCTCGCACTCAGGAAGAAAAGAGAACTCAAGCCAGGATTGAGCAGTTAGAGGCCATTGAGAAGAAACAACAAGAAGCTTTGCTGGCAGCCCAGAAGGAGATTTCAGAACTGAAGCTTAGGGCTGGTGTGAAGAGGTCAAAGGACCAGGACAGGCACAAGAAGCTGACCACTGCTATTGCCGCCAGAAACCTTCTTATCAGAAACATCACAGAGCATCCGGCTGGTCCTGTAACTGAAGCACTTTTGAAGGAGGTTAAGGAAGATGAGTTTGGCTTAGATGTTTGACTTCTTTGCTTGTTGTTATTTCCATTTCATGTACTTTTCTTTTTTATATTGTATTTTGACCCTTCAAGGGTATGTGTTGTAAAAACAAACTATGTATGATCCACCATTTGTAATGTATTTGTCAGTTTGTTTCATTTGAGTTTCTTTTTCAAGCAACATCAAAGCATCTACCTCAGGGTCTGGAAAGGTCAAAACCAAATGCCAAGCCGGATACCTTGGAAAGCAAATAAGCATACTGCATTGCATGCTAACTTTTGTTTTGTTTTATAGGTTTTTGTTTTGGTTGTTACTAACTTTGTTGTGGTTCAGGAATTATTACTCGCCGTCAGGTGTTCCCTCTCAACCGTCCGCACAGATATCCTACTCGCAACAACCTTCCTGGTATCCAGATGGACCAAGTACAGCAAGAGCTGACAGAGGTCAGAACCCAGATGGTTAACGAAAGGCTGGAGATGAGAAACCAAATGACCCAGTTCATGGAGGTAATGAATGGCTTGGCTCAAAGTCAAGAAAGATTGAGGGCATTGGTAGAAAGACAAACCCCAGAAGAACCTCCTCTAGGAACTGGAGGAACAAGTAACAACGAAAGGGGTCAGCCTCATATTAACCCACCAGTATATGGGCCTCATCTACATCCAGAAGTTAACATCCCGGGTAATGTGCAAGGAAATACTACTGGAGGAAGGATCTTACAGGAAGACCCCCAAGAAGAACAGTTCATTGTGATGGGAGCTGGGGATGAAGTTTATGAGGTTTGATGAAATTGCTGAGAAGTTGAGATCTCTGGAGTCTCAAAACTCCCTGGGCTTTGATGTCATGGATATGGGGTTAGTGGATGATAAGTACAACGGAACTTCCTGTCCACGAACTCACTTGCAGTCCTTTCTGGGGAGACTTAAGGCATACACCATGGATGAGAAACTGTGGATGTTCTATTTTGAAGATAGTTTGACTGGGGCTTTAAGGGAGTGGTACTCTCACTTGACCAGAGCTACTATCAGGTGCTGAAAGGACTTAGCTGAAGCTTTCATCAGACAGTATCAATACAATCTAGACATGGCTCCTAACAGAACCCTTCTGATGGGAATGTCTCAATCCTCCAAAGAAAGCTTCAGGGAATATGCCCAGAGGTGGAGACAGCTTGCTGCTGCTGTCCAGCCACCCATGTCGGAAAGAGAAATGGCCGACATGTTTATGAATACCCTGCAAGGAACATATATTGATAGGCTAGCTGCCTTTTCCTCCACCAGCTTCGCTGACGTGGTCATAGCTGGAGAAAGAATTGAAATCCTTCTGAAGATGGGTAAAATTTCTGATAATGGTGCAAGCTCGTCAAGTAATCCCAGGAAGCCTTTTGTGGGACCAAGAAGAACCGGTGAGGCAAATGCCATTTATGCCAACAGGGGCAGACCTCACCATGTCCACAGATCAGTAGCAGCTGTCACTATTCCAGCTCCGATTCCTTAGCAACCAGCATATCAACCACAACAACAACCACACTATCAACAACAAGTTCAGTAACCGCCACAGAGGACTTACAACAACAACAGCAACAATCAACAGCAAAGACCCTTTCAGCAAAGACCATCACAGGCAAATAGGGTGATTGACCCTATCCCCATGCCTTATGCCGCTTTATTGCCACAACTCCTGAAACTCAACTTGGTTGAACTAAGGACATTAGCACCACCAGATCTTTCCAATCTGCCAAGAAACTATGATGTCAACGCCAGATGTGCTTTTCACTCCAATGCACCTGGCCACAATACAGAGAAATGCAGGACTTTACAAATGAAGGTACAAGATTTGGTGGATTCTAAAGCCCTCAACTTTGCACCCCCGCCAAATGTCAACAAGAACCCCATGCCCAATCATGGAGGACCAAGAATTAATGCCGTTGAGGAAGACAAGCCATCTTTCTTAATCACCAGTGTGGGGCAGATTCGGACACCTCTGGTAGAAATTAAAGCTCAGCTCCTAGAATGCCAGATGTTCCCCGGGTGTGAGCTCGGTTGTGGTTATTGCAACATTTCAGTCAACGGGTGTGATAACTTGAGAAGCGGCATAGATGGTCTCATAAAAAGTGGTATACTTCAGATCATAACATCGGCGCCTACAAATCCAGCAATCCCTTTGACAACAATTCCTGACTCTTCTACAACTGCAACAACAATCATTCCGACCAATTCATCAATATCATCAACCATGGCTCCATCCATCACTTCAACAAATCAGATGTTAACAACCATTTCTTCTACAACATCAGCACCCATTTATTCAGCAGGATCTTCTACAACGCCAACAGAAATTAATGAAGATATCTCAGCAGTCACCATCTACTATGATCCGTCATTTGTTCCTCCAAACAACAACTTTCAACAAAAAGCAGTGGCATCTCCTTCCAGGTCACCAGTCACCATTTACTACGATCCGCACACCATTTCAGTACCCTCCTCTACTGCAGTCAGTCCAGTTACCATCACGGTGCCTGGACCAGTTCCATATGAAAGCAGTAATGCCATACCTTGGCATTATGGCTCTGATCTTTACTGCAACGGGGAGAAAATCACTTTGGATTCTTCAACCTCTTCTCCACAGATTGATAATGTTGGGGGAGGCGGAGGCTTCACCAGAAGCGGACGCCTTTTTGCCTCACAATTGCAAAAACCTAATGCCGAAGCAGAAGCTGCTGCCAAAGCAAAAGGAAAGAGTGTGGTATTTGAAGAGCCGGCTGTCAAAGAAACTCAGAAGACACCTTTTGAACAAGATGTAGATGAGTTCATGAGAATCATAAAGAGAAGTGATTACAAGGTGGTGGATCAGCTTCACCAAACTCCCTCAAAAATCTCCATATTATCCATGTTGATGTGTTCTGAAGCTCATAGGAATGCATTACTGAAATTCTTGCACGCAGCATACGTGCCAGAGGAGATCACTGTTAATCAGCTAGAAACTGTGGTAGCTAATGTCAACACCAGTCATGGGCTGGGCTTTACCAATGCTGACTTGACAACTGAGGGGCATAACCACAACAAGGCTTTACACATCACTCTAGAATGCAAGGGTGCTGTTCTATCTCATGTACTGGTGGACACCGGGTCTTCACTCAATGTTCTACCAAAGAAAGCCTTCGTGAAGTTGGAGTATGATGGCTTGGCATTGCGTCCAAGTAACTTGGTAGTGAGAGCATTCGATGGCTCTAAAAGATCAGTGCTTGGGGAGATTGATCTGCTTGTGATGATTGGCCCGCAGACTTTTAAGATTACCTTCTATGTGATGGACATTCAGCCGGCCTACAGCTGTTTGTTAGGTAGACCTTGGATCCATGCCGCTGGCGCAGTTACGTTTACCCTTCACCAAAAGTTGAAATTCGAGTGGGAGTGTCAGATCATCACCATTTGTGGTGAAGAGGACATCTTTGTTAGCCATCTGGCTACATACAAGTATATTGAGATTGATGGAGAAATCCATGAAACTATGAGCCAGGGGTTTGAGGCCCTGAACATAAATGAAGCATCTGCTTTACTGGGAACCTCCATGACATCTTATCAGCAAGCCAGGAAGGTTGTTGAAGAGGGTACTGCCCAAGGCTGGGGCAAGATGCTACCTGTGGAGAAGGAGGAGGACAAATTTGGGTTGGGTTACAAACCAACTCAACAAGATCAATCAGAGGCTGCCAAGAAGCCCAACTTTGTCAGCGGGGGAATGCTCACCCCGGATGCAGTGAACAACTTGGAAGATGAGTCGGAAGATGAACGCAACCTGGAGAGCTGGATACGTCCAAGGATTCCGGGGAGCCGTATCTCAAACTGGTCTTCCCAGGAAATTATAAGGGTTACTCCTGCAGAGTAATTATTATTTCCTGTATTTTTAAGCATGCATCAAGTCTTGCATCTTGCCCAAGATGACAAGACTCATTTTGTAATCGGGCCATCTTGTAATTTTGTGCAAACAGATCAATCAATGAATATCGGACATCTTTTGCAAATGAGTCTTTTTCTTTTCTGCTCACTGTTTTTCATTTTTCTTTTTGTACAAAAATAAAAATGGCAATGTTTTCAAAATGATAACTTTACTTCACTTTTTTCTAAACAAGATTAAAATCGATCACTAAAATGAACAATCTAAACCCTTGCAAAGAGTTCCTTTCAGACTGCACCGACAACAGCACAGCCATGGCTTCGTATGACTTTGACAATCCAATCAATCAAGCTGATGAAGGGGTTGAAGAAGATTATGAGCTTCCTGAAGAGCTAGCCAGGTTGTTAAGGCAAGAGGAGAAGGTTATCACTCCTCATCAGGAGGAGGTTGAAACGATTAATCTTGGTACGGAAGAAGATGTGAAAGAGGTTAAGATCGGGGCCTGCTTACAAGACTCAGTGAAAGAGCAGCTGATTGACCTGCTTCGTGAATATGTGGATGTGTTTGCTTGGTCTTATCAGGATATGCCAGGGTTGGACACCGATATTTTCATGCACAAGCTGCCTTTAAGAGAAGATTGCCCGCCAGTAAAACAGAAACTGCGCCGTACTCGCCCAGATATGGCAATGAAGATCAAAGAAGAGGTACAAAAGCAGTGGGACGCCGGGTTCCTTGCTGTGACTAGCTATCCGCCGTGGGTTGCTAATATTGTACCTGTGCCTAAGAAAGATGGCAAGGTGAGGATGTGTGTGGATTACCGGGATCTGAACAGAGCAAGCCCGAAAGATGACTTCCCTTTACCTCACATTGATGAATTGGTGGATAATACGGCTCAGTTCTCGGTGTTCTTCTTCATGGATGGATTTTCAGGATACAATCAGATCAAAATGTCACCTGAAGACATGGAGAAGACCACTTTTATCACACCCTGGGGCATGTTCTGTTATAAGGTGATGCCATTCGGACTAAGGAATGCTGGTGCAACGTATCAACGGGCTATGGTAACATTATTCCACGACATGATCCATAAAGAAATCGAATGTTATGTGGATGACATGATTGCCAAGTCCCTCACAGAAGAAGACCACCTGGTGAATTTGTTGAAGTTATTCAAGCATCTGAGGAAATATCAACTGAAGTTAAACCCCAACAAGTGCACATTCGGGGTGCGTTCTGGTAAGCTGCTGGGATTTATTGTAAGTGAAAAAGGGATTGAAGTTGACCCTGATAAAGTTAAAGCCATTCAAGAGATGCCTGCACCAAAGTCAGAAAAAGAAGTTCGGGGGTTTCTAGGTAGATTGAACTACATTTCAAGGTTCATATCTCACCTTACAGCAACCTGTGAGCCCTTGTTCAAATTGTTGAGAAACGAACAAACGGTCAGGTGGAACGAAGATTGCCAGAGGGCTTTTGACAAAATCAAGGAATACTTACAAGAGCCTCCAATCCTTATGCCTCCAGTGGAAGGAAGACCTCTGATAATGTACTTGATAGTATTAGAAGAGTCAATGGGGTGTGTGTTGGGCCAGCATGACGAGTCTGGTCGAAAAGAGTATGCAATATACTACCTAAGCAAAAAGTTTACCGACTGTGAACAACGTTATTCACTGCTCGAGAAAACTTGTTGTGCTTTAGCGTGGGCTGCTCGCCGACTAAGGCAGTATATGTTGACCCACACTACCTTGTTGATATCAAAGATGGACCCAGTTAAGTACATTTTTGAGAAGCCAGCGCTTAATGGACGGGTTGCAAGATGGCAAATGATCCTCACAGAATATGATATTTCGTACACATCTCAAAAAGCCATCAAGGGCAGTGTACTATCTGATTATCTTGCTGAGCAACCCATTTATGATTACCAGCCTATGATATTTGACTTCCCTGATGAAGACATCATGTTCATAAAAGAAAAAGATCATGAAGAGCCTGTTCACACCGAAGGTCCCGACCCAGAATAATAATGGACTATGATGTTTGATGGGGCTGTTAATATGAATGGTCGTGTTGTTGGTGCAATACTCATTACACCTAAAGGAGTTCACATGCCTTTCTAGCAAAACTCACCTTTAACTGCACTAACAACGAAGCTAAATACGAAGTTTGTGTTATGGGTCTTAAGGAAGCCATTGACCTCAGGATCAAGACTTTGACTGTGTTCGGAGATTCAGCTCTGGTAATTAATCAAACCAACGGCAAATGGTACACACACCAAGATCATCTGATACCTTACAGGGATTATACAAGGAGGTTATTGAATTTCTTCACAACGGTCAAGCTTGAGTATATCCCTCGGGACGAGAATCAATTTGCAGATGCTCTGGCTACCATTTCATCCATGATCAAAGTTCAAGCTGCCAACTTTGTGCCTCGGATTTTGGTGTCCAGACTTGACAGACCAGCATACATATTCTCAGCAGATGTTGTTAAAGATGATAAGCCTTGGTTCCATGACATTAAGTGCTTCTTGGAGGATCAGACATACCAACCTGGGGCATCTTCCAATGATAAGAAGACATTAAGAAGGCTTGCTGGTAGTTTCTTCCTGAATACTGATGGTTCTCTCTACAAGAGAAACTTTGTTATGGTACTCCTCAGATGCGTTGATAGAACAGAAGCAGACTTGTTGATGCACGAGGTGCACAAAGGATCCTTTGGTACCCATGCAGGAGGGCATGCCATGGCCAAGAAGTTGCTAAGATCAGGCTATTATTGGATCACAATGGATGCCGACTGTTGTGCCTATGCCAGAAAATGCCATAAATGCCAGATTTATGCGGATAAGGTGCATGTGCCTCCCAATCCTCTGAATGTGATGTCTTCACCCTGGCCCTTTTCTATGTGGGGCATTGATATGATTGGCAAGATTGAACTGACTGCTTCAAATGGCCAAAGATTCATCCTGGTTGCCATTGACTATTTTACCAAGTGGGTCGAAGCAGCTTCATATGCAAATGTTACAAGACAAGTGGTAGCCCGATTTCTAAAGAGAGACATCATCTGTCGGTATGGAGTTCCCGAGCGAATCATTACTGATAATGGTTCCAATTTGAACAACAAAATGATGGCAGAGCTATGCCGGGACTTCAAGATCCAACACCACAATTCTTCTCCTTACATGCCAAAGATGAATGGCGCTGTCGAGGCAGCTAACAAGAATATCAAGAAGATTGTGCAGAAGATGGTAGTTACCTACAAAGACTGGCATGAAATGCTACCGTTTTCCTTGCATGGGTACCGTACGTGAATCTGAACATCCACTGGGGCAACACCGTATCAGCTTGTGTATGGTATGGAGGCAGTCCTACCTGTTGAAGTTGAATTACCCTCCTTGCGGGTACTAATGGATGTTAAGCTGAATGAAGCAGAATGGGTCCGATCCCGATATGACCAACTGAGTCTGATTGAAGAAAAGAGATTAGCTGCGATCTGTCATGGGCAGCTGTATCAGAAAAGAATGAAGAAAGCCTTCGATCAGAAAGTCAGGCTCCGAGAATACCAAGTAGGAGATCTTGTGCTGAAAAGACTCCTCCCTCCTCATACAGACCACAGGGGCAAGTGGACTCCGAACTATGAAGGGCCATTCGTAGTAAAGAAAGTTTTCTCCGGTGGATCACTCATGCTCAGCACTATGGATGGTGAAGACTTCCCGTCCCCTGTAAATTCAGATGCAGTTAAAAAATACTTCGCATAAAATGACCCGCTGGACATAAAAACAGAATGTAAGTCCAGGCAAAAATAGGGCATCCCGGCGAGTCAAAAACATAATAAAAGACTCAGGAAAAAATGAGGGAAAATAAACAAAAATGTACATCCGCTGAGTTGAAAAGCCGCATTTGACAACTCAGGCAAAAATGGGTATCCCGATGGATTGAAAACCCGAAAGGGCGATCCACGCAAAATAAGGGAATAAGCGAACAACTATACTCTGAATTCATCTGTATTACTTACAACTTGGTAAGCTTCGAAAGGTTCAAGCGCCGGTCAGAATCAGCCTTCTTCAGAAAGCTAGGCGAGAAGTCATACGAGTCATAGCAAAGGGAAGCTCCCCGAAGCGTCGTCAACATTGCCAATACCTTTTATTTCTCAATTTGTAACAATCTCCTCATTTTAGGGATTTGTTCCTTTGACTGTATCTTGCCGATTTAGGGCACATGAATTAATAAAATTAGATTTTCAGTCATGTTTCGTCTCGTACATTTTATTTTTTTTTGCAAAACGTCCGATGTCCTTAAGATACTGATTGCATAAATACAGATGCTTCTCTTCCAAAAAATACGTGCTTGCAGGAAATATGTTTACTCCCGGGAGTGTCTAAACCCTATGATGGAATCCGGTTAGGGATACCTCGGGATCACTTGTGCGTCTCTCTGGCTTTTCAGGATTGCAGGTATCCAAAGCACAGCATGGGGCATTGAGCTTCACCCCAGTGAGCTGGCAAATCATTACCTACTCAGTCTTAGCACCGGAGGTGCTTTCTCCCCAGCTGAGTTGCCATTTATCTCCTCCTCAGCCAACTACAAAAGTCAGGAAACCACCTCCCCACAGAGCTTCAGCCTCTATCCAGAAGAGCAACGCCTGGAGATCTCACAACAGAGTGAAGAAAGCTTCTACAAATCCCAGCTGGGTCCCTCATTACCAAAATAGGTCTATCAGTGATCTATATCCCCAAGCAGAGCCCCATATGTCAGATCTACCAATGATCTCATCCCCAGCTGGTATGTCCACTTCAAGCAGATCAGCCAGAGGTCTTCACAGCAGCAGCAGCCGAATCCCGGACCGGCATCTTTGCATAATCATAGCATTCGCATCATATTCTCCCCACACAGCATAGCATTCCGTCTAATACGGAGCATTACGGCAAAAATCAAACATATTGCATAATCATAAGCCATGGTCTGAATCAAACACTTGTAAATTCATCAACAAGATACAGAAAACTCTCCAAATTCCCCGGCAGAGAACCAGGCATTTGCCTTACACTCATAAATACAAATACACACTCCTTTCGGCACCCGTCCGTGTCATGATTCCCCAGCAAAGTTGCCCGAGCAAACAGACACTTATATATTATAGATACTTCTTGACACCCGTCCGTGTCACACCCCCAGCAGGAAGCCAGAGCGTCCTCTTTGCACTCGCAGATACATATATCCATACAGATTCCCTGACACCCGTCCGTGTCACTTTCCCCAACATAATTACCTGAATACTTTGTAAAGCATTTACTTGTCTATAATATACCTTTTGACACTCGTCCGTGTCACCCTCCCCAGCAAATTAAACACTTGTCGGTATTTCACTCATACTTATTATTCCTACTTCACTCATACAGATACTCGTTCGTATCTTGTATACATTACTTATACATCCTCAGATTCAACACTCATCCGTGTTCTTTGTTAACCCGTTGGTACTCGTTCGTATCATCATCTCAAAACATGCGTCAGCGTTTGTTTCTACTGATACTCGTCCGTATCACAGTCTTAGGGATGCTCGTCCGCATCTTTAATCTATACACAATGTCAAAACACTTATACCTTTTTATTTCTTGGATGTAAACACTCGTCCGTGTTTACTATTCCCCCAGTAGGTCGCACGCAAAAAGACCTTTTTCTATCCGACATTCGTCCTATGTCATGATACTTACGGCAGCCGTACCCTGCCAGGTGATCGTCCTTCACCCTTGGATGACCGTCCCTCATCCTTTCCCCAGCGGAGTCTCCATTATTGGAACCCTTTTCTATCCGGAATTCGTCCTATGTCGTGATATTGAGCAGTCGTACCCTGCTAGGTGATCGTCCTTCACCTCCTGATGATCGTCCTTCATCATTTTATCTGATGGCCGTCCCCATCGTTGATCTTGTTATCTGACATTCGTCCTATGTCATGATAAACCCTCAGAGCAGCCGTACCCTGCTAGGTGATCGTCCTTCACCCCTTGATGATCGTCCTTCATCATTTTATCCGATGGACGTCCCCATCGTCGACCTTTTTATCCGGCATTCGTCCCATGTTGTGATATTATTGGCAACCGTATCTTGCCAGGTGATCGTCTTTCACCTTAGATGACCGTCCCTCATCTCATCCCCAACAGAGCAGCCGTCCCCTGCTAGGTGATCGTCCTTCACCTCTGATAACCGTACCTCATCATTCATTTCATTTATGCCTTGAGCTTGGTGGTCGTCCTCATCATTTACCCATAATCCCCAGAGAATCTCTGTCACTTTATTTTGATGGCCGTCCCCATCACAATCTCTTATATCCCCAGCATGTCGGCCGTCCCCGTCATTGCTCTTTCCCCAGCAGTCGTCCTCTGCTCGACGGTCGTCCTCCGTCGCCCGCACTTTATAATATACTTTATTTGCCTTTTACAATCTATATCCCTTTTCTTCTTCATTCTGTGAGTGCAAATTTTGGACTGTCTTTGGTATTCAACCACAAGTTATCTTGTTTGCCTGATAAGCCGTTACATACATCCTGCACAGCTAACTCGTGTTTTGAATAGGGGCAGTTGTAAACACCCCAAATTTTCCTTCACCCATTCACACCATGGCTTGTGATCTTCTCATATGCATAATTTCAATCATAGCATCTCATACCACATTTTTGATTCACTGCATTGGTTCAAAGTCATCTACATCTAGGGTTTGTGATCTGAGCAATCCAAGAGCCACTTGAGCCACTCCAAAGGTCATAAATCACCTCAAAGGGGTCCATGTATGTTCAAGCATCATATTATATCCTCTCAAAGTCAAGAATGTCAAAAATCACAAGAACTGAGATTGGCATGGAAGCAGAGCCAGGCTTAACTGCACAGATGACCTAGAATTAGGGTTTTGGTTTCAAAGGCCATAACTCCAATTTTTTGGTCATTCTTGTTTCTATTGGTCTCTATATGGTATAGGGATCATGCATATCAATTTTCATGAAGAAATTCAATGGGGAAGGCATCTGATCAAGAGTTGACTTTTTGAGCAAGTCAGTGCAAAATCAGGGCATCTGAGGCCCTCAATGACCCAACCAAAGGGTGTTCTTCATCATTTTGATTATGTATGATCTTTATTTGATCATATAAGATGTTATAAGTTCACAAAATTGAAGAATTTCAAGCCATTTGCAAAGTTGACTTTTTGAGAAAATGACTTGTAATGGAAACTTGCCATTTTGGGAAACTTTTTCAACCCTTGCTTTTTGATTCAAAAATGCTTCAAATGGGAAAACTTTGGTCATGAAAGTTGTAGAATGGATCATTCCCTTTTCAAAAAGTACAAGAACGCATTCTAATTCATTTTGAATCAAAAGTTATGGCTTGTCAAAGTTGGCCAAAATCACATAATTTCAAGTTTTCTACCAAAGAGGCAAAGTTGCAAAATCACTTGCCAAGACAAATTGTGCTATCAAATGGACTTATAATCTTTATACAAACATGAACCAATGTCTAAAAGTCAGATTGCATCAAAAGTTTGCTCATTTTTATGACTTGTGGACCAAGAAACTTCAAAAGGGCCAAAGTTGATTAAAGTTGCAAAACCTCACTCAAACCCTAATCCATGTGCTGGCTGACTTCAAAATTGATCCTATGGTTCTCCACACTTCTTGCTGCGCAGGACACCCCTCTTGTCCTTGGCTAGCCATGAGCCCATACCTCTCTTACACAAAGCTTGACTTTTTTGCAAAAGACCCATACCAATCACCATAGGCCACCAACAACTCTCTGACCTATCACCACTTGATACATGGATCAAAAGCAGCTCAAAACACCACACAACTCATGCTGAAACACACTCCAAGCCATAGTTTCCAAAAATCCTCCAACTTGCAAAACCATTCGAAACACACAGCACAAGCATCAAACACAAAAACAAACTTCACAAAACATCTCAGCACATCCTCCTGATCATTTCCCTGCCCTCATTCATCCTTGAAACCCCCTAAAATCAAAACACGATTTCTCACCTCTCCTGAATAGAACTTGATCAAACTCCCAACTCAGCCAAAAGAAATTCTTTCCAAGCATCAAGACTTCATCAGGAGCTCAAGGGGAGTGGTTTGCGCAAAGAAAGGAGGTCTGAAAGTCCAGAACTGAGAAAGCTCAAGCTCAGGTACCTCCTTGAAACATTTTTCCAGAACTCTTATTTCTTGTTTCTAAAATGATCTACATGCTTCCCTGAATGCACTGAACCTTTTATTTTTGAAAATGATTGAGTATTGAGTGTGTATTGCATCTCTGAAAGTTTGGCCATTTTTACATTTTTGTTTCGAATCATGGTTTTGAGCAAGAAGAAATGAGTTTTGAGGTTAGATTCAGGTTCAGGGAGGTGAGGAGAGTTGATCTGGAGCTTTAGAGCTCCAGAAATAACCTAGAGGTGAGGTTTTGGTTTTACTCAAGGGAGGTGTGGCCGGAGAAGACGATCGGAAGTCTTTTCCGGCCACCTGAAAGTGATTAGAGCCTCAATTGCGTTTAGGGCAAAGTTTGAATATGGACCTTAGATTAGGCTGACTTTGTTTGACTCCCGCGCGTTTGGAGGGCCCAGATCCATTCACTTAAGCCCTAATCCACGTCATTATACATTTAATTAAGTTTATGAATTAATCCTGCCAGTTTGAATTCCAGCCTTTAGATCTGGCGCCAGTCAACTCCCGCGCATCTCATTTGAATATCAGCCACTGGATCTGTTGACTTCCCATTAAATCAATTTTAATTTCATTTTTCTTGCATTTTCTTTCATATTTATTTTAAAATAGTTAGAAAAATCCCAAAAATATTTCCTTTTGCATTTTTGTTTCAAATATTTTTCTCAATCAGAAAATGATTTTTATTTTATTTTTTGCATTAAAAATTATTTTTAAATCATTTAAAAGTCTATTTTTAATTAGTTAATGGAAATTAATTAATTAAAAATACTTTTAGGTATTTAAAAATCACAAAAAAATTCATGTGACCTTTAAAAACATTTAGAAACATTGTCCAACTCTCAAACCAAATTTATTTTTTGTTCTTGATGCCTTTTGATAATTTTCTTTGGAATTAATTTCATTTCAAGGCAATATTTTGTTTCAAACTTCAAAAATTCATTTCTTCCTAACCATTGAGAGTTGGATGATGATTCTTTTTGCATTGCATATTGTATAGCATGTAGTTTATAGGATAAAATTGGCATGAATTGATCTTGCATTTTCAATTTGTTTTGCATTTTCCTTGACAAGGTACCTTAAAACCCTAGCAATCTTAGAAAATTCATAACTCTCACTAGGTTAAGAGTTGGTTCCCCTCCTTTGGGCAGTGAGTTTGTATAGGTTTAGGGTTCCTTTGATTGCATTTTCAAATTTTTATCATGTTATTTGCTTCTGGTTTTGGATTTTTGCTTTGTATGTTGCATATAACCCTAATTCATGCCTCCCTTTGCATCCATCTTCCATTTGCTTGCATACCATGACTTGCCATGACATTTTATGCTTTCATTTGATTCATAATACATCTTAGGACATATTAGAATCAAGTTTGATCATTGCATCTTTCATTTGTCATGTTATATGTCCATTACATTTCATAACTTTTCATGAACATCCATGGTTCAAAGCATGCTTCTCTTGCATCCATATGTTTGTATGATCATTCTCATGCCTTGCCTCATGTTTGCATCATCTCTTAGCATCATTAACATCATACTTATGCTTCTGGTTTTGGTTTGCATCATGACATTTCATCTCATTTTGCATTGCATTTCATTTCTTTTGCTAACTTTTCAGGTGGTAAGTTGTTTTGAGAAGTGGATTTGCCTTCACTTCTCACAATCTCTTTTCATCTCTTTCATACATCATTGCTGCATTTTATCTTGTGCTTTGGATTGAGCTTGCTAATTCTTGTTCATCTCACCTTCTTCCTTCAAGCAACTTGACTTCTTAAGTGAAGCAAGTTGTTTTGCTTCTCTTTGCTCCTGGATCCTTTCATGTGATTCCTCCTTGGTGGCCTTTGAAGATTTCCTTCTCTCTTAAGCCTCACAAACCCTAGGATCTCCAAGTATGATAACAATTAGGGTTTGATTAGTCCCCCACTTAGTTTTACCTTTGTGTCATCTTTGAGTCTTCTTTTCTCATCTCATAATCAGGGACTAAACCCTAAAGGCTTTAAGGCTTTGTGATTAAGCTTATGCCTGCATCCTTCTATTAGGATGGAGTGTATAACTTTAATCCTAAGTGTTAAACCCTTAATGTGTTTAAATCCTTTAATCAATTCACTTAATAATCATCAAGACATCAAGCTTGTAACTTGGGCCTTGCATTAGGGTTCTAATTCTTCCTTAATTGGTTAAGAAGGACTAACCCTAGTGTTAATGGACAAGTCCCCCTCAAGTTGTCTTACAAATCATAAAAATCACTTCTTCATCATATCATTAACTAAAATCCATCTAATAAAGGCTTTGTTCTGTCATGAGGTTAATCCCTAATCATGGATTAAGTTGAGGAGTCTTCCTCAGCTTAAACATTCTCATCTATTATCCTTCTATTAGGATGGTGTAATGAGTCTGTTTAATCCCTGATTATGGCTTAAGCTCATTACTTAACACTAAACAAAAACAACAAAAACATCTAAATAATCACAAGTAGGTTAATAATCTTAATCCTACACCATGGTGATTAAGTGTGAGATGCTGACTCACACTTAAGGTATTCTCATCACCCATAATCAGAGGGAGGATGTGATGAGTTTACTAACCCATTGGTTTAGGCTCAAGCTCATTAACTTATGACAAACTTTCAAAAGCAATAAAAGACTGAAAACTCAAAAACAAACAATAATCGTCTCCTCCGGGATTCTTTTCTTATCTCATTCACTCACAAACGAGAACTTGCTTCTTCCGTCTAATGCAAGACAGTTTGCACCTGAGCTAGACAGGTCATACACTTGAGCATAGGCAAGTAAGCAGTTCATTAGTCAACTCATCTTTCAGTCTCTTTGGGTCGAACTACGGTGTTCTGACTTCCTCATTGCACGAGAGGATACGTAGGCATAACTTAACAGTTATCGAACAAAAGTATTTGTATATTCCCCCTCCTTCCAACTTTATTCTTTTAGCCTCATGATCTTGAGCATTTCATTCTTGTTCTTGCACTGACACTTCACTTATACACTTCACTTACACTGACACCTGTACATCCTTTTCCAGCATTGATACACATATAGCACTGACACTACCCCTTTAAAGATCAAATCTTTTAAGCGTGGATCCCGTCAAGTACGACGGACAATCTGGGTGCTAATACCTTCCCAGGTTGTAACCAACCCCCTTTCTCAGTCTCTCTGGTTCGGGACCGTCTTATCCATATCTTTCTTAGGTCTATGCAGCATTACCTTTCCTCCGGGATAAAAATGCCTAGCTGGCGACTCTTGTCTTCTGAGTTCACCCTAGAGTGTTCTCGTTCCTCTTTTCGCCGACCGTTCGCGTCTGTACCCCTCTTGGCCCCGCGTCATCAGGTGGGAGCGACAAGGACCAAGCCACGGAATGTGCCTGTTGGTGAAACAGGGCTTAACGAGACCATTAGCGGAATGGAACTCAACAATATGACTGCTGGGAAGGACCAAGCCATAAATAATACTACGCGATTGTTGGGCAGGACCAAGCCACAGAAGGTACCTGTTGGCAAAACAGGGCTTAACGATACCATTAGCGGAATGGAACTCAACAATATGACTGTTGGGTAGGACCAAGCCACAAAGAAAACACGCGAATGTTGGGCAGGACCAAGCCACGGAAGGTGCCTGTTGGAGAAACAGGGCTTAATGAGACCATTATCGAAATGGAACTCAACAATATGACTGCTCGTTAGAACCAAACCATAATGAAGACTACGCGACTAATAGGCAGAACCAAGCCAAAGATGTTGCCTGTTGGCGAAATAGGGCTTAACGAGACCATTAGCAGAATGGAACTCAATAATATGACTACTGGGCAAGACCAAGTCATAAAGAAAACACACGACTGCTGGGCAGGACCAAGCCACAGAAGGTGCCTGTTGGTGAAACAGGGCTTAACGCGACCATTAGCGGAATGGAACTAAACAATATGACTGTTGGGCAGGACCAAGCCACAAAGAAAACACGCGACTGTTGGGCAGGACCAAGCCACGGAAGGTGCCTGTTGGCGAAACAGGGCTTAACGAGACCATTAGCAGAATGGAACTCAACAATATGACTGCTGGGTAGGACCAAGCCATAAAGAAGACTACGCAACTGCTGGGCAGGACAAAGCCACGAAAGGTGCTTGTTGGAGAAACAGGGCTTAACGAGAGCATTAGCAAAATGGAACTCAACAATATGACTGCCGGGCAGGACAAAGCCATAAAGAAGACTGCGCGACTGTTAGGCAGAACCAAGCCATAGAAGGTGCCTGTTGGTGAAACAGGGCCTAACGAGACCATTAGCGGAATGGAAATCAACAATATGACTTCTATTTAGGTCCAAGCCATCAAGAAAACACGTGACTATTGGGTAGGACCAAGCCAGGGAAGGTTCCAGTTGGCGAAACAGGGCTTAACGAGACCATTAGCAGAATGGAACTCAACAATATGACTGTTGGGCAGGACCAAGAAATAAAGAAGACTACGCGACTATTGAGCTGGACCAAGCCACAAAAGGATCTTTTTGGAAAAAGAGGGCTTAACGAGACCATTAGCGGAATGGAACTCAACAATATGACTGCTGGGTAGGACTAAAGCATAAAGTAGACTACGCGATTGCTGGGCAGGACCAAACCATGGAAGGTGCCTGTTGGAGAAACAGGGCTTAACGAGACCATCAGCGAAATGGAACTCAACAATATGATTGTTGGGCAGGACCAAGCCATAAAGAAGACTACGCGACTGCTAGGCAGAACCAAGCCACAGAAGGTGCCTGTTGGTGAATAAGGGCCTAACGAGACCATTTGCGGAATGGACTCAACAATATGACTGTTGGGAAGGACTAAGCCATTACGAATACTACGCGATTGTTGGGCAGGACCAAGCCACGGAAGATACCTGTTGAGGAAATAGGGCTTAACGATACTATTAGCGGAATTGAACTCAACAATATGACTGTTGGGCAGGACCAAGCCATAAAGAATACTACGCAACTGCTAGGCAGGACCAAGCCACGAAAGGTGCCTGTTGGCGAAACAGGGCTAAACGAGACCATTAGCGGAATGGAACTCAACAATATGATTGCTGGGCAGGACCAAGCCACATATAAGAACACACGACTACTGGGCAGGACCAAGCCACGGAAGGTGCTTGTTGGCGAAACAGGGCTTAACGAGACCATGAGCGGAATGGAACTCAATAATATAACTACTAGGAAAGACCAAGCCATAAAGAAAACACGCGACTGCTGGGCAGGACCAAGCCATAGAAGCTGCCTTTTGGTGAAACAGGGCTTAACGAGACCATTAGCGGAATGAAACTCACAATATGATTGTTGGGCAGGACCAAGCCACAAATAAAACATGCGACTTTTGGGCAGGACCAAGCCACGGAAGGTGCCTATTGGAGAAACAGGGCTTAATGAGACCATTAGCAAAATGGAACTCAACAATATAACTGATGGGCAGGACCAAACCATAAAGAAGACTACGCGACTGCTAGGCAGAACCAAGCCACATAAGGTTCCTGTTGGCGAAACAGGGATTAACGAGACCAATAATGGAATGGAACTCAATAATATGACTACTAGGCAAGACCAAGCCATAAAGAAAACACGCGACTGCTAAAAAGGACCAAGCCACGGAAGGTGCCTTTTGGTGAAACAGGGCTTAACGAGACCATTAGAGGAATGGAACTAAACAATATGACTGTTGGGCAGGACCAAGCCACAAAGAAAACACGCGATTGTTAGGCAGGACCAAGCCACGGAAGGTGCTTATTGGCGAAACAGGGCTTAACGAGACCATTAGCGGAATGGAACTCAATAATATGACTGCTGGGTAGGACCAAGCCATAAAGAAGACTACGCGACTGCTGGGCAGGACCAGGCCATGGAAGGTGCCTGTTGGAGAAACAGGGCTTAACGAGACCATTAGCGAAATGGAACTCAATAATATGACTGTTGGGCAGGACCAAGCCATAAAGGAGACTACGCGACTGCTAGGCAGAACAAAGCCACAGAAGATGCCTGTTGGTGAAACAGGGCCTAGCGAGACCATTTGCGGAATGGAACTCAACAATATGACTGTTGTGCAGGACCAAGCCATAAAGAAAACACGTGACTGTTGGGCAGGACCAAGCCAGGGAAGGTGCCTGTTGGCGAAATAGGGCTTAACGATACCATTAGCGGAATGGAACTCAACAATATGACTGCTGGGCAGGAACAAGCCATAAAGAAGACTACGCGACTGTTGGGCTGGACCAAGCCACGGAAGGTGCCTGTTGGCGAAACAGGGCTTAACGAGACCATTAGCAAAATGGAACTCGACAATGTGACAGATGGATAGGACCAAGCCGCAAAGAAAACATGCCACTGTTGGCGAAACAGGGCTTAACGAGACCATTAGCGGAAGGGAACTCAATAATATGACTGCTGGGCAGGACCAAGTCATAAAGACAAACACGCGACTGTTGTGCAGGAACAAGCCACGGAAGGTGCCTGTTGGCGAAACAGGGCTTAACGAGACTATTAGCAGAATGGAACTAAACAATATGACTGCTAGGCAGGACCAAACCATAAAGAAAATACGTGACTGCTGGGAAGGACCAAGCCACAGAAGGTGCCTATTGGTGAAACAGTGCTTAACGAGACCATTAGCGGAATGGAACTCAACAATATGACTGCTGGGATGGACCAAACCATAAAGAATACTACGCGATTGTTGGGCAGGACCAAGCCACGGAAGGTACCTGTTGGCGAAACAGGGCTTAACGATACCATTAGCGGAATGGAACTCAACAATATGACTGTTGGGCAGGACAAAGCCACAAAGAAAACACGCGACTGTTGGGCAGGACCAAGCCACGGAAGGTGCCTGTTGGAGAAACAGGGCTTAATGAGACCATTAGCGAAATGGAACTCACCAATATGACTGCTCGGCAAGACCAAACCATAATGAAGACTACGCGACTGCTAGGTAGAACCAAGCCAAAGAAGGTGCCTGTTGGCGAAACAGGGCTTAACGAGGCCATTAGTGGAATGGAACTCAATAATATGACTACTGGGCAAGACCAAGCCATAAAGAAAATACGCGACATCTTGGCAGGACCAAGCCACAGAAGGTGCCTGTTGGTGAAACACGGCTTAACGACACCATTAGCGGAATGGAACTAAACAATATGACTGTTGGGCAGGATCAAGCCACAAAGAAAACACGCGACTGTTGGGCAGGACCAAGCCACAGAAGGTGCCTATTGGCGAAACAGAGCTTAACGAGACCATTAGCCGAATGGAACTCAACAATATGACTGTTGGGTAGGACTAGGCCATAAAGAAGACTACGCAACTGCTGGGCAGGACCAAGCCACGGAAGGTGCCTGTTGGAGAAACAAGGCTTAACGAGACCATTAGCAAAATGGAACTCAACAATATGAATGTTAGGCAGGACCAAGCCATAAAGAAGATTCCGCGACTGCTAGGCAGAACACAGCCACAGAAGGTGCCTGTTGGTGAAACAGGGCCTAACGAGACCATTAGTGGAATGGAACTCAACAATATGACTGTTGTTTAGGACCAAGCCATAAAGAAAATACGTGACTGTTGGGCAGGACATGGCCAGGGAAGGTGCCTGTTGGTGAAACAGGGCTTAACGAGACCATTAGCGGAATGGAACACAACAATATGACTGCTGGGAAGGACCAAGCCATAAAGAATACTACGTGATTGTTAGGCAGGACCAAGCCACAAAAGACTACGCGACTATTGAGCAGGACCAAGCCATAAAGAAGACTACGCGACTATTGAGCAGGACCAAGCCACATAAGGTTCTCAACAATAGCGGAATGGAACTCAACAATATGACAGCTGGGTAGGACCAAAGCATAAAGTAGACTACTCGACTACTGGGCAGGACCAAGCCATGGAAGGTGCCTGTTGGAGAAACAAGGCTTAACGAGACCATTAGCGAAATGGAACCCAACAATATGACTGTTGGGCAGGACCAAGCCTTAAAGAAGACTACGCGACTGCTAGGCAGAACCAAGCCACAGAAGGTGCATGTTGGTGAATCAGGGCCTAACGAGACCATTAGCGGAATGGAACTCAACAATGTGATTGTTGGGCAGGACCAAGCCATAAAGAAAACACATGACTCTTGGGCAGGATCAAGCCAGGGAAGGTGCCTGTTGGCGAAACAGGGCTTAACGAGACCATTAGCGGAATGGAACTCAACAATATGACTGTTGGGCAGGACCAAGCCATAAAGAATACTACACGACTGTTGGGCAGGACCAAGCCACAAAGAAAACACGCAACTGTTGGGCAGGACCAAGCCACGGTAGGTGCTTGTTGGCGAAACAGGGCTTGACGAGTCCATTAGCGGAATGGAACTCAACAATATGACTGCTGGGCAGGACCAAGTCATAAAGACAAACACGCAACTGCTGGGCAGGACCAAGCCATGGAAGGTGCCTGTTGGCGAAACAGGACTTAACGAGACTATTAGAGGAATGGAACTAAACAATATGACTGTTAGGCAGGACCAAGCCATAAAGAAAACACGTGACTGCTGGGCAGGACCAAGCCACGGTAGGTGCCTGTTGGTGAAACAGGGCTTAACGAGACCAATAGCGGAATGGAACTCAACAATATGACTGCTGGGAAGGACCAAGCCATAAAGAATACTACGTGATTGTTGGGCAGGACCATGCCACGGAAGGTACCTGTTGGCGAAAGAGGGCTTAACGATACCATTAGCGGAATTTAACTCAACAATATGAATGTTGGACAGGACCCAGCCACAAAGAAATCACGCGACTGTTAGGAAGGACCAAGCCACGGAAGGTGCCTGTTGGAGAAGCAGGGCTTAATGAGACCATTAGCGAAATGGAACTCAACAATATGACTGCTCGGCAGGACCAAACCATAATGAAGACTACGCGACTCCTAGGAAGAACCAAGCCAAATAAGGTGTCTTTTGGCGAAACAGGGCTTAACGAGACCATTAGCGGAATGGAACTCAATAATATGACTACTGGGCAAGACCAAGCCATAAAGAAAACACGCGACTGCTGGGCAGGACCAAGCCACAGAATGTGCCTGTTGGTGAAACAGGGCCTAACGAGACCATTAGCGGAATGGAACTAAACAATATGATTGTTGGGCAGGACGAAGCCACAATGAAAACACGCAACTCTTGGGCAGGACCAAGCCACGGAAGGTGCCTGTAGGCGAAACAGGGCTTAACGAGACCATTAGCGGAATGGAACTCCACAATATGACTGATGGGCAGGACCAATCCATAAAGAAGACTACGCGATTATTGAGCAGGACAAAGCCACGGAAGGTTCTTGTTATCGAAACAGGGCTTAACGAGACCATTAGCGGAATGGAACTCAACAACATGACTTCTGGGTAGGACCAAAGCATAAAGTAGACTACGCGACTGCTGGGCAGGACCAAGCCATGGAAGGTGCCTGTTGGAGAAACAGGACTTAACGAGACCATTAGTGAAATGGAACCCAACAATATGACTGTTGGGCAGGACCAAGCCATAAAGAAGACTACGCGACTGCTAGGAAGAACCAAGCCACAGAAGGTGCCTGTTGGTGAATCAGGGCCTAACGAGACCATTAGCGGAATGGAACTCAACAATACGATTGTTGGGCAGGACCAAGCCATAAAGAAAACACGTGACTGTTGGGCAGGACCAAGCCAGGGAAGGTGCATGTTCGCAAAACTGGGCTTAACGAGGCCATTAGCAGAATGGAACTCGACAATGTGACTGCTGGGTAGGACCAAGCCACAAAGAAAACACGCAACTGTTGGGCAAGACCAAGCCACGGTAGGTGCTTGTTGGCGAAACAGGGCTTGACGAGACCATTAGCGGAATGGAACTCAACAATATGACTGCTAGGCAGGACCAAGTTATAAAGACAAACACGCAACTGCTGGGCAGGACCAAGCCACGGAAGGTGCCTGTTGGAGAAACAGGACTTAACGAGACTATTAGAGGAATGGAACTAAACAATATGACTGTTAGGCAGGACCAAGCCATAAAGAAAACACGTGACTGCTGGGCAGGACCAAGCCACGGAAGGTGCCTGTTGGTGAAACAGGGCTTAACGAGACCAATAGCGGAATGGAACTCAACAATATGACTGTTGGGAAGGACCAAGCCATAAAGAATACTACGCGATTGTTGGGCAAGACCAAGCCACGGAAGGTACCTGTTGGCGAAACAGGGCTTAACGATACCATTAGCGGAATGGAACTCAACAATATGACTGTTGGGCAGGACCAAGCCACAAAGAAAACACGCGGTTGTTGGGCAGGACCAAGCCACGGAAGGTGCCTGTTGGAGAAATAGGGCTTAATGAGACCATTAGCGAAATGGAACTCAACAATATGACTGCTCGGCAGGACCAAACCATAATGAAGACTACGCTACTGCTAGGCATAACCAAACCAAAGAAGGCGTAACAGAGCTTAACGAGACCATTAGCGAAATGGAACTCAATAATATGACTACTGTGCAAGACCAAGCCATAAAGAAAACACGCGACTGCTGGGCAGGAACAAGCCACAGAAGGTGCCTGTTGGTGAAACAGGGCTTAACGAGACCATTAGCGGAATGGAACTAAACAATATGACTGTTGGGCAGGACCAAGCCACAAAGAAAACACGCGACTGTTAGGAAGGACCAAGCCACGGAAGGTGCCTATTGGCGAAACAGGGCTTAACGAGACCATTAGCGGAATGGAACTCAACAATATGACTGCTGGGTAGGACTAGGCCATAAAGAAGACTACGCAACTGCTGGGCAGGACCAGGCCACGGAAGGTGCCTGTTGGAGAAAAAGGGCTTAACGAGACCATTAGCAAAATGGAACTCAAAAATATGACTGCTGGGCAGGACCAAGCCATAAAGAAGACTGCGCGAATGCTAGGTAGAACCAAGCCACAGAAGGTGCCTATTGGTGAAACAGGGCCTAATGGGACCATTAGCGGAATGGAACTCAACAATATGACTGCTGTTTAGGACTTAGCCATAAAAAAAACACGTGAATGATGGGCAGGACCAAGCCAGGGAAGGTGCATGTAGGCAAAACAGGGCTTAACGAAACCATTAGCGGAATGGAACTCAACAATATGACTGATGGGCAGGACCAAGCCATAAAGAAGACTACGCGACTATTGAGCAGGACCAAGCCACGGAAGGTTCTTGTTGGCGAAACAGGGCTTAACGAGACCATTAGCGGAATGGAACTCAACAATATGACTGTTGGGTAGGACCAAAACATAAAGTAGACTACTCGACTAATGGGCAAGACCAAGCCATGGAAGGTGCCTGTTGGAAAAACATGGCTTAACGAGACCATTAGCGAAATGGAACCCAACAATATGACTGTTGGGCAGGACCAAGCCTTAAAGAAGACTACGCGACTGCTAGGCAGAACCAAGCCACAGAAGGTGCATGTTGGTGAATCAGGGCCTAACGAGACCATTAGCGGAATGGAACTCAACAATGTGATTGTTGGGCAGGACCAAGCCATAAAGAAAACACATGATTGTTGGGCAGGATCAAGCCAGGGAAGGTGCCTGTTGGCGAAACAGGGCTTAACGAGACCATTAGCGGAATGGAACTCAACAATATGACTGTTGGGCAGGACCAAGACATAAAGAATACTACACGACTGTTGGGCAGGACCAAGCCACAAAGAAAACACGCAACTGTTCGGCAGGACCAAGCCACGGTAGGTGCTTGTTGGCGAAACAGGGCTTAACGAGGCCATTAGTGGAATGGAACTCAATAATATGACTACTGGGCAAAACCAAGCCATAAAGAAAATACGCGACATCTGGGCAGGACCAAGCCACAGAAGGTGCCTGTTGGTGAAACACGGCTTAACGACACCATTAACGGAATGGAACTAAACAATATGATTGTTGGGCAGGATCAAGCCACAAAGAAAACACGCGACTGTTGGGCAGGACCAAGCCACGGAAGGTGCCTATTGGCGAAACAGAGCTTAACGAGACCATTAGCCGAATGGAACTCAACAATATGACGGTTGGGTAGGACTAGGCCATAAAGAAGACTACGCAACTGCTGGGCAGGACCAAGCCACGGAAGGTGCCTGTTGGAGAAACAAGGCTTAACGAGACCATTAGCAAAATGGAACTCAACAATATGACTGTTAGGCAGGACCAAGCCATAAAGAAGATTCCGCGACTGCTAGGCAGAACACAGCCACAGAAGGTGCCTGTTGGTGAAACAGGGCCTAACGAGACCATTAGTGGAATGGAACTCAACAATATGACTGTTGTTTAGGACCAAGCCATAAAGAAAACACGTGACTGTTGGGCAGGACATGGCCAGGGAAGGTGCCTGTTGGTGAAACTTGGCTTAACGAGACCATTAGCGGAATGGAACTCAACAATATGACTGCTGGGAAGGACCAAGCCATAAAGAATACTACGTGATTGTTTGGCAGGACCAAGCCACAAAAGACTACGCGACTATTGAGCAGGACCAAGCCATAAAGAAGACTACGCGACTATTGAGCAGGACCAAGCCACGGAAGGTTCTTGTTGGCGAAACAGGGCTTAACGAGACCATTAGCGGAATGGAACTCAACAATATGACTGCTGGGTAGGACCAAAGCATAAAGTAGAATACTCGACTACTGGGCAGGACCAAGCCATGGAAGGTGCCTGTTGGAGAAACAGGGCTTAACGAGACCATTAGCGAAATGGAACCCAACAATATGACTATTGGGCAGGACCAAGCCTTAAAGAAGACTACGCGACTGCTAGGCAGAACCAAGCCACAGAAGGTGCATGTTGGTGAATCAGGGCCTAACGAGACCATTAGCGGAATGGAACTCAACAATGTGATTGTTGGGCAGGACCAAGCCATAAAGAAAACACATGACTGTTGGGCAGGATCAAGCCAGGGAAGGTGCCTGTTGGCGAAACAGGGCTTAACGAGACCATTAGCGGAATGAAACTCAACAATATGACTGTTGGGCAGGACCAAGCCATAAAGAATACTACACGACTGTTGGGCAGGACCAAGCCACAAAGAAAACACGCGACTGTTGGGCAGGACCAAGCCACGGAAGGCGCCTATTGGCGAAACAGAGCTTAAGGAGACCATTAGCCGAATGGAACTCAACAATATGACTGTTGGGTAGGACTAGGCCATAAAGAAGACTACGCAACTGCTGGGCAGGACCAAGCCACGGAAGGTGCCTGTTGGAGAAACAAGGCTTAACGAGACCATTAGCAAAATGGAACTCAACAATATGACTGTTAGGCAGGACCAAGCCATAAAGAAGATTCCGCGACTGCTAGGCAGAACACAGCCACAGAAGGTGCCTGTTGGTGAAACAGGGCCTAACGAGACCATTAGTGGAATGGAACTCAACAATATGACTGTTGTTTAGGACCAAGCCATAAAGAAAACACGTGACTGTTGGGCAGGACATGGCCAGGGAAGGTGCCTGTTGGTGAAACAGGGCTTAACGAGACCATTAGCGGAATGGAACTCAACAATATGACTGCTGGGAAGGACCAAGCCATAAAGAATACTACGTGATTGTTGGGCAGGACCAAGCCACAAAAGACTACGCGACTATTGAGCAGGACCAAGCCATAAAGAAAACTACGCGACTATTGAGCAGGACCAAGCCACGGAAGGTTCTTGTTGGCGAAAAAGGGCTTAACGAGACCATTAGCGGAATGGAACTCAACAATATGACTGCTGGGTAGGACCAAAGCATAAAGTAGACTACTCGACTACTGGGCAGGACCAAGCCATGGAAGGTGCCTGTTGGAGAAACAGGGCTTAACGAGACCATTAGCGAAATGGAACCCAACAATATGACTGTTGGGCAGGACCAAGCCTTAAAGAAGACTACGCGACTGCTAGGCAGAACCAAGCCACAGAAGGTGCATGTTGGTGAATCAGGGCCTAACGAGACCATTAGCGGAATGGAACTCAACAATGTGATTGTTGGGCAGGACCAAGCCATAAAGAAAACACATGACTGTTGGGCAGGATCAAGCCAGGGAAGGTGCCTGTTGGCGAAACAGGGCTTAACGAGACCATTAGCGGAATGGAACTCAACAATATGACTGTTGGGCAGGACCAAGCCATAAAGAATACTACACGACTGTTGGGCAGGACCAAGCCACAAAGAAAACACGCAACTGTTGGGCAGGACCAAGCCACGGTAGGTGCTTGTTGGCGAAACAGGTCTTGACGAGTCCATTAGCGGAATGGAACTCAACAATATGACTGCTGGGCAGGACCAAGTCATAAAGACAAACACGCAACTGCTGGGCAGGACCAAGCCACGGAAGGTGCCTGTTGGCGAAACAGGACTTAACGAGACTATTAGAGGAATTGAACTCAACAATATGACTGCTGGGAAGGACCAAGCCATAAAGAATACTACGTGATTGTTGGGCAGGACCATGCCACGGAAGGTACCTGTTGGCGAAAGAGGGCTTAACGATACCATTAGCGGAATGGAACTCAACAATATGAATGTTGGACAGGACCCAGCCACAAAGAAAACACGCGACTGTTAGGCAGGACCAAGCCACGGAAGGTGCCTGTTGGAGAAGCAGGGCTTAATGAGACCATTAGCGAAATGGAACTCAACAATATGACTGCTCGGCAGGACCAAACCATAATGAAGACTACGCGACTGCTAGGAAGAACCAAGCCAAATAAGGTGTCTTTTGGCGAAACAGGGCTTAACGAGACCATTAGCGGAATGCAACTCAATAATATGACTACTGGGCAAGACCAAGCCATAAAGAAAACACGCGACTGCTGGGCAGAACCAAGCCACAGAATGTGCCTGTTGGTGAAACAGGGCCTAACGAGACCATTAGCGGAATGGAACTAAACAATATGATTGTTGGGCAGGACGAAGCCACAATGAAAACACGCAACTCTTGGGCAGGACCAAGCCACGGAAGGTGCCTGTAGGCGAAACAGGGCTTAACGAGACCATTAGCGGAATGGAACTCCACAATATGACTGATGGGCAGGACCAATCCATAAAGAAGACTACGCGATTATTGAGCAGGACAAAGCCACGGAAGGTTCTTGTTATCGAAACAGGGCTTAACGAGACCATTAGCGGAATGGAACTCAACAACATGACTTCTGGGTAGGACCAAAGCATAAAGTAGACTACGCGACTGCTGGGCAGGACCAAGCCATGGAAGGTGCCTGTTGGAGAAACAGGACTTAACGAGACCATTAGTGAAATGGAACCCAACAATATGACTGTTGGGCAGGACCAAGCCATAAAGAAGACTACGCGACTGCTAGGAAGAACCAAGCCACAGAAGGTGCCTGTTGGTGAATCAGGGCCTAACGAGACCATTAGCGGAATGGAACTCAACAATACGATTGTTGGGCAGGACCAAGCCATAAAGAAAACACGTGACTGTTGGGCAGGACCAAGCCAGGGAAGGTGCATGTTCGCAAAACTGGGCTTAACGAGGCCATTAGCAGAATGGAACTCGACAATGTGACTGCTGGGTAGGACCAAGCCACAAAGAAAACACGCAACTGTTGGGCAAGACCAAGCCACGGTAGGTGCTTGTTGGCGAAACAGGGCTTGACGAGACCATTAGCGGAATGGAACTCAACAATATGACTGCTAGGCAGGACCAAGTTATAAAGACAAACACGCAACTGCTGGGCAGGACCAAGCCACGGAAGGTGCCTGTTGGAGAAACAGGACTTAACGAGACTATTAGAGGAATGGAACTAAACAATATGACTGTTAGGCAGGACCAAGCCATAAAGAAAACACGTGACTGCTGGGCAGGACCAAGCCACGGAAGGTGCCTGTTGGTGAAACAGGGCTTAACGAGACCAATAGCGGAATGGAACTCAACAATATGACTGTTGGGAAGGACCAAGCCATAAAGAATACTACGCGATTGTTGGGCAAGACCAAGCCACGGAAGGTACCTGTTGGCGAAACAGGGCTTAACGATACCATTAGCGGAATGGAACTCAACAATATGACTGTTGGGCAGGACCAAGCCACAAAGAAAACACGCGGCTGTTGGGCAGGACCAAGCCACGGAAGGTGCCTGTTGGAGAAATAGGGCTTAATGAGACCATTAGCGAAATGGAACTCAACAATATGACTGCTCGGCAGGACCAAACCATAATGAAGACTACGCTACTGCTAGGCATAACCAAACCAAAGAAGGCGTAACAGAGCTTAACGAGACCATTAGCGAAATGGAACTCAATAATATGACTACTGTGCAAGACCAAGCCATAAAGAAAACACGCGACTGCTGGGCAGGAACAAGCCACAGAAGGTGCCTGTTGGTGAAACAGGGCTTAACGAGACCATTAGCGGAATGGAACTAAACAATATGACTGTTGGGCAGGACCAAGCCACAAAGAAAACACGCGACTGTTAGGAAGGACCAAGCCACGGAAGGTGCCTATTGGCGAAACAGGGCTTAACGAGACCATTAGCGGAATGGAACTCAACAATATGACTGCTGGGTAGGACTAGGCCATAAAGAAGACTACGCAACTGCTGGGCAGGACCAGGCCACGGAAGGTGCCTGTTGGAGAAAAAGGGCTTAACGAGACCATTAGCAAAATGGAACTCAAAAATATGACTGCTGGGCAGGACCAAGCCATAAAGAAGACTGCGCGAATGCTAGGTAGAACCAAGCCACAGAAGGTGCCTATTGGTGAAACAGGGCCTAATGGGACCATTAGCGGAATGGAACTCAACAATATGACTGCTGTTTAGGACTTAGCCATAAAAAAAACACGTGAATGATGGGCAGGACCAAGCCAGGGAAGGTGCATGTAGGCAAAACAGGGCTTAACGAAACCATTAGCGGAATGGAACTCAACAATATGACTGATGGGCAGGACCAAGCCATAAAGAAGACTACGCGACTATTGAGCAGGACCAAGCCACGGAAGGTTCTTGTTGGCGAAACAGGGCTTAACGAGACCATTAGCGGAATGGAACTCAACAATATGACTGTTGGGTAGGACCAAAACATAAAGTAGACTACTCGACTAATGGGCAAGACCAAGCCATGGAAGGTGCCTGTTGGAAAAACATGGCTTAACGAGACCATTAGCGAAATGGAACCCAACAATATGACTGTTGGGCAGGACCAAGCCTTAAAGAAGACTACGCGACTGCTAGGCAGAACCAAGCCACAGAAGGTGCATGTTGGTGAATCAGGGCCTAACGAGACCATTAGCGGAATGGAACTCAACAATGTGATTGTTGGGCAGGACCAAGCCATAAAGAAAACACATGATTGTTGGGCAGGATCAAGCCAGGGAAGGTGCCTGTTGGCGAAACAGGGCTTAACGAGACCATTAGCGGAATGGAACTCAACAATATGACTGTTGGGCAGGACCAAGACATAAAGAATACTACACGACTGTTGGGCAGGACCAAGCCACAAAGAAAACACGCAACTGTTCGGCAGGACCAAGCCACGGTAGGTGCTTGTTGGCGAAACAGGGCTTAACGAGGCCATTAGTGGAATGGAACTCAATAATATGACTACTGGGCAAAACCAAGCCATAAAGAAAATACGCGACATCTGGGCAGGACCAAGCCACAGAAGGTGCCTGTTGGTGAAACACGGCTTAACGACACCATTAACGGAATGGAACTAAACAATATGATTGTTGGGCAGGATCAAGCCACAAAGAAAACACGCGACTGTTGGGCAGGACCAAGCCACGGAAGGTGCCTATTGGCGAAACAGAGCTTAACGAGACCATTAGCCGAATGGAACTCAACAATATGACGGTTGGGTAGGACTAGGCCATAAAGAAGACTACGCAACTGCTGGGCAGGACCAAGCCACGGAAGGTGCGTGTTGGAGAAACAAGGCTTAACGAGACCATTAGCAAAATGGAACTCAACAATATGACTGTTAGGCAGGACCAAGCCATAAAGAAGATTCCGCGACTGCTAGGCAGAACACAGCCACAGAAGGTGCCTGTTGGTGAAACAGGGCCTAACGAGACCATTAGTGGAATGGAACTCAACAATATGACTGTTGTTTAGGACCAAGCCATAAAGAAAACACGTGACTGTTGGGCAGGACATGGCCAGGGAAGGTGCCTGTTGGTGAAACTTGGCTTAACGAGACCATTAGCGGAATGGAACTCAACAATATGACTGCTGGGAAGGACCAAGCCATAAAGAATACTACGTGATTGTTTGGCAGGACCAAGCCACAAAAGACTACGCGACTATTGAGCAGGACCAAGCCATAAAGAAGACTACGCGACTATTGAGCAGGACCAAGCCACGGAAGGTTCTTGTTGGCGAAACAGGGCTTAACGAGACCATTAGCGGAATGGAACTCAACAATATGACTGCTGGGTAGGACCAAAGCATAAAGTAGAATACTCGACTACTGGGCAGGACCAAGCCATGGAAGGTGCCTGTTGGAGAAACAGGGCTTAACGAGACCATTAGCGAAATGGAACCCAACAATATGACTATTGGGCAGGACCAAGCCTTAAAGAAGACTACGCGACTGCTAGGCAGAACCAAGCCACAGAAGGTGCATGTTGGTGAATCAGGGCCTAACGAGACCATTAGCGGAATGGAACTCAACAATGTGATTGTTGGGCAGGACCAAGCCATAAAGAAAACACATGACTGTTGGGCAGGATCAAGCCAGGGAAGGTGCCTGTTGGCGAAACAGGGCTTAACGAGACCATTAGCGGAATGAAACTCAACAATATGACTGTTGGGCAGGACCAAGCCATAAAGAATACTACACGACTGTTGGGCAGGACCAAGCCACAAAGAAAACACGCGACTGTTGGGCAGGACCAAGCCACGGAAGGCGCCTATTGGCGAAACAGAGCTTAAGGAGACCATTAGCAGAATGGAACTCAACAATATGACTGCTGGGTAGGACTAGGCCATAAAGAAGACTACGCAACTGCTGGGCAGGACCAAGCCACGGAAGGTGCCTGTTGGAGAAACAAGGCTTAACGAGACCATTAGCAAAATGGAACTCAACAATATGACTGTTAGGCAGGACCAAGCCATAAAGAAGATTCCGCGACTGCTAGGCAGAACACAGCCACAGAAGGTGCCTGTTGGTGAAACAGGGCCTAACGAGACCATTAGTGGAATGGAACTCAACAATATGACTGTTGTTTAGGACCAAGCCATAAAGAAAACACGTGACTGTTGGGCAGGACATGGCCAGGGAAGGTGCCTGTTGGTGAAACAGGGCTTAACGAGACCATTAGCGGAATGGAACTCAACAATATGACTGCTGGGAAGGACCAAGCCATAAAGAATACTACGTGATTGTTGGGCAGGACCAAGCCACAAAAGACTACGCGACTATTGAGCAGGACCAAGCCATAAAGAAAACTACGCGACTATTGAGCAGGACCAAGCCACGGAAGGTTCTTGTTGGCGAAAAAGGGCTTAACGAGACCATTAGCGGAATGGAACTCAACAATATGACTGCTGGGTAGGACCAAAGCATAAAGTAGACTACTCGACTACTGGGCAGGACCAAGCCATGGAAGGTGCTTGTTGGAGAAACAGGGCTTAACGAGACCATTAGCGAAATGGAACCCAACAATATGACTGTTGGGCAGGACCAAGCCTTAAAGAAGACTACGCGACTGCTAGGCAGAACCAAGCCACAGAAGGTGCATGTTGGTGAATCAGGGCCTAACGAGACCATTAGCGGAATGGAACTCAACAATGTGATTGTTGGGCAGGACCAAGCCATAAAGAAAACACATGACTGTTGGGCAGGATCAAGCCAGGGAAGGTGCCTGTTGGCGAAACAGGGCTTAACGAGACCATTAGCGGAATGGAACTCAACAATATGACTGTTGGGCAGGACCAAGCCATAAAGAATACTACACGACTGTTGGGCAGGACCAAGCCACAAAGAAAACACGCAACTGTTGGGCAGGACCAAGCCACGGTAGGTGCTTGTTGGCGAAACAGGTCTTGACGAGTCCATTAGCGGAATGGAACTCAACAATATGACTGCTGGGCAGGACCAAGTCATAAAGACAAACACGCAACTGCTGGGCAGGACCAAGCCACGGAAGGTGCCTGTTGGCGAAACAGGACTTAACGAGACTATTAGAGGAATGGAACTCAACAATATGACTGCTGGGAAGGACCAAGCCATAAAGAATACTACGTGATTGTTGGGCAGGACCATGCCACGGAAGGTACCTGTTGGCGAAAGAGGGCTTAACGATACCATTAGCGGAATGGAACTCAACAATATGAATGTTGGACAGGACCCAGCCACAAAGAAAACACGCGACTGTTAGGCAGGACCAAGCCACGGAAGGTGCCTGTTGGAGAAGCAGGGCTTAATGAGACCATTAGCGAAATGGAACTCAACAATATGACTGCTCGGCAGGACCAAACCATAATGAAGACTACGCGACTGCTAGGAAGAACCAAGCCAAATAAGGTGTCTTTTGGCGAAACAGGGCTTAACGAGACCATTAGCGGAATGCAACTCAATAATATGACTACTGGGAAAGACCAAGCCATAAAGAAAACACGCGACTGCTGGGCAGAACCAAGCCACAGAATGTGCCTGTTGGTGAAACAGGGCCTAACGAGACCATTAGCGGAATGGAACTAAACAATATGATTGTTGGGCAGGACGAAGCCACAATGAAAACACGCAACTCTTGGGCAGGACCAAGCCACGAAAGGTGCATGTAGGCGAAACAGGGCTTAACGAGACCATTAGCGGAATGGAACTCAACAATATGACTGATGGGCAGGACCAAGCCATAAAGAAGACTACGCGATTATTGAGCAGGACAAAGCCACGGAAGGTTCTTGTTGGCGAAACAGGGCTTAACGAGACCATTAGCGGAATGGAACTCAACAACATGACTTCTGGGTAGGACCAAAGCATAAAGTAGACTACGCGACTGCTGGGCAGGACCAAGCCATGGAAGGTGCCTGTTGGAGAAACAGGACTTAACGAGACCATTAGTGAAATGGAACCCAACAATATGACTGTTGGGCAGGACCAAGCCATAAAGAAGACTACGCGACTGCTAGGCAGAACCAAGCCACAGAAGGTGCTTGTTGGTGAATCAGGGCCTAACGAGACCATTAGCGGAATGGAACTCAACAATACGATTGTTGGGCAGGACCAAGCCATAAAGAAAACACGTGACTGTTGGGCAGGACCAAGCCAGGGAAGGTGCATGTTGGCAAAACTGGGCTTAACGAGACCATTAGCAGAATGGAACTCGACAATGTGACTGCTGGGTAGGACCAAGCCACAAAGAAAACACGCAACTGTTGGGCAAGACCAAGCCACGATAGGTGCTTGTTGGCGAAACAGGGCTTGACGAGACCATTAGCGGAATGGAACTCAACAATATGACTGCTGGGCAGGACCAAGTCATAAAGACAAACACGCAACTGCTGGGCAGGACCAAGCCACGGAAGGTGCCTGTTGGCGAAACAGGACTTAACGAGACTATTAGAGGAATGGAACTATACAATATGACTGTTAGGCAGGACCAAGCCATAAAGAAAACACGTGACTGCTGGGCAGGACCAAGCCACGGAAGGTGCCTGTTGGTGAAACAGGGCTTAACGAGACCAATAGCGGAATGGAACTCAACAATATGACTGTTGGGAAGGACCAAGCCATAAAGAATACTACGCGATTGTTGGGCAAGACCAAGCCACAGAAGGTACCTGTTGGCGAAACAGGGCTTAACGATACCATTAGCGGAATGGAACTCAACAATATGACTGTTGGGCAGGACCAAGCCACAAAGAAAACACGCGGCTGTTGGGCAGGACCAAGCCACAGAAGGTGCCTGTTGGAGAAATAGGGCTTAATGAGACCTTTAGCGAAATGGAACTCAACAATATGACTGCTCGGCAGGACCAAACCATAATGAAGACTACGCTACTGCTAGGCATAACCAAACCAAAGAAGGTGCCTGTTAGCGTAACAGAGCTTAACGAGACCATTAGCGAAATGGAACTCAATAATATGACTACTGTGCAAGACCAAGCCATAAAGAAAACACGCGACTGCTGGGCAGGAACAAGCCACAGAAGGTGCCTGTTGGTGAAACAGGGCTTAACGAGACCATTAGCGGAATGGAACTAAACAATATGACTGTTGGGCAGGACCAAGCCACAAAGAAAACACGCGACTGTTAGGCAGGACCAAGCCACGGAAGGTGCCTATTGGCGAAACAGGGCTTAACGAGACCATTAGCGGAATGGAACTCAACAATATGACTGCTGGGTAGGACTAGGCCATAAAGAAGACTACGCAACTGCTGGGCAGGACCAGGCCACGGAAGGTGCCTGTTGGAGAAAAAGGGCTTAACGAGACCATTAGCAAAATGGAACTCAAAAATATGACTGCTGGGCAGGACCAAGCCATAAAGAAGACTGCGCGAATGCTAGGTAGAACCAAGCCACAGAAGGTGCCTATTGGTGAAACAGGGCCTAACGGGACCATTAGCGGAATGGAACTCAACAATATGACTGTTGTTTAGGACTTAGCCATAAAAAAAACACGTGAATGATGGGCAGGACCAAGCCAGGGAAGGTGCATGTAGGCAAAACAGGGCTTAACGAAACCATTAGCGGAATGGAACTCAACAATATGACTGATGGGCAGGACCAAGCCATAAAGAAGACTACGCGACTATTGAGCAGGACCAAGCCACGGAAGGTTCTTGTTGGCGAAACAGGGCTTAACGAGACCATTAGCGGAATGGAACTCAACAATATGACTGCTGGGTAGGACCAAAGCATAAAGTAGACTACTCGACTACTGGGCAAGACCAAGCCATGGAAGGTGCCTGTTGGAAAAACAGGGCTTAACGAGACCATTAGCGAAATGGAACCCAACAATATGACTGTTGGGCAGGACCAAGCCTTAAAGAAGACTACGCGACTGCTAGGCAGAACCAAGCCACAGAAGGTGCATGTTGGTGAATCATGGCCTAACGAGACCTTTAGCGGAATGGAACTCAACAATGTGATTGTTGGGCAGGACCAAGCCATAAAGAAAACACATGATTGTTGGGCAGGATCAAGCCAGGGAAGGTGCCTGTTGGCGAAACAGGGCTTAACGAGACCATTAGCGGAATGGAACTCAACAATATGACTGTTGGGCAGGACCAAGACATAAAGAATACTACACGACTGTTGGGCATGACCAAGCCACAAAGAAAACACGCAACTGTTCGGCAGGACCAAGCCACGGTAGGTGCTTGTTGGCGAAACAGGGCTTGACGAGACCATTAGCGCAATGGAACTCAACAATATGACTGCTGGGTAGGACCAAGTCATAAAGACAAACACGCAACTGCTGGGCAGGACCAAGCCACGGAAGGTTCCTGTTGGCGAAACAGGACTTAACGAGACTATTAGAGGAATGGAACTAAACAATATGACTGTTAGGCAGGACCAAGCCATAAAGAAAACACGTGAATGATGGGCAGGACCAAGCCAGGGAAGGTTCCAGTTGGCGAAACAGGGCTTAACGAGACCAATAGCGGAATGGAACTCAACAATATGACTGCTGGGAAGGACCAAGCCATAAAGAATACTACGCGATTGTTGGGCAGGACCAAGCCACGGAAGGTACCTGCTGGCGAAACAGGGCTTAACGATACCATTAGCGGAATGGAACTCAACAATATGACTGTTGGGCAGGACCAGGCCACAAAGAAAACACGCGGCTGTTGGGCAGGACCAAGCCACGGAAGGTGCCTGTTGGAGAAATAGGGCTTAATGAGACCATTAGCGAAATGGAACTCAACAATATGACTGCTCGGCAGGACCAAACCATAATGAAGACTACGCTACTGCTAGGCAGAACCAAACCAAAGAAGGTGCCTGTTAGCGAAACAGAGCTTAACGAGACCATTAGCGAAATGGAACTCAATAATATGACTACTGTGCAAGACCAAGCGATAAAGAAAACACGCGACTGCTGGGCAGGAACAAGCCACAGAAGGTACCTGTTGGTGAAACAGGGCTTAACGAGACCATTAGCGGAATGGAACTAAATAATATGACTGTTGGGCAGGACCAAGCCACAATGAAAACACGCGACTGTTAGGCAGGACCAAGCCACGGAAGGTGCCTATTGGCGAAACAGGGCTTAACGAGACCATTATGGGAATGGAACTCAACAATATGACTGCTGGGTAGGACTAGGCCATAAAGAAGACTACGCAACTGCTGGACAGGACCAGGCCACGGAAGGTGCCTGTTGGAGAAAAAGGGCTTAACGAGACCATTAGCAAAATGGAACTCAAAAATATGACTGCTGGGCAGGACCAAGCCATAAAGAAGACTGCGCGACTGCTAGGTAGAACCAAGCCATAAAAGGTGCCTGTTGGTGAAACAGGGCCTAACGGGACCATTAGAGGAATGGAACTCAACAATATGACTGCTGTTTAGGACTTAGCCATAAAGAAAACACGTGAATGATGGGCAGGACCAAGCCAGGGAAGGTTCCAGTTGGCGAAACAGGGCTTAACGAGACCATTAGCAGAATGGATCTCAACAATATGACTGTTGGGTATGACCAAGCAATAAAGAAGACTACGCGACTATTGAGTTGGACCAAGCCACAGAAGGTTATTTTTGGAAAAATAGGGCTTAACGAGACCATTAGCGGAATGGAACTCAACATAATGACTGCTGGGTAGGAACAAAGCATAAAGTAGACTACGCGACTGCTGGGCAGGACCAAACCATGGAAGGTGCCTGTTGGAGAAACAAGGCTTAACGAGACCATTAGCGAAATGGAACTCAAAAATATGATTGTTGGGCAGGACAAAGCCATAAAGAAGACTACGCGACTACTAGGCAGAACCAAGCCACAGAAGGTGCCTGTTGGTGAATAAGGGCCTAACGAGACCATTAGCGGAATGGACTCAACAATATGACTGTTGGGAAGGACCAAGCCATAACAAATATTACGCGATTGTTGGGCAGGACCAAGCCACGGAAGATACCTGTTGAGGAAACAGGGCTTAACGATACCATTAGCGGAATTGAACTCAACAATATGACTGTTGGGCAGGACCAAGCCATAAAGAATACTACGCAACTGCTAGGCAGGACCAAGCCACGAAAGGTGCCTGTTGGCGAAACAGGGCTAAACGAGACCATTAGCGGAATGGAACTCAACAATATGACTGCTGGGCAGGACCAAGCCATATATAAGAACACACGACTGCTGGGCAGGACCACGCCACTGAAGGTGCTTGTTGGCGAAACAGGGCTTAACGAGACCATGAGCGGAATGGAACTCAATAATATGACTACTAGGAAAGACCAAGCCATAAATAAAACACGCGACTGCTGGGCAGGACCAAGCCACACAAGCTGCCTTTTGGTGAAACAGGGCCTAACGAGACCATTGGCGGAATGAAACTCAACAATATGATTGTTGGGCAGGACCAAGCCACAAATAAAACATGCGACTGTTGGGCAGGACCAAGCCATGGAAGGTGCCTGTTTGAGAAACAGGGCTTAATGAGACCATTAGTGAAATGGAACCCAACAAAATAACTGATGGGCAGGACCAAACCATAAAGAAGTCTACGCGACTGCTAGGCAGAACCAAGCCACAAAAGGTTCCTATTGGCGAAACAGGGCTTAACGAGACCAATAATGGAATGGAACTCAATAATATGACTATTAGGCAAGACCAAACCATAAAGAAAACACGCGACTGCTAAAAAGGACCAAGCCACGGAAGGTGCCTTTTGGTGAAACAGGGCTTACTGAGACCATTGGAGGAATGGAACTAAACAATATGACTGTTGGGCAGGACCAAGCCACAAAGAAAACACACGATTGTTGGGCAGGACCAAGCCACGGAAGGTGCTTGTTGGCGAAACAGGGCTTAACGAGACCATTAGCGGAATGGAACTCAATAATATGACTGCTGGGTAGGACCAAGCCATAAAGAAGACTACGCGACTGCTGGGCAGGACCAAGCCATAGAAGGTGCCTGTTGGAGAAACAGGGCTTAACGAGACCATTAGCAAAATGGAACTCAATAATATGACTGTTGGGCAGGACAAAGCCATAAAGAAGACTACGCGACTGCTAGGCAGAACAAAGCCACAGAAGATGCATGTTGGTGAAACAGGGCCTAACGAGACCATTAGCGGAATGGAACTCAACAATATGACTGTTGGGCAGGACCAAGCCATAAAGAAAACAAGTGACTGTTGGGCAGGACCAAGCCAGGGAAGGTGCCTGTTGGCGAAATAGGGCTTAACGATACCATTAGCGGAATGGAATTCAACAATATGATTGCTGGGCAGGAACAAGCCATAAAGAAGACTACGCGACTGTTGGGCTGGACCAAGCCACGGAAGGTGCCTGTTAACGAAACAGGGCTTAACGAGACCATTAGCAGAATGGAACTCGACAATGTGACAGATGGGTAGGACCAAGCCACAAAGAAAACATTCAACTGTTGGGCAGGACCAAGCCACAATAGGTGCTTGTTGGCGAAACAGGGCTAAACGAGACCATTAGCGGAAGGGAACTCAATAATATGACTGCTGGGCAGGACCAAGTCATAAAGACAAACACGCGACTGCTGTGCAGAAACAAGCCACGGAAGGTGCCTGTTGGTGAAACAGGGCTTAACGAGACTATTAGCAGAATGGAACTAAACAATATGACTGCTAGGCAGGACCAAACCATAAAGAAAATACATGACTGCTGGGCAGGACCAAGCCACAGAAGGTACCTGTTGGTGAAACAGGGCATAACGAGACCATTACCGGAATGGAACTCAACAATATGACTGTTGAGAAGGACCAAGCCATAAAGAATACTACGCGATTGTTGGGCAGGACCAAGCCACGGAAGGTACCTGTTGGCGAAACAGGGCTTAACGATACCATTAGCGGAATGGAACTCAACAATTTGACTGTTGGGCAGGACAAAGCCACAAAGAAAACACGCGACTGTTGGGCAGGACCAAGCCACGGAAGGTGCCTGTTGGAGAAACAGGGCTTAATGAGACCATTAGCGAAATGGAACTTAACAATATGACTGCTCGGCTGGACCAAACCATAATGAAGACTACGCGAATGCTAGGTAGAACCAAGCCAAAGAAGGTGCCTGTTGGCGAAACAGGGCTTAACGAGACCATTAGCGGAATGGAACTCAATAATATGACTACTGGGAAAGACCAAGCCATAAAGAAAATACGCGACATCTAGGCAGGACCAAGCCACAGAAGGTGCCTATTGGTGAAACAAGGCTTAACGACACCATTAGCGGAATGGAACTAAACAATATGACTGTTGGGCAGGATCAAGCCACAAAGAAAACACGCGACTGTTGGGCAGGACCAAGCCACGGAAGGTGCCTATTGGCGAAACAGGGCTTAACGAGACCATTGGCAGAATGGAACTCAACAATATGATTGTTGGGTAGGACTAGGCCATAAAGAAGACTACGCAACTGCTGGACAGGACCAAGCCACGGAAGGTGCCTGTTGGAGAAACAGGGCTTAACGAGACCATTAGCAAAATGGAACTCAACAATATGACTGTTAGGCAGGACCAAGCCATAAAGAAGATTGCGCGAGTGCTAGGCAGAACCCAGCCACAGAAGGTGCCTGTTGGTGAAACAGGGCCTAACGAGACCATTAGCGGAATGGAACTCAACAATATGACTGTTGTTTAGGACCAAGCCATAAAGAAAACACGTGACTGTTGGGCAGGACCAAGCCAGGGAAGGTGGCTGTTGGTGAAACAGGGCTTAACGAGACCATTAGCGGAATGGAACTCAACAATATGACTGCTGGGAAGGACCAAGCCATAAAGAATACTACGCGATTGTTGGGAAGGACCAAGCCATAAAGAATACTACGCGATTGTTGGGAAGGACCAAGCCACGGAAGGTACCTGTTGGCGAAAGAGGGCTTAACGATACCTTTAACGCAATGGAACTCAACAATATGAATGTTGGACAGGACCAAGCCACAAAGAAAACATGCGACTGTTAGGCAGGACCAAGCCACAGAAGGTGCCTGTTTGAGAAGCAGTGCTTAATGAGACCATTAGCGAAATGGAACTCAACAATATGACTGCTCGGCAGGACCAAACCATAATGAAGACTACGCGACTGCTAGGAAGAACCAAGCCAAATAAGGTGTCTTTTGGCGAAACAGGGCTTAACGAGACCATTAGCGGAATGGAACTCAATAATATGACTACTGGGCAAGACTAAGCCATAAAGAAAACACGCGACTGCTGGGCAGGACCAAGCCACAGAATGTGCCTGTTGGCGAAACAGGGCTTAACGAGACCATTAGCGGAATGGAACTCAACAATATGACTGATGGGCAGGACCAAGCCATAAAGAAGACTACGCGACTGCTAGGCAGAACCAAGCCACAGAAGGTGCCTGTTGGTGAATCAGGGCCTAACGAGACCATTAGCGAAATGGAACTCAACAATACGATTGTTGGGCAGGACCAAGCCATAAAGAAAACACGTGACTGTTGGGCAGGACCAAGCCAGGGAAGGTGCATGTTGGCGAAACAGGGCTTAACGAGACCATTAGCAGAATGGAACTAGACAATGTGACTGCTGGGTAGGACCAAGCCACAAAGAAAACACGCAACTGTTGGGCAGGACCAAGCCACGGTAGGTGCTTGTTGGCGAAACAGGGCTTGACGAGACCATTAGCGGAATGGAACTCAACAATATGACTGCTGGGCAGGACCAATTCATAAAGACAAACACGCAACTGCTGGGCAGGACCAAGCCACGGAAGGTGCCTGTTGGCGAAACAAAATTTAACGAGACTATTAGAGGAATGGAACTAAACAATATGACTGTTAGGCAGGACCAAGCCATAAAGAAAACATGTGACTGCTGGGCAGGACCAAGCCACGGAAGGTGCCTGTTGGTGAAACAGGGCTTAACGAGACCAATAGCGGAATGGAACTCAACAATATGACTGCTGGGAAGGACAAGGCCATAAAGAATACTACGCGATTGTTGGGCAGGACCAAGCCACGGAAGGTACCTGTTGGCGAAACAGGGCTTAACGATACCATTAGCGGAATGGAACTCAACAATATGACTGTTGGGCAGGACCAAGCCACAAAGAAAACACGCGGCTGTTGGGCAGGACCAAGCCACGGAAGGTGTCTGTTGGAGAAATAGGGCTTAATGAGACCATTAGCGAAATGGAGCTCAACAATATGACTGTTCGGCAGGACCAAACCATAATGAAGACTACGCTACTGCTAGGCAGAACCAAGCCAAAGAAGGTGCCTGTTGGCGAAACAGAGCTTAACGAGACCATTAGCGAAATGGAACTCAATAATATGACTACTGTGCAAGACCAAGCCATAAAGAAAACACGCGACTGCTGGGCAGGAACAAGCCACAGAAGGTGCCTGTTGGTCAAACAGGGCTTAACGAGACCATTAGCGGAATGGAACTAAACAATATGACTGTTGGGCAGGACCAAGCCACAAAGAAAACACGCGACTGTTAGGAAGGACCAAGCCAAGGAAGGTGCCTATTGGCGAAACATTGCTTAACGAGAGCATTAGCGGAATGGAACTCAACAATATGACTGCTGGGTAGGACTAGGCCATAAAGAAGACTACGCAACTGCTGGGCAGGACCAAGCCACGGAAGGTGCCTGTTGGAGAAACAGGGCTTAACGAGACCATTAGCTAAATGGAACTCAAAAATATGACTGCTGGGCAGGACCAAGCCATAAAGAAGACTGCGCGACTGCTAGGTAGAACCAAGCCACAGAAGGTGCCTGTTGGTGAAACAGGGCCTAACGAGACCATTAGCGGAATGGAACTCAACAATATGACTGCTGTTTAGGACTTAGCCATAAAGAAAACACGTGAATGTTGGGCAGGACCAAGCCAGGGAAGGTGCATGTTGGCAAAACAGGGCTTAACGAGACCATTAGCGGAATGGAACTCAACAATATGACTGATGGGCAGGACCAAGCCCTAAAGAAGACTACGCGACTATTGAGCAGGACCAAGCCACGAAAGGTTCTTGTTGGCGAAACATGGCTTAACGAGACCATTAGCGGAATGGAACTCAACAATATGACTGCTGGGTAGGACCAAAGCATAAAGTAGACTACTCGACTACTATCAGGACCAAGCCTTAAAGAAGACTACGCGACTACTAGGCAGAACCAAGCCACAGAAGGTGCATGTTGGTGAATCAGGGCCTAACGAGACCATTAGCGGTATGGAACTCAACAATGTGATTGTTGGGCAGGACCAAGCCATAAAGAAAACACATGACTGTTGGGCAGGATCAAGCCAGGGAAGGTGCCTGTTGGCGAAACAGGGCTTAACGAGACCATTAGCGGAATGGAACTCAACAATATGACTGTTGGGCAGGACCAAGCCATAAAGAAGACTACACGACTGTTGGGCAGGACCAAGCCACGGAAGGTGCCTTTTGGCGAAACAGGGCTTAACGAGACCATTAGCAGAATGGACCTCGACAATGTGACTGTTGGGTAGGACCAAGCCACAAAGAAAACACGCAACTGTTGGGCAGGACCAAGCCACGGTAGGTGCTTGTTGGCGAAATAGGGCTTGACGAGACCATTAGCGGAATGGAACTTAAAAATATGACTGCTGGGCAAGACCAAGTCATAAAGTCAAACACGCGACTGCTGGGCAGGACCAAGCCACGGAAGGTGCCTGTTGGCGAAACAGGGCTGAACGAGACTATTAGCGGAATGGAACTAAACAAGATGACTGCTAGGTAGGACCAAGCCATAAAGAAAACACGTGACTGCTGGGCCAGACAAGGCCACGGAAGGTGCATGTTGGTGAAACAGGGCTTAACGAGACCATTAGCGGAATGGAATTCAACAATATGACTGCTGGGAAGGACCAAGCCATAAAGAATACTACGCGATTGTTGGGCAGGAACAAGCCACGGAAGGTACCTGTTGGCGAAACAGGACTTAACGATACCATTAGCGGAATGGAACTCAACAATATGACTGTTGGGCAGGACCAAGCCACAAAGAAAACACGCGGCTGTTGGGCAGGACCAAGCCACGGAAGGTGCCTGTTGGAGAAATCGGGCTTAATGAGACCATTAGCGAAATGGAACTCAACAATATGACTTCTCGGCGGGACCAAACCATAATGAAGACTACGCTACTGCTAGGCAGAACCAAACCAAAGAAGGTTCATGTTGGCGAAACAGAGCTTAACGAGACCATTAGCGAAATGGAACTCAATAATATGACTACTGTGCAAGACCAAGCCATAAAGAAAACACGCGACTGCTGGGCAGGAACAAGCCACAGAAGGTGCCTGTTGGTGAAACAGGGCTTAACGAGACCATTAGCGGAATGGAACTAAACAATATGACTGTTGGGCAGGACCAAGCCACAAAGAAAACACGCGACTGTTAGGCAGGACGAAGCCACGGAAGGTGCCTATTGGCGAAACATTGCTTAACGAGAGCATTAGCGGAATGGAACTCAACAATATGACTGCTGGGTAGGACTAGGCCATAAAGAAGACTACGCAACTGCTGGGCAGGACCAAGCCACGGAAGGTGCCTGTTGGAGAAACAGGGCTTAACGAGACCATTAGCTAAATGGAACTCAAAAATATGACTGCTGGGCAGGACCAAGCCATAAAGAAGACTGCGCGACTGCTAGGTAGAACCAAGCCACAGAAGGTGCCTGTTGGTGAAACAGGGCCTAACGCGACCATTAGCGGAATGGAACTCAACAATATGACTGCTGTTTAGGACTTAGCCATAAAGAAAACACGTGAATGTTGGGCAGGACCAAGCCAGGGAAGGTGCATGTTGGCAAAACAGGGCTTAACGAGACCATTAGCGGAATGGAACTCAACAATATGACTGATGGGCAGGACCAAGCCCTAAAGAAGACTACGCGACTATTGAGCAGGACCAAGCCACGGAAGGTTCTTGTTGGCGAAACATGGCTTAACGAGACCATTAGCGGAATGGAACTCAACAATATGACTGCTGGGTAGGACCAAAGCATAAAGTAGACTACTCGACTACTGGGCAGGACCAAGCCTTAAAGAAGACTACGCGACTACTAGGCAGAACCAAGCCACAGAAGGTGCATGTTGGTGAATCAGGGCCTAACGAGACCATTAGCGGTATGGAACTCAACAATGTGATTGTTGGGCAGGACCAAGCCATAAAGAAAACACATGACTGTTGGGCAGGATCAAGCCAGGGAAGGTGCCTGTTGGCGAAACAGGGCTTAACGAGACCATTAGCGGAATGGAACTCAACAATATGACTGCTGGGCAGGACCAAGTCATAAAGACAAACACGCAACTGCTGGGCAGGACCAAGCCACGGAAGGTGCCTGTTGGCGAAACAGGACTTAACGAGACTATTAGAGGAATGGAACTAAACAATATGACTGTTAGGCAGGACCAAGCCATAAAGAAAACATGTGACTGCTGGGCAGGACCAAGCCACGGAAGGTGCCTGTTGGTGAAACAGGGCTTAACGAGACCAATAGCGGAATGGAACTCAACAATATGACTGCTGGGAAGGACAAGGCCATAAAGAATACTACGCGATTGTTGGGCAGGACCAAGCCACGGAAGGTACCTGTTGGCGAAACAGGGCTTAACGATACCATTAGCGGAATGGAACTCAACAATATGACTGTTGGGCAGGACCAAGCCACAAAGAAAACACGCGGCTGTTGGGCAGGACCAAGCCACGGAAGGTGTCTGTTGGAGAAATAGGGCTTAATGATACCATTAGCGAAATGGAACTCAACAATATGACTGTTCGGCAGGACCAAACCATAATGAAGACTACGCTACTGCTAGGCAGAACCAAGCCAAAGAAGGTGCCTGTTGGCGAAACAGATCTTAACGAGACCATTAGCGAAATGGAACTCAATAATATGACTACTGTGCAAGACCAAGCCATAAAGAAAACACGCGACTGCTGGGCAGGAACAAGCCACAGAAGGTGCCTGTTGGTCAAACAGGGCTTAACGAGACCATTAGCAGAATGGAACTAAACAATATGACTGTTGGGCAGGACCAAGCCACAAAGAAAACACGCGACTGTTAGGCAGGACCAAGCCACGAAAGGTGCCTATTGGCGAAACAGGGCTTAACGAGACCATTAGTGGAATGGAACTCAACAATATGACTGATGGGTAGGACTAGGCCATAAAGAAGACTACGCAACTGCTGGGCTGGACCAAGCCACGGAAGGTGCCTGTTGGAGAAACAGGGCTTAACGAGACCATTAGCAAAATGGAACTCAAAAATATGACTGCTGGGCAGGACCAAGCCATAAAGAAGACTGCGCGACTGCTAGGTAGAACCAAGCCACAGAAGGTGCCTGTTGGTGAAACAGGGCCTAACGAGACCATTAGCGGAATGGAACTCAACAATATGACTGCTGTTTAGGACTTAGCCATAAAGAAAACACGTGAATGTTGGGCAGGACCAAGCCAGGGAAGGTGCATGTTGGGAAAACAGGGCTTAACGAGACCATTAGCTTAATGGAACTCAACAATATGACTGATGGACAGGACCAAGCCATAAAGAAGACTACGCGACTATTGAGCAGGACCAAGCCACGGAAGGTTCTTGTTGGCGAAACAGGGCTTAACGAGACCATTAGCGAAATGGAACTCAACAATATGACTGCTGGGTAGGACCAAAGCATAAAGTAGACTACTCGACTACTGGGCAGGACCAAGCCATGGAAGGTGCCTGTTGGAGAAACAGGGCTTAACGAGACCATTAGTGAAATGGAACCCAACAATATGACTGTTGGGCAGGACCAAGCCTTAAAGAAGACTACGCGACTGCTAGGCAGAACCAAGCCACAGAAGGTGCATGTTTGTGAATCAGGGCCTAACGAAACCATTAGCGGAATGGAACTCAACAATGTGATTGTTGGGCAGTACCAAGCCATAAAGAAAACACATGACTGTTGGGCAGGATCAAGCCAGGGAAGGTGCCTGTTGGCGAAACAGGGCTTAACGAGACCATTAGCGGAATGGATCTCAACAATATGACTGTTGGGCAGGACAAGGCCATAAAGAAGACTACACGACTATTGGGCAGGACCAAGCCACAAAGAAAACACGCAACTGTTGGGCAGGACCAAGTCACAGTAGGTGCTTGTTGGCGAAACAGGGCTTGACGAGACCATTAGCGGAATGGAACTCAACAATATGACTGCTGGGCAGGACCAATTCATAAAGACAAACACGCAACTGCTGGGCAGGACCAAGCCACGGAAGGTGCCTGTTGGCGAAACAAAACTTAACGAGACTATTAGAGGAATGGAACTAAACAATATGCCTGTTAGGCAGGACGAAGCCATAAAGAAAACACATGACTGCTGGGCAGGACCAAGCCACGGAAGGTGCCTGTTGGTGAAACAGGGCTTAACGAGACCAATAGCGGAATGGAACTCAACAATATGACTGCTGGGAAGGACCAAGCCATAAAGAATACTACGCGATTGTTGGGCAGGACCAAGCCACGGAAGGTACCTGTTGGCGAAACAGGGCTTAACGATACCATTAGCGGAATGGAACTCAACAATATGACTGTTGGGCAGGATCAAGCCACAAAGAAAACACGCGGCTGTTGGGCAGGACCAAGCCACGGAAGGTGCCTGTTGGAGAAATAGGGCTTAATGAGACCATTAGCGAAATGGAACTCAACAATATGACTGCTCGGCAGGACCAAACCATAATGAAGACTACGCTACTGCTAGGCAGAACCAAGCCAAAGAAGGTGCCTGTTGGCGAAACAGAGCTTAACGAGACCATTAGCGAAATGGAACTCAATAATATGACTACTGTGCAAGACCAAGCCATAAAGAAAACACGCGACTGCTGGGCAGGAACAAGCCACAGAAGGTGCCTGTTGGTGAAACAGGGCTTAACGAGACCATTAGCGGAATGGAACTAAACAATATGACTGTTGGGCAGGACCAAGCCACAAAGAAAACACGCGACTGTTAGGCAGGACCAAGCCACGGAAGGTGCCTATTGGCGAAACATTGCTTAACGAGAGCATTAGCGGAATGGAACTCAACAATATGACTGCTGGGTAGGACTAGGCCATAAAGAAGACTACGCAACTGCTGGGCAGGACCAAGCCACGGAAGGTGCCTGTTGGAGAAACAGGGCTTAACGAGACCATTAGCTAAATGGAACTCAAAAATATGACTGTTGGGCAGGACCAAGCCATAAAGAAGACTGCGCGACTGCTAGGTAGAACCAAGCCACAGAAGGTGCCTGTTGGTGAAACAGGGCCTAACGAGACCATTAGCGGAATGGAACTCAACAATATGACTGCTGTTTAGGACTTAGCCATAAAGAAAACACGTGAATGTTGGGCAGGACCAAGCCAGGGAAGGTGCATGTTGGCAAAACAGGGCTTAACGAGACCATTAGCGGAATGGAACTCAACAATATGACTGATGGGCAGGACCAAGCCCTAAAGAAGACTACGCGACTATTGAGCAGGACCAAGCCACGGAAGGTTCTTGTTGGCGAAACATGGCTTAACGAGACCATTAGCGGAATGGAACTCAACAATATGACTGCTGGGTAGGACCAAAGCATAAAGTAGACTACTCGACTACTGGGCAGGACCAAGCCTTAAAGAAGACTACGCGACTACTAGGCAGAACCAAGCCACAGAAGGTGCATGTTGGTGAATCAGGGCCTAAAGAGACCATTAGCGGTATGGAACTCAACAATGTGATTGTTGGGCAGGACCAAGCCATAAAGAAAACACATGACTGTTGGGCAGGATCAAGCCAGGGAAGGTGTCTGTTGGCGAAACAGGGCTTAACGAGACCATTAGCGGAATGGAACTCAACAATATGACTGTTGGGCAGGACCAAGCCATAAAGAAGACTACACGACTGTTGGGCAGGACCAAGCCACGGAAGGTGCCTTTTGGAGAAACAGGGCTTAACGAGACCATTAGCAGAATGGAACTCGACAATGTGACTGTTGGGTAGGACCAAGCCACAAAGAAAACACGCTACTGTTGGGCAGGACCAAGCCAGGGTAGGTGCTTGTTGGCGAAATAGGGCTTGACGAGACCATTAGCGGAATGGAACTTAAAAATATGACTGTTGGGCAAGACCAAGTCATAAAGTCAAACACGCGACTGCTGGGCAGGACCAAGCCACGGAAGGTGCCTGTTGGCGAAACAGGGCTGAACGAGACTATTAGCGGAATGGAACTAAACAAGATGACTGCTAGGTAGGACCAAGCCATAAAGAAAACACGTGACTGCTGGGCCAGACAAGGCCACGGAAGGTGCATGTTGGTGAAACAGGGCTTAACGAGACCATTAGCGGAATGGAATTCAACAATATGACTGCTGGGAAGGACCAAGCCATAAAGAATACTACGCGATTGTTGGGCAGGACCAAGCCACGGAAGGTACCTGTTGGCGAAACAGGGCTTAACGATACCATTAGCGGAATGGAACTCAACAATATGACTGTTGGGCAGGACCAAGCCACAAAGAAAACACGCGGCTGTTGGGCAGGACCAAGCCACGGAAGGTGCCTGTTGGAGAAATAGGGCTTAATGAGACCATTAGCGAAATGGAACTCAAATATATGACTGCTCGGCAGGACCAAACCATAATGAAGACTACGCTACTGCTAGGCAGAACCAAGCCAAAGAAGGTGCCTGTTGGGGAAACAGAGCTTAACGAGACCATTAGCGAAATGGAACTCAATAATATGACTACTGTGCAAGACCAAGCCATAAAGAAAACACGCGACTGCTGGGCAGGAACAAGCCACAGAAGGTGCCTGTTGGTGAAACAGGGCTTAACGAGACCATTAGCGGAATGGAACTAAACAATATGACTGTTGGGCAGGACCAAGCCACAAAGAAAACACGCGACTGTTAGGCAGGACCAAGCCACGGAAGGTGCCTATTGGCGAAACATTGCTTAACGAGAGCATTAGCGGAATGAAAATCAACAATATGACTGCTGGGTAGGACTAGGCCATAAAGAAGACTACGCAACTGCTGCGCAGGACCAAGCCACGGAAGGTGCCTGTTGGAGAAACAGGGCTTAACGAGACCATTAGCTAAATGGAACTCAAAAATATGACTGCTGGGCAGGACCAAGCCATAAAGAAGACTGCGCGACTGCTAGGTAGAACCAAGCCACAGAAGGTGCCTGTTGGTGAAACAGGGCCTAACGCGACCATTAGCGGAATGGAACTCAACAATATGACTGCTGTTTAGGACTTAGCCATAAAGAAAACACGTGAATGTTGGGCAGGACCAAGCCAGGGAAGGTGCATGTTGGCAAAACAGGGCTTAACGAGACCATTAGCGGAATGGAACTCAACAATATGACTGATGGGTAGGACCAAGCCCTAAAGAAGACTACGCGACTATTGAGCAGGACCAAGCCACGGAAGGTTCTTGTTGGCCAAACATGGCTTAACGAGACCATTATCGGAATGGAACTCAACAATATGACTGCTGGGTAGGACCAAAGCATAAAGTAAACTACTCGACTACTGGGCAGGACCAAGCCTTAAAGAAGACTACGCGACTACTAGGCAGAACCAAGCCACAGAAGGTGCATGTTGGTGAATCAGGGCCTAACGAGACCATTAGCGGTATGGAACTCAACAATGTGATTGTTGGGCAGGACCAAGCCATAAAGAAAACACATGACTGTTGGGCAGGATCAAGCCAGGGAAGGTGTCTGTTGGCGAAACAGGGCTTAACGAGACCATTAGCGGAATGGAACTCAATAATATGACTGTTGGGCAGGACCAAGCCATAAAGAAGACTACACGACTGTTGGGCAGGACCAAGCCACGGAAGGTGCCTTTTGGCGAAACAGGGCTTAACGAGACCATTAGCAGAATGGAACTCGACAATGTGACTGTTGGGTAGGACCAAGCCACAAAGAAAACACGCAACTGTTGGGCAGGACCAAGCCAGGGTAGGTGCTTGTTGGCGAAATAGGGCTTGACGAGACCATTAGCGGAATGGAACTTAAAAATATGACTGTTGGGCAAGACCAAGTCATAAAGTCAAACACGCGACTGCTGGGCAGGACCAAGCCACGGAAGGTGCCTGTTGGCGAAACAGGGCTGAACGAGACTATTAGCGGAATGGAACTAAACAAAAAGACTGCTAGGTAGGACCAAGCCATAAAGAAAACACGTGACTGCTAGGCCAGACAAGGCCACGGAAGGTGCATGTTGGTGAAACAGGGCTTAACGAGACCATTAGCGGAATGGAATTCAACAATATGACTGCTGGGAAGGACCAAGCCATAAAGAATACTACGCGATTGTTGGGCAGGACCAAGCCACGGAAGGTACCTGTTGGCGAAACAGGGCTTAACGATACCATTAGCGGAATGGAACTCAACAATATGACTGTTGGGCAGGACCAAGCCACAAAGAAAACACGCGGCTGTTGGGCAGGACCAAGCCACGGAAGGTGCCTGTTGGAGAAATAGGGCTTAATGAGACCATTAGCGAAATGGAACTCAACAATATGACTGCTCGGCAGGACCAAACCATAATGAAGACTACGCTACTGCTAGGCAGAACCAAGCCAAAGAAGGTGCCTGTTGGCGAAACAGAGCTTAACGAGACCATTAGCGAAATGGAACTCAATAATATGACTACTGTGCAAGACCAAGCCATAAAGAAAACACGCGACTGCTGGGCAGGAACAAGCCACAGAAGGTGCCTGTTGGTGAAACAGGGCTTAACGAGACCATTAGCGGAATGGAACTAAACAATATGACTGTTGGGCAGGACCAAGCCACAAAGAAAACACGCGACTGTTAGGCAGGACCAAGCCACGGAAGGTGCCTATTGGCGAAACATTGCTTAACGAGAGCATTAGCGGAATGAAACTCAACAATATGACTGCTGGGTAGGACTAGGCCATAAAGAAGACTACGCAACTGCTGGGCAGGACCAAGCCACGGAAGGTGCCTGTTGGAGAAACAGGGCTTAACGAGACCATTAGCTAAATGGAACTCAAAAATATGACTGCTGGGCAGGACCAAGCCATAAAGAAGATTGCGCGACTGCTAGGTAGAACCAAGCCACAGAAGGTGCCTGTTGGTGAAACAGGGCCTAACGCGACCATTAGCGGAATGGAACTCAACAATATGACTGCTGTTTAGGACTTAGCCATAAAGAAAACACGTGAATGTTGGGCAGGACCAAGCCAGGGAAGGTGCATTTTGGCAAAACAGGGCTTAACGAGACCATTAGCGGAATGGAACTCAACAATATGACTGATGGGCAGGACCAAGCCCTAAAGAAGACTACGCGACTATTGAGCAGGACCAAGCCACGGAAGGTTCTTGTTGGCGAAACATGGCTTAACGAAACCATTAGCGGAATGGAACTCAACAATATGACTGCTGGGTAGGACCAAAGCATAAAGTAGACTACTCGACTACTGGGCAGGACCAAGCCTTAAAGAAGACTACGCGACTACTAGGCAGAACCAAGCCACAGAAGGTGCATGTTGGTGAATCAGGGCCTAACGAGACCATTAGCGGTATGGAACTCAACAATGTGATTGTTGGGCAGGACCAAGCCATAAAGAAAACACATGACTGTTGGGCAGGATCAAGCCAGGGAAGGTGCCTGTTGGCGAAACAGGGCTTAACGAGACCATTAGCGGAATGGAACTCAACAATATGACTGTTGGGAAGGACCAAGCCATAAAGAAGACTACACGACTATTGGGCAGGACCAAGCCACGGAAGGTGCCTTTTGGCGAAACAGGGCATAACGAGACCATTAGCAGAATGGAACACGACAATGTGACTGTTGGGTAGGACCAAGCCACAAAGAAAACACGCAACTGTTGGGCAGGACCAAGCCACGGTAGGTGCTTGTTGGCGAAATAGGGCTTGACGAGACCATTAGCGGAATGGAACTTAAAAATATGACTGCTGGGCAAGACCAAGTCATAAAGTCAAACACGCGACTGCTGGGCAGGACCAAGCCACGGAAGGTGCCTGTTGGCGAAACAGGGCTGAACGAGACTATTAGCGGAATGGAACTAAACAAGATGACTGCTAGGTAGGACCAAGCCGTAAAGAAAACACGTGACTGCTGGGCCAGACAAGGCCACGGAAGGTGCATGTTGGTGAAACAGGGCTAAACGAGACCATTAGCGGAATGGAACTCAACAATATGACTGCTGGGAAGGACCAAGCCATAAAGAATACTACGCGATTGTTGGGCAGGACCAAGCCACAGAAGGTACCTGTTGGCGAAAGAGGGCTTAACGATACCATTAGCGGAATGGAACTCAACAATATGACTGTTGGACAGGACCAAGCCACAAAGAAAACATGCGACTGTTTGGCAGGACCAAGCCACAGAAGGTGCATGTTGGAGAAATAGGGCTTAACGAGACCATTAGCGAAATAGAACTCAACAATATGACTGCTGGGTAGGACTAGGCCATAAAGAAGACTACGCAAATTCTGGGCAGGACCAAGCCACGGAAGGTGCCTGTTGGAGAAACAGGGCTTAACGAGACCATTAGCAAAATGGAATTCAACAATATGACTGTTGGGCAGGACCAAGCCATAAAGAAGACTGCGCGACTGCTAGGTAGAACCAAGCGACAGAAGGTGCCTGTTGGTGAAACAAGGCCTAACGAGACCATTAGCGGAATGGAACTCAACAATATGACTGCTGTTTAGGACTAAGCCATAAAGAAAACATGTGAATGTTGGGCAGGACCAAGCCACGGAAGGTTCTTGTTGGCGAAATAGGGCTTAACGAGACCATTAGCGGAATGGAACTCAACAATATGACTGTTGGGTAGGACCAAAGCATAAAGTAGACTATGCGACTGCTGGGCAGGACCAAGCCATGGAAGGTGCCTGTTGGAGAAACAGGGCTTAACGAGACCATTAGTGAAATGGAACCCAACAATATGACTGTTGGGCAGGACCAAGCCTTAAAGAAGACTATGCGACTGCTAGGCAGAACCAAGCCACAGAAGGTGCCGGTTGGTGAATCAGGGACTAACGAGACCATTAGCGGAATGGAACTCAAAAATATGATTGTTGGGCAGGACCAAGCCATAAAGAAAACAAGTGACTGTTGGGTAGGATCAAGCCAGGGAAGGTGCCTGTTGGCGAAACAGGGCTTAACGAGACCATTAGCGGAATGGAACTCAACAATATGATTGTTGGGCAGGACCAAGCCATAAAGAAGACTACGCGACTATTGGGCAGGACCAAGCCACGAAAGGTTCCTTTTGGCGAAACAGGGCTTAACGAAACCATTAGAAGAATGGAACTCGACAATGTGACTGTTGGGTAGGACCAAGCCACAAAGAAAACACGCAACTGTTGGGCAGGACCAAGCCACGGTAGGTGCTTGTTGGCGAAATGTGGCTTGACGAGACCATTAGCGGAATGGAACTCAAAAATATGACTGCTGGGCAGGACCTGGTCATAAAGACAAACACGCGACTGCTGGGCAGGACCAAGCCATGAATGGTGTCTGTTGGCGAAACAGGGCTTAACGAGACTATTAGCGGAATGGAACTAAACAATATGACTGCTAGGCAGGACCAAGCCATAAAGAAAACACGTGACTGCTGGGCAGGACAAGGCCACGGAAGGTGCCTGTTGGTGAAACAGGGCTTAACGAGACCATTAGCGGAATGGAACTCAACAATATGACTGCTGGGAAGGACCAAGCCATAAAGAATACTACATGATTGTTGGGCAGGACCAAGCCACGGAAGGTACCTGTTGGCGAAACAGGGCTTAACGATACCATTAGCGGAATGGAACTCAACAATATGACTGTTGGGCAGGACCAAGCCACAAAGAAAACACTCGACTGTTAGGCAGGACAAAGCCACGGAAGGTGCCTGTTGGAGAAGCAGGGCTTAATGAGACCATTAGCGAAATGGAACTCATCAATATAACTGCTCGGCAGGACCAAACCATAATGAAGACTACACGACTGCTAGGTAAAACAAAGCCAAATAAGGTGCCTGTTGGCGAAACAGGGCTTTACGAGACCATTAGTGGAATGGAACTCAATAATATGACTACTGGGCAAGACCAAGCCATAAAGAAAAGACGCGACTGCTGGGCAGGACCAAGCCACAGAAGGGGCTGTTGGTGAAACAGGGCTTAACGAGACCATTAGCGGAATGGAACTAAATAATATGACTGTTGGGCAGGACGAAGCCATAAAGAAAACACGCAAATGTTGGGCAGGACCAAGCCACGGAAGGTGCATGTTGGCGAAACAGAGCTTAACGAGACCATTAGCGGAATGGAACTCAACAATATGACTGTTGGGTAGGACTAAGCCATAAAGAATACTATGTGATTGTTTGGCAGGACCAAGCCACGGAAGGTACCTGTTGGCGAAAGAGGGCTTAACGATACCATTAGCGGAATGGAACTCAACAATATGACTGTTGGGCAGGACCAAGCCACAAAGAAAACACGCGACTGTTAGGCAGGACCAAGCCACGGAAGGTGCCTGTTGGAGAAGCAGGGATTAACGAGACCATTAGACGAATGGAAGTCGACAATGTGACTGTTGGGTAGGACCAAGCCACAAAGAAAACACGCAACTGTTGGGCAGGACCAAGCCACGGTAGGTGCGTGTTGGCGTAATAGGGCTTGACGAGACCATTAGCGGAATGGAACTCAAAGATATGACTGCTGGGCAGGACCAAGTCATAAAGACAAACACGCGACTGCTGGACAGGACCAAGCCACGGAAGGTGCCTGTTGGCGAAACAGGGCTTAACGATACTATTAGCGGAATGGAACTAAACAATATGACTGCTAGGCAGGACCAAGCCATAAAGCAAACACGTGACTGCTGGGCCAGACCAAGCCACGGAAGGTGCCTGTTGGTGAAACAGGGCTTAACGAGACCATTAGCGGAATGTAATTCAAAAATATGACTGCTGAGAAGGACAAAGACATAAAGAATACTACGCGATTCTTGGGCAGGACCAAGCCACGGAAGGTACCTGTTGGCGAAAGAGGGCTTAACGATACCATTAGGGGAATGGAACTCAACAATATGACTGTTGGACAGGACCAAGCCACAAAGAAAACACGCGACTGTTTGGCAGGACCAAGCCACGTAAGGTGCCTGTTGGAGAAATAGGGCTTAATGAGACCATTAGTGAAATGGAACTCAACAAAATGACTGCTCGGCAGGACCAAACAATAATGAAGACTACGCGACTGCTAGGCAGAACCAAGCCAAAGAAGGTGCCTGTTGGCGAAACAGGGCTTAACGAGACCATTAGCGAAATGGAACTCAATAATATGACTATTGTGCAAGACCAAGCCATAAAGAAAACACGCGACTGCTGGGAAGGAACAAGCCACAGAAGGTGCCTGTTGGTGAAACAGGGCTTAACGAGACCATTAGCGGAATGGAACTAAACAATATGACTGTTGGGCAGGACCAAGCCACAAACAAAACATGCGACTGTTGGGCAGGACCAAGCCACGGAAGGTGCCTGTTGGCGAAACAGGGCTTAACGAGACCATTAGCGGAATGTAACTCAACAATATGACTGCTGGGTAGGACTAGGCCATAAAGAAGACTACGCAACTGCTGGGCAGGACAAAGCCACGGAAGGTGCCTGTTGGTGAAACAGGGCCTAACGAGACCATTAGCGGAATGGAACTCAACAATATGACTGCTGTTTAGGACTAAGCCATAAAGAAAACATGTGAATATTGGGCAGGACCAAGCCAGGGAAGGTGCCTGTTGGCGAAACAGGGCTTAACGAGACCATTAGCGGAATGGAACTCAACAATATGACTGTTGGGCAGGACCAAGCCATAAAGACGACTACGCGACTATTGAGCAGGACCAAGCCACGGAAGGTTCTTGTTGGCGAAATAGGGCTTAACGAGACCATTAGCGGAATGGAACTCAACAATATGACTACTGGGTAGGACCAAAGCATAAAGTAGACTACACGACTGCTGGGCAGGACAAAGCCATGGAAGGTGCCTGTTAGAGAAACAGGGCTTAACGAGACCATTAGTGAAATGGAACCCAACAATATAACTGTTGGGCAGGACCAAGCCTTAAAGAAGACTACGCGACTGCTAGGCAGAACCAAGCCACAGAAGGTGCCGGTTGGTGAATCAGGGACTAACGAGACCATTAGCGGAATGGAACTCAACAATATGATTGTTGGGCAGGACCAAGCCATAAAGAAAACAAGTGACTGTTGGGTCGGATCAAGCCAGGGAAGGTGCCTGTTGGCGAAACAGGGCTTAACGAGACCATAAGCGGAATGGAACTCAACAATATGATTGTTGGGCAGGACCAAGCCATAAAGAAGACTACGCGACTGTTGGGCAGGACCAAGCCACGAAAGGTGCCTTTTGGCGAAACAGGGCTTAACGAGACCATTAGCAGAATGGAACTCGACAATGTGACTGTTGGGTAGGACCAAGCCACGGAAGGTGCCTGTTGGAGAAGCAGGGCTTAATGAGACCATTAGCGAAATGGAACTCATCAATATAACTGCTCGGCAGGACCAAACCATAATGAAGACTACACGACTGCTTGGTAGAACGAAGCCAAATAAGGTGCCTGTTGGCGAAACAGGGCTTTACGAGACCATTAGCGGAATGGAACTCAATAATATGACTACTGGGCAAGACCAAGCCATAAAGAAAAGACGCGACTGCTGGGCAGGACCAAGCCACAGAAGGGGCCTGTTGGTGAAACAGGGCTTAACGATACCATTAGCGGAATGGAACTAAACAATATGACTGTTGGGAAGGACTAAGCCATAAAGAAAACACGCAACTGTTGGGCAGGACCAAGCCACAGAAGGTGCCTGTTGGAGAAGCAGGGCTTAACGAGACCATTAGCAGAATGGAACTCGACAATGTGACTGTTGGGTAGGGCCAAGCCACAAAGAAAACACGCAACTGTTGGGCAGGACCAAGCCACGGTAGGTGCTTGTTGGCGAAATAGGGCTTGACGAGACCATTAGCGGAATGGAACTCAAAAATATGACTGCTGGGCAGGACCTGGTCATAAAGACAAACACGCGACTGCTGGGCAGGACCAAGCCACGGAAGGTGCCTGTTGGCGAAATAGGGCTTAACGAGACTATTAGCGGAATGGAACTAAACAATATGTCTGTAGGCAGGACCAAGCCATAAAGAAAACACGTGACTGCTGGGAAGGACCAAGCCACGGAAGGTGCCTGTTGGTGAAACAGGGCTTAACGAGACCATTAGCGGAATGGAACTCAACAATATGACTGCTGGGAAGGACCAAGCCATAAAGAATACTACATGATTGTTGGGCAGGACTAAGCCACGGAAGGTACCTGTTGGCGAAATAGGGCTTAACGATACCATTAGCGGAATGGAACTTAACAATATGACTGTTGGGCAGGACCAAGCCACAAAGAAAACACAAAACTGTTAGGCAGGACCAAGCCACGGAAGGTGCCTGTTGGAGAAGCAGGGATTAACGAGACCATTAGACGAATGGAAGTCGACAATGTGACTTTTGGGTAGGACCAAGCCACAAAGAAAACACGCAACTGTTGGGCAGGACCAAGCCACGGTAGGTGCGTGTTGGCGAAATAGGGCTTGACGAGACCATTAGCGGAATGGAACTCAAAGATATGACTGCTGGGCAGGACCAAGTCATAAAGACAAACACGCGACTGCTGGGCAGGACCAAGCCACGGAAGGTGCCTGTTGGCGAAACAGGGCTTAACGATACTATTAGCGGAATGGAACTAAACAATATGACTGCTAGGCAGGACCAAGCCATAAAGCAAACACGTGACTGCTGGGCCAGACCAAGCCACGGAAGGTGCCTGTTGGTGAAACAGGGCTTAACGAGACCATTAGCGGAATGTAATTCAAAAATATGACTGCTGAGAAGGACAAAGACATAAAGAATACTACGCGATTCTTGGGCAGGACCAAGCCACGGAAGGTACCTGTTGGCGAAAGAGGGCTTAACGATACCATTAGGGGAATGGAACTCAACAATATGACTGTTGGACAGGACCAAGCCACAAAGAAAACACGCGACTGTTTGGCAGGACCAAGCCACGTAAGGTGCCTGTTGGAGAAATAGGGCTTAATGAGACCATTAGCGAAATGGAACTCAACAAAATGACTGCTCGGCAGGACCAAACAATAATGAAGACTACGCGACTGCTAGGCAGAACCAAGCCAAAGAAGGTGTCTGTTGGCGAAACAGGGCTTAACGAGACCATTAGCGAAATGGAACTCAATAATATGACTATTGTGCAAGACCAAGCCATAAAGAAAACACGCGACTGCTGGGCAGGAACAAGCCACAGAAGGTGCCTGTTGGTGAAACAGGGCTTAACGAGACCATTAGCGGAATGGAACTAAACAATATGACTGTTGGGCAGGACCAAGCCACAAACAAAACATGCGACTGTTGGGCAGGACCAAGCCACGGAAGGTGCCTGTTGGCGAAACAGGGCTTAACGAGACCATTAGCGGAATGTAACTCAACAATATGACTGCTGGGTAGGACTAGGCCATAAAGAAGACTATGCAACTGCTGGGCAGGACAAAGCCACGGAAGGTGCCTGTTGGAGAAACAGGGCTTAACGATACCATTAGCAAAATGGAACTCAACAATATGACTGCTGGGCAGGACCAAGCCATAAAGAAGACTACGCGACTGCTAGGTAAAACCAAGCGACAGAAGGTGCCTGTTGGTGAAACAGGGCCTAACGAGACCATTAGCGGAATGGAACTCAACAATATGACTGCTGTTTAGGACTAAGCGATAAAGAAAACATGTGAATATTGGGCAGGACCAAGCCAGGGAAGGTGCCTGTTGGCGAAACAGGGCTTAACGAGACCATTAGCGGAATGGAACTCAACAATATGACTGTTGGGCAGGACCAAGCCATAAAGAAGACTACGCGACTATTGAGCAGGACCAAGCCACGGAAGGTTCTTGTTGGCGAAATAGGGCTTAACGAGACCATTAGCGGAATGGAACTCAACAATATGACTAATGGGTAGGACCAAAGCATAAAGTAGACTACACGACTGCTGGGCAGGACAAAGCCATGGAAGGTGCCTGTTGGAGAAACAGGGCTTAACGAGACCATTAGTGAAATGGAACCCAACAATATAACTGTTGGGCAGGACCAAGCCTTAAAGAAGACTACGCGACTGCTAGGCAGAACCAAGCCACAGAAGGTGCCGGTTGGTGAATCAGGGACTAACGAGACCATTAGCGGAATGGAACTCAACAATATGATTGTTGGGCAGGACCAAGCCATAAAGAAAACAAGTGACTGTTGGGTCGGATCAAGCCAGGGAAGGTGCCTGTTGGCGAAACAGGGCTTAACGAGACCATAAGCGGAATGGAACTCAACAATATGATTGTTGGGCAGGACCAAGCCATAAAGAAGACTACGCGACTGTTGGGCAGGACCAAGCCACGAAAGGTGCCTTTTGGCGAAACAGGGCTTAACGAGACCATTAGCAGAATGGAACTCGACAATGTGACTGTTGGGTAGGACCAAGCCACAAAGAAAACACGCAACTGTTGGGCAGGACCAAGCCACGGTAGGTGCTTGTTGGCGAAATAGGGCTTGACGAGACCATTAGCGGAATGGAACTCAAAAATATGACTGCTGGGCAGGACCTGGTCATAAAGACAAACACGCGACTGCTGGGCAGGACCAAGCCACGGAAGGTGCCTGTTGGCGAAATAGGGCTTAACGAGACTATTAGCGGAATGGAACTAAACAATATGTCTGCTAGGCAGGACCAAGCCATAAAGAAAACACGTGACTGCTGGGCAGGACCAAGCCACGGAAGGTGCCTGTTGGTGAAACAGGGCTTAACGAGACCATTAGCGGTATGGAACTCAACAATATGACTGCTGGGAAGGACCAAGCCATAAAGAATACTACATGATTGTTGGGCAGGACTAAGCCACGGAAGGTACCTGTTGGCGAAATAGGGCTTAACGATACCATTAGCGGAATGGAACTTAACAATATGACTGTTGGGCAGGACCAAGCCACAAAGAAAACACAAAACTGTTAGGCAGGACCAAGCCACGGAAGGTGCCTGTTGGAGAAGCAGGGCTTAATGAGACCATTAGCGAAATGGAACTCATCAATATAACTGCTCGGCAGGACCAAACCATAATGAAGACTACACGACTGCTTGGTAGAACGAAGCCAAATAAGGTGCCTGTTGGCGAAACAGGGCTTTACGAGACCATTAGCGGAATGGAACTCAATAATATGACTACTGGGCAAGACCAAGCCATAAAGAAAAGACGCGACTGCTGGGCAGGACCAAGCCACAGAAGGGGCCTGTTGGTGAAACAGGGCTTAACGAGACCATTAGCGGAATGGAACTAAACAATATGACTGTTGGGAAGGACTAAGCCATAAAGAAAACACGCAACTGTTGGGCAGGACAAAGCCACAGAAGGTGCCTGTTGGCGAAACAGAGCTTAACGAGACCATTAGCGGAATGGAACTCAACAATATGACTGCTGGGCAGGACTAAGCCATAAAGAATACTACGTGATTGTTGGGCAGGACCAAGCCACGGAAGGTACCTGTTGGCGAAACAGGGCTTAACGATACCATTAGCGGAATGGAACTCAACAATATGACTGTTGGGCAGGACCAAGCCACAAAGAAAACACGCGACTGTTAGGCAGGACCAAGCCACGGAAGGTGCCTGTTGGAGAAGCAGGGCTTAACGAGACCATTAGCAGAATGGAACTCGACAATGTGACTGTTGGGTAGGGCCAAGCCACAAAGAAAACACGCAACTGTTGGGCAGGACCAAACCACGGTAGGTGCTTGTTGGCGAAATAGGGCTTGACGAGACCATTAGCGGAATGGAACTCAAAAATATGACTGCTGGGCAGGACCTGGTCATAAAGACAAACACGCGACTGCTGGGCAGGACCAAGCCACGGAAGGTGCCTGTTGGCGAAACAGTGCTTAACGAGACTATTAGCGGAATGGAACTAAACAATATGACTGCTAGGCAGGACCAAGCCATAAAGAAAACACGTCACTGCTGGGCAGGACCAAGCCACGGAAGGTGCCTGTTGGTGAAACAGGGCTTAACGAGACCATTAGCGGAATGGAACTCAACAATATGACTGCTGGGAAGGACCAAGCCATAAAGAATACTACATGATTGTTGGGCAGGACCAAGCCACGGAAGGTACCTGTTGGCGAAACAGGGCTTAACGATACCATTAGCGGAATGGAACTCAACAATATGACTGTTGGGCAGGACCAAGCCACAAAGAAAACACGCGACTGTTAGGAAGGACCAAGCCACGGAAGGTGCCTGTTGGAGAAGCAGGGCTTAATGAGACCATTAGCGAAATGGAACTCATCAATATAACTTCTCGGCAGGACCAAACCATAATGAAGACTACACGACTGCTAGGTAGAACGAAGCCAAATAAGGTGCCTGTTGGCGAAACAGGGCTTTACGAGACCATTAGCGGAATGGAACTCAATAATATGACTACTGGGCAAGACCAAGCCATAAAGAAAAGACGCGACTGCTGGGCAGGACCAAGCCATAGAAGGGGCCTGTTGGTGAAACAGGGCTTAACGAGACCATTAGCGGAATGGAACTAAACAATATGACTGTTGGGAAGGACTAAGCCATAAAGAAAACACGCAACTGTTGGGCAGGACAAAGCCACAGAAGGTGCCTGTTGGCGAAACAGAGCTTAACGAGACCATTAGCGGAATGGAACTCAACGATATGACTGCTGGGCAGGACTAAGCCAAAAAGAATACTACGTGATTGTTGGGCAGGACCAAGCCACGGAAGGTACGTGTTGGCGAAATAGGGCTTAACGATACCATTAGCGGAATGGAACTCAACTATATGACTGTTGGGCAGGACCAAGCCACAAAGAAAACACGCGACTGTTAGGCAGGACCAAGCCACGGAAGGTGCCTGTTGGAGAAGCAGGGCTTAACGAGACCATTAGCAGAATGGAACTCGACAATGTGACTGTTGGGTAGGACCAAGCCACAAAGAAAACACGCAATTGTTGGGCAGGATCAAGCCAGGGAAGGTGCCTGTTGGCGAAACAGGGCTTAACGAGACCATTAGCGGAATGGAACTCAACAATATGATTGTTGGGCAGGACCAAGCCATAAAGAAGACTACGCGACTATTGGGCAGGACCAAGCCACGAAAGGTGCCTTTTGGCGAAACAGGGCTTAACGAGACCATTAGCAGAATGGAACTCGACAATGTGACTGTTGGGTAGGACCAAGCCACAAAGAAAACACGCAACTGTTGAGCAGGACCAAGCCACGGTAGGTGCTTGTTGGCGAAATAGGGCTTGACGAGACCATTAGCGGAATGGAACTCAAAAATATGACTGCTGGGCAGGACCTGGTCATAAAGACAAACACGCGACTGCTGGGCAGGACCAAGCCACGGAAGGTGCCTGTTGACGAAACAGGGCTTAACGAGACTATTAGCGGAATGGAACTAAACAATATGACTGCTAGGCAGGACCAAGCCATAAAGAAAACACGTGACTGCTGGGCAGGACCAAGCCACGGAAGGTGCCTGTTGGTGAAACAGGGCTTAACGAGACCATTAGCGGAATGGAACTCAACAATAAGACTGCTGGGAAGGACCAAGCCATAAAGAATACTACATGATTGTTGGGCAGGACTAAGCCACGGAAGGTACCTGTTGGCGAAACAGGGCTTAACGATACCATTAGCGGAATGGAACACAACAATATGACTGTTGGGCAGGACCAAGCCACAAAGAAAACACGCGACTGTTAGGCAGGACCAAGCCACGGAAGGTGCCTGTTGGAGAAGCAGGGCTTAATGAGACCATTAGCGAAATGGAACTCATCAATATAACTGCTCAGCAGGACCAAACCATAATGAAGACTACACGACTGCTAGGTAGAACGAAGCCAAATAAGGTGCCTGTTGGCGAAACAGGGCTTTACGAGACCATTAGAGGAATGGAAATCAATAATATGACTACTGGGCAAGACCAAGCCATAAAGAAAAGAAGCGACTGCTGGGCAGGACCAAGCCACAGAAGGGGCCTGTTGGTGAAACAGGGCTTAGCGAGACCATTAGCGGAATGGAACTAAACAATATGACTGTTGGAAAGGACTAAGCCATAAAGAAAACACGCAACTGTTGGGCAGGACCAAGCCACGGAAGGTGCCTGTTGGCGAAACAGAGCTTAACGAGACCATTAGCGGAATTGAACTCAACAATATGACTGCTGGGCAGGACTAAGCCATAAAGAATACTACGTGATTGTTGGACAGGACCAAGCCACGGAAGGTACCTGCTGGAGAAACAGGGCTTAACGATACCATTAGCGGAATGGAACTCAACAATATGACTGTTGGGCAGGACCAAGCCACAAAGAAAATACGCGACTGTTAGGCAGGACCAAGCCACGGAAGGTGCCTGTTGGAGAAGCAGGGCTTAACGAGACCATTAGCAGAATGGAACTCGACAATGTGACTGTTGGGTAGGACCAAGCCACAAAGAAAACACGCAACTGTTGGGCAGGACCAAGCCACAGTAGGTGCTTGTTGGCGAAATAGGGCTTGACGAGACCATTAGCGGAATGGAACTCAAAAATATGACTGCTGGGCAGGACCTGGTCATACAGACAAACACGCGACTGCTGGGCAGGACCAAGCCACGGAAGGTGCCTGTTGGCGAAACAGGGCTTAACGAGACTATTAGCGGAATGGAACTAAACAATATGACTGCTAGGCAGGACCAAGCCATAAAGAAAACACGTGACTGCTGGGCAGGACCAAGCCACGGAAGGTGCCTGTTGGTGAAACAGGGCTTAACGAGACCATTAGCGGAATGGAACTCAACAATAAGACTGCTGGGAAGGACCAAGCCATAAAGAATACTACATGATTGTTGGGCAGGACTAAGCCACGGAAGGTACCTGTTGGCGAAACAGGGCTTAACGATACCATTAGCGGAATGGAACTCAACAATATGACTGTTGGGCAGGACCAAGCCACAAAGAAAACACGCGACTGTTAGGAAGGACCAAGCCACGGAAGGTGCCTGTTGGAGAAGCAGGGCTTAATGAGACCATTAGCGAAATGGAACTCATCAATATAACTTCTCGGCAGGACCAAACCATAATGAAGACTACACGACTGCTAGGTAGAACGAAGCCAAATAAGGTGCCTGTTGGCGAAACAGGGCTTTACGAGACCATTAGCGGAATGGAACTCAATAATATGACTACTGGGCAAGACCAAGCCATAAAGAAAAGACGCGACTGCTGGGCAGGACCAAGCCATAGAAGGGGCCTGTTGGTGAAACAGGGCTTAACGAGACCATTAGCGGAATGGAACTAAACAATATGACTGTTGGGCAGTACTAAGCCATAAAGAAAACACGCAACTGTTGGGCAGGACCAAGCCACGGAAGGTGCCTGTTGGCGAAACAGAGCTTAACGAGACCATTAGCGGAATGGAACTCAACGATATGACTGCTGGGCAGGACTAAGCCAAAAAGAATACTACGTGATTGTTGGGCAGGACCAAGCCACGGAAGGTACGTGTTGGCGAAATAGGGCTTAACGATACCATTAGCGGAATGGAACTCAACTATATGACTGTTGGGCAGGACCAAGCCACAAAGAAAACACGCGACTGTTAGGCAGGACCAAGCCACGGAAGGTGCCTGTTGGAGAAGCAGGGCTTAACGAGACCATTAGCAGAATGGAACTCGACAATGTGACTGTTGGGTAGGACCAAGCCACAAAGAAAACACGCAATTGTTGGGCAGGATCAAGCCAGGGAAGGTGCCTGTTGGCGAAACAGGGCTTAACGAGACCATTAGCGGAATGGAACTCAACAATATGATTGTTGGGCAGGACCAAGCCATAAAGAAGACTACGCGACTATTGGGCAGGACCAAGCCACGAAAGGTGCCTTTTGGCGAAACAGGGCTTAACGAGACCATTAGCAGAATGGAACTCGACAATGTGACTGTTGGGTAGGACCAAGCCACAAAGAAAACACGCAACTGTTGAGCAGGACCAAGCCACGGTAGGTGCTTGTTGGCGAAATAGGGCTTGACGAGACCATTAGCGGAATGGAACTCAAAAATATGACTGCTGGGCAGGACCTGGTCATAAAGACAAACACGCGACTGCTGGGCAGGACCAAGCCACGGAAGGTGCCTGTTGACGAAACAGGGCTTAACGAGACTATTAGCGGAATGGAACTAAACAATATGACTGCTAGGCAGGACCAAGCCATAAAGAAAACACGTGACTGCTGGGCAGGACCAAGCCACGGAAGGTGCCTGTTGGTGAAACAGGGCTTAACGAGACCATTAGCGGAATGGAACTCAACAATAAGACTGCTGGGAAGGACCAAGCCATAAAGAATACTACATGATTGTTGGGCAGGACTAAGCCACGGAAGGTACCTGTTGGCGAAACAGGGCTTAACGATACCATTAGCGGAATGGAACACAACAATATGACTGTTGGGCAGGACCAAGCCACAAAGAAAACACGCGACTGTTAGGCAGGACCAAGCCACGGAAGGTGCCTGTTGGAGAAGCAGGGCTTAATGAGACCATTAGCGAAATGGAACTCATCAATATAACTGCTCAGCAGGACCAAACCATAATGAAGACTACACGACTGCTAGGTAGAACGAAGCCAAATAAGGTGCCTGTTGGCGAAACAGGGCTTTACGAGACCATTAGAGGAATGGAAATCAATAATATGACTACTGGGCAAGACCAAGCCATAAAGAAAAGAAGCGACTGCTGGGCAGGACCAAGCCACAGAAGGGGCCTGTTGGTGAAACAGGGCTTAGCGAGACCATTAGCGGAATGGAACTAAACAATATGACTGTTGGAAAGGACTAAGCCATAAAGAAAACACGCAACTGTTGGGCAGGACCAAGCCACGGAAGGTGCCTGTTGGCGAAACAGAGCTTAACGAGACCATTAGCGGAATTGAACTCAACAATATGACTGCTGGGCAGGACTAAGCCATAAAGAATACTACGTGATTGTTGGACAGGACCAAGCCACGGAAGGTACCTGCTGGAGAAACAGGGCTTAACGATACCATTAGCGGAATGGAACTCAACAATATGACTGTTGGGCAGGACCAAGCCACAAAGAAAATACGCGACTGTTAGGCAGGACCAAGCCACGGAAGGTGCCTGTTGGAGAAGCAGGGCTTAACGAGACCATTAGCAGAATGGAACTCGACAATGTGACTGTTGGGTAGGACCAAGCCACAAAGAAAACACGCAACTGTTGGGCAGGACCAAGCCACAGTAGGTGCTTGTTGGCGAAATAGGGCTTGACGAGACCATTAGCGGAATGGAACTCAAAAATATGACTGCTGGGCAGGACCTGGTCATACAGACAAACACGCGACTGCTGGGCAGGACCAAGCCACGGAAGGTGCCTGTTGGCGAAACAGGGCTTAACGAGACTATTAGCGGAATGGAACTAAACAATATGACTGCTAGGCAGGACCAAGCCATAAAGAAAACACGTGACTGCTGGGCAGGACCAAGCCACGGAAGGTGCCTGTTGGTGAAACAGGGCTTAACGAGACCATTAGCGGAATGGAACTCAACAATAAGACTGCTGGGAAGGACCAAGCCATAAAGAATACTACATGATTGTTGGGCAGGACTAAGCCACGGAAGGTACCTGTTGGCGAAACAGGGCTTAACGATACCATTAGCGGAATGGAACTCAACAATATGACTGTTGGGCAGGACCAAGCCACAAAGAAAACACGCGACTGTTAGGCAGGACCAAGCCACGGAAGGTGCCTGTTGGAGAAGCAGGGCTTAATGAGACCATTAGCGAAATGGAACTCATCAATATAACTGCTCAGCAGGACCAAACCATAATGAAGACTACACGACTGCTAGGTAGAACGAAGCCAAATAAGGTGCCTGTTGGCGAAACAGGGCTTTACGAGACCATTAGAGGAATGGAACTCAATAATATGACTACTGGGCAAGACCAAGCCATAAAGAAAAGACGTGACTGCTGGGCAGGACCAAGCCACAGAAGGGGCCTATTGGTGAAACAGGGCTTAACGAGACCATTAGCGGAATGGAACTAAACAATATGACTGTTGGGAAGGACTAAGCCATAAAGAAAACACGCAACTGTTGGGCAGGACCAAGCCACGGAAGGTGCCTGTTGGCGAAACAGAGCTTAACGAGACCATTAGCGGAATTGAACTCAACAATATGACTGCTGGGCAGGACTAAGCCATAAAGAATACTACGTGATTGTTGGGCAGGACCAAGCCACGGAAGGTACCTGCTGGCGAAACAGGGCTTAACGATACCATTAGCGGAATGGAACTCAACAATATGACTGTTGGGCAGGACCAAGCCACAAAGAAAATACGCGACTGTTAGGCAGGACCAAGCCACGGAAGGTGCCTGTTGGAGAAGCAGGGCTTAACGAGACCATTAGCAGAATGGAACTCGACAATGTGACTGTTGGGTAGGACCAAGCCACAAAGAAAACACGCAACTGTTGGGCAGGACCAAGCCACAGTAGGTGCTTGTTGGCGAAATAGGGCTTGACGAGACCATTAGCGGAATGGAACTCAAAAATATGACTGCTGGGCAGGACCTGGTCATACAGACAAACACGCGACTGCTGGGCAGGACCAAGCCACGGAAGGTGCCTGTTGGCGAAACAGGGCTTAACGAGACTATTAGCGGAATGGAACTCAACAATGTGACTGCTAGGCAGGACCAAGCCATAAAGAAAACACGTGACTGTTGGGCAGGACCAAGCCACGGAAGGTGCCTGTTGGTGAAACAGGGCTTAACGAGACCATTAGCGGAATGGAACTCAACAATATGACTGCTGGGAAGGACCAAGCCATAAAGAATACTACATGATTGTTGGGCAGGACCAAGCCACGGAAGGTACCTGTTGGCGAAACAGGGCTTAACGATACCATTAGCGGAATGGAACTCAACAATATGACTGTTGGGAAGGACCAAGCCACAAAGAAAACACGCGACTGTTAGGCAGAACCAAGCCACGGAAGGTGCCTGTTGGAGAAGCAGGGCTTAATGAGACCATTAGCAAAATGGAACTCATCAATATAACTGCTCGGCAGGACCAAACCATAATGAAGACTACACGACTGCTAGGTAGAACGAAGCCAAATAAGGTGCCTGTTGGCGAAACAGGGCTTTACGAGACCATTAGCAAAATGGAACTCAATAATATGACTACTGGGCAAGACCAAGCCATAAAGAAAAGACGCGACTGCTGGGCAGGACCAAGCCACAGAAGGGGCCTGTTGGTGAAACAAGGCTTAACGAGACCATTAGCGGAATGGAACTAAACAATATGACTGTTGGGCAGGACTAAGCCATAAAGAAAACACGCAATTGTTGGGCAGGACCAAGCCACGGAAGGTGCCTGTTGGCGAAACAGAGCTTAACGAGACCATTAGCGGAATGGAACTCAATAATATGACTGCTGGGCAGGACTAAGCCATAAAGAATACTACGTGATTGTTGGGCAGGACCAAGCCACGGAAGGTACCTGTTGGCGAAACAGGGCTTAACGATACCATTAGCGGAATGGAACTCGACAATATGACTGTTGGGAAAGACCAAGCCACAAAGAAAACACGCGACTGTTAGGCAGGACCAAGCCACGGAAGGTGCCTGTTGGAGAAGCAGGGCTTAACGAGACCATTAGCAGAATGGAACTCGACAATGTGACTGTTGGGTAGGACCAAGCCACAAAGAAAACACGCAACTGTTGGGCAGGACCAAGCCACGGTAGGTGCGTGTTGGCGAAATAGGGCTTGACGAGACCATTAGCGGAATGGAACTCAAAAATATGACTGCTGGGCAGGACCAAGTCATAAAGACAAACACGCGACTGCTGGGCAGGACCAAGCCACGGAAGGTGCCTGTTGGCGAAACAGGGCTTAACGATACTATTAGCGGAATGGAACTAAACAATATGACTGCTAGGAAGGACCAAGCCATAAAGAAAACACGTGACTGTTGGGCCGGACCAAGCCACGGAAGGTGTCTGTTGGTGAAACAGGGCTTAACGAGACCATTAGCGGAATGTAATTCAACAATATGACTGCTGGAAAGGACCAAGCCATAAAGAATACTATGCGATTGTAGGGCAGGACCAAGCCACGGAAGGTACCTGTTGAAGAAAGAGGGCTTAACGATACCATTAGGGGAATGGAACTCAACAATATGACTGTTGGACAGGACCAAGCCACAAAGAAAACACGCGACTGTTTGGCAGGACCAAGCCACGTAAGGTGCCTTTTGGAGAAATAGGGCTTAATGAGACCATTAGCGAAATGGAACTCAACAATATGACTGCTCGGCAGGGCCAAACCATAATGAAGACTACGCGACTGCTAGGCAGAACCAAGCCAAAGAAGGTGCCTGTTGGCGAAACAGGGCTTAACGAGACTATTAGCGGAATGGAACTAAACAATATGACTGCTAGGCAGGACCAAGCCATAAAGAAAACACGTGACTGCTGGGCAGGACCAAGCCACGGAAGGTGCCTGTTGGTGAAACAGGGCTTAACGAGACCATTAGCGGAATGGAACTCAACAATATGACTGCTGGGAAGGACCAAGCCATAAAGAATATTACATGATTGTTGGGCAGGACCAAGCCACGGAAGGTACCTGTTGGCGAAACAGGGCTTAACGATACCATTAGCGGAATGGAACTCAACAATATGACTGTTGGGAAGGACCAAGCCACAAAGAAAACACGCGACTGTTAGGCAGAACCAAGCCACGGAAGGTGCCTGTTGGAGAAGCAGGGCTTAATGAGACCATTAGCGAAATGGAACTCATCAATATAACTGCTCGGCAGGACTAAACCATAATGAAGACTACACGACTGCTAGGTAGAACGAAGCCAAATAAGGTGCCTGTTGGCGAAACAGGGCTTTACGAGACCATTAGCAAAATGGAACTCAATAATATGACTACTGGGCAAGACCAAGCCATAAAGAAAAGACGCGACTGCTGGGCAGGACCAAGCCACAGAAGGGGGCTGTTGGTGAAACAAGGCTTAACGAGACCATTAGCGGAATGGAACTAAACAATATGACTGTTGGGCAGGACTAAGCCATAAAGAAAACACGCAATTGTTGGGCAGGACCAAGCCACGGAAGGTGCCTGTTGGCGAAACAGAGCTTAACGAGACCATTAGCGGAATGGAACTCAATAATATGACTGCTGGGCAGGACTAAGCCATAAAGAATACTACGTGATTGTTGGGCAGGACCAAGCCACGGAAGGTACCTGTTGGCGAAACAGGGCTTAACGATACCATTAGCGGAATGGAGCTCGACAATATGACTGTTGGGAAAGACCAAGCCACAAAGAAAACACGCGACTGTTAGGCAGGACCAAGCCACGGAAGGTGCCTGTTGGAGAAGCAGGGCTTAACGAGACCATTAGCAGAATGGAACTCGACAATGTGACTGTTGGGTAGGACCAAGCCACAAAGAAAACACGCAACTGTTGGGCAGGACCAAGCCACGGTAGGTGCGTGTTGGCGAAATAGGGCTTGACGAGACCATTAGCGGAATGGAACTCAAAAATATGACTGCTGGGCAGGACCAAGTCATAAAGACAAACACGCGACTGCTGGGCAGGACCAAGCCACGGAAGGTGCCTGTTGGCGAAACAGGGCTTAACGATACTATTAGCGGAATGGAACTAAACAATATGACTGCTAGGAAGGACCAAGCCATAAAGAAAACACGTGACTGTTGGGCCGGACCAAGCCACGGAAGGTGTCTGTTGGTGAAACAGGGCTTAACGAGACCATTAGCGGAATGTAATTCAACAATATGACTGCTGGAAAGGACCAAGCCATAAAGAATACTATGCGATTGTAGGGCAGGACCAAGCCACGGAAGGTACCTGTTGAAGAAAGAGGGCTTAACGATACCATTAGGGGAATGGAACTCAACAATATGACTGTTGGACAGGACCAAGCCACAAAGAAAACACGCGACTGTTTGGCAGGACCAAGCCACGTAAGGTGCTTGTTGGAGAAATAGGGCTTAATGAGACCATTAGCGAAATGGAACTCAACAATATGACTGCTCGGCAGGGCCAAACCATAATGAAGACTACGCGACTGCTAGGCAGAACCAAGCCAAAGAAGGTGCCTGTTGGCGAAACAGGGCTTAACGAGACCATTAGCGAAATGGAACTCAATAATATGACTACTGTGCAAGACCAAGCCATAAAGAAAACACGCGACTGCTGGGAAGGAACAAGCCACAGAAGGTGCTTGTTGGTGAAACATGGCGTAACGAGACCATTAGCGGAATGGAACTAAACAATATGACTGTTGGGCAGGACCAAGCCACAAAGAAAACACGCGACTGTTGGGCAGGACCAAGCCACGGAAGATGCCTGTTGGAGAAACAGGGCATAACGAGACCATTAGCGGAATGTAACTCAACAATATGACTGCTGGGTAGGACTATGCCATAAAGAAGACTACGCAACTGCTTGGCAGGACCAAGCCACGGAAGGTGCCTGTTGGAGAAATAGGGCTTAACGAGACCATTAGCAAAATGGAACTCAACAATATGACTGCTGGGCAGGACCAAGCCATAAAGAAGACTGCGCGACTGCTAGGTAGAACCAAGCGACAGAAGGTGCCTGTTGGTGAAACAAGGCCTAACGAGACCATTAGCGGAATGGAACTCAACAATATGACTGTTGTTTAGGACTAAGCAATAAAGAAAACATGTGAATGTTGGGCAGGACCAAGCCAGGGAAGGTTCCTGTTGGCGAAACAGGGCTTAACGAGACCATTAGCGGAATGGAACTCAACAATATGACTGCTGGGCAGGACCAAGCCATAAAGAAGACTACACGACTATTGAGCAGGACCAAGCCACGGAAGGTTCTTGTTGGCGAAACAGGGCTTAACGAGACCATTAGCGGAATGGAACTCAACGATATGACTGCTGGGTAGGACCAAAGCATAAAGTAGACTACACGACTGCTGGGCAGGACCAAGACATGGAAGGTGCCTGTTGGAGAAACAGGGCTTAACGAGACCATTAGTGAAATGGAACCTAACGATATGACTGTTGGGCAGGACCAAGCCTTAAAGAAGACTACGCGACTGCTAGGCAGAACCGAGCCACAGAAGGTGCCTGTTGGTGAATCAGGGCCTAACGAGACCATTAGCGGAATGGAACTCAACAATATGATTGTTGGGCAGGACCAAGCCATAAAGAAAACACGTGACTGTTGGGCAGGATCAAGCCAGGGAAGGTGCCTGTTGGCGAAACGGGGCTTAACGAGACTATTAGCGGAATGGAACTAAACAATATGACTGCTAGGCAGGACCGAGCCATAAAGAAGACTACGCGACTGTTGGGAAGGACCAAGCCACGAAAGGTGCCTTTTGGCGAAACAGGGCTTAACGAGACCATTAGCAGAATGGAACTCGACAATGTGACTGTTGGGTAGGACCAAGCCACAAAGAAAACACGCAACTGTTGGGCAGGACCAAGCCATGGTAGGTGCTTGTTGGAGAAATAGGGCTTGACGAGACCATTAGCGGAATGGAACTCAAAAATATGACTGCTGGGCAGGACCTGGTCATAAAGACAAACACGCGACTGCTGGGCAGTGTAAACACCCCAAATTTGCCCTCACCCATTCACACCATGGCTTGTGATCATCTCATATGCATAAACACAATCATACCATCCCATAATACATTTTGATTCACTGCATAGTTTCTAAGTCATCTGCACCTAGGGTTTGTGATCTGAGCAATCCAAGAGCCATTTGAGCCACTCCAAAGGCAACCAATCACTTCAAAGGGATCCATGTGTGTTCTTATACCATATTACATCCTCTCAAAGACAAGACTTCAAAAGAATCACAAGAACTGGGTTTGGAATGCATGCAGAGCCAGGTTTGACTGCATAGTTGACCTAAAATTAGGGTTTTGGTTTCAGAGGCCATAACCCCAAATTTTTTGGTCATTCTTGTTTCTATTGGTCTCTATATGATATAGGGAGTATGCATATCAATTTTCATGAAGAAATTCCATGGGGAAGTCATCTGATCAAGAGTTGACTTTTCAGACAAGTCAGTGCAAAATCAGGGCATCTGGGGCCCCCAATGACCCAACCAATGGGTGATCTTCATCATTTTGAGTGTATATGATCTTTATTTGATCATGGAAGAGGATTAAAGTTCACAAAAATCAAGAATTTGGAGTTTTTGCAAATGTTGACTTTTTGGGCATAGTTGACTTTTCAAGAATGCTTCATTTTAGGCCATTTTTCAAGCCTTGATTCTTGATCCAAAAATGCTTCAAATGGAAAAACTTTGGTCATGAAAGTTGTAGATTACATCTTTCCCTTTTCAAAAAGTACAAGAACATGATCAAATTCTTCTTGGATCAAAAGTTATGGTGTGACAAAGTTGGCAAAAATCATTGATTTTTAAGATATGCACCAAAAGGCAAAAATTGCAAATTCTCCTTTCAAGGCCAATTCAGTCACCATATGGGCTTCTAATGCACTTAACATGATCACACAACTTCTAAAAGTCAGATTTGAACCAAGGTGCCTCATGTGTCATGGCTTGTGTAACAAGATTTTTCCATATGAACCAAAAGATAACCAAGTTGCAAAACCATCATGATGTTTCCTACAACTTGCTGCCTTGGCCTCTGAACCTTTCTAGCTCTCTCACCACACCATGCTGCGCCAGCCCTAGCCATTGTACCAAGCTAGAACCAAGCCCATGCCTCTCTTACAAAAAAGTTGACTTTTGGCAAAAGCAAACATCCCAATCACCACAGGCCATGTCACATCCTCTGGCCACTTGCAATTGTTTATACTATCCTTTGGCAAGCCATTTCATAGAAAAAGCCAGGCTGAAACTCTCTCAAGCATCACATACACAAAAACTCTCCCTCTTGCAAATTGCTTCGAATCTCTCTGCCCAGCCATAAAACATCCAAACCATTTTCACCAATCATCTTAACATCCAAACCATTCTCTTGCATAACATGACTTACCATGACATTTCAAGCATCCATTTGATTCATTTGACATCATAAGACATATAGAAAGCATGTTTGATCATTGCATCATGTATTTGCCATGTCATATGCCATGTATGCTTCATAACTTTTCATGTTCATTCATGCTCCTTAGCTTGCTTCATTTGCATTCATAATCTTGTGTGAACATTTCCATGTGCTGCCTCATGTTTGTAGCATCTCATAGCATCATTATCATCATGTGTATGCTTCTGGTTTTGTTTATCATCATGTCATCTCATCCCATTTTGCATTGCATTGCATTTTCTTTTCTAACCTTTCAGGTGGTAAGTGACTTGAGAAGTGAATTTGCCTTCACTTCTCATAACTTTTCTTTTCATCTCTCTTGCATCCATTGCTGCATTTTTGTTTGTGTTTAAGTTTGAGCTTGCTCATTCTTCTCCTTCCCACTTTCTTTCTTCAAGTGACTTGACTTCTTGATTGAAGCAAGTCACTTTGTTTCTCTTGATCTTGTTCATCTGCTTCCTGGTGGCTCCTTTGAAGATCTTTCTTGTTTAACCTCACAAACCTTAGGAACAACCAAGCATGATAATGATTAGGGTTTTGATTAGTTCCCCCTCATAGTTTTACCTTTGTGTCTCTCTTTGAGTCTTCTCTTCTCACCTCATAATCAGGGACTAAACCCTAAAGGCTTTAAGGCTTTGTGATTAAGCTTATGCCTGCATCCTTCTATTAGGATGGAGTGTATAACTTTAATCCTAAGTGTTAAACCCTTAATGTGTTTAAATCTCTTAATCAATTCACTTAATAATCATCAAGACATCACACTTGTAACTTGGGCCTTGCATTAGGGTTCTAATTCTTCCTTAATTGGTTAAGAAGGACTAACCCTAGTGTTAATGGACAAGTCCTCCTCAAGTTGTCTTACAAATCATAAAAATCACTTCATCATCACACCATTGAATAAAATCCACTTGATCAAAGGCTTGTTTTGTCATGAGTTTAATCCCTAATCATGGATTAAGTTGAGGAGTCTTCCTCAGCTTAAACATTCTCATCTATTATCCTTCTATTAGGATGGTGTAATGAGTCTGTTTAATCTTTGATTATGGCTTAACCTCATTACTTAACACTAAAACAACAAAAACATCTAAATAATCACAAGTAGGTTAATGATCTTAACCCTACATCAAAGGTGATTAAGTGTGAGAATCTGACTTCACACTTAAGGTAATCTCATTACCCCTAATCAGAGGGAAGATGTGATGAGTTTACTAAATCCATTGGTTTAGGCTTAAGCTCATTAACTTATGACACATTTCCAAAAGCAATAAAAGACTGAAAACACAAAAACAAACAATAATCGTCTCCTTCGGGATTCTTTTCTCATCACCTTCACTCATAAACGAGAACTTGCTTCTTCCGTCTAATGCAAGACAGTTAGCATCTGTGCCAGACAGATCATACACTTGAGCATAGGCAAGTAAGCAGTTCACAAGTCAATTCATCTTTCAGTCTCTTTGGGTCGAACTACGGTGTTCTGACTTCCTCATTGCACGAGAGGATACGTAGGCATAACTTAACGGTTATCGAACAAAAGTCTCTGTATATCCCCCCTCTTCTAGCCTTTTTTCTTTAAGCCTCATGATCTTGAGCAATTCATTCTCATTCTTACACTGACACTTCATTTATACACTTCACTTCTCTTACTCTGACATCTGTACATCCTTTTCCAGCTATTTTACACACAAATTGCACTGACACTACCCCTTTAAAACACAAATCTTTTAAGCGTGGATCCCGTCGAGTACGACGGACAATCTTGGTGCTAATACCTTCCCAGGTTATAACCAACCCCCTTTCTCAGTCTCTCTGGTTCGCAACCGTCTTATCCATATCTTTCCTAGGTCTATGCAGCATTGCCTTTCCTCCGGGATAAAAATGCCTAGCTGGCGACTCTATTCATCTCCAGTGAGTTCACGGCTGTGTGTCCTCATTGTCCCTCTCGCCGACCGTTCGCGTCTGTACCCTATCTGACTTAGCCTCATTTAGTGGGAGCGACAGCTTGGCGACTCTGCTGGGGACCCTTATACTGTAACCAGGGCTTCTGGTTCTTTTTGTGGGTTCCTCCTAGCGCTTGATTGATTTGTGTTTACTGGGGTGTTATGTGCTTACTTGTGTTTGTATACTTGTTTTATTTATTTATGCTTTATGTACAGTTGCTTTACTGCTTTCTTTATTGCTTTTGTATATATCATACTGTCATGCTGCTGGCTGGATCTGGTTGTTTGCTTTGGTGGGTGGGTGTTTCATTGAGAGTTAAGATCCTATACCTGGGATCTGAGTGACACCTAGGCTAGAGTGAATCATATTCTTTCCCATTCCATTTCGGTCTGGTGCGGGAATATGAAACACGGTTCAGATGTGGGTTTCTTCTTGAGAACTCTGTATTGCAGATTTCCTACAATGCTAGGGCTATCTGGGAAGCCTGCTAAGTCTGGATGACCTTTTAGTATTGACCTTCAGAAACTGAGGTGAATTAGAGGAGGAATTGTTATGGTTATTGTAAACACTGTACCTCCGGGTTAGAAGTGTTTACACTTCTCATAACTGATCCAAGTCTGAGGATCCTTGTTCTAGAACACCACCTGTGAGGGGGTTGGGCTGTTTACAGGTTTGCAGGTACCTTGACCTCAGAATACCCTGTTACTTTGATTTGATTAATAATGCTCCATGTTGGAATAGTTCTTGTGATTCTAAACCCTGGACATGTGGCTCTTTATTTGAGCCCCCTACCTTGGTTACTGGACCTATAGACCTCCATCTGGACTTCTTACACACATGGACTTATATATCAGAGCACTTAATCAGATCCAGCTCAGACACAAACCCTTTGCATAATCATTTGCATACATAATCATTGCATCATATTGACATTTGCTTATTTGTGTTTCAGGGTATCCATCTTCATTTGGTTTTGGTTTTGACCCCATCTTCAGTATTGACCTATCTTCATCAGCACCTGCTTCAGCCATCAGCTATCTACCTCAGTCACTTGCACCAGCCAATCAGTGGCCCATTCTTTAGCATCTTCATCAGCACTTGTCTCTACTCAGTCTCAGCATCATGGCACCTACAAAGAGCAATATCATCTACCACTTCTTCCAGCCAGATTTAGCAGACATCAGGAGGATTCAGACCCTGATCACTCCAGACCATGTACCATTGTTCAGGGAACACCATGGAGATATACTTGACATGGTTATGGATCTGGACCCTTCACAGAGAAGCCTGATCCACACTTGCCTTCAGTTTTATGATCCCCCACTGAGATGTTTCACTTTTCAGGACTTCCAGCTAGGGCCCCTATTGGAAGAATACTCATCATTAGTTGGTATACCTATCAGGAGAGAAGTCCCTTTCAACCCTGAGATGGCTTTCCCAAGTAATGAAGAGATAGCCAAGGCATTGCATCTGGAACCAACCTTGATTGGGCAACATATGACTTCTAAAGCTGGAATCTCAGGCCTGCATCTGGATTTCTTAATCTCTCAAGCTACCCTGAAGGCTTCTCTAGGAGAGTGGAGAGCAGTTTGTGCTTTATTGGCCCTGAGTATATATGGGATTGTACTATTTGCAGATGAGCCTCGATTCATCAGTAAGAATGCAATTCATCTGTTCATTCTAAGGAACCCAGTGCCAACTTTATTGGGTGATCTCTACTATTCAGTGCATCAGAGGAATGAAAAGCAGAGGGGGAGATTAGTGAGGTGTTGTGCTCCATTGTTCCATACTTGGCTTCTCAGGCATCTACCCAGGACAGATGCATTTTTGAATCCTCATCAGCAGAAAAACTGGGCTGGGAGACTTACTACTCTTACTTCAGCTGATATCAGGTGGTGCACTCAAAGCACAAAAGGCAGGGATATCATCACTAGCTGTGGGCTTTTTTCCAATGTGCCCTTAATAGGAGTTAAGGGTAGTATTAATTACAATCCTCTGCTGTTCAAGAGACAATTGGGCTATGCACTGGTCCACACTCCTAAGGCACAAGACTTAGTTGAAACTCTCTACTGTGAGAACAAGATTAGTCTGGCTACTGTTAGGCAGGCAGCCTGGGCCTGGGATAATGTTCAAACTAAGGGGATAACCATCTTGGGAAAATGTAACAATGTGGCATCAGCACAATACTATGATTGGTCCTATGCTAGGGCTCAATTCTCCGGGATGCCTTTTACTATTGAAGATAAGCCTGGGCCTTCCACAGCACCACCTCCAGCAACAGTCAGTCTAGAGGAGTTTGAAAAATTGAAGGAGAGAAATGAGAAGTTAACCCAAGCTTTGCAGAAGACCCTCTATGAGAGAAGTGATGGGAGATTGGATATTGAAAGATTGGAGAAGCTGAAGAAAGAGCATCTGACTAAGATTGAGAGGTCTGAAGATTACATTAAGAAGTCTAGGGCTGGAGAGCAAATCCTGAAGAATGCTTGCAAAGAAGCCCAATTCCAGAAGGCTAGGACAGACTTGTATCTGAAGGAGAGTCAGGCTAGGTGGGTCAGGATCACCGAGGCTCGTACTCTGGAGGACAAGAGAGTTCAAGACAAGATGGAGCAGATGGAAGCAAGTGCTAAAGAGCAGCAAGAAGCCCTGGCAGCAGCCCAGAGGGAGATATCAGAGCTGAAGATCAGAGCCGGAGTGAAGAGGTCAAAGGACCAAGGTCAACACAAGAAGCTGGCTGCAGCTATTGCTACAAGGAACCTTCTTATCAGGAACCTTACGGAGCGTCCGGCTGATCCTGTGACCGAGGCACTTCTCAAGGAAGTTCGGGAGGATGAGTTTGGACTTGGTGTTTGACCATTTGCTTGTTGTTGTTTTCTTTCCGTGTACTTTTATTTTCTTGTAATGTATTTTGACCCCTTAGAGGGCTTGTGTTGTAAAATGAACAAGTTGTATTATTTCCCCTTCTGTAATATATATTTGTGTTGGTTTGTTCCATCTGAGTTCACTTCAAAAGCAACATCAACAGCATCTTCAAGGGTCTGGAAGGGTCAAAACTGAAAGCCAAGCCGGATACCTTGAGAGCAAATAAGCATACTGCATTGCATGCTAACCCTTGGTTTGTTTTGCAGGGTTTTGTTTTTGTCGTTTCTAACTCTGTTGTGATGTTCAGGAATTATTGCTCGACGACGAGGTTTCCCACTCAACAGGCCACACAGATACCCTACCAGAAACAATCTTCCAGGCATCCAGATGGATCAGATGCAGCAAGACCTTACGGAGGTCAGAAACCAGATGACCACCGAAAGGTTAGAAATGAGAACTCAAATGACGCAGTTTATGGAAGTAATAAAAAACATGGCTCAAAGCCAGGAGAGGCTCAGAGCACTGGTAGAAGGGAGAAACCAGGAGGATCATCAGCCAGGGACTACTGGGACTAGCAACAATGAAAGAGTCCAACCACATGCTAATCCCCCAGTTTTTGGTCCTCACCTCCATCCAGAGGCCAATATTCCTGTCAATATTCAAGGGCCTGCTACAGCCGGGAGGGTACTGCAAGATGATCCTCAAGAAGACCAGTTCACGGTAATGGGAGCCGGGGAAGAGGCTTATGATAGAAGATTGGATGAAATAGCTGAGAAGTTGAGATCACTGGAGTCTCAAAACTCTTTGGGGTTCGATGTTATGGATATGGGCTTGGTAGACGGGGTCAGAATTCCCCACAAGTTCAAGCCACCCTGCTTTGAGAAGTATAATGGGACTTCCTGTCCTCGGACTCATCTACAATCTTTTCTCGGGAGACTAAAAGCCTATACCATGGATGAGAAGCTGTGGATGTTCTACTTCGAAGATAGCTTGACTGGAGCTTCAAGGGAATGGTATTCCCATCTGACAAGAGCAACTGTAAGATGCTGGAAGGACCTGGCAGAGGCCTTCATCAGACAGTATCAGTATAATCTAGATATGGCACCCAATAGGACCCTCCTAATGGGGATGTCACAGTCATCTAGAGAGAGCTTCAGAGAATATGCTCAAAGATGGAGACAGCTTGCTGCTGCTGTCCAGCCACCTATGTCTGAAAGAGAGATGGCTGATATGTTCATGAACACCCTTCAGGGAACCTATATTGATAGGCTAGCTGCCTTCTCATCTACCAGCTTTGCGGATGTGGTTATAGCCGGGGAGAGAATTGAAAGCCTATTGAAAATGGGGAAGATTTTAGACAATGGTGCAAGCTCATCCAGCAATGCAAGAAAGCCTTTTGCAGGCCCGAGAAGGACTGGTGAGACTAATGCCATCCACGCCAACAGGGGTAGGCCCCAATATGTTCACAGAGCAGTGGCAGCTGTCACCATCCCCGCTCCAGCTCATCCACAGCCAGTTTATCAACCTCCTCAGCAAAACTATCAACAACAACCCCAGTACCATCAGCAAAATCAGTATCCTCCAAGAAATTACAACAACAATAACACCAACAACAATAACCAGCAAAGGCCGTTCCAACAGAGGTCGTCTCAAGCTAACAGGGTGATCGATCCGATCCCCATGCCATATGCTACCTTGCTGCCACAACTTCTAAAACTCAACCTAGTTGAGCTTAGAACGTTGGCACCTCCGGATCCCAACATTCTACCCAGGAATTACGACTCCAACGCTAGGTGTGCCTTTCATTCAAACGCGCCTGGCCATAGTACAGAAAAATGCAGAGCCTTTCACATGAAGGTAAAAGACCTGGTAGACTCTAAGGCTCTGAATTTCGCACCTCCACCCAATGTCAATAAGAACCCCATTCCAAACCACGGTGGTCCCAGAATTAACGCTATTGAAGAAGACAAACCGTCTTATTTAATAACCAGTGTGGGACAAATCAGGACACCATTGGTAGAAATCAAGGCTCAGCTCTTGGAATGCAACATGTTCCCAGGATGCGAGTTAGGGTGTGCTTACTGCAATATCTCAGTAAATGGGTGCGATAATCTGAGGAATGGCATAGATGGCCTTATTCGGAATGGCCAACTTCAGATCACTACATCATTTCCAACAAATCCAGCAATCTCATCAACAACGGTTTCAGAACCTCCTACAACTGCAGCAACCATTGTTCCTGACAATTCTTCTGCTTCATCAACAAGTACTTCATCCTTCTTCTCAACTGATCAGTTTTCAACAAATTTTCCTGCTACAACTTCAGCTTCATTCCATTTTGAATCTCCTGCAACAACAACATCCACTCTTCCAACAATGTCTCCTACAACTCCAGTAACAAATCATGAAGATGTCTCTACTGTTACCATATTTTATGATCCTGAAAACAACTCTGCCTATAACTCAGAAGGTTCTGCTCCCACCAGAGCACCAGTCACAATTTATTATGATCCGCAAACAATCACAGTCCCTTCAGCAGCTGCAATCAGTCCAGTCACTGTCACAGTGCCTGGACCAGTACCATATGAAAGCAATAGGGCCATCCCTTGGCACTATGGCTCTGACGTGTACTGCGAAGGAAAAAGAATCACTCTTGAAACATCAACACCTGCACCACAAATAGATAATGTGGGAGGAGGCGGAGGCTTCACCCGAAGCGGACGTCTCTTTGCTCCACCAATTCAAAGACCTACTGCCGAAGCAGAAGCTGCTGCCAAGGCAAAAGGAAAGAGCCCGGTGCAGGAAGATCAAGCTGCTAAGGAAGCTTTGAAGACACCATTTGATCAAGAAGTTGATGAGTTTATGAGAATCATCAAAAAGAGTGATTACAAAATTGTGGATCAGCTTCACCAGACGCCATCCAAGATATCTATCTTATCTCTGCTCATGTGCTCCGAAGCTCATCGGAATGCACTACTCAAAGTCTTGCACGCAGCTTACGTGCCTGAAGAGATCACTGTCAATCAATTGGAAACCGTGGTTGGAAATGTTACTGCTAGCAATGGGCTAGGGTTCACCAATACTGACTTGACAACGGATGGCCGCAACCACAACAAAACCTTGCACATCACCATGGAATGCAAAGGGGCAGTCCTTTCCCATGTGCTGGTAGACACAGGGTCATCCCTTAATGTCTTACCAAAGAAGGCCCTGGTGAAGCTAGAGTATGAAGGATTAGCATTGAGACCCAGTAACCTGGTAGTAAGAGCCTTTGATGGTTCAAAAAGATCGGTTCTGGGGGAAATAGAGCTGCCTGTGACAATTGGCCCACAAACCTTTACAATTATCTTCTATGTGATGGACATTCAGCCTGCCTATAGCTGTTTGTTGGGTAGACCTTGGATTCACGCCGCTGGCGCAGTAACGTCTACCCTTCACCAGAAGTTAAAATTTGAATGGGAAGGCCAAGTTGTTACAATCTGTGGGGAAGAGGATATATTTGTTAGCCATCTGGCTACTTATAAGTATATTGAGATGGATGGGGAGATCCATGAAACAATGAGCCAAGGATTTGAGGCCTTGAATGTCAATGAAGCATCTGCTGTATCTGGAATCTCTATGTCATCTTATCAACAAGCCCGAAAGGTTGTTGAAGAAGGAACTGCCAAAGGCTGGGGCAAGGTTGTATCAGTGGAGGAGAAGAATGACAAGTTTGGGTTGGGTTACAGACCAACTCAACAGAATCAAGTGGAGGCTGCTGGAAAGCCTGTTTTTATCAGTGGGGGGATGCTCACCCCCGATGCAATCAACAATCTGGAAGACGAGCTGGAAGAGGAACGCAATCTGGAGAATTGGATTCGTCCAAAGATCCCGGGGAGAACTATCTCAAACTGGTCTTCCCAGGGAATTATAAGAGTTACTCATGCAGAGTAATTATTATTTCCTGTATTTTTATAGCATGCATCAAAGTCTTGCATCTTGCCCAAGATGACAAGACTCATTTTGTAATCGGGCCATCTGTACTTTTGTGCAAACAAGATTAATTAATGAAATATCAGACATCTTTTTGCAAACGAGTCTTTTTTCTTTTCCGTTCACTGTTTTTCCATTTTTCTTTTTTGTACAAAAAAATAAATGGCGATGTTTTCAAAATGATAACTTGATTTCACTTTTCTAAGCAAGATAAAATCAATCACTAAAATAAACAAACTGAACCCTTGCACAGAGTGCCCTCCAGACAGCACCGACAACAGCACGGCTATGACTTCGTATGACTTTGACAATCCGATCAATCAAGCTGATGAAGGGGTTGAAGAAGAATATGAGCTTCCTGAAGAGCTAGCCAGGTTGTTGAGACAAGAGGAAAAGGTTATTACTCCTCATCAGGAGGAGGTTGAAGTGATTAATCTTGGTACAGACGAAGACGTGAAAGAGGTTAAAATCGGGGCCTGCCTGCAAGACTCGGTGAAAAGACAACTGATTGATCTGCTTCAAGAATATGTGGACGTGTTTGCTTGGTCTTATCAAGACATGCCAGGGTTGGACACCAACATTGTTGTGCACAAGCTGCCTTTGAGGGAAGAATGCCCACCGGTTAAACAGAAACTGCGCCGAACTCGCCCAGACATGGCAATGAAGATCAAGGAAGAGGTACAAAAGCAGTGGGACGCCGGATTCCTTGCTGTAACTAGCTACCCGTCGTGGGTTGCTAACATAGTACCTGTGCCTAAGAAAGATGGTAAGGTAAGGATGTGTGTTGACTACCGGGATCTGAACAGAGCCAGCCCGAAAGATGACTTCCCATTACCTCACATTGATGTATTGGTGGATAACACGGCTCAGTTCTCGGTATTCTCCTTCATGGACGGATTTTCAGGATACAATCAGATCAAGATGTCACCTGAAGACATGGAGAAGACAACATTCATCACACCCTGGGGCACGTTCTGTTACAAAGTGATGCCATTCGGACTGAAGAATACGGGTGCAACATATCAACGGGCTATGGTGACATTATTCCACGATATGATCCATAAGGAAATAGAATGCTATGTGGATGATATGATTGCCAAGTCCCTTACAGAGGAAGATCACCTGGTAAATCTGCTCAAATTATTCAAGCGTCTGAGGAAGTACCAACTAAAGCTGAACCCCAACAAATGCACATTCGGGGTGCGGTCCGGTAAGCTGCTAGGCTTTATTGTAAGCGAGAAAGGGATTGAAGTTGACCCTGATAAAGTCAAAGCTATTCAAGAGATGCCTGCACCAAGGACTGAGAAAGAAGTTCGAGGGTTCTTAGGTCGATTGAATTACATTTCACGGTTCATATCTCACCTCACAGCAACCTGTGAACCCTTGTTCAAGTTGTTAAGAAAAGAACAGACGGTCAGGTGGAATGAAGACTGCCAAAGGGCTTTTGACAAGATCAAGGAGTACTTACAAGAACCACCGATCCTTATGCCTCCAGTTGAAGGAAGACCTCTGATAATGTACTTGACAGTATTAGAAGAGTCGATGGGGTGTGTATTAGGTCAGCATGACGAGTCTGGTCGAAAAGAGTATGCGATATACTACCTAAGCAAAAAGTTTACCGACTGTGAACAACGTTATTCACTGCTCGAGAAAACTTGCTGTGCTTTAGCGTGGGCTGCTCGCCGACTGAGACAGTATATGTTGACCCACACTACCTTATTGATCTCAAAAATGGACCCAGTTAAGTACATTTTCGAGAAGCCAGCTCTTACCGGACGGGTTGCAAGATGGCAAATGATTCTCACAGAATATGACATACAGTACACATCTCAGAAAGCCATCAAAGGCAGTGTACTATCTGAATATCTTGCTGAGCAACCCATTGATGAATACCAGCCTATGAGATTTGACTTCCCTGATGAAGACATCATGTTCATTAAAGCAAAAGATCATGAAGAGCCTATTCACACTGAAGGGCCCGACCCGGAAGAAGAATGGACTATGATGTTTGATGGGGCTGTTAACATGAATGGTCGTGGTGTTGGTGCAGTACTCATAACACCAAAAGGAGTTCACATGCCTTTCTCGGCAAAACTCACTTTCAACTGCACTAACAACGAAGCTGAATACGAAGCTTGCATTATGGGTCTTGAGGAAGCCATTGACCTCAGGATCAAGACATTGACCGTATTCGGAGATTCAGCTTTGGTAGTTAATCAGACTAACGGGAAATGGTACACCCACCAGGATCATCTGATACCTTACAGGGATTATACAAGGAGGTTATTGACTTTCTTCACAACAGTCAAGCTTGAGTATATCCCTCGGGACGAGAATCAGTTTGCAGATGCCCTTGCTACCATTTCATCCATGATCAAAGTTCAAGCTGCTAACTTTGTACCTCAGATTTCAGTGTCCAGACTCGACAGACCAGCATATGTATTTGCAGCAGATGTTGTCAAAGATGATAAGCCTTGGTTCCATGACATTAAATGCTTCTTGGAGGATCAAACATACCCACCTGGGGCATCTTCCAATGATAAGAAGACTTTGAGAAGGCTTGCTGGGTCTTTATACAAAAGGAACTTTGATATGGTACTCCTCAGATGTGTTGACAAGACGGAAGCAGATTTGTTGATGCATGAAGTGCACGAAGGATCCTTTGGTACCCATGCTGGAGGACATGCCATGGCTAAGAAGTTGTTAAGATCAGGCTATTACTGGATCACAATGGATGCAGACTGTTGTGCCTACGCTAGAAAATGTCACAAATGCCAGATCTATGCAGATAAGGTGCATGTGCCTCCCAATCCTTTGAACATCATGTCTTCACCATGGCCCTTTGCCATGTGGGGCATTGATATGATTGGCAAGATTTAGCCAACTGCTTCAAATGGCCACAGATTCATCCTGGTCGCCATTGATTATTTCACCAAGTGGGTTGAAGCAGCCTCATATGCAAATGTTACGAGACAAGTGGTAGCCAGGTTTCTGAAGAGAGATATCATCTGTCGATATGGAGTTCCCGAGCGAATCATTACTGATAATGGTTCCAATTTAAACAACAAAATGATGGCTGAATTATGCCGGGACTTCAAGATCCAACACCACAATTCTTCTCCTTACAGGCCGAAGATGAATGGCGCTGTTGAGGCAGCTAATAAGAATATCAAGAAGATTGTGCAAAAGATGGTAGTCACCTACAAAGACTGGCATGAAATGCTACCGTTTGCCTTGCATGGGTACCGCACGTCAATCAGGACATCTACTGGGGCAACACCGTATCAGCTTGTATATGGTATGGAAGCAGTCCTACCTGTTGACGTTGAGTTACCCTCTCTACGGGTACTAATGGATGTTAAACTGAGTGAAGCAGAATGGGTTCGGGCCCGATACGAGCAACTGAGTCTGATTGAAGAGAAAAGATTGGCTGCAATTTGTCATGGGCAGTTGTATCAGAAAAGAATGAAGAGAGCCTTCGATCAGAAAGTCAGGCATCGAGAGTACCAAGTAGGGGATCTTGTGCTGAAAAGAATCCTCCCTCCTCATACAGACCACAGGGGCAAATGGACTCCAAACTATGAAGGACCATTTGTTGTAAAGAAAGTTTTCTCTGGTGGAGCACTGATGCTCAGCACCATGGATGGTGAAGATTTCCCGTCCCCTGTGAATTCAGATGCAGTTAAAAAATACTTCGCATAAAAATGACCCGCTGGACATAAAAACAGAATGTAAGTCCAGGCAAAATAGGGCATCCCGGCGAGTCAAAAACAGAATAAAAGACTCGGGCAAAAATAAGGGAAAATAAACAAAATATGTACACCCGCTGAGTTGAAAAGCCGCATTGGACAGCTCAGGCAAAAATGGGTATCCCGATGGATTGAAAACCCGAAAGGGCGATCCATGCAAAATAAGGGAATAAGCGAACAACAGCATTCTGAATTCGTCTGTATCACTTACAACTTGGAGAGCTCCAAAAGGATCAAGCTTCAATCAGAATCAGCCTTCTTCAGAAAGAAAGACGAGAAGAACGTCAAAAGTCATACGAGTCATAGCGGAAGAGGAAGCTCCTTGAAAGCGTCGTCAACATCGCCAGCACTTTGTTTCTCAATTTGTAACAATCTCCTCCTTTCAGGAGACGTGTTTCTTTGACTGTATCTTGCCAATTCAGGGCACATGAATTAATAAAATCAGATTTTTCAGTCATGTTTCGTCTTGTACATATGTTATTTGCAAAGAATGTCTGATGTCTCTAAAACTAATTGCATAAGTACAGATGCCTTTCACTAAAAAAATAGAAACACATGCTTGCAGGGAATATACTTACTCTGGAGAGTGCTTAACTCCTACGACGGAATCCAGTAAAGGATACCTCGGGACCTTTTGTGTGTTTCCTTATCTTTACAGGCTTGCAGGTATCCAGAACGCAACTTGGGGCATGCTAATTACATCCCAGCAAGCTGGCAAATCAACAAATTATCTCAGCATCCGAAGTGCTCTCTCCCCAGCTGAGTTGCTTCTTCCCCAGCCGTAGTGCCAATCATTCTTCCTCAGCAAAATGCAGGAATCAGGGAATCATCTCCCCACAGAATCTTCAGCCTCTACTCAGAAGAGCAACGCATGAAGAAGTCACAACAGAGTACAGAAGACTGCTACAGACCCCAGCTGGGTCCCCACTACAAGGATATGTCAATCAGCGACTTATTCCCCAAGCAGATACATCTCATCAGATCTATCCAATGATCTCATCCCCAGCTGGGATGCCCATTTCGAACAGATCGACCAGAGATCTTCACAGCAACGGGATCCGAATCCCGGATTTGTACCTCTTTGCATAATCATAGCATTCGCATCATATTATCCCCTCAGAGCGTAGCATTCCGTCTAATACGGAGCATTACGGCAAAAAATCAAATACATAGCATAATCATAAGTCATGTTGTGAATCAGACACTTGTGAATATTGACAATCTGTCAGTATACAGAATACAATATACAAAAATCACCACCAGGGTCCCCAGCAAAAGCAGTTGCCTCTAAATCACAAACACCAGTATATACACCTTTGGACACCCGTCCGTGTCATCACTCCCCAGAAAGTTGCCTGGATACACTTTACAAATAAGATCACCCATATTACAGATACTTCCTGACACCCGTCCGTGTCAAATCACCAGCAGAAAGCCAAGGACACCCTCCTTGCACTCACATACATCTATATATACACTTTCTTGACACCCGTCCGTGTCATATCCCCAGCACAGTCGCTTACACTTATATTTGTTTACACTATGACTCGTCTCCTTTCGACACTCGTCCGTGTCACCTTCCCCAGCAGATAGACACTCATCTATACAATACTCATACTCACTACTCATGTTGCACTTATACAGATACTCGTCCGTATCTTATATACATCATTTATATATCCCCACAGATTCGACAATAGTCCTTGTTCTTTGTTAACCAGTTGGTACTCGTCCGTACCATCATCTCAGAACATTGCTTCTAGTGTTTGTTTCTACATGATACTCGTCTGTATCATAGTCTTAAGGATGCTCGTCCGCATCTTTAACCCATACACCGTGTCAAACACTTATGTCTCCTTGAATATAGATATTCGTCTGTGTCTACTATTCCCCAGAAGAGTCCTTTCAGATTCGACACTCGTCCGTGTTCTTTGTTAACCCGTCGATACTCGTCCGTATCATCATCTCTGAACACGTGTCAGTTTGTTTCTACCCGATACCCGTCCGTATCGTAGTCTTAAGGATGCTCGTCCGCATCTTTAATCTATACATAACATCTAAACACTTATACTTTCTTTTCCTGGTTGTAAACACTCGTCCGTGTTTACTATATCCCCAGTAGATCACCAACAAAGCAGATTTTCCTTCTTTTCTGACGCTCGTCCTGTGTTATGATAACCCTGAGAGCAGCCGCACCCTGCTAGGTGGTCGTCCTCCACCTCTTGATGGTCGTCCTCCATCACGCTCATCAGATGGCCGTCCCCATCGTTGATTTTTTAGCAGCCGTCCCCTGCTAGGTGGTCGTCCTCCACCTTTTGATGATCGTCCTTCATCATTTTATCCAATGGCCGTCCCCATTGATGATTTTGGTTATCTGGCATTCGTCCTATGTCATGAGAAACCTCGAGAGCAGCCGTCCCCTGCTGGGTGGTCGTCCTCCACCTCTTGATGGTCGTCCTCCATCATGCTCATCCGATGGCCGTCCCCATCGTTGACCTTTTATCCGGCATTCGTCCTATGTCGCGATACCTTTCGGCAGCCGTACCCTGCCAGGTGGTCGTCCTCCACCTTAGATGATCGTCCCTCATCTTATACCCGACAGAGCAGCCGTCCCCTGCTAGGTGATCGTCCTTCACCTTTGATAACCGTACCTCATCATCTGTTTATTTCATTTATTCTTTAACCCGATGGCCGTCCCCGTCGTGGTCCCTTTTCTTTTTAGCCCGATGGCCGTCCCCATCGTTGGTTACTTTACTTTTTGAACTTGATGGCCGTCCCCGTCATGTTTCATTAATCCCCAGAGAACCTTACAGCTTTATCTTGATGGCCGTCCCCATCATAATCTCTTATCTTTCCAGCTAGTCGGCCGTCCCCGTCTTGGCTTTACCTTTTATCCCCAGCATGTCGGCCGTCCCCGTCATTGCTTTATTTTCCATACTTTGCCCAGCATGTCGGCCGTCCCCGTCATTGCTCTTTATCCAGCAGTCGTCCTCTGCTCGACGGTCGTCCTCCGTCGCCCGTACTTTACAATATACTTTATTTTCCTTTTACAATCTATATCCCTTTTCTTCTTCATTTTGTGAGTGCAAATTGTGGACTGTCTTTGGTATTCAACCACAAGTTATCTTGTTTGCCTGTTAAGCCGCTGCTTACATCCTGCACAGCTAACTCATGTTTGAATAGGGGCAGCTGTAAACACCCCAAATTTGCCCTCACCAATTCACACCATGGCTTGTGATCATCTCATATGCATAAACACAATCATACCATCCCATAATACATTTTGATTCACTGCATAGTTTCTAAGTCATCTGCACCTAGGGTTTGTGATCTGAGCAATCCAAGAGCTATTTGAGCCACTCCAAAGGCAACCAATCACTTCAAAGGGATCCATGTGTGTTCTTATACCATATTACATCCTCTCAAAGTCAAGACTTCAAAAGAATCACAAGAACTGGGTTTGGAATGCATGCAGAGCCAGGTTTGACTGCATAGTTGACCTAAAATTAGGGTTTTGGTTTCAGAGGCCATAACCCCAAATTTTTTGGTCATTCTTGTTTCTATTGGTCTCTATATGATATAGGGAGTATTCATATCAATTTTCATGAAGAAATTCCATGGGGAAGTCATCTGATCAAGAGTTGACTTTTCAGACAAGTCAGTGCAAAATCAGGGCATCTGGGGCCCCCAATGACCCAACCAATGGGTGATCTTCATCATTTTGAGTGTATATGATCTTTATTTGATCATGGAAGAGGATTAAAGTTCACAAAAATCAAGAATTTGGAGTTTTTGCAAATGTTGACTTTTTGGGCATAGTTGACTTTTCAAGAATGCTTCATTTTAGGCCATTTTTCAAGCCTTGATTCTTGATCCAAAAATGCTTCAAATGGGAAAACTTTGGTCATGAAAGTTGTAGATTACATCTTTCCCTTTTAAAAAAGTACAAGAACATGATCAAATTCTTCTTGGATCAAAAGTTATGGTGTGACAAAGTTGGCAAAAATCATTGATTTTTAAGATATGCACCAAAAGGCAAAAATTGCAAATTCTCCTTTCAAGGCCAATTCAGTCACCATATGGGCTTCTAATGCACTTAACATGATCACACAACTTCTAAAAGTCAGATTTGAACCAAGGTGCCTCATGTGTCATGGCTTGTGTAACAAGATTTTTCCATATGAACCAAAAGATAACCAAGTTGCAAAACCATCATGATGTTTCCTACAACTTGCTGCCTTGGCCTCTGAACCTTGCTAGCTCTCTCACCACACCATGCTGCGCCAGCCCTAGCCATTGTACCAAGCTAGAACCAAGCCCATGCCTCTCTTACAAAAAAGTTGACTTTTGGCAAAAGCAAACATCCCAATCACCACAGGCCATGTCACATCCTCTGGCCACTTGCAATTGTTTATACTATCCTTTGGCAAGCCATTTCATAGAAAAAGCCAGGCTGAAACTCTCTCAAGCATCACATACACAAAAACTCTCCCTCTTGCAAATTGCTTCGAATCTCTCTGCCCAGCCATAAAACATCCAAACCATTTTCACCAATCATCTCACCATGCTTCATTGAGAAGAAACCAGCCAAGAACCAGGCCTGAAACAAGCCATAACCCTACTTCACCATTTTCACTCCAACTTGCAGTTTCCTTCGAAACTCTCTCCACAGCTCACAAACATCAAAACCAACTCCACAAACCTTCTCCACACATCATCTGGACCACAAACAACCCTTCACCATTGCCAGAAACAGCCTGAATCACCATTGCCATTTTCAACTGAGCTTGAAGCAGAAGTTGTTCAAACTCTTCATCCAGCCAACATAAACTTCTCCAAAGCATTCAAGCATCATCAGGAGGTTCTAAGGAGTGGATTGCACAAGGAGAAGGGGTCTGAAAGTTGCTGGAGTGAAAGCTTCGAATCTCAGGTAGCTCAAGAAATATTTTTCCAGAAATCATTTTTTATGTTCTAAACTTGTTCTCCATGCTTCACTGAGTATCCTGATGCTTTTAGTTTTTGAAATGGTGATGAAATGAGCATTTAATTGATCTCTGAAACTCTGTGACCTAGAAACTTGTTTTGCTCGATTCATGAGTTTGGGGAAAAAGAAATGTTGTTTGTGATGGGGTTTTGATTCAGGGGATCATGGGAATCATTTCTGTATGCTTGGTTTTCATTTTTGATACGTTTTGAGAGAGTTTGGAGATTTTCAGGTGGACTTCCCACCGGAGAAGACGACCGGAGGTCTTCTCCGGCCACCTGAAAATAATTAGGGCATAACCCCTGTAATTAGTGTCATTTGAATTTCATGCGTTGGATTGGTTTGACCCGTTGACTACCCGCGCGTGTGTATGGCCAGGATCTTTCCAATTAGCCCTAATCCACTTAATTAGATTTAATTAATTATAATTAAAATAATTAAGTCAGATGCAACCCCAGCCGTCCAGATGCGCGCTGGTCAACCAATTCAAATCCAGGGCTCATCTCATCCCTCCATTCTGATTACTTTCCTTTTATTTTAATTTATTTTCATTTCTTTTTCATTTAACTTGCACAATTTATTAAAAATAGTTAAAAATGTTTAAAAATTATGAAACTTTTTCTCATAAGTTTTATTAATTTTTATGACACAAAAATATTTTTATTTTTATTTTTATCATTAAAAAAGTATTTTTAAATATTTAAAGGATTATTTTTAATTGATTAATGGAAATTAATTTATTAAAAATACCTTTTGGTATTTAAAAATCACCAAAAAATTCATGAAATGTTCTAAGACATATAGAAGCATTTTCCAACCTTCAAACCAAATTTCTTTTTTGATCTTGATGCATTTTGAGAATTTTTCATTGAATTAAAATCATTTTTATGCATTAATTTGATCCAAAGTTCAAAAAATCATTTATGCCTATCCATGAAGAGTTGGACATTGATTCTTCTTGCATTGCATTGTGTTTAGCATGTAGTTTTTGAGATAAAATGGTCATGATTTGATCTTGCATTTTCCTTTTGTTTGGCATTTCTTTTGTTTAGGAACCCTAAAAACCCTAATAACTTGTAAAAATCATAACTAAAGATTGGTTAAGAGTCGAGACCTCCCCTTTAGACATTGGTTTAGTATAGGATTAGGGTTCCTTTGAGTGGCATTTTCCATTTTTTATCTTAGGGTTTGCTTCTGATTTTGAGTTTTGTTTGATGTTTGGTTCATAAACCCTAATTTGGGCTTTCATTTGCATCCTTCTTGCATTCTCTTGCATAACATGACTTGCCATGACATTTCAAGCATCCATTTGATTCATTTGACATCATAAGACATATAGAAAGCATGTTTGATCATTGCATCATGTATTTGCCATGTCATATGCCATGTATGCTTCATAACTTTTCATGTTCATTCATGCTCCTTAGCTTGCTTCATTTGCATTCATAATCTTGTGTGAACATTTCCATGTGCTGCCTCATGTTTGTAGCATCTCAAAGCATCATTATCATCATGTGTATGCTTCTGGTTTTGTTTATCATCATGTCATCTCATCCCATTTTGCATTGCATTGCATTTTCTTTTCTAACCTTTCAGGTGGTAAGTGACTTGAGAAGTGAATTTGCCTTCACTTCTCATAACTTTTCTTTTCATCTCTCTTGCATCCATTGCTGCATTTTTGTTTGTGTTTAAGTTTGAGCTTGCTCATTCTTCTCCTTCCCACTTTCTTTCTTCAAGTGACTTGACTTCTTGATTGAAGCAAGTCACTTTGTTTCTCTTGATCTTGTTCATCTGCTTCCTGGTGGCTCCTTTGAAGATCTTTCTTGTTTAACCTCACAAACCTTAGGAACAACCAAGCATGATAATGATTAGGGTTTTGATTAGTTCCCCCCTCATAGTTTTACCTTTGTGTCTCTCTTTGAGTCTTCTCTTCTCACCTCATAATCAGGGACTAAACCCTAAAGGCTTTAAGGCTTTGTGATTAAGCTTATGCCTGCATCCTTCTATTAGGATGGAGTGTATAACTTTAATCCTAAGTGTTAAACCCTTAATGTGTTTAAATCTCTTAATCAATTCACTTAATAATCATCAAGACATCACACTTGTAACTTGGGCCTTGCATTAGGGTTCTAATTCTTCCTTAATTGGTTAAGAAGGACTAACCCTAGTGTTAATGGACAAGTCCTCCTCAAGTTGTCTTACAAATCATAAAAATCACTTCATCATCACACCATTGAATAAAATCCACTTGATCAAAGGCTTGTTTTGTCATGAGTTTAATCCCTAATCATGGATTAAGTTGAGGAGTCTTCCTCAGCTTAAACATTCTCATCTATTATCCTTCTATTAGGATGGTGTAATGAGTCTGTTTAATCTTTGATTATGGCTTAACCTCATTACTTAACACTAAAACAACAAAAACATCTAAATAATCACAAGTAGGTTAATGATCTTAACCCTACATCAAAGGTGATTAAGTGTGAGAATCTGACTTCACACTTAAGGTAATCTCATTACCCCTAATCAGAGGGAAGATGTGATGAGTTTACTAAATCCATTGTTTAGGCTTAAGCTCATTAACTTATGACACATTTCCAAAAGCAATAAAAGACTGAAAACACAAAAACAAACAATAATCGTCTCCTTCGGGATTCTTTTCTCATCACCTTCACTCATAAACGAGAACTTGCTTCTTCCGTCTAATGCAAGACAGTTAGCATCTGTGCCAGACAGATCATACACTTGAGCATAGGCAAGTAAGCAGTTCACAAGTCAATTCATCTTTCAGTCTCTTTGGGTCGAACTACGGTGTTCTGACTTCCTCATTGCACGAGAGGATACGTAGGCATAACTTAACGGTTATCGAACAAAAGTCTCTGTATATCCCCCCTCTTCTAGCTTTTTTTCTTTAAGCCTCATGATCTTGAGCAATTCATTCTCATTCTTACACTGACACTTCATTTATACACTTCACTTCTCTTACTCTGACATCTGTACATCCTTTTCCAGCTATTTTACACACAAATTGCACTGACACTACCCCTTTAAAACACAAATCTTTTAAGCGTGGATCCCGTCGAGTACGACGGACAATCTGGGTGCTAATACCTTCCCAGGTTATAACTAACCCCCTTTCTCAGTCTCTCTGGTTCTCAACCGTCTTATCCATATCTTTCCTAGGTCTATGCAGCATTGCCTTTCCTCCGGGATAAAAATGCCTAGCTGGCGACTCTATTCATCTCCAGTGAGTTCACGGCTGTGTGTCCTCATTGTCCCTCTCGCCGACCGTTCGCGTCTGTACCCTATCTGACTTAGCCTCATTTAGTGGGAGCGACAGGCAGGACCAAGCCACGGAGGGTGCCTGTTGGCGAAACAGGGCTTAACGAGACTATTAGCGGAATGGAACTAAATAATATGACTGCTAGGCAGGACCAAGCCATAAAGAAAACACGTGACTGCTGGGATGGACGAAGCCACGGAAGGTGCCTGTTGGTGAAACAGGGCTTAACGAGACCATTAGCGGAATGGAACTCAACAATATGACTACTGGGAAGGACCAAGCCATAAAGAATACTACATGATTGTTGGGCAGGACCAAGCCACGGAAGGTACCTGTTGGCGAAACAGGGCTTAACGATACCATTAGCGGAATGGAACTCAACAATATGACTGTTGGGCAGGACCAAGCCACAAAGAAAACACGCGACTGTTAGGCAGGACAAAGCCACGGAAGGTGCCTGTTGGAGAAGTAGGGCTTAATGAGACCATTAGCGAAATGGAACTCATCAATATAACTGCTCGGCAGGACCAAACCATAATGAAGACTACACGACTGCTAGGTAGAACCAAGTCAAATAAGGTGCCTGTTGGCGAAACACGGCTTTACGAGACCATTAGCGGAATGGAACTCAATAATATGACTACTGGGAAAGACCAAGCCATAAAGAAAAGACGCGACTGCTGGGCAGGACCAAGCCACAGAAGGGGCCTGTTGGTGAAATAGGGCTTAACGAGACCATTACCAGAATGGAACTAAACAATATGATTGTTGGGCAGGACGAAGCCATAAAGAAAACACGCAACTGTTGGGCAGGACCAAGCCACGAAAGGTGCCTGTTGGCGAAACAGAGCTTAACGAGACCATTAGCAAAATGGAACTCAACAATATGACTGCTCGGCAGGACCAAACCATAATGAGACAAACGACTGCTAGGCAGAACCAAGCCAAATAAGGTGCCTGTTGGCGAAACAGGGCTTAACGAGACCATTAGCGGAATGGAACTCAATAATATGACTACTGGGCAAGACCAAGCCATAAAGAAAACACATGACTGCTGGGCAGGACCAAGCCACTGAAGGTGCCTGTTGGTGAAACAGGGCTTAACGAGACCATTAGCAGAATGGAACTAAACAATATGACTGTTGGGCAGGACGAAGCCACAAAGAAAACACGCAACTGTTGGGCAGACCCAAGCCACGGAAGGTGCCTGTTGGAGAAAAAAGGGCTTAACGAGACCATTAGCGGAATGGAACTCAACAAAATGACTGCTGAACAGGACCAAGCCATAAAGAAGACTACGCGACTATTGCGCAGGACCAAGCCACTGAAGGTTCTTATTGGCGAAACAGGACTTAACGAGACCATTAGCGGAATGGAACTCAACAATATGACTGCTGGGTACGACAAAAGCATAAAGTAGACTACGCGACTGCTGGGCAGGACCAAGCCATGGAAGGTGCCTGTTGGAGAAACAGGGCTTAACGAGACCATTAGCGAAATGGAAACCAACAATAAGACTGTTGGGCAGGACCAAGCCATAAAGAAGATTACGCGACTGCTAGGTAGAACCAAGCCACAGAAGGTGCCTGTTGGTGATTCAGGGCCTAACGAGACCATTAGCGGAATGGAACTCAACAATACGATTGTTGGGCAGGACCAAGCCATAAAGAAAACACGTGATTGTTGGGAAGGACCAAGCCAGGGAAGGTTCCTGTTGGCAAAACAGGGCTTAACGAGACCATTAGCGGAATGGAACTCAACAATATGACTATTGGGCAGGACCAAGCCATTAAGAAGACTATGCGGTTGTTGGGCAGGACCAAGCCACGGAAGGTGCCTGTTGGCGAAACAAGGCTTAACGAGACCATTAGCAGAAAAGAACTCGACAATGTGATTGCTGGGTAGGACCAAGCCACAAAGAAAACACGCAACTGTTAGGCAGGACCAAGCCACGGAAGGTGCCTGTTGGAGAAATGGAACTCAACAATATGACTACTGGACAGGACCAAGTCATAAAGACAAACACGCGACTGCTGGGCAGGACCAAGCCACAGAAGGTGCCTGTTGGCAAAACAGGGATTAACGAGACTATTAGCGGAATGGAACTAAACAATATGACTGCTAGGCAGGACCAAGCCATAAAGAAAACACGTGACTGCTGGGAAGGACCAAGCCACGAAAGGTGCTTGTTGGTGAAACAGAGCTTAACGAGACCATTAGCGGAATGGAACTCAACGATATGACTGCTGGCAATGACCAAGCCATAAAGAATACTACTCGATTGTTGGGAAGGACCAAGCCACGGAAGGTACCTGTTGGCGAAACAGGGCTTAACGATACCATTAGCGGAATGGAACTCAATAATATGACTGTTGGGCAGGACCTAGCCACAAAGAAAACACGCGACTGTTGGGCAGGACCAAGCCACGGAAGGTGCCTGTTGGAGAAATAGGGCTTAATGAGACTATTAGCGAAATGGAACTCAACAATATGACTGCTCGACAGGACCAAACCATAATGAAGACTACACGACTGCTAGGCAGAACCAAGCCAAAGAAGGTGCCAGTTGGCGAAACAGGGCTTAACGAGACCATTAGCGAAATGGAACTCAATACTATGACTACTGTGCAAGACCAAGCCATAAAGAAAACACGCGACTACTTGGCAGGAACAAGCCACAAAAGGTGCCTGTTGGTGAAACAGGGCTTAACGAGACCATTAGCGGAATGGAACTTAACAATATGACTGTTGGGCAGGACTAAGCCACAAAGAAAACACGCGACTGTTGGGCAGGACCAAGACACGGAAGGTGACTGTTGGCGAAACAGGTCTTAACGAGACCATTAGTGGAATGGAACTCAACAATATGACTGTTGGGTAGGACTAGGCCATAAAGAAGACTACGCAACTGCTGGGCAGGACCAAGCCACGGAAGGTGCCTGTTGGAGAAACAGGGCTTAACGAGATCATTAGCAAAATGGAACTCAACAATATGATTGTTGGGCGGGACCAAGCCATAAAGAAGACTACGCGACTATTGAACAGGACCAAGCCACTGAAGGTTCTTGTTGGCGAAACAGGACTTAACGAGACCATTAGCGGAATGGAACTCAACAATATGACTGCTGGGTACGACCAAAGTATAAAGTAGACTACGCGACTGCTGGGCAGGACCAAGCCATGGAAGGTGCCTGTTGGAGAAACAGGGCTTAACGAGACCATTAGCGAAATGGAACCCAACAATATGACTGTTGGGCAGGACCAAGCCATAAAGAAGACTACGCGACTGCTAGGCAGAACCAAGCCACAGAAGGTGCCTGTTGGTGAATCAGGGTCTAACGAGACCATTAGCGGAATGGAACTCAACAATACGATTGTTGGGCAGGACCAAGCCATAAAGAAAACACGTGACTGTTGGGCAGGACCAAGCCAGGGAAGGTGCCTGTGGGCGAAACAGGGCTTAACGAGACCATTAGCAGAATGGAACTCAACAATATGACTGTTGGGCAGGACCAAGCCATAATGAAGACTACGCGGTTGTTGGGCAGGACCAAGCCACGGAAGGTGCCTGTTGGCGAAACAAGGCTTAACGAGACCATTAGCAGAATGGAACTCGACAATGTGACTGCTGGGTAGGACCAAGCCACAAAGAAAACACGCAATTGTTAAGCAGGACCAAGCCACGGTAGGTGCCTGTTGGCGAACCATGGCTTGACGAGACCATTAGCGGAATGGAACTCAACAATATGACTACTGGGCAGGACCAAGTCATAAAGACAAACACGCGACTGCTGGGCAGGACCAAGCCACAGAAGGTGCCTATTGGCGAAACAGGGATTAACGAGAGTATTAGCGGAATGGAACTAAACAATATGACTGTTAGGCAGGACCAAGCCATAAAGAAAACACGTGACTGCTGGGCAGGACCAAGCCACAGAAGGTGCTTGTTGGTGAAACAGGGCTTAACGAGACCATTAGCGGAATGGAACTCAACAATATTACTGCTGGGATGGACCAAGCCATAAAGAATACTACGCGATTGTTAGGCAGGAGCAAGCCACGGAAGGTACCTGTTGGCGAAACAGGGCTTAACGATACCATTGGCGGAATGGAACTCAACAATATGATTGTTGGGCAGGACCAAGCCACAATGAAAACACACGACTATTGGGCAGGACCAAGCGAAGAAAGGTGCCAGTTGGAGAAACAGCGCTTAATGAGACCATTAGCGAAATGGAACTCAACAATATGACTGCTCGGCAGGACCAAACCATAATGAAGACTACGCGACTGCTAGGCAGAACCAAGCCAAAGAAGGTGTATGTTGGAGAAACAGGGCTTAACGAGACTATTAGTGGAATGGAACTCAATAATATGACTACTGGGCAAGACAAAGCCATAAAGAAAACACGCGACTGCTGGGTAGGACCAAGCCACAGAAGGTGCCTGTTGGTGAAACAGGGCTTAACGAGACCATTAGCAGAATGGAACTCAACAATATGACTGCTGGGTAGGACCAAGCCATAAGGAAGACTACGCAACTGTTGGGCAGGACCAAGCCACGGAAGGTGCCTGTTGGAGAAACAAGGCTTAAAGAGACCATTAGCGAAATGAAACTCAACAATATGACTGCTGGGCAGGACCAAGCCATAAAGAAGACTGCACGACTGCTAGGAAGAACCAAGCCACAGAAGGTGCATGTTGGTGAAACAGGGCCTAACGAGACGATTAGCGTAATGGAACTCAACAATATGACTGTTGTTTAGGACCAAGCCATAAAGAAAACACGTGATTGTTGGGTAGGACCAAGCCAGGGAAAGTGTCTGGGCTTAACGAGACCATTAGCGGAATGGAACTCAACAATATGACTGCTGGGTAGGACCAAGCCATAAAGAAGACTACGCAACTGTTTGGCAGGACCAAGCCACGGAAGGTGCCTGTTGGCGAAACAAGGCTTAACGATACTATTAGCGGAATGGAATTTAACAATATGACTGCTGGGTAGGACCAAGCCATAAAGAAGACTACGCAACTGCTGGGCAGGACCAAGCCACGAAAGTTGCCTATTGGCGAACCAAGGCTTAACGAGACCATTAGCGGAATGGACCTCAACAATATGACTGTTGGGCAGGACCAAGCCATAAATAAAAACACGCGACTGCTGGGTAGGACCAAGCCACGGAAGGTGCCTGTTGGCGAAACAGGGCTTAACCAGACCATTAGCGGAATGGAACTCAATAATATGACTACTGGGCAAGACCAAGCCATAAAGAAATCACGCGACTGCTGGGCAGGACCAAGCCACGGAAGGTTCCTGTTGGTGAAACAGGGCTTAATGAGACCATTAGCGAAATGGAACTCAACAATATGACTGTTGGGCAGGACCAAACCATAATGAAGATTACGCGACTGCTAGGCAGAACCAAGCCATAGAAGTTGCCTGTTAGAGAAACAAGGCTTAACGAGACCATTATCGGAATGGAACTCAATAATATGACTACTGGGTAAGACCAAGCCATAAAGAAAACACGCGACTATTGGGAAGGACCAACCCACACAAGGTGCCTGTTGGTGAAACAGGGCTTAACGAGATCATTAACGGAATGGAAATAAATAATATGACTGTTGGGCAGGACCAAGCCACAAAGAAAACACGCGACGGATGGGTAGGACCAAGCCACGGAAGGTGCCTGTTGGCGAAACAGGGCTTTACGAGACCATTAGCGGAATGGAACTCAACAATATAACTGTTGGGTAGGACAAGGCCATAAAGAAGACTACACAACTGTTGGGCAGGACCAAGCCACGGAAGGTGCCTGTTGGAGAAACATGGCTTAACGAGACCCTTAGCAAAATGGAACTCAACAATATGATTGTTGGGATGGACCTAGCCATAAAGAAGACTGCACGACTGCTAGGTAGAACCAAGCGATAGAAGGTGCCTTTAGGTGAAACAGGGCCTAACGAGACCATTAGCGGAATGGAACTCAACAATATGACTGCTGTTTAGGACCAAGCCATAAAGAAAATACGTGACTGTTGGGCAGGACAAAGCCAGGGAAGGTGCCTGTTGGCGAAACAGGGCTTAACGAGACCATTAGCGAAATGAAACTCAACAATATAACTGCTGGGCAGGACCAAGCCACAAAGAAAACACGCAACTGCTGGGAAGGACAAGGCCACGGTAGGTGCTTGTTGGCGAAACAGGGCTTAACGAGACCATTAGCGGAATGGAACTAAACAATAAGACTGCTGGGCAGGATCAAGCCATAAAGAAGACTACGCAACTGCTGGGCAGGACCAAGCCACGAAAGGTGCCTGTTTGCGAAACAGGGCTTAAGGAGACAATTAGCGGAATGGAACTCAACAATATGACTGCTGGGCAGGACCAAGCCATAAATAAAAACACGCGAATGCTGGGCAGGTCAAAGCCACGGAAGGTGCCTGTTGGAGAAACAGGACTTAACGAGACCATTAGCGGAATGGAACTCAATAATATGACTACTGGGTAAGAACAAGCCATAAAGAAAACACGCGACTGCTGGGCAGGACCAAGCCACAAAAGGTGCCTGTTGGCGAAACAGGGCTTAATGAGACTATTAGAAGAATGGAACTCGACAATGTGACTGTTGGGTAGGACCAAGTGTCGCTCCCGATAAATGGGGAATGGCCCAGATAAAGGTACAGACGCGAACGGTCGGCGAAAGGACAATGAGAACACACAGCAGTGAACTCACTGGAGATGAATAGAGTCGCCAGCTAGGCATTTTTATCCCGGAGGAAAGGCAATGCTGCATAGACCTAGAAAGATACGGATAAGGCGGTTGCGAACCAGAGAGACTGAGAAAGGGGGTTGGTTACAACCTGGGAAGGTATTAGCACCCAGATTGTCCGTCGTACTCGACGGGATCCACGCTTAAAAGATTTGTTCTTTAAAGGGGTAGTGTGAGTGCAATTTGTGTATAAAAGAGCTGGAAAATGATGTACAGGTGTCAGTGTAAAGTGTATAAGTGATGTGAAGTGTATAATAGAAGTGTCAGTGTATGAACAGGAGTGGAATGCTCAAGATCATGAGGCTGAAAGAATGATGCTAGAGAGAGGGGGAATATACAGAGACTTTTGTTCGATAACTATTAAGTTATGCCTACGTATCCTCTCGTGCAATGAGGAAGTCAGAACACCGTAGTTCGACCCAAAGAGACTGAAAGATGAATTGACTTGTGAACTGCCTACTTGTCTATGCTCAAGTGTATGACCTGTCTGGCTCAGGTGCAAACTGTCTTGCATTAGACGGAAGAAGCAAGTTCTCGTTTGTGAGTGAATGAGATGAGAAAAGAATCCCGAAGGAGACGATTATTGTTTGTTTTTTTGAGTTTTCAATCTTTTATTTCTTTTGAAAGTTTGTCATAGATTAATGAGCTTAGGCCTAAACCAATGGGTTTAGTAAACTCATCACATCTTCCCTCTGATTAGGGGTAATGAGAGTACCTTAAGTGTGAAGTCAGATTCTCACACTTAGTCACCTTTGATATAGGTTTAAGATCATTAACCTACTTGTGATTATTTAGATGTTTTTGGTGTTTTTGTTTAGTGTTAAGTAATGAGATTAAGCCATAATCAGGGATTAAACAGACTCATTACACCATCCTAATAGAAGGATAATAGATGAGAATGTTTAAGCTGAGGAAAGCTCCTCAACTTAATCCATGATTAGGGATTAAACCCATGACAAAACAAGCCTTTGATTAAGTGGATTTTATTTAATGATATGATGAAGAAGTGAGTTTTAGGATTTGTAAGACAACTTGAGGGGGACTTGTCCATTAACACTAGGGTTAGTCCTTCTTAACCAATTAAGGAAGAATTAGAACCCTAATGCAAGGCCCAAGTTACAAGCTTGATGTCTTGATAATTATTAAGTGATTTTATTAAAGGAGTTAAACACATTAAGGGTTTAACACTTAGTATTAAAGTTATACACTCCATCCTAATAGAAGGATGGAGGCATAAGCTTAATCACAAAGTCTTAAAGCCTTTAGGGTTTAGTCCCTGATTATGAGATGAGAAGAGAAGACTCAATGAGACACAAAGGTAAATCTAAATGGGGAACTAATCAAAACCCTAATTATTGTCATGCTTGGTTGCTCCTAAGGTTTGTGAGGTTTACAAGAGTAATCTTCAATGGAACCACCAGGAAGCAGATGAAAGGATCAGGAGAAGCAAAGTGACTTGCTTCATTCAAGAAGTCAAGTCACTTGAGGAAAGAAAGTGAGAAGAAGAAGAATGAGCAAGCTCAATCTCAAACACAAAGTAAAATGCAGCAAGGATGCATGAAAGAGATGAAAAGAAGTTGTGAGAAGTGAAGGCAAATCCACTTCTCAAAGTTACTTACCACCTGAAAAGTTAGTGAAAGGAATGCAATGCAATGCAAGATGAGATGAAATGGCATGATGAGAGACAAAACCAGAAGCATATACATGATGTTAATGATGCTATGAGATGCTACAAACATGAAACAACACATGGGGATGATCATACAAGCTCATGGATACAGATGAAACAAGTTAAGAGCCATGAACATACATGAAAAGTTATGAAATGCATATGGCATACAACATGGCAAATGCAAGATGCAATGATCAAACATGCTTTCAATATGTCTTAAGATGTTCAATGAATCAAAATAATGCATAAAATTCTATGGCAAGTCAAGGCATGAAGGCAAATGCAAGATGGATGCATATGGAAGCCCAGATTAGGGTTTATGATCAATGTCTCAAACAAAAACCAAAATCAGAAGCAAACATCAAGATAAAAAATTGAAAATGCACTCAAAGGATCCCTAATCCTATACTAACTCACTGCCCAAAGGAGAAGTTCCAACTCTTAACCTAATTCAAGTTATGATTTTCCTAAGTTTCCTAGGGTTTTAGGGTTCCTCAACAAGAAAATTACCAAACAAATGGAAAATGAAAGATCAAATCATGGCCATTTAATCTCACAAACTACATGCTAAACAAAATGCAATGCAAAAATAATCAAGGTCCAACTCTTTAGGGTTAGGCAGAAATGATTTTTGGAAGTTTGGATCAAAATAATGCATAAAAAAGATTTTTATTCCATGGAAAATTCTCAAAATGCATCAAGATCAAAAAATAAATTTGGTTTGAGGGTTGGACAATGTTTCTAAATGTTTTTAAATGTTTCATGAATTTTTTGGTGATTTTTAAATACCTAAAAGTATTTTTAATCAATTAATTCTCATTAATTAATTAAAAAGAAACTTTTAAATATTTAAAAATACTTTTTTAATGCTAAAAATAAAAATAAAAATATTTTTGTGTTCTGAAATTTAATAATAACTTGTACAAAAAATTTCAGATTTTTTAAATAAGTTTTGCTATTTTAAATAAAATATAGAAAACAATGTAATTAATATGAAAATAAAATGAATTTTAAACTGAAAAAGGAAAAGTAATCAGATCCAATGGCCCTCATTCAAACTGAAACACGCGCGTATTGACTTGGCGCCAGATCCCACGGCCAGCATTCAAATCCAGCTAATTAATGATTAAGCCCTAATCCCACCGTTAATGACCCTCAGGTGACCGGAACAGTGTTCCGGTCATCTTCTCCGTTCACCCAAAAATCCAATCTCTCTCTCCAGGCCATTTTAGAAGCTCTAACTCTCCAGAAATCATCTCCTACCCACCCCAAACACGAATCCAGCACAAAATCATATTTAAACTCAAACACAAACACGAATCGAATCAAAGAAGTTTTTAGGTCAAACTTTCAGAACACCATAACACGCTTATTTCTTGCTCATTTTCAAAAGTAAATAGATCCCAATGATCAGTGCAACATACAAAACAAGATTCTAACAAGAAAATAGAGTTCTGGAAAAAAAGTTCATGAAGCTACCTGAGATTGAGCTTTCGGTTCAGGTGCTTTCTGGCTGCTTCTTTGGCTCAAACAAGTCCCAATGATCCTCCTTAGAAGCTTTTGACCCTTGGTTGGAGTTTATATAGCCTCTAGAGAAAGTTGGCAGAAGCTCAGGCCAAGGGAATGTGAAATTCGTATTTGTGATATGGGAGGTTTCAGGCCAAAACAATGGTTGGTTTGTGATCAGTGAAGTGAGTGGAGATGGTTTGTGAAGTTTGTCTTTGTGTTTGAGGCTTGTGGAGAGAGATTCGAAGGAAAATGCAAGTTGGAGTGAGTTTGTGGATGCTGAGTTGTGGTGTGCTTCAAGCTTGTGTGTTATGTGGTTTGGCTTGCATTTTCTTTGTATAAACAAATGTCATTGGTCAGAGGATGTGACCTGCCCTTTTTTGATAGGTGTAGTAGCTTTTGCCAAAATGTCAACTTCTTGTAAGAGAGGCATGGGTCATGTTCCAGCCAAGTACAAAGGGTGTGGTCTGCGCAGCAAGGTGAGGGAGAAAGGCTAGGATTGGTCAGCAGGCTAGGCAACAAGTGGATGAAGTGTTATGATGGTTTTTGCAAGTTGGTTCCCTTTGGTTCTCATGGAAAAATCTTGTTCCAAACACCATAAAACATGTGATCTTTTGGGTTCAATCTGAACTTTAAGACTTGTGTTATGTTTGTAAATGGATTAGGCATCAATTAGAAGTCACAAATGCCTTTGGTACAAGGTTTTGCAAATTTCCCATTTTGTGCATAACTTGAAATTTAGTGATTTTTGCCAACTTTGATGCACCATAACTTTTGATCCAAAATGAATTAGGTCATGTTCTTGTACTTTTTGAAAAGGGAAAGATCTAATCTACCACTTTCATGACCAAAGTTTTTCCATTTGAAGCATTTTTGGATCAAAAAGTAAGGGTTGAAAAAGTTGCATAAAATGACATTTCATTAAAAGTCAACCTTGCCCAAAAAAGTCAACTTTGCAAAAACTTCAAATTCTTGAATTTTGTGAACTTCAAACCTCTTCTATGATCAAATAGAGATCATATACACTCAAAATGATGAAGATTACCCCTTGGTTGGGTCATTGGGGGCCTCAGATGCCCTGATTTTGCACTGACTTGTCCAGAAAGTCAACTCTTGATCAGATGACTTCCCCATGGAATTTCTTCATGAAAATTGATATGCATACTCCCTATACCATATAGAGACCAATAGAAACAAGAATGACCAAAAAATTTGGAGTTATGGCCTCTGAAACCAAAACCCTAATTTCAAGTCATCTGTGTAGTCAAGCCTAGCTCTGCTTCCATACCAATCCCAGTTCTTATGATTCTTTGGCATTTTTGACTTTGAGAGGATGTAATATGATATAAGAACACACATGGACCCCTTTGAAGTGATTGGTGGCCTTTGGAGTGGCTCAAGAAGCTCTTGGATTGCTCAGATCACAAACCCTAGGTGCAGATGACTTTGAAACAATGCAGTGAGTCAAAAATGTGATATGAGATGCTATGATTGTGTTTATGCATATGAGGTGATCACAAGCCATGGTGTGAATGGGTGAGGGCAAATTTGGGGTGTTTACACCAAGCCACAAAGAAAACACGCAACTGTAGGGCAGGACAAGCCACGGTAGGTGCTTGTTGGCGAAACAGGGCTTAACGAGACCATTAGAGGAATGGAAATCTACAATATGACTGTTGGGTAGGACCAAGTCATAAAGACAAACACGCGATTGCTGGGCAGGACCAAGCCACGGAATGTGCCTGTTGCCGAAATAGGGCTTAACGAGACTATTAGCAGAATGGAACTAAATAATATGACTGCTAGGCAGGACCAAGCCATAAAGAAAACACGTGACTGCTGGGCAGGACCAAGGCACGGAAGGTGCCTGTTGGTGAAACAGGGCTTAACGAGACCATTAGTGGAATGGAACTCAACAATATGACTGCTGGGAAGGACCAAGCCATAAAGAATACTACGCGAATGTTGGGCAGGACCAAGCCACGGAAGGTACCTGTTGGCGAAACAGGGCTTAACGATACCATTAGCGGAATGGAACTCAACAATATGACTATTGGGCAGGACCAAGCCACAAAGAAAACACGCGACTGTTGGGCAGGACCAAGCCACGGAAGGTGCCTGTTGGAGAAGCAGGGCTTAATGAGACCATTAGCGAAATGGAGCTCAACAATATGACTGCTCTTCAGGACCAAACCATAATGAAGACTACGCGACTGCTAGGAAGAACCAAGCCAAAGAAGGTGCCTGTTGGCGAAACAGGGCTTAACGAGACCATTAGCGGAATGGAACTCAATAATATGATTACTGGGCAAGACCAAGCCATAAAGAAAACCCGCGACTATTGGGCAGGACCAAGCCACGGAAGGTGCCTGTTGGAGAAACAGGGCTTAATGAGACCATTAGCGAAATAGAAATCAACAATATGACTACTCGGCAGGACCAAACCATAATGAAGACTACGCGACTGCTAGGTAGAACCAAGCCAAAGAAGGTGCCTGTTGGCGAAACAGGGCTTAACGAGTCCATTAGAGGAATGGAACTCAATAATATGACTACTAGGCAAGACCAAACCATAAAGAAAACACACGACTGCTGGGCAGGACCAAGCCACAGAAGGTGCCTATTGGTGAAACAGGGCTTAACGAGACCATTAGCGGAATGGAACTAAACAATATGACTGTTGGGCAGGACCAAGCCACAAAGAAAACACGCGACTGTTGGGCAGGACCAAGCCACGGAAGGTGCCTCTTGGCGAAACAGGTCTTAACGAGACCATTAGCGGAATGGAAATCAACAATATGACTGCTGGGTAGGACTAGGCCATAAAGAAGACTACGCAACTGCTGGGAAGGACCAAGCCACGGAAGGTACCTGTTGGAGAAACAGGGCTTAACTAAACCATTAGCAAAATGGAACTCAACAGTATGACTGTTGGGCAGGACATGGCCATAAAGAAGACTGTGCGACTGCTAGGCAGAACCAAGCCACAGAAGGTGCATGTTGGTGAAACAGGGCCTAACGAGACCATTAGCGGAATGGAACTCAACAATATGACTGCTGTTTAGGACCAAGCCATAAAGAAAACACGTGACTGTATGGAAGGACCAAGCCAGGGAAGGTGCCTGTTGGAAAAACAGGGCTTAACGAGACCATTAGCGGAATGGAACTCAACAATATGATTGTTGGGCAGGACGAAGCCATAAAGAAGACTACGCGACTATTGAGTAGGACCAAGCCACGGAAGGTTCTTGTTGGAGAAACAGGGCTTAACGAGACCATTAGCAGAATGGAACTCAACAATATGACTACTGGGTATGACAAAAGCATAAAGTAGACTACGCGACTGCTGGGCAGGACCAAGCCATGGAAGGTGCCTGTTGGAGAAACAGGGCTTAACGAGACCATTAGAGAAATGGAACCCAACAATATGACTGTTGGGTAGGACCAAGCCATAAAGAAGACTACGCGACTGCTAGGCAGAACCAAGCCATAGAAGGTGCCTGTTGGTGAATCAGGGCCTAACGAGACCATTAGCGGAATGGAACTCAACAATATGGTTGTTGGGTAGGACCAAGCCATAAAGAAAACACGTGACTGTTGGGCAGGACCAAGCCAAGGAAGGTGCCTGTTGGCGAAACAGGGCTTAACGAGACCATTAGCGGAATGGAACTCAACAATATGACTGTTGGGATGGACCAAGCCATAAAGAATACTACGCGATTGTTGGGCAGGACAAAGCCACAGAAGGTACTTGTTGGCGAAACAGGGCTTAACGATACCATTAGCGGAATGGAACTCAACAATATGACTGTTGGGAAGGACCAAGCCACAAAGAAAACACGCGACTGTTGGGCAGGACCAAGCCACGGAAGGTGCCTGTTGGAGAAACAGGGCTTAATGAGACCATTAGCGAAATGGAACACAACAATATGACTGCTCGGCAGGACCAAACCAAAATGAGGACTACGCGACTGCTAGGATGAAGCAAGCCAAAGAAGGTGCCTGTTGGCGAAACAGGGCTTAACGAGACTATTAGTGGAATGGAACTCAATAATATGACTACTGGGCAAGGCCAAGCCATAAAGAAAACACGCGACTACTGGGTAAGACCAAGCCACAGAAGGTGCCTGTTGGTGAAATAGGGCTTAACGAGACCATTAGCGGAATGGAACTAAAAAATATGACTGTTGGGCAGGACCAAGCCACAAAGAAAACACGCGACTGTTGGGCAGGACCAAGCCACGGAAGGTGCCTGTTGGCGAAACAGGGCTTAACGAGACCATTAGCGGAATGGAACTCAACAATATTACTGCTGGGTAGGACTAGGCCATAAAGAATACTACGCAACTGCTGGGCAGGACCAAGCCACGGAAGGTTCCTATTGGAGAAACAGGGCTTAAAGAGACCATTAGCGAAATGGAACTCAACAATATGACAGCTGGGCAGGACCAAGCCATAAAGAAGACTGCGCGACTGCTAGGCAGAACCAAGCCATAGAAGGTGCCTGTTGGTGAAACAGGGCCTAACGAGACCATTAGCGTAATGGAACTCAAAAATATGAATGTTGGGCAGGACCAAGCCATAAAGAAAACACATGACTGTTGGGCAGAACCAAGCCAGGGAAGGTGCCTGTATGTGAAACAGGGCTTAACGAGACCATTAGCGGAATGGAACTAAACAATATGACTGTTGGGCAGGACCAAGCCACAAAGAAAACACGCGACTGTTGGGCAGGACCAAGCCACGGAAGGTGCCTGTTGGTGAAACATGGCTTAACGAGACCATTAGCGGAATGGAACTCAACAATATGACTGCTGGGTAGGACCAAGCCATAAAGAAGACTACGCAACTGCTGGGCAGGACCAAGCCACGGAAGGTGCCTGTTGGAGAAACAAGGCGTAAAGAGACCATTAGCGAAATGGAACTCAACAATATGACTGCTCGGCAGGACCAAACCATAATGAAGACTACGCGACTGCTAGGCAGAACCAAGCCAAAGAAGGTGTATGTTGGAGAAACAGGGCTTAACGAAACTATTAGTGGAATGGAACTCGATAATATGACTACTGGGCAAGACCAAGCCATAAAGAAAACACGCGACTGCTGGGTAGGACCAAGCCACAGAAGGTGCCTGTTGGTGAAACAGGGCTTAACAAGACAATTAGCATAATGGAACTAAACAATATGACTGTTGGGCAGGACCAAACCACAGAGAAAACACGCGACTGTTGGGCAGGACCAAGCCACGGAAGGTGCCTTTTGGTGAAACAGGGCTTAACGAGACAATTAGCGGAATGGAACTCAACAATATGACTGCTGGGTAGGACCAAGCCATAAAGAAGACTACGCAACTGTTGGGCAGGACCAAGCCACAGAAGGTTCCTGTTGGAGAAACAAGGCTTAAAGAGACCATTAGCGAAATGAAACTCAACAATATGACTGTTGGGCAGGACCAAGCCATAAAGAAGACTGCGCGACTGCTAGGAAGAACCAAGCCACAGAAGGTGATGTTGGTGAAACAGGGCCTTACGAGACCATTAGCGTAATGGAACTCAACAATATGACTGTTGTTTAGGACCAAGCCATAAAGAAAACGCGTGACTGTTGGGCAGGACCAAGCCAGGGAAGGTGCTTGTTGGCGAAACAGGGCTTAACGAGACCATTAGCGGAATGGAACTCAACAATATGACAGTTGGGCAGGACCAAGCCATAAAGAAGACTACGTGACTATTGAGCAGGACTAAGCCACATAAGGTTCTTGTTGGCGAAACAGGGCTTAACGATACCATTAGCGGAATGGAACTCAACAATATGACTGCTGGGTAGGACCAAGCCATAAAGTAGACTACGCGACTGCTGGGCAGGACCAAGCCATGGAAGGTGCCTGTTGGCGAAACAGGGCTTAACGAGACCATTAGCGAAATGGAACTCAACAATATGACTGTTGGGCAGGGCCAAGCCATAAAGAAGACTACGCGACTGCTAGGCAGAACCAAGCCACAGAAGGTGCCTGTTGGTGAAACAGGGCCTAACGAGACCATTAGCGGAATGGAACTCAATAATATGATTGTTGGGCAGGATCAAGCCATAAAGAAAACACGTGACTATTGGGCATGACCAAGCCAAGGAAGGTGCCTGTGGGCGAAACAGGGTTTAACGAGACCATTAGCGGAATGGAACTCAACAATATGACTGTTGGGAAGGACAGGGCCATAAAGAAGACTACGCGTCTGTTCGGAAGGACCAAGCCACGGAAGGTGCCTGTTGGCGAAACAGGGCTTAACGAGACCATTAGCAGAATGAAACTCGACAATGTGACTGCTGGGAAGGACCAAGCCACAAAGAAAACACGCAACTGTTGGGCAGGACCAAGCCACGGTAGGTGCTTGTTCAATAGGGCTTAACGAGACCATTAGCGGAATGGAACTCAACAATATGACTGCTGGGCAGGACAAAGTCATAAAGAAAACCACGCGACTGTTGGGCAGGACCAAGCCACGGAAGGTGCCTCTTGGCGAAACAGGGCTTAACGAGACTATTAGCGGAATGGAACTAAACAATATGACTGCTAGGCAGGACCAAGCCATAAAGAAAACACGTGACTGCTGGGCAGGACCAAGCCATGGAAGGTGCCTGTTAGAGAAACAGGGCTTAACGAGACCATTAGAGAAATGGAACCCAACAATATGACTGTTGGGTAGGACCAAGCCATAAAGAAGACTACGCGACTGCTAGGCAGAACCAAGCCATAGAAGGTGCCTGTTGGTGAATCAGGGCCTAACGAGACCATTAGCGGAATGGAACTCAACAATATGGTTGTTGGGTAGGACCAAGCCATAAAGAAAACACGTGACTGTTGGGCAGGACCAAGCCAAGGAAGGTGCCTGTTGGCGAAACAGGGCTTAACGAGACCATTAGCGGAATGGAACTCAACAATATGACTGTTGGGATGGACCAAGCCATAAAGAATACTACGCGATTGTTGGGCAGGACAAAGCCACAGAAGGTACTTGTTGGCGAAACAGGGCTTAACGATACCATTAGCGGAATGGAACTCAACAATATGACTGTTGGGAAGGACCAAGCCACAAAGAAAACACGCGACTGTTGGGCAGGACCAAGCCACGGAAGGTGCCTGTTGGAGAAACAGGGCTTAATGAGACCATTAGCGAAATGGAACACAACAATATGACTGCTCGGCAGGACCAAACCAAAATGAGGACTACGCGACTGCTAGGATGAACCAAGCCAAAGAAGGTGCCTGTTGGCGAAACAGGGCTTAACGAGACTATTAGTGGAATGGAACTCAATAATATGACTACTGGGCAAGGCCAAGCCATAAAGAAAACACGCGACTACTGGGTAAGACCAAGCCACAGAAGGTGCCTGTTGGTGAAATAGGGCTTAACGAGACCATTAGCGGAATGGACCTAAAAAATATGACTGTTGGGCAGGACCAAGCCACAAAGAAAACACGCGACTGTTGGGCAGGACCAAGCCACGGAAGGTGCCTGTTGGCGAAACAGGGCTTAACGAGACCATTAGCGGAATGGAACTCAACAATATTACTGCTGGGTAGGACTAGGCCATAAAGAATACTACGCAACTGCTGGGCAGGACCAAGCCACGGAAGGTTCCTATTGGAGAAACAGGGCTTAAAGAGACCATTAGCGAAATGGAACTCAACAATATGACTGCTGGGCAGGACCAAGCCATAAAGAAGACTGCGCGACTGCTAGGCAGAACCAAGCCATAGAAGGTGCCTGTTGGTGAAACAGGGCCTAACGAGACCATTAGCGTAATGGAACTCAAAAATATGAATGTTGGGCAGGACCAAGCCATAAAGAAAACACGTGACTGTTGGGCAGAACCAAGCCAGGGAAGGTGCCTGTATGTGAAACAGGGCTTAACGATACCATTAGCGGAATGGAACTAAACAATATGACTGTTGGGCAGGACCAAGCCACAAAGAAAACACGCGACTGTTGGGCAGGACCAAGCCACGGAAGGTGCCTGTTGGTGAAACATGGCTTAACGAGACCATTAGCGGAATGGAACTCAACAATATGACTGCTGGGTAGGACCAAGCCATAAAGAAGACTACGCAACTGCTGGGAAGGACCAAGCCACGGAAGGTGCCTGTTGGAGAAACAAGGCGTAAAGAGACCATTAGCGAAATAGAACTCAACAATATGACTGCTCGGCAGGACCAAACCATAATGAAGACTACGCGACTGCTAGGCAGAACCAAGCCAAAGAAGGTGTATTTGGAGAAACAGGGCTTAACGAAACTATTAGTTGAATGGAACTCGATAATATGACTACTGGGCAAGACCAAGCCATAAAGAAAACACGCGACTGCTGGGTAGGACCAAGCCACAGAAGGTGCCTGTTGGTGAAACAGGGCTTAACAAGACAATTAGCATAATGGAACTAAACAATATGACTGTTGGGCAGGACCAAACCACAGAGAAAACACGCGACTGTTGGGCAGGACCAAGCCACGGAAGGTGCCTTTTGGTGAAACAGGGCTTAACGAGACAATTAGCGGAATGGAACTCAACAATATGACTGCTGGGTAGGACCAAGCCATAAAGAAGACTGCGCGACTGCTAGGAAGAACCAAGCCACAGAAGGTGCATGTTGGTGAAACAGGGCCTTACGAGACCATTAACGTAATGGAACTCAACAATATGACTGTTGTTTAGGACCAAGCCATAAAGAAAACGTGTGACTGTTGGGCAGGACCAAGCCAGGGAAGGTGCTTGTTGGCGAAACAGGGCTTAACGAGACCATTAGCGGAATGGAACTCAACAATATGACAGTTGGGCAGGACCAAGCCATAAAGAAGACTACGTGACTATTGAGCAGGACTAAGCCACAGAAGGTTCTTGTTGGCGAAACAGGGCTTAACGATACCATTAGCGGAATGGAACTCAACAATATGACTGCTGGGTAGGACCAAGCCATAAAGTAGACTACGCGACTGCTGGGCAGGACCAAGCCATGGAAGGTGCCTGTTGGCGAAACAGGGCTTAACGAGACCATTAGCGAAATGGAACTCAACAATATGACTGTTGGGCAGGGCCAAGCCATAAAGAAGACTACGCGACTGCTAGGCAGAACCAAGCCACAGAAGGTGCCTGTTGGTGAAACAGGGCCTAACGAGACCATTAGCGGAATGGAACTCAATAATATGATTGTTGGGCAGGACCAAGCCATAAAGAAAACACGTGACTATTGGGCATGACCAAGCCAAGGAAGGTGCCTGTGGGCGAAACAGGGTTTAACGAGACCATTAGCGGAATGGAACTCAAAAATATGACTGTTGGGCAGGACAGGGCCATAAAGAAGACTACGCGTCTGTTGGGAAGGACCAAGCCACGGAAGGTGCCTGTTGGCGAAACAGGGCTTAACGAGACCATTAGCAGAATGAAACTCGACAATGTGACTGCTGGGAAGGACCAAGCCACAAAGAAAACACGCAACTGTTGGGCAGGACCAAGCCACGGTAGGTGCTTGTTCAATAGGGCTTAACGAGACCATTAGCGGAATGGAACTCAACAATATGACTGCTGGGCAGGACAAAGTCATAAAGAAAACCACGCGACTGTTGGGCAGGACCAAGCCACGGAAGGTGCCTCTTGGCGAAACAGGGCTTAACGAGACTATTAGCGGAATGGAACTAAACAATATGACTGCTAGGCAGGACCAAGCCATAAAGAAAACACGTGACTGCTGGGCAGGACCAAGCCACAGAAGGTGCCTATTGGTGAAACAGGGCTTAACGAGACCATTAGCAGAATGGAACTCAACAATATGACTGCTGGGAAGGACCAAGCCATAAAGAATACTACTCGATTGTTGGGCAGGACCAAGCCACGGAAGGAACCTGTTGGCGAAACAGGGCTTAACGATACTATTAGCGGAATGGAACTTAACAATATAACTGCTGGGTAGGACCAAGCCATAAAGAAGACTACGCAACTGCTGGGCAGGACCAAGCCACGAAAGTTGCCTATTGGCGAACCAAGGCTTAACGAGACCATTAGCGGAATGGACCTCAACAATATGACTGTTGGGCAGGACCAAGCCATAAATAAAAACACGCGACTGCTGGGTAGGACCAAGCCACGGAAGGTGCCTGTTGGCGAAACAGGGCTTAACGAGACCATTAGCGGAATGGAACTAAAAAATATGACTACTGGGCAAGACCAAGCCATAAAGAAATCACGCGACTGCTGGGCAGGCCCAAGCCACGGAAGGTTCCTGTTGGTGAAACAGGGCTCAATGAGACCATTAGCGAAATGGAACTCAACAATATGACTATTGGGCAGGACCAAACCATAATGAAGATTACGCGACTGCTAGGCAGAACCAAGCCATAGAAGCTGCCTGTTGGCGAAACAGGGCTTAACGAGACCATTAGCGGAATGGAACTCAATAATATGACTACTGCGTAAGACCAAGCCATAAAGAAAACACGCGACTGTTTGGAAGGACCAAGCCACAGAAGGTGCCTGTTGGTGAAACAGGGCTTAACGAGATCATTAGCGGAATGGAAATAAACAATATGACTGTTGGGCAGGACCAAGCCACAAAGAAAACACGCGACTGATGGGTAGGACCAAGCCACGAAAGGTGCCTATTGGCGAAACAGGGCTTTACGAGACCATTAGCGGAATGGAACTCAACAATATAACTGTTGGGTAGGACCAAGCCATAAAGAAGACTACACAACTGCTGGGCAGGACCAAGCCACGGAAGGTGCCTGTTGGAGAAACAGGGCTTAACGAGACCCTTAGCGAAATGGAACAAAACAATATGATTGTTGGGAAGGACCAAGCCATAAAGAAGACTGCACGACTGCTAGGTAGAACCAAGCGATAGAAGGTGCCTGTTGGTGAAACAGGGCCTAACGAGACCATTAGCAGAATGGAACTCAACAATATGACTGCTGTTTAGGACCAAGCCATTAAGAAATCACGTGACTGTTGGGCAGGACAAAGCCAGGGAAGGTGCCTGTTGGTGAAACAGGGCTTAACGAGACCATTAGCGGAATGGAACTCAACAATATGATTGCTGGGCAGGATAAAGCCATAAAGAAGACTACGCAACTGCCGGGCAGGACCAAGACACGAAAGGTGCCTGTTTGCGAAACAGGGCTTAAGGAGACCATTAGCGGAATGGAACTCAACAATATGACTGCTGGGCAGGACCAAGCCACAAAGAAAAACACGCGACTGCTGGGCAGGACAAGGCCACGGTAGGTGCCTGTTGGCGAAACAGGGCTTAACGAGACCATTAGCGGAATGGAACTAAATAATCTGACTACTGGGTAAGAACAAGCCATAAAGAAAACACGCGACTGTTGGGCAGGACCAAGCCACGAAAGGTGCCTGTTGGCGAAACAGGGCTTAATGAGACTATTAGAAGAATGGAACTCGACAATGTGACTGTTGGGTAGGACCAAGCCACAAAGAAAACACGCAACTGTAGGGCAGGACCAAGCCACGGTAGGTGCTTGTTGGCGAAACAGGGTTTAACGAGACCATTAGCGGAATGGAACTCAACAATATGACTGCTGGGCAGGACCAAGTCATAAAGATAAACACGCGACTGCTAGGAAGGACCAAGCCACGGAATGTGCCTGTTGCCAAAACAGGGCTTAACGAGACTATTAGCAGAATGGAACTAAACAATATGACTGCTAGGCAGGACCAGGCCATAAAGAAAACACGTGACTGCTGGGCAGGACCAAGGCACGGAAGGTGCCTGTTGGTGAAACAGGGCTTAACGAGACCATTAGTGGAATGGAACTCAACAATATCACTGCTGTGAAGGACCAAGCCATAAAGAATACTACGCGATTGTTGGGCAGGACCAAGCCATAAAGAATACTACGCGATTGTTGGCAGGACCAAGCCACGGAAGTTACCTGTTGGCGAAACAGGGCTTAATGATACCATTAGCGGAATGGAACTCAACAATATGACTATTGGGCAGGACCAAGCCACAAAGAAAACACGCGACTGTTGGGCAGGACCAAGCCACGGAAGGTGCCTGTTGGAGAAACAGGGCTTAATGAGACCATTAGCGAAATAGAAATCAACAATATGACTACTCGGCAGGACAAAACCATAATGAAGACTACGCGACTTCTAGGTAGAACCAAGCCAAGAAGGTGCCTGTTGGAGAAACAGGGCTTAACGAGACCATTAGCGGAATGAAACTCAATAATATGACTACTAGGCAAGACCAAACCATAAGGAAAACACGCGACTGCTGGGCAGGACCAAGCCACAGAAGGTGCCTGTTGGTGAAACAGGGCTTAACGAGACCATTAGTGGAATGGAACTAAACAATATGACTGTTGGGCAGGACCAAGCCACAAAGAAAACACGCGACTGTTGGGCAGGACCAAGCCACAGAAGGTACCTGTTGGCGAAACAGGGCTTAACGGGTCCATTAGCGGAATGGAACTCAACAATATGACTGCTGGGTAGGACTAGGCCATAAAGAATACTACGCAACTACTGGGCAGGACCAAGCCACGGAAGGTACCTGTTGGAGAAACAGGGCTTAACGAGACCATTAGAAAAATGGAACTCAACATTATGAGTGTTGGGCAGGACATGGCCATAATGAAGAATGTGCGACTGCTAGGCAGAACCAAGCCACAAAAGGTGCATGTTGGTGAAACAGGGCCTAACGAGACCATTAGCGGAATGGAACTCAACAATATGACTGCTGTTTAGGACCAAGCCATAAAGAAAACACGTGACTGTATGGAAGGACCAAGCAAGGGAAGGTGGCTGTTGGCAAAACAGGGCTTAATGAGACCATTAGAGGTATGGAACTCAACAATATGACTGCTGGGCAGGACCAAGCCATAAAGAAGACTACGCGACTATTAAGCAGGACCAAGCCACGGAAGGTTCTTATCGGCGAAACAGGGCTTAACGAGACCATTAGAGAAATGGAACCCAACAATATGACTGTTGGGTAGGACCAAGCCATAAAGAAGACTACGCGACTGCTAGGCAGAACCAAGCCAAGGAAGGTGCCTGTTGGCGAAACAGGGCTTAACGAGACCATTAGCGGAATGGAACTCAACAATATGACTGTTGGGAAGGAACAACCATAAAGAAGACTACGCGACTGTTGTGCCGGACCAAGCCACAGAAGGTGTCTGTTGGCGAAACAGGGCTTAACGAGACCATTAGCAGAATGGAACTCGACAATGTGATTGCTGGGTAGGACCAAGCCACAAAGAAAACACGCAACTGTTGGGCAGGACCAAGCCACGGTAGGTGCTTGTTGGAGAAACAGGGATTGACGAGATCATTAGCGGAATGGAACTCAACAATATGACTGTTGGGCAGGACCAAGTCATAAAGACAAACACGCGACTGCTGGGCAGGTCCCAGCCACGGAAGGTGCCTGTTGGCGAAACAGGGCTTAACGAGACTATTAACGGAATGGAACTAAACAATATGACTGCTAGGAAGGACCAAGCCATAAAGAAAACACGTGACTGCAGGGAGGTGCCTGTTGGTGAAACAGGGCTTAACGAGACCATTAGCGGAATGGAACTCAACACTATGACTGTTGGGATGGACCAAGCCATAAAGAATACTACGCGATTGTTGGGCAGGACAAAGCCACAGAAAGTACTTGTTGGCGAAACAGCGCTTAACGATACCATTAGCGGAATGGAACTCAACAATATGACTATTGGGAAGGACCAAGCCACAAATAAAACACGCGACTGTTGGGCAGGACCAAGCCACGGAAGGTGCCTGTTGGAGAAACAGGGCTTAATGAGACCATTAGGGAAATGGAACACAACAATATGACTGCTCGGCAGGACCAAACCAAAATGAGGACTACGCGACTGCTAGGAAGAACCAAGCCAAATAAGGTGCTTGTTGGCGAAGCAGGGCTTAACGAGACTATTAGTTGAATGGAACTCAATAATATGACTACTGGGCAAGGCCAAGCCATAAAGAAAACATGCGACTACTGGGTAAGACCAAGCCACAGAAGGTGCCTGTTGGTAAAATAGGGATTAACGAGACCATTAGCGGAATGGAACTAAACAATATGATTGTTGGGCAGGACCAAGCCACAAAGAAAACACGCGACTGTTGGGCAGGACAAGGCCACGGAAGGTGCCTGTTGGCGAAACAGGGCTTAACGAGACCATTAGCGGAATGGAACTCAACAATATGACTGCTGGGTAGGACTAGGCCATAAAGAAGACTACGCAACTACTGGGCAGGACCAAGCCACGGAAGGTGCCTGTTGGAGAAACAGGGATTAAAGAGACCATTAGCGAAATGGAACTCATCAATATGACTGCTGGGCAGGACCAAGCCATAAAGAAGACTGCGCGACTGCTAGGCAGAAACAAGCCACAGAAGGTGCCTGCTGGTGAAACAGGGCCTAACGAGACCATTAGCGTAATGGAACTCAAAAATATGAATGTTGGGCAGGACCAAGCCATAAAGAAAACACGTGACTATTGGGCAGAACCAAGCCAGGGAAGGTGCCTGTATGTGAAACAGGGCTTAACGAGACCATTAGCGGAATGGAACTAAACAATATGACTGTTGGGCAGGACCAAGCCACAAAGAAAACACGCGACTGTTGGGCAGGACCAAGCCACGAAAGGTGCCTGTTGGCGAAACATGGCTTAACGAGACCATTAGCGGAATGGAACTCAACAATATGACTGCTGGGTAGGACAAAGCCATAAAGAAGACTACGCAACTGTTGGGCAGGACCAAGCCACGGAAGGTGCCTGTTGGAGAAACAAGGCGTAAAGAGACCATTAGCGAAATGGAACTCAACAATATGACTGCTGGGCAGGACCAAGCCATAAAGAAGACAGCGCGACTGCTATGCAGAACCAAGCCACAGAAGGTGCCTGTTGGTGAAACAGGGCCTAACGAGACCATTAGCGTAATGGAACTCAACAATATGACTGTTGGGCAGGACCAAGCCATAAAGAAAACACGTGACTGTTGGGCAGGACCAAGCCAGGGAAGGTGCCTGTTTGCGAAAAAGAGCTTAACGAGACCATTAGCGGAATGAAACTCAACAATATGACTGCAAGGCGGGACCAAGCCATAAAGAAGACTATGTGAATTTTGAGAAGGACTAAGCCACGGAAGGTTCTTGTTGGCGAAATAGGGCTTAACGAGACCATTACCGGAATGGAACTCAACAATATGACTGCTGGGTAGGACCAAGCCATAAAGTAGACTACGCGACTGCTGGGCAGGACCAAGCCATGGAAGGTGCCTGTTGGAGAAACAGGGCTTAAAGAGACCATTAGCGAAATGGAACTCAACAATATGACTGCTGGGCAGGACCAAGCCATAAAGAAGACTGCGCGACTGCTAGGCACAACCAAGCCACAGAAGGTGCCTGTTGGTGAAACAGGGCCTAACGAGACCATTAGCGTAATGGAACTCAAAAATATGAATGTTGGGCAGGACCAAGCCATAAAGAAAACACGCGACTGTTGGGCAGGACCAAGCCACGGAAGGTGCCTGTTGGCGAAACATGGCTTAACGAGACCATTAGAGGAATGGAACTCAACAATATGACTGCTGGGTAGGACCAAGCCATAAAGAAGACTACGCAACTGCTGGGCAGGACCAAGCCACGGAAGGTGCCTGTTGGAGAAACAAGGCGTAAAGAGACCATTAGCGAAATGGAACTCAACAATATGACTGCTGGGCAGGACCAAGCCATAAAGAAGACAGCGCGACTGCTATGCAGAACCAAGCCACAGAAGGTGCCTGTTGGTGAAACAGGGCCTAACGAGACCATTAGCGTAATGGAACTCAACAATATGACTGTTGTGCAGGACCAAGCCATAAAGAAAACACGTGACTGTTGGGCAGGACCAAGCCAGGGAAGGTGCCTGTTTGCGAAACAAAGCTTAACGAGACCATTAGCGGAATGAAACTCAACAATATGACTGTTGGGCGGGACCAAGCCATAAAGAAGACTACGTGACTTTTGAGCAGGACTAAGCCACGGAAGGTTCTTGTTGGCGAAATAGGGCTTAACGAGACCATTACCGGAATGGAACTCAACAATATGACTGCTGGGTAGGACCAAGTAATAAAGTATACTACGCGACTGCTGGGCAGGACCAAGCCATGGAAGGTGCCTGTTCGAGAAACAGGGCTTAATGAGACCATTAGCGAAATGGAACTCAAAAATATGACTGTTGGGCAGGACAAGGGCATAAAGAAGACTACGTGACTGCTAGGCAGAACCAAGCCACAGAAGGTGCATGTTGGTGAAACAGGGCCTAACGAGACCATTAGCGGAATGGAACTCAACAATATGACTGTTGGGCAGGACCAAGCCATAAAGAAAACACGTGACTGTTGGGCAGGACCAAGCCAAGGAAGGTGCCTGTTTGCGAAACAGGGTTTAACGAGACCATTAGCGGAATGGAACTCAACAATATGACTGTTGGGCAAGACTAGTTCATAAAGAAGACTACGCGACTTTTGGGCAGGACCAAGCCACGGAAGGTGCCTGTTGGCGAAATAGAGCATAACGAGACCATTAGCAGAATGGAACTCGACAATGTGACTGTTAGGTAGGACCAAGCCACAAAGAAAACACGCAACTGTTGGGCAGGGCCAAGCCACGGTAGGTGCTTGTTGAACAGGGCTTAACGAGACCATTAGCGGAATGGAACTCAACAATATGACTGCTGGGTAGGACCAAGTCATAAAGAAAAACACGCGACTGTTGGGCAGGACAAAGCCACGGAAGGTGCCTCTTGGCGAAACAGGGCTTAACGAGACTAATAGAAGAATGGAACTAAACAATATGACTGCTAGGGAGGACCAAGCCATAAAGAAAACAAGTGACTGCAGGGCAGGACCAAGCCACAGAAGGTGCCTGTTGGTGAAACATAGCTTAACGAGACCATTAGCGGAATGGAACTCAACAATGTGACTGCTGGGAAGGACCAAGCCATAAAGAATACTACGCGATTGTTGGGCAGGACCAAGCCACGAAAGGTACCTGTTGGAGAAACAGGGCTTAATGAGACCATTAGCGAAATGGAACACAACAATATGACTGCTCGGCAGGACCAAACCAAAATGAGGACTACGCGACTGCTAGGAAGAACCAAGCCAAATAAGGTGCTTGTTGGCGAAACAGGGCTTAACGAGGCTATTAGTGGAATGGAACTCAATAATATGACTACTGGGAAAGGCCAAGCCATAAAGAAAACACGCGACTGCTGGGTAAGACCAAGCCACAGAAGGTGCCTGTTGGTGAAACAGGGTTTGACGAGACCATTAGCGGAATGGAACTAAACAATGTGACTGTTGGGCAGGACCAAGCCACAAAGAAAACACGCGACTGTTGGGCAGGACAAGGCCACGGAAGGTGCCTGTTGGCGAAACAGGGCTTAACGAGACCATTAGCGGAATGGAACTCAACAATATGACTGCTGGGTAGGACTAGGCCATAAAGAAGACTACGCAACTACTGGGCAGGACCAAGCCACGGAAGGTGCCTGTTGGAGAAACAGGGCTTAAAGAGACCATTAGCGAAATGGAACTCAACAATATGACTGCTGGGCAGGACCAAGCCATAAAGAAGACTGCGCGACTGCTAGGCAGAAACAAGCCACAGAAGGTGCCTGCTGGTGAAACAGGGCCTAACGAGACCATTAGCGTAATGGAACTCAAAAATATGAATGTTGGGCAGGACCAAGCCATAAAGAAAACATGTGACTATTGGGCAGAACCAAGCCAGGGAAGGTGCCTGTATGTGAAACAGGGCTTAACGAGACCATTAGCGGAATGGAACTAAACAATATGACTGTTGGGCAGGACCAAGCCACAAAGAAAACACGCGACTGTTGGGCAAGACCAAGCCACGGAAGGTGCCTGTTGGCGAAACATGGCTTAACGAGACCATTAGCGAAATGGAACTCAACAATATGACTGTTGGGTAGGACAAAGCCATAAAGAAGACTACGCAACTGTTGGGCAGGACCAAGCCACGGAAGGTGCCTGTTGGAGAAACAAGGCGTAAAGAGACCATTAGCGAAATGGAACTCAACAATATGACTGCTGGGCAGGACCAAGCCATAAAGAAGACAGCGCGACTGCTATGCAGAACCAAGCCACAGAAGGTGCCTGTTGGTGAAACAGGGCCTAACGAGACCATTAGCGTAATGGAACTCAACAATATGACTGTTGGGCAGGACCAAGCCATAAAGAAAACACGTGACTGTTGGGCAGGACCAAGCCAGGGAAGGTGCCTGTTTGCGAAACAGAGCTTAACGAGACCATTAGCGGAATGAAACTCAACAATATGACTGCAAGGCGGGACCAAGCCATAAAGAAGACTATGTGAATTTTGAGAAGGACTAAGCCACGAAAGGTTCTTGTTGGCGAAATAGGGCTTAACGAGACCATTACCGGAATGGAACTCAACAATATGACTGCTGGGTAGGACCAAGCCATAAAGTAGACTACGCGACTGCTGGGCAGGACCAAGCCATGGAAGGTGCCTGTTGGAGAAACAGGGCTTAAAGAGACCATTAGCGAAATGGAACTCAACAATATGACTGCTGGGCAGGACCAAGCCATAAAGAAGACTGCGCGACTGCTAGGCACAACCAAGCCACAGAAGGTGCCTGTTGGTGAAACAGGGCCTAACGAGACCATTAGCGTAATGGAACTCAAAAATATGAATGTTGGGCAGGACCAAGCCATAAAGAAAACACGCGACTGTTGGGCAGGACCAAGCCACGGAAGGTGCCTGTTGGCGAAACATGGCTTAACGAGACCATTAGAGGAATGGAACTCAACAATATGACTGCTGGGTAGGACCAAGCCATAAAGAAGACTACGCAACTGCTGGGCAGGACCAAGCCACGGAAGGTGCCTGTTGGAGAAACAAGGCGTAAAGAGACCATTAGCGAAATGGAACTCAACAATATGACTGCTGGGCAGGACCAAGCCATAAAGAAGACAGCGCGACTGCTATGCAGAACCAAGCCACAGAAGGTGCCTGTTGGTGAAACAGGGCCTAACGAGACCATTAGCGTAATGGAACTCAACAATATGACTGTTGTGCAGGACCAAGCCATAAAGAAAACACGTGACTGTTGGGCAGGACCAAGCCAGGGAAGGTGCCTGTTTGCGAAACAAAGCTTAACGAGACCATTAGCGGAATGAAACTCAACAATATGACTGTTGGGCGTGACCAAGCCATAAAGAAGACTACGTGACTTTTGAGCAGGACTAAGCCACGGAAGGTTCTTGTTGGCGAAATAGGGCTTAACGAGACCATTACCAGAATGGAACTCAACAATATGACTGCTGGGTAGGACCAAGTAATAAAGTATACTACGCGACTGCTGGGCAGGACCAAGCCATGGAAGGTGCCTGTTCGAGAAACAGGGCTTAATGAGACCATTAGCGAAATGGAACTCAAAAATATGACTGTTGGGCAGGACAAGGGCATAAAGAAGACTACGTGACTGCTAGGCAGAACCAAGCCACAGAAGGTGCATGTTGGTGAAACAGGGCCTAACGAGACCATTAGCGGAATGGAACTCAACAATATGACTGTTGGGCAGGACCAAGCCATAAAGAAAACACGTGACTGTTGGGCAGGACCAAGCCAAGGAAGGTGCTTGTTTGCGAAACAGGGTTTAACGAGACCATTAGCGGAATGGAACTCAACAATATGACTGTTGGGCAAGACTAGTTCATAAAGAAGACTACGCGACTTTTGGGCAGGACCAAGCCACGGAAGGTGCCTGTTGGCGAAATAGAGCATAACGAGACCATTAGCAGAATGGAACTCGACAATGTGACTGTTAGGTAGGACCAAGCCACAAAGAAAACACGCAACTGTTGGGCAGGGCCAAGCCACGGTAGGTGCTTGTTGAACAGGGCTTAACGAGACCATTAGCGGAATGGAACTCAACAATATGACTGCTGGGTAGGACCAAGTCATAAAGAAAAACACGCGACTGTTGGGCAGGACAAAGCCACGGAAGGTGCCTCTTGGCGAAACAGGGCTTAACGAGACTAATAGAAGAATGGAACTAAACAATATGACTGCTAGGGAGGACCAAGCCATAAAGAAAACAAGTGACTGCAGGGCAGGACCAAGCCACGGAAGGTGCCTGTTGGTGAAACATAGCTTAACGAGACCATTAGCGGAATGGAACTCAACAATGTGACTGCTGGGAAGGACCAAGCCATAAAGAATACTACGCGATTGTTGGGCAGGACCAAGCCACGAAAGGTACCTGTTGGAGAAACAGGGCTTAATGAGACCATTAGCGAAATGGAACACAACAATATGACTGCTCGGCAGGACCAAACCAAAATGAGGACTACGCGACTGCTAGGAAGAACCAAGCCAAATAAGGTGCTTGTTGGCGAAACAGGGCTTAACGAGGCTATTAGTGGAATGGAACTCAATAATATGACTACTAGGAAAGGCCAAGCCATAAAGAAAACACGCGACTGCTGGGTAAGACCAAGCCACAGAAGGTGCCTGTTGGTGAAACAGGGTTTGACGAGACCATTAGCGGAATGGAACTAAACAATGTGACTGTTGGGCAGGACCAAGCCACAAAGAAAACACGCGACTGTTGGGCAGGACAAGGCCACGGAAGGTGCCTGTTGGCGAAACAGGGCTTAACGAGACCATTAGCGGAATGGAACTCAACAATATGACTGCTGGGTAGGACTAGGCCATAAAGAAGACTACGCAACTACTGGGCAGGACCAAGCCACGGAAGGTGCCTGTTGGAGAAACAGGGCTTAAAGAGACCATTAGCGAAATGGAACTCAACAATATGACTGCTGGGCAGGACCAAGCCATAAAGAAGACTGCGCGACTGCTAGGCAGAAACAAGCCACAGAAGGTGCCTGCTGGTGAAACAGGGCCTAACGAGACCATTAGCGTAATGGAACTCAAAAATATGAATGTTGGGCAGGACCAAGCCATAAAGAAAACACGTGACTATTGGGCAGAACCAAGCCAGGGAAGGTGCCTGTATGTGAAACAGGGCTTAACGAGACCATTAGCGGAATGGAACTAAACAATATGACTGTTGGGCAGGACCAAGCCACAAAGAAAACACGCGACTGTTGGGCAGGACCAAGCCACGGAAGGTGCCTGTTGGCGAAACATGGCTTAACGAGACCATTAGCGGAATGGAACTCAACAATATGACTGTTGGGTAGGACAAAGCCATAAAGAAGACTACGCAACTGTTGGGCAGGACCAAGCCACGGAAGGTGCCTGTTGGAGAAACAAGGCGTAAAGAGACCATTAGCGAAATGGAACTCAACAATATGACTGCTGGGCAGGACCAAGCCATAAAGAAGACAGCGCGACTGCTATGCAGAACCAAGCCACAGAAGGTGCCTGTTGGTGAAACAGGGCCTAACGAGACCATTAGCGTAATGGAACTCAACAATATGACTGTTGGGCAGGACCAAGCCATAAAGAAAACACGTGACTGTTGGGCAGGACCAAGCCAGGGAAGGTGCCTGTTTGCGAAACAGAGCTTAACGAGACCATTAGCGGAATGAAACTCAACAATATGACTGCAAGGCGGGACCAAGCCATAAAGAAGACTACGTGACTTTTGAGCAGGACTAAGCCACGGAAGGTTCTTGTTGGCGAAATAGGGTTTAACGAGACCATTACCGGAATGGAACTCAACAATATGACTGCTGGGTAGGACCAAGCCATAAAGTAGACTACGCGACTGCTGGGCAGGACCAAGCCATGGAAGGTGCCTGTTGGAGAAACAGGGCTTAAAGAGACCATTAGCGAAATGGAACTCAACAATATGACTGCTGGGCAGGACCAAGCCATAAAGAAGACTGCACGACTGCTAGGCACAAACAAGCCACAGAAGGTGCCTGTTGGTGAAACAGGGCCTAACGAGACCATTAGCGTAATGGAACTCAAAAATATGAATGTTGGGCAGGACCAAGCCATAAAGAAAACACGCGACTGTTGGGCAGGACCAAGCCACGGAAGGTGCCTGTTGGCGAAACATGGCTTAACGAGACCATTAGAGGAATGGAACTCAACAATATGACTGCTGGGTAGGACCAAGCCATAAAGAAGACTACGCAACTGCTGGGCAGGACCAAGCCACGGAAGGTGCCTGTTGGAGAAACAAGGCGTAAAGAGACCATTAGCGAAATGGAACTCAACAATATGACTGCTGGGCAGGACCAAGCCATAAAGAAGACAGCGCGACTGCTATGCAGAACCAAGCCACAGAAGGTGCCTGTTGGTGAAACAGGGCCTAACGAGACCATTAGCGTAATGGAACTCAACAATATGACTGTTGTGCAGGACCAAGCCATAAAGAAAACACGTGACTGTTGGGCAGGACCAAGCCAGGGAAGGTGCCTGTTTGCGAAACAAAGCTTAACGAGACCATTAGCGGAATGAAACTCAACAATATGACTGTTGGGCGGGACCAAGCCATAAAGAAGACTACGTGACTTTTGAGCAGGACTAAGCCACGGAAGGTTCTTGTTGGCGAAATAGGGCTTAACGAGACCATTACCGGAATGGAACTCAATAATATGACTGCTGGGTAGGACCAAGCCATAAAGTAGACTACGCGACTGCTGGGCAGGACCAAGCCATGGAAGGTGCCTGTTGGAGAAACAGGGCTTAAAGAGACCATTAGCGAAATGGAACTCAACAATATGACTACTGGGCAGGACCAAGCCATAAAGAAGACTGCGCGACTGCTAGGCACAAACAAGCCACAGAAGGTGCCTGTTGGTGAAACAGGGCCTAACGAGACCATTAGCGTAATGGAACTCAAAAATATGAATGTTGGGCAGGACCAAGCCATAAAGAAAACACGCGACTGTTGGGCAGGACCAAGCCACGGAAGGTGCCTGTTGGCGAAACATGGCTTAACGAGACCATTAGAGGAATGGAACTCAACAATATGACTGCTGGGTAGGACCAAGCCATAAAGAAGACTACGCAACTGCTGGGTAGGACCAAGCCACGGAAGGTGCCTGTTGGAGAAACAAGGCGTAAAGAGACCATTAGCGAAATGGAACTCAACAATATGACTGCTGGGCAGGACCAAGCCATAAAGAAGACAGCGCGACTGCTATGCAGAACCAAGCCACAGAAGGTGCCTGTTGGTGAAACAGGGCCTAACGAGACCATTAGCGTAATGGAACTCAACAATATGACTGTTGTGCAGGACCAAGCCATAAAGAAAACACGTGACTGTTGGGCAGGACCAAGCCAGGGAAGGTGCCTGTTTGCGAAACAAAGCTTAACGAGACCATTAGCGGAATGAAACTCAACAATATGACTGTTGGGCGGGACCAAGCCATAAAGAAGACTACGTGACTTTTGAGCAGGACTAAGCCACGGAAGGTTCTTGTTGGCGAAATAGGGCTTAACGAGACCATTACCGGAATGGAACTCAACAATATGACTGCTGGGTAGGACCAAGTAATAAAGTATACTACGCGACTGCTGGGCAGGACCAAGCCATGGAAGGTACCTGTTGGAGAAACAGGGCTTAATGAGACCATTAGCGAAATGGAACTCAAAAATATGACTGTTGGGCAGGACAAGGGCATAAAGAAGACTACGTGACTGCTAGGCAGAACCAAGCCACAGAAGGTGCCTGTTGGTGAAACAGGGCCTAACGAGACCATTAGCGGAATGGAACTCAACAATATGACTGTTGGGCAGGACCAAGCCATAAAGAAAACACGTGACTGTTGGGCAGGACCAAGCCATAAAGAAAACACGTGACTGTTGGGCAGGACCAAGCCAAGGAAGGTGCCTGTTTGCGAAACAGGGTTTAACGAGACCATTAGCGGAATGGAACTCAACAATATGACTGTTGGGCAAGACTAGTTCATAAAGAAGACTACGCGACTTTTGGGCAGGACAAAGCCACGAAAGGTGCCTGTTGGCGAAATAGAGCATAACGAGACCATTAGCAGAATGGAACTCGACAATGTGACTGTTGGGTAGGACCAAGCCACAAAGAAAACACGCAACTGTTGGGCAGGGCCAAGCCACGGTAGGTGCTTGTTGAACAGGGCTTAACGAGACCATTAGCGGAATGGAACTCAACAATATGACTGCTGGGTAGGACCAAGTCATAAAGAAAAACACGCGAATGTTGGGCAGGACAAAGCCACGGAAGGTGCCTCTTGGCGAAACAGGGCTTAATGAGACCATTTGCGAAATGGAACACAACAATATGACTGCTCGGCAGGACCAAACCAAAATGAGGACTACGCGACTGCTAGGAAGAACCAAGCCAAAGAAGGTGCCTGTTGGCGAAACAGGGCTTAACGAGGCTATTAGTGGAATGGAACTCAATAATATGACTACTGGGAAAGGCCAAGCCATAAAGAAAACACGCGACTGCTGGGTAAGACCAAGCCACAAAAGGTGCCTGTTGGTGAAACAGGGTTTAACGAGACCATTAGCGGAATGGAACTAAACAATATGACTGTTGGGCAGGACCAAGCCACAAAGAAAACACGCGACTGTTGGGCAGGACCAAGCCACGGAAGGTGCCTGTTGACGAAACAGGGCTTAACGAGACCATTAGCGGAATGGAACTCAACAATATGACTGATTGGTAGGACTAGGCCATAAAGAAGACTACGCAACTGTTGGGCAGGACCAAGCCACGAAAGGTGCCTGTTGGAGAAACATGGCTTAAAGAGACCATTAGAGAAATGGAACTCAACAATATGACTGCTGGGAAGGACCAAGCCATAAAGAAGACTGTGCGACTGCTAGGCAGAACCAAGCCACAGAAGGTGTCTGTTGGTGAAACAGGGCCTAACGAGACCATTAGCGTAATGGAACTCAAAAATATGAATGTTGGGCAGGACCAAGCCATAAAGAAAACACGTGACTGTTGGGCAGAACCAAGACAGGGAAGGTGCCTGTATGTGAAACAGGGCTTAACGAGACCATTAGCGGAATGGAACTAAACAATATGACTGTTGGGCAGGACCAAGCCACAAAGAAAACACGCGACTGTTGGGCAGGACCAAGCCACGGAAGGTGCCTGTTGGCGAAACATGGCTTAACGAGACCATTAGCGGAATGGAACTCAACAATATGACTGTTGGGTAGGACCAAGCCATAAAGAAGACTACGCGACTGCTGGGCAGGACCAAGCCATGGAAGGTGCCTGTTGGAGAAACAGGGCTTAAAGAGACCATTAGCGAAATGGAACTCAACAATATGACTGCTGGGCAGGACCAAGCCATAAAGAAGACTGCGCGACTGCTAGGCAGAACCAAGCCACAGAAGGTGCCTGTTGGTGAAACAGGGCCTAACGAGACCATTAGCGTAATGGAACTCAAAAATATGAATGTTGGGCAGGACCAAGCCATAAAGAAAACACGTGACTGTTGGGCAGAACCAAGCCAGGGAAGGTGCCTGTATGTGAAACAGGGCTTAACGAGACCATTAGCGGAATGGAACTAAACAATATGACTGTTGGGCAGGACCAAGCCACAAAGAAAACACGCGACTGTTGGGAAGGACCAAGCCACGGAAGGTGCCTGTTGGCGAAACATGGCTTAACGAGACCATTAGCGGAATGGAACTCAACAATATGACTGTTGGGTAGGACCAAGCCATAAAGAAGACTACGCGACTGCTGGGCAGGACCAAGCCATGGAAGGTGCCTGTTGGAGAAACAGGGCTTAAAGAGACCATTAGCGAAATGGAACTCAACAATATGACTGCTAGGCAGGACCAAGCCATAAAGAAGACAGCGCGACTGCTATGCAGAACCAAGCCACAGAAGGTGCCTGTAGGTGAAACAGGGCCTAACGAGACCATTAGCGTAATGGAACTCAACAATATGACTGTTGGGCAGGACCAAGCCATAAAGAAAACACGTGACTGTTGGGCAGGACCAAGCCAGGGAAGGTGCCTGTTTGCGAAACAAAGCTTAACGAGACCATTAGCGGAATGAAACTCAACAATATGACTGTTGGGCGGGACCAAGCCATAAAGAAGACTACGTGACTTTTGAGCAGGACTAAGCCACGGAAGGTTCTTGTTGGCGAAATAGGGCTTAACGAGACCATTACCGGAATGGAACTCAACAATATGACTGCTGGGTAGGACCAAGCCATAAAGTAGACTACGCGACTGCTGGGCAGGACCAAGCCATGGAAGGTGCCTGTTGGAGAAACAGGGCTTAATGGGACCATTAGCGAAATGGAACTCAAAAATATGATTGTTGGGCAGGACAAGGGCATAAAGAAGACTACGTGACTGCTAGGCAGAACCAAGCCACAGAAGGTACCTGTTGGTGAAACAGGGCCTAACGAGACCATTAGCGGAATGGAACTCAACAATATGATTGTTGGGCAGGACCAGTTCATAAAGAAGACTACGCGACTTTTGGGCAGGACCAAGCCACGGAAGGTGCCTGTTGGTGAAAGAGAGCATAACGAGACCATTAGCAGAATGGAACTCGACAATGTGACTGTTGGGTAGGACCAAGCCACAAAGAAAACACGCAACTGTTGGGCAGGACCAAGCCACGGTAGGTGCTTGTTGAACAGGGCTTAACGAGACCATTAGCGGAATGGAACTCAACAATATGACTGCTGGGCAGGACCAAGTCATAAAGAAAAACATGCGACTGCTGGGAAGGACAAAGCCACGGAAGGTGCCTCTTGGCGAAACAGGGCTTAACGAGACTAATAGAAGAATGGAACTAAACAATATGACTGCTAGGGAGGACCAAGCCATAAAGAAAACACGTGACTGCTGGGCAGGACCAAGCCACGGAAGGTGCCTGTTGGTGAAACAGGGCTTAACGAGACCATTAGCGGAATGGAACTCAACAATGTGACTGCTGGGAAGGACCAAGCCATAAAGAATACTACGCGATTGTTGGGCAGGACCAAGCCACGAAAGGTACCTGTTGGAGAAACAGGGCTTAATGAGACCATTAGCGAAATGGAACACAACAATATGACTGCTCGGCAGGACCAAACCAAAATGAGGACTACGCGACTGCTAGGAAGAACCAAGCCAAAGAAGGTGCCTGTTGGCGAAACAGGGCTTAACGAGACTATTAGTGGAATGGAACTCAATAATATGACTACTGGGAAAGGCCAAGCCATAAAGAAAACACGCGACTGCTGGGTAAGACCAAGCCACAAAAGGTGCCTGTTGGTGAAACAGGGCTTAACGAGACCATTAGCGGAATGGAACTAAACAATATGACTGTTGGGCAGGACCAAGCCACAAAGAAAACACGCGACTGTTGGGCAGGACCAAGCCACGGAAGGTGCCTGTTGACGAAACAGGGCTTAACGAGACCATTAGCGGAATGGAACTCAACAATATGACTGCTGGGTAGGACTAGGCCATAAAGAAGACTACGCAACTGCTGGGCAGGACCAAGCCACAGAAGGTGCCTGTTGGAGAAACAGGGCTTAAAGAGACCATTAGCGAAATGGAACTCAACAATATGACTGCTGGGCAGGACCAAGCCATAAAGAAGTCTGCCCGACTGCTAGGCAGAACCAAGCCACAGAAGGTGTCTGTTGGTGAAACAGGGCCTAACGAGACCATTAGCGTAATGGAACTCAAAAATATGAATGTTGGGCAGGACCAAGCCATAAAGAAAACACGTGACTGTTGGGCAGAACCAAGCCAGGGAAGGTGCCTGTATGTGAAACAGGGCTTAACGAGACCATTAACAGAATGGAACTAAACAATATGACTGTTGGGCAGGACCAAGCCACAAAGAAAACACGCGACTGTTGGGCAGGACCAAGCCACGGAAGGTGCCTGTTGGCGAAACATGGCTTAACGAGACCATTAGCGGAATGAAACTCAACAATATGACTGCTGGGTAGGACCAAGCCATAAAGAAGACTACGCAACTGCTGGGCAGGACCAAGCCACGGAAGGTGCCTGTTGGAGAAACAAGGCGTAAAGAGACCATTAGCGAAATGGAACTCAACAATATGACTGCTGGGCAGGACCAAACCATAAAGAAGACAACGCGACTGCTATGCAGAACCAAGCCACAGAAGGTGCCTGTTGGTGAAACAGGGCCTAACGAGACCATTAGCGTAATGGAACTCAACAATATGACTGTTGGGCAGAACCAAGCCATAAAGAAAACACGTGACTGTTGGGCAGGACCAAGCCAGGGAAGGTGCCTGTTTGCGAAACAGAGCATAACGAGACCATTAGCGGAATGAAACTCAACAATATGACTGCTGGGCGGGACCAAGCCATAAAGAAGACTACGTGACTATTGAGCAGGACTAAGCCACGGAAGCTTCTTGTTGGCGAAATAGGGCTTAACGAGACCATTACCGGAATGGAACTCAACAATATGACTGCTGGGTAGGACCAAGCCATAAAGTAGACTACGCGACTGCTGGGCAGGACCAAGGCATGGAAGGTGCCTGTTGGAGAAACAGGGCTTAACGATACCATTAGCGGAATGGAACTCAACAATATGACTATTGGGCAGGACCAAGCCACAAAGAAAACACGCGACTGTTGGACAGGACCAAGCCACGGAAGGTTCCTGTTGGAGAAACAAGGCTTAATGAGACCATTAGCGAAATGGAACTCAACAATATGACTGCTCGGCAGGACCAAACCATAATGAAGACTACACGACTGCTAGGAAGAACCAAGCCAAAGAAGGTGCCTGTAGGCAAAACAGGGCTTAACGAGACCATTAGCGGAATGGAACTCTATAATATGATTACTGGCCAAGACCAAGGCACAAAGAAAACACGCGACTGTTGGGCAGGACCAAGCCACGGAAGGTGCCTGTTGGAGAAACAGGGCTTAATGAGACCATTAGCGAAATGGAACACAACAATATGACTGCTCGGCAGGACCAAACCAAAATGAGGACTACGCGACTGCTAGGAAGAACCAAGCCAAAGAAGGTGCCTGTTGGCGAAACAGGGCTTAACGAGACTATTAGTGGAATGGAACTCAATAATATGACTACTGGGCAAGGCCAAGCCATAAAGAAAACATGCGATTGCTGGGTAAGACCAAGCCACAGAAGGTGCCTGTTGGTGAAATAGGGCTTAACGAGACCATTAGCGGAATGGGACTAAACAATATGACTGTTGGGCAGGACCAAGCCACAAAGAAAACACGCGACTGTTGGGCAGGACAAGGCCACGGAAGGTGCCTGTTGGCGAAACAGGGCTTAACGAGACCATTAGCGGAATGGAACTCAACAATATGACTGCTGGGTAGGACTAGGCCATAAAGAAGACTACGCAACTGCTGGGCAGGACCAAGCCACGGAATGTGTCTGTTGGAGAAACAGGGCTTAAAGAGACCATTAGCGAAATGGAACTCAACAATATGACTACTGGGCAGGACATGGCCATAAAGAAGACTGCGCGACTGCTAGGAAGAACCAAGCCACAGAAGGTGCCTGTTGGTGAAACAGGGCCTAACGAGACCATTAGCGTAATGGAACTCAAAAATATGAATGTTGGGCAGGACCAAGCCATAATGAAAACACGTGACTGTTGGGCAGAACCAAGCCATGCAAGGTGCCTGTATGTGAAACAGGGCTTAACGAGACCATTAGCGGAATGGAACTAAACAATATGACTGTTGGGCAGGACCAAGCCACAAAGAAAACACGCGACTGTTGGGCAGGACCAAGCCACAGAAGGTGCCTGTTGGCGAAACATGGCTTAACGAGACCATTAGCGGAATGGAACTCAACAATATGACTGCTGGGTAGGACCAAGCCATAAAGAAGACTACGCGACTGCTGGGCAGGACCAAGCCACGGAAGGTGCCTGTTGGAGAAACAAGGCGTAAAGAGACCATTAGCGAAATGGAACTCAACAATATGACTGCTGGACATGACCAAGCCATAAAGAAGACAACGCGACTACTAGGAAGAACCAAGCCAAAGAAGGTGCCTGTTGGCGAAACAGGGCTTAACGAGACTATTAGTGGAATGGAACTCAATAATATGACTACTGGGAAAGGCCAAGCCATAAAAAAAACACGCGACTGCTGGGTAAGACCAAGCCACAAAAGGTGCCTGTTGGTGAAACAGGGCTTAACGAGACCATTAGCGGAATGGAACTAAACAATATGACTGTTGGGCAGGACCAAGTCACAAAGAAAACACGCGACTGTTGGGCAGGACCAAGCCACGGAAGGTGCCTGTTGGCGAAACAGGGCTTAACGAGACTATTAGCGGAATGGAACTCAACAATATGACTGATGGGTAGGACTAGGCCATAAAGAAGACTACGCAACTTCTGGGCAGGACCAAGCCACGGAAGGTGCCTGTTGGAGAAACAGGGCTTAAAGAGATCATTAGCGAAATGGAACTCAACAATATGACTGCTGGGCAGGACCAAGCCATAAAGAAGACTGCGCGACTGCTAGGCAGAACCAAGCCACAGAAGGTGCCTGTTGGTGAAACAGGGCCTAACGAGACCATTAGCGTAATGGAACTCAAAAATATGAATGTTGGGCAGAACCAAGCCATAAAGAAAACACGTGACTATTGGGCAGAACCAAGCCAGGGAAGGTGCCTGTATGTGAAACAGGGCTTAACGAGACCATTAGCGGAATGGAACTAAACAATATGACTGTTGGGCAGGACCAAGCCACAAAGAAAACACGCGACTGTTGGGCAGGACCAAGCCACGGAAGGTGCCTGTTGGCGAAACATGGCTTAACGAGACCATTAGCGGAATGAAACTCAACAATGTGACTGCTGGGAAGGACCAAGCCATAAAGAAGACTACGCAACTGCTGGGCAGGACCAAGCCACGGAAAGTGCCTGTTGGAGAAACAAGGCGTAAAGAGACCATTAGCGAAATGGAACTCAACAATATGACTGCTGGGCAGGACCAAGCCATAAGGAAGACAGCGCGACTGCTATGCAGAACCAAGCCACAGAAGGTGCCTGTTGGTGAAACAGGGCCTAACGAGACCATTAGCGTAATGGAACTCAACAATATGACTGTTGGGCAGGACCAAGCCATAAAGAAAACACGTGACTGTTGGGCAGGACCAAGCCAGGGAAGGTGCCTGTTTGCGAAACAGAGCTTAACGAGACCATTAGCGGAATGAAACTCAACAATATGACTGCTGGGCGGGACCAAGCCATAAAGAAGACTATGTGACTATTGAGCAGGACTAAGCCACGGAAGGTGCCTGTTGGTGAAACAGGGCTTAACGAGACCATTAGCGGAATGGAACTCAACAATGTGACTGCTGGGAAGGACCAAGCCATAAAGAATACTACGCGACTGCTGGGCAGGACCAAGCCATGGAAGGTGCCTGTTGGAGAAACAGGGCTTAACGAGACCATTACCGAAATGGAACTCAAAAATATGACTGTTGGGCAGGACAAGGGCATAAAGAAGACTACGTAACTGCTAGGCAAAACCAAGCCACAGAAGGTGCCTGTTGGTGAAACATGGCCTAACGAGACCATTAGCGGAATGGAACTCAACAATATGACTGTTGGGCAGAACAAGGCCATAAAGAAAACACGTGACTGTTGGGCAGGACCAAGCCAAGGAAGGTGCCTGTTTGCGAAACAGGCTTTAACGAGACCATTAGCGGAATGGAACTCAACAATATGACTGTTGGGCAGGACCAATTCATAAAGAAGACTACGCGACTTTTGGGCAGGACCAAGCCACGGAAGGTGCCTGTTGGCGAAATAGAGCATAACGAGACCATTAGCAGAATGGAACTCGACAATGTGACTGTTGGGTAGGACCAAGCAACAAAGAAAACACACAACTGTTGGGCAGGACCAAGCCACGGTAGGTGCTTGTTGAACAGGGCTTAATGAGACCATTAGCGGAATGGAACTCAACAATATGACTGCTGGGAAGGACCAAGTCATAAAGAAAAACACGCGACTGCTGGGCAGGACAAAGCCACGGAAGGTGCCTCTTGGAGAAACAATGCTTAACGAGACTAATAGAAGAATGGAACTAAACAATATGACTGCTAGGGAGGACCAAGCCATAAAGAAAACACGTGACTGCTGGGCAGGACCAAGCCACTGAAGGTGCCTGTTGGTGAAACAGGGCTTAACGACACCATTAGTGGAATGGAACTCAACAATGTGACTGCTGGGAAGGACCAAGCCATAAAGAATACTACGCGATTGTTGGGCAGGACCAAGCCACGGAAGGTACTTGTTGGAGAAACAGGGCTTAATGAGACCATTAGCAAAATGGAACACAAAAATATGACTGCTCGGCAGGACCAAACCAAAATTAGGACTACGCGACTACTAGGAAGAACCAAGCCAAAGAAGGTGCCTGTTGGCGAAACAGGGCTTAACGAGACTATTAGTGGAATGGAACTCAATAATATGACTACTGGGAAAGGCCAAGCCATAAAGAAAACACGCGACTGCTGGGTAAGACCAAGCCACAAAAGGTGCCTGTTGGTGAAACTGGGCTTAACGAGACCATTAGCGGAATGGAACTAAACAATATGACTGATGGGCAGGACTAAGCCACAAAGAAAACACGCGACTGTTGGGCAGGACCAAGCCACGGAAGGTGCCTGTTGGCGAAACAGGGCTTAACGAGACCATTAGCGGAATGGAACTCAACAATATGACTGCTGGGTAGGACTAGGCCATAAAGAAGACTACGCAACTGCTGGGCAGGACCAAGCCACGGAAGGTGCCTGTTGGAGAAACAGGGCTTAAAGAGACCATTAGCGAAATGGAACTCAACAATATGACTGCTGGGCAGGACCAAGCCATAAAGAAGACTACACGACTGCTAGGCAGAACCATGCCACAGAAGGTGCCTGTTGGTGAAACAGGGCCTAACGAGACCATTAGCGTAATGGAACTCAAAAATATGAATGTTGGGCAGAACCAAACCATAAAGAAAACACGTGACTGTTGGGCAGAACCAAGCCAGGGAAGGTGCCTGTATGTGAAACAGGGCTTAACGAGACCATTAGCGGAATGGAACTAAACAATATGACTGTTGGGCAGGACCAAGCCACAAAGAAAACACGCGACTGTTGGGAAGGACCAAGCCACGGAAGGTTCCTGTTGGCGAAACATGGCTTAACGAGACCATTAGCGGAATGAAACTCAACAATATGACTGCTGGGTAGGACCAAGCAATAAAGAAGACTACGCAACTGCTGGGCAGGACCAAGCCACGGAAGGTGCCTGTTGGAGAAACAAGGCGTAAAGAGACCATTAGCAAAATGGAACTCAACAATATGACTGCTGGGCAGGACAAAGCCATAAAGAAGACAGCGCGACTGCTATGCAGAACCAAGCCACAGAAGGTGCCTGTTGGTGAAACAGGGCCTAACTAGACCATTAGCGTAATGGAACTCAACAATATGACTGTTGGGCAGGACCCAGCCATAAAGAAAACACGTGACTGTTGGGCAGGACCAAGCCAGGGAAGGTGCCTGTTTGCGAAACAGAGCTTAACGAGACCATTAGCGGAATGAAACTCAACAATATGACTGCTGGGCGGGACCAAGCCATAAAGAAGACTACGTGACTATTGAGCAGGACTAAGCCACGGAAAGTGCCTGTTGGTGAAACAGGGATTAACGAGACCATTAGCGGAATGGAACTCAACAATGTGACTGCTGGGAAGGACCAAGCCATAAAGAATACTACGCGATTGTTGGGCAGGACCAAGCCACGGAAGGTACCTGTTGGAGAAACAGGGCTTAATGAGACCATTAGCGAAATGGAACACAACAATATGACTGCTCGGCAGGACCAAACCAAAATGAGGACTACGCGACTACTAGGAAGAACCAAGCCAAAGAAGGTGCCTGTTGGCGAAACAGGGCTTAACGAGACTATTAGTGGAATGGAACTCAATAATATGACTACTGGGAAAGGCCAAGCCATAAAGAAAACACGCGACTGTTGGGTAAGACCAAGCCACAAAAGGTGCCTGTTGGTGAAACAGGGCTTAACGAGACCATTAGCGGAATGGAACTAAACAATATGACTGTTGGGCAGGACCAAGCCACAAAGAAAACACGCGACTGTTGGGCAGGACCAAGCCACGGAAGGTGCCTGTTGGCGAAACAGGGCTTAACGAGACCATTAGCGGAATGGAAGTCTACAATATGACTGCTGGGTAGGACTAGGCCATAAAGAAGACTACGCAACTGCTGGGCAGGACCAAGCCACGGAAGGTGCCTGTTGGGGAAACATGGCTTAAAGAGACCATTAGCGAAATGGAACTCAACAATATAACTGCTGGGCAGGACCAAGCCATAAAGAAGACTACGCGACTTCTAGGCAGAACCAAGCCACAGAAGGTGTCTGTTGGTGAAACAGGGCCTAACGAGACCATTAGCGTAATGGAACTCAAAAATATGAATGTTGGGCAGAACCAAGCCATAAAGAAAACACGTGACTGTTGGGCAGAACCAAGCCAGGGAAGGTGCCTGTATGTGAAACAGGGCTTAACGAGACCATTAGCGGAATGGAACTAAACAATATGACTGTTGGGCAGGACCAAGCCACAAAGAAAACACGCGACTGTTGGGCAGGACCAAGCCACAGAAGGTGCCTGTTGGCGAAACATGGCTTAACGAGACCATTAGCGGAATGGAACTCAACAATATGACTGCTGGGTAGGACCAAGCCATAAAGAAGACTACGCGACTGCTGGGCAGGACCAAGCCACGGAAGGTGCCTGTTGGAGAAACAAGGCGTAAAGAGACCATTAGCGAAATGGAACTCAACAATATGACTGCTGGACATGACCAAGCCATAAAGAAGACAACGCGACTACTAGGAAGAACCAAGCCAAAGAAGGTGCCTGTTGGCGAAACAGGGCTTAACGAGACTATTAGTGGAATGGAACTCAATAATATGACTACTGGGAAAGGCCAAGCCATAAAAAAAACACGCGACTGCTGGGTAAGACCAAGCCACAAAAGGTGCCTGTTGGTGAAACAGGGCTTAACGAGACCATTAGCGGAATGGAACTAAACAATATGACTGTTGGGCAGGACCAAGTCACAAAGAAAACACGCGACTGTTGGGCAGGACCAAGCCACGGAAGGTGCCTGTTGGCGAAACAGGGCTTAACGAGACTATTAGCGGAATGGAACTCAACAATATGACTGATGGGTAGGACTAGGCCATAAAGAAGACTACGCAACTTCTGGGCAGGACCAAGCCACGGAAGGTGCCTGTTGGAGAAACAGGGCTTAAAGAGATCATTAGCGAAATGGAACTCAACAATATGACTGCTGGGCAGGACCAAGCCATAAAGAAGACTGCGCGACTGCTAGGCAGAACCAAGCCACAGAAGGTGCCTGTTGGTGAAACAGGGCCTAACGAGACCATTAGCGTAATGGAACTCAAAAATATGAATGTTGGGCAGAACCAAGCCATAAAGAAAACACGTGACTGTTGGGCAGAACCAAGCCAGGGAAGGTGCCTGTATGTGAAACAGGGCTTAACGAGACCATTAGCGGAATGGAACTAAACAATATGACTGTTGGGCAGGACCAAGCCACAAAGAAAACACGCGACTGTTGGGCAGGACCAAGCCACGGAAGGTGCCTGTTGGCGAAACATGGCTTAACGAGACCATTAGCGGAATGAAACTCAACAATATGACTGCTGGGTAGGACCAAGCCATAAAGAAGACTACGCAACTGCTGGGCAGGACCAAGCCACGGAAAGTGCCTGTTGGAGAAACAAGGCGTAAAGAGACCATTAGCAAAATGGAACTCAACAATATGACTGCTGGGCAGGACAAAGCCATAAAGAAGACAGCGCGACTGCTATGCAGAACCAAGCCACAGAAGGTGCCTGTTGGTGAAACAGGGCCTAACTAGACCATTAGCGTAATGGAACTCAACAATATGACTGTTGGGCAGGACCCAGCCATAAAGAAAACACGTGACTGTTGGGCAGGACCAAGCCAGGGAAGGTGCCTGTTTGCGAAACAGAGCTTAACGAGACCATTAGCGGAATGAAACTCAACAATATGACTGCTGGGCGGGACCAAGCCATAAAGAAGACTACGTGACTATTGAGCAGGACTAAGCCACGGAAAGTGCCTGTTGGTGAAACAGGGATTAACGAGACCATTAGCGGAATGGAACTCAACAATGTGACTGCTGGGAAGGACCAAGCCATAAAGAATACTACACGATTGTTGGGCAGGACCAAGCCACGGAAGGTACCTGTTGGAGAAACAGGGCTTAATGAGACCATTAGCGAAATGGAACACAACAATATGACTGCTCGGCAGGACCAAACCAAAATGAGGACTACGCGACTACTAGGAAGAACCAAGCCAAAGAAGGTGCCTGTTGGCGAAACAGGGCTTAACGAGACTATTAGTGGAATGGAACTCAATAATATGACTACTGGGAAAGGCCAAGCCATAAAGAAAACACGCGACTGTTGGGTAAGACCAAGCCACAAAAGGTGCCTGTTGGTGAAACAGGGCTTAACGAGACCATTAGCGGAATGGAACTAAACAATATGACTGTTGGGCAGGACCAAGCCACAAAGAAAACACGCGACTGTTGGGCAGGACCAAGCCACGGAAGGTGCCTGTTGGCGAAACAGGGCTTAACGAGACCATTAGCGGAATGGAAGTCTACAATATGACTGCTGGGTAGGACTAGGCCATAAAGAAGACTACGCAACTGCTGGGCAGGACCAAGCCACGGAATGTGTCTGTTGGAGAAACAGGGCTTAAAGAGACCATTAGCGAAATGGAACTCAACAATATGACTACTGGGCAGGACATGGCCATAAAGAAGACTGCGCGACTGCTAGGAAGAACCAAGCCACAGAAGGTGCCTGTTGGTGAAACAGGGCCTAACGAGACCATTAGCGTAATGGAACTCAAAAATATGAATGTTGGGCAGGACCAAGCCATAATGAAAACACGTGACTGTTGGGCAGAACCAAGCCATGCAAGGTGCCTGTATGTGAAACAGGGCTTAACGAGACCATTAGCGGAATGGAACTAAACAATATGACTGTTGGGCAGGACCAAGCCACAAAGAAAACACGCGACTGTTGGGCAGGACCAAGCCACAGAAGGTGCCTGTTGGCGAAACATGGCTTAACGAGACCATTAGCGGAATGGAACTCAACAATATGACTGCTGGGTAGGACCAAGCCATAAAGAAGACTACGCGACTGCTGGGCAGGACCAAGCCACGGAAGGTGCCTGTTGGAGAAACAAGGCGTAAAGAGACCATTAGCGAAATGGAACTCAACAATATGACTGCTGGACATGACCAAGCCATAAAGAAGACAACGCGACTACTAGGAAGAACCAAGCCAAAGAAGGTGCCTGTTGGCGAAACAGGGCTTAACGAGACTATTAGTGGAATGGAACTCAATAATATGACTACTGGGAAAGGCCAAGCCATAAAAAAAACACGCGACTGCTGGGTAAGACCAAGCCACAAAAGGTGCCTGTTGGTGAAACAGGGCTTAACGAGACCATTAGCGGAATGGAACTAAACAATATGACTGTTGGGCAGGACCAAGTCACAAAGAAAACACGCGACTGTTGGGCAGGACCAAGCCACGGAAGGTGCCTGTTGGCGAAACAGGGCTTAACGAGACTATTAGCGGAATGGAACTCAACAATATGACTGATGGGTAGGACTAGGCCATAAAGAAGACTACGCAACTTCTGGGCAGGACCAAGCCACGCAAGGTGCCTGTTGGAGAAACAGGGCTTAAAGAGATCATTAGCGAAATGGAACTCAACAATATGACTGCTGGGCAGGACCAAGCCATAAAGAAGACTGCGCGACTGCTAGGCAGAACCAAGCCACAGAAGGTGCCTGTTGGTGAAACAGGGCCTAACGAGACCATTAGCGTAATGGAACTCAAAAATATGAATGTTGGGCAGAACCAAGCCATAAAGAAAACACGTGACTGTTGGGCAGAACCAAGCCAGGGAAGGTGCCTGTATGTGAAACAGGGCTTAACGAGACCATTAGCGGAATGGAACTAAACAATATGACTGTTGGGCAGGACCAAGCCACAAAGAAAACACGCGACTGTTGGGCAGGACCAAGCCACGGAAGGTGCCTGTTGGCGAAACATGGCTTAACGAGACCATTAGCGGAATGAAACTCAACAATATGACTGCTGGGTAGGACCAAGCCATAAAGAAGACTACGCAACTGCTGGGCAGGACCAAGCCACGGAAAGTGCCTGTTGGAGAAACAAGGCGTAAAGAGACCATTAGCAAAATGGAACTCAACAATATGACTGCTGGGCAGGACAAAGCCATAAAGAAGACAGCGCGACTGCTATGCAGAACCAAGCCACAGAAGGTGCCTGTTGGTGAAACAGGGCCTAACTAGACCATTAGCGTAATGGAACTCAACAATATGACTGTTGGGCAGGACCCAGCCATAAAGAAAACACGTGACTGTTGGGCAGGACCAAGCCAGGGAAGGTGCCTGTTTGCGAAACAGAGCTTAACGAGACCATTAGCGGAATGAAACTCAACAATATGACTGCTGGGCGGGACCAAGCCATAAAGAAGACTACGTGACTATTGAGCAGGACTAAGCCACGGAAAGTGCCTGTTGGTGAAACAGGGATTAACGAGACCATTAGCGGAATGGAACTCAACAATGTGACTGCTGGGAAGGACCAAGCCATAAAGAATACTACACGATTGTTGGGCAGGACCAAGCCACGGAAGGTACCTGTTGGAGAAACAGGGCTTAATGAGACCATTAGCGAAATGGAACACAACAATATGACTGCTCGGCAGGACCAAACCAAAATGAGGACTACGCGACTACTAGGAAGAACCAAGCCAAAGAAGGTGCCTGTTGGCGAAACAGGGCTTAACGAGACTATTAGTGGAATGGAACTCAATAATATGACTACTGGGAAAGGCCAAGCCATAAAGAAAACACGCGACTGTTGGGTAAGACCAAGCCACAAAAGGTGCCTGTTGGTGAAACAGGGCTTAACGAGACCATTAGCGGAATGGAACTAAACAATATGACTGTTGGGCAGGACCAAGCCACAAAGAAAACACGCGACTGTTGGGCAGGACCAAGCCACGGAAGGTGCCTGTTGGCGAAACAGGGCTTAACGAGACCATTAGCGGAATGGAAGTCTACAATATGACTGCTGGGTAGGACTAGGCCATAAAGAAGACTACGCAACTGCTGGGCAGGACCAAGCCACGGAAGGTGCCTGTTGGAGAAACATGGCTTAAAGAGACCATTAGCGAAATGGAACTCAACAATATAACTGCTGGGCAGGACCAAGCCATAAAGAAGACTACGCGACTTCTAGGCAGAACCAAGCCACAGAAGGTGTCTGTTGGTGAAACAGGGCCTAACGAGACCATTAGCGTAATGGAACTCAAAAATATGAATGTTGGGCAGAACCAAGCCATAAAGAAAACACGTGACTGTTGGGCAGAACCAAGCCAGGGAAGGTGCCTGTATGTGAAACAGGGCTTAACGAGACCATTAGCGGAATGGAACTAAACAATATGACTGTTGGGCAGGACCAAGCCACAAAGAAAACACGCGACTGTTGGGAAGGACCAAGCCACGGAAGGTGCCTGTTGGCGAAACATGGCTTAACGAGACCATTAGCGGAATGAAACTCAACAATATGACTGCTGGGTAGGACCAAGCCATAAAGAAGACTACGCAACTGCTGGGCAGGACCAAGCCAAGGAAGGTGCCTGTTTGCGAAACAGGCTTTAACGAGACCATTAGCGGAATGGAACTCAACAATATGACTGTTGGGCAGGACCAATTCATAAAGAAGACTACGCGACTTTTGGGCAGGACCAAGCCACGGAAGGTGCCTGTTGGCGAAATAGAGCATAACGAGACCATTAGCAGAATGGAACTCGACAATGTGACTGTTGGGTAGGACCAAGCAACAAAGAAAACACGCAACTGTTGGGCAGGACCAAGCCACGGTAGGTGCTTGTTGAACAGGGCTTAACGAGACCATTAGCGGAATGGAACTCAACAATATGACTGCTGGGAAGGACCAAGTCATAAAGAAAAACACGCGACTGCTGGGCAGGACAAAGCCACGGAAGGTTCCTCTTGGAGAAACAATGCTTAACGAGACTAATAGAAGAATGGAACTAAACAATATGACTGCTAGGGAGGACCAAGCCATAAAGAAAACACGTGACTGCTGGGCAGGACCAAGCTACTGAAGGTGCCTGTTGGTGAAACAGGGCTTAACGAGACCATTAGTGGAATGGAACTCAACAATGTGACTGCTGGGAAGGACCAAGCCATAAATAATACTACGCGATTGTTGGGCAGGACCAAGCCACGGAAGGTACCTGTTGGAGAAACAGGGCTTAATGAGACCATTAGCAAAATGGAACACAAAAATATGACTGCTCGGCAGGACCAAACCAAAATGAGGACTACGCGACTACTAGGAAGAACCAAGCCAAAGAAGGTGCCTGTTGGCGAAACAGGGCTTAACGAGACTATTAGTGGAATGGAACTCAATAATATGACTACTGGGAAAGGCCAAGCCATAAAGAAAACACGCGACTGCTGGGTAAGACCAAGCCACAAAAGGTGCCTGTTGGTGAAACAGGGCTTAACGAGACCATTAGCGGAATGGAACTAAACAATATGACTGTTGGGCAGGACCAAGCCACAAAGAAAACACGCGACTGTTGGGCAGGACCAAGCCACGGAAGGTGCCTGTTGGCGAAACAGGGCTTAACGAGACCATTAGCGGAATGGAACTCAACAATATGACTGCTGGGTAGGACTAGGCCATAAAGAAGACTACGCAACTGCTGGGCAGGACCAAGCCACGGAAGGTGCCTGTTGGAGAAACAGGGCTTAAAGAGACCATTAGCGAAATGGAACTCAACAATATGACTGCTGGGCAGGACCAAGCCATAAAGAAGACTGCACTACTGCTAGGCAGAACCATGCCACAGAAGGTGCCTGTTGGTGAAACAGGGCCTAACGAGACCATTAGCGTAATGGAACTCAAAAATATGAATGTTGGGCAGAACCAAGCCATAAACAAAACACGTGACTGTTGGGCAGAACCAAGCCAGGGAAGGTGCCTGTATGTGAAACAGGGCTTAACGAGACCATTAGCGGAATGAAACTAAACAATATGACTGTTGGGCAGGACCAAGCCACAAAGAAAACACGCGACTGTTGGGAAGGACCAAGCCACGGAAGGTGCCTGTTGGCGAAACATGGCTTAACGAGACCATTAGCGGAATGAAACTCAACAATATGACTGCTGGGTAGGACCAAGCCATAAAGAAGACTACGCAACTGCTGGGCAGGACCAAGCCACGGAAGGTGCCTGTTGGAGAAACAAGGCGTAAAGAGACCATTAGCGAAATGGAACTCAACAATATGACTGCTGGGCAGGACCAAGCCATAAAGAAGACAGCGCGACTGCTATGCAGAACCAAGCCACAGAAGGTGCCTGTTGGTGAAACAGGGCCTAACTAGACCATTAGCGTAATGGAACTCAACAATATGATTGTTGGGCAGGACCAAGCCATAAAGAAAACACGTGACTGTTGGGCATGACCAAGCCAGGGAAGGTGCCTGTTTGCGAAACAGAGCTTAACGAGACCATTAGCGGAATGAAACTCAACAATATGACTGCTGGGCGGGACCAAGCCATAGAGAAGACTACGTGACTATTGAGCAGGACTAAGCCACGGAAAGTTCCTGTTGGTGAAACAGGGCTTAACGAGACCATTAGCGGAATGGAACTCAACAATGTGACTGCTGGGAAGGACCAAGCCATAAAGAATACTACGCGATTGTTGGGCAGGACCAAGCCACGGAAGGTACCTGTTGGAGAAACAGGGCTTAATGAGACCATTAGGGAAATGGAACACAACAATATGACTGCTCGGCAGGACCAAACCAAAATGAGGACTACGCGACTACTAGGAAGAACCAAGCCAAAGAAGGTGCCTGTTGGCGAAACAGGGCTTAACGAGACTATTAAGGGAATGGAATTCAATAATATGACTACTGGGTAAGGCCAAGCCATAAAGAAAACACGCGACTGCTGGGTAAGACCAAGCCACAAAAGGTGCCTGTTGGTGAAACAGGGCTTAACGAGACCATTAGCGGAATGGAACTAAACAATATGACTGTTGGGCAGGACCAAGCCACAAAGAAAACACGCGACTGTTGGGCAGGACCAAGCCACGGAAGGTGCCTGTTGGCGAAACAGGGCTTAACGAGACCATTAGCGGAATGGAACTCAACAATATGACTGCTGGGTAGGACTAGGCCATAAAGAAGACTACGCAACTGCTGGGCAGGACCAAGCCACGGAAGGTGCCTGTTGGAGAAACAGGGCTTAAAGAGACCATTAGCGAAATGGAACTCAACAATATGACTGCTGGGCAGGACTAAGCCATAAAGAAGACTGCACTACTGCTAGGCAGAACCATGCCACAGAAGGTGCCTGTTGGTGAAACAGGGCCTAACGAGACCATTAGCGTAATGGAACTCAAAAATATGAATGTTGGGCAGAACCAAGCCATAAACAAAACACGTGACTGTTGGGCAGAACCAAGCCAGGGAAGGTGCCTGTATGTGAAACAGGGCTTAACGAGACCATTAGCGGAATGAAACTAAACAATATGACTGTTGGGCAGGACCAAGCCACAAAGAAAACACGCGACTGTTGGGAAGGACCAAGCCACGGAAGGTGCCTGTTGGCGAAACATGGCTTAACGAGACCATTAGCGGAATGAAACTCAACAATATGACTGCTGGGTAGGACCAAGCCATAAAGAAGACTACGCAACTGCTGGGCAGGACCAAGCCACGGAAGGTGCCTGTTGGAGAAACAAGGCGTAAAGAGACCATTAGCGAAATGGAACTCAACAATATGACTGCTGGGCAGGACCAAGCCATAAAGAAGACAGCGCGACTGCTATGCAGAACCAAGCCACAGAAGGTGCCTGTTGGTGAAACAGGGCCTAACTAGACCATTAGCGTAATGGAACTCAACAATATGATTGTTGGGCAGGACCAAGCCATAAAGAAAACACGTGACTGTTGGGCATGACCAAGCCAGGGAAGGTGCCTGTTTGCGAAACAGAGCTTAACGAGACCATTAGCGGAATGAAACTCAACAATATGACTGCTGGGCGGGACCAAGCCATAGAGAAGACTACGTGACTATTGAGCAGGACTAAGCCACGGAAAGTTCCTGTTGGTGAAACAGGGCTTAACGAGACCATTAGCGGAATGGAACTCAACAATGTGACTGCTGGGAAGGACCAAGCCATAAAGAATACTACGCGATTGTTGGGCAGGACCAAGCCACGGAAGGTACCTGTTGGAGAAACAGGGCTTAATGAGACCATTAGGGAAATGGAACACAACAATATGACTGCTCGGCAGGACCAAACCAAAATGAGGACTACGCGACTACTAGGAAGAACCAAGCCAAAGAAGGTGCCTGTTGGCGAAACAGGGCTTAACGAGACTATTAAGGGAATGGAATTCAATAATATGACTACTGGGTAAGGCCAAGCCATAAAGAAAACACGCGACTGCTGGGTAAGACCAAGCCACAAAAGGTGCCTGTTGGTGAAACAGGGCTTAACGAGACCATTAGCGGAATGGAACTAAACAATATGACTGTTGGGCAGGACCAAGCCACAAAGAAAACACGCGACTGTTGGGCAGGACCAAGCCACGGAAGGTGCCAGTTAGCGAAACAGGGCTTAACGAGACCATTAGCGGAATGGAAGTCTACAATATGACTGCTGGGTAGGACTAGGCCATAAAGAAGACTACGCAACTGCTGGGCAGGACCAAGCCACGGAAGGTGCCTGTTGGAGAAACATGGCTTAAAGAGACCATTAGCGAAATGGAACTCAACAATATAACTGCTGGGCAGGACCAAGCCATAAAGAAGACTACGCGACTGCTAGGCAGAACCAAGCCACAGAAGGTGTCTGTTGGTGAAACAGGGCCTAACGAGACCATTAGAGTAATGGAACTCAAAAATATGAATGTTGGGCAGAACCAAGCCATAAAGAAAACACGTGACTGTTGGGCAGAACCAAGCCAGGGAAGGTGCCTGTATGTGAAACAGGGCTTAACGAGACCATTAGCGGAATGGAACTAAACAATATGACTGTTGGGCAGGACCAAGCCACAAAGAAAACACGCGACTGTTGGGCAGGACCAAGCCACGGAAGGTGCCTGTTGGCGAAACATGGCTTAACGAGACCATTAGCGGAATGAAACTCAACAATATGACTGCTGGGTAGGACCAAGCCATAAAGAAGACTACGCAACTGATGGGCAGGACCAAGCCACGGAAAGTGCCTGTTGGAGAAACAAGGCGTAAAGAGACCATTAGCGAAATGGAACTCAACAATATGACTGCTGGGCAGGACCAAGCCATAAAGAAGACAGCGCGACTGCTATGCAGAACCAAGCCACAGAAGGTGCCTGTTGGTGAAACAGGGCCTAACGAGACCATTAGCGTAATGGAACTCAACAATATGACTGTTGGGCAGGACCAAGCCATAAAGAATTCACGTGACTGTTGGGCAGGACCAAGCCAGGGAAGGTGTCTGTTTGCGAAACAGAGCTTAACGAGACCATTAGCGGAATGAAACTCAACAATATGACTGCTGGGCGGGACCAAGCCATAAAGAAGACTACGTGACTATTGAGCAGGACTAAGCCACGGAAGGTGCCTGTTAGTGAAACAGGGCTTAACGAGACCATTAGCGGAATGGAACTCAACAATGTGACTGCTGGGAATGACCAAGCCATAAAGAATACTACGCGACTGCTGGGCAGGACCAAGCCATGGAAGGTTCCTGTTGGAGAAACAGGGCTTAACGAGACCATTAGCGAAATGGAACTCAAAAATATGACTGTTGGGCAGGACAAGGGCATAAAGAAGACTACGTGACTGCTAGGCAGAACCAAGCCACAGAAGGTGCCTGTTGGTGAAAGAGGGCCTAACGAGACCATTAGCGGAATGGAACTCAACAATATGACTATTGGGCAGGACCAAGCCATAAAGAAAACACGTGACTGTTGGGCAGGACCAAGCCAAGGAAGGTGCCTGTTTGCGAAACAGGGTTTAACGAGACCATTAGCGGAATGGAACTCAACAATATGACTGTTGGGCAGGACCAATTCATAAAGAAGACTACGCGACTTTTGGGCAGGACCAAGCCACGGAAGGTGCCTGTTGGCGAAATAGAGCATAACGAGACCATTAGCAGAATGGAACTCGACAATGTGACTGTTGGGTAGGACCAAGCCACAAAGAAAACACGCAACTGTTGGGCAGGACCAAGCCACGGTAGGTGCTTGTTGAACAGGGCTTAACGAGACCATTAGCGGAATGGAACTCAACAATATGACTGCTGGGAAGGACCAAGTCATAAAGAAAAACACGCGACTGCTGGGCAGGACAAAGCCACGGAAGGTGCCTCTTGGCGAAACAGGGCTTAACGAGACTAATAGAAGAATGGAACTAAACAATATGACTGCTAGGGAGGACCAAGCCATAAAGAAAACAAGTGACTGCAGGGCAGGACCAAGCCACGGAAGGTGCCTGTTGGTGAAACATAGCTTAACGAGACCATTAGCGGAATGGAACTCAACAATGTGACTGCTGGGAAGGACCAAGCCATAAAGAATACTACGCGATTGTTGGGCAGGACCAAGCCACGAAAGGTACCTGTTGGAGAAACAGGGCTTAATGAGACCATTAGCAAAATGGAACACAACAATATGACTGCTCGGCAGGACCAAACCAAAATGAGGACTACGCGACTGCTAGGAAGAACCAAGACAAAGAAGGTGCCTGTTGGCGAAACAGGGCTTAACGAGGCTATTAGTGGAATGGAACTCAATAATATGACTACTGGGAAAGGCCAAGCCATAAAGAAAACACGCGACTGCTGGGTAAGACCAAGCCACAAAAGGTGCCTGTTGGTGAAACAGGGTTTAACGAGACCATTAGCGGAATGGAACTAAACAATATGACTGTTGGGCAGGACCAAGCCACAAAGAAAACACGCGACTGTTGGGCAGGACCAAGCCACGAAAGGTGCCTGTTGACGAAACAGGGCTTAACGAGACCATTAGCGAAATGGAACTCAACAATATGACTGATGGGAAGGACCAAGCCATAAAGAAGACTGTGCGACTGCTAGGCAGAACCAAGCCACAGAAGGTGTCTGTTGGTGAAACAGGGCCTAACGAGACCATTAGCGTAATGGAACTCAAAAATATGAATGTTGGGGAGGACCAAGCCATAAAGAAAACACGTGACTGTTGGGCAGAACCAAGACAGGGAAGGTGCCTGTATGTGAAACAGGGCTTAACGAGACCATTAGCGGAATGGAACTAAACAATATGACTGTTGGGCAGGACCAAGCCACAAAGAAAACACGCGACTGTTGGGCAGGACCAAGCCACGGAAGGTGCCTGTTGGCGAAACATGGCTTAACGAGACCATTAGCGGAATGAAACTCAACAATATGACTGCTGGGTAGGACCAAGCCATAAAGAAGACTACGCGACTGCTGGGCAGGACCAAGCCATGGAAGGTGCCTGTTGGAGAAACAGGGCTTAAAGAGACCATTAGCGAAATGGAACTCAACAATATGACTGCTAGGCAGGACCAAGCCATAAAGAAGACAGCGCGACTGCTATGCAGAACCAAGCCACAGAAGGTGCCTGTAGGTGAAACAGGGCCTAACGAGACCATTAGCGTAATGGAACTCAACAATATGACTGTTGGGCAGGACCAAGCCATAAAGAAAACACGTGACTGTTGGGCAGGACCAAGCCAGGGAAGGTGCCTGTTTGGGAAACAGAGCTTAACGAGACCATTAGCGGAATGAAACTCAACAATATGACTGCAAGGCGGGACCAAGCCATAAAGAAGACTACGTGACTTTTGAGCAGGACTAAGCCACAAAAGGTTCTTGTTGGCGAAATAGGGCTTAACGAGACCATTACCGGAATGGAACTCAACAATATGACTGCTGGGTAGGACCAAGCCATAAAGTAGACTACGCGACTGCTGGGCAGGACCAAGCCATGGAAGGTGCCTGTTGGAGAAACAGGGCTTAAAGAGACCATTAGCGAAATGGAACTCAACAATATGACTGCTGGGCAGGACCAAGCCATAAAGAAGACTGCGCGACTGCTAGGCAGAACCAAGCCACAGAAGGTGCCTGTTGGTGAAACAGGGCCTAACGAGACCATTAGCGTAATGGAACTCAACAATATGACTGTTGGGCAGGACCAAGCCATAAAGAAAACACGTGACTGTTGGGCAGGACCAAGCCAGGGAAGGTGCCTGTTTGCGAAACAAAGCTTAACGAGACCATTAGCGGAATGAAACTCAACAATATGACTGTTGGGCGGGACCAAGCCATAAAGAAGACTACGTGACTTTTGAGCAGGACTAAGCCACGGAAGGTTCTTGTTGGCAAAATAGGGCTTAACGAGACCATTACCGGAATGGAACTCAACAAATATGACTGCTGGGTAGGACCAAGCCATAAAGTAGACTACGCGACTGCTGGGCAGGACCAAGCCATGGAAGGTGCCTGTTGGAGAAACAGGGCTTAATGGGACCATTAGCGAAATGGAACTCAAAAATATGATTGTTGGGCAGGATAAGGGCATAAAGAAGACTACGTGACTGCTAGGCAGAACCAAGCCACAGAAGGTACCTGTTGGTGAAACAGGGCCTAACGAGACCATTAGCGGAATGGAACTCAACAATATGACTGTTGGGCAGGACCAAGCCATAAAGAAAACACGTGACTGTTGGGCAGCACCTAGCCAAGGAAGGTGCCTGTTTGCGAAACAGGGTTTAACGAGACCATTAGCGGAATGGAACTCAACAATATGATTGTTGGGCAGGACCAGTTCATAAAGAAGACTACGCGACTTTTTGGCAGGACCAAGCCACGGAAGGTGCCTGTTGGCAAAATAAAGCATAACGAGACCATTAGCAGAATGGAACTCGACAATGTGACTGTTGGGTAGGACCAAGCCACAAAGAAAACACGCAACTGTTGGGCAGGACCAAGCCACGGTAGGTGCTTGTTGAACAGGGCTTAACGAGACCATTAGCGGAATGGAACTCAACAATATGACTGCTGGGCAGGACCAAGTCATAAAGAAAAACACGCGACTGCTGGGCAGGACAAAGCCACGGAAGGTGCCTCTTGGCGAAACAGGGCTTAACGAGACTAATAGAAGAATGGAACTAAACAATATGACTGCTAGGGAGGACCAAGCCATAAAGAAAACACGTGACTGCTGGGCAGGACCAAGCCACGGAAGGTGCCTGTTGGTGAAACAGGGCTTAACGAGACCATTAGCGGAATGGAACTCAACAATGTGACTGCTGGGAAGGACCAAGCCATAAAGAATACTACGCGATTGTTGGGCAGGACCAAGCCACGAAAGGTACCTGTTGGAGAAACAGGGCTTAATGAGACCATTAGCGAAATGGAACACAACAATATGACTGCTCGGCAGGACCAAACCAAAATGAGGACTACGCGACTGCTAGGAAGAACCAAGCCAAAGAAGGTGCCTGTTGGCGAAACAGGGCTTAACGAGACTATTAGTGGAATGGAACTCAATAATATGACTACTGGGAAAGGCCAAGCCATAACGAAAACACGCGACTGCTGGGTAAGACCAAGCCACAAAAGGTGCCTGTTGGTGAAACAGGGCTTAACGAGACCATTAGCGGAATGGAACTAAACAATATGACTGTTGGGCAGGACCAAGCCACAAAGAAAACACGCGACTGTTGGGCAGGACCAAGCCACGGAAGGTGCCTGTTGACGAAACAGGGCTTAACGAGACCATTAGCGGAATGGAAATCAACAATATGACTGCTGGGTAGGACTAGGCCATAAAGAAGACTACGCAACTGCTGGGCAGGACCAAGCCACAGAAGGTGCCTGTTGGAGAAACAGGGCTTAAAGAGACCATTAGCGAAATGGAACTCAACAATATGACTGCTGGGCAGGACCAAGCCATAAAGAAGTCTGCCCGACTGCTAGGCAGAACCAAGCCACAGAAGGTGTCTGTTGGTGAAACAGGGCCTAACGAGACCATTAGCGTAATGGAACTCAAAAATATGAATGTTGGGCAGGACCAAGCCATAAAGAAAACACGTGACTGTTGGGCAGAACCAAGCCAGGGAAGGTGCCTGTATGTGAAACAGGGCTTAACGAGACCATTAGCAGAATGGAACTAAACAATATGACTGTTGGGCAGGACCAAGCCACAAAGAAAACACGCGACTGTTGGGCAGGACCAAGCCACGGAAGGTGCCTGTTGGCGAAACATGGCTTAACGAGACCATTAGCGGAATGAAACTCAACAATATGACTGCTGGGTAGGACCAAGCCATAAAGAAGACTACGCGACTGCTGGGCAGGACCAAGCCACGGAAGGTGCCTGTTGGAGAAACAAGGCGTAAAGAGACCATTAGCGAAATGGAACTCAACAATATGACTGCTGGGCAGGACCAAACCATAAAGAAGACAACGCGACTGCTATGCAGAACCAAGCCACAGAAGGTGCCTGTTGGTGAAATAGGGCCTAACGAGACCATTAGCGTAATGGAACTCAACAATATGACTGTTGGGCAGGACCAAGCCATAAAGAAAACACGTGACTGTTGGGCAGGACCAAGCCAGGGAAGGTGCCTGTTTGCGAAACAGAGCATAACGAGACCATTAGCGGAATGAAACTCAACAATATGACTGCTGGGCGGGACCAAGCCATAAAGAAGACTACGTGACTATTGAGCAGGACTAAGCCACGGAAGGTTCTTGTTGGCGAAATAGGGCTTAACGAGACCATTACCGGAATGGAACTCAACAATATGACTGCTGGGTAGGACCAAGCCATAAAGTAGACTACGCGACTGCTGGGCAGGACCAAGGCATGGAAGGTGCCTGTTGGAGAAACAGGGCTTAACGATACCATTAGCGGAATGGAACTCAACAATATGACTATTGGGCAGGACCAAGCCACAAAGAAAACACGCGACTGTTGGACAGGACCAAGCCACGGAAGGTGCCTGTTGGAGAAACAAGGCTTAATGAGACCATTAGCGAAATGGAACTCAACAATATGACTGCTCGGCAGGACCAAACCATAATGAAGACTACACGACTGCTAGGAAGAACCAAGCCAAAGAAGGTGCCTGTAGGCGAAACAGGGCTTAACGAGACCATTAGCGGAATGGAACTCTATAATATGATTACTGGCCAAGACTAAGCCATAAAGAAAACACGCGAATGTTGGGCAGGACCAAGCCACAGAAGGTGCTTGTTGGAGAAACAGGGCTTAATGAGACCATTAGCGAAATAGAAATCAACAATATGACTACTCGGCAGGACCAAACCATAATGAAGACTACGCGACTGCTAGGTAGAACCAAGCCAAAGAAGGTGCCTGTTGGAGAAACAGGGCTTAACGAGACCATTAGCGGAATGGAACTCAATAATATGACTACTAGGCAAGACCAAACCATAAAGAAAACACGCGACTGCTAGGCAGGACCAAGCCACAGAAGGTGCCTGTTGGTGAAATAGGGCTTAACGAGACAATTAGCGGAATTGAACTAAACAATATGACTGTTGGGCAGGACCAAGCCACAAAGAAAACACGCGACTGTTGGGCAGGACCAAGGCACGGAAGGTGCCTGTTGGCGAAACAGGGCTTAACGAGACCATTAGCGGAATGGAACTCAACAATATGACTGCTGGTTAGGACTAGGCCATAAAGAAGACTACGCAACTGCTGGGCAGGACCAAGCCACAGAAGGTACCTGTCGGAGAAACAGGGCTTAACGAGACCATTAGCAAAATGGAACTCAACAATATGAGTGTTGGGCAGGACATGGCCATAAAGAAGACTGTGTGACTGCTAGGCAGAACCAAGCCACAGAAGGTGCATGTTGGTGAAATAGGGCCTAACGAGACCATTAACGGAATGGAACTCAACTATATGACTGCTGTTTAGGACCAAGCCATAAAGAAAACACGTGATTGTATGGAAGGTACAAGCCAGGGAAGGTGCCTGTTGGAAAAACAGGGCTTAATGAGACCATTAGAGGAATGGAACTCAACAATATGACTGCTGGGTAGGACCAAGCCATAAAGAAGACTACGCGACTATTGAGTAGGACCAAGCCACAAAAAGTTCTTGTTGGTGAAACAGGGCTTAACGAGACCATTAGCAGAATGGAACTCAACAATATGACTACTGGGTATGACAAAAGCATAAAGTAGACTACGCGACTGCTGCGCAGGACCAAGCCATGGAAGGTGCCTGTTGGAGAAACAGGGCTTAACGAGACCATTAGAGAAATGGAACCCAACAATATGACTGTTGGGTAGGACCAAGCCAAAAAGAAGACTACGCGACTGCTAGGCAGAACCAAGCCACACAAGGTGCCTGTTGGTGAATCAGGGCCTAACGAGACTATTAGCGGAATGGAACTCAACAATATGATTGTTGGGCAGGACCAAGCCATAAAGAAAACACGTGACTGTTGGGCAGGACAAATCCAAGGAAGGTGCCTGTTGGCGAAACAGGGCTTAACGAGACCATTAGCGGAATGGAACTTAACAATATGACTGTTGGGAAGGACCAAGCCATAAAGAAGACTACGCGACTGTTGGGCCGGACCAAGCCACAGAAGGTGTCTGTTGGCGAAATAGGGCTTAACGAGACCATTAGCATAATGGAACTCGACAATGTGATTGCTGGGTAGGACCAAGCCATAAAGAAAACACGCAACTGTTGGGCAGGACCAAACCACGGTAGGTGCTTGTTGGCGAAACAGGGCTTGACGAGACCATTAGCGGAATGGAACTCAACTATATGACTGTTGGGCAGGACCAAGTCATAAAGACAAACACGCGACTGCTGGGCAGGTCCAAGCCACGGAAGGTGTTTGTTGGCGAAACAGGGCTTAACGAGACTATTAGCGGAATTGAACTAAACAATATGACTGCTAGGAAGTACCAAGCCATAAAGAAAACACGTGACTGCAGGGCAGGACCAAGCCACGGAAGGTGCCTGTTGGTGAAATAGGGCTTAACGAGACCATTAGCGGAATGGAACTCAACACTATGACTGTTGGGATGGACCAAGCCATAATGAATACTACGCGATTGTTGGGCAGGACAAAGCCACAGAAAGTACTTGTTGGCGAAACAGCGCTTAACGATATCATTAGCGGAATGGAACTCAACAATATGACTATTGGGAAAGACCAAGGCACAAAGAAAACACGCGACTGTTGGGCAGGACCAAGCCACGGAAGGTGCCTGTTGGAGAAACAGGGCTTAATGAGACTATTAGCGAAATGGAACACAACAATATGACTGCTCGGCAGGACCAAACCAAAATGAGGACTACGCGACTGCTAGGAAGAACCAAGCCAAAGAAGGTGCCTGTTGGCGAAACAGGGCTTAACGAGACTATTAGTGGAATGGAACTCAATAATATGACTACTGGGCAAGGCCAAGCCATAAAGAAAACATGCGACTGCTGGGTAAGACCAAGCCACAGAAGGTGCCTGTTGGTGAAATAGGGCTTAACGAGACCATTAGCGGAATGGAACTAAACAATATGACTGTTGGGCAGGACCAAGCCACAAAGAAAACACGCGACTGTTGGGCAGGACAAGGCCACGGAAGGTGCCTGTTGGCGAAACAGGGCTTAACGAGACCATTAGCGGAATGGAACTCAACAATATGACTGCTGGGTAGGACTAGGCCATAAAGAAGACTACGCAACTGCTGGGCAGGACCAAGCCACGGAATGTGTCTGTTGGAGAAACAGGGCTTAAAGAGACCATTAGCGAAATGGAACTCAACAATATGACTACTGGGCAGGACCAAGCCATAAAGAAGACTGCGCGACTGCTAGGAAGAACCAAGCCACAGAAGGTGCCTGTTGGTGAAACAGGGCCTAACGAGACCATTAGCGTAATGGAACTCAAAAATATGAATGTTGGGCAGGACCAAGCCATAATGAAAACACGTGACTGTTGGGCAGAACCAAGCCATGCAAGGTGCCTGTATGTGAAACAGGGCTTAACGAGACCATTAGCGGAATGGAACTAAACAATATGACTGTTGGGCAGGACCAAGCCACAAAGAAAACACGCGACTGTTGGGCAGGACCAAGCCACAGAAGTTGCCTATTGGCGAAACATGGCTTAACGAGACCATTAGCGGAATGGAACTCAACAATATGACTGCTGGGTAGGACCAAGCCATAAAGAAGACTACGCGACTGCTGGGCAGGACCAAGCCACGGAAGGTGCCTGTTGGAGAAACAAGGCGTAAAGAGACCATTAGCGAAATGGAACTCAACAATATGACTGCTGGGCAGGACCAAGCCATAAAGAAGACAATGCGACTACTAGGAAGAACCAAGCCAAAGAAGGTGCCTGTTGGCGAAACAGGGCTTAACGAGACTATTAGTGGAATGGAACTCCATAATATGACTACTGGGAAAGGCCAAGCCATAAAAAAAACACGCGACTGCTGGGTAAGACCAAGCCACAAAAGGTGCCTGTTGGTGAAACAGGGCTTAACGAGACCATTAGCGGAATGGAACTAAACAATATGACTATTGGGCAGGACCAAGTCACAAAGAATACACGCGACTGTTGGGCAGGACCAAGCCACGGAAGGTGCCTGTTGGCGAAACAGGGCTTAACGAGACCATTAGCGGAATGGAACTCAACAATATGACTGCTGGGTAGGACTAGGCCATAAAGAAGACTACGCAACTTCTGGGCAGGACCAAGCCACGGAAGGTGCCTGTTGGAGAAACAGGGCGTAAAGAGACCATTAGCGAAATGGAACTCAACAATATGACTGCTGGGCAGGACCAAGCCATAAAGAAGACAGCGCGACTGCTAGGATGAACCAAGCCACAGAAGGTGCCTGTTGGTGAAACAGGGCCTAACGAGACCATTAGCGTAATGGAACTCAACAATATGACTGTTGGGCAGGACCAAGCCATAAAGAAAACACGTGACTGTTGGGCAGGACCAAGCCAGGGAAGGTGCCTGTTTGCGAAACAGAGCTTAACGAGACCATTAGCGGAATGAAACTCAACAATATGACTGCTGGGCGGGACCAAGCCATAAAGAAGACTATGTGACTATTGAGCAGGACTAAGCCACGGAAGGTGCCTGTTGGTGAAACAGGGCTTAACGAGACCATTAGCGGAATGGAACTCAACAATGTGACTGCTGGGAAGGACAAAGCCATAAAGAATACTACGCGACTGCTGGGCAGGACCAAGCCATGGAAGGTGCCTGTTGGAGAAACAGGGCTTAACGAGACCATTACCGAAATGGAACTCAAAAATATGACTGTTGGGCAGGACAAGGGCATAAAGAAGACTACGTAACTGCTAGGCAGAACCAAGCCACAGAAGGTGCCTGTTGGTGAAACATGGCCTAACGAGACCATTAGCGGAATGGAACTCAACAATATGACTGTTGGGCAGGACCAAGCCATAAAGAAAACACGTGACTGTTGGGCAGGACCAAGCCAAGGAAGGTGCCTGTTTGCGAAACAGGCTTTAACGAGACCATTAGCGGAATGGAACTCAACAATATGACTGTTGGGCAGGACCAATTCATAAAGAAGACTACGCGACTTTTGGGCAGGACCAAGCCACGGAAGGTGCCTGTTGGCGAAATAGAGCATAACGAGACCATTAGCAGAATGGAACTCGACAATGTGACTGTTGGGTAGGACCAAGCAACAAAGAAAACACGCAACTGTTGGGCAGGACCAAGCCACGGTAGGTGCTTGTTGAACAGGGCTTAATGAGACCATTAGCGGAATGGAACTCAACAATATGACTGCTGGGTAGGACTAGGCCATAAAGAAGACTACGCAACTGCTGGGCAGGACCAAGCCACGGAATGTGTCTGTTGGAGAAACAGGGCTTAAAGAGACCATTAGCGAAATGGAACTCAACAATATGACTACTGGGCAGGACCAAGCCATAAAGAAGACTGCGCGACTGCTAGGAAGAACCAAGCCACAGAAGGTGCCTGTTGGTGAAACAGGGCCTAACGAGACCATTAGCATAATGGAACTCAAAAATATGAATGTTGGGCAGGACCAAGCCATAATGAAAACACGTGACTGTTGGGCAGAACCAAGCCATGCAAGGTGCCTGTATGTGAAACAGGGCTTAACGAGACCATTAGCGGAATGGAACTAAACAATATGACTGTTGGGCAGGACCAAGCCACAAAGAAAACACGCGACTGTTGGGCAGGACCAAGCCACAGAAGTTGCCTATTGGCGAAACATGGCTTAACGAGACCATTAGCGGAATGGAACTCAACAATATGACTGCTGGGTAGGACCAAGCCATAAAGAAGACTACGCGACTGCTGGGCATGACCAAGCCACGGAAGGTGCCTGTTGGAGAAACAAGGCGTAAAGAGACCATTAGCGAAATGGAACTCAACAATATGACTGCTGGGCAGGACCAAGCCATAAAGAAGACAATGCGACTACTAGGAAGAACCAAGCCAAAGAAGGTGCCTGTTGGCGAAACAGGGCTTAACGAGACTATTAGTGGAATGGAACTCAATAATATGACTACTGGGAAAGGCCAAGCCATAAAAAAAACACGCGACTGCTGGGTAAGACCAAGCCACAAAAGGTGCCTGTTGGTGAAACAGGGCTTAACGAGACCATTAGCGGAATGGAACTAAACAATATGACTGTTGGGCAGGACCAAGTCACAAAGAAAACACGCGACTGTTGGGCAGGACCAAGCCACGGAAGGTGCCTGTTGGCGAAACAGGGCTTAACGAGACCATTAGCGGAATGGAACTCAACAATATGACTGCTGGATAGGACTAGGCCATAAAGAAGACTACGCAACTTCTGGGCAGGACCAAGCCACGGAAGGTGCCTGTTGGAGAAACAGGGCGTAAAGAGACCATTAGCGAAATGGAACTCAACAATATGACTGCTGGGCAGGACCAAGCCATAAAGAAGACAGCGCGACTGCTAGGAAGAACCAAGCCACAGAAGGTGCCTGTTGGTGAAACAGGGCCTAACGAGACCATTAGCGTAATGGAACTCAACAATATGACTGTTGGGCAGGACCAAGCCATAAAGAAAACACGTGACTGTTGGGCAGGACCAAGCCAGGGAAGGTGCCTGTTTGCGAAACAGAGCTTAACGAGACCATTAGCGGAATGAAACTCAACAATATGACTGCTGGGCGGGACCAAGCCATAAAGAAGACTATGTGACTATTGAGCAGGACTAAGCCACGGAAGGTGCCTGTTGGTGAAACAGGGCTTAACGAGACCATTAGCGGAATGGAACTCAACAATGTGACTGCTGGGAAGGACAAAGCCATAAAGAATACTACGCGACTGCTGGGCAGGACCAAGCCATGGAAGGTGCCTGTTGGAGAAACAGGGCTTAACGAGACCATTACCGAAATGGAACTCAAAAATATGACTGTTGGGCAGGACAAGGGCATAAAGAAGACTACGTAACTGCTAGGCAGAACCAAGCCACAGAAGGTGCCTGTTGGTGAAACATGGCCTAACGAGACCATTAGCGGAATGGAACTCAACAATATGACTGTTGGGCAGGACCAAGCCATAAAGAAAACACGTGACTGTTGGGCAGGACCAAGCCAAGGAAGGTGCCTGTTTGCGAAACAGGCTTTAACGAGACCATTAGCGGAATGGAACTCAACAATATGACTGTTGGGCAGGACCAATTCATAAAGAAGACTACGCGACTTTTGGGCAGGACCAAGCCACGGAAGGTGCCTGTTGGCGAAATAGAGCATAACGAGACCATTAGCAGAATGGAACTCGACAATGTGACTGTTGGGTAGGACCAAGCAACAAAGAAAACACGCAACTGTTGGGCAGGACCAAGCCACGGTAGGTGCTTGTTGAACAGGGCTTAATGAGACCATTAGCGGAATGGAACTCAACAATATGACTGCTGGGAAGGACCAAGTCATAAAGAAAAACACGCGACTGCTGGGCAGGACAAAGCCACGGAAGGTGCCTCTTGGAGAAACAATGCTTAACGAGACTAATACAAGAATGGAACTAAAGAATATGACTGCTAGGGAGGACCAAGCCATAAAGAAAACACGTGACTGCTGGGCAGGACCAAGCCACTGAAGGTGCCTGTTGGTGAAACAGGGCTTAACGAGACCATTAGTGGAATGGAACTCAACAATGTGACTGCTGGGAAGGACCAAGCCATAAAGAATACTACGCGATTGTTGGGCAGGACCAAGCCACGGAAGGTACTTGTTGGAGAAACAGGGCTTAATGAGACCATTAGCAAAATGGAACACAAAAATATGACTGCTCGGCAGGACCAAACCAAAATTAGGACTACGCGACTACTAGGAAGAACCAAGCCAAAGAAGGTGCCTGTTGGCGAAACAGGGCTTAACGAGACTATTAGTGGAATGGAACTCAATAATATGACTACTGGGAAAGGCCAAGCCATAAAGAAAACACGCGACTGCTGGGTAAGACCAAGCCACAAAAGGTGCCTGTTGGTGAAACTGGGCTTAACGAGACCATTAGCGGAATGGAACTAAACAATATGACTGTTGGGCAGGACCAAGCCACAAAGAAAACACGCGACTGTTGGGCAGGACCAAGCCACGGAAGGTGCCTGTTGGCGAAACAGGGCTTAACGAGACCATTAGCGGAATGGAACTCAACAACATGACTGCTGGGTAGGACTAGGCCATAAAGAAGACTACGCAACTGCTGGGCAGGACCAAGCCACGGAAGGTGCCTGTTGGAGAAACAGGGCTTAAAGAGACCATTAGCGAAATGGAACTCAACAATATGACTGCTGGGCAGGACCAAGCCATAAAGAAGACTGCACGACTGCTAGGCAGAACCATGCCACAGAAGGTGCCTGTTGGTGAAACAGGGCCTAACGAGACCATTAGCATAATGGAACTCAAAAATATGAATGTTGGGCAGAACCAAGCCATAAAGAAAACACGTGACTATTGGGCAGAACCAAGCCAGGGAAGGTGCCTGTATGTGAAACAGGGCTTAACGAGACCATTAGCGGAATGGAACTAAACAATATGACTGTTGGGCAGGACCAAGCCACAAAGAAAACACGCGACTGTTGGGAAGGACCAAGCCACGGAAGGTGCCTGTTGGCGAAACATGGCTTAACGAGACCATTAGCGGAATGAAACTCAACAATATGACTGCTGGGTAGGACCAAGCCATAAAGAAGACTACGCAACTGCTGGGCAGGACCAAGCCACGGAAGGTGCCTGTTGGAGAAACAAGGCGTAAAGAGACCATTAGCAAAATGGAACTCAACAATATGACTGCTGGGCAGGACAAAGCCATAAAGAAGACAGCGCGACTGCTATGCAGAACCAAGCCACAGAAGGTGCCTAATGGTGAAACAGGGCCTAACTAGACCATTAGCGTAATGGAACTCAACAATATGACTGTTGGGCAGGACCAAGCCATAAAGAAAACACGTGACTGTTGGGCAGGACCAAGCCAGGGAAGGTGCCTGTTTGCGAAACAGAGCTTAACGAGACCATTAGCGGAATGAAACTCAACAATATGACTGCTGGGCGGGACCAAGCCATAAAGAAGACTACGTGACTATTGAGCAGGACTAAGCCACGGAAAGTGCCTGTTGGTGAAACAGGGCTTAACGAGACCATTAGCGGAATGGAACTCAACAATGTGACTGTTGGGAAGGACCAAGCCATAAAGAATACTACGCGATTGTTGGGCAGGACCAAGCCACGGAAGGTACCTGTTGGAGAAACAGGGCTTAATGAGACCATTAGCGAAATGGAACACAACAATATGACTGCTCGGCAGGACCAAACCAAAATGAGGACTACGCGACTACTAGGAAGAACCAAGCCAAAGAAGGTGCCTGTTGGCGAAACAGGGCTTAACGAGACTATTAGTGGAATGGAACTCAATAATATGACTACTGGGAAAGGCCAAGCCATAAATAAAACACGCGACTGCTGGGTAAGACCAAGCCACAAAAGGTGCCTGTTGGTGAAACAGGGCTTAACGAGACCATTAGCGGAATGGAACTAAACAATATGACTGTTGGGCAGGACCAAGCCACAAAGAAAACACGCGACTGTTGGGCAGGACCAAGCCACGGAAGGTGCCTGTTGGCGAAACAGGGCTTAACGAGACCATTAGCGGAATGGAAGTCTACAATATGACTGCTGGGTAGGACTAGGCCATAAAGAAGACTACGCAACTGCTGGGCAGGACCAAGCCACGGAAGGTGCCTGTTGGAGAAACATGGCTTAAAGAGACCATTAGCGAAATGGAACTCAACAATATAACTGCTGGGCAGGACCAAGCCATAAAGAAAACTACGCGACTGCTAGGCAGAACCAAGCCACAGAAGGTGTCTGTTGGTGAAACAGGGCCTAACGAGACCATTAGCGTAATGGAACTCAAAAATATGAATGTTGGGCAGAACCAAGCCATAAAGAAAACACGTGACTGTTGGGCAGAACCAAGCCAGGGAAGGTGCCTGTATGTGAAACAGGGCTTAACGAGACCATTAGCGGAATGGAACTAAACAATATGACTGTTGGGCAGGACCAAGCCACAAAGAAAACACGCGACTGTTGGGAAGGACCAAGCCACGGAAGGTGCCTGTTGGCGAAACATGGCTTAACGAGACCATTAGCGGAATGAAACTCAACAATATGACTGCTGGGTAGGACCAAGCCATAAAGAAGACTACGCAACTGCTGGGCAGGACCAAGCCAAGGAAGGTGCCTGTTTGCGAAACAGGCTTTAACGAGACCATTAGCGGAATGGAACTCAACAATATGACTGTTGGGCAGGACCAATTCATAAAGAAGACTACGCGACTTTTGGGCAGGACCAAGCCACGGAAGGTGCCTGTTGGCGAAATAGAGCATAACGAGACCATTAGCAGAATGGAACTCGACAATGTGACTGTTGGGTAGGACCAAGCAACAAAGAAAACACGCAACTGTTGGGCAGGACCAAGCCACGGTAGGTGCTTGTTGAACAGGGCTTAACGAGACCATTAGTGGAATGGAACTCAACAATATGACTGCTGGGTAGGACCAAGCCATAAAGAAGACTACGCAACTGCTGGGCAGGACCAAGCCACGGAAGGTGCCTGTTGGAGAAACAGGGCTTAAAGAGACCATTAGCGAAATGGAACTCAACAATATGACTGCTGGGCAGGACCAAGCCATAAAGAAGACTGCACGACTGCTAGGCAGAACCATGCCACAAAAGGTGCCTGTTGGTGAAACAGGGCCTAACGAGACCATTAGCGTAATGGACCTCAAAAATATGAATGTTGGGAAGAACCAAGCCATAAAGAAAACACGTGACTGTTGGGCAGAACCAAGCCAGGGAAGGTGCCTGTATGTGAAACAGGGCTTAACGAGACCATTAGCGGAATGGAACTAAACAATATGACTGTTGGGCAGGACCAAGCCACAAAGAAAACACGCGACTGTTGGGAAGGACCAAGCCACGGAAGGTGCCTGTTGGCGAAACATGGCTTAACGAGACCATTAGCGGAATGAAACTCAACAATATGACTGCTGGGTAGGACCAAGCCATAAAGAAGACTACAAAACTGCTGGGCAGGACCAAGCCACGGAAGGTGCCTGTTGGAGAAACAAGGCGTAAAGAGACCATTAGCGAAATGGAACTCAACAATATGACTGCTGGGCAGGACCAAGCCATAAAGAAGACAGCGCGACTGCTATGCAGAACCAAGCCACAGAAGGTGCCTGTTGGTGAAACAGGGCCTAACTAGACCATTAGCGTAATGGAACTCAACAATATGATTGTTGGGCAGGACCAAGCCATAAAGAAAACAAGTGACTGTTGGGCATGACCAAGCCAGGGAAGGTGCCTGTTTGCGAAACAGAGCTTAACGAGACCATTAGCGGAATGAAACTCAACAATATGACTGCTGGGCGGGACCAAGCCATAGAGAAGACTACGTGACTATTGAGCAGGACTAAGCCACGGAAAGTGCCTGTTGGTGAAACAGGGCTTAACGAGACCATTAGCGGAATGGAACTCAACAATGTGACTGCTGGGAAGGACCAAGCCATAAAGAATACTACGCGATTGTTGGGCAGGACCAAGCCACGGAAGGTACCTGTTGGAGAAACAGGGCTTAATGAGACCATTAGGGAAATGGAACACAACAATATGACTGCTCGGCAGGACCAAACCAAAATGAGGACTACGCGACTACTAGGAAGAACCAAGCCAAAGAAGGTGCCTGTTGGCGAAACAGGGCTTAACGAGACTATTAGGGGAATGGAACTCAATAATATGACTACTGGGTAAGGCCAAGCCATAAAGAAAACACGCAACTGCTGGGTAAGACCAAGCCACAAAAGGTGCCTGTTGGTGAAACAGGGCTTAACGAGACCATTAGCGGAATGGAACTAAACAATATGACTGTTGGGCAGGACCAAGCCACAAAGAAAACACACGACTGTTCGGCAGGACCAAGCCACGGAAGGTGCCTGTTTGCGAAAAAGGGCTTAACGAGACCATTAGCGGAATGGAAGTCTACAATATGACTGCTTGGTAGGACTAGGCCATAAAGAAGACTACGCAACTGCTGGGCAGGACCAAGCCACGGAAGGTGCCTGTTGGAGAAACATGGCTTAAAGAGACCATTAGCGAAATGGAACTCAACAATATAACTGCTGGGCAGGACCAAGCCATAAAGAAGACTACGCGACTGCTAGGCAGAACCAAGCCACAGAAGGTGTCTGTTGGTGAAACAGGGCCTAACGAGACCATTAGCGTAATGGAACTAAAAAATATGAATGTTGGGCAGAACCAAGCCATAAAGAAAACACGTGACTGTTGGGCAGAACCAAGCCAGGGAAGGTGCCTGTATGTGAAACAGGGCTTAACGAGACCATTAGCGGAATGGAACTAAACAATATGACTGTTGGGCAGGACCAAGCCACAAAGAAAACACGCGACTGTTGGGCAGGACCAAGCCAAAGGAAGGTGCCTGTGGGCGAAACATGGCTTAACGAGACCATTAGCGGAATGAAACTCAACAATATGACTGCTGGGTAGGACCAAGCCATAAAGAAGACTACGCAACTGCTGGGCAGGACCAAGCCACGGAAAGTGCCTATTGGAGAAACAAGGCGTAAAGAGACCATTAGCGAAATGGAACTCAACAATATGACTGCTGGGCAGGACCAAGCCATAAAGAAGACAGTGCGACTGCTATGCAGAACCAAGCCACAGAAGGTGCCTGTTGGTGAAACAGGGCCTAACGAGACCATTAGCGTAATGGAACTCAACAATATGACTGTTGGGCAGGACCAAGCCATAAAGAAATCATGTGACTGTTGGGCAGGACCAAGCCAGGGAAGGTGCCTGTTTGCGAAACAGAGCTTAACGAGAGCATTAGCGGAATGAAACTCAACAATATGACTGCTGGGCGGGACCAAGCCATAAAGAAGACTACGTGACTATTGAGCAGGACTAAGCCACGGAAGGTGCCTGTTAGTGAAACAGGGCTTAACGAGACCATTAGCGGAATGGAACTCAACAATGTGACTGCTGGGAAGGACCAAGCCATAAAGAATACTACGCGACTGCTGGGCAGGACCAAGCCATGGAAGGTGCCTGTTGGAGAAACAGGGCTTAACGAGACCATTAGCGAAATGGAACTCAAAAATATGACTGTTGGGCAGGTAAAGGGCATAAAGAAGACTACGTGACTGCTAGGCAGAACCAAGCCACAGAAGGTGCCTGTTGGTGAAACAGGGCCTAACGAGACCATTAGCGGAATGGAACTCAAAAATATGAATGTTGGGCAGAACCAAGCCATAAAGAAAACACGTGACTGTTGGGCAGAACCAAGCCAGGGAAGGTGCCTGTATGTGAAACAGGGCTTAACGAGACCATTAGCGGAATGGAACTAAACAATATGACTGTTGGGCAGGACCAAGCCACAAAGAAAACACGCGACTGTTGGGCAGGACCAAGCCACGGAAGGTGCCTGTTGGCGAAACATGGCTTAACGAGACCATTAGCGGAATGAAACTCAACAATATGACTGCTGGGTAGGACCAAGCCATAAAGAAGACTACGCAACTGCTGGGCAGGACCAAGCCACGGAAAGTGCCTATTGGAGAAACAAGGCGTAAAGAGACCATTAGCGAAATGGAACTCAACAATATGACTGCTGGGCAGGACCAAGCCATAAAGAAGACAGCGCGACTGCTATGCAGAACCAAGCCACAGAAGGTGCCTGTTGGTGAAACAGGGCCTAACGAGACCATTAGCGTAATGGAACTCAACAATATGCCTGTTGGGCAGGACCAAGCCATAAAGAAATCACGTGACTGTTGGGCAGGACCAAGCCAGGGAAGGTGCCTGTTTGCGAAACAGAGCTTAACGAGACCATTAGCGGAATGAAACTCAACAATATGACTGCTGGGAGGGACCAAGCCATAAAGAAGACTACGTGACTATTGAGCAGGACTAAGCCACGGAAGGTGCCTGTTAGTGAAACAGGGCTTAACGAGACCATTAGCAGAATGGAACTCAACAATGTGACTGCTGGGAAGGACCAAGCCATAAAGAATACTACGCGACTGCTGGGCAGGACCAAGCCATGGAAGGTGCCTGTTGGAGAAACAGGGCTTAACGAGACCATTAGCGAAATGGAACTCAAAAATATGACTGTTGGGCAGGACAAGGGCATAAAGAAGACTACGTGACTGCTAGGCAGAACCAAGCCACAGAAGGTGCCTGTTGGTGAAACAGGGCCTAACGAGACCATTAGCGGAATGGAACTCAACAATATGACTATTGGGCAGGACCAAGCCATAAAGAAAACACGTGACTGTTGGGCAGGACCAAGCCAAGGAAGGTGCCTGTTTGCGAAACAGGGTTTAACGAGACCATTAGCGGAATGGAACTCAACAATATGACTGTTGGGCAGGACCAATTCATAAAGAAGACTACGCGACTTTTGGGCAGGACCAAGCCACGGAAGGTGCCTGTTGGCGAAATAGAGCATAACGAGACCATTAGCAGAATGGAACTCGACAATGTGACTGTTGGGTAGGACCAAGCCACAAAGAAAACACGCAACTGTTGGGCAGGACCAAGCCACGGTAGGTGCTTGTTGAACAGGGCTTAACGAGACCATTAGCGGAATGGAACTCAACAATATGACTGCTGGGAAGGACCAAGTCATAAAGAAAAACACGCGACTGCTGGGCAGGACAAAGCCACGGAAGGTGCCTCTTGGCGAAACAGGGCTTAACGAGACTAATAGAAGAATGGAACTAAACAATATGACTTCTAGGGAGGACCAAGCCATAAAGAAAACACGTGACTGCTAGGCAGGACCAAGCCACGGAAGGTGCATGTTGGTGAAACAGGGCTTAACGAGACCATTAGTGGAATGGAACTCAACAATGTGGCTGCTGGGAAGGACCAAGCCATAAAGAATACTACGCGATTGTTGGGCAGGACCAAGCCACAGAAGGTACCTGTTGGAGAAACAGGGCTTAATGAGACCATTAGCGAAATGGAACACAACAATATGACTGCTCGGCAGGACCAAACCAAAATGAGGACTACGCGACTACTAGGAAGAACCAAGCCAAAGAAGGTGCCTGTTGGCGAAACAGGGCTTAACGAGACTATTAGTGGAATGGAACTCAATAATATGACTACTGGGAAAGGCCAAGCCATAAAGAAAACACTAGACTGCTGGGTAAGACCAAGCCACAAAAGGTGCCTGTTGGTGAAACAGGGCTTAACGAGACCATTAGCGGAATGGAACTAAACAATATGACTGTTGGGCAGGACCAAGCCACAAAGAAAACACGCGACTGTTGGGCAGGACCAAGCCACGGAAGGTGCCTGTTGGCGAAACAGGGCTTAACGAGACCATTAGCGGAATGGAACTCAACAATATGACTGCTGGGTAGGACTAGGCGATAAAGAAGACTACGCAACTGCTGGGCAGGACCAAGCCACGGAAGGTGCCTGTTGGAGAAACAGGGCTTAAAGAGACCATTAGCGAAATGGAACTCAACAATATGACTGCTGGGCAGGACCAAGCCATAAAGAAGACTGCGCGACTGCTAGGCAGAACCAAGCCACAGAAGGTGCCTGTTGGTGAAACAGGGCCTAACGAGACCATTAGCGTAATGGAACTCAAAAATATGAATGTTGGGCAGAACCAAGCCATAAAGAAAACACATGACTGTTGGGCAGAACCAAGCCAGGGAAGGTGCCTGTATGTGAAACAGGGCTTAACGAGACCATTAGCGGAATGGAACTAAACAATATGACTATTGGGCAGGACCAACCCACAAAGAAAACACGCGACTGTTGGGCAGGACCAAGCCACGGAAGGTGCCTGTTGCCGAAACATGGCTTAACGAGACCATTAGCGGAATGAAACTCAACAATATGACTGCTGGGTAGGACCAAGCCATAAAGAAGACTACGCAACTGCTGGGCAGGACCAAGCCACGGAAAGTGCCTGTTGGAGAAACAAGGCGTAAAGAGACCATTAGCGAAATGGAACTCAACAATATGACTGCTGGGCAGGACCAAGCCATAAAGAAGACAGCGCGACTGCTATGCAGAACCAAGCCACAGAAGGTGCCTGTTGGTGAAACAGGGCCTAACGAGACCATTAGCGTAATGGAACTCAACAATATGACTGTTGGGCAGGACCCAGCCATAAAGAAAAGACGTGACTGTTGGGCAGGACCAAGCCAGGGAAGGTGCCTGTTTGCGAAACAGAGCTTAACGAGACCATTAGCGGAATGAAACTCAACAATATGACTGCTGGGCGGGACCAAGCCATAAAGAAGACTACGTGACTATTGAGCAGGACTAAGCCACGGAAGGTGCCTGTTAGTGAAACAGGGCTTAACGAGACCATTAGCGGAATGGAACTCAACAATGTGACTGCTGGGAAGGACGAAGCCATAAAGAATACTACGCGACTGCTGGGCAGGACCAAGCCACGGAAGGTGCCTGTTGGAGAAACAGGGCTTAATGAGACCATTAGCGAAATGGAACTCAAAAATATGACTGTTGGGCAGGACCAAACCAAAATGAGGACTACGCGACTACTAGGAAGAACCAAGCCAAAGAAGGTGCCTGTTGGCGAAACAGGGCTTAACTAGACTATTAGTGGAATGGAACTCAATAATATGACTACTGGGAAAGGCCAAGCCATAAAGAAAACACGCGACTGCTGGGTAAGACCAAGCCACAAAAGGTGCCTGTTGGTGAAACAGGGCTTAACGAGACCATTAACGGAATGGAACTAAACAATATGACTGTTGGGCAGGACCAAGCCACAAAGAAAACACGCGACTGTTGGGCAGGACCAAGCCACGGAAGGTGCCTGTTGGCGAAACAGGGCTTAACGAGACCATTAGCGGAATGGAACTCAACAATATGACTGCTGCGTAGGACTAGGCCATAAAGAAGACTACGCAACTTCTGGGCAGGACCAAGCCACGGAAGGTGCCTGTTGGAGAAACAGGGCTTAAAGAGACCATTAGCGATATGGAACTCAACAATATGACTGCTGGGCAGGACCAAGCCATAAAGAAGACTGCGCGACTGCTAGGCAGAACCAAGCCACAGAAGGTGCCTGTTGGTGAAACAGGGCCTAACGAGACCATTAGCGTAATGGAACTCAAAAATATGAATGTTGGGCAGGACCAAGCCATAAAGAAAACACGTGACTGTTGGGCAGAACCAAGCCAGGGAAGGTGCCTGTATGTGAAACAGGGCTTAACGAGACCATTAGCGGAATGGAACTAAACAATATGACCGTTGGGCAGGACCAAGCCACAAAGAAAACACGCGAGTGTTGGGCAGGACCAAGCCACGGAAGGTGCCTGTTGGCGAAACATGGCTTAACGAGACCATTAGCGGAATGAAACTCAACAATATGACTGCTGGGTAGGACCAAGCCATAAAGAAGACTACGCAACTGCTGGGCAGGACCAAGCCACGGAAGGTGCCTGTTGGAGAAACAAGGCGTAAAGAGACCATTAGCGAAATGGAACACAACAATATGACTGCTGGGCAGGACCAAGCCATAAAGAAGACAGCGCGACTGCTATGCAGAACCAAGCCACAGAAGGTGCCTGTTGGTGACACAGGGCCTAACGAGACCATTAGCGTAATGGAACTCAACAATATGACTGTTGGGCAGGACCAAGCCATAAAGAAAACACGTGACTGTTGGGCAAGACCAAGCCAGGGAAGGTGCCTGTTTGCGAAACAGAGCTTAACGAGACCATTAGCGGAATGAAACTCAACAATATGACTGCTGGGCGGGACCAATCCATAAAGAAGACTACGTGACTATTGAGCAGGACTAAGCCACGAAAGGTTCTTGTTGGCGAAATAGGGCTTAACGAGACCATTACCGGAATGGAACTCAACAATATGACTGCTGGGTAGGACCAAGCCATAAAGTAGACTACGCGACTGTTGGGCAGGACCAAGGCATGGAAGGTGCCTGTTGGAGAAACAGGGCTTAACGAGACCATTAGCGAAATGGAACTCAAAAATATGACTGTTGGGCAAGACAAGGGCATAAAGAAGACTACGCGACTGCTAGGCAGAACCAAGCCACAGAAGGTTCCTGTTGGTGAAACAGGGCCTAACGAGACCATTAGCGGAATGGAACTCAACAATATGATTGTTGGGCAGGACCAAGCCATAAAGAAAACACGTGACTGTTGGGCAGGACCAAGCCAAGGAAGGTGCCTGTTGGCGAAACAGGGTTTAACGAGACCATTAGCGGAATGGAACTCAACAATATGACTGTTGGGCAGGACCAATTCATAAAGAAGAATACGCGACTGTTGGGCAGGACCAAGCCACGGAAGGTTCCTGTTGGCGAAATAGGTCATAACGAGACCATTAGCAGAATGGAACTCGACAATGTGACTGTTGGGTAGGACCAAGCCACAAAGAAAACACGCAACTGTTGGGCAGGACCAAGCCACGGTAGGTGCTTGTTGAACAGGGCTTAACGAGACCATTAGCGGAATGGAACTCAACAATATGACTGCTGGGCAGGACCAAGTCATAAAGAAAAACACGCGACTGCTGGGCAGGACAAAGCAACGGAAGGTGCCTCTTGGCGAAACAGGGCTTAACGAGACTAATAGAAGAATGGAACTAAACAATATGACTGCTAGGCAGGACCAAGCCATAAAGAAAACACGTGACTGCTGGGCAGGACCAAGCCACGGAAGGTGCCTGTTAGTGAAACAGGGCTTAACGAGACCATTAGCGGAATGGAACTCAACAATGTGACTGCTGGGAAGGACCAAGACATAAAGAATACTACGCGATTGTTGGGCAGGACCAAGCCACGGATGGTGCCTGTTGGCGAAACAGGGCTTAACGATACCATTAGCGGAATGGAACTTAACAATATGACTGTTGGGTAGGACCAAGCCATAAAGAAGACTACGCAACTACTGGGCAGGACCAAGCCACGAAAGTTGCCTGTTGGCGAAACATGGCTTAACGAGACCATTAGTGGAATGGAACTCAACAATATGACTGCTGGGCAGGACCAAGCCATAAATAAAAACACGCGACTGCTTGGCAGGACCAAGCCACCGAAGGTGCCTGTTGGCGAAACAGTTCTTAACGAGACCATTAGCGGAATGGAACTCAATAATATGACTACTGGGCAAGACCAAGCCATAAAGAAAACACGCGACTGCTGGGCAGGACCAAGCCACGGAAGGTGAATGTGGGTGAAACAGGGCTTAACGAGACCATTAGCGGAATGGAACTCAACAATATGACTGTTGGGCAGGACCAAGCCACAAAGAAAACACGCGACTGTTGGGCAGGAACAAGCCACAGAAGGTGCCTGTTGGAGAAACAGGGCTTAATGAGACCATTAGCGAAATGGAACTCAACAATATGACTGCTGGGCATGACCAAACCATAATGAAGACTACGCGACTGCTAGGCAGAACAAAGCCAAAGAAGGTGCATGTTGGCGAAACAGTTCTTAATGAGACCATTAGTGGAATGGAACTCAATAATATGACTACTAGGTAAGACCAAGCCATAAAGAAAACACGCGACTGTTGGGAAAGACCAAGCCACAGAACGTGCCTGTTGGTGAAATAGGGCTTAACGAGATCATTAGCGGAATGGAACTAAACAATATGACTGTTGGGCAGGACCAAGCCACGGAAGGTGCCTATTGGCGAAACAGTGCTTAACGAGACCATTAGTGGAATGGAACTCAACAATATGACTGATGGGTAGGACCAAGCCAGAAAGAAGACTACGCAACTGCTGGGCAGGACCAAGCCACGGAAGGTTCCTGTTGGCGAAACAGGGCTTAACGAGACTATTAGCAGAATGGAACTCGACAATGTGACTGTTGGGTAGGACCAAGCCACAAAGAAAACACGCAACTGTTGGGCAGGACCAAGCCACGGTAGGTGCTTGTTGAACAGGGCTTAACGAGACCATTAGCGGAATGGAACTCAACAATATGACTGCTGGGCAGGACCAAGTCATAAAGAAAAACACGCGACTGCTGGGCAGGACAAAGCAACGGAAGGTGCCTCTTGGCAAAACAGGGCTTAACGAGACTAATAGAAGAATGGAACTAAACAATATGACTGCTAGGCAGGACCAAGCCATAAAGAAAACACGTGACTGCTGGGCAGGACCAAGCCACGGAAGGTGCCTGTTAGTGAAACAGGGCTTAACGAGACCATTAGCGGAATGGAACTCAACAATGTGACTGCTGGGAAGGACCAAGACATAAAGAATACTAGGCGATTGTTGGGCAGGACCAAGCCACGGATGGTGCCTGTTGGCGAAACAGGGCTTAACGATACCATTAGCGGAATGGAACTTAACAATATGACTGTTGGGTAGGACCAAGCCATAAAGAAGACTACGCAACTACTGGGCAGGACCAAGCCACAAAAGTTGCCTGTTGGCGAAACATGGCTTAACGAGACCATTAGTGGAATGGAACTCAACAATATGACTGCTGGGCAGGACCAAGCCATAAATAAAAACACGCGACTGCTTGGCAGGACCAAGCCACGGAAGGTGCCTGTTGGCGAAACAGTTCTTAACGAGACCATTAGCGGAATGGAACTCAATAATATGACTACTGGGCAAGACCAAGCCATAAAGAAAACACGCGACTGCTGGGCAGGACCAAGCCACGGAAGGTGAATGTGGGTGAAACAGGGCTTAACGAGACCATTAGCGGAATGGAACTCAACAATATGACTGTTGGGCAGGACCAAGCCACAAAGAAAACACGCGACTGTTGGGCAGGAACAAGCCACAGAAGGTGCCTGTTGGAGAAACAGGGCTTAATGAGACCATTAGCGAAATGGAACTCAACAATATGACTGCTGGGCATGACCAAACCATAATGAAGACTACGCGACTGCTAGGCAGAACAAAGCCAAAGAAGGTGCATGTTGGCGAAACAGTTCTTAATGAGACCATTAGTGGAATGGAACTCAATAATATGACTACTAGGTAAGACCAAGCCATAAAGAAAACACGCGACTGTTGGGAAAGACCAAGCCACAGAACGTGCCTGTTGGTGAAATAGGGCTTAACGAGATCATTAGCGGAATGGAACTAAACAATATGACTGTTGGGCAGGACCAAGCCACGGAAGGTGCCTGTTGGCGAAACAGTGCTTAACGAGACCATTAGTGGAATGGAACTCAACAATATGACTGCTGGGTAGGACCAAGCCAGAAAGAAGACTACGCAACTGCTGGGCAGGACCAAGCCACGGAAGGTTCCTGTTGGCGAAACAGGGCTTAACGAGACTATTAGCAGAATGGAACTCGACAATGTGAATGCTGGGCAGGACCAAGCCACAAAGAAAACACGCGACTGCTGGGCAGGACCAAGCTACGGTAGGTGCTTGTTGGCGAAACAGGGCTTAACGAGACCATTAGCAGAATGGAACTCAACAATGAGACTGCTGGGCAGGACCAAGCCATAAAGAAGACTACGCAACTGTTGGGCAGGACCAAGCCACGAAAGTTGCCTGTTGGCGAAACAGGGCATAACGAGACCATTAGCGGAATGGAACTCAACAATATGACTGCTGGGCAGGACCAAGCCATAAATAAAACACGCGACTGCTGGGCAGGACCAAGCCACGGAAGGTTCCTGTTGGAGAAATAGGGCTTAACGAGACCATTAGCGGAATGGAACTCAATAATCTGACTACTGGGCAAGAACAAGCCATAAAGAAAACACGCAACTGCTGGGCAGGACCAAGCCACCAAAGGTGCCTGTTGGCGAAATAGGGTTTAACGAGACCATTAGTGGAATGGAACTCAACAATATGACTGCTGGGCAGGACCAAGCCATAATGAAAAACACGCGACTGTTGGGCAGGACCAAGCCACGGAAGGTTCCTGTTGGCGAAACAGGGCTTAATGAGACCATTAGCGGAATGGAACTCAACAATATGACTGTTGGGTAGGACCAAGCCAGAAAGAAGACTACACAACTGCTGGGCAGGACCAAGACACGGAAGGTTCCTGTTGGAGAAACAAGGCTTAACGAGACCATTAGCGAAATGGAACTCAACAATATGATTGTTGGGTAGGACCAAGCCATAAAAAGACTACACAACTGCTAGGCAGAACCATGCGACAAAAGGTGCCTGTTGGTGAAACAGGGCCTAACGAGACCATTAGCGGAATGGAACTCAACTATATGACTGCTGTTTAGGACCAAGCCATAAAGAAAACACGTGACTGTTGGGCAGGACCAAGCCAGGGAAGGTGCTTGTTGGCGAAACAGGGCTCTACGAGACCATTAGCGGAATGGAACTCAACTATATGACTGCTAGGTTAGACCAAGCCATAAAGAAGACTACGCGACTGTTGGGCAGGACTAAGGCACGGAAGGTTCTTGTTGGTGAAACAGGGCTTAACGAGACCATTAGCAGAATGGAACTCGACAATGTGACTGCTGGGCAGGACCAAGACACAAAGAAAACACGCGAGTGCTGGGCAGGACCAAGCCACGGTAGGTGCCTGTTGGAGAAACAGGGCTTAACGAGACCATTAGCGGAATGGAACTCAATAATATGACTACTGGTCAAGACCAAGCCATAAAGAAAATACGCGACTACTGAGAAGGACTTAGCCACGGAAGGTGCCTATTGGCGAAACAGGGCTTAACGAGACCATTAACGGAAGGGAACTCAACAATATGACATTGGGAAGGACAAAGCCAGAAAGAAGACTACGCAACTATCTGGAAGGACCAAGCCACGAAAGGTGCCTGTTGGCGAAACATGGCTTAACGAGACTATTAGCGGACCAAGCCACAAAGAAAACACGCGACTGTTGGGAAGGACCAATCCACAGAAGGTGCCTGTTGGAGAAACAGGGCTTAATGAGACCATTAGCGAAATGGAACTCAACAATATGACTATTGTGCAGGACCAATCCATAAAGAAGACTACGCGACTGCCTGGCAGAACAAGCCATAGTAGGTGCCTGTTGGTGAAAAAGGGCCTAACGAGACCATTAGCGGAATGGAACTCAACAATATGACTGATGGGCAGGACCAAACCATAAAGAAAACACGTGACTGTTGGGCAGGACCAAGCCAGGGAAGGTGCCCGTTGGCGAAACAGGGCTTTACGAGACCATTAGCGGAATGGAACTCAACAAATTGACTGCTAGGCAGGACCAAGCCATAAAGAAGACTATGCGACTGTTGGGCAGGACTAAGGCACTGAAGGTTCTTGTTGGCGAAACAGGGCTTACCGAGACCATTAGCAGAATGGAACTCGACAATGTGACTGCTGGGCAGGACCAAGCCACAAAGAAAACACGCGAGTGCTGGGCAGGACCAAGCCAGGGCAGGTGCCTGTCTGCGAAACAGGGCTTAACGACACCATTAGCGGAATGGAACTCAACAATATGACTGTTGGGCAGGACCAAGCCATAAAGAAGACTACGTGACTGTTGGGCAGGACCAAGCCACGGAAGGTGCCTGTTGGCGAAACAGTACTTAACGAGACTATTATCAGAATGGAACTAAACAATATGACTGCTGGGCAGGACCAAGCCATAAAGAAAACACGTGACTGCTGGGCTGGACCAAGCCACGGAAGGTGCCTGTTGGTGAAACAGGGCTTAACGAGACCATTAGCGGAATGGAACTCAAGAATATGACTGCTGAGAAGGACCAAGCCATAAAGAATACTACGCGATTGTTGGGCAGGACCAAGCCACGGAAGATACCTGTTGGCGAAACAGGGTTTTACGATACTATTAGTGGAATGGAACTCAACAATATGACTGTTGGGCAGGACCAAGCCACAAAGAAAACACGCGATTATTGGATAGGACCAAGCCACGGAAGGTGCTTGTTGGAGAAACAGGGCTTAATGAGACCATTAGCAAAATGGAACTCAACAACATGACTGCTCGGCAGGACCAAACCATAATGAAGACTACGCGACTGCTAGGCAGAACCAAGCCAAAGAAGGTGCCTGTTGGAGAAACAGGGCTTAACGAGACCATTAGCAAAATGGAACTCAACAATATGACTGTTGGGCAGGACCAAGCCATAAAGAAAACACGTGACTGTTGGGCAGGACCAAGCCACAGAAGGTGCCTGTTGGTGAAACAGGGCTTAACGAGACCATTAGCGGAATGGAACTAAACAATATGACTGTTGGGCAGGACCAAGCCACAAAGAAAACACGCGACTGTTGGGCAGGACCAAGCCACGGAAGGTGCCTGTTGGCGAAACAGGGCTTAACGAGACCATTAGCGGAATGGAACTCGACAATGTGAATGCTGGGCAGGACCAAGCCACAAAGAAAACACGCGACTGCTGGGCAGGACCAAGCTACGGTAGGTGCTTGTTGGCGAAACAGGGCTTAACGAGACCATTAGCAGAATGGAACTCAACAATGAGACTGCTGGGCAGGACCAAGCCATAAAGAAGACTACGCAACTGTTGGGCAGGACCAAGCCACGAAAGTTGCCTGTTGGCGAAACAGGGCATAACGAGACCATTAATGGAATGGAACTCAACAATATGACTGCTGGGCAGGACCAAGCCATAAATAAAACACGCGACTGCTGGGCAGGACCAAGCCACGGAAGGTTCCTGTTGGCGAAACAGGGCTTAACGAGACCATTAGCGGAATGGAACTCAATAATCTGACTACTGGGCAAGAACAAGCCATAAAGAAAACACGCAACTGCTGGGCAGGACCAAGCCACCAAAGGTGCCTGTTGGCGAAATAGGGTTTAACGAGACCATTAGTGGAATGGAACTCAACAATATGACTGCTGGGCAGGACCAAGCCATAATGAAAAACACGCGACTGTTGGGCAGGACCAAGCCACGGAAGGTTCCTGTTGGCGAAACAGGGCTTAATGAGACCATTAGCGGAATGGAACTCAACAATATGACTGTTGGGTAGGACCAAGCCAGAAAGAAGACTACACAACTGCTGGGCAGGACCAAGACACGGAAGGTTCCTGTTGGAGAAACAAGGCTTAACGAGACCATTAGCGAAATGGAACTCAACAATATGATTGTTGGGTAGGACCAAGCCATAAAAAGACTACACAACTGCTAGGCAGAACCATGCGACAAAAGGTGCCTGTTGGTGAAACAGGGCCTAACGAGACCATTAGCGGAATGGAACTCAACTATATGACTGCTGTTTAGGACCAAGCCATAAAGAAAACACGTGACTGTTGGGCAGGACCAAGCCAGGGAAGGTGCTTGTTGGCGAAACAGGGCTCTACGAGACCATTAGCGGAATGGAACTCAACTATATGACTGCTAGGTTAGACCAAGCCATAAAGAAGACTACGCGACTGTTGGGCAGGACTAAGGCACGAAAGGTTCTTGTTGGTGAAACAGGGCTTAACGAGACCATTAGCAGAATGGAACTCGACAATGTGACTGCTGGGCAGGACCAAGACACAAAGAAAATACGCGACTACTGAGAAGGACTTAGCCACGGAAGGTGCCTATTGGCGAAACAGGGCTTAACGAGACCATTAACGGAATGGAACTCAACAATATGACATTGGGAAGGACAAAGCCAGAAAGAAGACTACGCAACTATTGGGAAGGACCCAGCCACGAAAGGTGCCTGTTGGCGAAACATGGCTTAACGAGACTATTAGCGGACCAAGCCACAAAGAAAACACGCGACTGTTGGGAAGGACCAATCCACAGAAGGTGCCTGTTGGAGAAACAGGGCTTAATGAGACCATTGGCGAAATGGAACTCAACAATATGACTATTGTGCAGGACCAATCCATAAAGAAGACTACGCGACTGCCTGGCAGAACAAGCCATAGTAGGTGCCTGTTGGTGAAAAAGGGCCTAACGAGACCATTAGCGGAATGGAACTCAACAATATGACTGATGGGCAGGACCAAACCATAAAGAAAACACGTGACTGTTGGGCAGGACCAAGCCAGGGAAGGTGCCCGTTGGCGAAACAGGGCTTTACGAGACCATTAGCGGAATGGAACTCAACAAATTGACTGCTAGGCAGGACCAAGCCATAAAGAAGACTACGCGACTGTTGGGCAGGACTAAGGCACTGAAGGTTCTTGTTGGCGAAACAGGGCTTACCGAGACCATTAGCAGAATGGAACTCGACAATGTGACTGCTGGGCAGGACCAAGCCACAAAGAAAACACGCGAGTGCTGGGCAGGACCAAGCCAGGGCAGGTGCCTGTCTGCGAAACAGGGCTTAACGACACCATTAGCGGAATGGAACTCAACAATATGACTGTTGGGCAGGACCAGGCCATAAAGAAGACTACGTGACTGTTGGGCAGGACCAAGCCACGGAAGGTGCCTGTTGGCGAAACAGTACTTAACGAGACTATTATCAGAATGGAACTAAACAATATGACTGCTGGGCAGGACCAAGCCATAAAGAAAACACGTGACTGCTGGGCAGGACCAAGCCACGGAAGGTGCCTGTTGGTGAAACAGGGCTTAACGAGACCATTAGCGGAATGGAACTCAACAATATGACTGCTGAGAAGGACCAAGCCATAAAGAATACTACGCGATTGTTGGGCAGGACCAAGCCACGGAAGATACCTGTTGGCGAAACAGGGTTTTACGATACTATTAGCGGAATGGAACTCAACAATATGACTGTTGGGCAGGACCAAGCCACAAAGAAAACACGCGATTGTTGGATAGGACCAAGCCACGGAAGGTGCTTGTTGGAGAAACAGGGCTTAATGAGACCATTAGCAAAATGGAACTCAACAATATGACTGCTCGGCAGGACCAAACCATAATGAAGACTACGCGACTGCTAGGCAGAACCAAGCCAAAGAAGGTGCCTGTTGGAGAAACAGGGCTTAACGAGACCATTAGCAAAATGGAACTCAACAATATGACTGTTGGGCAGGACCAAGCCATAAAGAAAACACGTGACTGTTGGGCAGGACCAAGCCACAGAAGGTGCCTGTTGGTGAAACAGGGATTAACGAGACCATTAGCGGAATGGAACTAAACAATATGACTTTTGGGCAGGACCAAGCCACAAAGAAAACACGCGACTGTTGGGCAGGACCAAGCCACGGAAGGTGCCTGTTGGCGAAACAGGGCTTAACGAGACCATTAGCGGAATGGAACTCAACAATATGACTGCTGGGTAGGACTAGGCCATAAAGAAGACTCCGCAACTGCTGGGCAGGACCAAGCCTCGGAAGGTTCCTGTTGGAGAAACAGGGCTTAACGAGACCATTAGCAAAATGGAACTCAACAATATGACTGTTGGGCAGGACCAAGCCATAAAGAAAACACGTGACTGTTGGGCAGGACCAAGCCAAGGAAGGTGCCTGTTGACGAAACAGGGCTTAACGAGACCATTAGCGGAATGGAACTCAACAATATGACTGCTGGGTAGGACCAAGCCATAAAGTAGACTACGCGACTTCTGGGCAGGACCAAGCCATGGAAGGTGCTTATTGGAGAAACAGGGCTTAACGAGACCATTAGCGAAATGGAACTCAACAATATGACTGTTGGGCAGGACCAAGCCATAAAGAAGACTACGCGACTGCTAGGCAGAACCAAGCCACAGAAGGTGCCTGTTGGTGAAACAGGGCCTAACTAGACCATTAGCGGAATGGAACTCAACAATTTGACTGTTGGGCAGGACCAAGCCATAAAGAAAACACGTGACTGTTTGGCAGGACCAAGCCAAGGAAGGTGCCTGTTGGCGAAACAGGGTTTAACGAGACCATTAGCGGAATGGAACTCAACAATATAATTGTTGGGTATGACCAAGCTATAAAGAAGACTACGCGACTGTTGGGAAGGACCAAGCCACGGAAGGTGCCTGTTGGCGAAATAGGGCTTAACGAGACCATTAGCAGAATGGAACTCGACAATGTGACTGCTGGGCAGGACCAAGCCACAAAGAAAACACACAACTGTTGGGCCGGACCAAGCCTCGGTAGGTGCTTGTTGAACAGGGCTTAACGAGACCATTAGCGGAATGGAACTCAATAATATGACTGCTGGGCAGGACCAAGTCATAAAGAAAAACACGCGACTGCTGGGCAGGACCAAGCCACGGAAGTTGCCTCTTGGCGAAACAGGGCTTAATGAGACTATTAGCGGAATGGAACTAAACAATATGACTGCTAGGCAGGACCAAGCCATAAAGAAAACACGTGACTGCATGGCAGGACCAAGCCACGGAAGGTGCATGTTGGTGAAACATGGCTTAACGAGACCATTAGCGGAATGGAAATCAAGAATATGACTGCTGGGAAGGACCAAGCCATAAAGAATACTACGCGATTGTTTGGCAGGACAAAGCGTTGGAAGGTACCTGTTGGCGAAACAGGGCTTAACGATACCATTAGCGGAATGGAACTCAACAATATGATTGCTGGGTAGGACCAAGCCATAAAAAAGACTATGCAACTGCTGGGCAGGACCAAGCCACGGAAGGTGCCTGTTGGCGAAACAGTACTTAACGAGACTATTATCAGAATGGAACTAAACAATATGACTGCTGGGCAGGACCAAGCCATAAAGAAAACACGTGACTGCTGGGCAGGACCAAGCCACGGAAGGTGCCTGTTGGTGAAACAGGGCTTAACGAGACCATTAGCGGAATGGAACTCAACAATATGACTGCTGAGAAGGACCAAGCCATAAAGAATACTACGCGATTGTTGGGCAGGACCAAGCCACGGAAGATACCTGTTGGCGAAACAGGGTTTTACGATACTATTAGCGGAATGGAACTCAACAATATGACTGTTGGGCAGGACCAAGCCACAAAGAAAACACGCGATTGTTGGATAGGACCAAGCCACGGAAGGTGCTTGTTGGAGAAACAGGGCTTAATGAGACCATTAGCAAAATGGAACTCAACAATATGACTGCTCGGCAGGACCAAACCATAATGAAGACTACGCGACTGCTAGGCAGAACCAAGCCAAAGAAGGTGCCTGTTGGAGAAACAGGGCTTAACGAGACCATTAGCAAAATGGAACTCAACAATATGACTGTTGGGCAGGACCAAGCCATAAAGAAAACACGTGACTGTTGGGCAGGACCAAGCCACAGAAGGTGCCTGTTGGTGAAACAGGGATTAACGAGACCATTAGCGGAATGGAACTAAACAATATGACTTTTGGGCAGGACCAAGCCACAAAGAAAACACGCGACTGTTGGGCAGGACCAAGCCACGGAAGGTGCCTGTTGGCGAAACAGGGCTTAACGAGACCATTAGCGGAATGGAACTCAACAATATGACTGCTGGGTAGGACTAGGCCATAAAGAAGACTCCGCAACTGCTGGGCAGGACCAAGCCTCGGAAGGTTCCTGTTGGAGAAACAGGGCTTAACGAGACCATTAGCAAAATGGAACTCAACAATATGACTGTTGGGCAGGACCAAGCCATAAAGAAAACACGTGACTGTTGGGCAGGACCAAGCCAAGGAAGGTGCCTGTTGACGAAACAGGGCTTAACGAGACCATTAGCGGAATGGAACTCAACAATATGACTGCTGGGTAGGACCAAGCCATAAAGTAGACTACGCGACTTCTGGGCAGGACCAAGCCATGGAAGGTGCTTATTGGAGAAACAGGGCTTAACGAGACCATTAGCGAAATGGAACTCAACAATATGACTGTTGGGCAGGACCAAGCCATAAAGAAGACTACGCGACTGCTAGGCAGAACCAAGCCACAGAAGGTGCCTGTTGGTGAAACAGGGCCTAACTAGACCATTAGCGGAATGGAACTCAACAATTTGACTGTTGGGCAGGACCAAGCCATAAAGAAAACACGTGACTGTTTGGCAGGACCAAGCCAAGGAAGGTGCCTGTTGGCGAAACAGGGTTTAACGAGACCATTAGCGGAATGGAACTCAACAATATAATTGTTGGGTATGACCAAGCTATAAAGAAGACTACGCGACTGTTGGGAAGGACCAAGCCACGGAAGGTGCCTGTTGGCGAAATAGGGCTTAACGAGACCATTAGCAGAATGGAACTCGACAATGTGACTGCTGGGCAGGACCAAGCCACAAAGAAAACACACAACTGTTGGGCCGGACCAAGCCTCGGTAGGTGCTTGTTGAACAGGGCTTAACGAGACCATTAGCGGAATGGAACTCAATAATATGACTGCTGGGCAGGACCAAGTCATAAAGAAAAACACGCGACTGCTGGGCAGGACCAAGCCACGGAAGTTGCCTCTTGGCGAAACAGGGCTTAATGAGACTATTAGCGGAATGGAACTAAACAATATGACTGCTAGGCAGGACCAAGCCATAAAGAAAACACGTGACTGCATGGCAGGACCAAGCCACGGAAGGTGCATGTTGGTGAAACATGGCTTAACGAGACCATTAGCGGAATGGAAATCAAGAATATGACTGCTGGGAAGGACCAAGCCATAAAGAATACTACGCGATTGTTTGGCAGGACAAAGCGTTGGAAGGTACCTGTTGGCGAAACAGGGCTTAACGATACCATTAGCGGAATGGAACTCAACAATATGATTGCTGGGTAGGACCAAGCCATAAAAAAGACTATGCAACTGCTGGGCAGGACCAAGCCACGAAAGTTGTCTGTTGGCGAAACAGGGCTTAACGACACCATTAGCGGAATGGAACTTAACAATATGACTGCCGGGCAGGACCAAGCCATAAATAAAAACACGCGACTGCTGGGCAGGACCAAGCCACGGAAGGTGCCTGTTGGCGAAACAGGGCTTAATGAGACCATTAGCGGAATGGAACTCAATAATATGACTACTGGGCAAGACCAAGCCATAAAGAAAACACGCGACTGCTGGGCTGGACCAAGCCACAGAAGGTGCCTGTTGGTGAAACAGGGCTTAATGAGACCATTAGCGGAATGGAACTAAACAATATGATTGTTGGGAAGGACCAAGCCACAAAGAAAACACGCGACTGTTGGGCAGGACCAAGCCACGGAAGGTGCCTGTTGGCGAAACAGGGCTTAACGAGACCATTAGCAGAATGGAACTCAACAATATGACTGCTGGGTAGGACTAGGCCATAAAGAAGACTACGCAACTGCTGGGCAGGACCAAGCCACGGAAGGTGCCTGTTGGAGAAACAGGGCTTAACGAGACCATTAGCAAAATGGAACTCAACAATATGACTGCTGGGCTGGACCAAGCCATAAAGAAGACTGCGCGACTGCTAGGCAGAACCAAGCCACAGAAGGTGCCTGTTGGTGAAACAGGGCCTAACGAGACCATTAGCGGAATGGAACTCAACAATATGACTGCTGTTTAGGACCAAGCCATAAAGAAAACACGTGACTGTAGGGCAGGACCAAGTCAGGGAAGGTGCCTGTTGGCGAAACAGGGCTTAACGAGACCATTAGCGGAATGGAACTCAACAATATGACTGCTGGGCCTGACCAAGCCATAAAGAAGACTACGCGACTATTGAGCATGACCAAGCCACGGAAGGTTCTTGTGGGCGAAACAGGGATTAACAAGACCATTAGCAGAATGGAACTCAACAATATGACTGCTGGGTAGGACCAAGCCATAAAGTAGACTACGCGACTTCTGGGCAGGACCAAGCCATGAAAGGTGCCTATTGGAGAAACAGGGCTTAACGAGACCATTAGCGAAATGGAACTCAACAATATGACTGTTGGGCAGGACCAAGCCATAAAGAAGACTACGCGACTGCTAGGCAGAACCAAGCCACAGAAGGTGCCTGTTGGTGAAACAGGGCCTAACTAGACCATTAGCGGAATGGAACTCAACAATATGACTGTTGGGCAGGACCAAGCCATAAAGAAAACACGTGACTGTTTGGCAGGACCAAGCCAAGGAAGGTGCCTGTTGGCGAAACAGGGTTTAACAAGACCATTAGCGGAATGGAACTCAACAATATAACTGTTGGGTATGACCAAGCTATAAAGAAGACTACGCGACTGTTGGGAAGGACCAAGCCACGGAAGGTGCCTGTTGGGGAAACAGGGCTTAACGAGACCATTAGCAGAATGGAACTCGACAAAGTGACTGCTGGGCAGGACCAAGCCACAAAGAAAACACGCAACTGTTGGGCAGGACCAAGCCACGGAAGTTACCTGTTGGCAAAACAGGGCTTAACGATACCATTAGCGGAATGGAACTCAACAATATAATTGCTGGGTAGGACCAAGCCATAAAGAAGACTATGCAACTGCTGGGCAGGACCAAGCCACGAAAGTTGCCTGTTGGTGTAACAGGGATTAACGAGACCATTAGCGGAATGGAACTTAACAATATGACTGTTGGGCAGGACCAAGCCACAAAGAAAACACGCGACTGTTGTGCAGGACCAAGCCACGGAAGGTTCCTGTTGGAGAAACAGGGCTTAATGAGACCATTAGCGAAATGGAACTCAACAATATGACTGTTGTGCAGGACCAAACCATAATGAAGACTACGCGACTACTAGGCAGAACCAAGCCAAAGAAGGTGCCTGTTGGCGAAACAGGGCTTAACGAGATCATTAGCGGAATGGAACTCAACAATATGACTATTGTTTAGGACCAAGCCATAAAGAAAACACGTGACTGTTGGGCAGGACCAAGCCAGGGAAGGTACCTGTTTTCGAAACAGGGCTGACCGAGACCATTAGCGGAATGGAACTCAACAATATGACTGCTGGGCAGGACCAAGCCATAAAGAAGACTACACGACTGTTGGGCAGGACTAAGCCACGGAAGGTTCTTGTTGGAGAAACAGGGCTTAACGAGACCATTAGCAGAATGGAACTCTACAATGTGACTGTTGGGCAGGACCAAGCCACAAAGAAAACACGCGACTGCTGGGTAGGACCAAGCCACGGTAGGTGCTTGTTGGCGAAACAGGGCATAACGAGACCATTAGAGGAATGAAACTCACCAATAAGACTGCTGGGCAGGACCAAGCCATAAAGACAAACACGCGACTGCTTGGCAGGACCAAGCCACGGAAGGTGTCTGTTGGCGAAACAGGGCTTAACGAGACCATTAGCAGAATGGAACTCAACAATATGACTGCTAGGCAGGACCAAGCCATAAAGAAAACACGTGACTACTGGGCAGGACCAAGCCACGAAAGGTGCCTGTTTGTGAAACAGGGCTTAACGAGACCATTAGCGTAATGGAACTCAACAATATGACTGCTGGGAAGGATCAAGCCATAAAGAATACTACGCGATTGTTGGGCAGGACAAAGCCACGGAAGATACCTATTGGCGAAACAGGGCTTAACGATACTATTAGCGGAATGGAACTCAACAATATGACTGTTGTGCAGGACCAAGCCACAAAGAAAACACGCGATTGTTGGGCAGGACCAAGCCACGGAAGGTGCCTGTTGGAGAAACAGGGCTTAATGAGACCATTAGCGAAATGGAACTCAACAATATGACTGCTCGGCAGGACCAAACCATAATGAAGACTACGCGACTGCTAGGCAGAACCAAGCCAAAGAAGGTGCCTGTTGGCGAAACAGGGCTTAACGAGACCATTAGCGGAAAGGAACTCAATAATATGACTACTGGGAAAGACCAAGCAATAAAGAAAACACGCGACTGCTGGGAAGGACCAAGCCACAGAAGGAGCATGTTGGTGAAACATGGCTTAACGAGACCATTAGCGGAATGGAACTCAACAATATAACTGTTGGGTAGGACCAAGCCATAAAGAAGACTACGCGACTGTTGGGAAAGACCAAGCTACCGAAGGTGCTTGTTTGCAAAACAGGGCTTAACGAGACCATTAGCAGAATGGAACTCGACAATGTGACTGCTGGGCAGGACCAAGCCACAAAGAAAACACGCAACTGTTGGGCAGGACCAAGCCACGGTAGGTGCTTGTTGAACAGGGCTTAACGAGACCATTAGCGGAATGGAACTCAACAATATGACTGCTGGGAAGGACCAAGTCATAAAGAAAAACACGCGACTGCTGGGCAGGACCAAGCCACGGAAGGTGCCTCTTGGTGAAACATGGCTTAACGAGACCATTAGCGGAATGGAACTCAACAATAATACTGCTGGGAAGGACCAAGCCATAAAGAATACTACGCGATTGTTGGGCAGGACCAAGCCACAGAAGGTACCTGTTGGCGAAACAGGTCTTAACGATACCATTAGCTGAATGGAACTCAACAATATGACTGCTGGGTAGGACCAAGCCATAAATAAGACTATGCAACTGCTGGGCAGGACCAAGCCACGAAAGTTTCCTGTTGGCGAAACAGGGCTTAACGAGACCATTAGCGGAATGGAACTCAACAATATGACTGCTGGGCAGGACCAAGCCATAAATAAAAACACGTGACTTCTAGGTAGGACAAAGCCACGGAAGGTTCCTATTGGCGAAACAGGGCTTAACGAGACCATTAGCGGAATGGGACTCAATAATATGACTACTGGGAAAGAATAAGCCATAAAGAAAACACGCGACTGCTGGTAAGGACCAAGCCACGGAAGGTGCTTGTTGGTGAAACAGGGCTTAACGAGACAATTAGCGAAATGGAACTTAACAATATGACTGTTGGGCAGGACCAAGCCACAAAGAAAACACGCGACTGTTGGGCAGGACCAAGCCACGGAAGGTGCCTGTATGAGAAACAGGGCTTAATGAGACCATTAGCGAAATGGAACTCAACAATATGACTGCTGGGCAGGACCAAACCATAATGAAGACTACGCGACTGCTAGGCAGAACCAAGCCAAAGAAGGTGCCTGTTGGCGAAACAGGGTTTAACGAGACCATTAGCGGAATGGAACTCAATAATATGACAACTGGGTAAGACCAAGCCATAAAGAAAAAAAGCGACTGTTGGGAACGACCAAGCCACAGAAGGTGCCTGTTGGTGAAACAGGGCTTAACGAGATCATTAGCGGAATGAAACTAAACAATATGACTGTTGGGCAGGACCAAGCCACAAAGAAAACACTTGATTGTTGGGCAGGACCAAGCCACAGAAGGTGCCTGTTGGCGAAACAGGGCTTAACGAGACCATTAGTGGAATGGAACTCAACAATATGAGTGTTGGGTAGGACCAAGCCATAAAGAAGACTACGCAACTGCTGGGCAGGACCAAGCGACCGAAGGTGCCTGCTGGAGAAACAGGGCTTAACGAGACCATTAGCAGAATGGAACTCGACAATGTGACTGATGGGCAGGACCAAGCCACAAAGAAAACACGCGACTGCTGGGCAGGACCAAGCCACGGTAGGTGCTTGTTGGCGAAACAGGGCTTAACGAGACCATTAGCGGAATGGAACTCACCAATAAGACTGCTGGGCAGGACCAAGCCATAAACACAAACACGCGACTGCTGGGAAGGACCAAGCCACGGAAGGTGTCTGTTGGCGAAACAAGGCTTAACGAGACCATTAGCAGAATGGAACTCAACAATATGACTGCTAGGCAGGACCAAGCCATAAAGAAAACACGTAACTACTGGGCAGGACCAAGCCACCGAAGGTGCCTGTTGGTGAAACAGGGCTTAACGAGACCATTAGCGGAATGGAACTCAACAATATGACTGCTGGGAAGGACCAAGCCTTAAAGAATACTACGCGATTGTTGGGCAGGACCAAGCCACGGAAGATACTTGTTGGCGGAATGGAACTCAACAATATGACTGTTGGGCAGGACCAAGCTACAAATAAAACACGCGATTGTTGGGCAGGACCAAGCCACGGAAGGTGCCTGTTGGAGAAACAGGGCTTAATGAGACCATTAGCGAAATGAAACTCAAAGATATGATTGCTCGGCAGGACCAAACCATAATGAAGACTACGTGACTGCTAGGCAGAACACAGCCAAAGAAGGTGTCGGTTGGCGAAACAGGGCTTAACGAGACCATTAGCGGAATGGAACTCAATAATATGACTACTGGGCAAGACCAAGCCATAAAGAAAACACGTGACTGCTGGGCAGGACCAAGCCACAGAAGGTGCCTGTTGGTGAAACAGGGCTTAACGAGACCATTAGCGAAATGGAACTAAACAATATGACTGTTGGGCAGGACCAAGCCACAAAGAAAACATGCGACTGTTGGGCAGGAACAAGCCAGGGAAGGTACTTGTTGGCGAAACAGGGCTTAACGAGACCATTAGCGAAATGGAACTCAACAATATGACTGCTGGGCAAGAACAAGTCATAAAGAAGACTACCCGACTACTGGGCAGGACCAAGCCACGGAAGGTCCCTATTGGCGAAACAGGGCTTAACGAGACCATTAGTGGAATGGAACTAAACAATATGACTGCTGGGCAGGACCAAGCCATAAAGAAAAACACGCGACTGTTGGGCAGGACCAAGCCACGGAAGGTGCCTGTTGGCGAAACAGGGCATAACGAGACCATTAGTGGAATGGAACTCAATAATATGACTACTGGTCAAGACCAAGACATAAAGAAAATACGCTACTGTTGGGCAGGATTAAGCCACGGAAGGTGCCAATTGGCGAAACAGGGCTTAACGAGACCATTAACGGAATAGAACTCAACAATATGACTACTGGGAAGGACAAAGCCATAAAGAAGACTACGCGACTATTGGGAAGGACCAAGCAATGAAAGGTGCCTGTTGGCGAAACATGTCTTAACGAGAACATTAGCGGAATGGAACTCAACAATATGACTGTTGGGCAGGACCAAGCCATAAAGAAAAACACGCGATTGTTGGGTTGGACCAAGCCACGGAAGGTGCCTGTTGGCGAAACACGGCTTAACGAGACTATTAGCGGAATGGAACTAAACAATATGACTGCTAGGCAGGACCAAGCCATAAAGAAAACACGCGACTGCTGGGCACGATCAAGCCACGGAAGGTGCCTGTTGGTGTAACAGGGCTTAACGAGACTATTAGCGGAATCGAACTCAACAATATGACTGTTGGGAAGAACAAGGTCATAAAGAATACTACGCGACTATTGGGCAGGACTAAGCCACGGAAGGTACCTGTTGGCGAAACAGGGCTTAACGATACCATTAGCGGAATGGAACTCAACAATATGACTGCTGGGCAGGAACAAGTCATAAAGAAGACTACGCGACTGCTTGGCAAGACCAAGCCACGAAAGGTGCCTGTTGGCGAAACAGGGCTTATCGAAACCATTAGCGGAATGGAACTCAACAATATGAATGTTGGGCAGGACCAAGCCATAAAAAAAACATGCGACTACTGGGCAGGACCAAGCCACAGAAGGTTCCTGTTGGTGAAACCGGGCTTAACGAGACCATTAGCGGAATGGAACTCAATAATATGATTGTTGGGCAGGACCAAGCCACAAAGAAAACACGCGACTGTTGGGCAGGACCAGGCCAAAAAAGGTGCCTGTTTGAGAAACAGGGCTTAACGAGACCATTAGCGAAATGGAACTCAACAATATGAATGTTGGGCTGGACCAAGCCATAAAGAAAACTACGCGACTGCATGGTAGAAAAAGCCACAGAAGGTGCCTGTTGGTGAAACAAGGCCTAACGAGACCATTAGCGGAATGGAACTCAACAATATGACTGCTGGGCAGGACCAAACCATAAAGAAAACACGTGACTGTTGGGCAGGACCAAGCCAGGGAAGGTGCCCGTTGGCGAAACAGGGCTCAACGAGACCATTAGCGGAATGGAACTCAACAATATGACTGCTGGGCAGGACCAAGCCATAAAGAAGACTACGCGACTGCTGGGCAGGACCAAGCCACTGAAGGTGCCTGTTGGCGAAACAGGGCTTAACGAGACCATTAGCGGAATGGAATTCAACAATATGATTGTTGGGCAGGACCAAGCCATAAAGAAAACACGCAACTGTTGGGAAGGACCAAGCCACGGAAGGTGCCTGTTGTCGAAACAGGGCTTAACGAGACCATTAGCGGAATGGAACTTAACAATATGATTGTTGGGCAGCACCAAGCCATAAAGAAGACTACGCGGCTACTGGGCAGGACCAACCCAAGAAAGGTGCCTGTTGGAGAAACAGGGCTTAACGAGACCATTAGCGGAATGGAACTCAAAAATATGAATGTTGGGCAGGAGCAAGTCATAAAGAAGACTACGGGACTGCTGGGCAGGACCAAGCCACGGATGGTGCCTGTTGGCAAAACAGGGCTTAACGAGACCATTAGCGGAATGGAACTCGACAATATGACTGCTGGGAAGGACCAAGCCACAAAGAAATCACGCGACTGATGGGCAGGACCAAGCCACAGAAGTTGCCTGTTGGAGAAACAGGGCTTAATGAGACCATTAGCGAAATGGAACTCAACAATATGATTGCTCGGCAGGACGAAACCATAATGAAGACTACGCGACTGCTAGGCAGAACCAAGCCAAAGATGGTGCCTGTTGGCGAAACAGGGCTTAACGAGACCATTAGCGGAATGGAACTCAATAATATGACTACTGGGCAAGACCAAGCCATAAAGAAAACACGCGACTGCTGGGCAGGACAAGGCCACAGAAGGTGCCTGTTGGTGAAACAGGGCTTAACGAGACCATTAGCGGAATGGAACTAAACAAAATGACTGTTGGGCAGGACCAAGCCACAAAGAAAACACGCGACTGTTGGGCAGGACCAAGCCAGGGAAGGTGCCTGTTGGCGAAAAAGGGCTTAACGAGACCATTAGCGAAATGGAACTCAACAATATGACTGCTGGGCAGGAACAAGTCATAAAGAAGACTATCCAACTACTGGGCAAGACCAAGCCACGGAAGGTCCCTATTGGCGAAACAGGGCTTAACGAGACCATTAGTGGAATGGAACTCAATTATATGACTACTGGGGAAGACCAAGCCATAAAGAAAACATGCGAAGGTTCCTGTTGGTGAAACCGGGCTTAACGAGACCATTAGCGGAATGGAACTCAACAATATGATTGTTGGGCAGGACCAAGCCACAAAGAAAACACGCGACTGTTGAGCAGGACCAAGCCACAGAAGGTGCCTGTTTGAGAAACAGGGCTTAACGAGACCATTAGCGAAATGGAACTCAACAATATGAATGTTGGGCTGGACCAAGCTTACGCGACTGCCTGGTAGAACAAGCCACAGAAGATGCCTGTTGGTGATACAAGGCCTAACGAAACCATTAGCGGAAAGGAACTCAACAATATGATTGCTGGGCAGGACCAAACCATAAAAAAAACACGTGACTGTTGGGCAGGACCAAGCCAGGGAAGGTGCCCGTTGGCGAAACAGGGCTTAACGAGACCATTAGCGGAATGGAACTCAACAATATGACTGATGGGCAGGAACAAGTCATAAAGAAGACTATCCAACTACTGGGCAAGACCATGCCACGGAAGGTCCCTATTGGCGAAACAGGGCTTAACGAGACCATTAGTGGAATGGAACTCAATTATATGACTACTGGGGAAGACCAAGCCATAAAGAAAACATGCGAAGGTTCCTGTTGGTGAAACCGGGCTTAACGAGACCATTAGCGGAATGGAACTCAACAATATGATTGTTGGGCAGGACCAAGCCACAAAGAAAACACGCGACTGTTGAGCAGGACCAAGCCACAGAAGGTGCCTGTTTGAGAAACAGGGCTTAACGAGACCATTAGCGAAATGGAACTCAACAATATGAATGTTGGGCTGGACCAAGCTTACGCGACTGCCTGGTAGAACAAGCCACAGAAGATGCCTGTTGGTGATACAAGGCCTAACGAAACCATTAGCGGAAAGGAACTCAACAATATGATTGCTGGGCAGGACCAAACCATAAAAAAAACACGTGACTGTTGGGCAGGACCAAGCCAGGGAAGGTGCCCGTTGGCGAAACAGGGCTTAACGAGACCATTAGCGGAATGGAACTCAACAATATGACTGATGGGCAGGAACAAGTCATAAAGAAGACTATCCAACTACTGGGCAAGACCAAGCCACGGAAGGTCCCTATTGGCGAAACAGGGCTTAACGAGACCATTAGTGGAATGGAACTCAATTATATGACTACTGGGGAAGACCAAGCCATAAAGAAAACATGCGAAGGTTCCTGTTGGTGAAACCGGGCTTAACGAGACCATTAGCGGAATGGAACTCAACAATATGATTGTTGGGCAGGACCAAGCCACAAAGAAAACACGCGACTGTTGAGCAGGACCAAGCCACAGAAGGTGCCTGTTTGAGAAACAGGGCTTAACGAGACCATTAGCGAAATGGAACTCAACAATATGAATGTTGGGCTGGACCAAGCTTACGCGACTGCCTGGTAGAACAAGCCACAGAAGATGCCTGTTGGTGATACAAGGCCTAACGAAACCATTAGCGGAAAGGAACTCAACAATATGATTGCTGGGCAGGACCAAACCATAAAAAAAACACGTGACTGTTGGGCAGGACCAAGCCAGGGAAGGTGCCCGTTGGCGAAACAGGGCTTAACGAGACCATTAGCGGAATGGAACTCAACAATATGACTGATGGGCAGGACCAAGCCCTAAAGAAGACTACGCGACTGTTGGGCAGGACCAAGCCACGGAAGGTGCTTGTTGGCGAAACAGGGCTTAAGTAGACCATTAGCAGAATGGAACTAAACAATATTACTGTTGGGCAGGACCAAGCCACAAAGAAAACACGCGACTGTTGGGCAGGACCAAGCCACGGAAGGTGCCTGTTGGCGAAACAGGGCTTAACAAGACCATTAGCGGAATGGAACTCAACTATATGACTGCTGGGTAGGACCAAGCCATAAAGAAGACTACGCGACTGCTGGGCAGGACCAAGCCACGGAAGGTACCTGTTGGCGAAACAGGGCTTAACGAAACCATTAGCGGAATGGAATTCAACAATATGATTGTTGGGCAGGACCAAGCCATAAAGAAAACACGCAACTGCTGGGAAGAACCAAGCCACGGAAGGTGCCTGTTGGCGAAACAGGGCTTAACGAGACCATTAGCGGAATGGAACTCAACAATATGACTGTTGGGCAGCACCAAGCCATAAAGAAGACTACGCGGCTACTGGGCAGGACCAAGCCAAGAAAGGTGCCTGTTGGAGAAACAGGGCTTAAGGAGACCATTGGCGGAATGGAACTCAAAAATATGACTGTTGGGCAGGAGCAAGTCATAAAGAAGACTACGGGACTGCTGGGCAGGACCAAGCCACGGATGGTACCTGTTGGCGAAACAGGGCTTAACGAGACCATTAGCGGAATGGAACTCGACAATGTGACTGCTGGGCAGGACCAAGCCACAAAGAAAACACACAACTGATGGCAAAGACCAAGCCACGGAAGTTTCCTGTTGGCGAACCAGGGCTTAATGAGACCATTTGCGGAATGGAACTCAACAATATGAATTCTTGGCAGGACCAAACCATAATGAAGCCTACGCGACTGCTAGGCAGAACCAAGCCACGGAAGGTGTCTGTTTGCGAAACAAGGCTTAATGAGACCATTAACGGAATTGAACTCAACAATATGACTACTGGGAAGAACCAAGCCATAAAGAAAACATGCGACTGCTGGGAAAGACCATTAGCGGGATGGAACCAACAATATGACGGTTCGGCAGGACTAAGCCAAGAAAGGTGCCTGTTGGCGAAACAGGGCTTAAAGAGACCATTAGCGGAATGGAACTCAACTATATGACTGCTGGGCAGGACCAAGCCAAAAAGAAAAACACGCGACTACTGGGCAGGACCATGTCACGGAAGGTGGCTGTTGGCGAAATAGGGCTTAACGAGACAATTAGCGGAATGGAACTCAATAATATGACTACTGGGCAAGACCAAGCCATAAAGAAAACACACGACTGCTTGACAGGACCAAGCCACGGAAGGGGCCTGTTGGTGAAACAAGGCTTAACGAGACAATTATCGGAATGGATCTTAACAATATGACTATTAGGCAGAACCAAGCCATAAAGAAGACTACGCGACTGCTTGGCAGGACCAAACCACAGAAGGTGCCTGTTGATGAAACAATTAGTAAAATGGAACTCAACAATATTATTGCTGGGCAGGATCAAGCCATAAAGAAGACTGCACGACTGCTAGGCAGAACCAAGCGACAGAAGGTGCCTGTTGATGAAACAGGGCCTAACGAGACCATTAGTGGAATGGAACTCAACAATATTACTGCTGTTTAGGACCAAGCCATAAAGAAAACACGTGACTGTTGGGAAGGACCAAGCCAAGAAAGGTGCCTGTTGGCGAAACAGGGCTTAACGAGACCATTAGCGGAATGGAACTCAACAATATGACTGCTGGGCAGGACCAAGCCATAAAGACGACTACGCGACTGTTGGGCAGAACTAAGCCACGGAAGGTTCTTGTTGGCGAAACAGGGCTTAACGAGACCATTAGCAGAATGGAACTCGACAATGTGATTGTTGGGCAGGAACAAGCCATAAAGAAGAATACGTGACTGTTGGGCAGAACTAAGCCACGGAAGGTTCTTGTTGGCGAAACAGGGCTTAACGAGACCATTAGAGTAATGGACCTCAACAATACGACTGCTGGGCAGGACCAAGCCATAAAGAAGACTACGCAACTGCTGGGCAGGACCAAGCCACGAAAGGTGCCTGTTGGCGAAATAGGGCTTAACGAGACCATTAGCGGAATGGAACTGAACAATATGACTACTGGGCAGGACCAAGCCATAAATAAAAACACGTGACTGCTGGGCAGGACCAAGCCACGGAAAGTGCCTGTTGGCGAAACAGGGCTTAACGAGACCATTAGCGGAATGGAACTCAATAATCTGTCTACTGGGCAAGTACAAGCCATAAAGAAAACACGCGACTGCTGGGCAGGACCAAGCCACGAAAGGTGCCTGTTGGCGAAACAGGGCTTAACGAGACCATTAGTGGAATGGAACTCAACAATATGACTGCTAGGCAAGACCAAGCCATAATGAAAAACACGCGACTGTTGGGCAGGACCAAGCCACGGAAGGTGCCTGTTGGCGAAACAGGGCTTAATGAGACCATTAGCAAAATGGAACTCAACAATATGACTACTGGGCTGGACCAACCCATAAAGAAAACATGCGACTGCTAGGCAGAACCAAGCCAAATAAGGTGCTTGTTGCCGAAACAGGGCTTAACGAGACCATTAGCGAAATGGAACTCAATAATATGACTACTGGGCAAGACCAAGCCATAAAGAAAACACGCGACTGTTGGGCAGGACCAAGCCATATAGAAGACTACGCGACTGCTAGGAATAACCAAGCCACAGAAGGTGCATGTTGGTTAAACAGGGCCTAACGAGACCATTAGCGGAATGGAACTCAACAATATGACTGTTGGGCAGGACCGAGCCTTAAAGAAAACACGTGACTATTGGGCAGGACCAAGCCAGGGAAGGTGCCTGTTGGCGAAACATTGCTTAACAAGACCATTAGCGAGATGGAACTCAACAATATGACTGCTGGGCAGGACCAATCCATAAAGAAGACTACGCGACTGTTGGGTAGGACCAAGCCACGGAAGGTTCCTGTTGGCGAAACGGGGCTTAATGAGACCATTAGCAGAATGGAACTCGACAATGTGACTGCTGGGCAGGACCAAGCCACAAAGAAAACACGCAACTGTTGAGCAGGACCAAGCCACGGTAGGTGCTTGTTAGCGAAACAGGGCTTAACGAGACCATTAGCGGAATGGAACTCAATAATATGACTGCTGGGCAGGACCAAGCCATAAAGAAGACTATGCAACTGCTGGGCAGGCCCAAGCCAAGAAAGATGCCTGTTGGCGAAACAGGGCTTAACGAGACCATTAAAGAAATGGAACTCAACAATATGACTGCTGGGTAAGACCAAGCCATAAAGAAAAACACGCGACTGTTGGGCAGGACCAAGCCACGGAATGTGCCTGTTGGAGAAACAGGGCTTAACGAGACCATTAGCGGAATGGAACTCGACAATGTGACTGTTGGGCAGGACCAAGCCACAAAGAAAACACGCTACTCTTGGGAAGGATTAACCCACGGAAGGTGTCTATTGGCGAAACACGGCTTAACGAGACCATTAACGGAATGGAACTCAACAATATGACTACTGGGAAGGACAAAGCCATAAAGAAGACTACGCGACTATTGGGAAGGACCATGCCATGAAAGGTGCATGGTGGCGAAACATGGCTTAACGAGTATATTAGCGAAATGGAACTCAACAATATGACTGTTGGGCAGGACCAAGCCATAAAGAAAAACATGCGACTGTTGGATTGGACCAAGCCACGGAAGGTGCCTGTTGGCGAAACACGGCTTAACGAGACTATTAGCGGAATGGAACTAAACAATATGACTGCTAGGATGGACCAAGCTATAAAGAAAACACGCGACTGTTGGGCAGGATCAAGCCACGGAAGGTGCCTGTTGGTGAAACAGGGCTTAACGAGACCATTAGCGGAATGGAACTCAACAATATGACTGATGGGAAGAACCAAGCCATAATGAATACTACGTGACTTTTGGGAAGAACCAAGCCACGGAAGTTACTTGTTGGCGAAACAGGGCTTAACGATACCATCAGCGAAATGGAACTCAACAATATGACTGCTGGGCAGGAACAAGTCATAAAGAAGATTACGCGACTGCTGGGTAGGACCAAGCCACGAAAGGTGTCTGTTGGCGAAACAGGGCTTAACGAGACCATTAGCGTAATGGAACTCAATTATATGACTAATGGGGAAGACCAAGCCATAAAGCAAACACGCTAAGGTTCCTGTTGGTGTAACCGGGCTTAACGAGACCATTGGCGGAATGGAACTCAACAATATGAGTGTTGGGCAGGACCAAGCCACAAAGAAAACACGCGACTGTTGGGCAGGACCAAGCCACAGAAGGTGCCTGTTTGAGAAATAGGGCTTAACGAGACCATTAGCGAAATGAAACTCAACAATATGACTGCTGGGCTGGACCAAGCCATAAAGAAAACTACGCAACTGCCTGGCAGAACAAGCCACAGAAGGTGCATGTTGGTGAAACAGGGCCTAACGAGACCATTAGCGGAATGGAACTCAACAATATGACTGCTGGGCAGGACCAAACCATAAAGAAAACACGTGACTGTTGGGCAAGACCAAGCCACAGAAGGTGCCCGTTGGCGAAACAGGGCTTAACAAGACCATTAGCGGAATGGAACTCAACAATATGACTGCTGGGCAGGACCAAGCCATAAAGAAGACTACGCGACTGTTGGGCAGGACCAAGCCACGGAAGGTGCCTGTTTGGGAAACAGGGCTTAACGAGACCATTAGCAGAATGGAACTCGACAATGTGACTGCTGGGCAGGACCAAGCCACAAAGAAAACACGCGACTGCTGGGCAGGACCAAGCCACGGAAGGTGCTTGTTGGCGAAACAGGGCTTAACGAGACCATTAGCGGAATGGAACTCAACAATATCACTATTGGGTAGGACCAAGCCATAACGAAGACTACGCTACTGCTGGGCAGGACCAAGCCATGGAAGGTGCCTGTTGGCGAAACTGGGCTTAATGAGACCATTAGCGGAATGGAATTCAACAATATGACTGCTGGGCAAGACCAAGCCATAAAGAAAACACGCAACTGCTGGGAAGGACGAAGCCACGGAAGGTGCCTGTTAACGAAACAGTTTATAACGAGACCATTAGCGGAATTGAACTCAACAATATGACTGTTGGGCAAGACCAAGCCATAAAGAAGACTACGCGGCTGTCGCTCCCACCAAATGAGGCCAGGTCAAATGGGGTACAAACGCGAACGGTCAGCGAAAGAAATGAGAACACACAGGAGTGAACTCAGGAAGACAAAGAGTCGCCAGCTAGGCATTTTTATCCCGGAGGAAAGGTAATGCTGCATAGACCTAGAAAGATATGGATAAGACGGTTGCGAACCAGAGAGACCGAGAAAGGGGGTTGGTTACAACCTGGGAAGGTATTAGCACCCAAATTGTCCGTCGTACTCGACGGGATCCACGCTTAAAAGATTTGTGTTTTAAAGGGGTAGTGTTAGTGCAATCTGTGTGTAAAAGAGCTGGAAAAGGATGTACAAGTGTCAGTGTATAAAGGATGTGAAGTGTATAAATGATGTGAGGTATGAAAGTGTCAGTGTAGGAACAAGAATGAAATGCTCAAGATCATGAGGCTAAAGAATGATACAGGAAGGAGGGGGAATATACAGAGAATTAGAACCAATTAAGGAAGAATTAGAACCCTAATGCAAGGCCCAAGTTACAAGCTTGATGTCTTGATGATTATTATGTGAATTGATTAAAGGATTTAAACACATTAAGGGTTTAACACTTAGGATTAAAGTTATACACTCCATCCTAATAGAAGGATGCAGGCATAAGCTTAATCAGAAAGCCTTAAAGCCTTTAGGGTTTAGTCCTTGATTATGAGATGAGAAGAGAGGACTCAATGAGACACAAAGGTAAAGTCTAAATGGGGGACTAATCAAAACCCTAATTATTGTCATGCTTGGTTGTTTCTAAGGTTTGTGAGGTTTACAAGAAAGATCTTCAGAGAAACCACCAGGAAGCAGATGAAAGGAGCACAGAAAAGCAAAGTAACTTGCTTCATTTAAGAAGACAAGTCACTTGAAGAAAGAAAGTAAGATGAAGAAGAAAGGGCAAGCTCAATCTCAAACACAAGACAAAATGCAGCAATGATGTATAAGAAGAGTGAAAAGAGATTGTGAGAAGTGAAGGCAAATTCACTTCTCAAAGTAACTTACCACCTGAAAAGTTAGTGAAAGGAATGCAATGCAAAATGAGATGAAATGGGGTGATGCAAACCAAAACCAGAAGCATGAGTATGATGTTAATGATGCTAAGAGATGATGCAAACATGAGGCAAGACGTGAGGATGATCATACAAACATATGGATGCAAGAGAAGCGTGCTTAGAACCATGAATGTTCATGAAAAGTCATGAAATGCAAATGACATACAACATGGCAAATGAATGATGCAATGATCAAACATGATTCTAATGTGTCTTAAGATGGCATATGAATCAAATGAATGCATAAAATGTCATGGCAAGTCATGGTATGCAAGCAAATGGAAGATGGATGCAAAGGAGGGCCCAAATTAGGGTTTATGATCAATGCACAAAACAAAAATCAAAACCAGGAGCAAACATCATGATAAAAATTGAAAGTGCAATCAAAGGAACCCTAAACCTATACAAACTCACTGCCCAAAGGAGGGGTTCTAACTCTTAACCTAATGAGGGTTATGAATTTCCTAAGTTGGCTAGGGTTTTAAGGTACCTTGCCAAGAAAAATGCCCAAAAAAAGAAGGAAATGCAAGATCAATTCATGCCAATTTAACCCTATAAACTACATGATATGCAAGATGCAATGCAAAAAGAATCATTGTCCAACTCTTAAAGGCTAGGCAGAAATGAATTTTTGAAGATTGGATCAAAATAATGCCTTGAAATGAAATTAATTCCATGGAAAATTGACAAAAGAGATCAAGATCAAAAAAGAAATTTGGTTTGAGAGTTGGACAATGTTTCTAAATGATTCTAAGTGTTTCATGAATTTTTTTGTGATTTTTAAATACCTAAAAGTATTTTTAATTAATTAATTCTCATTAATTAATTAAAAATAATATTTTAAATGATTTAAAAATATTTTTTTAATGCAAAAAATAAAAATAAAAATGTTTTTGGTTTCTGAAAATTAATTGAACCTTTGACAAAAAATTTCAGAATTTTTGAAAATGTTTTACTATTTTTTATAAAATGTAGAAAACAAATGAAATAAAAATGAAAATAAAATGAATTTAATGAGAAGTAAGCAGGATCAAGGGCCATCATTCAAATTGGATGCGCGGGAGTTGATTGCGCGCGTCATCCAGTGGCTGAGATTCAAACTTGACTAAGGCTGATTAATTAAATTAATTAAGTGGGATTAGGGCTAAGTGACAAATCAGGACCACACACGCGCGCGGGAGATTGACTTAGTCAACCAGATCAACGCTCCTCATTCAAACTTCATTTAATTACAAAATTAGGGCTAATGACTTTCAGACGACCGGAACAGTGGTTCCGGTCGTCTTCTCCGACGAGCCAAATCTCTAACTCTCCCTAAACTCTATGAAAATGAAATCTAATTGCCCAGAATCCATCCCCATTCAACACTGAATCAAAACCCCCAAACAAAAATAATTTTTCATTCATTAATCATGCAAATCGAAGCAAAACATATTTAGGGCAGAAAGTTTCAGAGCAATCATACATCCTGGTTTCTCAACCATTTTCAAAAATAATCATATCCCCATGATCAGGGGAGCACATGGAATCGTTTAAGAACTTAAAATGGAGTTTCTGGAAAAAAGTTTGAGATGGCTACCTGATATGGAATCTCCTGGTCCTGAGCTTTCTGGCCTTTCCTTTGCTGCAAGTCCACTCCTTTGAACCCTCTGATGATGAAATGAAGCTTAGAAAGCTTTGAGGATGGCTGGTTTGTGAGATGGCAGAAGTTCTGTTCAAGGAGGGGTGGTGATCGTGTTTTTGTTTCAGTGACTTTCAGGCTGTTTTAGTGGTTGGTTTGTGATCAGTAGAACCTCTTAAGATCAATGGTGAAGTTTGTTTATGTGTTTGTAGGTTGTGCTGAATGTTTCGAATGGTTTTGCAAGTTGGAGCAAAAATGATAACTATGGCTTGGAGTGTGTTTCAGCATGAAGTGTGTGGTGTGTTATGCTGGCTTTGGTCCATGTATCAAAAGGTGATAGGTCAGAGAGTTGTTAGTGGCCTATGGTGATTGGTATGGGTCTTTGGCCAAAATGTCAACTTGATTTGTACTTGAGGTATGGGAAATGGTACAACTTGCTTTTTGGCTTGCTTTGGCTCAGCTTGAATCAAGGGAAGCTATGGAAAAGGTCTAGAGGCAATGCAGCAAGTAGTTTGTAGTTTGTGATAGGTTTTGCAAGTTTCACAAAGTTTGGTTCCTTTGGGATTTCTTGAGGTTCAAGGCATGAAATGAGATGATTAATTGGCCCATTCTGAATTTTAGAGGTCATGTGATCATGTTGTGAAGAATTTGTACACACTTGAGGCCTTTAGAACACTTGATCATAACATTTTGCAAAATGCCTCTTTGGTAGAAAACTTCAAATTTTGTGATTTTGGCCAACTTTGACAAGCCATAACTTTTGATCCAAAATGAATTAGGTCAAGTTCTTGTACTTTTTGAAAAGGGAATGATCCATTATATAACTTTCATGACCAAAGTTTTTTCATTTGAAGCATTTTTGGATCAAAAAGCAAGGGTTGAAAAAGTTTCCCAAAATGGCAATTTTCATTATAAGTCAACTTTCCCAAAAAGTCAACTTTGCAAATGACTTGAAATTATCCCATTTTGTGAACTTCTAACATCTTCTATGATCAAATAAAGATCATACACAATCAAAATGATGAAGAACACCCTTTGGTTGGGTCATTGGGGGCCTCAGATGCCCTGATTTTGCACTGACTTGTTCAAAAAGTCAACTCTTGATCAGATGACTTCCCCATGGAATTTCTTCATGAAAATTGATATGCATGCTCCCTATACCATATAGAGACCAATAGAAACAAGAATGAACAAAAATTTGGAGTTATGGCCTTTGAAACCAAAACCCTAATTCTAGGTCATCTGTGCAGTCAAACCTGGCTCTGCTTCCATGCCATTCTGAGTTCTTGTGATTTTTTTGACATTCTTGACTTTGAGGGGATATAATATGATGCTTGAACATACATGGACCCATTTGAAGTGATTGATGACCTTTGGAGTGGCTCAAGAAGCTCTTGGATTGCTCAGATCACAAACCCTAGATGCAGATGACTTTGAACCAATGCAATGAATCAAAAATGTAATATGAGATGCTATGATTGGGCTTATGCATATGAGGAGATCACAAGCCATGGTGTGAATGGATGAGGGAAAATTTGGGGTGTTTACAGCTGCCCCTATTCAAACATGAGTTAGCTGTGCAGGGTGTAGGCGACGGCTTATCAGGCAAACAAGAAAACTTGTGGTTGAATACCAAAGACAGTCCAAAATTTGCACTCATAGAATGAAGAAGAAAAGGGATATAGATTGTAAAAGAAAATAAAGTATATTATAGAGTGCAAGCGACGGAGGACGACCGTCGAGCAGAGGACGACTGCTGGGGAAAGAGCAATGACGCGGACGGTCGACACGCTGGGAGAAATGCGGGAAATAAAGCAATGACGGGGACGGCCAACAAGCTGGGGATAAAAGGGGTTATGATGGGGACGGCCATCAAGTAAAGCTATACGACTCTCTGGGGATTAATGAAAAATGATGGGGACGGCCATCAGGTTCATAAAGTAATGTAAACAACGATGGGGACGGCCATCGGGCTAAACCGATGAAGGACGATCACCAGGAAAAGGAAAAGGGACCACGACGGGGACGGCCATCGGGTTAAAGAATAAATGAAATAATGGTGAGGGACGGTCATCAAAGGTGAAGGACGATCACCTAGCAGGGGACGACTTCTCTGTTGGGGATAATATGAGGGATGGTCATCTAAGGTGAAGGACGATCACCTGGCAGGGTACGGCTGCCGAATGTATCACGACATAGGACGAATGTCGGATAAAAGGTCACCGATGGGGATGGCCATCGGACGAGCATGATGAAGGAAGATCATCAAGAGGTGAAGGACGATCACCTAGCAGGGGACGGCTGCTCTCAAGGTTTATCATGACATAGGATGAATGTCAGATAAAAGATCAACGATGGGGAACGACCATCGGATAAAAAATGATGAAGGACGATCATCAAAAGGTGAAGGACGATCACCTAGCAGGGGATGGCTGCTAAATATCACGACATAGGACGAATGTCAGATAAAAGGTCAACGATGGGGACGGCCACCGGATGAGCATGATGAAGGACGATCATCAAGAGGTGAAGGACGATCACCTAGCAGGGTACGGCTGCTCTCAGGGTTTATCATGACATAGGACGATTGTCAGATAGAAAAGGAATTTTGCTTTGCGGGCGATCCACTAGGGAATAGTAAACACGGACGGGTGTTTATATCCAATCAATAAAAGGTATAAGTGTTTTGGTGTTGTGTATAGATTAAAGATGCAGACGAGCATCCCTAAGACTACGATACGGACGAGTATCAGGTAGAAACAAATACCGACACGTGTTCAGAGATGATGATACGGACGAGTATCAACTGGTTAACAAGGAACACGGACGGGTGTTGATTCTGAGGGGACTCTTCTGGGGAATAGTGGACACAGACGAGTGTCTAAATTCAAGAAGACAAGAGTGTTTGACACAGTGTGTGGATTAAAGATGCGGGCGAGCATCCCTAAGACTATGATACGGACGAGTATCAGGTAGAAACAAACGCTTGACGCATGCTCTGAGATGATGGTACGGACGAGTACCAACTGGTTAACAAAGAACACGGACGAGTGTCGAATCTGAGAGGATATAAGTGGTGTTATAGAAGATACGGACGAGTATCTGTATAATTGAAAAGAGAGTAATAAGTATGAGTGGTGTAAGGACAAGTGTTTAACTTGCTGGAGTGAGTGACACGGACGAATGACAAGTATATATTATAAACAAGTATATTCTTTTCAAAGTGTTAGGTAATTATGCTGGGGAAAGTGACACGGACGGATGTCAAGAAAGTTATATATGTAAGTATCTGTGAGTGCAAAGGGGACGCTTTGGCTTTCAACTGTGGAATATGACACAGACGGGTGCCAAAAGGAGTGTGTATTTGTATTTACAAGTGTAAGGAAAATGCATTGGCTCTCTGGTGGGGAACTTGGGGAGTTTGCTGTATACTGTTGTTGGGTTGTCAATATTCACAAGTGTTTGATTCAGAAAATGGCTTATGATTATGCAATATGTTTGATTTTTGCAGTAATGCTCCATTTTAGACGGAATGCTACGCTTTGTGGGGTGAATATGATGCGAATGCTATGTTTAAGCAAAAGATAACGATCCGGGATTTTGATCCTGTTGCCATGAAGATCTCTGGTCAATCTGCTTGAAGTGAATATCCCAGCCGGGGAGGAGATCATTGACATATGGGACTCTGCTTGGGGATATAGGTCACTGATAGACCTATCTCAGTAATGAGGGACCCAGCTGGGAGTTTGTAGAAGCTTTTTTCACTCTGTTGTGGAATCCTCAGGCATTGCTCTTTCAGATAAAGGCTGAAGCTTTGTGGGGAGGTGGTTCCCTGGCTTTTGTACTTGGCTGAGGAGGAAGCAAATGGCAACTCGGCTGGGGAGAAACAATGAATGGCAACTCAGCTGGGGAGCAGGCACCTACGGTGCTAAGACTGAGTGGATAATGATTAGCCAGCTTGCTGGGATGAAGCTTTCATGCCCCATGTTGTGCTTTGAATACCTGCAATCCTGAAAAGACAGAGAAATGCACAAGTAATCCCGAGGTATCCCTTACTGGATTATGTCATAGGAGTTTAGACACCCCCGGGAGTAAGTATATTTCCTGCAAGCACGTTATTAAGAGAAGCATCTGTATTTATGCAATCAACATCTTAAGGACATCGGACATTTTGCAAATGAAAATAAAATGTACGAGACAAAACATGACTAAAAATATGATTTTATTAATTTGCATGCCCTGAATTGGCAAGATACAGTCAAAGAAACAGATCCCCCAAAATGAGGAGATTGTTACAAATTGAGAAACGAAAGATGTTGGCAATGTTGACGACGCTTCAAGGAGCTTCCCTTTGCTATGACTCGTATGACTTTTGACGTTCTTCTCGTCTTGCTTTCTGAAGAAGGCTGATTCTGACTGGCGCTTGATCCTTTTGAAGTTTACCAAGTTGTAAGTGATACAGACGAATTCAGAATACAGTTGTTCGCGTATTCCCTTGTTTTGCATGGATCGCCCTTTCGGGTTTTCAGTCCATCAGGATACCCATTTTTTCCTGAGTTGTCTGATGTGGCTTTTCAACTCAGCGGGTGTACATTTTTTTGTTTATTTCCCTTATTTTTGCCCGAGTCTTTTATTCTGTTTTTGACTCGCCGGGATGCCCTTTTTTTCCTGGACTTACATTCTGTTTTTATGTCCAGCGGGTCATTTTATGCGAAGTATTTTTTAACTACATCTGAATTCACAGGGGATGGGAAGTCTTCACCATCCATAGAACTGAGCATGAGTGCTCCACCGGAGAAAACTTTCTTCACTATGAATGGTCCTTCATAGTTCGGAGTCCACTTGCCCCTGTGGTCTGTATGAGGAGGGAGGAGTCTTTTCAGCACAAGATCTCCTACCTGGTACCCTTGGTGCCTGACTTTCTGATTGAAGGCTTTCTTCATTCTTTTCTGATACAACTGCCCATGACAGATTGCAGTCAATCTTTTCTCTTCAATCAAACTCAGTTGTTCGTATCGGGATCGGACCCATTCTGCTTCGTTCAGCTTAACATCCATCAGTACCCGTAGGGAGGGTAATTCAACTTCAACAGGTAGGACTGCTTCTATACCATAAACAAGCTGATATGGTGTTGCCCCAGTGGATGTTATGATTGACGTACGGTACCCATGCAAGGCAAATGGTAGCATTTCATGCCAATCTTTGTATGTGACTACCATCTTCTGCACAATCTTCTTGATATTCTTATTAGCTGCCTCAACAGCGCCATTCATCTTCAGCCTGTAAGGAGAAGAATTGTGGTGTTGGATCTTGAAGTCCCGGCATAGTTCTGCCATCATTTTATTGTTCAAGTTAGAACCATTATCAGTAATGATTCGCTCGGGCACTCCATACCGACAAATGATGTCCCTTTTCAGAAATCGGGCTACCACTTGCCTTGTAACATTTGCATAGGAGGCTGCTTCGACCCACTTGGTGAAATAGTCAATGGCAACCAGGATGAATCTGTGGCCGTTTGAAGCAGTCGGTTCAATCTTGCCAATCATATCAATGCCCCACATGGCAAATGGCCAGGGCGAAGACATCACATTCAGAGGATTCGGAGGCACATGCACTTTATCCGCATAAATCTGGCATTTATGACATTTTCTGGCATAGGCACAACAGTCGGCATCCATTGTGATCCAGTAATAGCCTGATCTTATCAACTTCTTAGCCATGGCATGCCCACCTGCATGGGTACCAAAGGATCCTTCGTGCACTTTGTGCATCAACAAGTCTGCTTCTGCCCTATCAACGCATCTGAGAAGTACCATATCAAAGTTTCTCTTGTAGAGGGAACCATCGATATTCAGGAAGAAACTACCAGCAAGCCTTCTTAAAGTCTTCTTATCATTGGAAGATGCCCCAGGTGGGTATGTTTGATCCTCCAAGAAGCATTTAATGTCATGGAACCAAGGCTTATCATCTTTGACAACGTCTGCCGCAAATACATATGTTGGTCTGTCGAGTATGGATACTGAAATCCGAGGCACAAAGTTGGCAGCTTGAACTTTGATCATGGATGAAATGGTAGCCAGAGCGTTTGCAAATTGATTCTCATCCCGAGGGATATACTCAAGCTTGACCGTTGTAAAGAAAGTCAATAACCTCCTTGTATAATCCCTGTAAGGTATCAGATGATCCTGGTGCGTGTACCACTTGCCATTGGTTTGATTAATTACCAGAGCTGAATCTCTGAATACAGTCAAAGTCTTGATCCTGAGGTCAATGGCTTCCTCAAGACCCATAATACAAGCTTCGTATTCAGCTTCGTTGTTAGTGCAGTTAAAGGTGAGCTTTGCCGAGAAAGGCAGGTGAACTCCCTTAGGTGTAATGTGCACTGCACCAACACCACGGCCATTCATATTAACAGCCCCATCAAACATCATAGTCCATTCTTCTTCCGGGTCAGGCCCTTCAGTGTGAACAGGCTCTTCATGATCTTTCGCTTTTATGAACATGATGTCTTCATCAGGGAAGTCAAATCTCATAGGCTGGTAATCATCAATGGGTTGCTCAGCAAGATAATCAGACAATACACTGCCCTTGATGGCTTTCTGAGATGTGTACTGGATGTCATATTCTGTGAGGATCATTTTCCATCTTGCAACCCGTCCGGTAAGCGCTGGCTTCTCAAAAATGTACTTAAGTGGGTCCATCTTTGAGATCAACAAAGTGGTGTGGGTCAACATATACTGCCTCAGTCGGCGAGCAGCCCACGCTAAAGCACAGCAAGTTTTCTCGAGCAGTGAATAACGTTGTTCACAGTCGGTAAACTTTTTGCTTAGGTAGTAAATTGCGTACTCTTTTCGACCAGACTCGTCATGCTGGCCCAGCACACACCCCATTGACTCTTCTAATACTGTCAAGTACATTATTAGAGGTCTTCCTTCAACTGGAGGCATAAGGATTGGAGGTTCTTGCAAGTACTCCTTGATTTTGTCAAAAGCCCTCTGGCAGTCTTCGTTCCACCTGACCGTTTGTTCTTTTCTTAACAGCTTGAACAAAGGCTCACATGTTTCCGTAAGGTGAGATATGAACCGTGAAATATAGTTCAATCTACCTAAGAACCCCCGAACTTCTTTCTCAGTCTTCGGTGCAGGCATTTCTTGAATGGCTTTAACTTTATCAGGGTCAACTTCAATCCCTTTCTCACTTACAATAAATCCCAGCAACTTACCAGATCTTACCCCGAATGTGCATTTGTTGGGGTTCAACTTCAGTTGGTACTTCCTCAGACGCTTGAATAACTTCAGCAGATTTACCAGGTGGTCTTCTTCTGTGAGGGACATGGCAATCATGTCATCCACATAACATTCAATTTCTTTATGGATCATGTCGTGGAATAATGTTATGATAGCCCGTTGATACGTTGCACCTGCATTCTTCAGTTCGAATGGCATCACCTTATAACAGAACATGCCCCAGGGTGTGATGAAGGTTGTCTTCTCCATGTCTTCAGGTGACATCTTGATCTGATTGTATCCTGAAAATCCGTTCATGAAGGAGAACACCGAGAACTGAGTCGTATTATCAACCAATACATCAATGTGAGGTAAAGGGAAATCATCTTTTGGGCTGGCTTTGTTCAGATCCCGGTAATCCACACACATCCTTACCTTGCCGTCTTTCTTAGGCACAGGTACAATATTAGCAACCCACGGAGGGTAGCTAGTCACAGCAAGGAACCCGGTGTCCCACTGCTTTTGTACCTCTTCTTTGATCTTCATTTCCATGTCTGGGCGAGTACGGCGTAGCTTCTGTTTAACTGGTGGGCAGTCTTCTCTTAAAGGCAGCTTGTGCATAACAATATCGGTGTCCAACCCTGGCATATCCTGATAAGACCAAGCAAACACATCCACATACTCACGAAGCAGGTCAATCAGTTGTTTCTTCACTGAGTCTTGTAAGCAGGCCCCGATTTTAACCTCTTTCACATCTTCATCCGTACCAAGATTAATCGTTTCAACCTCCTCCTGATGAGGAGTGATAATCTTCTCCTCTTGCCTCAACAACCGGGCTAGCTCTTCAGGAAGCTCATAATCTTCTTCAACCCCTTCATCAGCTTGATTGATTGGATTGTCAAAGTCATACGAAGCCATAGTTGTGCTGTTGTCGGTGCAGTCTGAAAGGCACTCTCTGCAAGGGTTTAGATTGTTCATTTTAGTGATTGATTTTAATCTTGTTTAGAAAAGTGAAATAAAGTTGTCATTTTGAAAACATTGCCATTTTATTTTTGTACAAAAAGAAAAATGGAAAAACAGTGAGCGGAAAAGAAAAAGACTCATTTGCAAAAGATGTCCGATATTCATTGATTGATCTGTTTGCACAAAATTACAGATGGCCCGATTACAAAATGAGTCTTGTCATCTTGGGCAAGATGCAAGACTTGATGCATGCTTAAAATACACAGGAAATAATAATTACTCTGCAGGAGTAACCCTTATAATTTCCTGGGAAGACCAGTTTGAGATATGGCTCCCCGGGATCCTTGGACGTATCCAGCTCTCCAGGTTGCGTTCATCTTCCGACTCATATTCCAAATTGTTTACTGCATCAGGGGTGAGCATCCCCCCACTAACAAAACTGGGCTTCTTAGCAGCCTCTGATTGATCTTGTTGAGTTGGTTTGTAACCCAACCCAAATCTGTCCTCCTTCTTCTCCACAGGCAACAGCTTGCCCCAGCCTTGGGCAGTCCCCTCTTCAACAACCTTCCTGGCTTGCTGATAAGATGTCATGGAAGTTCCAAGTATAGCAGATGCTTCATTAATGTTTAGGGCCTCAAATTCCTGGCTCATGGTTTCATGGATCTCTCCATCCATCTCAATGTATTTGTACGTAGCCAGGTGGCTAACAAAAATATCTTTTTCACCACAAATGGTGATGATTTGGCCCTCCCACTCGAATTTCAGCTTCTGGTGAAGGATAGACGTAACTGCGCCAGCGGCATGGATCCAAGGTCTACCCAACAAACAGCTGTAGGCCGGCTGAATGTCCATCACATAGAAGGTAATTTTAAAAGTCTGTGGGCCAATCACCACAGGCAGATCAATCTCTCCTAGCACTGACCTCTTGGAGCCATCAAACGCTCTTACTACCAAATTACTTGGACGTAATGCCAAGCCATCATACTCCAGCTTCACCAAGGCTTTCTTTGGTAGAACATTGAGTGAAGACCCAGTGTCCACCAGTACATGGGATAGAACAGCACCCTTGCATTCAAGAGTGATGTGTAAAGCTTTGTTGTGGTTACATCCCTCAGTGGTTAAATCAGCATTGGTAAAACCCAACCCATGGCTGGTATTGACATTTGCTACCACGGTCTCCAGCTGATTAACGGTGATCTCCTCTGGCACATATGTTGCGTGCAAGACTTTTAGTAATGCATTCCGGTGAGCTTCGGAACACATCAGTAGGGATAGAATGGAGATTTTTGAGGGAGTTTGGTGAAGCTGATCCACCACTTTGTAATCACTTCTCTTTATAATTCTCATAAACTCGTCTACATCTTGCTCAAAAGATGTCTTCTGAGTTTCTTTGACGGCCGGCTCTTCAAATACCACACTCTTTCCCTTTGCCTTGGCAGTAGCTTCTGCTTCAACATTAGGTTTTTGAGGTTGTGAGGCAAAAAGGCGTCCACTTCTGGTGAAGCCTCCGCCTCCCCCAACATTATCAATCTGTGGAGAAGAGGTTGAAGAGTCAAGAGTGATTTTCTCCCCATTGCAGTAAAGGTCAGAGCCATAATGCCAAGGGATGGCATTACTACTTTCATATGGAACGGGCCCAGGCACCGTGATGGTAACTGGACTGACTGCAGCAGAGGAGGGTGTTGAAATAGTGTGCGGATCGTAGTAGATGGTAACTGGTGACCTGGCAGGAGATGCCACTGTTTGTTGTTGAAGATTGTTGTTAGGAGGAACATATGACGGATCATAATAAATGGTGACTGCTGAGATGTCTGTTGGCGTTGTAGAAGATTCTGAATAAAGGGGCGCTGATGTTGTAGAAGAGATGGTTGTTGATATTTGGTTTGTTGAAGTGATAGATGAAGCATTTGTTGATGAGATTGAAGAATTGTTTGGAATAATTGTTGTTGCAGTTGTAGGAGACTCAAGAATTATTGTCAGAGAGATTGCTGGATTTGTAGGTGCTGATGTTGTGATTTGAAGTAGACCACTCTAGATAAGACCATCTATGCTGCTCCTCAAGTTATCACACCCGTTTACCGAAATGTTGCAATAACCACAACCGAGCTCACACCCGGGGAACATCTGGCATTCTAGGAGCTGAGCTTTAATTTCTACCAGAGGTGTCCGAATCTGCCCAACATTGGTTATTAAGAAAGACGGCTTATCTTCCTCAATAGCATTAATTCTTGGTCCTCCGTGGTTGGGCATGGGATTTTTGTTGACATTTGGCGGGGGTGCAAAGTTTAGAGCTTTAGAATCTACCAGGTCTTGTACCTTCATTTGTAAAGCTCTGCACTTCTCTGTACTGTGGCCAGGTGCATTGGAATGGAAAGCACATCTGGCGTTGGCGTCATAATTTCTTGGCAGACTGGAAGGATCTGGTGGTGCCAACGTCCTTAACTCAACCAAGTTGAGCTTCATGAGTTGTGGCAATAAAGCGGCATAAGGCATAGGGATTGGATCAATCACCCTATTGGCCTGAGATGATCTCTGCTGAAAAGGTCTTTGTTGATTCTTGTTGTTGTTGTTGTTGTAGTTTCTCTGAGGCGGATATTGAACTTGTTACTGGTAGTGGGGTTGTTGTTGTGGTTGATATGCTGGTTGCTGAGGAATTAGAGCGGGAATAGTGACAGCTGCCACTGACCTATGAACATATTGTGGTCTGCCCCTGTTGGCCTGAATAGCATTAGTCTCACCGGTTCTTCTTGGACCTACAAAAGGTTTTCTGGGGTTGCTGGAAAGCTCGCACCATTGTCAGAAATTTTGCCCATCTTTAATAGGCTTTCAATTCTTTCTCCAGCTATGACTACGTCAGCGAAGCTGGTGGAAGAAAAGGCAGCTAGCCTGTCAATATATGTCCCTTGAAGGGTGTTCATAAACATGTCGGCCATTTCCCTTTCCGACATGGGTGGCTGGACAGCAGCAGCAAGTTGTCTCCACCTCTGGGCGTATTCCCGGAAGCTTTCCCTGGACGACTGAGACATTCCCATCAGGAGGGTCCTGTTAGGAGCCATGTCCAAGTTATACTGGTACTGTCTGATGAAGGCCTCAGCTAGGTCCTTCCAGCATCTGATGGTTGCTCTGGTCAAGTGAGAGTACCATTCCCTTGAAGCTCCAGTTAAACTGTCTTCGAAATAAAACATCCACAGTTTTTCATCCATGGTGTATGCCTTCAGTCTCCCCAGAAAAGATTGCAAGTGGGTTCGTGGACAGGAAGTTCCGTTGTACTTCTCGAAGCACGGGGGTTTAAACTTGTGGGGAATCCTTACCCCGTCCACTAATCCCATATCCATGACATCAAAGCCCAGGGAATTTTGAGATTCCAGAGATCTCAATTTCTCAGCAATTTCATCTAGCCTTCTGTCATAGGCTTCATCCCCAGCTCCCATTACAGTGAATTGATCCTCTTGGGGGTCTTCTTGTAATACTCTGCCCGCAGTGGCATTCCCTTGCACATTAGCAGGGATGTTGATCTCTGGATGAAGATGAGGCCCATACACTGGTGGATTAACATGAGGCTGAACCCTCTCATTGTTGCTCGTTCCTCCTTTCCCTAGATGCGGTTCTTCCTGGGTCTGCCTTTCTACCAATGCCCTTAATCTTTCTTGGCTTTGAGCCAAACCATTCATCACCTCCATGAACTGGGTCATCTGGTTTCTCATTTCTAGCCTTTCATTGGCCATTTGAGTCCTGACTTCTGTAAGGTCCTGCTGTACTTGGTCCATCTGTATACCCGGAAGGTTGTTGCGAGTGGGATATCTGTGTGGACGGTTGAGTGGGAACACCCGACGGCGAGCAATAGTTCCTGAATCACAACAAAGTTAGTATTAAACAAAACAAAACCTACAAAACAAGATAAAAGTTAGTATGCAATGCAGTATGCTTATTTGTATCCAAGGTATCCGGCTTGGCACTTGGTTTTGACCTTTCCAGACCCTGAGGAAGATGTTTTGATGTTGCTTGGAAAAAGAGATTAAAAAGGAACAAACTAATGAATATATTACACAGGGTGAATCATACATAGTTTTTTTTTACAATACATGCCCCTGAGGGGTCAAAATGCAACATAAAAAAGAAAAGTACATGAAATGAAAGCAACAACAAGCAAAAGTCAGACACCAAGACCAAACTCATCCTCTTTGACCTCCTTCAGAAGTGCTTCATTTACGGGATCAGCTGGATGTTCTGTGAGGTTTCTGATAAGAAGATTCCTGGTGGGAATGGCAGTGGTCAACCTCTTGTTCCTGTCCTGGTCCTTTGACCTCTTCACACCAGCCCTAAGCTTCAATTCTGAGATCTCCTTCTGGGCTGCTAGCAGGGCTTCCTGTCGCTCCTTTGCATTAGCCTCCAACTGCTCAATTTTGTCCTGAGTTCTCTTATCTTCTTGAGTGCGAGCTTCAGTGATCCTGACCCACCTAGCTTGACTTTCTTTTAGATAGAGATCAGTCCTAGCCTTCTGAAACTGGGCCTCTTTACAGGCATTCTTCAAAATTTGCTCTCCTGCTCTTGATTTCTTGATGTAGTCCTCTGACTTCTCAATCCTGGCTAGATTCTCCACTTTTAGCTTTTCTAACCTCTCAATGTCTAGACGACCATCACTCCTCTCCCAGAGGGTCTTCTGCAGAGCTTGAGTCAGATTATCATTCCTCTCTTTTAGTTTCTCAAACTCCTCTAAGCTGACAGTAGCTGGAGGTGGTACTGTGGATGGTCCAGGTGCATCCTCAATGGTGAAAGGCATCCCAGAAATCTGAGCCCTGGCATGAGACCACTCATAATACTGAGCTGAGGCGACATTGTTGCATCTCCCAAGAATGGCCATCCCTTTGGTCTGGATATTGTCCCAAGCCCAGGATGCTTGCCTGACAACAGCTAGATTAGGCTTTATCTCACAATAAAGGGTTTCAGCCAAGTCTTGTGTTCTAGGGGGGGTGAACCAGGGCATAGCCCAACTGTCTTTTGAATAGCAAAGGGTTGTAGTTGATGCAACCCTTCACTCCTATCAGAGGTACATTGGAGAACTGCCCACAACTAGTAATGATGTCCCTGCCCTTGGTGCTCTGGGTGCACCACCTGATGTCATCTGAGGTCAAAGCAACAAGTCTCCTAGCCCAATTCTTCTGTTGGTGAGGATTCAAGAATGCATCAGTCTTGGGCAAGTGTTTGAGCAGCCAGGTATGGAACAGGGGAGCACAGCATCTCACCAATCTTCCTCTTTGCTTTTCATTCCTTTGATGAATAGAGTAGTAGAAATCTCCCAGCAAGGTGGGCATTGGGTTTCTCAGAATGAAAAGGTGAATGACATTCTTGCTAATAAAGTTAGGCTCATCTGCAAATAATATAACCCCATATACGCTGAGGGCTAACAATGCACAGACTGCCTTCCATTCTCCCAAGGAGGCCTTCATGATAGCCTGAGAAGTCAAGAAATCCAAGTGCAGGCCAGAGATCCTAGCCTTTGTTGTCATGTTCTGCTCAACCAGAATGGGTTCTAGATACAGTGCCTTTGCCACTTCTTCATTACTGGGAAAAGCCATCTCAGGGTTGAAGGGGACATCACCCCTGACAGGTACACCAATCAGTGATGAATACTCCTCCAACAGAGGTCCCAACTGAAAATTCTGAAAGGTGAAGCATCTCAAAGGAGGATCATAGAACTGTAGACAAGTGTGAATCAAGCTCCTCTGAGAAGGGTCCAAATCCATAACCACATCAAGGATGCCTCCATAATGTTCTCTGAATAGTGGTATATGGTCTGGAGTAATAAGGGCCTGGACCTTTCTGATGCCAGTCAGCTCAGGCTCAAAGAAATGATATGAGATGTTGCTTTTCTTGGGTGCCATGTCTGTTGATGAAAAGCTGAAAACGGATACTGATGATGATGACTATCACTGGAGATGAACCACTGTCAGGCTGATACTAGTGATGTAGGTGACTGAAGCAGGTAGCTGATGAAGATGGCTGAAGCAGATAGCTGATGAACAGGGGTCTATGTAGATGAAGGGGTCAAAACCAAGCCAAATGTAATATGGATACCCTGAAAAACAAATAAACACATGTTAAATGATGCAATGATGATGTATGCAAATGATATGCAAGGCTTTGTGATCAAGCTCGATCTGATTACTGCCTTGATATAAGTCCATGTATGTCAAAGAAGTCCAGATGGAGGTTCATAAGTCCAGTAACCAAGGTGGGGGACTCAAATAAAGAGCCACATATCTAGGGTTAAATTACAAGAACTATCCAAAGTGGAGTATTCTTATTCAAAACAAAGTATCAGGGTATGCTGTGGTCAAGGGTACCTGCAAACCTGTAAACAGCCCAACCCCCTCACATGTGGTGTTCTAAAACAAGGATCCTCAGACTTGGATCAGTTATGAGAAGTGTAAACACTTCTAACCCGGAGGTACAGTGTTTACAATAACCATAAAAGATCCTCCTCTAATTCACCTCGGCTTCTGAAGGTCAATAATAAAGGTCATCCAGACTTAGCAGGCTTCCCAGATAGCCCTAGCACTACAGGAAATCTGTAGCACAGAGTTCTCAAGAAGAAACCCATATATGAACCGTGTTTCATATTCCCGCACCAGACCGAAATGGAATGGGAAAGAACATGAACCACTCTAGCCTAGGTGTCACTCAGGTCCCAGGTATAGGACCTTAAACTCTCAATAGAACCCCACCCACCAAACAGAAAACAGATCCAGCCAGATAACAGTGTGACAGTATGATATATATAAAGCTGTAAAGAAAGCAATAAATAACTGTACATAAAGCAGTAAATAAAATAAATATACAAACACAATTAGCACATAACACCCCAGTAAACACAAATCAAACAAGCGCTAGGAGGAACCCACAAAAAGAACCAGAAGCCCTGGTTACAGTATAAGATTCCCCAGCAGAGTCGCCAAGTTGTCGCTCCCACCAAATGAGGCCAGGTCAAATGGGGTATAGACGCGAACGGTCGGCGAAAGAAATGAGAACACACAGGAGTGAACTAAGGAAGACAAAGAGTCGCCAGCTAGGCATTTTTATCCCGGAGGAAAGGTAATGCTGCATAGACCTAGAAAGATATGGATAAGACGGTTGCGAACCAGAGAGACCGAGAAAGGGGGTTGGTTACAACCTGGGAAGGTATTAGCACCCAGATTGTTCGTCGTACTCGACGGGATCCACGCTTAAAAGATTTGTGTTTTAAAGGGGTAGTGTTAGTGCAATCTGTGTGTAAAAGAGCTGGAAAAGGATGTACAAGTGTCAGTGTATAAAGGATGTGAAGTGTATAAATGATGTGAGGTATGAAAGTGTCAGTGTAGGAACAAGAATGAAATGCTCAAGATCATGAGGCTAAAGAATGATACAGGAAGGAGGGGGAATATACAAAGACTTTTGTTCGATAACCGTTAAGTTATGCCTACGTATCCTCTCGTGCAATGAGGAAGTCAGAACACCGTAGTTCGACCCAAAGAGACTGAAAGATAAATTGACTGGTGAACTGCTTGCTTATCTATGCTCAAGTGTATGACCTGTCTGGCTCAGGTGCAAACTGTCTTGCATTAGACGGAAGAAGCAAGTTCTCATTTGTGAGTGAATGAGATGAGAAAAGAATCCCGGAGGAGACGATTATTGTTTGTTTTTGTGTTTTCAGTCTTTTATTGCTTTTGGATTTGTCATAAGTTAATGAGCTTAAGCCTAGACCAATGGGTTAGTAAACTCATCACATCCTCCCTCTGATTAGGGGTGATGAGAATACCTTAAGTGTGAAGTCAGCATCTCACACTTAATTACCATGATGTAGGATTAAGATCATTAACCTACTTGTGATTATTAAGATGTTTTTTTTGGGGTTTTTGTTTAGTGTTAAGTAATGAGATTAATCCATAATCAGGGATTAAACAGACTCGTTACACCATCCTAATAGAAGGATAATAGATGAGAATGTTTAAGCTGAGGAAAACCCCTCAACTTAATCCATGATTAGGGATTAAACTCATGACAAAACAAAGCCTTTATTAAGTGGATTTTAGTTAATGACATGATGAAGAAGTGATTTTTAGGGTTTGTAAGACAACTTGAGGGGGACTTGTCCATTAACACTAGGGTTAGTCCTTCTTAACCAATTAAGGAAGAATTAGAACCCTAATGCAAGGCCCAAGTTACAAGCTTGATGTATTGATGATTATTATGTGAATTGATTAAAGGATTTAAACACATTAAGGGTTTAACACTTAGGATTAAAGTTATACACTCCATCCTAATAGAAGGATGCAGGCATAAGCTTAATCACAAAGCCTTAAAGCCTTTAGGGTTTAGTCCTTGATTATGAGATGAGAAGAGAGGACTCAATGAGACACAAAGGTAAAGTCTAAATGGGGGACTAATCAAAACCCTAATTATTGTCATGCTTGGTTGTTTCTAAGGTTTGTGAGGTTTACAAGAAAGATCTTCAGAGAAACCACCAGGAAGCAGATGAAAGGAGCACAGAAAAGCAAAGTAACTTGCTTCATTTAAGAAGACAAGTCACTTGAAGAAAGAAAGTAAGATGAAGAAGAATGGGCAAGCTCAATCTCAAACACAAGACAAAATGCAGCAATGATGCATAAGAAGAGTGAAAAGAGATTGTGAGAAGTGAAGGCAAATTCACTTCTCAAAGTAACTTACCACCTGAAAAGTTAGTGAAAGGAATGCAATGCAAAATGAGATGAAATGGGGTGATGCAAACCAAAACTAGAAGCATGAGTATGATTTTAATGATGCTAAGAGATGATGCAAACATGAGGCAAGACATGAGGATGATCATACAAACATATGGATGCAAGAGAAACATGCTTAGAACCATGAATGTTCATGAAAAGTCATGAAATGCAAATGACATACAACATGGCAAATGAATGATGCAATGATCAAACATGATTCTAATGTGTCTTAAGATGGCATATGAATCAAATGAATGCATAAAATGTCATGGCAAGTCATGGTATGCAAGCAAATGGAAGATGGATGCAAAGGAGGGCCCAAATTAGGGTTTATGATCAATGCACAAAACAAAAATCAAAACCAGGGGCAAACATCATGATAAAAATTGAAAGTGCAATCAAAGGAACCCTAAACATATACAAACTCACTGCCCAAAGGAGGGGTTCTAACTCTTAACCTAATGAGGGTTATGAATTTCCTAAGTTGGCTAGGGTTTTAAGGTACCTTGCCAAGAAAAATGCCCAAAAAAAGAAGAAAATGCAAGATCAATTCATGCCAATTTAACCCTATAAACTACATGATATGCAAGATGCAATGCAAAAAGAATCATTGTCCAACTCTTAAAGGCTAGGCTGAAATGAATTTTTGAAGATTGGATCAAAATAATGCCTTGAAATGAAATTAATTCCATGGGAAATTGACAAAAGACATCAAGATCAAAAAAGAAATTTGGTTTGAGAGTTGGACAATGTTTCTAAATGATTCTAAGTGTTTCATGAATTTTTTTTGTGATTTTTAAATACCTAAAAGTATTTTTAATTAATTAATTCTCATTAATTAATTAAAAATAATCTTTTAAACGATTTAAAAATATTTTTTTAATGCAAAAAATAAAAATAAAAATGTTTTTGGTTTCTGAAAATTAATTGAACCTTTGACAAAAAATTTCAGAATTTTTGAAAATGTTTTACTATTTTTTATAAAATGTAGAAAACAAATGAAATAAAAATGAAAATAAAATGAATTTAATGAGAAGTAAGCAGGATCAAGGGCCATCATTCAAATTGGATGCGCGGGAGTTGATTGCGCGCGTCATCCAGTGGCTGAGATTCAAACTTGACTAAGGCTGATTAATTAAATTAATTAAGTGGGATTAGGGCTAAGTGACAAATCTGGACCACACACACGCGCGGGAGGTTGACTTAGTCAACCAGATCAACGCTCCTCATTCAAACTTCATTTAATTACAAAATTAGGGCTAATGACTTTCAGACGACCGGAACAGTGGTTCCGTTCGTCTTCTCCGACGAGCCAAATCTCTAACTCTCCCTAAACTCTATGAAAATGAAATCTAATTGCCCAGAATCCATCCCCATTCAACACTGAATCAAAACCCCCAAACAAAAATCATTTTTCATTCATTAATCATGCAAATCGAAGCAAAACATATTTAGGGCAAAAAGTTTCAGAGCAATCATACATCCTGGTTTCTCAACAATTTTCAAAAATAATCATATCCCCGTGATCAGGGGAGCACATGGAATCGTTTAAGAACTTAAAATGGAGTTTCTGGAAAAAAATTTGAGATGGCTACCTGAGATGGAATCTCCTGGTCCTGAGCTTTCTGGCCTTTCCTTTGCTGCAAGTCCACTCCTTTGAACCCTTTGATGATGAAATGAAGCTTAGAAAGCTTTGAGGATGGCTAGTTTATGAGATGGCAGAAGTTCTGTTCAAGGAGGGTGGTGATCGTGTTTTTGTTTCAGTGACTTTCAGGCTGTTTTAGTGGTTGGTTTGTGATCAGTAGAACCTCTTAAGATCAATGGTGAAGTTTGTTTATGTGTTTGAAGGCTGTGCTGAATGTTTTGAATGGTTTTGCAAGTTGGAGCAAAAATGATAACTATGGCTTGGAGTGTGTTTCAGCATGAAGTGTGTGGTGTGTTATGCTGGCTTTGGTCCATGTATCAAAAGGTGATAGGTCAGAGAGTTGTTGGTGGCCTATGGTGATTGGTATGGGTCTTTGGCCAAAATGTCATCTTGATTTGTACTTGAGATATGGGCAATGGTACAACTTGCTTTTTGGCTTGCTTTGGCTCATCTTGAATCAAGGGAAGCTATGGAAAAGGTCTAGAGGCAATGCAGCAAGTAGTTTGTAGTTTGTGATAGGTTTTGCAAGTTTCACAAAGTTTGGTTCCTTTTGGATTTCTTGAGGTTCAAGGTATGAAATGAGATGATTCTTTGGCCCATTCTGAATTTTAGAGGTCATGTGATCATGTTGTGAAGAATTTGTACACACTTGAGGCCTTTAGAACACTTGATCATAGCATTTTGCAAAATGCCTCTTTGGTAGAAAACTTCAAATTTTGTGATTTTGGCCAACTTTGACAAGGCATAACTTTTTATCCAAAATGAATTAGGTCAAGTTCTTGTACTTTTTGAAAAGGGAATGATCCATTCTATAACTTTCATGACCAAAGTTTTTTCATTTGAAGCATTTTTGGATCAAAAAGCAAGGGTTGAAAAAGTTTCCCAAAATGGCAATTTTCATTATAAGTCAACTTTCCCAAAAAGTCAACTTTGCAAATGACTTGAAATTCTCCCATTTTGTGAACTTCTAACATCTTTTATGATCAAATAAAGATCATACACAATCAAAATGATGAAGAACACCCTTTGGTTGGGTCATTGTGGGCCTCACAATGCCCTGATTTTGCACTGACTTGTTCAAAAAGTCAACTCTTGATCAGATGACTTCCCCATGGAATTTCTTCATGAAAATTGATATGCATGCTACCTATACCATATAGAGACCAATAGAAACAAGAATGACCAAAAATTTGGAGTTATGGCCTTTGAAACCAAAACCCTAATTCTAGGTCATTTGTGCAGTCAAACCTGGCTCTGCTTCCATGCCATTCTCAGTTCTTGTGATTTTTTTGACATTCTTGACTTTGAGGGGATATAATATGATGCTTGAACATACATGGACCCCTTTGAAGTGATTGATGACCTTTGGAGTGGCTCAAGAAGCTCTTGAATTGCTCATATCACAAACCCTAGATGCAGATGACTTTGAACCAATGCAATGAATCAAAAATGTAATATGAGATGCTATGATTGGGCTTATGCATATGAGGAGATCACAAGCCATGGTGTGAATGGATGAGGGAAAATTTGGGGTGTTTACAGCGGATACTGGGTAGGACCAAGCCACGAAAGGTGCCTGTTGTGGAAACAGGGCTTAACGAGACCATTAGCGGAATGGAACTCAAAAATATGACTGTTGGGCCGGACCAAGTCATAAAGAAGACTACGGGACTGCTGGGCAGGACCAAGCCACGGATGGTGCCTATTGGCGAAACAGGGCTTAACGAGACCATTAGCGGAATGAAACTCGACAATGTGACTGCTGGGCAGGACCAAGCCACAAAGAAAACACGCGACTGCTGGGCAGGACCAAGCCACAGAAGTTTCCTGTTGGCGAACCAGGGCTTAATGAGACCATTAGCGGAATGGAACTCAACAATATGACTTCTTGGCAGGACCAAGCCATAAAGAAGACTATGCGACTGTTGGGCAGGACCAAGCCACGGAAGGTGCCTGTTTGCGAAACAGGGCTTAATGAGACCATTAACGGGATGGAACTCAACAATATGACTGCTGGGAAGAACCAAGCCATAGAGAAAAAATGCGACTGCTGGGCAAGACCAAGCCACGGAAGGTGTGTGTTGGTGAAAGAGGGCTTACCGAAACCATTAGCGGGATGGAACTCAACAATATGACGGCTGGGCAGGACTAAGCCACGAAAGGTGCTTGTTGGCAAAACAGGGCTTAACGAGACCATTAGCAGAATGGAACTCAACAATATGATTGCTGGGCAGGACCAAGCCAAAAAGAAAAACAAGCGACTACTGGGCAGGACCAAGCCACGGAAGGTGGCTGTTGGCGAAATAGGGCTTAACGAGACCATTAGCGGAATGGAACTCAATAATATGACTACTGGGCAAGACCAAGCCATAAAGAAAACACGCGACTGCTTGACAGGACCAAGCCACGGAAGGGGCTTGTTGGTGAAACAAGGCTTAATGTGATCATTAGCGGAATGGATCTCAAGAATATGACTGTTAGGCCGGACCAAGCCATAAAGAAGATTACGCGACTGCTTGGCAGGACCCAACCACAGATGGTGCCTGTTGGCGAAACAGGGCATAACGAGACAATTAGCAGAATGGAACTCGACAATGTGACTGCTGGGCAGGACCAAGCCACAAAGAAAACATGCGACTGCTGGGTAGCACCTAGCCACGGAAGGTGCCTGTTGGCGAAACAGGGCTTAACGAGACCATTAGCGGAATGGAACTCAACAATATGACTGTTGGGCAGGACCAAGCCATAAAGAAGAATACACAACTGTTGGGCAGAACAGAACCACAGAAGGTGCCTGTTGGCGAAACAGGGCTTAACGAGACCATTAGCAGAATGGAACGCAACAATATGACTGCTGGGCAGGACCAAGCCATAAAGAAAACACGCGACTGCTGTGAAGGACCTAGCCACTGAATGTGCCTGTTGGTGAAACAGGGCTTAAGGAGACCATTAGCTGAATGTAACTCAACAATATGACTGCTAGGCATGACCAAGCCATAAAGAAGACTACGCGACTGTTTGGCAGGACCAAGCCACAGAAGGTGCCTATTGGAGAAACAGGGCTTAACGAGACCATAAACGGAATGGAACTCAACAATATAAGTGTTGGGCAAGACCAAGACATAAAGAAAACACACGATTGCTAGACAGGACCAAGCCAGGGAAGGGCCCCGTTGGCGAAACAGGGCTTAACGAGACCATTAGCAGAATGGAACTCAACAATATGACTGTTGGGAAGGACCAAGCCATAAAGAAAACACGCGACTGTTGGGCAATACCAAGCCACGGAAGGTGCCTGTTGGCGAAACAAGGCTTAACGAGACCATTAGCGGGATGGAACTCAACAATATGACTACTGGGCAGGACCAGGCCACGAAAGGTGCCTATTGGCGAAACAGGGCTTAACGAGACCATTAGCGGAATGGAATTCAACAATTTGACTGCTGGACTGGACCAAGCCAAAAATAAAAACACGCGACTGCTGGGCAGGACAAGCCTCAGAAGGTTCCTGTTGGCGGAGCAAGGCTTAACGAGACCAGTAGCGGAATGGATTCAATAATATGACTACTGGGAAAGACCAAGCCATAAAGCAAACATGTGACTGCTAGACAGGACCAAACCACGAAAGGTGCCTGTTGGTGAAATAGGCCTTAACGAGACCATTGACGGAATGGAAATCAACAATATGAATTTTGGGCAGGACCAAGCTATAAAGAAGAATACGCGGCTATTGGGAAGGACCAAGCCATGAAAGGTGCCTGTTGGCGAAACATGGCTTAACGAGAATATTAGCGGAATGGAACTCAACAATATGACTGTTGGGCAGGACCAAGCCATAAAGAAAAACATGCGACTGTTGGATTGGACCAAGCCACGGAAGGTGCCTGTTGGCGAAACACGGCTTAACGAGACTATTAGCGGAATGGAACTAAACAATATGACTGCTAGGCAGGACCAAGCCAAAAAGAAAACACGCGACTGCTGGGCAGGATCAAGCCACAGAAGGTGCCTGTTGGTGAAACCGGGCTTAACGAGACCATTAGCAGAATGGAACTCAACAATATGAGTGTTGGGCAGGACCAAGCCACAAAGAAAACACGCGACTGTTGGGTAGGACCAAGCCACAGAAGGTGCCTGTTTGAGAAACAGGGCTTAACGAGACCATTAGCAAAATGGAACACAACAATATGACTGCTGGGCTGGACCAAGCCATAAAGAAGACTACACAACTGCCTGGCAGAACAAGCCACAGAAGGTGCATGTTGGTGAAACAGGGCATAACGAGACCATTAGCGGAATGGAACTCAACAATATGACTGCTTGGCAGGACCAAATCATAAAGAAAACACGTGACTGTTGAGCAGGACCAAGCCACGGAAAGTGCACGTTTGCGAAACAGGGCTTAACGAGACCATTAGCGGAATGGAACTCAACAATATGACTGCTGGGCAGGACCAAGTCATAAAGAAGACTACGCGACTATTGGGCAGGACCAAGCAACGGAAGGTACCTGTTTGCGAAACAGGGCTTAACGTGACCATTAGCAGAATGGAACTCGACAATGTGACTGCTGGGCAGGACCAAGCCACAAAGAAAACACGCGACTGCTGGGCAGGACCAAGCCACGGAAGGTGCTTGTTGGCGAAACAGGGCTTAACGAGACCATTAGCGCAATGGAACTCAACAATATCACTGTTGGGTAGGACCAAGCCATAACGAAGACTACGCTACTGCTGGGAAGGACCAAGTCACGGATGGTGCCTGTTGGCGAAACAGGGCTTAACGAGACCATTAACGGAATGAAATTCAACAATATGACTGCTGGGCAGGACCATGCCATAAAGAAAACACGCAACTGCTGGGAAGGACCAAGCCACGAAAGGTGCCTGTTGATGAAACAGGGCTTAACGAGACCATTAGCGGAATGGAACTCAACAATATGACTGTTGGGCAGGACCAAGCCATAAAAAAGACTACGCGGCTGCTGGGCAGGACCAAGCCACGAAAGGTGCCTGTTGGAGAAACAGGGCTTAACGAGACCATTAGCGAAATGGAACTCAAAAATATGACTGTTGGGCAGGACCAAGTCATAAAGAAGACTACGGGACTGCTGGGCAGGACCAAGCCACGGATGGTGCCTGTTGGCGAAACAGGGCTTAACAAGACCATTAGCGGAATGGAACTCGACAATGTGACTGCTAGGCAGGACCAAGCCACAAAGAAAACACGCGACTGCTGGGCTGGACCAAGCCACGGAAGTTTCCTGTTGGCGAACCAGGGCTTAATGAGACCATTAGCGGAATGGAACTCAACAATATGACTTCTTGGCAGGAACAAGCCATAAAGAAGACTATGCGACTGTTGGGCAGGACCAAGCCACGGAAGGTGCCTGTTTGCGAAACAGGGCTTAATGAGACCATTAACAGGATGGAACTCAACAATATGACTGCTGGGAAGAACCAAGCCATAAAGAAAACATGCGACTGCTGGGCAAGACCAAGCCAAGGAAGGTGTCTGTTGGCGAAACAGGGCTTAACGAAACCATTAGCGGGATGGAACTCAACAATATGACAGCTGGGCAGGACTAAGCCACGAAAGGTGCCTGTTGGCGAAACAGGGCTTAACGAGACCATTAGCGGAATGGAACTCAACAATATGACTGTTGGGCAGGACCAAGTCATAAAGAAGACTATGGGTATGTTGGGCAGGACCAAGCCACGGATGGTGCCTGTTGGCGAAATAGGGCTTAACGAGACCATTAGCGGAATGGAACTCGACAATGTGACTGCTAGGCAGGACCAAGCCACAAAGAAAACACGCGACTGCTGGGCAGGACCAAGCCACGGAAGTTTCCTGTTGGCGAACCAGGGCTTAATGAGACCATTAGCGGAATGGAACTCAACAATATGACTTCTTGGCAGGACCAAGCCATAAAGAAGACTATGCGACTGTTGGGCAGGACCAAGCCACGGAAGGTGCCTGTTTGCGAAACAGGGCTTAATGAGACCATAAACAGGATGGAACTTAACAATATGACTGCTGGGAAGAACCAAGCTATAAAGAAAACATGCGACTGCTGGGCAAGACCAAGCCACGGAAGGTGTCTGTTGGCGAAACAGGGCTTAACGAAACCATTAGCGGGATGGAACTCAACAATATGACGGCTGGGCAGGACTAAGCCACGAAAGGTGCCTGTTGGGGAAACAGGGCTTAACGAGACCATTAGAGGAATGGAACTCAACAATATGACTGCTGGGCAGGACCAAGTCATAAAGAAGACTACGGGACTGCTGGGCACAACCAAGACACGGATGGTGCCTGTTGGCGAAACAGGGCTTAACGAGACCATTAGCGGAATGGAACTCGACAATGTGACTGCTAGGCAGGACCAAGCCACAAAGAAAACACGCGACTGCTGGGCAGGACCAAGCCACGGAAGTTTCCTGTTGGCGAACCAGGGCTTAATGAGACCATTAGCGGAATGGAACTCAACAATATGACTTCTTGGCAGGACCAAGCCATAAAGAAGACTATGCGACTCTTGGGCAGGACCAAGCCACGGAAGGTGCCTGTTTGCGAAACAGGGCTTAATGAGACCATTAACAGGATGGAACTCAACAATATGACTGCTGGGAAGAACCAAGCCATAAAGAAAACATTTGACTGCTGGGCAAGACCAAGCCACGGAAGGTGTCTGTTGGCGAAACAGGGCTTAACGAAACCATTAGCGGGATGGAACTCAACAATATGACGGCTGGGCAGGACTAAGCCACGAAAGGTGCCTGTTGGCGAAACAGGGCTTAACGAGACCATTAGTGGAATGGAACTCAACAATATGACTGCTGGGCAGGACCAATCCAAAAAGAAAAACAAGCGACTACTGGGCAGGACCAAGCCACGGAAGGTGGCATTTGGTGAAATAGGGCTTAACGAGACCATTAGCGGAATGGAACTCAATAATATGACTACTGGGCAAGACCAAGCCATAGAGAAAACACACGACTTCTTGACAGGACCAAGCCACGGAAGGGTCCTGTTGGTGAAACAAGGCTTAACGTGACCATTAGCGGAATGGATCTCAACAACATGACTGTTAGGCTGGACCAAGCCATAAAGAAGACTACACGACTGCTTGGCAGGAACAAACCACAGATGGTGCCTGTTAGCGAAATAGGGCATAATGAGACAATTAGCAGAATGGAACTCGAGAATGTGACTGCTGGGCAGGACCAAGCCAAAAAGAAAACATGCGACTGCTGGGCAGCTCCTAGCCACGGAAGGTGCCTGTTGGCGAAACAGGGCTTAACGAGACCATTAGCGGAATGGAACTCAACAATATGACTGTTGGGCAGGACCAAGCCATAAAGAAGACTACACAACTGTTGGGCAGAACCAAGCCACAGAAGGTGCCTGTTGGCGAAACAGGGATTAACGAGACCATTAGTAGAATGGAGCTCAACAATAAGACTGCTGGGCAGGACCAAGCCATAAAGAAAACACGCGACTGCTGGGAAGGACCTAGCCACTGAATGTGCCTGTTGGTGAAAGAGGGCTTAAGGAGACCATTAGCTGAATGGAACTCAACAATATGACTATTAGGCATGACCAAGCCATAAAGAAGACTACGCGACTATTTGGCAGGACCAAGCCACAGAAGGCGCCTATTGGAGAAACAGGGCTTAACGAGACCATAAATGGAATGGAACTCAACAATATAAGTGTTGGGCAAGACCAAGCCATAAAGAAAACACACGATTGCTAGACAAGACCAAGCCACGGAAGGGTCCCGTTGGCAAAACAGGGCTTAACGAGACCATTAGCAGAATGGAACACAACAATATGACTGTTGGGAAGGACCAAGCCATAAAGAAAACATGCGACTGTTGGGCAATACCAAGCCACGGAAGGTGCCTGCTGGCGAAACAAGGCTTAACGAGACCATTAGCGGGATGGAACTCGAAAATATGACTGTTGGGCAGGACCAAGTCATAAAAGGTTCCTATTGGCGAAACAGGGCTTAACGAGACCATTAGCGGAATGGAATTCAACAATTTGACTGCTGGACTGGACCAAGCCAAAAATAAAAACACGCGACTGCTGTGCAGGACCAAGCCCCGGAAGGTTCCTGTTGGCGAAATAAGGCTTAACGAGACCAGTAGCGGAATGGATTCAATAATATGACTACTGGGAAAGACCAAGCCATAAAGCAAACATGCGACTGCTGGACAGGACCAAGCCACGGAAGGTGCCTGTTGGTGAAACAGGGCTTAACGAGACCTTTAACGTAATCGAACTCAACAATATGAATTTTGGGCAGCACCAAGCCATAAAGAAGACTACGCGACTGCTTGGCAGGACCAAACCACGGAAGGTGCCTGTTGGCGAAACAGGGCTTAACGAGACCTTTAGCAGAATGGAACTCGACAATGTGACTGATGGGCAGGACCAAGCCACAAAAAAACACGCGACTGCTGGTCAGGACCTAGCCACGGAAGGTGCCTGTTGGCGAAACAGTGCTTAACGAGATCATTAGCGGAATGGAACTCAACAAAATGACTGTTGGGCAGGACTAAACCATAAAGAAGACTACACGACTGCTGGGCAGGACCAAGCCACGGAAGGTGCCTGTTGGCGAAACAGGGCTTAACGATACCATTAGCGGAATGGAACTCAACAATATGACTGCTGGGCAGGACCAAGCCATAAAGAAAACACGCGACTGTTGTGAAGGACCTAGCCACTGAAGGTGCCTATGGGCGAAACAGGGCTTAACGAGACCATTAGCAGAATGGAACTCAACAATATGACTGTTGGGCATGACCAAGCCATAAAGAAGACTACGCGACTGCTGGGCAGGACCAAGCCACGGAAGGTGCCTATTGGCGAAAAAGGGCTTAACGAGACCATTAGCGGAATGGAACTCAACAATATGAGTGCTGGGCAGGACCAAGCCATAAAGAAAACATGCGACTGTTGGGCAATACCAAGCCACGGAAGGTGCCTGTTGGCGAAACAGGGCTTAACGAGACCATTAGCGGGATGTAACTCGACAATATGACTGCTGGGCAGGACCAGGCCACGAAAGGTGCCTATTGGCGAAACAGGGCTTAACGAGACCATTAGCGGAATGGAATTCAACAATTTGACTGCTGGACTGGACCAAGCCAAAAATAAAAACACGAGACTGCTGTGCAGGACCAAGCCCCAGAAGGTTCCTGTTGGCGAAACAAGGCTTAACGAGACCAGTAGCGGAATGGATTCAATAATATGACTACTGGGAAAGACCAAGCCATAAAGCAAACATGCGACTGCTGGACAGGACCAAGCCACGGAAGGTGCCTGTTGGTGAAACAGGGCTTAACGAGACCTTTAACGTAATCGAACTCAACAATATGAATTTTGGGCAGCACCAAGCCATAAAGAAGACTACGCGACTGCTTGGCAGGACCAAACCACGGAAGGTGCCTGTTGGCGAAACAGGGCTTAACGAGACCATTAGCAGAATGGAACTCGACAATGTGACTGATGGGCAGGACCAAGCCACAAAAAAACACGCGACTGCTGGTCAGGACCTAGCCACGGAAGGTGCCTGTTGGCGAAACAGTGCTTAACGAGATCATTAGCGGAATGGAACTCAACAAAATGACTGTTGGGCAGGACTAAACCATAAAGAAGACTACACGACTGCTGGGCAGGACCAAGCCACGGAAGGTGCCTGTTGGCGAAACAGGGCTTAACGATACCATTAGCGGAATGGAACTCAACAATATGACTGCTGGGCAGGACCAAGCCATAAAGAAAACACGCGACTGTTGTGAAGGACCTAGCCACTGAAGGTGCCTGTGGGCGAAACAGGGCTTAACGAGACCATTAGCAGAATGGAACTCAACAATATGACTGTTGGGCATGACCAAGCCATAAAGAAGACTACGCGACTGCTGGGCAGGACCAAGCCACGGAAGGTGCCTATTGGCGAAAAAGGGCTTAACGAGACCATTAGCAGAATGGAACTCAACAATATGAGTGCTGGGAAGGACCAAGCCATAAAGAAAACATGCGACTGTTGGGCAATACCAAGCCACGGAAGGTGCCTGTTGGCGAAACAGGGCTTAACGAGACCATTAGCGGGATGTAACTCGACAATATGACTACTGGGCAGGACCAGGCCACGAAAGGTGCCTATTGGCGAAACAGGGCTTAACGAGACCATTAGCGGAATGGAATTCAACAATTTGACTTCTGGACTGGACCAAGCCAAAAATAAAAACACGCGACTGCTGTGCAGGACCAAGCCCCAGAAGGTTCCTGTTGGCGAAACAAGGCTTAACGAGACCAGTAGCGGAATGGATTCAATAATATGACTACTGGGAAAGACCAAGCCATAAAGCAAACATGCGACTGCTGGACAGGACCAAGCCACGGAAGGTGCCTGTTGGTGAAATAGGGCTTAACGAGACCTTTAATGGAATGGAACTCAAGAATATAAATTTTGGGCAGGACCAAGCCATACAGAAGACTACGCGACTGCTTGGCAGGACCAAACCACGGAAGGTGCCTGTTGGCGAAACAGGGCTTAACGAGACCATTAGCAGAATGGAACTCGACAATGTGACTGATGGGCATGACCAAGCTACAAAAAAACACGCGACTGGTGGGCAGGACCTAGCCACGGAAGGTGCCTGTTGGCGAAACAGTGCTTAACGAGATCATTAGCGGAATGGAACTCAACAAAATGACTGTTGGGCAGGACCAAACCATAAAGAAGACTACACGACTGCTGGGCAGGACCAAGCCACGGAAGGTGCCTGTTGGTGAAACAGGGCTTAACGATACCATTAGCGGAATGGAACTCAACAATATGATTGCTGGGCAAGACCAAGCCATAAAGAAAACACGCGACTGCTGGGAAGGACCTAGCCACTGAAGGTGCCTGTGGGTGAAACAGGGCTTAACGAGACCATTAGCAGAATGGAACTCAACAATATGACTGTTGGGCATGACCAAGCCATAAAGAAGACTATGCGACTGCTGGGTAGGACCAAGCCACGGAAGGTGCCTATTGGCGAAAAAGGGCTTAACGAGACCATTAGCAGAATGGAACTCAACAATATGAGTGCTGGGCAGGACCAAGTCATAAAGAAAACATGCGACTGCTGGGCAGGACCAAGCCACAGAAGGTGCCTGTTGGCGAAATAGGGCTTAACGAGACCATTAGCGGAATGGAACTCAACAATATGACTGTTGGGCAGGACCAAGCCATAAAGAAAACACGTGACTGCTAGGCAGGACCAAGCCACGAAAGGTGCCTTTTGGCGAAACAGGGCTTAACGAGATCATTGGTGGAATGTAACTCAACAATATGACTGCTGGGCAGGACCAAGCCTTAAAGAAAAATAAGCAATTTGGAAAGACTAAGATATCTGGAAAATGGTATAAGTATCTTTTGCGGGGAATACTTCATGTTGAAAAGAAGTTATAGGTTGTATGTAACACCTCAAAACTGGCCCATGCTGGCATGCACATGTTTGTATTTATGGCGTAATGCTCCATGAGGATGGAAATGCTACGCTTTGTAGGATGTAAATGTAATGATGATTATGCAAATGAAAATGCAAAGGATCTCCTAGAAAGGAGACTGCAAGTATCCCAAGTGGCTTGACTGGGGAGGAACTTATGATCACTGTACTGATCTGATCCACCCTGATGAGGAGGAGACAACTCTGTGGGGAAAGTTGTTGATGATACACCGGCTCTGAATAGCCGCCACTGCCAAAAATAAATTGGACTTTGAGATTGGAGTGCCAAGACCCTGCTGGAGACGGACCCTTCTTGTACTTTGTGGGGGAAGTGGAGACCTCCTGACTTATCTGGGAACCAGAGGCATGACATTGCAAAGGAAGTAACTTGATGGGGAGGAAAGACACTCCTTGTACTGTTGGGGATTGCCCCTGTATTGAAGGAAAACTTCTGCTTGGGGAGGACACCCACCTTCTGTTGCCTTGCTGGGGAAGATTTCAACTTCCACCTCTACTGGGGATGACTGGAGACACCCTGGAAGACACCTGTTCTTGTTCAAGCGTAAAATAAATGCTCCTCCTGGGAATCTACTTTTAGCTCTGTTAGCAGCACATGTATTTGTTCCTGCATAAACACAATCGATAGTGCCTGTAACATGGAGAGTTAGTTTGGAACCTGTATGTCCTAGGCTCATACATGAATCATTATCTGGGCATTCTGACACCCTTTAAAAGTTGTATTAAATGTTTTTGTCCTCCTGTATGAGTTAGAAAGCATTCGAATGTTCACAACACAATATAAATCACAATTTGCTGGACGTTTCCGCAATCAATCAATACTAGATGAAAAACAAAAACGAGAAGCAGATAGTCACAAGTTGACTGAAATTTAATTTTTATTGATTCGGAAAGAATGGCCATGAATAGGCAATACAAAGGAAGCAGTTCCCTGGAAAGAGGAAATGGCCAAAAAGGAAAACAAACTATCCTATTGGCAATGTAAGAAGTGGATCTCATCAAGTTTCAACTCGATTATGACTTGTATATCTTCGAGACGATCCGCTCGCTCTGCCCCTTGAGAAAGGTAATTGAACCGATCTTCAACCATTAGAATAACCTCAGTTGCAAATAGGTTACAGATTTCGCAGATCGCAGTCGTTCGTGTTAGTCCCTCTTATGCGTGGATCGCCCTTTGAGGTTTTCAATCCACCGGGATACCCTTTTTTCCTGAGTTGTCCGATGTGGCTTTTCAACTCAGTGGGTGTACATTTTTTCAAGATTTCCCTAATTTTTGCCCGAGCCTTTTATTCTATTTTTGGCTCGCCGGGATGCCCATTTTTGCCTGGATCTTTATTCTATTTTTATCCAGTGGGTCCTTTTTACACGAAGTATTTTCTTACTATGTCTGTGTTGACAGGGGATTGGAAGTCTTCTCCGTCCATGGTTGCCAGCATCAAGGCTCCGCCTGAGAAAATCATTTTAACCACGAACGGTCCTTCATAGTTAGGTGTCCATTTGCCCATGTGATCGTTAAGAGGAGGAAGAATCCTTTTAAGCACCAAGTCACCTGGTATGTACCTTTGTGGTCGTACCTTCTTGTCAAAAGCCTGCTTCATCAGCCGCTAATACAACTGTCCATGGCATACAGCTGCTAGGAGTTTTTCTTCAATGAGGCTCAATTGATTATATCTGTATCGGAGCCACTCAGCTTCATCTAGCTTAATGTCCATCATTAACCTCAATGATGGGATTTCCACTTCAATTGGTAGGACTGCCTCCATACCATACACTAGTGAGAATGGGGTTGCCCCTGTTGAAGTATGCACTGACGTTCTATACCCATGCAACGCAAATGGTAGCATCTCATGCCAGTCTTTATATGTTACAACCATCTTCTACATGATCTTCTTGATGCTCTTGTTGGCCGCCTCGACGGTGCCATTCATCTTCGGGCGATATGGAGAAGAGTTGTGATGTTCTATTTTGAAATCCCGACACAAGTCAGCCATCATCTTGTTGTTGAGATTAGAGCCATTATCAGTAATGATTCTTTTAGGAATTCCGTATCGGCAAATGATGTCTCTTTTGACAAACCGGGCTACCACTTGTTTAGTAACATTGGCATAAGATGCCGCTTCGACCCAATTCGTGAAGTAGTCTATAGCAACCAGGATGAAGCGGTGACCATTGGAAGTTGTCGGCTCGATCTTGCCAATCATATCAATGCCCCACATGGCAAACAGCCATGGTGAAGACATGACACTCAATGGATTCGGAGGCACATGGACCTTATCGGCATGGATCTGACACTTGTGACATTTACAGGAGTATTTACAGTAATCGGATTCCATGGTGATCTAATAATATCCCGATCTCAACAATTTCTTGGCCATAACATGTCCTCCAGCATGGGTGCCAAAGGATCCTTCATGAACCTCTTGCATCAACAGGTCTGCTTCGTGTCTATCCACGCATCTGAGCAAAACCATGTCGAAGTTTCGCTTGTATAGCACACCATCTTGATTCAAGAAGAAACCACCTTCCAGTCTTCTGAGGGTCTTCTTGTCTTTACTGGATGCCCCAGCCGGGTATTCTTAAGCCTTCAAGAAATGCTTGATATCATGATACCAAGGTTTGTTATCTTCACCACTATCAACCGCAAAGACATAAGCAGGTCTTTCAAGATGGGAGACCATGATTCGAGGCACGAAATTCTCTTGACAAACTTTAATCATAGACGACAAAGTTGCTAGAGCATCGGCGAACTGGTTTTCATCTCGAGGAATATAATTCAACTTGACTTTGGTGAAGAAAGTTAACAGCCTCCTGACATAATCTCTGTAAGGAACCAAGTGAGGTTGATGAACTAACCATTTTCCATTGACTTGATTCACCACCAAAGCAGAATCTCCGAAGATCTCGAGGTTCTTGACTCGCAAGTTGATTGCCTCTTCGACTCCCATGATGCAAGCTTCATAATTTGCCTCATTGTTAGTGCATTTGAAAGTCAACCGAGCAGCTAAAGGTGTATGGACCCCTTCTGGCGAGATGATAACAACACCTACTCCACTTCCATTCATGTTTACAGCTCCGTCAAACATCAACTTCCATTTGGATTCAAGGTCTGGCCCCTCCTTCGGAAGTGGTTCTTCACAGTCTTTCAACTTGAGGAACATGATGTCCTCATCCGGAAACTCGAACTTCATGGGTTTATAATCATTTATTGGCTGCTGAGCCAAGTATTCTGACAATACACTTCCTTTGATTGCTTTTTGCAAAGTGTAATGGATATCATACTCTGTTAGTATCATCTTCCATCGGGCTACCCTTCCTGTCAGAGCCGGCTTCTCGAAAATGTATTTCATAGGATCCATCTTAGAAATTAAGAGAGTGATGTAAGTCAGCATGTACTGTCTTAGTCGGCGAGCAGCCCATGCCAAAGCGCAACAAGTTTTCTCGAGTAGTGAGTAGCGTGTCTCACAATCGGTAAACTTTTTGCTAAGGTAATAATGGTGTGCTCTTTTCGACCAGACTCGTCCTGCTGACCCAAAACACATCCCATTGATCCTTCAAGCACGGTAAGATACATGACCAAAGGTCTCCCTGGTACCGGAGGGATGATAATTGGAGGTTCTAGCAGGTATTCTTTGATTCGGTCAAAGGCTTATTGGCAGTCTTCATTCCATTTAATGGCCTGATTCTTCCTCAGAAGCTTAAAGATGGGCTCACACGTGGCCGTTAGGTGAGAGATAAACCGTGCAATGTAAGTTAGTCTCCCTAAGAAACCACGCACTTGCTTTTCAGTCTTTGGCTCAGGAATCTCTTAGATGGCTTTTACTTTGGTTGGATATACCTCAATCCCCCGCTCACTAACAATGAAACCAAGTAGCTTGCTGGAACGGAGCCCGAAGGTGCACTTATTCAGATTCAACCTCAATCTGAACTTCCGGAGTCTGTCAAACAACTTTGCTAGATTGGCCAAATGCTTTTCTTCTATTTGGGATTTTGCTATCATATCATCAACATAAACCTCAATTTCATGATGATCATGTCGTGAAATAGCGTCACCATCACCCGTTGGTAAGTGGCCCTAACATTCTTCAGACCAAATGGCATGACCTTGTAACAAAAAGTTCCCCAAGGCGTGATGAAGGTAGTCTTTTCCATATCATCGGGAGACATCTTGATCTGGTTATAACCTGAAAACCCGTCCATGAAAGAGAATACAGGAAAACTGAGTGGTATTATCAACGAGTACATCTATGTGAGGCAGAGGGAAGTCATCCTTGGGGTTGGCCCTATTCAAATCCCTGTAGTTTACACACATCCTGACCTTACTGTCTTTCTTAGGGACCGACACAATGTTGGCAACCCACGGAGGGTTACTGGTCAGGCCAAGAAACCAACATCAAATTGCTTTTGTACTTCCTATTTTATCTTGATTGCCATATCAGGACGTGTGCGCCTCAACTTCTGCTTCACTGGAGGGTAGTCTTCTCTCAGAGGCAACTTGTGTACCACAATGTCAGTGTCTAAACCAGGAATATCTTGGTAAGACCATGCAAAGACATCAACATACTCTCGAAGAATAGAAATTAGACGGTCTTGATAGATTCTTCCAATGCGGCCCCGATCTTGACTTCTTTCTTGTCTTCTTCGGTACCCAGGTTTATCACTTCGACGGCCTCTTCATGCGGCTGAATCATCTTCTCCTCCTGTTTAAGCAGTCTGGCCAATTCTTTAGGTAGTTCACAATCTTCTTCACCTTCCTCATCGGCTTGATAAATTGGATTTCCAAAGTCATACTCAGCCATAACAGGGCCGTCATTGATAAGATCCGGTGACGAGCACCTGCATGAATGGTGATTCATGCAAGGCTTTATAAAGAGTTTGAGAAAATGAGAGACATTGCCATTTTAAAACTTTTCTTTTTGAAAAACAAAAGGAAAAATGAAAGACAAAGAACAACATGGATGAATGTGAAACGTCAGCTTTATTTATGATTATGAATTGTGTTAAGAACAAAAGAACCCTTACAAAAAGCTACTATGCCCCCGGGCAAGACATAGTGCTTGAATACAGAAAAAACAGAAACAAAAATTATTACTCTTCGAAAGAGGTGACTGAGATAAGCCTTTCTGATGTCCAATTGCTAAGTTGAGTCCCTGGAACTGCAGGCCTGATCCATTCATCTAAGTCACAGTCACTATCAATTGCGTCATCCTGCACGACACTGATGTTTCCATAATCCACCACCCCCGCACTCGTGAAAGTAATCGGGCTTTGACGAACTTTAGCACTCGGTTTAGACGATGACTTCCCAGGATGGTAACCAATCCCAAATATATCTTTCTTTTCTGGAACTTCTATTGGACTTCCCCAGCCTTCTTGCATCCCGGATTCTACCACCTCAAGAGCTTGCTTATAAGAGGCTATGGAAACCCCCTTCTTTGGTTCTTCAGAAGAAGCTGCCAATAAAGATGCTTGTTCAGTTTTCAGGGGCTCAAAAGCCTGACATGGAATTTCAACTATTTCGCCATAAATCTCCACATACTTGAATGAATCCAGATGACTAACAAAAATGTCTACTTCCCCACTGGCAGTTACAATTTGACCCTCCCAGACGAACTTTGTCTTTTGATGAAGTGTGGATGATACTGCTCCTGCTGAATGTATCCAAGGCCTTCCCAGCAAACAACTGTATGCAGGTTGTATATCCATTACGCAGAATGTGGTATTGAAGATTTATGGACCTACTTTAATTGGTAAATCCACCTCCCCAAATACTGATCTCCTCGACCCATCAAATGCTCTAACCACCAGGTCGCTAGGCTTTAGAATCACTCCATCATAATCCAACTTCATCAATGCCTTCTTGGGCAGAACATTCAACGATGATCTGGTATCTACCAATACGTGAGAAAGTATTGCACCCTTACATTCTAAAAAGATATGTAGTGCCCGATTATGAGCACGCCCTTCAGATGTGAGATCCATATCTGTAAAGCCCAATCAGTGACTGGCATTGACACTAGATACCACCGCCTCTAACTGATTTACTGAAATATCCTGAGGCACATACGCCTTGTTCAGAATATTCAAGAGAGCCTTCCTGTGGGAGTCAAAACACATTAGCAAGGACAAGATGGAAATCTTCGACGGAGTCTGCTGCAGATGGTCCACAATCTTGTAATCACTCTTTTTGATAATTCTAAAAAATTCTTCAGCTTCTTTATCAAAGGTGACGTTTGGATCAGTTACCAGTGCGGGTTCATTGACAACCACTGGCTACTTCCCTCTTGCTTTAGCATGGGCTTCTACGGTGTCTCTGGGTGGTATCACACTATTTCTTAGTGTTTCCGGCGCGAATAATCTTCCACTTCTAGTAAAACCCCCTACTCCAACGTTTTCTACTTGAGCTAGGGTCGTATTGGACGTGGCCAACTCTTGCTTCTGGCCGTGATAGTATACTTCGCCACCATAATTCCAGGGAATGGCTTTATCACTCTGATACATTACTGGTCCTGCAGTGGTGATGGTTATCGGTGCCACTCTGGCCTGTGGAGGAACTTGAGATGGATCGTAGAAGATGGTTACTATAGAGACTTCGCTTTCCATTACAACCTTGTCAAACTGCAACACTCCTTCATTAATCATGCTCTGGATCCTTGCTTTCAATTGCTCACAACCATTTGTAGCTTCAGCACATCCTGGATAATCAACTCTACACCCAGGAAAAACACTCTTTTGCGACAAACAAATTTTAACAACACTCAACGGAGTCTACAGGTCATCGATGTCACGCACCAACCTTAAATTCTCCCCTTTATCAACTGCCCCAACCGTACCTCCGTGAGGAGGCATGGGGTTCTGAATTACATTAGGAGTAGGAGCAAAGTTGATTGCTTTGGAATCTACCAGGTCTTGGACTATATACTTCAAAGCTCTGCAGTTTTCTGTGGTATGTTCGGGGGCTCCGAAATGAAATTCACATCTAGCATTTGTATCGTAACCCTCAGGGAGTTTTCCCGACTTCGGGGGTTGCAAAGTTCTGAGCTGAACCAGCTGGAGTTGTAGGAGATGCTTCAAAAGCGGTGAATAGGACATCGGTGGAGTTTCGAAATGTCTTTCTCTGGTCTTCTAGGGGTAATATGGGCGAGAAGCTCTTTGTTGATACCCTTGTTGGCGTTGTTTTCGTGGTTGTTGGACTTGTTGTTGAACAGGTTGAGTTGAGATAGTGACAGGGGCCACTTGCTGATAAAAACCTCTATTACTTCCTCCCCTCTGCGCGTACACTGCCCTAGTCTCTCCTTCTCTTCTCTTCACGAAGGGATTCTTGACACCAGAATTTGAAGCGCCCCCGTTCTGAATCTTCCATTGCTTGATTCAACTTTCTACCCTTTCTCCCGTCAAGATGATATCTGAGAATCCACTTGAGGAACATCCAGCTAGCCTTTCCATGAAATGCCCAGTGAGGGTATCCAGGAACAGGTATACCATTTCTCTCTCCAGCAAAGGTGGTTGCACTCTAGCGGCCACTTCGCGCCATCTTTATGCGTAATCTTTGAAGCTCTCAGAGCTCTTCTGAGCCAGACTCTGAAGTTGAGTGCGACTGGGCGCCATGTCGATATTATACTGATACTTCTTGAGGAATGCTTCTCCCAATTCCTTCCAGCTTCTCATAGAGCTTCTCTCTAACTTCATATACCATTCCAAGGATCCTCCGGAGAGACTATCCTGGAAGTAGTACATCCAGAGCTTGTCATCCCTAGTATGGGCTGCAATTTTCCGGTAGAATGCCTGCAAGTGAGTTTTGGGGCAGGAACTACCGTTGTACTTGTCAAAAGTAGGCGGCCTGAATTTGTGAGGAATAACCACCCCGGGAACTAGGCCCATGTCAGACACATCTATCCCCAAAGTGTCTCTGCACTCGAGGGCTTTGACTTTCTCAGCAAGCATCAAGAAGTCTTGAATATTTCCTTCTCCGCCGAACCCCATATCATTGTTAAAAGGAGAGAACTGATCCTTCTGCCTGTCTTGTACCGGAATGAAAGTTGTTGTGACCTGTTTTGGAACTTTAGGTCTGCTTGGGCCATTGTTGGTGTTGGGAGGAGTCACTTGCACTTCAGGAGTGGTAACAGGAGGATTAGTTTGAGGAGAGTTGAGCCCTTGAATTGCATTCCTTAACTCTTGCTGTCCCTGAGCCATCCCTTGCATCATGACCATGAATTCTCCCATTCTGGTGCGAAACTCATTAAGCTCAGTTTGCATAGCGTCCATGATTGTCCTCTGGTTGTTGCGAGTTGCGTAACGATGCGGGATATTCTGTCGAAGATGCCGGGCCTTGGCAGCTCTCGCAATCTTTGCTTGAAACACAGATAAGTTAAGAAACCTATAGAAAACCTGCAAAACAAAGAAAAAAATGCAAATGATGTGTATGCAATGCAATGTGTTCCCTTTATTCCCAAGGCGTCATTTACTTTCCCATTCTGGTGTTGAGAAAATCCTGTGTGACATTCAAATTTGAAGTGGTGGCATTTATTTTGTGTCCGTGCAACAGATATAACTAGAGACTTCAAGTAAATCAGAAGACAATTGGAAATAACAAAGATCCTTACAAGGTACAAATTCAGTATGCCAAGAAAGAAAAAGTACATCAAGAAAGAGGGGATTCCCACAACAAGCCTGTGGGTAATCCAAGTCATATGCACATACAACTAAAGCTTAGGAAAGTCTACATCCTGTAATCTCCAACTGAGGCGCTTGACATTTTGCATCATCTGAGATATATCTAGATGCGTAGGCTCCTGTACGAGCTTCTGAATTAGGATATCCCTAAGGTCAAAGGAGGCATGCAACTCCTCAATTTGTTGTAGGAACACCTTTTCACTTTCTGGGCTTGTAATAGGATCAACCTTGGCTCTCTTGACATCATTTTCAATTTCAAGTCTTCTATTTCTTTCTGAGCTTCCTTTACTACTTATTGGCTTTCTGCTAGACTTTGGATACGACTTTTCTCTTGATGATAAGCCTTCTGAAGGAGCTCTCTCTGTCCATCTAAAGAATCTTGAAGACTCTTGATTTCCAGCTTATGCTTGACTTCTAGCTCTTTCTGCTTCATCAAATTGTCTTCCCACTTCTCTTGCCATAAAGTGACAGCTTTATTGGCTTCATTCAAATCCTTCCTCTCCTTCCGGTGTTGGGCTACCTTATGAGTTTCAGCTAATCCCCTTTTCTTGAAGTAAAGCTCTCTCTCCTGAAAGTCTTGTTGCTTGAGCCTAACCATCTCTTCAGCTTTATGAGCTCTTTCCTCCAACTTTTGATTATGCATCTTTAACTTTTGACATGAATTGTAGGCTTCTTGATTCTCCAATCTGAGCTGTTGAACCAAGGCTTCCAACTTTTGATAATCTTGAAGAGGCACTGAAGTTGCGGGTGCTACCTCCTTAGGGTAGAGAGGTGTTTCCTTAGAGAACGGGAGCACCAAATTTTTTACACGGTCCTCCAACCAGCTGGAAAAAGGATCATAAGTGTTGGGATCCACTCTCCCAAAGTCTTTCTTCCCTTTTATCACTCTAACTTCCCAAGCTTGGGACAACAGCATGCTTTTCTTGAGATTTCCTTCTGATGGAAAGTACAAAGATTCATTTGCCTCTTCAATCAAAGGCACATATCTTAATGGATAACCAAACTGCTTCCTGGACAAGATAGGATTGTAACTGATCCCACCTTTCCTTCCTAACAGAGGCACATTTGGGAAGCTACCACAACTGACCAACAATTCTTTGCGCATAAGATCTCTGTTTCATCCCCATGCAATGTCAGCTGAGGTTAAGCCCATTAATCTTTTAGACCACTTCCAAGATTGTTTCAAATCCTGAAAAGGTCCTGATTTAGGGAGTTTCCTTACAAACCAATCAGCAAATAGGGGTTCACAACAATTTACATGTCCTTTCCTCTTTCCATTTCTATGGTGAACCCCTTAGTAAAAGTCACCTAGCAAAGTGGGTATTGGATTTCTTCTGGCAAATATAGTGATAACTTCCATGTTAATTAAACCCTTCTCTCCTGGAAACAAACTAGTCCCATAAACTATCAAAGCAAGCAAGGTGTTGAACTTAACCCATTTGTTCTTAGAGGCCAGGTCCTGAGTTTCCTTGATAAGAAAATCTAAGAAAACTCCTTTACCCTTGGTGGCATCCACTTATCTATTAACTTTGGATAAATCCAGAAGAAAAGACTCAGCTATATCTTTGGATGAAGGCATCTTCTCTAAGCCATAGTAAGGAGCACCATTTTTGATGGGGATTTTGAGGATGTTGGATATCTCTTCTAATGTGGGAGCCAAGATGTAGTCATGGAAAACAAAAACCCTCAGTTGTGGATCATAGAACTGCAGTAGAGAATGCAAGTTATCCCTCTGATCAGTGGTTGGCTTATTCACATAGTCTAAGATCTTTCCAAACTCTTTTCTGAAATAATCAAGCACTTTTTCCCCCATCAAGCCATTAACTTCTGAATACCATCTGTCTCTGGATGTGGGAACGTATAATGGACATTTCTCTTCCTTGGAATCTCCATGTTGAAGCAGCAAATATGACCAGAATAAGAGGTAATAAACCCTGAGCACAAAAAGAACACAAAATGATTAATGATGTTATGATATTATGCAAGGTAAGGCATGTGATCAGTGATGTGTCTGTGTAGTGAATCAGGTAATCAAGTATCTGTGCAAGGCCACAACATCATCATAAGTATCTCTGATCAGGAGTTCATGACTTCGGAATCCATAATTTAACAGAACAAGATCATATCACTGAAGTGTGCTGGCATACATGGGTATGTTGAGGTTTAGGGTTCCTGCAAACCTGTAAACCCCTCCCAATCTCACGGGTGTGCTACTCGGGTCACACATCACGGACTCTCAAATCCGAATAGCAATAATACGTTCACCATTTCCGAGAAATGGCTCATGACCAAATCAGGGAATCGGTTTGGCATTATGTACTACTCAGGGAGGTCTCTGCTGAGTCCAAGGAAACAAGCATCCCTCATAAGTCCTCAACTTCAAGCACTGAATCGAGAAATAATAGTACATTCATCCCGAAGGGTACAATACTATCATCATACAAATAGTTTGCCTTAACTGGATTCCTATGAGAGAACCATGCCATCCTATGCGAGTTCCCAGTGGGCCCTCGGATGCGAGTGGGTTTGCCAACAAATGTGGTCTGCCTTTATCATCACTGGAGAGGGATGTTTCCACAAAGGTTCTCAATGATCGGTCCCTTGATGCACATAACTATCAAGGTAGTGTATTAACCCAGAAAGATTTCGGTATCAATACATTCCCGAGAAGGTCGCAAGTCAAGGCGTGGAACTTACTAATACCAACATAGCAAGATTCCATGAAGCCAAAGTGGAACCACTCTAAGTTCTACGGTGCACTCGAGCCCCGTTTATGAGCTCATCTCACAGTAACCCCATCCCACAGAAAAAAATGAAAACCAGCACAACCAGACAGTCCAGTATAATATGATGCATGGAAAATAAATACTGAAAGTAGTAAATAAAGCTATAAAGTAAATTGTAAACGAAAACAGTAAATAAACACAACAGCACACACATAGGAGTTTTGCATGAAATTCGCTTATTGTTTGTTATTTCCTTTTAAGAGTTTTGCATGAATTTGGCACAAGGAAGTGAATTCAAACTCTTTTCCATGGAATGTGTACTTGCTACTACATTCCAAGATGGAATAATAGAACAAGCACACCAAGCAAGGAAAATTTATCCAAGACTTGTTTCCTAGGATTAGGGTTTAAGTTCATTATCTTGTTGAACTTTATTAAGTGTTTTTGTTATTTTTGTGAAGAAATGTCTTTTAGATTTTTTCTTTGTGAAATAACCCCTTGATAAGACTTGTACATCATGCTAGACAAGCTTACACCATTCCAAGATGGAATGAATGCAAGTGCCCCATGGAATAAGGCTATACACAAGGGATCCTTTCATGCATTTATTAAGTCTTTTTTTGGATTTTGTTTGAAGATGGGAAAGAAGACTCAAGTTGGAAAAGGACAAAAATTAAGGGGGACTAAGACACAACCCTAAGTTATTTATTAAAATGGTGGTCCTAATGGTGAGTGAGGCTTTTCTAATCCTAAAGAGAAAAAGGAAAAGAGAAAAGAAAAAGGATGCAACTTACTTCCTAAGGAAGATAAGTTGACCCTAACAAAGGGAAACCCTACCAACAACAAAATATGGAAGGAAAAACGTGAATTAAATGCATAAAGGAAATGCATAAAAAAATAAAAGGATAAGGTGTAAGGAAACATACATTTCCCTCCCTACAAAACAAAGATTAGTGTGCATTTTTATTTAAAATAATAAAGCAAACATACACTAATTAAATCCTAATGACTCTAGGACTCAATCTAAATTCTATCTTAATTCTAGAAGACTAAAAACAATGCTAAGACAAAAATACAACACCTACTACAGCCCCCTAATACACAAACAGCTATGAAAACAATGCATAACACAAAGCAACTTTCTACAGCCAGCACGCAGCATGAAAAGGTAGGTGTAAAAGGTTAAATACATCATGCAATCATAACACACAACATGTATTTTACAGCACCTATATGCAAAGTCAACTATGTAATGTAAAATACATATTTGATTATTTTTATTTTTTTAATGCAAAAAATCAATAAAAATGTACCAAATTCATCATGAACATGCATTTGAACCTAAATCAACATACATAAATGAAATAACATGAACATTTTGAGGGATTATGCAAGAATGCATCACATGGTTGATTATGCAACAAGTATGCAAAATATGGCATATGAACATAATGAGTATTGACTATGAACATGCAATATGATAGATCAACAAGAATGTCAAACTCAATGCAAAATTCAGAATTGAATTGATGTGAATAATATGATCAAACATGCAACCAAAGGCACATACATACATGATTATGTGAAATGCAACATATCTTGATACAATGAAATGCAAAATGATTTAATACAATGTGAAGGATGTAAAACAGAATGCAACATGATTATTCACATGCCAAATGATGCACAAACATAGCAAAAAAATGCAAGAAATCAAACTATACACAGAGGAACACATAAATGCATAATACGCAACATGAACGGAAACGTGTCGAAACGACTCGAAATGGGGGAATGAGATGTCGAAACTAACTTAGAAAATTCCCTAAAATCAATACCTAAACATGCATGAACATTAAAGGCACTAGAAAGCATGACTAAGCTATCAAATAAGCAAAAAAAATACAAAAATTAACAGCGTTAACCGTTTAACCAAATGGTTAACCGGTTAACAGTCCTAAAACTGCACTGATTTGTGGCTAAAATGCACGCGTTAACCGATTAACCAAATGGTTAACCGGTTAACACTGAACCAGAATGTGAAAAAAGTTAAGAAATAAGTGCTTTTGGCCACAAACTCACTTCTAATGATCTTTTACCTACACATGGTCATGCTAACACAATTTTATACTCAATTGGGGCTTATTTACACATGCTAGAACCTATAACCATCTACACCTTAACTTCTAATCCATTAAAAACCACAAATCGCAAGCAACACATAACAAAAACGTAACTGATCGCAAGCAAAACGAAAAGCAATTAAAGAATGCCGAAATGGCGAAATGAAGAGAATAACTTAAAGAAGAAGTGATTTAGATCGCCAACCTACGAAGCGGAGAAGTGCTTTGGTGGATGTTGCAAGAATCGGAGCTTGATCGAAGAGAAAACCAAGAAAACCGTGAATCCGCAAAATAAATGTGTTCTTGATGCTTGAACCTTCGTGAACTTCCGATAAGCCGAAATACTCACAAAAATCAATAGCTTTTTCTTCCACAGTCCACAAAATCAATGGAGGTTGGAGGCTAAGCTTCAAGATCTTCAAGTTTCAATGTGAAACTTGAAGAGCTTCTTCAAAAAGATTTAGTGAAAAGGGAAAATGGAGGAAAAGTGAGAGAGAAAAAGTAATTGTGAGAGAGTGAAAAAATTTGGAAACTTGGGAACCTTTTGCGATGAAGTGATTTATGATTATATAGAGGTTAGGCTTGGAGCTAGGTATGGGAATGGAGTTAGGTTTAGGAATGGAGTTAGGTTAGTAGTTAGTTAGGGTTAGGGTTGGCGAAGGAATATTCCTTGGAATATTTGGAATATTCCTTGGAATACTCTAGAAGATGGTAGAACATGGTAGAAGTTTCCAAGGGAAATGGAGTGGAATTGAAATAGAAAAAACAAGAGGGGAAGAGTGAAAGGAAGTGTGGAAAGAAAGTGGAAGGAAAAGTGGAGGGAAAGGTGAAATTAACCACTTTTCAAATGATTTTTTTTCTTGATCTTTTTATGATTCCCCCATCATTTCTTGACCAAATTTGATCCATAGGATCATTGTAACCCTAATTTCATGATTTTGATCTTAAAAGTCAGGAGTCGACCTTTTTACCTAGCTTGGTTGCCTTTTCCTCGATTCCTTGATTTTCAGTCATCTGGCCATTCGAACCTCTTCCAAAATGAATTTCTGGACGGAATTTGAACCATAGGCACTTGACATCATATATGAGACAAAGGAATCCTCTTTGAATCATAACTTCACGCAGAAGCCCAGTAGAAGTGAAAACCTAATTTGGCCCTTTTCACCAAAAAAATATTGCACTGCTTGCCTCCTTTGATTAAACCACATCTTTCCATGGCTTGTGGCTTCAAATGAAGACTTGTGGGATGTTGTGAACCCTCCGCACACAGTTGAGAAGCTTTGTGGCCCTTTGATTGCCTTTGTAATGCCTTCAGTTGCTCCAATCATTGACCATATACCCATGCCTCAGCCATGCTACACATGATGCAATGTTTTTGGTTATTTTATGAATCTATGTATGCAAAATGCTATGCAAAATGTTGAGGAAATGAGATGGCAAATTTTGAGGTATTACAGGAAGGTAGACCCAAAAACATACGATCCTTTTGCTACATGGTTGAAAGATCATGTAGAAGTCTTACTTCTCCCGTTCTCTATGGAGTCTCCTTTATACCCTAAAGAGAAGTCACCATTGGATTCAGTACCTCTCAAAGACTACCTGAAATTGGAGGCCTTGGTTAAACAACTTAGGATGGAAAATCAAGAGGCCAACAATTCGTACTAAAAGTTGAAGATTCAGAATCAGAAGTTGGAAGAAAGAGTTCACCAAGCTGAAGAGGTGGTCAGGCTCAAACAGCAGGACTTCCAGGAGAGAGAAATTTACTTCAAGAAAAGAGGGTTAGCTGAAACTCACAAGGCAAGCCAGCGCCGAAAAGATAAGAAATCTTTGAACGAAGCTAATGAAGTTATAACTTTATGGCAAGAGAAATGGGAAGATAATCTGAAGAAGTAGAAGGAGTTGGAGACCAAATACAAACTGGATATCAAAGGCCTTCAGGACTCCTTAGCTGAACAAGGAGAGCTGCTCCAAAAGGCTCACTACCAACAAAAGGATTACCTTTAGGATATGGAAAAAAGTCAACAGACGGTTGAAAACACTCAGAAAGAAGTAAAAGAGTTAAAGCTTCGGGCTGATGTTAAGAAAATCAAGACCGAGTCAAGCGTAAACAAAGAAAGTGAGAAGGTGTTCCTACAGCAAATTGAGGAGTTGCAGGCCTCTTTTGACCTCAGGGATCTCCTAATCCAGAAACTCATATAGGAGCCCGATCATCCAGATATAGCCCGGTTGCTCCAAGGGGTCAAGCGCCTTAGCTGGAGGTTGCGGGACATAGAACTTCCTAGGGTTTAGTCTCGTGCTCTTGTATCTGGATTACCCACATGCCTATTGTGGGATTCCCTTTTATTGATGTACTTTGTATATTTTATGATGTATGAACTGGTACCCTTCGGGGACTTTGTTGTTTCAGATTTCAGTTTATATGAATGACTTGTCTTGAATCTCTGGTTGTTATCTTTTGCACGGACACAGGGTAATGAATGCCAATTTTCCACATCTGAACATCACACGAGGTCTTCCTTCAAAGGCTATTCTCTTAATACTGGAACGGGAAAGTAAAATAAAACCCTTGAGGATAAAAGGAACATATCATTGCATTCATATCATGTGCATTTTCTTTCTTTTTGTAGGTTGTTCAGGCTACTTAACTTATCCATTTTCAAGGAAAGATTGCGAGAGCAACCAGGACCCGTCATCCCAGACAAAGTATTCCTCACCGGTACATTACCCACAACAATCAAAGAAACATCATGGATACCGTGCAGACAGAACTCAACCAACTTCGCACCCAAATGGGAGAGTTTATGGCTATGATGCTAGGCATGGCCCTAGGGTAGCAAGAGTTGAGAAATGCTATGCAGAGGCTTACTCCTCCCCAAACTGACCCTCCAATGGTTACTCCGGATGCCCAGGGAAATCCTCCTAACAACAACAAAGGAGAAGGACCTCTAGTTCAAGAAACGGGCACCCCTACTCTTATTCTTATGGAAGATCGCCAGGAAGATCAGTTCCCTCCTATCAATGATGATATGGGTTTTGGCACGGGTGGAAACTTTCAGGATTTTCAGCTGCTGGCCGAGAAGGTTAAGGCCTTTGAATGTAGGGAAACTCTTGGAATTGATGTATCTGATATGGGTTTAGTCTTCGGGGTGGTTATCCCTCATAAATTCAGACCTCCGAGCTTTGATAAGTACAATGGAAATTCCTGCCCCAAAACACATTTATAGGGTTTTTACCGCAAGATAGCCGCTCACAGTAAAGATTAAAAACTCTGGATGTATTACTTCCAGGAAAGCCTCTTTGGGGCTCATTGGAGTAGTATATGAAGCAAGAAAAGAATTATGTCCGAAACTGGAAAGAGCTTGGGGAGGCTTTCCTTAAGCAGTATCAATATAATATTGATATGGCGCCCAGTCGTACTCAACTCCAGAGTTTGTCTCAAAAGAACTCAAAAAGCTTTAAGGACTATGCTCAAAGATGTCGTGAGGTTGTCGTCAGAGTACAACCACCTTTGCTGGAGAGAGAAATGGTGGATCTTTTCATGGATACCCTCCCAGGGCATTTCATGGAAAGATTAGCGGGTTTTTCATCTAGTGGATTTTCGGACATTATCCTGACAGGTAAAAGAATAGAAAACTGGATGAAGCATGGCAAAATCTAGAATAGTGGAGCATCCACCTCCAACGTAAAGAAGCCATTTGTGAAGCGTCGGGAAGGAGAAATCGGAGCTGTGTATACTCAAAACAGAAGAGGAAACCAGAATGTGTATCAACAGGCAGCTCATGTCACCATTGTCGCTCCAACAAACCAACCACGGGTTCAACAACAACAGCGTCAACCAAACAACCAACAACAAAGGGCTTCTCTACCATACTATCCTCCCCGACAGAAGGATAGGCATTTTGAGGAGCCTCCAATGTCATACTCATAATTATTGCAGAATATCCTCCAATTGCAAATGATACAGTTAAGGACTCTGCAGCCTCCCCGGCCAGGTCTGCTTCCCCCAGGTTATAAAGTAAATACCCGTTGTGAATTCCATTATGGAGCTCTTGGGCACAGTACGGAAAACTGCCAAGCTTTGAAACACGTTATCCAGGACTTAATTGATTCCAAGGCAATTAATTTCGCTCCCACTCCCAATGTAAATCCCAAATCCTTTGCCTCCTCATGGAAGGATTGTAGGGGCTATTGATAGCGGTGAAAGTTTGAATTTGATATCCGATGTCAATGATTTGAAAACTCCACTGATGGCAGTGAAAGTTTGCTTGGCCAAAAAGGACATGTTTCCGGGTTGTGGAGAAAATTTCCCAGATTGTGTTAGTTCCCTTGATGGTTGCGATCAGCTGAGATCTGGGATACAGAGGATGATTAATGAAGGAAGTATACAGTTCGATAAAGTTGTGAAGAGTGATGATATATCAACTGTTACGATCTATTACAACCTAGCACAGGTCCCTGCTGCAGCAAGAGTGGCCCCCATAACCATTACCACTATTGGACTTGTCCCATACCAGAGTGACAGAGCCATCCCCTAGAATTATGGAGGTGAAGTGTACTATAATGGCCAAAAACAAGACTTAACTGCATCCATTTCATCCTCGTGTCAAATTGAAAATGCTGGAGTCAGAGGGTTTACCAGAAGCGGTAGGTTATTTGCGCCAGAAACTCTGAGGGGTAATGCATTGCCACCAAAAGATATTGTCGAGGCTCAAGCGAAAGCCAGGGGCAAATAGCCAATGACTAATGATGCACCTGCACCAACAGCGGGTCCTGATATCACTTTTGATTGGGATGCGGAGGAATTTCTAAGGATCGTCAAGAAAAGTGACTACAAGATCGTAGACCACTTACAGCAGGCTCCCTCGAAGATCTCGATCTTATCCTTATTGATGTGTTCGGATTTGCATAGGAAAGCCCTATTGAAGATTCTTAACAACGCGTATGTACCGTAGGATATATCGGTAAATCAATTGGAGACAATGGTGTCGAGTGTAAACTCTAGCCATGGCTTGGGATTCACGGATATGGATTTAACTTCCGAGGGACGCAATCACAACCGCGCCTTGCATATCTCCATGGAATTCAAGGGGGTTGTACTCTCCTATGTGTTGGTGGACACATGGTCGTCATTAAATGTGCTTCCCAAGAAATCCCTCATGAAGTTGAATTATGATGGGCTCGTAATGAGACCATGCGACTTAGTCGTACGGGCATTCGATGGTTCAAGAAGGTCAATGTTCGGAGAAATGGAATTGCATATCCAGGTGGGACCATAAGTCTTCAATGCTACTTTCTACGTGATGGACATTCAGCCAGCCTATAGTTGCTTGTTGGGGAGACCATGGATCCATGCAGCAGGGGCCGTATCCTCCACCCTTCATCAAAAGTTAAAGTTTGTATGAGAAGGGAAGATTGTAACAGTGTTGGGAGAAGAAGACATCTTCATCAGCCACCTAGCCTCATTCAAATATGTGGAAATGGATGGAGAAATCATCGAGACTCCCTGCCAAGCTTTTGAACCCATCAAATATGAGAATGCATCATCATCAGCTGTTGAATCTGAAGACCCGAAGAAAGGAGCTTTTATAGTTTCTTATAAACATGCCTTAGAGGTGGTAGAGTCAGGTGTAAAGGAAGGTTGGGGCGAGAAGATTAAGATCCCAGAAAAGAAAGACATGTATGGAGTTGGCTACCAGCCTGGTCAGTCAACACCTGGACAAAATGCTGGAGACCGGAAAGGCCCAATTACCTTCACCGGTGTTGGGTGGGTTGATCATGACAATGTCTATGTTGCGCAAGAGGATACGATTAACAATGATTGTGATCTTGATGAGTGGGTTAAGCCTTATGCTCCGGGGACACAACTCAACAACTAGTCGGCTGAAAATCTCATCCCTGTCACTCGGCTTGATGAGTAATAGTTTTTATGTTTTACTTTCCTGTATTCAAGCTCTATGCCTTACACGGGGCATGGTAGCTCATTGTGAGGGTTCTTTTGTTCATAATATGATTTCATGATCATCAATAAAGCGGACGTTTTTGCATTCATGACATGTCGTTCCTTGTCTTTCATTTTTGTTTTTGTTTTGTTTTGAAAAATACAAATTTCATTCAAAATAAATGGCAATGTATTCACATCTCAAACCTTTTCTAAAATCTAGCATGAATCAATATTCATGAGAATTCTCCTCCTCGGGTCTCATCAATGACGACCTTGTTATGGCTCAGTATGACTTCAACAATCCAATTTACCTAGCCGACAAGGAAGGTAAAGAAGATTGTGAACTGCCCGAAGAGCTAGCCAGGTTGCTTAAACAAGAGGAGAAGATGATTCAGCCACATGAGCAAGTTGTTGAGGTGATAAATCTAGGTACTGAAGAAGACAAGAGAAAGGTAAAGATCGGGGTTGCGTTAGAAGAATCTATCAAGACTCGTATAATTTACATGCTTCGAGAGTATGTTGACATCTTCACCTGGTCTTATCAAGACATGCCCGGATTGGACACTGATATTGTGGTGCATAAACTACCTCTCAGGGAAGAGTGCCCACTTGTAAAGCAAAAGTTGAGACGTGCCCGCCCTGACATGGCCATTAAAATTAAAGAAGAGGTGCAGAAACAGTTTGACGCCGAATTCTTGGCCGTAACAAGTTATCCCCCATGAGTCGCAAATATTGTACCAGCCCCTATAAAGGATGGTAAGGTGAGGATGTGTGTGGACTATAGGGATTTAAATCGGGCTAGCCCTAAAGATGATTTCCCTTTGCCTCACATAGACGTGCTAGTTGACAACACTGCTCAGTTTTCCGTATTCTCTTTCATGGATGGCTTCTTGGGCTATAATCATATTAAAATGGCGCCAGAGGACATGGAAAAGACTACGTTCATTACGCCCTGGGGAACCTTCTGTTATAAAGTCATGCCATTTGGTTTGAAAAATGCTGGTGCAACTTACCAACATGAAATGGTGACACTATTCCATGATATGATTCATCACGAGTTGAGATCTACGTTGATGACATGATTACGAAGTCGCAGTCAGAAGAAGAGCATCTAGTCAACTTAGCTAAGATGTTTGACAGGCTCCGGAAATTCAGATTGAGGTTGAATCCGAACAAATGCACCTTCAGGGTACGTTCTGGTAAGCTTCTAGGCTTCATTGTCAGTGAACAGCGAATCGAGGCCGACCATGCAAAAGTAAAAGCCATCCAAGAGATGCCTAAACCGAGAACTAAAAAATAAGTACGCGGTTTCTTAAGAAGGTTGAATTACATTGCACGGTTCATCTCGCACCTAACAGCCACGTGTGAGCCTATTTTCAAGCTTCTGAGGAAGAATCAGGCTATCAAATGGAATGATGACTTCCAACAGGCCTTCGACTGAATCAAGGAGTACTTGCAAGAACCTCCGATTCTCATGCCTCCAGTGCCAGGGAGACCCTAATCATGTACCTCACTGTACTCGAAGGATTAGTGGGATGTGTGATGGGTCAGCATGACGAGTCTGGTCGAAAAGAGCATTCTATTTATCACCTTAGCAAAAAGTTTACCGATTGTGATACACGCTACTCACTACTCGAGAAAACTTGTTGCGCTTTGGCATGGGCTACTCGCCGGTTAAGACAGTACATGCTGACTCACACCACTCTCCTAATTTCCAAAATGGACCTTGTAAAGTACATCTTCGAGAAGTCAACTCTAACAGGAAGAGTAGCCCGATGGTAGATGATTCTGACAGAATATGATATCTAGTACACTTCACAAAAATCAATCAAAGGAAATGTATTATCGGATTATCTGGCCCAACAACCAATTGACGATTATCAGCCCGTGAAATTCGAGTTTCCGGATGAGGACATCATGTTCCTCAAGTCGAAAGACTGTGAAGAACCACTTCTGGAGGAGGGGCCAGATCCCGAATCCAAATGGAAATTAATGTTTGACGGAGCTGTAAACATGAATGGTAGTGGAGTAGGTGGTGTCCTTACCTCACACGAGGGGGTACACATGCCTTTCATCGCTCGACTGACATTCGAATGCACCAATAACGAGACAAAGTATGAGGCCTACATAATGGGTATCGAAGAGGCAATCAGTATGAGAATCAAGAACCTTGAGATCTTCGGTGATTCTGCTCTAGTTATCAACCAGGTTAATGGCAAGTGGTTAGTTCATCAACCACACATGGCCCTATACAGGGATTACACCAGGAGGTTGTTAACTTTCTTCACCAAAGTCAAATTGCACTATATACCTCGAGATGAGAACCAATTTGTTGATGCGTTGGCAACTCTATCTTCCATGATCAAGGTGCACCAAGAGAATTATGTGCCTCGAATCGACGTCTCTCGTCTCGAAATATCTACCTATGTTTTCGTAGTTGACGATGTTAAGGATAAAAAACCTTGGTATTTTGATATCAAGTAATTCCTGAAGACTCAAGGATATCCAGCTGGGGCATCCAGTAAAGACAAGAAGACTCTCAAGAGGCTAACAGGCGGGTTCTTCTTGAATCAAGATGGTGTACTATACAAACGAAACTTCGATATGGTCCTACTTAGATGCGTGGATAGATACGAAACAGACCAGTTGATGCAAGAGGTTCACGAAGGCTCCTTCGGTACCCATGTTGGAGGGCATTCTATGGAAAAGAAACTTCTCAGGTCGGGATATTATTGGATCACCATGGAATCCGATTGCTATAAATATTCCCGCAAATGTCACAAGTGCCAGATATATGCTGATAAAGTCCATGTACCTCCAAATACTTTGAATGTCATGTCTTCACCTTGTCTGTTCGCCACGTGGGGCATTGATATGATTGTCAAGATTGAGCCAACAACTTCCAACAGTCACCGCTTCATCCTGGTTGCTATAGACTACTTCATAAAGTGGGTTGAAGTGGCATCTTATGCCAATGTTACCAAGCAAGTGGTCGCCCGATTCATTAAAAGGGATATCATTTGTTAGTATGGAATTCCCGAGAGGATCATTATTGATAATGGTTCTAACCTCAATAACAAGATGATGGATGACTTTGTGTCAGGAGTTCAAAATAGAGCATCACAACTCTTTGTCGTATCACCCAAAGATGAATGGTACCGTCGTAGCGGCCAACAAGAATATCAAGAAAATCGTTCATAAGATGGTTGTGACCTATAAGAATTGGCATGAAATGCTACCATTTTCACTACATGGGTACCGAATGTCTGTGCGTACCTCGACAGGGGCAACCCCGTTCTCACTGGTGTATGGTATGAAGGCAGTCCTACCGGTCAAAGTTGAGATCCCCTCGTTGAGGATAATGATGGATGTCAAGTTGGATGAAGTCGAATGGCTCCGAGCCAGGTATAATCAGTTGAGCCTCATTGAAGAGAAACGCCAAGCAGCTGTATGCCATGGACAATTATATCAAAGGCGAATGAAACAGGCTTTCGACAAGAAAGTACAGCCTCATCACTATATACCCGGTGACTTAGTGTTGAAAAGGATGCTTCCTCCTCTCAATGATCACATTGGCAAGTGGACACCCAACTATGAAGGTCCATTCATGGTTAAAAAGGTCTTCTTGGGCGGAGCCTTGATGTTAACAACCATGGATGGTGAAGACTTCCAATCCCCTGTCAACGCAGACGCAGTAAGAAAATACTTCGTGTAAAAAGACCCGCTGGATAAAAACAAAATAAAGATCCAGGCAAAAATGGGCATCCCGGCAAGCCAAAAACAAAATAAAAGGCTCAGGAAAAAATTAGGGAAATATTGAAAAACATGTACACCCGCTGAGCTGAAAAGCCACATTGGACAGCTCAGGCAAAAAAGGGTATCCCGGTGGATTGAAAACCCGAAAGGGAGATCCACGCAAAAGAGGGACTAACACGAACGACTACGGACTGCGAGGTTTGTGATCCTTTTGCAAATAAGGGAATCCTAAGGGTGAAGACCAATTTAATCACTTTCCTTAAAGGAAAAGCAAGCAGAGAGTCATGGAGATATACAAGTCATAGCCGGGTCAAAACTTGATGAGATCCATCCTTCACATTGCCATTAGGATATTTTGTTTTCCTTTTGAGCAATTTCCTTTTTCCAGAGATTGCTTCTTAATGTAATGCCTATTCAAGGCTATTTTTCAATTAATAAAATTCATTTTCGTTTAAATTTCTGTCCATATGCTTTTGTTTTTCATCTAAAATTGATTGATTGCAAAAACGTCCAGCAAATTGTGATAAAAATTGCATTATGAACATTTGAATGCTTTCTAACACATGCATGAGGACAAAAACATTTAATGCAACTCTAAAGCTTTGAGTGACGGGGATGATGACTTATACCATGAGCACGGGGCATACAGGCCAAACTAACTCTCCATGTTGTCGGCACTATCAGTTGTGTTTTTGCAGGTACAGGTGTTGCTAGCAGAGCCAGAATAGACCTTCAGGAGGAATTCCTCAATAGATCCTTGAATAGAATCCCTCGATAGGCGTCTTCTCGAATGTTTTCCATTATCCCTGGTAGAGTGGAAATTGAAACCTTCCCTAGCAGTGGTGAAAGAAGACTGATAGTCTCCACAAGCAGAGATTTTTCGTCAGCAAGGGAGCATTCCCTCATTAGAGTCTTCTTATCTCCGACAACATATGGAGACATTTCTTCCCCAAGCAGGAGATTGTGTATGAGGGATTCCCCAACAAATTTCTTCCTCGACAAAGCATTGACATTTGATTCCCCAACCAAGTCAGAAGGTTACCACTTCCCAACGGAGTTCGATGGGTAGCGTACTTCCCAGAACAAGATCATCCCCAACAGGGTCTTGGTTCTTCAATCTCAAAGTACAATTTATTTTTTGGCAATGATGATAGTTCAGAGCCGATGTGCCACTAACAATATCCCCTGCAGAGTTGTTCTTCCCCACATGGATTCATTAAAACAATTCAGTGATTATTCCTCAGTGAAGTCGCCAAAGATACCTATCATCTCCTCATCAGGAGATCTCTTTGCATTTGCATTTAGTAATCATCATTACATTTGCATTCTCAAAAGTGTAGAATCTCCATCATCATGGAGCGTTACACCATGTAAAATTCAAACATATGCATACAAAGCATAAGCCAATTGTGGTACCTCTCATAAGATCCCAAAGCATTTCCTCAAGAAACCTGAAGTATTCTCCACAGAGAACGCCAAGTTCATTTTCCAAAAACTATTACTTTTACAAGTCAAAGCTTGGTTCCCCCAGTTGAGTCCATCCAAGTTATGATGCTCTATTTTTCAAGTTTTATCTCCACAAGAAGGGCTAAACTCTTGTTGAACCCCAAGTTCATTCTCGAACCCCAAGTTCGTCTTTCTTGTTGAACCCCAAGTTCATTCTCGAACCCCAAGTTTGTCTTTCTTGTTGAACCCCAAGTTCAACCTTGAATCCCAAGTTCATTCTCGAACCCCAAATTCGTCTTTCTTGTAGAATCCCAAGTTCAACCTTGAACCCCAAGTTCATTCTTGAACCCCAAGTTCGTCTTTCTTGTTGAACCCCAAGTTCAACCTTGAACCCCAAATTCATTCTCGAACCCTAAGTTCGTCATTCTTGTTGAACCCCAAGTTCATCTTTCTTGTTGAACCCCAAGTTCAACCTTGAACCCCAAGTTCATTCTTGAACCCCAAGTTCGTCTTTCTTGTTGAACCCCAAGTTCGACCCTCAAGTTATCATCCAAGTTATGATAGTCTATCTCCACAAGTGGGTTAAATACGTTGTGATTCCGTCAAGATCAGTGTCGTGGCCTCAAGCTGTCATCCAAGTTATGTTAGTTTCTGGTTCACCCCGTACCAAAAAAAAGAAGAAGATGTGTGTCCATCACCTTTCACTCACCACAAAGTTCAAATTTTCAGGTTTATTCGAGTATTCAATCACTTCATACCTTGAAGGTTTGAATGTCGTTGCTATCATCCATTCAGGTTTACAGATGATTGAATAGGGGCAGTTGTAATACCCTAAAATTTGACCTCTTAATTCATCACCAACCGCAAGTGGTTTATGCTTCGTCATTGTTGCACCATCATCCGAGCATCGCATAAGAAAAATAAATAGTCAATCATTAATCATGTGCATTTGCATAAGGCATGTGATTGGGCTAGGTTTGTCAATCTTGGAGCTCAAAGGAAAAATCACTACAATAAATAAATAATAATAATAAATATTCAAAGGCGATTCCGTGAGAGGTCCCTCCAAAAAGCAAGGAATTGGAATTTTAGGACCGTTAACCGGTTAACGGATTGGTTAATCGGTTAACGGGGGCAGATTTTAGAATTGTTTGATAGTTAATTGGTGTTCTTCGTTTCCCTCCATATTTCCCTTCATTCTTTCCCTTGCATTCTTTCCACTACATGCCACCTCATCACCTTGGATTGTTCTACCATGTTCTACCACCTTCTAGAGTATTCCAAGGAATATTTTAAGGAATATTCCAAGGAATATTCTCGCTCCAACCCTAAACCTAACTAACTACAACCCTAGTTCCAAACTTAAACCTAATTCCATTCCCAAACCTCATGCCAAGCTTATGCATTATATAAACCTAAGTCCTCCCAAATACAAAAGGTTCACTCTCATAATTTCACAATCTCATTTCCAAAATCACTTTTCTCTCTCATTTTTCATCCATTTTCAAAATTCACCAAATATTTTTTTCAAAGAAGCTCTTCAAGTTTCACATTGAAACTTGAAGATCTTGAAGCTTAGCCTCCAACCTCCATTGATTTGTGAATTGTGGAAGAAAAAGCTACTGGTTTTTGGTGAGATTTCGACTTATCAGAAGTGCAAAAAGTCTCAAGCATCAAGAACAAATCACATTTATTTTGCATTCGCGGATTCATGGATTTCTCTTTGTTTGAGCCCCGATCTTTGCAACATTTGCCGAAGCACTCCTCCACTTCATAGGTTGGTGATCAAAAACCATTATTGCCTTAAATTATTCTCTCTATCTCGCCTTAAACGGCATTCTCTACATGATTATTGATTGTGTTCGTGTCTTACCGATTGATTTCGTTTCAATGGCGTTTTGTGCGTTTTGATTGTTTGTAGCTAAATCCGCAGCTCAATTTAGGTTCTAATAGGTGTTAGAATGCTCTTCTAGGAGGAATTATTGTTAACATGTTCCTAGATGTGTTGGAGATCATTAGAAATAAGTTTGTGGCCAAAAGCACTTATTTCTAAACTTTTTTCACACTCTGTTCAGTGTTAACCGGTTAACCATTTGGTTAACCGGTTAACTTGTGCGTTTTGGCCACAAATTGGTGTTGTTTTAGGTTTGTTAACCGGTTAACCATTCCGTTAACCGGTTAACGCTGTAGAAACTTGGTTTTTTAGCTAGTTTTATTGCTCAACCTTGTTTCTTTGTGCCTCTAATCCCCATATATGTTTAGGTACTGATTTTAGGGAATTTTCAATATTAGTTTCGACATCTCATTTCTCCGTTTCGAGTCGTTTCGACACGTTTCTGTTCATTTCGCATATTGTGTTTTTATGTGTTCATGTAACGCCCATATAATATATATCTAGAATAATATCACACAAGTGTTATTTTGGTACTGAGACCATCATAAATGCCTACTAGTATAATTCACATTCTTGACCAATTCTAAAATTCTATACAACAATGGTACAAGACATGGAAATCATACTAAAATAAAAACACTAAGATCAATACAATATCCATTATTGTACGAAAGATAGAAAATACACAGAGGAAACTAAAGTTTATGCTTCTCTTGAAACATTCCGAGCATAGCTCCACTTGTAAATCAACCTGCAAAAGAAACCTGAAAAGCAGCAACAAATAGTGGGGTGAGATAACAACATCTCAATGGGTTCCCTATCTTAGAGTTTCTCAGCTCTACAAGGTTCTATCAAACCTATCTCAAGTCCTTGGTTACTTCTCGTACAAGAAATAAAATAAAATGGAACATAAGTCCATGCCTACTCTCAAAGTTAAACGAGTGGAACATCTACCTCAAGTCTTTACGGATGCTTCACGTGGGACTAAAGACAACCCACCTCAAGACTTAATCAAGACCTTATGGAGGAATCGATATAACACTCACCAAAGTCTTTACGGATGCTTCCTGTGGGACTAAAGGTAACCCACCTCGAGACTTACTAAATACTTCATGCGTAACCCAGTGTAGTACTCACCTCAAGCCTTTATAAATGCTCCCTGTGGGACTCAAAGCAACCACCTCGAGACTTACTCAAGACCTTACGGAGGATCTAGTAACATACATACCTCAAGTCTTTACGGATGCTTCACGTGGGACTAAAAGTAACCCACCTCAAGGCTTACTCAAGACTTTACGGAGGTCCCAGTGTAATACATACCTCAAGTCATTACGGATGCTTCCCGCGGGACTAAAGTCAACCCACCTCAAGACTTTCTCAAGAATTTATGGAGGACCTAACGTATTACACAAATCAAACCACTATCCCCGTCTCACTATGCGATACCTCAAGCCTTTACGAATGCTTCTCGTGGTACTCATAGTAATCCACCTCAAGACTTACTCATGCTTTTTACAGAGGAATACCATATAATACACACCTCAAGCCTTTATGGATGCTTCCTGTGGGACTCATGGCAACCCGCCTCAAGACTTACTCAGGTCTTTACGGAGGTCCTAGTGTATTATGCACCAACGGTTTCGTATCAAACCTAGGGTAGTCCTAAACATCTCACAAGTTATACCTTATTATTTCCAATCACTCACAATTCCCTAACTAACATAATTACGGTAAATTAGAAAAGTCGGGTAAAAGTCAGCTCAAAATAATATTTCTCGGTCTCATAAGATATGACATATTATTAGCTTCAAATCGGTATAACGAACAGTTAAATCAAATAAGAGTTGAAGGAGTTAAGAAGCTTTAAAAGAGGAATCGAAATTAATATTTTTAATCGGCATAAAATAAATAATTATTTTCCAAAAGTAATATTTTCCTCTACCATTGGATATTACATTGTCTTAGCTTTCCAACGATATAAAGTTTTCCTCAATCAGATACTCGAGTAAAAAGTTATGAATTTTCAAAGAAATGCCCTTTTTCAGAACATAACAGTGGTAACCGTTTACTACCCAGAGGGTAACCGATTACCCATGTAAAATTCGCCCACAAACTCAATTTTTCAATGGGTAACCGGTTACTATCCATAGGGTAACCGATTACCACTGTACCAGAAGATGAAAAACCCTATTTTCTCAACATAAAACCCCTCCAAACTCAATCCTAACATTATGGATCATCCAAGCAATCATGGTAGGTTTAATGTACATGTATCCCGATTATTCTGCCCAATTAATTCATCATTCAAACCGTTCAAACTCCCGATTCTACTATCTCTATCATTTTGTGCCCTAACTCAAGAACACTATAAACTCTAAAATAAAAACATCTATCTAGAACCCACATATAACCGATGAAGAGGAATTTGATGACAAAGATGAAGAATCGATGAAGAAGATTGATGAAGATCCAAGATTTTCACCTTCCAGGTTTTCCTTCTCTTCTTTCTCCCTTCTCTTTTCTTCTTTCTCTTCTTTCCTTTCTTTTTCCCTTTACTAACTTTCTTTTCTTTTCCTTTTATAACCAAAGCAACAAATATCTATTAGTTAGTACCACTAACTGGTCCAATTAAGAGTATCCAAAAATGTCTCTGAGTCAAATATTTAACAAAGCCTCTGACTCAAATAATATTTAATTAATTAATTTAAGTTCGTCAGTTGCTCTAATTATTTTAAATTGAAACTCTCATAGCACATCGGAACCCTATTTACCTTAATTAATATTATCCAGAGCATTTAATTAAATACGGGGTATTACATTTCATTTGTGTATAACTTGACTCATTGCATTTTATTGCCATGTCCATGCATAATTTGGCAAGTAAATGATCATGTTGCATTCTGTTTCGTTAATCCATTTGCATCATGACATCACATACTTAATGTGGCATTTCATATGATCATAAATGTGTATGTGCATTTTGTTGTATTTTTGTGATATGGTTGATCACATCATCTACATTGATTCAATTCTGAATTTTGCATTAAGCCACACGTTATACTTGTCGATCCATGTTAATGTTGGTGTATGATCATGTTCATGTGTATACACCATATTTTGCATACTTGTTGCATAAGTGATTCATTTGGTGTATCTTTGCATTAATTCATCATGAAAATAAATGTTCATCCAATTATGTGCTTGATCCATATTCATGTTGCATATTCATGTTAAGTGAGCATTTCATGTTGAGTTTGTGTACAAAGATAAAAAATAATAAAATCTTCCATGTTTTCGCATCTATTTTCGAATATGACGGTTGTTAAATGTATGCTGCTTATTATATAGTTCATGTTGTTTGTGATCTTTTACACCTATTTTTGCATGTTGTGTGCTGGCTGTAAGAAGCTGCTTGTGCTTTGCCTTGTGTTTTCGTAACTGTTTGTGTAATGAGAGTTGTAGTAGGTGCTGGATTTTTGTTTAGCATGCTTGTTAGTTCTTGTAGACTTAGGATTAATTCTAGTTTTAGGTCCTATAGCATTAGGATTGAATTGTAGTGTGAGTTTGCTTTATTATTTTCAATAAAATGCAATACTAACCTTTATTTTGTAGGGAGGTTGAGATATGTTTCCTTACACCTTATCCTTTTATTTTTTATGCATTTAGTATGTGTTTAATTTTCTTTACCTTCCATATGTGTGTTTGTTAGGTTTCCCCCTTTCTCTAGAATCAACTTAACTTCCTTAGGAAGTAAGTTGCATTCTATTTCCTTTTCTTTTCCATTCATCATTAGGATTAGAAAGTCACACAAAACATTAGGATCACCCTTCCCATGCGTTAAACAACTTAGGTTTGTGTCTTAGTCCCATTAGTTTGTCCTTTCTCATTTGAGTCCTCTTCTCTCATCTTCAAACAAAAATCCAAAAGACATTTAATGAAGGATTGAAATAGTCTCTTGTGTATAGCCTTATTCCATGGGGCATTCATATTCATTCCATCTTGGAATAGTATGGGCTTGTCTAGCATGATGTACAAGTTTGATCATGAGACTATCTTCACAAAGAAAACATAAAAGACATTTCTCCACAAGCTACAAAAACATGTAATAAGTTCAACAAGCTAGTGAACTTAAACCCTAATCCTCGGAAACAAGTCTTGGATAAATTCTCCTTACTTGGTTTGCTTGTTCTACTATTCCATCTTGGAATGTAGTAGGAAGTACACATTCCATGGAAAAGAGTTTGAATTCACTTCCTTGTGCCAAATTCATAGAAAACTCTTAAAAAGCAAACAACAAACTATAAGCGACTTTCCTACGGGAATTCTCTTCTCACCTCATTCACTCTAAATGCGAACTTGCGACGACTTGTCTCGCATGCAAGACGGTAACACACTCGTTCAAGGTGAGCCTGCAACACCAGAGCATAGACATACGCAGTTCCAGCGCATAAAAAATACAAACAAATAGTTCCCGCCTTAGTTAGGCGAACTACGTCGACTCTGATCCTCATTTTCTCGATGAGGTACGTAGGCAACGGGGTAGGGCCCATGTGAGCACATTCTTTATTTTCCCTACATTCCCCCCCTTTTTCTTTCCACTCTCTTTTTTCAGTTCCCTTCCTCATTTCTAGTTAGCAGTTTTATTCAGCAGCAACATCTTATTTCTCCCCTTTGAAACAAACAAACAAGCGTGGATCCCGTCGGGTACGGCAGATAGTCAGGGGTGCTAATACCTTCCTAGGTCGTAACCGAGTCATGAACCCAGATCTTTGGTTCGCAAGGCCTCATCCTTCCTTTCTTCCTTAGGTTTGTGCAACATTACCTTTCCCGTTCCTTCGGGAGCGACACCGGTACCACATTTGCAACCCATTAAGGATAAGAAGTGATAGCTAGGAACCCTGCATCAAATTGTTTCATTCAGCTTTGATCTTTTCTGACATTTTAGGACGCATACAACGAACTTTCTGCTTTATCGGGCGACAACCTTCTTTCATCGGTAGACGGTGAACCACAATATCAGTATCAAGTCCTGGCATATCCTTATAAAACCAAGCAAAGATCTCCACATAGTCATGTAGCATCTGAATTAACCGGTTCTTAACACCGTCTTCTAATTCAACACCTATCTTGACCTCTTTCTTGTCTTTCTCAGTTCCCATATTTACAAATTTGATCGGTTCTTCGTGCGGCTGTATAACTTTCTCTTCTTGCTGTAACAACCTAGCAAGCTCTACATGCATTTCACAATCTTCTTCATTTCCATCCTCGGCTTGGTAGATCGGATTCTCGAAGTTATAATTGGCATTGTAGAACTGTTATCAATGGGATCCAAAATGGATGAGGATCTGCATTTTAGTGATGTGGGTGTGTGTAAGAACACATAGCTTTTTTGAAAAAGAAAAATAAAAGAAAGATAAAGAGCACAATATTTACGAAAGCAAAAACATCCACTGATTTTATTGAATGAAAATATGCAAATGAAATGACATCCCTAACAAGCATACCATTGTACCCCTGGCAAGGCACAAGGCTTAAAAAGTTTTAATTATTCGAATTACAAAACCAAAACAAGAAAAGAAAAAATAGCATTTACTCCTGACTAAAGGAGATAGGAATAATATCTTCAGCCTTCTAATTGTTGAGCCCACTGCCAACGGTAGGAAAGATCCAACTGTCTAGGTTGCAGTCTTCATCAGAGTTTTCCATATCATTAATTTGATCTTTCTGAACTCCCTTATTGGTGATACGAATAGCACGAGCACGACGAACAGCCTTCTGATCCTCAGAGGTAAAACCTAAACCAAACTTGTCAGACTTGTAAGGAATGTCAGGAAGCTGACCCCAAATAGTACAACCCCCTTCTTCAACCACAACTTTAGCATATTTCGGGGAGGCCATTGTAGGAGTTTCTCTAGGAACAACAAGAACTGGCTTAACAACAGGAGTAGTATGAGGAACCACTTCAAATGTCTGATAGGGAGTCTCAACAAATTCACCTTCCATCTAAACATACTTGAAAGTATTCACATGGTTGACCATGTACTCTTCTTCATCATAGACAATGACAATCTTACTCTTCACTGGATATTTCAGCTTCTTGTGTAAAGTGAAAGTCACGGTACCTGCCCCATGTATCCAAGGGCGCCCAAGCAAGCATGAATAGGCAGGACGAATATCCATCACGTAGAAAGTAGAATCAAATACTTGAGAACCCACTTTGATTAGAAGATCAACTTCTCTGTGCACCTTTCTTCTTGAACCATCAAAAGCTCTCACCACCACGTTACTAGGCCTTAGCACAATGTCTTCAAAGTTGAATTTGTAAAGAACAACCTTTGGTAACACATTCAACAAGGAACCATTATCTACTAACACATTAGATAGAGTAGTGCTCTTACACTCAATAGAGATGTGCAGAGCTTTGTTGTGATTCCTTTTAGTGGGAGTTAAATCAGCATCAGAAAAGCCTAAGCTATTTCCAGTTGTCAAATTAGCAACACAATTTTCAAACTGGTCCATATAGATTTCGTGAGGTACGTGCGCAGACTTCAGGAATTTTACCAAAGCTTTAGCATGGGCCTCAAAACATAATAACATGGATAACATAGAGATCTTGGAGGGAGTATTCCCCAATTGTTCAACTATATTATAATCACTCTTGCAGATGATCTTGAGTACTTCTTCCATCTACTTAGAGGGATCTTCAATAATTGGTGTCTCAACCCGAATAGGCTCAATCACCAATTCTTTGCCTTGATCTTCAACACTTGGTCTAAAGTTAGAGATACGAACTAGAGCAGCATCAGTCTTTGAAGTGTCTTCTAGAGAGAAAATCCTTCCACTTCGAGTAACCTTACTAGTCCCAGCAATATTGTCAATATCAGGATTAGTATCTTCCACAGGTATATCAGTCAAAGGTTCTTGTTTAACACCATGGATGTAAACATCAGCACCATAATTCCAAGGGATGGCTTTGTCAGAAGAATATGGGATTGGACCAGGAGTAGTAATAATCAGGGGAGCCACATTTGGCTCCGCAGTAATCTTCACAAGACCTTTAGAAGTGATCCTCACAGGGGTTTTGGTAACCACAGACACGTCTTCAAGTTTCAGATCTTTGGACAGACCTTCACATAAACTCTCTACATAAGGTGTCTTCTCAAACAATATAGTACGGTTGTCCATCAAACGCTGAATACCTTCTTTCAACTTCTAACAACCATTGGATTGAGAGGCACAGTAAAAACAATCTTCATTGCATCCCGGAAATAAATCGGCTTGCAGCAGCTTTTTCTTAACAATTGTCAGGGGAGTAGTCAAATCAGTCACAGTAGAAACATAAGAACAATCATCAACAGCATTAACAGTCTTCTCATATTTGGGAATGTGAGCAGTAATCACATTATAATTCTCAGGAGGATCAAACTAAATTTCTCCAGCATCAATCATATCCTGAATCTTATTATTCAATGCCCAACAACTATTAGTATCATGTCCAGGGAACTTGGAGTGATATGCACACCTTGCATTGGGATTATACCAAGGAGAGGTAATATTGGGATTCTGAGAAGGGTCCCTGAAAGTAGTCAGCTCCCCTTTCAACATGTGTTGCAGAGCTTGAGCCAACGACATATTGATCTTGGTGAATTGTCTCCTAGGTGTACCCTACTTAGGCTGATTATTTTGTTGATGGTTTTGTTGTGCCGGTGCAGGATTAGAGATCGGGACTGCTCCCACAGATTGGTTATGATTGTTCTTATGACCCTATTAGTTGTACACAACATTAGATTCCTTCTTCCCATTAGAAGGCTTCTTGGTGGTACTTGAAGAGGCAGAAATTTGTATTTTACCACTTCGTATTCCACCTTCCACGCGTTCTCCAGTTATTATCAGCTCAGTGAAACTGGATGACAAACTCCCAATTAGATGACTGTAGAAAGGACCAGTTAGCGTACTCATGAACATGTCAACCAATTCCCTGTCATTCAAAGGGGGTTGAACTCTGCTTGCAAGATCTCCCTACTTATGGGAATACTCCTTGAAACTTTCTTTAGGGCCCATGGACATGCTTTGGAGTTGCATGCGAGTCGATGCCAAATCAGAGTTATATTGATATTGCCTATAGAAGGCCTCAACAAGATCATTCCAGGTACGAATATTGGTACTCTCTAGTTGATAGTACCATTCCAATTGAGCTCTAGATAAACTCTCATGAAAAAAATGAATCCACAACTTTCTGTTAGTAGTATGTGGCTGGATCCTTCAGACATAGGACCTTAGATGCAACTTTGGACATGAAACACCATCATATACCACAAAAGTTGGAACTTTGAACAATAAGGATGACAACTCCAGAAATCAAACTTAAATCTTCAAAATCTAACCTATATGACTTCTGCATTTCCATGTCATTCACACGGTCTTCCAGTAACTTATATTTCTCATCACCAATCGAATCATGGTAATAATTCTCCTCATAATCAGAATTCCCAATAGTACCACGTAGACTTTCTTCTTCTTTCGCAGAATCTTCATCTCCAGGGTTCAACCTCATCATCTGTCTTGATTGGAGCTTTGAACCTCCTACCTAGGTTGATGAAGCCAACTGGTTTTCTGGTCTTCTTTTTCTTCTTGGCCAGGAGTGCATTCAGCTCTTCTTGTCCCCTGGACAAGTTTAGGATCATCTCTTGAAATTGGGTGTTCCGAGCTTGAAGATCCTTAACAAATTGTTCGAGATCCATTTCTGGTGAAATAAACAGCGAGAAGATAAGAAACTTGTTGCGGAAACCTGTTATGCAATGGTATGGTATATAGATGCATATGCAATGTTTTTAAGGACCACATAGGATTTAAATTTGTTTAAAGGACAACAAAAACAAAAACTTGTATTAGTAGGGTTTTTTAAAATATAATTGCCCCTTGGGCTTACAATGAAGGAAAACAAGAAAAGGTACAAAGAAAATAAACATATGAGACTCAAGTCTCCCATGAACGTTTCCTCTTTGTGTTGAGGTATGTGTTGAGGTTCCGCTCTTCGTGAAATTGCTTTGTTAGCTCCAACACTTTCTCTTTTCTAACATTGAACTGAGCCTCAACGGTATCCCTTTGCTCCTTAAATTGGATCCAAGATTTCTACAGTTCTTCCAGATCAGTAGGCATATCAGGATGAAGAATGATGTAAGGAACATCTCCTTCAACAATAGGCTCAACAGTTACTGGTAGAACAACAAGATATGATATCATAAGAGTTTGAGCACGAGACCGCACCCATCTGAGGTAAGGTTCCATATGGATGGAGTACTTTGGTTCCAGAGTATTAATGTTAATCTTGTTCACCATGATCCAAGCTCGTATAAACCTTTGGCGATAACCTTGAAGATCATTATCGTAATCAAACACAATGCCTTGAATAATCATATAATGTGGACCATTACTCCGAGCATAACCAAATTGACGTAGTGCTAAATAAATATTGTAGGTAATGCCCCCTCTTATGCCAAGGAGTGGTACATTAGGGAACTCTCTACAACGGTCAATGATAGTAATATTCTCTATAGCTCGGGAACACCAATGAATGTCTGAATGAGAGAGTGAAATTATCCTTCAAGACCACCTTAAACCTTGTTCATTCTTCATCACAGATCGAGGAAGGTGTGAAATAAACCACCTTGATAGTAGAGGTATGCAACACATCAGAGTTCCTCGCGCCTTTTGTAGTACGAGTGTGAAAAGAGTGTAAGATATCTCCAAGCAAGGTAGGCACCGGATTGCGAGTCGGAAATATGTTATGAATTGGTCTGGATTAGGGAATAGAACCAAACCATAAATCAACAGGGCCAAGACCTCCTCAAAAGCATCGTAACTCATAGAATCCAAGAACACCTGAGCTTTCTCTATCAATACCTTAGCAAGAATACCCTTAGTTCCACTTCTGGTTTCTAGGACAATGTCTGATTTCTTCAGATGCAAGGCTTCCGCAATAACTTCAGGTTTAGGCTCTTTCTCTAAGCCTGTGAAAGGTTTCTGATCAAGAATGGGCATACCAAGTAATTTGGAGAATTCTTCCATTGTGGGCACCAGCTGATTATCGGGAAATGTGAAACAGTGATGTTTAGGATCAAAGAACTGGAACCAAACACTCATCATATCTTCATAAAACCATGAGGTAACCAAGTCAAGTAGATAACCATTCTTCTTGATGAATTGAGAGCTCTCAGGAATTTTGGAGACCAATTCTTTAAGCTTGGAGGGTATCCTTACAAAGCTAATCCGGATAGTGTTCCTATGAGCGGAAGCCATAACCCGCAACAAAGAACAAAGATAAATCATTTGGTCCTTGAAATGGTTAGTGAAAATGTTATGTTATGATGTCATGATGTTATGATGTTATGTTCAAACAAGCAGACAAGTGGCACACACAAACAAGTCACGCAATTGCCCTAAGTTTAAAGGCTTGCATGAAGTCCATAGGTAAGTACCCTCCCCACTGAAGTTTAGTTGGTTCATCCTGTCCTATCAATAGTAATCGGGTTCTAAGGGATCTCAATATCACTGATTCTTCTCAAAGGTTTTTGTTCAGTATGGCAACTAACTTGCCAACCAAAACTCCCTAAGATTAGAATCTCAATGAGCGTAACATCGAGTATCAACCAACTTCTGACTTCACCAAAGCCAGTTATCTCACTACTTTCTAATGCCTAAGATGGGTCAATTAGGATTCTAAAGGGTAGTTAGTGTTAATGACAACATATGGCAGCCTCATGTTATCCTCAACTTACTTAAGGAACATAAGAACCAACCAAGAAGTCACACTAACTGTAGCCACCAGATCAGCCATATCGGTATACGCCGTACAATTTCCTTGGTCTATTGCTACTTACCTAAGGTACACTAGATCCGGGTTAGGATCTTTCTCACAGTAATCCTACAACAAGCCCTTAAAGATAAAGAAAACAATTCAAACAAGTATAGTGACCCAATCCTAAGGTAGCCCCTCTTTTAATTGGTAGTCCCCAGTAAAGTCTCCAGTTCTGTAACACGATGGGAGAACTGATTTGAGCGTTTTTGTTTCCAAGAACTATGTTGCGGATAACAAGAGTCACCATCGAATTTTATTTTATCCAACAAGGAAAAGGAATAAAAGAACAGGAAAAATCTTTTTTTATTAAAAAATGATTTGAGTTCGGGAGGTATGTTATACAAAGGGAAGGTGTTAGCACCCTTTGTATCCATGGTTATCCATGGGCTCTTAATTACTTAGCTCACTTTACTTTTGTTTGAAAAATAATGTGTAGTGTGTGTTTAGAAAATATTTTCATAAGTCTTTAACTTTGCAATGATCCTCGTATGGATGTATACAAAGTGTTTATTTTTGAAAATGTTTGAAAAGTGGGGTGTAAAGAGTGTTTTGAAAGAGTGAGAAAGTATTTAAGAGTTACCTACCCCAAGTAAGGTCTTTCTTATTATCTATTTCCTTTAAGGGTATGATTGTCCTTACTATTAGTGAGTAAGTAGTCTTTACCTTGGATGTTTAAAGGGACGAACGTAGGGTCATCGTATGGTCATAGAAGGCTACCTTGTAGGGATATCTTAGTAATTCGAAGGGACGATCATCATTTTCGTATGGTCATCGAGGGACAAGATCATTTATTCGTAGGTAACTCGAAGGGACTATGATCTTTTATCTTGAAGGGACTTGATGATTTTTATTTGAAGGGACATTTACTAAGACACCCCCACGTCTGAGGGACTTGACCATGTTTTGAAGGCAACCAAGAGGGGAAACCCTAGGAGGTGTAGATGGAAATCGTAAAACGATCAACTTACGTGTGTGAATATCAATTTCAGTTATATATCTTGTACTTAGTGGGCTAGGTCCAATTTATTTATCATACAAGTCTTTGTACCCCCTAGGTTACTAACCATGCAATAATATTTAGCCGAAATTAAAAGCAGAAATTAAAGTCCTACGCTATTACATCAGGGGGAGGGGGTACATTTGTCTTTTAGGGGGATTGCAAAAATTAAAAATGCGGACAGTTAAACCTAGACTATTACATAGGAGGAGCAATTACATAATCAAGAATAAAAGCGAGGACATAAATTACATACCCGTGCGTCCTATACAAAAATCATAATTAAGACAAATAAAATAAAATAAAATAAAATAAATTGTTTTTTATGAAAAAAAGAAAAGAAATTAGGGTTATGAAAAAAATAGGGTTTTGAAAAATCAGGGTTGATTAAATTAGGGTTTTAGAAAATTAAGGTTAATTAAATTAGGGTTAATTAGTCTAAACCTAATTAATTGAATTAACTTACAATTTTAATTAAAAACCCAATAAACTAAATATTATAAAAAATATTATGTAAAAATAAATTAAGAATTGTTTATAAAATTCGTTTTTTTTAAAAAGAAATATGGTGATTAGTTTTAATTAAATTTAAGGTTAATGGTGATTATTTAGTTAATTAAGAAAATAATGATAATTAATAAAACAAAGAAAAAGAAAATGCATAAAAATAAAGGGTGAAGGCCTGGATTCGAACCTAGGACCTCCACCTCCCAACCAAGAAGCGCGTCCACTGGGCCACATGCGTTGTGGTGATAACCAAACAAAGCAGAATGATGATATTACATGTTTAACCAGTTTCTAAAACCAGCCAACCACGCATTGACACGTCTATCATCTTCAACCTCTAGCCGCTGACTTTTTGCTATGATTTTGCTACGAATCTGATGCGAATTTGCTACGACTTTTTTCGTAGCTAATACCCTGCATTTTTAAACATCCATAAAACACAAATTTAAACATGTCAAACTCATATATTTCCACTAAATCAAGTCTTAGGAATTCAATGGTGGCATTATTTTGGCCTAAAAATGGTTGTATTGTGAGCTTCAATTAGAAAAAGTTTCGTGCCCTAACAATGGCACACCTTCAAACCTGCATCAAAACTCCAAGATAAACGATCAAATGATATCCATGCATGATTATAAACAACATTATGAAAGCAAAACACTTTAAAATATGAAGAATGAAAAGTTTCGATTTCAAGGAATATGGCTATGGCGGCATGCTTGCATATATGATGTTTTACACGTATTCCACCTCCAATGATGATTGATATGGCCTCCTGAACACTCCTTGATGAAGATTGAATGGAAAGAATGGTCCAAAACCTCTTGTGGAACTCCTTTGGTCTTTTCCCTAATATGTCTTTAATTTGAAAAAAAATATAGGGTTTATCTCTCAAGATTTTTGTCCCCTTGCATTGTGTTCATGTTGTGTATTTATAATAATGTAATTTAGGTCATAATTTTGGGCCTTGATGGATTGTTCTTGGGTTGCTTGAATGTGAAGAAACATGGTTTCCAAATTTGTCCAAAAATCACATATAATCACACTTGTTTGGTCTTGCATGAAATTGGACATTATCAATCAACATAACCATCAAATATTTGGTCCCAAAATAAATTTTAAGTTGATTTTTTATGATTTATTTTAATTAAAATTAAATTTAAATAATTTAAATCCAATATAATATAAAATAAATGAAAAAAATAAGATAATATGATCAATGGGTCGTGAATGGTCTTATAATTGAGTTTGAGTTGAAAGATTATGGACCCATTTGAAGAAAACTTGAGTTTTGGCCTTTTTTTGCTTCATACAGCTCCTCAAAATTGCCAAACTTCAACAATGCATAACTCCCTCAATTTTTATCCCATGAAGGTGTTCTAGGACTTTTTAGAAAGCTTAGAATGTCCTATAACTTCTCATTTTGGTTCCATGTCCAATTGTTTTTCCATTTTTAAATTATGAGCTTTTGAAAAAATTGACTTTTTGTTGACTTTCATAAGGACCTATAATGTCTTGACTCATATCTTTCAAATGAAGCATTTTTGGACTTGGTCTGTGAGACCCGAAGTTGTATATATTTGAATTTCCTTCAAAATGAACTTTGGATGAAATTTTTTTGATGAAGTATGTGAAAGTTATGGCTGGTCAAAGTACAATTGACTTTTCCTACAAAAACCCTAATTTAGTAACTCCTGATTCTTGATGATTTTGAGGTTTCCTTGATGAATCATGATCAACCCTTGATCAAATGATGAATTTCACCTCATAATCTTTATGTTGATCAAAAATCTTAAAGTTTGACTTTATGTTGACCACAGTTGACTTTTTGACCAAATTAACTGATTTTTGAGTATCTGAGCATCTGACTATCTGACTGAACAAACTTGTAGGGAAAATCTTGAAACTTGACATGATGATTCTTTGACGTATGTGGGATGTCATGAACTCCACTTGAGACTTTAAAAGTCCAATTTACCTTGAGAAACTCAAAACCCTAATTTAAGATCCATTGCTTAGGAGAAAACTTTGTCTGATAAAACCTTAAATCCTTTTGAGCAATTGAGAATCTTGTGACTATTAGGAGACCTCTTTAGACACATTATCTTGAATATGGGAGGACACATTTTGAGATACAAGAAACTCTGAATATTTATCTTAAACACATAAAAATATCTTCTGTCATTTAATTAATAAAAAAATATACTCTTATCATTATCCCTAAATATTTTTCAAAATTAATGATGATATAGTTATAAAAAAAACGTACTATTATCATTATCCCTAAATATTTTTCAAAATTAATCATGATATAGTTATAAAAATATCTAACAAGTAGATATATACACACATCATCTAACCCACGCGTCACAACTCACACCGATAAACGCAGTAAACCAGAAAAAAAACATCACCACAACCTCTATCATTTCTCTTCCCTAACCAACCCACTCTCAGCCTCTCATCTTCAGCCCAACCATCATATGTGGGAATGTTCATGTCGGAATGGGAACAAGACGAACACCACCACCACAACAACAACGCCTCTCCAAAACCCGACCAAATCCCCGACCCTAATTCTTATCTCAATTTTGATTTCTTCTCGTCTCTCTCCAAACCCAAGGTTCTCCAAACCCTCACCTTATGGTTTTGTTTTCATGAATAACCCGTCGATTTAGGGTTTGTTTTTGTTACTAATTTGTGATGTGAATGATTATTACAAGATATTGGAAGTCGATTACGATGCTAACAAGGATGTTATTCGCTTTAATTACATTTTTCTTGCTATTGTGAGTTTCGTTTTATGTGTTCTACTTTTTCTGCTAATTACATTCGTTTTGAGATGGATTGTGTTAGTAATCTATTTTTGCTATGAATTTTATCACATAAATGGCACCCGGATTAATAGAAAGACCAGAATTCTGCTATGTCGATGTTTAGGGATATAAACGAGTCATATCAGGGTATTTATAACTCTCTTACTCTTAGAATCCCCTTATTTTTGCTAGAAGTATTGTTTCGATGGAATTTTTTAAAAATAAAGTGGTCTATGCTTTATTCAACCAAAACTTTATATCATTATCTCTTATGTTCATCTTCTCTGACTATGCATTGCTAATTTCTAGAAGGTTTCTCGAGCTATGCATATATACTTGTCTTTGAAAGACTGTTGCTATATATTTGTTCTGGTGTTCAACTGGGCAGGTATTAGATATCAATCTTTCATGGAGATTGCATAAGGTATCTGATGGTCAAAGAAGAAGAGTGGACAAAATTTGTATCATAGATTTCGTGTGTGCAGTAGATAGCTAGAGTGAAATTCCTTATGAATAAATATCAAAAGAGAGGCTATTATGGTTTATTTTATGATTTACGGTGAATGTTCTTAAAGTTTGTTTATTTCCTTTATATTTGATACGGGTAAAACACTGGGTCCATAACTTTCCCCACAACTCGATGTGGCATTATTGAATTGCGCCAAACTTTTGGTACTGTTGGTCGAACTGATGTAATGAGCATATAAGAAAGCATGGTAAAACTTAAAATTGTCATATTTTTCATTTGGTAAAACATAAACTTGTATGTTGAAGAAGCCAATTCATGAAGATCATAACAAAGAAGTTGTGATTGGAAGCTCAAAAATATGAGTTTCTTAAAGAAACTATAGACCTAGAGAATAATGCTGGGAAAATTCATGAGGAAGATCCTCTTTCAGAAGTGGGTGTTCTTAGTTATTGTTCAATGCTCCTCCAAGATTGCGATGCAAGAAGCACTCATTTTGCTTTTATATTCTTTTTCAGCATACTATTTATAATCGAAAATTATGCTGGTTTTCATTGTGGGAATATGTCTAATTGAATAAAAAATGGAATTCATTTGATTTAGTGAGAATTGCATGAATTATATGTGTGTATCATTGGTAAAATTTGGTGTAATATTTCAAGAAAAATGGGTTTTAAATATAACAAAAAACGGGTGTAAATTACACTTTCTGCACTAGTGAATTAAATAAAAAATTTCATTAGATAAAGAATTATTCAGAGTAATTCCAACTCAATGTTATTGTATTATACCCAGGAACCTAATAGTTTTTGGCTTTAAATCTGCCACTATTTGAAAAACGTCATTTCGAAAACCATGACCCTGTGTCCAATACTGATTAATAAGATAAATTCTTAAAAAATTTAATAATACAAAAGTGAATTTTGAACATACATACATACATACATACATACATACATACATACATACATACATACATACATACATACATACATACATACATACATACATACATACATACATACATACATACATACATACATACATACATACATACATACATACATACATACATACATACATACATACTGTAAACACCCCAAATTTGCCTTCACCCATTCACACCATGGCTTGTGATCATTTCATATGCATAAACACAATCATACCATCTCATATCACATTTTTGATCCACTGCATTGTTTCTAAGTCATCTGCATCTAGGGTTTGTGATCTGAGCAATCCAAGAGCTTCTTGAGCCACTCCAAAGGCCATCAATCACTTCAAAGAGGTCCATATATGTTCAAGAATCATATATATCCTCTCAAAGTCAATAATGCCAAAGAATCACAAGAACTGGGATTGGTATGGAAGCAGAGCCAGGCTAGACTGCACAGTTGACCTAAAATTAGGGTTTTGGTTTCAGAGGCCATAACTCCAAATTTTTTGGTCATTTTTGTTTCTATTGGTATCTATATGGTATAGGGAGTATGCATATCAATTTTCATGAAGAAATTCCATGGGGAAGTCATCTGATCAAGAGTTGACTTTTCAAGCAAGTCAGTGCAAAATCAGGGCATCTGAGGCCCCCAATGACCCAACCAAAGGGTGTTCTTCATCATTTTGATTGTATATGATCTTTATTTGATCATAGAAGAGGTTGGAAGTTCACAAAATTGAAGAATTTCAAGTCTTTTGCAAAGTTGACTTTTTGGGCAAGTTTGACTTTTAATGAAAATGTCATTTTATGCAACTTTTTCAACCCTTACTTTTTGATTCAAGAAAGCTTCAAATGGAAAAACTTTGGTCATGAAAGTTTTAGAATAGATCTTTCCCTTCTCAAAAAGTACAAGAACATGACCTAATTCATTTTGGATCAAAAGTTATGGTTTGTCAAAGTTGGCAAAAATCACTAAATTTCAAGTTATGCACCAAATGGGAAAACTTGCAAATTCTTGTACCAAGGCAATTTGTGACTTCTAATTGATGTCAAACCTTTACACAAACATCACACAACATTCAAAGATCAGAATTGGCCCAAGGAACTTGACATTTTGATGCATTGAAATTCATAAAATCTCAAAGGAACCAAAAGCAAGCCAAGTTGCAAAACACATGATAACTTCCCATCCACTTGCTAGCTACTTTGCTGATCAACCCTAGCCTTTTCCCTCACCATGCTGCGCAGCACACCTCCCTTGTACTTGGCTAGAACATGACCCATGCTTCTCTTACACAAAAGTTGACAATTTGCAAAAGCAACCATACCTATCAAAAAAGGACATGTCACATCTTCTGACCAATGAGCATTGTTTATACAAATCAATTGCAAGCCAAACATAACACTACACAAGCCTGAAACCAGCCATAGCACCAAATTCTCATTTTCACTCCATTGAGCAAAAGCATTCGAAACACACAACACAGCTCACAAACACACAAACAAACTTCATACATCAACTCAACTCATCTTCCTGGTCACAAAGCACCCATCTTCCTTGCCTTAAACTGCCAGAATCACAAACACGATTCTCACCTGAGCTTGAACAGAACTTGTTCAAACTTCCAAACCAGCCATCACAAACTCTTTCTAAGCATCAAGAGTTCATCAGGGGCCTAAGAGGAGTGAATTGCACAAAGAGAAGGGGTCAGAAAGTGGCAAACTGAAAAGCTTCAAACTCAGGTAGCTTCATGAACATTTTTTCCAGAAATGATTTCTAAAGTTCCTAAGTTGTTCTTCATGATTCACTGATCACTCTGATGTTGTTGGTTTTGAAAATGGTGAAGAAATGAGAGTTTAATCTTGTTCTGAAACTTTTTGCCCTAAAACTATTTTGATTCGATTCAGCCAATTTAGGAATGATAAATGATGTTTGAGTGAGGGGTTTGATTCGTTTTTGGATGGGGATGATTTCTGGATAGTTAGTTTTCATTTTCATTGCGTGTAGAGTGATTTAGCATTTGGGCTCGCCGGGGAAGATGACCGGAACCACTGTTCCGGTCATCTGAAAGTCATTAAGGCTGGATTAGGGCTAATTAATTAGGGTTAGTGAGTTTGAATGTAGGCCGTCCAGATGCGCGCCTAGTCAACTCCCGCGCGTGTGAGTTTGAATACTGGCCTTAGGATCTGCTGACTTCTTCATTAATTCATTTAATTTCATTTTTATTTTCATTTAAATACATTTGTTTTCTATATTTTATTTAAAATAGCAAAACTTATTCAAAAATTCTGAAATTTTTTATGCACACTTTTATTTAATTTCAGAAACCAAAAATATTTTTATTTTTATTTTTTGCATTCAAAAAGTATTTTTAAATATTTAAAAGTTTATTTTTTATTAATTAATGAGAATTAATTAATTAAAAATACTTTTAGGTATTTAAAAATCACCAAAAAATTCAGGAAACATCTAAAAACATTTAGAAACATTGTCCAACCCTCAAACCAAATTTCTTTTTTGATATTGATGCATTTTGAGAATTTTTCATGGAATTAAAATCATTTTAATGCATTATTTTGATCCAAACTTCCAAAAATCATTTATGCCTAACCATTGAGAGTTGGACCTTGATTCTTTTTGCATTGCATTGTGTTTAGCATGTAGTATGTGAGATTAAATTGGCATGAATTGATCTTTCATTTTCCATTTGTTTGACATTTTTCTTGTTAAGGAACCCTAAAACCCTAGAAAACTTGGGAAAATCATAACTTGAATTAGGTTAAGAGTTGGAACTTCTCCTTTGGGCAGTGAGTTAGTATAGGATTTGGGATCCTTTGAGTGCATTTTCAATTTTTTATATTGGTGTTTGCTTCTGATTTTGGTTTTTGTTTGATGCTTTGATCATAAACCCTAATTTGGGCTTCCATATGCATCCCTCTTGCATTTGCTTGCATGACATGACTTGCCATAGCATTTTGTGCTTCCATTTGATTCATTTGACATCTTGAGACATATTAGAAGCATGTTTGATCATTGCAACTTGCATATTCCATGTTGTATGCCATATGCATTTCATAACCTTTCATGTATGTTCATGGTTCTAAGCTTGCTTCATCTGCATCCATAAGCTTGTATGATCATCCCCATGTCTTGACCCATGTTTGCATCATTCTATAACATAATTATCATCATGTACATGCTTCTGGTTTTGGTTTTCATCATGCCATTTCATTTCAATTTGCATTGCATTGCATTTCTTTCACTAACTTTTCAGGTGGTAAGTCATCTTGAGAAGTGAATTTGCCTTCACTTCTCATAACTTCTTCTCATTTCTTTTATGCATCCATGCTGCATTTTACTTTGTGTTTGAGATTGAGCTTGCTCATTCTTCTTCTTCTTACTTTCTTTTCTCAAGTGACTTGTCTTCTTCAATGAAGCAAGTTACTTTGCTTCTCCTGATCCTTTCATCTGCTTCCTTCCTGGTGGTTTCTTTGAAGACTTCTCTTGTAAACCTCACAAACCTTAGGAACAACCAAGCATGACAATGATTAGGGTTTTGATTAGTCCCCACTTAGTTTTCACCTTTGTGTCTCATTGAGTCTTCTTTTCTCACCTCATAATCAGGGACTAAACCCTGAAGGCTTTAAGGCTTTGTGATTAAGTTTATGCCTGCATCCTTCTATTAGGATGGAGTGTATAACCTTAATCCTAAGTGTTAAACCCTTAATGTGTTTAAATCTCTTAATCAATTCACTTAATAATCATCAAGACATCACACTTGTAACTTGGGCCTTGCATTAGGGTTCTAATTCTTCCTTAATTGGTTAAGAAGGACTAACCCTAATGTTAATGGACAAGTCCCCCTCAAGTTGTCTTATAAACCCTAAAATTCACTTCATCATCATACCATTAATTAAAATCCACTTAATCAAAGGCTTTTTTTGTCATGAGTTTAATCCCTAATCATGGATTAAATTGAGGAGCTTTCCTCAACTTAAACATTCTCATCTATTATCCTTCTATTAGGATGGTGTAATGAGTATGTTTAATCCCTGATTATGGCTTAATCTCATTACTTAACACTAAACAAAAATACCAAAAACATCTAAATAATCACAAGTAGGTCAATGATCTTAATCCTACATCAAAGGTGATTAAGTGTGAGAAGCTGACTTCACACTTAAGGTATTCTCATTACCCCTAATCAGAGGGAAGATGTGATGAGTTTACTAACCCATTGGTTTAGGCTTAAGCTCATTAACTTATGACAAACCTTCAAAAGCAATAAAAGACTGAAAACACAAAAACAAACAATAATCGTCTCCTTCGGGATTCTTTCCTCATCTCATTCACTCATAAACGAGAACTTGCTTCTTCCGTCTAATGCAAGACAGTTTGCATCTGTGCCAGAAAGATCATACACTTGAGCATAGGCTAGCAAGCAGTTCACAAGTCAATTCATCTTTCGGTCTCTTTGGGTCGAACTACGGTGTTCTGACTTCCTCATTGCACGAGGGGATACGTAGGCATAACTTAACAGTTATCGAACAAAAGTCTCTGTATATTTCCCCCTTCTTCTAGCCTTATTCTTTAGCCTCATGATCTTGAGCATCCTATTCTTGTTCTTGCACTGACACTGTATATTCACACTTCACATTCTTTTACACTGACACCTGTACATTTTTCTTCCAGCCTCTTTTATACACAAATTGCACTGACACTCCCCCTTTAAAACACAAATCTTTTAAGCGTGGATCCCGTCGAGTACGACGGACAATCTAGGTGCTAATACCTTCCCAGGTTGTAACCAACCCCCTTTCTCAGTCTCTCTGGTTCGCAACCGTCTTATCCATGTCTTTTCTAGGTTTATGCAACATTACCTTTCCTTCGGGATAAAAATTCCTAGCTGGCGACTCTTTTCTTTTCCAGTGAGTTCACTACTGTGTGTTCTCATTGTTCTTTTCGCCGACCGTTCGCGTCTGCACCTTTATCTGGGCCTATTTCCCATTTATCGGGAGCGACAGCTTGGCGACTCTGCTGGGGACCCTTATACTGTAACCAGGGCTTCTGGTTCTTTTTGTGGGTTCCTCCTAGCGCTTGATTGATTTGTGTTTACTGGGGTGTTATGTGCTATTTGTGTTTATGTATTTATGTCATTGCTTTATGTACAGTTTTGTTTATTGCTTTCTTTTTAGCTTTACATATATATCATACTGTCATACTGTGCTGGCTGGATCTGTTTTGTTGCTTTGGTGGGTGGGTGTTTTACTGAGAGTTTAAGGTCCTATACCTGGGACCTGAGTGACACCTAGGCTAGAGTGGTTCATGTTCTTTCCCATTCCATTTCGGTCTGGTGCGGGAATATGAAACACGGTTCAGATATGGGTTTCTTCTTGAGAACTCTGTGCTGCAGATTTCCTGTAGTGCTAGGGCTATCTGGGAAGCCTGCTAAGTCTGGATGACCTTTAGTATTGACCTTCAAAAACTGAGGTGAATTAGAGGAGGATCTTTTATGTTTATTGTAAACACTGTACCTCCGGGTTAGAAGTGTTTACACTTCTCATAACTGATCCAAGTCTGAGAATCCTTGTTTTAGAACATCACCTGTGAGGGGTTGGGTTGTTTACAGGTTTGCAGGTACCCTCGACCTCAGCATACCCTGTTACTTTACATTTATTAAGAGTACTCCATGTTGGAACAGTTCTTGTGATTTTTAACCCTGGACATGTGACTCTTTATTTGAGTCCCCCACCTTGATTACTGGACTTATGAACCTCCATCTGGATTTCTTGAACATACCTGGACCTATATCAGGCAGTTAATCAGATCCAGCTCAGTCACAAACCCTTGCATATCATTTGCATACATCCTCATTGCATCATTTTAACATGTGTTCATTTGTTTTTCAGGGTATCTATTCTACATTTTGGCTTCGTTTTGACCCCTTCTTCAGCATAGACCTGTCTTCATCAGTGCTTACTTCAGCTATCAGCTACCTGCTTCAGTCACTTGCATCACCAGTCTCAGCCTGTCAGAGGCCTATCTTCAGTGTTATTCTCAGCACTTGTCTCAGTTCTCTTTCAGCAGCATGCACCTAAGAAGAGTAACATCTCCTATCATTTCTTTGAGCCTGAGTTGGCTAGCATCAGGAAGATTCAGACCCTGATTACTCCAGACCATATACCACTTTTCAGAGAACATTATGGAGGAATCCTTGATGTGGTTATGGATTTGTACCCTTCACAGAGGAGCTTGATACATACTTGCTTGCAGTTCTATGATCCCCCTTTGAGGTGCTTCACATTTCAGAATTTTCAGTTGGGACCCTTGTTGGAAGAGTATTCATCATTGGTTGGTGTACCTATCAGGGGTGGAATCCCCTTCAACCCTGAAATGGCTATCCCTAGTAATGAGGAGATAGCAAAAGCATTATATCTGGAACCAGTTCTGATTGGGCAGAATTTGACAGCTAAAGCTGGAGTCTCTGGTTTTCATCTGGATTTCTTGACTTCTCAGGCTATTCTGAAGGCCTCCTTGGGGGAGTGGAAGGAAGTCTGTGCTCTGTTGGCCCTTAGCATATATAGGGTCATACTTTTTGCAGATGAGCCTAGGTTTGTTAGCAAGAATGCAATCCATCTTTTCATCCTGAGAAACCCAGTACCCACCTTACTGGGAGATCTTTACTACTCTGTTCATCAAAGGAATGAAAAGCAAAGGGGAAGATTAGTAAGATGTTGTGCTCCTTTGTTCCATACTTGGCTGCTCAAGCATTTGCCAAAGACTAATGCATTCTTGAACCCTCACCAGCAAAGGAACTGGGCTAGGAGGCTTGTTTCTCTAACCTCAGATGATATCAGGTGGTGCACTCAGAGCACTAAGGGCAGAGACATCATTACAAGTTGTGGGCAGTTTCCCAATGTGCCTCTGATCGGAGTGAAGGGTTGCATCAACTACAACCCTCTGCTATTCAAAATTCAACTGGGCTATGCATTACTCCATCCTCCTAGAGCACAGGATCTGACTGAGACCCTTTATTATGAAATCAAGCCTAATCTGGCTATTGTCAGGCAGGCATCCTGGGCCTGGGACAATGTGCAGACTAAGGGGGTAACCATTCTTGGGAGATGCAATAATGTAGCCTCAGCTCAGTACTATGAGTGGTCTCATGCCAGAGCTCAAATTACTGGAATGCCTTTCACTATTGAAGATGTGCCTGGACCTTCCACAGCACCACCTCCAGCAACTGTCAGCTTAGAGGAGTTTGAGAAATTGAAAGAGAGAAATGAGAAGCTGACTCAAGCTCTGCAAAAGACCCTCTGGGAGAGGAGTGATGGTAGGTTGGATATTGAGAGGTTAGAAAAGCTGAAAGTGGAGCATTTGGCTAGAATTGAGAAGTCAGAGGATTACATTAAGAAGTCTAGGGCTGGAGAACAGATCTTGAAGAATGCCTGCAAGGAAGCTCAGTTCCAGAAGGCCAGGACTGATTTGTATCTAAAGGAGAGTCAAGCTAGGTGGGTCAGGATCACCGAAGCTCGCACCCAGGAGGATAAGAGGACTCAGGATAAGATTGAGCAGCTGGAAGCAAGTGCAAAAGAGCAACAGGAAGCCCTGGCAGCAGCCCAGAGGGAGATCTCAGAATTGAAGATTAGAGCTGGTGTAAAGAGGTCAAAGGACCAGAGTCAACACAAGAGGCTAACTACAGCTATTACTACCAGGAATCTCCTCATCAGGAATCTTACAGAGCGTCCAGCTGATCCTGTGACTGAAGCACTTCTCAAGGAAGTTCAGGAGGATGAGTTTGGTCTTGGTGTTTGACCTTTGCTTGTTGTTGCTTTCATTTCATGTATTTTTCTTTATGTTGTACTTTTGACCCCTCAGAGGGCATGAATTGTAAGAGAACAAACTTTGTATCATTTACTTTTTTGTAATATATGTGTGGATTTGTTTATCTGAATTCTTCCAAAGCAACATCACAAGCATCTTCTTCAAGGGTCTGGAAAGGTCAAAACCAAATGCCAAGCCGGATACCTTGGAAACAAATAGACATACTGCATTGCATGCTAACCCTTTGTTTTGTTTTGTAGGTTTTTTGTTTTATTGTTACTAACTCTATTGTGAACTCAGGAACTAATGCTCGACGTCGAGGGTTTCCACTCAACCGTCCACACAGATATCCCACCCGCAACAATCTTCCGGGCATACAAATGGACCAAGTACAGCAGGACCTTACAGAGGTCAGAACTCAAATGGCCAACGAGAGGTTGGAAATGAGGAATCAGATGACACAGTTTATGAAAGTGATGAATAATATGGCTCAAAGCCAAGAGAGGTTAAGAGCACTGGTAGAGGGGAGGAATCAAGAAGACCATCATCCAGGGACTGCTGGGACAAGAAACAATGAGAGAGTCCAGCCTCATGTTAATCCCCCAGTCTTTGGACCCCACCAGCATCCAGAGATCAATATCCCTGTCAATGTGCAAGGGACTGCCACAGCAAGTAGAGTGCTGCAAGAAGACCCCCAGGAAGATCAGTTCACAGTGATGGGAGCTGGGGAGGAAGCCTATGACAGAAGGCTAGAAGAGATTGCTGAGAAACTGAGGTCCCTAGAGTCCCAGAATTCTTTGGGCTTTGATGTTATGGACATGGGTCTAGTGGACGGGGTCAAGATCCCCCACAAATTTAAACCACCATGCTTTGAGAAGTATAATGGAACTTCCTGTCCCCGGACCCATTTACAATCTTTTCTGGGGAGGCTGAAGGCCTATACCATGGACGAAAAGCTATGGATGTTTTATTTTGAGGATAGCTTAACCGGAGCTTCAAGGGAATGGTACTCTCATCTGACCAGAGCAACCATTAGATGCTGGAAGGACCTGGCAGAGGCCTTTATCAGACAGTATCAGTACAACTTGGATATGGCTCCCAACAGGACCCTCCTGATGGGGATGTCTCAATCATCCAGGGAAAGCTTCCGAGAGTACGCTCAAAGGTGGAGACAGCTTGCTGCTTCTGTCCAGCCGCCTATGTCAGAGAGGGAGATGGCTGATATGTTTATGAACACCCTCCAAGGAACATACATTGACAGGCTGGCTGCCTTTTCTTCCACTAGCTTTGCTGATGTAGTCATAGCCGAGGAAAGAATTGAGAGCCTATTAAAGATGGGTAAGATTTCTGACAACGGTGCTAGCTCATCCAGCAACCCAAGAAAGCCTTTTGTAGGCCCAAGAAGAACTGGTGAAACAAATGCTATCCATACCAGCAGGGGCAGACCCCAATATGTTCATAGGTCTGTGGCAGCAGTCACCATTCCCGCTCCAATTCATCCTCAACCAGCTTACCAACCCCAGCAACAGAATTACCAGCAACAAAATCAGTATCCTCCTCAGAGAAATTATAACAACAACAACACCGGCAACAACAATCAGCAAAGACCATTCCAACAGAGACCCTCTCAGGCCAATAGGGTGATCGATCCGATCCATATGCCCTATGCCACATTACTGCCACAACTCCTGAAACTCAACCTAGTTGAGCTAAGGACATTGGCACCTCCAGATCCTGCCAGTCTACCCAGAAATTATGACGCCAGCGCCAGATGTGCTTTTCACTCAAATGCACCTGGCCATAGTACGGAGAAGTGCAGAGCCTTGCACATGAAGGTACAAGACTTGGTAGACTCCAAAGCTCTAAACTTTGCACCACCACCAAATGTTAACAAGAACCCTATGCCACACCATGGTGGTCCCAGAATCAATGCTATTGAAGAAGACAAGCCGTCTTACTTGATAACCAGTGTGAGTCAGATTCGGACACCCTTGGTAGAAATCAAAGCTCAACTCCTCGAATGTCAAATGTTCCCGGGATGCGAGCTAGGGTGTGCTTATTGCAACGTTTCAGTGAATGGTTGTGATAACTTGAGGAATGGCATAGATGGTCTCATCCAGAGTGGCCTGCTTCAAATCACAACATCAATACCTACCAATCCAGCAATCTCCCTAACAACAGTTCCAGAATCGTCTACAACTGCAACAACCATTGTTCCAAACAACTTTTCAGTTTCATCAACAAATGCTTCATCTGTTACTTCAACGGACCAAATATCAGCAAACAGCCCTTCTACAACTTCAGCACCCCTTCATTCAGAAGCTCCTACAACAACAACACCCATCCTTCCAGCAATGACTCCTACAACATCAGCAACAAACAATGCAAGTGTCTCAACAGTTACAATTTATTATGATCCTGCAAATGATTCCGCCTACAACTCACAGAATGCCACTCCTATCAGAGCACCAGTCACAATATATTATGATCCACAGACTATCACAGTCCCTTCTGCAGCTGCCATCAGTCCAGTCACTGTCACAGTGCCTGGGCCAGTACCTTATGAAAGCAGTAATGCCATCCCTTGGCATTACGGCTCTGATCTATACTGCGAAGGACAGAAAATCACTTTCGAATCATCAACTTATTCACCACAAATAGACAATGTGGGGGGAGGCGGAGGCTTCACTCGAAGCGGACGTCTCTTTGCCCCGCAAATTCAAAGACCCACTGCTGAAGCAGAAGCTGCTGCCAAGGCAAAAGGGAAGAGCATGGTGCAAGAAGAGCAGGTTGTTAAAGAAGCTTTGAAAACACCTTTTGATCAAGAAGTTGATGAGTTCATGAGAATCATCAAGAAAAGTGATTACAAGATAGTGGACCAGCTTCACCAGACACCTTCCAAGATCTTCATTCTATCACTGCTTATGTGCTTCGAGGCCCATCGGAACGCACTACTCAAAGTCTTGCACGCAGCTTATGTGCCAGAAGAGATCACCGTCAATCAGTTGGAAGCCGTGGTTGGAAATGTTAATGCTAGTAATGGGCTAGGATTCACCAACACTGATTTGACTACGGAAGGCCGCAATCACAATAAGGCTTTGCACATTACCATGGAGTGTAAGGGTGCAGTTCTTTCACATGTGCTGGTAGACACAGGGTCATCCCTCAATGTCTTACCTAAAAAAGCCCTTGTGAAACTGGAATATGAAGGATTGGCATTACGTCCCAGCAACTTGGTGGTGAGAGCCTTTGACGGTTCTAAGAGATCAGTGCTGGGAGAAATTGAGTTGCCTGTAACGATTGGCCCACAAACTTTCAAAACGATCTTCTACGTGATGGACATTCAGCCTGCCTACAGCTGTTTGTTGGGTAGACCATGGATTCATGCCGCCGGCGCAGTTACGTCTACCCTTCACCAGAAGTTAAAATTCGAGTGGGAGGGCCAAGTCGTTACTATTTGTGGAGAGGAAGATATTTTTGTTAGCCATCTGGCTACATACAAATACATTGAGATGGATGGGGAGATCCACGAGACCATGAGCCAGGGATTCGAGGCCCTGAATATTAATGAAACCTCTGCTGTACTTGGGACTTCCATGACATCCTACCAGCAAGCCCGGAAGGTTGTGGAGGAGGGAAACGCTCAAGGCTGGGGCAAACTGTTGCCTGTGGAGAAGAAAGAAGATAGATTTGGGTTGGGTTACAAACCAACTCAAGAAGATCAAGCAGAGGCTGCTAAGAAGCCCAACTTTGTTAGTGGGGGGATGCTCACCCCCGATGCTGTCAACAACTTGGAAGATGAGTCGGAAGATGAACGCAACCTGGAAAGCTGGATTCGTCCAAAGATCCCGGGGAGCAGTATCTCAAACTGGTCTTCCCAGGAAATTATAAGAGTTACTCCTGCAGAGTAATTATTATTTCCTGTATATTTTAAGCATGCATCAAGTTTTGCATCTTGCCCAAGATGACAAGACTCATTTTGTAATCGGGCCATCTGTAATTTTTGTGCAACAAGATTAATCAATGAAATATCAGACATCTTTTGCAAACGAGTCTTTTTCTTTTCCGCTCACTGTTTTTCCATTTTTCTTTTTGTACAAAAAAATAAATGGCAATGTTTTCAAAATGACGATTTTATTTCACTTTTCTAAACAAGACTAAAATCAATCACTAAAATGAACAAACTGAACCCTTGCAGAGAGTGCCTTCCAGACAGCACCGACAACAGCACGGCTATGACTTCGTATGACTCTGACAATCCGATAAATCAAGCTGATGAAGGGGTTGAAGAAGATTATGAGCTTCCTGAAGAGCTAGCCAGATTGTTGAGACAAGAGGAGAAGGTTATCACTCCTCATCAGGAGGAGGCCGAAACGATTAATCTTAGTACAAATGAAGATGTGAAAGAGGTTAAAATCGGGGCCTGCTTACAAGACTCAGTGAAGAAACGGCTGATTGACCTGCTTCAGGAATATGTGGATGTGTTTGCTTGGTCTTATCAAGATATGCCAGGGTTGGACACCGATATCGTTACGCACAAGCTGCCTTTAAGAGAAGAATGCCCACCGGTCAAACAGAAACTACGCCGGACTCGCCCAGACATGGCAATGAAAATCAAAGAAGAGGTACAAAAGCAGTGGGACGCCGGATTCCTGGCAGTAACTAGCTATCCGCCGTGGGTTGCTAATATAGTACATGTGCCTAAGAAAGACGGCAAAGTAAGGATGTGTGTTGACTACCAGGACCTGAACAGGGCCAGCCCGAAAGATGATTTCCCATTACCTCACATTGACGTATTGGTTGATAATACGGCTCAGTTCTCGGTATTCTCCTTCATGGACGGATTTTCAGGATACAATCAGATCAAAATGTCACCTGAAGACATGGAGAAGACAACCTTCATCACACCCTGGGGCACGTTCTGTTACAAGGTGATGCCATTCGGATTGAAGAATGCTGGTGCAACATATCAACGGGCTATGGTAACATTATTCCACGATATGATCCATAAGGAAATCGAGTGTTATGTGGATGACATGATTGCCAAGTCCCTTACAGAAGAAGACCACCTGGTAAATTTGCTGAAGTTATTCAAGCGCCTGAGGAAGTACCAACTGAAGCTGAACCCCAACAAGTGCACATTCGGGGTGCGATCTGGTAAGCTGCTGGGTTTTATTGTAAGCGAAAAAGGGATTGAGGTGGAACCCGATAAAGTCAAAGCCATTCAAGAAATGCCTGCACCGAAATCTGAGAAATAGGTTCGAGGGTTTCTGGGTAGATTGAACTACATTTCAAGGTTCATATCTCACCTTACTGCAACCTGTGAACCCTTGTTTAAACTGTTAAGAAAAGAACAGACGGTCAGGTGGAACGAAGACTGCCAGAGGGCTTTTGACAAGATCAAGGAATATCTGCAAGAACCACCAATCCTTATGCCTCCAGTTGAAGGAAGACCTCTGATAATGTACTTGACAGTATTAGAAGAGTCAATGGGGTGTGTGTTGGGCCAGCATGACGAGTCTGGTCGAAAAGAGTATGCAATATACTACCTGAGCAAAAGGTTTACCGACTGTGAACAACGTTATTCACTGCTCGAGAAAACTTGATGTGCTTTAGCGTGGGCTGCTCGCCGACTGAGACAGTATATGTTGACCCACACTACTTTATTGATCTCGAAGATGGACCCAGTCAAGTACATTTTCGAGAAGCCAGCTCTTACCGGACGGGTTGCAAGATGGCAGATGATTCTCACAGAATATGACATCCAGTACACCTCTCAGAAAGCCATCAAGGGCAGTGTACTATCTGAATATCTTGCTGAGCAACCTATTGATGACTACCAGCCTATGAGATTTGACTTCCCTGATGAAGACATCATGTTCATAAAAGCGAAAGATCATGAGGAGCCTGTTCACACTAAAGGGCCTAACCCGGAGGAAGAATGGACTATGATGTTTGATGGGGCTGTTAATATGAATGGTCGTGGTGTTGGTGCAGTACTCATTACACCTAAAGGAGTTCACATGCCTTTCTCGGCAAAACTCACCTTTAACTGCACTAACAACGAAGCTGAATACGAAGCTTGCATTATGGGTCTTGAGGAAGCCATTGACCTCAGAATCAAGACGTTGACTGTATTCGGAGATTCAGCTCTGGTAGTTAATCAAACCAACGGCAAATGGTACACACACCAGGATCATCTGATACCTTACAGGGATTATACAAGGAGATTATTGACTTTCTTCACAACAGTCAAGCTTGAGTATATCCCTCGGGACGAGAATCAGTTTGCAGATGCTCTGGCTACCATTTCATCCATGATCAAAGTTCAAGCTGCCAACTTTGTACCTCAGATTTCAGTGTCCAGACTTGACAGACCGGCATATGTATTCGCAGCAGACGTTGTCAAAGATGATAAGCCTTGGTTCCATGACATTAAGTGCTTCTTGGAGGATCAAGCATACCCACCTGGGGCATCTTCCAATGATAAGAAGACTTTGAGAAGGCTTGCTGGTAGTTTCTTCCTGAACACTAATGGTTCCCTGTACAAGAGAAACTTTGATATGGTGCTTCTCCGTTGTGTTGATAGAACAGAAGCAGACTTGTTGATGCATGAAGTGCACGAAGGATCCTTTGGTACCCATGCGGGAGGGCATGCCATGGCTAAAAAGTTGTTGAGATCAGGCTATTACTGGATCACGATGGACGCCGACTGTTGTGCCTACGCCAGAAAATTCCATAAATGTTAGATCTATGCGGATAAAGTACATGTGCCTCCCAATCCTTTGAATATAATGTCTTCACCCTGGCCCTTTGCCATGTGGGGCATTGATATGATTGGCAAGATCGAGCTGACTGCTTCAAATGGTCACAGATTCATCTTGGTAGCCATTGACTATTTTACCAAGTGGGTCGAAGCAGCTTCCTATGCCAATGTTACAAGGCAAGTGGTAGCCACATTTCTGAAGAGGGATATCATCTGTCGATACGGAGTGCCCGAGCGAATCATTACTGACAATGGTTCCAACTTAAACAACAAAATGATGGCCGAGCTATGCCGGGACTTCAAGATCCAACACCACAATTCTTCTCCTTACAGGCCAAAGATGAATGGCGCTGTTGAGGCAGCTAATAAGAATATCAAGAAGATTGTGCAGAAGATGGTAGTCACCTACAAAGACTGGCATGAAATGCTACCATTTGCCTTGCATGGGTACCGCACGTCAATCAGAACATCCACTGGGGCAACACCGTATCAGCTTGTGTATGGTATGGAGGCAGTCCTACCTGTTGAAGTTGAATTACCCTCCTTGCGAGTACTGATGGATGTTAAGCTGAACGAAGCAGAATGGGTTCGGTCCCGATACGAACAACTGAGTCTGATTGAAGAGAAAAGATTGGATGCAATCTGTCATGGGCAGTTGTATCAGAAAAGAATGAAGAGAGCCTTCGATCAGAAAGTCAGACACCGAGAGTATTAAGTAGGAGATCTTGTGCTGAAGAGAATCCTCCCTCCTCATACAGACCACAGGGGCAAATGGACTCCAAACTATGAAGGACCATTCGTGGTAAAGAAAGTTTTCTCTGGTGGGGCACTGATGCTCAGCACCATGGATGGTGAAGATTTCCCGTCCCCTGTGAATTCAGATGCAGTTAAAAAATACTTCGCATAAAAATGACCCGCTGGACAAAAAAACAGAATGTAAGTCCAGGCAAAAATAGGGCATCCCGGCGAGTCAAAAACAGAATAAAAGACTCGGGAAAAAATAAGGGAAAATAAATAAAAATGTACACCCGCTGAGCTGAAAAGCCGCATTGGATAGCTCAGGCAAAAATGGGAATCCCGATGGATTGAAAACCCGAAAGGGCGATCCATGCAAAATAAGGGAATACGCGAACAACTGCATTCTGAATTCGTCTGTATCACCTACAACTTGGTAAGCTTCGAAAGGATCAAGCTTCTGTCAGAATCAGCCTTCTTCAGAAAGCAGGACGAGAAGAATGTCAAAAGTCATACGAGTCATAGCAAGAGGAAGCTCCTTAAAGGCGTCGACAACATTGCCAGCATTTTTGTTTCTCAATTTGTAACAATTTCCTCATTTCAGGAGATTCGTTTCTTTGGCTGTATCTTGCCAATTCAGGGCATTTGAATTAATAAAATCAGATTTTTCAGTCATGCTTCGTTGTGTACATTTTTTGCAAAGAATGTCTGATATCTTTAAAACACTGATTGCATGAATACAGATGTTTGTCCTCAAAAATAAAAAAAATACGTGCTTGCAGGAAATATACTTACTCTCGAGAGTGCCTCACTCCTATGACGGAATCTGGTAAGGGATGCCTCGGGATTACTTGTGCGTTTCTCTGTCTTTGCAGGATTGCAGATATTCGAAAGCGCAACATGGGGCATGAAGGCTTCACCCCAGCAAGCTGGCAAATAAACATTCACTCAGTCTTAGCACTCAAGGTGTTTTCTCCCCAGTTGAGTTGTCACTTGTTTCTTCTCCCAACCGAGTGGCCAATCCTTCTTCCTCAGTCAAGTACAGAAGCCAGGGAATCATCTCCCCACGGAGTCTCAGCCTCTATCCAGAAGAGCAATGCACGAAGGAATCACAACAGAGTGAAGAAAGCTTCTACAAACCCCAGTTGGGTCCCTTATTACTAGGATGGGTCTATCAGTAACCTATATCCCTAAGCAGAATCATTTCGTCAGATCTACCAATGATCTCACCCCCAGCTGGGATGTTCACTTCAAGCAGATTGGCCAGAGATCTTCGCAGCAACGGGATCCGAATCCCGGATTGGTATCTTCGCATAATCATGGCATTCGCATCATATTCACCCCACAAAGCGTAGCATTCCGTCTAATACGGAGCATTACGGCAAAAATCAAACATATTGCATTATCATAAGTCATGGTCTGAATCAAACACTTGTGAATATTATCAACTCATCAACAAATGTGCAGAATCCCTCCCGGATTCCCCAGCAAAAGCAGTTGCCTCACATTCACCAATGCAAATACATACTCCTTGTGGCACTCGTCCGTGTCATATCCCCAGCAGAAAGCTGTCGCTCCCGATAAGTGGGACTGGCCCAAATAAAGGTACAAACGCGAACGGTCGGCGAGAGGGACAATGAGAACACACAGCCGTGGACTCACTGGAGATGAAAAGAGTCGCCAGCTAGGCATTTTTATCCCGGAGGAAAGGCAATGCTGCATAGACCTAGAAAGATACGGATAAGACGGTTTGCGAACCAGAGAGACTGAGAAAGGGGGTTGGTTACAACCTGGGAAGGTATTAGCACCCAGATTGTCCGCCGTACTCGACGGGATCCACGCTTAAAAGATTTGTGTTTTAAAGGGGTAGTGTCAGTGCAATTTGTGTATAAAATAGCTGGAAAAGATGTACAGGTGTCAGTGTAAAGTGTATAAGTGATGTGAAGTATGAAAGTGTCAGTGTAAGAACAGAGTGAAATGCTCAAGATCATGAGGCTAAAGAATAAAGCTGGAAGGAGGGGGAATGTACAGAGACTTTTGTTCGATAACTGTTAAGTTATGCCTACGTATCCTCTCGTGCAATGAGGAAGTCAGAACACCGTAGTTCGACCCAAAGAGACTGAAAGATGAATTGACTTGTGAACTGCTTGCTTGTCAATGCTCAAGTGTATGACCTGTCTGGCTCAGGTGCAAACTGTCTTGCATTAGACGGAAGAAGCAAGTTCTCGTTTGTGAATGAAGGTGGTGAGAAAAGAATCCCGTAGGAGACGATTATTGTTTGTTTTTTGAGTTTTCATTCTTTTATTGCTTTTGAAAGTTTGTCATAAGTTAATGAGCTTAAGCCTAAACCAATGGGTTAGTAAACTCATCACATCTTCCCTCTGATTAGGGGTAATGAGAATACCTTAAGTGTGAAGTCAGATTCTCACACTTAATCACCTTTGGTGTAGGATTAAGATCATTAACCTACTTGTGATTAATTAAATGTTTTTGGTATTTTTGTTTAGTGTTGAGTAATGAGGTTAAGCCATAATCAAGGATTAAACAGACTCATTACACCATCCTAATAGAAGGATAATAGATGAGAATGTTTAAGCTGAGGAAAGCTCCTCAACTTAATCCATGATTAGGGATTAAACTCATGACAAAACAAAGCCTTTATTAAGTGGATTTTAATTAATGCTATGATGATGAAGTGATTTTTAGGGTTTGTAAGACAACTTGAGGGGGACTTGTCCATTAACACTAGGGTTAGTCCTTCTTAACCAATTAAGGAAGAATTAGAACCCTAATGCAAGGCCCAAGTTACAAGTGTGATGTCTTGATGATTATTATGTGGATTGATTAAGAGATTTAAACACATTAAGGGTTTAACACTTAGGATTAAAGTTATACACTCCATCCAAATAGAAGGATGCAGGCATAAACTTAATCACAAAGCCTTAAAGCCTTTAGGGTTTAGTCCCTGATTATGAGGTGAGAAGAGGAGACTCAAAGAGAGACACAAAGGTAAAACTATGAGGGGAGACTAATCAAAACCCTAATTCATTTTCATGCTTGGTTGTTCCTAAGGTTTGTGAGGTTTGCAAGAACAATCTTCAAAGGAGCCACCAGGAAGCAGATGAAAGGATCAAGAGAAGCAAAGTGACTTGCTTCATTCAAGAAGTCAAGTCACTTGAAGAAAGAAAGTGGGAGGAACAAGAATGAGCAAGCTCAAACTCAAACACAAATAGAAATGCAGCAATGGATGCAAGAGAGATGAAAAGAAAAGTTATGAGAAGTGAAGGCAAATTCACTTCTCAAGTTTACTTACCACCTGAAATGTTAGAAAGAAATGCAATGCAATGCAAGATGGGATGAAATGGTATGATGCTAAACAAAACCAGAAGCATGTTGATGATGATAATGATGTCATGAGGTGCTACAAGCAAGAGGCAGCACATGGAGATGCTCATACAAGATCATGGATGCAAATGATGCAAGTTAAGGAGCATGAACAAGCATGGAAAGTTATGAAGCATACAAGGCAAATGACATGGCAAATATGTGATGCAATGATCAAACATGCTTTCTATGTGTCTTAAGATATCAAATGAATCAAATGGAAGCATGGAATGTCATGGAAAGTCATGTTATGCAATAGAATGCAAGAGGTATGCAAATGAAAGCCCAAATTAGGGTTTATGGATCAAACATCAAACAAAAACCCAAAACAGAAGCAAACCCTAAGATAAAAAAGGAAAATGCCACCCAAAGAAACCCTAAACCTATACTAAACCAAGGTCCAAAGGGGAGGTCTCAACTCTTAACCAATCTCAAGATATGATTTTTCTAAGATATTAGGGTTTTTAGGGTTCCTAAACACAAGAAATGCCAAACAAATTGAAAATGAGGAAAACAAATCATGGCCATTTAATCCTAGAAACTACATGCTAAACACAAAACAATGCAAAAAGAATCAATGTCCAACTCTTCCTAGATAGGCAGAAATGAATTTTTGAACTTATGATCAAAATAATGCACCAAAAATGATTTAATTCAATGAAAAATTCTTAAAATGCATCAAGATCAAAAAAGAAATTTGGTTTGAAGGTTGGACAATGTTTCTAAATGTCTTAGAACATTTCATGAATTTTTTGGTGATTTTTAAATACCTAAAAGTATTTTTAATTAATTAATTTCCATTAATCAATTAAAAATAATCTTTTAAATATTTAAAAATACTTTTTTGATGATAAAAAATAAAATAAAAATATTTTTGGGTCATAAAAATTAATAACACTCAGAAGAAAAAGTTTCATAATTTTTATGCATTTTTTGCTATTTTAAATTAATTATGCAAGTTAAATGAAATAAAATGAAATTAAAACTAAATAAAATGAAAGTCAACAGAAGGAAGGGCCAGGATGAGCTCTGAGTTCAAAAGGGTGGACTGCGCGCGTGAATGGAGGGTGTGGATTGCATCTGATTAAATTATCTTAATTAAAATTAATTAAAACTAATGAGAGAGATTAGGGCTAAACAGATTGATCTGGGCCTTTCATTCGCGCGGGGAGTCAACCGGTCAACCTCATCCAACGTCTCACATTCAAATGACACTAATTACGCAATTAGGGCACAAATCACTTTCAGGCTGCCGGAGAAGACTTCCGGTCGTCTTCTCCGGCGAGCAACTCCCCTGAAAATCCCCAAAACCCCTCAAATCGTAACAAAAATGAAACCTAAGCATCCAGAAATGATTCCCATGATCCCCTGAACTAAAACCCTAAGTCAAAACAAATTTATATTTCCCCAGAACCATGAATCGAAACAAACAAATTTTAGGGCACGCAAGTTTCAGAAGCTAATTAAATACTCATTTCAACACCATTTCAAAAACCAAAAGCACCAGGATTCTCAGTGAAGCATAGAGAACAAGTTTACAACAATAAAAATGATTTCTGGAAAAATGTTTTTTCAAGCTACCTGAGATTCGAAGCTTTCACTCTGATGACTTTCTGGCCACTTCCTTCAGTGCAATCCACTCCACTTGATCCCCAGATGATGTTTGAATGCTCCAAAGGAATTTATGTTGGCTGGATGAGGAGTTTGGCAAGCTTCTGCTCAAGCTCAGTCAGAAATGGCAATGGAGTTTCAGGCAGTTTCAGGTCATTGTGAATGGTTGTTTGTGGTCCAGATGATGTGTGGAAAAGGTCTGTGGTGTTTGTTTTGATGTTTGTGAGCTAGGGAGAGAGATTCGAATGGAACTGCAAGTTGAGGTGAAGAATGGCAATGGGGTGTTCTTGCTTGTTTCAGGCCTGGCTCTTGGTGCTTTGAGGTCTATGAAGTATGGTGAGTTGAAGTGTGGAAATGGTTTTTATATTTGCAAGCTGAGGAAACAAATTCGAAGGAAGATGCAAAGTGGAGTGTTTTGGTGTATGTGTCTGTGTGAATGGTTTCAGCCTTGCTAGATGTATGGAATGCCTTGCTCTTTGTCCACATAAACCTCTCTCATTGGTCAGATGATTGGACATGTGCTTTATTGATTGGTAAGCCACCTTTTTCAAAAAGTCAAATTTTGTGTAAGGAAAGTATGGCTCATGATCTAGGCTAGTACAAGATATGGTTCTGGTGCAGCATGGTGTGGCTTGAGGCTAGCAAAGTGCAGTAACCAATGCAGCAAGTTGTAGGAAGTGATCATGAAGATTTTGCAAGTTGTGACTTTTTGGTTCACATGTGATTTCCTTGTCCAACAAACCATAAACCATGGGCATTCTTGGTTCATTCTGAATTTTATGACTTATAGAATGTTTATGTGATGGTTTGATACCAATTAGAAGTTGCAATTTGCCTTGGTACATGATTTTGCAAAATTCCCATTTGAAGCATGCCTTGAAAATCAATGATTTTTGCCAACTTTGTCACACCATAACTTTTGATCCAAGAAGAATTTGATCATGTTCTTGTACTTTTTGAAAAGGGAAAGATGATATCTACAACTTTCATGACCAAATTTTTTCCATTTGAAGCATTTTTGGATCAAGAATCAAGGCTTGAAAAATGACCTAAAATGAAGCATTCTTGAAAAGTCAACTATGCCCAAAAAGTCAACATTTGCCAAAACTCCAAATTCTTGATTTTTGTGAACTTCAAACCTCTTCCATGATCAAATAAAGATCATATACACTCAAAATGATGAAGATCACCCATTGGTTGGGTCATTGGGGGCCTCAGATGCCCTGAATTTACACTGACTTGTCTGAAAAGTCAACTCTTGATCAGATGACTTCCCCATGGAATTTCTTCATGAAAATTGATATGCATACTCCCCATGCCATATAGAGACCAATGGAAACAAGAATGACCAAAAAATTTGGGGTTATGGCCTCTGAAACCAAAACCCTAATTTTCAGTCAACTGTGCAGTTAAACCTGGCACTGCATCCCTTCAAACCCTAGTTCTTGTGATTCTTTTGAAATCTTGACTTTGAGAGGATGTAATATGATATAAGAACACATGTGGATCCCTTCGAAGTGATTGGTGGCCTTTGGAGTGGCTCAAGAAGCTCTTGGATTGCTCAGATCACAAACCCTAGGTGCAGATGACTTAGAAACTATCCAGTGAACCAAAAATGAGATGTGAGATGATATGATTGTGTTTATGCATATGAGAATGATCACAAGCCATGGTGTGAATGGGTGAGGGCAAATTTGGGGTGTTTACAGCTGCCCCTATTCAAACATGAGTTAGCTGTGCAGGATGTAAGCAACGGCTTAACAGGCAAACAAGATAACTTGTGGTTGAATACCAAAGACAGTCCGAAATTTGCACTCACAGAATGAAGAAGAAAAGGGATATAGATTGTAAAATAAAATAAAGTATATTTTGAAGTGTGGGCGACGGATGACGACCGTCGAGCAGAGGACGACTGCTGGGTAAATAGCGATGACGGGGACGGCCGACATGCTGGGAAAAGTGTGTAAAGCGATGACGGGGACGGCCGACATGCTAGGGATAAAAGGTAAAGCCAAGACGGGGACGGCCGACTAGCTGGGGAAAGTAAGATATCATGATGGGGACGGCCATCAAGATGAAGCTGTAATATTCTCTGGTAATCAAATGAAACATGACGGGGACGGCCATCAAGTTCAATAAAGCAAAGTAACCAACGATGGGGACGGCCATCGGGCTAAAAAAAGAAAAGGGACCACGACGGGGACGGCCATCGGGTTAAAGAATAAATGAAATGAACAGATAATGAGGTACGGTCATCAAAGGCGAAGGACGATCACCTAGCAGGGGACGGCTGCTCTGTTGGGGATAAAAGAAATATGATGGGGACGGCCATCAAAGGTGGAGGACGACCACCTGGCAGGGTACGGCTGCCGAAAATATCGCGACATAGGACGAATGCCGGATAAAAGGTCAACGATGGGGACGGCCATCGGATGAGCATGATGGAGGACGACCATCAAGAAGTGGAGGACGACCACTCAGCAGGGTACGGCTGCTCTCAGGGTTCATCATGACATAGGACGAATGCCAGATAACCAAAATCAACAATGGGGACGGCCATTGGATAAAGTGATGAAGGACGATCATCAAAAGGTGGAGGACGACCACCTAGCAGGGGACGGCTGCTAAAAAATCAACGATGGGGACGGCCATCGGATGAGCATGATGGAGGACGACCATCAAGAAGTGGAGGACGACCACTCAGCAGGGTACGGCTGCTCTCAGGGTTATCATAACACAGGACGAGTGTTAGATAAAAAGAAAATTTGCTTTGTTGGTGATCTACTGGGGAGAGTAAATACGGACGAGTATCTACATTCAAGAAACAAAAGGTATAAGTGTTTAGGTGTTAGTGTATAGATTAAAGATGCGGACGAGCATCCTTAAGACTGTGATACGGACGAGTATCATGTAGAAACAAACTGACACATGTTCAGAGATGATGATACGGACGAGTATCAACTGGTTAACAGAGAACACGGCCGAGTGTTGAATCTGAAGGGACTCTTCTGGGGAATAGTAGACACAGGCGAGTATCTATATTCAAGAAGACATAAGTGTCTGACACGGTGTATGGATTAAAGATGCGGACGAGCATCCTTAAGATTATGATACGGACGAGTATCATGTAGAAACAAACACTAGACGCGATGTTCTGAGATGATGGTACGGACGAGTACCAACTGGTTAACAAAGAACAAGGACTACTGTCGAATCTGTGGGGATATGAGTGGTGTATACAAGATACGGACGAGTATCTGTATAAGTGTATCATGAGTAGCGAGTATATATAGATGAGTGTTTATCTGCTGGGGAAGGTGACACGGACGAGTGTCAAAAGGAGAAGAGTATAATATAAACAAGTATATGGGTTGTAGAAGTGTAAGCGACTGCGCTGGGGGATACAACACGGACGGGTGTCAAGAAAATGTATATACAAGTATATGTGAGTGCAAAGAGAAAGTCTTTGGCTTTCTGCTGGTGATTTGACACGGACGGGTGTCAGGTAGTATCTGTAATACGGGTGCTCTTGGTTTGTAAAGTGTATTCAGGCAACTTTACTGGGGAAGTGATGACACGGACGGGTGTCCAAAGGTGTTTATGATGGTGTTTGTGATTGGAGAGGCAACTGCTTCTGCTGGGACCCTGGTGGAGATTTCTGTACAATGATGATAAACGGTTATTATTCACAAGTGTTAATTCAGAACATGGCTTATGATTATGCTATGTATTTGATTTTTGCCGTAATGCTCCGTATTAGACGGAATGCTACGCTCTGAGAGGATAATATGATGCGAATGCTATGATTATGCAAAGAGGCAGAGATCTGGGATTCGGATCCCGCTGCTGCGAAGATCTCTGGCTGATCTGCTTGAAATGGACCTCCCAGCTGGGGATGAGATCATTGGTAGATCTAATGATGTATTTTCCTGGGGATACATGTCACTGGTTGACATATCCTTGTAATATGGGACCCAGCTGGGGTTTGCAGAAGCTTTCCGTACTCTGTTGTGACTTCTTCAGGCGTTGCTCTTCTGAGTAGAGGCTGAGAATTCTGTGGGGGATAATTTCCTGACTTTGCACATTCTGCTGAGGAAGAAAGATTATCCTCATGGCTGGGGAATGTTGTTGGTAGCTCAGCTGGGGGGAGTAATGAGAGGCAACTCAGCTGGGGAGAAAACACTCCGAGTGCCAAGACTGTTTGTTGATACCTGCAATCCTGCAAAGATAAGGGAACGCACAAAAGGTCCCGAGGTATCCCTTACTGGATTCCGTCATAGGAGTTAAGTACTTTCGAGAGTAATTATATTCCCTGCGAGCATGTGTTTTATTATTATTTTAGTGAAGAACATCTGTACTTATGCAATTGGTTTTTAAGAGACATCAGACATTCTTTGCAAATAAAATATACAAAACGAAACATGACTGAAAAAAAAAACTGATTTTATTAATTCATGTGCCCTGAATTGGCAAGATACAGTCAAAGAAACAAATCTCCTGAAATGAGGATATTGTTACAAATTGAGAAACAAAGTGCTGGCGATGTTGACGACGCTTTCAAGGAGCTTCCTCTTCCGCTATGACTCGTATGACTTTTGACTTTCTTCTCGTCTTGCTTTCTGGAGGAAGTTGATTCTGATTGAAGCTTGATCCTCTGGAGCTTACCAAGTTGCGGATAATACAGACGAATTCAAAATGCAATTGTTCGCTTATTCCCTTATTTGCATGGATCTCCCTTTCGGGTTTTCAATCCATCGGGATACCCATTTTTGCCTGAGTTGTCCAATGCGGCTTTTCAACTCAGCGGGTGTACATTTTTTCATTTATTTCCCTTATTTTTGCCCGAGTCTTTTATTCTGTTTTTGACTCGCCGGGATGCCCTATTTTTGCCTGGATTTACATTCTGTTTTTATGTCCAGCGGGTCATTTTATGCGAAGTATTTTTTTACTGCATCTGAATTCACGGGGGATGGGAAATCTTCACCATCCATGGTGCTGAGCATCAGTGCTCCACCGGAGAAAACTTTCTTTACAACAAATGGTCCTTCGTAATTTGGAGTCCATTTGCCCCTGTGGTCTGTATGAGGAGGGAGGATTCTCTTCAGCACAAGATCCCCTACTTGGTACTCTCGGTGCCTGACTTTCTGATCGAAGGCCTTCTTCATTCTCTTCTGATATAACTGCCCGTGGCAGATTGCAGCCAATCTCTTCTCTTCGATCAAACTCAGTTGTTCGTATCGGGCCCGAACCCATTCTGCTTCACTCAGCTTAACATCCATTAATACCCGTAGAGAGGGTAATTCAACTTCAACAGGTAGGACTGCTTCCATACCATACACAAGCTGATACGGCGTTGCCCCAGTGGATGTTCTGATTGATGTGCGGTACCCATGCAAGGCAAATGGTAGCATTTCATGCCAGTCTTTGTATGTGATTACCATCTTCTGCACAATCTTCTTGATATTCTTATTTGCTGCCTCAACAGCGCCATTCATCTTTGGCCTGTAAGGAGAAGAATTGTGATGTTGGATCTTGAAGTCCCGGCACAGCTTTGCCATCATTTTGTTGTTCAAGTTGGAACCATTATCAGTAATGATTCGCTCGGGAACTCCATACCGACAGATGATATCTCTCTTCAGAAATCTGGCTACCACTTGTCTTGTAACGTTGGCATAGGAAGCTGCTTCGACCCACTTGGTGAAATAATCAATGGCAACCAGGATGAATCTGTGGCCGTTTGAAGCAGTTGGCTCAATCTTGCCAATCATATCAATGCCCACATAGCAAAGGGCCACGGTGAAGACATTATGTTCAAAGGATTGGGAGGCACATGCACCTTATCTGCATAAATCTGGCATTTGTGGCATTTCCTGGCATGGGCACAACAGTCTGCATCCATTGTGATCCAGTAATAACCTGATCTTAGCAACTTCTTAGCCATGGCATGCCCTCCGGCATGGGTACCAAAGGACCCTTCGTGCACTTCATGCATCAACAAATCTGCTTCCGTCTTGTCAACACATCTGAGGAGTACCATATCAAAGTTCCTTTTGTATAAAGACCCATCAGTGTTCAGAAAGAAACTTCCAGCAAGCCTTCTCAAAGTCTTCTTATCATTGGAAGATGCCCCAGGTGGGTATGTTTGATCCTCCAAGAAGCTTTTAATGTCATGGAACCAAGGCTTATCGTCTTTGACAACTTCTGCTGCAAATACATATGCTGGTCTGTCGAGTCTGGACACTGAAATCTGAGGTACAAAGTTAGCAGCTTGAACTTTGATCATGGACGAAATGGTAGCAAGAGCATCTGCAAACTGATTCTCGTCCCGAGGGATATACTCGAGCTTGACTGTTGTAAAGAAAGTCAATAACCCGTATAATCCCTGTAAGGTATCAGATGATCCTGGTGTGTGTACCATTTTCCGTTGGTCTGATTAACCACCAGTGCTGAATCTCCGAATACAGTCAAAGTTTTGATCCTGAGGTCAATGGCTTCCTCAAGACCCATAATGCAAGCTTCGTATTCAGCTTCGTTGTTAGTGCAGTTGAAAGTGAGTTTCGCCGAGAAAGGCATGTGAACTCCTTTAGGTGAAATGAGTACTGCACCAACACCACGACCATTCATATTAACAGCCCCATCAAACATCATAGTCCATTCTTCTTCCGGGTCAGGCCCTTCAGTGTGAATGGGCTCTTCATGATCTTTTGCTTTAATGAACATGATGTCTTCATCAGGGAAGTCAAACCTCATAGGCTGGTAGTCATCAATGGGTTGCTCAGCAAGATATTCAGATAGTACACTGCCCTTGATGGCTTTCTGAGATGTGTACTGTATGTCGTACTCTGTGAGAATCATTTGCCATCTTGCAACCCGTCCGGTAAGAGCTGGCTTCTCAAAAATGTACTTAACTGGGTCCATTTTTGAGATTAATAGGGTAGTGTGGGTCAACATATACTGTCTCAGTCGGCGAGCAGCCCACGCTAAAGCACATCAAGTTTTCTCGAGCAGTGAATAACGTTGTTCACAGTCGGTAAACTTTTTGCTCAGGTAGTATATTGCGTACTCTTTTCGACCAGACTCGTCATGCTGACCTAGTACACACCCCATTGACTCTTCTAATACTGTCAAGTACATAATCAGAGGTCTTCCTTCAACAGGCGGCATAAGGATTGGAGGTTCTTGCAGATATTCTTTGATCTTGTCAAAAGCTTTCTGGCAATCTTCGTTCCACCTGACCGTTTGTTCCTTTCTTAACTGCTTGAACAAGGGTTCACAAGTTGTTGTAAGGTGAGATATGAACCTTGAAATGTAGTTCAATCGACCTAAGAACCCTCGAACTTCTTTCTCAGTTTTCGGTGCAGGCATTTCTTGAATAGCTTTGACTTTATCAGGGTCCACTTCAATCCCTTTCTCGCTTACAATAAAGCCCAGCAGCTTACCGGATCGCACCCCGAATGTGCATTTGTTGGGGTTCAGCTTCAGTTGATACTTCCTCAGACGCTTGAATAATTTCAGCAGATTCACCAGGTGATCTTCCTCTGTAAGGGACTTGGCAATCATATCATCCACATAACATTCTATTTCTTTATGGATCATATCGTGGAATAATGTCACCATAGCCCGTTGATACGTTGCACCAGCATTCTTCAGTCCGAATGGCATCACCTTGTAACAGAACGTGCCCCAGGGTGTGATGAATGTTGTCTTCTCCATGTCTTCAGGTGACATCTTGATCTGATTATATCCTGAAAATCCATCCATGAAGGAGAATACCGAGAACTGAGCCGTGTTATCCACCAATACATCAATGTGAGGTAATGGGAAGTCATCCTTCGGGCTGGCTCTGTTCAGATCCCGGTAGTCAACACACATTCGTACTTTGCCGTCCTTCTTAGGCACAGGTACTATGTTAGCGACCCACGGCGGATAGCTAGTCACAGCAAGGAACCCGGCGTCCCATTGCTTTTGTACCTCTTCCTTGATTTTCATAGCCATGTCTGGGCGAGTACGGCGCAATTTCTGTTTGACCGGTGGGCATTCTTCTCTTAAAGGCAGCTTGTGCACAACAATGTCGGTATCCAACCCTGGCATGTCTTGATACGACCAAGCAAACACATCAACATACTCTTGAAGCAGATCAATCAGTTGCCTCTTCACTGAGTCTTGCAGGCAGGCCCCAATTTTGACTTCTTTCACGTCTTCAATTGTACCAAGATTAATCACTTCAACCTCCTCCTGGTGAGGAGTAATGACCTTCTCCTCCTGTCTCAACAACCTGGCTAGCTCTTCAGGAAGCTCATATTCTTCTTCAACCCCTTCATCAGCTTGATTGATCGGATTGTCGAAGTCATACGATGTCATAGCCGTGCTGTTGTCGGTGCTGTCTGGAAGGCACTTTCTGCAAGGGTTTAATTTGTTCATTTTAGTGATTGATTTTAATCTTGCTTTAGAAAAAAGTGAAATGAAGTTATCATTTTGAAAACACCGCCATTTATTTTTGTACAAAAAAGAAAAATGGAAAAACAGTGAGCAGAAAAGAAAAAGACTCGTTTGCAAAAAGATGTCTGATATTTCATTAATTTAATCTTGTTTGCACAAAAGTACAGATGGCCCTGATTACAAAATGAGTCTTGTCATCTTGGGCAAGATGCAAGACTTTGATGCATGCTATAAAAATACAGGAAATAATAATTACTCTGCTCGAGTAACTCTTATAATTTCCTGGGAAGACCAGTTCGAGACACTGCTCCCCGGGATCTTTGGACGAATCCAATTCTCCAGATTGCGCTCCTCTTCCAGCTCGTCTTCCAAACAGTTGATAGCATCGGGGGTAAGCATCCCCCCACTGACAAAACCAGGCTTCCCAGCAGCCTTTGCTTGATGTTGAGTTGGTCTGTAACCCAACCCGAACTTGTCCTTCTTTTCCTCCACAGCTAAGACCTTGCCCCAGCCTAGGGCAGTTCCTTCCTCAACAACCTTCCGGGCTTGTTGATAAGACGACATGGAGATACCAGATACAGCAGATGCTTCATTGACATTCAAGGCCTCGAAACCTTGGCTCATTGTTTCATGGATCTCCCCATCCATCTCAATGTACTTATAAGTAGCCAGATGGCTAACAAATATATCCTCTTCCCCACAGATTGTAACAACTTGGCCTTCCCACTCAAATTTTAACTTTTGGTGAAGGGTAGACGTTATTGCGCCGGCGGCGTGAATCCAAGGTCTACCCAACAAACAGCTGTAGGCGGGCTGAATGTCCATCACATAAAAGATAGTTTTAAAGGTCTGTGGGCCAATTGTCACAGGCAGCTCAATCTCTCCCAGAACCGATCTCTTCGAACCATCAAAGGCTCTTACTACCAGGTTGCTGGGTCTCAATGCCAATCCATCATATTCTAACTTCACCAGAGCCTTCTTTGGTAAGACATTCAGGGATGAACCTGTGTCTATCAGCACATGAGAAAGGACAGCTCCTTTGCATTCCATGGTTATGTGCAAGGCTTTGTTGTGGTTGCGGCCATCCGCTGTCAGGTCAGTGTTGGTGAACCCTAGCCCGTTGCTAGTAGTAACATTTCCCACCACGGTTTCCAACTGGTTGACAGTGATCTCTTCAGGCACGTAAGCTGCGTGCAAGACTTTGAGTAGTGCATTCCGATGGGCTTCAGAGCACATAAGCAGTGAGAGGATAGAGATCTTAGATGGCGTCTGATGAAGCTGATCCACGATTTTGTAATCACTCTTTTTGATGATTCGCATGAACTCATCAACTTCTTGATCGAACGGTGTTTTCAAAGCTTCCTTAACAGCTTGATCTTCCTGCACCGGGCTCTTTCCTTTTGCCTTGGCAGCAGCTTCTGCTTCGGCAGTAGGTCTTTGAATTGGTGGAGCAAATAGACGTCCGCTTCGAGTGAAGCCTCCGCCTCCTCCCACATTATCTACTTGTGGTGCAGGTGTTGATGTTTCAAGAGTGATTCTTTTTCCTTCGCAGTACACGTCAGAGCCATAGTGCCAAGGGATGGCCCTATTGCTTTCATATGGTACGGGTCCAGGCACCGTGACAGTGACTGGACTGATTGCTGCTGCTGAAGGGACTGTAATTGTTTGTGGATCATAATAGATTGTAACTGGTGCTCTGATGGGAGCAGCACCTTCTGAATGGTAGGCGGAGTTGTTTTCAGGATCATAGAATATGGTGACAGTAGAGACATCTTCATGATTGATTGCTGGAGTTGTAGGAGACATTGTTGGAAGTACGGATGTTGTTGTTGTTGTAGGAGATTCAAAATGGAATGAAGCCGAAGTTGTAGCAGGAGAAATTGTTGAAAACTGATCATTTGAGACGATAGATGGAGCACTTGTTGATGAAGCAGAAGAATTATCAGGAACAATAGTTGCTGCAGTTGTAGGAGGTTCTGAAACCGTTGCTGATGATATTGCTGGATTTGTTGGGAATGATGTAGTGATCTGAAGCTGGCCACTCTGAATAAGGCTGTCTATGCCATTCCTCAAATTATCGCACCCATTTACTGAGATATTGCAGTAAGAACAACCCAATTCGCACCCTGGGAACATCTGACATTCCAAGAGCTGAGCCTTGATTTCTACCAATGGTGTCCTGATCTGTCCCACACTGGTTATTAAATAAGACGGTTTGTCTTCTTCAATAGCGTTAATTCGGGGACCACCATGGTTTGGCATGGGGTTTTTATTAACATTGGGCGGTGGTGCGAAATTCAGAGCCTTGGAGTCTACCAAGTCTTGTACCTTCATATGCAGAGCCCTGCATTTTTCTGTACTGTGACCAGGTGCGTTTGAATGAAAAGCACACCTAGCATTGGAGTCATAGTTCCTTGGTAGACTGTTGGGATCCGGAGGTGCCAACGTTCTAAGCTCAACTAGGTTGAGTTTCAGAAGTTGTGGAAACAAGGCAGCATATGGCATCGGGATCGGATCGATCACTCTGTTAGCTTGAGACGGCCTTTGTTGGAATGGCCTTTGCTGGTTGTTGTTGTTAGTGTTGCTGTTGTTGTAATTCCTTGGAGGATACTGATTTTGTGGGTGGTACTGAGGTTGTTGTTGATAGTTTTGTTGCGGAGGTTGATAGACTGGCTGAGGATGAGCTGGAGCAGGAATGGTGACTGCTGCTATTGACCTTTGAACATACTGGGGCCTACCCCTGTTGGTGTGGATGGCATTAGTCTCGCCAGTTCTTCTTGGGCCTGCGAAAGGCTTTCTTGTACTACTGGACGAGCTGGCACCATTATCGGAAATCTTACCCATTTTCAACAGGCTTTCAATTCTCTCCCCAGCTATGACAACATCTGCGAAGCTAGTGGAGGAGAAAGCAGCCAACCTGTCAATATATGTTCCCTGAAGGGTGTTCATGAACATATCTGCCATTTCCCTTTCAGACATAGGTGGTTGAACGGCAGCAGCCAATTGCCTCCATCTCTGGGCATATTCTCGGAAACTTTCCCTTGACGACTGTGACATTCCCATTAGGAGAGTCCTGTTGGGTGCCATATCTAGATTATACTGATACTGTCTGATGAAGGCCTCCGCCAGGTCCTTCCAGCATCTAATTGTTTCCCTTGTCAAATGGGAATACCATTCCCTAGAGGCTCCAGTCAAGCTATCTTCGAAGTAGAACATCCAGAGCTTCTCATCCATTGTATAGGCCTTCAGCCTTCCCAGAAATGATTGTAAGTGAGTCCGGGGGCATGAAGTCCCATTATACTTTTCGAAACAAGGAGGCTTGAACTTATGGGGGATCCTGACCCCGTCTACCAAGCCCATATCCATGACGTCGAACCCCAAAGAGTTTTGAGACTCCAGTGATCTCAACTTCTCAGCTATTTCATCCAATCGTCTATCATAAGCTTCCTCTCCAGCACCCATTACTGTAAATTGATCCTCTTGAGGGTCTTCTTGCAATACCCTGGCTGCGGTGGCGGTTCCTTGAATGTTTGCAGGAATATTAATTTCAGGATGGAGATGGGGACCAAACACAGGAGGGTTAACATGAGGTTGTACCCTTTCATTGTTACTTGTGCCAGCAGTCCCCACATGGGGCTCCTCTTGATTTCTCCCTTCTACCAAAGCTCTGAGCCTCTCCTGGCTTTGAGCTAAGTTGTTCATTACTTCCATGAACTGTGTTATCTGAGTTCTCATCTCCAACCTTTCGTTGGCCATATGGTTTCTGACCTCCGTAAGGTCCTGCTGCATCTGATCCATCTGGATGCCCGGAAGATTGTTTCTAGTTGGGTACCTGTGTGGCCTGTTGAGGGGAAATACCCGGCGACGAGCAATAATTCCTGAGTATCACAACAGAGGTTAGCAACAACAAAACAAAAACCTACAAAACAAACAAAGGGTTAGCATGCAATGCAGTTATGCTTATTTGCTCTCAAGGTATCCGGTTTGGCCTTCAGTTTTGACCCTTCCAGACCCTTAAAGATGCTGCTGTTGGACGGAACAAGATAACACAAATATATTACAGAAGGTGAAATAATACAATTTGTTCAATTTACAACACAAGCCCTTAAAGGGGTCAAAATACATCACAAAAAAAAGTAAAAGTACATGGAATAGGAACAACAACAAGCAAATGATCAAACTCCAAGGCCAAACTCATCCTCACGAACTTCCTTGAGAAGTGCTTCGGTCACAGGATCGGCTGGACGCTCCGTAAGATTCCTGATGAGAAGGTTTCTTGTAGCAACAGCTGCAGTCAACTTCTTGTTCTGACTTTGGTCCTTAGACCTCTTCACTCCAGCTCTGATCTTTAGCTCTGATATCTCCCTTTGGGCTGCTGCCAGGGCTTCTTCCATCTGCTCCATCTTGTCTTGAACCCTCTTGTCCTCTAGAGTACGAGCCTCGGTGATCCTCACCCACCTAGCCTGACTCTCCTTCAGATACAAGTCTGTCCTAGCTTTCTGGAATTGGGCTTCCTTGCAAGCATTCTTCAGGATTTGTTCTCCGGCCCTAGACTTCTTAATATAATCTTCAGACTTCTCAATCTTAGCCAGATGCTCTTTCTTCAACTTCTCCAGCCTCTCAATATCCAGTCTTCCATCCTTTCTCTCATAGAGGGTCTTCTGCAAGGCTTGGGTTAACTTCTCATTTCTCTCCCTCAAGCTCTCAAACTCTTCCAGGCTGACAGTTGCTGGAGGTGGTGCTGTGGAAGGCCCAGGCACATCTTCAATAGTAAAGGGCATCCCAGAGAATTGAGCCCTAGCATAGGACCAATCATAATATTGGGCTGATGCCACATTGTTACACTTCCCTAAGATGGTTATCCCCTTAGTTTGAACATTATCCCAGGCCCAGGCTGCCTGCCTAACAATTGCCAAACTAATCTTGTTCTCACAGTAGAGAGTCTCAACCAAGTCCTGTGCCTTAGGAGTGTGGACCAGTGCATAGCCCAGTTGTCTTTTAAACAGCAGAGGGTTGTAGTTAATACTACCCTTAACTCCTATTAGGGGAACATTGGGGAAATGCCCACAGCTAGTGATGATATCCCTGCCTTTGGTGCTCTGAGTGCACCATCTGATATCAGCTGAAGTGAGAGTAGTTAGTCTTCCAGCCCAGTTCTTCTGCTGATGAGGGTTTAAGAATGCATCTGTCCTGGGTAGATGCCTGAGAAGCCAAGTATGGAATAATGATGCACAACACCTTACTAGCCTTCCCCTCTGCTTCTCATTCCTCTGATGCACTGAATAGTAGAGGTCCCCTAATAAGGTTGGCACTGGGTTCTTCAGGATGAACAAGTGAATTGCATTCTTACTGATGAATCGAGGCTCATCTGCAAACAACACCATTCCATATATACTCAGGGCCAACAGGGCACAAACTGCTTTCCACTCCCCCAGGGAGGCCTTCAGACTAGCTTGGGAAATTAAGAAATCCAGATGAAAACCAGAGATCCCAGCTTTAGATGTCATATGTTGCCCAACCAAGACTGGTTCCAGATGCAATGCTTTGGCTATCTCCTCATTACTTGGAAAAACCATCTCAGGGTTGAAAGGGATTTCTCTCCTGATAGGTAAACCAACCAATGATGAGTATTCTTCCAATAAGGGCCCCATCTGAAAATCCTGGAAAGTAAAACATCTTAGTGGAGGATCATAAAACTGAAGGCAGGTGTGGATCAGGCTTCTCTGTGAAGGGTCCAGATCCATAACCATGTCAAGTATATCTCCATGATGTTCCCTGAACAATGGTATGTGATCTGGAGTGATCAGGGTTTGAACCCTCCTGATGTCAGATAAGTCTGGTTGGAAGAAATGGTAAGTGATGTTGCTTTTCTTTGGAGCCATGATGACAAATGTTGATGAAGATACTGAAGAGAAGGGCCACTGATTGGCTGGAATAGATAGCTGGTAGCAAGTGCTGATGAAGGCAGGTCAAAACTGAAGATGGGGTCAAAACCAAAACCAGATGAAGATGGATACCCTGAAACACAAATAAGCATATGTCAATATGATGCAATGATTATGTATGCAAATGATATGCAAGGGTTTGTGACTGAGCTGGATCTGATCAAAAGCTCTGATATAAGTCCATGTGTGCAAGAAATCCAGGTGGAGGTCTATAAATCCAGTAACCAGGGTGGGGGGCTCAAATAAAGAGCCACATGTCCAGGGTTTAGAATCACAAGAACTGTCCAACATGGAGTACTCTTAAACAATCAAAGTGACAGGGTATTCTGAGGTCAAGGTACCTGCAAACCTGTAAACAGCCCAACCCCCTCACTGGTGGCGTTCTAAAACAAAGATCCTCAGACTTGGATCAGTTATGAGAAGTGTAAACACTTCTAACCCGGAGGTACAGTGTTTACAATAACCATAACAATTCCTCCTCTAATTCACCTCAGTTTCTGAAGGTCAGTACTAAAAGGTCATCCAGACTTAGCAGGCTTCCCAGATAGCCCTAGCATTGCAGGAAATCTGCAACACAGAGTTCTCAAGAAGAAACCCATATCTGAACCGTGTTTCATATTCCCGCACCAGACCGAAATGGAATGGGAAATAATATGATTCACTCTAGCCTAGGTGTCACTCAGGTCCCAGGTATAGGGCCTTAACTCTCGATGGAACACCCACCCACCAAAACAAGAAACCAGATCCAGCCAGCAGTACAGTATGATAATATGATATAATGCAAAAGCAATAAAGAAAGCAGTAAAGCAACTGTACATAAAGCAATAAGCAAACACAAGCACAAATAAACACATAACACCCCAGTAAACACAAATCAATCAAGCGCTAGGAGGAACCCACAAAAAGAACCAGAAGCCCTGGTTGCAGCATAAGCATCCCCAGCAGAGTCGCCAAGCTGTCGCTCCCGATAAGTGGGACTGGCCCAAATAAAGGTACAGACGCGAACGGTCGGCGAGAGGGACAATGAGAACACACAGCCGTGGACTCACTGGAGATGAAAAGAGTCGCCAGCTAGGCATTTTTATCCCGGAGGAAAGGCAATGCTGCATAGACCTAGAAAGATACGGATAAGACGGTTTGCGAACCAGAGAGACTGAGAAAAGGGGTTGGTTACAACCTGGGAAGGTATTAGCACCCAGATTGTCCGCCGTACTCGACGGGATCCACGCTTAAAAGATTTGTGTTTTAAAGGGGTAGTGTCAGTGCAATTTGTGTATAAAATAGCTGGAAAAGATGTACAGGTGTCAGTGTAAAGTGTATAAGTGATGTGAAGTATGAAAGTGTCAGTGTAAGAACAGAGTGAAATGCTCAAGATCATGAGGCTAAAGAATAAAGCTGGAAGGAGGGGGAATGTACAGAGACTTTTGTTCGATAACTGTTAAGTTATGCCTACGTATCCTCTCGTGCAATGAGGAAGTCAGAACACCGTAGTTCGACCCAAAGAGACTGAAAGATGAATTGACTTGTGAACTGCTTGCTTGTCAATGCTCAAGTGTATGACCTGTCTGGCTCAGGTGCAAACTGTCTTGCATTAGACGGAAGAAGCAAGTTCTCGTTTGTGAATGAAGGTGGTGAGAAAAGAATCCCGTAGGAGACGATTATTGTTTGTTTTTTGAGTTTTCAGTCTTTTATTGCTTTTGAAAGTTTGTCATAAGTTAATGAGCTTAAGCCTAAACCAATGGGTTAGTAAACTCATCACATCTTCCCTCTGATTAGGGGTAATGAGAATACCTTAAGTGTGAAGTCAAATTCTCACACTTAATCACCTTTGGTGTAGGATTAAGATCATTAACCTACTTGTGATTAATTAAATGTTTTTGGTATTTTTGTTTAGTGTTGAGTAATGAGGTTAAGCCATAATCAAGGATTAAACAGACTCATTACACCATCCTAATAGAAGGATAATAGATGAGAATGTTTAAGCTGAGGAAAGCTCCTCAACTTAATCCATGATTAGGGATTAAACTCATGACAAAACAAAGCCTTTATTAAGTGGATTTTAATTAATGCTATGATGATGAAGTGATTTTTAGGGTTTGTAAGACAACTTGAGGGGGACTTGTCCATTAACACTAGGGTTAGTCCTTCTTAACCAATTAAGGAAGAATTAGAACCCTAATGCAAGGCCCAAGTTACAAGTGTGATGTCTTGATGATTATTATGTGGATTGATTAAGAGATTTAAACACATTAAGGGTTTAACACTTAGGATTAAAGTTATACACTCCATCCTAATAGAAGGATGCAGGCATAAACTTAATCACAAAGCCTTAAAGCCTTTAGGGTTTAGTCCCTGATTATGAGGTGAGAAGAGGAGACTCAAAGAGAGACACAAAGGTAAAACTATGAGGGGAGACTAATCAAAACCCTAATTCATTTTCATGCTTGGTTGTTCCTAAGGTTTGTGAGGTTTGCAAGAACAATCTTCAAAGGAGCCACCAGGAAGCAGATGAAAGGATCAAGAGAAGCAAAGTGACTTGCTTCATTCAAGAAGTCAAGTCACTTGAAGAAAGAAAGTGGGAGGAACAAGAATGAGCAAGCTCAAACTCAAACACAAATAGAAATGCAGCAATGGATGCAAGAGAGATGAAAAGAAAAGTTATGAGAAGTGAAGGCAAATTCACTTCTCAAGTTTACTTACCACCTGAAATGTTAGAAAGAAATGCAATGCAATGCAAGATGGGATGAAATGGTATGATGCTAAACAAAACCAGAAGCATGTTGATGATGATAATGATGTCATGAGGTGCTACAAGCAAGAGGCAGCACATGGAGATGCTCATACAAGATCATGGATGCAAATGATGCAAGTTAAGGAGCATGAACAAGCATGGAAAGTTATGAAGCATACAAGGCAAATGACATGGCAAATATGTGATGCAATGATCAAACATGCTTTCTATGTGTCTTAAGATATCAAATGAATCAAATGGAAGCATGGAATGTCATGGCAAGTCATGTTATGCAATAGAATGCAAGAGGTATGCAAATGAAAGCCCAAATTAGGGTTTATGGATCAAACATCAAACAAAAACCCAAAACAGAAGCAAACCCTAAGATAAAAAAGGAAAATTCCACCCAAAGAAACCCTAAACCTATACTAAACCAAGGTCCAAAGGGGAGGTCTCAACTCTTAACCAATCTCAAGATATGATTTTTCTAAGATATTAGGGTTTTTAGGGTTCCTAAACACAAGAAATGCCAAACAAATTGAAAATGAGGAAAACAAATCATGGCCATTTAATCCTAGAAACTACATGCTAAACACAAAACAATGCAAAAAGAATCAATGTCCAACTCTTCCTAGATAGGCAGAAATGAATTTTTGAACTTATGATCAAAATAATGCACCAAAAATGATTTAATTCAATGAAAAATTCTTAAAATGCATCAAGATCAAAAAAGAAATTTGGTTTGAAGGTTGGACAATGTTTCTAAATGTCTTAGAACATTTCATGAATTTTTTGGTGATTTTTAAATACCTAAAAGTATTTTTAATTAATTAATTTCCATTAATCAATTAAAAATAATCTTTTAAATATTTAAAAATACTTTTTTGATGATAAAAAATAAAATAAAAATATTTTTGGGTCATAAAAATTAATAACACTCAGAAGAAAAAGTTTCATAATTTTTATGCATTTTTTGCTATTTTAAATTAATTATGCAAGTTAAATGAAATTAAATGAAATTAAAACTAAATAAAATGAAAGTCAACAGAAGGAAGGGCCAGGATGAGCTCTGAGTTCAAAAGGGTGGACTGCGCGCGTGAATGGAGGGTGTGGATTGCATCTGATTAAATTATCTTAATTAAAATTAATTAAAACTAATGAGAGAGATTAGGGCTAAACAGATTGATCTGGGCCTTTCATTCGCGCGGGGAGTCAACCGGTCAACCTCATCCAACGTCTCACATTCAAATGACACTAATTACGCAATTAGGGCACAAATCACTTTCAGGCTGCCGGAGAAGACTTCCGGTCGTCTTCTCCGGCGAGCAACTCCCCTGAAAATCCCCAAAACCCCTCAAATCGTAACAAAAATGAAACCTAAGCATCCAGAAATGATTCCCATGATCCCCTGAACTAAAACCCTAAGTCAAAACAAATTTATATTTCCCCAGAACCATGAATCGAAACAAACAAATTTTAGGGCACGCAAGTTTCAGAAGCTAATTAAATACTCATTTCAACACCATTTCAAAAACCAAAAGCACCAGGATTCTCAATGAAGCATAGAGAACAAGTTTACAACAATAAAAATGATTTCTGGAAAAATGTTTTTTCAAGCTACCTGAGATTCGAAGCTTTCACTCTGATGACTTTCTGGCCACTTCCTTCAGTGCAATCCACTCCACTTGATCCCCAGATGATGTTTGAATGCTCCAAAGGAATTTATGTTGGCTGGATGAGGAGTTTGGCAAGCTTCTGCTCAAGCTCAGTCAGAAATGGCAATGGAGTTTCAGGCAGTTTCAGGTCATTGTGAATGGTTGTTTGTGGTCCAGATGATGTGTGGAAAAGGTCTGTGGTGTTTGTTTTGATGTTTGTGAGCTAGGGAGAGAGATTCGAATGGAACTGCAAGTTGAGGTGAAGAATGGCAATGGGGTGTTCTTGCTTGTTTCAGGCCTGTCTCTTGGTGCTTTGAGGTCTATGAAGTATGGTGAGTTGAAGTGTGGAAATGGTTTTTATGTTTGCAAGCTGAGGAAACAAATTCGAAGGAAGATGCAAAGTGGAGTGTTTTGGTGTATGTGTCTGTGTGAATGGTTTCAGCCTTGCTAGATGTATGGAATGCCTTTCTCTTTGTCCACATAAACCTCTCTCATTGGTCAGATGATTGGACATGTGCTTTATTGATTGGTAAGCCACCTTTTGCAAAAAGTCAAATTTTGTGTAAGGAAAGTATGGCTCATGATCTAGGCTAGTACAAGATATGGTTCTGGTGCAGCATGGTGTGGCTTGAGGCTAGCAAAGTGCAGTAACCAATGCAGCAAGTTGTAGGAAGTGATCATGAAGATTTTGCAAGTTGTGACTTTTTGGTTCACATGTGATTTCCTTGTCCAACAAACCATAAACCATGGGCATTCTTGGTTCATTCTGAATTTTATGACTTATAGAATGTTTATGTGATGGTTTGATACCAATTAGAAGTTGCAATTTGCCTTGGTACATGATTTTGCAAAATTCCCATTTGAAGCATGCCTTGAAAATCAATGATTTTTGCCAACTTTGTCACACTATAACTTTTGATCCAAGAAGAATTTGATCATGTTCTTGTACTTTTTGAAAAGGGAAAGATGAGATCTACAACTTTCATGACCAAAGTTTTTCCATTTGAAGCATTTTTGGATCAAGAATCAAGGCTTGAAAAATGACCTAAAATGAAGCATTCTTGAAAAGTCAACTATGCCCAAAAAGTCAACATTTGCCAAAACTCCAAATTCTTGATTTTTGTGAACTTAAAACCTCTTCCATGATCAAATAAAGATCATATACACTCAAAATGATGAAGATCACCCATTGGTTGGGTCATTGGGGGCCTCAGATGCCCTGATTTTACACTGACTTGTCTGAAAAGTCAACTCTTGATCAGATGACTTCCCCATGGAATTTCTTCATGAAAATTGATATGCATACTCCCCATGCCATATAGAGACCAATGGAAACAAGAATGACCAAAAAATTTGGGGTTATGGCCTCTGAAACCAAAACCCTAATTTTCAGTCAACTGTGCAGTTAAACCTGGCACTGCATCCCTTCAAACCCTAGTTCTTGTGATTCTTTTGAAATCTTGACTTTGAGAGGATGTAATATGATATAAGAACACATGTGGATCCCTTCGAAGTGATTGGTGGCCTTTGGAGTGGCTCAAGAAGCTCTTGGATTGCTCAGATCACAAACCCTAGGTGCAGATGACTTAGAAACTATCCAGTGAACCAAAAATGAGATGTGAGATGATATGATTGTGTTTATGCATATGAGAATGATCACAAGCCATGGTGTGAATGGGTGAGGGAAAATTTGGGGTGTTTACAAAAGCCAAAGACGTCCCCTTTGCACCCACAAATACTTGTATATATATAACTTTCTTGACATCCGTCCATGTCATTTTCCCAGCACAGTAACATAAACACTTTGTATACCAGATATTTGTTTATACTACACCTTTCTCTTTTTGGCACTCGCCTGTGTCATTCTCCCCAGCAGATTAAACACTCATCTATACATCACTCATACTTTCTACTCATACTTATACAGATACTCGTCCGTATCTTGTATACACCATTTACATCCCCGCAGATTCGACACTCGTCCGTGTTCTTTGTTAACCAGTTGGTACTCGTCCGTATCATCATCTCAGAACATGCGTCAAGCGTTTGTTTCTACATGATACTCGTCCGTATCATAGTCTAAAGGATGCTCGTCCGCATCTTTAATCCATACACCGTGTCAAACACTCTTGTCTTCTTGAATATAGATACTCGTTTGTGTCTACTATTCCCCAGAAGAGTCCTTTCAGATACAACACTCGTCCATGTTCCTTGTTAATTAGTTGATACTCGTCAGTATCATCATCTCTGAACGTGTGTCGGTACTTGTTTCTACCTGATACTCGTCCGTATCATAGTCTTAAGGATGCTCATCCGCATCTTTAATCTATACACAATACCTATACCTTCTATTTCTTGGATGTAAACATTCGTCCGTGTTTACTTTTCCCCAGTAAAGCAATTTCTTTTTATCTGACATTCGTCCTATGTCATGATAAACCCTGAGAGCAGCCGTACCCTGCTAGGTGGTCGTCCTCCACCTCTTGATGGTCTTCCTCCATCAGGCTCGTCCGATGGCCGTCCCCATCGTTGACTTTATCTATCCGACATTCGTACTATGTCGTGATATTTTAGCAGCCGTACCCTGCTAGGTGGTCGTCCTCCACCTCTTGATGATCGTCCTTCATCATTTTATCCAATGGTCGTCCCCATTGTTGATTTTGGTTATCTGACGCTCGTCCTATGTCATGACAAACCCTGAGAGCAGCCGTCCCCTGCTAGGTGGTCGTCCTCCACCTCTTGATGGTCGTCCTCCATCATGCTCATCCGATGGCCGTCCCCATTGTTGATCCTTTTATCCGGCATTCGTCCTATGTCGCGATATTTTCGGCAGCCGTACCCTGCCAGGTGGTCGTCCTCCACCTTAGATGACCGTCCCTCATCTTAATCCTTACAGAGCAGCCGTCCCCTGCTAGGTGATCGTCCTTCACCTTTGATGACCGTACCTCATCATCTGTTTATTTCATTTATTCTTTAACCCGATGGCCGTCCCCATCGTGGTCCCTTTCCTTTTTAACCCGATGGCCGTCCCCATCGTTGGTTACTTTGCTTTATGAACTTGATGGCCGTCCCCATCATTTTTTCATTAATCCCCAGAAAATTTTACAACTTTACTTGATGGTCGTCCCCATCATAATTCTTTTTCTCCCCAGCATGTCGGCCGTCCCCGTCATCGCTTTATTCCCGCACTTTTCCCAGCATGTCGGTCGTCCCCGTCATTGCTCTTTACGCAGCAGTCATCCTCTGCTCGACAGTCGTCCTCCGTCGCCCATACTTTACAATATACTTTATTTTCCTTTACAATCTATATCCCTTTTCTTCTTCGTTCTGTGAGTGCAAATTTTGGACTGTCTTTGGTATTCAACCACAAGTTATCTTGTTCGCCTGATAAGCCGCTGCTTACATCCTGCACAGCTAACTCATGTTTGAATAGGGGCAGCTGTAAACACCCCAAATTTGCCTTCACCCATTCACACCATGGCTTGTGATCATTTCATATGCAAAAACACAATCATACCATCTCATATCACATTTTTGATCCACTGCATTGTTTCTAAGTCATCTGCATCTAGGGTTTGTGATCTGAGCAATCCAAGAGCTTCTTGAGCCACTCCAAAGGCCATCAATCACTTCAAAGAGGTTCATATATGTTCAAGCATCATATTATATCCTCTCAAAGTCAAGAATGCCAAATAATCACAAGAACTAGGATTGGTATGGAAGCAGAGCCAGGCTAGACTGCATAGTTGACCTAAAATTAGGGTTTTGGTTTCAGAGGCCATAACTCCAAATTTTTTGGTCATTTTTGTTTCTATTGGTCTCTATATGGTATAGGGAGTATGCATATCAATTTTCATGAAGAAATTCCATGGGGAAGTCATCTGATCAAGAGTTGACTTTTCAAGCAAGTCAGTGCAAAATCAGGGCATCTGAGGCCCCCAATGACCCAACCAAAGGGTGTTCTTCATCATTTTGATTGTATATGATCTTTATTTGATCATAGAAGAGGTTGTAAGTTCACAAAATTGAAGAATTTCAAGTCTTTTGCAAAGTTGACTTTTTGGGCAAGTTTGACTTTTAATGAAAATGTCATTTTATGCAACTTTTTCAACCCTTACTTTTTGATTCAAGAAAGCTTCAAATGGAAAAACTTTGGTCATGAAAATTGTAGAATAGATCTTTCCCTTTTCAAAAAGTACAAGAACATGACCTAATTCATTTTGGATCAAAAGTTATGGTTTGTCAAAGTTGGCAAAAATCACTAAATTTCAAGTTATGCACCAAATGGGAAAACTTGCAAATTCTTGTACCAAGGCAATTTGTGACTTATAATTGATGTCAAACCTTTACACAAACATCACACAACATTCAAAGATCAGAATTGGCCCAAGGAACTTGACATTTTGATGCATTGAAATTCATAAAATCTCAAAGGAACCAAAAGCAAGCCAAGTTGCAAAACACATGATAACTTCCCATCCACTTGCTAGCTACTTTGCTGATCAACCCTAGCCTTTTCCCTCACCATGCTGCGCAGCACACCTCCCTTGTACTTGGCTAGAACATGATCCATGCTTCTCTTACACAAAAGTTGACAATTTGCAAAAGCAACCATACCTATCAAAAAAGGACATGTCACATCTTCTGACCAATGAGCATTGTTTATACAAATCAATTGCAAGCCAAACATAACACTACACAAGCCTGAAACCAGCCATAGCACCACATTCTCATTTTCACTCCATTGAGCAAAAGCATTCGAAACACACAACACAGCTCACAAACACACAAACAAACTTCATACATCAACTCAACTCATCTTCCTGGTCACAAAGCACCCATCTTCCTTGCCTTAAACTGCCAGAATCACAAACACGATTCTCACCTGAGCTTGAACAGAACTTGTTCAAACTTCCAAACCAGCCATCACAAACTCTTTCTAAGCATCAAGAGTTCATCAGGGGCCTAAGAGGAGTGGATTGCACAAAGAGAAGGGGTCAGAAAGTGGCAAACTGAAAAGCTTCAAACTCAGGTAGCTTCATGAACATTTTTTCCAGAAATGATTTCTAAAGTTCCTAAGTTGTTCTTCATGATTCATTGATCACTCTGATGTTGTTGGTTTTGAAAATGGTGAAGAAATGAGAGTTTAATCTTGTTCTGAAACTTTTTGCCCTAAAACTATTTTGATTCGATTCAGCCAATTTAGGAATGATAAATGATGTTTGAGTGAGGGGTTTGATTCGTTTTTGGATGGGGATGATTTCTGGATAGTTAGTTTTCATTTTCATTGCGTGTAGAGTGATTTAGCATTTGGGCTCGCCGGGGAAGATGACCGGAACCACTGTTCCGGTCATCTGAAAGTCATTAAGGCTGGATTAGGGCTAATTAATTAGGGTTAGTGAGTTTGAATGTAGGCCGTCCAGATGCGCGCCTAGTCAACTCCCGCGCGTGTGAGTTTGAATACTGGCCTTAGGATCTGCTGACTTCTTCATTAATTCATTTAATTTCATTTTTATTTTCATTTAAATACATTTGTTTTTTATATTTTATTTAAAATAGCAAAACTTATTCAAAAATTCTGAAATTTTTTATGCACACTTTTATTTAATTTCAGAAACCAAAAATATTTTTATTTTTATTTTTTGCATTCAAAAAGTATTTTTAAATTTTTAAAAGTTTATTTTTTATTAATTAATGAGAATTAATTAATTAAAAATACTTTTAGGTATTTAAAAATCACCAAAAAATTCATGAAACATCTAAAAACATTTAGAAACATTGTCCAACCCTCAAACCAAATTTCTTTTTTGATCTTGATGCATTTTGAGAATTTTTCATGGAATTAAAATCATTTTAATGCATTATTTTGATCCAAACTTCCAAAAATCATTTTTGCCTAACCATTGAGAGTTGGACCTTGATTCTTTTTGCATTGCATGTAGTATGTGAGATTAAATTGGCATGAATTGATCTTTCATTTTCCATTTGTTTGACATTTTTCTTGTTAAGGAACCCTAAAACCCTAGAAAACTTGGGAAAATCATAACTTGAATTAGGTTAAGAGTTGGAACTTCTCCTTTGGGCAGTGAGTTAGTATAGGATTTGGGATCCTTTGAGTGCATTTTCAATTTTTTATATTGGTGTTTGCTTCTGATTTTGGTTTTTGTTTGATGCTTTGATCATAAACCCTAATTTGGGCTTCCATATGCATCCCTCTTGCATTTGCTTGCATGACATGACTTGCCATAGCATTTTGTGCTTCCATTTGATTCATTTGACATCTTGAGACATATTAGAAGCATGTTTGATCATTGCATCTTGCATCTTCCATGTTGTATGCCATATGCATTTCATAACCTTTCATGTATGTTCATGGTTCTAAGCTTGCTTCATCTGCATCCATAAGCTTCTATGATCATCCCCATGTCTTGACCCATGTTTGCATCATTCCATAACATCATTATCATCATGTACATGCTTCTGGTTTTGGTTTTCATCATGCCATTTCATTTCATTTTGCATTGCATTGCATTTCTTTCACTAACTTTTCAGGTGGTAAGTCATCTTGAGAAGTGAATTTGCCTTCATTTCTCATAACTTCTTCTCATTTCTTTTATGCATCCATGCTGCATTTTACTTTGTGTTTGAGATTGAGCTTGCTCATTCTTCTTCTTCTTACTTTCTTTTCTCAAGTGACTTGTCTTCTTCAATGAAGCAAGTTACTTTGCTTCTCCTGATCCTTTCATCTGCTTCCTTCCTGGTGGTTTCTTTGAAGACTTCTCTTGTAAACCTCACAAACCTTAGGAACAACCAAGCATGACAATGATTAGGGTTTTGATTAGTCCCCACTTAGTTTTCACCTTTGTGTCTCATTGAGTCTTCTTTTCTCACCTCATAATCAGGGACTAAACCCTGAAGGCTTTAAGGCTTTGTGATTAAGTTTATGCCTGCATCCTTCTATTAGGATGGAGTGTATAACCTTAATCCTAAGTGTTAAACCCTTAATGTGTTTAAATCTCTTAATCAATTCACTTAATAATCATCAAGACATCACACTTGTAACTTGGGCCTTGCATTAGGGTTCTAATTCTTCCTTAATTGGTTAAGAAGGACTAACCCTAATGTTAATGGACAAGTCCCCCTCAAGTTGTCTTATAAACCCTAAAATTCACTTCATCATCATACCATTAATTAAAATCCACTTAATCAAAGGCTTGTTTTGTCATGAGTTTAATCCCTAATCATGGATTAAGTTGAGGAGCTTTCCTCAGCTTAAACATTCTCATCTATTATCCTTCTATTAGGATGGTGTAATGAGTATGTTTAATCCCTGATTATGGCTTAATCTCATTACTTAACACTAAACAAAAATACCAAAAACATCTAAATAATCACAAGTAGGTCAATGATCTTAATCCTACATCAAAGGTGATTAAGTGTGAGAAGCTGACTTCACACTTAAGTTATTCTCATTACCCCTAATCAGAGGGAAGATGTGATGAGTTTACTAACCCATTGGTTTAGGCTTAAGCTCATTAACTTATGACAAACCTTCAAAAGCAATAAAAGACTGAAAACACAAAAACAAACAATAATCGTCTCCTTCGAGATTCTTTCCTCATCTCATTCACTCATAAACGAGAACTTGCTTCTTCCGTCTAATGCAAGACAGTTTGCATCTGTGCCAGACAGATCATACACTTGAGCATAGGCTAGCAAGCAGTTCACAAGTCAATTCATCTTTCGGTCTCTTTGGGTCGAACTACGGTGTTCTGACTTCCTCATTGCACGAGAGGATACGTAGGCATAACTTAACAGGTATCGAACAAAATTCTCTGTATATTTCCCCCTTCTTCTAGCCTTATTCTTTAGCCTCATGATCTTGAGCATCCTATTCTTGTTCTTGCACTGACACTGTATATTCACACTTCACATTCTTTTACACTGACACCTGTACATTTTTCTTCCAGCCTCTTTTATACACAAATTGCACTGACACTCCCCCTTTAAAACACAAATCTTTTAA